>CM077027.1:149056852-153856852 GCA_039090855.1 Macrothele yani | reverse complement strand
GCTAACTTACACAGACATGAGATTTTGTTCCTGCCAGTCCCACAGCACACCATGCCTTCTCTGCTACAGACGCCATCTTAACTGCCCAGCTGCTTACAGCGCTCCTAGTGGTGAATGCGGTACACGAAACACACCAGGACAGATACTCACTGCGTGTACGAGATCGCTTGTAAAAAGAAAATAGATGTAGGACTCGTCATTAAGAAATATAGCGCTGTAGTCAGGGTATAATTATTTATGCACACCCTGTATATCTAGTACTTCCAGTTGTACGCGATATCGTGTTATAAAACCTAAAAACTCAAGTTCGAATCAACGAGTTTCAATCGGCGAGTCTTTATAAGACTGTTCCTTGGCCCGTCGCGCTGTTGTGCGTACGGGCGATATCCAAATAGTCATTACCCCTGCTGTTCCCTTTCTTTCTTTGGCTGACCGAGGAATAGTATCAATTACCTTCCCTTCCTCCTTCTAGTACCCAGAACTGCTTGCTTTCCAAGTGACTTTATTGTACTGGGAACGTTTTAGAATCGCCTGCTTCACGACGTGCGTCCGTCCGGCTTTGCTTCCCAATCAGAATCGCTCGTGTCTTTCTCCAGCAGGCAACCACATTGGTGATTTGTTACCTTCCCTACCGTTAGCGACTTAACATGATAAATACCTGTCGGTAATAATTAAGCGTGTTGATCGCCGGTACCACCAACAGCCTTCCGTCAGAACGTGAAACATCCGCCAATACATTTGATGTTATCTACCAAGATATAAAGTGTTTACCGAATATTTGCGTCGGAATATATATATATATATATACATATCTGCATTGCATAAGACAAACTGGATGGGTAATCGTGAGTCCTGTGTTAACAGAAAGCAAAAATAGGGGTGACATATTTGATAAGTTTCTCAAAAAAGAATGCACTGAAGGCTGACAACATAGATAAACATGGCTACGTTTATTTAACTGCAAGTGTTTGGGCGACTAAATTATTCAGTCGTTTCTTCAGGACAGAGATTTTCTCTTTTCGTGTAAAACTTAGGAAATACTGTCCTCTCAAACGTAAATATCGAATTTATACTGTCCTCTCAAACGTAAATATCGAATTTATACTGTTCTCTCAAACGTAAATACAGAATTTATACTGTGCTCTCAAACGTAAATATCGAATTTATACTGTCCTCTCAAACGTAAATATCGAATTTATACTGTCCTCTCAAACGTGAATATCGAATTTATACTGTTCTCTCAAACGTAAATATCGAATTTATACTGTGCTCTCAAACGTAAATATCGAATTTGTACTGTCTTCTCAAACGTAAATATCGAATTTATACTGTTCTCTCAAACGTAAATATAGAATTTATACTGTGCTCTCAAACGTAAATATAGAATTTATACTGTGCTCTCAAACGTAAATATCGAATTTGTACTGTCCTCTCAAACGTAAATATCGAATTTATACTGTCCTCTCAAACGTAAATATCGAATTTATACTGTCCTCTCAAACGTAAATATCGAATTTATACTGTTCTCTCAAACGTAAATATCGAATTTATACTGTGCTCTCAAACGTAAATATCGAATTTGTACTGTCTTCTAAAACGTAAATATCGAATTTATGCTGTTCTCTCAAACGTAAATATCGAATTTATACGGACAGCGCATTTAGTGCCCCCCCCCCTCACCTTCCCGCATTTGAAGCACATTTAGGAACAGATACTGTTAGACAAAGATCTGGTTTGGGATATCTAGTTGTTATAGTCTTGAAATGTGATAACAGTTTCTCTGAGTCTTTTACGTATATTTTATGTGGCGAAGCATTCTTTAACTTCGTTGCTGTTGTTACAGTAAATCACACCATGTTATATGAATGCTCGTTTCCAAGGTATGAGAGTTGTCATACTGAAGTTGCCATTCTGTGTACATCCGGTACATCAAATTTTGCGAGATTAAAGCTCCCGATTTACTTTAGCTATGCCAATCTATTAATAGCAGTTCTCAAGGGTTCGAGACATAAATGTTAATTCAAGTGTTGATTGCTATGCATTGATTTTAAGAACTGTTAAGTGAATATTTTAGTATACTTTGCATGAATATTAACAAAGTAAGAAGTGCTTTTTCTTCTTTGTGTTTCAGGTTTTCGAAGAATATAATCAGTGTACCGTTTTGATAAAATGAAAGGTAAGCAGTTGTAATCTTTTCTTGGCGTTAAATTGCTGATATTTCGGTTTCAGAAACATCTTGTCTTGGGTAGTGAAGAAAGCAAACTGATTTAGAGAAAGAAAACTTATGCTGCCAGATTTGTTTCACAATTCTAGCATTTATTCTTCAAGCTAGAACATTTGCTATTTATTTATTTATTTTGAACAACTTTTAGTTGTAAGCTCGATAAATTCCTAGAATACTGTTTTCACATTTAGGGTAAGGTACCTAAATCTGAAAACAGTATTCATGGCTGGCTTTTGACGATAAGAAATTTCATCAAAAGCCGGCCATTGAATGGACGTTTATTCCGACAATTGTGCAAGGATTTAGATTCTGAGCACAGCACTCACTCTCCTCTTTCATAGAGAGGTGCGTTGGTTGTTTAGAGATGAAACATTATCAAGATTATTCGAGCTACGAAATGAAACGCACCTGTCCTGACGAATGTTTCATCACCCCTATAGCAGAGAAGTTTGAAAATGTCTTCTGAGTGTCCTGCCTTGGCTATTTGGATGACATATTTAAAAGGCTAAATGAACTTCATCAGTCGCTGCAGGGCCACGTTCATAACGTGTTTATCATGGAAGACAAAGTTTGTGTATTCTACAAGAAAATCTTCCTGTGGCTAGGCCAAGTAAAGAAAGGAAATATTGCATCGTTTTCCAATGTGTCAGACTTTATTGAACTAAATTCTGTTGTTGACACTGAAGATATTGAAACTGTCATCAAAAATCACTTAGAAAAATTTCATACCGAGTTTGCGTTGTATTTTCCATTCGTGTCAAGAGGAAGTGATATTGGAATCCGTTAGGTTGCATCGCCCTTCATTATGGACAATGCTGTGAACTCTAACCTTTCCTCTCAAGACCAAGAAGCACTTCTCGAATTGACATCGGACCGCAATTTGAAGGAACTTTTTAATGAAAAAACACTGACCGAGTTCTGGAGCCAAGTTGCAAAACTGTACTTGGAAGTGGGGGAAAAGGCTATCGTAGCGTTACTGCCATTTGGTTCCACATACTTGTGCGAGAATACGTTTACTTCATTGGCATGTATAAAAACTAAGGAAAGGAATTGTCTTCAGCTGGAATCTGACTTAAATCTTCCAGTAAGCACTCTCCAGGAACTAGTGCAAAGATTAATGTCAGAGAAACAGGCACAAGTTTCCCATTAAAAGTGTAGTAAGTGGGCGTACTTTATCACTTTTTTTTGTCAATAAGTTTTTGATACCTTGCTAAGACACTGGTGGTACTCGAATATTGTCATGTCATCTGTGAGAAGGTTGCAAAGCACTGGCCTAGACGTACAGTTTCACTAGCTCCTGTGGAAGTTGTTCTGTTGATAGTTCTTTGTGAGTGAAAATATTGATACTTCTCTCAAAATATATATGTTTTACATAACCTTCTGCCATTTTTCATTGCACTTCAAGACACGAACACCTATTTTGTGACCAACTGAGTAGAGGTGTCACCATTTACTAGAGAATTAATGACACATCTGCAATTTTGGAAATATTCGGGTTTTTTTTTTCCTGAGCTACAAACTTTTTATTTCGACCAATTTCGCATTAAAAAAAAAAAAACAACTAATTCTCTATGGCCAAACTGTGTTCGTGTTGTTTAATTAAGTTAATAGGTGGCTGACTGTTCGTCTCATTAAAAAATAAAGACTATCATTGCGGAAAAGACGGCTCCGTACGTAACCGAATTATCGTAACTACAAACTAATAATTAATCAGTGTTACAAAATTGCTGATGAAATGAGACACATAAATGATATAGTGTCTGTGAATGCCTTTGCCGATTTAACCCATTGTTACAGAGCAGCTAATAATTCTTCACGTCAGCATAATGAAAATGGTGACCACCTCTTTGGGGATTAAAACCACCTGCGTTTCCTCCTATAAAATAGTAATATAAATTAATGTAACAATTTCAGGATGTGTTTGCAGAACTTACTGGGTTGTGCCTGTGGTGGCATTTCAACTCCCCATTTTCTCGTTAACGTAATGTTTGTACAAGAATTGAGGCATCAAAGTTATTTCATTCGTTTCAGGCGACTAGGGAAACTGAAGATCAGTGTTTACGGTTGTTTAAATTCAGTTATCTTCATCGGTCAGTAACAGTGTTTCTTTGCTAAGAGAGACTATGGGTGAATAAATCATCAACCACACGCAAACTAAATAAGTGAAGAGCGTGAACCAGCTTCAGGAGAAGATAAAGAGCTGTACTGAATAGAAGTTAGGTCTACCGTAAAACCAGCGTTCAACAAAATGTAGGTTGTATCTTGTTATGGTAAGGGAAATGACTTTACTTTTTAAAAAGATTTAGGGATGCAGAAGCAGTAAAAAACGATTCAATTGAAGGATTGGGTCTAGTTTTCCTGAAAAGTCACGTCCTCTTATTTTCAGCTTTGTTATATTACGGGATATTGCAATGAACGTACCTGCGTTAAACATGGCGCCTTTTCGCATATCTCTTGTACTGAACTTCTGGAACACCTATTTTCGCCATCCAGCAATAATCAAATATCATAGCAGCACTCCGATTGCCTTATCTTTGCTCCATCGCCATGATATATTGATGGAAACTATAGTCATTGCTCATGACAAAACAGTTAGCCGGGAAGAAATCCAGGTGTGATTGGAGGTAGCAAAAGGATGTCTCACAGACATCTTATCAGTGATTTTACCAGAGGACGAGTAATCTGCAAGCTCGAAGATGATTGGGAGTTAGTTGCACACAGCATGTCGCATCTTTGGTCAATGATAAAGCGACATAAGATTGCTACCATATGTTTTGCTGAGGTCGTCCCTGTTTTCCGAGCCTGCAGGATGACCGTTCCTTGGCGGTAATGGCCGAACGGAGTCTGAAAAGCACTGTGTATCAGTTTCGTAATCAAACCAGCACAGGTTTGCCAATTACGCGCCGAACCGTGTCAAAATGTCTAAACGCAGTACAGCTATGTACCCGGGAACCCGTACACTGTCTGCCATTAATACAGCCCATCATCATTCCTGTATGACTGACCCTCAGATCAGTGGACCTAGGGATTGTTTCCCCACTTCCGTATGTGCCCTTTCCGTACATAGCAGATCGGTTAATGCCATTTTCGTACAGTTTCACCGCGCCTGGTATCAGACGTGGGGAATGCTGAGGAGGAACTAAATGCTGCTCCCTTCTCCGATTTCCTCCAACGTCACAGAGGTCATCATCCATTGTTTTTGTTAACCAATAGGCGCTCATGATAGGGTAAGCGGGAACAGCAATAAAAACTGAAGGGCAAACAGGCTGCCTATTAATGCCATCTTTACGGTCTTTAGCATTCGTCGCAGGTATTTAATTTCAAAACCCGAAAAAATTGCTTTTCTGTTTAATATTTCGTTCAAAGCTGCCGTCAAAGATCTCGGGCTAGTTCATTAACCAGTTTCCTATGTAGTTTCCACGAAAGATTTTCTAAAATCTTTTTTCTCCGAGGCTTAGAGGCTCTTAAAGCCATCAACCCTCCCGCAGTATGGAGGAGGCTAGCGGGTGCTATCAGTACTCCTCTGTCTTCCTTCACACATATCTCACTGCTTATGAATAATCACATGTGTGTACGGAAATGGCACTACATTATCAGGATGTGTACGGAAATGGGACAAAAATTCATTTGTACGGAAATGGCATGTACGAAAGTGTGACGTCACTGATACCACAAGCATCGCTTAACGAGACAGATATGGTGATCGCGGCGTCATAGTGGGGGTCAGTACATAGACGTACCGAACTGCAAGTGATGGAACAAGGGACAGTCGCGGAGCAGCGGTGTCGCGATGATATGTTTCTTCGCCATGTTCGTCTGTTCTGTGGCGCAGTAAACGCAGATTTCATTTTTATTGAAAATAAGTTCCGTCTTCACCGCACAGCAGCTGTGGATGAAGTATTTGCTAGTAGGGATATCCGTCCGATGTAGTTGCCAGCGCACTCCCCTGATTTCAGTCCAATCGAACATGCGTGGGACGCAGCAAGGAGACTTGTTGCGCGAAGGAATCCTCCATAAGATACCATTACAGCAATCATCAGGGCTCTCCAGCAGGAGTGGAACAATTTCCTCCAAGAGCTGCTAAACCACTTGGTGTTTGCTGGGAAGACATTCCTCCTACTGAGGACTTCGCCCTGTAGTTTGTTTATATAGTGCTGATGTGTGCCGATGAGTGTCAGTGAACGACAACGTGCGCCTGTACCTCCTTTGTAACATTTGTTTCTCTTTCGTTCTCATTTACATATGACTCATGATTTTTGATGTCGTGGGTTTTGTTTTACTGTTACTATTAATTACCATCAATACCAGTAACTGCTGTGAAATCGCTTTTTGCGGTGTTGATTCGTCAAAATGTATCTCGTCCTTAAGTTTTGGACAGCAGTGTACATTTTCCTCGTTAATTATCGAAGCTATGGTTTAATTTATTTTCTCCCTGAATTATTAGAATTATTGTAACTTAGCAACGGGAATTTGTGAATTCTATCCTCCAGCAAAAACAGTTTTGCTGAGCCAGCACTGCCAGCAATGGCCTAGCACTATGTTGCAGCTGCCGAACCGTCAATAAAATGTCCGGGCGGCCAACAAAAGGGCCATCAGTTGGCACTCCCATCAGTTGTCATATGCCACAACAGAGCCATCAGTTATCCATCACAGGCAGTAGCTGCCACAAGTGGCCCTTCAGCGGCCCTGCCAGCGCGTGCCAGAAATGATGGGTAGCCTAATGTGGTCCGGTAGTGGCAGCCGGGAAACACGTGACGTAACTGATGGCTTGCCGAATCTTGTCCGCCAATTTCCCAGTAGTAGCCATAAAATAATAATAATAATAATAATAATCAAGGATAACCGCAGTTTCCCAAAGCTACAACTTTTTTTTTTTCACCCTTACGAAACTTCTGAATTAGAGCACTGCGCTGGGGAAATTTTTTCAACAGACCGGAAAAACACCCGTTTGAATCAGGGTGGATACGAGCCAGGGCTGTCAGCGTGGGAGACGACCTCTCTACCGACGGAACTAATTTGACACGCATGAGCGTGTGATTGATGCTGTCTATTTCCTGCGGAATAGGTAATTTAATGGTTCTCTCTTTAATTTTACAATATTGCGAGGTAATTTTCATAAAAGTCAGTTTCATATAATTCATAAATTTATTTTTTCAACGTAACGATAGTTTTTTTTTTTTACCTTAAGGGAACTTCACTCATTTTCAAGGAGTGTACCAACTTAAAGTCGCTTTCAAAAGTTTTGTACTGTCCTTGTCGTCTTGAAAGGCGATTGTTGAATTAATATATATTTATTTACACGGGTTGATGTCACATTCTGTTACATTTTTAATGTTGTATCTTTCCTTTCCGTTGTCCGAAGCTACATTTGTTTTACAGAGGAAAGATATTTTATTTTACTTCTCGTTATTTTTAGAAGCGAATTCCTCCCAGTCTTGTGTATTTAACCCACGGATGAGTACATTTTATGCA
The DNA here is from genome assembly GCA_039090855.1 of Macrothele yani. Lineage (NCBI taxonomy): Eukaryota > Metazoa > Arthropoda > Arachnida > Araneae > Macrothelidae > Macrothele > Macrothele yani. The sequence continues at coordinate 153,849,156 of CM077027.1, read as the reverse complement.
CATAGCTTTTTTTTTCTTTTTCTTTCAAATAGTTAATAAATTTTATAGGCGTATAATTCTTTTTTTTTTTCTTTTTCCAACAAACGGTTTTTTAATGTTTTTCCAGGACATTTGTTTCAAGCGGTTTCAAATTATTTCTTGCTATTCACCCACTCAATTCCATGAATTGTCATTCATGGGAATGGAATGGGTGTATTTCATGGCTTAATCAGATATTTTCGTCGACGTGGAATTTCATTAGGAAATTAATTCGCCTCTCTACATATGGCTTTTTTTCTTAACATCCACTAAAATAACACGATGGCGATAGCGTAGTCTTCAACTAACTGGTACCATGAGAGGCACCAGTTCCGTTGCTTCCATGCTGTTGGGGTTGCATCGGTTGCCAGCAACGGGCCACCAGTGGCACTTGCTTTGAGGCCCACAATTCACGGCGATGCTGCAGGGCCCTCAGTGGCTCGCCAACTGATGGCGCTGCCACCAACAGCCCGCTACCGGGCCGTGAGCGGCAGATTTCAGCCAGCAGTGAGCCACAACTGCCAGATGGTGGCCAGCAGTTTCACTTGTGTTTTTGCTGGGCTGTAGTGGGTATAATCTCCTTTGTAAGGGTTGTTTTGCGAGATGTGTTTGTATTAGACTTTGTTGTTAGGTTAGTGATTATTGTCGCATCGCTAAGCCGACCAGGTGGCGCAGTGGTCTAAGCGCTGACTTAAGACCATTCGTCCGAGATGGGTCTGAGTTCGAATCCCGGTGAGACATAGATGTTGTGTTTGTCTTATGCACTAGTTGTCTCCCTTACCTGGAGCCAGTGGCCCTAAATTAGGGCCGGGCGACTACTTAAAGCTCATTGAGTTGCTCACGACGGTCGTTAAACCATCAAACCAACGAATGTAGCATCGTTTATTTTATTTTATGTGTATAGACGATTTATTTTGTGTAGAATTTTGGGACGAGGAGTTATGAAAATATTCATATTGAAACAGAACGATAAGGGTTTAATAGCAAATGAAAGTAACTGGAAAAACTGCATGAATTGCTGAAACAAATTCCTGCAAATTACTGTGGCGATTTATTCCTCTGAGTTCGGAAGGAGATCATGAAAATGCGAACTAGACGGTCAGGTACGCTGCAAGAAGTTTTCTGACAGTTTATCATTATCAGAGCGTGTTGTGCTTGATTAAAAAAGAAAAAAAAAAAGGGGGTAAAACTGCGGAAATGTGAACTGGGAAATGCAATTGCTCAGTACTGATAATTACTCCTGGCATATAGAAATAATTGCACCCTGTTTGTCAGTTTTCTAGCCTCCTTGTGATATTTTGTATTCAAATGAAAAACTGCCTGAAGTTGCGTAACACTGTGTTGGAAAGGGAGGCGAAAACTTTTATTCTGGTACGCTTGGAGTGTGCTTACTGAGTAGAAATTTCTTGAGCAGAGCCGTTTCAAATGGGGGAAAAAATGGAGGGTGAAGGGTTTGCTTTAAAACTATGTATTCCGCGTAAGTGAAAAGAAAAGGAATACGGTGAAAGTGCAATAGCTGTTGAAATGGAGTTTATATCTCAAACATCTACGTCATGAAGCTGTGTTCGTGAATAGAAGAATAGAAAAGAACCAGCTTTCCCCATTGTATTCGGGTATCGATATTTTTGAAGGACATCTAAGTTGCGTAGTTTATAAGCGGGTTTAGATCTTTTCGGTAAGTGGCTTAATGCACCTGTTCTCATCGTTTCAGTGCTTCGGGAGTTTTTAAAATTGTGCTCCCATCAAGTTGCGCCAAGTCTACACCGTGTGAGGGCTCCTATAACTCTCCCATTTTTTCCACTGCGTGCGTCCGTATAACAGTTAGTTGCACCAATATCGAAGGCTGTCTCCTGATCGTTAGAAGAGAATCTCTTCCCCATGTAAAATTTAGGTCATTTGTACACGTATATTCCCATTCATATGTGAGTGCATTTTGAGGCTTGCTGGAAACATTCTGACGGATAAAATAGATTCCGTTTTTTTCTTATGCTGTCTGCTTGCTACCATTATTATCAATCACGCTCGATCTGTTTGTTCTTAATAAAGATTTAACACCAGTTATTTAAAAAACAAATAAATCGGGAGAGTACCGTGGTACTCTTTGTAGATGATTTATGCTATGAATCTTTCGCATGCCAAGGTCTTTGTGGGTGTGAAATAAAACTAGTGATTCGAGAGTTAACCTTTATGTACGTACAACGCATTGCATTTATTAGCGTCATACACAACCACACCGAGCCACAGTCCGATACATACTAAGTGAAATTAAATCATAACGGCAAATAGTGAGGTTTACTGATTCCTGACATTGAGCGGTACTGAGGTAGATGGATTAATGAATGTTACTGTCGTAAAACCAATGAAAAACGATATGTGAGTTGTAAAAGTAAATACTTACTAAACTATAATCACGGCAATAGTACACTGAAGTGTCAAAAGTCATGCGATACGTACCTAGTAAAGTGTAGGACCTCCTCTAGCCCGGCGAAGTGCAGCAACTCGACGTGGCATCGAAGTGGTCGGAAGACTTCTGGAGAAATGTTAAACCATGCTGTCTGAATAGATCAGACTCATACACTGAAGTGCCAAAAGTCATGGGATACGTACCTAGTATCGTGTAGGACCTCCTTTAGCCCGGCGAAGTGCAGCAACTCGACGTGGCATCGATTCCACAAGTGGCCGGAAGACTTCTGGAGAGGTGTTGAACCATGCCGTCTGCAACCGCCTACAGTTCCCTGGTATTTGTAGGTGCAGGATCTTGGGTGCGAATGGACCTTTTCACCACGTTCCATAAGTGCTCTGTAAGGTTCGTATCGGGCAAACGTGGTGGCCACACCATCCGTCGGAACTGTTCAGAATGCTCCTCGAACCAATTTTGGACAACTTGAGCCTGACGACATGGTGCATTGTTCGCCTGGAAAAACCCATCGTTGTTGTGGTACATGAATTCCATGAAGGGCTGCGAATGGTCACTCAGCAGGGCAACAAAGCAATTACCGGTTAAGGACGTGCTTACGAGGACTAGAGGACCCAAACCGTGTCTCGTAAAGACACCCCACACATGTATGGAACCACCACCATCTTGCACAGTGCCTTGTTGACTACTTGAGTCCATGGGGTCTGGGCCACATCGAAATCCTACCATCAGCTCGTAACAAATGGTAGCGTGACTCATCGGACCACGCCACATGTTGCCAGTCTTCCAGGGTCCAATTACTGAGTTCTCGAGCCCAGGTGAGACGCTGTGTCCGATGTCGTAGTGTTAACAAAGGAAAGGCACTCTGAGTCTTTTGCTCCCGTATTCCATGGGCGCTAAATTACGCTGCAACGACCTGATGATACCTCCATCAGGTCAGTTGTACGTAAGCATACTGCTGAGGAACTGCTGGCCACTCACGTACTGCAGGTTATAGGCCTGTGAAAAGAGAAGGAAGAATGGCGAGTGTTCTCCGAGAGTGGGCAACATGGAAGTGTGCAGTGAGGGTTAAGCGAGCAATAACAGCTCAGCCAAGTGTTCGTCATCTGCGAGTGCAATGTTCATCGTGTTGTTAGCTGTTGTTCATTCAGTGTAAGTGCATCTGTTTCGTTATTCTTCTGGACATGAAATGTGGCACTGAACGTTAAATCGTAGTGCAAAGTTCTGCATGTGCTAGATGAACAGATTTCCTCCAAATATTGATTACGTTATGATGGAACTACACTGTAAAAAATATGTGGTGTGAATTCACGGAAAATTTCTGAAAATAATGAGCAGCGAAGTTGCCTTTCAACTGTCCGTCTTTTAAAGGAATTTCCGTTTTTAAAAGTGCCATATTTTTTTTTAACTTGCGCATTTTCACAGATTTTCCGTGTTTCAGAAAGTCTGTTAAATTTTGCGAAATTTCTCTTTAAATTAAAAAAAAAAAAAATTCCGTATTTTGATTGAAATTTTTCAAAATCCAACACGTTAAATATTTCAGCACGTACGCGAGGGAATTCTTTTGCGCCAATGGTAGGGATCAAACCCGGGCCGCTGGGGTTGAAGCCGCGCGTCTTAACCACTGAGCCAGAAAGTCACAGGAATCACTCACTTTCGAGGAAAATCTCTCATTGGGGGTTGAATTTTTTTTTCATTAATACAAGTAATTTAGTTATTTTATTTTCTATTGGAGCTTGTTATTTTTTTAAATACGTTTGTAAATTTAATTTTTCCTGTAGGAGGTGTTTTATAAATTACGTACTTGTTTCATCGTGATTTTTCAAAGCAACGGAATGATTTGGAGTTTGAAATATTTTTTCTCAACTGGCAATAATTTCAACTATCTTTAAGGGAAGGTGCAATGGACTGTTTTATAATACTGTATTATTTCACAAAACTTCTAAATATAAAATTTACTTTCGATAGCTGTATAGCTTTTGTTTTAAGGACTCCACAAACTGATACATAGACATCGTACAATCACCTGAACAATAATATTAAATACCCGGTTTCTTCCTGTCACACGATATAGGTGCACAAAATGGAGGAAAGGAGAAGAAACATCCTGTGACACAATAAGCCAAATTCATGCGGTATACTATCCACAGCATCCGATCTCGCTACAGAACTTCAAAATCAAATGCCGTACTTCGACAGACTTTTGAAATTTAACAGTTAATCAAACCCCAAGTATTCCCGTGAATCTCTCCTATTACCGGATTTTTTTTTATGATATGGATACGGTAAAAGTGAAACGGAGTCCTTCCGTTACTGTAAGAAAGAAATTGCGGAAAGGTTTCTGAAAATTCAGAATTTTTCTGGTGTACGAAAAATCCGTGGAATTCAGTTTTTTTTTTTTTCGTTATTTCACGGAAAAAGTTGTATCAGGTATATGCTTCGTTAATTCACGAAAGAAATCACGGAAAGTGGCTCGTGAATTCAGAATTTGTTTTTTTGTAGTGTAGTGCCATGTGATCAGATGATTCCCATGCGTGTCTAGCATCTTTTAAAAATTGTATTTGCTTACTAGCCATTTATCACATACGTAACTTAAAGTGTTTGTGCTAGCTAAACCTGTGCGTGCAATTAATTGTGTAGAGTGCATTGGTTGACCCTAGATTTAATAGTACTTTGGTAATGTTTGTTTTAATAGTGCTTTGATCTTTAATCCAGGTATTCGAAATCGTATACACAGTCGTATCAAAATAATATGACCACCCCACCCGGCCAGGCGCATTACAGAGTGCACGTGATAAGATACATCTCCAGATATAAGCGGCTGGCCAGATCAGATGAGCCATAGTGCTTAAAGTGAGCACAATAGGCAGAGGTAGTGATTTGACGGACGTTCAAAAAGGAATGATCATCGGCTACCGCACCAACGGTGAAAGCATCTCAGAAACAGCAGACTTCGTGGGCTGTTCGCGAGGTGCTGTAGTGAGGGTGTGCCAAGAATGGACTGCTGTCACACCGAGTACCTCGTGACGTCATAACTGTGGAGCCCCAAAGGCCATCGACCCTGGAGAACGTCGCCTCCGTCGACTGGTAAAGGGCAATCGACGCGGAACAGTGCAACAATTGACCACGCAAATGAACGCTGGGGCACCCAGGTACGTGTCCCCGATAACAGTAGAGCGAACCCTGTTACGTATTGGACGCCGGAGTCGACGCTGCGTCAATGCGGCCATGTTAACCCAGGTCCATCGGCAATGACGCCTGCAGTTCGCATGGAACTACCGTCATTGGGCAGTGCAAGAGTGGGAAAAGGTTGCCTTCTCCGACAAATCGAGGTTTCTACTCCACAGAAGTGACGGGCGGATACGGAGTCAGACACACGAGAAACAACACCCGGGCACTCTTGTTGGTCAAATACAAGCCGGCGGTGGCAATGTGCATGTCTGGGGGATGTTTTCCAATATGACCTGGGACCGCTGGTGCCATTGGATGGCTACGTGTCCATCCTCGCTGACCACATGCATTCCTTCATGTTGGACGTTTACCCTGGTGGTGATGGTGTCTACCAACAGGACAATGTCCCGCACCATGTCGTAAAGTGAGTGAGTGAGTGACTGGTTCCAGGAACACAACAGCGATGTGTCCGTTCTCCCTTAGCTGGCGAAATCGCCCGACCTCAATCCCATAAAGCACTTGTGGGACTATTTTGGATCGACAGGTTCAACGTGCCGACTCACAAGCACGTCATCTCCGGGACCTCCGTGCTCTGCTACCGGCCGAATGGGCATGTGTGCCTCGAGCAAACTTTCAGAGCCTCATTGTGTCCATGCCACACCTTCCCGGTACTGTCTGTCGGGCCAGGGGGGGGGGGGGTATTCCCATTATTAGGTAGGTGGTCATATTTTTCTGATACGACCGTGTATGTGGTAGAAAAGTTATCCTAATTTAAAATGAAGTGCGGTATTAGTAAGTAAATTTGTGCTTGTGTCTGACTAACGTGATATTTGTGGTAATTACTTCGTTGCTCAATTATTGCTCATTTCTAGGAGTAACTTTAGGGAGCCCTAGAAAATGACCCGCGTTGCAATTATGACTTTGGAGAAGCGGGATGGTTACCCATGCATCGGCGCCTCGTAACGATTTTCTCGTCCAAAGGGGTTACAGGGGCCACAGAATAGGGGTTGCCATAACAATTTAGTTCCTAGAAGTGGGATGCAAATACCTGATACCCCAAAACATGGCCCTCGAACGTAACATGAGCGGCATCAGCTGTAGGTTATATTTTTACCCCATACTGTTGATACAGACTTGCAAATAAAATGGAACCAAATTTGATTTTGTAGAACAGAAAATTTAATTTTCACTGAAAAGCTGTTGTTCTCGACATACATTTTAGGGAACATTTTATGTTGACTTTTTTTAATAGAACATACACACCCATGTTCCCTTCTAGTTGAAAATCTGAACCGTGAAACATTGAATTGAAATTTTTGTTTGCTCCGGTCTTTGTAGATTTGAATTACCCGTAAGAAGGGGGAGGGGGTGAAGCTCACACACAGAGTAGAGCGGAAGACATAGGAATGGATCTCGAACCTAGCACGCCGTTAATTATAGCGAAAACCAACGTGCTGGGATACCAATTGAAATTCTTAAACGTGCCGTGCCGTGCCGGATTGTTCTATAAGTTGGTAAAGTCAGAAATGCATTTCCGGACGTTCTTCCTAAATTATGAGCCATGGAACTCTAGTTCACCATTCTCATTTTTGCTTTAGTTGAAAATCTTTTTGTTGATGGGGTTGAATTTTTCATATTTTGAATTTTTTGTTTTGTCAGTTATTTGCTTTTAAATTTTTCTGATAGAGAAGTTGGGCTACTTGATTTTCTGTTTATTAAAAGTGGTGTTTAATTATTTATATTTTTTAATTTTAGTTCTAATTCACGCAGCTGCTGAATTGACCAGATTTTGAAGGTCCTTGTGGATTTCCCCTAATTTTATATCATCTCCTTTGCACAGATCATGTTCTTACGTGCAATAGAAATTTTGTTTTCAGTTTCAGTGTTGCAAATCAGTCTGTGAGAAACTGCGTAATGGCATTAGCATCGTGCCACAGCCCTGCCCAACGCCATCCGTACAAACACACATACAAACAAAAGGGAATGCCAGTAGAGGAATATGTTTTATCAAGTGTATAAAACAGCTTAGCGTTTTTTTTTTTTTGTTTTTAGCATCAATTTTCCGGATGGTAAGCCTGGGATTTAATATTAAACTTTGCGTGCCTTTCCGCAGCCGAAGCCATGTTGTTCAGTATTTTCACTTTCGTCAGTTTTTTTTTTTTTTTTTTTTTTTTTTTTTTTGCGAAGACTATTCACTAGAGGTTTCAGCTTATAGTAATTCGTTTAAAGAGTAGTGCAGGCATCTTAGATTTTTTTTTTCTTTTCTGGAGTGGGAGGGTTGAAACATTCAGTTTTCCATAAGTAATTGGCAAGATTCCATGGCAACATGTAAATTAAATGTTTACATATTCCTTTCTCCCAAGTAACAAGGATTTTTATTGCTAATTCTGTCTGGCTTTCGCGAATTGTTTTTCTTGACTTGTCTACGGCTTTTCCTAGGTCTGGTATGAAAAAAAAAAAAAAAAAAAAAAGATGTGGGGCCCACTGATTCGTTTTAGTTACAGACACGTTCTATTGTCAGAATACAAAACACAGGAAATAGATGACTTCAGACATCCTAACAAAAGAAAAGCTTAGTATAAAGCATTCACATCAGTTATGTAGCCAAAAGCCACGGCACGCAGAATTCTTCATCCTCGAAACAGCAGGCGAATATACTCCCTGACGAAGGTGGCTTAATCCCTTAACTCTCCTGAGAACAGGCTAAACCTCTGTGAAAAGTGACTAAAGTTATTTTATTTTGTAGGTAAATAGCAAAATGCATGCATGGAAGAAAGATATACAGGCCCAGCGCCAACACGTTATGAATATTAAAAAACTTGAAATAATGAGTACAGAATTCCTCTATTTTTTTTATATTTTCCCCCTTCTTCTCATGGTGTCCAGCTATGAACAACTAATTACATTAAGAGAAATTATTCTTAACCTGCTAAGGAGAATTCCGAAAAACGAAATTACTTCCACATCCAAATTGAACTACAACCTAGTTACACACACACACACAAACCCTTCTATTTTTTCCCTTTTTCGTCGGAACGGGTCCGGGTTCGAATCCCGGTGAGGCATGGATGTTGTGTTTGTCTTACGGCACTGGCTCTCTCCCTTCCCTGGAACCAGTGACTCTAAATTAGGGACGGGCGAATGCTTATAGCCCATTGAGTTGCTCACGGTGGTCGTTAAATCTCAAAAAAAAAAAAAAAAAATCACTTTTATGAAAACTGAACATAACCTTGGCATTATCAGCAAAAAATATGTGTGACTAACTTATTAAACAAAAAGGTTAATCATTTGCATTAGGATCTGGTAATTTAAGCTCAGTTTTCACAATCCCTTGTCATAAGTATTTTAATAAAAAAGCGATAAAATTATTTTCACCCATAAATCACGTAAGTTTTTTCGCGTAGATATGACTCTGGCGTAAGGCTTAGTTACTGCACATAAATTGCGATGCTATGAAAGTCGTGCAAAAAAAAAAAAAAAAAAAAAAAAGAGAGAAATGAACAAAGAAAACTACTGCAAAGTGGTACATTATTTTGTTTCGCCATACTGTTAGCGCGTCCAAACACCAATAGCCAATCACATACAGGATATATTTTCTTGACTTTCGCAAAACTTATTTCGTTTCGTTCTTACTTCTTTTTTCTTATTGCTACATAGATTCAGAAAAAAAAAAAAAAAAAAGAAAACACGAAAGAAGCTTCTATTATTGAAAACTTAACAGCAAATTGTTACACACCCATATACACTGGCGGAAAATGAAAAAGGAACACCAAGAAGGAATTGGCGGACGATCATGAAATTTACATATGTTAATGGGGTCGAGTTTTCGTAGGTGTGATGTTAATTTCGCGACCAACCGGTGAGCGCTTACGCCACAGCACGGCATAATATGCAAATTATCGTCGGTGGTATTTAAGGAGTACGGCGAAGTGAATGTAATCAGTCGTCGACGTACGGACACGTGCAAAGACCCTGAAGAAGCTGCAATGCCTGGACATGGAAGACGTGTACGATTTCAGCAGTTATCGTACTTTGAGCGAGGTCGTCTAGTCGGACTCCGCGAGGCCGGGTGGTCATATCGTCGTATTGCGGAGCGAATTGGACGGGAAGTATCGGTGGTGGTATGATTATGGCGTAGATGGTCCGAGGAACATTCCCACACGAGAAGACGTGGAACCGGGAGTCACAGACGGACTGATGAGCGGACCGATCGACGCATAAGAAGAGCGGCGTTGTCAAGCAGAACATCCACTGCGACGCAAATCCGAGCTGCCGTTGCACCTGAGGTGACTGTGCGAACAATCCGCAACCGTCTACTGGATGCAGGACTACGTGCACGTGTACCTCTGACTCTAGCCCACCGTCAGGAACGGCTGCAGTGGTGTCGCCAACGTCTGCACTGGAAAACGCAATGGCGATCTGTCGTGTTGAGCGATGAAAGCAGATTCTGCTTGGGAGCCTCCGATGGCCGTATGCGTGTTCGCAGACGCACAGGGGAGCGTTTCCACCCTTCTTGCATCCGCCAGCGACACACAGGGCCTACACCTGGTGTCCTGGTGTGGGGAACGATCAGCTATCACTCCCTTACACAACTAGTGTTTGTACCGAGTACGTTAAACAGCACCTCCTACATAAACAACATCATTCAGCCCGTTGTTGTGCCATTTGTAAGGTCCGTCCATCGTGCTGTTTTCCAGCAAGATAACGCACGCCCACACACGGAACGTGCAACGCAACATGCACTTCAGGGTGTGAGACAACTTCGATGGCCTGCAAGTTCACCGGATTTGTCCCCCATTGATCACGTGTGGGATTTTATGGGACAACGACTTATCCGGTCTCCACGGCCAGCCACGGCCATCCCCGATTTACTCGTCCAGGTTGAGGATGCATGGAACTCAATACCTCAAACTTACATCCAACATCTTTACGACAGACTCCATGCTAGAATAGCACAGTGTGACGCAGTTCATGGAGGTTCAACCTCGTACTAACCATGTTACATGGAAATGTTATTTTTCAATTTACCAGCAAATACAGCTGTATTTTGCCATAATGTTTTGATCACGTTATCCTCTGTATTCCGTTATTATGCTGTGTAAATTTAGGTGGTATCAGACGTCTCCTTCTTGGTGTTCTTTTTTCACTTTCCGTCAGTGTATATATATATATATATACACACTGAAGAGCAATTGAATTAGAGGCAGCTGGCGTTATGAAAATATAGCGCTGTGGGCGGCCCTGTAAACGGAAACGACATGACGTATGCAGCGATCCGACAATAGGAGGAGTGAAGCGACGGGAATCAGTAAGAGTCGGGCGCAGTATGGGGAAGACGAAGGATATTAGCGCATTTGATCGTGGGCAAATTGTAAGGGCCCGACGAATGGGTCACTCCATCTCGGAAGTCGTGCAGGCACTAGGATTTCCACCAGCCACTATGTCACGGGTGCACCGTGGGTACATCGAATCCGGTAAAACCATCCCTGCAAGGGCCAACTGGCGTGGACAAAAGCGTGTGAATGAGCGGGGTCATCGTCGGCTAGCTCGCATTGTAACAGCGGATAGACGGGCCACAGTGCAAGAAATCACTCTGCAATTTAACGCTGGTGCACAAAAACGTGTAAGCAGCCACAATATTCAGCACCATCTCCTCGCTATGAAGTACAAAAGTCATCGTCTCACGAGGGTACAACTGCTCACCGCACATCACAGGGTGCAAAGATTAGCATAGGCGCGGGAACATAGCCACTGGACCCTAGACATGTGGAAAAATGTTGCCTGGACTGATGAGTCGAGATTCACGTTGGTACATGCGGATGGCAGGATACGAGTACGGCGCAAACCACATGAAGCGATGGGTCCTTTTTGCCAGCAGGGTACTCTCCAAGCTGGTGGGAGTGGCATTCTCGTCTGAGGACTGTTTACGTGGACTGAAATGGGATCCCTGGTGCGTGTGACATCGTCCCTAGCAGGTCAACGTTACTGGGATATCCTGGACGACCATTTGCTCCCGTTTGTGCGTCTTCAACACCCCACTGCGGACCTCATCTTGCAACAAGATAATGCAATGTGCCATCGCTCCCGAATTGCATCCGAATGGTTCGATGAACACTCCACCGACGTGACCTCGCTTCCTTGGCCAGCTAGGTCACCTGACCTCAATCCCATCGAGCACATCTGGGATGCCACCGAGAGAGAGAGAGAGATGCACGAGGCTCTGACCCCCCTCCATCAAATCTTCGTGAACTGTGGGAGCTTGTGCAGGAGTCGTGGTTCACTATGACTTCCCAACGCTTCTGGTGTCTTGTCGAGTCCATGCTGAGACGAATCGCCGCCGTCATCAGGGCGAAAGGTGGTGCTACACGTTACTAGACAGGTATCTCTAATTCAATTGCTCTTCGGTGAATATGTCATCATCATCATCGTCAACCATTATCAATCCACTGCTGGACGAAGATCTCCCCAATTTTCCTCCACAACGGTCTGTCTTGTGCCAGTCTCCTCCATGTTACTCCCGCATACTTTCGAATTTCATCCAACCATCTCCCATGTGGTCGTCTTCTAGGTCTTTTCCTGTCCCTTGGAATCCAATCTAAAATTTCGGCTGTCCATCGATGGTCTGTCCTTCTGGCAGTGTGTCCAGCCCATTGCCATTTCAGGGATTTAACTCTGATCATGATGTCTTCCACTCTTGTCATTTTTCGGATCCACGAGTTCCTGTTCATATCTCTCATGGTTACACCTAGCATGCACATCTCCATGCTACTTTGAGTTGTCTGCAGCCTTTGTATGTCTCTTTTAGTTAAGGTCCACGCCTCTGCACCATACGTAAGCACTGGAAGGATGCATTGATCAAACACTTTTCTTTTAAGACATAATGGCATATTGCTCTTGAAAATAATGCTGTTTCTTCCAAAAGCTCTCCAGGCAAGTTTTGTACGTCGATTAATTTCTTCATCAATGTGACCCTCACTTGATATTTGCTGTCCAAGATAAACGTACGTGTCTGTTATCTCCAGCTTTTCTCCATCAATCGATAAATCTTCATTTCTTGTAAAAGCATTGGGCCTCACTTTTGTTTTCTGAAAGTTCATTTTTAATCTCACGTCTTTTCTCTTGTCAGCAAGTTCCTGGATCATACTCCGCAGCTCTGATGGGGTAGTTGCAAAAATGACTACGTCATCAGCAAAACGAAGGTGGGTTAGATAATCTCCATTAATCTTTATCCCTTTGTTTTCCCAGTTCAGTGATTGAAAGACATTTTCCAATATGGCATTAAAAAGCTTCGGAGATATGGTGTCACCTTGTCTCACTCCCTTTCCAATTTTTATGTGTGCTGTATTCTCAAATAGCCGAATCTTTGCACTTGCATTTTCATAGATGTTATTAATAATATTAATGTATGCATCTTCTATACCGCAGGATTTCAGAGCCATTGTAACTGCTGATGGTTTCACCGAATGGAAGGCTTTTTCATAATCGATAAAAGCCACGCACAATGGAAGTTCATATTCCCTCGCCCTTTCAATTAGTTCTCTCAGTACGTGGATATGGTCTATTGTGCTGTAGCCACTCCTGAATCCAGCTAGTTCTCTCGGTTGAGCCATGTCCAGTGTTACCTTCAAACGGTGTGAAAGAACTTTAGTGAAGACTTTATAAACCACTGATAAGAGGCTGGTAGGTCTGTAGTTCCTGAGATCCTCAATGTCACCTTTTTTATGTAGCAGGATCATTGTAGCGGTGTTCCAATCCTCAAGAATCTTCCCTTCATTAAGGCATCGAGTGAACATTTGGGCGAGTACTGTTTCGATTTCTCCACTTGCTTCTTGTATGATGTCTACAGTAATTCCATCTTCTCCTGGAGCTTTTCCCCGCTTCATGTTCTTGATTGCATGTGCAACTTCTGCTGGGATGGGAGGACTGGAAGAGCTCTGGTACTGTTACCTTTCATGATGTCTGAAGTACATGTATCATCCCTTTCGTATAATTTGGAGTAGAAATCTTTCACTCATGTCAAAATTTCGCCTCTATTTCTTGTTACAGAACCATCTTCTTTTTTCAGTGCCATAATCTGTTTCCTTCCCTTACTGAGATGTCCCTTTGCTATCTTTAGGCTTTGGTTGTTTTCAATTGCTTTCCTCACTAGTTCACAGTTATATATATGTATATGTACCCAATAGCATAGTTAAAGACAAAATTTACAACCTAAAATTTAAAACAAATTTCTGAGCAAACATTCTGAAGATCATGACGCGCAACGCAACAGTGATGAATATTCAGAAATTACAAAACTACAAAGCAGAGACTGAAACAAAAAAATAATATTTTACTAGGACAAAAACTACAAATTAAACTTCAAAACCCAACAGGCATGTGTAAAATAAATAAAATAAAATAATAGCAAAACCAGAATGCAGAAAGTGTCGAGAATGCCGAGCCTTGGCTTTATCAAGGACCTGCAAAACTCTGCATTTTCTCACTTCCACAAAGACCTAGTTGGAAATGGGTTTCTGCAAAGCCATAGATGCAAGTATAAGTCCCACAATAATTTTTAGTTAACATAACCGCCCTTAATGGTGCGGGAAAATATTTTAGCATAAGCTTTTGCATACATCTATCGCTCTCCTGGCCCAACCCATACTCATCATATGTCAAAAAAACCCCAGAAAAACGTTTAAAAACAACTCACAAAATGTGAGAAGGCTTGAACAAACCAACAGAAAAAAATCAGTTAAAGCACGTGGTTGAGCAACCAGACCGCCCAAGTGAAGTTCCAAACGTGAAACAAAGTACTAAAAGCTCTTAAATAATGGCATTTCTTGGGGAAAAAAGCATTTCCGAAAATACAATAAAAATAAAAATTACAACAAAGACATGTAAGTAAATAGGAACTTTTCTACATACAGCTTCCACGAAAACGAAAGTCATAAGAACAAAAAAAAAAAATGAAAGAATGCTTAAGCTTTGGAAAAAATACATAAAGTTAAAAAATAGTTGCAGTATTTACAAAATATTCCAGGAGTGTATAAAAAGGAAGAAATTTTGAGGTCTGGTTGCTCAACCACGTGCTTTAACTGATTTTTTCTGTTGTTTTGTTCAAGCCTTCTCACATTTTGTGAGTTTTTTTTTAAAACGTTTTTCTGTTTTGTATGACAGATGATGATGATATATATATAGTCAAAATTTCAGTGCGAGGCCCTGAGTGACATTTATTTCATCAATAAATCTCATAAAAGTCGTTACGTGAAAAATATCGTCCGTAAAGAACACATACGAAAACTATCGTAAAGAAAAACAAATGATTACCTCAAAGAAGTGTTTGCTTTAAGCTTAAGAAAAAGACCTTAATATGGATTGAAAGTTCTGAGAGAAAGAGAATGTGAAAAATGTGAAAACCTGCAATTTTCTTTCCGGTGAGAGGGAGCTATAAATATTGGCTCCGAGGGTAGTATAATCTCAACAAGAAGGAACTGCGGTAAACCTCAAAGATGACGAGAGGGGGTTCCAAACGGTCCTTCTGCGAAATGAACTTTCTTGCAACGTAGGCAACTGCCAGTAATCTAATTAGTAACAAAATGTAAATTTAAAAAATCAGGCAAAGTCATTTTGTGACATGAAGAATGCATTGACCACCAAGAAAATTTTATTTGCATATAAATTCTCTGTGCTTTTAAGAATGTTTTTTTTTTTTTTTTTTTTTTTTCTCTCGCGTTGCTGTTGTTTTCAGCACTGCAGAGTATGCATCTAAATGACACCTCTAATATATTATATGATAAAAACAAAATTCACTACTACACCCTTTTTGAGTAGTTGATTTGTCCATATAAGTCACAGGTATAAGAAAGGTGACAGGTATAAGGAAGGTGACGTAACCTGGCAAACATCATAGACAAACGTGCACAGTAGAATAGGCCGTACGGCAGAGCTCGGTGACTTTAAACGTTGCGCGGTCATGGTCCGTGCAGGACTGGTTTGATGAGATGGGTATGGAAGAACTTAACTGGCCTGCACATGGCCCCGATCTGCACCCTGTGGAACACCGTAGGAATGAATTGCAGCTCCGACTGCGAGCCAGGAATTACCATCCAACATGGATGATTGAGCTGACCAGGACCGTAGCAAGCTTTTCTTATCTATCTAGGAGGGCGAGACTTGTAATTACGCCCCTTCGAGTTCCACTCAATTAATACGTGTCTTTTACTTTCTCACATACAACCGTCATAGGAAAGTATTATGATCGTTCACAAATCGCAATTCAGGTTTTTGACATAATTTTATTCAAAATGTACCACAGGTTGTAAACACCAAGTAAAGCGTAAAGGTTACGCGAACGCTGGCAACACAACACTCCACAGAAATGCAGAATGAAACACAAACTAACTCAGAACGAATGAGTATCGGATAGTGAACGTAACAGTAGAAGTTTTAGGGTTTAGGGCTTGGAAAAATTTCGTTCAAGGTTAAACGCTCAGAGAGCTTTCTGCGACAGAGCACAGGTGATTAAGAAGCAGTCGTAAATGCGACCATGACATATGCGACTAGGGTTGAAATGGTAGGAAATGTGACCGGCAGGGGCAAAGAGGAGTGGGGAAGAAAGGGGGAGGCAGGGTAGGGAGATTAGGTTTTGACCACATTGGGCTCTTCCAACGGTAAATGCGACCGGGGTTGAAAATGGTAGTACATGCGACCTGGCTTAACGCAGAGGGATGGGGAAAGATAGAAGGCTGGTGATTGGCCGGGGTGGGGAAGGAAGGAGTGAGCTGCTGACGATGCTGTGTGTTTCCTATTTAATAGTCTTTTTAGCAAAAGTCTAATAATTATTGTATTGTTAGTGTTTACAAAATAAGGTTTTACTCATGTTTCCGGATTGCAACTGAAGATACCCCTAGTAAAACTTGATCTTTATGTGAAAAATAAAACACTTTCTTTTCCCAAGCAATAGCCATAGTACTTTCTCTAAGACTAACTGTCGGAGATTTTATTCCACTCGTGTGCGAATTTTACTGCGATAGCTGCATTCAGAATTAATTGTAAGTTTCTTCGCTTTTAATAAGGAAATGAAATCCAAATGTTCCAAAATTTCATTTATTACCATTTCAACCCCGGTCGCATTTACCGTTTGTGGAAGACCCCAGGTGGTCAACATCTGATCTCCCCCCTGCCTCCCCCTTGCTTCCCTACCCCTGTTTGCCCCTGCCGGTCGCAGTTGCTACCATTTCAACCCCGGTCACATATGCGACGACACCATGATTAATTAGCTCTTCATCCCAACAACATGTTCGGAAAGGTCATGGGGCCGCCCCGGTGGCGCAGTGGTCTAAGGCGTTGGCCTCTGATCATTCGTCCGTAAGGGGTCCGGGTTCGAATCCCGGTCAGGCATGGATGTTGTGTTTGTCTTACGGCACTGGCTCTCTCCCTTCCCAGGAACCAGTGATCCTAAATTAGGGACGGGCGACTGCTTATAGCCCATTGAGTTGCTCACGGTATTAGTTAAACCTCCAATCAAAAAAAAAAAAAAAAAAAAAAAGAAAGGTCATGGAAGTTTGACAGATCAGCATTGTTTTCTATGTCTCCATTCACGGTTCTTTTTTTTTTTTTTTTTTTTTTGGAAAATTCCCTTCATGGATATGGGATGTTCAGACCTCAGTGTCTATTATTACTCTGTACCCTGGTTAACTTCATGGTATGAGATTGAGACTAACTAAAGTCTTTAAAAAATGAATACTTAAGGATGTACCTTTTTTTTTTTTTTAGTTACAATTCCTATTTTTACGTCCCCCACAGCATGAATTTACGCCCCTGGAATGACCATTCTTGGAGGTCAACCGCTCTCCCAGTAGCTACGGCCCTGGAGCTGACTAATGCTCTTGTGGAAGAATCGAAGCAACGTTCCAAAACTCTAGTGAAAACTCTGACCAGCAGAGTGGTGGCTGTGTGTAATAGCACCAGAGGGTGGACAAACTCGATATTTTTTCCTTTCCAATTACTGGAAGTTTGTGAATATGTAAGTGTTCTGATACTTCTCATCAACTGATAAATGTCCCTAAAGAGTTTTTTTGGCAGGTAGCAGCAGCTGTTTTCTGTGTCACTCTTCACATTGTTCTTGCTTAACTTTTATTTTGATTTTACACGTAAATTTTCGTAGGTTTCATCAGTTTCACTCACAGTGGAGGCCAGTGTCTGGAGTAAGGCGCTGTGCTTAATAGCTAAAGGAAGAAAATAAAATAAAATGAAATAGATTTGATAACATGAAACTAAATTGCTCTCGTGTGTGTGTGGTAGTAAGTATTTTCAGATGGAAATCATGATACGCAGGTTCGATTCCCGCTTCAAAACGTTATAATTCTTTGGTTTCTCTAGAAAACATGAAAATAATTGTATGCGTTTTATTCTACATTGTTTTCCATGTAAAAAAAAATAAAAATAAACGCTGACATACCTTGATTTATTCGCATGAAAAAGAAATATATACACATATATCGATCGCGTATCAAATTGTTATCATGGAATTAATTTTTCAGAGTGCGTGCTCGAGAGAACAAATAATTTTATTGGACGTTACGTACAGCGTAAGCGGATGTGCGAACAGCTGGTTTAAATGACACTGAGATCATGACTGTCGTAATATAGACAGACACAGTGCGGGGCGGTTGGGTTCGACCTTGTCAACCAACGGTTCTTGGAATACGGGCGCGTTGGATGACTCTCTTCTCTCGCCCTTGTTGTGACGGCCATTCATAGGTGTGGTCTAAAAGAATGTTATTATCAGCACCCATGTCTGGAGGAAGTCCCTGGAGATACCGTGTTGCGTGCAGCATTGCGCTTACGGAAATACCTGTGCTTTCTCGATGCCCTTGTCCTAGACACGAATACCTTCGATGCCGTAATTAAGGTGAGTACCTGGGCTGTTCCGATTACACGTGTGGATGTATTTGCCCGTATTCATCAAATCTTTAGTAGGTCTTCAGAAAAAAAGTTTGGAAAATATTAATACGTATTTGCGGAAATAGTCAAGACTGCCGATACGGTTGAAAAATTGCATTGCCTTCAGTGACTTACAGGTTTGCTGATATAATAACTGCAGAATTGCGCTGTTACGATCGAATCTGCAGACAGATTGCTTTGAACCCAGTTAAAAAAGAAAAAAAAAACAGTGATCGCATCGAGATACGCTGTGTAATCCGTCTTGGAGTGCGAAGGTAAATAAATTTGCACTGCTAAAATGCGAAACACTTTTTGAAAAACATTTTGGTCCTGTGTAAATGCACACATTTTCTTTGTGCAATGCAAACAGGGCCATATATATATATATATATATATATATATATATATTAAAGAGCAAAGCCGAAAACACAAGAAAAACTTTAGAATTTAAAACGAAAGATGCAAAATAACCTGAAGATCAAAACGCGCAACGCAGCAGTTATGAAAATTCAGAATTCACATTCTATTAAGAGACTGAAGCAAATTTTTTTTTTTTTTTTTTTTTTTTTTTTGACTCACACCAAGTACAACATAGAAAAGGTTATGTATTGCCCGGTGTGAGTAAAAAGAGAAAAATAAAACAACTGAATGTAGAAAGTGTCGAGAATACTGAGCCTTGGCTTTTTCAAGGACCAGCAAATACTCTGCATTTTCTCACTTCCACAAAGACCTATTTGGAAATGGGTTTCTGCAAAGTCATAGATGCAAGTAATAAGCCCACCAAATTTTTTTTTTTTTAATATATATTTTAAAGAATATATATAAATGTCATGACCTCCGCAGAGTTGCATGACCAAGCTTTAGTTAACAATTTAGCTAGCATCCATAACTTTCCTGGCCCGACCCATGCTCTTCATCTGTTACTATTAAACAGAAAGAAGAAGATTATAGAAAACTCAAGTTGTAAGAGTGACCTAATAAATCAGAAATAATGTTCAGCAATAACAAATTACCAAGTTCGCCTGAGAGAGAATTTAAACCTGAATAGCAATACAAAAGTATTACAAATTCTTAACATTGCAATAAAAAAGGAGATATTAATTTTTTTAAAACACAGATTCTTGAAAGAAAACTGGATTATAAAATCCCCCTACTCCACAACTTCTGACAACACAAAAACGAGAATATAATAAAGACAATAATTAATTAAAGAAACGCATTGTGAAGGTTATATGACATGAACAATTAGTTGCAATATGTACAAAGTATTTCAGAAGTGCTTTAAGTGCATAATTAAGTAGTTATTAAGAACTTAACTACATTGAAAACACAGCGCAAATTACAAGAACAATGAAACGGCCGGCTGTTTTGGCCTTAGTTCCCTAAAAAACGTGCAAAGTTACCCAGAAAAGAAAATCTCTCTCAAGCGAACTTAAATTCTCTCTCAGGCGAACTTGGTAATCCGCAAAAAAGTTAATAGACTTGCCAGTGCCTAAAAGCTGAAAACAAAAAAAGAAAAAAGTACAAGAAGTTCAATCATTGAACTTGGAAATCCCAAAACCCAAAGACAATGAAGAGAGCTTACCTCTTATGCAACTGAACTTCCTCCTTACTTGAGGAAACATGGCCGACCTTTTAACCCAAACTCATAATAATGCTGGTACCTCGGACACATACCATTCACAGAGAACTTCATTCCATGGGTTACCGTGGTCGCGCGGCTGCTCATAAGGCTTTCATCTCCACTCAGAATGGTACTCGTCGTTTAGCATGGTGTAAATAACATTTATCAAGGACCGTAGATTAATGGAAACGGGTCCTATGGACTGATGAAACCAGATATACGATCCATCAGTCTGATGGCCGTGTGTGGGTATGCCTACATCCGGGGGAACGCTATTTACCACAGTGTACTGTTCTTACGGTCAAGTTTGGACCTGGCAGTATACTCGTGTGGGGATGATTTTTGTGGTATGCTCTCGGCCCATGGGTTATTGTTGACAAACCTTTTAACCAGCACGTCTACCTCGATATTCTGGACAATTATGACCTACCAACTCTGTGGCAATACTATGGAACCGAGCCTTGTTGGTACCATCAGGATAATACATCAAGCCATGAAGCAAGGACTGATACGGCGTGGTTTGACGATAATTCCGTATCGTGTGCGGACTGGGCTGCACAGAGCCCTAATCTTAATTCCATAGAGCACCTATGGGATGAACTAGAGCGCCGCATAAGAAGTTTGGAACCAAGGCCTACTACTAAGCAACAGTTAGCGGCAGCATTATGCACTGAATGGAAGCGCATTCAAAATGGAAGTTCAAGATTGAAAACCGAAAATTAAAAAACAGGTTGCCGTCATCAGGAGAGCTTCAACCTGCGGGAGTGGCCTTTTTAGTACCAACACTGTACTTGCTATAAATTTTTTTCGTTATGTTCTTTTTTTTCTTATTTTTGTAAATTAATTTAAAAAAAAAGGAATTGAAAAAAGTTTCAGACATAATCCTGCTTTGTTTTTGTGAGGCAAGTCCTAAAGATTATGTTATGCTTTTCTTTTCCTCTTAAAGATACCTACTTCATTAGTGTTTTCAAAAATGGTAAACCGTTATGCAGTCAATGATTTGCATGGCAACATAAGTATTTAATAAGGATGCCATACAATTTTCGTGTTTGTTTGCTTCTTGGTTTTAAGATCTGTTACACGGCTGTTCTCTGCGTTATTTTTAGTACCCTGTCGCCTGGGTTCGTTCAGCCTTTGTTTGCAAGGAAATTACACAATTCTGGGCTTTAACTCTAAATGAGAACTTGCTCTTCTGCAGTGGTGCTCTTCATTCAGTGCGGTACATGTATATGGGAAAGGTCACGTGCCACTCCGATGGTGGAGGGGTTTGAGCGCTGGTTTCTGACCATTCGTCCGAGATGGTTCCGGGTTCGAATCCCTATAAGGTTTTGCTTGTCTTAAGCCACTGACTGTCTCCCTTCCCAGGAACCAGTGGCCCTAAATTAGGGATGAGGGACGGCTTATAGCGCGTAAAGTCGCTCACGGTTGAGGATAAACTCCCAAACAAATATAAAAGGTCACGTATAAGCTTTGCCTCGCTTTCTTTGTTTATTATTATTTGGGTATTGATCTGTTCCTGCATAGTCTGTCAAGCAACTTTCTCGCTTAGCTCGCTGCTAAGTTTCCCTTTCCATACTTAACATCCTTAATTTTTGCTTCGATCTCCCATCTACGAGTCGAGCATTCTTCTAGCCGCTATTTTCCCTGTGCTTCCGTTTTTGTTTGTTTTTCGGTTAGCGGAAAAAGCTCTTTCCATCGGAAGGAGATTCCTGAGAACTTTTATCTCCAAGAGCTAGATCAAGACTCTTGTATTTTCCTTCATTCTCTAACAGAATCGTGAGTTTTGTCCCCTACTCCATTTTGCTCGTCCCCCTGTTTCGGGCCATGCCAGTTGCTGAATGCTCATTAACGCGACTCTTACCCATCGTGATAAATTCCTCATTTAAACCTAATATTGTAAGAAAGAGCCATGTGCTGGATACTTTTCTTACGAGAATTCTGACACTATAAAGCGATAAGAACCATATACTACTCACTCGCTGAGCAATAAAGTAATATAAACTGAACCTCTTGAACAGCAGGCTCTACATCAGAAACGTAGAGCAAGTGGCTGTCCGCTCCCTAAACTAGCTAAAGAGGACCAATTTAATACCTCCCCAATAACTGACAAAAAGGAAAAGCATTTGTCCGTAAGACGATGGATGATTCTTAATGTTAACTTTCGTTGAAATTAATGAGCCCAGAGTCACACAGATCCCTGTTGGCTATTGCACTGTTAAAAATTAGTACTTAGAAATAAGCAAAAATGTACTCGTTTTTGAGTACATTCGGGGCTTATAATAGCTCCGAGTACTTGTCTCATTTTTGAAAAAGACACGTACTCATTTTTGAATACATACAGGGAATCGATTGTGAGTATATCTGGTATTTCTAATTTGAAATATATGTACTCATTTTTAAGTACATTTATGGATTTTTTGAGTACATATATTTGAAATATATTTCAAATCTGTGCTCTAACTTCATTCAATTTCTGTGCCCTTTTGGGCAGGGCGCAGAAACTGAAGGAAGTTAGAGCTAATCTAGCGTTTCTGACAGGATAGTTTGTAAGTGAGAGAAGAGAGAGCACACTAGATCGCTCCACCGTACGATTTTGCACATAGAAGGCAGGGAGAAATTAGGGGGGCTTAGGAACTTTAACCTGGGGATTCCTTCTCGGGCGCCGTCACGTGCTCGTCCGATGCGCGGCGGATATTCAGCGATTGTTAGAAATTCGCACTCCAGGCTAGGTTTGAACCTGGGGTCCCTCCATCAGTAGTCTGAATCTCCAACCACTAAGCCATCCGCGGCTAGATTTAAAATTTGGAATACGTGTACTCCATACATACTCATTTATTCATAGAATCAACTGGAAGTATATTATTCAAAGGCACATCTGGGATAATAGATATACTCGTTGTCACATGCTGGGCAAATAGACCGCACAGTTTTATGACAAATATAGTGATGAAGCGATAATATATTATTTATGAGATTGACAACATATAGTTAATGTAAAAACGTACACAAAGATACTTTATGCATAATTAAATTACTTGTGACGAGTGACTTTGTTGTACTAATTATGTGTGCCACACTCTCTTGAAATCTATATCTAAAATGAAGTAACACGAGATTATATTCATTGACACAATTATTTGTAAGTACGTATGGTTACTTATATTTGAGCATGTGATGTATTCGTTTACGATACGATTGTACTTAAAAAAATCGAGTAGGTTCAGGTTCTCATTTTTAAGTAGATTTTTTTAACAGTGTGCGAAGTGGTTGCCTGTCCCAAACTTTTTAGCCATTTGTTTCATGGAAGGGGGGGTACGCATGGCGGTGGGACAAGCGCCGCATGCGTGCCACAACCGCGACTTGAGCCTTGTCCCAACAAGGACAGTCGCTCAGAAACCCGCCCTTCTGACCACTCAACCAATGATTTAGCACTTTTTTTTTTTTTTTTAATGTAATTGGCATTATCACTTGACCCAAAAGTGAGTGTGGTAGTAAAACATAGTTAACGGTAGGTGTGACTCTTAGAAATGCGTAATCTTAATATTATTAATCGATTCTTATGAGGGCCAAAATTTTG
This sequence comes from Macrothele yani, assembly GCA_039090855.1. NCBI lineage: Eukaryota > Metazoa > Arthropoda > Arachnida > Araneae > Macrothelidae > Macrothele > Macrothele yani. The sequence goes on along the minus strand of CM077027.1, from coordinate 153,825,423 downwards.
CTCCAGGGATTGTTGTTTTATCTGTCTGTTTGAAGCGGATATATGCCGCAAATAGAAATAGACATTTGCGCTTGTAGCTGAGAAATTGTACATTACTGGAAGAAGGAAGTACATACAAAATGTTTATCACAGAGGAAGTTATCCGACGCAAAAACAGTGTTTGTTTTCTGTCGAACTTCTGCAAAACGGATTCGTGGTCTCAAATATCAGTACAGTAAAACCTCTCAACAGCGGAAATCCTGGGGCTCAACGTTTGTCTGCTCTTCGGGAGTTTGATTTCTGAAACCACCTAGGCTCACAATATAAAAAATAAGGTATACATGTACGCCCCCTGGCGGAGAAACCATGCATTATTTTAAGAAAGAAATATTCGAAAACGGTTTATGGGCGTGAGTAAGTAAGTAGTATCGGTCAGAGAACGAATTTTTTTCAGTCGAGAGTTTAGAAGCTCAGATTTTGCTGCAAATACATCCGAAGTAGAAATTAACATTTACGCCCGCTGGTGGGCAAACTATTTTTTACCAAAAATTCGAAATTAATATGCAAAAGATTTCCCATCAGGAGCTGTATCCGCTGTACAAAGAATTTTTTAAATCTGAGATTTAGAAGCAGAGATATCGAGGAAAACGAAATTTATTTTTACGCCTCCTACCGGAAAATCTGTGCGTGACTTGAAAAAATGACTATACCGAGAATGGTCTTCGATATAAGTAGAATCGAAACGTAAGAAATTTTTTTTCAATCGGATGTTTAGAAGCAAACGTACGAAATATATAATGTATTTTGAATTCGATATTATCCGCATTTACGCCCTCTAGTGGCAAAATTGTGTATTGTAAAAAAAAAAAAAAAAAAAACGAAAGGAAAGGAATATCATCATTCGCACATTTCAAGCTTCTCAGTGCAAAGAGAACTTTTAAAATTGGACTAACTTTTACAGGGATATGGTGTCCACAGACGGACGGACAGACAAACCGGCAACATAATAACGATCTTTGTTTATTTTTTTCTTTTACGAAAGACTTGCTAAAAACTACATTCTAAACACGTATGTACAACATATAATTAAAATGATGGGTTTCAAACAGTACAATACAGTTCTTCCATTTTCATTTTGAAATAGTACATACATTTCTATGCAAACTGGAAAATACGTAGATATCCTTGACTTTAATTCCTTCTCTCGTATGAGAGGGCCTCTAACAGTAATATTCTTTGACCGTACTCAATTAAACCAGTTAAAAACCTTGGGATCAATTGTTCCCTCTCTCATTTTTACGAACGTCAATATTCTTACTGTTTTCATTGGCGTTGACGATCCACTTTGATGATTTTCTCTCTTCCTTTCTCAAAAGTTCACTTATTTGCGTTTTGTATACTTTAAAGCGTTAAGCGAGGATCCACAAACTTCATTTTTCCTTTTCAGCCGCATTTGGAATTTCGATTTTTTCTTTCAATGTTACTCGCTTTCTCTTCGTCAGGATTTTCAAAACCAAAACGTTTTCCAAGTAAGAATTGCGTACATTCGTTACAAGCCATATAAGCTCAAAATTACTGTTAAAATTAAAGAAGACTTCAAACTGACAAGGAAACGGCATAGTGAACGGATTCACTTTCAGAAAGCAGTGGGCGGCTACATTTACTCTTCATGTTCAAGGTCTTTACATTTTGCTCAGGATCTCTTGCTGGTTCTGCAAAGAAGGAAAACAAAATTGGTCCCAAAGGACACGTTACTGGGAGCAATTGCTGGTGTTGAAGAAGAATGCAGTTTGGGGCAGTGGATATAATCCCCTTCGGCATGCAGCAGGGGGGGGGGGGCCAGGATATGCTCCTTATAGGCGTTTGGGTCAATCTGAGAATCAAAGGGAGCTGTTTCATCCAGTTTTAAGAAAAGTTCTATCCTATTGAAACCACAGACAAGTAGATTTGTAATGGGGATCTTGAGGCCAAAAAAGTCACCCTGCTTTCGTCCAAAGAAATAAAAGAAATGTTTCCCGGCAAAAATTTAGAGATTACTTCCCTTGAACTTTATAGTTTTTTAACTGTTTTATGACTAAGATCCCTGTCCGTTATTCGGAGGGTTCACTATTTGGAGGTAAATATACCGAAATCTTATATACCGCGAGATTAGGGATCACAAGATTGTCCGCCAATTAGAGGAGTGCACTATTCGGTAGTGTCAGGAGGTTCTACTGTATGTCTACAAATGCACTCCTTTCGGAAAACTGTACGCCATTAGGAACGAAAAATACGTACAGAGGTTGGACAGAATAATGTAAAAACCTAGGAAAAGAAGGTTTTACGTACCTAATAGGGCGTGGGACCACCTTTGGCATTCAAAACAGCTTGAATGCTTCTTTGGAATGGACGCATACAAATCCTGGATGGTAATTAGTAGAATGTTACACCATTCTTCATTCAGGAACTGCTCCAGGTCCTTGAGAGATGGAGGAGGAGAATAACAGGATCTTACTGTTTTCTAACACAGACCACAGTGGCTCGTAAGTCTGGCGATTGGGTTGGCCAAGGAAGTAGGGATGGGCTTAACAGTGACTTTTCGGTAACGTTCCGACCGTGACGTTCTAAAAAAGTAACCGTGACAAGTAACGGTGGCGAAGTCACTGTTTGTGACAAGAACGAGCACCTGTACCTGTATGCTTAAATCAGTCACGTGGCGAAATCACAATCCACAGGAACGTTTCATTAATCGTTACTCGGCACTTCTCTTCGCAGTTCTCGTTCTGAGTTCTCAAAAGGATTCGTGTTCGTGCTATTTCCGAGATTTCCACTGACAGACTAATTAGACACTTGCATTCTTAGTTACTTTTCATAAACATTTTATTTAGTTTTCATAGGTGTTTTAGTTACTTTTCATAGATAAGAAACGGAGAAACATTTAATATGAAATCTTTTAACTCCCGAAGAGCAGATAGTAGTCAAGCTCGTATATGAAAACTTTTCAAGTGGAAGATAAATGAATTGTTATTTATAATTCATTTAGACAGACCTAAACACCAAAAATATTTTTATTCGGGTATATTTTTTGCCAATAATTGCATTTTTCTAAAATTTTGTGTCTTAAAATAAAAATCTTGGTGCTCTAGAACTTCATTGAACGGTGACATTTGGTTTGGGTGCAAAATAGCATATATAAATGTCACTTCAAATAAAAAAACTCAACACCGTTAGATAAATAGCTTTAAAAGTGAGATTACTGAGGGATAAAGCTTGGAAACATCTGTATTTAATATCCAGTGATTTTGGAACGGTTAACGAAAGTAGCTTGATTTGGGAACGCTTGATTTACAACGTACGTGTCGTTCCCAGAAAGTAGCGTAAATTTGGAACAATTCAGGAACCAAAGCGTTCTCGTGATTTTTGTGTGCTGATCACAAACCGTGACAGTGACATTTTAGTAACGTTACAAAGTAACCGTGACGTGATTTTGTACCCACCTCTACAAGGAAGGTGTGAAAGTTCGTCCTCATTTCCCTCAAACCATGATTGGACATTTCGAGCTCTGAAAATTGGGGCGTAATCATCTTGATAGATCCCCTGCAGGAGACAGTGCCTGAGACATTGGATGGACTTGGTAGGCCTAAACAGTTTCATACGCCCTGCCAGTCATCCGTCCTTTCAATATGATCAGGGGACCTGCTGAAAACAACGACATGACCGCCCCGAGCATGACAGAACCACCACCACGCTGCACTGTCCGGGGTAGACAGTCTGGGTTCTACGCTTCTAACTGTGTTCTCCACACGTTCTGCGGTGGGGAATAGTGTGAATGTGGATTCATCCGACCACATCACACGTTTCCATGCATCGAAAGTCCACGTTGTATGTTCCTGGTATCACTGCCGTCACCTTTGTCCATTCACCCGCGTCACCAGAGGTTTTGCAATAGCAGCTCTGCCATGAATATCTTGTTTTGGCAGTTTTTTGCGCACTGTTTTCGTTGATACTGGGGTCTGGAGATGCACATTGAGCTCCGCACTAACTTTCGGCGCGGTGTTCTTCTTACTACGGGTAACATTCCTCTTTAATGCTCTCCTGTCTCTATTAGTAAGGGTCGTTTTCCGGCCGCTCTAGTGTTTCGTAGAGGAGGTTTTTCCACGAACACGGCATGATGACATGACATGACGGCTAGGTACGGTAGCTATCGATACCCCCACTCTCCTGGCGACTGTTGTCACGAAGGCACCAACTAGCCGGCCACCTGCAATTAGCTCTCTTTCGAAGTCCGTTAGGTCGCTCACTTCGTCGTCACCCCGAAATAAATTTTACCACAAGACACGTTAAATGCACTTAAACAGGAGCTTGAGGGTCTAAACAAAGCTATTACAACCCAAAAGTGGTGAATACCTTTGCGCATTGCGACGTATGCAGCTGCATTAAAAGCCACGCCTCTGAGCGTGGTGTTCACTTTATTCTGTCCAGCCCCTGTATGTGGCTTTGATAGTGACTGGTAAAAGATGTTGCTTTTTCATTCTGCTCTTAAGAGTAAGAGACCCAAAGGTAAATCTTCCGTTGAGGCACGTGGCAAGAATTTGGCCCCGAAGATCTCAGTAGAAGAGCGCGCCAGTGGACGGACATGGCACTAAAGTGCCCTAACCGTGGGAATATACCTTATGTTCTTTTCAAGAGTTTACAACTCAGATCAGATGTAGAAGATTTTAGGAAGGGAGTGTCTGACCCCCAGGTCTTAAACAACCCATAGGAAACTAGGAGATTTTGGCTAGAGCGCCCGATAGGAAAGTGACACGGAAGCGAAGTAGAAAGGGGGAGGAAGACGTCCCTATTTATTACCGGGGGGCCGACGGCTTAACGTGCCCATCCGACGCAAGGCGGATATTTAGTGAATCCAGCGTTCGTACCTGCCTGGGATCATTTCCGTGGCAGTCACGAACGTTGCCCACTAGACCACCCGCAGCCCGAGTTTACAACTCATTTGTCATTTTTTTTTTCATGTAGGATTTCCGTCCACAGGGAGTAGAGTTTAGGTCCCAGCAACCTACAGCGAGATCGCCTTTTGAGCAGGACACAGAAACGGAAGGAATGAACGGAAGGAATGAGAGCAGGTCTAGCGACTTTTGACAGAACATTTTGTAGTGAGATAAGAGTACAGTAGATGGCGCCACCGTACAAGTACGATATTGCACATAGATGGGTGAGAGAATTTCAGGGAAGACATAGGAAAGGATACCCATTTAACCAGTGGGTCCAGCCTGGGGGCCGTCATTTTACGTGCTCATCCGATGCACGGCGGATATTCAGCGATTGTTAGTAAATCACACCATCTCTGAAAGATCAACCCAGGCTAGAACCTGGAGACCCAGCATCGATAATCTGAAACACTAACCACTAAGCCATCCGCGGCTCGAGTTTACAACTCTCTCTGCGGTGCTACTTATGTAGCCACTGGTACCGTATCACGTGACATACGCTTTCGTAGTTTCATCACCGACCACTGGGGCGCTGTTCATAAAGCGAGAGTTGCACTTCTGTTTCTTCTGCTCTGTGATGTTATGCCTTCAAATGTTGGTCATGTATAATGTTTTGCCGTTGTGGGACACTACTTGGTAATCGCCAATACGGTCCCTATGTGACGTCTCCCATTCGACCAATGAGAAGCGTTGTTAGAAAAGGTATCTCCTTCAACAGTGATATCTTGTACGCTTTACTCCTGAAGTTCTCTTTTTGTTGTCAGATAGTTAACTCAATTTAGATGTGAAAAATAACTGCTAAAGTGAATTTTGGTTTTCGTCATTCTATTAATGATTATTTTGGATACTTTTTTTCGTTAGAAGCTGCTTTAAACGTTATCAAAAACTTCGAGATTTCTACTAATACACATTATATTAAAAAACGTGGTGTAGTTCACAATATTGGGCAAGCCCAGTTAATTGAAATTAAAGGTGTGGAGAAGGATGTTATGTTGTTCGAAGGGGAAAAAAATTCCAATGTTGAAAACAGGATACCATTTGATGGCATGCCATTTATTTCAATTGATCACTGTACAGTAGAGTGTCATCAGGGTCGTTCATTGAACAAAAGTAAGTTGAAAGCAATCCAGGATCATGACTATTCGTGTGTAACAGGAAAGTTCAAAAAAAAAAAAAAAAATGAATTGTACAGCAGAAATTCAACGGAAATAAATTTTACACGGATTTTTCCCCACTCGATTTCATACTTGTCTCTCGTGAGAATTCCATTAATAACTATGTTCAAAATCACACGCACGTTTTAGGCACACATGATAAATTTTTATGAAGCTGTTTTCATCCACCAATGAAGGTGTGCGAAATGCTGATGACAAACTCGGTAAATAAAGCACAATTAAAGAAATATTGATGAATGAAGCCATGCAATAACAAACATCTATCTGGTATAAACAACACTGAGAAATTGTTGAATCAGAATTCCTAACAGTAATCATTGAAAATAAGAAGATATTAGGAGCTAAAACACTGAATAAGGCTGTAAAATTGTCACCAAACGACCACTTTCTTGTCAGCGAAGAAGAAATCACAGTGAAAGGAGATACCTTTTCTAACAACGCTTCTCATTGGTCGAATGGGAGACGTCACATAAGGGACCGTATATACAATTACCAAGTAGTGTCCCACAACGGCAAAACATTATACATGACCTTAAATGTTGGTATGCATTTTCTCCTTTTCGGAAAGCGCAAAGTAGATAAGAAGTACACTGCTGTCCAAAATTTGAAAACGAGGTATATTTTGACCACTCAAACTCGGAGAAAGCGATTTTACAGCTGTAAGGGATATCAGTGGAAATAGTAACAGTAAAATGAAACGCACGACGGAAGAAATCACGAGTTATATACTAATATGTAATAGATATCAAAACAGAACAAAATGCTGCAAAGGAAGTACAGGCTTATTTGTCGTCCAGTGGCACTCTTGTATTAGGACTGTGTAAACAAACTACAGAGAGGAGGGAAGACCTCAGTAGGGGATATGCCCACCCCGCATCACAATGCATGTTTAGCACAATGTGATGCTTACACTGAATGGTTCAGGAGCTCTTCAGGTAATTAATTGTCCCGCTCCGGCTACCGAGGCCTGATAAGTGCTGGAATGGTTTCTGGTGGGGATTCCTACATGAAAAATGTCTCCCTACAGCGTCGCATGTATATTTAAGTGGATTGAGATCAGAGGGGTGCGCTGGCCACTGCATCGGACGGATATCCTCACTAGCCAAAACTTCATCCGCAGCTGTTTTGCGGTGAGGACAGGAGTTATCGTCCATAAAAATAAAACCTGCGTCCACAGCACCACGGAACAGAAGAACATGGCGAAGAAGCACATCGTTGCGGCTCAGATGCCATGTGATTTTTCCCTTTATCTGTCACTCACAGGTTCGGTATCTCCATAGGCCATGATACTGATTCACACCATGACGCCGAGACCGCCATATTTGTCCCGTTCAATAATGTTCCTGGCATCACACGCAGTTCCACGTTCCTTCCAGATGATTTGCCGCTTGCATTCCGACAAAAGCGACTTACAATTGTGAGGGTTACCTTCGCTTATTCTACCGTACCTGCATGTTATCATTCTAGTAGTGATAGCTGACTTATGAAATACTGTATCGCTCAGTGGTCTAAAGCGCGATGATGTGCAACCAGGAAAATACATAAGTTATCGATGTCGTTGGAGTTGAAAGGGGGGGGTTAACAAGGTTCTGAAAATTAAGTAAATGTTTTTTCTGCCTCTTTCTATCATCATTGTCAACTAAGTAATTTTGTGGAACTGGGAGCATGAAAAAAAAAATGTGTTATGAGATTACAGAAGTTAGATTATGGGGATTTGAGGTCATACAGAGATTTGGTACTTTTCCCTACAGAGATTTAATTCTTGTAGAAAATAAAACGCCATTAAGGACGAGAGAAATTGTGCAACAAGAATCACATGACCTTACCTGGGACCAGTTTTCGCTTTAGGTGCCCAACAACGGTCATACTTTCTACATCTAGAGAAAAAAAGTTTCGAATCGCATAATGTTTCCTCAGATCCCAACAACGCTGAGAATTCCGAAACAAATGTAATTTTACTTCCTATCGTAATCTTCCACATGGCATAATTTAAGTCTCCTTTTGAATTATGAAATAAAATTTTAATGCTTCGAATAAATTGAATGTGAGGAATTATTTTTCTCTTTGCACGGGTGACTGCGGAGACGAACGTGAGCATTAGTTTCGTAACTTGCCCTCATCTGTCAATTAGAAGAGACGACAACGAGCTAATTGAATGTCCTTTCCAGATTAGGTGAAATGACGAGCTTGACTTGGATTTGTCTGAGTAATTAGCCAAATTGGGGAACGGGACATCGTGATTGCAATCAAAGGGCTCCGAATTTACTAATTACCAATGTCCAAGCGACATCTTACGAAACTTTATCGGATTTATATCAGAATTCCTTTACACATTGCGAACATCGCGGCATTCATGTTGTATATTTCATTACCAGGCAGATATTTTTTTCGTTTATTATGGAAATCTGAAGAATCCCCCCCCCCCCTTTTTTTCGTTGGATAATTCAGTTTTCAAGGACATATTAATGCATGAACATTGGTTCTTCCGATAGTACTAAAACCAAGATTATATATATAATGAAGTGCGTAACACTTCACATGCCGTCTGTGTGATTCAAAACTTTATGTTAATCGCCTACTCAATCGAAAAAATATAAATGTCATATGGTTTTAACCTGTTGCAGATAGTTTTTTCTTATTTATTTGTCACTTCTGAAAATGCCAAAAGACTGCTTGTTGCCATATTACAGACTGTGAATAAGGTACTTGCTGTTTTCTTGGGGTTTTTTTTGTTGTTTTTTTTTTGGTGGCGGAGAGACTTGCAGATTCGAGTGGTCGTTACGATGGAAATTAAGGGTGCTTTTTCACCGTGAACGACAACGTTAAGCAGAGCGAAGTACTATTTCTCATACTGTTCACATTTATTTATCTATAATTTTTTTTCCTACATTTGTTAGAGGGTAGTATCGAAAGTAAAGCAAAAGTAAGCATAATTTTTATTAACTGACAGATGTTCAAATTGCACATGTTGGTATAGTAACTCTTTCTCTATACAAAAGTACTACTCAACTAAGTCTCCATCACAAGTCATGCATGCATTTGCGTCATCGTCGAAGCCAACTCTCGAATCCTCTTTGAAAAAAATTAAGGTTTGGACTGTTGTACCCACTTCTTCACAGCCTCTTTCACATCGTCTGTGTCATCAAATCTTTGTCCCCGGAGACTGTCTATCAGCGGACCGAATAGGTGGAAATCAGTGGGCGCCAGATCTGGGCTGTACAGTGGATGGAGACCACCGACCACCACCGACGAGCCAATTTGCTGATCGCCTGATTTGGTGCCAAAGATGTGTGTGGTCTCGCATTGTCGTGGTGAATGTGGATCCTTTGCAGATTCTTGTTAGGTCTCTTCCTCCTTATGGCTTATCTAAGCTTCTTGAGTGTCTTAATGTACCGCTCGCTTGTCACGGTACGGACACGTTCCAGAAAATCAAGGAGAATGTGACACCCCTGTCATCCCAAAAAACAGGCACCATGACTTTCTGTGCTGATCACTGGCTCTTGAACTTATTATTCTTAGGTTTTGGTGAAGAGGTGTGACGCCATTCCTTGGATTGATTCTTCGTTTTCGGGTCATAAGAATACGCCCACGTTTCATCCCCTGTCACCAGATCAAAAAAAAAAAAAAAAAAAAATCTTCAAACGCTTCCAGCAGGACAGAACAGACTTCCAACCTTCTCTCCTTCAAATCAGGTGTCACCTGCCGAGTTACCCACATTGGACACACTTTCCCATACCCTAAGTCTTGCACCATCTTCTGTATGGCATTGTGACCATCTTCTGTATGGCATTGTGTTGTGCAACAAGCTCACTGATTGTGATTCGTCTCTCAGCGCGAATCAATTCATCTACTCGCTGACGATTCGTGTCAGTAGTCGCAGATGATGGTCTCCCACTCTGTGATTTGTCTTCAATGCTGGTTTCCCCTTCTTTAAACTTCTTCGTCCATCTGTGCACATATTGCTCTTGTCAATGGTGTCATCTCCGTAAACATTCTGTGGCCTTCTGTGGATGTCGGACAGCCTGCACCCTTCTTTTGTCAAGAACTCAATAACGGCACGTTGCTTCTGCTTGGAATCCATTATTTACCTGCAATGAAGAAGAAGGGTTACTATAGAGGAAGACTTACTTCACCAACATGTGCAATTTGGACGACACCTGTCAGTTAATGAAAAGAACTTATGACCACTTTTGCATTACTTTCGGTACAACCCTCATATTTCCTCATTTGATATTGGTGACACCCTTTGTTTTTCATTTAACGTGCCCCGCGTGAGCGCATTCATTGATCTATTGTGTGAGCGCGTTCATTGATCTATCGTGTGAGCGCGTTCATTGATCTATCGTGTGAGCGCGTTCATTGATCTATCGTGTGAGCGCGTACATTGTTCTATCGTGCGAGCGCGTTCATTGTTCTATCGTGCGAGCGCGTTCATTGTTCTATCGTGCGAGCGCGTTCATTGTTCTATCGTGCGAGCGCGTTCATTGTTCTATCGTGCGAGCGCGTTCATTGTTCTATCGTGCGAGCGCGTTCATTGTTCTATCGTGCGAGCGCGTTCATTGATCTATCGTGCGAGCGCGTTCATTGATCTATCGTGCGAGCGCGTTCATTGATCTATCGTGCGAGCGCGTTCATTGATCTGTCGTGCGAGCGCGTTCATTGATTGTCGTGTGATCACTCCTACATGTGCTTTGTGTCCTTCATTATTGCTGTTATTTTTTGCGTATCTCATTTTCTGCCTGTGTACACCTTAATGCGAATAAACTGAGTAACCTAGCGGGGGTGCTCACAGTTTCTACAGTAAAATATGTACTTATCGTGAGCTCTGTAATATTTGCGGTTGAACAACCATTTTCAATCCAATGCTGGATGAAGGTTTCTTCCAGAACTGCGTTTTGCGCAATTCTCTTCCATGCCCCTTCTGCTTGCTTTCGAAATTGATTTAATAGTCTCCCACCTGGTCTTCTTCTGGGTTTTTCCTGTCTCTTGATATCGAGTCTACTATTTCAGTTTTAGTCTGTTCTTCTCGGAATATATATCCAGCCCACATTTCCACTTTGAGGGTCTTTACTTCAATCATGATGTCGTCCACTTTTGTAATTTTCCTGATCCATGAGTTCTTTTTCTTTCCTGTTTACACCAATCATTCACCTCTCCATGCTTATTTGAGTTGTCCGCAGCATCTACACTGTATATGTCTTTTTTTAGTTAAGGTCCATATCTCTGATCTATAAGAACTGGAAGGATGCATTGATTAAACACTTGTTAGATGTATTGATAAATTGCTTTTGGAAACTTTGCTGTTTCATCCAAGTGCACTCCAGGCAAGTTTTATACGCCTACTATGCATTTCTTGTTCCACGGGGTCTTGATATCTTTTGTCCGAGGTAGATATAGCCATCGGTATTCTTTTATACGCTGGTATCCAAATTTAAAGTCCGACAGGCAAATGATCGAAAGCCCTCAATGAAATCTCACGATGTTCACAGGACATATGCAAATTGACACGAGAAACAAATTCCCGCAGTGAAATTTGTATATCAGGGAGCAAAATGTTATCCAATATTTAAATTGAGTTACATATACTTTGAAGCCAATGTGGAACGGAAGTGGCATTTCTCGTTCGCAGCGAGTGTAAGAACAGGTCCGGTGGCTACAAATACTCTCTTATGGCTTGTACACGTGTATTCAACGGTGTACTGTGGCGAGCGATAGACCGACTAGAAGCAGACAAGATAGTATCTGTAAGGAATGAAAGAGCTACCATTGCCTGTTTGTATGATATGAATTGAATGAGAGTCTGGTATTGAAATCTTGGTAATTATAGGGGTGCTCATTTCGGAGCAGCGTATAGTAAATAAACGCTGTCGACTAATATGCCTATAGGGTTTATTAGTAGTTAGATATTTAGTGGCTAGATGTGAGTTCCTCTGCGTTTCCGTGCCGGTTCTTGGTAAATTCTCTTGTTCTTGTGTACTTACTTAGCCTTTTGTGAACGTAACTAACTGGCAATGAATTTTGCTCCTGACACATTTTTTTTTTTTTCAAAAAGAATTGGACCAATGTAGCATCTGAATAATCCAATGCAAGGTAGGCAGTCCTGGTAGCTGAGTGGGTCAGGGCCGCGGGATTTGGGGTGCCGACAAAGTTATGCCCGGTTTTGAGATCCTAATGAGACACGTGCCTTGCGTTTACCCTACGACGTTGGTCTTATTCTTTCCTTAGAGTCATAGGCCCTAAACTAAAGACTGGTGGTAAATTGAGGTACCCTAGAGTTGCCATATTGGCTTTTTTTGACGCCAAATTTCCGAAATTTGACCCCCCCCCCCACCTTTTTCTTTTTTCAGTTTAGTTGGCGTCAGAGAATTGATTTGGCTTGTTTGGTGTTTTCCTGGCTTTTTACATTGGTTGCACGAAAATTACATACTATCCTCTTTTAATATAATTTTCTTTTAAAAAAAGTTGCTCCAAAATGGAAACGCCTTAACAACAGACTGGTCAGAAATCGAAATCTACGCAGTTTAAACCTTGACAGTTGACTCAGAAGAGCTAAATGCTTATTTCAATTTAATTAAATTTTAGAAATTATAATTTCTAAAAAAAATGCGACGTAGTACACAAAAACGTAAGTGTTTCTGCGAGTTTAAATTTCAGAACCTCTGCAATCAGTAGTTTGACTTATATAATCTATTTTAAATTTCTTTTTATTGCTATCTGTTATGCAAATTGTGTTTATTACTTGATTACATTTTCCGAGCTTAACGTTATATCTGAACTTCCCGAACATTTCCCACTATGTGACAGCATGTGAACTGTTAAACAAGACAGACAGAGAGAAGCACGATCACTATTTGAAGTGTGATAGGTGATTAGTGGTAAGATTATCATCCTCAAGCTCACTTAATAATGAATTGTTACGTTGAGAATTTGCTAACTGTTAGGTAATAGCGCGTCATGTTGTATTAACATGCACTAATTCATTGAAGTCTTCATCTAAGTGTTAATTCGTGTGTTGTGCAAGTCAGTGTGTTGTTATTGTCATAGTGGGTGACAAGTTTATACCTATTTCAACAGAAGAATAAACGTGGTTGTTTACTACAGGAACAGAACTATAAGTTTTGATCATTTTGATACCTTTCTTCTAGTGAATTTTGAGCAGATTAAGCATTACTAACAGCTCAATTTATTATGTATGCGCACGTGCTGTCTTCTGTGTTTTCTCATCTTCACATTGTGCTTAGCGATCATTGTTCTCTCACACTTCTTTTTGGCTCACAAGTTTTATATTATCAGCCATTATTTCTTTTATACTTATATTTATAAGGATCTTTCTTCCGAGCAGCATTGTGTGTGTGTGTGTGTGTGTGTGTAAAAAAATGGATACTGTACGATTCTTTTATGGTAATGTGAGTGCGCTTAGACGCCAGAAATCTTTGCTGATTTGTTTACGTTCGTCTATGGCATACAGAGTGTACACCCATTCACTTCACCCGGCCATTCTCCGGCGTGAAATATTGTGACGTGATAAAGAAGACGAAGAAAATGCTGAAAGAAACGGCTGATACGAATCCAAAACAGTTTCGCCGCACTTGGTGATTGTTACTTCTGTAAGCGTAGGCAACAAAAGAGGAAGGGGTTGTTTGCGATTCTGACAAGGATGTAGATCTTTTGACTCCAAAAGGTACAATGAGGCTGACGGGGAGGGGGGGGCGGCAAAAGTATCGCATAACTTGAGACTGCATTTGCTTAAGTCACTGAAACCATTTGTCTCCTTGACTGTTGGATAAGCACAAAGCTGTATTTTTATATGTCCCATAATCTGTATTCGGGATCAAGCGGACACTGCAACTGAATCCCGACTTTTCTCTACCGATCATCATAAACAGCATGCCACTTTTATGATTAAACTTCTCGTTAACAGCGTGAAAGGGAGGAAGAATGTGTAACAACCTTGTTTTCCGTTTGCAGTTCAAGTTCATTAAACCTAGTGCAAAGTTAATGAGCTGTAGTCTTTCTTTTCTTCGAAGAAGCAAAAGCATTACTTTGACAATCAAAGCTAAAGGGGAAAGAGACAAAACTAGCGTGCATACTATTAACCATTTGGAATATACAAGGGTTGGACAGAATAATGTTAACGCCTATACTCGGGACAAGGCTAACCTGACTATGGACTTAAAGTTACGGAGTGTGTACTTCCACTGCATAATATAGTTCCAGTTGAAAAACTCCTGTTCGAACTTGAACTCAGACCTAAAAAGCACATGGATATATCGATGTTGTAAATGTTTTACGTACATACATTTAAAAATATATATATGTTTATATAAAATCCCAGTTTCGGTCGCGTTTCTAAAAAAATACAAATATTCGTATTTTCGCGAAGTCGTTATCACTTCTGCTATACCGTATATACGGAGGGTTAATATATATCAAATACGTGGAGATAATGTAAATGGACGATGTCATCACTCTTTCCACGTTATTTTTTAAACAACGCATAGCGACTGAAAAATTGTATTCCGGCACTGCTGGGATCGAACCCCAGAACTCTCGATAACTAGTCGAGTGCGTTCGAATTTACGCTACAGCGCCAACAATTCTCAGCGCAATGCGTGGTTTATCAGTCAGCATCTGACTACACGAATTATTTTATACGGAGGGTATTTACTGAGCGCGCGGGAGGTGAAAATTGGGCCCAAGGGTAAAAGAGGAGATAATGGGTAGCGGCGGTCACTATATAAGCTTGACCCTTTCTTCCTGATTGCTGTCGCAAAATACTCGTTCTGTCTTGGACTTAGTGCTTATCAGTACATCTGGAAACATAGCGCAGTCCAATGTTGTTCCAAATAAAAAAATGCGGCTGCATACACGCTTAATATGTAACTAAAAAAAAACAACAAATATCTGTAACACTTTAGTAACACCGAAAGTTTACGCATAACTGATAAAATGGAATATTAAGGAATATATTTAACTATAGTGTTTATCTTATCCATCCAGATGCGTTTTTGAAAGGAAAGAAATCGTTTGTCTGGTCGTTGGCAATTGAGGGGGACATCGTGATCGAAGCACGAGACCGAAGATTCGTTTTGTCTTTCCTCTCATCCTCTTAGGGTCTTATGGGAAAGGTCAGCGACATTTGGCACCCCATCAGTGCGCGGAGAAATACAGATAAACAAGAGATACGGACATGTCGGTGAATCGGTTTCACACCGTTAACAGTGTAATCAGGTTAGCTTTGCCCCGAGTATAGTGAAATAATTTTTTTACGTACCTAATGGGGTGTGGGATCACCTTTGTCATTCAAAACCGCCTGAATCCTCCTTGGAATGGACGCATACAAATCCTGCATGGTGTTTAGTGGGACGTTACACCATTCTTCGTGCAGAAACTGCTCCAGGTCCTTGAGAAATGTAGGAGGAGGATAACTGGATCTTACTCTATTTTCAAAACAGACCACAGTGGCTTGTAAGTCTGGTGATTCTGGAGGCCAAGGAAGGTGTGAAAGTTCGTTCTCATGTTCCTCAAACCATGATTAGACATTTCGAGCTCTGTAAATTGATCGTTATCATCTTGATAAATGGCATTCCCTGCAAGAAACAATGTCTGAGCCATTGGATGGACTTGGTCGGCCAAAATGGTTTCATACGCCGTGCCAGTCATACGTCCTTCCAAGATGATCAGGAGGAGCTTAAAACCACGACATGACCGCCCAGAACATGACAGAACCACCACCATGCTTCTCAGTTGGGAGGAGACAGTTTGGGTTGCACGCTTCTGGCGGTGTTCTCCATACCGTCACACGTAAAGACGTCCTGTGGTGAGGAATAGTGTGTATGTGGATTAATTGACCACATTACAGGCTTCCACGCATCGGCAGTCCACATTGTATGCTCCTGGCACCACTTCCGCCGCCGTTGTGCATTCACTTGGGTCACCAGAGGTTTTGCAATAGCAACTCTGCCATGAATATCTTGTTTACGCAGTTCCCTGCGAACTATTTTCGTTGATACTGGGGTCTGGAGATGCAGTTTGAGCTCCACACTAATTTTAGGCGCCGTGGTCTTCTTATAACGGGTAACAATCCTCTTTAATGATCTCCTGTCTCTATCAGTCAGGGTCGTTTTCCGGCCGCTCTTGTTTCGTAGACGAAGTTTTGCCACGAACACGGCATGATGACATGATGCTAGATACAATAGCTGTCGATACCCCCACTACACTGGCAACTCCTATCACGAAGGCACCAATTAGCCGGTCACCAACAATTAGCCCTCTGTATCCGCCCCTTTGACACAGTAGTCTAAGCGATGGCCTCTGATCATTCGTCCGAAAGGGGTCCGGTTTCGAATTCCGGGGTGAGGCATGGATGTTGTGTTTGTCTTACGGCATTGGCTCTCTCCCTTCCCTGGAGCTAGTGACCCTAAATTAGGGACGGGCGACTGCTTATAGCCCATTGAGTTGTTCACGGTGGTCGTTAAACCTCAATTCTAAATTAAAAAAAAAAAAAAAAAAAAAAGAAGTCCTGTGTCGAAGTCCGTTAGGTAGCTCATTTCGTCGTCACCCTGAAAGAAATTTGCAACAGGACACTTTAGATGCACTTAGATCAGATCAGATCATATGTAGAGGATTTTAGGAAGGGAGTGTCTGACACCAGGTCTTAAACAACCCTTAGAAATAGGAAGCTAGGAGATTTGGGCTAGAGTGCCCGATAGGAAAGGTACACGGAAGCGAGGTAGAGAGCGGGAGGAAGACGCCCTTATTTATTACCGTGGGGCCAGTACCCGGGGTCCGACGGCTTAACGTGCCCATCCGACGAACGGCAGGTATTTAGTGGTTCGAAAGTTCGTACCTGCCCAGGGTCGAACCTGAGGTTATCTCCATGGCAGTTGCGAACGCTGACCACTAAGCTACCCGCGGCCCTTAGATGCACTTAAACTTGAGGCTCTAAAAAAAGTTATTACAACAAAAAAGTGGTGGATACCTTGGCGTATTGCGACGTACAGAGCTGCATTAAGTGGCATGTCTCTGATCGTGGTGTTGTTCACAGTATTCTGTCCAATCTCTATGTATTGCTGTGCAGAAATCGAGGAAGTAAGATATAAATTCCAGCATTTCTATGAAAATTACCGTAACTGTTATTTTTGGGCCGCAGCGGCTGTTATGGTAATATATGCCCCCTCCCCGCCTCCTCCCGCGGCACTTACCCCAGATTTGTTATCTAATAATTGCTCCTTGTGGCATATGCCTTCTATTTGTCGGCCATAGTTTTTGGGGGCTTCTCTCTCTCTCTCTTTTTCCCACGTTTTCTCTCGGGGGAGTGGCCGGCTTCATCTGGCTTTCTCCCTCTGTCTTTGTATGGCTGCTTTCTCTCTCACTGTCCACGTAGTGTAGTTAAAGTCCTATCACGACCTCCCCGTGGAAGGAAAATCAGTATCAGTCCGCGTTACAGTGCAATCCTGCTGTTTCCTTTGTGTCAAGCAATTAGTTCTCGCACTGACCCCACACAAGCAGAATGTATTGTGTGTGGGTGTGGTGTGGTCCGAACTTCTTCCCCCTACTGTCTGTTTAAATAACCTTTCCCCTCGAGTTTCCCCGGTTGCCAATTTATTGTCTCTTTGTTGTGAATGTTGGTAAAGGTCTTCCATTTTGCAGAAGCCGAAATTGCGAAGCCCTTGATTAACTTCTCATTTCAAATTCACTTATAAAAACGCTCTGACTTATGGAGAATTTGTTTTAAATAGCAATTTTGTCCGACAACTGCTGAGCAAACGTAAATGGATTCCGGCCAATAATTCTGCTGCTTTTCGCTCTAAACGCTAAGGACTATTTTGCTTAGCGGAGGTAACTAATTGTTTCGTCACTTAAATAGTGGTGCACTTTTAGGTTGACTCGGAGTATAGGTGTGCGAGGTTAGTCAAGGACAATGAATGACTACGTGATGAAGTTGGGGGACATTTCTCTCTGACATGTCACAGCCTACAGCATTTCTGAGAATTTAATGTTGTTCCAGAAGGTAGGGTTAAATTTGTCATCAAAGATAGCATTCATTCGTGGTAGCAAAAGTGCTTGAAATTAAAAACAGAATCGATTTGTATTTCTTCTTGCCTTCGTTCGTCCATTTTCCTGTACTTCTTTTTTTTTTTTTTTTTTTTTTTATCATGAACACTCTTCTATGTTTTTTTCATGAACATTCTTATATAAGAAATGACTGTTTAATATTTTTCGCTTTATTTTTGTTGAGATGTGTTTCGATAGCACAAACCAGCTTCTTTCAGCTAAAAATGACGCCTGCAATTTATGCTGTAAAAACTGCATTTAATAAAGCAAAGAACATTCGGGATTTTCAATACCATGATCCAACATTCGGGATTTTCAATACCATGATCCATTTGAATTTTTTATTAACTCATTAAATTAGCATAAAAGTACATCAGATTATGGAAAAATGATTTGAAAAGCATGCTGGTATAGTTTATGTAGGTATCCAAACGTGCTATGATGTTACTTCTCGAAGTTCTTGCATCGATAACTAAGATATCTCAAAATTTTGGAGTGCGTCACATATGCCGGTGCGTCTCTTACAACGAATTCGTTTGCTAAATTGCGATTTTTGTCAAGTGCGGCTCCTAGCCCAAATACTTCGGTACATAGAATTTATTAGAACTTGAATAAAAATCTCTTTCCACGGTAAGCAACGCACAGCAACCGAAAAATTGTTATTCGGCCGCCGTCTCGCCGTCGGAGAATCGAATCCCGAATCTCTATATATCTAGCCGAGCGCGTTAGCCTTACACCACAGCGGCCAACAATTCACGGCGCTATGCGTGTTTTTCTTTTTCAGTCAGCCTCTGACATCATCATAAGTCCGTAAGATGGGCTCAGCTGCTGAGACGTCTCCATCTGGTGGGCATTAACGGCACTGGCTATGTATAATTATAGCAATAATCCAAAGGGCGAGATCCAAGGTGAAAATCGTCTAAATACGTGGCGTCAGTTGAATGAAACTATGTCCGACAAATAGAAGGCATATGCCACTAGAGCAATTATAAACAAATTTGGGGTAAGTGTCTCGAGAGGGGGGGGGGCACATATTGCCATAAGAGCCGCGGCGCGTGGCCCAAAAATAACAGTTACGGTAATTTTCATCGAAATGCTGGAATTTATGTCTTACTTCCTCGATTTCTGCACAGCAATGTATAGAAATTGGACAGAATACTGTGAACAAACACCACGATCAGAGACATGCCTTTTAATGCAGCTGCGTACGTCGCAATACGCAAAGGTATCCATCACTTTTTAGTTGTAATAACTTTTTTAGAGCCTCAAGCTCCTGTTTAAGTGCATCTAAGGGCCGCGGGTAGCTTAGTGGTCAGCGTTCGTGACTGCCATGGAGATAACCTCAGGTTCGACCCTGGGCAGGTACGAACGTTCGAACCACTAAATACCCGCCATGCGTCGGATGGGCACATTAAGCCGACGGACCCCGGTAATAAATAAGGGCGTCTTCCTCCCCCTTTTAACCTTCAGTGTCACTTTCCTATCTGGCACTCTAGCCCAAATATCCTAGCTACCTGTTTTCTAAGGGTTGTTTAAGACCTGTGGTCAGACACTTTACTCAACTGACGCCTCTATCTATTCAACTGACACCATGTATTTAGATTATTTTCACCTTATTAGATCTTTTATGGACGTATTTTTTGACGTACACTCATTGTCATAAAAATCCGCGCACCAGGAAGGAGGCGTCGGATTGAAATTAGATTTTAGTAGTGAGATGGTACATACTAAGGACAGAAGTGATTACAATATCACAGCAGCAGCACGATTTCCCGCGGACGTACGGTGCACATTCTGGTCAGCGTTAATACCGCGTCGGACCACCTCGTGCTCGGATACATGCGGGGATACGGTCCGGCATGGTGTCAAAAAGACGCCGTAAGTTATCCTGGGACAGATTGGCCCACACTTCTTGCAACTATCGCTCTAAATCACGAACACTGGTGCATGGAGAAAGATGGTGTCCCATCTGGTCCCACATGTGCTCGATGGGCGAGAGATCAGGCGATCTAGCAGGCCGCGGAAGCGTCGAAGCATGACGTAGGACAGTCCTGTGAAGTTTGGCCCAAAATGCGCGGATAGGCGCAATCTTGTTGGAAAATGGCACCGAACCTCCCCGCCAGTAAAGGCAGCACATGGGGCCGCAGGATCTCCTGTACGTAGCGCTGGGCTGTCAACGTCCCTCGGATCACTGCGGGGGAAGTCCGGCTGTCGTACGAGATGCAATCCCAGACAATTGAGCCTGGATTTGGGGACTTGTGCCGCTGTACAGTGCGGTTGGGATTGTAGCGCTCACCTGCGGTCCTCCATACTCTGACAGGGTGGTCTTCCGTTCTCATACAGAAGCGGGATTTGTCACTGAACACTATACGTCGCCAGTCCGTAGCATTCCACTTTACTCGCTGCTGACACCACTGCAATCGACGCCGACGATGGTCAGGTGTTAGTGGCAGAAAACGTAAGGGCCGTCGAAAGTGCAGATTTGCCTCTTCCAGGCGGCTGGAAATGGTTCTGGCGGACACAGGAGTCCCTTGTACAGCCTCCACATGTCTCTGGATATTGGACAAGGACGTCGTTGCATCTGTGCGTGCCGCTCTGCTGGTGGTGTGTCTGGGTCGCCCAGAGCCAGTTCGCCGTGTCTGGATGCCTTCCCGTGTCTATTGCTCCCAACACGATCGCACCGTACTGTCCAACCAGCCCAAATGGCGGCCAATTCGGAGCGCTGGCCACTCTGGCTCTGTCATCTCGACAATACGACCTCGTACAAACTCCGTCAGTTGCCCGTACGCGCATCTACGGCAGCTCCGTGGCATGTCTATCGCACAGGGATCTCACCTGACTCTTACCGTGCACTTCGGCACGCATGTGGAGTCCTCTGCGCAGCGCCTTATTATCCCCAAGGATTGCGATTGTAGCGCCGGTCTTGGATATGCGTGCATGCGGAATCGCACGGAACTTTAATCATTTGCATGTTGCCCTCTCCGTAGTAATTTGCCGAGTTTCGTGTTAATTGCACGGTCTTTTTTCTTGGTGCGTGGATTTTTATGACAATGTGTGTAATTCACGCCGAAATTCTGTGAAATACTAAGTAATGTGCTTTTTGATCATGATAAATGTTACAAGCATGTAAATGTTCAATTGTAGTGTTTCGGGGTCGGCTTGGGGTAATTAAGGCACATGTAACCTCTAACTGTTGTAGAGGCTTCCAATAGGGTGGTTTTACAGCTGTGAGGGAAGGCAACAAAATGGAAAGGGGTTAGGAACTCAGCAGGGAAATGTTCCCATTCTTCTGTCACAGCAGTTTCCAGCTCACAGGTTGTTTTTACAAGGAGTTTACAACAAGGAACTTGTTGTTCTAAAGCATCTCAAAACAAATTGGACGGGATTGAAATCTGGGGACCTGGCTGGCCAATCTATTCTTTGTATATCTTCACCTTCCAGATATTTAACCACAAACCCTCGTCTTAGGGGGAGCATTATCGTCCATGAAAACAAATTCTGAAACGATAGCACTTCGAAAATTTCTTACCTGTGGTTCTAGTATCTGTTCTTGACACCTTTGGCCAGTCAAAATTTCTCTTTAAAAAACAATTGGAGGGGTATGACCATAAATCGTGATTAGGTCTCGAATCACTTGCTAACATAAATCATTACTCATCTGTGAAGAGTACATATCCCCACTACTCAGGTTTCTAATTGCGATGCTGTCTACTACATATACTAATCAAGCTTTTACCGGTAAGGGGGTTACAGACCTTGGGTTACCCGGCCTACACTCTTAACAAATTTCCTGAAATTCACGTTTCGCTTTCCGTGAAATTACGAGAAAAACAAACAAACGTGAATCTAACGAATTTTTCTTAACGTGAATTGACAGAAATATTCCTTGTTAATTCTTTTCCCGTTAATAACGGGAAATTGCCGTTTTTAAGTGGTCTGTTCTCACTTTTTCCGTATCCATGCGACGGTGATAAGAACGGCTCGTGAGGTTACTTGAGATTTTATTAATATATCAATCGTGGGACCTGATTTTATAGTTTTGTAGTGAGATCAGATAGTGTGGATAGCGTTTTGTAGGATATTTAGGTTATTGTGGCAACGGATATTCCTCTCCCTCTTCTCACATTTGGTGTACCAGCTGTTGTAGATTGTGTTACCGTAAGAAATAGGGTACTCTAATTATATGTACCAAGAAATGTAAGAAATAGGGTACTCTAATTATATGTATCAAGAAATGTAAGAAATAGGGTGCTCTAATTATATGTATCAAGAAATGTAAGAAATAGGGTACTCTAATTATATGTATCAAGAAACGTAAGAAATATGGTACTCTAATTATATGTATCAAGAAATGTAAGAAATAGGGTACTCTAATTATCGTACGGGTGACTGAATAAAGTCGATGTGTCAGCCTGTGTGTGGCCTGCTTAACACATTAGCAATTACAGCTATGAAGAGTAAATTTTATATTTAAGGGTTTTATGAAATTATACTGTTAAGTAAAAAATTTCCCATTTTCTCAAACGTTATTGAAAGTCTTAATCAGTATAAAAGAATCTCGAGTTCCAAAACATTTAGTTGCTGTAGAAAATCATGATGTGAAAAATGAAATTTGTTTATAAGTCCCCTTACACAGAAAAAAAAAGGGGGGGGGATCATTTTAAATCTATTCAGAAAAATAATAAGCTCCTACAGAGAACAAAGTTATTATTAACCCGCATTCGTAGCGAAACACATCTCATCATCGCGCAAATCCAGTCCTCTTGGAAGTGTCTTGCTAATTCAGTCAGCAGTGCTCCGTACTCGTGTGCAAATCTCATCACGGGCTTGAACACCAACCCTAACGATTGGAAGACTTTCTTCACCTCGTAAGTCAGGAAAAAGTCGTGGAATGCGAGTGGAGCATTTAGGTTGAAAAAGAGGAGGGGGGGGGCGTTTCTTCTGCATAGAAACTGAAGAAGACAAAATCCGAGTTTGGGGAAACTCCGGAAACTTCTGTTTGGAAACGAAAAAAACCGAAACTGATAATTTTGTTAAAAAAAGAAACCTGCTTGGTGATAACGAAAAATTGATTAAATTAATGACGTTTTCTTTATTTGAAGTGGAAATTTTGTTAGAAGTCTGAGATCTATTGACAATTCTGTTGCATTTTTAAGCTCCAGGAATTTTCCGTTAATGCACACCACTTATATTTTTACAGTGTATAGTCTTTTTTTGCGAATCCTTCTGGGTTGCTACTAAACAATTGTGCTTCATTTAAAAGCAAACAAAGCCACTAAAACCTGGAACTTAATTTATGCAGCTCAGTGTATTTACGTACCCAAAATTTCACCCAGTAAAAGTTGTACGACTTGAAAACGGATGCCTAAAGCAATCGTAAGAACGTTAAATCTTCTCATTTTTAACGAAGTTATGTGTTTTTAAAATTGCAGGATGAATCTCCTGGAAGAAAAGTTCTCGTCTGGATTAGAACTCGCAGCTTTGTTACTTCCGATATGACTGTGAATTATCTCATTTTCTCTAACTTGTATTATTTGCATTCCTTGTAAGGATAGTAATGGCAGAGACAGAGAAGAGATTGTATATCTTTGAGTTCAATAAAGAAGTCTCATTAAATTACGGTACACCATCTACTTCCCGAATGGCAGATCGACTTTCGTAATTTTGTTAGATCTGATATTTCTGCAGATTTGCGCATCGATGCCCAAATCCTAAAATTGATTTCTTCCAGCGCTATTTTGTGTTCATCTCTCGTGTTGTCTCACCTCCGTATATCATTTCGTTGTTTTCGCTGAAACAGTTAATATTCCTGTCCACACTGTGTTTAGAAAGCGCTTGAGTGATTCGCACAGAGTGTAATGCGGAGATCAGTGTAATTAAGAACTACGAGAAAGGGACAATCCTTTTGCATTGTGATAATTAGTACGGTCGAATTATTATTCCGTTTTCCAGTTTTCCATTGATTGTAATTTTCCCTCGTTTCTGTTTTGGAATAGTGTTTTTCTTATTCTGGATAGATGACTTGAAGATGGTTCTAAAGCACTGCCAAAGATGGTTTTTCTTTTAATGTTGAATGTGTACATATATACTGAGTGTACGTCATTTCTTACGTGAAGATTTACGCATGCGTTAAGTCTCGAAGTAACTCTGTTACAGAAAGGTGTTTTGGGAATTTTGCAAATCATAAAAATACAATTTTAAAATTTCGCATTTTAAGTCTGATGCTTCAAAACTTATGATGTGTTTGATGTGCAGTTTAGTTCCTTTATGTGGAATGGCGTCATGTGGCTGCAGTGTAGGTTGATATTGTGTAATATTTATTTACTGAACGCCGCCGAGGATATAGGTTTCAACGAACATCTTTTTAGGGTCCCAATTTCCTGAGCTTAGATGGCGGCTAACTGACTCCCCAAAATGAAGATTTGTGTCGCGTGGATGATCGATAGCGAACAACATGTAAGGCAGTTGACGTGCTATAAGTAGACAATTTACCGACTTGATCTGATTTCAGCTTCCTGACGACTTCGGAAGGCAAGTCCATCAGAAGCAGCGTGTTTAAAATTGATCCTTTGTTTCCAGGAACATGTTATGAGTACTAGCATTTCCAGGGATAAAATTTTGAGTTTTTGCAGACGCCAACACGGTTTTCTTTTCCCTTCCATATTCATTACGCAGTATGTAAAGATTTATTTTCAATAACTTCGTATATTCTTTTCAGGTTATCGATTGTGGGTGGAAGAAAACAGATTATATTATATGTAGAGGATTATAGGAAGGGAGTGTCTGACCCCAGGTCTTAAATTACCCTTAGAAATATTTAGCTAGGAGATTTGGGCTAGAGTGCCCGATAGGAAACGGACACGGAAGCGAGGTAGAAATGGGGAGGAAGACGCCCTTATTTGTTACTGGGGGGGTACCCGGGGTCCCACTGCTTTACGTGCCCATCCGACGCACGGCGGATATTTAGTGGTTCGAGCGTTCGTACCTGCCTGGGATCGAACCTGAGGTTATCTCCGGGGCAGTCACGAACGTTGACCACTAGGCCACCCGCTGCCCGTGGAATAAAACATAAAAAGATGTCATTTTTTATATAACTCCGATGATATCCGGTGATGCTGGTGCACCTTATTTGGTTCCTTCGGGTCTTGTCCAAAGATTGGGCAGTTTTTCACCCCAAAATGGGAAAAAATCCTGATGATAATGTGACAGCGTTCTATCCACTTGAAACAAAGCATCCAGTTTATCTTCAGAAAACTGAGACGTCTGCCGCAATGTGTCCATGTGGTGATAAATAACGGCATTGAATATTTTTTATTTATTTTTGTCCAGCAAAGAAGAATGTACCCTCACACTCTATCCAGGTAAAACAGCATAGAACACAGTACTCGAATGTTTTTGACTTTCTTAGTGTGCGCTAAGACAAATTTGCACCAGGCATGTGTCATTGACACCAAGAGATACATAACGAAAAAAGCAACAACAAATGTGTATGGCTATACACCGATGAGATAACATTATGACCAGCTGCCTAATAAGCTGTAGGGACCCCCTTTAGCCCACACAACAGCGGCCACTCGTCGAGGCATTGATTCGATGAGGTGAAGATAGGTATTCTGGGGTATCTGGTACCACATAATGTCAACAGCAGGTCCTCTAGTTCCTGTACATTTCGGGTGGTGGTGATTTAGCGCGAACCCGCTTTACCAAGTCGAACCACAAATGTTTGATTGGGTTCATGTCAGGTGAATTTGCAGGTCAGGACATTAGCAAAAAGTCACCAGCATGTTCCTCGAACCACTCCTTGACGATTCTGGCAGTGCGGCATGTCGCATTATTCTGTTGGTAATGGCCATCACCAGTAGGGGACACAGTTGCCATGAATGGTTGAACCTGGTCTGCAACAATGCTCAGTTACCTGAGAGTCGTCAGGGATTGTGCTTTTGGAATAATTGTGCCTAAAGTGTCCCAAGAAAACATCGCTCACAGCATAACACCGCTTCCGCCGGCCTGTTTCCGACAGGAAGTGCGTCCAGGTGCCATAGCCTCCGTTGGGAATCGGCGTATCAGCGCTCGGCCGTCTACGTGATGCACCAGGAATCTTGAGTCGTCAGACCAGGTCAATTTCTCCAAATGATCGACTGTCCAATTTTCGATGACCTTGTGCCCATTTCATGAGCGTTGTTGGCGATGACGTGAAGTGAGCATGGGCACCCGGATGAGTTTTCGCCCATGCGCAGAAGACTGCTATAAACTGTGTGCTGTGACACATCGCCCTGATCACCACTGTTGTAGCTGCGGGTGATTTGTAGCACTGTGGACCTGCGAACAATGCGCGACAGTCTCCGGTATAACACGGCTGGACGACGGTTCGTCGTTTGGCAATCTGTGCGCCACTTTTGATACGTACTCACTACAGCAGCACTTGAACAGTCCACAAGCCGCGCCGTTTCCGAGATCGTAGTTTCGAGGAGCCGCGCCATCGCAATTTGTCCTTCATCAAACTCCAATAAATCGGCAGCTTTTTTCATTCTGACTTTGAACACTGTATTAACCGTAAGCCGGTTCTCGGGTTGTATATGCTGCTGTGTGAACTTAAACTGCGTCACAGTTCGGGCACCAGGCGCGCTCATTTCTCTAGGCTGGGGGTGGTCGTAATATAAGGGCTCATCGGTGTATAGTTTGCTGTTATTTGTCACTAGATTTGTTGTTTGTGCGAAAAAAATTTTTCTTAGAACTGTAGTCATTAAAGGAAAGGCACAGTGCATCTCATTTTAATTTTCATTTAGTAGACTTCAGGAAACTATTTCTAAATACCTGAATACATTCAATGGTTGTTGCACTCATAGTTAGCTTATGTGTGTGTGTGTAGCATTTGTTATCTGCATGCAGAATTGCCATATCAATTTTCCAGCCACTCCTGTGACGTCATTTGTGTGGTCATGTTTCGTTTTGTTTTCGGTTCGACGATCACACGATACGTTGACGTATGGAACAAACAATGTAACATACATATGAAAGTTGCATTACAAAGAACTGGAAAAAAATGAAATGAGGCTGAGGATGTAATTTCGTACCTCGTAAGAAATAACAACAACAAAAGAAAATAGTTTGTTATTGCGGTGTTGCTGAAATATAACCGAGCTAGAAAAAAATGAATCCTATAACGTGTCTAGTTGGTTAGTGGTTCGATACGCTTAAGTGTTGATATCATGGGTGGGAGAGGAAAAATAAATTCAGTGATTCACTGCCAATTTGTAATTTCCGGTGGACGTAGCATCCCCTTTATTTAATTGGGGGTGGGGTGAGGGGGTTAACTGCCTCTGGTGTATACTAGGCTACAAGGAATCACCCTCACGTAATTTAGGAAAGGACAGAACGAGCGCAGCCAAGAGGAGCACAACACCCAATTTCTTATCTAGGATTCGAACTCGGGCTTATTTCGGATATGTAATGAGAAGCCTTTCCGCTCGCTCTCAGGCATACGTTCAAAAATCAGTAGCGGATCTACAGATTTTGAAATCCGTATAGTTTACTCTACGTGGGACGATTCCGTCTGCTCTCCTTTCACGAACTCTGATCTCTCACTGAAGAATCATGTCCGTTGTGGACTATAGTCACCGCGCATTATTTCTCGTTATTCCTGTTCCATTTGCCGATTCATCCTGAATTTGACTGTTGTTGCTTTTCGTTCTTTATTAAAAAAAAAAAAAAAAAAGAGAGAGCTTTTTCTCTGCAACATCCTTTTCTGTGGATTTTGGTTACGTTCCATTGCATTTTCAGTGAACTATACCTAATACTGCACGATAATAATTATAATGAGAAAGCATAATTAAGCTGTCTAAGTACGATATGTCAAACTCACCAAGTTGAAATTGGTAAGTTAAAAATCCTTTAATTACAATTAAAACGGAGGTACGTTAAAATATTTAAAAGCGAGATCTTTCGACGCCCCCTTCGGCCTCATCATCACACTTAGTGCCACAGTATACAGCGCAAGCAAGCAATAAATACACTTGTATAGTGTATTTATACAGCGCAAGCAAGCAATAAATACACTTGTAAAGTGTATTTATACAGCGCAAGCAAGCAATAAATACACTTGTAAAGTGTATTTATACAGCGCAAGCAAGCAATAAATACACTTGTAAAGTGTATTTATACAGCGCAAGCAAGCAATAAATACACTTGTAAAGTGTATTTATACAGCGGAAGCAAGCAATAAATACACTTGTAAAGTGTATTTATACAGCGCAAGCAAGCAATAAATACACTTGTAAAGTGTATTTATACAGCGCAAGCAAGCAATAAATACACTTGTAAAGTGTATTTATACAGCGCAAGCAAGCAATAAATACACTTGTAAAGTGTATTTATGCAGCGTAAGCAAGCAATAAATACACTTGTATAGTGTATTTATTGGTTGCTTGCGCTGTATACTGTGGCACTAAGTGTGATGATGAGGCCGAAGGGGGCGTCGAAAGATCTCGCTTTTACATATTTTAACTTACCTTCGTTTTAATTGTAAATGAAGTATTTTTACTTTGGAATTTCAACTTTGTGAGTTTGACATATCGTACTTAGACAGTTAATTGTACTATTTTACTAGAAGGTATACTAGTATTACGAAATGCGTTTACTCTTCAACAATAACTGTAATGGTATTTTTTTTAATTATTATTATTTGATCTGAGGTTCGTTGGTAGCGCTAACTCAGTTTCACACACACACACACACCTAAAGAAAAATCCTGCTTTCCCTGCGCTTCACCTCAGTGACTCCTGCTTTCTTCTGCCATTTTTTCGGGGTGCGTGCTTTTGAGCTACTTTCACTGCGAGGTGTCTTTCATTTCGCTGGTTATTTGTGGGAGAGAGATAATTCTTGCACAGTGGGGGATCCAGGATTTTCGTGATGGTAGCGCAAGTGTCAGGAATAACCGGGGACCTTTCTGATATTTTCCCGCAAAATGAAAAAGTGTTCTTAGTATGTCTATAAATTCTTCCAGTTAACTAACGAAAGTAATATACTTTTAAGTAACACTTTTTTTCACAAGAAAATATTTAATTTGTTATTAAAGCCTAAGAAATCGAAACTTTTCCTTGGTTCCCGAAGGAGGCGGGAGTGTCTCCCCATGCCCTTCCTCTGGATCCTTCCCTGTACTTACATCTGTGGGGTAACAGTTTCCTGTTGCTAAATTTAGCCTATATCGCCATTTAAAAGTTGTGACTGACGGTCAGACTAAAAGGGCCCACTTTCGTCCCACATTAAGACGAAAGTGGGTTTCGTCTGCGGGGGCTGGGGGGGTGAAAGCAGCAATGTTCCGTTATGTGGAAGGGTTCTGTGAGAGATTTCTGTCCAGATGGAGTTCATTTTTATAGTCTGAATGATGTTCTACTTGCGTAATAATGCCGTCTTTTGTTAATGTTAATTAATAATATCCGTAGATCAACTACCTGTTGAGCGTTTGGAGTTTGTTATTTGACTAAATGTAAGCATAGTTCCTATATATCAATATATAGATATACTAGCGGAGATACCCGGCTTTGCCCATGATAGACATAAAGTTTGTTTTCAAGTAACAATGTAAATCGCACTATAAAAAAAAAAATCCTAACATGATGAACAACGCTCAAGTCAGGCCTCACGCTGTTCCAAGTCCTCTGCCGCCCTAGACACTCTGGCTCTTTCCCACTGATCCATAATTCTTCGATCACGTTGTTCGGTTGTCTCACTTTCTCGAAGTAATTTTACTTTATTTGCTTTCGGCTGAACTGGTCAGATTGTTTTGCGTTTTTTTTTTTTTTTTTTTTTTTTTTTTTGAGGCATTTCACCACACTTGATGAAAATTTTATTATAAAAATCACAATTTATAATGGCCGTTCTGAGCCCTAAAAACTCGAAATAGCAAACATGTGCAATAATGCACTTCCTGCTTTCCGCATTCAGATTTCTAGAGTGTAGATATAGAACCTGATCACACCCAACGTTAAAGAAAGTAGTTCACGATAATATACGGAATTTTTTTACTAATCTCGAAATCTAAACCGATTCGGATAATTCTTTCACCGTTGGGAAGCTTTCTGGAAGACGTAGGCTATTTCGTTTATTTATTATAATCATTTTTTTTTATTATTTTTGGCTGTACTACTGAATAACATCGCTTTCAAGTAGTTTCCAATTTCCCATGTATCGTTCCGCTTTGTTTGCATACCACCTGATCACACCCAACGTGAAAGAAAGTACGAGTAGTTCACGATAATATACGGAATTTTTTTACTAATCTCGAAAACTAAACCGATTCCGATAATTCTTTCACCGTTGGGAAGCTTTCCGGAGGACGTAGGCTATTTCGTTTATTTTTTATTATTTTTTATTTTTTATTATTTTTGGCTGTACTACCGAATAACATCGCTTTCAAGTAGTTTCCAATTTCCCATGTATCGTTCCGCTTTGTTTACAAACAACCTGATCACACCCAACGTGAAAGAAAGTTGGTCACGATAACATACGGAATTTTTTTTACTAATCTCGAAAACTAAACCCATTCGGATAATTCGTTTACCGTTGGGAAGCTTACTTCTTTCCGGTGGACATAGGCTATTTTATTACTAATACCAATACTAATCTTGTATTTAAATTTTATGTATGAAGAAGACCGTCTGTTTTAACTTCAACTTAACCTTGATGCTATTTGAGAGGACCGCGCCTATATTGGTGGGAATCTGTAGCTCCACCCATATTTCAGACTCCTGCGACAATTGTTGAGAGCCTAATGAAGCCTAATCCTTACAAAGAAAATACCATGGTAGCATAAATAAAAAATACTTATGACATTATGTCCCGCCGGTGCGTTGTGTTTTCAAAAATCGGACTCTTCCCCGTATGTCTGAACACCGGAAGCTTGCGAGGAGTGAGGCGTCACCTGAAGACCGTTGCTCTGACACGCGGAGTAATACCGCAGCAGCCGACTTGCACCCAGTCTATAGAGGGCCACGTAAAAACACATTTGACCCCCTTAAGGATGGAATTTCTAAAAATCGTCCCGCCTATATTTTATGGGTGATGAAGAGTATGTATGCCACACACACACACACACACACACACACACACTCTGATGAGCAATTGCTTTGTGACCACCCCTAGCCTAGAGAAATGAGCGCGCCTGGAGACCGAACGGTGGCGCAGGTGAAGCTCACAGATTAGTTTATATACAACCCTAGGACCCGCTTTCGGTTAGTACTGTTCGAAGTCAGAATGGGAAAAGATGCCGATTTTGATAAAAGACAAATTGTGAAGGCACGGCTCCTCGGAAACGTCGTGACGGTTGTTCATGTGCCGCTGTAGTGAGTACGTATCAAAAGTGGTGCACAGATGGCCGAACAACTGACCGTCGTTCGCCGCTCATTGATGCCAGATGGGAGCGGAGACTGATGCGCATTGTTCACAGTGATCGCAGGGCCACAGTGTGACAAATCACCCGCAGCTACAACAGCGGTGATCAGGGCAATGTGTCGCAGCACACAGTTCATCGCATCCTTCTGCGCATGGGCTTTCATAGCCAATGACCCAGCCTAGTCCCCATGCTCACTGCACGTCATCGGCAACAACGCACGAAATGGGCTCAAGAGCATCGAGATTGGACCGTCGATGCTTGGAAGAAAGTGGCCTGGTCTGACGAATCAAGATTCCTGCTGCTTCACTTAGACACCCGAGCGCGGATACGCCAATACCAGCGGAGACTAGGCTCTTGGGTGCCCTCATGGGCGGAAACAGTCCGGCGGTGGCAGTGTTGTGCTGTTGGAGATGTTTTCTTGGGACACTTTGGGCACTATTATCCCAATAGCACAATCCCTGATGGCGCTCAGGTATCTGAACATCGTTGCGGACCAAGTTCACTGATTCATGGCAACTGTGTTCCCTGCTGGTGATGGCCATTACCAACAGGATAATGCGCCAAGCCACACTGCCAGAATCGTTAAGCACTGGTTCGAGGAACATGCTGGTGACTTTCTGTTAATGCCCTGGCCTCCAAATTCACCTGACATGAACACAATCGAACATTTGTGGTTCGACTTGGAAAAGCGGTTTCGCGCTGGATCACCACCTCCACCGCGAAATGTACGGGAACTGGAGGACCTGCTTTTGAAATAATGGTACCAGATACTCCAGGATACCTATCGCCACCTCATCGAATCGATGCCTCGCCGAGTGGCTGCTGTTTTGTGGGCTAAATGGGGTCGTTCAGCTTACTAGAAAGGTGATCATAATATATATATATATATCATCATCATCATCATTGTCAACCATTATCAATCCACTGCTGGACGAAGGTCTCCCCAAGTTTCCTCCACAACGGTCTGTCTTGTGCCAGTCTCCTCGATGTCACTCCCGCATACTTTCGAATTTCATCCACCCATCTTCCATGTGGTCTTCTTCTGGGTCTTTTCCTGTCCCTTGGAATCCAATCTAAAATTTCGGCTGTCCATCGATGGTCTGTTCTTCTGGCAGTATGTCCAGCCCATTGCCATTTCAGGGATTTAACTCTGATCATGATGTCTTCCACTCTTGTCATTTTTCGAATCCACGTGTTCCTCTTCTTATCTCTCCTGGTTACACCAAGCATGCACCTCTCCATGCTACTTTGAGTTGTTTGCAGCCTTTGTATGTCTCTTTTAGCTAAGGTCCACGTCTCTGCACCATACGTAAGCACTGGAAGGATGCATTGATCAAACACTTTTCTTTTAAGACATAATGGCATATTGCTCTTGAAAATTATGCTGTTTCTTCCAAAAGCTCTCCAGGCAAGTTTTGTACGCCGATTAATTTCTTCACCAATGTGACCTTCACTTGATATCTGCTGTCCAAGATAAACGTACGTTTCTGTTATCTCCAGCTTTTCTCCATCAATCGATAAATCTTCATTTCTTGTAAAAGCATTGAACATCACTTTTGTCTTCTGAAAGTTCATTTTTAATCCCACTTCTTTACTCTTGTCAGCAAGTTCCTGGATCATACTCTGTAGCTCTGATGGGGTAGTTGCAAAAATGACTATGTCATCAGCAAAACGAAGGTGGGTTAGATAATCTCCATTAATTTTTATCCCTTTGTTTTCCTAGTTCAGTGATTGAAAGACATTTTGCAATGTGGCATTAAAGAGCTTCGGAGATATGGTGTCACCTTGTCTCACTCCTTTTCCAATTTTTATGTGTGTTGTATTTTCAAACAGCCAAATCTTTGCACTTGCATTTTCATAGATGTTATTAATAATATTAATGTATGCATCTTCAATACCGCAGGATTTCAGAGCCATTGCAACTGCTGATGGTTTCATCGAATCAAAGGCTTTTTCATAATCGATAAAAGCCATGCACAATGGAAGCTCATATTCCCTCGCTCTTTCAATTAGTTCTCTCAGTACGTGGATATGATCTATTGTGCTGTAGCCACTCCTGAATCCAGCTTGTTCTCTCGGTTGAGCCATGTCCAGTGTCACCTTCAAGCGGTGTGAAAGAACTTTAGTGAA
This sequence comes from Macrothele yani, assembly GCA_039090855.1. Lineage (NCBI taxonomy): Eukaryota > Metazoa > Arthropoda > Arachnida > Araneae > Macrothelidae > Macrothele > Macrothele yani. Next base: position 153,791,725 of record CM077027.1, on the reverse strand, counting down.
GATTTTATAAACCACTGATAAGAGGCTGATAGGTCTGTAGTTCCTGAGATCCTCAATGTCACCTTTTTTATGTAGCAAGATCATTGTAGCGTTGTTCCAATCCTCAGGAATTTTCCCTTCATTAAGGCATGGAGTGAAAATTTGGGCGAGTACTGTTTCGATTTCTCCACTTGCTTCTTGTATGATGTCTACAGTAATTCCATCTTCTCCTGGAGCTTTTCCCCGCTTCATGTTCTTGATTGCATGTGCAAATTCTGCTGGAAGGACTGGAAGAACTCTGGTACTGGTACCTTTCATGATGTCTGGAGTACATGTATCATCCCTTTCATATAATTTGGAGTAGAAATCTTTCACTCTTGTCAAAATTTTGCCTCTATTTCTTGTTACAGAACCATCTTCTTTTCTCAGTGCCATAATCTGTTTTTTCCCCTTACTGAGATGTCCCTTTGCTATCTTTAGGCTTTGGTTGTTTTCAATTGCTTTCCTTACTAGTTCACAGTTGAATTTCCTTACGTCTTCAGTGATACTTTTTCGTACTGTCTTGCACAGCTCTATATATTCCACTTTGGAAGTCACATCTTCTTTAGTTGTCCTCATCACTCTTCTTTTTTGCATCAACATTTTGCTTTTTCCTGATAATTTGTTCACATGCAACTTGTTCTTTGACCCAGCTAATTTTGTTGCTGTTTCCATAAGAGCTTTGGTTACTTTTCTGTTAACTTCAGAAATATCCACTTCTTCCGATGTTAGGCCTTCTAAATCAGAGAATCTGTTCTTCAGTTCCAATTTGAAGGTATTATCGTGTTTTTTAAGGTTGGTTATGTCAATACATTTTGTTTGTCTTATGAGCTTGCTACGTTCGAGTTTAGTGTTGAGGTGCATCTTACATCTCACCAATCTATGGTCACTGCCTGTGTTGAACTTGTTTAGCACACTGCAGTCTTCTATGACGAATTTTTTGTTACACATAATAAAATCAATTTCACTTGTCGTCCCATTTGGATGTCTCCATGTCCATTTCCTGTGTGGCTTTTTCTTGAAAAAATAGTTCAAGATGAAAAACCCTTCTGCCTTTGCAAACTCTACGAGAGTATTTCCACGCTGGTTTCTGTTGCCGTGACCGAATTTACCTACTGAAGTTTCATTCTGTTGCCGTTGCCCTATTTTTGCATTGTAATCTCCCATAATTATCTTCAAGTGCTGCTTACCTTTATTATTTAGATCACGAATTTCCTATATATATATATATATATACACTATCTAACAAAAAGTAATTGGGCACCCCTGCAATCGACAATATCTGCGGTCCTGTTACACGTCACGACCGCCGCCGTTAAATATCGTGTGGGAAACAACAACGCAACCAGTCGCATGCAAGATGCCACGCAGTTCGGAGCTCTCTGGTTTCGAGAAAGGTGTAATCGTCGGGTATCACAGAAAGGGCCGATCCATACGCAAAATCGACAGTGGCCTACGTGATTGGCAAGTGGAAGATGAGAGGTGACTGTCGGAATGTGCCCCGACCCGGCAGACCCAGAAAACTGGGAGTTAGAGACCGACGTGTGCTGGACAGAGAAATTCGGAAGAACCGCACCAAATCGATGGGTCACATCCGCGAGGAGTTTAAACAGGCATCCGGGAGTGTTCTTTCGATGAATACCATCCCTAAGAAAGCCCATCAACTCAGTTATCATGGACGTGCTGTCGCCTACAAGCCTTTGATCACCAAATGCAATAGCGCTTCTCGGCTAACGTGGTACAAAGAACGTCGACAGTAGACCGTTGAACAGTGGAAACAGGTTCTCTGGAGCGACGAATCAAGGTTCACCCTCTGCCGTTCGGATGGCAGGGTCTGGGTTTAGCGTCTGCCTGGAGGACGCCTCCTGTCGGAATGTATTGTGCCAACTGTGAAGTTCGGCGGCGGTGGAATTATGCTGTGGGGGTGTTTCTCCAGGTATGACATTGGACCCTTTGTTGCAATTCCTGGTAGACTCAACGCCGAGACCTACTGCACCATTTTGGATGACCATGCGCTTCCTACGTTGTGGCAGTTTTACGGGGTGGACCCATGTTACTTTCAGGATGACAATGCCACCTGTCATGTTGCGAGGTCCACCATGGCTTGATATGGTGAAAATGGGGTTAATCGAATAGACTGGCCTGTGCAGAGCCCGGACCTTAACCCTATTGAGCACCTCTGGGACGAGTTGGAACGTCGACTTAAGGGGTGCGCCCACCGTCCGAAATCGGTGAAGGAACTGACCTGTCTTCTCCAAGCCGAGTGGAAGAAAATACCGCTAGCCGTCGTACAATGCCTGGTTGAGAGTATGCCCCGGAGGGTCTCAGCTGTGATCTCTGCTCGTGGAGGCTCCACCAACTACTGAAGGTGAATAAACTTCGTTTTCCTTTGCTATCCCAGGTGTCCAATTACTTGTTGGTAGATAGTGTATATATAACCTGGATCGCTCACGATTTTCCAACGATGGTAAAACTCACATGCATGTCTTCTACTTCTTTTTTTTTTTCCACCCGTATGAATTTTTGCTGAATAAAGTGCGATCCCCGTTCTGGCAGTTTCAGTCAGCTGTGAGCTCTGAATCTAGAATATGTGAATTTTCTCCATCTTGTGTCTTCCGCTTTTTTTTTTATTTCATCACTGCCCTCCAACCACCAGTTCCTCAGTCTCCGTGCTCTCTTAATTCTTGAATTGTGTTTGTACTGTTCTTCCCAATATGGGCCCGACACTCTTAATTTTTCACTTATTTTTCTCCCCATTTTTTAATACACTAGCGTGCAAAAAATTAAGGACGAGACGGTTTTTCGAATGTAACGTCGTGCATAAGTGCTCCACATCGACTCAAATCATGCCATAAGATCCCCAAGATGTAAGAATATGGGACACGTGAGCAAAACCGTCCAAACAAGGAATCCAAAAGGCACAAAGGCACTTTATTGAAAAGGTAGCTTCGAGCACAACTGGACAGAAGACAGAAACGTCCATGTGACAGGCGGCTGCCAAGAAAAATCCAGTCTTTAGTAGGAGCTATGATCACCCCTGACTGCGTTGCAGGATTTACAACGCCTGTCCTTGCTGAGGACGAGGTTGTCAAGGAGCTGTTGAAGCATCGCGGCCCATTCCTCTTGTAGCGCCAATCGCAGCTGAGGAATCGTTGCTGGCGGCTGGTGACGTGGTGCCAAGCTTCTCAGGAGAAGCTTGGCACCACGTCAGGTCCCACACGTGTTCGATTGGATTTAGGTCCGGGGACCTTGCGGCTCAATCCATGCGTTTAATATATCTTCACTCTCCAACAGCTCTGCGACAGCCACTGTACGATGAGGTGTAGCGTTGTCGTCCATGTATAGGAACTCAGGACCCACAGCACCTCTAAACAGACGCACGTGAGACAGGAGAACTTCGGTACAATAGCGGACACCAGTGACTGAACCTCCTTGGAAGATGCGGAGGTCAGTACGGCTATCAAGCATGATACCGCCCCAAACGAGAACTCCGCCACCTCCAAACCGGTCCCTTTCGATGATGTTGGAGGTGTGATTGCGTGTTCCCTGCTCTCTCCAGATGTGTATACGTCCAGAATCGCACGTCAGGCTAAATCGGCTCTTATCTGTAAAGAGAACTCGACCCCATTGCTGATGTGTACGGTTCTTGTATTCCTGGCACCACAAAAACCGCCGTCTCCGATGAGCAGGCGTTAATGGCACACACCGTACTGGTCGTCGTGCAGATAGACCACCTTTGTGCAGCCTCCTGGCCACGGTAAAACGCGATAACGGACGTTCAGTTGTCTGTTGCATGTGTCTAGCGGTTTCTCCCGCTGTCTGCCGTCTGTCTCTTCTCGCATGTAGGACAATATAACGGTTGTCCGCCTCCCGGTTTTTGCTCGTGAACGACCACTGCTAAACTCTCAGACAGCTGTTCCTGTCGTTTGAAATGCTGTCCAAGCTCGTGAAACGATGCTGTGAGCGATTATGAACTCCTCGGCCACACTAGTCACACTTCGACCTTCTTCCAACTTCCCAATGTCGCGACCTCGTATAAAGTCATCCAGATGTCGTCTACTGGATTGCCTGTTGGCCATACCACACCGTGGCAGCAACCCGACGTCGTTCAAGCCGATGTACACTGTGCAATAGCTTTCACCGAATTATTGAGCGTACACCGCCGGTGTGCTTTATACCCTTCCGACACTCCTCTCCCCTCCCTACGTCATGCTGCATATATGCGCATGCCCTACCGTACCGAACACTAGAGTATCTCTTGAGTGGTCTTTCGGTCCGTTCTGCCTGCTCGTTCCGCTGTTATGCTAATTTATCCTCTTCGTCCTTAATTTTTGCACACCAGTGTATATGTTACATATAGTCTTGTCTTTTGTTCGTTGTTTTGTTGTTATTGTTTTCATCCATGTGAGAATAGTTGTTTTTCTTCCTCCGGTGGCTCATCTTTTTTCCTTTCCTTGTTTTTTTTATGTGATTCTCCAATCTTATTCACATCCAGTTGCTGCCCTTGTATTTCTGATTTCACTGCATTGCTATTGGGATTTATTTTTTGTTGTGAAAGAGAAAACTTTTTGTTAAAGAAACTGATAAAAGCTCTGAATTGTTGATGATAAAGGCTTCAGGTGACCTTATTCTCTTAAGCATTTAAAAGCTTTAGACAGGAATTGGAAGTAGTCTCTTTCTCTTCCAGTCTTCCAAAGGCCGGCAGGATGTTAGCCAGCTGTTTCATGTGTATTTGTGCTAGTGGTATTACGTGAACCTTCCGTATAGAATGATGATTGCCAATTCTGGTGCTCTTCTTTAGATTTGTGCTTTCAAGTTATAATTAATCAGCACGTCAGCATAATTTTTGTATTTTCATTGAAGCACTTTGCTTAAGTTCTGACGGGGATGCTTGTACGCCGTCAGACAAGGTAGGCGCTCCGCTCCGTGGTTGAATGGTCTAGTGCGTGGACATCGAGCTCTTCGTATCGTTCAAGCAATGTCCCAAATAACACATATATGTGTTTGTTCTTACTGCAGTAGTTCATCTTTCCTGAAAGCAGTGGTCCTGAGCTGTACACCCAGTCAATCTAAGAGTGTTTCATTGTGAGCCGAGGAACAGATCTGATCGGATCAGATGTAGAGGATTTTAGGAAGGGAGTGTCTGACCTCCGGTCTTAAACAACCCTTACAAATGGGAAGCTAGGAGCTCTGGGCTAGAGTGCCCGATAAGAAACTGACACGGAAGCGAGGTAGAAGACGCCCTTATTTACTACCGGGGGTCAGAAGGCTTAACGTGCCCATTCAATGCTCTAGTAGATCAGATCAGATGTAGAGGATTTTAGAAAGGGGTTGTCTGACCCCAGGTCTTAAACAACCCTTAGAAATAGGACACTGGGAGATTTGGGCTGGAGTGCTCGATAGGAAAGTGACACGGAAGCCAGGTAGAAGACGCCCTTATTTACTACCGGGGGTCAGAAAGAAGGCTTAACGTGCCCATTCAATGCTCTAGTAGATCAGATCAGATGTAGAGGATTTTAGAAAGGGGTTGTCTGACCCCAGGCCTTAACAACGCTTAGAAATAGGAAGCTAGGAGATATGGGCTGGAGTGCCCGATAGGAAAGTGACACGGAAGCCAGGTAGAAGACGCCCTTATTTACTACCGGGGGTCAGAAAGAAGGCTTAACGTGCCCATTCAATGCTCTAGTAGATCAGATCAGATGTAGAGGATTTTAGAAAGGGGTTGTCTGACCCCAGGCCTTAACAACGCTTAGAAATAGGAAGCTAGGAGATATGGGCTGGAGTGCCCGATAGGAAAGTGACACGGAAGCCAGGTAGAAGACGCCCTTATTTACTACCGGGGGTCAGAAAGAAGGCTTAACGTGCCCATTCAATGCTCTAGTAGATCAGATCAGATGTAGAGGATTTTAGAAAGGGGTTGTCTGACCCCAGGCCTTAACAACGCTTAGAAATAGGAAGCTAGGAGATATGGGCTGGAGTGCCCGATAGGAAAGTGACACGGAAGCCAGGTAGAAGACGCCCTTATTTACTACCGGGGGTCAGAAAGAAGGCTTAACGTGCCCATTCAATGCTCTAGTAGATCAGATCAGATGTAGAGGATTTTAGAAAGGGGTTGTCTGACCCCAGGCCTTAACAACGCTTAGAAATAGGAAGCTAGGAGATTTGGGCTGGAGTGCCCGATAGGAAAGTGACACGGAAGCCAGGTAGAAGACGCCCTTATTTACTACCGGGGGTCAGAAAGAAGGCTTAACGTGCCCATTCAATGTTCTAGTAGATCAGATCAGATGTAGAGGATTTTAGAAAGGGGTTGTCTGACCCCAGGCCTTAACAACGCTTAGAAATAGGAAGCTAGGAGATTTGGGCTGGAGTGCCCGATAGGAAAGTGACACAGAAGCGAGGTAGAAGACGCCCTTATTTACTATCGGGGGTCAGAAAGAAGGCTTAACGTGCCCATTCAATACTCTAGTAGATCAGATCATATGTAGAGGATTTTAGAACGGGAGTGTCTGACCTCAGGTCTTAAGCAACCCTTAGAAATAGGAAGCTAGGAGCTTTGGGCTAGAGTGCCCCATAAGAAAGTGACACGGAAGCGAGGTAGAAGACGCCCTTATTTACTACCGGGGGTCAGAAAGAAGGCTTAACGTGCCCATTCAATGCTCTAGTAGATCAGATCAGATGTAGAGGATTTTAGAAAGTGGTTGTCTGACCCCCAGGCCTTAACAACGCTTAGAAATAGGAAGCTAGGAGATTTGGGCTGGAGTGCCCGATAGGAAAGTGACACAGAAGCGAGGTAGAAGACGCCCTTATTTACTATCGGGGGTCAGAAAGAAGGCTTAACGTGCCCATTCAATACTCTAGTAGATCAGATCATATGTAGAGGATTTTAGAACGGGAGTGTCTGACCTCAGGTCTTAAGCAACCCTTAGAAATAGGAAGCTAGGAGCTTTGGGCTAGAGTGCCCCATAAGAAAGTGACACGGAAGCGAGGTAGAAGACGCCCTTATTTACTACCGGGGGTCAGAAGGCTTAACGTGCCCATTCAATGCTCTAGTAGATCAGATCAGATCATATGTAGAGGATTTTAGAAAGGGAGTGTCTGACCCCAGGTCTTAAACAACCCTTAGAAATAGGACACTGGGAGATTTGGGCTGGAGTGCTCGATAGGAAAGTGACACGGAAGCCAGGTAGAAGACGCCCTTATTTACTACCGGGGGTCAGAAAGAAGGCTTAACGTGCCCATTCAATGCTCTAGTAGATCAGATCAGATGTAGAGGATTTTAGAAAGGGGTTGTCTGACCCCAGGCCTTAACAACGCTTAGAAATAGGAAGCTAGGAGATATGGGCTGGAGTGCCCGATAGGAAAGTGACACGGAAGCCAGGTAGAAGACGCCCTTATTTACTACCGGGGGTCAGAAAGAAGGCTTAACGTGCCCATTCAATGCTCTAGTAGATCAGATCAGATGTAGAGGATTTTAGAAAGGGGTTGTCTGACCCCAGGCCTTAACAACGCTTAGAAATAGGAAGCTAGGAGATTTGGGCTGGAGTGCCCGATAGGAAAGTGACACGGAAGCCAGGTAGAAGACGCCCTTATTTACTACCGGGGGTCAGAAAGAAGGCTTAACGTGCCCATTCAATGTTCTAGTAGATCAGATCAGATGTAGAGGATTTTAGAAAGGGGTTGTCTGACCCCAGGCCTTAACAACGCTTAGAAATAGGAAGCTAGGAGATTTGGGCTGGAGTGCCCGATAGGAAAGTGACACAGAAGCGAGGTAGAAGACGCCCTTATTTACTATCGGGGGTCAGAAAGAAGGCTTAACGTGCCCATTCAATACTCTAGTAGATCAGATCATATGTAGAGGATTTTAGAACGGGAGTGTCTGACCTCAGGTCTTAAGCAACCCTTAGAAATAGGAAGCTAGGAGCTTTGGGCTAGAGTGCCCCATAAGAAAGTGACACGGAAGCGAGGTAGAAGACGCCCTTATTTACTACCGGGGGTCAGAAAGAAGGCTTAACGTGCCCATTCAATGCTCTAGTAGATCAGATCAGATGTAGAGGATTTTAGAAAGTGGTTGTCTGACCCCCAGGCCTTAACAACGCTTAGAAATAGGAAGCTAGGAGATTTGGGCTGGAGTGCCCGATAGGAAAGTGACACAGAAGCGAGGTAGAAGACGCCCTTATTTACTATCGGGGGTCAGAAAGAAGGCTTAACGTGCCCATTCAATACTCTAGTAGATCAGATCATATGTAGAGGATTTTAGAACGGGAGTGTCTGACCTCAGGTCTTAAGCAACCCTTAGAAATAGGAAGCTAGGAGCTTTGGGCTAGAGTGCCCCATAAGAAAGTGACACGGAAGCGAGGTAGAAGACGCCCTTATTTACTACCGGGGGTCAGAAGGCTTAACGTGCCCATTCAATGCTCTAGTAGATCAGATCAGATCATATGTAGAGGATTTTAGAAAGGGAGTGTCTGACCCCAGGTCTTAAACAACCCTTAGAAATAGGACACTGGGAGATTTGGGCTGGAGTGCTCGATAGGAAAGTGACACGGAAGCCAGGTAGAAGACGCCCTTATTTACTACCGGGGGTCAGAAAGAAGGCTTAACGTGCCCATTCAATGCTCTAGTAGATCAGATCAGATGTAGAGGATTTTAGAAAGGGGTTGTCTGACCCCAGGCCTTAACAACGCTTAGAAATAGGAAGCTAGGAGATTTGGGCTGGAGTGCCCGATAGGAAAGTGACACGGAAGCCAGGTAGAAGACGCCCTTATTTACTACCGGGGGTCAGAAAGAAGGCTTAACGTGCCCAATCAATGCTCTAGTAGATCAGATCAGATGTAGAGGATTTTAGAAAGGGGTTGTCTGACCCCAGGCCTTAACAACGCTTAGAAATAGGAAGCTAGGAGATTTGGGCTGGAGTGCCCGATAGGAAAGTGACACGGAAGCCAGGTAGAAGACGCCCTTATTTACTACCGGGGGTCAGAAAGAAGGCTTAACGTGCCCATTCAATGCTCTAGTAGATCAGATCAGATGTAGAGGATTTTAGAAAGGGGTTGTCTGACCCCAGGCCTTAACAACGCTTAGAAATAGGAAGCTAGGAGATTTGGGCTGGAGTGCCCGATAGGAAAGTGACACAGAAGCGAGGTAGAAGACGCCCTTATTTACTATCGGGGGTCAGAAAGAAGGCTTAACGTGCCCATTCAATACTCTAGTAGATCAGATCAGATCAGATCATATGTAGAGGATTTTAGAAAGGGGTTGTCTGACCCCAGGTCTTAAACAACCCTTAGAAATAGGACACTGGGAGATTTGGGCTGGAGTGCTCGATAGGAAAGTGGCACGGAAGCCAGGTAGAAGACGCCCTTATTTACTACCGGGGGTCAGAAAGAAGGCTTAACGTGCCCATTCAATGTTCTAGTAGATCAGATCAGATGTAGAGGATTTTAGAAAGGGGTTGTCTGACCCCAGGCCTTAACAACGCTTAGAAATAGGAAGCTAGGAGATTTGGGCTGGAGTGCCCGATAGGAAAGTGACACAGAAGCGAGGTAGAAGACGCCCTTATTTACTATCGGGGGTCAGAAAGAAGGCTTAACGTGCCCATTCAATACTCTAGTAGATCAGATCAGATCAGATCATATGTAGAGGATTTTAGAAAGGGAGTGTCTGACCTCAGGTCTTAAGCAACCCTTAGAAATAGGAAGCTAGGAGCTTTGGGCTAGAGTGCCCCATAAGAAAGTGACACGGAAGCGAGGTAGAAGACGCCCTTATTTACTACCGGGGGTCAGAAGGCTTAACGTGCCCATTCAATGCTCTAGTAGATCAGATCAGATCATATGTAGAGGATTTTAGAAAGGGGTTGTCTGACCCCAGGTCTTAAACAACCCTTAGAAATAGGAAGCTGGGAGATTTGGGCTGGAGTGCTCGATAGGAAAGTGACACGGAAGCCAGGTAGAAGACGCCCTTATTTACTACCGGGGGTCAGAAAGAAGGGTTAACGTGCCCATTCAATGCTCTAGTAGATCAGATCAGATGTAGAGGATTTTAGAAAGGGGTTGTCTGACCCCAGGCCTTAACAACGCTTAGAAATAGGAAGCTAGGAGATTTGGGCTGCAGTGCCCGATAGGAAAGTGACACAGAAGCCAGGTAGAAGACGCCCTTATTTACTACCGGGGGTCAGAAAGAAGGGTTAACGTGCCCATTCAATGCTCTAGTAGTTCAGATCAGATGTAGAGGATTTTAGAAATGGGTTGTCTGACCCCAGGCCTTAACAACGCTTAGAAATAGGAAGCTAGGAGATATGGGCTGGAGTGCCCGATAGGAAAGTGACACGGAAGCCAGGTAGAAGACGCCCTTATTTACTACCGGGGGTCAGAAAGAAGGCTTAACGTGCCCATTCAATGCTCTAGTAGATCAGATCAGATGTAGAGGATTTTAGAAAGGGGTTGTCTGACCCCAGGCCTTAACAACGCTTAGAAATAGGAAGCTAGGAGATTTGGGCTGGAGTGCCCGATAGGAAAGTGACACGGAAGCCAGGTAGAAGACGCCCTTATTTACTACCGGGGGTCAGAAAGAAGGCTTAACGTGCCCATTCAATGTTCTAGTAGATCAGATCAGATGTAGAGGATTTTAGAAAGGGGTTGTCTGACCCCAGGCCTTAACAACGCTTAGAAATAGGAAGCTAGGAGATTTGGGCTGGAGTGCCCGATAGGAAAGTGACACAGAAGCGAGGTAGAAGACGCCCTTATTTACTATCGGGGGTCAGAAAGAAGGCTTAACGTGCCCATTCAATACTCTAGTAGATCAGATCATATGTAGAGGATTTTAGAACGGGAGTGTCTGACCTCAGGTCTTAAGCAACCCTTAGAAATAGGAAGCTAGGAGCTTTGGGCTAGAGTGCCCCATAAGAAAGTGACACGGAAGCGAGGTAGAAGACGCCCTTATTTACTACCGGGGGTCAGAAAGAAGGCTTAACGTGCCCATTCAATGCTCTAGTAGATCAGATCAGATGTAGAGGATTTTAGAAAGTGGTTGTCTGACCCCCAGGCCTTAACAACGCTTAGAAATAGGAAGCTAGGAGATTTGGGCTGGAGTGCCCGATAGGAAAGTGACACAGAAGCGAGGTAGAAGACGCCCTTATTTACTATCGGGGGTCAGAAAGAAGGCTTAACGTGCCCATTCAATACTCTAGTAGATCAGATCATATGTAGAGGATTTTAGAACGGGAGTGTCTGACCTCAGGTCTTAAGCAACCCTTAGAAATAGGAAGCTAGGAGATTTGGGCTGGAGTGCCCCATAAGAAAGTGACACGGAAGCGAGGTAGAAGACGCCCTTATTTACTACCGGGGGTCAGAAGGCTTAACGTGCCCATTCAATGCTCTAGTAGATCAGATCAGATGTAGAGGATTTTAGAAAGGGGTTGTCTGACCCCAGGCCTTAACAACGCTTAGAAATAGGAAGCTAGGAGATTTGGGCTGGAGTGCCCGATAGGAAAGTGACACGGAAGCCAGGTAGAAGACGCCCTTATTTACTACCGGGGGTCAGAAAGAAGGCTTAACGTGCCCATTCAATGCTCTAGTAGATCAGATCAGATGTAGAGGATTTTAGAAAGGGGTTGTCTGACCCCAGGCCTTAACAACGCTTAGAAATAGGAAGCTAGGAGATTTGGGCTGGAGTGCCCGATAGGAAAGTGACACGGAAGCCAGGTAGAAGACGCCCTTATTTACTACCGGGGGTCAGAAAGAAGGCTTAACGTGCCCATTCAATGCTCTAGTAGATCAGATCAGATGTAGAGGATTTTAGAAAGGGGTTGTCTGACCCCAGGCCTTAACAACGCTTAGAAATAGGAAGCTAGGAGGTTTGGGCTGGAGTGCCCGATAGGAAAGTGACACAGAAGCGAGGTAGAAGACGCCCTTATTTACTATCGGGGGTCAGAAAGAAGGCTTAACGTGCCCATTCAATGCTCTAGTAGATCAGATCAGATGTAGAGGATTTTAGAAAGGGGTTGTCTGACCCCAGGCCTTAACAACGCTTAGAAATAGGAAGCTAGGAGATTTGGGCTGGAGTGCCCGATAGGAAAGTGACACAGAAGCGAGGTAGAAGACGCCCTTATTTACTATCGGGGGTCAGAAAGAAGGCTTAACGTGCCCATTCAATGCTCTAGTAGATCAGATCAGATGTAGAGGATTTTAGAAAGGGGTTGTCTGACCCCAGGCCTTAACAACGCTTAGAAATAGGAAGCTAGGAGATTTGGGCTGGAGTGCCCGATAGGAAAGTGACACGGAAGCCAGGTAGAAGACGCCCTTATTTACTACCGGGGGTCAGAAAGAAGGCTTAACGTGCCCATTCAATGCTCTAGTAGATCAGATCAGATGTAGAGGATTTTAGAAAGGGGATGTCTGACCCCAGGTCTTAAACAACCCTTAGAAATAGGAAGCTAGGAGATTTGGGCTGGAGTGCCTGATAGGAAAGTGACACGGAAGCGAGGTAGAAGACGCCCTTAATTTACTACCGGGGATCAGAAAGAAGGCTTTACGTGCCCATTCAATGCTCTAGTAGATCAGATCAGATGTAGAGGATTTTAGAAAGGGGATGTCTGACCCCAGGTCTTAAACAACCCTTAGAAATAGGAAGCTAGGAGATTTGGGCTGGAGTGCCCGATAGGAAAGTGACACGGAAGCGAGGTAGAAGACGCCCTTAATTTACTACCGGGGATCAGAAAGAAGGCTTTACGTGCCCATTCAATGCTCTAGTAGATCAGATCAGATGTAGAGGATTTTAGAAAGGGGTTGTCTGACCCCAGGTCTTAAACAACCCTTAGAAATAGGAAGCTAGGAGATTTGGGCTGGAGTGCCCGATAGGAAAGTGACACGGAAGCGAGGTAGAAGACGCCCTTAATTTACTACCGGGGGTCAGAAAGAAGGCTTAACGTGCCCATTCAATGCTCTAGTAGATCAGATCAGATGTAGAGGATTTTAGAAAGGGGTTGTCTGACCCCAGGCCTTAACAACGCTTAGAAATAGGAAGCTAGGAGGTTTGGGCTGGAGTGCCCGATAGGAAAGTGACACAGAAGCGAGGTAGAAGACGCCCTTATTTACTATCGGGGGTCAGAAAGAAGGCTTAACGTGCCCATTCAATGCTCTAGTAGATCAGATCAGATGTAGAGGATTTTAGAAAGGGGTTGTCTGACCCCAGGCCTTAACAACGCTTAGAAATAGGAAGCTAGGAGATTTGGGCTGGAGTGCCCGATAGGAAAGTGACACAGAAGCGAGGTAGAAGACGCCCTTATTTACTATCGGGGGTCAGAAAGAAGGCTTAACGTGCCCATTCAATGCTCTAGTAGATCAGATCAGATGTAGAGGATTTTAGAAAGGGGTTGTCTGACCCCAGGCCTTAACAACGCTTAGAAATAGGAAGCTAGGAGATTTGGGCTGGAGTGCCCGATAGGAAAGTGACACGGAAGCCAGGTAGAAGACGCCCTTATTTACTACCGGGGGTCAGAAAGAAGGCTTAACGTGCCCATTCAATGCTCTAGTAGATCAGATCAGATGTAGAGGATTTTAGAAAGGGGATGTCTGACCCCAGGTCTTAAACAACCCTTAGAAATAGGAAGCTAGGAGATTTGGGCTGGAGTGCCTGATAGGAAAGTGACACGGAAGCGAGGTAGAAGACGCCCTTAATTTACTACCGGGGATCAGAAAGAAGGCTTTACGTGCCCATTCAATGCTCTAGTAGATCAGATCAGATGTAGAGGATTTTAGAAAGGGGATGTCTGACCCCAGGTCTTAAACAACCCTTAGAAATAGGAAGCTAGGAGATTTGGGCTGGAGTGCCCGATAGGAAAGTGACACGGAAGCGAGGTAGAAGACGCCCTTAATTTACTACCGGGGATCAGAAAGAAGGCTTTACGTGCCCATTCAATGCTCTAGTAGATCAGATCAGATGTAGAGGATTTTAGAAAGGGGTTGTCTGACCCCAGGTCTTAAACAACCCTTAGAAATAGGAAGCTAGGAGATTTGGGCTGGAGTGCCCGATAGGAAAGTGACACGGAAGCGAGGTAGAAGACGCCCTTAATTTACTACCGGGGGTCAGAAAGAAGGCTTTACGTGCCCATTCAATGCTCTAGTAGATCAGATCAGATCAGATCAGATCAGATGTAGAGGATTTTAGAAAGGGGTTGTCTGACCCCAGGTCTTAAACAACCCTTAGAAATAGGAAGCTAGGAGATTTGGGCTGGAGTGCCGGATAGGAAAGTGACACGGAAGCGAGGCAGAAGACGCCCTTAATTTACTACCGGGGGTCAGAAAGAAGGCTTTACGTGCCCATTCAATGCTCTAGTAGATCAGATCAGATCAGATCAGATGTAGAGGATTTTAGAAAGGGGTTGTCTGATCCCAGGTCTTAAACAACCCTTAGAAATAGGAAGCTAGGAGATTTGGGCTGGAGTGCCCGATAGGAAAGTGACACGGAAGCGAGGTAGAAGACGCCCTTAATTTACTACCGGTGGTCAGAAAGAAGGCTTTATGTGCCCATTCAATGCTCTAGTAGATCAGATCAGATCAGATGTAGAGGATTTTAGAAAGGGGTTGTCTGACCCCAGGTCTTAAACAACCCTTAGAAATAGGAAGCTAGGAGATTTGGGCTGGAGTGCCAGATAGGAAAGGGACAGGAAGCGAGGTAGAATGGGGAGGAAGACGCCCTTGTTTATTACCGGGGTCCCAGTACCCGGGGTCAGACGGCTTAACGTGCCCATCCGACGCACGGCGGATATTTAGTGGTTCGAGCGTTCGCACCTGCGTGTGATCGAACCGGAGGTTCCTCCATGGCAGTTACGAACGCCGACCACTAGCCCATCCGCGACCGAGCCGAGGAACAGCTATCTCCGCTTTGAAAAGTAGTCTTTAGCGTTTAGATCGAAAAACAACATGGGACTGCTCAGAATCCATTTTTTGTTTGCTCAGCAGTTCGTTGGGCAAAACTGCTATCTGAAACAAATTTTTAAAATGTCAGAGCGGTATGGAAATAAATTTGATGAGAGGTTACTCAGCCCAGGGCCGCGTACTTTTGGCCGTTGACTGTCCAGCTGGGAAACACAAAGGGAGGGGGGGATACATACTCAGCAGTAGTGGAAGAATTTATTTGAAGTTTAGATCCCTGAATAAGGCTGTTTCAGTTCTTTGTGGTGTTAAGATTTAATTAGATGCTGAGCGTAGTTCCGCCTTGGTTTGTGTTGGGGGGGTCAGTTTAGCAGAAAGGATACAGCAGTAGTGCACTGTAACGCGGATTGATACTGCTTCTTGCATTTCAAGGAGTGGCTTTATCTGGCTCCATTGCCTTTAGCACAGTATTGGGGTGACTTGTGGTATAGGAGCGCATTACTCTTCCTAGATGTGTATCACAACCATGGAGAGGAGAGTACTGTCCTTTCCTGCCTGGTTTACGTGATTTTTGTGTCTCTTCGGTGTATTGTAGTTCGCTGCCCAAGCCTAAAGCCTGATAAAGTTGTGCTATTTATAAGAAATACATATAATTCACAGCTCGTAATGTATAACGCGTAGAAATGCTGTTTGTCTCAGTAGTAGTGTACTTCGTCATAGCCATTAGAGTGCCACCATCCATAGGAATTGGATTATAATTATCCATGTTTTCATGACTCACACTAAGATAAATGACGTGAGTTTGTTATTAAGTTCAGTGTGTGCTTTTATTTGTAATC
Organism: Macrothele yani; assembly: GCA_039090855.1. NCBI lineage: Eukaryota > Metazoa > Arthropoda > Arachnida > Araneae > Macrothelidae > Macrothele > Macrothele yani. The sequence continues at coordinate 153,776,001 of CM077027.1, read as the reverse complement.
AGTTTTCTGATGCTAAATAAATAACGGCAATCCTCTTTTCCTTTCTTTTTTCTATAAAAATAAGCTAAAGTAATTTATCATATAAAAGGGTATTAAACATATGATTTTTGTTTCAAGAAAAAAAGGGGGGGGGATTCCAGAGAAGGCGTCAGAATGCGCGGTAATGCCATTAAATAAGTTGAAAGATAACAGCTAATTCAGTAAAAAAAAAAATTATATATCACTTTGAACAAAGAGCAGGATTCTACCTTCTTCGCATGGACTTTTTATAAATCACAGAGCAGCAATTGTGTAAAACTAGGTTTCGTATAACCCAATTATTCTTCGGATTATGATGAATGGAACGCAAACTTTCTATCCACAGCCTACTAAAATATGCATTAATATAATAAAACCCTTAATAACTAACATGGAAAAAAGGAGGAAAAATAAAAAAATAAATAATAAAAAATAAAAATTCTTTCGATGATGATCGCTTTCTTCGGTGTTTGACGGATGAGGCTTCGTGCTAAACCAGCCAGAGAGAGAGTTTGCTTTTGTTCGTGTTAGTCTGGGATTACAGGTCTCACCCCCTCCTCCCCAACTTTTTGCTCCCCCGTTGCCATTTCTGTCTGATGAATGACGTAGGGTTAATTCCATCTGTCTTGGCGAGCCAGCAGTAAACAGCTTGAATAGTTTACAGACATACCAAATGGTTGTTGGTATCTCATTAAGTACCTTAAATACCAGTGAAAATAAAAACCAGTAAATGGGCAGCTTCACTGCAGGCCATTTTTATTGTTCGAATCTGGTCGAGTTTTTTTTTTTTTATTATTTATTTGAACTTCGTTACTTGTCTTGGCAGAAAGCAGCTGAAATTTTTTCACGCCACTGAATCAAACTGAAAGGTGGGTAAGATAATGAAATTTTTGTTTTTAATTTTCGTTTCCTTTTTTACTGATAAACGTTCTAGCTTTTCTCAAAACATGCTCCTCGTGTACGTTTTTGATATTTATGGGCTGTAATTGATATCGTATGCGTAGTCGTTGAAGGTGTGTGTGTGTTTCATTGCTTTATCCTTCCAAGTACTGTTTGAAATACCCAGTTTCTAGTAAAATTTGTTCGTTCTTCATAGATATTTACATAGAACAGATTTTTTTTTCATGAGTACTACGCTGTCATTATTCCTTGTTGTCACCTTCTCACCATTTATCCTGTTCAGTTGACTGTCGAGTCCTATATTATTTCAAACACATTGGAAGAAAACAGATTTTTCCACTATTTATGAATTTTCGTTCTGCACTAGCTATCTTAAGTCTTTTCTTGGCGCTTTTTGAAGAAACCAGTTTATAACTGTCAAGTTTTATCGAACTTTTGCTTTACACATGAGAGATTTCTAGGAAGTTGTAAAATCTCATCTCTGACGAAGCGCGCTGTAACGATCGGTAAGTTTAGTCTGCGTTTTTTTCTATCTTTAGTGATAGTAAAGGATGACTCCTTTTCATTGTTTTGCTGAGCTGGGTTGAAAAAAAAAGTGGAAAAATAACGTGGTTTCTCTACTGGTTGAAGTAAGTAATGTCTTTCTGTAAAGAAGACCATCCTCCAGCCATTTTTGTTTGCTTCTAGATTTTCAGACTGCCGCAAGACTCCTGATAAAGAGAACCGTATTTTTTTTACATTCTAATAAAACAAACCTTGCTGCGGATGGCAGGCTAAGCTGAGAAAGTAATTTACAAAAGTTGCTTGATTAACATGCTGAATGGAGAACTGTGACATAAAGCGAAACAACGCTGTAATGAAAATAAAGCGGAAGCACGCAGCTAGGTCGTTCCTGATGACTATGAGATTTAGTTCCGGAAATTCACGTTTTTCTTTGCTTCTGGGTTTATCGAGCACCGTGAGCATCTAAGGCTGTATGGAGTTCAAAACATTCTTTATTGATAAAAGTGCATGACAGAGGCAAATGACTTATTTAAAACAACGAGAAGCAAAGCGGAGGAACATATAATGTAATATATACAAATGCCGGTCCTCCATGGAGGCCGGAAAGTAAATATAATGCTAAAAGACATGTGTTCCGTGACAGGCACTTGATCACCGGTGCAAAGAGGATACAGCAGATTCACCAACAAAAATTACCGAAACAATCATACCATACGCACTGACGACAAAAGATATGTACAAATTTTTTTTTTTTTTTTTTTGTTGGAGGTTTAACGACCACCGTGAGCAACTCAATGGGCTATAAGCAGTCGCCCGTCCCTAATTTAGGGTCACTGGTTCCAGGGAAGGGAGACAGCCAGTGCCGTAAGACAAACACAACATCCATGCCTCACCGGGATTCGAACCCGGACCCCGTTCGGACGAATGATCAGAGGCCATCGCTTAGACCACTGCGCCACCGGGACGGCCAAAAAAAAAAAAAAAAAATGTTTCCCTTCTGGAAGAATGATAGCACAGCAAATTAGAAGGTAAGGTATGACTCGAGGAAGCACACATGACAAGCATAAGAAAAAGAGAGTAACAGATGCTAAGGACACAATAACAATCAACAGGCCATATAACACTAAAGGAGGAGTACAAGCAATGTACAAATAGCTTATTACAATGTATGCATACAGGTGTCGCGCTGACGTGACTCGTGCGCAAAATTTGCAAGAGCACAATACTAAGGAAGAAGAAACAGATGATTCGGTCTAGCACAAGCAGAAAGTAACATGACTGATAAAACCACTACTAAAGGCATCTGCAATCGCACCCGCAGGGTTTAATCCACCCGTCCGAGAGTAGGCAGCACCACGGCTGCTTGACATCCCAAGAAAGTACAACCTACTCCAGTAGGAAGAGCACATGTAGGTACAATAAACACACAAATGACAAAAAAATTCACACAAAACAAATGCCTAAGAACATTTAAGATTCGAACATTGTTGTGTGGATTCGTAGCAATCGTGATTCAAAACGTATAGTATAGAGGCATGAATTGATAAAAAAAAAAGAGACAAAAAACTTTGTTATTATATCATGCAGTATGTACAACCTCCGGAACTCAATATAGTCCGGAGATGATCAAAGGCTACTACAAGATTTCAGTAGTAAGCACATATCAACAAATGCCAAGGGGAAACAGCAAGGTTTCCAGCAACGGTATATACAAAATGGAGCTGCCCATTCCTTATTTAGGTCCACTGGTTTCAGGCAGAGGGAGGGATATACATTAGAGATGTGTTCGGGCTCGGTTTTCGAAGCCCGAATACTTCCTAGCCCGAAATATTTTGGCCCGGCTGATCCAGACTTTTCCCAGTGCTGATTTTTTTTTTTCTCCCTTTTATCCGATTTTTACATGAAACAAGATGGAGCATGAAATATGATGCTCAGCATTCATGCGTCTCATTAGGCGGCTGTAGGATGGCCATATAACCTTGAAATAAAATTTATATTATACAGTTTCACAGAAAATTTTGCAGTAGCTGATATTTTATTTCTTATCTAAGAAAAAAGAAACTGCGTACCTTTTTTGTGCATGGAGAGGAGATGGTCTCACACACGTTTTGACATGACGCAAAAGTGTGCTAGATCATGAACTAGCAGACTGTGGGCTTTTTTCTAAGTGAGGTAGTATCCCAAAAGTGTGCTAGATCCTGAACTAGCAGACTTTCTCAGACTCAACTTAAGGAATGAATGTTGAGTGGAGGCGACAGTAACAGCTATTAGAAAGGCTTTGTTTAATTTGTTGTTTCCTTGCCGCCTTCTACACAAAGTTTGGTTTAACGAGGCCTTCTGAAATAGGGATCGGGGGGGGACTACCCGTCCTCAGAGCTGAGATCTTAAGGCCGGTTTCACACGAGTGGAACAAATCCTTCGAAGCAATAAATCTCCCCCGGCTGTCCTACCTCTGGCTTTCAAGCGCACTACTTGCTGTGGGGAATTTACTTGATTCGCCCTTCAACTCCCAACTTACCCCAGAGCTATTCTTCACAACATAGTTAAACTGCATATCTTTATCCACCTTCTACATCTTAATTTATAACAGATTTTTCTTCTTCTGTGCATTACGTTCCAGTGACAAATTTATGACACTAGCGGTTTTTCCTTCCCCCTCCGCATCTGTTTTTATTGTAGATGGTTCTTTTGAGAATTGAGGTCATGTGTTCAAGGGCAATTTTAGCTGGCCACTGAACTGACCGTCCTATTGCGTCTGTGCGAAGGTAGAGTTCCCTAATCTCTATTTCCCCTGCCTCAACCCCTACTTCCCTAAGCTAATTACTCTCTTAAAAAGCACTTAAACTATCAGACAATGACACATCAATTCACTTCCCATGCAATCAAGATTCACGGATACACTGCAGAAAAAAAAAAAAAAAAAAAACTGATTCCTCCGAAAAAATTGTTATTGGGTCATCGCTGGGGGTTCGAATCTCAGATCTCTCGATATCTAGCCGAGCGCGTTAGCCTTACACCACGGTGGCCAACAATCCACGGCGCTATGTGTGTTTTTCTGTCAGCTTCTGACATCATAAATCCGTAAGATGGGCTCAGCTACTAAGACGTCTCCATCTGGTGGGCATTAACGGGTTCTCGGGTTGTGGTCCGACGGCTTAACGTGCTTATCCGATACACAGTGGATATTTAGCGTTCGTACCTGCCTGGGATCGATCCTGAAACTTTTCGGTGGCAGTCATGAACGTTGACCACTGGGCAATCCGCTGCCCGTTTGTCCGAGATGGGCTCGGGTGAGGCATAAGGAGGTGTGTTTATCCTACGGCTCTGTACCCTCCCTGGAACTAGTTACTCTAAATTAAGGAGCGACTACTTATAGCCCATCGAGTTGCTCATGCTGATCGCTGAACCCCGAATTTTAGGAAAAAAAAACAAAATCAAAAAACGGTTTCGGCCTTCTCGTGAAGAAATATTCGTAGGAAATATGTAAAGCTAACGCGCTCTACTAGATATCGAGAGAACTGGGGATTCGGACCCCCAGCGGTGACCGAACAACAATTTTTCGGTTGCTATGTGTTCCTAAAACGTGGAAAGAGCGATGTCTTTGCTTATTCACTGACGCCACGTATTTGGAGGATTTTCACTTTGGTCGTAGGAAAACCATGGTAGGCCTATTATTCTACATAGTTCCTTTGAAAGTCCACACCCTTTTTTCACCGGTTCTCCAAGACTCCTATGCCTGGCAAATAAAATGATTTGTGGAGGCTCCTACAGTGTCAGTAACTTCTTCGTCCTTCCCAAAATGCACACCAGACACGTTTTTAACATTTGGGAACAGATGGTAGTCCGAGGCAGAAAGATCAGGTGAGTAGGGAGGGTGTTGTAGCAGGTTAGACTCATATTAATAGATGGCAACCATGAGAACTGTTGATTTGTGGCTTGGAGCATTATGCTGATGAAACGGCATCACTTTGATCAGCTTTCCCCGGCGTTTGCCATTCAAATGCTGTGGGAGTTGCTTTATCACGTTATCATAGCATGCTTTGTTAATGGTTTGACCCTTCACAAGATAATCCGCTATCATCACCCTTTCCGCACACATCCGAGAAAACAGTTTCCATCACCTTTTCAGCGGAAGTAGCAGTTTATCTTCGTTGGAGACAATAATGTCAAAGTCCGTTCCACTATTTAAACCAAATCTCAATAAGGAAGAGCATAATGCTCTAAAGGAATTACAGTCAAATAATGATATTATCATCACTAAAGCTGATAAAGGAAGACAAGTTGTTATACAGGACAAAAAACTTTACGAGGTAGAGATCGAAAAACTTATTCCAAGGGACCCTATGAGGAAATAAAAAATGATCCATCGGAGAAACAATTAAAAGAAGTTCGGAAAGTGGTAACAAGTTGTGTAACTCTTGACCAAAGCTCAAAAAATCATCTAAAGCCCTCATATTCCCGTTGTCCACGTTTCTATGCACTTCCGAAGATACACAAGATTGGTGTCCCCTTCCGTCTCATAGCTAGCAATATCGGATCAGCTACACATAAGTTGGCCAATTACTATTTTCGAAACTATCCACCTTAACGACTTCTTCGAACAAAACAGCTGTAAAAAAATTCCATTGAGTTTGTCAATCGGCTAAAGCGAAGTCCATTCAACGATCAGTTCATGTTATCCTTTAATGTTAAATCCGTGTTCACAAGAATCCCAGTGAATGGAGCCCTCGAATCATTGAAAGCAAGTCTCAAAGAACATCATTTCACACAACCCGAAGTGGAAGAATTTTTGAAACTAGTGCATGGAAATTTGTATAAGATAAAACACTTTCCTTTTTCGTGGAAGATTTTTCCAACAGACGGGAAGGCCTTGCAATGGGTAGCCCATTGGCACCTATTTTATGCGAAGTCTATATTTGAGGACAAACTTTTTCGACTTGTTACATTCGGCCTGTGGATTCGATATGTAGATGACACTTTTGTTCTCTGGAATAGCATTAATTCGGAAATATCTAAATTTGTGAAAATTATCAATTCAGTTCATACTCACCTACGTACAGTACTATGAACTGAAGAAGTCGTCTGTAGCCCAACATTGTCACGAAAATAACCATAAATATTTCTTTGGAAACGCTACGCTTATCGATAAACTTGACTCTACTATCAAGATTAATATATTAGAAGCTTTCCACCTATACCGGAACTTGTCACGGCTTGTCAACGACATAACGTCGACTCCATTTTTTTCAAGCGCGTGGAAATAACTCACCAAAATCTGTGACCGTCAGAATTCTGATGATATCACAATGATTTGAATGTTTACGTTCCATTCTTCCTGATGATGCCGAGCCAAACGCTCTGGGAAACTATAGTCGATTTATAATAAACACTTTATTTTGAGAAAAGTTGCTTATTTTATTCTAACTATAGGACCTGTTTAGTCCGCAAAACAGCGGCCACTTGGCAAGGCATGGATTCGATGAGATGGCAATAGGTATCCTGTGGTATCTAGTACCATAATGTCAACAGCAGGTCCTCCAGTTTCCGTACATTTCGGGGTGGTGGTGATTTAGCGCGAACTCGCTTTTCCAAGTCGAACCACAAATGTCCGATTGGGTTCATGTCAGATGAATTTGGTGGCCACGACATTAACATAAAGTCAGCAGCATGATCCTCGAACCACTCCTTGACAATTCTGGCAGTGTGGCATCGCGCATTATCCTGTTGGTAATGGCCATCACCAGCAGGGAACACGGTTGCCCTGAATGGGTGAACTTGATCCTAAACGATGTTCAGATACCTAACAGCTGTCAGGGATTGTGCTATTGGGATAATGGGACCTAAAGTGTCCCAAGAAAACATCGCTCACAGGATAACACAGACGCCGCCGGCCTGTTTCAGCCTAACAGTGCATCCAGGTGCCATAGCCTCCATTGGTAATCCGCGTATCCGCGCTCGGCCGTCTACGCGATGCACGAGGAATCTTGATTCGCCAGACCAGGCCAGTTTTTTCCAGTCATCGATGGTTCAATCTCGATGATCTTGAGCCCATTTCATGCGTTGTTGGCGATGATGTACAGTGAGCATGCGGACTCGGTTGGGTCTTCGGCTACGCAGGCCCATGCGCAGAAGACTGCTATGAACTATGTGCTGTGACACATTGCCCTGATCACCACTTCTGTAGCTGCGGGTGATTTGTCGCACTGTGACACTGCAGTCGCTGTGAACAATGAGCGACAGTCTCCGCTCCTCTCTGGCATCAATGAGCATTGGTCGACAAATGACTGGACGACGGTTCGTTGTTTGGCCATCTGTGCAGCACTTTTGATACGTACTCATTAAAACGGCACGTGAACAACGCACAAGCCGCGCCGTTCTCGAAATCATAGTTCTGAGGCGCCGTCTCATCACAATTTGTCCTTTATCAAACTCCGATAAATCAGCAGCTTTTCCCATTCTGACTCCTAACACTCTACTAACCGTAAGCCGGTTCTCGGGTTGTATATATATATATATATGTTACCGGCAAAGTTTGAAAACCAGGCATTCTATGGAATGTATGGCGTTTTTAAGCAAAGTATGAAATTTTCAAATATTATATATACTTTACCTGGGCATTGTATAGAATGTGTAGTCATTCTATAGAATGGCTAATGCTATTCAGGCAAAGTATTTTAAAAGAGATTCATTAAAAGGCTTTTATTGAAAAGACGTATATGAAAAAGAATGAAAACAGAAAATAAGAAATAAAATACAGAACTTTCTGACCTACTTGTTGCAACAAGGAAGGCTTGTATGACATTTTGAATTGCACTTCATTCCTTTTTTTACACAAAAGCACTTCAATGTTTTGGCACTTTGTCTAACACATACACTTCAAAAATCCTTGGCTGCTTCCTGTGGAATGAGCAATAGCAGCTGACCGGAGAGGTATTTCGTGATGAGGAATGTCTTCAATTGTCAGTAAATTCTTTGAGCATAAAGGGATTTCTGATCTCGCATATACACTGCTGGCCACCCAAAATGCAACACCAAGAAGGACACGAGATAGCAAAGCCAGATTTACTGGACACATAACAACAGATACAAAGATGAAACGATTGAGCTTACAGGCCCGTGCGGCTTGCGGAGCACGCAGACATCAATAGTTCGTGTGGCCCCCATGGCTGGCAATAACGGCCGTGGCATCGAACGAAAGAGGCTTTGTATGTGGGCTTGGGGTATGTCGGCCCAGGCTGCTTCCACACGTTGCCACAGTTCATCAGGCGTAGTCGCGGGTGGTGCTTGCCGTACCTCTCGGTTGCCGATCAGCGACCAGACGTGTTTGATGGGTGACATATCGGGAGAACAGGCGGGCCACGGCAGCAGTGACACCTGGTGGGCCGTGAAGAATTGTTGCACGATGCGTTCCACGTGCGGGCGCGCATTGTCCTGTTGAAACGTGGCCGCTGACAGGTCTTGCAGGTAAGGGAGGACTACAGGCTCCAAAACGTCGGAGATGTATCGGCGGCTGTTGAGTGTACCGGCGATGCGTACCAGAGGGGTTCGGGTGTCATATCCAATTGCGCCCCAAACCATAACGCCAGGCGACGGACCGGTATGGAGATGCATAATGCAGGCGTCATACAGTCTCTCGCCGCGGTGCCGCCACACACGGATCCAACCACCGTAGTGTTGCAGGCAGAAGCGGGATTCGTCGGAGAAGACAATGTCGTGCATTTCCGTAGTCCAGGTGCGGCGTTCAACGGCTCACTGCCGCCGCACTCACCGGTGGTGTAACGTCAGTGGTAATCGGAGCAATGGGCGCCGTGCGACAAGTCCCCGCTCCTGCAGACGACGTCGAACGGTGCGTGCTGACACAGGTTGTTGCGCAACACACCTTAATTCCTGCGCTAACGTTCGTGGTGTGGCGCTGCGAGCCGTCAATGCCCGCCGCACAACATGCCGGTCCTCTCGTTCGGTGGTGTGCCGCGGCTGCGGCAATTGCTCGCGTCAGTCCGTCTGCCCTTCCTGCACCCACCGAATCCATACTCGCTTCACTGTGGCTGGATGTCGTCCCACACGGGCGCCGATGTCTCGGTACGATAAACCTCTGTCGCGATAAGCCACTATTCGTCCTCTGTGCTGGAATGACTGCTGTATTCTGCGACGAGGCATCACGAAGCTATCCACACGCAGGTCCGGTAGCACAACACACTTTCACTACTTACACCCCGCCTTCTGTGCATCCTTCTTATAGTGCTTCTTAGTGGCGTGCCGGGCGCACATGATTTGCATATGTCCTGCAATGCTAATCGTTTGCATGTCCTCTCGCGGGCGACGCATGCTGCGAATTTCGGGCCAATCGGATGCTTCCTTCTTGGTGTTGCGTTTTGGGTGGCCAGCAGTGTATTAGAACCATCATTAGCGAGAGTATTTTATGCTTTGCCTAAAAACGCTAGGCAATCTATAGAATGACTGGTTTTCATACTTTGTCGGTAACATACATGAATAAATACTGCTCTGTGAACTTCATCTGCGCCATTATTTGGTCTCCACAGGCGCGCTCATTTCTTTAGGCTGGGGGTGGTCATAATATAATGGCTCATCGTTGTATTTTCCTAAACTATCGCCGAACATTATTTCATCACGTTTTACATAAACGTAACATCTCTTTGCAATCTTCGTAAATTACGAGATTTTCTCGTAAATTTCGAGAATGCTAAATGTGATAAAAGCCATTGCAAAGATGCATTTGGATGCTGTATTGGTGGTGAGCCACCTAGATTGATTTTCTCAGATATCCTGAAAACGGTGCGTTGTGGCGAAATTTAGCTTCCTCTCGACACCCCGAAGGTAGGTTACTTGCTATTGACTTGAGCTTTAAAATGGTATGTAACACAATGAGGTGTAGTAACCTATACATATCCTAAAGTTGCTAATCCCCCTCAGTAACACATTTGCGATTCAGCTTTGCTTTCTGCTTTGAGGTCAGATTTTAGCTGCGAACGAGCACTATCGTAGTTACATCGCATTTCATTAGTGTCACGATAGTTTAAGTTCGTCTAAATCTGAATAATATACACTATATTGACAAAATTCACCTGTCACCTGGTAGAGAAACACAATATAGCATTTATTGACATACATTAGTACCTACCGAGGTTCCAGCATTTTTACTTACCTGGACAATGAGGTCTTGTGCAATACTCCGTCGATGAGCTGTAACGACTCTTCTGAGGCTCCGGCGTCGTCTATCACTGATTTTCTTTGGTCTACCGGTAGGTTTTGCTGCTTCAGGCACGACATATGTCTTCCACTTATTCAGTACATTCAAAACAGATTAGATGACTTGGGTATGTTTAAACGCCTCTCGGTTTCTCTTATGGACAACCACCAATGTAACACCCAACAATCTTTCCTTTTTCAAAGTCAGTTCTCTCCCGCCGCGACATTTTTACTCAATCTCACAGTGCGATAATGATTGCGGTCAGCTGCAGGCTTGTTTTTATACCGTTTGCAGCTATACCGCGCATCTTAACAACGCAGCGGATCCATTCATTTGCTTTTGAAGGAGTGTCCGGTGACTTTTGTCAATATAGTGTATTGTGCCGCCCCGGTGGCGCAGTGGTCTAAGCGATGGCCTCTGATCATTCGTCCGAAAGGGATCCGGGTTCGAATCCCGATGAGGCATGGGTGTTGTGTTTGTCTTACGGCACTGGCTCTTTCCCTTCTCTGGAACCAGTGACCCTAAATTAGGGACGGGCGACTGCTTATAGCCCATTGAGTTGCTCACGGTGGTCGTTAAACTTCCAATAAAAAAAAAAAAAGTAGTGTATTGTTGGCTTGGTTTATTTTATGCAAATGAGCGGATAGTCGCCAACTCATAAGAAGAATCGGTTGCAGGTTCCTGTCGTTGGAGCAAGGAATCAAATAAACAAGTAGTTAAAAAATTGAACGTTATGACAGTTGTTTCCTTTTGCACATATCTGTATTCGTCAGATCGGGGAAAAGGGGAAATATTGGAATAATATTGGGTTGTCGAAAAAGGCAAGACGTATTTTTGCACCCGATGGCGGTTGGGCGGTTTTTAAAGTACTAGAGGAGTGCGTAGCTCTGTTATCGCTATGGCATTTGACAGGTGCCAGTTCTAGCTGCAGTCTAAAAGGAATAGTGAGCGATTTGGTTGATTTGCGGAGATTTGACATGAAGTTGAAGATGGAAGACCAAACTGTGCTTTTTTCGCCATATTTCAAATCAAGGCATTGCTCTACAAGAACGTCCGTGCCAGCGGTGGTTCGCAAAATTCCGTGCTGGTAATTTTGACCTCAACGATGCCCCTCGGTCCGGGAGGCCCATCGAGGTTGATGACGACCAAATCAAGGCATTGATCGAGTGAAACCTACTTTACACGACACGAGATATTGCAGACACATTGCACATCTATCATTCAAGCTTTCACGACCACCTGAAGAAGATGGGATACGTAAGCAAGTTCAATGTGTAGGTTCCTCATGAACTCAAAGAAGCTCAATTGACGGCGTGTATAAACATCTGCGATGCTCATTAAACGTGAAGAAAACGATCCTTTTTTGAAGCGACTGATAACTGGTGACGAAAAGTGGATTCTGTACAGCAATGTGCTGCGCAAACGGTCTTGGTCCCGACGTGCTGCTTCGCCTCAAAGGACATCCAATGCAGACATTCATCAGCGGAAGATTCTGGTCTCAGTGTGGTGGGATTTTAATGGTGTCGTGTTTTTCGAGCTCCTACCACGGAACCAAACAATCAATTGGACAGTTTGAACGAATCCATCATTCAAAAACGTCCAGAGCTCGTTCATCGTAAAGGTGTTGTGTTCCATCACGACAACGCGAGACCGCACACAAGTTTGATCACCCGCCAAAAATTATTGAAGCTTCGGTGGGATGTGTTGCCACACTCAGCGTACTCGCCGTACCTTGCGCCGTCAGACCCCACTTGTTTCGCTGTTTTCAACAGTCCTTGCGTGGTATAACTTTCAATTCAGATGAGGCTGTTAATCAGCACCTTGTACAGTTTTTCGCCACGAAAGACAGGTCCTTCTATGAACGAGGCATTCTGCAGCTCACTGAAAGATGGCAAAAGGTTATCGAACAAAACGGGTATTAATTGATTGATCTTTGTTGTTTCTATCAATAAATGACCTTTGCAAAACATGGCTAAAATACGTCATGATTTTTGCGGCAACCCAATAGTTGGTCAGATTGAATAGTAAATACTTCCAGCGGGAGGTGGATGTTATGGACGGCCTGCTCTACGCCTTTCCCCGCCAAATCTGTTCCTATCTACATGCCCGCTTGAAAATCTCTTCTCCTTCCCACCGAAGATCTCCGACTCAACTATTTCCACATAACAGTATAATAATGAAAATTGATATTTTTGAAAAACTAAACAGTCGAAATACTTACTATTGCTGCCTCCATGGTTATAGTAAATATTTACTTTTGTGATTTTCATATCTTCTTTCATTGATTTTACAACAATACCGTTCATTAATCCACCTACCTAAGTACCGCTCAATGTCAGGAATTATTAAACCTTATTGTTTGTTGTTATGATTTAATTCCATAATATGTACCGGAATATGGCTTTATGTTGATTGTGAGTGACGCGAATAAATGCAATGTGCTGTACATCAATAAATGTATACTCTCGAATCACTCGTTTTATTTCTCACTCACAAAGATCTTGGCATGCGAAAGATGCACAGCATAAATCAACTACAAAGAATACCAGGGTACTCTCTCGATTTTCCCCGCCCGCTTGATACATTCGCAAGAGGCAGAGTGGTGCCTCTGAAAACGCAGCGACGGTTTTCGCTAGTGATGTTTTTAATTTATTTTACCCGAAGCAAATATACAGAATGCTGGTTTTATTCTGCGAAATTATCTCCCTCGTTACTCTGTTCTTGGGGCATTACGCTTGTAACAGCTTACAAACACTTACAATTGGAATAATCTGAACTGGGTACACGGCGTTCGGTGTTTATCACATATTCTGAGTCAGTAGGGACCGAATTGTGACATGTACAGCCAAACTGCAGTCAGCTATTCATTTCTTTATAATGAATTCTTTTTATTCTGTAATGTTTAGTAGTGTAAGCACGGAAAATTACCTCTTCGACGGAAGTAATTTTTGTTTTCGGAATTGATGCACACGTGAATGAGCAACTAGAACCTTTGGTATTCGTGTCAATCCAGGAATTACAGTGCTTTCTGATCCTGGCTTTGTCACAAAGCGTTAGCTGTTTTTTTTTTTTTTTTTTCCTGAGCGTTGATCTGAAACGCGATCGCAGAGGGTTGGCGAAAAGGGAGATCCAAAATGCACCCAAAACAGCCCCGTGGGGGGGGGGGGAGCACTGGCGCAACAGGAGATTTCTAACGAACGCAATAGCCAGCGAACGTGATAGAATTCGCTATTTCTCGAACATGTGATGCAAGTGTAGTTTTACTTTCACCCAAACATCCACGCCAGATGTGTGTGAATCATGTCGGTCTCTGAGACTGTATGAACTTCTGACTAGAAAGAAGATGCCAAAGTGAAACGAATTTCGAATGGTAAGCGGTTGCTGTTTATACCAGTGGACAATGTCTCCTGTATGTTAAAGTTTTTTTCTTTTTTACGCTTTCCAACCGTAGGTTGAAGAAACGTATATGCTCCAGCTTTGTCCGTCCGCACGATAACTCACGTGAAAATGGTTCGATTTCGACGAAATTTTAGTATAAGGTAGGGGACCACCTGGGGACGAACCCCATTGAAAATGGGCGAAGCAGGGTCAAAGGTCAGGACATAAGAGCGGGATCCATTCCATTGCTCTTATGCGTCATAACTTGCGTAAAAATTGTTCTATTTCGATGAAATTTTAGTATGTATTAGGGAACCACCTGGGGACGATCCCTGTTGAAAATGGGTGAAACTGGGTCAAAGGTCAGGACATAGGAGTTGGATCCATTCCATTGCCTTTATGCGTCATAACTTGTGTAAGAATGGTTCGATTTCGATGAAATTCTAGTATGTGATAGTGAACCACCTGGGGACGAACCCTATTGAAAATGGGCGAAATGGGCTCAGAGGTCAGGACACTGGAGTGGGATCCATTCCATTGCTCTTGTGCATCATAACTTACCTAAAATGCTTGGATTGCGACAAAACTTTATCATGTTGTTCTGGAAGTATAGTGAACCGGTTCTGTTGAATATCAACGAAATAGGGTCAAAGGTCATTGCACAAAAGTCAGATTTATTCCACAGCTATTATTCTCATAACTTGCGTAAAACTGCTTCTATTGCAACAAAACTTTAGCATGCTGTTCCAGAGGTATAGTGAACCGGTTCTGTAGAATATCATCGAAATGGGGCCAAAGGTCAGGACACAGGAGCGAGATTTATTCCACAGCCATTATCCACATAACTTGAGTAATAAATTCTGGTATGTTGGAAAGCGTATCATAATCAATGCATTGCATAATTTTACTAATTTGTTTTTTTTTCTAGCACCGGTCTTCTCATTTCAGCTATAGGCTGCCCTCGAAAAATTTCCTCACGAGGCGTTCATCCTCCCCCTCTCCTCTTCTTCTAAACCCCCGACTTCCCATTATAGTTCCAGGCTACCAGCTACGGATTTTTTAATACTTAATGAAGTGCTCCTTTTTGTTTATTTTATTTTTATTTTGGTGGTGTAACGACTTTATTTCAGCGTCAGAGGCTGTACTGCTCATCCCTGATTTAGAGCCACAGGTTCCAGGGTACGTTAGCAACCACCTGTGGGAGGTTAAGCAAAATAGCAGAGTACGGAAAATGAAAATTCCGCACCCAAATTCAATTGACCACACCAGCTCGTTTATTTACTCAGAATGTACAGGGAATGACAGAAGGGAAACGGCAGTAACAAGAACCTAATGCTGAAGTTGTATGGTACAAACGTTATGCAATTCAATTTGAATAAATATTGAATATTTATATTTACGCCATTAAAGGATATTTTAGACTCATATGAGTCGTGTGTTATAATATTTAGATGGTGTAGAGTATTTGGCAATTATTTGGTAAAAATAGCAGTGGATTGTTGACGAAGATTATACTGTGTATATATATATATATATATATATATATATATATATATAGAAATGTGAAAATAAAGAGCAAATTTTGAACAAAGAAAAAAACAAAAATTCGGGGAACCAGGTGTAGAACAACAATCACTACTTTCCAACCACCCGAAACAGGCGAGCTTCAAACGATGGAAATTTAACAAACAGAAAAATGCAGGGAAGCATATTAATGACTGACTCTCTGTTGGCTTCGTCAAGGGCAAGCAATAAGAAAATCACTCATTAATCTACTGAGAACAGAGAATTGTGGGTTTCTGCTATTTTAGTTTGCTATAAAGACCGATTAAATTTAGGGGTAAAATTGTCAAATTAAAAGGGATTTAAAAAAAAAAACCAAACCCAGCAAACTAAAACACGTTGCCCGACCGCACAACAGCCAAGATAATCACACATAAAATAAAAAGAAAGAGAGCCAAGCACCCCAAAAAAACAAAACCAGGTAAGAAATTAGTGTTTGTTTTTTATCTGGCAGGATAAAGGTTTCACTTTTTCTGTGACAAGCTTAAAGATATCCTTTCAGTACCTTTCATTGGTTGGGTTTTTCTTGATTTTTTAATACTAATTTCTTACCTGTTTTTTTTTTTAGAGAGAGATAGTCAGAGGATGTATGTTGGTTTAAAGATGCGACATTTATTAATTTTTCGATTTAGTTGCCTAAGCACTATAAACATTTATCGGAACGTGTGATTAACTTGTCCATTCCTGTACAGAGAAACTCTCCTCCAGTTTGGTGCAACCAGTTAAGGACCGCAGTTTTTGCAGCCACATGGGTCCTGTTTCATTTTAGTGAAAAAATAGTAGTCGCACGCGGATAAGTCGGGGCTGCACGGTGTATGGTGTCACACCTCGCACTTGAATAACTGCACCAATGGTCTGCCTTCGCGGTATTCGTCCTTCAAATTTGTGCGACCCTTTTCAAATTGTTGGCACCACTTTTCAGTGGCTGGGCAAGAGGTGGTATTTCCTCCTTATACAGCACAGATTTCGCGATGGATGTCAGTGCAATATAGGTGTGTAGCTCACAAAATATCGAATGGTTCCTCGCACTTCCGATTTGGAATAACAATCCAGTTGACGCGCCTCCACGAACTGCCTCCTGCACACGCCTTACGCAGTTATTGAACTGAAAAACCTCCCGTCGGCAGCTCTTATGTACTGTCTACTTCGCTCCCAAGCACACACTGTCTGTCTGCAATCACACTCCAGATGGCGCTAAATGTAACTTACTTTTTGATTCACCTACGTACATGTACAGGATTACAAGGAAAGTCCGTGATCAGGCCAATGTCTCACGAACTATGGCAGTTAGCGATTTACTTTTTGTGCAGTTGTATAGGAAATCCCCTACGGCGCACACAATAACACCACGAAGAAACCCCTCGCCCCCTCCCCCTTTGCAGATAGGGCAAAAAATGCAATTACAAACTTGTTCAGCTTGGCAAAATTAGTACAGAAATGTTTTGTCCCATAACAAAAGATAGAATCGGACTCTCCGAATGCGAAAAAAGTGGTAAGCTACTCTAAGTAGCTGTGTCCGAAGCATATTTGCATGGATTTCAAATGTGCTTTCTGTTCCGTCGTCTGAATACAAAAATGATATGCGTGGTCGGTATGGCAACACTTCGTGAACCAGTGACGGGAAGTCGAAAGCTTTGCCAATTACGCAAGTCAACTAGATGTGCATTCAGTTTTCCTATTTTATGAGTGTTTCGCCACTTTATGCCATTTCTTCTTCTCTCAGTGTATTTTTTACTGTATTGGACATCAAAGTCTGATATTGGATATGTCAAGGAACTGCGTTTTATTTCAGAACAAGAACTGTTGATAAGGTCTGCAGGAAAACTTTTCCTTTGTGCTTTCATTTACTAAGAACTTCCCAGTTTAGATAAGTTCTAAGTAATAAGTTCTTGTCTAAATACTCTGTCGTTGCTTCCGGATGGTGTGATTTTCTTGGGGCCACATTCCCGGTCCCCTTCCATCTTTTGTTATGGGACAAAAACATTTCACTTCTATTTTTGCCACCTGAACAAGTTTGTAATTGACTTTTTTGCCCTATCTGCAAAGGGGGCGCGATAGCCCCCTCAACCCCCTAAGGGGGCGAGGGGATCCCACGTGATGTTTATTGTGTGCGCCATAGGGGTTTCCTATACAACTGCAGTAGAAGAGTAAATCGCTAACTGCCATAGTTCGTGAGATGTTTTCCTGATCACGGACTTTCTTTGTAACCCTGTATATCAATACCTAAAAGGAGTTGATTTGTATGCAAATCATCTGGCGGAATGATGCTACCTGATGTATGTTAATGATCATAGTTTCTTAGGGAAATGTCACGTGGACGATACCTGAGCATTGTTTAAAAACTGCGTTCGTACGGGCTCTTCTCACAGTAGGTTGGCCGGTTGTTTGTTTGATTTTTATGGCGCAAGGGCCATGTTTGGCCAAAGAGCGCCAGACATAAGACAGACAAACAAACAGTATTAAAAATTAAAAACGTGCTATGAAGCTTAAAATATGGCTGATCAAATAAAACTGAAGAACGAGAACGATGGAAGGGCTAAAAAAGATAATGAAACAAACAGTATTAAAAACATGATAACATGATACAATGATTAAAATCTAGCTGATTCAGTAAAACTGAGAAATGAGGATGATGATAAGGCTAAAATCTAGATACGTTTAAAATAGTCAATTTCTTTAAAAAATGAAAACACGGCAACAGTATCACAGTGGTCATTGAGGAGCCGCTGCAGTGTAGCGGCGTCCTCGGTCAACAAATGAGAATGAAAATAGTGAAAACGTACACCACGAAAACTAACACAGCTACACAAAAGATGAATGACAGTGAGTCGGCAATTGCACGTCTCACACATCGGTGCAGTGTCGCCACACAGCAAAAAGCGGTGAGTGAAATGACAATGTCCAATGCGGAGACGCGCAAGCACCACTTCCTCCCTTCGGTTCCGACGAGATGAGGAGTTCCAGATTTCAAGAACAGGTTTTACACGATGCAGTTTATTTTCCACCTGTTGGTCCCACAGACCCTGCCACGTTCGTTTGATATGAGCACGAACAAGAAAGCGGAAATCCCGGTGAAACAGTGGCAAGGGTGTGATGACCAAAGAGGAAGCAGATCTAGCAGCCGCATCAGCACACTCGTTACCCGAGATTCCAACATGCCCAGGAATCCAGCAAAACTGAACCTGAAAACCGGCCTCGAGCAAACGACGAAGCAACCGTCTCACATCCAAGAGAAAAGGATGGTCACGGCAATCCGCAGATGATAAGGACTGCAAGACACTTAAAGAATCCGTATAGACCATAGCACAATGATGAGAACTCGACTGAACATGGAGAAGGGCGAGATACACAGCATGCATCTCCGCCGAAAACACCGTGGCCTCAGCTGGGATCCGCGCTACTGAAACGTCATCAACACAGACAGCCGCGGATGCAACAACTCCATGCATCTTGGAGCCATCAGTGAAAATGGGAGTGCAGTCAGAATTGAGGTCACGGTGCTCAGCGAAGAGCTGCTGGTACACAGACGCAGGGGTTGAGGATTTATCGAAAGATGTAAAGGTGGTATCAACCATGACACCAAGTGGGTGCCATGGAGGATCCCCAAAGCCCCTGGTCTCTCCAACAAGTGACAAGTCGAGCCCTACATCACGGGCTACGGCCGCCATACGAAGACCGAAGGTTGAAATGCACGAGGGCCGGTTCCCGAATAAACGAGCATGTTGGGGATGAAAAACTGCATCGTATAAAGGATGGTCTGGAAGAGATCTAAGTTTCGGACAGAATTGAATAGACAGCTGCAGACGGCGTAATTCAAGCGATGGTTCGTTCGCGTGAGCGTAAAGGCTGGGAATTGGAGATGTTCGAAATGCTCCCGAACAAAGACGCAGTGCTTGATGGTGAGTAGTGTCCAAAGGCCGCTTCTAACAGTAAAGAAGGCTTTTAGTGTGCAGTACATGGTTCTGCATTTGACGCAGTTATACCAACGGGACAGCAATGTTCATTCGGTTGATTGACATACAGTGGCAGAGGATAATTTCACAGCTGGATCTGAGCTTACGAGCAATTTCCACACGGAAGGGGGTGGGGGAGGTCAGAACTGGCGAATGTGTTTTATCGGCCTACGTCACAGCATCTAATGAATGACGCAACGTGACCCATAAAATGATCTTCTGGTCCATCTCGAGTGTTTTACTTCTCAAGGTAGAACAGCTCCCCCCCCCCCCCCCCAAAGCAGGTATGTTACCTCGAACATTTCGACTTTCTGTTGTTTGCATGTCTTCGTTAGCTCTATGCTTCCAGTGGTTTTCACCACTATACGTTAACTCGTTCTCGGTATTACAATTTCCATGAACGGTAGTGTAATCATAACATTACGGAAAACGTTTTTACGATTTTGCTACTCCCTGGGTACTATCATTGGTTATATTTGATCTTAAAACTGTCCGCTTTTTGGATTTAAGTGTGAGTTTTGTTTTTCTTATCAGCATTATTCAGTAATACTGTACTAAAAATGATTTCAAGCGAAAAAATAGTATTTTTTTATGGTTAAGGACGCCATGCTTTTCTCCTTAGTGAAAACTTTACGATACTTCATTTAAAATTCCAGGGATGATCAGCAAATAAGAAAAAGAGATAAGATTAGAGAAAATATACGAATCGTTAAAAAAAATGTATAATTTCAATGTGTGGTACATGGGAAATTTTTTTCATCG
Source organism: Macrothele yani (assembly GCA_039090855.1). NCBI lineage: Eukaryota > Metazoa > Arthropoda > Arachnida > Araneae > Macrothelidae > Macrothele > Macrothele yani. The sequence continues at coordinate 153,755,715 of CM077027.1, read as the reverse complement.
TTATGATGACAAGGATTATTAACAGCAGCTGCAATTTACTTAGCAAAGGTTCTTTTTTCTTCAATTTTGCGCTTTTCACCATTTATATATTTATCTCAGCTATCAAACATACCGTCCTATTGCGGAACAGCCTCTCTTTTTTATTTTATTTTTTCCCTTTTCGGCGGAAGATATCACGCAGCTGTGATTTTGGAGTCAAATGTAACACAAAATGGCAATAAACTGACGCAACAACAGCGTGAAGAGTGAAGGTTCAAGGTCTTGTAATGGAAAGCATGAGATTTACAGATTTGCAGTTCTATCATCTGTGTTATAATTCGTATTCCAACAAACAAAATCTTTTTCATTAGGGTCACGTTCTTTAAAGTGCTAACAGTGCCACGTAAAAGTAAGAGCACTGAATATTCCGGCATGTGATGGCACTGTTCGTCGTCGGAAGTATTTTCTCTCCCAATGTGTGTGTGTGTACATAGTCGAGTCACATTATTGTGACCACCTCCTACTTCTGACGTCAACAGCGCGTAGCCAGTAAAAGAAGGCACGTGTCGTGAGCTGGCTTGAAGGGTATAAAGGTGTGCTGTAGGCATTCTGAAAACATTTCAGTCGTTGCTGTCACGGATAAAAGGGGGCGATTTATAAGATTTGCAAAAAGGGATGATTATCGGCTTTCGGGCCAAGGGGGCCAGCCTTTCGGAAACAGCGCAGTTTGTGAACTGTTCGCGTGCTGTTGTGATTAAAGTGTATCGTGATTGGAGAAATGGCACCGTTGCGAATAAGCGAAATGGAAACTGCGGAGCACCACGTGCCATTGATGTGAGAGGAGAATGTCGGCTGCTAAGGTGCGTGAAGCCCGATCGACACGCTACAGTGGAGCAACTCACTAGCCGAATGTCCCAGGGGCCTACCGAAAGTGTGTCTAAAACAATAGTTCAGCGAGCCCTGCTGCGTATGGGGCTCCGATACAGACAGATGGTCACTGCACCTATGCTAACGAAGGTGCATCGGCAGAAAAGTCTTTTACATTTGCACGGCAATATTAAGGTCAGGTGATGCGTAACATCACAGCCTCTCCTTGACAAATGTCAACCCCGCCTTCTCGTGGTGCATCCTGTTCCCACTAAAGGGGCTCTGACGACCGCCAATAGCGGTATAACTATACCATCGGGATTAGAGGAAATGCTATCCCACACTCACCAACCCGCTTGGCCAGCGTGGTGAGTTATGGCCAAACACCTCCAAAATGACTCTACAACTTAAATCTTGGCCCTCAGTCTCCGGCAGCTGGAATGTACCTGGCCAAGGCAGCGGCCAGTGCGACATGAAGGCAGAGGGTGCTAAGAATCCCCGGAGGACCGGACTAGGCTGCCATTTGATGCTGACCTTGGCTACCTATAACGGACGCTCCCTATCTTCTGATTCAAGGCTTCTTGAATTGGAAGAGGAACTACAAAGGATCAAGTGGGACATCGTCGGGCTAAGTGAGGTAAGGAGAAAAGGAGAAGATCTCATTGAACTGAAAAGTGGACATCTCTTCTATTATCGTGGGACAGATACTGGCAGAACTAGTGGTGTTGGATTTATAATAAACAAGAAACTGAAGGATAAAGTGGTAGAAGTTGAAAGTTCCTCTGACAGAGCTGCACGACTCATTATCCAACTATCGAGAAGATACCAGGCTCAGATTATTCAAACTTATGCACCCACCACAAGTCATCCTGAAGAAGAAATTGAAGAATTTTATGAGGAAATTCGTCATCTAACTAATAAAGGTAAGCAGCACTTGAAGATAATTATGGGAGATTTCAATGCAAAAATAGGGCAACGGCAACAGAATGAAACTTCAGTAGGTAAATTCGGTCACGGCAACAGAAACCAGCGTGGAAATACTCTCGTTGAGTTTGCAGAGGCAGAAGGATTTTTCATCTTGAACTCCTTTTTCAAGAAAAAACTACACAGGAAATGGACATGGAGACATCCAATTGGGACGACAAGTGAAATTGATTTTATTATGTGTAACAAAAAAATTCGTCATCGAAGACTGCAGTGTGCTGAACAAGTTCAACACAGGTAGTGACCATAGATTGGTGAGATGTAAGATGCACCTCAACACTAAACTGGAACGTGGCAAGCTCATAAGACAAACAAAATGTATTGACATAACCAACCTTAAAAAACACCATAATACTTTCAAGTTGGAACTGAAGAACAGATTCTCTGCTTTAGAAGGCCTAACATCGGAAGAAGTGGATATTTCGGAAGTTAACAGAAAAGTAACCAAAGCTCTAATGGAAACAGCAACAAAATTAGCTGGGTCTAAGAACAAGTTGCATGTGAACAAATTATCAGGAAAAACCAAAATGTTGATGCAAAAAAGAAGAGAGATGAGGACAACTAAAGAAGATGTGACTTCCAAAGTGGAATATATAGAGCTATGCAAGACAACACGAAAAAGTATCACTGAAGACGTAAGGAAATTCAACTGTGAGCTAGTGAGGAAAGCAATTGAAAACAACCAAAGCCTTAAGATAGCAAAGGGACATCTCAGTAAGGGAAGAAAACAGATTATGGCTCTGAGAAAAGAAGATGGTTCTATAACAAGAAATAGAGGCGAAATTTTGACACGAGTGAAAGATTTCTACTCCAAATTATATGAAAGTGATGATACATGTACTCCAGACATCATGAAAGGTACCAGAGTTCTTCCAGTCCTCCCAGCAGAAGTTGCTCATGCAATCAAGAACATGAAGCGGGGGAAAGCTCCAGGAGAAGATGGAATTACTATAGACATCATACAAGAAGCAAGTGGAGAAATTGAAACAGTACTCGCCCAAATTTTCACTCGATGCCTTAATGAAGGGAAGATTCCTGAGGATTGGAACAATGCTACAATGATCCTGCTACATAAAAAAGGTGACATTGAGGATCTCAGGAACTACAGACCTATCAGCCTCCTATCAGTGGTTTATAAAATCTTCACTAAAGTTCTTTCACACCGCTTGAAGGTAACACTGGACATGGCTCAACCGAGAGAACAAGCTGGATTCAGGAGTGGCTACAGCACAATAGATCATATTCACGTACTGAGAGAACTAATTGAAAGAGCGAGGGAATATGAACTTCCATTGTGCATGGCTTTTATCGAATATGAAAAAGCCTTTGATTCGGTGAAACCATCAGCAGTTACCACGGCTCTGAAATCCTGCGGTATTGAAGATGCATACATTAATATTATTAATAACATCTATGAAAATGCAAGTGCAAAGATTCGGCTGTTTGAAAATACAACACACATAAAAATTGGAAAGGGAGTGAAACAAGGTGACACCATATCTCCGAAGCTCTTTAATGCCACATTGGAAAATGTCTTTCAATCACTGAACTGGGAAAACAAAGGGATAAAGATTAATGGAGATTATCTAACCCACCTTCGTTTTGCTGATGACGTAGTCATTTTTGCAACTACCCCATCAGAGCTGCAGAGTATGATCCAGGAACTTGCTGACAAGAGTAAAGAAGTGGGATTAAAAATGAACTTTCAGAAGACAAAAGTGATGTTCAATGCTTTTACAAGAAATGAAGATTTATCGATTAATGCAGAAAAACTGGAGATAACAGATACGTATGTTTATCTTGGACAGCAGATATCAAGTGAGGGTCACATTGATGAAGAAATTAATCGGCGTACAAAACTTGCCTGGAGAGCTTTTGGAAGAAACAGCATAATTTTCAAGAGCAATATGCCATTATGTCTTAAAAGAAAAGTGTTTGATCAATGCATCCTTCCAGTGCTTGCGTATGGTGCAGAGACGTGGACCTTAACTAAAAGAGACATACAAAGGCTGCAGACAACTCAAAGATGCATGGAGAGGTGCATGCTTGGTATAACCAGGAGAAATAAGAAGAGGAACTCGTGGATCCGAAAAATGACGAGAGTGGAAGACATCATGATCAGAGTTAAATCCCTGAAATGGCAATGGGCTGGACATACTGCCAGAAGGACAGACCATAGATGGACAGCCGAAATTTTAGATTGGATTCCAAGGGACAGGAAAAGACCCAGAAAAAGACCACATGGGAGATGGGTGGATGAAATTCGTAAATATGCGGGAGTGACATGGAGGAGACTGGCACAAGACAGACCGTTGTGGAGGAAACTTGGGGAGACCTTCGTCCAGCAGTGGATTGATAATGGTTGACAATGATGATGATGATGATCGGAATTGGACCTCCGCTGATTGGTAAAGGATTGCCTTATCCGATGAGCCATGTTTTCTGCTTCATTGAGCGGATGAACGTTGTCGTGGAAGACGAGAAACATCGGAGAACAAACACTCTTCAGCCATTGCTGGAGGGACACAGGCTGGTGGGGGCAGCGTTATGGTCTGGGGAATGTTTTCGTGCAATTCTCCGGGTTCACTCATACCTGTGGAAGGCACTATGGACAGAATTCGCTATGAATCCATCCTTGCAGACCACGTACACGCACATACATGCTTATTGTCTTCCCCTTGGGGGGGGGGTCTTCCAGAGCGACAATGCGACGTGCATCACAGCTTGAAATGTCCGAGAGTGGTTGGAAGAATACGATGAAGACCTCAAAGTCCTTCCCCGTCCCCCTATTTCCCCTGGCTTAAACCCAATTGAGCATCTGTGGGACCACATCGATCGTGTTTTTCGCTCTACGGATCCTCTACCACGCACCCTCCAGCAGCTGTCAGATGTACTGCAGTCAGCGTGGCTCCACATACCTGTGAACACCTTCCAGCGCCATATATATATATATATACTGTATATATGTTTTTACTTATACATTTTGTTAAATTGTTCCCCGAAAGAAAGGAGGGGGAGGGGCATGAAGTGTAAGGTTCCTGGAAAAAGGTTTGCTGTGTGACACGCGTCTGTGAAGCATATCGCATTTTTAAATGAAACTGAAATAATAAATTTATCATTCAGTCTCGTTGACAAGTTTTAAACTCAGGGCAGTTAGAGAAAGCCTTCTATTTTGTAATATTTTTCCTAAAGGGGTGAAGATTGATATAAAGGGAATGAAATTTGGGCTGGAATTGTGAACACAACTCATATTTGAAATCAAAAGCGGCATACAGAATTTCCATATATATATATATATATATATATATATATATATATATATATATATATATATATATATATCATCATCATTGTCAACCATTATCAATTCACTGCTGGACGAAGGTCTCCCCAAGTTTCCTCCACAACGGTCTGTCTTGTGCCAGTCTCCTCCATGTCACCCCTGCATACTTTCGAATTTCATCCACCCATCTCCCATGTGGTCTTCTTCTGGGTCTTTTCCTGTCCCTTGGAATCCAATCTAAAATTTCGGCTGTCCATCGATGATCTGTCCTTCTGGCAGTATGTCCAGCCCATTGCCATTTCAGGGATTTAACTCTGATCATGATGTCTTCCACTCTTGTCACACGTGTTCCTCTTGTTATCTCTCCTGGTTACACCAAGCATGCACCTCTCCATGCTACTTTGAGTTGTCTGCAGCCTTTGTATGTCTCTTTTAGCTAAGGTCCACGTCTCTGCACCATACGTAAACACTGGAAGGATGCATCCATCAAACACTTTTCTTTTAAGACATAATGGCATATTGCTCTTGAAAATTATGCTGTTTCTTCCAAAAGCTCTCCAGGCAAGTTTTGTACGCCGATTAATTTCTTCACCAATGTGACCCTAACTTGACATCTGCTGTCCAAGATAAACGTACGTGTCTGTTATCTCCAGCTTTTCTCCATCAATCGATAAATCTTCATTTCTTGTAAAAGCATTGTACATCACTTTTGTCTTCTGAAAGTTCATTTTTAATCCCACTTCTTTACTCTTGTCAGCAAGTTCGTGCATCATATTCTGTAGCTCTGATGGGGTAGTTGCAAAAATGACTATGTCATCAACAAAACGAAGGTGGGTTAGATAATCTCCATTAATCTTTATCCCTTTGTTTTCCCAGTTCAGTGATTGAAAGACATTTTCCAATGTGGCATTAAAGAGCTTCGGAGATATGGTGTCACCTTGTCTCACTCCTTTTCCAATTTTTATGTGTGTTGTATTTTCAAATAGCCGAATCTTTGCACTTTCATTTTCATAGATGTTATTAATAATATTAATGTATGCATCTTCTATACCGCAGGATTTCAGAGCCATTGCAACTGCTGATGGTTTCACCGAATCAAAGGCTTTTTCATAATCGATAAAAGCCAATTCACAATGGAAGTTCATATTCCCTCGCTCTTTCAATTAGTTCTCTCAGCACATGGATATGATCTATTGTGCTGTAGCCACTCCTGAATCCAGCTTGTTCTCTCGGTTGAGCCATGTCCAGTGTCACCTTCAAGCGGTGTGAAAGAACTTTACTGAAGATTTTATAAACTACTGATAGGAGGCTGATAGGTCTGTAGTTTCCGAGATCCTCAATGTCACCTTTCTTATGTAGCAGGATCATTGTAGCGGTGTTCCAATCCTCAGGAATCTTTCCTTCATTAAGGCATCGAGTGAAAATTTGGGCGAGTACTGTTTCGATTTCTCCACTTGCTTCTTGTATGATGTCTACAGTAATTCCATCTTCTCCTGGAGCTTTCCCCCGCTTCATGTTCTTGATTGCATGTGCAACTTCTGCTGGAAGGACTGGAGGAACTCTGGTACTGGTATCTTTCATGATGTCTGGAGTGCATGTATCATCCCTTTCATATAATTTTGAGTAGAAATCTTTCACTCTTGTCAAAATTTGGCCTCTATTTCTTGTTACAGAACCATCTTCTTTTCTCAGTGCCATAATCTGTTTTCTTCCCTTACTGAGATGTCCCTTTGCTATCTTTAGGCTTTGGTTGTTTTCAATTGCTTTCCTCACTAGTTCACAGTTGAATTTTCTTACGTCTTCAGTGATACTTTTTCGTACTGTCTTGCATAGCTCTATATATTCCACTTTGGAAGTCACATCTTCTTTAGTTGTCCTCATCTCTCTTCTTTTTTGCATCAACATTTTCGTTTTTCCTGATAATTTATTTACATGCAACTTGTTCTTAGACCCAGCTAATTTTGTTGCTGTTTCCATAAGAGCTTTGGTTACTTTTCTGTTAACTTCAGAGATGTCCACTTCTTCCGATGTTAGGCCTTCTAAAGCAGATAACCTGTTCTTCAGTTCCAACTTGAAGGTATTATGGTGTTTTTTAAGGTTGGTTATGTCAATAGATTTTGTTTGTCTTATGAGCTTGCCACGTTCAAGTTTAGTGTTGAGGTGCATCTTACATCTCACCAATCTATGATCACTACCTGTGTTGAAGTTGTTTAGCACACTGCAGTCTTCTATGACGAATTTTTTGTTACACATAATAAAATCAATTTCACTTGTCGTCCCATTTGGATGTCTCCATGTCCATTTCCTGTGTGGCTGTTTCTTGAAGAAGGAGTTCAAGATGAAAAACCCTTCTGCCTCTGCAAACTCAACGAGAGTATTTCCACGCTGGTTTCTGTTGCCGTGACCGAATTTACCTACTGAAGTTTCATTCTGTTGCCGTTGCCCTATTTTTGCATTGAAATCTCCCATAATTATTTTCAAGTGCTGCTTACCTTTATTATTTAGATGACAAATTTCCTCATAAAGTTCTTCAATTTCTTCTTCAGGATGACTTGTGGTGGGTGCATAAGTTTGAATAATCTGAGCCTGGTATCTTTTCGAGAGTTGGATAACAAGCCGTGCAGCTCTGTCAGAGGAACTTTCAACTTCTACAACTTTATCCTTCAGTTTCTTGTTTATTATAAATCCAACACCACTAGTTCTGCCAGTATCTGTCCCACGATAGATGTCCACTTTTCAGTTCGATGAGATCTTTTCCTTTTCTCCTTACCTCACTTAGCCCCACGATGTCCCACTTGATCCTTTGTAGTTCCTCTTCCAATTCAAGAAGCCTTGAATCAGAAGATAGGGAGCGTCCATTGTACGTTGCCAAGGTCAGCATCAGATGGCAGCCTAGTCCGGTCCTCCGGGGATTCTTAGCACCCTCTGCCTTCATGTCGCACTGGCCGCTGCCTTGGCCAGGTACATTTCAGCTGCCGGCGACTGAGGGCCAAGATTTAAGTTGTGGAGTCATTTTGGAGGGGTTTGGCCATAACTCACCACGCTGGCCAAGCGGGTTGGTGAGTGTGGGATAGAATTTCCTCTAATCCCGATGGTATAGTTATACCGCTATTGGCGGTCGTCAGAGCCCCTTTAGTAGGAACAGGATGCACCACGAGAAGGCGGGGTTGACATTTGTCAAGGAGAGGCTGTGATGTTACGCATCACCTGACCTTACATCCCTATATATATATATATATATATATATATCATCATCATCTTCATCATCATCATTGTCAACCATTATCAATCCATTGCTGGACGAAGGTCTCCCCAAGTTTCCTCCACAACGGTCTGTCTTGTGCCAGTCTCCTCCATGTCACTCCCGCATACTTTCGAATTTCATCCACCCATCTTCCATGCGGTCTTCTTCTGGGTGTTTTCCTGTCTCTTGGAATCCAATCTAAAATTTCGGCTGTCCATCGATGGTCTGTTCTTCTGGCAGTATGTCCAGCCCATTGCCATTTCAGGGATTTAACTCTGATCATCATGTCTTCCACTCTTGTCACACGTGTTCCTCTTCTTATCTCTCCTGGTTACACCAAGCATGCACCTCTCCATGCTACTTTGAGTTGTCTGCAGCCTTTGTATGTCTCTTTTAGCTAAGGTCCACGTCTCTGCACCATACGTAAACACTGGAAGGATGCATCCATCAAACACTTTTCTTTTAAGACATAATGGCATATTGCTCTTGAAAATTATGCTGTTTCTTCCAAAAGCTCTCCAGGCAAGTTTTGTACGCCGATTAATTTCTTCACCAATGTGACCCTCACTTGATATCTGCTGTCCAAGATAAACGTACGTGTCTGTTATCTCCAGCTTTTCTCCATCAATCGATAAATCTTCATTTCTTGTAAAAGCATTGTACATCACTTTTGTCTTCTGAAAGTTCATTTTTAATCCCACTTCTTTACTCTTGTCAGCAAGTTCCTGCATCATATTCTGTAGCTCTGATGGGGTAGTTGCAAAAATGACTATGTCATCAACAAAACGAAGGTGGGTTAGATAATCTCCATTAATCTTTATCCCTTTGTTTTCCCAGTTCAGTGATTGAAAGACATTTTCCAATGTGGCATTAAAGAGCTTCGGAGATATGGTGTCACCTTGTCTCACTCCTTTTCCAATTTTTATGTGTGTTGTATTTTCAAACAGCCGAATCTTTGCACTTTCATTTTCATAGATGTTATTAATAATATTAATGTATGCATCTTCTATACCGCAGGATTTCAGAGCCATTGCAACTGCTGATGGTTTCACCGAATCAAAGGCTTTTTCATAATCGATAAAAGCCAATTCACAATGGAAGTTCATATTCCCTCGCTCTTTCAATTAGTTCTCTCAGTACGTGGATATGATCTATTGTGCTGTAGCCACTCCTGAATCCAGCTTGTTCTCTCGGTTGAGCCATGTCCAGTGTCACCTTCAAGCGGTGTGAAAGAACTTTACTGAAGATTTTATAAACCACTGATAGGAGGCTGATAGGTCTGTAGTTCCTGAGATCCTCAATGTCACCTTTTTTATGTAGCAAGATCATTGTAGCGTTGTTCCAATCCTCAGGAATTTTCCCTTCATTAAGGCATCGAGTGAAAATTTGGGCGAGTACTGTTTCGATTTCTCCACTTGCTTCTTGTATGATGTCTACAGTAATTCCATCTTCTCCTGGAGCTTTCCCCCGCTTCATGTTCTTGATTGCATGTGCAACTTCTGCTGGAAGGACTGGAGGAACTCTGGTACTGGTATCTTTCATGATGTCTGGAGTGCATGTATCATCCCTTTCATATAATTTTGAGTAAAAATCTTTCACTCTTGTCAAAATTTGGCCTCTATTTCTTGTTACAGAACCATCTTCTTTTCTCAGTGCCATAATCTGTTTTCTTCCCTTACTGAGATGTCCCTTTGCTATCTTTAGGCTTTGGTTGTTTTCAATTGCTTTCCTCACTAGTTCACAGTTGAATTTTCTTACGTCTTCAGTGATACTTTTTCGTACTGTCTTGCATAGCTCTATATATTCCACTTTGGAAGTCACATCTTCTTTAGTTGTCCTCATCTCTCTTCTTTTTTGCATCAACATTTTCGTTTTTCCTGATAATTTATTTACATGCAACTTGTTCTTAGACCCAACTAATTTTGTTGCTGTTTCCATAAGAGCTTTGGTTACTTTTCTGTTAACTTCAGAGATGTCCACTTCTTCCGATGTTAGGCCTTCTAAAGCAGAGAACCTGTTCTTCAGTTCCAACTTGAAGGTATTATGGTGTTTTTTAAGGTTGGTTATGTCAATAGATTTTGTTTGTCTTATGAGCTTGCCACGTTCAAGTTTAGTGTTGAGGTGCATCTTACATCTCACCAATCTATGGTCACTACCTGTGTTGAAGTTGTTTAGCACACTGCAGTCTTCTATGACGAATTTTTTGTTACACATAATAAAATCAATTTCACTTGTCGTCCCATTTGGATGTCTCCATGTCCATTTCCTGTGTGGCTGTTTCTTGAAGAAGGAGTTCAAGATGAAAAACCCTTCTGCCTCTGCAAACTCAACGAGAGTATTTCCACGCTGGTTTCTGTTGCCGTGACCGAATTTACCTACTGAAGTTTCATTCTGTTGCCGTTGCCCTATTTTTGCATTGAAATCTCCCATAATTATTTTCAAGTGCTGCTTACCTTTATTATTTAGATGACAAATTTCCTCATAAAGTTCTTCAATTTCTTCTTCAGGATGACTTGTGGTGGGTGCATAAGTTTGAATAATCTGAGCCTGGTATCTTTTCGAGAGTTGGATAACAAGCCGTGCAGCTCTGTCAGAGGAACTTTCAACTTCTACAACTTTATCCTTCAGTTTCTTGTTTATTATAAATCCAACACCACTAGTTCTGCCAGTATCTGTCCCACGATAGATGTCCACTTTTCAGTTCGATGAGATCTTTTCCTTTTCTCCTTACCTCACTTAGCCCCACGATGTCCCACTTGATCCTTTGTAGTTCCTCTTCCAATTCAAGAAGCCTTGAATCAGAAGATAGGGAGCGTCCATTGTACGTTGCCAAGGTCAGCATCAGATGGCAGCCTAGTCCGGTCCTCCGGGGATTCTTAGCACCCTCTGCCTTCATGTCGCACTGGCCGCTGCCTTGGCCAGGTACATTTCAGCTGCCGGCGACTGAGGGCCAAGATTTAAGTTGTGGAGTCATTTTGGAGGGGTTTGGCCATAACTCACCACGCTGGCCAAGCGGGTTGGTGAGTGTGGGATAGAATTTCCTCTAATCCCGATGGTATAGTTATACCGCTATTGGCGGTCGTCAGAGCCCCTTTAGTAGGAACAGGATGCACCACGAGAAGGCGGGGTTGACATTTGTCAAGGAGAGGCTGTGATGTTACGCATCACCTGACCTTACATCCCTATATATATATATATATATATATATATATATCATCATCATCATCATCATCATTGTCAACCATTATCAATCCATTGCTGGACGAAGGTCTCCCCAAGTTTCCTCCACAACGGTCTGTCTTGTGCCAGTCTCCTCCATGTCACTCCCGCATACTTTCGAATTTCATCCACCCATCTTCCATGCGGTCTTCTTCTGGGTGTTTTCCTGTCTCTTGGAATCCAATCTAAAATTTCGGCTGTCCATCGATGGTCTGTTCTTCTGGCAGTATGTCCAGCCCATTGCCATTTCAGGGATTTAACTCTGATCATCATGTCTTCCACTCTTGTCACACGTGTTCCTCTTCTTATCTCTCCTGGTTACACCAAGCATGCACCTCTCCATGCTACTTTGAGTTGTCTGCAGCCTTTGTATGTCTCTTTTAGCTAAGGTCCACGTCTCTGCACCATACGTAAACACTGGAAGGATGCATCCATCAAACACTTTTCTTTTAAGACATAATGGCATATTGCTCTTGAAAATTATGCTGTTTCTTCCAAAAGCTCTCCAGGCAAGTTTTGTACGCCGATTAATTTCTTCACCAATGTGACCCTCACTTGATATCTGCTGTCCAAGATAAACGTACGTGTCTGTTATCTCCAGCTTTTCTCCATCAATCGATAAATCTTCATTTCTTGTAAAAGCATTGTACATCACTTTTGTCTTCTGAAAGTTCATTTTTAATCCCACTTCTTTACTCTTGTCAGCAAGTTCCTGCATCATATTCTGTAGCTCTGATGGGGTAGTTGCAAAAATGACTATGTCATCAACAAAACGAAGGTGGGTTAGATAATCTCCATTAATCTTTATCCCTTTGTTTTCCCAGTTCAGTGATTGAAAGACATTTTCCAATGTGGCATTAAAGAGCTTCGGAGATATGGTGTCACCTTGTCTCACTCCTTTTCCAATTTTTATGTGTGTTGTATTTTCAAACAGCCGAATCTTTGCACTTTCATTTTCATAGATGTTATTAATAATATTAATGTATGCATCTTCTATACCGCAGGATTTCAGAGCCATTGCAACTGCTGATGGTTTCACCGAATCAAAGGCTTTTTCATAATCGATAAAAGCCAATTCACAATGGAAGTTCATATTCCCTCGCTCTTTCAATTAGTTCTCTCAGTACGTGGATATGATCTATTGTGCTGTAGCCACTCCTGAATCCAGCTTGTTCTCTCGGTTGAGCCATGTCCAGTGTCACCTTCAAGCGGTGTGAAAGAACTTTACTGAAGATTTTATAAACCACTGATAGGAGGCTGATAGGTCTGTAGTTCCTGAGATCCTCAATGTCACCTTTTTTATGTAGCAAGATCATTGTAGCGTTGTTCCAATCCTCAGGAATTTTCCCTTCATTAAGGCATCGAGTGAAAATTTGGGCGAGTACTGTTTCGATTTCTCCACTTGCTTCTTGTATGATGTCTACAGTAATTCCATCTTCTCCTGGAGCTTTACCCCGCTTCATGTTCTTGATTGCATGTGCAACTTTTGCTGGAAGGACTGGAAGAACTCTGGTACTGGTACCTTTCATGATGTCTGGAGTACACGTATCATCCCTTTCATATAATTTGGAGTAGAAATCTTTCACTCTTGTCAAAATTTGGCCTCTATTTCTTGTTACAGAACCATCTTCTTTTCTCAGTGCCATAATCTGTTTTTTCCCCTTACTGAGATGTTCCTTTGCTATCTTTAGGCTTTGGTTGTTTTCAATTGCTTTCCATACTAGTTCACAGTTGAATTTCCTTACGTCTTCAGTGATACTTTTTCTTACTGTCTTGCATAGCTCTATATATTCCACTTTGGAAGTCACATCTTCTTTAGTTGTCCTCATCACTCTTCTTTTTTGCATCAACATTTTAGTTTTTCCTGATAATTTGTTCACATGCAATTTGTTCTTAGACCCAGCTAATTTTGTTGCTGAAAAGGAGAAGATCTCATTGAACTGAAAAGTGGACATCTCTTCTACTATCGTGGGACAGATACTGGCAGAACTAGTGGTGTTGGATTTATAATAAACATGAAACTGAAGGATAAAGTTCTGGAAGTTGAAAGTTCCTCTGACAGAGCTGCACGACTCGTTATCCAACTCTCGAGAAGATACCAGGCTCAGATTATTAAAACTTATGCACCCACCACAAGTCATGCTGAAGAAGAAATTGAAGAATTTTATGAGGAAATTCGTGATCTAAATAATAAAGGTAAGCAGCACTTGAAGATAATTATGGGAGATTTCAATGCAAAAATAGGGCAACGGCAACAGAATGAAACTTCAGTAGGTAAATTCGGTCACGGCAACAGAAACCAGCGTGGAAATACTCTCGTAGAGTTTGCAGAGGCAGAAGGGTTTTTCATCGTGATCTCCTTTTTCAAGAAAAAGCCACACAGGAAATGGACATGGAGACATCCAAATGGGACGACAAGTGAAATTGATTTTATTATGTGTAACAAAAAATTCGTCATAGAAGACTGCAGTGTGCTAAACAAGTTCAACACAGGCAGTGACCATAGATTGGTGAGATGTAAGATGCACCTTAACACTAAACTCGAACGTAGCGAGCTCATAAGACAAACAAAATGTATTGACATAACCAACCTTAACATCGGAAGAAGTGGATATTTCTGAAGTTAACAGAAAAGTAACCAAAGCTCTTATGGAAACAGCAACAAAATTAGCTGGGTCTAAGAACAAATTGCATGTGAACAAATTATCAGGAAAAACCAAAATGTTTTTGCATAAAAGAAGAGAGATGAGGACAACTAAAGAAGATGTGACTTCCAAAGTGGAATATATAGAGCTATGCAAGACAGTGCGAAAAATTATCACTGAAAACGTAAGGAAATTCAACTGTGAACTAGTAAGGAAAGCAATTGAAAACAACCAAAGCCTAAAGATAGCAAAGGGACATCTCAGTAAGGGGAAAAACAGATTATGGCACTGAGAAAAGAAGATGGTTCTGTAACAAGAAATAGAGGCGAAATTTTGACAAGAGTGAAAGATTTCTACTCCAAATTATATGAAAGGGATGATACATGTACTCCAGGCATCATGAAAGGTACCAGAGTTCTTCCAGTCCTTCCAGCAGAAGTTGCACATGCTATCAAGAACATGAAGCGGGGTAAAGCTCCAGGAGAAGATGGAATTACTGTAGACATCATACAAGAAGCAAGTGGAGAAATCAAAACAGTACTCGCCCAAATTTTCACTCGATGCCTTAATGAAGGGAAAATTCCTGAGGATTGGAACAACGCTACAATGATCTTGCTACACAAAAAAGGTGACATTGAGGATCTCAGGAACTACAGACCTATCAGCCTCCTATCAGTGGTTTATAAAATCTTCACTAAAGTTCTTTCACACCGCTTGAAGGTGACACTGGACATGGCTCAACCGAGAGAACAAGCTGGATTCAGGAGTGGCTACAGCACAATAGATCATATCCACGTACTGAGAGAACTAATTGAAAGAGCGAGGGAATATGAACTTTCATTGTGCATGGCTTTTATCGATTATGAAAAAGCCTTTGATTCGGTGAAACCATCAGCAGTTGCAATGGCTCTGAAATCCTGTGGTATTGAAGATGCAACATTAATATTATTAATAACATCTATGAAAATGAAAGTGCAAAGATTCGGCTGTTTGAAAATACAACACACATAAAAATTGGAAAAGGAGTGAGACAAGGTGACACCATATCTCCGAAGCTCTTTAATGCCATATTGAAAAATGTCTTCCAATCACTGAACTGGGAAAACAAAGGCATAAAGATTAATGGAGATTATCTAACCCACCTTCGTTTTGCTGATGACATAGTCATTTTTGCAACTACCCCATCAGAGCTACAGAATATGATGCAGGAACTTGCTGACAAGAGTAAAGAAGTGGGATTAAAAATGAACTTTCAGAAGACAAAAGTGATGTTCAATGCTTTTACAAGAAATGAAGATTTATCGATTGATGGAGAAAAGCTGGAGATAACAGACACGTACGTTTATCTTGGACAGCAGATATCAAGTGAGGGTCACATTGGTGAAGAAATTAATCGGCGTACAAAACTTGCCTGGAGAGCTTTTGGAAGAAACAGCATAATTTTCAAGAGCAATATGCCATTATGTCTTAAAAGAAAAATGTTTGATGGATGCATCCTTCCAGTGCTTACGTATGGTGCAGAGACGTGGACCTTAGCTAAAAGAGACATACAAAGGCTGCAGACAACTCAAAGTAGCATGGAGAGGTGCATGCTTTATGTAACCAGGAGAGATAAGAAGAGGAACACGTGTGACAAGAGTGGAAGACATCATGATCAGAGTTAAATCCCTGAAATGGCAATGGGCTGGACATACTGCCAGAAGAACAGACCATCGATTGACAGCCGAAATTTTAGATTGGATTCCAAGGGACAGGAAAAGACCCAGAAGAAGACCACATGGAAGATGGGTGGATGAAATTCGAAAGTATGCGGGAGTGACATGGAGGAGACTGGCACAAGACAGACCGTTGTGGAGGAAACTTGGGGAGACCTTCGTCCAGCAGTGGATTGATAATGGTTGACAATGATGATGATATGATAATGTATGCTGTAGGTTTTATCTTTCACAGGTAGATTTCGATATGAATGTGTGTGTGTGTGTGTGTGTGTTGGAAGGGCTTTTGCCGGAGAGATTAATCGCCAAAGTTTGAATTTTCAAAGTCCATTAATTTAATTAGTTACTGATGTCATATTTGGTATGTAAAGTTCAACTGAAGTACGTTCTTTATGGAAGAGTTGGAAGTGTTCCATTTCATAAACATAGTATGAAGATGGTCACCATGAAATGACCAGGCGTTGTGTAATTTTGGGCTTGTCATCTTCCCCGACGAAAAGCATTGTGAGGTTTGGAGGTATTTATGTTATGAATTTATCCTCAGATGTTTTCAATATTTATAAGAAACATGTACACCATCAGTGTCAAGCGAGTTCTTTGTTATGTAGCACCTAAATATGCAATACCATCTTACTGCACGAATGGATGATTGATTTATTATCCATTGTGAAGAGTTTGGGGTTTCATAAAGGACACTACTTTGTAGAAAGTTTGTCTTAGTTTTCTTCTGAAGAATTTATTTGATCATTCTGAAGCTTCTGTCCAATCCAGCAATTTCTGTCTTCGCGTAATGCAATTATAAGTGCATTCTTTGTTATCATAAGTCGTGGAGATTCGGTGTTCTGCGGCAGATGAAATTCGTCTGCGTCCAAATGTTTTCTCTAGTGCTGTTTTCAGCGAAGTTACGACCCCACTTGCGGACTCACTTCCACGTCTCATAAATCCTTAGGACGTGAAAAGAGGGCAAAACACAAAGAGGGTGGGTGGAGAGCGCGGGGGTCGTGCTTTTGAGAGTTGGCAGGGGGCGAACGACGCCAGAAGGTCTATCCCGTCGGATCTGAGCGCTCCGGAGGAACGCCGTTGCTTTGTAGCTAGCTAGCTGCCAGTCAGTCGATGGACCGTTGCTGGACCAGGACCTCTCCCGTTCTGCCTCTTCCTTCGTCTTCCTTTCCCTTCCCATGAATCCGCGCTGCAGCAGCAGATCAAGTGAAGAAGCAGGAGGAACTGAAGAATCGGAATCCGGGAGGGTGTGAGTGGCGGGGGTCGGGGGGTCGGAAGGGAAGGCAGAGGAAGTGGGGAGGGGAAACAGAGAGCAGCAGCAGCACGCGATGATTTCAGTCAGCCCGTCGGCGGCGTCACGAGTGTGTGGGTGATTCTCTCCGGTCGCTATGGCATTGTGGACCGGGACATGCCAGTGTATAATATTCCAGTTGTTTTATTCTGTGGATAACTTAACTCATCTTGTGACCTTGCTCGTTCCACTTTACACCTGGAAAAACTTTTAGAAGGGATCTCTCCCGTTCTGGGGCTCATGGAATTTGTAGTATGTAAGTACAAAATCACTTTGTTTGTGGCGTGCGTTTTGTTTTATTCTGTCTGTCGTTCTTCAAAGTTATCTGTGAACAACAGTATTTTGTAAACAAAGTCGAAAATACTTCTGACCCGTATGAAATAGTAGCGCAAAAGAAACCAAACTTCGAAACTGTGCTCTTGAATTTTAGCAGTAATTAATTTTGATCAACAAACAGAAACTTTACTTTTAATTTTTCGAGGAATAAATACATGCATTTTCTTAAAATGTTTAAGTGCTTGCTGAAAATACATACAAAGCATGCGTATGCAGGGACCGACTTTGGAAGTTTTCGGGCGCTGTGCAAAAGGCTGTCCTCCTTCCATGCGACAGTGATTGGTTGAACCCAACGTTCTTATACTGGGACCGGTTATATAATTATTATTGGCATATCTTAAGACTAATTTGCCAGTAATGTGATCTATTAATTTGTGGAAATTATGATTGTCATTTCCATGTGTTTCAACTTACAGTTCTGAAACTGCCTAACTTTTTCAGTGGATGAACAGTGCGAATCAGTTGATGCAAAGCAAGTAATATGTTATATTTTGGGCCCCCCTCAAAGATCGGGGCCCTGGGCACGTGCCCCAAATGCCCTCCCGTAAAATCAGGCGCTGTACGTACGTCCCAAAACGTGAAAGTACCGCCCTGCCAACTTTCATTTTGTCGGTGCCGTTTCAATTTAGTATTGCGGTAAATATACTTTTAGCGTAGATTTTGCTGTGGAAATTTCGATCAGGAAAATAAATAGTAAGGACAGGTTTTCAAAACTTACAAGGGAAACTCCATAATGAAACTTCAACTTACAGAAATGAAATTATGTCAAATAACGAATGCACAGCATTTGAATAAAAATAAATTTTACAGATAGTGCCTGTTCTTAGCCTAATCAAAAGCTGACGAAAAGCATCATCACATAAGTGCAAAATGGACTGCACGTAGTGTGGTATATTAAAATTTAATTTAGTAAACTGTCTTAAGGCAGAGACCATGGGGCTAAACTTCCGTATTCGGCCCCCAAGTAGTTCCAGCTGAAGACAAAACAAGGGAGCTGGAAAGCAAATATTTATATTTTCGGCTGCCTTGATTAATCTTAATTGATATCTTCTAATTATCATAATTAATTTTCATTGTATTAAGCTAATATTTATATTTATTCAAACAAACGCTTTGGTAAACCCCTCGGATGGATACAAGTCGCACATCTTCAGCTGGAACTATTTGGGGGCCGAATACGGAAGTTTAACCATTGTTTCTTTTTTATCAGTATTGCAAAAAGTTTTAAAGTTAAATTTCTGTTTCGATTTTGCCAACTGTGCATGCAGAGTGACTGGATGGTCAGAAGAGAGTGCTGCCGTGAAGTCGTCCCAGATTAGACCAGGTTCGAATCCAGGCATGTATGGTGTGCTTGTTTAAGGCGCCGTCTCCGTTTTCCGGAAGCAGTGGCTCTAAATTAGGAACGGGCGGTCCCCTAGATGATGTACATGGGGACTGTTAAATCCCGAAGGGAGAAAAAACTGTGCGAATTAACACCAACTGTTATTAAATACCGGTACTTGGAAAACTGTTTGGAATCCAGTTTTGGTGAAACAGTTATTTCTATGGAGCGGAAAAATTCAACGAACTCGTTAAGAACTTTCTAAAGGGTCGTTTCTTCTAAAAAAGCTCGGGATTTCAAAGAAAATTTTAGAACTTAATAAAAGTGCACGGAAACCTGAATGTTATAGGAGTATTTTATCGTTTTGCAAATATAAGTATGGCTCAATAATATGTGCTGTACTCACGAAAATGTCTATAAAACGATGAAGTAACTCCGTTGCTCAGTCCTTGGTTGCAAAATGTTCTGTAGAATAACAGTTTTAAAGATTGATTTCTTTGCTGATATTAGTTTTATAATTAAAAATATTCATGAAGGATCACGAAAGGCTAAATCTTTCGTTCTTTTTCAGGGTTCGTTCAACAGGGCGGAAATTTTGAAAGGGGGATTAATTCTTTGTTTAAACTGCATCAATTCTTTGTTGCTTTATTTACCCTTTGGGGGGGGGGGGGGGTAACCTAAACCAGTGGTGTTTTACAGATATTTCGGTATCACGCCTTCCTTTAGATTTTTCACGAAACACTCACGTGTTTTAATTTCTTCTTACCGTAATGCAATCCTGGGGGCAGGGGGTTTGAGTGATGGAATTTGATTCGTGAAGCAATTTCAAATCAAAGATGAATGCAAACTTTGTAAAAAAAAAAAAAAAGACTCACCGTAAAAAGAAGTAGAAATAGTTTTCATCGCAAAGAAGTTAATAAACATGTAGTTCACCGTAAGGAATAGAAACAGAACGACGAATTTCATGGAAATGACGCATTTCCTTCGGGTTTGGAAATGAAAAGATGAAAAGTGCGCAACATAAACCGTTTTCTGTATCCCTTAGCTTACTTTGTTTCATTACAATTTTGATTAAACGTGAAAAGCTTGTGTGTGTGTGAGAGAGAGAGAGAGAGATCGTGCGGCATTTCAAAGAGGGATGGGCTTAGTTCTCTAAAAGAATAAAACTTGCATGATATGATTAACTTTGGCGTGTTTTGTAATATTTTGTGTTGGTTTAAAACTAGGGCATCGAAGTTGAGTTTCGGAAATTACTTCAATCATATTTAATTTCGAGTGCTTGTTACAATACTTCCGATAATGAATTGACATCAACACTGAACGGATTGCATATACTGATTTATGAAATGGATTATGAGAAAGGATGTATGCACAACGGACAAATTTCGTGGTATGACATTTGAAAATGAAAAATTTAGTTTAAGCTGATAATATTAAAGAATACAGTTTCTTCATGAAAATCTGTCTCGCCGTTCCCATGGAATTTTTATGTCCCTCCCTCACATTGTAGGGACATAAACCATGCCTAAACGGAACGAATTTTCTGTACAAAGCAACGTAGTGTAGAGCCATTTGTGCCTGATTTGTACGAATTTTCTGTACAAAGTCACGTAGTGTAGAGCCATTTGTGCTTGATTTGTACGAATTTTCTGTACAAAGCCACGTAGTGTAGAGCCATTTGTGCCTGATTTTTTAACACAACGATGTCGGTTAAGCGTGATCTTAGCCTAAATGCGGGATTTTTCAGTGTTTACAGTCCCGCGTGTAAGACGGTATTAGACAACTTGTAATGATTGTATGTTTTACGTATGTATATGTTACATATTGTATGCATATTATGCACTCATGGCTTCATATAATAAAATCCCTGTGTACCTCTTTTCTTTTTAGCAACAAAGCAAACCTTTTCCCTTACCCTCCCCCTTTCCCACAAATTTATATAAATTGAAATTAAGTTCAAAATTTGCACGATACATGTACGCCACCGTGATAACGAACTTCACGGATCTTAAAGTATAACGATCAAGGGGGCTTACAAGTATAACGACCAACCGCTGCTTTTAAACTTTAATTTCCTATAAAAATGAATACATAAGGAAAGCATTTGCTGTTTAGTTGATGTGGCACGAACACAGGACCGTAAGGATAGGTGAAACGTAAGTTCAATAACGAAAATTAAACAGATTTTAAGCTGCTCTTCTCTTTTTCTGTGTGCAATGTGAGCTCGGATCAAGTGATGCCGGGTGGGGGGGGGGAGGGTAATTTGTTTTTATCGATATGAAAAGAAGAAGAAATCTTCAAATACTAAGGAGATTTTCTATATAACTAAAAAAATATTATTGCATTTTCAGCATTTGCTCCTTGGCGATTGTGACTTTTTTTTTCATCGCAAAATTATCGTCTTTCTCGAGGAAATTCAGCGACAGCATCAACATTTCTGTAGTTAGCGAGCTCATCTCTTTCACTCTGATGTGCGGCTCAGTGGGGAGTAGTAGCTTGTGTATGCACGAGTACGTTTTTCTGAGAGAAAACTAGTGGGTTTTCAACTTGTTTCGAGATTTTTAATATTAAAAATTGTGTTCACTCTCTCCATGTCAGCATCGTGTATTATTAGAACCGAATGTGTTAAGATTATACCGAAATGTAGATAGTAGAAAAATCGTCAGTTTGCTGAATGTGAAATACCAGATGCTTTTAGAATTTTTTCGGGTTATGAATGACTATCTAGTTTAAGAAGAGACGAAATAAAAAAAAAAAATAAAATCCAGTATGTGAAAGGAGGACGTGACTGACTTCTCGCTTAAATGTTATCTTTCACATTCAAATCGAAAGCTGGGCGGCACTAGGGGCATTAGAAGTACTCTTGAGACATCGTTATGACGAACTGGATATAAATTCCAACGAAGTAACTTCTGAATGTACGTAAGTACAAGCCTGTTGGAGCACAAGGTTTCAGACATTCAGAATAACTCTGACTAAAAATGTTTCCACCCATTACTGCAATGGTATATGATATGGCTTTGAAATTTCATTTCTGCGATGTTGTTTATTTAAAGTAGTTCCACAGCCAACCCTGAAGTCACTTTATACAGAAAATTTCTCAGTATGTATGTATAAATACACAGACGAGTCATTACATTATGACCACCCCCAGCCTACAGAAATGAGCGCGCCTGGAGACCAAACGGTGGCATAGGTGAAGTTCACAGAGCAGTATATAAACAACACGAGGACCGGCTTTTGGTTAGTACAGTGTTCGGAGTCGGCATGGGAAAACTGCCGATTTATCAGAGTTTGATAAAGGACAAACCGTGATTGCACGGTGCCTCGGAACTGCGATCTAGGAAACTGAGCGGCTTGTGGGTTGTTCACTTGCCGCTGTAGTGAATACGTATCAAAAGTGGTGCACGGATGGCCAAACGACGAGCCGTGTGTCGTCTGCAGCCCAATGAAGCCAGAGGATGAAACTGTTACGCATGAAACTGTTACGCATTATTCAGAGCGACCGCAGGGCCACAGGGCCACAGGGCAACAAATCACCCGCAGCTACAGCACTGGTGATCAGGGCGATGTGTGTCACAGAACACAGTTCATTGCCGCCTTCTGCGCATGGGCCTGCGTAACCGAAGACCCAGCCGGATCCGCATGCTCACTGCACGTCATCCGCAACAACGCATGAAATGGGCTCAAGATCATCGAGATTGGTCCGTGGATGATTGGAAGAAAGTGGCCTGGTCTGACGAATCAAGATTCCGGGTGCATCACGTAGACGGCCGAGCGAGGATACGCCGATTGCCAACGCAGGCTATAGAACCTGGATGAACTGTTGGGCGGAAACAGGCCAGCAGCGGCGGTGTTATGCTGTGGATGATGTTTTCTTGTGGCACTTTAGGCCCTATTATGCCAATAGCACTATCCCTGACAGCTGTCAGGTATCTGAACATCGTTGCCGACCGAGTTCACCCCTTCATGGCAACTGTGTTCCCTGCTGGTGATGGCCATTACTAACAGGATAATGCGCCATGCCACAATCGTCAAGGTGTGGTTCGAGAAACATGCTGGTGAATTTCTGTTAATGCTCTGACCTCCAAATTCATCTGACAAGAACCGAATCGAGAATTTGTGGTGCGATTTAGAAAAGCGAGTTCGCGCTAAATCACCACCACCACCCCAAAATGCACGGGAACTGGAGTACCTGGTGTTTACATTATGGTACCAGGTACCCCAGGATACCTATCACCACCTCATCGAATCGATGCCTCGCCGAGTGGCCGCTGTTTTGCGGGCTAAAGGGAATCCTACAGCCTATTAGGTAGGTGATCATATTGTAAATGGCTCATCGGTATATATATATATATATCATCATCATCATTGCCAACCATTATCAATTCATTGCTGGATGACGGTCTCCCCAATTTTCTTGCACAACGGTCTATCTTGCGCCAGTCTCCTCCATGCCACTCCCGCATATCTTCGAATGTCATCTACCTATGTCGCACGTGGTCTTCTTCTGGGGGTTTTCCTGCCCCTTGGAATCCAGTCTAGAATTTCGGTTGTCCATCGGTGGTCCGTTCTTCTGGCAACATGTCTAGGTCCAGCCCATTGCCATTTCAGAGATTTTACTCTGATTATGATGTCTTCCACTCTTATCATTTTCTTTATCCATGAGTTCCTCTTCTTATCATTCCTGGTTAGCATACATCTATCTCTCCATGCTTGTTTCAGTGGTGTGCAGTCTTTGTATGTCTTTTTAGTTAAGATCCACGTCTCTGCACCATACGTAAGCACTGGAAGGATGCATTGATTACACTTTTAAGACATGGTGGCATATTGCTCTCAAAAATTGCGCTGTATCTTCGAAAAGGCTCTCCAACCAAGTTTTATATATATGTACTCTGCGAAGTATTGATACACCATTCGTAGTAATGGTGAATAAACTCCCAAAGAAGGTACGATTTATGCCATCACCACTACCAAGTGTTGGAAACGTTTGAAATGCTATGGCGGCCTATGATTACATTACAGCTGTTCGTGAAACGTCGAGAGTTGCCTGTGGGGAGGGGTTCGGGCTCGAATAAATCACTGCGCTTTGCATCACATATGCTCAGTTGGATTCATATCGGGAGAGTGAGAAGTCCATTCAAGGGTTTCAGACTCATTGGAATGCTTCTCCAGTTAGGGCATCGCCAAAGTGTAGCTATAAGATGTCTCGTTGAAAGAATGCAACGGAAACAGGTAGCCTTGAATGGTTGCACGTGATCAGCGAGTATGTCAACATATCCTTGTACAATGATGTTCTCAATAGGGACAAAGGATCACAAACTGGCACACATAAACACGCACTAGGGCCTCCACCTAGCTGTAACACCCCGATTTCACAGTTTGGGGTCCAGGGTCTCGAGCTGTGTAAGACACACACGCACCCTTTCCATTGCGTGTCGTTAGGACCTCAATTTGCTGGTCCAAGCTACTCCTTTCTAGTCCTCCACGGTCCAGTGGTGATGTTCCTTCGTCTAATTCACCTATATAACGTGGTGGCGATCTGTCAACGAGAGTACTCGATTTTGGTGCTCTGTCATTTCCAAGTTCTGCCGTTGTTCGTTCAATGATCTTGACACAAACCTCTGTAAGTGCCTCGGCATTGAATGCCGTCGTTATCCTCTCCACTATGGCTCGCCGTTTCGACCCCTGACAAACATCACCGGCTTATTTACGGCTACATCCGTAAATAAGCCGGTGATGTTTGAAATCATCCGTAAATAAGCCGGTGATTCCGAAATCAGCTGCTGCCGATTTCGTTTGTTTTGATGTAGTTGTGTTGCATTATGTGAGACGCGTTCGCACGCCGAAATCCGAGACGTTCTGTAGTCATGATGATGAAGCGTCCCCTTCTTTCTCTTCCACCACACTAGCGACTACGCTGTTTCTTACCTATTTATAGCCACCAGGACGTTTCGGCTTGGTGCATTATTGCGGAGGGGTTTGGTGTGTGTAATAAATTGTATTTTCAGTGTATACTTGTATGCTGTGTATTTTACCACCGGTATGGCCCAATTGGCCAACACGCAGTGTGCGAGACGCAAGTTCGAACGCCGCTCTGTTGTTGCAGTTCGAACCCCGCTCTGCCGGCCACCCAGTCGGCGGTTTTCCAGACTTTTCCGCAGACTCCCTGGGTTTGAAATGCTAATACGTGGCTAGTTCCGTGTGAAGTTCGCACCGGAAGTACACGTTGCACCTGATTCCTCTGGGATTTGTACCGGCTACCCAATCTGGTGAGAAATGACTTCGGTACCTCAATTACCGGCTGTTTCCGTGAGGAAAGGATCGATCTCTTTGGTCTATGTATGCTGAGAAAGTAAGTATATATTTTATAATAACTATTCAGACTGCAGGACCACACAAATCTTCAAACTCCATCATTTGAGCTTAATGATGCTAATTCTGGGTGTTTATGGCCCCGGGTATGCGTACTTGGGTTGCTGACACAACTGTGCCATGCATGCGTTAGGTGGGACTGGAACATGAGCCTATTTTATGCGAAAAGTAGCACTGCACAAAATGGTTCTGGCATTTCGATGCTGGGGAAACTATACTCGGGGCAAAGCTATCCTGGCAATGAGGCCGAAGCTACGGTGACCTTTTCACTTCCAGTATTACTCCGCACTAATGGTGTGTAATTAACCTTCACTCGGAAAACTTCTCCCACAAGCCCTCAGTGCTGGCTGTCTGTCACCGTGATCCCTTACCAAACCCCTCTATTTTAACCCCTCCCCACCGCCGCGCGCTTTGCAAATCGGTAGACAAGCAGTTTATTTCTCCCTCTCTTATCTTTTTTTTTTTTTTTTTTTTAGATGTTACAGAACGTGTAACGTTTCTTTCTTTCTTACTTTTAAAATGAAATTATCTTTGCTAAACACGGGAAGAAGTCTTAAGTGGCCTAATTTTGTTTTCACATATTTTTCCATTTTTTTTATATATTTAATATATTTATACTTATTGCTTGAAGATTATCAACTGCGGGATTTAATTAAAAGTATTTTTACCATGTCATCAGTTATGCGTAAAATTTCGTTCTTTCAAAAATTTTGCCTTGATTAGATTTTTTTTTTTTTTTTTATAACAGACATCCGTTAAATGTGCATGCATTTTTAACTACCCCGTGTTGCCATAAGTACTGGACAAGAGCCCGTCTCTGTGGTAAATGATATTTTAGGGTTCACTGTAAACTACCACATATCTTTCAGCAACTTGGAAAATTGCCACACATAGGAAAATTGCCACATGTTTTTCATTGATGGGCCGGGCACAAATTGCTGTTCCTCCGAGGAACACTTTGAATGTGTGGCAGTTTTCCAAGTTTCCGAATTATGTGTGACAGTGGAAGAAACTCTTTCATTTGTCTGAATTTTCATGCCGGTTCATACGCGCACAAAAGTTCAAAAGGAAAAGATAGCCGTTTCTTGGCCTATATTGAGAACTGAATTGGGAACTCCAAACTAATTTCGAGAAAATATTCTGTGTAAGCCCAGCGAGAATTGTATTTTAATTTGAAGAAATAAATTGCCGATGGATCTGAGGTACTTCAGTACTAAATTCAACCTACATTCTCGCAATGGTGCGACTTGAAACGCCAGTGAGTTCTGCCGTAAGAACTGTTAATTCATTTGATTTATTCGGCGAATGTTTTTCCATCAATTTAGTGAAAACATTCATAACGATCACCTTAGCAGAGCTTCGTAGTGGTTTCCCAGCTTTATGCGGCTGAAATACACTCGAGTGACCGGCAGATGCCATTCGAAAAAACCGAAAAGACAGAAGAGTGTTTTAAAACAACAATCAAGAAGGAGAAACCAGGGGGAGAAACGCGAAATGCCCTCGAAAACACTTTTTTCGCCCTCATCCTTCCACTAATGACCCCCCACCCCCACAGCAATAAATATCCCCTGGATTGACAGCTTAACTCTGACCCAAACAAGAATGCTGTGACAGAGAACCATCAGTGACGTCACCAAAGCACGAATATCTGTATTTTTTAGAAATGCCGCTGAAACTGAGATCTGAATTTTTTAAATGCACACACACAACGTATTGAACATCTGTGTCCTTTCTAAGTGCCAGTTGAAGCTGGAGTACGAGCTTTTAGACCGGAACTATTTTATGCAGTGGAAGTATACACTCTGTAGCCTTCCTTCCAATGACAGGTTAAGTTTGCCCCGAGTATAGTTTCGAAAACAAACGGAGGTCCGGACGTCCAACGAACACTAACACCTTGGCCGAAGCTGTGATAGCTAACCTCTGTACCAGTACGCGACAATTGGCAGCTGAGGTGGAGTCTTCCCTATCCACTCTCGTTCGCCACCTGCACCCACTTGGTTTCTTTCCCAAGCTCCGTCGAATGGCTCCACATGAATTGACACCCCAGCAGGCTCAACAACGTGGTGTCTTTCGCTCTCTCTCGCAGTTTGCTGTCAAATCCATAGGGCGGATAGGTATCGTCACAGGTGATGAAAAGTCGATTTTCCTTCGTTATTCTACCACTAGGAACCAGAGTTGGAAACGGGTCAGAAAGTTTGGACCCGTCCTGGAGGTCACATAATTAGACTGGACCCCACCCGACCCGACCCGACCCGGATCTGTAACTGACCCCGAACCCGACCCGACCCGGATCTGTAACTGACCCCGGACCCGACCCGACCAGACCCGGATCTGTAACTGACCCCGAACCCGACCCGGGCAAATCTCTCTCTGTTTATATACAGTGTTCAAAGAGTCTCTCCGCAGTGGGTGTCTTGTGTTACATGGAAACCAAATAAATGCATTATGGGAACGTATAATTTACTCGCTGACTTACAGAAAGTACTGAAACTGTTTTCCTTCATTTGCAAGTCATACCTACCTGTTTTGCACATGTTTTCAAGCACATCTGCGAGAGTCAAGAAGTCCCTCCGCAGTAATGTTAAGGCCAGAGTAGCAGAATGTAGACGTACGCGCCTACGCTGTACGCTGGTAGTTTCCAAATTATCAGCAGACTTTGCAGATAGTTTTTGCTTATAGGTTTAAGAAAACTAGAAATGTTATGTACATCAATTTTTACACTTACTCAAGGCTTTACTCAGATTAATATATTTAATTCAATTTTAACTTCAACTTTTAATTATTTTTCCTGTCAACTGAGTTATTTTGTTGTTTCTGGCCTCTAGATATTATGAAGGCCTGCTCTGAATGTATAAGAGCTGCATAAAAAGTTTCGTTTGCACAGGAAGAATTTAAATTTTATGACCAGGTTCCTCTTGCAGTTGCCAGTTATTAAATTAAAATCTTTTCTTTACGTATTTTGTAAATCTATTTTTGAATTAAGTTGTTTAAAATATATTATAAATTATATAAATTTTGAAGGTTCATTGACGGAAATCTTTTCTGGATATACAAACTTTCTTTAATTAGTCTCTTGTTTTTATGAGGTTCATAGTCCAGTATTTTAATATTTTGCCATAAAGGTCCATTTCACACACATTGCTGCACATTCAATTGTAATTCACTTCTTTTGTCCTCATTGGAGTCTGTAATGTTTTAATAATTATTTGTTTTATTAATTTTTCTATAAATCATCTTATTCTATTGGTACTGTGGTTCACGGGTTTGCAGAAAGTTTTGTTTCAATGGTTGTGTACACAGATACATTTTATTTTTATACAACTCTGGTTAAGACTAATTTTGGTGGCGCTAAAGTCAAAATTTTTGAATTAAGTAACTCGTATGTTTAATTTCAGTTTCTGCTGTTTTCTTGATAACATATCCAGTTTCATAATACGTTTCACAGCAATACCAGTTTTCACAAGTTTATGATGAGTCGAAAGTTTCCAAAATATGGATGTCGTTTTCATCATTGCCCCCTCACTCTTCCTTCATATTGCATGACAAATCATTTTTCAGTCCACGGGTATCATCAGTATTGAGCCCAAAATTCCATAGTGCGCATTTTTCTTGGAAAAAAAAATTTTTTTTTTTGGTTTTCAAAAATAAAACGGAAATAAAACATAGTCTAAATCGAGTCAAGAACACTTTGACCCGCAAGAAATTGTTGACCCGTGACCATCTCTGCTAGGAACCAATCGTTGAGGCCATGCTTCGAAGCACATCCAGTGATGCAAAGAGGGCAGTTCAACAGGAAATTTAGGCTGTGCATTTGGTGGAATTTTGAGGTCTACTGTGCGCTGGGAAATCGAGCCAGATAGTCAGGCTGGAGAGGTGAACCTCTATGCCGAGCAACTGCAACGAGTCCATGATTCGGTGCGCCAGCGCTCATCAATAGAAAGCGGGAGTTGCTGCAAGTAGATAGTGCCCCAAGTTACATCTCTAAAGTGGTCCGCCAAAAATGGAAGGAGTTGAGATCCTACCCCATCGTCTACAGTCCGGGCTACCTGCTTCGCCCTATGGCGCGTTTCCTACAAGTACTGCATTTCTCTTCAGTGGTGAATGTAAAATCTGGCATCGGAATTTCTGTACACGAAACCTGCCGAGTGGTACCGCCATGAGGTCGTCTCCCTGTTGGAACGCTGGCAAAGAATTACAGAACACAACTGCCTGTACTTCGCAGGAGGAGGTGAACGTGTATGGCTTTCTTACGTCATTAAACTGTTTACCTGCAAATGCAACGAACTTTCGACTCTCCCTGATAGTTAATGTGCGCTCACGGCGTTGCAAGACAAATACTACCACCTCCCTCAATAAAAAAAATATGATTTTTAGTTACTGTTATAGGGTGCAGCCTAACTTGTGGAAAAATTTTATATTTTATTTATGCGGTAAATTTGTGTTTCGATGTAACTGCAAGGCGGCACTCATAGTTATAATTAATTACGGGAATTGATCCTCTAATTTGTTCATGACTGCCATTGTTAAAATTTGTTCATTATTTGAAAAGTGCATAATTCGTAGCCTTCTGGCAAACGAGAATTGTGAAAGGCCACATGGCGACAGACCATCTCTATTTCGGACTCATAGCAACAGTCTTGTGCATTTTCAACTCTAACGAAAGTCTGCAAACTCACCCCAAAATTCCCTCTGGAAGCCAAGAGACATTCTGGTGGTTGCATTTTTCTCCGAACTGAACGGGATAAGGGAGAACCGACTACCACCCACAGTTGAAAACAAGGTGATAAATCCCTTTTCAAGTGGCTACGAGAAGCCCTGTGACAGGACAAAGAGGAGAGAAACGAGGAAAAGAAAAAAAAAAAAACAAGCGGCGATTCATTCGGAGGGCGGATTCGAAAAGACACGCACGAGACCAGCACCAGCGAGGGGCATGGAACCAAGACCGGAGAGCTGACCGCTGGAAGAGCTCGGAAAAAGAAGCAGAGAAGCAAGTTAGGAGGGCTCTTAATGATCCCCTCTTAAACGAGGACATCTCAGTCCTTTGGACTTCTCGACCGATGCTAGGTCGACATTAGTGCACTTTTGCCTAGGCGGTCTACATACGAAAACAGGCAGGATATTTCTTGCCACTTCTCTGCACTGAGGACCTCAGACAACGGTTGCCAAGGTATGTGGTCTTTATATGAACATTTGCTTACGACTTACAAGTGCCGTCGGACAGTGAACAGCGTATAGAACTCTGTCCCCTGTGAAAGGGAGTACGCACGACAGCGGAGGCCTCCAACACATTTTATTCGTGATTTTTATTTGTGTTATGGCCATAGGTCTTAAGAGCTCTTCCCTGCTAATTTGGCATCAAGCCTATGCAGGTGTGTGTAATGGTATAGATATATATATATATAGCTTATAATTAAACTGCGGCAGTCATGATAATTACTGTATCATTTTAATTGCTGGTACCCACGCTCGTACTTTAATTATCGTTTTCTAAAGTGTGTATTCAAATGTTTTGGGTAATCTCTCACATATGTTTCCTTCGCTCTATTTGTTTATTGTGCATACTAGAATTTCATCAGTGAACAGTGTTTGAATCAGTGTTAGTTGTTATTTCAGAGTTAGATAAATCAGTGTTATCGTTTAATCAGTGATAAAGTGTTTAAATCATTGTGCATAATTAAGCTGCCGATAGAGCAGCCCACCATACATTCATCTCAGCAGATTTTTGTGCCACTTCATGGATAAAGGTGGCAGTGTATATAATATAACGTTGGATATTAAATGTCAAGCGTACGTGAAATGAGCGTTGGGTATCTTTTCGAGTGTGTGTGTGCGTTGCTGTGATTTTCGGTAGATTGGGACGTGCTGGAGTTAAATCCAGGCATCCACGCCCAATCGCGGTACGGGTATTGCGGGAAGTTAATAATTAATTTGTTATAATTAATTATGGGAGGTCATTATTAATTATTGGAATCAGATAATTAATTTGTTGTTGCATAATTTTCGGTTGTCAACGCAAGTAGGAAAACTCCTTGCTAGCCCCTAGCAGCAGAGGAGGAGAGAAACATTTTTGACAAAATTTTCTTTAGTGTTTTTTTATTTTTATTTAGATATTTATTTTTTTCGGTGGAGATATCGGGTGCTTCACTGCAGGCGATACTTCACCTGGTGCCGCGGCCACATCAGCCTGTAAAGGTAAGATCCAACATTACATTGAGTACAGTATTTTTTATCCCTACCCGTAAGCGCTTTTTTTTTAATAATCATGATAATAGAATCTGATGCTCGCGGCCTAGAAGTAGATGGTATGCATTTCCTCCAAACATTTCAAGCCTTCAGCCTCGTAAATCATGGGATTTAAGAGACTGAAGGCTGAAATGTTTAGGGGAAATGTAATTCAGCAAAGCGGCCTTGAATGGATGATGGGTAGACGGACGGAAAAGCGCAGGAGCTGGGGGAGAAAGGCTAAAAGCCCTGAAGTGCAGTATCTATGGTAGTACAGGAAAAAAGGTTACAGGGCTCCTTACTTCTCCGCCTGTGGAGAAAAAGCATGAAATGGATCATCGGTTACCATATTGTTAAAAAAAAAGAAAAAATATTTTAACACATACATGAGATACTTCCGCGGATTCTTAGCGCCCCCCCCCAATTTTTTCATCGTTTGTGTCAGGCTCGAGATCGATGCAAAACTGAAGAGGAATATTTTTAATAACTTTTGGGGAGGGGGGCATTTTTCTGTCAGGGGACGGTATTTCGTCATCCAAAACTTTCGGAAACACAAGTTAAACGGAGAGAATCGTTATTTTATTTTTTTATTTTTTCTCACGATGGTCCATCTTCCCAGTATTTGTTAAATAATACTTTATTCCTTAAAAATTAATATTTGAACTTTAAAATGGTGGAACAATTTTCGGAAACGGAAGTTAGACGAATATTTCCCATTAATCTGGAGGCAGTAGATTCTTCCGCGAATTCAACCAATTCCGCTTTTTCCATCATCACATGGGCCGTTCTCGAGATCGATGCATAACCGAATAGAAAGGGGGGTTGTAGCGGGGGTGGTCGTTTTCCGTCTGAGGGCGGAATTCCGACTTTCGAAAGCGGAAGTTAGATGGAGTGAAGATATCTCCCGTAATCGTAATTCTTTTTCTCGCGATGTTTCTTCTGCCGAGTATTGTTGCTAAATATAATTTTATTTCATGAATATTTGTATTTCAGCTTGGAAATGGAGGAAAAATTTCTGAAAACGGAAGCCTGACGACAAAGCGAAGATTTCGCCCGCAGTCGTAATTTCCTCCCCCTTTCCCCTGAGGCATTTCCTCTTCTACGTTGTTGTTAAATGTTAGTGATCTTATAATTTGAATAGAGTGATGTGCTCCAGTTTAATATGTACATAAATAATTTGCAATGAACAATTCTGTCTTGCTCGTGCTGCGTTATGTTCACATTGGTTCGCAGCGCGCTCTGATTTTTCTCACGGTTAAATAGTTCAGCTTTTTTTCTTCTTCGTCATTCTCATGTATGTTAACAGTATCTGGTACTTTAAAAACTAAATCGCCTTAAAAATGGAACAAAACGTTTCTCCTGATCGTATTTTTCTTCAAAAGAACTTATGACACTGTAAACAACTTTTGACCCTGCCCAACATCGGAGTGCTATAATCACATTTGAAAAATGCAGTCGAACATCGTGTTTAATGGCTCGTCGGTTAACTATAATTTGTTTAACTATTGTTTTCACGTAGGGTTACATTCATCCAGTTATTTGTCATAGATTCGTTAAGGACTTCTTAACTGTAAACCTAAATGCCGACCAATGGGAAAGCCTTAAATATAATCTGAGTGGCACACTCTGACATTGAGTGACGTATTTAATTTATCGATAGTGTCTCTTATTGTAAACGGGTCTTGTGTTTCCTGTTAAGAATTCACGTTAGAAAAAAAGTAACATATTATAGTATGTTATGCGCATATGGAAAAAAGAGTTCATCAGCCAGCATGGAAAGGCACGTAAAGAATTAGCGACATCTAGATGTATACATTATGACATGTGTACATCAAAGAAGCATGGAGAGGTGCATGTTTGGTGTAACCAGGAGAGATAAGAAGAGGAACTCGTGGATCCGAAAAATGACAAGAGTGGAAGACATCATGATCAGAGTTAAATCCCTGAAATGGCAATGGGCTGGACATATTGCCAGAAGGACAGACCATCGATGGACGGCCGAAATTTTAGATGGGATTCCAAGGGACAGGGAAAGACCCAGAAGAAGACCACATGGGAGATGGGTGGATGAAATTCGAAAGTATGCGGGAGTGACATGGAGGAGATTGACACAAGAGAGACCGTTGTGGAGGTAACTTGGGGAGACCTTCGTCCAGCAGTGGATTGAATGTGGTTGACAGTGATGATGATGATGATACATCTAGTATCGCTGAAATAAAGATTTATCGATTGATGGGCAAAAGCTGGAGATAACCGATACCTACATTTACCTTGGACAGCAGATATCTAGCAAAGGTCACATTGATGAAGGAAGTAATCGACGTATAAAACTTGATTGGAGAGCTTTTCGAAGAAACATCGCAATTTTTAAGAGCAATATGCCATTATGCCTTAAAAGAAAAGTGTTTAATCAATGCATCCATCCAGTGCTTACGTACGCAGCAGAGAAATGGACCTTAACTAAAAAAGACATACAAAGACTGCAGACAACTGAAAGAGGCATAGAGAGATGCATGCTTGGTGTAACCAGGAGTGATTAGAAGAGGAACTCATGGATATATGAGCACAGTGGAAGACATCATGATCAGAATAAAATCCCTGAAATGACAATGGGCTGTGGACATGTTGTCAGAAGAACGGACCAACAATAGAAACTGTAGACCGGATTCCAAAGGACGGGTAAAAACCAAGACCACATGGGAGATGGGTGGATGAAATTCGAAAGCATGCAGGAGTGACATGGAGGAGACTGGCGCAAGGCAGATCGTTGTGGAAGAAACTTGGGGAGACCTTCATCCAGCAGTAGATTGATAATGGTTGACAATGATGATGGCATGCCATAAAACAAAGAATAATGATGGTCGGCAATCTTATAGGGAAGTTTCATACTTCAAAAACTTGTTAAATGACGGGAGAAAAGCAGCCTCCCAATCAGTGGAGAACAGTTTTTTTTTTTTTTTTTTTTTTTGTTAGTTAGGCAGATGTGTAAGTAACTCCCGATGACCTTCAGCGTCGCATTAGGTATATTTAAATCTGTGTCTCCCAATGGCTTTGTACTCAACTGAATAGACGGCATTATTTCGCATAGTAGTTGAAATACATGTATAAAGGCAATGTTCTGGAGAATAGATTCAAGTGAAAATGGCAATCCACCTGGAAACATGGTCGTATTGCGAGATACAGGCGATCATTAGATTTCTCTGGGTAGGGAAGAACAAACCCAAACTACACCAAGTCTGGACCTATAGTCATGAGCGTTTCGAAGCGTGTCAGAACGGTGTTCAAAATTCCGCATATGAGAAACACAGAGACAGGCCTTCAGCATCAACAAAAGACAGCAACGTGGCGTGTGTGGAGGCTCTGTTAAAAGAAGACAGTCGGGTGACTTTGTGTCAGAATGGCTACGTATGCAAGTGTTTATATTGCGAGTCACATCGTTAATCATAATTATCGCGCGCACCTCTGAGTGAGACCATGTTTCCAGTCCGGTCGTCGTTTTTGCTTGACTCTGTTCTCTAGCTCGATGCTCTTTTATTCAAACTCCAGTGCCAAACAACGCTCTCTAGCTAGGGGATTGTAATGACGTTAGGAGACAAAGATTTACATATCCCTAATCCACAGCCCAGGAAATTATTTATTGATCAGCAGTCGTATGAGAAACCTCGACTGGTGTGAAGTCTTATCGCGTCTTTTCTTTTTATCTTCAAATATTGGTAACGTGTCCTTTTATCTCAATTGAAGTTTGTTTGTATGCAGAATACTCGAAGTACGTAATATCTATTAAGCAAGTTTTGAAACGTATCGTTTTTGAGTGTAAAGTGGTTCAGTATATGGACTTGTTGAACTGATTAGCATGTATTATAGTGCGTCCAACGAACACAGACATCCTCAATATGAATGAAACTTGTGGTTCTTTTTTAATTGAACGAACTCTAAATTCTAAGGGTGTCCACATTCTACTGCCGGGGCACATTTAAGATGGTAAGGTGGGCAATTCGGAGTGTGCGTTGCAAGTAAGTATTTACAGAGGCGATTCAACGGGGTACTTATCAATGAGAGACGCCAAAATGTTGCTACAGTGTCCTGGCAAATGGCGGTCAGCGAAGTGGCGATTTAAAGGACTACGTCTAACTCCGCGGATAGTATGGGGCGACTTACGGCCGACAGCCTGTGACAAAAATAGGTCCCAATTGAAATCATTACAGCCTTAAAAATACGTAAAGCACACTAATCGTGTTAGCACATTCGTAACCAGCATGGAGTCCAATTCGCGTACTGCGCAATACATCGTGCGCGCGACGCTCCCCTCGCTCCCTGTGCGCGGGGGAGATGATGCAATATTTCTGGGGGTGTCGCCGCATTTGACTCAGTCTGTCTCGGAAACCGTGAGTGCAACACGACAGTGCGTGGTATCGCTTTAAAGCTCTCGACGAGTTCTATTCAAACACACGAAGAACATGTCGCAGTGGTTTGAACTGAACATTTTAAAAATGTATTTTCTTGTGAACCGGTTAACACTACTGACAATATCGCCGTTTGTCTGGACATCCGTGAGTGCAAAATGACTGTGCGTGGTATCGTTTTAAAGCTCTCGACGAGGTCCATTCAAATATGTAAGAAACATATTGCAGTGGTTTAAACTAAAATTAAACAAAATGTTTTCGTGTGAACGGGTTACCATTTTCGACAATACTGCGGAATTTGCAGAATGAACGCAAGCAAAAATAAATAATAATCAAAACGAGTTGCAAGAGCAAGTGATGAGGAACGTAAGAAGCCCAACAAGACTGCAGCCTAACGAACTAGAGAGTATCGAGAACGCCTGAAAGCAGCCGCAGGCAAACTAAAATTCAACACTCCGATCGTAGTCCTACGTTCCAAAGTGACGGGTCAATCAGAACTTAGCTTACCTGTTTTTTTTTTTTTTTTTTTTTTTTTGTTTTAAGTAGAACAGGATAAGATATAAAACCCGTGAGCGGTGAACGGTTTATTGAGGTTTATTTTATAGGCAACGATGTCCGTCATGACAGTTTTTATTCCGCTAAGATCTGGAATTACCTTACTTTGTATCTTCCCCAAACATCAACAGATAAAAATATCAGCTTTGCATATAGAGCACTGATGTAATAAATTTTTAACTGTACAAAAGAGACGTGTTAACCCTCAAAAATTAAAAATATGGCTAATTTGCTGCTTTTTTTTTTTCTTTTCTTTTCAAACTGGTATTGTTTCCAATGGTTGATGAGGACTAAGGTACACCAGAGATCGGAAATCCCACAGCTCACTCTATTTTCCATGCATACTACCGAATGTGTAAGTCGAAGAAATGAGGAGTATGTACGTGTATGTTGGTTAAACTCGCAGTTACGTTTTACTGAAATCAAAATAAGCACATCGTGGAAGGAAATTTTGTCAACAGCTGAAATACAGGCTTCTCTGTAATTGCAATCCCTTTTCGTGAACCGAAATCTATTCAGATTTTTATATATGATTGAATGATTTTCTTTCTGCTGTTGTGGGGCCAACAGAAAATACTGCGACAGCCTGCTTTTTGTCC
Source organism: Macrothele yani (assembly GCA_039090855.1). Taxonomy (NCBI): domain Eukaryota; kingdom Metazoa; phylum Arthropoda; class Arachnida; order Araneae; family Macrothelidae; genus Macrothele; species Macrothele yani. The sequence goes on along the minus strand of CM077027.1, from coordinate 153,718,677 downwards.
ACGTCACGTTTCGGGTGTCTCTTCCAGTAAACAGTCTTTTTTTTTTTTTTTTTTCTTTTTTTCTTTTTTTTTCTTTTTTCGTTATCTTCATGTTTCTCTCTGTGTTTCCCTCTAGCCTGCGGAAATTCCAGAAAATCCCTTTTCGGCGGAAGAAATTGAAAGATTTGAAAATATAAAGGAACGACAAAAAATGAAGTTGATTGTCTGTTGTTATCGAGAAAGGTTACTTGGGAGATGTAATATCATCCGCTTTCGTCAATGAGACATTCCAGTTACAGAAACAGTCATGCTTGTAGTTTGTTTAATGCGATGGATGCTAAATGAACAAATCAAACATTTCACCGGGAAGGGACGTAATTCTTATTTTTTGACGCTGCCCTGTCGAATTCATTGATTCTGGAATTTCAGCAGTCTCTGTGACGTAATTGTTTTTAGTTAACTGCAAATGGATATTTTCATTTCCGTAACAGCACAGCGTGTTGCAACATTTATCGAACCGTCGGTTTTTCATTTCTCTTGTAAGTTGACGTATTTGGAGATATGTAGAAAGGGTGTGAGGGGTGAATGGGTGTAAAACATTGCCTTGTTTGTTATCGAACTGTCGAGTTTTCATTTCTCTTGTAATTTGACGTATTTGGAGATGTGTAGAAAGGGTGTGGATGGGGGTAAAACATTGCCTTGTTTGTTATCGAACCGTCGGTTTTTCACTTCCCTTGTAATTTGACGTATTTGGAGATGTGTAGAAAGGGTGTGGGGGTGGATGGGGGTAAAACATTGCCTTGTTTGTCTTCTAAAAGAGTTCATTCGCTAATCATGTTTTCAACCTAAGAACTGACATCGGTAAATTAGAATTTGTGATTATATTTAAAATACAAAAGAAATTATGAAAAAAAAATGTTTGCAGGAACTTGAAATTCGGTGATAATTATGAAGAGAAAAAAATTCGCTTTTTTTCCACAAGTAGGTGGGGAAATTGTAGATCTTATTTGTACAAGGTACATCCTAAAAATAATGCCTCCTCCATAACTTTTGAAATTTTGAAGTGATTTTAATGAAACTGCACTGATATGTACTATGATATGTTTGCCAATGTGGGAACAAAAATTTTTCAGAAACTGAAATCAAGATCATGCATGACAGAGAAAAGCAGCGAGCCGTAATTGAATTCCTGAAGAAAGAGGGATGTGAGGCCCCAGAAATCCGCAGAAGACACCTGGCGGTGTATGGAGCTGCCATAATTGATATCAGTAATGTCCGAAAATGGATGAAGAGATTTCGAGGCGGAGAAAATTCAGTGTCGGGCAAGCAACGGAGTGGAAGACCCGCAACTGCAGTGACAGATTCCAACAGGCAACGAGTGAAAGGACCCCATCACAGCTCATCGTCGTGTCACCATCCAGGAGTTGCAGCAATAAACAGTGCTTATTATGTGCAGACATTGAAGAAGCTAAAGGAAGCTATCAGAAGGAAAAGACGTGACATTCCGCTTCATAGTGTTGTTTTACACCATGATAACAAACGTCCCCACACTTCAGTGGAGACTTCACAGGCTATTGTCAAAATTTGGTGTACGGTGATGCCCCCCCCCTACAGTGCTGATCTGACTCCCTCAGACTTTTTCCTGTTTTCCCCTTTGAAAAACACCCTTCGTGAAGAACGTTTCGACGATGTGGCAGACGTTAAACTGGCCGTGAACTCATTGGTGGATTTTGCCAATGGTTTCAAAAATGGCGGAAATGTATAGAAAGTGACGGACAATGCTTTGAAAAGGCTAGCACTATTATGTCCAAGTATTTTGCCATCAGGTTTCACATTTTTGCTGCTAAGAATAAAAATCTTATGAGGGACGAATTATTACTTTCAGGATGCCCTTTGCAAATTTTGTTTTGGTATTCTTCAGTCTTAAGTAAGTCAACTATTGGCGAACTGTTGGGCATGAATGCCAGCTTATGCGTACTGCTAATAAAGTGTCGTGAGTGGAAGGTTAATTCAAAAGTAATATATAGTTGAAGCGACGGAACAAGCAGTTAATGCGTTTCTCAGAAAGTTTCCCAAGTTCTCATGCATTTATGAAAGTTTCCCGATGAACATGCATGTGTGCGAGGTGAGCTATATTCCCAGTTAACCTAAGATGGTACCACTGCTGAAAGTAAGAAACGGCTGCCTCCGCTACGAAAAATAGTGCTTAGTGTTTAGCAACTTCTCATTTTTGTTTGCTCAGCAGTTTATTGGACAAAATTGCTATCTAAAACAAATTTTCAAACAGTCTGAGCGTTTTCGGAAATATATTTGATATGAGAATTTGCTCAATTAAGAGCCTCCTACTTTCGACTGATGCTGTCCAGCTGGAAACAGTGTTTCTTTCAGGACTTTTTGGCTTTGGGGGCAAATGGAACCCTAGAGGGGGCAAGTTTTTTTCCATTTGCTATATATATATATATATATAATTTTAACTACTATATTTATATATATATATATATAGGAGTAATTACTATATATCTAGCTTAGGGGCGCATTTAGGGCCTTACCCACCCCCGGAAAATGTGTCACTTTTTTGTGTTTTGGTTAAAATGCGACGTACATTAGAAAAAAAATGCCTTAATTTAATAAAAGTGTATCGACTTACATTAAAACATTAAAAAAAATGGTTTAATTTTTCTTCAATTTTCCATTAACTTTGATTTTGTTCCAGATGGTGGATTTCAAAAACTTCCTATCCCCCCCCCCCCCGAAGAATTTTTTATTTTTTATCTGATATAGTTATTACTTCTTCACACATTTCAGGAATAACAAACTGTTTTCAGCTAAAGGAGGGGGCGGGTCCGCAGGCTCGAAACTTTCATCTATTAAAATGCATTAAACGCACTCTTGATCCTGAATCACGATTCCCAGACAATTAGGTTGATTTGTCTACTTATTATATTTTGAAGAACACCACGCGTCGTAATACATTTTTTAATAAAATAAACTATAACTAGTACCATTTGAACAAATATAATTGGAGAAATATTTTTAAATTTGATTCTGTAACCTAAAATCTCTCGGGGGAGGGTGGTCGTTTCTGGGAGGACTTCGCCCCCTGGATGTATAACTGAAAGAAACACTGGCTGGAAACAAGCTTGGAGAGGTGGGAAGGGGTGGAAAACTTCTACCAACACAGTGACAATAAATTGACAATCGAGGGAACTCAAGGGGGCGAGGAGTCCGGACACCACCACCGACCCATTCAATTCTCTTGAAACGGATTTCTGTTTTTAGGTCCTTGTGGTCATCTTGTGGTGATAAAACTAATTTCGATGCTTAGCGTAATTCAGTCGTAATGAGTCCTTTGCTAGATAGATTTAAATATATCAAAGAATAGCATCAGGGAGTTAAAGAAAAGAGACGGTGCAGTCAGTTTAGGTTTGGTCGTAAATGCGTCAGTTTGGAGCAAGGCGAGAGTAATTGTTTAACAGAAAGGAAACAGCAGGAGTGCACTGTAACGCGGACTAATACCGTTCATGTTTGCCACGCACAGGTCGTGATAAGGCTCCCGTCTTTAAAGAGTACACTCTTATTAGAATGACTTGGAGTAGGGATGGGCACATCGGTGGTTACTCATTCGAAAACATCGATAGTATCGGTGAAAACCTCGACGTTTTTGCTAATAAGCCGAAAAATTCGTTGTTTTCAATCTGCAGCAGTAAATACGCATTAGATGTGCAAGATCTCTGTTCAATATAACAGTGATTACTCACCAATGACATCGGGTAACTAAATGTATTTATTAAAATGCTCGATGTATTATTAGAAACCTATTTCTGTTCGATGCATCGGTGGAAACCTCGATGTTTTTTCGATGCATGGGCTCACATGCTTTCGAGGAAAAGATCTCGATTTTCGCCAACGAATCAACTAAAACGGCCAATAGGAAGGTGATATTTCTTTCCTCTTTATAAGAATGTAGCAAAAAGAAATGCATTTACTTTTTATAGAAGATATTCTCTACCAGTTGTAAACATCAGTCACGAAACCTCGATGTTTTTTCGGTGTATCGGCGTCTGCAGCATCGAGGTTAAAACATCGATGATCAAAAACATCGAGGTTTTTTTGCCCATCCCTAACTTGGAGTATAGAGTACAGCAGCTTAAAGTTTGCGAACAGCTTACGCATAGTAGTCTTCTTCCTAGCTTACGCAGCTGTCACTGTGCTGCAATGCGGTACATCGGCTCGTATAGTTCGCGTAGAGTTATTGTCGTCAAATAATCGTGCCAGTGATCAGGATTCAGCGAGAAAAGCGAAACTTGGTCTCATTCCGGAAGATGTTTAAAATTAGGTGGAGGTAAAAAATAAAACGAATTTGTTCTAGACAAAAAGCTTCGCATGCGTCACTGTATGAAACTGGTACAGCTTAGCAAGGAAACATTTTGAGAGTGAAAAACATAAGATATAGCTCAGTTAACTTTAAAGGACAGAATAAATTCTTTTGAAGAAAAAAACAAAAGAAAAAACAACAACAACAACAACAACAACAAAAAAAAAAAAAAAAAGAAAAGAGACGACTGTAGGTGGATAACTTAAAAATGCTGTTTGGTGCCCCTACTAACCTTCCTTTCGGAGATAGCGTATGAAGGCAAGTTTTATCGGAAGAACCCATCTCATGTTTATATAAGAAACAGAGCACATTTTTAACGGTAATGGCCTGTTATTTTTTTCCGTAGATATGCGAGATTTGAGTCGGTTTAACTGCTCTAAAGAGGTATCTAAAAAAGCGGAATTCCGCTTTTTTTTTTTTTCTGCTCTGCTCTAAAAGAGGTATCTCTTTAGAGCGTTGCCGTTTGTTTCGCATTTTAGGGAAAGACTGTATCAAAGAGCGTGGTTGTTAAGATGATAACAATGGAATATCTGAAATCGACTGGACGGTAAGCATTTTAAATTCGCTTAATTCAAGAGAGAGACTCCAGGTATGGTTAACTGGTCATTTTTCAGAAAGGAACTACGGCCAAAAAATATAAAATCTTTTACTGTATAGGAGTACTTTCGCCCCATAAAACCTAAGATCTAAAAGAATCTTTTAAAATTCAATCGTGAGCATAGTGCGTATTTCCGCTTCTCCTTTCACAGAGCACAGAGGTAACGTGTGTGACGTGGTGGTGGCGTAGAATATAGGAGGCTGAAGTTTTCGGAAAATGTTTGTGAAGGTAAAATAAAATAGTAATTTAACACCATTTAACGAACATAATGTGTGAAGTTTTTGTTTTATTGCTCCCGTTTCATTTTCAGGCAACAAATCCGCACGAATTGTTGCAGCTGTTTCCTAACATCATGCATGAGATTCTTCCGCTTTTTTTTTATGGTCTGCCTCGAGATCGATGCAGAACTGAAGAGGAATTTATTTTTTCGAGGGGGGGGGGGCTAGGTAGGGTTCGTTTTCCGCCTGAGGACGGTATTTCATCTTTCGAAAACTGAAGTTAAACGGAGTGAAGATTTCCCCTTTAATCGTAATTTCTTTTTTCTTACGATGTTGCCTGTGTCCAGTATTGCTGTTAAATATCATGTTATTGCATAAATGTTTGTATTTCTGCATGAAACTGTGGGCAGCGAATTCCGAAAACGGAAGTTAAGAGAAGAGGGGCGCAAAGGTTTCCCCTGTAGTCTTTAGGCATAAGATTCTTCCGTGGATTCGAAGAATTCTGCCATTTCCGTTATCATTTTGGGTATTCTCGAGATCAATGTACAACTGAACAGAGAAATTTGGGGAATGGGAATTCATTTTTCCGTTTGAGGATGAAAATCTGTCGTTCGAAACTTTCGAAAACGGAAGTTAGACACAGCGAAGATTTCTCCCATAATCGTATTTTTTGTCTCGAGATGTTCCTTCTGCCCGTTATTGTTCTTAAACATCCTTTCATTCCACAAATACTGCATTTCAGCTTAAAAAGGGAGCGAAAAGTTTCCGAAAACAGAAATCGGTCAAAGCGAAGAATTCTCCCGTAATCGTATTTTTTTCGTCCCGCGATGATCTCACTATTTCGTGTTGTTGTTAAGTGTTACTTTCCCCCATGCATGTTTGCACTTAAGCTTGATATGGAAGGGGAAATTTCCCCAAAACGGAAGTGATAAAGTTTGAAAATTTGTTAGAATTGATGCATGGTATTCAAAAGTATTCATATTCTGAAAGGCACACCATTTATCTAAAGTAGTGGAAGCTTTAATATCATGCATTCATGGTCCTCAGGCTAAAAGTTCTTTCAGCATGATGGTTAAATTATTGTCATCTGGGGGAATAAAAGGGGGAAAAAGAAAAATCGTAACGAAGAAATGGGAAGGGGATTATTATATCAACAGAAAGAAAAACTAAGCAAAGATTGCAGAGTCAACAAAAGACAAATTAGCTTGCCGAGAACAAAGCAACTCAAGAGAAAAATTGAGCTGATGTTATAGCAAGTTAAAAAAAAAAAAAAAAAAAAAAGCAGCAGCTGTGTTATTTGAAGCAATGTCTTTAAAAACACTTTTATTTTGTTTTGAATTCAATAATTTTATATTGTGAATACAGTAGTGTGCTCTACATATTTAGATAAGTAAATTGCAGTGAACAATTCCATTTTACTCGTGCTATGTTATCAGGTCATCCCAGAAGTAATGTCGTTTTGCGCAAGCCCAACAGTGGCGAGTCCCCTGGTGTCCAGACTATGACCTCGACCACGGTGAGTATAAGAGAGATAACGCGGGCAGACCTTCAAGTCTTGGGCCGCGGATGGCCGAGTGGGCAACGTTTGTGACTGCCACGGAAAGGACCATTGGTTCGATCCCAGGCAGGTACAAACGCTCGATCCACTAAATATCCGCCGTGCGTCGGATGGGCACGTTAAGCCGTCGGACCCCGGGCACTGGCCTCCCGGTAATAAATAAGGGCGTCTTCCTCCCCCTTTCTACTTCGCTTCCGTGTCACTTTCCTATCGGGCACTCTAGTAGCCCAAATCTCCTAGCTTCCTATTTCTAAGGGTTGTTTAAGACCTGGGGTCAGACACTCCCTTCCTAAAATCCTCTACATATGCTCATGCTCATGACCTTCAAGTCACTTGAGACCGCAAACGGGAGTTCTAGGTGCAGTCGTTGTGTACTTAAACATTTGCCATAGGAAATGGCAGTATCAGAAGACCACATAAGGCACATGGTATGAGTTCATAAGGTATGAGTTCCACCATCGACATTCAGCGACGGTAGCAACACGAAACATCAATGCCTTGTATAGGCCGAGTACCCTGGAGGTCAGGAAATGTCAACGCTGGTTCCAGAAATTTCGACGGGGGGTGGGGGGGGGGGGGGGTGGACACACCATCCTCAAGGATATGCAGCGACCCGGACGGCTTGTTCAGCTGGATAACGACGTGCTGAAAGCTGCTGTTGAGGAAATCCGCAGGCAGCAGTCGAGGAAATGGCCACACTTGTTCATTCAATCCATTCCATTGTTCACCGGCATCTGCAGGACTCCGGGTATGGGTCGAAACTGGATTAGTGGGTACCCCATGATCTCACTCCACAACAGCTGCAACAACGTGTGGACATTTGCACTTCTTTGCTCTCCCGTGAAAAAGGGAGCCGTTTTTGCACAGAATTGTCACGGACGATGCAAAATGGATTGTTTATCACAACATTAAGCGTAAACTGCAGTGGCTTCCCAAAGGCAATGGGCTTGCAGCAATGGCGAAACCAGACACACCCGATCCTCAAGGATATGCAGCGACCCGGACGGCTTGTTCAGCTGGATAACGACGTGCTGAAAGCTGCTGTTGAGGGAAATCCGCAGGCAGCAGTCGAGGAAATGGCCACACTTGTTCATTCAATCCATTCCATTGTTCACCGGCATCTGCAGGACTCCGGGTATGGGTCGAAACTGGATTAGTGGGTACCCCATGATCTCACTCCACAACAGCTGCAACAACGTGTGGACATTTGCACTTCTTTGCTCTCCCGTGAAAAAAGGGAGCCGTTTTTGCACAGAATTGTCACGGACGATGCAAAATGGATTGTTTATCACAACATTAAGCGTAAACGGCAGTGGCTTCCCAAAGGCAATGGGCTTGCAGCAATGGCGAAACCAGGACGTTTCCCACAAAAAGGTTTTGATGTCTGTGTAGTGAGATATGCAAGGTATAATCCATTACGAGTTGCTGCCACCCAACAAAACCATTGAAAGTCTACTGTCAGCAGCTGCAGCGTCTACGCGCACTGCTTTGCAGGATAAACTCCCAGCACTCGTGAATCGTAAGGGCGTGCTGCTGCTGCAGAAGGACAACTCAAAACCACACACAGATAAAATGAAGAGTGCCACGTTGCAGGACTTCGGATGGGGAAAACTTCCGCATCCAGCATATTTCCCTGACATCGCCCCATCCTACTACCACCTCTTTCACGGAATGCAAGACCATCTTGCTGGGACTACACTTCGAAATGTGGAGGTGGTACGGCGAACCCTTTCTGCCTTTTTTGCATCGAAATCCATGGAATTCTACATGTCTGAGATTCAAAACCTTGTCGATCGATGGGAGAAGGTTGTAACTACCGAGGGCATTTATTATATATGGATTAAAACATCTGTTCCAGGCACGTTTTTCTTTCTTTTCTTCACACGTTGAAAAAAACAACAGTATTTTTGGGATTGCATGATATGTTCACACATGTTGAGATTTTTCACCTGGTTAAAAAGTTCAGGTTTTTTGTTTCGTGGTCAGTCTTATGTATGTAATATGTGAAATTTTGATAAAAATAGGTGTAACGTTAAATCCCGAGACCTCTTTCGGTAATCCACTTTCCTTAAACGAAAGGTGAAGGTAATGTAATAAGACTTGAATTTCTGGCCTTGGGAGTCCTCTAAATTTTTTTTTTCTTTCCAATTTCACGTGTCCGAAACCTTTCTACGAGACTTCCTTTCGCTTTCTCTTTTCCCTTTGTCATTTTGTATTTCCAGAAGAAGAAAAATGCGGGAAGTAGGAGTATTTTTGGCCTTGGTTATTCCACTTCGTGAACTCGCCGTGTAGTGCTGCTTTGTTGTCTTTCGCCATGGGCCATTCAGATGTTCCCGGTAAATTCGTTACTCAAACACACACAATTCATCAAAACACTTCACGGCCGGTTCATCCTATGTAAATATCCGTGTTTCAAGGGCAGAGCTATTTAACATGGTATGCCGTCGTTCCGCGGCATACTTCTGCTCATTTCGACAGCTCTAAAAAAATGTTTTTGACTTTAAGGTACGAAAATGTGCTGGGTTAGTATTTTCCTTATAGAAACAGTGTATATTAGCGAAAGCGTGAACTATTTGTTCACAACCAATAACCCGTCACCGTGAATGGTTCGTTCCCACTGCTGTAACTGATCACTGAATCAGAACCAAGGCCAGGAAGACAGCAAAAGTCTCAGCCAACGGTTCACTCCTGTGCTGCAAAGAAATCTCCATCAGTTGCTCGCGCTTCCGGACCAAGTGGAACACCTGGTAGAGATTTTTAAAATTCGTATTAAAAGAACTCCATCCTGCTGTCACAGATTTGGAGTGCCTCACTTCTCTCAAGGCGCTCGCTCAGGGTACCATGTGTCCCAGCTTTTAGGAAGAGACATCCCACCAGTCGGGATCTAACGGGGTTCTTGATGTTGTATCATTGTTCAACCTCTCAGACCCTGCAATTCTCTGAGTTGCTCTGGTCTCCCGCTGTAGTCAGGAGACGTGTAAATTCTCTGTTGGAGCGGCGTACTTCTTCTCCCAAGCCATCTAGCGTTCCTTTTACTTCTTCAATTGAGTACGACTTATCAAAAAGGCGATTGACTCTCCCAGGCATGCAAAGAACATGTCCTTCATCTAAAGAAGGAATCGATGCAGCATTGCTCAAATTGAAGAAGTTACTTTCTTACAGTAAACTGCTATTCCTTCGTGCTGGGGTGTGGTGTTGGGGGAGGGTTGGCTGGTGGCTCTTTTCTTTTGATTAGGCCTAAATTGTTAAGCTTCTAGTGCTGCGTCTTGTTAGGCTTTATTTTATTTATTTGAGACTTCTGAGCTCACTGTGCTTTATTTGTGTGCAGAGAGCCTTATGCTCGCGCCTCTCTTCAGTTGGTCCCATTTGGTTTTTAGTATGCATATATGGAGACCTTTAAAAAAGTTTTTCGTACGAGTGTCGGAGACTTTTAGATTTTCATAAAGTCCACATTTACGATACGATGCGATCGTTCAATCCGCCATTACTGCTGCACACGACGAAGTCGCATGCAGCACGTTTGTCTTTCTTCCGTCCTGATGCAGACGCGACTCTGCGGCCGGGTCAATTGAGGCTGGCTTCAACCCACCCAACTCTCCTTTGAGCACACACCCTTTAGCTCCCCAAAGTAGTCAAGCAGTTTGAACTTATGCCGGGTGCAACGATCTAAGATTTTAGGGAAACTTGGAAAAACGTACGTGACTTTCTCGCATTTACAGAAATTTTGTTATATGAAATGAATTTTTTGTTAAATTTAGTGTTTATACTTTTTTTTAAATGAAATGAATTTTTTGTTAAATTTAGTGTTTATACTCCTGGAAAATGAAGGAAGTCCTCGGAACGAATTTTTTTTTTTTTTTTTTTTTTTTTGAGATTTAACGACCACCGTGAGCAACTCAATGGGCTATAAGCAGTCGCCCGTCCCTAATTTAGAGTCGCTGGTTCCAGGGAAGGGAGAGAGCCAGTGCCGTAAGACAAACACAACATCGATGCCTCACCGGGATTCGAACCCGGACCCCTTCCGACGAATGATCAGAGGCCAACGCCTTAGACCACTGCGCCACCGGGGGCGGCGGAACGAATTTCTAAGAGGGTAGTGGAAACACACTATTTTTGTAATTATAGTTAGTTAGAGAGAGAGAGAGAGAGAGAGAGAGAGAGAGAGAGAAATGGGTATTCCTTATCAGGTTATAAACTAAAATTCATAAACAGCCTTATAAAATAAAAAAAATAAAAAAATGCGTAAGCTAAAATTCCGAAGAAATAGTAACAGGCCATAGAGATTTGTATATATACAGCCGAGTCACATTATTGTGACCACCCTACTTTTGACGTCAACAGCGCGTAGCCAATGAAAGAAGGCACGTGTCGTGAGCTGGCTTGGAGGGTATATAAAGTGTGCCGTAAACATATCACTCGTTGCTGTCATGGATAAAAGGAGCGACTTATCAGATTTGCCAAACGGTATGTAATTATCGGCTTTCGGGCCAAGGGTGGAAGTCTTTCTGCAACAGCACAGTTTGTGAACTGTTCGCGTGCTGCAGTGGATAAAGTGTATCGTGATTGGAGAAATGGCACCATTGCTATTAAGCGACATAGAAATTGCGGAGCACCAGGTGACATTGATGTGAGAGGTGAACGTCGGCTTCGAAGGAGCGTGAATGCCGATCGACACGCTAAAGTAGAGCACACACTGGCCGAATGAACATTACTTCTGGGATGACCTGATAACATAGCACGAGTAAAATGGAATTATTCACTGCAATGTACTTATCTAAATATGTAGAGCACACTACTGTATTCACAATATAAAATCATTCACTGGCCGAATGAACCAGGATGCTACCGGAAGTGTGTCCAAAACGACAGTTCAGCGAACCCTGCTGCGTATGTGGCTCCGATGCAGATGGATGGTCACTGCACCTATGCTAACGAAGGTGCATCTGCAGAAAAAAGCTTACATTTGGACGGCAGTATCGGAATTGGGCCTCCGCTGATTGGCAAAAAATTGCCGTCTCCGATGAGTCACGTTTTCTGCTTCATCGAACGGACGGACGTTGACGTATAAGGCGCGAAACATCGGACAACAGACACTCTTCAACCATTGCTGGCAGAACACAAGCTGGTGGGGGCAGCGTTATGGTCTTGCGAATGTTTCCGTAGCATTCTGTGGGTCCCCTCATACCTGTGGAAGGCACTATGGACCGAATTCGTTATGACTCCATCCTAGCAGACCACGTACACACATACATGCTGATTGTCTTCGCTGGGGCGGATGGGATCTTCCAGCACAATAATGCGACGTGTCATACAGCTAGAAATGTCCGAGAGTGGTTGGAAGAGAACGATGAAGAACTCAAAGTACTTCACTGGCCCCCTAATTTCCCAGACTTAAACCCAGTTGAACATCTGTGGGACCACTTCGATCGTGGTGTTCGCTCTGTGAATCCTCCACCACGCACTCTCCAGCATCTGTCAAATTCAATGCAGTCAGCATGGCTCCACATATCTGTAAACACCTTCCAGCACCTTACTAAGTCACTCCCAGCCCGTCTAGCTGCTGTCCGCGCTGCACACGGCGGTTACTCTGGATATTAGCTGGTGGTCAGAATTATGTGACTTGACCGTGTATAAAGGCAATCGAACTGTAATGTGTTTGGATTCGTTGTTTAAACTGTACGTTTGGACATTGAATCGTTTTGTGTATTTGCTGGTGTGTCCGTATCAAACGAAATCTGGTCTGTATCAAACTAAATGTTTCATATTATATACACGTATGAGACTGTATCAAACGAAATTTTTAGTCTGGGTAAATCTGTGGCAAACGAAATTTTTCATATTTTATATTATGATTAAATAAGAGTGTCAGGAAAACGAATTCCTGAAAAACACCTTTAGTTTTAGAGACTATTAAAATCCGTATGGTAAATTCTTTAAACATTCGATAAGTGACATCAGCTATTTTGTTGCTGATGTCACTTTTTCGTTTGATGTGATGGTTCGGTTCCATCAATGTAGGATATTTTTGTCTGATTCTAGATAACACTCTTTTTTTCCATTTAAGGTCCATCTATTCACTGTTGCGGATGTGTTGAATCCGTGTACATAATGACTTGTTTTTTTGCCTACATGTTGTTAGCCAAAGTTAAGAATAGGGACAGCGGAACAGGAACGATTTATTACTTTTTAATTTCGTATTCTTCAAATGCAATGAAGGAATATTGATATATCTTTAGTTTTCAATATGTATTGTGTGGTTTTGGCTTGTGTGATTTTGGCATTCCTTAAGGAGAAAGCTTATCATTTCGGTGGTAACACCGCGACTGTCTTTCGGTACGCATAATACGAAGGTATTATGCGTACCGTTGGGATTTCTACGTTAAGTTTTTGTCAACAGTTCATTTGTGTGCCTGATTCCATGATATTTATCCAATCAGCGGTCCGCCTGATATGCGTGCGGCGACGTAGAACTACACTGGTGCTCAAAATTCAAAGATATTCTACAAAAATCTTGTACACGTCGTATGAGAATAATATGGCCACCTGCCTAATAATGGGAAGAACCATTCTTGGCTCGGATGATAGCTGCGAGACGATGTGGCATGGACGCAATGAGGCCCTGGAAGGTTGGCCAAGGCACTTGTGCCCATCCGGACTGCAGCAAAGCACGGAGACGACGTGGTTCTGGGTCGGCATGTCGAACCTGTCGATTCAATTAGTCCCGCAAGTGCTCTGTGCGATTGAAATCGTGTGATTTCACCGGCCAAGGGAGAACTGAGACATCACTGTCGTGTCCTGGAACCATTCACGCACCCTCCTTAACGACGTAGCAGGGCGTATTGTCCTGTTGGTAGACACCATCACCACCAGGGTAGACGTCCAACATGAAGGGATGCATGTGGTCTGCGAGGATGGACAGGTAGCCATTGGCGTTCAAGGACATAACAGTGGTACCAGCAGTCCCAGGCCATACAAGGAAAACATCCCCAGACATGCACTCTACTATACCGCCGGCCTGTACTTGACCGATAAGCATGCCCGGGTGTTGGATCTGGTGTGCCTGACGGCGTATGTGCCACCGCCCATCACTTCTTTGGACTAGAAACTTCAATTCGTTGGAGAAGGCAACCTTACCCCACTGTCCAATGACGGTAGTCCATGCAAACTGCAGGCCTCGTTGCCGATGGACCTGGGTTGACACGGGCGCCTTAACGCAGCTTCCACTCCAGAGACCCAAGCGTAACAAGGTTCTTTCTACTGTTATCGGGACGCATACCTGGGTGCCCCAGCGTTCATTTGCATGGTCGATTGCTGCACTGTTGCGCGTTGATTGCCCTTTACCAGTCGACGGAGGCGACGTTCTCCTGTGGGGTCGATGGCCAATTAGGGCTCCACAGTTATGACGTCGGCAGGTACTCGGTGTGCCAGCGGTCCATTCTTGGTGCACGTTTACTACAACCCACGAAGTTTGCCGTTTCTGAGATGCTTCCACCCTTGGCGCGGTAACCAATGATCATTCCTTTTTGAACGTGTCAAATCACTTCCTCTGCCTATTGTTCTCACGTGACGCACTATGGCTCATCTGTCCTGGCCGGCTGCTTATGTCTCCGTGCACTCTGTGATGCGCCTGGGCGGGCACACTGTGATTCCAGAGGTGGTCATATTATTTTGATACGACTGTATACATAGCTAACATGAGAATTTCTCAGCGCATAAGATAATCCCGTATTGATTTTTGCCGCAGAAGACCGGAATATGCAAATTAGAATTGGGTTAAAAAGATGCGCAAGTCTGCTCGCATGTTGTATCTGTTCTAAGCCACTCTTGCTTTCACTTCAGTGACACGTAGTGCCGATTATGTCACGAATGCATCGTACGGATGATTTTCAGCTGTGGAGAATGGATTGGTAGGAAGAAAACAGGTCAGTTACGGGCAGAGGTTTCCAGAGCGTTAACGTCCCACAATATGTCCCGTGGAGACTGGAGATGTTCATCCTGTAGCAGAACAAGACCATCCCAGAACTGCAACTGCTGCAGACGGTCGCTGCTGACGGCCAGACGAAGCAGAGAGACGTCCGCTAGTCGACTCTCTTTGGATTCAGCTACAGGAGCAAGGGTTTTCAAGGCACACTGTTTGTAGAATACTGCGGGAACAATGCCTGTTACACTGAAGTGCCAAAAGTCATTGGATTGCAGTATGCAAATTATTAACTGGAGCTGCCGTCTTATTAGAGCTTCGACACACGTCGCGATTTCTATCAGTTGCGAATTGTTATCTTGTGAGTCAGGTTGAACAACCGCCATCGGGATTATGGCAAGCCGACGTGAATTATCGGAGTTTGAACGAGGCATGGTAGTGGGAGCCAGACGGATGGGACATTCAATTTCTGAAGTTGCGCGAACATTCAACATTCCTCGATCCACAGTGTCACGTGTGTGCCGAGAATACCTCATAGAAGGCATTACCACCCACCATGGACAGCGCAGTGGCCGACTACAAGTACCGAATGACCTTGACCAGCAGTGTCTGACCAGGATTGTCCATGCTAACAGACAACCAACACTGTCTCATATTAAGATCCACATTCAATGCAGGAGGTACCAGAGACATATCCATCAGATCAGTGCAGCGTAATTCAGCGTCCATGGGGTATGGGAGCAGAAGACCCACCAGAGTGCCTTTGTTAACACCACGACATCGGACATAGCGTCTCACCTGGGCTCGTGAACGTGGTAATTGAACCCTTGAAGACTAGCAACACGTGGCGTGGTCCGATGAGTCACGCTACCAGTTGTTACGAGCTGATGGTAGGCTTCGGGTGTGGCGCAGACCCCATGAGGCCATGGACCCAAGCTGACAACAAGGCGCTGGTAGTGGTTCCATACATGTGTACGGTGTCTTTACGTGGCACGATTTGGGTCCTCTGGTTCTCGTAAACACGCCATTAACCGATAATCGCCTTGTTGCTATGCTGGGTGACTATTTGCAGCTCTTCATGGACTTCATGTACCCCAAAAATGATGAGCTTTTCCAGGTGGACAACGCACCATGTCATCGGGCCCAAGTTGTCCAAAATTGGTTCGAGAAGCATTCTGGACAGTTCCGATGGATGGTGTGGCCGCCACGTTCGCCCGACATCAACCCAATAGAGCACTTATGGGACGTGGTGGAAAGGTCTATACGTACCCAAGATCCTGCACCTACAAACACCAGGCGACTGTTCAGACGGCATGGTCCAACATCTCTCCAAAAAATTTCCGGTCATTTGTGGACTCGATGTCTAGTCGAGTTGCTGCACTTCGACGTGCTAGAGGAGGCCCTACTGGATACTAGGTACGTATCCCATGAATTTTTGGCACTAGTGTATAATGCTATCGAGTTAGCATAATTAGACTACGATTTATAAATGATCCTTTAATTTTGAGCACTCGTGTATTTAATCTTCCCCTTCCAATTTGGGAATATTTTGCTCACATCAGAAATTAAATACTATTAGTGAAGTAGGCAAACGCTATAACAATATTTTGAGCTGATGTAATCTCTACATGGATTTGAAAAATCTCCGACGTTTTGAGAGAATTAAGTGTAAATCTCCGGATAGTAAATATATATATTTCGATAGTGGTTACAAGTGAAGCTGCTTTATTGTTCATGAGTGGCTTATTGCATGGTGTCGTTTGGTAGAGTACCTAGAAAACTGGATGGGCAGAGCGTACAGTAAGCACCTGCTCTTGGGTCTCATTGGAGGTTTACTTGACTGTATACTGTAAGTCTTTTAAGACCTGTTCGGACGGTGATATTCTTCACACAAAAAGTGCTGAAATTATTTTATAGTGACCCTGTATTTTTCCTGTGAAATACAAAACAAAATGTGCAATGCTTCCCAGTTTGAAAGTAGTTTTTCGAGAAAAGTGTAGTTGTCGGATGTACATTTGAATACGCGTGTTTCTCTCTATGTCACAGTGGTTTAATTTCTATCCCTGGGTTATTGAAACTTGCTGGCTGAGAGCCAAATTGAAACCTCACGGTGTTTTGGGAGCAGTTTAAATTATAACGTTAAAAGCTATGGAAACGTAATTATTTCGTTATGCTTCGGGAAAGCCATGCTTTACGTTAGCACAAGAAAAACTTTAAAGGAAATCTAGCGCAGGGAGCTTCAATGAATATATAAATATTTAACTTGAGAAAACTAACTTTTGCCTTGGAGTAATAGCGCATCAGATTCAGAAGGCAAACTGGGACTAAGACTGTCATTAAAAAGTGAAAGAACCCAGGAGTAAAATATTGCCGAACAACTATTTGAAGATTTCAGCACAATTTGTAGCATATACTTACTGTATGTAATTTTGCTACAGGTTACTTTATTTTATAGCATGCTACAGCAGCAACGATGCTTTCGATCACTGTCTGAAACTCGATCCCTGCTACACTGTAATAAAAAAAAAAAAAAATCCGAAATTCAGGAGCCACTTTCCGTCATTTTTTTCCTGAATTAACGAAGCATAATTCTGAGATAACTTTTTCCGTGAAATGACGAAAACAAACCTGAATTTCACGGATTTTTCGTAGCACGAGAAAACTCTGAATTTTCAGAAACCTTTCCGCCATTCCTTTCGTACATGAACGGAAAAACTCCGTTCTCACTTTTCCCGTATCCGTATGACGAGAAATTACAGCTTGGTGAGGATAATTGAGGTTTGATTAACTTTTAAATTTCAATCGTCTGCCGAATTTTGAAGTTCCGTTGCGAGATCGGATATTCTGAATAGCATATCACGTGCATTTTGTTTACTGTGGCACAAGATGTTTCTTCTTCTTTCCCCTATTTTGTGCCCCAGCTATTTAATATATACACGGCCGAGTCACATTACTGGGACCACTAGCTAATATCTAGAGTAACCGCCGTCAGCACGGACAACAGCTAGACGGGTTGGTAGTGACTCAATAAAGTACTGGAAGGTGTACACAGTTATGTGGAGCCATACTGACTGCAGTGCATCTGACAGCTGCTGGAGGGTGCGTGGTGGATGATCCATACAACGAACAAGCAACACGGTCGAGGTGATCCCACAGATGCTCAATTGGGTTTAAGTCTGGGGAATTAAGGGGCCAGGAAAGTACTACTTTGAAGTCTTCACCGTGCTCTTGCAACCACTCTCGGACATTTCTAGCTGTGTGACACGTTGCATTGTCGTGCTGGAAGATCCCATCCGCCCCAGGGATGACAATCAGCATGTATGGGTGTACGTAGACGATGCGCTCCTTTTATCCATGAGAGCAACGAGTGATATGTTTTCAGAATGCCTACAACACACTTTACAGGGGTCGCGCTGCCGATCGCCATCTTCGCAATTTGCGGAAAAGAAATAATTTTGGCGATGGAACAAAGGCTTCGGCGATTACCTTTTCATAGTGTTATAACACTTTGGCGAAAACAAATTGAATTTGGTGACTAAATTGGCGAAAACTTTGAAAAATTCAGCGCAACCCCTGCCTTATATAGCTTCTAAGCGAACTCACGAGGCGTGTCTTCTTTCATTGGCTACGCGCTGTTGACGTCAAAAGTAGGAGGTGGTCACTATAATGTGACTCGAGTGTGTATATTGGGTACTTAACTCATTGTACAGATGGTTATACGATGTGCATGTATTAGTCTTTGTTTGACTTAGGACAAAAGTTATTATAGCTGTGAAGAGTAAATTTTGTATTTAGGAGGTATTTTTTATTGTGTGTGTGTGTGTGTGTGTGTGTGAAATAATACTATAAAAAAGTATATTTCACTTTTTTTAAAGGTAACTAAAAGTCATTGTCAGTTTAAAAAAATCAAGTTGCAAAGCATTTTGTTGCTTCGAAAAGTCAGGATGAAAAATTCTTAATTTGTTAAGTCCTCCTAGAGAAAGAAAACGTGGATCATTTGCATACCAGCACGCACTCTAGCTATTTGCAAAGTTTAGCGGTTCTATCATGTTTTCTTCTAGGTGCGCAAATCTAATTGTCCGCGCGTGTGTGTGTCTATATATATACACCACATATATATACACTGAAGAGCAATTGAATTAGAGATACCTGTCTAGTAACGTGTAGCACCACCTTTCGTCCTGATGACGGCGGCGATTCGTCTCGGAATGGACTCGACAACACATCGGAAGCGTTGGGAAGTCATACGGATCCACGACCCCTGAGCAAGCTCCCACAGTTCACGAAGATTTGATGGAGGGGGAGGGGGGTCAGAGCCTCGAACATCTCTCTCGATGGCATCCCATATGTGCTCGATGGGATTGAGGTCAGGTGACCTAGCTGGCCAAGGAAGTGAGGTCGCGGAGGTGGAGTGTTCATCCAACCATTCGGATACAATTCGGGAGCGATGGCCCGGTGCATTGTCCTGTTGCAGGATGAGGTCCCCAGTGGGATGTTGAAGACGCACAAACGGGAGCAAATGGTCGTTCAGGATATCCCGGTAATGTTGACCTGAGAGGGACGATGTCACACGTGACAGGGGTCCCATTTCAGTCCACGTAAACAGTTCCCAGACGAGAATGCCACCCCCACCAACTTTTAGAGTACCCTGCTGGCAAGAAGGATCCATCGCTTCATGTGGTTTGCGCCGCACTCGTATCCTGCCATCCGCATGTACCAACGTGAATCTCGACTTATCAGTCTAGGCAACATTTTTCCACATGTCTAGGGTCCAGTAGCGATGTTCCCGCGCTTATGCTAATCTTTGCAGCATGTGATGTGCGGTCAGCAGCGGTACCCTCGTGGGACGATGGCTTCTGTACCACACAGCGAGGAGATGGTTCTGGATGGTGTGGCTACTTACACGTTTTTGTGCACCAGCGTTACATTGCCGAGGGATTTCTTGCACTGTGGCCCGTCAATCCGCTGTTACAATGCGAGCCAGCTGACGAGGATCCCGCTCATCCACATGCTGTTGTCCGCGGTAGTTGGCCCTTGCAGGGATAGTTTTACCGGATTCGATGTACTCACGGTGCACCCGTGACACAGTCGCTCGTAAAAATCCCAGTGCCTGCACGACTTCCGAGATGGAGTGACCCATTCGTCGGGCCAAAACAATTTGCCCACGATCAAATGCGCTTAGATCCTTCGTCTTACCCATACTGCGTACGACTCTTACTGATTCCCGTCGCATCACTCCTTATATTGTCGGATCGCTGCATACGGCACGTCGTTTCCGTTTACAGGGCCGCCCACAGCGCCACATTTGCATAACGCCAGCTGTCTGTAATTCAATTGCTCTTCAGTGTATATTTATAATATTTCATTGATGCGAGTGATTTATTCATTTTATTTTCTGTTGGAACTTATTGTTTTTAATACGTTTGAAATAGTTTTATTTTTACTGTAGGAGGACTTGCCACAAAAAAAAAAAAAAAAAAAAAAAATTCAGCGTGATATTTCGACCCAACAGAATGCTTTCGAACTTGAGACCTTTTATTATTTTTTTTAACTGACAATATTTTTAATGAATATTTAAGAAATGGAAAAATGCACTGTTTTGTAATATTACTCTTGATAGCTACAATAGCTTCTTATGTCTTAAGAACTCCGCAGACTGATACATAGACATCGTACAATCACCTGTGGAATAATTCCCGGTTTCTTACGGTAACGCAATATTTGTAATACCTGGTGCACGAAATGGGGGAGAGGAGAAGAAATATTCTGTGCCACAATAAACAATATCCGATCTCCCTACAGAACTTCAAAATCAGTTCCTTTGACAGACAATTGAAATTTAACAGTTAATCAAACCGCGCAATGTTCCCGTCAATCTCTCCTATTACGAGAATGTTTTCGTCATGTGGATACGAAAAAAGTTAGAACGGAGTTTTTCGGTTAATGTATGAAAGGAATTGCGGAAAGGTTTCTGAAAGTACAGAATTTTCCTGTCGCACGAAAAATTCAGGAAATTCAGATTTCTTTCCTTCGTTTCACGAAAAAGGTTGTATCAGAAATATGCTTCGTTAATTCACGGAAGAAATCAGGGAATGTGGCTCACGCATTTCAGTAAATTTTTTACAGTGCAGGGGGCAGTCGAAAAATATTTTCCCCTGTTCTATCTGGTGGCCTTTCATTTAACCCTTCAGCCCAGTTTGTACTGTAATAGGCTGTTTTGAAGTTCAGTCAGGCTAACATTGTCCCAATCCTCCTTGCACGCCTTCCAAAAACTATCTCATGTGCGTGTTCGAAGTGCGTATTTTAAATAACCCTGAGGCTCAGACGTCCATCTAAGAGGCATCAAAAGTTTTTTTCAGTGATGGCATTGTATGAAATGAATCATCGAAATATACCCAGATGTTATATACCAATCTGAATTCGTCTTCTGGCCCATCTGGTATACAACATTTTGGGTAGATTTGGATGTGTGCCTTGATAGTGTATTTAGATGGATGCGTATCGGTTTTGTCAGCGCCACACAGCTCGTGGACTTCCAGCTCCTAAATTGATGTCAGAATCTTTGTTTGATTATATTCTAAATTCAATGGGATAATTTTATCCACCAGACGAATTCGCAGCATTGCCCGGTACGAAAAACCAGCGGGAATGTTTCACTGAATTCTTAAAGCCAATTTGGAACGGATGTCATACGGTGCAGAAGCGTGGCCAATTGCAAGAAGTTTCAAGAATAAGCTAAATCTTGCAGAAATGAAGGTGCTGAGGTAGATATGTGATGTCAGCTGAAAGAACAGAATGAAAAATGAGAGGACGTGAGCAACAGTTAAAGTGGCATAGGTTTCAACAAAGACTGAAGAAGTAACACAGTGCAGATGCAGCCATGTTTTGGAAAGGGAATGCATTGGGACAGAGTTACAGGCACAAAGCTACTTAGAAAGTGAAGGCCTAAAAAGTTTAATGAAAGGACTGTGAACAACAACAGTAAAGAGAAGAAATTGAAGAGCAGGTTGACACAAGATAGAAAGGAGTGATGAGAGAGGATCTGCACTGTGACCCCACCTATAAGTGTGGGTCTCTCTCTCTCTCTCTCTCTCTTTCTCTTTCTCTTTCTCTCTCTCTCTCTCTCTCTCTCTCTCTCTCTCTCTCTCTCTCTCTCTCTCTCTCCCTCTGTCTCGTCTCTTGCCACTCTCCAGCTCTCTCTCTCTCTCTCTCTCTCTCTCTCTCTCTCTCTCTCTCTCTCCCCAAAAATCATTTTAGGCTAAAAATTATCAATGCTTTTAAAAAAGGCAATTGAAAAAGAACATTTTTTGTCAAAGTTAGTAATTTGAACACTGCTCAAATAGTGTTCACTGAAGAAACTTGTGTACAGAATGAAAAGGACAGTTTGTTCATCAAATGAAGAGGTTATATTTTATTTTATTTTCACAGCACAGCCACAAAAAAAAACTTTTTCAACTTTTGCAGTCCTGCAATTTGACTAATGAACATACTCATGTACACATACTTTAATTTTAACCACAGCTTCATCTATTAATAATGAATGTATGCCATTCAACGGTTACTAACAGGTAACCGTAGGCTTCCTCCAAGGTGACCCCCTCCCCCTTCCCCAGTGAAATGTCTTCCGTGGAGCTTTGCAGGCGGCCATTCTCTCCGAGATGTGTTTTAAGTAGATTTAAATCTCGGTGGATTTTGGCGTTAACCATTCCTATTGAACTGTCATCTTCGCTACAATGATGCTTTGTGTTGCTGTGTGTCATTTTCCGCATGACAGCGCAGCACGACGTCATGCCTTAGTATCTTCGTCACGTGCTTTTCTCTGCCTGAAAAGCACGTGACGAAGATACTAAGGCTTATTTTGCACTGGGCTTTATTAAACACTATGTGTACCAGAGAAAAATTCGAGATTTGGATAACTCGAAAGAGCGTATCGTTGAAACAGTTGCTCTTGTAACTCCTCAGATGACGGAAAACACGTGGCTAGAGCTCGAGTATCGTTTTGACATCTGTTGAACTACAAAAAGTGCTCGTTCGGATCTCGGTGAGGCATGAATGTTGCATTTGTCTTACGGCACTGGATCTCTTCCCTGGAATCAGTAACCCTAAATTTGGGTCGGGCAACTGCTTATAGCCCATTGAGTTGCTCACGGTGGTCGTGTTAAACCCCCAACAACAACAAAAGGTGCTCATATTGAAATTTACTAACCTGCATAAAATTTGGTAAGTTACTGTTTAATAACTGATATCATAATCACCATCATCAACCATTATCAATCCACTGTTGGATGAAGGTCTCCCCAAATTTCTTCCACAATTGTGTGTCTTGGGTCTGTCTCCTCCATGTTACTCCAGCATCCAGCTGCCGAAGACTGAGGGCCAAGTTTGAAATTGTGTAAGCATCTTTGAGGGGTTTTGGCCATAACTCACCACGCTGGCCAAGCGGGTTGGTGAGTGTGGGATAGCATTTCTTCTAATCCCGATATATATTTTGGGATACTTCTAGCCCGGGAACCCTGTACTTTGGGATAGGTTTTGTAAGCTGCATAGCAAATTGTTCTGGTACAGGCTATTTTATTTGCAATTTCTTCCCTTATATACCACTGAATCAGATCAGTATTCCGTGTGTTAAGAGGGACTTTAAAGGAAAATCTATCCTGTACCTGAAGCTTTAATTCCTTTTGTACACATTTCTCGAACACTATTGTGTTCTGGTCTCCAAAATTTTGAGCGCCAATAAATAATGTACTTAGCTAATATATGCCGTAGCTGTAATTTTGAAAAATTGGTCAGTATTTTTTTTATTCAATTTATCTGAATTTGGAAGTATTTCGATATGTCACCGATTGAGATATTTTTTTTTTTAATTCTGACAAATTTTTCGAAATAATGACTAGAGCATATACTAATATTAGCTAAGGGCCTTTATTTGCACTCAAAATTATGAAGACTAGAGCGCAATAGCCTTTGATAAAATGTGTATAAATCGAATTAATATTGCAGCTATAAGCTAGATTTTACCTAGAGGCCCTCTTAAGTGCAACCATGTTTAAGTCTCATATTTAAAAATTTTTATTGTGAGTTCACTTTTAGGGACCATTTCCAATATCCCAAGTTGTTTTTTAGCCAAGCTCAGTCATCCTTATTTTCATTTTAAGCGGCTGCACGTGGAAATTCCCCTTGGCATTCGCTTGAAAGAAGAATAGCGGGAATTTAGTCAACAACAATCGGAATCCCCAAAATTTATACGCCTGCCTGCTGACTAAGGAACAGTCTGTCTTAAAATTCCTCTCCTAGTTCATCTTCTTTCCGCTGTGCCGCCTACTTCTTTATGCATAACACACCCTTATCCCATCAGACATCACAAACTGAAAAAGCATTCAATCATTCGCTGCTGAATCGAACTTTTTATTACATTCCATCTATCTTGTTCTTCCCTAAAAGAAATAAGGAAACAGAAATGTATTTTCCAATCTCATGAAGATAGCTGATGTATATAGAGAGTGCATGTATATATGTATGATATTTTTCTGCAACATGTATCCGAATTCTCTTGCTTTTCTGCTGTGATATAAAATACGAAAAATGATGATGAAAAGGGCTTTTTTCGGAAAATGGGATTAAAACTTGAATTATCTCAGATCAGCAGTACCCATGTCAATTTACTTCCAGCTGTATTTGTATTGGGCGTGAATTGTTTTTTGTGTATAACTTGTTTTTATTTCACAACACTTTGGAATCTGTAAAAAAGTAACATAATCGTAGGAAAAAAGTATTAAGCATTTTGTTAAGAATGATATTTTGTAGCTGAACTAAGAAGAGAAAGATATACACTCGACGTACATCGCAGGTTTATTTTGTACTCATCCCCGTAGAAGAATCGCGGCGACGTACATCGCGGGTTTATTTTGTACTCATCCCCGTAGCAGAATCGCGGCGATGGCCGACGTACATCGCAGATTTATTTTGGTCCTGCAGACATAAACGACATCCCCAGAACCCGATTAAACCATCTTGCAGACCTCCTAAGATGCAAGTTTTTCGCTTCTCAAAATTTCCGAAAACGGAAGTTAGCCGGAGTGAGGATTTCTCCCGTAATTGTAATTTTTTTCTATTAACAACATAAAAGTGTATGCTGATTAGATTTAATTAGTTTCTCAATAAAATTTTGATGTAGAGAAAAAATCCCTACATTCTCATCATCAAGAATTTATATAGCTGAAATAGGCTTCAAAAATTATCAGCATGCGTCGTGTTACGGTTTTTCTATCTGAGTGTTACGTTTTTTGGTTCTGAGAGGTTGGCAGGTCTGCAACTTGCGTCTGCGGTCACGGTTTTCACGTAATCGCTTTCCGTCTCACGCGCAATGTAAACGAATGTTAGTTCAAAGTACACCAGACTCCAAAATAGGTAGACAACATTTGTCTACCTATTGCCTTGAAAAAGTCTCCAAGTGGAGTGCGAAAGCTTGGCAAATCTATGTGCGTCTAACACCAGTAAATAAACGAATTTTTTATACGCTATGAGGGCTTTTTGATTGTAAACAATGGAAAAAAAGTAATTAACATCTGAATTTCATTTTTCAAATACCAAATCGAATAAACGTTAATGATTGTTTTAGCTCGGACTTCATTAAGAAAGGTAATCGCCAATATTTTCGCCAAAACTTTTTATCAATCGCCAAAACAATATTTTTTTCGCAAATTGTGAAGAACGCGATCGGCTGCGCGACCCCTGTACATACCACATAGTATGGCGTAGTATGACTACAACAGTGAGAGCAGGAAGTTACATAGGAAAATGCATGGCGTTGTTCATTCGAAATTGGGTGGCTGTTTTTCACTTAACGTGCCTCCCCTTTCTTAGATGACCATGCAAAGAATATCAAGTGGAGTATATTTGTATGAGCTTGAGTTTTACACTCATAGGACAGATCATTGTAACAACTTCTATTACCAGTTGTCCAATGTTCAGTGCGTTCACAGCACTGAACATTGGACAACTGGAAAAAGAGTCGCCTGATCCGGATGAGTCCAGGTTCCATTCCAGCTCCGACATGCCGACGGACAGGCCCATATTCTGTGCCGCGTCGATGAACAGCCACAACAAGAGTGCATGATTAGACGGAAACAGGCCGGCGGCGGTATGATATGGGAATCGTTCTCGTGGACGCCAGTGAGTTCCGTAATCCTCGGTGAAAAAAGCCGTCACCGGCAGATCCCACCGAACCACTGTTTCAGTTGCTTTATATAAAAACTGTTCATTCATCCGGATTGCACGGGGACTTTAGGTCGTGAGTGGCCTAGTGGTTAGAGCTGATCAGATGGTCGCGGAAACGATACCAGATAGGCTGTTTCTCCGATCCACTGAATACTTGCTTTGCATCGGATGTGGAAATTTCAGCTGTCGTCCCCAGGATGTTGTACCCCTCGTTACAAATAATGTCATCTGTTCCTTCCCCCGCCGTTATCTCTTCCTAGAAGTGCTCGTTGTGACGTCATAGTCTGGCAATCCCAGCCTTGGCGGCTCAAACTTTCAATCTGGCATTCTTACTTCTCTGACCTGTCTGCTCTCTATCGTATTTGAGCCGTTAGGTTCAATCTAATGTAAGGACGCTTCAGATGCACTCCAGAAAACCCCCCATGGGACATAGGTAGTTGCATCGAAACCTTCCTTATGGGTCTAAACCTCATGAGAAATTGCTTAGTATGTTAGAAAAAGGGAAAAAATAGCACTGGGCTCTTTCAAAAGGTCAACGTCCAGTTTCAGGGTTGATGCAGTTTACCTAATCTAATGGCTGAAGGATTCTCCCGTTGTGGATCCCGTCAAACATTTGCGGGAATGCAGTAGAACACATCAGTCCACGCGTTAGCGCCTTAGTGCATCTTCGAACTGCTGTGTACAAAATACATGAAGACACTTGCAGCGGTCTAGAATGTTCGATGCCACGCCGGGTACAAATGAGTATCGCTGCAATAAGCAGCCCAACCCTACAAACAGTTAAAGGAACTGGCAATGGGGAGGTGCGTAAATTAAGTGATTTCCGCATTATCCGTTGCTTTGAGTTATCTTCCTGATGCTGTATTGTTGCCAAGCGACAGGATATGTCATATTTAATTCCTTACGATGAAACAGAGGGAGTTGCAAGTGCGGTTCCGGACAGCTACCTCCGCTACGAAAAGTAGTCCCAAGCGTGTTTAGATCGAAAAGTAACACTCAGGGTCATCCTGTTTGTTTGCGAACAGTTTATCAGGATAAGTTGCTATGTAAGACAAATTTTCGAAAATGTTAGAGCGTTTTAAAAATATACGAGGTTTGTATCGAAGGTAATGCAAAAGTCGGCATAACTTTTTTTTATTAACTGACAGAGGTCGTTCAAATTCCTCATGTTGGTAGAGTAAATCTTCCTCTATAGTAACCCTTCTTCTTCATTGCAGGTAAATAATAGATTCCAAGCAGGAGCAACGTGCCGCCATTGAGTTCTTGACGAAGGAAGGGTGCAGGCTCTCCGACATCCACAGAAGGCTACAGAATGTTTATGGAGATGACACCATTGACAAGAGCAATGTGCACAGATGGATGAAGAAGTTTAAAGAAGGGGAAACCAGCACTGAAGACAAGCCACGCAGTGGGAGACCATCGTCTGCGACCACTGACACTAATCATCAGCGACTGGACGAATTGATTCGCGCGGAGAAACGACTTACGATTTGTAAGCTTGTTGCACACCTGGATTACAGTCACAATGCCATACAAAAGATGGTGGAAGGCTTAGGGTATTGGAAAATGTGTGCAAAGTGAGTACCTTGGCAGTTGACACCTGATTTGAAGGAGAGAAGGGTGGAAGTTTGCTCTGATCTGCTGAAAGCGTTTGAAGCCAATGAAGCGTGAGTGTATCTTTACGATCCGGAAACGAAGAATCAATCCATGGAATGACGTCACACCTCTTCACCAAGGCCCGAGAAGTTCAAGAGCCTGCGATCAACACAGAAAGTCAGGGTGACTGTTTTTGGGGATGACAGGGGTGTTATTCTCCTTGATTTTTGGAACATGGCCGTGCCGTGACCAGCAAGTGGTACATTGAGACACTCAAGAAGCTTAGAGAAGCCATAAGGAGGAAAGAGACCGAACAAGTATCTGAAAAGGATTCACATTCACCACGACAATGCGAGATCACACACATCTTTGGCAACAGATCAGGCGATCAGCAAATTAGACTGGTTGGTGGTCCTCTATCCACCGTACAGCCCAGATCTGGAGCCCTCCGACTTGCACCTGTTCGTTCCAATGAAGGACATTCTCCGAAGACAAGGATTTGATGACACAGACGAGGCGAAAGTGTCTGTGAAGAGAAGTGGGTGCAACAGTTCGCACCTGAATTTTTTTCAAAGAGGATTCGAAAGTTTGGTTCAACGATGGCGCAAATGCATCGCTTGTAATGGAGACTATGTTGAGCAGTACCTTTGTATATAGAGAAAAAATTACTCTACCAACATGTGCAATTTGAACGACCACTGTCAGTTAATTAAACAGTTATCTCCACTTTTGCATTACTTTCGGTACAATCCTCGTATTTGGCATTTAGCAGTTTCTCAATTAACTGCTTCGCCCACGTTCGGACCTTGTCAGTCTGGGAAATGTGGCGTTTAGTGGGAGGGTATGGGGTGGAAGGGATTGAAGTTCTCCCAACGTTCCCAACACAGAGATAATAATATATTGGCAGTCGAAGATATGCGAGGGAAGTGTACATAAACAGCCGTAAGAAAAACTTTTTTGAAGTACGCACGTGAATAAGAGGGAAGAAGGATCAGCGTAGGAGTAATGCTTGACAGCAAGCACAAACCAGGAGTGGAGCTTTACGCAGAGTGATACTATTCTTGCGGTCCCCCGGATACGCTGTGAGCTGCCGTTACCCTACCTTTCTTAGTAGTATACTCTTAAGTGGAGTATCGAGAGAGGAGTCATAGGCAGGCTAGCAATACGATTGGTTTTTTCTCTTATTGTCAATGCAGACAACGTCGCTATTCGGAGATGTTGCTTTTATTGTTTTCTGTACGTTGAGATGCTCATCTTACCTCATTAAATGGAGATATTTCTTAACCCTGCCTTGTTTCTTTACCATAACAATCTTATATATGCTATCGAATCCCCGGATTTTACTATTTCAACAGGTTCTTCCCACGAGCCATACTTGCTTTTCAAGCACAGAACTCTCCTAAAGCTTCGATGTTGCAGTTCGTTCGTTTCGAAAGGTTCATTTTCTTAGAGCTTCCGAAATTTTCCGTGGTCACAAGAACACATTAGAATTTTTTACGTTTTCGCGGTATGCTACGAAGAATTCTTACATCTTTACCATGACTGTTTTTTGCATTTTATCGTATTATTAGAAGAAATAATCTCTTCTCCATCCAAACGCGTGCACTTGTTTCTTAATCTTCTTATCTATCGATTTTATTTTCTCCTATAGGCTGAACTCCTCAAATATTTTATTTCCACCGCATTTATTTTATTTTCATCTTCTTTGTCCTTTCACACGAATCATCCCTCACGATGTTTTATTTAAATAAGATTTCAGAGAACATTTCTACACGTCTCATGGCAGTGGAAGTCTGTTTCGGTCATGGAAACATAAAATGTTAGATTTTGCGTCCAAATGGAAAATCTCAATGCAAAAAAACAGTTCTTCCTACTTGTTTTTTACTGCATGCTAAATAAAATTGCATGTTAGTATTTCTTGTTTTTTACTGCAGTCAATAAAATTGCATGTTAGTATTTCTTTTGAGATAAATATTTTCCCCTGGAAAATTCAGACTACTGTGTTATTGTATTAATATAAAATATTTGTCAAGAAATTTACATTCGTCGAAATTTCGTGAGACTTAGGCTTTCCACGGCATTTCTGGTAGGATACGCAATTTTATTCGAACGAAGTGATTTTATTGTACTGCAAAATGAGTTATTAAATTGCCCATGTCATCTAAGCCCAACGGCGTCCTACTCAGAAAATTTTTACTGTGATTATAATCCCTCTCCCCCTTGTTTTTGTTTTTATGTTCATCAAAGTACTCAATGTCTGTATTTCTGTTCCAGCTCCCTTGCAGAAAATAAATCACCTTTAAAAATAAGCGTATCTTGTTCGTAAACGCTTATACCTTATCTATGCATTTTGACATTTCGCGAGTGCGTGTCGTGTTTTCAAGTGATGATGCATGGTCCTTGATACACTGCTGGAAAGTGAAAAAAGAACACTCAGAAGGAATGCCGGTACGAACGTCATATTATAATATGTTAATTGTTAAGAGCAGTAGAAACTGTGATCCAAGATGGAATATCATTGGATAAAATAATGACGTCACTGCGGACGACAACATGCAGATGTACGCTGCGCGTGTTTTGGCGTCGGGGGTCAAAGGAGCATTCGCACACTCGCAGACGTCAATCCGGGCAACACAAGAGGATCAGCGTATGAGAGGGCGGCGTTGGCAGGGGATGGCGCAGTGGTCTAAGCGATGGCTTCTGATCATTCGTCCGAGATGGGTCCGGCTTCGAATCCCGTTGAAGCATGGATGTTGTGTTTGTCGTACGGCGCTGGCTCTCTCCCTTCCCTGGGGCCAGTGGCCCTAAATTAGGGACGGGCGACTGCTTGTAGCCCATTGAGTTACTCACGGCGGTCGTAAAACCTCCAGACAAAAAAAAAAAAAAAAAAAAGAGCGGACGGCTACGGCGTCACAAATTCGATCCTGTGTCATACCAAGGGTGCCTACCAGAGCGGTACGGAATCGTTTGTTGGAAGCAGGACTACGGGCACACGTGCCGTCGTCATGGTTATCACTAACTCGTGGTCACCGTCGAGCACGTTTGCGGTGGTCTTAATTGGAGGGTAGAATGGCGGTCTGTGGTCTTCAGTGATAAAAGCCGATTCTGCTTGGGAGCGTCTAACGGTCATGTACGCGTCCGAAGGTGACAAGGTGAGCGGTTTCTGCCATCGTGCATCCTCCAATGGCACATAGGCCCCACGCCGGGCAACATTGTGTCGAAAGCTATTAGCTATCAAATCTCGTACGAGTCTGGTGCTTGTACGAGGTACACTGAATAGTACGTACGTCAGCGACATCGTGCAGCTGGTCGTCCTGCCATTTTTGAGTGCGATCCCCGAAGTGAAATTCGAGCAGGATAACGCCCGCCCACACTCCTCCCGGGCAACTCAACATGCTCTTCATTCAGGCTGTGCATCAACTTTCTTGGCCAGCGCACTCACCGAAATTGTCTCCAATCGACTGTGCCGGGGACTGGATCTGACAAAAGACTCTTTCACGGACCCCAGCAGGCAGTGACGATCTCTGAATTACGCCTCCAATTTGGTCGTCCTTCTTATTCAGGCTGTGCATCAACTTTCTTGGCCAGCGCACTCTCCGGACTTGTCTCCAATCGATTATGTCGGGGACTGGATTGGACAAAAGACTGTTTCACGGACCCCAGCAGGCAGTGACCATCTCCGAATTACGCGTCCAATTTGAAAGCGCATGGAATGCTATACCCCAACGTGATATCCAGCATTTGTACGACCGATTGCATGCCATATTGGAAGCTTGTATTGCTGCTGAAGGAGGTGCAACACCTTATTAAAATGTGCCTTTTTTACACTGTAATATGCATTAAAAGGTAAAATAAACATTGAATCATTTCACATGTGTGATCATTTTCCTTTCTTAACAAGTTGTTACTATGGCATAAATCTCAGACGCAGCTGCAGGTGTTCTTTTTACACTTTCTGGCAGTGTATTTACTGGTAGATGCCTACGGTGTTCCTGTTTGAGCTCAAAGCATTCAAAATTGTAAGAATAAATATATATGTTAATAATTGTTTTTTGAAAATGTGTTCACTATCTTTTTGTACCCAATTTCAATAGAAAATTCACTTATCCGGATTTTTGAATATACGGACCGACCCTGGTATCTATTAATCCGGATAATTGGAGTTGCATTGTAATCTGAATTCTGAAAGCACGGTCACTGAATTAACTTGTGCAGCAGTGGAACTTGTTTTCTGGAATTACAATGTCAAAATACCCGTAATACGGAACTTCAAGCATCCGTGATATTAAGCCTATGCTGGCATGCTCGAAAATAGAGTTAACTTACTGAGACAGAAAAGAACGTTGGTCATATAGCTGAACTTTGGAGTAAAATTTATTAAATTGAGAATAGATTTATTTCTGTAATTTTCGTAGTGCTGCCTAGTACGCTACGTAGCTGTTAGTATTATCGATCGAATTACTGCTTTAGTTCCAGTGCAGCTCTTCCACGAAAATAATAAATTCAGAACTTTTATAGTATGTGGCTTCCAGTTACAGGCGTAACGGAACGGAGTTCACAATGAACTTTACCATTCACTGTAAATTGGCTGGTTTATGCTTGAGAGCGAGAGAGGCGACGTTTGTGAGAAAAAGTTCTTTTTCAAGTAAGTTCAAAAGCCCTTGATGTTCGCTTCGGATTGTTGTTGATTGGCCATGAAGGGCTTGACCAGACGTTCATTGTCAGCGATTTTACAAGAGCTTTTCAAAAGAACAGCAAACGGCTCTTTGTGTATCTTGTCATTGAATACTTTTCTCTCTGAATGTGACTAGTCATTCTCCTTCGCAAGTATTGAACTTTAGTTAGATTGCATCGGCACCTTCTCTCGAACGGTCTTGGAAAAGGAAAAGAATTCTAATGACTCCGAGATGAATTGCTCATCGAGGAAACTTTTCCGTACCCGTCTCAGATTAAAAAAAAAAAAAAAGCCAAGAAAGATGTACATCACGATTGCTGTGGACAGGTTAGTCGATTTCTTGTAGGCTCGCTTCCTCCCTTATTTAACTTCGGCGATGTTCACGCATCTGATAAAGTCCCTCATGTCTGCGAAACTTCGTGTGTAGAATTTATGTCGTGTATATGGGAAAACTCCTTCAGAAGTTGAGATTCGCTTCCACTCGC
This sequence comes from Macrothele yani, assembly GCA_039090855.1. Lineage (NCBI taxonomy): Eukaryota > Metazoa > Arthropoda > Arachnida > Araneae > Macrothelidae > Macrothele > Macrothele yani. The sequence continues at coordinate 153,686,058 of CM077027.1, read as the reverse complement.
ACGAAGAAAAGTAATTTCCTTCCTTCGGATTTTTTTTCATTTCTTTACACAACATGAGAACGAATTGAAAGTCCAGACCGAAAGGCAACTTATTGCGAAAATTTATAGCTGTGTATTCCTCGCAAATGCTAGTCAACACTACTGGGCTGTGTTCAAATACTGCCCTTAAGTCAGTCCCAAGACAAATGGAAAGATGCCGCACGTGCAAAACAGTTCTCATCACGTGCAGCCCTAAAAGAAAATCTATTTTATTTGTAATTTTACAACTATGCTCTTATTTTCTCTCCCAGCTTTTAGCCAGATGGTGTAGTACCTGGTTTATTGCTTTTGCTGCCAATGGCTGGTATCTCATAAATCCTATTGACGTTCTTTTCATTTGGGCTACTTAATAATGCCATTTCTAAATCCCCCCCCTTCCTCCTTTGTTGTTCATTCTGAGTGACTTACAGCACGAATGCATGATTTCAGAAAACGTTTTCCAAGAAATAGGATAACTCTGCAGATCAAAGTTCAGCCACAAAATTTCTCCAGAGGCGGCTAAAATTGAAAACTTTTGATCTACAGGCGTTGGACAGAATAATGCTCAGAGACCTGCAGAGACCTCACACCACGCTCTGAGACCTGACTTTTAATGCAGCTGCGTACGTCGTAATACGCAGAGATATCCACCACTTTTGGGTTGTTAATAGCTTTGTTTAGAACCTCAAGGTCCTGTTTAAGTGCGTTTAAAGTGTCTTGTTGCAAAATTTCTTTTAGTGTGACCACGAAATGAGTGACCTAACGGGCTACGAAAGAGGACTAATTGTCGGTGGCCGGTTACTTGGTGCCTCCTTGACAACAGTAACCAGAGTAATGGGGATATCGAGAGCTACTGTGTAGCGTCATGACAAGATACTGTGTTCGTGGCCCAACCTCGTCTGCGAAACACAAGATTGGCCGGAAAACGACCCTGACTAATAGAGAGAGACAGGAGATCATTAAAGAGGATTGTTACCCGTAATGAGAAGGCCACGGTTCCAAAAATTAGTGCGGAGCTCAATCTACATCTCAAGACCCCAGTATTAACGAAAACAGTGAGCAGGGAACTGCTCGAACAAGATATTCATGGCAGATCTGCTATTGTAAACCTCTGGTGACCCTGGTAGATGCACAATGGTGACTGCAGTGGCGCCAGGAGCATAGCAACGTGGACTGCTGATGCATAGAAGAGTGTAATGTGGTCGGATGAATCCACATTCACACTCTTCCCCACCGCAGGACGTGTTTACGTGTGGAGAACACCGGCAGAAGCGAAAAATCCAGACCTTCTGCCCCGGGCAGTGCAGCATGGTGGTGGTTCTGTCATGCTCTAGGCTGTCATGTCGTGGTTTTCATCAGGTCCCCTGATCACCTTGAAAGGACGGATGACTGGCAGGGCGTATGAAACCATTTTGGCCGATCAAGTCCCTCCAATGCCTCAGGCATTGTTTCCTGAAGGGGATGCCATCTATCAAGATGATAACGCCCCAATTCACAGAGCTCGGAATGTCTTATAATTGTTTGAGGAACATGAAAACGAACTTTCACACCTTTCTTGGCCTCCCCAATCACCAGACTTACGAGCCACTGTGGTCTGTGATGAAAATAGAGTAAGATCCCGTTATCCTCCTCCTGCATCTCTCAAGGACCTGGAGCAGTTTCTGCATGAAGAATGGTGTAACATCCCACTAACCACCATCCAGGATTTGTATGCGTCCATTCCAAGGAGGATTCAGGCGGTTTTGAATTCCAAAGGTGGTCCCACACCCTACTAGGTACGTAAAACCTTCTTTCTGCATGAAGAATGCTGTAACATCCCACTAACCACCATCCAGAATTTGTATGCGTCCATTCCAAGGAGGATTCAGGCGGTTTTGAATTCCAAAGGTGGTCCCACACCCTACTAGGTACGTAAAACCTTCTTTCTGCATGAAGAATGCGGTAACATCTCACTAACCACCATCCAGAATTTGTATGCGTCCATTCCAAGGAGGATTCAGGCGGTTTTGAATTCCAAAGGTGGTCCCACACCCTACTAGGTACGTAAAACCTTCTTTCTGCATGAAGAATGCGGTAACATCCCACTAACCACCATCCAGAATTTGTATGCGTCCATTCCAAGGAGGATTCAGGCGGTTTTGAATTCCAAAGGTGGTCCCACACCCTACTAGGTACGTAAAACCTTCTTTCTGCATGAAGAATGGGGTAACATCCCACTAACCACCATCCAGGATTTGTATGCGTCCATTCCAAGGAGGATTCAGGCGGTTTTGAATTCCAAAGGTGGTCCCACACCCTACTAGGTACGTAAAACCTTCTTTCTGCATGAAGAATGGGGTAACATCCCACTAACCACCATCTATGCATCCATTCCAAGGAGGATTCTGGCGGTTTTGATAGCCAAAGATTGCCCCACATCTTACTAGGTACGCGAAAAACCTTCTTTTCCTAGGTGTTTAAATTATTCTGTCCAACCCCTGTAAGTGTCACCGTTTCTGCTAACAAAGGCACGCAAATATTATGCAGCACTACAGCTGGTACTTAGAAATGCGTTTTCTACTTACGTCGAATATTATATCAAGGCTGCAAACTTATAATTCGATTAATGCGTTTTCTGATCTATTGCTTCTGTGCTTAAAATGGAGACAGCCCAAAGCATTTTTTAAAATAAAGTAAGAAGCTGTTCCGCATCCGATTCCCTATCTGGAATGGTCTTTGCTGCGGGACAAAAAAATACTGTGCACTCTTGTTTGTGAACATTTGTGAAAATTACAACGCCAAGAAAAAAATTCTCTATTGAAATGGAATTTATATCAGATTCCTCATGTTATAAGAGATAACTGGTTACATTTGTAGAGCTATACAAGATTTATTCGCTTCAAAACTCAGCATCCTGTGAAGCCAACCTGAGCAAAAATAATAGTCTCTACATGGCGTGGCACTGAATGGAAGAGGTTTTTGATAACGTCCTGGGAAATAGCTTATCAGACTGCTTCCATGCTAGACCAGAGTTCATCTGTGGTGACTATCGGAGGCGCTTGACGGTCCAGTCCCTTAGCTACCATGTCCCAGACATGTTCAATAGGAGACATATCAGGAGAACGTGCAAGCCATGGAAGAAATGGTATCTGGAGTGCACGGAAGAGTCTTTGGATATTCCGGCCCACATGTGGCCGAGCATTGTCCTGCTGGAATATAGCTGCAGGACAATTTTGGAAGAAGGGTACCACCTCTGCTTCTAAAGCATCTCTGATGTATCTCTGGCTGTTGAGAGATCCTTCAGTTTCTATCAGGCGAGATCGCGAACTGAACCCAATGACGCCTCATACCATGACGCTTGGTTGGGCCGGTGTGATACTGCTGCAGAATTCACACTGCAAGCTGCGGTTCACCACGATGTCTTCGAACACGTATGCGACCGTCATGGTTCATCAAGTTGAATCGTGACTCTTCAAAAAACACGACTTGTTGCCAATCAGCACGCCATTGTCCGTGTTCAAGACCCCATTGCAACCTGAGGCGTCTGTGGTTGAGGATCAAAGGAATGCTCAGCAAAGGGGTGCTAGCGGCCAGTCCTCTGTAAGCAGACAACGTCGAACTGTGCTGGAGAAGGACGTGCAGTTCCGCCTTTTTTACCGTTCCCGTGCATGTTTGCATTTCTTGCCGTGCAGTTGACCAACACCGGCTGCACTTAACAGTCCAGAAGGCCGCAAGCTCCCCCACCCCTGGACTAGGGGGAAGGGAAAGGGGCGAAACAAGTTCCTCTTTAAAGAGACTTGTAGTGTGAGTAATATTAGGTGCACAAATAAGTTTTAAAGCGTTTTAAGACAACGTAACATGTAATTTGTGAGAAAACAACGATACCTTTACGAATAAAAATATGCGCAATCGTTATCTATCACCTTCCGCCATCGGTCGGGCAGCTGACGGATTCCAGCCATGAAGAATACTTCGTCGTGTGACGCGATGAAGTCGTCAACCCGGTTTTGCACTTCGTCACCTGTCCGGAACTTTACAGCAGACAAACCATATTGCATCGATCGAAACAAATAATAGTCTGAAGGTGCTATTTCGGAACAATACGCCGGGTACTCCAAAACTTCCCAGCCAAGCGTCAATAACATTTCCTTGACCGATTTCACGACATGTGGCCTAGCGTTGTCATGCGGTAATTTCACGGGACGTAATCTTTTGCCTGTGAATGAATGTTTCCGACAGATTTCCTGGTTCAATCGCAGCAATAGTTGCTTGTAGCGATCAGCAGTAACAGTTTGACCTTGTTCCAGTAGTTCATAATAGAGCACACACACCCTGTATCCCACCAGATGCACAGCATAACTTTCTTGGGGTGAATATTGCGTTTCGGTGTCTAAATCGTTGCTTCACCGGGGTCTGTTTTTTGCGTTTGGGATTGTCGTACCATATCCGCTTTTCATCACCCGTAACGATTTTCCACAGGAAATACTTTCTGTGTTGCTTATTCAACAGATTCAAACACTTCATGACACGCTCATCCTTGTTGCTCTTGCTCAGGTCAAGTGGCACCCATTTTATTTATTTCTGAATCTTTCCCATTGCGCGTAAACGATTGGAAATGGTTTGTTGAGTTACCCCCAGTTGTTTTGCTAGTTCTTTTTGCATTTGAGATAAATTTTCATCCAGCAATGCTTGCAGTTCCTCATGTGCAACCTTCTGCGGGGCGCCGCTACGTCCTCGATCGCTAACATCAAAAGCACTTGCTTTAAACCGTCTTAGAAACCAAAACCCACACGTGCTTTTCGATACAGTGTTCTCCCCCAGAATGGAACAGATCGATGCCCACATGCTTTTGCAGCACTTTTTCCTTGATGAAATTCGTAAAAGAATGAAGTGTCAAATAAATGCAGTATCGCTTGCCGTTTTTCACCTACCGATGTGCAAGTGCGTTTCACTGTTGGGTATAATTGTCATTTTCCTGTAGGACTTCCGTCCACAGTGAGTAGAGTTTAGGTCCCAGCCACCTACAGCGAGATCGCCTTTTAAGCAGGACACAGAAACGGAAGGAATGAGAGCAGGTCTAGCGACTTTTGACAGAACAGTTTGTAGTGAGATTAGAGTACAGTAGATGGCGCCACCGTACAAGTACGATGTTGCACACAGAGGGGTGAGAGAATTTCAGGGGGGATTAGGAAAGGATACCCATTTAACCAGTTGGTCCAGCCTGGGGGCCGGAACTTAACGTGCTCGTCCGATGCACGGCGGATATTCAGCGATTGTTAGTAAATCACACCATCTCTGAAAGATCAGCTCAGGTTCAAACCTGAGGACCTTGCATCGATAGTCTGACTCGCTAACCACTAAGCCATCCGCGGCTCTTCACTGTTGGGTAAACTTCTGTGTCACATTTTATACTGTGGACCAATTACGGTCACATGAAAGCATCGCGGGGGAATGTCGAATATGTAAATTAGCGGTATACGTCACACAAAAAACGATTTAAAACTTATTTGTTCACCTAATATATGAACGATAGTGTAAATACAGATGAGGTCTGTAACTTGTAGTGAAGGCGGCTGGGAAGAAACAAATAGCTTTTTTTTTTTTTTTTTGCGTGAGTTGTGTGTTTGAAAAAAATTTAGACATTAAAATTTTAACAGGGATAAAGGGGATAGAAAGAAATCTTTGTATTTATAGATGGTTGAAGTGTATTTTGAATTAATAGAAGAGTAAAAGTTTCTCATGTCCGGCTCAGTCGACAGAGGTTATGCATCAGGAAAAAAATGTCTTAGAATTTGCGGAAACATCGTAGCAAAAGAGTGTCTTAAAACTTTCCGAAATAGTGTACACAAATATTGACTTAGAATTTTTCGAAATACAGTAGGAAAACATTCTTATAATTTGCCGATATTACAGTATAGGAAGATTATTTTAAAATTTGCCGAAGTAGAGAAGGGATTGGGATTGTCTTATCTGCCGAAATACAGTTCAAAATATTGTTTTAGAGTTTATCAAAATGGAGTAGAAACACTTTGGATGTGCCGAAATACAGTATACCACGATTGTTTTAGATTTTGCTGAAGTAAAGGAGGAAATAATTGTCCTAAAATTTGATGTAGTACAATACAAAAATATTGTTTTAGAATTTATCGAAATGGAGTAGAAAAAAAAGACTTGTAGGATTTGTCGAAATAGAGTATAGGAAGATTTTTTAGAATTTGCCGAATCGGCGAAGAAAAGTGTGTCTTAGAATTTGCTGAAATACAGTTCAATTTTTTTTTTTTTAGAATTTATCGAAATGGAGTCAAAAATCTTTGTCTTAGAATGTGCTAAAATACAGTATAGGAAAATCGTTTTAAAAATTTTCAAGCTAGAGAAAAATATGCTTGTTTTAGAATTCGCTGAAATATAGTACAGAAAGATTGTCTTGGAATTTTTCGAGTTATAGTGGTCGCATCTTGTATATTTCCAAGGAGAGACAAAAAAAATCAAAGATCTTATGGTTAATAGCTCTTTCAGCAACGTTTCAGCAATCTGTTCTTAGTCTTGCTTTTCTTTTCTTCTTCCCATCATTCATCCATTTTGTGTTCAACTGAGACTCATAAAAATGGAGGTACTTATTGCCAGTCATGGCAGAATAAAAATGACGCAAGTCCTGAAAGCTTTTAACATCACAGAATAAATTTCAAAGTAGCTTATATTTGCACCTTGCTCCTACAGGTTGAGATAATTAATAAGTAATGTCGTATCGACAAGAAAATCCGACTGCCAGATCCACTTATCATCCGCTATTTTCTGCATCACAGCAAAGCTGGTTATCATTAATATTTCTAATTCCGAAAGAAGAGCGGAAAGAATTTTTCCACACAGCTTAATCATCTTATTTTAGCAGTGATAGATTACGTCGTAACAGCATTTAGAATCAATTTTCTGGAAAGTCATTCGTTGCTTCAAAGACCGGATCGCCAAATCGTTGCATCGCAAAAGTTAAGTTGCATAAAAAGAAAATACTTAACGGTTACCCTTTTAAGTGATGAACTTATTATTAATATGTAATGTTCGGCAATGTTAATCACTCGCGATACTTAATCAGGGATTTAAATACGTTAACATATTCAATTCCTATCGATAAAACGCGATGAACAAAATCATTAAATGTATGTGAGTGTATACGTACAGCGAAGACTCAAAACAGATCAGATCATATGTAGAGGATTTTAGGAAGGGAGTGTCTGACCCCAGGTCTTAAACAACCCTTAGAAGTAGGAAGCTAGGAGATTTGGGTTAGAGTGCCCGATAAGAATATCACACGGAAGCAAGGTAGAAAGGGGGAGGATGACGCCCTTATTTATAACCGGGGGCCCACAACCCGTGCCCGGCGGCTTAACGTGGCCATCCGACGCATGGCGGATATTTAGTGGTTCGAGCCTGTCTGAGGTCGAACCTGATATTTTTCCGCGGCAGTCACGAACGTTAACCACTTAGTCATCCGCGGCCCTAAAACCCAAGATCTTCTGACCAGCGTGTCTTTATGCAAATCGAAGCAACTAAAGGTAAACAACGGGACGTCTAAATTTCATGGAACGGTATAAGTAACACCCGGTACCAGGGTCGGACTGGGCCCTCCAAAAGGGGACAGACCTTGGATTTTCAGAGGGCGTGAAACATTTTGGCGACAGGGGAAGTGCATTCTTCTGTTGTACTGGTTGGAGTAGATGAAATGAACAAAAAAAAAAAATTCTAAACTGTTCTGTCTAAGCTTTTTCAAAAAAATCAGCCAGGCCCAATCCTTGCAAGTCTTTCTCCTTTGAGTTTGAGTACTTTCTTCAAGATCTACATCCACTTGCTGCAGAATATCATCTTATTTTTGCTCTTGTTCATCAATTTTTTGTTCTTGCTCAACGTTACATTCCAAATTCTCAGTCTCAACAGAATCAATACTCATCTTTTCATCTTGTACAAGAAGATGGATGTGTAGCGCTTTTGGAGCCTTCTGATTGTGACACACAGAAAGTTGTGATTTTCGCACATGATTTGCCTGGAGAGCTTTTGGAAGAAACAGTATAATTTTCAAGAGCAATATGCCATTATGTCTTAAAAGAAAAGTGTTTGATCAATGCATCCTTCCAGTGCTTACGTATGGTGCAGAGACGTGGACCTTAACTAAAAGAGACACACAAAAGCTGCAGACAACTCACAGCAGCATGGAGAGATGCATGCTTGGTGTAACCAGGAGAGATAAGAAGAGGAACTCGTGGATCCGAAAAATGACAAGTGTGGAAGATCTCATGATAAGAGTGAAATCCCTGAAACGGCAATGGGCTGGACATACTGCCAGAAGGGCAGACCATCGATGGACAGTCGTAATTTTAGATTGGATTCCAAGGGACAGGAAAAGACCCAGAAGAAAACCACATGGAAGATGGGTGGATGAAATTCGAAAGTATGCGGGAGTAACATAGAGGAGGCTGGCACAAGACAGACTGTTGTGGAAGAGTCTTGGAGAGACCTTCTTCCAGCAGTGGATTGATAATGGTTGACAGTGATGATGTTAAAAGAACAGGTACGAATGAACAAGCAAAATACCGATGAAGAAAGATAATCGAGTACGAGTATATGGATCAGGGCTCAGCAGTGGCGTAGCCAGAAAATTTTTAATATGGGAGGGAGCTTCATCTAACATTACTAGTCACAGTAAGTTCATTAGAGAAATTAGAAATAGAAAAGGGCGAGAGACAGATCGTTGTTATCAAAACTCATTCGAGAGAGTTGTGTTATGAGCTCCGTAAGTTTATATGGATACGAACTTGAAGGCCTACGAAAGGCTCTTCCTACTAACCAAACTTAGTAATTAAATAATAGTTCTTGTTGTTTAGTAACTTAAATTTTCTTAATTGTTACCTCAGTAACGAAAAATTACGCAGGAGCCGAACACACCCAGCACACGTCTAAAATCAACAATAAACGCAATCACTCTGGCGCGTAAGCAACTGAACAGCTGATTTCCACTGCTCCGAGGGTGCCACGCGGTTCAGATCATATGTAGATGATTTTAGGGAGGGAGTGTCTGACCCCAGGTATTAAACAACCCTTAGAAATAGGAAACTGGGAGATTTGGGCTAGAGTGCCCGTAAGCTACTAAACAGCTGATTTCCACTGCTCCGAGGGTGCCACGCGGTTCAGATCATATGTAGATGATTTTAGGAAGGGAGTGTCTGACCACAGGTCTTAAACAACCCTTAGAAATAGGAAACTGGGAGATTTGGGCTAGAGTGCCCGATAGAAAAGTGACACGGAAGCGAGGTCGAAAGGGGGAGGATGACGCCCCTATTTATTACCGGGGGTAGTACCCGGTGCCCGACGGCTTACCGTGCCCATCCGACGCACTGCTGATATTTAGTGGTTCGAGCGTTCGTACCTAACTGGGATTGAACCTGAGGTTATCTCCATGGCAGTCATGAACGTGTTGACCACTGCGCCACCCGCGGCTCTTCTGCCACACGGATCATTGAAGCGGTGTGTCTCATCTCCCGCTGTCGCCGGACGCCGATCGTCCCTTGTTATTGAACTTCCCTCACCACCCTCTGAAATTGTTCTCTAAATTTAATTTCGGCAGCCTCCTCTTCCTGATTATTCTAATATTAATTTGAATTTAAATTTCTGATTCTCATAATTACACTTTTTTATATCACCAAGAGGAAAGCGGAGCCTGCTGAGAGCGCTCCGGTCCTAGGGCCGGTGAGCGAGTCAGAGCCTGCCTGGTACTGATCTCTATTAATCAGTGTTATTCTTGCTCTTCATGGGAAAAGTAGCGGACATACACGAGTTTGACTAAAGCCAAATTGTAATGGCCAGAAGACTGGGTCAGAGCATTTACAAAAAGGCAAGGCTTGTGGGTTGCTTACGGTCAGCCGTGGTTAGTACCTTCGAAAAGTGGCTAGGCTTGTGGGATGCGTACGGTCAGCTGTGGTTAGTACCTTCGAAAAGTTGCAAGGCTGCTTACGGTCGGCCGTGGTTAGTACCTTCGAAAAGTTGCAAGGCTTGTGAGGTGCTTGCGGTCAGCCGTGGTTAGTACCTTCGAAAAGTGGCAAGGTTTGTGGGATGCTTACGGTCAGCCGTAATTAATACCTTCGAAAAGTGGCACGGCTTGTGTGGTGCTTACTGTCAGCCGTGGTTAGTACTTTCGAAAAGTGACAAAGCTTGTGGGGGTGCTTACGGTCGGTCAGCTGTGGTTAGTGCCTCCGAAAAAGTGGCAAGGCTTGTAGGGATGCTTACGGTCAGCCGTGGTTAGTACCTTCAAAAAGTGGCAGGTTTGTGGGGGTGCCTACGGTCAGCCGTGGTTAGTACCTTCAAAAAGTGACAAGGTTTGTGGGGGTGCCTACGGTCAGCCGTGGTTAGTACCTCCGAAAAGTGGCAAGGCTTGTGGGGGTGCTTACGGTCAGCCGTGGTTAGTACCTTCAAAAAGTGGCAAGGCTTGTGGGGTACTTACGGTCAGCTGTGGTTAGTGCTTTCGAAAAATGGCCACAGGAGGGGAAAAACTACGAAGGGCAAGGTGTGGGCCAACCAAGGCTCAACGATGCTAGAGGTGAGCGAATGTTTATCCCCTATGGTACGAGCCAACAGAAGGGATACTGTGGCGCAACTCGCCTGTAATTTGAATCCTGATGACGAGAGTAATGCATTACAACACACAGCACCTGAAATCCTGCTGAAAATGTGGCTACGGAACTCCAATCCGATCCAAGTGTCCATGCTAACCTCTCTTCACCGTCTACTATGGGGATGTGAGCATCAAAACTGGACCTCGAATGATTGGAAGAACATCATCTCTTCCGATGAATCTCGTTTCCTGTTCTACTATGTGGACAGCTAGGTGCGCGTGCGTCGTTTACCTGGGGAAGTGTTATCTCCAGTATGCCGTTGGAGAAAAACAAGCCGATGGAGAAAGTGTAATGCTTTGGGCAATGTTCTGCTGGAAAACCCTGGGTCCAGTCATTCATATGCAGGGAACTTTGACACCTACCACCTAGCTAAACATTCATGGCTACGCTATTCCCCTCTAGTAGTGCCTTCTTCATTAGCATAATGCGCCATGTCACACTGTTCGAGAATGGTTGTAAGAACATTAGAAAGACTTTCCAGTCCCTGGCCTCCAAATTTCCCGGAAATCGATCCAATCGAACATGGTTCATGTTGGAACAGCGAATCTAATCTGTGACAGCTCAACCATCTAATTTGCAAGAGTTAGAGATTCTGCTGGTAACGTTTGGCACAAGACACCTTTAAAAGAAATCTTGTAGCGTCAATCCGTTCTAACGAAACCATGCCTCGTCACTGAAAAAAGTGTTGTTAAGCTGGTTAGTCACATAGTTGCGCGTGAAACTCGTAAACCATTGGCAGTAGGCAATGCGCTTTTCCGAGTTCAAAGGACGTAGCTCTTGCACTACTCAAATTCTGTTCGGTCGTAGTTTTAGACATTTAGTAGCCCTCTGGCAGGCTGAATACGATGCCCCTAACTCTTGAGACAGCCGCCAAAGTGACTTCCGGGGAGGGCGCTACTGGGAAAAGTGAATTTTCTCCAGAAACGTGGTTATCACCACGGCCGGCCGGCCACTTTTAGGCTTATCCTGAACACAGCCTGTCTCACGAAACCGGTTCACAAAGTCATACACAGTTGTTTTTCCTGGTATAGGAGCACCAGGAAACTTCCTTTGAAAGAGCTAGATGCAACATTGGTAAGATTTTTCTGCAAGATAAACTTCTAACAAAGCGACTCTGTTTTTGCGTGAGACTAATGGCTCAGTGAACGTTACTGCTTGCCAACGCCCGCGTAAGCGTAGTGTCACGTGGTGCTATCACGTATCGCAGCTCGTACTCCAAGGTCACACACAACAGCCACAGGCAGCAATACTCGGATATCTTTTATGGATTTACAGCAAATACGTTTTAAAGTAAAGAGTTCGGGGATTTTTGGATCACCCTGTACATCAGCAGAGAAAAAAAGCTCACGCCCTCTGGTGACCAAACCATTATTTACCAAAAATTAGAAATTATACGCAAAACAATTCCCATCAGAAGCGTGCGTTATCCGATGCAGGAAGAATTTTTCAAGTCGGGAGTTTTTGAAGCAGAGATATATTGGGTGAAATGCAGTTAACCTTTTGGCCCCCAAGCGAAAAATCTATGCGTTACTTAAAAAATAGCCTGTACCTAAAATAGTCTTTCATGTAAATGACGTCGAAAGGAAAAAATATTTTTTTCAATCGGATATTTAACAGCAAATATATATGAATAAAATGTATTTTGAGTTCGATATCATCTGCATCTACGCCCTCTAGTTATGCATCGGGAAAAAGAAAAACCGAAATGCGAGGATCATAATTCTCACATTTAGGCTTCCCAGTCAAGCATTTATCTGGCGGATTGTTTTTCTTTTATGAGCTAACCTCTGAATCTCAGAGAACAGCTTCATATATATATTTAATAAAATGAACCACAATATACTGTTTGAAAAACTAATAGCAATACATCAGATGTGCATTATAGGAATTATTTTAGAGAGTACCTCAATAGGAAATAAAATCCATCAAAAATCGAAACATTTTGTTGCAAGCCAAAAATACCAGTAGAAAGTTCAGGAGACTGCCTTTACGTGGAAAAATCAGTAGATTCCTGTGATTTACGAATGTTATTTAGTAGACAGTAGTCAAAATCAGTATTATATTGACAAGACAAAAATGGCAACAGGGACTGGAAATAATTTTGCTTTTAAGAAAGCGGAGGAAGATGCTTAAGTTCAATAACAACGAAAGAAATTATTTGTATTTAACATAACCTAAAAGTAACGGCAAGCCTTTCTTCGGGAGGATCTACACATATTTCTATAACATACTGAACATAGGTTTTTTTATATATATACTCGTACTATATAGCTCTCTATTCATTGAAAGATTTTTGTGATATTCTATAATAATTATTTGTCTTTCATCCTTAAGTGATGCTTCGGAGCTTACGGGGAGTGTATCACATTCGTAACGGCCAACTAAACAAATTTCTTTCTTTTCCATTAAAAAATAAAATAAAAAGAATTAACTGTGTACATGTTCTGTTTTTTTTTTTTTTATGGATTTTGACTTATTATTCCTTTAATGTTATTGTATTAGCATACACTAAAAAAATACACATGCTTCGTTTTGTAAATCCCAACTTTTAAGTAAGTTACATATATTTCTGTTATTGATTTGGGAGACATTGATTTTCCATCTACCCTAAATAATTAGTAGCAGACTTAATTTTCCATCTACCCTGCACCTGGATAATGGTAGTAAATTTCATTTTTCCAGCCTACCCCAGGTAACCGGTTGTAGACTTAATTTCCCATCAACACTTGATAAACAGTAGTCGACTTTATTTCCTATTTACCCTGGATAGTCGACGTCGACTTTATTTCCAATTTACTCTGGATAATTAATCGGTAGTGGACCTCATTTCCTATCTATCTTGGAGAATCGGTAGTCGACTTCATTTCTCATCTACCCGGAATAATCGGAGGTTGTCTGTGTGAAGTACGAAAAAAACAAAGAACAGTTGTAGCACCTTTTCTTCTGCTTGAATCGACTGCATTGGTATGTAAGAATGCCTTTCCGCGTCGATTTTCATACGAAATGAAAATGTGGTCGATAGCAAAAAAACTGAAGTCTGTCGATGGTGGATGTTTGTGAACTTTCGTAATACTAGAAATGTGTTAAGAAAACATCAGTGTATTATTCATTAATTTTTTTCTTCTGTGAGATGTTTCTGACCATTCATTATCTCGGAATTTTGTTTGTTTCATGAGGAGGCTGTTGATGAAGGGTTAAAATATATTAAAAAAAAAAAAATAAAAAGTGTAAGAATTCAACCCGGATTTCTGTACTTTCAACATTCACGACCACTTCAGTTTCTCTTGTTGAAACCCAAGAACAAAAAGTATTGCAAGTCAGGTAATGCGCAGTTGCAGTAGACTGCCCTTGACCCAACCGTATTAGGAAGCCGTCATGCTTCGTCAGTTCTTCAGGTTTTTTAATCTTTTATTTAAGTTTTTTTTTTTTTCATTACAACGATTTCTTCCGCAAGACTTTTTACTTATAGTAAGATGTTTGAGGAAAGTTCGGAACATTGCGTATTAACTTAATGAGTGAAAAATAAAATAAAATGGTAGGGATATGCGTGAGAAATTTCAGATCCTGTTTATAGTTGAAGTGTTTATTTCTTCCCTTTTTATTATTATTTTTAAGTAACAGTTATTCATAAAAGAAGAACCCTGATTAAAGCACCGTAGAAATATGACACCAATCTGAAACCAGTCACGTAGGTTCTTCATTTTGTGGAGATTTTCCGGAAGAGAAAATTTCATTCTGTGCCAAAATGCTCGTAAAACAACGAACGTTTTCTATTATCTTTATTGCATTGAAAGATTTAATGTATCCCTTAACTATTACATTGGCGAATGGTTAAGGATGCGTTACAGTACTCAGACGTAGCGTGTATCGAAATGCTGCACCCACTCGTATCCATCGTTGCTTTCTTATGGGAAGAAGTGTATGGAGTATCGATTTGAGAGATTGAAATGGGAAAATCGACTTAAAAACGCATTAGGTTTGAATAATGGAAGCTATTTAGAGGTATCTAGCCGTGCTAGTCGATGGAGATATCGTTTAAAAAGTGCATCAGAAGAGTTTTTTTCACGCGCAGCAGTAGGCATCCGTGGAAAGCGTCATTTGGTTAAATCAGATGTGGTGATCAACTTCGCCGATCAGCCAGATCGCCTGCTGAACTTCGCATGCCGAGATTGTTACCGAAAAGTGATTAAGTGATTCTTCTTCTCTCTGTTCTGACTACAACCAAAATGAAATTTTAGCCTGCTATATATATTTCTCATCAAAGGGTTTGGCGTCGAAATTTTTACTTGTACAGCAGTCATATGGGGCTCAAATTTAAAGCTCAGAATCTGCGCGGATTTAACGCGAACGTGGTGCAACATGGGATAGTTGAAAACTTTTAGTAGTAAAGAGATTTAGAAAATTTCTTGACTACTAAAAGTTTTCTTTCTCTGAATTTCATCACCTTCAGTCTCCCATATGTAACTCCTCCATATACGATTAGTAGTGGTAATGGGTACATAGTGTTCACTTATATACAATATATTAATATAGCAGCTTTTGAAAGATGTTACCTTGGAAAAATTTGTTTGCTTTCTAAAATTCAATGAGATTTAAAATTTCTGCCTCCCCCCCTCCCTACATTTGTACTCCCACGGGGCAGTCCGAAGGGGCCGAGTATTTGGAGTTGATGGATTATGACTGGTCGGCTGTTACGAGTTCCGGATGAAGCATGAATGTTGTGGTTGTCTAAAGGCATTGGCTCTCTCCCTGCCCTGGAGCTTAGTAGCTCTAAATTAGGGACGAATATGAGATGACCTCATGGTGGTCGTTAAACCCCCGAAACAAAACAAAAAAGTTGTCTGTGTGAGTCATTAACCATTTTCAATCCATTGCTGGATGAAGGTCTCCATGAGTCTCTTCCACAACTCTCTTCAGCGGTTCTCTTTCATGTCACTCCGGCATGCTTTCAAATTTCATCCACCCATCTCCCTCATGGTCTTCTTTCTTGGTATCGAGTCAAGTATTTCAGTTGCCCAACGGTTGTCAGTTCTTTTAGCAATGTGCCCAGCCATTGGCGTATCTTGGGTCAGAGACCTGGGCTATCTCCCCCTCCTTCCACCAGATTTAGTTTTTTAAATTGCGAATTTTAATTTTCAATTGTTAAGTAATAGAAGCACCTTTTTTTTTTTCTAAATTATAGGTACATGCCATTGCTAACATGATACCAAATAATTATGAAGATTAGGATTTGAACACTTATTTGTACATTAACTCCATTCTTCTTCTGAGTACTTTACTTGTACACGAACTCCATTCTTCTTTCCTTTTGTGTGAACTTGAGTGTTACGTTTTCGTAAAATGTTTCTTCCGAGTCCTTTTTCATATTTAAAAAGAATGTTTTTCTCTACTGATAAAACAGCCAAATTTTTCGAATGTGCTTGTTCTTGTGTGGCTCTAAGATATATCTTGATTATTTTTAATGCAGAAAAACTTCTTTTGGCAGTTGCAGTTGTTGATGGAAAGCTTAATATTAAGGTCTGCTCATTTGTACACCTCGCTAAACACTATGTCCAATTTATTCAACTGTATGTAACACGTAATGTCTCTTACTGATTTGTTTTTGTATTCATAGAGGGAATAAAACACCTTCAGTTCATTTTTTAGTCGAGCTGTATCAAAATTTGAAGCATATAGTTCTTTAAGTTCTGACAGTAGATGTTCAGGGAAGCTTTCACAAAATTTATCAAAACAGTTCGAATCCAACAAAGCTACGAATTTAAGATATAATATCTCTGATTTTATTTCATCGACACTTCACAAAAACTGAAACAACTCTCACGAAACACTCTTATGGGTGGGAGTATGCGAGTGACTGAGATAGTCTAACTCTTCTTTTTTCTGAGCGAACCGTTTCCCAAAGCAATGGCCTAATCCCCTCTACCAGCTGATTCATGTTGTCATGGAAACGCTTGCAGGCGATGGTACGGAAGGTTTTCGCATCAGAACTGCGTAGAACATCAGATCTGGAAGAGGTGCTTGCGTTATGTCGTTGATTTTTGCTCGACAGACTGAGTCAAAGAAGCGAATCCGCACGCGTTTTTTTTTTTTTTTTTTTTTTGCAGCGAAAGCATCGACATATTTTAATACCGTTGATAATTGACTTTTATTTGTGTATATTTAATTCAGTTTTATTTGTGCATTCTCTGGGCTTCGCAGCTAGCCTCGAATATAAGCCACTGTGCCCACCCAGCCCATTGACACTTGAGGCTCTTTACTTTGATCATGATGTCATTCATTCTTGGCATTCCGCTGAGCAATGCGTTTCTGTTTTCCTTTCTTTCTTTCTTCGTTACATCAAGCCTGCATATCTCCACGCGTCTTTGCGTTTTGCGCAACTTTTGAATGTGCTCTTCAGTTAAGGTCCATGTCTCTGATCCACACTGTAAAAAAATAAGTGGTGTGAAAACTTCGGGTAGGTGTTTATCTTTTAACGGAATTTCCGTTTTGAAAGTTTCCGTTTCTTCTATTTTCAGTAATTTGACAGAATTTCCGTAGTCAGTAATTCCGTTTATTTCAGAAAAGTCCGTTTCAGGTGTTTCAGTATTTAGATAGAAATTTCGCAAAATCTTCGATTTTGACTTTTTCAGTCCCTTTCTTTCTCAGCGTACTAAGTTAACGAGCCTGTTCTACTACTCGGTTCTCGTGGGACTCGCACCAACTACCTTCTTTCTAAACAGGAAGCACGCTTCTTACGGTTGATCCAGAAAACCACTTGAAGATCGCCCGCATATAATTAGAAATCTAATCGCTCGATGATTTTTTTTTTTTTTTTTTTTTGTTATTAATGTTAGTGAATTATTTTAAACTGACGATGATGGCCGCCCCGGTGGCGCAGTGGTCTAAGGCGTTGGCCTCTGATCATTCGTCCGTAAGGGGTCCGGGTTCGAATCCTGGTCAGGCATGGATGTTGTGTTTGTCTTACGGCACTGACTCTCTCCCTTCCCTGGAACCAGTGACCCTAAATTAGGGACGGGTGACTGCTTATAGCCCATTGAGTTGCTCACGGTGGTCGTTAAACCTTCAATAAAAAAAACAACAACTGACGATGACTTTCAATTACCTTTAGAAAAGGTGAAATGCACTGTTTTATAGTATTATTTCACAAAACTTCTAAATATACAATTTACTCTTGATAGCTATAATAGCTTTTGTCTGAAGGGGTCCGCAGACTGTACATAGATACCGTACAATCAATTTAGTAGTTAATCAAACCTCAAGTATTCCTAAGGATCACTCCTATTACCGGCAATTTCCCGTCATGATACGGGAAAAGTGAGAACAGAATTTTTCCGTTAATATACGAAAAGAATTGTTGAAAGGTTTCTGAGAGAATAGAATTGTTTAACATCTCTTAAAAACGGCAGTTTGCCGTTAATACGAGGTTTGTGCCGAAAGTAAATCAAAAGTGGGAGTAACATTTTTATTAGCTGACAGAGGTCGTTCAAATTGCACATGTTGGTAGAGTAACTCTTTCTCTATACATAGGTACTACTCAACATAGTCTCCATCACAAACGATGCATTTGATTTGCGCCATCGCTGAACCCAACGCTCGAATCTTCTTTGAAATAATTCAGGTGTAGACTGCTGTACCCACTTCTTTACAGCCACTTTCACCTCGTGTGTGACATCAAATCTTTGTCTCCGGAGACTGTCCTTCATTGGAACGAATAGGTGGCAGTCGGAGGGCGCCAGATCTGGACTGTACGGTGAATGGGTGACCACCGACCATCCTAATTTGCTGATCGCCTGATTTGTTGCCAAAGATGTGTGTGGTCTCACATTGTCATTGTGGATATGGTTCCTTTTCAGATTCTTGTTCGGTCCCTTCCTCCTTATCCTTATGGCTTCTCTAAGCTTCTTGAGTGTCTCAATGTATCGCTCGCTGGTCACGGTACGGCCACGTTCCGGAAAGTCAAGAAGAAAGACACCCCTGTCATCACAAAAAACAATCACCATGACTTTCTGTGCCAATCGCAGGCCCTTGAACTTTTTAGGCCTTGGTGAAGAGGTGTGACGCCATTCCATGGATTGATTCTTCGTTTCCGGATCGTAAAGATGCGCCCACGTTTCATCCTTTGTCAAGAAAAAAACAAAAACGTGTCTTCATTGGCTTCAAACACTTCGAGCAGATCAGAGCAGACTTCCACCCTTCTCTCCTTCAAATCGGGTGTCAACTGCCGAGGTACCAATTTTGCACACACTTACCGATACCCTACGTCTTCCACCATATACTGTATGGCATTGTGACCACAGTACAGTTGTGCAACATGCTGACGGATTGTGACTCGTCTCCGCGCGAATTAATTAATCCTCTCGGTGACGATTCATGTCAGTGGTCGCAAATGATGGTCTCCCACTGCGTGGTTTGTCTTCAATGCTGGTTTCCCCTTCTTTAAACTTCTTCATCCATCTGTGCACATTGCTCTTTTCAATGGTGTCATCTCCATAAACGTTCTGTAGCCTTCAGTGGATGTCGGACAGCCTGCACCCTTCCTTTGTCAAGAACTCAATGACGGCACGTTGCTTCTGCTTGGAATCCATTATTTACCTGCAATGAAGAAGCAGCGTTACTATAAGGGAAGAGTTACTCTACCAACATGTGCAATTTGAAAGGCCTCTGTCAGTTAGTAAAAAAAGTAATGCCCACTTTTGCATTACTTTCGGTACAATCCTCGTATACGAATGGAATTGCGGAATGGTTTCTGAAAATTCAGAATTTTCCTGGCGTACGAAAAATCCATGAAATTCAGATTTTTTTTCCGTAATTTCACGGAAAAGGTTGTATCAGTTATATTCTTCGTTAATTTACGAAAGGAATCCCGGAAAGGGGTTCGTGAATTTCAGAATTTTTTTTACAGTGTGACATATATTCTAAAATAACTTTCATTTTTAGTTCCTTTTCCTACGTAAATTTGAGTTTGTTCTCCTTTACACTTTCCAAACTTTACGTGATATCTTCTTTCTCACAAGAATGAGGTTGGCAACACAATTGAGGTCAGAGTGAGTGACGTATGAATGTGATAAGAACGATAGATAAAAAGGACGATACAGGAGTTGCTCAGTGTATGTATGTGTGTGTGGATGTTCGATCGTTGTTAAGCTAGATTATACGACAGATAATTAAGGCGTTATATGTGAAGTGTAAAACTCGCAATGCTATATCTTCTATTTCTTTTTTTTTTTTTTTTTTTTGATTGGAGGTTTAACGACCACCGTGAGCAACTCAATGGGCTATAAGCAGTCGCCCGTCCCTAATTTGGAGTCACTGGTTCCAGGGAAGGGAGAGAGCCAGTGCCGTAAGACAAACACAACATCCATGCCTCACCGGGATTCGCACCCGGACCCCGTTCGGACGAATGATCAGAGGCCATCGCTTAGACCACTGCGCCACCGGGGCGGCTATTTTCTATTTCATCAAATATTGCTGGACCAATAAAAGTTTATCGTAAGTTTGACTTCTGTGCATGTTTCGTCTGGCCGTAAAAGCTTAATTAGAAATTAATGCATCGTATTCTCATTTAGTTTAACATTTCCTTAGTCATGGTTTTAGACATAGCTTAAAACCAATCACGCGCACGAAAAAGGGTTACGTTATAACAGTGTAAGTAGGAACTGGAAGGATGCATCGATTAAACACTTTTCTTTTAGAACTTCTGGAAAGTATCTCTTGAAAATTGTACCGTTTCTTCTAAACGCGTTCTAGCCAAGTTTCGTAAGCATATTAAGTTCTTCGATGTTACCGCCACCTAATACCTGTCGTTCTTGATATATGTAAGCATCGTTCCTTTTATATGGTTATCAACCATTCTCAGTCCACTGTTGAATGAAGGTCTCTCCAAGAATCTATCTCAACTGTCTTGAGCATTTTGTGTACGTACGTCTGGTGAGTTAGGTGTGTAAGGTGATTGATACCATCGTGAAAATTATTAGATTTGTAGTTCACGATGTGTTTAACAACTCCAAGAGAAGTCGTTTTTGTTTTTCCCGCCTGTTTACCGTGAAAAATTAATTTCAGTAGGCGAAGATACTTACGCCCAACTCTGCATATGAACAGGTTGGCACAATCTTCGCATGTTTTAATGAGGTTCCTTAATCAAATGCATGTTTTTCCATTCTTTAGTCGCTTATATGAAGAAGAGTTTTCTATTTTCTAATGAAATCGAAGCACGTAATCCGTACCCCGGAGAAAACAGCTTTATAAAATAAGGAAGCACGACGGCTGCGCTAGACGGATAGTTTAAGTACTGGTTTTAAACTTTTGGCAAGGGACAGAAAAAAAAATTGATTGCTTGGCTGATTGATGGTATGGAAAAGAGAGACTAAAGAATGTGAAGCTAAGTATTTCATAGCAAATATTCATTAACAAACATGGAGTATTGCGCTGAAATGTGTACAGGCATAACGGTAAGAAGCAATCAGTGTTTACCGAAATTAATTTTTCAACATATTTTTTGGAAGAATGTTTAGTGGATTTTTCGCGTTGAAGTGTTAAGCTCGTCTGGAGCTACTACAAGTCGGATGCATTTTCATGGTATCACCTTCCACACGTACTTATCTGAAAGCGTAAAACGGCAGATTTTTTTTTTTTGTATTTCAGGCGGGTGCAACAGCATCTCCCAGAGAATATCGTACTGCAAGCTGTGCTAGTTAAATAAGTTATAAGTAATTGAACACTGATCAACCAGTATATCTGTGTAGAGCTTCATACGGAAGATAAGTATTTAAGTTCATAGACAAAATTTTGAATTTTGTACCTGTAAGGTCACGGAGTCTGGCCCCACTCATTATTTCGATGTAGTAATATTTCCTGTAATTGTTTCTCATTCAAAGTCAATGTAATATAAATTCAAACGCACGTGTTGGCACGTGGTACGTTTCCTTTGTATGAGGGACTGTGTAACACCGGGCGGAGCACGTGACTAGCGGGATCCGGGTCCACGGGGTCTGATGTATAGGTCAAAGGTCACCACTTCCGGTGAACGGCTAACTCCACACCAATAGGATTTCCAGAGGCGGAAAGGGGGAGGGGGGGAGAAGATTAAGGATATAAAAGGAAGCGACACGTTCGCTAAGGAGGCTTTGGAGCCGCGGATGGCTTAGTGGTTAGCGAGTCAGACTGTTGATGGAGTGTCCCCAGGTTCGATCCTGGGCTGTTCTTCCCGCGATGGTGTGATTTGCTAACAATCGTTGAATATCCGCCGTGCGTCGGACGAGTACGTTAAATCACGGCCCCCTGGTTGGACCCCCAGTTACGTTGGGTATCCATTACTATTTCCCCCTGACTTTCTCTTACCCCTCTATAAGCAACATCGTACTTGTACGGTGGCGCTATCTACTGTGCTTTCTCACTTACAAACTGTTCTATCAAAGTCGCTAGACTTGCTGCTCTCACTCCTTCCGTTTCTATGCCCTGCCCAAAAGGCGGACCCGCTGTTGGTGGTTTGTAGGACTTCCGTCCATAGACATCTAAATCTTCCGTCCATAGACGAAATTCAAAATTTTGTCTATGGACAGCCTCCTTCAGCTAAGGAGGCTTTTCGCGTTTCACCTTCGACGGGTTGGATGTCTTGTGTTAAAGCAGAGAGTGTCGGTTAGACCTCTCGGGGTTTTTCGTTATTTACTGACGGATGAGTCAGGGTTTTTTTTGTTGTTCTTTTTCGGCGATAAGAGATCGGCCTTGGTTTTTGAGGAAACGACTCAAGTCTACGTGGCGAAGGGTCTTTCAGGATATCGTGAGATAGTGAAGTGTGAGCTATCTGGAAATCTGTTGGCACGTGGAGATAGCCAATCGAACGGAACTTATTCTTTCAGCTATTACATTTTGTTTCGACTAACCAAGGACTTGTTACTGGAGTTATTCATTGTCGTGAACTGAAAGGATTACTGACTACACGTTCCAATTTTTTTAAACGATCGAGTTTAACTCGACGGCACTCAAGACAACCTACATCAGGCCCGTTTGAGAGATTCGAATTCCGTAATGCCGAGTGGCAGATCGAACTCAGCGGGACCTGACAGTAACCCCCCCCCCTTTTTTTTTGTCACAGAAACAACAACAAAAAATGCGGTTTCATGTTGCAGACGGCGATGAGATTCTGAACTTAAAAAAATAAAACCCTGCGCGATGGCGTACCGGAAATTTTTGAGCCCCTCCCCCCTCACAAAATATTTTTGCGGTCGTTTTTCGAAAATCTATTAGCTTTCCATTACTAGAAATTTTAGCATAGGAACTATTGCTGTAACTGTGAAAATGGTCCTCAAGTCCTCTGAGCTGCTTGCATGTCATTCAGTTTTTATGAACTAAAGCAACAAAAATGATTTCTAAAGATTTTACTTCTTTACTAAAATAAAAGAAAAATTGCTTTTCTTTTTAACACTTCATTCGAAGCTACCTAAATTCCTGGCTATTTCTTTAACGAGTTTTATATGAAGTTATGGCTAGAGGACCTTTTAGCCGCGAGTCCCCCACCCCCGCAATGTGGCGGCTATCCGTGCGGCCCTGCCTGTACGGTTGCTGGAATACCAACTACGTTTTTCTTATTTTGAAGAAAAATGAAGGAAGCAGAAATTCTACCAAAATGTGACTTTGATCCAGCTTTCGAAGTGTTGTGGGCTCACAGCCTGTAATCAAATTTCTTTAAATTTTTGGTTGTATACTTGTTTCCCCGCATATAAAAGCTGTGAATGATTTGAAAGAAATTAAAACTTAGGTATACTCATGTGCTGATTTGGCACGCAATGGCACATTTGTTGTTGCCATGCAAATTTGGATTTCTTTGTGGAAATGATAAGCAACACTCGTTTGTTTCCTATGGAAATATATTTCCGATTGTATTTTATTTGTTAGTTTCATTTAGATAAGAATTACCTGTAGCTGTAGACAATTATATACGAAGTGTGGCTATGAAATCATGAGACTGATTTTCAGTGGACTTTCTTGGTAGTAGAAAAGGCTGTATGAGGAAACTTGAATTATGCAGCTTTAATTGCAATTTATACGATTATGCCTTAAAAGTGATAAATGAAGGATTTCTTCCTGTTCAGGCTTAAGGAGCAGCGGCACGGATAGTAACTGAAAATGACAAACAGATGCTGCAGGACAACTGACAGAAGCAGGGAGAGATGCATGCTTGGTGTAACCAAGAAAGATAGGAAAAGGATTTCGGAGTTGGAAAATGACATCATGATCGAAGCAAAATCCTTGAAATGGCAATGGGCTGGACATATTGCTAGAACTGACTACCGTTGAACAACTGGAATGGCAGACTGGATTCTAAGGGACAGAGGTAGACCATTTGGGGGAATGGGGGGATGAAATTCGAGAGCATGCCGTAGTGACACGGAGGAGACTGTCACAGGACAGACCGTTGTGGAAGAAACTTAGGGAGACCTTCATCCAGCAATGGATTGAGAACAGTTGATGATTTGTGCGCAAAATTCCGGGTTCCCTTTGAAAAAAATACTGGACCTGTCTTTGAGTGAAACCGTGTGAATTGCACTGTAAAAAATTGCTGTGAATAATCAGTGTTTCACCCGGATTTAGACGGTTTACAGATCGTAAGCACGCCACCTGGCGGTCAACCATAAATTTTCGGTAGTTAAACTACATGTTCACGGTGTTTAAACTGTTTGAAATGTTATTGTATTTTAACCTTGACAATCTGGCACCGTTCTTCTTAAAGTGGTTATATATCTGTTATTTCATGTGCAATCAGTCGACTGGCAACACCTCTGTGGGCAACACGTTTTTATTTCTCGGTCAGTAGACATATTTTTTATTCCCAGTCATTAGATGTTAATGAACATTACGGCATTGGACGTTTTTATTTCCCATTAGACATGTTAATGAACATGTATTATTATTTACTTGCCATTAGACATGTCAGTGAACATTGTGGTCATTAGACGTTTTTATTTCTTGTTCATTAGACATGTTAATGAACATTACGGTATGATTCTTTAAAATTACTTTTTATTGACTGGCCACTCAGCTGCCGGTGTATCTACCGTAATTTGACCCTACAATTCTTTACAATGTGATGCTTCAAGTGCCGGTATGAGTTTTCGCCCTGAATCGTCTCACATTTTCCTCTTGCTCATGTGACTAGCTGCATATTGATAATGGTTCTTGTTCAGGATTTTTCGGTACTTCTGTAGCATCTCCTGATTCACTTTGTTTTTCAGCTCATAAATCTCTAAAACCCCAGTTCAGCCAAACTATCAATGGAGAAATGGGGCAGCATTTTAAAGACGAAAATGTTTTCGAGTCAAACAGGGTACAAGAAATCACCTATTTAACCTAATTTTATATCAACAGGTTAAGAAGTTCGTGTTTCGGCAACCTAAGAGGGGGAAAAAAAAATTCTACAGTAGAGGAACAGGGAGCTTGGAAGTCTCTGTAGTTTAACGATCACATGATTACGTAAACCTTAAGTAGTGTCCATCTCAGTGATAGTGATCTAGTTTCGCAGGAAACGGCGAAACGAGAATTAGATATCACCCGTGTCACATACAACCGTTGTGCCCTGCACGGGGTGACCGACTGCGTGGGCTGGAGCAGGGTTCACAAGCAGAAATTTAAATAAATTTATTAAATTTAAATATAATAGCAAAATGGGATATGGGCAATACACAAATCATCTTAAAAATTATCTTCAACGGTAATATATGATCTTTGAGATCATAAAGCTTCATAATTCATTCCAGTTGAGTCGAATGTAAACTTCTCACTCATTTGTTTTTATAAACACGGTGTATTAAATTTCCCCAATTTTTTTTTTTTTTTTTTATGTGTAGTACTGATGAGCCATTCCATTATCACCACCCCCAGCCTAGAGAAATCAGCGCGCCTGGAGACCGAACGGTGGCGCAGGTGAAGTTCACAGAGCAGTATATATACAACACGAGGACCGGCTTTTGTTTAGTAGAGTGTTCGGAGTCAGAATGGGAGAAGCTGCCGATTTATCGGAGTTTGATAAAGGACAAATCGTGATGGAACGGCGCCTCGGAACTGCGATCTCGGAACGGGGTGGCTTGTGGGTTGTTCACGTGCCGCTGTAGTGAGTACGTATCGAAAGTGGGGCACACATGTCCAAACGACGAACCGTCGTCCAGTCGTGTGTCGTCAGCAGCTCATTGATGTCAGAGGGGAGCGGATACTGTCGCACCTTGTTCGCAGCACCACAGTGCGAGAAATCACCCTCGGCTACAACGGGCAATGCGGCACAGCACATAGTTAATCGCAGCCTGCTTTGCATATGCCTCCGTAGTCGCAGACCCAGCCGGGTCCCCATGCTCACTGCACGTCATCGCCAACAACGCATGAAATAGGCCCAAGATCATCGAGATTGGACCGTGGATGATTGGGAGAAAGTGTCCTGGCCTGACAAATCGAGCGCGAATACGTTGATTACTAACGGAGGCTATGCCATCTGGATGCACTGTTTGGAGGAAACAAGCCGGCGGTGTTAGGCTGTGGGCGATATTTTCTTGGAACACTTTAGGCCCCATTATTCCAATAGCACAATCCCTGACAGCTGTCAGGTATCTGAACATCGTTGCGGACTAAGTTTACCCATTCATAGCAACTATGTTCCCTGCTGGTGATGGCCATTGCCAACAGGATGATGCGCCATGCCACACTACCGGAATCGTCAAGGATTGGTTCGAGGAACATGTTGGTTTCTTTCTGTTAATGCCATGGCCTCCAAATTCACCTGGCATGAACCCAATCGAACATTTGTGGTTCGCCCTAAATCATCACCACCCCGAAATGTACGGGAACTGGAGGACTTGCTGTTGACATTACGGAACCAGTTATCCCCCGGAAACCTATCGCCACCTCATCGAATCGATGCCTCGCCGAGTGGCCGCTGTTTTGCGGGCTAAAGGGGGTCCTACAGCTTATTAGGTAGGTGGTCATAATGCAATGGTTCATCGGTGTACATGTTTAAATGCTGTTGCCTCCAAGTTCTCACCCTTACGTCAGCATTGTGCGCTTGTAAACAAAATCCTTCAGACCACAGGTCCGTTTTCTATAGTCATTTTGTTCCATCTCTGCTGAAGGCAGCTCCAGTGGACGAGTAATTCGAAGTGCTTGTGGCTAGTTATCCGAATTGGATCGGGTGCTAGTCGCGAAAGAGGCATAGGAAGCGGTTTTTTTTTTTTTTTCCTTCGGCATATCTCCGTTTCTTCGCTGGAATCAATCCCACAAATTAGGTTTGAGCTCTCGCAACTACGAATTCACCTGAGCTGGCGTAGTGTTCTAAGCGATTGCCTCTGATTGTTCGTCCGAAAGTGGTCCGGGTTCGAATCCCGGTAGGCATGGATGTTGTGTTTGTCTTACGGCACTGGCTCTCTCCCTTCACCACCAGTGACCCTAAATTAAGAACGGGCGACTGCTTGTAGCCCATTGAGTTGCTCACGGTGGTCATTAAACCTCCAATCAAAAAAAAAAAAAAAAAATCACATGTGCTGAACCATGACTTTGAACACAGGTTTCATTGTCCGGATGACTACACTCGCAACTCTACGGTTCCGGGTTGTAGTTGTTGGTACGTACATGATATGACCACCTACCTAATAATGCGAAATCCACCCTTGGCCCGAATTACAGCTGCGAGACTGCGTGCCATGGACGCAATGAGGCCCTTCCGAGGCAGACGTGCCCGTTTGGACTGCAGCAGAGCACGGAGTTCCCGGAGATGACCTGGTTGTGGGTCGGCACGTCAAACTTGTCGATCCAGATAGTCTCACAGGTGCTCTATGGGATTGAGATCGGGCGATTTCGCCAGCCAAGGAGAACGGAGACATCGTTGTCGTGTTCCTGGAACCAGTCACGCACCCCTTAGCGACGTGGTACGGCGCGTTGTCCTGTTAGTATACACCATCACCACCAATTGCGGAAAGGTTTCTAAAAATTCAGAATTTTTCGTTAACACCTTAAAAACGGCAGTTTGCCGTTGATATACGAAAGGAATTGCGGAAAGGTTTCTGAAAATTTTAGATTTTTTTTAGCGTACGAAAAATCCGTGAAATTCTGCTTTCTTTCCGCATCATTTCTCGGAAAAGTTTGTATCAGGAATATGCTTCGTGAATTCACGAAAGGAATCGTAGGAAATGGGCTTGTGAATTTCATAATTTTTTTTTACGGTGTGCTGAATACAATAAAATGGCCACACAGTTGTATGTACGTTGTGTGTCGTTACGTAACGCGATTTGTTTCCTTTAAGGGAACAATTTTCAGATTACCGAAGATTCTTCGGGAAATAAGGCGGGAAGTTTCACTGGGTATTTTAATTCCACGGTACTTTTATATGGATTTATTATGTGAAGTAACTCTTCATCAAGTTTTTTTTTTTTTCTGCCGAAGTAGCAATCGATGAACCTGATGCGCCTATTCCGTTTATCCGAGCAATAAAAGAAATGACATGTTCAGTTTTTCGCCGTCTCTGCGTGTACTTCCGTCGTCTCGAAAGTTTACGTCTTTAGATAAATAAACAAACAAAGAGAAAATTATTAAATCCCAATTTAATGAATAAAACATATCAAGGAAATTCACGCAACTAAAATGTATCTTACGGTAGAGAAATACATAAGAGAACTGCAGTATATATGTACTAATAATAAATTATTAACACATTTTCTCGAAGAATATGCTACTCCTTAATTTTCTCCTGAATGAATTTTCCAGATTCTTGGCTGCAAGCTCAATATATTTTTTATTTCCTTGTGTCCAGCACCATTCTTCTGTATTCATTTTTATCAGATCGTTTTGCACATTGTCTGTCTCATTTGAAATACCTTTTTTCCGTTTCGCTCTCCACCGATTCTTTCGCGCCGTCCCCAAACAATCCACAGTGTTTGGAGTCTTTGACTTCATTACTTATTTAAGTCACTCCAAGCTTCTTTGTCGTCTTCATTCTGCGTCTATCTTTGATGTGTCCGAAAACAAACTGTACTTGAAAACCCAAACAAAAATGAGAAATGTCTAACAGAAATGCTGCTTCCTTACATTTTCTACTCTTTTGTAATAAGAAAATGGTCTGCACTTGATGACGAGTTTTTGCTTTTTTGCCGTTTCCACAGCACTGTCGCATTAGTGCTTTGAAAGTGTATATTTAAAGTTTTGATCTTTTTTCCCAGAGCCCCCCCCCCTCCCGATTCAATTTACATAAATTATCAATACAATATACGAGAGCAGGGCTTGAAAAATACCATGCCCGAGGCATGTAAATTATTTGCGTGGACAGGTAATTAAAAGATCTTCTTGCCCTGTCTGGGCAACTAAATTTTAAAATAAAGTTTGTTATAGAATTTCTTACTACACAAGAAAAAAGACAGTCGTTGCATGTCGTGTTTAATTTCAGTGCTAATCATCGAAAGTTGTATTATTGTTACGGAGTGCTAAGGGCAGAAGAATATCACTTCTTTAATTGTGTAATGCTCTAGGTCTAGAAATTGGTGATGGAACTAGCCTCCGGTGTTTAGTGACAAAGGTTTAAAACTTTAACGAAACGGAACATGGCAAAATCACTAAATTTTTCAAATACCAGTTTCAGAATCATTATCTTAAAATTTGAAATACACGCTTTTGTGCACTGAACATATTGAATACAGACCCTTAAAATGGAAATTCAAAACATGTAAAAAAAAGTAAATATTTTTTAATTTAAAAAAAAATGGAAGGTTCTAATTTGTTATCTTAAACGATATATTTTCCTGGGTATCCAGCATTTACTACCTAGGCAGGTAAATAATTTCTGTGCATGCCAGCTGGGAATGTAACTTTTCAGATAGTTTTCAAGCCCTGTGCTAGTAAGCTCGTTTCATCTGTTCATTGAGTACCTCTTCGATTGTATGTTCACATATTTTAAGCGGAGTGAAGATGAGCGTATGGCTTCAAAAGCGGGCAAAATACAAAAGATCATTTGGAGTATTAAGATTAGTTCTCTTTCATGTTTCCTTCTTACAGATTAGCCTCTGTCCCCGTAGGCGTATCCGTTTTATAAGTACTCGTCCTAACACCTGTACGAAACTTGCAGTCAGTTAGAAAATTTTAACCCACATGTACGGAAATCATATGATTTTCAACTTCTACTGAAATTGCACGTACAGGTGGCGCAGTGGTGTGAGCGATGGCTTCTGATCATTCGTCCGAAAGGGGTCCGGGTTCGAATCTCGGTGTGGCATGGATGTTGTGTTTGTCTTACAGCCCTGGCTTTCTCCCTTCACTGGAACCAGTGACCCTAAATTAGGCACGGACGACTGCTTATAGCCCATTGAGTTGCTCATGGTGGTCATTAAACCTCCAATAAAAAAAAATTAAAAAATTGCTCTTACAGATGTAGCACATAACCCTCTCTAAGCCGACAGGAACCTGAGTATTGGCCTTTGAGATGGGGAAGGCCATGACACTTCATTTATGACGTCACGTTTTCCGTCATATTTTGCCAATATGCTTTTAAAATTTCTTTTTCAAAGTAAGTAGCGGTTACTACACATTGCTCTAATCTTGATGGAATATTATTTATTTTAAATTAAAAGATATCAGATGATCATGTCAACTTTATCTTTTTTATGTCTTTTTTTTTTTCGAAATAGATGATAATAAAGCTAGATAAAAATATTTTGTAGTTGCCGCTATTTACTTTGAAGAATAAATTTTAAATATATGCGATATTACTAGATCTGCCGGAAAGCGTGACGTCATAAATGAAGTGTCGTGGCCTTCAGAGCTGAGACGGCCAGAGCCGGAACTGGGCTCACGCTCTGAGAGAGGGTGATAATTTTCTTCTTTTTCCTTTTAATGTGATTTTAGATGATTTATCACACGAGACTTTTTTACACTTTCGAGTTGTTAAAGAGAATTCTTCGGCAACTGGGTCTAGATGGGGAATAGGAATTCGGCAGAGCTATCCATTCCGGGCTTTGCTAACAAAATTCCATAGGTCATGAACTACACAGGATTTCTGCGAAGGAAAAGTTTCTATAAGAACTGCAGACAGTAGTACATAGCAAGCTCACGAAATTTTTGCTCCCTGCTAATTCTCTTGAGCAACGTACGACGTAGATTGAGAAACATTTCAGAAAGAAATGAATAGTCAAACAAACTATAGAAATAGATAGACATTCCTTTCCCAATCCGAAGTTGAGAAAGACATCGGTTAATTGCACGTATAGGAAAGGCTGGAAGAGAAGATTTTTTTTTTTTTTTTTTTTTTTTAATGCCTGAACACGTTAATCAAGTTTTCGGGTTTGTTCGGGCTCGGGCTCTATCTTGCAATATAAAATTCGGGCTCGGGCTGACATACTTCGGGCCCGGACGGGCTGGAGCTCTTAAAACTGAGCCCGATCTCAGCTCTGCCTGGCCTTCTCCATTTCGAAGGGCACGGACAAGTAGTACCCTATCTCCCTGCGAAGTAGGCAATCTCCCCGCGCAGAGACGCCCCAGCCTTCTCTGCCACTTGCGTTCCAATGCTTGTCATACTAATTTGTTTCGGACGTAGGAAACCAGATCTAAACCCAAGCTTTGGAGGAATTGCTTGGCTTCACTCTAAAGGGGAAACTATACTATCGCACGTGCTCCCTGTTCAGTTACCACTGTAACGTGAAGGCGGAGAGTGTAGTCGACGACTGGTGGAAGTACTGATCGGGGAACCGAGCCTTTGAACAATTTGTGTCAATAAATTCCTCGTATGTCTTCCCAGAACGGAGACGAAAACTGATAGTGTAGTCGCTCCTTAAGGGGGAAGTCCATCCGGGTTTAGAGGAGAACTGCGCACGCGCGCAGTGTACTGAAAGTGGAAATAAGCAACTTTCATTTCTTTAGAAGCTATTGATTTAGGAAGTATTATGGAGCCAGTCGATGTGCCACAATTTCTGCGGCGATTCGCCTTTGAATTTTGTAACCTAATAAATCTATACCAGGTCTTTGAAATATAAGGTCGAAGGTATACGTGGATAAAAATTTATAAACATAATGGCTACGATAAGCTTATTCAAAAGTGCAAGGAAATTTTTCCCTCGGCTAACAGAGATTTCGTAACAGAAAAAGAAAAGAAAAAATGATTCAAATAACTGAATTTTTCGAAAAAAAAATTAACTAAAAAAAAACCTAGGCGCAGCTCAGCATCTGTACAAATCAAAACTACGTTACTATAAATTGTTATTTTTTATGGACCCAATAACAAACAGATCAGAAAAGGAAATACAATATGTATGAAGATAAGAAGGGAGAGGTGATTGATAATGTATCGATGACGGGATGACGGATCCATATAAACCTTAGCTCGTCTAAACAGTTTTGTGAAATGCCCAAAACTTATGCAATTTCCTTAACGTGATAACGGTGTCGTGTAGTGCCAAAAAGTCGGTCCATTGCCCTAAGCGAGATCCTGTCGTCCGCGATCCCTTGCCAGAAAACTGCTTGTATATAGTTTGACCTTGAAATTTAATTTACCATTAGCAATTTAAATGTTATTTCGTGATCTTATGTTCAGTGCTTGTAAACATTTGGAACAGGAGTAGAAAGGGGATGAGTTGCTACGCCTTTTGTTTTTTGAGGTAAAATAGTCGCTTCCGGTTCAATCCCATAAAATTCTTGTTACGTAATTTGTGGACCAAAGGTATAGGAGGCGACAGCGTTTTTTATTTCTATAAAACCATATGAGATTCAGTAGTTATTTGTGTCGAAAATTTTGCCGACACAAATAATTTGTGTCACATTTTTGTCGAATTCCTAATCAGTCCATCTCTTTTTGACAGTCGAAATTTAAATTTAATAAAAACTGATCTTTTGATCAGTATCTTATTAAACTTCTGTATGATAAAATGATTCTTCAAAAGTTATGAGGCCGCAGCTTGTGATGTTCGTTTGCAGTAGATTTCTTTCGATATTGTCCCACCGTCTTCTTCAAAGCCGTCATCTTGGTGGTGTGTGAGATGCTCTTTTTCGAAATACCTGTTCTGCTTTTTCGCTTTTCCCCTGTTTTTCATCATATCTCCAAGCTATCTTCAAGGCTTTGATTTAATTGTTTATCAACAGAGCCCGGCCCCAAAAGCGACATAGAATTTGCGATTGTGTCTTCTCCATTCGCCATGCACATTAAATGGGTCTAGAAACATATTATACTTGAAAAGCCAAAACAGAGAAGTGTGAAATGATAGCCAGACACACAACTACCTCACATTTTACATTATTATTGTTTTTTTAATGAGAATGCCACCTAAGTACATCATTTCCCGCAATCTAGTTTTAGCATTAATCGCCTTTAGTTCATTGTTCCATAAGCGATGACTTTGCTGAAATCTATGGCCAGACCAGCCATGAATTCCAGTAGGTGCCTGAGCTCTGGCCATGAAGTCCATTGAGTGCTGGAGCACTGGCTTTATGAAGTCCAATGTGTTCAAGAGTATGAAGTCTAATAAGTTATTGAGCTCTGGCCATATGAAGTCTAAAGAGTTCTGGAGCTCTGACCATATGAAGTCTAAAGAGTTCTGGAGCTCTGACCATATGAAGTCTAAAGAGTTCTGGAGCTCTGACCATATGAAGTCTAACGAGTTCTGGAGCTCTGGCCATATGAAGTCTGAGATAGAGCTCGGGGCGTATTGAGTCCAAAATAGTGCTCGGACTCTAGGTATAAAGTTCAAATAGTGTTCGAACTCTAGGTATAAAGTTTAAATAGTGCTCGAACTCTATAGGCAATAAAGTCCAGTGGCTGCTCGAGCTCTGGAATTGCCCCTTTGGTGCTGGAGCTCAGGAGATGAAGTCCAATATGTGCTTTAGCGTTTTGCATACGCACATCTAGCTCCAAAAATCTACAGTGGAACGCCGATTATCAGCCAATTAAGCACGTGGTTTAATCAGTGGTAAGTTTTTAAAACATGTTCCTTTAATCGGCCTGCTACTGTGTTCTATTTTCGTATGTATCTGTGTACATGTGCGTGTATTTATGGTTTTTAAATTGTTTGCACCTCTTCCTTCATTACTCTTCACGTGCAATTCGAGACTTGTTTCATGAGCAGGAGTAGCTTTTTTTTTTTCCAGTTTGTATTCTCGTAACTGTACGGACCACGTAGCCTTTAATCTCCCCCAAAAAGCATATCAAGAAGCTTAAATGCAAGCTTCGTTCACAACATACCGTAGGTTCATAATAAATTATTTTATATGCTGAAGTACTGGAAAAGAAGGAACTCGTAGTGTTATGCTTCAAAAAAAAAAAAAAAAAAAACGACCAGATTAAGTTCTTTTTCTGTTTTCTTCCCAGAAAAGCCGTCAGTACGTTACGGGTTTTCGGAAGATTCACGCTGCGTTTTTATATATTCATACAGACTAGCAATTAAACATTCACTTAATATAGAGTAAAGACAGTTTAATTGACCATCAGCAATTTAAATGTTATTTTGATTTCTTATGTTGTGCGCTGGGACAAAAGTAGATAGGAGGGTGAATTAACTACCCGGTTTGATGCTTTGAGGTAAAATATTCGCTTCCAGGCCTTATCAAAAAATTCCTGCGACGTGGAGGAATAAAGAATTTCCTCGTGTGAAAGTAATTCAATTGCCAAGAGTAATGGAATCGTTGGGATGCCCTTTATGCTCGCCTGATGGGAGCCTATCGATCGGTGGATGTAAATAAGTAGGGCATAAATAAACATCGGACATGGACTGTCTATCGGCATATCCAGCATAACCGTTTCCTCTTATGTGAAGCTCTCTCTCTCTCTCTCTCTCTCTCTGCATCTCGGGCTCTTATCTCATTTCGCTGCTCATTAATGATGCGGAAATTATTTCATAGATTATCAATGGCGAAATTAAGAGAGTGCGAGAGAGAGAGAGAGGGGGGGCGGGGGAGACGTCTGTGTGTGCGGTTAGTGGTTGTGGACTTTAGGTGGAGGAGGAAGAGCCCTCTTTTACTTCTCGAAGACCACTTGAGATTAATTACAGAAATTTCTGTCGATAATTTCGCCGCGTCACTCATTTTCGTAAAGTTCCGACTCAATCTCTTTTTGATAGTGGAAAGATTTTTTTATTTTCTTTCTGATAAAATGATTTTCCAAAAGTTCTGTGGCCGCAGCTTGTGATTTCGGTTGATCCATGAAATTGCTTTTGGACGTCTCTTTTGGTAATCAGGAGGAGCTGCGATGTAACTAACTGTGAGGCATTTCTACGCCCGGGGCAAACCACAAAACAAAATACTGTACACCCCCCTGTGCGCGCGTGTGTGTGTGTGCATTGTCAAACATTATCAGTCCACTGCTGGATGAAGGTCTCACCCGTCTTGAGCCGGTATCCTTCATGCCACTCCCGCATTCTTTGCCGTGGCCAGGAACA
This sequence comes from Macrothele yani, assembly GCA_039090855.1. Classification (NCBI taxonomy): domain Eukaryota; kingdom Metazoa; phylum Arthropoda; class Arachnida; order Araneae; family Macrothelidae; genus Macrothele; species Macrothele yani. The sequence goes on along the minus strand of CM077027.1, from coordinate 153,651,026 downwards.
TTCCAACGGCCCGCGACTGGGGTACCAAGGTTTAAGTTGTGCAATAATTTTCCTTGAAGGGAGGGGCATAACTCATTACGCTGGCCAAGCGGGTTGGTGCGTGTAGGATAGCATTTCCTCTAATCCCGGTGGTATAGTTATACCTCTATTTGTCGGTCGTCACAGCCTCTGTGTGGGAACACGATGCACCTTGAGAAGGCGAGGTTGACATTTGTCAACGAGAGGCTATGGCATTTGCGTATCACCTGACCTTGCATCAGTGGCGGCTCGTGGTTGAAAAAATAGGTGAAGAGCTACAAGAGCAATATGAAAAGATATATACTGTCTTCAATGAAAATCACTATATGAGGACTGACCTATTTTTTCTATATTAGATCAATTCTTCTTTCTTTTAAAGCTGCAAATTTGTCGATTATGTCGTCATAGAATGGTTGTTTCTTCGTAAGCAACAATAAAATATCTTTCTGAATAGAAATATTTGCCTAAGAAGCAAGTCTGTCTTGAGAAATGGTGTTTCTTGAGTAAGTTTGTATTCTTTTAAGGCAAGAAAAACTTCTTTCCACTGACACACTTGTAGATGTAATGGTTAAAATGAGGGCAACCAATTTATAAGCTTCTGTAAAAATGTCTTTATCTTCATGAAGCACTCTAAGAAGTTCTTGAATCGATATATTCCTTAATTTTTCGTTGGCATATACAAGACTCAGTTCATTTTTAAGGCGCTGAAGTTTAGTAAATATTTTTCCGTAAAAATGTTGTAGAATTTCAAAAGCGTGAGAGGGGAAGCTTGAATTAAATTGTTCGAATTTGGTTGTGTCAGCAAGACAAACAAATTGAAGTTTTTTACAGTCTTGAAATCTTATATCCATTTCCATAAGAATGTGGTCTAAAATTTCAAGATACAATTGTTTATAATTTTAAAAAATTGTTTCTTGTGTAAGAGCAGCATATTCCCGTTTAGATCTGCTTATTTCTGTGATTTTGCTAGCTTTTCCAAACAGTGTTTCAAATACTTCATCGTTCCTTTTATGACTCAACATTTCACGAGTTTTTTTAATTTGAGTTACACAGTAGTTTATGTCTAGTGATTTTTTCTGCAAAATTTCGAATAATAGATCGGTGGGGCCAAAAATTTCATTAAATACTATTGCCAAAAATGTCAATTCAAAAGTGTTAATATCATTTAAAAATCCCTTGGCAAGTTGAATTGATTTTTTTGTCTGATTGCTCACTGTTTGTCAGAATTTCGAATACTTCCTTCAATTTATCACAATCTTCAACAATTACACTTACTAGCTTCGAAGTGGATGGCCATCGAGTTTCTGCTATGGTTGGTATGCGTCTTGCGGTTGTAGATATGAGTGTATAAGATCGCTTCACTGAGTGGTGAAAAAACGAAGGAATTCCAGCGAGGCTTGCGTAACATATACGACACTTTGAAATTTTAGAAAAACTCTGCTGTAGTACAAGGTTCAAACGATGTGCTAAGCAATGAACAAAAACAGCTTGAGAAGCTTTATCCTAGATTTTTTTCTGGAGCCCATTCAAGTGTCCAGACATTACACTTGCCTCATCGTAACATTGTCCTATTAATTTGTGCTGATAATCGAATTGTTCCAAAATTTTGTCTAACATTTTGTAAAAAGCTTCTGACGTTCGATCTCCACTCACGTCGTGGAAACCCAAAAATTGCTCAGCCAAATGCACCTTCCGAATCAACAAATCTTATTATTAAAGAGCACTGAGAAGTCTGATTTATGTATGTGGTGTCATCTACTTGAATAGAAAAGCATTGAACTTCATTAATTTCATTTTTAACGTGATGGTTTATATATTCAGAAACACATTCAATTAATTCATTTTGAATAGTTTTTGAGTCACCTGTGAAGACATTTTTTTATCTTTTCGTATTGATTTTGAATTTCTAAAGGACTTCTTGATATCAACAATGAAAGTAATTCCTTGAAATTTCCACGATTTATCGAGTCCATGCTTTCGTCATGGCCACGGAATGCTAGTTCTTGTTTGCTCAAATATAATACTGCATCAATCACTGTCTGCAGAAAAAGTCTATTTAAAAGAACGTTTTCGTTGAAATGCATTTTCAAAAGCCTAGCATTCTCCCTCAGGGCATCGGCAATGGTGTTCTGATTTTTTTCAAAATTCCTTAGCATTAACTCGCATTTCAGGTGTTCGCTAGAATCACCATGTTTATGAAGTGAGCGTGTTATATTTAATAAATATGAGAATCCGTCTTTATTCCACGCCGAATGTTTATTTCTAAAAAGTAAGCAGGGCCAACAAAATAATTTTTGTAACACAGAAGTACTACAAAGCCATTTATATTCAGTAAACCAACAATTTTTAAAATTAATGTTGTAGGATTTACCGCTCTTCTTGATTTCTTTTTTGGCAACAATTTTCAGTGAATCCGTCGGTCGTCCTTGAAGTAAAATGTCTCTTTTATCTTCATCTTTCCACCGATTAAATGGAGTTTGTAATAAATTACAAACAATGTCGTTCACAGGATACATACTTTAATTAAAACTTTTTTTTTTTTGATTGGAGGTTTAACGACCACCGTGAGCAACTCAATGGGCTATAAACAGTCGCCCGTCCCTAATTTAGGGTCATTGGGTCCAGGGAAGGGAGAGAACCAGTGCCGTAAGACAAACAACATCCATGCCTGGCCGGGCGGGATTCGAACCCGGACCCCGTTCGGACGAATGATCAGAGGCCATCGCTTAGACCACTGCGCCACCGGGGCGGCAATTAAAACTATCACTAACTGTTGAACTGTACACGAAACTACAGTAACAGCTAAACTTTTTGACAAATAATCACAAAGCACGAAAAAGCAAATCCCTTTCGGAAAGCATGTATCACAACACTGCAAGATAGATGCCCTGGGTAAAACATAACGTTTCACCATGATCTCCTTCGAAGGTCACGATTCCATCTGCAGAGCTTCGGAGCCGAAAGATAAAACACTTCACTTGCGCGCCAGATAGGGAGGTTGACGTCACGGTTACCATAGCAACTTGGTCGACAGCTGCAGACTTCCAAGGGTTTTCATTGCGGCTCTTCACTTGCACTGTTTTGCGTATGAGGACTTGTTTTCCGTCTTGAACGCGCTTTGTGAATTGATATCTAATCAAAATTTTGAGTATTTTGTAACACAATAGAGACAAAAAATAATATATTATACAAATTACTGAATAAAACTTTATTTTAAGTAAAATAGGTGAAGAGGCACTTCACCTACTTCACCTGAAAAGCCGCCACTGCCTTGCATCCCTATATATATATGACAAGCAAAGTAAGATTCTGAAATTGCAAGAAAACTCTAATTCGGAAGAACGAAAGGTGAGATAAAATTATAATCCACCAGGAGAAAAAGGAAGGATTATAGAACATATGGCAGTTGTCATTTATGGCTTCATCAAGGGCTATCACAATAACAATATAACAAATAACAAACTGTATTGTAAATTAAGGAGTATCTTGATAGAACACATTTGGGATGCATGCAACTCGCTGTCGAACATAGGAATCTGAGACTTAGGAATACACCCGAATTGTGGAACGGTCTGCACGAAGTAGGATGTGCATTGCCTACAGCATATTTCCCGAAGCTAGTGGAGTCCTGCGCTCCCGTGGGGGACCTACCAAGTATTAGACTGGTGTACCAGTTTTTCTGGCACTTCAGTGTATATATACAGGGTGATTCATAAAGAAGTATACAGTTTCAACGCACTATAAAGCAAGAACAATGTAAGATATTTTATGTTACTTGTAACAGAATTGTAGGGGAATGTTTCAAGTTTTTTTAGAGACAGTCACAGATGTTCTGTGTGCACCCTTAGTCACACGACACACATCGAGCCGGTAATCCATTTCTGCCCAAATGCGAGGTAAGGTATCTGAATCAGGTGCAGTGATAGTGGCTATGATACGCTGTTTCAGCTCCGCTAGATCAGCAGGAAGGGGAGGGGCGAATACATTGCCCTTTACGTACCCCCACAGGAAAATGGCACAAGGTGTTAAGTCAGGACTTCTGGGTGGCCATTGGGTCAGTGGCATGTTGTAGACCGCGTCTCGTCCAATCCATCGGTGAGGAAGATGTTCATCGTGATAATCTAGTCACGTAACACGCGACTAGATTATCAAAACTTTATGCGTACATCTACCTAACAGTTCGCAGTTGTGTTCCGTGTCTTCAACTGTTACTGTTTTACAGGATCTGGAAACTGTATACTTCTTTATGAATCAGCCTGTATATATATATATATATAGTTTTCGAAATTAGAACTTATTCAAGATATGGAGATGAATAAAAGTTCAGTTAAAGTTAAAGTACGGTTAATTTTCTCTAATTGTTTTCTTATCCCTATCACCGTTTTATTTATATACAATATATACAGTCGTTTACTAATATATTACTGTCGTTTAGTGACACTAGAAAAGCCACTCCCCCCAGGTTGATGCTTTTTTTGACGAAAGCAACTTGGTTTCCAATATCTAATTGTAATATATCTCACAATAAACGTTTTTCTTGTGTATTTTTTTATTTTCTTCTTATCAGTACTTATTGATATTTTTCTGATCCATTAGACATGCTGCGAACTGCGCAACCTTCGCTAACCAAATCTCGCTACGACGCACCATTTTTTAAATCGTATGTTTTTAGAAGAGGTGATGCCGCTGCTGGTGAGCGAGTGGTCAGAGGAGTTGGTTTATGGCTTGTCGTCGTACCTGTGCCAGGGTTCGAGTCCCGGTGGAGATGTGGGTGTTGCGCTTGCCTCTGTGGTATTGTTTTTTCCGTTTTCTGGAACCAGTGGTCCCAAATTATTGACAGGCGACTGTTTGTAGCATCAGAGGCGTTGATGATGGTCGTTAAACCCCGAAACTGACTTTTGACAATTGTCTTGAGGTGAGTCCGAGTTCGAATGGGGCATGAATGTTGTTTTTGTCTTACGATGGCTTTCTCCCTTTCCTGTAAACAGAGACCGTAAATTATCGACGGGTGGCTGCTTTACAGTAAAGCTCATCGTTTCTGTGTCCCACGGATTCAAATCGTAAGTTTGATTAAATGAGAAAGATGGCGAAATCGTTGAGGAATTTAATGCATTTCAAGCGTAGTGTGGAGAGCCACATTTGTTTAGAGTTTCATTAGGGAAAATCCAATTTAATCCCCGACATTCCTGAAATTTAATGAATATCTGATTGCATTTTTCAGTGCTTCAGATGTAGGTACGTAATATCAAGTTCAACTTTCCTCCAAAGAAGAATTCTCACGAAACTTACTTTTAAAATGTTACACTGACCATGCGCCATTTTTGGACACTACTTTCCTTTGACAAAAAAATGTCTGTTATCCTAACAAAAATATGTAGACAGTGTAGGAAAGGGTGTACTAACACTGTGCAAACTGATTCCTTAATTGCCATAATCCTGCGTTGCTAGCAACACCTTTTCAGCGCCGCGTTTCATTTGACATTTACGTGAGATCCCTCCTGAACAGTAATACGTATGTGGCCATATCTTGTGGGAGCATTCCTCATAAATTTAATCTGTGACAGTGTGTACAGTATGTGGCTGTATTTGCTAATTCTGCTCTGGGATTCATCGTGTCTTCTCTACCATAATATTACTCTGTTCCTTCGCGCCTTCTGATTTATCATTAAGAGCAGAATAAGTTAACTCGGTGGACTGCTTAATATTCTTACGCTATCGTGAAGTTTGACAATCGTTCAAATTGCCTGACAGCCGGCGGCGAGAGTTCGACAATCGCTGTCGACTGCTGTAACATTTCGAGGCAATTCTGGCAGTCCACTTAAATGACAGTTGCGACTGAAAAGTTTTTAAAGTATTGGATTGCTGTGATTTATCGCTGACAGCTACGATGCCGCGTAAAATAAAAAGTACGTTCATCATGTTCGCCTCCTCCGGACGTTAACAACTAGTAAACAGTTTGAAGCGCACCTTCAGCTGCTCCTAATTTGCGGATGAAAATTCATTTATTTGCTACGTATTAGCGGGGTGAGTTACAAGAATTTACAGTGTCTTCTCACTTCGTTAGGACCACCGTAATATCACATTTATGACAAAGACGTTTGAACCAGAGCTGGAAACGGGTCAAAAACGACGTCACAAAATTGCACCCGACCCGGATCTGTAACTGAGCTGAACTGACACGGACAAATCTGCTTTGAACTATAATATACACTGCCGGAAATTGAAAAAAATCACCATTAAAAATTGCAGCTGCATCGATGAGATTTATGCCGTAGCAACAACTTGTTAAGAAAGGAAAGTGATCACACATGTGAAATGATTCAATGTTTATTTTACCTTTTAATGCGTGTTACAGTGTACAGAAGACACATTTTAATAAGGTGTTGCTGCAGCTTCTCCACCAACGCAATGCAAGCTTCCAATCTAGCATGCAATCAGTCGTACAAATGCTGGATTTCACGCTGGGGAATAATAGCATTCCATGCGCTTTCATCTTGGACGCGTGATTCAGAGATGGTCGCTGCTTGGCTGGGTCCGCGGAAGTCTTTGTCCGATCCAATACCAGACATGCTCGATTGGAGATAAGTCCAGAGAGCGTTCTTGCCAAGGGAGTTGATGCATAGTCTGAAGAGCATGTTGAGTTTCCCGGGCGGAGTTGGCCTGGCGTTATCGTACTGAAATTTCGTTTCTGGGATCGCACTCAAAAATGGCAGAACGACTGGCAGCACGATGTCGCTGACGTACATACTGTTATTCAGTGTGCCCCGTACAAACACCAGACTCGTACGAGAGTGATAGCTAATCGCTCCCCACACCATGATGCCCGGCGTGCGAGGCCTGTGTGTCGTTGGCGGATGCACGATGGCAGAAGTCGCTCACCTTGTCGCCTTCGGACGCGTAATGATCGTCAGACGCTCCCAAGCAAAATCGGCTTTCATCCCTGAAGACCACTGACCGCCATTCTTTCCTCTAATGAACTCGTTCCTGACACCACCGCAAACGTGCTCGACGGTGACCAGGGGTCAGTGTTAATTTTGCCAGCGGCACGCGTGCTCGTAGTCCTGCTTCCAACGAACGCTTAGTTATCGTTCTGGTAGACACCCTTGGTATGACACAGGATCGAATTTGTGACGCCGTAGCCGTCACAAATGCTGAATTTCACGGATTTTTCATTCGTGACTTAACAGGAAATAATTTTGTAAATAATACGAGGGTTATACCGAACATAATGCAAAAGTGGGCATAACTTTTTGTTTGTATTAACTAACAGAGGTCGTTCAAATTGAACATGCTGGAAGAGTAATTCTTCGTCTATGTAACCCTTCTTCAGTGCAGGTAAATAATGGATTCGAAGCAAAAGCAACGTCCTGTCACTGAGTTCTCGACGAAGGAAGGGTCTAGGCTGTCCGACATCCACAAAAGGCTACAGAATGTTTACGGAGATGACACCATTGACAAGAGCAATGTGCACAGATGGATAAAGAAGTTTAAAGAAGGGGAAACCAGCATTGAAAACAAACCACGCAGTGGGAGACTATCATCTGCGACCGCTGACACGAATCATCAGCGAGTGGATGAATTGATTCGCGCGGAGAGACTACTCGCAATTCGAGAGCTTATTGCACACCTGGACTGTAGTCACAATGCCATACAGGAGATGGTGGAAGACTTAGGGTATCGGAAAGTGTGTCCAAAGTGGGTAACTCAGCAGGTGGCACCTGATTTGAAGGAGAGAAGGGTGGAAGTCTGCTCTGTTCTGCTGGGAAGCATTTGAAGCCAATGAAGACACTTTTTTTTTTTTTTTCGATCTGGTGACAGGGAATGAAACGTGGGAGGATCTTTACGATTCGCAAACAAAGAATCAATCCATGGAATCAGCACAGAAAGTCAGGGTGACTGTTTTTTTTGGGATGACAGAGGTGTCATTCTCCTTGATTTTCTGGAGCGTGATTGTACCGTGACCAGCGAGCGGTACAATGAAACACTCAAGAAGCTTCGAGAAGCCATAAGAGACTGAACAAAAATTTGAAAAGGATCCACATTCACCATGGCAATGCGAAACGACACACATCTTTGGCAACAAATCAGGTGATCAGCAAATAAGGCCGGTCGGTGGTCCCTTATCACCGTACAGTCCAGATCTGGTGCCCTCCGACTGCCACCTATTCGGTCCAATACAGACGATATGAAAGTGGCTGTGAAGAAGTGGGTACAACAGTCCAAACCTGATTTTTTTTTCAAAGATGATTTGAAATTTGGATTCAACGTTGGCGCGGATGCATCGCTTGTGATGGAGACTATGTTGAGCAGTACCTTTGTACAGAGAAAGAGTTACTCTACCAACATTTGCAATTTGAACGACCTCTGTCAGTTAATAAAAAAAGTTTTGCCCAGTTTTGCATTACTTTCGGGACAACCCTGATTTTATTTTTTCAACATTCCGATTTTTGAAAGATATGATGCACTTGTCACTTTAATGCAGGTAGGTATTACAATAAATTATTAATACCATTTATGTCAAAATTTGGAATTACCTACTTAAAAAAATGCCATTACGTAGGAAATTTTTTAAATAGCGAAAATAGGTGCATCTCAACCGATAATGACATTTACATATTGATTATGCATATTTATTTTATTTTCACACACCTGGACTAACGAATTGCATTATCTTTTGGTCGGTGAGTTTTGAGATGTTGCCCAGAAATGTTTTGTTTGCTGTGATCTGCAATCTCCGAGTTTCCTGGAGTTGAATCTTACCGTGATGTTGTGAGTAATGATGATCGTTTAGAACATATCAGTAAGAATCGCATCCAATTAAGGGAAAGAATGTTCCTGCGACGGAATTTTTATGTCCCAGGTTCTTTAGATTGTCGACTACACTATGACTTTCATGGATGAAGATGACAAAGAATTCATTTTCTGTGGTACAGAGAGAGAATGATTGCAAATGCTGTGAAATACTTCAAAAACATCTCTAAACAAAGATACGAATCGCAACTTACGTGTCGAACGTAAGTTTGTTTGTTTTTGTTGTTGTTATGTACACTGAAGTGCCAGAAAAACTGGTACAAACGAGCTTATGCAAACTACATAGCAACGTCACCTATGCGCGTACTCGGTTGCGTCCGCCAGTGCGTATATAAAGCGATAGACATCCTTGCCAGCTGTTAGAGCTTTTTTCGGCATGAGAATGACAAGTAATAACGATTTAAGCGATTTTCAACGCGGTGTCATAGTTGACGCTCGTAAGATGGGCCATAGTATTTCGTAGGTAGAAACGAAGTTCGGATTTTCACGGACAACTATTGCAAATATGTACCGTGACTACAAGAATTTCGGCAAAAACTCCAGCCTACGGTACCAGTGTGGCCGTAAAAAGAAATTGGGTGAACGTGATCATCGTCGGCTGCCAAGAATCGTTTCACGCGATAGGCGTGCAACACTCTCGCTGGTATCATCGGAATTCAATGCTGGAGCGTCAGCGTCCGGACCGTGCAACGTACCCTGCACGATATGGGCTTTGGGAGCCGACGCCCAACTCGAGTCCCCTTGATGGGTGCACGACACAGAGCTATTCGCCTCGTTTGGGCACGGCAACACCGCCACTGGACACTTGATGACTGGAAACAAGTAGCCTGGTCAGACGAGTCGCGTTTCCAACTGTATCAGTCAGATGGAAGGATTCGTGTGTGGCACAAACCCCATGAAGCCATGGATCCCGCCTGTCAGCAGGGAACTGTACCGGCTGGTGGGGTCCGTAATGGTATGGGGTGTGTTTATCTGGACTTCTCTGGGATACCTGTTACGTCTGCAAACGTGTGTGACCGGCCAACGCTATTTGCGCATCCTTTCTGACGGGGTACACCCGTTCATGTCCTGCATTCGTGCTAATGGATTGGGCATATTTCCAGAAGCTAGTAGATTCGATGCCCCGTCGTTTTTCTGCAGTTCTGCCCTCCCGTGGGGGACCTACCAAGTGTAAGACTGGTGTACCAGTTTTTCTGGCACTTCAGTGTATGTAAAGGCCAGCCTGTGACTTCAATGTCACCATCGGAACTGAAGCGATGAGAAAAGCTTGCATTTTCAATTCCACTTTGACAGAAGTCATTTGAGTATCTATGACTGCATTCAATAATAAATCTAACCCTTCAGGACTGCAGAGTACCGCATACATCAACTGTCGAAGGATGATTTTCAGCAGTGTCATTATCACGCAAAGAAAATATTTTGAATGCGATTAAAGGTTTGGCTGTAATGTCGTTAATGGTTTGTTATTTGAGTCATTTATACACTGCCGGACAATTGCTAAGGACGGATGACAATAGCAACCATAAAATGGAAGGCAGGAAAATGTGGAAATTAGCATAAGTGCGGGATACAGTAAGACGTGTTGTGCGTATGCAAATTTTGGATTGCCGAACTTGTTCGTGACGTCATGGCGCTGATAAGAGATATAAAGGATTTGACGCGTATTGACCGTTGTTGTTCAAATGCAAAGTTGAAAGGGAAAGAATCAATTGACGAACTTGCAATTTTCAGTATGTCTTCCCGACATCACCTAGATGATTTTACGCGTGGCCGTATTATTGGCAAGATTGAAGAAGGGTGAAAAATAACAGATGTTGCCAGGGAGTTCGACGTCAGCCACAGTGTTGTTTCAAGGCTTTGGAAATCATTTCAAACAAATGGAGAGAGTAGCAAACGTCACGGGGGTGGTCGTGTTTGCAGTACGACACCTGCAGAAGATCGGTACATAGTGCTATCAACAAAAAGGCACCGGCGCAGCACCGCTAGTGAGGTAGCAAATCAGTTTATGGCTGCTACTGGCAAGCGGATCTCCCGAAAAACTGTCGCCAGACGTTTGCATGAACGAGGACTATACGCCCGCCGTCCTGTTGTGTGTATCCCATTGTCCAGACGTCACCATACCGCCCGTTTGCAATGGTGCAATCAACATCGCAATTGGACTGATAACGACTGGTCTGCAGTCCTCTTCTCAGATGAGAGTAGATACAGTCTATCATCTGATTGTCGACGACAACTGATCTGTCGTGATAGTGGTACTGCATATTGTCCAGCAAACATACAGGAAAGGGATCGATATCCGACATGTAGTGTCATGGTATGGGCTGGCATCACGATCAATGGCCGTACGTCCCTCTATGTGCTTCCAACTGGGACTATGACTGGCCAACGATACACTAATGATGTTCTGCTACCTCATGTTCGCATGTTCCGTGGTGCTGTCGGTGATAGATTCATTTTCATGGACGACAATGCAACATGTCATCGAACAGTCGCTGTCCAGGAGTGTCTTGAGAGCGAGGATATTCAACGCCTCGTATGGCCAACACGTTCTCCAGATCTGAATTCCATTGAAAATGTGTGGGATGCTTTGGGGAGGAGTCTTGCTGGTCGCCAATACGCTCCAATAAACAAGGACACCCTCATCCGTGCACTGACAGAGGAATGGGATAAATTACCCCAACAGCTGCTTGATAATGTTGTGCAAAGCATGACACGACGTGTGGAATCTTGCATCGCTCTCCAGGGTGGCCATATCCCGTATTGACATCTTACGCCGGAACGCCTGCGGACGGTAATTGCATTTTTTTCACGTTTACGTATTTTGCACAAAATGGCCTGTTTGTCCCTTGAACACGTTCCAAAGCCTTCTGGATTTCAGAGCACAATGAATTGTCTTTCTTGTAATGTCTTGGCATTCTGACATTATTTTATTTCACTTGGCATCCAACCACACTTACTTTTTTATGCGCTATATAGCCGTTTATGATCCGTCCTTAGTAATTGTCCAGCAGTGTATGATCTTGATCACACTTTGTATCGCTCCCATTTTACCTATTTTCGAGATACACGATGACATTCAGGAAACTAAACTCTGTGCGTTGCTGCGCTCAATGAATGTAAAATTAAGATATGAGAGCGATATTCCCCACAGAGTATTACATCGTAGGGAATAAAATTATCAGAGTTAAGTCCGGTTGACGTCCGTTACTTAGTGGCTTACGCACTGTCTTAATTCCGCAGCACATAGGTATCATGCGGTAAATGTTTCCTAAAGGACCGTGCTTGTTAATATTACTAACATATTTTTGCTTTTCTGTTCCACCCATAAAATTATTATTCAGATCGGGAATGTATGCTTGGATAGAAACTTTGGTTAAGGATCCCCTTAATTAATCTCTTAAGCATTCTGAGTATTATTCTGGTGGCATCTTGTACGGCAAGAAACTGCAATTTCTGAGTCGTTTTGATTTAGGATGGTCAAGTCAAGTCCCGTCTCTTGTTTCCGTGGCATGTGAGTTATTGCGTTCAGCGATTTGGGTCAGGATGAATAACTAGTCCCGCATGTGCGAGCGGATTTATTAGGACCACGAAACAGATTCTTAATTAAAACAATACTTTATGTCTCATGAAAAGGAGTGAACTGCGCCCGTCCCAGTCTTGCCGTTTTAATTGCTTTTCCAACAACGAATTTAAGTCGGGAATAATTAAATTACTAATGGACGGAACACTTAGCAGTGGTTTTCGTTGGTTATTGAAATCGCCGGGTATTCCGTAGAGGTTGCGCGATTCTTCTGTCTGTGGGAGGTCCCATTATTTACAGGGAAGTCTTCGGAGACAGTTCTTTGAATCGCAGTCTTATTCGTTTTCATTAAGCCGCGGCGGTTAAACGCCGACTAAATCCGAACTTGCCTCGATTGAAACTCCACTAATGCCCTTGTTTAAGAGAAAGAATAGAATTTTGGAACGGTGCTGTGTGCGCTGGAAATGGGCGACAGATGAACGAGACACCCTTACAAGCGAAACAACGTCTTGGGTTTTATTAAGTTCCATTCCTACAACCCTGCTTCCGGAGTACTTAGCGTGTAGTCTAACTTGTTAAAGTAGGTTTGGAGACGGTTATTGAAGCTGGGATACCGAATTGTGTGGCCATGTAATTAAAAAATGATTCCGGAAATTGCTGGAGCCCTGTGAAAGATGATCTTGCTCCTTTCCCGCTGTACATAAAGTCAACATTAGAAGTGTCTTCATGCTCATTTAGAATGCATGCAGAAAGAATTAATTTAAGTGAAGGAGTAAATCCCCTTTAATAGGACGTTCGTAAATGGAATTTTCAAACCTAGGTGAAATGATATACAGTGTATATCACTTTTGTGGATTATATTTGATGCCCGATGCAGTTGTTTGAAATCATAATCATCGTCAACCATTATCAATCCACTGCTGGACGAAGGTCTCCCCAAGTTTCCTCCACAACGGTCTGTCTTGTGCCAGTCTCCTCCATGTCACTCCCGCATACTTTCGGAATTTCATCCGCCATTCTCCCACGTGGTCTTCTTCTGGGTCTTTTCCCTGTCCCTTGGAATCCAATCTAAAATTTCGGCTGTCCATCGATGGTCTGTCCTCTGGCAGTATGTCCAGCCCATTGCCATTTCAGGGATTTAACTCTGATCATGATGTCTTCCACTCTTGTCATTTTTCGGATCCACGAGTTCCTCTTCTTATCTCTCCTTGTTACACCAAGCATGCACCTCTCCATGCTGCTTTGAGTTGTGTGCGAATGTATTCCAAGAACGTGCTTAAAGAATGGTTCATTATATGCGTTTGTACGGTTTTCCAGAGAAGCCTGAATGGGTGACACCATCCTGCTGTACTGTGGTAGAGGGAAAATTTGTGCTTGTTGTTGAGTTGCACTCAGAGCCTCTTCACCCATGTGCATGGGCTAATTGCACTCGGAACTGCTTCAATTCGGTGAACAAATGGTAATCACTGGGAGCCAAGTCCGGACTGTAGGGCGGATGATCCAGAACCTCCCATATGAAACCCTGATGCAGGTGTTGGGTCTGACGAGTCACGTGAGGTCTCGCATTGTCGTGGATAAACACCACACACCTTTTGACATCCAAGCGGCGCCGCTTGTTTTAGATGGCCCTACGCAGCCTCTGCAGTGTTCCACAATAGGCGTTGGCGTCGATGGTTGTGTCTCGGGGCATGAACTCAATCAGCAAGAGACCTCTGCGGCGCCAAAACACTGTAGTCATGACCTTCTTTACCGAAAGCGTTTGCTTACACTTGCGTGGAGGACCAGGAATAGTGCTTCTCAAGCCATTGGCGTTTGTTCTCCGGCGTGAAACGACTTACCTACATTTCATCTCCTGTCGTTATGTGGTGAAGAAATTCATTGCCCGTTCAAAACAAAAAATTGAAAGCTTCACCCGTACGGTTCCTTTTGTGGTCATCAGTCAATTCGTGGTACCCACCTCGTGTAAAATTTTCCGTTAGCCATGGTGTTCCGTTACGACTTAATGCAGCAGTGTGCGAGAGACTTCCGGGAAGTGGGCGTGCTACTCATCGAGTTTGATGCGACGCTCATGTCTGTTGACATCATCGACTAAGGGATGTCACTAAACTTCGAAATCTGTATGGGCGACGGGTGGGCGAGCATTATTTTTGCTAGCGCAACTTCTTTTCTTTCTATTTTTTTGAAGATGACAATCCGCTTTTTGGTGTAATTGTGACAAGGATGGTCAGGCAGATAATATCCGAAAACTTGAAAATTTCGTCGTCCTGAAGCGGGAATCGAACCCGCGTCTCCCAGATAGTGCTCGAATATTCTAACCACTACACCACCCAGAACGACCAAATCTCAAGTTTCCGATTAATTTGAATATAACCATCACAGGATTCGCCAGCCGAAGCAACTGGCGTTCATGTTTAGCGGATCTGGAGGTTAAGAATCTTATCCCGTGGTTGTCCGGAGAAGCAGATAAATCATGAATGAAATACGGGATTACCCCATATAATACAAATTTTGAAGATGTCAATCCGTTCTTTTTCATTCGTGATTTTTTTTTTTTTTTTGTTTTACGAAACACTGGAAGAACTAATTTTCAATGCTTTTCACTACTCACTACAAAATAATTCCTGCAATCCTCACCCCTTCCACCTGGACACACACACACACACACACACACACACACACAGTACACGGATCTGACTTGTTACGCCATTGGTGTAAGGTACAAACGTTACTAGAATGTCGCCTTCAACTTTTTGTTTGCTCTGAATGCATTGTCTTAAATTGCTTTTCAAAATTTTGCATTTTTTTTTTTTACGAAAATAGTACTGTACTTGAACAATATAAAGGAAAATGTAGTTTTTGTTTATATAAATCAAAATTTAACGTCGTACCACGTAGAAACAATACCTCCCCCCCCTTCCTTAACTCCCTTTCTTCAAGCCAGCGACTTTGCCTTGCACTCCTCTCCTACAAAGCAGCACAACACGGAAAGTGGAGTCTAAAGCTACAAGTGTCTCGGGACACTTTCACTGTCCCGGGACACTTGTAGCTTTAGACTCCACTTTCCGTGTTGAAATCCCTTGTTTTGTAAAGAAAACACAGCAGAGCAATTAGTAGTAACCCCCTCAGTGAATTCTTATCCACCCTCCTCATCAGCCCCCTGGCCATACAACCATGAAAAAGAGGCTTAAACTGAGAAATTGGAAGAGTGGAGAACAATTGAATTTTCATGGCCCTGCGGATGCTATTTTGATTAAATTTTTACGAAGACGTAAACAACCTACTTCCTAGGGGGAAATATCTAGTGCTACATGAAATAAAATGCAAGGCATTACTTGGGAAAGTGCAGATTATATTTTAAAGTTAAATATATTGAAAAATGGCACATTTTTGAACTGAGTGGGTGGCAGGGTGTAAAACACGGAATTTCAGAGTGGACTCCAGCCCACCCTCGCACCACCTTGGCGACGTCCCTGTAATCGACACATTCCTTGACGTCTTCTGTAACGAGCGATGGGCCGTTGAAGCGCTGGTCATCGCACACATTTTCTCTCCCCACATTAAACATCCGAACCCATCCCCCGTACCGATGATTCTTCCGTCACCACTTACACCGTAAACAGCCGTATTTCGACGAACGTTTACAGTATTCAGAAAGCGCACAGAACGCACCTCGTACTCCGTGGGATTTCCAATTGGCTTCGCGATTTTAAACAAGCGCAATAACGGTTGCTATCACTGCATTAACACGAAACTTGCCACGAGCTTCGCCAACGTCTGACTGAGTATGGACGACCTTGACGACGCGGTCTGCGCCGCGCTTCCTCTATGCGTAAGCGGGTATTACTTTCTGGACGCACTACGTATATACTAAAGTGCCAGAAAAACTGGTACACCAGTCTAATACTTGGTAGGTCCCCCACGGGAGCGCAGGACTGCAGAAAATACCACCGGGCATGGACTCCACTAGCTACTGGAAATATGCTGTAAGCAATGCACACCATACTTCCTGCAGAGCGTTCCACAATTCGGGTGTATTCCGAGGTCTCGGATTGCTGCGTTCGTTAGCGCGTTGCATGGCATCCCAAATGTGTTCTATCACTTTCAGATCTGGGGACTTGGGTGGGAATTTAAACACCCCAAACTCAGATGAATGCTCTTCTAACCATAATGTGGCGTTCCGACGCTAGTGTGGAGGTGCATTGTCCTGTTGGAACAGGCCCAACCCATCAGCATGAATGCAGGACATGAACGGGTGTACCTCTTCAAAAAGGATGCGCACGTAGACGTTTGTAGACGTACCAGGGGTGCCAGTGAAGTCCAGATAGACACACCCCATACCATTACGGACCCCTCACCAGCTGATACAGTTCCATGTTGACAGGCGGGATTCATTGCTTCATGTGGTTTGCGCCACACACAAATCCTACCATCTACCCGATACAGTTGGAAACACGACTCATCAGACCAGGCTACTTGTTTCCAGTCATCAAGTGTCTTGTGGTGGTGTTGCCGTGCACAAGCGAGGCGCATGGCTCTGTGTCGTGCGCCCATCAAGGGGTTTCGAATTGGGCGTCGGCTCCCAAAGCCCATATCGTGCAGGATACGTTGCACAGTCCGGACGCTGATGCTTGTTGAGGCTCCAGCATTGAATTCGGATTATATCTGCGAGAGTGTTGAACGCCTATCGCGTGAAACGATTCTTGACAGCTGACGATGGTCACGTTAACCCAATGTCTTTTTACGGCCACACTAGTATCGTAGGTTGGAGGTTTTGCCGGAATTCTTGTAGTCACGCTACAGCCTTGCAATGGTCGTCCGTGAAAATCCGAACTTCGTTTCTACCTCCGAAATACTATGGCCCATCTCACGAGCGCCAACTATGACACCGCGTTGAAAATCGCTTAAATCGTTATTACTTGTCATTGTCATGCCGAAAACAGCTCTGACAGCTGGCAAGGATGTCTATCTCTTTATATACGCTCTGGCGGACGCAACCGAGTACGGGCATAGGTGACGGTTGCTATGTATTTTGCATAAGCTCGTCTGTACCAGTTTTCCTGGCACTTCAGTGTACATATTCCTGAACACAGCATGGCTATTTCCTGGGCCACGGATGTCCTAGTGGCCAACGTTCGTTACTGGCACAGAGGAATCTCAGGTTCGATCCCAGGCAGGTACGTACGCTCGTGCCTCTAAATAGAGGTCTGCACGGGCCTTAATTTAGAAAGTCCGACCCGGCCCGTTTAAATTTTTTTTTTAATTAAAGCCCTGCCCGACCCGTATATTTCTCCTGTTTCAAAGACCCCATAAAATTTCGGCAATTACTAAAACACGAATTTAACACCTGGGGCACTCGGTCATTCGACTCCTCAGAGTTTCGTTTTCTTAATTGCTGCACGTATTCTATCACAATAAACGTTAATTCGTAATTTTTCTGTGACTCTGTATAAATCACGTGACGTCCGAAGAGGGAGGGGGGACTTGTATACTCAAAATTATTACACGTAAACCATAATTTCCATGTTTTTCGAATTTTCATTGCCAACTGCTGAACCCGGAATTGTTAGGAATGGGGGGGGGTTAATTGGAAAAGTATGAAATATCCAGAATTATGAGTCCGATCGCTCTACTTTACATTGTCTACAAACTCATAATCTCCGGAAGCGATTTTTTCGCGAAACTCTTTCGGTTTCCTAAACGTCATAATAAGTATGGAAGAGTATTTATCAGCAACACTGAACTGAGCATATGCTAAGAGAAAACAACAACAGACTGTCCAGCTAACCAGTGTCACAGAAGTTTTGAAAACGGCTAGGCTGGGATACCTAATGGTTTATTTGCCATCTGCTGACTCCCTGAGACACATGAGAAAAATACGGCACAGATTTATACACAGAAGTAAGTTTCTCCCAGCCCATTTCTCCCGAGCCAATTAAGACAACTTAAAAGCTTTTCACACAACTAGAGAACAAAGTGCCGCCGACCAGAACAATAAAAAAGATCGTGTGCGAGCTGGTGGCTTGGTTTATAAATGCTGCAGTTAATAGCCTGCCCTGAAACATGAGAGGAGGTTGAAAGTTAGAGAGAGAGAGAGAAGGGACCACATTCACATTGAAAAACTAAGGGACCTGACCCACTCCAATTGTTTTGTAGGAGGGGAGGATGTCGTAAAACTTCTGTTTTTTCCAACAGCGGAAATTATTCAATCTTATCGTGCTGCTATATGTTACGAGTTTTCCAAACGAGAAAGGCATCGTACAGCGATTGTTTTGCTCATAAAAAAAAACCAAAAAAAAAAAAAAAAAAAAAAACCTGCTCGGCCCGCGTCTGTTTTACATTAAGGTGGACGTCAAGTAATTTTGCTTCCTATACTTCCAATGGAAAAACTTTTGTACGCATTTCCTTCACAATTAATTTAATGTGTTCCCAAGGATGAAAATTTGAACGTCGATTAAAATAACTTCATATTATAACTTGGAATACTTAATATTTTCTAAAACATAACCATAACTAAATTAAAAATCAATAACTTTTCCTTTGGTGGTGTTGAAACCAGAAAAAAGATGGCGCGACCTGTACTTTGATGACGTCAGTTAACAAACAAATATTGGATTGCATAATTATGGTTATGTTTTAGAAAATGTTAAGTATTCCAGGTTATAAAATGGAGCTATTTTAATCGATGTTCAAATGCTCATCCTTGGGAACGCATTAATTGTGAAGAAAAAGTGTACAGAAGTTTTTCCATTGGAAGTATAGGAAGCAAAATTACTTGACGTCCACCAAATATTGAAGACCGGGGCTCGTCATCATCATCATCATTGTCAACCATTATCAATCCACTGCTGGACGAAGGTCTCCCCAAGTTTCCTCCACAACGGTCTGTCTTGTGCCAGTCTCCTCCATGTCACCCCTGCATACTTTCGAATTTCATCCACCCATCTCCCATGTGGTCTTCTTCTGGGTCTTTTCCTGTCCCTTGGAATCCAATCTAAAATTTCGGCTGTCCATCGATGATCTGTCCTTCTGGCAGTATGTCCAGCCCATTGCCATTTCAGGGATTTAACTCTGATCATGATGTCTTCCACTCTTGTCATTTTTCGGATCCACGTGTTCCTCTTCTTATCTCTCCTGGTTACACCAAGCATGCACCTCTCCATGCCCCTTTGAGTTGTCTGCAGCCTTTGTATGTCTCTTTTAGTTAAGGTCCACGTCTCTGCACCATACGTAAGCACTGGAAGGATGCACTGATCAAACACTTTTCTTTTAAGACATAATGGCATATTGCTCTTGAAAATTATGCTGTTTCTTCCAAAAGCTCTCCAGGCAAGTTTTGTACGCCGATTAATTTCTTCATCAATGTGACCCTCACTTGATATCTGCTGTCCAAGATAAACGTACGTGTCTGTTATCTCCAGCTTTTCTCCATCAATCGATAAATCTTCATTTCTTGTAAAAGCATTGAACATCACTTTTGTTTTCTGAAAGTTCATTTTTAATCCCACTTCTTTACTCTTGTCAGCAAGTTCCTGGATCATACTCTGCAGCTCTGATGGGGTAGTTGCAAAAATGACTACGTCATCAGCAAAACGAAGGTGGGTTAGATAATCTCCATTAATCTTTATCCCCTTGTTTTCCCAGCTCAAGCGACTGAAAAACACCCTCCAATGTGGCATTAAAGAGCTTCGGAGATATGGTGTCACCTTGTCTCACTCCCTTTCCAATTTTTACGTGTGTTGTATTTTCAAACAGCCTAATCTTTGCACTTGCATTTTCATAGATGTTATTAAAAATATTAATGTATGCATCTTCAATACCGCAGGTTTCAGAGCCATTGTAACTGCTGATGGTTTCACCGAATCAAAGGCTTTTTCATAATCGATAAAAGCCATGCACAATGGAAGTTCATATTCCCTCGCTCTTTCAATTAGTTCTCTGAGCACGTGGATATGATCTATTGTGCTGTAGCCACTCCTGAATCCAGCTTGTTCTCTCGGTTGAGCCATGTCCAGTGTTACCTTCAAGCGGTGTGAAAGAACTTTAGTGAAGATTTTATAAATTACTGATAGGAGGCTGATAGGTCTGTAGTTTCCGAGATCCTCAATGTCACCTTTCTTATGTAGCAGGATCATTGTAGCGGTGTTCCAATCCTCAGGAATCTTTCCTTCATTAAGGCATCGAGTGAAAATTTGGGCGAGTACTGTTTCGATTTCTCCACTTGCTTCTTGTATGATGTCTACAGTAATTCCATCTTCTCCTGGAGCTTTTCCTCGCTTCATGTTCTTGATTGCATGTGCAACTTCTGCTGGAAGGACTGGAGGAACTCTGGTACTGGTATCTTTCATGATGTCTGGAGTGCATATATCATCCCTTTCATATAATTTGGAGTAGAAATCTTTCACTCTTGTCAAAATTTCGCCTCTATTTCTTGTTATAGAACCATCTTCTTTTCTCAGTGCCATAATCTGTTTTCTTCCCTTACTGAGATGTCCTTTTGCTATCTTTAGGCTTTGGTTGTTTTCAATTGCTTTCCTCACTAGTTCACAGTTGAATTTCCTTACGTCTTCAGTGATATTTTTTCTTACTGTCTTGCATAGCTCTATATATTCCACTTTGGAAGTCACATCTTCTTTAGTTGTCCTCATCTCTCTTCTTTTTGCATCAACATTTTGGTTTTTCCTGATAATTTGTTCACATGCAACTTGTTCTTAGACCCAGCTAATTTTGTTGCTGTTTCCATAAGAGCTTTGGTTACTTTTCTGTTAACTTCAGAGATGTCCACTTCTTCCGATGTTAGGCCTTCTAAAGCAGAGAACCTGTTCTTCAGTTCTAACTTGAAGGTATTATGGTGTTTTTTAAGGTTGGTTATGTCAATAGATTTTGTTTGTCTTATGAGCTTGCCACGTTCAAGTTTAGTGTTGAGGTGCATCTTACATCTCACCAATCTATGGTCACTACCTGTGTTGAACTTGTTTAGCACACTGCAGTCTTCTATGACGAATTTTTTGTTACACATAATAAAATCAATTTCACTTGTCGTCCCATTTGGATGTCTCCATGTCCATTTCCTGTGTGGCTTTTTCTTGAAGAAGGAGTTCAAGATGAAAAACCCTTCTGCCTCTGCAAACTCAACGAGAGTATTTTCCACGCTGGTTTCTGTTGCCATGACCGAATTTACCTACTGAAGTTTCATTCTGTTGCCGTTGCCCTATTTTTGCATTGAAATCTCCCATAATTATTTTCAAGTGCTGCTTACCTTTATTATTTAGATGACAAATTTCCTCATAAAATTCTTCAATTTCTTCTTCAGGATGACTTGTGGTGGGTGCATAAGTTTGAATAATCTGAGCCTGGTATCTTTTCGAGAGTTGGATAACAAGTCGTGCAGCTCTGTCAGAGGAACTTTCAACTTCTACAACTTTATCCTTCAGTTTCTTGTTTATTATAAATCCAACACCACTAGTTCTGCCAGTATCTGTCCCACGATAGTAGAAGAGATGCCCACTTTTCAGTTCGATTAGATCTTCTCCTTTTCTCCTTACCTCACTTAACCTACGATGTCCCACTTGATCCTTTGTAGTTCCTCTTCCAATTCAAGAAGCCTTGAATCAGAAGATAGGGAGCGTCCGTTGTAGGTAGCCAAGGTCAGCATCAAATGGCAGCCTAGTCCGGTCCTCCGGGGATTCTTAGCACCCTCTGCCTTCATGCTGCACTGGCCGCTGCCTTGGCCAGGTACATTCCAGCTGCCGGAGACTGAGGGCCAAGATTTAAGTTGTAGAGTCATTTTGGAGGTATTTGGCCATAACTCACCACGCTGGCCAAGCGGGTTGGTGAGTGTGGGAAGCAAAATTACTTGACGTCCACCTTAAATATTGAAGACCGGGGCTCGTGCAGACCTCTATTTCTAGATATCCGCCGTGCGTCGGATGGGCACGTTAATCCCTTGGACCCCGGGTACTAGCCCCTTCCCCCTCGGTAATAAATAAGGGCTTTCTCCCTACCCCTTTCTACCTCACTTCCGTTTCACTTTCTTATCGGGCACTCTATCGCAAATCTCCTAGCTAAGGGTTGTTTAAGACCTGGGGTCAGACACTCCCTTCCTAAAATCCTTTACACAGGATTTGATCTGATGACTTTATTTCTCGCGATGCCTAACTCGTGTGTATTTGAATTACAGTGGGGCACTAAGCACAGATACAAGAGAATGGCCATAGCGACTATGGCCTCCTTTTGAGAGAGTATTGAATTAAATTTTAATATACCTTGCTTAGGCCATCTTTGTGCGATTTACAGGCCACCAATGATTTTAATTTTGATGGCTTTCTCGAGTTTTGTTGCAGTGAACAGACTGTTATCTGTAAAATTTAATTTTACTCAAACGATGCCAGTTTTTTATTTGACCACATCTTATAGTTTCGTTTCTGTAAATTTAGGTTTCATTTTTTTTTTTTTTTTTTTTTTTTTGACTTCCCATTTTTAAGTTTTCTGGATCTGCCATTGAACGGTATTGCAGATAGTTCGCGTATATTCGAGTTTTACAGAAATGGAACTCGTTCCAATAAAGAGTTGAGTACATTTCGATGTCTCTCTCTTTTATTTAGAGGGTTTTCAGCTGATTTTTCACGTAGCAAATTTTTTGGTTTTCAAATAACGCGAAGTTGTACTTCATTACGAGACTTGCTTAAAAATTTGATTAAGTAAATAACTGCGACTGCAGTGCTGAAGATTAATCACAACCTCGTGGTAAGTAATGGGGTATCAGTACTTAATTTCTCGGTTTTTTCAATTGTATTTTTTGTACATTGATATTCGGAATTGAGCATTGTCCTGAAATGCACAAAATTCGTGATATTAAATTCCGTTAAACGCTTTCCTGTTTCAAAAGTTCCCATTAACTGGCGTTTTCTGACGACAGTGCATTTATCTTGTAATTTACTGTTCGTTTTATGCAGATCTTGTTTAACTGCGTAGAAAGAATTAGTATGGGAATCCCGTTGTAGCAATATATTCTCGCTGATTATTCGATTCGTGTAATCATTATTTTATAATAGTTGTCATCAGTGGCGTATCTTGGGTCCGAACCTGGGCAATCTCACCCGTCCTCTCCTTCCCCCCAGTACTGTTTTTTTTTTAAATTGCGGTTTAATTTTTAATTGTTAATTAATAGAAGTAACTTTTTTTCTAAACCTTGGGTACATGCCGCTGCTAACATAATACCAAATAATTATGAGGATTAGGATTTGAACACTTATTTGTACATGAACTCCATTCTTCTTTTGTGTGAACTTGAGTGTTACGTTTTCATAAAATGTTTTTTACGAATACTTTTTCATATTTAAAAATAATGTTTTTCTCTGCTGACAAAACAGCCAAGTTTTTCGAATTTTCTTGTTCTTGTGTGGCTCTAAGATATGTCTTGATTCATTTTAATGCAGAAAACTTATTTCGGCAGTTGCAGTTGTTGATGGAAAGCTTAATATGAGGTCTGCTAATTTGTATACCTCACTAAACACTATGTCCAATTTATTCAACTTTATGTCACAAGTAATGTCTCTTACTGATTTGTTTTTGTATTCATCAAGGGAATAAAACACCTTCAGTTCATTTTTTAGTCGAGCTGTATCAAAATTTGAAGCATAGAGTTCTTTAAGTTCTGACAGTAGATGTACATCTTTTCCACGGGTTTGTGATAGATTTTTTCATGAGGAGTAATAACTGTTTACAAAAGTAGCGTTAAAGAAAACCGTTTCGCGCTGGTGAAAAACGGTAAGTGTTTCTTTCTGTGTCACTTATCGCCCATCTGGTTGCGCTGTTGTGTTAAAACGATGTTCAACTTGAGGGATTCCATGTCGTCGCCGCAGGCGGTGCCCAAGCACATTGCAGGGGTGACTGATTCGCTACCACCTGTCGTCCTTGTCTGTTACGCGTAGGCGAGGTGTTATTAACCGTCTTCACCTGAGTAGACGTTTCTAAATACACTACCCAGCGTCTTTCCTTTCGAATCAGCCCCGTTTCGAGTATTTTCTTTTTCTCGTCTTTTCCCATGAGGAATGACCTTTGCCCTCTTATGTCTGGTTCAAACGAAATCCGATCGTATTGTGCTCAAATACCAGTCTAGTTTTAGATTTCTGTCGCATCGCATCTTCATGCTTGAGTGACGACCTCCTGTTATTTCTTAAAAAAAAAAAAAAATAGCCCAAGGACCTGCCATTATAAAAAAAAAAAGTGATAAAAAGATAACTTACAAGCATCCTACACTCAACAAGAATGTATTATTTTCACGTTTTTGAACACTGTTTCTTTTATTCATGCATCTTTTTTTTTTTTTTTTCAGTGGTGTGTATTTCTAAAATTGAGTTCTGCGGTATTTCGATGCCGTATTGTTATGTTGAATTTTAAGTTTTCGAGAGGTAAAAAAAAATATCATTGTTGACTCCTTTTACGCGAAATGTAGGTTCAAATTGCCACTGTGCGTAGATAGAATAAAGAAATCTGGCAGCTCTGAGTAGGATTCGTTGGTTTCCTACGGTAGTGTGTCCAAAATTAACTCAGTGGAAGTGAATCACTGTTGGGTTTAGGTTCAAATAACAGGCATGTATCATTGAATGAAATACGGGATTACACCATTGTACAATACAAATTTGGAAGATGTGAATCCGTTCATTGGTGTAAATATGACATCGATGTTAATTCAGATAATATCCGAAAACTTGAACATTTCATCGTCCTGGAGCTGGAATCGAACCCGCGTCTCCCGGATATCGCCCGAGTATGCTAACCACTACAAAACCCAGAATAACCAAGTTTCTGATGAACTTGAATATAAAAATGACCAAGTTTCAAGTTTTCGATCAACACCTTCCGAATTTGTATTGTACAATGGTGTAATCCCGTATTTCATTCATTGATAATCTACACCTCCGGGCAATCACGGGAATGAATTGAAAACCTCCGCATTCGCTATGCATGAATGCCGGTTGCTTCGACTAGCGAATCCTGCTACGCTCGTCAGACTCAGTCAAAGAATCGCACTCTGTTTTCCAACACAGACCACAGGGGCTCAGTGATGTTTAAGTCCGGTGTTTGTGCAGGCCAGGGAATGTGTGCAACTTCATCCTCATGTTCCTCAAACCATGATTGAACAGTTCGACTTCTGTGAATCGGGACAATTATCATCTTGAAAGGTGCAATCCCCTGACGGAAACAATGTCTGCGCCATTGAATGCACATGGCTAACCAAAAGAGTGACATAGTCATTGCTAGTGATCCGTCTTTGTAAGGTGATAATGGGACCTGTTGCAAACCACGAGATCATGGCCCGAAACATTACAGAACCGCCCCCATGCTTCACTGTAGGAAACAGACAGTCTGAGTTGTAGTCTTCTGCGGGGGTTCTCCACACGTAAACTCGTCCTGTGGTGGGGAATAGTGAGAAGCTTGATTCATCGGAAAACAACACATGTTTCCATTGATCCGCAGTCAACGTTTTATGTTCCTGACACCACTGTAGTCTTCGTTTCATATTCACCTGCCACACCAGGGGTTTTGCAATCGCAGCTCTGCCGTAAATATTGTGCTTATTCCTCCTGTCTCTCACAGCGAGTTTGGTTTTCCTTCCACAGTCGTGTCTCGCAGATGATGTTGTGCCGTGAACATTATATGCTGTCATGACCTTCGACACGGTACCTCTCGATACCCCCCCCCCCCCAAATACCTGGGCCACTGTGGTTACCGACTCACCAACCAGATGGCCTCCTATAATCTGCCCTCTTTGGAACTCCGACATTGTGCATTCACCTGGAACGAATTTATGCAAACACCGATTTACAATGCAATCACATTGGCTCTTGAGACTATAAGCAACACTTTTTTTTACAAAAAAAAAAAAAACTAGCTACATGTTCGTTTTACTCAAAAAGCAGCACATACCAAAGTCACTCTTTTCAGCGAGGTGTTTCCATTATTTTGGACAACCCCTGTAGTATTCTTAAAATTTTAAGTAAGGTTCTTCAGGACACAAATAGTAAAGAAAGCTACACGCACGATTCGAGTCATCTGCATTTCTATTTTTCAAATGTAAGCAGGTATTAAGTGTTCCTCTAAGTCAGTCGCTAGCGTGCTTCACTTGGGTCGATCCTCACCTGTGGTAGAGGGAAAGCACTCTTTCACTTCGTACGTCAGAAAGGAGTCGCTCCTAAAAAAACTGGAAAAGTTGTGGGAAATTTCTCTAGAAAAAGCGGAAAATCCCGAAACTAACTTTTCTGGGAAAAAAAAAAAAAAAAAAAAAAAAAAACGGAATTTCTGACAACGGAAAATCTGTCAAAATACTGAAGTTTGAGAAATGGAAATTTCTGAAAAAGACGGACACCTACCAGCAACTTTGCTGCACTTTATTTTCAGAAATTTTCCGTGAATTCACACCATTTATTTTTTAAAGTGTACCAAAGAAATGTATGTAATGAACTGTTTTCAGCTTTGGGTGTAAGTGCAGAAGTCTGTAATTGGATATTGGATCAGTACTTGGTGAAACAGTGGTGAGTTGCTAGTAGTGGGAGTTCTACATCTAAAAGATACACTTAAAAAAACAGCTTAGAGATTACGCCCCCACGTGATCCTTGTACAGTCATTTACAAAGTTTTAAGACCACCTCTCAATTTATTGAAAATTAATATATATTTTTTTTCAAAGAAACAACTAATTACTAGTCAGAGACATTTGAAAAAAATTACACCACAGTTACCGATACTTACATTTTTTAGAACACAAAAAGACCGAATCAGTACGTTGTGTGGCGACTATTATTTTTTATAACGGACGGAATACGATGTGACATACTCTCAATGAAGGATATGCAGTAGTCACTTGAAATGTATTTGCACCACACGTACTTTATTGCGCCAGTCAAAGCTTGGGAATTTGATGGCTGTTTTTCTGCTAACTTGTCTTTTAAAATGATCCACAACCCGGGTACTGGCTCTCCCTGTAATACATAAGGGTGTCTTCCACCCCATTTCTACTTCGCTTCCGTGTCACTTTCCTATCGGGTGCTCTAGCCCAAATCTCCTAGTTTCCTATTTCTAAGGGTTGTTTAAGACCTGGGGTCAGACAATCCCTTCCTGAAATCCTCCACATATGGAAAAATAAAAAAAAAAAAAAATGATCCACAATGGGGTTAAGGTCGGAATTATTTAGAGAAGGAGTTAAGGTCGGAATTATTACCAGACCAGTCAAGCACAGTTATATTTTTTCTCTGCATTTAGGTAGTCCTTTACTGTCTTTGATCTGTGGCATGGAGCACCATCTATGCATAAAGATTGTGCATCTGTGCACTTGCATATGAGTTAACATCTTCTCACGTAACATTTCCACATAAAAGGGACCAATCATGGTAGTGCCTTTCGGCAGAAAGGATAATGAAGCAGTACCGGATCCTGACATAGCACCCCATATCATCTAACTAGGCGGATGTCTCACGGTGCTAACGGTGGATTTTTCATTAAACCTTTTGCCTTTGGTCGTCGAAATGTGCTTCACGTGATTCAAATTGATGCAGAGTTGATTCGTCGTAAAAAAAGAACTTGGCTCCAATTTTTTTTATTATTTTTTTAATATAAGATTTTAATGACCACCGTGAGCAACTGAATGGGCTATAATAAGCAGTCGCCCGTCCCTGATTTAGGGCCACTGGTTCCAGGGAAGGGAGAGAGCCAGTGCCGTAAGACAAACACAACTTTCATGCCTCACCGGGATTCGAACCCGGACTCCTTTCGGACGAATGATCAGAAGCCATCGCTTATACCACTGCGCCGGCTCCAATTCCTAGCAGCCCACGATTGGTGACGCTTCGCAAACTGTAGTCTCTCTTTTTTTTTTTCATGACAGAGGTTAGTCTTAAGTATATGTGCAGGTGTAAGACTTTAATCCAAAATCTTTGCTAAGACGTCGGGAAACAGTGTTGATACTAATATCAGACAGACCCTTTTGAATGAAGAAAGGTCTTGATTTTCTTGCACGAACTCCTGGGAGAAAGCATAACTATTTGCCTTATAGTATTGTATTGTCTTCATGTGGGGTTGTTTTCCTTGGACGTCCACTTCGCTTTAGGTCGCTAAATTCACCTGTATCTTGATATTTCTTGATCGCATTATGAATAAGCAGTCTTGCTCAGTCACCTTTCTGCTTATGTCACGTTCAGAGTATCGTTGATGTTTACATCAAGATGGATAGTGACTATAGAAGGATAGTCACTATTTGTTCCCTCTGAGTAACACTTAATGACGCTTTTTTGCCAATTTTTCGCTATATAGAAAATACGTACAAAACCTTTCAGCATGAAAACCGCTCGCACGCTTCCCCCAACTCTATAAACAGCTACCGCTGTAGGATGATGCAACACCGACAGGAAGTTGAGTAATACAGACAGTAGCGGGCGCAATCGGCGGAAATCTCCTAATACCAACAGGTGGTCTTAAACTTTTGCAAATGATTGTATATCTGTGTAGAGTAGAGCGTATGAGTTATCTGGAAATTCTACTTGTTTTACAGTTATTTAAGGACGGCATATTTAAGAGTTCCATCCCCCTCCCCCGAGGTTAGTACAATTTAAAAATAATGTGGTGTCCCGTAACCATTTAATCCCATTTGTGTGTCCCCAACCCTTTTTGCTTGCAGCCGAGTAAGAAAAGATGGAGTAAAAGGCAACAGTTGAAAAATATCAGCCTCACGTGTAAGATTTAAAATTGCTTTTTTTAAAGGTATTCTAACATGTCGGCACAAAAATTTAAAGTCAAATCTTCCATTAGGTTAAAGTAAAAAGTTACTGCAATTTTTATCGTAATACACTGCCGGACAGTTGCTAAGGACGGATGACAATACCAACGATAGCAACCATAAGATGGAAGGCAGGAAAATGTGGAAATTAGCATAAGTGCGGGATACAGTAAGACGTGTTGTGCATATGCAAATTTTGGATTGCCGACCTTGTTCGTGACGTCATAGCGCTGATAAGAGATATAAAGGATTTGACGCGTGTTGACCGTTGTTGTTCAAACGGAAAGTTGAAAGGGAAAGAATCAATTGACGAACTTGCAATTTTCAGTATGTCTTCCCGACATCACCTAGATGATTTTACGGTGAACACCCGTTTCCCCTAATCACGTTTACCCCAATGGCGTTTCCCCGAAATCGCTTTTACCCGAATTCCCATTCCCCCTAATTTCGTTTGCCCTAATCTCGTTTCCCCTAAATTTCATTTCCCCTAATTCGCATTTGCCCTAAACACGTTTACCCCAATGGCGTTTCCCCGAAATCGCTTTTACCCGAATTCCCATTTCCCCTAATTTCGTTTCCCCTAATCTCGGTTCCCCTAAATCTCGTTTCCCCTAATTCGCATTTGCCCTAAACACGTTTACCCCAATGGCGTTTCCCCGAAATCGCTTTTACCCGAATTCCCATTTCCCCTAATTTCGTTTCCCCTAATCTCGGTTCCCCTAAATCTCGTTTCCCCTAATTCGCACTTGCCCTAAACACGTTTACCCCAATGGCGTTTCCCCGAAATCGCTTTTACCCGAATTCCCATTTCCCCTAATTTCGTTTCCCCTAAATCTCATTCCCCCTAATTCACGTTTGCCCTAAACACGTTTGTCCGTATCAAAGTTTCCCTAAAAACGTTTACTGTATCAAGTTTGTTCTAATTCTCCTTTGCCTTGATTCGCGTTTTCCCCAATTCATGTTTGTCCTGATTTTCGTTGAGTGAAATAAAACGTTTCTTTTATCGCCAAAATTCAGGGGAAAAAATCAGATTTATCATGAAATTCAGGAAAAAAATCGTTGTATGTAATTTTGATCGTCAAATTCAGGAAAATATATGTATATTTAATCGTCGTCATCAACCATTTTCAATCTACTGCTAGATGAATAAAGATCTCACCAAGTTTCTTCCACTACGGTCTGTTTTGCCCCAGTCTCCACCATCTCACTCCCGCATGCTTTCGAATTTCTTCCACCCATCTCAGTCCCGCATGCTTTTGAATTTCATCCACCCATCTCACTCCCGCATGCTTTCGAATTTCATCCACTCATCTCCAATGTGGTCTTCTTCTGGGTCTTTTCCTGTCCCTTGGAGTCCAATCTAAAATTTCGGCTGTCCATCGATGGTCCGTTCTTCTGGCAACATGTCCAGTCGATTGCCGTTTCAGGGATTTTACTCTGCTCATGATGTCTTCCACTCTTGTCATTTTTCTGATCCACGAGTTACTCTTCTTATCTCTCCTGGTTACACCAAGCATGCACCTCTCCATGCTGCTTTGAGTTGTCTGCAGCCTTTGTATATCTCTTTTAGTTAAGGTCCACGTCTCTGCACTATACGTAAGCACTGGAAGGATGCATTGATCAAACACTTTTCTTTTAAGACATAATGGCATATTGCTCTTGAAAATTATAATCCTTCTTCCAAAAGATCTCCAGGCAAGTTTTGTACGCCGATTAATTTCTTCATCAACGTGACCCTCACTTGATATCTGCTGTCCAAGATAAACGTAGGTATTGGTTATCTCCAGCTTTTCCCCATCAATCTATAAATTTTCATTATTTGTAAAAGCATTGTACATCACTTTTGTCTTCTGAAAGTTCATTTTTAATCTCACTTCTTTACTCTTGTCAGCAAGTTCCTGGGTCATACTCTGCAGCTATATATATATATATAGCTGCAGAGTATGACCCAGGGTATATATATATAGTTAAGGACTATATATATATAGTTAAGGACAAAATTTAAAACCGAATTTTAAAACAAAGTTTTTTAACACACATTCTGAAGATCATGATGCGCAACGCAGCAGTGATGAATATCCAGAAATTAAGTTTGTATATATATATAACATTGAACATGACGGGCGTCTCTTGAACTATTCTAACCAAAAATTATCTTCTATTGGTACATATTCAAATAAATTGTATAAAACTGAAAGTAGAATTCGAAATAATTGGTTTTCGTATTAAATGAAATTATAAATGAAATTATTTTTCCTGTAAATTAAATACTAAAGCTTTAAGAAAGCACACAAACAAACGTAGTTTCAGGTAAAATTAACTTTTGTAGCTTTTGTTTTTCTTTTTGTTACAAACTTTATAACAATGTCCAAATTGTCTAAGTCTGTAGCAATTTTGTTTTAATTACTAACAAAAAAAAAAATAATAAGTCGTTGCTGTTTCACATTTAATCAGAAATAACTTTTCATATTTCTAAGTTTGGAAAACGATCTATCGGCGTAAGCCACTGCTACAGACAGTAAAAATTTGAAAAGAGGATTTTGTGCACCTTATTGCCGCTATCAATTCTCAGGAACGAAAAAGGAGGCATTGTAATTTTTTTTTAAATTACAAAAATGTTTCTTTATCCTGTTTGGATTTCAAGTTCAACAGAAAGAAAAGGAAAGATGTTTATTTTCAGGCAGTGTAAAAATCCATAAAATCCAAAACAAATTTCGTTTAACTTAACATTATACACGTGCCCCCCCCCACCAGTTACAGTTTTCTTGAAGCAGCACATCCCCTTAGATAATTTGTTGACTCTCCCGATCAGACCAGAAAAATTTTTATATTTTATACTTTTGATGTTACCCCCCCCCCCCCCCGAAAGGTTTCGTGAGGCAGCGCATGCCCTCAGATAATTAATTGCAGACTTGCAGTTTGTAAATCCTGAAATCTTTTGTTCAGTTGTAGATCATAAACATTTTTTTTAAAGAATTACATTAATAATCGCAATTAAGAAAAAGACGAAATTACGGAAACTTTATGTGATTCAGATAACCAACTTCCAAGAACGTGGCCACGAAGCGGTCGAAAACGCAATTTTTATACGCCCTGTTAAAATTTTTGTGGCCAGTTCTCCTACACCCAATCAGTGATGGTGCTAACTGAGAAAACATTCAAACAGGATAAACTGACTTCTGCTGTTAAGGGGGAACTCAATTAGCAAAAGGCATTTCCACGGCTCATGCTTAGAGTCTCGTACAGTGGGGAGAAGGGAGGGGTCTAGTACGCTAAGAGCTCTTAAAAAGTGGGCCTTCTGCGTTTACAATTCTAGCGAATGCTTTTCAATAGTATCTCTTGCTTTAATAAAAGTTTAATGCGATGTAGTACTTTATCTGTGAGGAAGGGTAGCGGAGGGAGGGGGGGGTGGTCCGTGACAGATACAATGGCTGCGTTAAGGACTAATCGTATGATGGTCCTCACCATGTGCACTTCTTTACACTTTTGTTGGCATGGTTATTGACATCATCAACAATAAAGGAAAGAATAATTCTCTTGAGATATCAAGACCCACCATTTTATTTCGGTTAATAAAAATTAGGACAAATATAAATTAGGGCAAACGCGAAATAAGGCAAACGCGAATTAGGAAAAACTTGATACGGGCAAACGTGAATTAGGGGAAATGAGATTTAGGGGAAACGAGATTTAGGAGAAACGAAATTAGGGGAAATGGGAATTCGGGTAAAAGTGATTTCGGGGAAACACGCCATTGGGGTAAACGTGTTTAGGGCAAATGCGAATTAGGGGAAACGAGATTTAGGGGAACCGAGATTAGGGGAAAGGAAATGAGGGGAAATGGGAATTCGGGTAAAAGCGATTTAGGGGAAACGCCATTGGGGTAAACGTGTTTAGGGCAAATGCGAATTAGGGGAAACGAGATTTAGGGGAACCGAGATTAGCGGAAACGAAATTAGGGGAAATGAGAATTCGGGTAAAAGCGATTTCGGGGAAACGCCATTGGGGTAAACGGAAATGAGGGGAAACGAGGATTAGGGCAAACGAAATTAGGGGAAATGGGAATTGGGGTAAAACCTATTTCGGGGTAACGCTATTGGGGTAAACGTGATTAGGGCAAACGGGAATTAAGGGAAATGGATTAGGGGAAGTGAGGCTACGCGGATTTTACGCGTGGCCGTATTATTGGCAAGATTGAAGAAGGGCGAAAAATAACAGATGTTGCCAGGGAGTTCGACGTCAGCCACAGTGTTGTTTCAAGGCTTTGGAAATCATTTCAAACAAATGGAGAGTGTAGCAAACGTCACGTTGGAGGTCGTGTTCGCAGTACGACACCTGCAGAAGATCGGTACATAGTGCTATCAACAAAAAGACACCGGCGCAGCACAGCTAGTGAGGTAGCAAATCAGTTTATGGCTGCTACTGGCAAGCGGATCTCCCGAAAAACTGTCGCCAGACGTTTGCATGAAGGAGGACTATACGCCCGCCGTCCTGTTGTGTGCATCCCATTGTCCAGACGTCACCGTACCGCCCGTTTGCAATGGTGCCATCAACATCGCAATTGGACTGATAACGACTGGTCTGCTGTCCTCTTCTCAGATGAGAGTAGATACAGTCTATCGTCTGATTGTCGACGACAACTGATCTGGCGTGATAGTGGTACTGCATATTGTCCAGCAAACATACAGGAAAGGGACCGATATCCGACATGTAGTGTCATGGTATGCGCTGGCATCATGATCAATGGCCGTACGTCCCTCTATGTGCTTCCAACTGGGACTATGACTGGCCAACGATACATTAATGATGTTCTGCTACCTCATTTTGCTTTAAATAGTGCCCGATATCTTAATTACAGCATATGAAACTGCCTAAAATAAACAAAACACGCATTTGCATAATCCATTAGGTTTTAATCGATATGCTCCAGGCATTTAATCAATACGTTCCAAAGATCAGTCAAATGGAACATATCGATTAAACGTTCGCTGAAAATTTACGGAATTCAGTTCTTAAAAGTTGGCCGGTCTGATTGCGTCGCTCCGATTATTCTCTTGCAGAAAGTCAGTGTTACCCAGTTTTCAGGCAAATTGTAATAATGCCGACCCCTTCTTTTTTTATCTTCTGTAGATTCCTTGTTGGCCGGGATTACATTTATTAAGAGGTTTTGTTCAGAAAATTGATTGGCGTGTTCATTTTCAAAAGTCGAAAATCACATGTAATTGCTTTTTAGAGAAGAGTGGAAAATGAAGTACCCTATTTTGCGTTTGGATATGAACGTGGAAACTCGCGAAAGTAATAGTAACTAGACTGGTAATGAAATTTTACGACGCAATTGTGCACCGTATGATTAACGAGGAAGAAAATGATGCCAAGTCTCAAATTAAATGAAAGAACATCCGGAAGACGAGGAATTGACGTCAGAAGTAAAAATCACCCATGCTGCGGCTCTGTACGAAGCTGAATGCTTAATGGGTTGCTTGGAACAAGAGGGAGAAGTAACTTTCTCACATAAAGCGATGCTTCAGAACTTACGGAGTCTTTGTTACATACAGGAAGGATGAAAGTCGTTTCAATTTTATTCGCCTTGGATTAAACCCGTAATTACGAGGATTGTATCGAAAGTAATGCAAAAGTGGGCATAACTTTTTTATTAACTCACAGAGGTCGTTCAAATTGCACGCGTTGGTACAGTAACACTTTCTCTATACAAAGGTACTACTCAACAAGGTCTCCAGCACAAACGATGCATTTGCGCCGTCGTTGAACCCAGCTCTCGAATCCTCTATGAAAAAATTCAGGTGTGGACTGTTGTACCCACTTCTTCACACCGACTTTCACCTCGTCTGTTCACCAAATCCCTGTTTCCGGAGACTGTCCTTCATTGGAACCCAACAGGTGTCCCCGGAGACTGTCCTTCATTGGACCGAACAGGTGTCCCCGGAGACTGTCCATCATTGGAACCCAACAGGCGTCCCCGGAGACTGTCCTTCATTGGAACCCAACAGGTGTCCCCGGAGACTGTCATTCATTGGACCGAACAGGTGACCCCGGAGACTGTCCTTCATTGGACCGAACAGGTGTCCCCGGAGACTGTCCTTCATTGGACCGAACAGGTGTCCCCGGAGACTGTCCTTCATTGGACCGAACAGGTGTCCCCGGAGACTATCCTTCATTGGAACCCAACAGGCGTCCCCGGAGACTGTCCTTCATTGGAACCCAACAGGTGTCCCCGGAGACTGTCCTTCATTGGACCGAACAGGTGTCCCCGGAGACTGTCCTTCATTGGACCGAACAGGTGTCCCCGGAGACTGCCCTTCATTGGACCGAACAGGTGTCCCCGGAGACTGTCCTTCATTGGAACTCAACAGGTGTCCCCGGAGACTGTCCTCCATTGGACCGAACAGGAGTCCCCGGAGACTGTCCTTCATTGGACCGAACAGGAGTCCCCGGAGACTGTCCTTCATTGGAACGAACAGGTGTCCCCGGAGACTGTCCTTCATTGGAACCCAACAGGTGTCCCCGGAGACTGTCATTCATTGGACCGAACAGGTGACCCCGGAGACTGTCCTTCATTGGACCGAACATGTGACCCCGGAGACTGTCCTTCATTGGACCGAACAGGTGTCCCCGAAGACTGTCCTCCATTGGACCGAACAGGTGTCCCCGGAGACTGTCCTCCATTGGACCGAACAGGTGTCCCCGAAGACTGTCCTTCATTGGATCGAACAGGTGTCCCCGAAGACTGTCCTTCATTGGAACCCAACAGGCGTCCGCGGAGACTGTCCTTCATTGACCGAACCGGTGTACGGTGGATAGGGGACCGCCGACGAGCCTAATTTGCTGATAGCCTGATTTGTTGTCAAAGATGTGTGGTCTCGCATTGTCATGTTGAAAGTGTATCCTTTTCAGATCCTTGTTCGGTCTGTTCCTGCTCATGGCTTCTCTAAGCTTCTTGAGTGTCGCAGTGTACCGTAGCTCGCTGGTCACAGTACGGCCACCTTCCAGAAAATCAAGGAGAATGACACCCCTGTCATCCCAAAAAACTGTCATCATGACTTTCTGTGCTGATGGTGAAAGGTGTGGCGCCATTCCATGAGTTGATTCTTCGTTTGCGAATTATAAAGATTCTCCCACGTTTCATCCCCTGTCACCAGATCGGAGAAAAGCGTGTCTTCATTGGTTTCAAAGGCTTCCAGCCGATAAGATCAGACTTCCACCCTTCTCTCTTTCAAATCGGGTGTCACCTTCCCAGGTACCCACGTTGCACACACTTTCCGATACATTAAGTCTTACACCATTTTCTGTATGCCATTGTGACTACAGTCCAGGTGTGCAACAACCTCACGAATTGTGAGTCTACTCTCCGCGTGAATCAATTCGTCCACTCGCTAATGATTCGTGTCGGTGGTCGCAGATGATGGTCTCCCACTGCGTAGTTTGTCTTCAATGCTGGTTTCCCCTTCTTTAAACTTCTTCATCCATCTGTGCACATTGCTCTTGTCAATGGTGTCATCTCCGTAAACATTCTGTAGCGTTCTGTGAATGTCGGACAGCCTGCACCCTTCCTTCCCCAAGAACTCAATGACGGCACGTTGCTTCTGCTTCGAATCTATCATTTACCTGCAATGAAGAAGGGTTGTTATAGAGGAAGATTTACTCTACCAACATGTGCAATTTGAACGACTGCTGTTCGTTAATAAAAAAGTTATGCCCACTTTTGAATTACTTTCGGTACAACCCTCGTATAATTGTATATATGCTGTTATTGTGCTACATCGTGACTTTTGAAGAACATCTAAAATATTATCTGCCTAGGTAATAAAAGCAGAATGTCCAGAAAAGTGTTCCTTTTCATGCCAAAAAACATAGCTTTATTTTTGTAAGGTTAAAAGTACCTTTCTTAGCAACTCAGTGCTCCCCTCTGTAAATGACGTTGGGAGCAGAACGTTATATTGCCCCAATGTCTGTACCCAGATCATGTAAGACAGTAACGGAAGTGATATACCCGTGACTCCAACAGACATACAAAATCCTTGATTTGCAGTGGAGTCAATCTGATGACAATTATCCTGTACCACCTTTACTGCTTTACAAAGGATTAATTGAACTCACTCAATCAATGAAAAGTAAATTGCGAAAGCAATCCGCCCCAACACACACACAAGAAAAACCCCAGCGTCGGACAAACGCGAATATACCCCCACTACACCCCAATTCGAAAGTCCTGACTAGGAAGTCATTCCCAAATGCCACACATTGGGTCCATCGGACCTTTATTCTAACAAAGATACAAAGTTTAATTACAAATTAAACAATTAACCACTTAATTCTCCAGTAAAAAAAAAACCAAAACACTATATACAATTTTCCAACATTAACATCACAACACCCAAGGAACTCTAGTACATCACAACATCCAAAAATAAGGTTATTGCTGAACTGCTAACAATATGTGTATGAAACTAAAATACAGGGTGATTCATAAAGAAATATACAGTTTCAGCGCACTATAAAACAAGAACAATGTAAGATATTTTATGTTACCTGTAACAGAATTGCAGGGGAATGTTTCAAGTTTTTTTAGAGACAGTCACAGATGTTCTATGTGTGCACCCTTAGTCACACGACACACATCGAGCCGGTAATCCATTTCCGCTCAAACGCGAGGTAAGATATCTGAATCAAATGCAGTGATAGTGCTGTGATACTGCACTTTGTATGGAACCATTTTCAACTTCTTTCTCAAAATTCTCCAGACAATGGGCTGTGAATTCTGCATTTCACGACTCGCCCTCCGCGTTGATTTTTCCGTGCTTCGTTGAATGACGGTGCAGAAACTATCGACGACTTCTTCGGATACACGCGGTCGTCTATGACTTTTAAGTTTGCACAAACAGCCCGTAGTTTAAAATTTTTTATGCCAATCGTAGATAGATTTTCTGGTTGGTTCTTTTCCGAATCGTGATCGAAAATGCCGTTGCACAACAGTTACAGATTCCGTTTTGCTCAATTCAAGAACACAAAACGCTTTCTCCACTGCAGACGCTGCCATTTTGACTGACTAGTCACGTGACACGCGCGTTATCGCCTACGTCACATCCCTCAGTAGCGAGACACAAACTTTATGAGTACATCTACCTAACGGTTCGCAGTTGTGGTCCGTGTCTTCAACTGTT
The DNA here is from genome assembly GCA_039090855.1 of Macrothele yani. Taxonomy (NCBI): domain Eukaryota; kingdom Metazoa; phylum Arthropoda; class Arachnida; order Araneae; family Macrothelidae; genus Macrothele; species Macrothele yani. Next base: position 153,612,728 of record CM077027.1, on the reverse strand, counting down.
ACTGTTTTACAGCATCTGGAAACTGTATACTTCATTATGAATCACCCTGTATAACTAACGGTATCCGTATAATTTGGACGCAAAACGAAACTGAAAAATAATTAACAACAGCTGTCTGATTTAAACAGGAAACAAACAAAAATCTCATTGTACCATATTTCCATTAGTAAAAACGTTAACATTCTCATGATAAAATACCAGACGAAATTTAAAATAACTGAAAAAAACGTTAGAGTGGAGTCAAACACAGCGCTCAGACCACTGCACCACCTGGGCGGCCAGTTTCGTGCTGAGCATCACGACTGCACCCTTTTTCAGTCGTAAAATGTGAGGCGGAAGTCCACTCATCTCGATCGTGTGCAAAAATTCAACTGGATAGCGCACTCTGTCACTCTCATCTTCAGTCATAACTGTGTTTGTAAATGTTGTTGGAATGAGATTCGCGTCGCGAATACTCTTCACTCTCTCTTGCCTGAGGCATGTAGTTGCGACCCATCGAACGCTCACGCCTTCCAGTAAGGCTATTACGTTTTTTTTTTTTTTTTTCCCCTTTTTTTAATAGTTTTTTTTTAATGTGGGAGAGACATTCTGTTAAGGGTAAGTATGCAATAAAGTATTTACTTACTTTAGGACTGATCATAGAACACCAAGTCTGACACTGAACTGAGCGCCTGATGAAGATAAGGGCCGCACGCTTCTCCCATAGACTTTACATGGGAACTTTGCCGACCCGCCTGAACCGTTGCTCCAATCTCAGTTTTTTCTTCGACTGGCACATCTGCATGGTAAGACCTTTATTTTGATACCTGAACCATATTTTTACGTTCAGCCGCCCTCTCAAAATAAGTCTCACAGTAAAAAAACTCATAGAATGAATATATAGATGGCGCAACTCGATATGTACATTCTAAATTTTTTCACTACCAATGGTCAACGGAATGTTTATTTACATCTTTACATAATGGGAAACGTCTTACCTACGTGAATAAACTGGATCGAATGAATATTAAAAATTGTATATATACATCACACAGTCCAGCGGCATAACGCAAGCAGGTCTTCGAGAGTGTTCGCTGTTCCGATGAGAAGACCTTTGATACGAATGCCTGCTAGCTTTGCTTTGCGCAACGATTCGCTCATAAAAGAGAAGACTTCGGAATTTGAGCTATCTCAGTCCCTCCATGCTTTCGTCTTCAACAGCGCGTGAGTCAACCGCAGGCGATCGAATGTCAACCGTACGCTTCTCCCATAGACTTTACATGGGAACTTTGCCGTCCCACAACGCCCGAACCGTTGCCCCAATCTCATTTTTCTCTTCGACTGGCACAGCTACATGGTAAGACCTTTATTTTGATACCTCAACCATATCTTTACGTTCAGCCGTTCTCTCAAAATAGGACTCACGGTAAAAAACCTTATAGAATTAATATATAGATCTCTAGTTTAAAAATATTCTGTTGCTGTAAAAGATCATAATGAAACAAAAATGTAATTAAAATTATCATAAAAGTATTTGGAAAAACAATACGCATCTACAGAAAATAAAATGAGTAATTTACCTGTATTCATGATGAAAAACGTTTCATCATCGCGGAGACTCCAGTTCTTTTCGTATCTAGCTTAAACGTGGCCTGGTGTCTGCTAGTTCAGGCGCTTCTTACAAGGGGGAAAATTATCGCGGAGTCACGGCGAAGGATTTCTTCACTTTCTAAGGCTCTGCAATGTGATTGGTGCTGTAAGATTTTTTTTTCGGGGGGGGGGGTTGGCGGTTTTTAGTATAGGAAAAAAAAATTCAAAATCGAAGTTTTTTGGGAGGAACTCGGAGAATTTCTGCCTTAAAACGGAAAAACTCAAGTTTCCGTTGTTACAAACGGAAAAAAAAATTAAAGAGACTTGTAAAAAAAGTAGAGAGAATAAAGTAGAGACCTGTCGGCAACTTAGCTGCACGTTATCAGTCATTTTACGTGAATTCAGACCAATTATTTTTTACAGTTAGTTTTATGTTTAGATTTCATTAATGAGCTCCAAGGAGTAAGCATCAGTAGTCAGCCATATAACTTAAGTTGGGCCGATATTTTTTATTTATAATTGATAAAAAAAGGATAAGCACATACACACAAAAAAGCGTGTAACGTGTTTTTACAGAACTGTAAAAAAACCACTGTAACGTGATTCCTTATTTAGCACGCATGTATAGGCTGTACCTGCTCTTTGTGTAGCACTCCTCAACAACTCCCCTCCCTGCTTTGCTTGGAATCTGTGGCGTCTTCTCTACTTTGTCACATCTGGAGTGGTTTTCGCACTTAAACCCACAGACTCTTTTCTGGAGCACCTGTGACAGCCTAATTCCTTTGGCTTCCAAATCCTATTTTGCTTGAGCCGTTACAGACACCTATTTTTCTGTTTGCTTCCCACTTGGCTCCCTTGTCTAATAAACGACTTTGGTAGATAAGACCTGATATTCGTCTATCCCTTTGGGACAGGAACACCCGATTTCCTTTCTCCTTCGAGCGTCACTTTGGAATTACATTACATCGAAGCATTTTCGGGTACATGTTACCTTCCTTTTTATACATTTGAAGATGATAAACGTGCAATATGGTTCTTACCGTGCTTTCTTAAAAACAGTGTATAAATATTAGTAATACAGGCTGGCCCGAAAGTTCCACCTTATTATTGGAAAATTTAAGAAAAAACTACTTCACTTGCAAAAATACAATTTGCAGCGCTTGAAAGCTTAAAATCCTTAACACTATCATTGCGTGTAGATGGAGCTAGTTGTTTTTCTGTTCACGCTTCAAGCTACAATGGCGAATGTGCAGGAAAAAGCGATTTGTGTGGCGTGGTTTTTTAAAACGAAATCAGTAATTCAAGTGGCGAGAAATTTTCGTTCACGTTTTGGATGGAAGCTTCCGCATGCTAAAATAATGAAGCACCGGAAAGATAAGTCTCTAGAAACTGGGAGTGTGTTGGTCAAGCCAAGAAGTTGACGTCATGGTGTTTCATAAGATGACATGGAATGAGTTACTAAAGCGTTTTCTTGAAGCACGGGGAAGTCAACCTAGCGAGCTGGTGCACAGTTGCGATTGCCACACACGAGAATTATTCAAATTTTGCATAAAGGACTGCTGTTATATGATACAAAACCCAGGTTGTTTATTTGGAGAAGAACGAGAAACCTCGAATTCGCCTGTAACTTAAAGGATCGCCTAGATAATGGCAAATAAGTCTTTGAACGGGTGCTTTTTAACGATGAGTCGACGTTTCAGGAGCAGTTGCCAGACATAGCGCATTCGCAAATGATGTTCAGAAAACCCACGTTTCGCAAACTCATCTCGTGATAGCCCCAAAGTTAATCAGCGTTCGAATTACCCGGTGGTCCGCAGGCCATTGGGTAGTAAAAATTCCATCGTACCCCTGAAAAAATATTTGTTACAGGCCCGCGTGGCCAAGTTTTTTTTTTGGGGGGGAGGCGGGGGTTAAGTTTACGTTTATTTTAGTTACGTACACGTAACTAATTTTTTTTTTTTTTAGTTTATAAGGAATTGAACCAGCTTTTTAAATATATAGGGTTCGTAAGTTTTATGAAAATTTTGGACTGTAGTAAACCAAGGTCTCCCACTCAGAATATTTGAATTAAGACAGTGCCATTTTTTTTGTAAAAGTAGTGACCACAGAGTATTTGGCTTTGCACATCTGTTTTTCTGTCCACATGGGAAAACTTCCTGCCGTTTACACTGAAGTAAAGCATTCCATGAAGGTGGCTTTTGGTATGTTGCAAAGTGCTTCGTAATCAATGCACTGTATGAAGTGCACTGATAGTGCATACTGCTTCATATCAGTGCTGTTATAGTCAATGTACCGTCTTGCATACTACCACTGAGTGCCATACAAAACGTATTATCTTTGTGCCATTTCTAGACTAGTGTAAATGTGTGAACTACCAAGTCTTGGTATCTACTGGTCCTGCAGACCAGTGAAGGGTTAAAAAAAAAAAAAAAAACCCTTCACAGGTCTGCAGGACCAATAAAGAGTTGTTTTTTTTTTTTTAATTTCAGCCACAGCGTAGCATGTTTTGTGTTTTATTTATTATTACTATTTGCATGAGTGCATGTTCACATTTTGTTCTAAATTTGTGATATACAGCTCCGGTGAAATGATACGTAATTTTCTACATATGCTGTAACTGTGTAAGATCTTTTTTTATTATTTGTACTGACTAGTGGGCATTTTGCCGGACCAATGATTTGGAAATTTGCGTAAGGTATGCTGAGCCTGTAGAAGATTTATTTCTAATTCTAACACTGTTAATGTTTGGTGCGAGCTTATGTAAAACCACATTCGTTTTTCTTTGTGGGAAAACATATAAACGCAAATGGGCTGCTTAGACATGCTACAAAATTTTGCTGTGCCGCAAGTGGAAGGCTTTCAGCTAGATGTCATCTTTCAACAAGACGGGGATCCCCGCTACTGGGTAACAAATGTTCGCGACTGCTTGGATATTGTGTTCCCAAGACAGGACACTAGATTGGGGCGCTCTTTGGCCAAACAAGGCCCTTGAGCCATAAAAATCAACTAACACTAGATTGGCCGAGATGGCACAATTCCGTGGTCAGCCGGAAAACTGAAGTTCCAGAACTTAGTGTATCGGCAAATTGCGAAGATGGCGGTAAGAAAATTAATCGGACAAGACCAAGAGAAAGATCTGAAACTTAGTGGATGACCAAATCGTGAAGGTGATGGTAAGTAAAATAAATAAAACAAAACTATGCAGAGAGAAATACCGAGGACTTGGTGGATTGAAATGGTGCTTAGGTATATGAGAAGAATCATTGCAAAACTTGGAGACATATGAGCAAGAGCGATTGAAGGACGTGATGGTGGCAACGCTATGCTTAAATTGCTGTTTAAGCTGATGATGATGTATTTATCAGGACGCTATTTTCTCGCTCTTTTTATGAGCTGTGTCGAACTGCTAAGCACTGGCTAGAGATTTGGTTCAAATAATGCTTTATCTTGTCTCACAATATCTCATTTGGAACTAATTTTCTGGAGGTGGTTTTCTTTTTCTTTTTTTACCCAGATACGTTTCGTCAATTTTCACTTGCCCGTTTTATGATACGAAGCTAGTAAGAGGTCTGATTGGAAAGATGATGGAAGTGTACTTGTGATGATTCTCTCGTTCTCTCCCGGGAATGAGTGACTGACCTCTCTGAGGCACGATGATGAGTTGGAATGTGCTCGGTCACGGAAGCAATTACGTGGGTAGAACGCGCACACAAAAATGCGGCGAAAGAGCTCTACTCACTTAACTCTGTGGTGATCATAATCATCGTACGTTAATGGAACCAAGTTGGCCACAACTCGGTGTGGATTGAGCTCTCCTGTGTACCTCAGTGATCAGGAAATCTCTGGAGAACTCGTAGTATTATAGTCTTCCATATTTAGCAAAATTTCGTCATCTCGTAGCTTGATCTTATTCGTAAGCACGTGATGTAAAAAAAAAAAAAAAAAAAAAAAAGAGGGGATAAAAAATAATTCCGCTTTTTCATATTAATGGCTTTTTTATACTTTGTATCAGCATTTTCTCGTTGCAGGTTAAAGTGTTGGCGCACATATCTGAATTTGTCCGGTGTTTTGATGAAAATGAAGTAAGCGGTGTATATCTGTGACATCTTTTGTGGAATATTCGGTTAAGCTACCTTGAGAATGTGATCGTGGTGTTGAAATCGTGAAGTAATAGGTGCGAGTTGCCCTGGTGGTCTCCTATTCCGTTGGCCCTGTTGATATAGTATATTGTTTTGTGTATTAATAGTAATCTATGTAGACGAGAATACTTGAAGCATGCTATTACTTTTTTTTTTTCTTGCTTCAGTTTTGAAGCATGCAAAGTTATCCACACAGTAGCGTAACTACCACCCCCGAAGCTGGGGTGGGGAGTGGCGCAGGTAGCGAAGGGGCTTACTGCAGCCGCCAATTACAGTATTACCAAAAAATTCGAACACGCACAATAATTAACCCAAAGATTCATATTTTGCTTTAAGATATATTTAGCTTTGCCTAAATAAATGCCTAGTTTCACTTTTGAAACACTGAATGTCCTACAGAATGAAACTGTTCGGCTCTTTGACTTCGGGTTGTAATTCGATTGCTCTGCAATGGGTTGTAAACAGTACGATCACTCTCTGCTGCGCTGCTGAGGAAAAGGGCGAGGCCATAGTGGGATTCCCCTTGGAGGACCTGGGAAAACAGTCAGTTACCTAGGATTATGTGCACCGCAGGCGTTAGCATTTATTCACAGCAGCCGAAGATCTGCCATGTGTAAGAGGGTGATTTCTTCAAGTGATTTACTTTAGTTTTGAACAGAGCAATTACACGTATTGTCAAATCTGTTACTTAAAACTTTAAAACTACAGGGCTCTAGGTACGACAATTACTTTTGCAGACATACCCTCCTGACTTTCTAGCACCCCCTCCCCCCGGCCCCAACCAGCACATACACACACCGCGAAAAATGCATCATCCCTCGTGTTCCAAATCCAGAGAAAATTGCTGTGCTTAGCGGTGCTGAAGTAAATCTTGCTGGGGGGGGGGCACGTTGTGCTCGTTACGACACTGTATCCACATGGGTGTCGGAAGGGGTGGGGAGTTGCAGAGGTGCATTACATCGGAGCCTCGCTGCTAAGGGGCCTCAAAATTTTAAATATTTTCTAAACTATTTGTGAAAAAATTGTTTATAAAGAAAGTAGCAAATAGAAAAACAGCTGTATTTTTTTTTCTACGTAAAAATTGCGTTATGAATTAGTTTGTACCTAAACTATTTAACCAGGAATTTTTTCTGGACTTCCCTTTTGAATTCTGCTCTCCTATAAACACAATACTTGCTCAGTTAGAAAACAGGTTTCAGCTGATTAAAATAGAGCACATTGTATATGCATTACTTACCCAAATGAGCTGTGCTCATGTTGAAGCTCTGTCTATCAACATCAGCTAAAGAATTCATTAAATTTAGTGCCGACGTATCAGTTGATCTTTTAGACAAGTTACAAATTTTATATATGAAAAAAAATCTTCTGGGAACAAACAAATAAAAAAAAATAATTCCAGGTCCTATATAGAATAGAATATGTTTGATCAATGCATCTATCCAGTGCTTACATAAGGTGCAGAGACGTGGACTTTAACTAAAAGAGACATACAAAGACTGCAGACAACTCAAAATAACATGGAGAGATGCATGCTTGGTGTAACCAGGAGAGATAAGAAGAGGAACTCGTGGATTAGAAAAATGACAAGAGTGAAAAACATCATGATCAGAGTAAAATCCCTGAAATGGCAATGGGCTGGACATATTGCCAGAAGGACAGACCATCGATGGACAGCCGAAATTTTAGACTGGATTCCAAGTGACAGGAAAAGACCCAGAAGAAGACCACATGGGAGATGGGTGGATGAAATTCGAAAGTATGCGGGAATAACATGGAGGAGACTGGCACAAGACAGACCGTTGTGGAAGAAACTTGGGGAGACCTTCGTCCAGCAGTGGATTAACGATAATGATGATAATGATATAGAATATTCAAAGCAAACAATATAAATTCTGAATTTGCTGGTAACACTTACTAGTCATCCTTGTAACAAATCTCAGAAAAACCAGTAAGTGTTACAAGCAAATTAAGAATTTATATTCTCTTTGAATATTCTATCGATTTCCCACGTATTATGAAGAATGTAAATACACTATCTACCAACAAGTAACGGGACACCCATGCAATCGACGATATCTGCGGACCTGATACACGTCACGGCCGCCGCCGTTAAATATCGTGTGGGAAACAACAACGCAACCAGCCGCATGCAAGATTCCACGCAGTTCGGAGCTCTCTGATTTCGAGAAAGGTGTAATCGTCGGGTATCACAGAAATGGCCGATCCATACGGGACATATCCAGCGAGTTGAAGTACCCAAAATCGACAATGGCCTACTAGATTGGCAAGTGGAAGATGAGAGGTGACTGTCGGAATGTGCCCCAACCCGGCAGATCCACGAAACTGGGAGTTAGAGACCGACGGGTGCTGGCCAGGAAAATTCGGAAGAACCGCACCAAATCGATGGGCCACATCCGCGTGGAGTTTCAACAGGCATCCGTGAGTGTTCTTTCGATTAATACCATCCGTAAGGAAGCCCATCTGCTCGGTTATCATGGACGTGCTGCCGCCCACAAGCCTTTGATCACCAAGTCCAATAGCGCTGCTCGGCTAACGTGGTGCAAAGAACATCGACAGTGGACCGTTGAATAGTGGAAACAGGTTCTCTGGAGCGACGAATCAAGGTTCACCCTCTACAGTTCGGATGGCAGGGTCTGGGTTTGATGTCTACCTGGAGAACCCCCGTGCCGGAATGTATTGTGCCAACTGTGAAGTTCGGTGGCGGTGGAATTATGCTATGGGAGTGTTTCTCCTGGTATGGCACGGGACCCTTGGTCGCAATTCCTGGTAGACTCAACGCCGAGACCTACTACACCATTTTGGATGACCATGCGCTTCCTACGTTGTGGCAGTTTTACGGGGTGGACCCATGTTACTTTCAGGATGACAGTGCCACCTGTCATGTTGTGAAGTCCACCATAGCTTGGTATGGTGACAATGGGGTTAATCAAATGGATTGGCCTGCGCAGAGCCCGGACCTTAACCCTATCGAGCACCTCTGGGACAAGTTGGAGCGTCGACTTAAGGGGTGCCCCCACCGTCCGAAATCGGTGAAGGAACTTACCTGTCTTCTCCAAGCCGAGTGGGAAAAAATACCGCTAGCCGTCGTACAACGCCTGGTTGAGAGTATGCCCTGGAGGGTCGCAGTGTAATCTTCGCTCGTGGAGGCTCCACCAACAATTGAAGGTGAATAAACTTCGTTTTCCTTTGCTATCACAGGTGTCCAATTACTTGTTGTTAGATAGTGTATTAGCCAAGTGTATTGCCTTTTGAATTAGATGAGAAACAGAATAAATATGCAACTTACGATTGTAGTTGTAAAGATTTTTATACATGCAAACCATGTTCGAAGTTTTTTTTTTTTTTTTGTTTTCTGCGTGGAGGAGGTTTCCTTATTAATGGTTTTGCACCGAGTCACGATTTATCGGGCATCTCCCCTACGCGATTTTTTAGGTACTTATTTAATTCAGATTAAATAGGGAATACCTAGTCCGAAATAGTGAAAACTGTGAATTATAGATTTTTTAGTATACGAAAGAAAACAGGGAGATAAAAAGCGGAAGAACCGTTGAAGGAAAAAAAAAACGTGAAGTGAAATAACAGAAAATTCCCCGAAGTAACATGCAGCAAAGTTGCCGGCAGGTTTCCGATTTTTAACGGAATATCCGTTTTGAAAAGTTTCCGTTTCTAATAACGGAAACTTCAGTGAGTTGATAGATATCCGTTGTCATTCATTCCGTGTTTTTCTTTCTTTCTTTCAGAAATATGGGATTTTTATTTTTTGATTTTTATACAGAAATTTCCCGAGTTTCCCTTCCAAAAACTTCGATTTTGGCTCTTTTAGTTCCGATGAAAGTGAACTTAACCAGAGAAAGATAAACAGATGTATTTCTATTGATTCACGTATGAAAAGTCCGTAAAATTATCCCCCCCCTCCCCTCCATCGTTTCACTGGTGAACAGAAAGCGCTCTATCCTACAGCAGGACAACGCTTGGCCTCATACCGCGCGAACGACCCGGGTGAAACTCCAGGAACTTGAGGGCATCGAACTGATGCCACACTCATCATATAGTCCGTACCTTGCCCCGTCGGATTATTACCTGTTCCGGTACATGGCCCACTTCCTTCTCGGGCAGCACTTCAACAACCAGGAGGAAGTGACAGCTGGGGTGAAGGAGTTATTCGCCTCAAAGGACAAAACTGGTACCGCCTCGCAATCGAAGAACTGGCAGACGGATGACTAAATACGGTGCAACATGATGGCCTATACTTTGAATGCTAGTCAGCTTTCGTCGTAAAGGTACGTATGAAGACATAAAGTGACACAAATATTGCAAAGCGACACAAATAGTGCAAAACTTTTGACTGACCCTCTGTGTAATGTAGCACGTGAGTGTGAGAGGAGGGTGGAAGACAGAAGGGAGGTAAGGGTGGATGATCCACAAGACAAATATAAATTAGAACATTATTTTCGATTAAACTTTACAGGTTTGCTTCACCTGTGTGGTGTGCAGTCCCGGTGGCCGAGTGGTCTGAGGTGCTGGTTTCTGATAATTCGTTCAAAATGGGTCTGTGTTCCAATCCCGAATCAAACTTGTTGCGTGTTGGTTGTTTGGCTCTGGCTGTTCCCTGGAATAAGTGAGCCTAAAGTAGGGACGTGGCGACTGCGTATAGTCCTACGAGTTGTTTATTATGCTCGTTATATCCAGAAATGATAACGGGGTGGGAGGATATCTGTGTGATGTGAATTATGCCAAAACGCTTTATTTTTTGGGATCTCAAGAATTCTGTGCGCTGTACACGTGTCCCGAAATTGTCACTGCTTCTATGAGAGGCATTCCCATTGGTTAAGAGTTGTAACTTTCAAATGCATCAGTTTTTGATACGCATTTTATAGGTGCTATTGGAAAAACTCCGAGGACAAATATTATCAGGTTTTTTCGAACAGATCTTCACTCCTCTATGACCTCAGCTGTCCAGAAATATGACGATTCAGCGGTATCTATGGCATTTTCATTTATTGGTGAATTCGGAGTGCGGTGGAGACCACAAAAGATCACGCCAAATTGCTATACCGATTTTTTTCTTTCCCAGATTTGAATCCATATCGCAAGAAACCTCCGCTTTAACCTTAAATTTCATTTTGTTACATCGATTTATGATGGACGACCCCAGAGGTTTCGAATATAAGTACTTAAAGGTTTGGATCTTTTACGTTGTAGTTTTTCATGAAATTCTGTTTACTAAAAGTGCTTTTTTTACTGGGAGCAATTTTGATTGAGTTCTGTTCCTTCTTCTTGGAAGTTCAGCGATAGTGATTTTAAAGCCGGCCACTGTTTTTTAGGTTGAGGATTTTCGTCTGACTTTTTTTGGTTTGGTGCTTTTCTCCACCGCGCTCGTTCTCCAAGGAATCTACCACCCTACGAAAAACGATATTTTTATTTCTCTTAAAAGCGGGATCCTCTTCCGGCCCTTGAACAGTAGTAGAGATTCCTCGGGTAATTATTTGATGAAAGACGGCACCCTCAATTTAATACCTTCACATAAAGGTAAAAGCTAACTACATACATAGGCATCTCTACACAGGGGTTGCTCTGGCTTGTATTATGTACGAAAGTTCTTATTCGCCAAATTCATTTTTTTTTTCCAAAGTGTTATAACAGTACAAAAAGGTAATCGCCAAAACATTTTTCCATCGCCAAAATGATTTCTTTTTCGCAAATTGCGACGAATGCGATCAGCAGCGCGACTCCTGTCTACACGTGTGTTACTTCTTTCTTTCTTTTTTTATTAAGACTAGGGGCTGCGGCTCTAGGCTCGCTACGCTCGTTTCGAGAATAGTGCTCAGGCCCTGCAGCCCGATCTTCAAGAATATCGCATGGATAAAAACTGGAAAATTCATGTTAATTTCAATTTTTATTGCATGTCTAAGTAAATAAGTATGGAAAAACTGATATGAACATGAACGCTTAAGTTAAACATGTACGTGAAATTAAAGTAATAACATTTTAAGATAGCATTTCCTTGCACACTATATTTTGAACTTTTTCCCCATTCCTCGGTATTTTTGGTTCGAGTAATGCAAATATTACCGGTGTGCGGTTTACTTAGAGTTGTGGCACGAAGTGCGAATACTTTAATGTTTTTGATGGCATATTGGATGTCTGGATCCATACCAAGATGGCAGCTTGTTTACAATTTTTGTTTCGCTCCTGGTGAACTCTCTCTTGGATTTTTGCGGAACTTTTTTCAATTTCCTTCTGTTTTTACTGAAGGACTTTGCTTCGCCGCCAGTCAGGAGTTTCGGGCGTCGGTATTTTGGGTTCTGGTCTATATCTGTAATGTTAACATCACCGGTGTGCGGTGTCAGTGTGTTCCTTATTCATGGATTACTCAAAGAAGAAGACTTGTAACTTGAACACATTTTCCGAGTTTCTTTTTTTACTGTCGTTATTTTTTGGAAGGGCGGACTTTTGTTGTTTGAACATTTATACTTAGTAAATAACAAAACCAAAGCGCTGCAAAAAAAAAAAAAAAAAAAAAAAAGCGGTAGGTATATTTATCTTATGGAAATGCTAAACTGTTAAACAACTGAGATAACTTTACCAACAAAACATATGCATAACAAATTCTCTGCGTCACCATGGCAGCAGGTCACGGGTCCAGAACTTTCTCGCACATCATCTGCCTGACACACTCTTGAATGATGGGAAAACGAGAGAGAATACAATAAATGTTTGACTGATACGAGTTTCAGTCTGTTTAAATTCCCTTGGTATGCACTTGTAGATGTTTGAGGGTTAGTCAGCGAGCATGCGTACACGTACTGTTGCTGTCACCATAGTGGTGATTTGACCTTGACTGGTGAGATTTTTGTGTTGCTGTCGGTTCCTTAGCATGGCCACTACGCTTTCCTTGTACACCAAACATCAGCAGCGAGCACTTCCTCCGCAAGCGAGTCTTCTCGGCAAAGATGCATGCGGTGCCTCTCGCCTTGCGTCACATTCAGTCTGGATCCCATCGTCGTGCCATGCTTTGCATTGACTCCCAGTCTGGCATCCAAGTTTTATCTTCTCCTGAGGGCAATGATTTTCCAGTCACCTCCTGCGGACTTTGTATAGTGCTGGATTCCTGGTTCGATTCTGTTGGGTTCCTGGCCATGTTGGAATTCGGGGGTAACTAGCTGGCGAATGCCTCTTCCAGGTCCGTCGCCTCTATGCCGATCACTCGACTGCCACTGGGTTTTTTTTTTTTTTTTAGAGAATTTCGTTTTTAATTCATCGTGGCTGAGCAGCAGTCCCTCTGGTCTCAACAGGGCAGGAACAAACTCCTCTATCAAACCACAGATCGGACAATGGCCATCTAGTTTGCGACCAAACCGTCGTGAGGAAGTTATGCTCGCATTTCTCCGCATTGGACATTGTCGTTTCACCCACCACTTCTTGCTGTGTGGCGGCACTAAAGCTTGTGTAGTTTTTAAACTTTTCCCGGTTCTCATTTTTCACTTTTACGACATTATCCTGCTTTTATCTCGTATACGACGTTTTTAAATATTTTCCTTTGATGGTCTTGTGGCTGGCGCTCTTTGGCCAAACATGGCTCTTACGCCATAAAAATCTACCAACCAACCACCAGTGAGAAGCCATCCGTTTTTTTTATTTCCTTTCGAGGTTTATCGACCATCAGGAACTCTTAAGGGCTGTAAGGTGTCTCCCGTTTTTAATTTAAGGCCACTGGTTCCAGGGAAGGCACAATACCAGCGCCGTCGGACAAGCACGCTACTCACGCGTCATCCGGGACTCGAATCAGAGCGTATTTCGGAAAATGAACAGAAGCAAGCGTCTGGGATCACACGGCCACCGGTCGGTCGGCTGTCCTCTTTGGGGGGGGGTACCGAAGACTGAAAGTCACCTAGGGGTTTTAGCTTATTATGGGAAAAAAAATTAGCATAGGGAAGTCCCTATGACTGAATTTTCTAGTTCCATGATGGTGGCACAACCATAACGTATGAAGGAGGAGTGGAATGTCCGTCATCTTGAAAGTTTTTTGACAAGGCATGCCTTGTACACAGTAGAGTCTTGACTAGGTGCAAAGAATTTCACGGTGGACGTGAAAGTATTATGGATCTGCCAAGACCTGGCCCAGCATACGCCGCCATAGCACCGAACACAATCGCAGCAGTGGAAAAAGTGGCAAAAGTTAACCGCTGTATAACAGCGAGTTAGCAGTTGCAATAGCATCACCATGGGCTCCATTGGCACAATCATCCACCTAGAAATGGGGTATTCGTAAGTGTGTGTGTGTGCAGTGGGATCCAAAGCACTTGACAGAAGATCCATAAACTTATCGACCGATGGGACACTTGCCTAAATGTCAGGGGTGCCTATTTCTAGAGCTGATAGCATACACCGATGAGCCTTTACATTATGACCGCATATACCTAGTAAGCTGTAGGAGCCCCTATAGCCCACAAAACAGCTGCCACTCGGCGAGGTGGCGATAGGTATCTGGTACCATAACGTCAACAGCAGGTCCTCCAGTTCCCGTACATTTCGTGGTGGTGGTGATTTAGCGCGAAACCGCTTTTCCAAGTCGAGCCACAAATGTTACATTGGGTTCATGTCAGGTGAATTGGGTTGCAGGCCAGGGCATTAACAGAAAGTCTTCGAACCACTCCTTGACGATTGTGGCATTGCGCATTATCCTGTTGGCCATCACCAGCGGAGAACACAGTTGCCATGAATGGGTGAACTTGGTCCGCATCGAGGTTCAGAGATACCTGACAGCTGGCGGGGATTGTGCTATTGAGATAGTGGGCCTTAAAATGTCTCACGAAAACATCGCCCACAGCGTAAGGCCGCCGCTGCCGTCCTGTTTCCGCCCAGCAGTGCATCCAGGTACAGTAACCTCCGTTGGTAATCAACGTGTCTGCGCTCGGCCGTCTACATGATGCACCAGGAATCTTGATTCGTCAGACCAGGCCGACAGTCTCCGCTCTCCTCTGGCATGAGTGAGCTGCGGACGACACACGGCTGGACAACGGTTCGTTGTTTGGCCATCTGTGCACTACTTTTGATACGTACTCACTACAGCGGCACGTGAACAACCCACAAGCCGCGCCGTTTCCGAGATCGTAGTTTCGAGGCGCCGTCCCATCACAATTTGTCCTTTATCAAACCGATAAATCGGCAGCTTTTCCTATTTTGACTCCGAACACTCTACTAACCGAAAGCCAGTCCTCCAGTTGTATATGAAGTGCTCTGTAAACTTCACCTGCGCCACCGTTTGGTCTCCAGGCGTGCTCATTTCTTTAAGCTGGGTGTGGTCATAATGGAATTGCCCATCGGTGTATATGTACCTGTGTAGATATGCTGTAATGAAGTACACATAATTCCAATAGCTACTGTGCGTTTTATTTTGACAACCCGTATGGTTCAAGATAGCAGACAGACTAAAAACCTGGAATTCTCTTGCGAAAGTTTTTTTTTTTTTTTTTTTTTTTTTTTCTAATGATTTTAAGGCAAATTTTTTTTCTTTGTGCATGTGTGGTCCCTAAAGACATTTTGAGGTAGTGTCGGTAAATTAACTCCAAGGTACTGATAATGAGAGCAGTTTAAAAAAAAAATTAGTTTGTTACGGAATGAAACAAAAATGTAGAGATCCCAAAACCTGAAATAAGACGCTCGAATATGTCTTCCCGAAATGATTAATGAATTCAGCGTCAACCGTGACTGATTACATTGAGTCATCGTTTCGATTCCGTTATGCGTAATAAGGAATCAGGTGTTGACGTGGTTTCAGCGTGTGTATCTCCATTAAAATTCAATATAATTGTGGAGGTAGTGCTGTACATACGAAAACAAAATTTCATTTGTGCTGGAGGTATTAGGGAAAAGGATGGCAAGCGTAATTTGCATACGAAAAGAAGGTAGTTCCCTGAATTCAAAGCCACTAAGAACCAAATCACCGCGATGTTGAGTGAAAATGCAAATGGTGACTAACAAGCTTAAATGCCTTTTAGCTTATAATTTAGGAAACCTTAGCCGCCTCGAAATATGTGCTCACTTAGCTAGTTAGCTCTCCGTCCAATCCAAAGGATGGATAATTCATCACACACACAATGAGGGCATAAATATTGCAGTAAGTGCTTAAACTTTGGGTGATGGCAGGAAAAAAAGACCAAGCTTCATGATTTTTAATATGTGTGTCAGTGAAATGCATGTTTCCCCATTTTTTACATTCACATTTTGCTTTTTCAATTAATGGACGAAATTAAAGTAGACAAATTGGTACTTACCCTGTCCGTTTATGAGCTATTGCGTGACTCTTAAAACTGATTTAATGACAGTAAACCGTGATAGTACCAATTTTGAAACTTTAAATACACTTGAAATGCGTGATTTTCCGTTCCTCAGTGATTTCTTTCTATATCCTGTTATGAGCTCAGGCTGTTTTCATTTAGTTCAATGTGAAATTAGAAGTTCAAAAACCGGTGATGTGCACACTCTGTGTGCAGCGAAAGTAATTTTGCAGGAATTATTAAAGAATCAGCGTAGAGTGTAAGTTCCAATTTTGCACATAAATTTTACTTTCAACAAAAGGGAAAATGCTTGCTATAGCAGGAAGTCTGGTAGAATGGAAAAACGAGCATTTTATTAGAAAAAAAGTATGAAGTCATTACTTTGCATGTGACGTAATATCCTCTGGTATTTGAAATCACAGCACTCAAAAGTGATCGAAGTGCATGCATATCAACAGGGGATGAGCTGTATGGTGATGTGTAAATTATTAAAATGTGGGACCAATCGAATTGAAGCTTAGGATGATATCAACACTGATTAAGAGCGCTTGGGTTCAAAGCACACATGTGTGAGGAATTTCATATGTCTCTGTTGCGCAGGGACTGACTTCAGAGTACAAGAAGATTAACGAGAATCTCAACACTGCAGTATCTCGTAGGTTTTACACCCACATGGAAGTCTTAGATTCAACTAACTACCTGTGTCACACGAGGCTTTTGTTCGATAGGACATTTGATTGGTTGATTTGTATTTATCGGCGTAAGTGCCGCTCAGGGCCAAAGAACGCCAAGTCCAACAGTTTATAAGAGTAACAAAAAACGATGCAGATAGGATAAAGAGTATACAGTGAGAGAAATAGGAGGCCAGATGGAAAGTGTTTGTCTGTGGGTTTAACGTCCGCCGTGAGTCATTCAGTGGGCTTGTAGTCCACTGGATGACTCACGGTGGACGTTAAACCTACAACAACGTGTGCCCCACCGAGGTGGCCCGTCTCAAATTTGTATCTAGGGTGGGAAGAGAGCTTGTGCCTTAAAACATGTAACCATCCATCCCTTACATGGGACTCAAACCCGGTCCCGCCTGTACGAATGGTCATAAATCGGGATTGCCAGACTATCAGTTCACAAGTAGCATTTCCAGGAATAGACAAACTGGGTGGGGAAGGGGCAGTCCACCGTTTTGTTAACTTGGTCCATCCAACGCACTACGGATATTTAGTTATTCAGCGTAACGCAACCTAACTGGGATCGATCCCGCGACCTTCTGATCGTTAGGCAGCTCTAGGTGCTTCATCGGTGGCGCAGTGGTCTAAGCATCCAGATCCTCGGATTTCTCCCCAATCGAGCACGTGTGGGAGATGCCATCTGGAAACCCACTCAGCACGGCCCTCTGCAATTCTGTGAGACCAGGTACAAACTCCAAGTTGAAAATACCGCAGGAGGCGATTCGAAAACTGTTAAACTCCGCTTAGCTCAACGTGTGCCCCACAGAGTTGGCTGTATGTCATATTTATGTGTTAACACTAAGTAAGCATCGTTTGGTATCAATAAATGCGTTATATACAAGATTTATAATTTGTACTCCTTACTTCCATGGCTCTTATTACTGTGAAGCATCCTGCCTGTATTCCTCTCTTTTTTAAGGGTGATGCAATTTCAGTGTAAACTGTGTGAAAGTGCTTAATACAATGTTTGCGGCAAGTTTTACAAAGACAAAAATTTCAGCACTTAGTATCTCTAGCATGAACCCTCTCACGCGCACCCACAAACATACTTTTAGTGATCTCCATAAAAAAATCGAAGTTTACTGCAAACAACTTGAAAATTCTCGATAGCATCTCCGAGTCATCCTTCTGCTCTTTGCGACGGTCGCGTGGATAATTCATGGAGACTAAGAGCCGAAAATGTTGCTAATGTACAATGCGAGCAGAAATTAGTTTACCGCAACATATGCACTCACGGATCAGATATTTCTAACCACCCCTGTCTTCAGAACTGCATGTGCACCTTCGCACGTAAGTGCAGTCACCGAACGGCGCGGAACATATATATAATTAATATGACACGGGCAAGGAGTGATCGTTAGCACGAAGCCCGTGCAATGGGGAAAGGGTAGGGCTTGTCGATGTGCCGTTCTTGCGGATGAGCCTAATGAGTCGGCTGTCCATTCATCTACCGTTGTTGACTAATAATAATAATCTACATCTCCGCATGCAGTAAGCGACGGAACACCGTCGCTGGTATTAGACGACTGAAAAAGAGTAGTCTGTTTCCAGGTTCCAAAACGTCTATGGACGAGTCCATCTTCAACGCTACACTGGTGAAAGGAAAGAAGCGAGCTGAGACGGTGCTATGATATGGACTCTTCAATGGGTCCCGTCACCCCCGTTGAAAACACTCGCATTCAGATCCTAACTATACATTGTTTCGGACTAAGTTTTGCCTGGGTGGTGGTCGTATATCCTCATGGCACTGGATTCTTTTACCAAAACAACGCCTCTTGCCACACAGCGCGCATTGTGCAGCAGTGATTTGAGTATTATGTCAAAGTATTTTGTGTGTAGACGCCGAATTCCACTAATATATATAATATTCCCTAGACGCCAAATTCCACTAATTTGAATCCCATAGAACGTTTGTGGGATGCTGTGGAAAGTAGTATCTGCGGGACCACTCCGGTGCTGTGCCGTTATTCTGTTAAATAGATGACAATCGATCGAATGATTTATTTGTAGAACTTTCTTAGCAGCTGGTCGAAACTGAAGTAAAAATCAACGTCTTTTGTCGTGCATGCTTTCGTTTCGTTTGCGGAACGCTGTACTGATCCCATCTTAATGTTTAGATTCACCGAAAGGGCAGAATCTGTCATCACTGCTCCCGAACAAGCTGTGTTGTACCAAGTAGAGAGGGCTTATTCGTGGAGCCGGCTCTGCATCGCTTGTGATCACTGAAGCAAGCTGCAAGAAAGGGGAATTACATGTGTGTCCCTTACTTACCTGTATTAGCTTGTCCGAAGAAGAAAACATACGGATATAATAGTTTTCCAGATGTACTGTTTTCCCACTAGGAGGCGTAAGAATATATTTAGCTCTGTATGTTCACGTCCAGAACTCGTAAACCTTTTTGAATTCTATTGACGTAACCAATAGTGCGATTTTATACATGTGCATTTTTTCAGCGTTTGTGATGCGAAATTTTCTCGCAGAAAGACTAAAAACGATTATTTTTTGACAGGAAACTTGGGGTTGCGAAAAAGGAACGTCATTAAATATTTTTACTGTATACTACGGAAGGAGCTTTTAACAAAAGTCCTGCCTACTTGAGAATTAAAGGTTTTATCCTTTTTCTTATTTTTATTATTATTATTATTATTATTATTACACTGTAAAAAATGTTTTGGTAGGTTGCACCAAAATGTGGTGCTGCACCACTTTCTGAGAAAAGATACACCATCTTGTTTTGCAAACAAAACCCACTGCCCCAGTGACGCAGTGGTCTAAGCGATGGCTTCTGATCATTCGTCCGAAAGGGGTCCGGGTTAGAATCCCGGTGAGGCTTGGATGTTGTGTTTGTCTTACGGTGCTGGCTCTACCCCTTCCTCTAGGGAAGGGGTAGAGCCAGCACCGTAAATAAAGTTACGGTGCTGGCTCTACACCTTACCCTAAATTAGGGACGTTACCCTAAATTAGGGACGGGCGACTTCTTATAGTTACCCTAAATTAGGGACGGGCGACTTCTTATAGCCCATTGAATTGCCCACGGTGGTCGTTAAACCTCCAATAAAAAAAAACCCAACGACGTAGTTCAACGTTTCACCACGTTATGATACAAAGCTACACGCAAGGTTGCACCATGTTGTTGGGTTTATTTTACACCACAGAATGGTGTATCTTGTCTAAGAAAGTGGCGCAGCTGGTGTGCACTACTTTTTGGTGCAATCTACCACAAAATTTTTAAGTGTATTATTATTATTATCTTCTAGACACGTGTCGCAAAATTCGAAGAGTACTTACTGGTACTGTATTTTCTTTTGCGGCATGTGTAAGTTGTAACGTACTACACGTGTCAAGACGAAAAATCTGCAGCGGTACCTTCTGTCGGTGTAGTTAGTCGGTCAGAGCAACTCACTCCGTAGCGAGGAGACGCAATTTCAATTCTCCTCACCGACAAATTCCTGTTTTCACAAAGTAAAGAACCGTCGCTGTTGTCTGTCATCTTCGTGTTTAATTCGCATTTGAGGTGTAAATGTTGCCATTTTATGTTGCGGTAACTCAAGTCGACGTGGTCCTTTCAGCGTAACTTTTCGTCCGTGCATGAGCAGTACTAGTAAAAAGTATAGAAACAACTTCCGTATACGCATTATCTTTGTTTGTTTGTGCTTTATGTTTCCCATTCTTTTGATTAACGTCGCTCGCCACGAAAGTTTCGCTTTCCACGGAGATTTTATTGATTTCTAAGGGTATTATGAATTTATCGTTGACAGTATTTGAACTCCACGAATGCTATCTTGTCTGGCGATTTTATTTTATTTTTTTTCCTCTGTGGAAACGATATTTTGCCCAAAGCGATAAGGACGAAATCATCTGCTTCTGTTTTTCTCCGGGATGTGCTGGAGAGGAGGAAATATTTCGAGTCAACCTCGGCGCGCTGTGCTGTTGTGGGTCTAAAAAAAGGAAGAAGCCTATGAATTACGACCACGTCGCCCCGTGACTGCTCATGATAGATCATGGAAATTATTACTCCATTTCTTCTCCCTCATATCCATTTATACTTCGGCTTCAATATCTCATCTGTATATTTTATCGCAATGGAAGGCTGTCGACCTTTTCTGCCGTAAATTGTGTGCGGTGGTTGGTTCGTGCCTGCCCGTTTTTGTATTCCTAATTTGCCCTCGTAAATAAACTAATGCAAGAAATTGTCAACTTCTTTCTTTAAAACCCAATGGAAAAGGTTGTTGTCTGCCTTTCTTTTTCTTTAAAGGATTATATGTGGCGAAATCTTTTTGAATGAAGAAGGCAAGAGGAATGAAGAAGGAGAAATGCCATCGTTTGCAACTTTCTGCAGTTCGTGCAATGTGGAGGCTTTCCATTAATCACACTCTTTGCCTGGTAGTTGGAAACGTGGAAAATAGGTCATGCAGAGAAAAACTTAGAGCAGGAATGCTGCTTCACTTTGAATGTCATTCGAAAAAAGGAGAAGGGTGAAATTCCTCGTAGTTTTGTGAAGTTTTTTTCCCCTTCCAAATCCTCGAAGCCAAACCTATTGTGATGTGATGTCTTTAAGATTTTTCTTGGGTCCACTACAAAAAACGATTGGGGAAGTAAAGGAGAGGAATTGGGAAGAAAGTTTATTTCTTTTTCTTTTGATGTACATAGATCGATGTTGGAAGAAAACAAAAACAAAGTTGAATTTTCGGTCGTATAGAAAACAAAATTAGATCCCTGTTCTTCGACGTTTAATGGAAACACTTGGACTTCTGGAAAGAAGTCTGTTCTAGTGGTTATCTTGCTGCAGACATGTGGCTGTAGGAGAAAAACAAGATGGAAACGCCACCGCATTCTACGAACAATGCTCCCTCCCCCACATCTTTGATTTTATAGTTTTTTCACGACAAAAGTCTCAAAAGTACTGTCAAATCTTTTAATCCTTGTAAATCAGTAATTTTTGAAAACCTGGAGATTTGCTAGATCTTTACCCAGATTTGACGCTCAAACAATTGTTTCAGTTCGAAACATAGTAGCACAGGTACCCAGCGAAACGTAAATATTCAAGTACGCTACTGACTGAGAAAAAATATCAGGGAAAATCTTGGACATGGTTACAACTGCCTGATAAAGAAATCAAACGGACAGAACTGCGTCGGTAGCAAAAAGCTACTTCCGGTTTGGGTGAGAGTTTGAGTCCCGGATGATATGTGCGAGTGGTATGTTTGCTCTCAGTCTCTAGGTGTGACAAATTCTCAGTAATAATTAAAAGCCGTTTTATAATTAAAAATTTCACCTAATTCGGGCACTTTTCACGGAAGTTACGTGCGAAAATAATGGCTAACGAATCTCACGCATGCACACTACCGGCAATTGCTGACAAAAAAAAAAAAACATTTTTGGTGGAACTGCTTCCAGAGTCGTTACGAAACAACGTCTTGTATTTCGTCGCAATCGAAGCATTTTAAGTCAAGTTATGAGGATAATGGCTATGGAATAAATCTCGCTCCTGTGCCCTGACCTTTGACCCCATTTAGATGATATTCAACAGAACTGGTTCAGTATACCTCCGGAACAACATCATAAAGTTTTGTCGCAATCGAAGCATTTTTACGTAAGTTATGACGCATAAGGGCGATGGAATGGATCCAGCTCCTATGCCCTGACCTTTGACCCCATTTCGCCCATTTTAAATAGGGCTCGTCCCGAGGTTGTCCCCTACCACATGCTAAAATTTCATCGAAATCGAACCATTTTTATGCGCGTTATCGTGCGGACAGACAGACAGACAGACGGACAAAGCTGGTTGGAAAGCGTAAAAAATGAATGCGAGTATGTTTACGAATTGCGAAGGAGTATTATGTATTAGAAAGTGTTATTATGAATACCACATGCATAGTGCAGTTGGTTAACGCACTGGGAGGCGGACGTTTCTGGCGGTTGTTCGAGCCTTGCCCTGCCCGCCATCTAGTCTGCGGTTTTTCCGGGATTTCCTCAGACTCCCTGGGTATGGGGACGCGATTGCATGGATGGTTTCGTCTGAAGTCCGTTCCTGACACACTTAGTCCCTGGTTCCCCTTCCCGCCAGGGTTTACAGAGCCGCGGATGGCTTAGTGGTTAGCGAGTCGGACTGTCAATGAAGGGTTGCTTGGAAGAGTGCAAACCTTGTATCTTTAGGCCTACCACTCCTCAAGGAGGGCAGTTTCCAGTTCACAAAGCGTCGTGGGCTGAACTTCCAGAGATGGTGTAATTTGCTAACAATCGCTGAATATCCGCCGTGCATCCGACGAATACGTTAAATGACGGCCCCCGCGTTGGACCCCCGGTTACGTTGGGCATCCATTCCTACTCTCCCCCTGGCTTTCTCTCACCCCTCTTTAAGCAACATCGTACTTGTACGGTGGTGCCATCTACTGTGCTCTCTCTCTGATGTCGTGCGCCAAGCGACCCTCTAGAATTCGTGCGCGAAGCGGCCCTGTTATATTTCACCGTGGACGAAGCGACCCTGCTAATCGTAGTCACTTACATCTTACTTTGTAGAAAAACAGACCGATGTTTTTCTCTTCAACTGTGTTGTTGGTTACTTGTAAATCTTTCATCTTACTTTGTAACATAGCTTAATGCTTTTTTTTAGAAATACTGCGTTGTTGGTTACTTGTAAATCTTACAGCTTACTTTGTAACATAGTTTAATGCTCTTTTTAGAAATACAAGTTTTTAAGATCCATTTTCTTATTATTTTATTCTCGTTTTTGTGTTGTCAGAAGTTGTGGAGTAGGGGTTTTTTATAATCCAGTTTTCTTTCAAGAATCTGTGCTTTAGAAAAAAATTAATATTTCCCTTTTTATTGCAATGTTAAGAATTTGTAATACTCTTGTATTGCTATTCAGGTTTAAATTCTCTCTCAGGCGAACTTGGCAATTTGTTATTGCTGAACATTATTTCTGGTTCATTATGTCACTCTTACAACTTGAGTTTTCTATAATCATCTTCTTTCTGTTTAATAGTAACAGATGAAGAGCATGGGTCGGGCCAGGAAAGTTATGAATGCAAGCTAAATTGTTAACTAAAGCTTGGTATATATATATTTTTTTATTTTATTTTTTTTTTGGTGGGCTTATTACTTGCATCTATGACTTTGCAGAAACCCATTTCCAAATAGGTCTTTGTGGAAGTGAGAAAATGCAGAGTTTTTGCTGGTCCTTGATAAAGCCAATGCTCAGTATTCTCCACACTTTCTGCATTCAGTTGTTCTATTTTTTTTTCTTTTTACTCACACCGGTCAATACATAACCTGTTCTATGTTCTACTTGGTATGAGTCAAAAAACTTTTTGCTTCAGTCTCTTCTTAATAGAATGTGAATTCTGAATTTTCATAACTGCTGCGTTGCGCGTTTTGATCTTCAGGTTTTTATGCAACTTTCGTTTTAAATTCTAAAGTTTTTCTTCTGTTTTCGGCTTTGCTCTTTAATATATATATATATATATATATATTGCTGAACATGGGGATGTAAGGTCAGGTGATGCGTAACATCACAGCCTCTCCTTGACAAATGTCAACCCCGCCTTCTCGTGGTGCATCCTGTTCCCACTAAAGGGGCTCTGACGACCGCCAATAGCGGTATAACTATACCATCGGGATCAGAGGAAATGCTATCCCACACTCACCAACCCGCTTGGCCAGCGTGGTGAGTTATGGCCAAACACCTCCAAAATGACTCTACAACTTAAATCTTGGCCCTCAGTCTCCGGCAGCTGGAATGTACCTGGCCAAGGCAGCGGCCAGTGCGACATGAAGGCAGAGGGTGCTAAGAATCCCCGGAGGACCGGACTAGGCTGCCATTTGATGCTGACCTTGGCTACCTATAACGGACGCTCCCTATCTTCTGATTCAAGGCTTCTTGAATTGGAAGAGGAACTACAAAGGATCAAGTGGGACATCGTCGGGCTAAGTGAGGTAAGGAGAAAAGGAGAAGATCTCATTGAACTGAAAAGTGGACATCTCTTCTATTATCGTGGGACAGATACTGGCAGAACTAGTGGTGTTGGATTTATAATAAACAAGAAACTGAAGGATAAAGTGGTAGAAGTTGAAAGTTCCTCTGACAGAGCTGCACGACTCGTTATCCAACTCTCGAGAAGATACCAGGCTCAGATTATTCAAACTTATGCACCCACCACAAGTCATCCTGAAGAAGAAATTGAAGAATTTTATGAGGAAATTCGTCATCTAAATAATAAAGGTAAGCAGCACTTGAAGATAATTATGGGAGATTTCAATGCAAAAATAGGGCAACGGCAACAGAATGAAACTTCAGTAGGTAAATTCGGTCACGGCAACAGAAACCAGCGTGGAAATACTCTCGTTGAGTTTGCAGAGGCAGAAGGATTTTTCATCTTGAACTCCTTTTTCAAGAAAAAGCCACACAGGAAATGGACATGGAGACATCCAATTGGGACGACAAGTGAAATTGATTTTATTATGTGTAACAAAAAATTCGTCATCGAAGACTGCAGTGTGCTGAACAAGTTCAACACAGGTAGTGACCATAGATTGGTGAGATGTAAGATGCACCTCAACACTAAACTGGAACGTGGCAAGCTCATAAGACAAACAAAATGTATTGACATAACCAACCTTAAAAAACACCATAATACTTTCAAGTTGGAACTGAAGAACAGATTCTCTGCTTTAGAAGGCCTAACATCGGAAGAAGTGGATATTTCGGAAGTTAACAGAAAAGTAACCAAAGCTCTAATGGAAACAGCAACAAAATTAGCTGGGTCTAAGAACAAGTTGCATGTGAACAAATTATCAGGAAAAACCAAAATGTTGATGCAAAAAAGAAGAGAGATGAGGACAACTAAAGAAGATGTGACTTCCAAAGTGGAATATATAGAGCTATGCAAGACAACACGAAAAAGTATCACTGAAGACGTAAGGAAATTCAACTGTGAGCTAGTGAGGAAAGCAATTGAAAACAACCAAAGCCTTAAGATAGCAAAGGGACATCTCAGTAAGGGAAGAAAACAGATTATGGCTCTGAGAAAAGAAGATGGTTCTATAACAAGAAATAGAGGCGAAATTTTGACAAGAGTGAAAGATTTCTACTCCAAATTATATGAAAGGGATGATACATGTACTCCAGACATCATGAAAGGTACCAGAGTTCTTCCAGTCCTCCCAGCAGAAGTTGCTCATGCAATCAAGAACATGAAGCGAGGGAAAGCTCCAGGAGAAGATGGAATTACTATAGACATCATACAAGAAGCAAGTGGAGAAATTGAAACAGTACTCGCCCAAATTTTCACTCGATGCCTTAATGAAGGGAAGATTCCTGAGGATTGGAACAATGCTACAATGATCCTGCTACATAAAAAAGGTGACATTGAGGATCTTAGGAACTACAGACCTATCAGCCTCCTATCAGTGGTTTATAAAATCTTCACTAAAGTTCTTTCACACCGCTTGAAGGTAACACTGGACATGGCTCAACCGAGAGAACAAGCTGGATTCAGGAGTGGCTACAGCACAATAGATCATATCCACGTACTGAGAGAACTGATTGAAAGAGCGAGGGAATATGAACTTCCATTGTGCATGGCTTTTATCGATTATGAAAAAGCCTTTGATTCGGTGAAACCATCAGCAGTTACCACGGCTCTGAAATCCTGCGGTATTGAAGATGCATACATTAATATTATTAATAACATCTATGAAAATGCAAGTGCAAAGATTCGGCTGTTTGAAAATACAACACACATAAAAATTGGAAAGGGAGTGAGACAAGGTGACACCATATCTCCGAAGCTCTTTAATGCCACATTGGAAAATGTCTTTCAATCACTGAACTGGGAAAACAAAGGGATAAAGATTAATGGAGATTATCTAACCCACCTTCGTTTTGCTGATGACGTAGTCATTTTTGCAACTACCCCATCAGAGCTGCAGAGTATGATCCAGGAACTTGCTGACAAGAGTAAAGAAGTGGGATTAAAAATGAACTTTCAGAAGACAAAAGTGATGTTCAATGCTTTTACAAGAAATGAAGATTTATCGATTGATGGAGAAAAACTGGAGATAACAGATACGTATGTTTATCTTGGACAGCAGATATCAAGTGAGGGTCACATTGATGAAGAAATTAATCGGCGTACAAAACTTGCCTGGAGAGCTTTTGGAAGAAACAGCATAATTTTCAAGAGCAATATGCCATTATGTCTTAAAAGAAAAGTGTTTGATCAATGCATCCTTCCAGTGCTTACGTATGGTGCAGAGACGTGGACCTTAACTAAAAGAGACATACAAAAGCTGCAGACAACTCAAAGAAGCATGGAGAGGTGCATGCTTGGTATAACCAGGAGAGATAAGAAGAGGAACTCGTGGATCCGAAAAATGACGAGAGTGGAAGACATCATGATCAGAGTTAAATCCCTGAAATGGCAATGGGCTGGACATACTGCCAGAAGGACAGACCATAGATGGACA
This sequence comes from Macrothele yani, assembly GCA_039090855.1. Taxonomy (NCBI): domain Eukaryota; kingdom Metazoa; phylum Arthropoda; class Arachnida; order Araneae; family Macrothelidae; genus Macrothele; species Macrothele yani. The sequence continues at coordinate 153,585,527 of CM077027.1, read as the reverse complement.
GCCGAAATTTTAGATTGGATTCCAATGGACAGGAAAAGACCCAGAAAAAGACCACATGGGAGATGGGTGGATGAAATTCGTAAATATGCGGGAGTGACATGGAGGAGACTGGCACAAGACAGACTGTTGTGGAGGAAACTTGGGGAGACCTTCGTCCAGCAGTGGATTGATAATGGTTGACAATGATGATGATGATGATGATTGCTGAACATTATTTTATTTTGAAACGAAATTTTCTACAGTACCTGAAGATCTGTGATTCACAATAAAATGCGGAAGTATGACGGTAGACACTATGATTCGTGCATAAATACTAGTATTAAAAGAAATCCGTCTTGTTGCATGATGATATTTATTCAGCTAAAAACGAAATCTATGTACAGTTTAAAAAATACATGAGCACTTTCGGAGTCACATTGACACCTTCATCAGATGTGATTTCACCATGTGGTTACATGCTGGTCTTAAGTACGTGGAGTAGATGCATCATGGGAAAGGTAATGTCAATGTCACATGATATACCAGATAACAAGACAGTCAAAATAAGAGCATAATTAGCCAATGAAAATTACTTAACAGAAGCAATTGTTATTGTGCTGTCCTTCCCAACAAGATTGCTCCAGGGTTCAGGTAAAACACAAGGATAATAGTAATTAGAGCAACGTGTATTATAAGCCGAAATATAGAGGCTTTCTGCAAATAACAAGGAATAAACAGAGTTAGGTGTGTTTATAATCTTAGCGTTGTCCCAGTCTGGGATGGAATTTCCAGCACTTACAGTTCTTGCAAAAGAGGTGCTTTGGTGATTCATTTTTAAATCATATCTGTGTTCATTCAATCTCAAATCCAAATTTCTTTTGGTTGAACCCACATAATGATTATTTAGTTCACCAGAGATAGTGTCGAGCATAGGAATAACATACACACCCCATTTTTTCCCTTTGTCAATTTTGTCACGATCGTTGCGGATAATGGTATATAGATTGCATGATCGTATTCCAAATTGTATTTTATGACGGGAACATATGTTGCTAAGAAGGTTTACAATATGTGGATTAAAATCAACAGATCCAACATACTTTTTAGGTACTTGTTCACTAATTAAAGCAGTTGACATAGCAAAGCGTACTTTATTGTGCACCCCCTTAACAACGTTGTCCGGGTAACCATGGTTTTTAGCGAGGGATGATATCCATTGTAGTTCTTGAGCTCTGGCGAAATGGCAAGAAGAATGTGAATATGCTCTTCTAAATAGGAAGTGCAGAGCAGAAACTTTATGCTGAAAAATGTGAGCAGAATTGTACGGAATTAGAGTGGGTGTGAAAGTAGGTTTTCGATAAACGGCAAAAGACAGGAAATTGTCAGAAGAGTTACGAGTAATTTGAAAATCAAGATAAGGTAAAACAAAATTATTTTCAAGTTCTATCGTGAGTTTGATGGAGGAGTATTGAGCAGACATAGCGTTGACAAACTGATGTAACTGATTTATGGGATATGGCCAAATTACCAAGATGTCATCAACGTAACGGATATAGAGACTAGGTTTTTGTGGGAATTCTTGTATGACTTTATTTTCTATATGCTGAAGAAGAATTTCTGCTAAGACTGCAGATAAAGGTGAACCCATGGCTGTCCCGTCGGTTTGTTGGTAAAAAATGTTCTGAAATTTGAAAAATGGACGTCTTTTAATGAGATGAAGAGCATTCATTATGAAAGCAATATCATTGGCAGAAATGTTAGAATCAATGAGCAAAGCCTGAATCAACTGAAATGTAGCTTCCATAGGTACATTCGTGTATAAAGAAACTACATCTAGGGACGCCAAAAAATAGGAAGTTGGTAGTGGCTGAATTAACTTTAACTTATGAATGGCTTGTGTGGTGCTCTTTATTGAGTAGGAAGAATTCACAGTAAATTTGGTGAGATAACTTGCCAAAGCTTTTTCCAAAGGTCGGGTGGGGGCAATGTAACCTGACACAAGAGGGCGAATAGGGTACCCTTCCTTGTGTAGTTTTAATCTACCAAATAAATCTGGTACATTGCAGCCGGGGGTGGATTGAAGGCTTTTGAAAAGGAGTCCGGAGGAACTGAAGAATTCTTAAGGCGGCTTAAAGTACTAACAGTAGCCCTGGTAGGGTCTCGTTCCACTACTGCATGAGGGATACTAGAAATGGCATTGAGCATTTTTTGAATAAAATCATTTTGATTTAAAATCACAACTTGACTAGTTTTATCACCTGAAGATCATGAAGCGCAACGCAGCAGTTATGAAAATTCAGAATTCACAGCCTATTAAGAAGAGATTGAAGCAAAAACAATTTTTCAACTCATACTACAAAACAACATAGAAAAATTCCTATACTGACAGGTGTGAGCTAAAAGAGAATAAAATAACAGCAACCTGAATGCAGAAAGTGTCGATAATGCCGAGTCTTGGCTTTATCAAGGACCATCAAAACTCTGCATTTTCTCACTTCCACAAAGACCTAGTTGGAAATGGGTTTCTGCAAAGCCATAGATGCAAGTAATAAGCCCACCAAAAAAAAAAAAAAATAATAATAATTGTTATAACCTCCTAAGAGTTGCTTGACGAAAACTAAGTTAACATTATTTTTGCATGCATCTATTGCTTTCCTGGCGCAACCCATGCCCGTCATCTGCTATTAAACAACAGAAAAACGATTACAAAAAAACACAAGTTGTGAGAGTGACTAAATGAATTAAAAGAATTATTCAGCAATAACACTTAGCCGGGATGTAAGGTCAGGTGATGCGTAACATCACAGCCTCTCCTTGACAAATGTCAACCCCGCCTTCTCGTGGTACATCCTGTTCCCACTAAAGGGGCTCTGACGACCGCCAATAGCGGTATAACTATACCATCGGGATTAGAGGAAATGCTATCCCACACTCACCAACCCGCTTGGCCAGCATGGTGAGTTATGGCCAAACCCCTCCAAAATGACTCCACAACTTAAATCTTGGCCCTCTGTCTCCGGCAGCTGGAATGTACCTGGCCAAGGCAGCGGCCAGTGCGACATGAAGGCAGAGGGTGCTAAGAATCCCCGGAGGACCGGACTAGGCTGCCATCTGATGCTGACCTTGGCAACGTATAACGGACGCTCCCTATCTTCTGATTCAAGGTTTCTTGAATTGGAAGAGGAACTACAAAGGATCAAGTGGGACATCGTCGGGCTAAGTGAGGTAAGGAGAAAAGGAGAAGATCTCATCGAACTGAAAAGTGGACATCTCTTCTACTATCGTGGGACAGATACTGGCAGAACTAGTGGTGTTGGATTTATAATAAACAAGAAACTGAAGGATAAAGTTGTAGAAGTTGAAAGTTCCTCTGACAGAGCTGCACGACTCGTTATCCAACTCTCGAGAAGATACCAGGCTCAGATCATTCAAACTTATGCACCCACCACAAGTCATGCTGAAGAAGAAATTGAAGAATTTTATGAGGAAATTCGTCATCTAAATAATAAAGGTAAGCAGCACTTGAAGATAATTATGGGAGATTTTCAATGCAAAAATAGGGCAACGGCAACAGAATGAAACTTCAGTAGGTAAATTCGGTCACGTCAACAGAAACCAGCGTGGAAATACTCTCGTAGAGTTTGCAGAGGCAGAAGGGTTTTTCATCTTGAACTCTTTTTCAAGAAAAAGCCACACAGGAAATGGACATGGAGACATCCAAATGGGACGACAAGTGAAATTGATTTTATTATGTGTAACAAAAAATTCGTCATAGAAGACTGCAGTGTGCTAAACAAGTTCAACACAGGCAGTGACCATAGATTGGTGAGATGTAAGATGCACCTCAACACTAAACTCGAACGTAGCAAGCTCATAAGACAAACAAAATGTATTGACATAACCAACCTTAAAATACACCATAATACCTTCAAATTGGAACTGAAGAACAGATTCTCTGCTTTAGAAGACCTAACATCGGAAGAAGTGGATATTTCTGAAGTTAACAGAAAAGTAACCAAAGCTCTTATGGAAACAGCAACAAAATTAGCTGGGTCTAAGAACAAATTGCATGTGAACAAATTATCAGGAAAAACCAAAATGTTGATGCAAAAAAGAAGAGTGATGAGGACAACTAAAGAAGATGTGACTTCCAAAGTGGAATATATAGAGCTATGCAAGACAGTACGAAAAAGTATCACTGAAGACGTAAGGAAATTCAACTGTGAACTAGTAAGGAAAGCAATTGAAAACAACCAAAGCCTAAAGATAGAAAAGGGACATCTCAGTAAGGGAAAAAAACAGATTATGGCACTGAGAAAAGAAGATGGTTCTGTAACAAGAAATAGAGGCGAAATTTTGACAAGAGTGAAATATTTCTACTCCAAATTATATGAAAGGGATGATACATGTACTCCAGACATCAGGAAAGGTACCAGTACCAGAGTTCTTCCAGTCCTTCCAGCAGAAGTTGCACATGCAATCAAGAACATGAAGCGAGGAAAAGCTCCAGGAGAAGATGGAATTACTGTAGACATCATACAAGAAGCAAGTGGAGAAATCGAAACAGTACTCGCCCAAATTTTCACTCGATGCCTTAATGAAGGGAAAATTCCTGAGGATTGGAACAACGCTACAATGATCTTGCTACATAAAAAAGGTGACATTGAGGATCTCAGGAACTACAGACCTATCAGCCTCCTATCAGGGGTTTATAAAATTTTCACTAAAGTTCTTTCACACCGCTTGAAGGTGACACTGGACATGGCTCAACCGAGAGAACAAGCTGGATTCAGGAGTGGCTACAGCACAATAGATCATATCCATGTGCTGAGAGAACTAATTGAAAGAGCGAGGGAATATGAACTTCCATTGTGCATGGCTTTTATCGATTATGAAAAAGCCTTTGATTCGGTGAAACCATCAGCAGTTGCAATGGCTCTGAAATCCTGCGGTATTGAAGATGCATACATTAATATTATTAATAACATCTATGAAAATGCAAGTGCAAAGATTCGGCTGTTTGAAAATACAACACACATAAAAATTGGAAAAGGAGTGAGACAAGGTGACACCATATCTCCGAAGCTCTTTAATGCCACATTGGAAAATGTCTTTCAATCACTGAACTGGGAAAACAAAGGGATAAAGATTAATGGAGATTATCTAACCCACCTTCGTTTTGCTGATGACATAGTCATTTTTGCAACTACCCCATCAGAGCTACAGAGTATGATCCAGGAACTTGCTGACAAGAGTAAAGAAGTGGGATTAAAAATGAACTTTCAGAAGACAAAAGTGATGTACAATGCTTTTACAAGAAATGAAGATTTATCGATTGATGGAGAAAAGCTGGAGATAACAGACACGTACGTTTATCTTGGACAGCAGATAGCAAGTGAGGGTCACATTGGTGAAGAAATTAATCGGCGTACAAAACTTGCCTGGAGAGTTTTTGGAAGAAACAGCATAATTTTGAAGAGCAATATGCCATTATGTCTTAAAAGAAAAGTGTTTGATCAATGCATCCTTCCAGTGCTTACGTATGGTGCAGAGACGTGGACCTTAGCTAAAAGAGACATACAAAGGCTGCAGACAACTCAAAGAAGCATGGAGAGGTGCATGCTTGGTGTAACCAGGAGAGATAAGAAGAGGAACACGTGGATCCGAAAAATGACAAGAGTAGAAGACATCATGATCAGAGTTAAATCTCTGAAATGGCAATGGGCTGGACATACTGCCAGAAGAACAGACCATCGATGGACAGCCGAAATTTTAGATTGGATTCCAAGGGACAGGAAAAGACCCAGAAGAAGACCACATGGAAGATGGGTGGATGAAATTCGAAAGTATGCGGGAGTGACATGGAAGAAACTGGCTAAAGACAGACCGTTGTGGAGGAAACTTGGGGAGACCTTCGTCCAGCAGTAGATTGATAATGGTTGACAATGATGATGATGATGATGATGATGAACACTTAGCCAAGTTACCTAGCCGCCTAATAGAGAATTTAAACCAGCATAGTAATACAAAAGTACCACATATTCTTATGCTGTGCAGTGAAAAAACGTTTTATGCAAAATGCCAAATAAAAGTTAATAAATTTTTGAAAAATTAGATTCCTGAAGGAAACAGGAATATTGAACCTCCTATTTATCAACAACTGACAATTACAAGTACAAAAATTAAAAACTGATAATAACTAACAAAAATGCCTTGTGAAGATTATATGATGTTAACAATTAGTTGCAATTTATACAAAGTATTCCAGAAGTGTTTTAAGTGCATAATAATGTAGTTAAAATGTTCTAACCGACATTGAAGACACATCGTGTATATATATATATACAAATCGTAGTCAAATTGCTAGTTTTTAATATCATTTTACTTATATATATACAAATCGTAGTCAAATTTCAAGTTTTTAATATAATTTTACTTATATATATATATAAATTATAGTCAAATTATTTTCATGCAATTAATTAATTACTTACATCTTCTGAATTTTATAGCTTTGGTCCTGTATCCAACTTTGTAACATAGCTTAATGCTTTCAAGCATTTTTTAAGGTCTTTAGAATTTCCAAATTCCGCCATGATGTTGCGAATGCGTTCGTCTACTTGTATATACATTTTCTTCCTTTTTGGACCAAGTTCTCCTAATTCTTTTAAATGTTTGTACCTCACACATTTTGATTCTTCCTTTAGGCATTTAATAAGTTCATATATATTTGGCTGTTTTGTTCCTAGCATACTATTTAATTTTGAGTTCCATCCTTCGACGGCGTTGTTGGTTCTATGGCGCTGGCCATGTACATTCCACATTTGAATTGGAACATTAGGATTTTCCATCCACTGGTTAACAAAAAATAGTCAAGAAATAAATCTAACCTTTCATTCTGTGGAACGTCCTCCATAATAAGCAGCCATGCGTCTTCAACATTTTCTGCAGGTAGGTGGGTCAAAGCAGCGCACATGCTTCTTATTTCTTCGTTGGTTTTATACAGTTGTGTAAGTCCCAGATCTTGAATATTCCGCCATAGACTTTGACTGAAGTGAAAATTGCAACCGGAGACAGTTGCATCAGGGAATACTTCTTTAGCTGCTTTTATAACCGCTGCTTCGAAGTCTGTCTTTATCAACTTTGGAACCCAATGTGGACACAAAGTCTTTAGTTCCTTAAACAATGAGTGGTATGTTCCTTCTCGTTTATCTGGTAGTAAACAGAACAGTGCTGAATATACTTGATTTTGAAGTGCAGTGCTCCCTAAATCAGCATGAACATTTAGAAGTTGATAGAACTGTTTCGGGCATCTTTTGAAAGTCCCATCCAAGAAGAAATCGTCATTCTTTAATACATCTTGGTATCCCTCGCCGGCAAACACTATAGAATTCTTTTGCCAACATCATTTACAAAATCTAATCCCAAGGTACTTTTGCCCATTGACATACCCGGACAGATGAAACCATGCTTTATCTGTCATGTAATAAAGTGTTGGATCCATTTCACCGTTGACAATGGCCTCCTGAAACCACTTACAATATTGCATCCGTTTTGCATAATCAGGAGTTTTGTGTTCTTGGTGCGCCATAACTTTTGCCTTAACCACTCCGGAGAATTCCTTTGCGGCTGTACACGCAGAAACCGGTTAGAAGTGGAACAAAGCGGTTTTAACTGGAAACCCGCCAAACAACTTTAACCCGCCTAACAACGTCTGGCCACGGGGGGGTACTTTTATATAGCGCACTCGGTGTTAAAGATGAGATAAACGAATTATTTTGGGAGATCATTTTTCAGTAAATGAAACATTACAGCTGCTGTGGACTGTCTTGCAACTGTTAATTTCTTCGGTGAAGTTGAATAGAGAAGTCGAAAGTGGTTTGGAACAGATAAAGCACCAAACGTGATTGAAATGGCGAAATATTTATCTGCAAAAATTACAGATGTTGTTGATCAGTTATTTACTACTCATTGTATTGCGCATGAGCTGCAGCCAAGTATTCTTCCTTCAGTTAAGTATGTTCCTTGCGTAAGTCATGCCAACACAACTTTACTTTTAGAATTTAAATTTTATGGTCTCTCGAGAGTTAACCGCCAGAAACTGCTTCCCAACAGTAAAATGTTTTCACATTAAAAAAAAAATATGTATATATCAAATTTAAAAAACTCATCTTCGAATAGTTGACGTCATCATTGAATAAATTCCGACGCATTCAAGCGTAGTTCCGATTTCTAGAATTCTGAGTACTCAAGAACAACCCCATTACTTGTGTTTCTTCAGAAACTCCTTTCCAAATCTGCACGTGAATCGGCTGCCATTTGATGGTCTTGAAATAGGAAATGGCTCCTTGAAGAGGAGTTCTGAACTTAAATTTTCTCACAGGATTATTCTTTTGAATTCGGAAAATGTACTTACATTGTTCGAATCTTTAAGTTAGTGGCGTTCGTCTCCATATGCCACTGGTCCGAATGAGGGTCATGTTCTTTCTGACGGCTTTACTTATTCTTTCGTGCAGCAGGTGATTCTAAATTCGGAACGGATCTCACCGTGCTGAACTTATGCAATTAATAGAGATTATTAAAGGAATCCGAGCTCGAAAATAATATTTGCCTGACATGCCCAGGGCATGCAAAAATTCTGTCCAGGAATGTATTTCTTTTTCCTACACGCCCGTATGGGCATGTAAAAAAAAAAAAAAAAAAAAAAACTAGCTTTGTACAGGATAACTCGTTTTAAAATAGTAGTGTTTATTTCTCGTCAGGTTTGTTACTACTCAGTGGCTCTTTCTCTCTCGTTTGTTTAATCAAATTAATGGACTGTGTTATGAAAGATTACAGGTCAAATTGGTTGACCTTAAAAACTAAATTATTCATAACATGCCTGTGTGATATTCAGTGTTAAAGATGGATTTTTTTTTTCTTTTGTAGCAATCTGGGTACTTTGTTAGCAAAAGTTATAACAAAATGCTATGCAGTTTAGCCAAATTCACTGTTCTATGTCTTTCTGTGTTTACGTATAAACATACAAGCACAACGCGTTGGCTACATAAAATTTTGTACTTTAAATAGAATTCAGAAATAAACACAAGTAGGTGTTTACACTTTTAATTTTAATAAAAAATACTTACATTTGTTGATGCATGCAGTTTGTATAAACATATACAAAGACCAGGACAGAACAAAGCCACAACCGACGACACACCGACCTACTGGTCGACCCGAACCGAAAAGGCGCGTGCTGCCCCCGGTGTTGCTGCTGCAGCGGCGAACCACTAAGGAAACAAGCGAGACGCCTCTTTCTTTATCCGTCGCAGCTCTTGCGAAAGGTGCTCTCGAGGCTTCCTGGTGCTTTCTTGCAATAGGAAGCAAGTTAGTAAAATCATGCAATGCAATGATTATGATATGCTTTCCAACATACCAGGAATCATTACTCAAGTTATGCGGATAATGGCTGTAGAATAAATCTCGCACCTATGACCCGACCTTTGACCCCATTTCGATGATATTCAACAGAACCGGTAAGTAAAGTATACTTCCGGAACAACATGAAAAGTTTTGTCTCAATCGAACCATTTTTAGGTAAGTTATAACGCATAAGGGCAATGGAATAGATTCCGCTCTTATGTCCTGACCTTTGACCCTATTTCACCCATTTTTAATAGGGTTCGTCCCCAGGTGGTCCCCTACGACATACTAAAATTTCATCGAAATCGAACCATATTTACACAAGTTATGACGCATAAGACCAATGGAATGGATCCCGCTCGTATGTCGTGACCTTTGACCCCATTTGTCCCATTTTCAATAGGATTCGTCCCCAGGTGGTCCCCTACCATATGCTGAAATTTCATTGAAATTGAACCATTTTTACGCGAGTTATCGTGCGGACAGACGGACAAAGCTGTAGCGTATACGCTTCTTCAACCTACGGTTGGAAAACATAAAAAAGACGACGACAACAGGGTGAAACGGTGTGTGGCAGCGAAACGGAAAGAAAAATGACGGAGAAAGATGCCAGGTCGGCAGCGCGAAGCACAAATGACGGAACGAAAAAATGACTGTGATGAAAATTAGCGAAAAAGGGAAGCATGGGTTGCCACGATGAGGACAAAAAATATTACAGGTATGAAAAACACAAGGCAGTGCGAAGCAGGCATAGACATGAAGACGGGGAAAAAATGTCTGGGAAGAAAACCAGGTCACTGGGGCGACAACGGGAATGGAAAGACGACAGTAGGTCCAATCAGCGATGACGGAACGAAAAAATGACGGCGATAAAAAAAAACGAAAGGGCAAAGCATGGTTTTTCGCGGTGAATGGAAAAAGTATGACGGGGTTGAAAAACAGAACGCAAGGGCGAAGCAATGGTAGGTGGAAAGACGGAAAGAAAAATAGCGGGGAAGTAAACCAGCTCGATGGGGCGAAGCAGCGATGACGGAACGAAGAAAATAACGGGGATGAAAGACAACACAAGGGCGAAAAAGGAGTAGGTGGGATGACAAAGAAAATGACGGGAAACATTCGCATTTTGTCGATTCAGTGAGGATTTTTCGTCGCAAAATTAGTCTTTATCGCGCTTCGGCGAAAATGGCAGCTACAGTTTAAGAGCTGGTGAAATCCCGAAAGAAAGTTCATGTGATAAGCTTTTAAATTCGCCTAGTACACTGGCGTGCAAAAATTAAGGACGAGATGGTTTTTCGAATGTAACGTCGTGCAGAAGTGCTCCACATCGACTCAAATCATATCATAAGATCTCCAAGATGTAAGAACATGGGACAAGTGAGCAAAGCCGTCCAAACATGGAATCCAAAGGATTCAAAGTCACTTTATTGAAAAGGTAGCTTCGAGCACAACTGGACAGAAGATAGAAACGTCCATGTGGCAGGCGGCTCCCAAGAAAAATCCAGTCTTTAGGAGAGGATATGATCACCGGTGACTGCGTTGCAGGATTTATAACGTTTGTCCATGCTGAGGACGAGGTTGTCAAGGAGCCGTTGAGGCATCGCGGCCCGTTCCTCTTGTAGCGCCAATCGCAGCTGCGGAATCATTGCTGGAGGCAGGTGACGTGCTGCCAAGCGTCTCCCGAGAAGGTCCCACACGTGTTCGATTGGAGTTAGGTCCGGGGACCTTGCGGGCCAATCCATGCGTTGAATATCTTCACTCTCCAACAGCTCTGCGACAGCCACTGTACCATGAGGCGTAGCGTTGTCGTCTATGAAGAGGAACTCAGGATCCACAGCACCTCTGAACAGACGCACGTGAGGCAAAGAACCTCGGTACAATAGCGGACACCACTGACTGAACCTCCTTGGAAGATGTGGAGGTCAGTACGGCTACCAAGCATGATACCGACCCAAACGAGAACTCCGCCACCTCCAAACCGGTCCCTTTCGATGATGTTGGAGGTGTGATTGCGTGTTCCCTGCTCTCTCCAGATGTGTATACGTCCAGAATCGCTCGTCAGACTAAATCGACTCTCATCCGTAAAGAGAACTCAACCCCATTGCTGATGTGTCCAGTTCTTGTGTTCCTGGCACCACAGAAACCGCCATCTCCGATGAGCAGGCGTTAATGGCACACACCGTACTGGTCGTCGTGCAAATAGACCACCTTTGTGCAGCCTCCTGGCCACGGTAAAACGCGATAACGGACGTCCAGTTGTCTGTTGCATGTGCTTTGCGATTTCTCCCGCTTTCTGCCGTCTGTCTCTTCTCGCCTGTAGGGAAATCAATATACCGGTCGTCCGATGCCGTGGTTGCTCGTGGACGACCACTGCTAAACTCTCGAACAGCTGTTCCTGTCGTTTGAAATGCTCTCCAAGCTTGTGAAACGAAGCTGTGAGCGATCTCGAACTCCTCGGCCACACTACTCACACTAAGACCTTCTCCCAACTTCCCAATGACGCGATCTCGGGTAAAGTCATCCAGATGTCGTCTACTGGATTGCCTGTTGGCCATATCACACGGTGGCAGCAACTCGACGTCGTTCAAACCGATGTACACCGTGCAATAGCTTTCACCGAATTACTGAGCGTACACCGCCCGTGTGCTTTATACCCTTCCGCCCCCCTCCCCCGACGTCATGCTGCATATATGCGCATGCCCTACCGTACCGGGCCTTAGTCTATCTCCTGAGCGGTCTTTTGGTCCGTTCTGCCTGCTCGTTCCGCTGTTATGCTAATTTCTCCTCTTCGTTCTTAATTTTTGCACACCAGTGTGTAAGCTGGGTTGGCTAAATAAGTCTACAGTTATTGTAATTTGTAGTATGCATGGCAAACACAACAAAGCCTTTTGTGTAAATTTCGAAGTCCTATAACTATGGAAATATTGTACACTGGTGTGCAAAAATTAATGACGAAGAGGAGAAATTAGCATAACAGCCGAACGAGCAGGCAGAACGGACCGAAAGACCACTCAGGAGATATACTAGGGTCCGGTAAAGTAGAGCATGCGCATATATGCAGCATGACGGGAGGGGGGTTGGAAGGGTATAAAGCACACGGGCGGTGTACGGTCAGCAATTCGGTGAAAGCTATTGCACGGTGTACATCGGTTTGAACGACGTCGAGTTGCTGCCATCGTGTGATATGGCCAACATGCAATCCAGTAGAAGACATATGGATGACTTTACCCGAGGTCGCGTCAGTGGGAAGTTGGAAGAAGTTCGAAGTGTTTCTAGCGTGGCCGAGGGGTTCGGGATCGCTCACAGCATCGATTCACGAGCTTGGAGAGCATATCAAACGACAGTAACAGTGAGTTTAGCAGTGGTGGTCCACGAGCAACCACGGCGGTGGACGACCAGTATATTGTCCTATAGGCGAGAAGAGACAGGCGGCAGATAGCGGGAAAAATCGCAAGGCACATGCAACAGACAACTGGATGTCCGTTATCGCGTCTTACCGTGGCCAGGAGGCTGCACAAAGGTGGTCTATTTGCACGACGACCAGTACGGTGTGTGCCATTAACGCTTGCTCATCGGAGACGGCGGTTTCTGTGGTGCCAGGAACACAAGAACTGGACACATCAGCAATGGGGTCGAGTTCTCTTTACGGATGAGAGCCGATTTAGTCTGACGATCGATTCTGGACGTATACACATCAGTAGAGAGCAGGGAACACGCAATCACACCTCCAACATCATCGAAAGGGACCGGTTTGGAGGTGGCGGAGTTCTCGTTTGGGTCGGTATCATGCTTGGTAGCCGTACTGACCTCCACATCTTCCAAGGAAGTTCAGTCAGTGGTGTCCGCTATTGTACCGAGGTTCTCCTGCCTTACGTGCGTCTGTTTAGAGGTGCTGTGGGTCCTGAGTTCCTCTGCATGGACGACAATGCTACACCTCATCGTACAGAGTGGCTGTCGCAGAGCTGTTGTAGAGTGAAGATATTCAACTCATGGATTGGCCCGCAAGGTCCCCGGACCTGTTGGCCCTTCTCGGGAGACACTTGGCAGCACATCACCAGCCGCCAGTAACGATTCCTCAGTTGCGATTGGGGGTGATCATATCCTCTAGTAAAGACTGGATTTTTCTTGGCAGCCGCCTGTCACATGGATGTTTTTGTCTTCTGTTTAGTTGTGCTCGAAGCTACCTTTTCAACAAAGTGCCTTTGTATCCTTTGGATTCCTTGTTTGGACGGTTTTTCTCACTTGTCCCATGTTCTTACATCTTGGGGATCTTATGGTATGATTTGAGTCGATGTGGAGCACTTCTGCACGACGTTACATTCGAGAAACCGTCTGGTTCTTAATTTTTGCACTGATTAACTGGCTTTCTATGAAGCCTACAAGTTCATGAAATTCATAAGGTTTCAGTTCAGAAAAGTTAACACTTTTGTGCTGATTTGACAAAGATCTGATAGGTGAGTTCATATTTCATTGTGCGGTTTATGAAATGCAGTGGTAATATAGGTGAGTTCAAATTTCGTTCCTTGGGGAAGACAGTTTAAAAATGCAGTAAAAGTACTTTGTATCTTGTAATGTTGTGCAATGTTTAGAAAAACAAAAGAGTACATAGTATGCGAAAGATGTGTGTGTGGGGGGGGGCATGTAAAATTTTGGTTGTGACATACACTTTACTAGACAACTACAATTTCGCAAATCTTCTAGCTCTGAAAGAGATCATGAAAATAATCTATTCAGGTGAAATATTTTTTTTTTTAGTTCGTCGCACAGAGTAATAATCTCAGCCTTAGCATGAACAGTATAGCACAAGATCTGGTTTTATGAAACTAGCCATACTAACCTTGCGCAGGATTTTTTTTTTTTTTTTTGATTGGAGGTTTAACGACCACCGAAAACAACTCAATGGGCTATAAGAAGTCGCCCGTCCCGGATTTAGGGTCATTGGTTGCAGGGAAAGAAGAGAGCCAGTGCTGTAAGACAAACACAACATCCATGCCTCACCGGGACTCGAACCCGGACCCCTTTCGGACGAATGATCAGAAGCTATCGCTTAGAACACTGCGCCACAGGGGCGCGGGAATGAAAATGTATGCTATGGAACTTCATGATATTCAATTTCTGCATTTGAAGCGCAGAAATTCAGCAGGATTCGCTTTTCTTTTAGATAATTAAAAGAAGAGATATTGTAAGAAACCCGATATATCGGGCAGTCTTCCGAATTCATTTCAGTAAACATTTTGAGGATAAGTTTCACATTTTTTTTGGAGGGGGGGGTATTTGGACTTTGGCACATTGGAAACTCGGAAATTTCCCTTCCTCCATGCGCTTAACAATAAATCCAAGCTATGCTCTGTATAGTTAAAAGAATATTTAGGATATACACATTTCTGATAAAGTGCATTTCCATAACTTAATATTTACTCGTATATTAAAAGCGTGCCAGTTATGCCTGAAACAGTAAATAGAATCAAATTAAAATTTCTTCCTGAAGATTTTGCTCTTCTTAATTCTCCGTAATCCGTACGAAACTGAGAAGTTTACATTTTATTTCCTTTTGCTGATTACTGGCGTTTGTAGGTTTTAAGTAAATTATCTCTCAATACATAATAGCATGTGTAGAAATTTGAAAAGTGTAGCAGAATGATTTTATTTTCGGAGTACTTCGTAGGTGTTCAGACTTTCGAAGCTTGGAATTCTTTTACACGAAAGAAAGGGGTTTGAAAGACATTTTAAATTGCTTCGGCGTAATAGCAGTTTCTTGCGATTTCGGTGGATAATTCCGTTCAAAAGAGTCTCTTCTCCCTCGACTCCTCTCTCCTCATTGTCGCACTTTCGCAGTGAGTCACGCAGGCGTCGCGTTAAAGACCCTTAAAAGCTCTTAGCATTTAGCCTGTTCGCTTCAATTCATCCTGTTAGATCGGCCCTTCTTTATTGCATATCCCTATACATCAGAATGCGAGGTGCCAATCAGTGAACAAAAACACAGAATCTCCAAGCTCGTTCTGAGAGGGAGTTCACAGTTCCAGTATTCTATTACCTAAACCGAAATTTCACGTGAAATTTCGTTATCACGAGATCTGACGGTATATCAGTATAATACTGTTCTAAACGGGTAGCGGAGTACATTGTAGCCTTTTCTAGTAATTGTATTTCAGCGTGCTAATCAACGAGATAGAAACGGGTAGAATGCTTGAGAAGACGCCATATTTGAACGAAATTGAACCAGCAGCAGCCATCGCTATGACGACAGAGCTGCCGTTGCATTGTTATCAAGCTGGGTCCTAGGGGCCCACAGATTTTTAAAAAGTGGGTACTTTGTGAGATATTTTGGGTAATTTTAAAAAAATCAAAAGAATCAAGAAATAATGAATACTTATTGAAAAATAAATGTAATGTACATTGTTTGACACTTTAATTTATGCTCTTTGAAAGCAATCTTTTAAAAAAAAATAATGAATTGACAGAATTTAATTTTATTATTTTCAACTAAATTTTATCATAATGGAACTACACAAAAACAGTACATTTTAAGTCAGCTCAGATCACCTGAGCGGTTTTTATATTTCAGAACATATGAATTGTGTGATGACTACTCTTGAGACATACAACTTTTAGTAGAGTATATAATCGTTCACAGTTTAAATGAAAGTTTGTTTTTCAAATTTTAAATTTCAGCTGATTATAAGAGCTGAAAGGTTTAATAAATAAATCAGGGCATTTACATAATCTTATATTGCATATTTACATAATCTTGACGGACCGTGCATTGCTTGCTGTTTTCGTTCTTTTCCAAATCCTCACGAATTTGACTTTTGCCAAGTGGCATGTTAAAAAAGATCTGAAATAAAATAAGGTTCCTGAAAGGACGCGTAGAATTTGTAATTATGGGACCTTTTTTGTTGTTGTTTTTGTTTTCTTTACGCGCTACAGCGCGTCAGTGGGAGCGCTGGACGGGCGGAAACGGAGAATTGGAAGTCTGAGCAAGATCTGTGTCAATGTGAAACTTAATGTAAACATTTGCATCAGTTCAACCTAAAAATAAATGCCTAAAAACATGTGCATGACTAGCAAATACGCTTAAAATCGAATATGATAAATCTTTCCGAGGAAGTAGTTAGGCTCGTATACAACGCAAAACAGCGATAATCGTAGCCGTAACCAGCGGAGGGGCTTTTAGTGTAACCCCACCCCGACGTTTTTTTTGGCACATTTTTCTTTGCTTGTTTATCGTAAGTTATTAGATCAACTAGAGTCGCCATTACCTTTTTTTTTCCTTTTTTTTTCTTTACAAATCGTTTCTATTATTTCCTTTGATAAACCTTACTTTAGAAGGGCATTTTTTCTCACTGTACGTACCCACTGGTGAGCAGTACCAAATTTATAGAAGTACAGGAAGCTCTGTCTGGCACTTCAAAATTGTTCTATTGTCAGGTATTTTTGAGATAGCTTATTTATTTATTTACCGTGTTAAGAGAGACGCAAATGCAAATAGTTGGTGTGATAGCAACTCTTAGACGGCCAATTCAACGTCTAAGTCCCTCGGTATGGTGGCTTCATCTATCGTTATCGGAATTTTTAAAATCCACTTCCTGATGGAGATTTAAATTTTTTTTTTTATAATTTTCTATTTTCAGACTGTACTTGCTTTCACCTTGTCTCCTGTGTAATCTTGTTGTTTTCATGTGATCTCTGTCTCATATTGTTCAGTTTGTTTTTTCTGTTAATACTGAGTAAGTTCATGTGTCGTTACTTCCTAACTGGTACTAATATACTAAAACCTAAAGAGTTTATTCTTTGTTAAGTGATTAGATAGATAGATAGATAGATAGATAGATCCATCCATCCATCCATCCTCCCGAGCCTAAAGTCTAATTACTGTCCTGGCGATAACTTTTGACGTGCAGAGAATCATCACTGTTTTGCGTTGCGAAACAGTGATGATTCTCAGCACGTCTTTAACACGAAACAAACCAGACGTGTGCCAATGTTATCGCCATGTCCGTCTGTCTGTGGACACTATATATCTACACCCATTTCGTTTTATTTAAAGCTTTTGGGCCGCGGTTGGCCTAGTGGTCAGCGTTCGTGACTGCCATGGAGAAGACCTCGGGTTCGAACCATTAAATATACGCTGTGCGTCGGATGGGCACGTTAAGCCGTCGGGCCCCGGGTACTGGTTTCCCGGTGATAAATAAGGGCGTCTTCCTCCCTCTTTCTACCTCGCTTCCGTGTCACTTTCCTATCGGGCACTCTCGTCCAAATCTCCTACCTACCTATTTCTAAGGGTTGTTTAAGACCTGGGGTCAGAAACTCCCTTCCTAAAATCCTCTACATATGATCTGATCTCTGATTTGAAAAATTATATCTGCATTGTGAAGCTTGAAAGGTGAAAATGGTAATCCTTGTTGTTTTAGCCTTTTTCCGATGCGTAATTTCGTCTCTGTGGGAGGTAATGGAAATGATATCGAATTCGAAATATATTTTATTTTGCATCATTGTTTCTAATATGCATAATGCCGCCCAGTTTGCCTAGCGGTCTGAGGCATTGGCTTTGGATTACTCATACAATTTGGAACCCGGGTTCGAAACCCGAGTAGAAGTGTTTAACTGAAAAGGAATATTTTCAGTCCAGTTTTTAGACGCGGAGATATTACTGCAAATATGATTTAAATAGAAAAATGAACATAAGCCCTTTAGTTGTAAATCGTACGTTACGAAAAATTATAGGTAAAACATTCCGGATGGACTTCCGAATCAGAACGCTTTCAAGTAGTTCCCGATTTTGAGTGCATCATTCCGCTTTGTTTACATAAAACCTAAACATGAGAAAAAGTACTTCACAATAAAATTTTTTTTGTGGATTTTTTTTTTTTGAACTTCGTTATAATAGACGCACTATTTTTATATGTAAATATAAAATAATAGTACTACGTGGTGGTCTTCAATCCCCAGGAGCAACTCTGAAGAAGGGTTAGCTCAAAGGTGATTTTAAAATGTTTTAGCTAAGATAATTTTTTATTATACCTGCTATGCTGATTTTTGTGGAATTGTACGATTTTCTTTTTCAATTATTAAAGTTTTTTTTGTCTGTGTTAATAATTTCTTTCGAAACTATTAATAAATGTTTCTTTCTTTTCTTTTTTTCTTTAGGTGAGTATTGATGCCTTAATCGTGGAATAATTATTCTCCTGTTATCTGTATGTATTCCTGTTTAGTATTATTGTTATTATTTGGGGAATCAAAATGCGTATATATCAGTTTCTAAACTCAGAACTCTGCAAACAAAATATTCCTCCCCAGCCTGAAGGATTTAATGACAGTAAAAATCTAAAAGAGCAATCTTGGTGCCACCAGGAAAGACTGGAAAATGAATTCACGGGTCAAGGAAACGACAATAATTAATCACATAGCAACATTTCATTTGTTATGGCTTGGTCCACATCCTCGTCAGAAACCAAGGGTGGACGTCCAAGACGTGGTTGATCTTTACAGCTTCTGTCGCCGTCCTAGAATTTCCGAAACCAACGGCGACATGCGCGCTGTCATCAACTGCATCCTCCCCATACACTTGACAGATGTTGCTGCAAGCCGCGGCTGCAGTACTGCCTTTATCGAACTCGTTCAGTAAACAATGTCTAATGTGCTCCTTATTGCATGATTTCCGTTACGAATGACTTACTCGGGCAAACGTAGGGCCTCTATATGCTCTATATCTCCGCGCTTTATTGGCCGAAAATTCGTCGTGGCAGCGTCATCTGTGACGAAACTACTCCGATTGCAATTTGCATTTATTACAAAAACGAGTAGAACTTTTGCACACACCCAAAAGTTGATAATATACATCATGTCAAATCTCGTTAAACCACCATATTTTTTTCGTAAGCGAGGATGGTGGTTTAAGGAACTTTACACATAAAAAAGTAAAATTAATTGAATGACTTTCTAAGGAAGAAATAAAACAAACTTACGTTCTGACGTATCCGATCTCTAATTGTGAGAATGTAGGGATTGACAATAATGATTACAGTTCGTAACGAAAATTCTTAAAAGAAAGGTTTTTTTTTTTTTTTTTTTTTTTTTACGTTTTTCTGTAATCAGTACTTTTTTATGAGCACCTAAAACCTAAAACTTTCATCTTTTTGCAACATTTCTAATTTTAGCTTGAAATCGATATTTTAGGTATCATCTTATATATCAAACCAGATTCATTCATGCTATACAAATCTTTAAATTCGTAGAACTTCATGGGTAAATCACTTCATGCCTGGCATTTGCATGGTCTATCTGTAGAACAAGAGCTTTCCCTAAATTTCGTGCTTGCCATTTTAATTTTTTTTAACTGAGTGCAGTTGTTTTTCAGATATCATCCATTTATGTTTATCGCTTCTTAATATGTCTCCTGGCAGCGTTCGAATTAACCAGTGGTCCGCCGGCCATTGGCCAGTAATTTTTTTTTTTTTTTTTTTTACCGCTGTTTGTTTTGGAATTTACAAGTTTATAAAGAACTGAACCAAATTTCAACATATCCAGGCTTGGCTATGATTGTTTTCGGATTTTCCCGAAATTCAGATATTTACCACTCAAAAACTGAATATCGGAATTTCAAACCATTCTTTAGTTTTATGAAAATTTTGGACTGTATGGGAAACCGAGGTCCGAATCAAAATATTTGGATTAAGGCAGCACCACTTGTTGGCCCAAGTAGTGACTGACCACAGAGTATGGATCTTTTATGATGCTTTTCAATTGTAGATTGAAAACCGTTTATGCTCTAGCTTTGCCCATTTGTCTTTCTGTTCACATGGGGGAACCTCCTTCTGCCTTTCCCACTGAGGCAAGGTATTTCATGCAAGCAAGTGGCTTTTAATAAGTTGCAAAGTGCTTCATAATCAGTACACTGTATGGTTTTCCCCTTGCTTATTTTCTTCCTTGCAACTTCACGTGCTGTGTATGAACATGCATTCGGTTTTATGACTTAAAAAAAAAGAAACCTTTTGATTTTTTTTATGAACTTTTACCCCATGTATTAGAAAATGAAAATATCTGCGTAAATATCACAATTTGATTGATAGATTCTAAATTTAATCATTCGAGATCAAAAGTTTGAAGAAATATGCACCAGAATAAAAACTACAGTTTTTGTTCTGGTGCATATTGTTCCTGCTGCAGAGCAAAGGCTAAACTGCGAATGTATAAAAACGCGATAGAAAAGTCACAAGGACAACTAAGGAGTTCTGTATTTTCTCCCCCTGAAACCAAATGCTAGCGCCAGCTTTTTTTTTTTTTTTCTTCTTTCTTTCTGCCCAGGGAAAGACAACGTGTCAAATGGAAATGTGTAGATTATTTTTGCAAAACAGCACTTTGCATTCAACAATAGCATTCCCTGTGGGACTAAATCGTGCAACGAACTATTTGAAGAGAAGTGTATTGTTGCAGTGGCGGACTCGGAAGTGTCAGTTTAAAAACCAGCGACCCAGGTCACTTTTGCGTTTGTAAGTGGCAATCAAAATATTGCGTAATATTTGTACAATAAACTTTAATTTGAAATTAACTATACGTTATGCTTCAGTGTGCCGTCCTTGGTACTTAATACCATGTGCATATCAAATGTATTAGTATTTGTGCTATTTCTACTACTGCTTACCATGTTTTGTGTTTTATTAATTAATAATATTTGTTTGCATGCATACAAGTACACATTCTGTTGCTCTTAATTTGTGATATATCGCACCAATGAAATGATACGTTATTTTTTGCATATACTGTAAATGTGAAAGGTTTTTCTTTTACGGACCAGTGGACATTTTGACGGACCAGTGATTTGCAAATCCGACTGTTCCGTTGGGCCCGTGGAAGATTTATTTCTAATTCTAACACTGCTACGTATTACTACGTTTTTTTAACTTTTGTTCGGGAACTCAAAAGTGGCTAAGATCGACGCCTCGTTTTTTGGTAGTGTTTATAGCGTAATGGAATATCTGTTTCGATAATTCTGCAAAAAACAAAATTTGAATCCATTTGAACAGTTCATTTAAGTACTTTGTTTACGTTTTTTTCACTTTTACTGTATTAATACCACATGCATGGTAATTACAAACAAACATGATGAACCGTAGTTTGTATGCTGCTTACTGCA
Organism: Macrothele yani; assembly: GCA_039090855.1. Lineage (NCBI taxonomy): Eukaryota > Metazoa > Arthropoda > Arachnida > Araneae > Macrothelidae > Macrothele > Macrothele yani. The sequence continues at coordinate 153,564,013 of CM077027.1, read as the reverse complement.
AGCAGAAGTTAAGAAAAAAAAATTGATAGTAATTTTATTTCAATTATTATTTATTTCCTTGTCCCATAAACTTTTGTAGAGTTATTCCAGTGCTCTTTCTCAATCGATTGATACAGTTATATCCTGTGCAAGGAATTTGATACAGTTATATGCTGTACGAGATTTGTTTGAGAAAACTACGGGCCGCGGTGGCGCAGTGGGCTAAGCGATGGCCTCTGATCATTCGTCCGAACGGGGTCCGGGTTCGGATCCCGGTGAGGCATGGATGTTGTGTTTGTCTTACGGCACTGGCTCTCTCCCTTCCCTGGAACCAGTGACCCTAAATTAGGGACGGGGCGACTGCTTATAGCCCATTGAGTTGCTCACGTTGGCCGTTAAACTTCCAATAAAAAAAACTAAAAAAAAAACTACGGCATTCCCATTGAAATTAATAATAAAAATCTACAAGGATGCCCGTCAATAGGGAGGGCGCTGGGACATTCAAAATCCTTCATGTTAGGTGGATCTCAGCCAAGGGTGAGCACTCTACTGCTATCTATCTTGTTGGTGCTGATTTCTGCAGAAACGAAATTAAAAAAATAATAATAATAAAAACGATGTTTAACACACAGATGTTATTCAAGAAAGGTTTGGTAGGTAGAAGTTTTCGATGATTGAGGAATTAATTTGTAAAAACGAATTTCAGTGAAATAAAGCTACATTGCATATTTTTTATCGCTCGTTTTAATGAATTTGGGGCAGCTTTAAATCATCTCTCTGAGTTTTGTCTGCGTGTGTGTTTTTTTTTTTTTTTTAATTTTTTTTTTTAGTATTTCAGGTTACTTCGCAAACTCCGCGTGAGCAGCTGGAAATAGCTGATTTAAATGACTTTAAACTACTGTATATAGAATATGATTTCTCCGAAAAATGTTCAATCCGAAGTCTAGTTGGTAGTTTCATTAAAGACAGCGATGTATGTATATTTCTGCGAAATTTCACATACACGCTGTCCAATTAGGTTCACTGGCGTGACGTCGCACATCTGCATAATCAAGTGCGGACCCCCAGTAATAGGTCGGAATGCATTACCGAAATGAAAGTCAAATGGGATAGTGACGTTATCCAATTTAGTTCCGTACGCTTCCTAGAATTTAACAAGATCTCCCTAAATTGGCATTTTCCTCCATATTTCCCCACAGACTTCAGGAGAAGTCCTTAATTTTAACTTATCAAATAAAAGTCATCGCTCTTTCCACGTTTATAAGTGAGTCACCGAAAAATTCTCATTGACCGCCACCGGGAATCGAACCCAGGGTCTTCCAGTTACGCGCCGAATATGCTTCCACTGCACAACATATCCATCGCGTAACTGCAAGACCCTGGGTTCGGTTCCCGGTGGCGGCCAGTGATAATTTTTTGGTGACTCCCTTTTAAACATTGAAAGAGTGATGACTTCTGTTTGGTGTTCACGTCAAATGTCTGTTTTTTTTATTTTTTTTATTTATTAATTTTGACTATTGGAAATTATTGTACTTGGCCATTTTCAATGTTTTCCGTAGCTCGTTTAGCGAATGGGAGGTAAACTTTTCCATTTTCATCTTTGCTTTTTGAAATTCACGGTTTTTCTTCGCCTGTTGGAAGTAATTTTGTGTTCACTTTTTCCAGCTGACATCACTCAGTCCTGTCCTGATTGGATGAAGAACTGGCATGACTGAATAAACTTCGACATATCCTTCGGAGAAGACTTATACTCGGTGCAAGGATAACCTGACTATGGAATTTAAGTTACGGAGTTTATCCTTCCACTGCATAATATAGTTCCAGTTTAAAAGCCATGTTCGAGCTTGAACTGAGACCTAAGAAAGCACATGGATGTATAAATGTTCTAAATATGTTAGGTACGCACATTAAAAAGATGAAAATCCCAGTTTTGGTCACGTTTCCAAAAAAATTACAAATATTCGCATTTTGGTGGCGTCATTGTCTTTTCTGTTTTGCTTGGGAGAGGCTATACAGTTAACAGGAGGACATTTACTGCTACTGGAAGGGGATAATTGCTAGCCGGAAGCCGGGCTATAATGACTTAGCGGTCATTGTAATGAGCTTACTCCTTTCTTCGTGGTTGCTTTTTTAAAATACTCTTTCAGAAATCTTTTGTCTGGTGGTCAGCAAGATTGAGAAGGTGTGGGGGTGGAGGGGGACATCGTGATGGAACGCGGGAAGTTTCCTTTTGTCTCGCTTTCAGTCACCCGTAGGGGGAAGGGTCCACGACACATGACACCCCGTTAGTGCGCGGAGAAATACTGATAAACAAGATATTTCATGTCGGTGAATCGGTTTTACAACCTTAACAGTGTAATCAGATTAGCTTTTCCCTTAGTATAGACACTTCGACAGCTGCGGATTCCCTGTAGTTACTACGGAAATCGTTGGTCCGCTATGGAGTACGGGAAACCTACTATATTACGAAAATTGTTATTCAACACCTGTGTAAAATTTATTTTCGTGTCTTCGAGTTTCTGACATTTATTAAATATTTTGGGGATTTTATGGGATGCTTTTAATATGCTGTTTTTGGACGTCCTCATGGCGTCCGCTGTCCGAAAATATTTTAAACAGCTGGAAATTATTGTTATAGCAGGGATGAGAACGTTACGTGATTTTTGGAATTTCAAATATGACTTACCAAGTTGCATTTTTTATTTATATTTTTTTGTACTTGTGATTATATTTTTTTATTTGTGATTATATTCTTATTTTTTTGATATTTTTCTAATCCTATTCGTTTTTAACATATTTGGTAATTGTGAAAAAGAGCGACTTCGTATTCTTTACAATTGTTTTCTAATGAAATGTGTGTTTTCCTATTTTTAGCAGTCTCTTCAAAATTAATTATTAGAGCAAGCATTTTTTGCCCCCACCCCATGTATCTTTTTTAAAGCAAAGTGCAGTTTCAAAATCCGTAATTAGTTTATCTGTGATACATTTTCAGATATTTCCGTGACCTGTAAAATTGTTTTCACAGCAGAGTGAAACAACGCAGCACATTTTTTTATTTAATCCCTGTGAGAGCGAAAGTACCGTCTCGCGACGTAGCGCCGCCTCCTACTTATGGATCTGAGGCGTCCGCGCTATAGGGTCTCTCACAACAACAGAGAAGTGTTTATGCTCCTCAGGAACACTCACTCTCCCACTCTGTTCGAGCGAACAAACGAAGCCTTCCCCACTTCTATATTAAATCTGTGATTCGGGAAGGCAGAGTTACAACAGCTGATCGTACGGAATAATATTCATCTTTTTATATAATAATATCAAGAGGAAACTATGTAGAAAACATACATTTATTTCATTAACAATTAGAAGTTCGACGGCGGCGGATTACTTGCTCCCTAACATCAGACCTCACTAAGTATTGGACCTGACAAGGATCGAGAAACGCGAAAGCTAGGATGATCAACCTCTGAGGAAATCTCGCTCTGCGTTGAAGTTCTAGCATAGAGGCTACCTGGCCTTAGGTAGGTCTATATCTCGTAAACTCTTAAGGAATAGTGTCCTGACTATTCTTCTCTATCCGATGTTCCAGTAGACTGTGCTAAGTCCGTATTTTCTGTATTGGAATATCAACTACATCAACGGAATCCCTGGCAAGAGACTATTCCGCTACAGCGGCGATCTATCTCTTCTAGGATAGATGCTCGCTAACTCCCCCGAGAACTTCGGGCGCTCTCTATCCAGGAACGTCCCTTGACCCACCACACAATAAAAGGCAAACGCGTCGCGTCCCCAACTCTCGGAGTACTGCTTTCTCCGATGACCGAAAACAGACTAACTCACAGATCCTCTTCAAGGGACCTGCTAGACTCCCCTCCACGCTCGCTGCGCCTGCTCCAAGGACATCGGCGCCGAACTTGACCTCACGCTAACCTGTTCAGGTTGCTCGCCTCTTTGGTCACGTGGGTCACCTTTGGCGCCCTTCACCTGCCACACCCATGGGCGTTGGCCCGGTTTCTTGCTGATGGACTTTAATCCTCCTCTATGCACCTTCTCGGTTCTCCTCAGATCATCCATTAGTGAGTGTCCCCTTTGAGAAAGTAATCCTACCGCCGAAGTACATCCGTATAGAAACACAATACACCTTGTTTTGTTCATTAAAAGGTGGATGGCTGTCTTCCAGACTTGTAGGCGGCTGGCCGATATTAACAATGCACTGCGAAAGTCGCAGTGTCATTGACGATAATATCAGTTCGTCGAAAAAAGGACTCGCCCTTCTAAGGCGTGAGAAACTGAAGTCCTTTGTTGCAGTCCTCGACTTCAAAAAAGATAAAGAATGTTTGCGAACTTTCGGTCACCATTTTGGAGCTTGTGATGCTTCTTTCGTCATGAAAAAGCAACATAATGTTCATCATTAACATTAATTAACCTAGTTAATGTGTCCGTTCTTACAATCCCATTCTTTAATCACTTGTTAAAACCAAGGGGCAGAGCAAGTGAGAAAACGACATTACTGGGAACGAAAGGCTGTTGTTCCCATTCCTTAGTCACTGCTTGTCATACCAAGGAGAAGAGCAAGTGAGAAAATGACTTTACTAGGAACGAAAGGCGGCTAATCTCATTCCTTCTCTTCTTGTTACACCAAGGGGCAGAGCAAGTGAGAAAATGACTTTACTAGGAACGAAAGACGGATACTTGAAGTTCTGATTTTGAACTTTGTTTTTCGTGAACGAAGGGATCAGATCATATGTATAGAGGATTTTATTAAGGGAGTGTCTGACCCCAGGTCTTAAACAACCCTTAGAAATAGGAAACTAGGAGATTTGGGCTAGAGTGTCCGACAGGAAAGTGACACGGAAGCGAGTTAGAAAGGGAGAGGAAGACGCCCTTATTTATTACCGGGGGCCAGTGCCCGAGGCCCGACGCCCATCAGACGCGCGGCGGATATTTCGTAGTTCGGGCGTTCGTACCTGTCTGGAATCGAATCCGGGGTCCTCTCCGTAACACTCACGAATGTAGACCACTAGACCACACGCGGCCCCGTGAACGAAAGGGAAAATGCGTGCTTCTTCTGGGTGTTGATGTAGCAAAAAGTGACAAAGAAATGGGAAACCATGCATTTTCAAAGAAATTAAAATTTTAAACAGTTCTGATGTCGGCCACTCATGGAAAACACGTTTCGGACTCCAGAAAAACTCCTTAAATGGTCTTTCAGAAATCAGTATGAATTCTGAATCTAACGGGATTTCACCGCGAGATAATGAAGCCGTCCATTGCACAGTTTGCATTACAATTTCAGAATACCGAACACCATTGCTGTCTGAAAAACAAAATTCTCCACTGTTCTCGGTAACACCCGAAGTTGGCGATGAACGATTCAAAAAGCCCCATGTTCTGAGGAATAACACCAGTTCCCGCACCAGGCCGATGGGAGGATGGGAATTTCGGGGTAACAGCACCAATACATCTTCGCATCGCTACGACGCTCCATGCTGGTAAATGCAGTGTTGTGGTGTGCATGATGTTTTCATTAGTGTTTTTACGCCGTTTTTGTTTCATGTGGAACCACGCCTAAATGTCCAAACGTTTTTGAACATCGTTATATATAAAAATTAAACCATCAATTTTCACTATCTAGCCCCATAGTAATAAAATACATAGCGGACAACGCCCCATACCGCAGTACTCACCTTGCCTGAGGGTGGTTTTAGAAACATGGAGTCTTTTTCTAGCTTCATTGGCCCCCTCAATCTCCAGATCTTAATCCCATTGTGAGCCGATGGGATGAAATAGAACGAAGCATCGGATGTCTAAATCCAATGCCATCCAGTCTGCGTGAATGGGAAGATGCAGTTTGACCTCATACACGGAACAATATTTCGACGGAACTTCAATAAAACTTAGTTGAATCAGCTGCTCTGAAAGTCAAAGCTGGTCCTGTGCCTCTTATTGTTGTGAGTGCTGAATTGTTGAGTGTGTGGTGCGTGTTGCACAGAATCGTGTTATTATGCATGGCCTGCTTTGGAAGATGGAGCCAACTAATCCGATGTCTGCTCGTAGATTCGGATTTTGTCCCGCTACGAAATTTCGTGTGGAACCACGCCTTATAAAAATGTTGACTGAATAAAGGAAAGAATTAGACCATCCCTGGTATAGTTCATAGAAAATTCTTCATTCTCGGAAACTATTAACAGATCCACGGCACCGCATTTCTGAAGCAATTAATTGCGAATAGTAAAGGAATAAATACGTATATAGCTTCAGAATAGAGACGAAAGATCTTGTTTTCCATTTTATGAGTTCAGACCCCCATGAGAAGAAAAGAGCTCTTGAGATTTTAAATATTTATACCCGCAACAAAGCGTTATAAATTCTTCGATGTTACAAAGGTAGAAGGATATATCTCTTCAAAAGCTGGTGAAAGATATTGACGGATGAAAAGAATCGCATCGGTTCCTTTTTGATTGAACCCGGTTATATCCGGCGCCGCAAAATGGAGTGGGTGACAGACGATGAAATCTTGTAGCGAGGGTATATTTGACTGGAATGTACCACGCAATGACCTGACGTCGTGTTGGGAATAATGAAGTCTCGGTTCTCATGAATAGGGCTGAGTTTCTTGGAAAATGTAAAGACTTCATTTGAATATTTGCTGCGTGCATTTGAATAGTTGGTAACCAAACTTTGATGTTCCGCGAAGAATAAGATACCGCGCGGTGTGTGCAGAAGGGTACTTCAGCAGTCGTTTCATTCCCGTTTTTTTTTTTTTTTTTTTTTTTTTTTTAAGTAAAATAATGGGCTGTGTGTGTGGATGCGCACAAAGTATTTGTCACAGACAAGAACTTTACAAGAGATGATGCAATTTTGCATCAGTTGCTTCGGAATTCTAAAACGACAGTAGCTTTAGCACTTTCTGACGACAGAAAATCGATAGCTCGTATTATTATTAGAATAGTTTATCCGACGAGAATCGGAGAAATATTCGTTAAAATTTCGTGGATTTATGTGTCGACTAATCATAATTCCCAAATGAGCATTAATTACATTTTTGTTCAGTAATTTTTATAACAGTAATACAATTTCTAAAGGGATATGAACATTTATGAGTTACCGTTTACAATGTAGTGATGCTCATGTGCAGCTGAATGTATTTTCACAATTTTGCCAGATAATGGAATAATTACAAAACCCTTGCGAAATGCATCCGAAGTGGTGGAGTATGATATAGATGCTTGATGGTGTGCGAAGGGATGTGACTTTCAATGGACTTTAACTCTTAATTTAATGTCCTGGTGGAAGGTATCCAAAAAAAAAAATATATATATATATATCATCATCATCATCATCATTGTCAACCATTATCAATCCACTGCTGGACGAAGGTCTCCCCAAGTTTCCTCCACAACGGTCTGTCTTGTGCCAGTCTCCTCCATGTCACCCCTGCATACTTTCGAATTTCATCCTCCCATCTCCCATGTGGTCTTCTTCTGGGTCTTTTCCTGTCCCTTGGAATCCAATCTAAAATTTCGGCTGTCCATCGATGATCTGTCCTTCTGGCAGTATGTCCAGCCCATTGCCATTTCAGGGATTTAACTCTGATCATGATGTCTTCCACTCTTGTCATTTTTCGGATCCACGAGTTCCTCTTCTTACATGGATACCCTAGGATGTTGATTAATAGATTATACACTAGAATATCAAGTGAAAGAATTATTAATCTTAAGCCAGACACAAGGCCTAATAAACCACTCGTAGAAGCATTGGACCAGCACCCCCATATCACTAACACGCTATCTCGTATCTGTTCAGAACACAATACACTGTACAATTCGGCACCCGCTCGAAGAACCTCCTATCATCAGTTAAAAAGGACCGAGCAAAAACAGATATTATGAACAAATGGGGTGTGTATAATATTCCACTGCTGGATCCCTCAACAGGAGAACTTGTTAACAACTACGTGGGCTCGACACGAAGAAGTTTGGAGATCCGTGTCCAGGAACACAAATACGATATCCAAACCAACAGCAATAACACAGCTTTATCAAGGAATGTGGTAAACGGAATTCTACAACCAGACTGGGAAAACATCAGACTACTGGACACTCCAGCATTCGCTGCATTTTGTTGAAAGTATGTACATCGAAGCTTTAGGGGACAAATGCTGCAATGACTACTTGCCTGTGGACATATCAAGAATTTGGAAAGAGCGTATTACTAACCTGAACTTTAAATTATACTAATATATATTTACAAATTCCAAGAATATATAAATTGATCAAAACTTTGTATTTGTAACGAATCCTTGTATTGATATGCTTAACTAATAACTTGTGAAATTATACTTTTCACACTGTTATAATGGCAACGGTCGACCCATGCGACGTTTGATGACTTATACCCATAATGCATCGTTGTACTAATATATAAAGGAGTACTACATTGCCTCTGTTCTACCTGATGATGGGGTAAATGTTACCCCGAAAGTGCTAGTATGGGGTATTTTTAACTGTAAATATATTTCATATTTTATTAAATATCGTACATAGACTGTGAGTTTTCCCATTTCATATATATATATATATATATATACTTAAGAGCAAAACTGAAGACTAAGGAAAAAACTTTAGAATTTAAAACGAAGGTTGCAAAATAACCTGAAGATCAAAACGCGCAACGCAGCAGTTTTGAAAATTCAGAATTCACATTCTATAAAGAAGATACCTAAGCAAAAAAATACATATATAATTTTGACTCACGCCTAGTACAACATAGAAAAGGTTATGTATCTACCTGTGTGAGTAAAAGGAGAAAAGATAAAAAAATAAAATAAAACAACTGAATGTAGAAGGTGTCGAGAATACTGAGCCTTGGCTTTATCAAGGACCAGCAAAAACTCTGCATTTTCTCACTTCCACAAAGACCTAGTTGGAAATGGGTTTCTGCAAGGCCATAGATGCAAGTAACATTCCCACCTAAAATAGTTTAAAAAATATATATATGTCAGGTCCTCCGTAGAGTTGCTTGACCTAGCACTAGTTAACAATTTCGCTTGCATCCATTAACCTTCCTGGCCCGACCCATGCTCTTCATCTGTTACTATTAAACAGAGAGAAGAAGATTAAAGAGAACTCAAGCTCTGAGAGTGACATAATAATTAGAAATGATTTTCAGCCATAACGAAATGCCAAGTTCGTTAGAGAGAGAATTTAAACCTGAAAATCAATGCAAAAGAAATCCAAATTTTTACATTGCAATTAAAAAAGGAAATATTAATTTTTAACGAACAGATTTTTGAAAGAAAACTTGAGTCTAAAACCCCCTACTCTACAACTTATGACAGTACGAAAACGAGAATAAGTTAAAGATAATAATTAACTAAAGAAAACTTTGTGAAAGTTATATACCTTAAACAGTTAGTTGCAATATGTACAAAGTATTTCAGCAGTGCTTTAAGTGCATAATTAATTAGTTATTAAGAACTTAACTACTTTGAAAAAACAGCGCATTGAAAAGGAACAAGCTTAGCCATCTTCTGTTCCTAGGTACCCCAAAAGACGCTCAAAGTTACAAAGAAAAGAAAGAGTTAAAACCCTCAAAAAATGTTAACAGACAAACCAATGCCTAAAAGCTGAAAAGCTAAAAAACAACAGAGAAAAAGTACATGAAGTACAAACATTGAACTTATAAAACCTAGAACCCAAAAACAAGGAAGAGAGCTTACCTCTTGTGTGACAAAAACTTTTCTCCTCACAAGAGAAGAACATGGCTGACCTCTTCCGCCACTCCCTAGTCGCTGGGGGCAGAGAGGGTGGGGCTGATGGCCTCCTCATACAGCAAGAAACCAACGCGCGGAGATTTTAACCAGAGAAAAAAATATATATAAACTTAAGACTGTGGATCTGTATGATCAGAAAGAGCAGAATTAACTCTCCAGAATACATGAGAAATATTATAAAATACACGAGCAGTGTATTTAATAATCTTTGCATGTATTAAATCACCTTAGTGAGCTTCTATAGATTAATCAGAATCTTATTAATTTTAATGTTGGTTTTACTATTTTTAATATAGCTATCCTAGTGATGAATAACTAGTTTTCTTTTTTATTTGTTTTTATTTTCTTTTATAAACAGATTTTTAAGCTTTTTTTGTGATTTTGTTTATATTATTTAATTTTTTGTTTTAATAGGACCGTCATATCCATAGCACTAAGGTTCCTTTAGGTAGTTAATAGGCATCCTCTAGCCAACTTCCTTACGGCTTTGATTGGTCAGAATCATATTATTAACTGTGTAGAAAATTAAAGCAGATCTGCCAACCTTACTCTATTATTCAGAATAATTTTTCTTAAAGTTCTTTTGATGAAAGAAGAGGAAATTTCGTTCTCTAGAAAACTTTCTAATAGTATATTAATGTGGTAATTGAAGTCCAAATTGTTGCTGCAGATTCTTGAAATTCTTAGGACCTGAGAAATTAGTACATTCTCAATTACTTTGGTTGAAATGTTATTATTCCAGTGTAGATATTTAATTACTTTGAAAGGAAAATTAACTCTTTTATCAAAGAGGCTAATAGATGGGTTACCTCTGTTGAGCTTAATGCTTAAGTCTAGGAACTCAAGTTCCTGATTACTGTGGTTGGTTTTACATAAGTTAAGAGAGCTAGGATAGATATTATCAAAATCACTCTCTATAACTTCTGAATTATTGATACACAGCAGATCATCAATATATCTAAAAGTGTAAAGGTAGTTATCTGAGCAGGTGGGGTGATTTTTAATGAATTTATATTCCTTAAAGAACAGGAATAGATTAGCGATATTCGTGGACGTTGATGTTCCCATGGGAATACCGTTCACTTGCTTATAGAGAGTATTATTATATAAGATATGGTTATTTTTTATGCAGCAATTGAGATAAGAGTTCCAAGCTCCTACATTAACAAATTGGTTAAGTTTAAATTCTGCATACAGCTCTTTAAAGGTAGTGATTATATCTGATAGAGGCAGATTAGTATAGAGGTTTTCAAAATCATAACTGTTAATATCTAGATGACAAACTTTGAGTATAGTAGAAATTACTTCTGCATTATTATTAATTATGTATTATTATTAAATAATCAGACAACTCAACGAAGCATGGAGAGGTGCATGCTTCGTGTAACCAGGAGAGATAAGAAGAGGAACTCGTGGATCCGAAAATTGACAAGAGTGGAAGACATCATGATCAGAGTATAATCCCTGAAATGGCAATGGGCTGGACATACTGCCAGAAGGACAGATCATCGATGGACAGCCGAAATTTTAGATCGGATTCCAAGGGACAGGAAAAGACCCAGAAGAAGACCACATGGGAGATGGGTGGATGTAATTCGAAAGTATGCAGGGGTGACATGGAGGAGACTGGCACAAGACAGACCGTTGTGGAGGCAACTTGGGGAGACCTTAATCCAGCATTGGATTGATAATGGTTGACAATGATGATGATGATATATATACACTAAATAGCAAAGCCGAAAACATAAGAAAAACTTTAGAATTTCAAACGAAAGTTGCAAAATAACCTGAAGATCAAAACGCGCAACGCAGCAGTTATGAAAATTCAGAATTCACATTCTATTAAGAAGAGACTGAAGCAAAAAAATTTTTTGACTCATACCAAGTACAACATAGAAAAGGTTATGTATTGACCGGTGTGAGTAAAAAGAGAAAAAAGAACTGAATGCAGAAAGTGTCGAGAATACTGAACCCTGGCTTTATCAAGGACCAGCAAAAACTCTGCATTTCTCACTTCCACAAAGACCTATTTGGAAATGGGTTTCTGCAAAGTCATGGATGCAAGTAATAAGCCCACCAAAAAAATTTTTTTGAAGTGCTTACGTATGGTGCAGAGACATGGACCTTAACTAAAAGAGACATACAAAGGCTGCAGACAACTCAAAGAAGCATGGAGAGGTGCATGCTTGGTGTAACCAGGAGAGATAAGAAGAGGAACTCGTGGATCCGAAAAATGACAAGAGTGGAAGACATCATGATCAGAGTTAAATCCCTGAAATGGCAATGGGCTGGACATACTGCCAGAAGGACAGATCATCGATGGACAGCCGAAATTTTAGATTGGATTCCAAGGGACAGGAAAAGACCCAGAAGAAGACCACATGGGAGATGGGTGGATGAAATTCGAAAGTATGCAGGGGTGACATGGAGGAGACTGGCACAAGACAGACCGTTGTGGAGGAAACTTGGGGAGACCTTCGTCCAGCAGTGGATTGATAATGGTTGACAATGATGATGATGATGATGATATATATGTCATGACCTCCGCAGAGTTGTATGACCAAGCTTTAGTTAACAATTTAGCTTGCATCCATAACCTTCCTGGTCCGACCCATGCTCTTCATCTGTTACTATTAAACAGAAAGAAGATGATTATAGAAAACTCAAGTTGTAAGAGTGACATAATGAACCAGAAATAATGTTCAGTAATAACAAATTGCCAAGTTCGCCTGAGAGAGAGAAACCTGAATAGCAATACAAAAGTATTACAAGTTCTTAACATTGCAATAAAAAAGGAAATATTAATTTTTTTCTAAAGCACAGATTCTTGAAAGAAAACTGGATTATAAAACCCCCCTACTCCACTACTTCTGACAACACAAAAACGAGAATAAAATAAAGACAATAATAAACTAAAGAAATGCTTTGTGAAGGTTATGTGACATAAACAATTAGTTGCAGTATGTACAAAGTATTTCAGAAGTGCTTTAAGTGCATAATTAAGTAGTTATTAAGACCTTAACTGCATTGAAAACACAGCGCAGACTACAAGAACAATGAAACGGCCGGCTGCTTGGCCTTAGTTCCCTAAAAAAACGCGCAAAAATACCAAGAAAAGAAAAGAGTTAAAATACGCAAAAAAGTTAATAGACTATCTAGTGCCTAAATGCTTAAAGCAAAAAAGAAAAAATGTTCAAGAAGTTCAAATATTGAACCTGGAAAACCTAAAACCCAAAGACAAAGAAGAGAGCTTACCTCTTATGCAACTTAACTTCTTCTACTCTTGAGGAAACATGGCCGACCTTTCAACCCAAACTTCCAAACACCCGTGCCACTCCCTAGTCGCTGGGGGGGCAGTGTGGGTGGGGCTGAAGGCCTCCACACACTGAAAAATCCTACTCGCGGAGATTTTAACTGGAGGATAAAATATAATTAAGATTGTGGACCTGTATGATCAGAAAGAGTTATGTCACATAACCTTCACAAAGCATTTCTTTAGTTTATTATTGTCTTTATTTTATTCTCGTTTTTGTGTTGTCAGAAGTAGTGGAGTAGGGGGTTTTATAATCCAGTTTTCTTTCAAGAATCTGTGCTTTAGAAAAAAATTAATATTTCCTTTTTTATTGCAATGTTAAGAACTTGTAATACTTTTGTATTGCTGTTCAGGTTTAAATTCTCACTCAGGCGAACTTGGCAATTTGTTATTACTGAACATTATTTCTGGTTCATTATGTCACTCTTACAACTTAAGTTTTCTATAATCATCTTCTTTCTGTTTAATAGTAACATGAAGAGCATGGGTCGGGCCAGGAAGGTTATGGATGCAAGCTAAATTGTTAACCAAAGCTTGGTCATACAACTCTGCGGAGGTCATGACATATCATTATCATCATCAACCATTATCAATCCACTGCTGGACGAAGGTCTCCCCAAGTTTCCTCCACAACGGTCTGTCTTGTGCCAGTCTCCTCCATGTCACCCCTGCATACTTTCGAATTTCATCCACCCATCTCCCATATGGTCTTCTTCTGGGACTTTTCCTATCCCTTGGAATCCAATCTAAAATTTCGGCTGTCCATCGATGATCTGTCCTTCTGGCAGTATGTCCAGCCCATTGCCATTTCAGGGATTTAACTCTGATCATGATGTCTTCCACTCTTGTCATTTTTCGGATCCACGAGTTCCTCTTCTTATATCTCCTTCTTACACCAAGTATGCACCTCTCCATGCTTCGTTGAGTTGTCTGCAGCCTTTGTATGTCTCTTTTAGTTAAGGTCCACGTCTCTGCACCATACGTAAGCACTGGAAGGATGCATTGATCAAACACTTTTCTTTTAAGACATAATGGCATATTGCTCTTGAAAATTATGCTGTTTCTTCCAAAAGCTTTCCAGGCAAGTTTTGTACGCCGATTAATTTCTTCATCAATGCGACCCTCACTTGATATCTGCTGTCCAAGATAAACGTACGTGTCTGTTATCTCCAGCTTTTCTCCATCAATCGATAAATCTTCATTTCTTGTAAAAGCATTGAACATCACTTTTGTGTTCTGAAAGTTCATTTTTAATCCCACTTCTTTACTCTTGTCAGCAAGTTCCTGGATCATACTCTGCAGCTCTGATGGGGTAGTTGCAAAAATGACTACGTCATCAGCAAATCGAAGGTGGGTTAGATAATCTCCATTAATCTTTATCCCCTTGTTTTCCCAGCTCAGCGACTGAAAAACACCCTCCAATGTGGCATTAAAGAGCTTCGGAGATATGGTGTCACCTTGTCTCACTCCCTTTCCAATTTTTACGTGTGTTGTATTTTCAAACAGCCTAATCTTTGCACTTGCATTTCCATAGATGTTATTAATAATATTAATGTATGCATCTTCAATACCGCAGGTTTTCAGAGCCATTGTAACTGCTGATGGTTTCACCGAATCAAAGGCTTTTTCATAATCGATAAAAGCCATGCACAATGGAAGTTCATATTCCCTCGCTCTTTCAATTAGTTCTCTCAGCACGTGGATATGATCTATTGTGCTGTAGCCACTCCTGAATCCAGCTTGTTCTCTCGGTTGAGCCATGTCCAGTGTTACCTTCAAGCGGTGTGAAAGAACTTTTTTGTGAAGATTTTATAAACTACTGATAGGAGGCTGATAGGTCTGTAGTTTCCAAGATCCTCAATGCCACCTTTCTTATGTAGCAGGATCATTGTAGCGGTGTTCCAATCCTCAGGAATCTTTCCTTCATTAAGGCATCGAGTGAAAATTTGGGCGAGTACTGTTTCGATTTCTCCACTTGCTTCTTGTATGATGTCTACAGTAATTCCATCTTCTTCTGGAGCTTTTCCCCGCTTCATGTTCTTGATTGCATGTGCAACTTCTGCTGGAAGGACTGGAGGAACTCTGGTACTGGTATCTTTCATGATGTCTGGAGTGCATGTATCATCCCTTTCATATAATTTGGAGTAGAAATCTTTCACTCTTGTCAAAATTTCGCCTCTATTTCTTGTTACAGAACCATCTTCTTTTCTCAGTGCCATAATCTGTTTTCTTCCCTTACTGAGATGTCCCTTTGCTATCTTTAGGCTTTGGTTGTTTTCAATTGCTTTCCTCACTAGTTCACAGTTGAATTTTCTTACGTCTTCAGTGATACTTTTCCTTACTGTCTTGCATAGCTCTATATATCCCACTTTGGAAGTCACATCTTCTTTAGTTGTCTTCATCTCTCTTCTTTTTTGCATCAACATTTTCGTTTTTCCTGATAATTTATTTACATGCAACTTGTTCTTAGACCCAGCTAATTCTATTGCTGTTTCCATAAGAGCTTTGGTTACTTTTCTGTTAACTTCAGAGATGTCCACTTCTTCCGATGTTAGGCCTTCTAAAGCAGAGAACCTGTTCTTCAGTTCCAACTTGAAGGTATTATGGTGTTTTTTAAGGTTGGTTATGTCAATACATTTTGTTTGTCTTATAAGCTTGCCACGTTCAAGTTTAGTGTTGAGGTGCATCTTACATCTCACCAATCTCTATGGTCACTACCTCACTACCTGTGTTGAACTTGTTTAGCACACTGCAGTCTTCTATGACGAATTTTTTGTTACACATAATAAAATCAATTTCACTTGTCGTCCCATTTGGATGTCTCCATGTCCATTTCCTGTGTGGCTTTTTCTTGAAGAAGGAGTTCAAGATGAAAAACCCTTCTGCCTCTGCAAACTCTACGAGAGTATTTCCACGCTGGTTTCTGTTGCCGTGACCGAATTTACCTACTGAAGTTTCATTCTGTTGCCGTTGCCCTATTTTTGCATTGAAATCTCCCATAATTATTTTCAAGTGCTGCTTACATTTATTATTTAGATGACAAATTTCCTCATAAAATTCTTCAATTTCTTCTTCAGGATGACTTGTGGTGGGTGCATAAGTTTGAATAATCTGAGCCTGGTATCTTTTCGAGAGTTGGATAACAAGTCGTGCAGCTCTGTCAGAGGAACTTTCAACTTCTACAACTTTATCCTTCAGTTTCTTGTTTATTATAAATCCAACACCACTAGTTCTGCCAGTATCTGTCCCACGATAGTAGAAGAGATGTCCACTTTTCAGTTCAATGAGATCTTCTCCTTTTCTCCTTACCTCACTTAGCCCCACGATGTCCCACTTGATCCTTTGTAGTTTCTCTTCCAATTCAAGAAGCCTTGAATCAGAAGATAGGGAGCGTCCATTGTACGTAGCCAAGGTCAGCATCAGATGGCAGCCTAGTCCGGTCCTCCGGGGATTCTTAGCACCCTCTGCCTTCATGTCGCACTGGCCGCTGCCTTGGCCAGGTACATTCCAGCTGCCGGAGACTGAGGGCCAAGATTTAAGTTGTGGAATCATTTTGGAGGGGTTTAGCCATAACTCACCACGCTGGCCAAGCGGGTTGGTGAGTGTGGGATAGAATTTCCTCTAATCCCGATGGTATAGTTATACCGCTATTGGCGGTCGTCAGAGCCCCTTTAGTGGGAACAGGATGCACCACGAGAAGGCGAGGTTGACATTTGTCAAGGAGGGGCTGTGATGTTACGCATCACCTGACCTTACATCCCCATGACATATATATATATTAAAAAAAAAAAAATTTTTTTTTTTTGGTGGGCTTATTACTTGCATCCATGACTTTGCAGAAACCAATTTCCAAATAGGTCTTTGTGGAAGTGAGAAAATGCAGAGTTTTTGCTGGTCCTTGATAAAGCCAGGGCTCAGTATTCTCGACACTTTCTGCATTCAGTTGTTCTTTTTTTCTCTTTTTACTCACACCGGTCAATAACCTTTTCTATGTTGTACTTGGTATGAGTCAAAAAAAAAATTTTTTTTGCTTCAGTCTCTTCGTAATAGAATATATATAAATATATATCAGTAACCTTTATTGGAATATCAGAATCGACATCATGAGATGGAATAAATCGCAAATCGTAAGGGTTTCGGAACATTTACAGAGAAACCAACTACTGCTATCTCACGACAGCAGTAGGTTTATAGCAATACTTTCTCACGCAACGAACGGCTTCAGTGGTGTACAACATAAGGTGTCATGGTGCTTGCTTATTACGTGGAGCGTATGACTGAATAACGGTGCTTCAGACAGCAGAAGTAAACCTAGAAGGTTATCAATGATGGTGACACAATCTTCTTAATAAGATTAAGTTTCTCAACAACGCAAGGTAAGACCAAATATGTTTTTTTTTAATACTTGAATTAACTTCCAAAGTTTCGTTATAAAATGCATAGCTGGTTTTCTCAAAATCCGATCATTAGGAGATGACCATTTTCCTATGTCGCTCTGCGTTAGGATCACTTGATTCACGAAACTCTTCCATGCATAATGATGTCAGACCGCATTTTTCATCCACCATCAGTCGTAATTGTGTAGTTATAATTAAATTCTCTAGGAAATGAAGCAAGTTTTGCGGTGCTGTGATCATATTATTTCATAATATTAAATTTTAATCTGCCAGTCGAAATCCTTATCTTCGTCAGATACTTCAGACTATTTTAATGCGTTTTTTTAGACTAAGTGTAATCAATACCCGGGGAACATATTTCTTGATTAAGGTTCTACTCTTCATTCTTGTTCGCTTCCTTTTATTCCTAGTAGCAATAGCTTAAACACACCCGGCCAAAATAATACGAACTTTATTTACCATCGATTGTTGCAATTGACAACAAGTATGCAACGCCACATGGATTCTGTAAAATGCTTGTGCTCATTTTGGTCCAAAGTTGAAACAAGAAAAGATGACACCGAATTTTCGGGTGTAATAAGGCGCGTCTTTTGAATCCGTTCTGACGCAAATTAAATTTATCAAAGCTATTCAAAATCAATGGAACCGGTATGGAAAGCAATAGATCTGACGGAAGAAAGAAGTTTTTCTATCGGGTTTTTAATCCCTCAGATATTGCTGTAAACGGAATCGTGAGCTTACGCCCTCTGGTTGCAGACTTGTGCGTTCAGAAAAACATGAATTTATATGAGAAACATTTCGCACCGGAAACGCTCTCCAACACAGAAATATTTTTTCAAATCGGACTCTTGGAAACAGAGATATCGACAAAAATAAGATGTGACTTTACGTCCCCTGGTGGGAAAACCATACATTATTTTAGGAAGACAGTATTCTCAAAAGGTTTTTCCATATGACCGGTATCGGTTTAAGAAAAAAAAATTTAGTCTAGTTTTCAGGAGCCCAAATTTTGCTACAAATGCATCACAAGCAGAAATTATGTGAAAAATGTTTTCCATCAGGTCTTGTATGCGATACAGAAAGAATTTTTCCAATCGGAGTTTTAGAAGCAGAAATAACGCAGAAAACGCAATTTACCTTTGTGACCACTAGCGGAAAGTCTATGATTTACTTAAAAATTTTGAATTTATAGGTAAAACATTTCGCATCGGAAACACTATCCAACAAAAAAGGAATTTTTCAAATCGGACTCCTAAAAGTAGAGATATTGACAAAAATAAGATATACATGTACGCTCCCCGGCGTAGAAACCATGCATTATTCCAAGAAGAAAATATTCCTAAAAGGTTTGTCGACGTGAGTAGTATCGGTCAAGAAAGGACTTTTTTTTAAATCGAGATTTTAGAAGCTCATATTTTGCTGCAAATACATCAGAAGCGGAAATTAAGATTTACACCCCTGGTAGCCAAACCATTTTTTTACAAAAATTATAAATTATGTAGAAACGATTTCACATCAGGAGCTATATCCGGTGCAGAAAGAATTTTTCAAATCGGAGATTTAGAAGCAGAGATATAGGGGGAAACGCAATTTACCTTTACGCCCCCTACCGGAAAGTCTATGATTTAATTGAAAATTTTGAATTTATAGGAAAAACATGTCACACTAGAATCACTATCCAACAAAGTAGGAATTTTTTAAATCGGACTCCTAGAAGTCGAGATATTGACAAAAATACGATATAAATCTACGCCCCCTGGCGTAGTAACCATGCATTATTTTAAGAAGAAAATATTCCGAAAAGGTTCATCAATGTGAGTGGCATCAGTCCACGAAAGAAGTTTTTCAATCGATACTATAGGAGCTCATATTTTGCTGCAAATACATCAGAAGCAAAATTTAAGTCTTACGCCCCCTGGTGGCCAAATTATTCTTTACCAAAAATTTGAAATTATATGCAAAAAATTATCCATCAGGAGGTGTATCCGCTGAAGAAAAAAATTTCAAATTGGAATTTTAGAAGAAGAGTTATCGGAAAAAATGTAGTTTACTTTTACGCCCGCTAGGGGGAAATCTATGGGTAATTTGAAAAAAGTAACTGTATCTAAAATACTCTTCGACAAAAATGGAATCGAAAGATAAAAGAATTTTTTCAATCGGTTGTTTAGAAGCAAATATGTGAAATAAAAGGTATTTTTGAATTCGATATCATCTGCATTTACGTCCTCTAGCGGCGAAGTTGTACATCGTAAAAAAAAAAAAAAAAAAAAAAAAAAAAAAACTAAATGAAGAATCATCATTCGCATATTTCAATCTTCCCAATGCAAATTTTTTTTCAAATTGGACTAATAGTTGCAGATATATCGTGGGTACATACGGACGGACGGAGAAACCGGTAACATAAGCACGATCTTTTTTTACAAAAGACGTGCTAAAAAACAGCAAAATATCGTAAGACTGACCTATATCACACGACTTTGATGGAAGAGGATGTCAACGCCCAGAAGGTCTTATCAATGTATCCCACACATTTGCGATAGGACTAAGATCATGGGACTCTATAGGCCACTGGAAAGGTGATGGAAGTTCTCCTGGGTTTCATTGAATAATTCTTGCGCAACTGTGACATGACATGCTGTTGCGCTGTTATTCATAGATTGCTATCACATGCAGGAAAATGTGTAGCATTGCGGAGTCCACTTGGTCAGCTACAATGCTCAGCTATTGCCTGGGTGTCATCTTACCTTCCACTAGCAAAAACTGGTTTAAGACCGGCGCTCAAGAACTGTGCTGTCGAAGAAACTGTTGTAAATATTGTCCCATAATTTCAGAGAAAATTGGAAGGTTTCCTTATTTCTCATTCGAAAATGGCAAGGTAAACCTCGAAACTACTAATTTTTTCTACTCACAGATCACCCTGAAGGACGGGTTGGGGGTAATTTTCCTACTCCCCTGCCTCTGGTTAAAAAGGCAACTGTTTAAAATCAAACCATCAGAGACGTGGGGGCGTAGCTCGCATTCAGTTAAACATTGCCAGGAATTATAATGCACACGAATGTGTCGTGTACTCATACAGTCGTCGATAAATTTCAGACAGGGGTGTTAGTCTCTCTGGTGGCGGGTTGGTCAGCGGCGTAGGCTTCTGGCTTAACCGAGGTAATTAGTGAATTTTGTACTTTCTCTAGATTTGTTCTCAGCATTCTAGGTACCAGGTTTTGTTCGGGACAGTTTTGTTTTTGTGGCGCCTGCCCTGTATAAAATTGCACGTGAAATAATGTGCTTTCGGCCTTGTGATATCTTAAGATGAGTAAAAATCAAAAGTGTATTATCCCCCTTCCCCCTCGTCACATTGGATGAGACACATTATTACATCGAATGAGTCTCACCCTGTCGAGTCACATTATTGTGACCACCAGCTGATATCCAGAGTTACCGCCGTGTGCAGCGCGGACATCAGCTAGAGGGGCTGGGAGTGACTCAGTAAGGTGCTGGAAGGTGTTCACAGGTATGTGGAGCCATGCTGAATGCAGTGCATCTGACAGCTGCTGGAGGGTGCGTGGTGGAGATCCATAGAGCGAACATTACGATCGAGGTTGTCCCACGGATGCTCGATTGGGTATAAGTCTTCATTGTGAATTCGGGGGACATGGAAGTACTTTGATGTCTTCGTCGTGCTCTTCCAACCACTCTCGGACATTTCTAGCTGTGTGACACGTTGCATTGTCGTTCTGGAAGATCCCATCCGTCCCAGGGAAGAAAATAAGCTTGTATGGGTGCGTGGTCTGCAAGGATGGATTCATAACGAATTAGGTCCATAGTGCCTTCCACAGTTATGAGTGGACTTAGAGAATGCCACGAAAACATTCCCCATACCATAACGCTGCCCCCTCCAGCTTGTGTTATTCCAGCAATGGTTGACGAGTGTTTATTCTCCGATGTGTCTCGCCTTATACGCCAACGTCCATCTGCTCGGTGAAGCAGAAAACGTGACTCATCGGAGACGGCAATCCTTTGCCAATCAGTGGAGGTCCAATTCCAATACTCGCCGTGCAAATGTAAGCGTTTTCTGCCGATGCATCTTTGTTAGCATAGGTGCAGTGACCACCCTTCTGCATCGGAGCCCCCATGCGCGACAGGGTTCGCTGAACTCTCGTTTTAGACACATTTCCGGTAGCCCCCTCGTTCATTCGGCCAGTGAGTTGCTCCACTGTAGCATGTCGATCTGTCCTCGCGCATCTTCGAAGCCGACATTCACCTCTCACATCAGTGGCACGTGGTACTTCGCAGTTTTCACGTCGCTTATTCGCAATGGTGCCATTTCTCCAATCACGATACACTTTAACCACAGCCGCACGCGAACAGTTCACAAACTGGGCTGTTTCAGAAATACTGCCACTCTTGGCCCGAAAGACCGATAATTATCCCTTTTTGCAAATCTGATAAATCGCTCCTTTTATCCATTGCAACAACGAGTGATGTGTTTTCAGAAAATCAGATCAGTTCATATGTAGAGGATTTTAGGAAGGGAGTGTCTGACCCCAAGTTTTAAACAATTCTTATAAATAGAAAGCTAGGAGATTTGGGCTATAGTGTCCGATAGGAAAGTGACACGGAAGCTGGGGAGGAAGACGCCTTTATTTATAACCGGGTGGCCAGTACCCGTGGTCCGACGGTTTAACGTGCCCATTCGATTCATGGCGGAATTTAGAGGTTCGTACCTGAATGGGATCGAACCTGAGACCTCTCCGTAGCAGTCACGAATGTTGACCACTATGCCATCCGCGTCCCATGTTTTCAGAATGCTTACAGCACATCTTATACATACCCACCTAGCCAGCTCACGACACGTGCCTTCTTTCATTTCCAACGCGCTGTTGACATCAAAAGTAGGAGGTGGTCACAATAATGTGCCTTCACTGTGTATGTCATGTCTTTTCGCATTTCAAATATATTTGTGGTGAAAGCATTTAAAGTGTAGCAGGGTTAACTGATCAAAGAAATAGGTACGGTTTGGAATTTGCAAAGAGATTTTTTGTTTTTCAGTGGTCCACATACTTGTAAGGAATTTCTGAAAATTATTTCCGAAATAAAAACATGATAAAAAGCAGAGGCATCTGGCCTTGGTGTAATTTGATTAAAATTGAAAAAAAAAAAAAATTTTTATGATGGTAATGTTTTCAAACTAGACCTGCATTTATTATTAAAGGCGGTGCGTGATATCCATAGTTCTGTTCCCTGTCGTATCAAGCAGAATGTGTTAATGTCTTGTAGAAAATCTGCTTTATGAAAAAAAGGCATAAATAAATTAAAAAAACCAAACAAAAAAACTCGAATTCCCAATGCATAACAACCATGATTCCTCATAGTGCAGACAAACCCACAGATGACATGTGTGAAATAAAAACAGGCGCCCTCTGAATTTACACGGTTTTCTCCAGATAGGCAGCAGACTTTTTGTCTGCTGGCTGGCTGACATCTCGCCAGCCCAAAACGACGCACCAAGAATCTCAGCATTTTTATCAATGCGTGTGCTCTTTCATTGCCAGTATTACAAAACTTATTTGTAATACGTAGATATTCAGTATTTGTACAGTTCTTCAGAATCACAGTTTCGAAACCATTTTAAAATATACAGGAATAGAAAATGTATTTGGAATTCTTAAGAATTCCACCCATGTGCGCCTTGAAGTTAGGAATATTAGATTAAATGGCACGGTGTTATTAGCATAACACTGTATGTTAAAACGATGTCAGTTTTCACGGAGTAATATTTCAACCCTTCACTGTAACGGTGCAAATATTTTACATGATGTAGAACTGTTAAGGTAAACTTCCGTAGTTATAAGTCCAGCTGACAAGACAATCATGAAACATGGGGGAAAAAAAAAAAAGGACACCCATCGCGACTGTGTGTTGCTTGTTTGGTTGCTTCCGAAAGTAAGGATTGATAAAACAATGATAAGATGCAGCTGTGCTGGAATCAATAATCTCCCGTGATATTTGATGGTACTGTTTTTATGTGCGACGCATGAATATTAACTTCGAACTCTGTTGCGAACTAGCCCAGCTTCATCGTACTTACGGAGTAGATACAGATGGCGTTCTTTTTAAAGAATGTCAATAAAATTTCTGAAGCAGTAGCGCTGGACAAGAAGAACCAAACAGTGATTGTGCACCTGATGTAGTGAATGAAACACAGCACAAGGGAGAATGCTGATCTTATGATACGGGTGAACAAGAAAATAAAAAAAAAAAAAATGAAAGAAAATAAAGAGATTATCGTAAATCCAACGACCGACTGACTTTCTTTAATTATTCAGAACTTTACTGAATGAAAACTTTCCGGAAGAAGCTCGGGTGATGTATTGAATAAAAACTTACCGGTAAAGCTTGGGTGAAATACTAATGTTAGGTGTACAAATAAGTTTTAAAGCGTTTTAAGACAACGCAACATGTACTTTGAAAGAAAACAACAATACCTTTTACGAATCAAAATATGCGCCGTCATTATCTATGACCTTCCGCCATCCGTCGGGTAGCTGACAGATTCCAGCCATGAAGTACTTCGTCGTGTGACGCGATGAAGTCGTCAATCCGTTTTTGCACTTCGTCACATGTCCGGAACCGTACAGCAGACAAGCCATGTTGCACCGATCGGAACAAATGATAATCTGATGGGGCTATGTCGGGACTATACGCCGGGTGCTCCAAAACTTCGCAGCCAAGCGTCAATAAGTTTCCTTGACCGATTTCGTGACATGCGGCCTAGCGTTGTCATGCAGTAATTTCACGGGGCGCAATCCTTTGCCTGTGAATGGACGTTTTCCACAGATTTCCTGGTTCAATCGCAGCTGTTGTTGATTGTAGCTATCAGCAGTAACAGTTTGACCCTGTTCCAATAGTTTATAATACAGCACACCCTTCATATCCCACCAGATGCACAGCAGAACTTACTTGGAGTGAATATTGCGTTTCGGTGTCGAAGTCGTTGCTTCACCGGGGTCTACCCAGTGTTTTTTGCTTTTGGGATTGTCGTATCCCATCCACTTTTTATCACCCGTAACGATTTTCTACAGGAAATACATTCTGTGTTGTTTATTCAACAGATTCAAACACTTCATGACACGCTCATTATTGTTCCTTACGCTCAGGTCATGTGACACCCATTTTGCTTCCTTCTGAATCTTTCCCATTGCGCGTAAACGATTGGAAACGGTTTGTTGAGTTAACCCCAGTTGTTCAGCGAGTTCTTTTAGCGTTTGAGACGAATCTTCATCCTGCAATGCCTACAGTTCCTCATGTGCAACCTTCTGCGGGGCGCCGCTACGTTCTCGATCGCTAACATCAAAATCACCTGCTTTAAACCGTCTGAACCACAACTCACACGAGCTTTTCGATACAATATTCATCCCCCAGAACAGAACAGATCGATGCCCATGCTTTTGCAGCACTTCTTCCTTGATGAGATTCGTAACGATTGCAGTGTCGAATAAATTCCATATCGCTTTCCATCTTTCACCTACCGACGTGCAAGTGCGCTTGACTGTTTGGGCAAACTTCTGTGTCACAATTTATTCTCTAGACCAGTTACCGTCACATGACAACAACGTGGGTTGATGTCGGATATGTAAATTAGCGGTATACGTCACACAAAAAACGCTTTAAAACTTATTTGTACACCTAATATAAACATTTTGACATCTTTTCTTTTTTGTGATCATCATTTTCAAGGTTTAAGAAGGTCAGACCTCAAGGGAAAATGTATTCTGTACCTGCAATATTGATTCCTTCTGTACACATTTTCCCAAAGGCTATTTATTCTGTACCTGCAATGTTAATTCGTTTCGTACACATTTTCACATTTTCTCAAAGGCTATTTATTCTGTACCTGCAATGTTAATTCGTTCTGTACACATTTCCTCAAACGCTATTTATTCTGTACCTGCAATGTTAATTCGTTCTGTACACATTATCTCAAAGGCTATTTATTCTGTACCTGCAATGTTAATTCGTTCTGTACACATTTTCTCAAAAGCTATTTATTCTGTACCTGCAATGTTAATTCGTTCTGTACACATTTTCTCAAAGGCTATTTATTCTGTACCTGCGATGTTAATTCGTACTGTACACATTTTCTCAAAGGCTATTTATTCTGTACCTGCAATGTTAATTCGTTTTGTACACATTTTCTCAAACTCTATTTATTCTGTACCTGCAATGTTAATTCGTTCTGTACATATTTTCTCAAAGGCTATTTATTCTGTACCTGCAATGTTAATTCGTTCTGTACACATTTTCTCAAAAGCTAGACGGTTTAAAGCAGGTGCCATTCATGTTTATTGTAGCTGATGATGCTTAAAACACGTTTCAACGTGATATAACTTTCTTTAGCTAAGGCTGCATATGCAACAGGGAGAGAAGGCCTTTTGTTACTATTATGTAGTAGTATCTATAAAGAGTGTCTCCACTCGTCTGGTTTGTACAGAATGTTTAGCTCCTGCATCGCTCCTTCAACATTTTTGCAGAATGTTATTTCATCTTCACTGCTAAAATGGCCTTCCAGTTGTATCTGACGATCACAAAAGAAAAAAAGAAAGAAAGACACTCTTGCTGGATCGGCAAGAAGGTTCCACTGTTACAATCGTGATGCTAACAGTTCAGTTTTACACTTTGGCAACTCCAAATCCCTAATGATATCACTAAGTTCACATTGTGTGATTCTGTGTGGTTCACTGGAGGAAGATGGTAGCACATATATAGGATCCGCATAACTGGTGGATGGATGAGCTTGTATATCAACTGATTCTCTTCATCATCATAGTTTTTGTAAAAAAAAAATAAAAGTTACAATTTGTTGAACAGTGTAATCCATCAACAGTGACCACTAATGTTGGAGACTCCCATATCAGTGAGATCAAATCTTTTCTCATCTGTAATGACAAAGAAACAAACATCGAAAACTGTTAACCAAGAGAGATTGTTAAACTTAACTCACCCGGACCACAATTTAATGTTTGCCGAGCTGACTTATGAGCATCGCTATTATCACATCCTATTGATATATCGTATATGTGAAACACAAATGGTCAATTTACTCGGAAATTTGAGCTGGGAGAGTATTTTAACTGTGATTTTCGTGTTGAGCAGCCAAAAATCTATAAAGAACGTTTTTGTAAAAAGAAAAAAAAAGCAAAAAAAACTTGAAATTTGTTGAACTGTGTTACCCTTTAAAAGGGCTGTAACTATGACGAATAACATAAGAAAGGAGAGAAGATATTTGAGTCGCTTGTTATTATCCAGTGGTATGAAGTTCTTTATTCTTTGCTCCATAACCCAATGGAGCAGAGAATAAAGAACTTTAAACGCCTGTCACCGAGAAAGGACTAGTGGGATACTAATTACCAAGGGCTATCACTAAGTAGTAGTGGGATGAATATCACTGTAGACTATACTCCGAGTCATCCTAAAAGTGTGTAAACGGCCGTAGACCCTTATCACGACTCATAGTGGAACACAAGAGCGGTATCCATCTACGTTAATGTGCTCTCTTGCTGTTTCCTTTCTGATACCCCCACCCAACCCACACATTACACAACAGTAGGGGTTGTTAATGGGTGTCTGGTGGAATCTCAACTTCCCCTTCTGTCTGTGTAAGTAACTTACCCTTCGAGTTTTCCCGATCGTCAGTTTATTGTCTCTGTGTTGTGAATGTTGGGAGAGGTCTTCTGCCCCTCCCCCTCTCTGAGTTGACAGAAACGGCCAAGAGTGCGAAGCTCTTGATTGAGGAACTTATATCAAGTTTATTTCTAAAAGCGCTCTAACTTCTTTCTGGAATTTGTTTTAGATAGCAATTTTGTCTGATAAACTTCTGAGCAAACGAAAATGGATTCTAAACAATAATTCTACTGCTTTTCGCTCTAAACGCTGCGGACTATTTTTCGTAGCGGAGATGGTTGTTTCGTACCCTTACTCTTAGGTTGACTCGGAGTATAGTGGGATGCCTATCAGCAGTGACAGGTCAGTGTTAATCAGATATGAGGGGAAAAGAAATTGTTGTGCGATAGCTTTCGTAAAACTCGAACGCTATATGAATATTTCTGTTTGGTAAGCGTGGAGAGTTTTGGGCAACATTTATTTCAGATTCATCGGCAATTAATCAAAATTCAAGTATTCCCGTGAAACGCTTCTCTTACCGGAAAGTTTTTGTCATATGGGCACTGAAAAAGTGAAAACAGAGTTTTTCCGTTAATGTACGAAAGAAATTGTGGAAAGGTTTCTGAAAATGTTAAATTTTCGATTAACATCTTAACAAGTTAGTGACATCATGCAATGCATTGATTATAATACTCTTTCCAACATACCAGAGAAAATGCCTTGGTTTTGAGGGGACTAAATTATGGTAAAACGTTTGAGGTTCACATATATCAAAATTAAATCTCTTTGTGCCCGTGTTACCTATTTCTATTATCAAGAGCAACCACACATCAGCCGTTTTATAATTAAAAATCCCATCTAAATCGGGCAGTTTTCACCGAAGTTATCGTGCGAAAATAATGGCTAACGAATCTCACGCATGCGCACAGCCCGCAATTGCTGACAAAAAACATTTTTGCCGGAACTGCTTCCAAAATCGTTACGGAACAACGTATTGTATTTCGTCTCAATCGAAGCATTTTTAGTCAAGTTATGAGGATAATTCATCATCATCATTGTCAACCATTATCAATCCACTGCTGGACGAAGATCTCCCCAAGTTTCCTCCACAACGGTCTGTCTTGTGCCAGTCTCCTCCATGTCACTCCCGCATACTTTCGAATTTCATCCACCCATCTTCCATGTGGTCTTCTTCTGGGTCTTTTCCTGTCCCTTGGAATCCAATCTAAAATTTCGGCTGTCCATCGATGGTCTGTTCTTCTGGCAGTATGTCCAGCCCATTGCCATTTCAGGGATTTAACTCTGATCATGATGTCTTCCACTCTTGTCATTTTTCGGATCCACGTGTTCCTCTTCTTATCTCTCCTGGTTACACCAAGCATGCACCTCTCCATGCTACTTTGAGTTGTCTGCAGCCTTTGTATGTCTCTTTTAGCTAAGGTCCACGTCTCTGCACCATACGTAAGCACTGGAAGGATGCATTGATCAAACACTTTTCTTTTAAGACATAATGGCATATTGCTCTTGAAAATTATGCTGTTTCTTCCAAACGCTCTCCAGGCAAGTTTTGTACGCCGATTAATTTCTTCACCAATGTGACCCTCACTTGATATCTGCTGTCCAAGATAAACGTACGTGTCTGTTATCTCCAGCTTTTCTCCATCAATCGATAAATCTTCATTTCTTGTAAAAGCATTGTACATCACTTTTGTCTTCTGAAAGTTCATTTTTAATCCCACTTCTTTACTCTTGTCAGCAAGTTTCTGGATCATACTCTGTAGCTCTGATGGGGTAGTTGCAAAAATGACTATGTCATCAGCAAAACGAAGGTGGGTTAGATAATCTCCATTAATCTTTATCCCTTTGTTTTCCCAGTTCAGTGATTGAAAGACATTTTCCAATGTGGCATTAAAGAGCTTCGGAGATATGGTGTCACCTTGTCTCACTCCTTTTCCAATTTTTATGTGTGTTGTATTTCCAAACAGCCGAATCTTTGCACTTGCATTTTCATAGATATTATTAATAATATTAATGTATGCATCTTCAATACCGCAGGATTTCAGAGCCATTGCAACTGCTGATGGTTTCACCGAATCAAAGGCTTTTTCATAATCGATAAAAGCCATGCACAATGGAAGCTCATATTCCCTCGCTCTTTCAATTAGTTCTCTCAGTACGTGGATATGATCTATTGTGCTGTAGCCACTCCTGAATCCAGCTTGTTCTCTCGGTTGAGCCATGTCCAGTGTCACCTTCAAGCGGTGTGAAAGAACTTTAGTGAAGATTTTATAAACCACTGATAGGAGGCTGATAGGTCTGTAGTTCCTGAGATCCTCAATGTCACCTTTTTTATGTAGCAAGATCATTGTAGCGTTGTTCCAATCCTCAGGAATTTTCCCTTCCTTAAGGCATCGAGTGAAAATTTGGGCAAGTACTGTTTCGATTTCTCCACTTGCTTCTTGTATGATGTCTACAGTAATTCCATCTTCTCCTGGAGCTTTTCCCTGCTTCATGTTCTTGATTGCATGTGCAACTTCTGCTGGAAGGACTGGAAGAACTCTGGTACTGGTACCTTTCATGATGTCTGGAGTACATGTATCATCCCTTTCATATAATTTGGAGTAGAAATCTTTCACTCTTGTCAAAATTTCGCCTCTTTTTCTTGTTACAGAACCATCTTCTTTTCTCAGTGCCATAATCTGTTTTTTCCCCTTACTACGATGTCCCTTTGCTATCTTTAGGCTTTGGTTGTTTTCAATTGCTTTCCTTACTAGTTCACAGTTGAATTTCCTTACGTCTTCAGTGATACTTTTTCGTACTGTCTTGCATAGCTCTATATATTCCACTTTGGAAGTCACATCTTCTTTAGTTGTCCTCATCACTCTTCTTTTTTGCATCAACATTTTGGTTTTTCCTGATAATTTGTTCACATGCAATTTGTTTTTAGACCCAGCTAATTTTGTTGCTGTTTCCATAAGAGCTTTGGTTACTTTTCTGTTAACTTCAGAAATATCCACTTCTTCCGATGTTAGGCCTTCTAAAGCAGAGAATCTGTTCTTCAGTTCCAATTTGAAGGTATTATGGTGTTTTTTAAGGTTGGTTATGTCAATACATTTTGTTTGTCTTATGAGCTTGCTAAGTTCGAGTTTAGTGTTGAGGTGCATCTTACATCTCACCAATCTATGGTCACTGCCTGTGTTGAACTTGTTTAGCACACTGCAGTCTTCTATGACGAATTTTTTGTTACACATAATAAAATCAATTTCACTTGTCGTCCCATTTGGATGTCTCCATGTCCATTTCCTGTGTGGCTTTTTCTTGAAAAAGGAGTTCAAGATGAAAAACCCTTCTGCCTCTGCAAACTCTACGAGAGTATTTCCACGCTGGTTTCTGTTGCCGTGACCGAATTTACCTACTGAAGTTTCATTCTGTTGCCGTTGCCCTATTTTTGCATTGAAATCTCCCATAATTATCTTCAAGTGCTGCTTACCTTTATTATTTAGATCACGAATTCCCTCATAAAATTCTTCAATTTCTTCTTCAGCATGACTTGTGGTGGGTGCATAAGTTTGAATAATCTGAGCCTGGTATCTTCTCGAGAGTTGGATAACGAGTCGTGCAGCTCTGTCAGAGGAACTTTCAACTTCTACAACTTTATCCTTCAGTTTCTTGTTTATTATAAATCCAACACCACTAGTTCTGCCAGTATCTGTCCCACGATAGTAGAAGAGATGTCCACTTTTCAGTTCAATGAGATCTTCTCCTTTTCTCCTTACCTCACTTAGCCCGACGATGTCCCACTTGATCCTTTGTAGTTCCTCTTCCAATTCAAGAAGCCTTGAATCAGAAGATAGGGAGCGTCCGTTGTACGTAGCCAAGGTCAGCATCAGATGGCAGTCTAGTCCGGTCCTCCGGGGATTCTTAGCACCCTCTGCCTTCATGTCGCACTGGCCGCTGCCTTGGCCAGGTACATTCCAGCTGCCGGAGACTGAGGGCCAAGATTTAAGTTGTGGAGTCATTTTGGAGGGGTTTGGCCATAACTCACCACGCTGGCCAAGCGGGTTGGTGAGTGCGGGATAGCATTTCCTCTAATCCCGATGGTATAGTTATACCGCTATTGGCGGTCGTCAGAGCCCCTTTAGTGGGAACAGGATGCACCACGAGAAGGCGGGGTTGACATTTGTCAAGGAGAGGCTGTGATGTTACGCATCACCTGACCTTACATAATTACTGTGGAATAAATCTCGCTCCTGTTCCCTGACCTTTAACCCTATTTCGATGATATTCAACAGAACCGGTTCAGTGTACCTCCGGAACAGCATACTAAAGTTTTGTCGCAATCGAAGCATTTTTACGTAAGTTATGATGCATAAGGGCGATGGAATGGATCCCGCTCCTATGTCGTGACCCTTGACCTCATTTCGCCCATTTTCAATAGGGTTCGTCCCTAGGTTGTCCCCTACCACATACTAAAATTTCATCGAAATATAACCATTTTTACGCGAGTTATCGTGCGGACAGACGAACAAAGCTGGGGCATATATACGCTTTTTCAACTTACGGTTGGAAAGCGGAAAAAATTGGCAATTTACTGTCAATATAAGAAGAGAATTGCGAAAGGTTTCTGAAAATGCTGAATTTTCGGTTAACACAACTGTAAAATGGCACTTTACCCTCTATACAAGAAAGGAATTGCAGAAATATTTCTGAAAACTCGGGATTTTCCTGGCGTACGAAAAACCCTTGAAATTCAGATTTTTTTCCCCTTCATTTCACGGGGTTGTGTCAGAAATATGCTTCCTTAATTTACGTAAGGAATCACGGGAAGTTGCTCGTGAATATTGAATTTCAGATATTCTTTTTTACACTGTACTTTCAGCATACCAAATTTGAACATTCGTACTGTAAATTGGTCTTTCTGTGCTGTTGGTGCATCCCAAGGTAATGCGTTTCTTTGTGTTAGATGCGTTTAAAAGGTGACTCAACGGTCCTGTAAAGACATGCCGTGCTTTCAATTCCGCGACAGAAGCGTCACTTTTGTTGACTTAATAATCCGTGTACTTGTTGATTCGCTCCCTGTCATCGTTTGCCACTCTATTTCTGCCTGCGGGCACAGCGATGTGCTCCGGGTGTGATTTCATCGTTTCCCTCTTCCCATCCTTCTTTTACATTCTTGCCCACTGATGCTGGTGTTTTATCTCGGGGTATGCAAAATAAGGGTTTAATACATTCATCGATTTCTCTGCTGAAAGTGGAGAGAATTCGTTCATAAATTTCAGCTCTTAGCGTTTTGCTGTGGACTTTATTAGATCGAGGTAAAAGATGTAAATTTGCTGACTCATTGACATTGGATTTATCCATAACCCCCATTTCGGCTGCGGAAAAATTCATCCGTGGTCCTCTCTCTGTGTGTGCTCTGTCGTCCGAGAAACAGAGGCTGATGGAGAAGGGGGAGGGGGGCAGTGCGAGGAGGGGTCGTGAAGAATGACGCAATTTACTGGAGGGAGCGTTGATTTATGTCGCTCTTCGATGTGCACAGCGATGCAGTATGTCCAGAGCTCGCTTCGGATTATGTACTGTAAGCCGCGTGGGTAAATAAAAAAAATAGGGGAAAAAATACTTGAATATAAATGTGTTGTTACATTGTAAGAGGAATTTTATGCGCCAAAAATTGCATGGTAACTATAGATAAGATATTAAAATAAGTTGTCTTTAAGCCATTTTTCATTTTTACGAACTTTTTCTCTCATTGTCCGCGTTTTTTTTAAGTGCTTTTGAAATAAAATCATGCATTGTGCGTTTTTTTTTCTTTACTCGTGTGCTAAAGCTATATTTCTCACTCGAGACACGGAATTGCTACGTCAAACTTTTTTCATCTAGTACACGGTGTAGATTCGTAGTTGTTTTTCTTTATATAGTGAAATCTCCGAATGACTCTCATCAATCACAGAAAGACCGCAAAAAGTGACTGTGTTTTGGAGGTTAGGCGTAAGCAAGATTGTTAGTTGTTTTTATGTTGTTGTTTTTAATTCACATAAAAGCAAAATTTCAGTTGGAAACTTTACTGGACATATGACGACGCACTTCTACGTTAGAGCTGCCGTTGCAGTGTTATCAAGCTGGGTCCTTTGGACCCACAGATTTTTAAACAAGTTAGTAAAATCATGCAATGGATTGATTATGATACGCTTTCGAACATATCAGAAATCGCGCGCAGACAAACCCTCCTCCCTACCCTGACTATTGATTCGTTCAATATACCTCCGGAACAACGTACTAACATTTTGTTGCAATTGAAGCATTTTTACTCAAGTTATGAGGATAATGGCTGTGGAATAAATCTCGCTCCTGTGCCCTGACCTTTGACCCCATTTCGATTATATTCAACAGAACCGGTTCAGTGTATTTCCGAAACAACATGTTAAAGTTTTGTCGCAATCGAAGCATTTTTACGTAAGTCATGACGTATAAAGACGATGGAATGGATCCTGCACTTATGTCGTGATCTTTGACCCCATTTCATCCATTTTGAATAGGGTTCGTCCCCAGTTGTCTTCTACCACATACTAAAATTTCATCGAAATCGAACCATTTTTACTGGAGTTATCGTGCGTACAGACAGACGGACAAGGCTAGAGCATACACGCTTCTTCAACCTACGGTTGGAAAGCGTAAAAATTTGGTACTTTATGAGATATTCTGGGTCCTTTTAAAAAATCTAAAGAATCAAGAAATAATGAATATTTATACTTACATAAGCAAATGAAAATAATTGTACTGCACACTGTTCGATACTTTAATTTACACTGCTGGCCACCCAAAATGCAGCACGAAGAAGGAAGCATCCGATTGGCCTGAAATTTGCAGCATGCGTCGCCCGCGAGAGGACATGCAACCGATTAGCACTGCAGGGCATATGCAAATCATGTGCGCCCGACACGCCACCGAGAAGCACTATATAAGAAGGGTGCACAGAAGGCGGGGTTGTAAGTGTGTTGTGCTGCCGGACCTGTGCGTGGGAAGCTTCCTGATGCCTCGTCGCAGAATACGACAGTCATTCCAGCACGTTTCGGAGTTCGACAGTGGACGAATAGTGAGTGGCTTATCGCGACAGCGGTTTATCGTACCGAGACATCGGCACCCGTGTGGGACGACATCCAGCCACAGTGAGGCGAGTATGGATTCGGTGGGTGCAGGAGAGACGGACGGACCGACGTGAGCGATTGCCGCAGCCGCGGCACACCACCTAAAGAGAGGACCGGCATGTTGTGCGGCGGACATTGACGGATCGCAGCGCCACATCACGAACGTTAGCGCAGGAATTAGGGTGTGTTGCGCAACAACATGTGTCAGCACGTACCGTTCGACGTCGTCTGCAGGAGCGGGGACTTGTCGCACGGCGCCCATTGCTCCGATTACCATTTACGTTACACCACCGGCGAGTGTGGCGGCAGTGGGCCGTTAAACGCCGCACCTGGACTACGGAATGGCATGACATTGTCTTCTCCGACGAATCCCGCTTCTGCCTGCAACACTATGATGGTCGGATCCGCGTGTGGCGGCACCGCAGCGAGAGACTGTGTGACGCCTGTATTATGCATCGCCATACCGGTCCGTCGCCTGGCGTTACAGTTTGGGGCGCAATTGGATATGATACCAGCACCCCTCTGGTACGCATCGCCGGTACACTCAACAGCCACCGCTACATCTCCGACTTTTGGAGCCTGTAGTCTTCCCTTACCTGCAGGACCTGCCAGTGGGCACGTTTCAACAGGACAATGCGCGCCCGCACGTTGCACGTATCGTGCAACAATTCTTCACGGCCCACCAGGTGTCACTGCTGCCATGGCCCGTCTGTTCTCCCGATATGTCGCCCATTGAACACGTCTGGTCGCTGATTGGCAACCAAGTGTCCCGGCGAGCACCACCCGCGGCTACGCCTGATGAATTGTGGCAACGTGTGGAAGCAACCTGGACCGACATACCCCAAGCCCACATTCAAAGCCTCTTTCATTCGATGCCGCGGCGTGTTGCGGCCGTTATTGCCAGCCATGGGGGCCACAGGAACTATTGATGTCTGCGTGTTCCGCAAGTCGCACGGGCCTGTAAGCTCAATCGTTTCATCTTTGTATCTGTTGTTATGTGTCCAGTAAATCTGGCTTTGCTATCTCGTATCTTGGTGTTGCATTTTGGGAGGCCAGCAGTGTATAATATGTTTTTTTAAAGCAATCTTTAAGGAAAAAATTAAATACTGACAATAATATTTTATCATTTTCAGCTATAATTTTATCAATAATGGGACTACACAAAGACATTGGGTTTTAAACTCAGGTCAGAACAGCTGAGCGTTTTTTTTTTTTTTTTTTCAAAACACAGGAACTGTGTGATGACTACTCTTGAACAGTTTTTATTACTTTTAACGAACAGTCATTGAAGTAGGCATCTAACTTTTAGTACAGTATAATCGTTCACAGTGCTCTCATTAAATGTAAGTTTGTTTGTTTTTCAAAATTAAAATTTGAACTGTTCCAATATTGATTAACAGAGCTGAAAGGTTTAATAAATTAATCAGGAGATTTGTATATTTACATAATCTTGAGGAATGGCGCATTGTTTTTACCTTGAGGGACGGCACTGGCTGTTTTCGATCTTTCCCTAATCTTTACGATTTCGACTTTTGCTAAACGACATGTTGAAAAATCCAAAATAAAATGTCGTCCCCAAAGGACGCGTAGAATTTGTAATTATGGGTACCTTTTTGTTTTGTTTTTAGAAGGGAATTTACACGCAGCGCGTTAGTGGCAGCTCTGCCCGTTACTACCGTTTCAACAATTATCACATTTTGTCAGTTCATGTGATCTGAATGCCGACTTTAACTCTTCTGCGCTGCCAAAATGGAAATGTTCACATGGCGACCTCGTTACACCAGGTCGCCATGTGTGAAAATACGGAAGTTAAACCATAAACCTGTCAATGGTGATCCTCCTACAAAACAAATAAATTATTTCAAACCTATTCAGAAAAAAAAAAAAAAAAAAAAAAAAAACATAAGCTCCAACAGAAAATAAAATAACTAAATCACTAGTATTAAGGTGGTTCCACTGAAAATCTGTGCCTTACGTTTCAAATGGTAAAACTTCTTTAATATTTTCTTCGCAATTAATGTATTCCCATGGATGAAAACTTGCACATGATAAAACTTACTCTAAGTTATACACTATCTACCAACAAGTAATTGGACACCCCTGCATTCGACTATATCTGCGGTCCTGATATACGTCACGGCCGCCGCCGTTAAATATCGTGTGGGAAACAACAACGCAACCATTCGCATGCAAGATGCCACGCAGTTCGGAGCTCTCTGATTTCGAGAAAGGTGTAATCGTCGGGTATCACAGAAATGGCCGATCCATACGTGACATATCTAGCGAGTTGAAGTACCCAAAATCGACAGTGGCCTACGTGATTGGCAAGTGGAAGATGAGAGGTGACTGTCGGAATGTGTCCCAACCAGGCAGCCCAGAAAACTGGGAGTTAGAGACCGACGGGTGCTGGCCAAAGAAATTCGGAAGAAGCGCACCAAATCGATGGGTCACATCCGCGAGGAATTTCAACAGGCATCCGGGAGTGTTCTTTCGATGAATACCACCCGTAAGGAAGTCCATCTGCTCGGTTATCATGGACGTGCTGCCAGTCACAAGCGTTTGATCACCAAGTCCAACTCGGCTAACGTGGTGCAAAGAACGTCGACAGTGGACCGTTGAACAGTGGAAACAGGTTCGCTGGAGCGACGAATCAAGGTTCACCCTCTAACGTTCGGATGGCAGGGTCTGGGTTTGGCGTCTGCCTGGAGAACCCCTCCTCCGGGAATGTATTGTGCCAACTGTGAAGTTCGGCGGCGGTGGAATTATGCTATGGGGGTGTTTCTCCTGGTATGGCACGGGACCCTTGGTCGCAATTCCTGGAAGACTCAACGCCGAGACCTACTGCACCATTTTGGATGACCACGCGCTTCCTACGTTGTGGCAGTTTTACGGGGTGGACCTATGTTACTTTCAGGATGACAATGCCACCTGTCATGTTGCGAGGTCCACCATGGCTTGGTATGGTGACAATAAGGTTAATCCAATGGACTGGCCTGCGCAGAGCCCGGGCCTTAACCCTATCGAACACCTCTGGGACGAGTTGGAGCGTCGACTTAAGGGGTGCTCCCACCGTCCGAAATCGGTGAAGGAACTGATCTGTCTTCTCCAAGCCGAGTGGAAGAAAATACCGCTAGCTGTCGTACAACGCCTGGTTGAGAGTATGCCCCGGAGGGTCGTACCTGTAATCGCCGCTCGTGGAGGCTCCACCAACTGTTGAAGGTGAAAAAACTTCGTTTTCCTTTGCTGTCACAGGTGTCCAATTACTTGTTGGTAGATAGTGTAGCATGGGATACTGAATACTTGCTAAAACATAACCATAATTAAGTAATCCGACATGTGTTTGTCTACTGACGTCATTAATGCACATGTCGCACCAAAACTTCGTTTTCCTTTGCTGTCACAGGTGTCCAATTACTTGTTGGTAGATAGTGTAGCATGGGATACTGAATACTTGCTAAAACATAACCATAATTAAGTAATCCGACATGTGTTTGTCTACTGACGTCATTAATGCACATGTCGCGCCATCTGTTAACAGGTCTGAACATTACTCAAAGAAAAATGATTGATTTTAAATATAATTCTGGTTATGTTTTAGCAAGTATTAAGTATGGCATGCTATAACTTAAAGTTAGTTTTATTGATGTGCAAATTTTCATCCTTGGGAATACGTTAACTGCAAAGAAAATGTGTAAAGAAGTTTTACTATTGAAAACACAAGGCAGAGATTTTAGGTAAACCCACCTTAATGAAAAAAAAAAAAAAAAAACATTGTCGCCTAATTTGTTTTACGATGTACGTGATTGGAATTTCCGAGTGCCTGTAGCCCAGTTGTTAAAGGCGTGTGTTACCTGTTCAAACTGCTCTGGTTCAAATTGAATTCCCACTAGAGTAGAAGGATTATCTGGGGAAAGGGCTGAAAAATGCAGGTTCGTCAATTTTGCGGAATTTCAGTTTGGATACGAGAAAACCTGAAATGGACTTCTGAAATAAACGGAATTTCTGACTACGGAAAGTCAGTGAAAATACGGAAGTTAAAATAAACGGGCATTTTTAAAAACGGAAATTTCTTGAAAAACACAGATACCTACCGGCAACTTTGCTGCACGTTATTTTCAGAAATTTTCCGCGGATTCACGCCATTTTGTTTTTGACAGTGTATGTTCTTCGATTTTACACGCAATCGTCTACCTATATTTAGGGTTATGTAACGTAGCTTTTGTTATTGAAATGCCCTTGAAACTTCGTCTTTTAGAGCAATGGAACGGAACGGAAAGGTGAGTGAGATTAAGAGCAACAGCAAATGAAATTATGTTTACTTTCACTTCATTAGTAAGCAGTTGCTGTGCAAAGTTTTACAAATCGTATGAGGACCTGTTTTGTTGTTCGGACTAGGTTAGTTTAACAAATCGCATGAGGACCTGTTTGGTTGTTAAGACTAGGTTACTTAGAAGAAAAGATAGACTGAATTAAACGTGGATTTAGCGCAAGAACTAACTAGCCTTTGTGTGCCGATGTTTTCTGTCACCTTGAAAATTCTGTAAGCATCCTGATGAGATAATCTTATTGCCAATTTCCTTTTGATGTTTATAGCTGTTGAATTTTCCATTAAGAAAAATGAAAGAGCACATCCATTTAAATGTAGTAATTTAATTGTTAGATACCAGTCAGTGTTATCCGTTATCGAGGGAGAGTTAAATTAATAGAAAAAAAGAAAGAGTTAATGGCTTTGAGACTTGTTTTTAAGAGACGTTAGTTTTGCATTCGTAGTGCAATTAAAGTTTTTAGGGTTCTCCGAAAGGAAAGGAACTTGCTTTAAAAAAGAAGGCTCAGAGTATCATACTTTTTTTCAGCTAATGATGTAGTACTTATTCCTGGGAAATGAAAGCTAAATCCTTGATAAAATGGCCTTTCTTGGTCGTCACAGTTATTTGACGATTAATTTCCAGTGTAACTTACTCCGGAGTAATAAATAAAATAACGCCCGGTATCTCTAGGAATCAACTTGCCCCAATAATTAAGTCGATTTGAGAGCCCCATGTTTAAAACCCGACTCCGCTCTCTCGTTCAAAATGTAGTCAATTAGCAATTTTTCCAGGGGACAATGGATCTAATTTCCGACGTTTATCTTCTTATGTCGTGAGGATAATCAATTCATTAGACGAGCCGCCTGTGTAATTGCGCTTTCTCTCATTCTTTCTCCCGCCTGTTACAGCAGTTCCCGGGAATTCGGTCGCGGTATCTTTTTCACCTTCGGTCATTTCATCAGAGTCGCTGCCACGGCCCTCCTCCATCTGATGTGGGTTTGATAAAAATCCTGCATAGTTTCAACTACTGATCACGTTTCATTACCGCGTGGACAGCACCTTTTCTCACCGAAGTGTCTCCTGCGTGTCGCTCACGCGATAAATATAGCGCTCATTCCCGGCCATTACCAGAAACGGAAAGGTTTTTCTTTGTGCAGGTGGAAGGAATGTAAGGGAAACAATTTCCAGTGTTAATCGAACGTCACATTATTCACTGCTTCTTTCTTTTTAATATCCTACCAATTTTATCCTTTCAATTTTTTTTTTTTTTTTTTTTGCCAGGTATACAGTACTGAATTTACTGTGTTCAAAATTAACGTTGGGGTAAATAAAGTGATCACAACCATTTCGTATAAAGTTTTTCTTAAAAATAAGAAACAGGTTGAAGAGGAGTTAAAAACTTTGTGTACTGCAATAGTTTAAAAAAAAGAAGCAGTTCTTAAAAAAATTCTAAAATGTTAAATGCCTAGCTGGGCACGTGCCAAAAAACAACATTTCCTTTATTGGCGTAAAATTAACACACAGTTTAAGCCGAGATTTCGCAGTCCATCGTGAGGCTTCGTCTGGGCTAGATTATAAAGGCCTTCTTAGGAATAGTAGCACACCATCATATGTTCTAAGTGCGATCGAAAAACTCCCGAGACTAGGTACGTAGCGTACTAACAGATGGCAGTACGCAGATGCGCGCGCAGCGGTCGAGGGCGGTGACCTTCATGAGTCATTGTGTCAAGTGGCGTCGTTCTGTGAACATCGGCAACTGTGCAACACGATATTTGGTGACCACGTGCAGAACACAGCTGCGATTTCGGTATGGACTGCAAACTAGAGTGGCGAGCGAACATGAAATTCTGCGTCAAACTCGGCAAATCGCGAACGGAGACGCATGCAATGTTGCGGCAGGCTTGTGGCGATGAAGCGATTAGTCGTGCGAGGTGTTTTGAGTGGCACTCGCGCTTCAAGAGCGACAGAACGGCACTGGAAGACGACGAGAAGTCAGGGCGACCGTCCACGAGCAAAACCCCCTGAAAATGTGGGCAAAATTAGGGAACTGGTGCATGAGGATCGTCGGAGAACCATTCAAGACATTGCTACCATTGTCAATGTGTCATACGGAACAGTGCAAGAAATTGTGACGTCGTTTTTGAACATGTACCGCATTGCTGCAAAGTTTGTGCCAAAGATTCTGAACCCCGAACAGAAGGCGCTCCGTGTCGAACTCTGTCAAGATCTTCGTCAGCAGGTGGTGAATGAACCAACGTTCCTGTCGCGGGTCATCACTGGGGACGAAACTTGGGTCTACAGTTACGACCCAGAGACCAAACAACAGTCGTCGTAGTGGAAGAGCCCGGTATCTCCACGAACGAAGAAGGTCCGACAGGTCCGGAGCGCAACCAAAAGCGTGCTAGGTGTGTTTTTCGACATTTGTGGGATTGTGCACCGTGAATTCGTCCCACAGGGCCAGACCGCCAACGCCCTTTTTTTACTGCGATGTTCTGCGGCGGCTTAGAGAGGACATTCGCCGCAAACGACCTAAAAATGTGGACCAGGGACGATTTCCTGCTCCATCACGACAATGCTCGCAACACACCAGTTTTGCAGCCGCAACCGCATGACTACCCTTCCTCACCCGCCTTACTTGGCGGATTTGGCCCCCTGCGATTTCTTTATGTTCCCGAAGATGAAGCTCGAGGGTCGCCGTTTTGAAACCGGTGACAAGATCCAGCAGACGGTGCTTGACACAATTGGCAAACAGGACTTCCAGGGAGCGTTCCAACAGTGGCAGAAACACTGGCAGCGGTGTATCGCTGCCCAAGGAGACTACTTTGAGGGAGATCATAGGCAGAATTAAGTAACGTAAGTACTTTGTTGTATATCGGCCTAGTCTCCGAACTTTTTGATCGGACCTCGTATTTAAGGGTTTGTCAAATGGAAAGGTGACGGGAGTCATGGAAAGGCACATATACGTACGAGTTAAAAGTAGTTACTGTAGGCTTGTAGGCAGCGGTCCCACTGTTGCGGTAGCAGTGAATACCCTTCTCGAAGAAGTATCTGACCTGGAAGAGGAGCCAATCCGTCACACAGGAATGCAGTTCAGCCTCCGATGGAAAACGTCGATTCTTGAGATGTTTCTTCGGGTGCCAAGCAAATGGTAATCGCAAGGTGACATGTCCGGACTACAGTGCGGATGCTGTAGTACCTCCCATCGAAATTTCGTCAGAAGAGTGGTGGTTTCACGGGATACGTGTGGCCGAATGTTATCGTGTGGCAACACGATACCGGAACTCAACGTTCGATGGCGGTACGCAGTCGTAGCAGTGTCTGACAGTACGCTGCGCTGTTGATGGTACCCCGCTGATGGAGGAAGTCTGAGTAGCACACCCCTTTCATCGAAGAACACCGTTAACAAAACTTTCCCAGTCCGTTGCGCAGCTTTGAACTGCTTCTACTGCATACTGCTGCGTTTCGTTTCCGGTTCGAAGAGACAGCAAAGACTTTCATCACCAGTCACTACTCTGGAAAAGAA
This sequence comes from Macrothele yani, assembly GCA_039090855.1. Classification (NCBI taxonomy): domain Eukaryota; kingdom Metazoa; phylum Arthropoda; class Arachnida; order Araneae; family Macrothelidae; genus Macrothele; species Macrothele yani. Next base: position 153,521,926 of record CM077027.1, on the reverse strand, counting down.
GGCAGGTTCACTCTGATACCGCACCAAATGCTCCAGTTTTTTTTTTGTTTTTTTTAATTGGAGGTTTAACGACCACCGTGAGCAACTCAATGGGCTATAAGCAGTCGCCCGTCCCTAATTTAGGGTCACTGGTTCCAGGGAAGGGAGAAAGCCAGTGCCTTAAGACAAACACAACATCCATGCCTTACCGGGATTCGAACCCGGACCCCTTACGGACGAATGATCAGAGGCTGACGCCTTAGACCACTGCGCCACCGGGGCGGCCAAATGCTCCAGTGAAAGGCCCATTCGAAGACGTTTTTGTGCATCGGACAACAACGTTGGCACCCATTATGCACGCAATTTCCTGTATCCCAACTTCTCATGCACAACTGTCCACGTGATGCCATGACTCACATTGAATGTCTGTTCCAGAGAACGTATGGTCACCTTACGATCGGCCTTCACGCATTCATCCACGAGTTCGGGTGTGACGACAACGTTGGCCTGGCCAGGTCGCGTATCATCCAACAGACTGTCACGACCTTGTCGGAAACGTGCGTTCCACTTATGGACAGTTTTTCGTGACAAGCAATTTTCCCCATATACGGCGAACATCCTCCTGTAAATGTCGATCGCCTTGTTGCCTCCGGCCGATAAAAAGCGTATGACCGCACGTTGTTCGCTTGCCGATGCAGTTAGCAGTTGAAACGCCATTTTCACGTAACCCAAGCTTGAAACGCATCTGCTGATCCCTCTGGAGGCCAACGCATGCTGACACCACACTATTGTGCACGGTCGTTTCTGGCTGCATGACGTCACAAACCTGTTTCTCTACCATCACGTCCACTACGATTGCTGCTGCATTTGTTAGTGGTTGGCTGTTCCATATCTTCGTCGGGAAGTTTGGGCGCGTCGTCGTCACCTTTTCATTTGACCAAACCTTATATAAACACCCAAGTCTCTCTGTTTGGAACGTTCTCGAGAAGTCAAAGTGATTGCATACTACATATATAATAGCATGTGATCACTCTGAGATGTCAAGTTCTATTTATCTTTAGTATAGTTCTATTTATCGGATCTACAAAATTCGAATTGAAATCTTAATATCACGGCAAGTTGAATATGTATATTAACTTAATTAATATTAATGTGTACGCTTTAATTATTTTTTACTTTAACTTTCCGGATTTAGTGCTGATTATATTATACATTTTGCAAAATATCGATATATCTAAACGCTCTTACCTACAATAAAAACTAAAATCTTGCGATATTAAAGTGAGCAAAATTGCATCTAATAACAGATGTCGCCCCAACAGCAGAGTGTCGATAATTTAGGTATTTCCGATTTGGAATACCAGATGTCGTATTATTTTGTACAAAAAGCTTCGGTATGTAGTTTCAAACTAACCGTCGAATAGGACAGTCTAAAATAAGCCGTGAATGGAATAACAAGTGTGTTGGAGAAAAGTCATTTAACGCGAAAAATCAAAGCAAGAGTTATTAAGGTAAGTTTACACGGAAATAACTGGACTGCAAAGAAAATTGTCAAACAACAATAAATATTTTACACAGAATGTTATTTATTGCGAGGTCTATTTAAAAACGAAAATAAATATGGTAATTCGATATGAAGTTTCAAACTAACCGTCGAATATATAAATTTCAGTTCTGAACATGAATGAGTTCTTACTATATAAGTTTTTACAATATTTCCTTACAAAAATCCGGCGTCTATTTGATTTGTTTTCAATCTGCTTCAATTAAAAATTTCACTCCATCATTGGACGGGCAATATCCCCTATATATTAATATTTATTTTAAAGCTTGAAAATAACTGTCCTAAGACGCGGTATGGGCTAGTGCTGTTGTAACTTGAAAAAAAAAAAAATATTATGGAACAAACAAGCAATTGTTCCGTTTTGAACTATCAGGTGCCTGGAGGAAACTCCTAAACAAACACCAAAGAAACAACAGGTAATGTCTCTCATACTACGTGAACATGTCTGAAACACGGACTTCCTGCTGAACGGAACTGTTTGTTTGTTTGTTTCATGATACCAAAATTTTTGAATTATAACAGCATTGTGTACTACTATTGCTAAAAGAGAGAATCTAGCCCAGACTAATCCTCCCGATGGAGCGTAAAAGCTCGGCTTAAACTGTGCGTTAGTTTTACGCCATTAAAGGAAATGTAGTAGTTTATAAATGGTGTAGGGTTTTTGGTAATTGGTAATGTGCAGAAAATATTTACCTGCCTATGTAGCAAAAGTAGGATGTACAGAAAAATCTCTTTTAAAGCAAAAAATCAAAAAACTAGTTTTTTTTTGTTTTTTTTTTTTTAGGTTGAAAAGTATCATTAACGTTTTTTTAGCAACTCGGTACTGCTGTCGCCAAATGAAAATAACATTTGTAGCAGAACATTGTATTTCCCCCAGTGTCTATATGTAGATCATAAAGGTTACAGAAGTGATGTACCCGTGACTGCAACAGCAATACAAAATCATTGGTTTGCAGTGAAATAAAAAACGACAGGTATAAACAGTCATTTTTTGTTTATTAAGGTAGCAAATTCGGTATGCTTATTTCTTTTTCCAAATCTAGTTGCCCAGCCTGGCAACTAGATCATTTTTTTTTATTTTTTTTATTTTTTACCAGCCGAGGCCTACAATTTACATGTCCGGGTATTTTTCAAGCCCTCACTCTGTCTGCTCTGATAGGAGAATGCGCTGCAAAATAATAAGTGGTGTGAATTCACGGAAAATAGTGGCGTGAGTGGTGTCATTAACCTGTAGCAAAGCTGCCGGTAGGTGTCCCGTTTTGTGTCCCGTTTTTTTTTTTTTTAAATTCAGTTTGTAAAAGTGGCGATTTTTTACGGTTTCCAACCGTAGGTTGAAGAAGCGTATATGCTCCAGCTTTTTCCGTCCGTCCGTCCGTCTGTTGGCACGATAACTCACGTAAAAATAGTTCGATTTCGATGAAATTTTAGTATGTCGTAGGGGACCACCTGGTTGAAAATGGGTGAAGTGGGGTCAAAGGTCACGACATAAGAGCGGAATTCATTCTATTGTCCTTAAGCATCATAACTTGCGTAAATACGGTTCGATTTCGATGAAATTTTAGTATGTGGTAGGGGACCACCTGGACAGGAACCCTATTAAAAATGGGACAAATGTAATCAAAGGTCAGGACATAGGATCGGGATCCATTCCATCGCCCTTATCCCACACTATTAAGGTGGACGTCAAGTAATTTTGCTTCCTATACTTCCAATGGAAAACCTTTTGTACACATTTCCTTCACAATTAGTGTGTTCCCAAGGATGGAAATTTGAACATCGATTAAAATAACTTGATACTATAACTTGGAATACTTAACATTTTCTAAAACATATGCATAATTATATTAAAAAACAATGTTTCCTTTGTGGTGTTGAAACCAGAAAAAAGATGGCGCGACCTGTGCTATGATGCCGTCAGTGGGCAAATAAATGTTAGATTGCATAATTACGGTTATGGTTTAGAAAATATTAAGTATTCCAAGTTATGAAATGAAGCTATTTTAATCGATGTTTAAATTTTCATCCTTGGTAACGCATTAACTGTGTAGAAAATGTGTACGTCTTTCCATTGGAAGTATAGGAAGCAAAATTACTTGACGTCCACCTTAAAGTAGCAATTCTCGTATGTATGTATGTACATTTTATTTTGAAAACGGCTCTAAGAATTTTAATGAAAGTCGTTAACCTACCGTTTTCTGGTACTAGAAATCGATTTAGCTTGATCTCGACTTTAGGAGAATTTGTTTAGTGGGTTAAATAACCACCCAGAATTATAACGCTTTTAATGTCATGGCGTCGTTCCATTAATGTTACCAATGCTTAGAAATCTTATGACGTCACAATGTCGTGTTTGAGAAAGTTGGCGCGCGGTCACGCCATCTGTCTCATTACGTCACGCGTTGTGTGTGGTTCCTATTAAAGTTTTATGACGTCACACGTTTGCGAGCAGATGGTCCCGATTCCCATCTGCCTCATTACGTCACGCGTTGTGTGCGTATATTAGTCCGCACGATAACTCGCGTGACAATCGTTCGATTTCGGTGAAATTTTAGTATCTGGTAGGGGATCACCTGGGAAGGAACCATATTGAAAGTGAACGAAATGGGGTCAAAGGTCAGTACATAGGAGCGGAATCCATTCCACTGCTGTTACGCGTCATAACTAACGTAAAAAATGTTCGATTTCGATTAAACTTTAGTATGTGGTAGGGGACCACCTGGCGACAAACCCTATTGAAAATGAGCTATATGGGGTCAAAGGTCAGGACATAGGAGCGGAATCACTTCCATCGCCGTTATGCGTCATAACTTACGTAAAAATGCTTCGATTTGGATGAAATGTTAGTATGTTGTAGGGGCCTGCCTGGGGACGAATTTCATTGAGAATGGGCGAAATGGGGTCAAAGGTTGGGACACAGGAGCGGGATCTATTCCATAGCCCTTATGCATCATTACTTACGTAAAAATGCTTCGATTGCGACAAAACTTTATCATGTTATTTCGGTGGTATACCGAACCGGTTCTGTTGAATATAATCGAAATGGGATCAAAGGTCAGGGCACAGGACCGAGATTTATTCCAAGAGTGATAACTTGAGTAATGATTTCTGGTATGTTGGAAAGCGTATCATAATCAATGCACTGCATGATTTTACTAACTAGTTTTTTTTTTTTTTTAACTTCCGTATTGTCATGGATTTTTCTTTTTCAATAATTGCGTGTGTGTTTTTTATTTATATTTTGTTTTTCAGAAAAGTCCGTTTCAGGTTTTTTCTTATTTAGGCAGAAATTTCGCAAAATCAAACAGCCTCAATTTTTCAGCCCGTTTTTCTTCACGGAAAAGGGTTTGTCAGAAATATGTTTCGTTAATTCACGAAAGAAATCACAGAAAGTGGCTCGTAAATTTCAGAAATTTTTCACAGTGTACCATTATCTTTTCTGAGAGTGATTCGTTTTGTACCATTACTGGAATAACCCTTCTGTTTTCCTCTGGCTTTGGTTGTTTTCAACTGCTTTCTTCACTAATTCCCAGTTGAATTTCCTTATGACCCCAGTGTTACATTTTTGCAGTATCTTAATTAAACAAGTTAGTAAAATCATGCAGTGCATTGATTATGATACGCTTTCCAACATAACAGAAATCATTACTCAAGTTATTACTCAAGTGATGAAGATTATGGCTGTAGAATAAATCTCGCTCCTATAACCTGACTCTTGACCCCATTTCCATGATATTAAACAGAACCGGTAAAGTATACTTCCTGAAAAACATGATAAAGTTATGTCTCAATGGAAGCATTTTTACGTAAGTTATAACGCATAAGAGCGATGGAACGGATCCCGCTCCTATGTCCTGACCTTTGACCCCATTTCGCCCATCTTCAGTAGGGTTTGTCCCCAGGTGGTCCCCTACCACATACTAAAATGTCATTGAAATCGAACCATATTTACGCAAGTTATGACGAATAAGGGCAGTGGAATGCATCCCGCTCCTATGTCCTGACCTTTGATCCCATTTTCAGTAGGGTTCGTCCCCAGGTGGTGTCCTACCACATACTAAAATATCATTGAAATCGAACCATATTTACGCAATTAAGTCTCATAGGAGCAGTGGAATGCATCCCGCTCCTATGTCCTGACCTTTGACCCAATTTCACCCGTTTTCAATATGCTTCGGCCCCAGGTGGTCCCCTACCACATACTAAAATTTCATTGAAATCGAACCATATTTACGCAAGTTATGACGCATAAGGGTAATGGAATAGATGCCGCTCCTATGTCCTGACCTTTGCCCCCATTTCGTAGATTTTCAATAGGGTTCGTCTCCAGGTGATCCCTTGTGATATACTAAAATTTCATCGATATCGAACCATTTTTACGCGAGTCATCGTGCGGACAGACGGACGGACAAAGCTGGAGCATTCACGCTTCTTCAACCTACGGTTGGAAAGCGTAAAAAAACAAGTTAGTAAAATCATGCAATGCATTGATTAAAATACGCTTTCCAACATACCAGAAAGCATTACTCAAGTTATGAGGATAATGGCTGTGGAATAAATCTCGGTCCTGCGACTTGACCTTTGATCCCATTTCGATGATATTCTACAGAACCGGTTCAGTACAGTTCCGAAATAACATGATAAAGTTTTGTCGCAATCGAAGCATTTTTACGTAAGTTATGATGCATAGAAGGTATTGAATAGATCCCGCTACTGTGTCGTAAGCCCCTTTCGCCCATTTCCAATAGGATTCGTCCCCAGGCAGGCCCCTACAGCATACTAACATTTCATCCAAATCGAATAAATTTTACGTTAGTTATGACGCATAAGAGTAGTGGAATGAATCCCGGTTCTATGTCCTAACCTTTAACCCCATTTCGTTCACTTTCAACAGGGTTCCTTTCCAGGAATTCCCCTTCCACATACTAAAAGTTCATCGAAATCGAACGATTTTTACGCGAGTTATCGTGCGGCCGGTCATACGCACACAACGCGTGACGTATTGAGGCAGATGGAAATCGCGACCATCTGCTTCAAAGAGTGTGACGTCATAAAACTTTAATAGGATCCACATACAACGCGTGACGTAATTAGACAGATGGCGTGACCGCGTGCCAACATCTCAAACGCGAGATTGTGACGTCATACGATTTCTAAGCATGGGCAACATTAATGAAACGACCCCATGACAGTAAAAACGTGGTAATACGGGCTGGTTATTTAACCTACTAATCGAATTTTCCTAAAGTCGAGATCAAGCTAAATCGATTTCTAGTACCAGAAAACGGTAGGTTAACGACTTTCATCAAATTCCTTAGAGCCGTTTTCAAAATAAAATTTACATACATACAAGAATTTCTCCATTAATAGTATGGGATAAGGGCGATGGAATGGATCCCGATCCTATGTCCTGACCTTTGACTCCATTTCGTTCATTTTCAATAGGGTTCTTCCCCAGGTGGTCCCCTACCACATACTAAAATTTCAGCGAAATCGAACCATTTTTACGCACGTTATGACGCATAAGGGCAATGGAATGCATCCCGCACTTATGCCCTGACCTTTGACCCCACTTCACCCATTTTCAAAACTGTTCATTCCCAGGTGGTCCCCGACAATATACTAAAATTTCATCGACATCGAACTATATTTACGTAAGTTATGACGCATGAGTCCAATGGAATGGATCCCGCTCCTATGCCGTGACCTTTGACCCCACTTCACCTATTTTCAAAAGGTTCGTTCCCAGGTGGTCATCTACAATATGCTAAATTTTCAACCACATGGAACCATATTTACGGAAGTTATGATGCATAAGGGCAATGGAATGGATACCACTCTAATGCCGTGACCTTTGATCCCATTTCGTCCATTTTCAACAGGGTTCGTCCCCAGGTGGTCCCGTACCACATACTAAAATTTCATCGAAATCGAACTATTTTTACGTGAGTTATCGTGCCGACAGACGGACGGATGGACAAAGCTGGAGCCTACACATGTATACGCTTCTTCAACCTACGGTTGGAAAGCGTAAAAAGAGTCAAATCTGTGGAGCTTGTGTACCCATGAGCGACAACTCCGAATGACATAGAAGTTTTTCCTTTCAGTATGTTTTCTGCATCCCCAGCTTTCTTTTCTCCGTTGCTACCATCTTTCCATGGAAATAAAGGCCTAATTACGCGTACTTTTATACCATTCCATGTTCGGTTTAGAACGGAAAGTTTGTTGTTCAGAATTAAATGTGAGGATATTACATATCGCACTTTTGTTAATTTGATTACGTGATTATTTTCCTTAATTGCATAGAACACGGAACAGATGCGGCTAATAGAATAAGTAGAATAATATTCAATTATTGCAGACAAGCTAACTATAATGAATGTGTTCTTTGAAAGTAACTTTGTTTCTCTTCTGTTGCGTTCTAAAACGTGGGTAAAAGCACGTTGAGAATTTACTTACTGAAAATAACGTGTCCGACTATTGTTATGATGATATTATGCATTAATAGGATTCCTCCTTCAGGCATGGCACTTCTTCTTCTCATAGTGTAGGAGAAAATCAGATTGGTAAATTGATTAACTGAATTTGATTGCCATTAACAGCAATTATAATTAATGGCTTTCACGAAGATTGCTTAATTTCTCAATTATTACACTCTAGTGCTTTGGAACGCAATTTTCCTGTTTAAGGTAGACAGGGTAGGGTGTCTTCGACTTCGTGAGTGTGCCTTCGACTTTTCCGCGAAATGAACCTATTTGCAGGAGCTTATTTCTTTCGCAAATCGAAGAATTTGTTTTCTTTTTAATGTATTAGTATCTCCCACGACGGCAAATGTTAAAAAAATTAAAATTTTAAGCTTCCAGAAGTCGTTTATTTAACCTTATAATTTACTTAAATGAATGTTATTAATTCTCAGTGAGATATAAATGAAAATGGACCAGGAGTGCATTTGCAGTTTTCATTTCTTTTTATAAATGGAAACGGGCCAGGAGTGTACTGAAAAATATTATGAAATCTAACATATGGATACCAGGTTGCCTTCCTCAGGAGAGCACCAACCTGGAGGAGTGGTTTTCCTGGTGTCAGGTCAGTGGACGATAGGATGAAACCAATATCGACTAACAATAATCCAGAAACCATATCAAGAAATCAAACGATTTAGTGTTGGAAGCAAAAGCCTGCAGAAAGGCATTACAATTAGAAACTTACATATAGCCTATAATAAAAGAAAAAAAAACTTCCCAACAATTAGCTAAAAACATGCTGAAGGAACACGTCGAAACAATCAACTTGGTAGAAAGGTAGGCACTGAATGAAATAATACGATTAAATGGAAGGAAGAATTATACATCAGGGAAAGAAATTGCCGTTAGGTGAAAGAATTAAAACGAAAAAAAAAAAAAAAAAAATTCGGTTCGGTGAAGGAAGTGAACGAACAAAAAAAAAAAATGTTGTGACATAACCAGGCCAAAAAAATGTGCGTAGACAATAGGTGTAAGACTGTGTATGTAAATGTCTATAGCTACTAGGGACCCACAAATTAGCACTTGGTATTAATTTGAGATTTTAATATTGTAGGATCCGAAGATTAGTTCAGAGTGTGGATGTGCAATTTTAAAAAACAGGGATGGGGAATTGAAATTTAGGATTAACTCTTTTCGGTAGCGACGAATATACAGTGTATAAAGTTATTGCATTTTTTTGTTGATTTTACCGTTAGCGTGACATATGGATTTTCCTGAAAGATTGCCTTTGTGAAGCTCGTTAAATGAATTTATTCAGGTATCTAAGAATCGTTGAAATGCCGCTATTATTTTTTTAACGTGGTTTGTAATGTTTTTAAAAGATCGAATCGAAAGATTTGTTTTAAAAATGCACATAGATGACTTGTTCAGAAGAAAATTAAACTGATTTTGATCCGATTTTTTTTTCAAGAATGGATTTATGATCGCGAATAAAATTACAGATTTCTTTGTTCAGATTAAAAAAAAAGTCTAGTAAGAACTAAAGAAGTGATAGATCCACACAAAATCCAGAAGATAGAAAGCAAGAAAGGGAAGGAAAAATTATATATCAAAGAATGTTTTTTGCCCCAAGATTTTGCTATTGCTTGGAGACACGATCGAGCTTTTAAAGAACATAAAATGAAAATTAAAAATGAAAGGGATCATCTCTAAACTCACGTAGGCAATCATTTATCTCTCTTACAAGAAGAAAAATAAAAAAATAAATAAAAAGACTTCTGATACACATTTTGAGGAGATCACGTAACTACTTCCACATCGTTATAATACGCTGCTGCCCAGTCTTTGGTCAGCCTTCAGAAGACAAGTAAAGAATGCGGAAATGAAATTCAGGATTACCCATTCAACCAATTTAGACGTCTGAGAATATGATTTATTGTAAAACATGGAGTGGAGCAGAAAGCAGGATTTGGTGCTGATGTATGTTTGGCGTCGTGTGTGTGAACGTTATGTGTTTTGTTTTATACACCCATGTAGTGATCAGATTCGTGCTTCACTATAAAAAGTGCTTGGAAAATGGTGCAGTAAGAGTGTGTGAATTTAAAGGCCACTGTTTTCAGAAATTTTAGTTAACATTTTATTACGTATCACTACTATAAACAAAAATAACCACTAAGGGAACAAAAAGAAGTTGTAGCAGCTAAATGAACAGATCTGGTTCCATTTTAACATCTTTATCTATCTATACATAGTGTAAAATAAAGTCCCCGGTAGGCGTCTGTCTGTTTCTTCGGGCTAATCTGGAGAATTGCTGGACGGATTTTGACGCAGTTTTATCATTCCATAGAGCATTAATTTGTCTAGGAAGTTTTAGGATGTGTGAAACATTAATCTATGACAAAAGAGAGCCGAGCAGTAACGATTTTAGGGACAAGTCAAAGAAAAAACCGCCGTTCGCATTCTTTCGTGGCTTCCACTACCTAAATGCCGCCCCGGTGGCGCAGTGGTGTAAGCGCTGGTTTGTGACTATTCGTCCGAGATGGGTCCGGGTTCGAATCCCGGTGAGGCTTGGATGTTATGTTTGTCTTACGGCACTGACTCTCTTGCTTCCCTGGAACCAGTGGCTCTAAATTAGGGACGGGCGACTGCTTATAGCCCATTGAGTTGCTCACGGTGGTCGTTAAACCCCTGTGCCGTTCCCAGTTCTGGATAGTGGCGTCATTGCTGACAGCAGATGAGAAGAGACGGAGCGAAGAGCGTGGGAAGAGAGTTGGTTTGTTTTGGTTTGTAATGAAAATGACAGAACATAAGAACCGTATTTTTTTTTTTTTTTATGTATTGAATTAATTGTTGTGATGTGAAATTTGTGATAGTCATAAATGAGTTTTCGTGATGATGGTTAAGACGCCACACTCCCAATAAAAAAAAAAAAAAAGAAAACTGCCTAAACAAGCAACCGATTTACGAAACCTTTTTTGCTCATTGGGAAAAAGACGCGAGGCGCATGCGCGGCGGCCGGTCTGACAGCAAGTAAAGGCCACAGACTAAATATGCGTAGGTACATCGGACGCTGAAAGAGAATTGGTTTATTGGCGCTCGCACAGACTAAATGCGTAGTTGTTTTCGTCCACACGTATGTATCTCTTCGAGTAGCTCTTTAATTGAAATTTAAATATTGTATTAATATTATGCCTAGGCGAAAATCGAATATAGGTCGTAGTACATCGGACGCTAAAAGAATTTGTTTATCCCGTCATAATGAAACTTTCCAAGAAACAGAATGTCGATCGGCAAATGACAGACAAAGAATGGCTTGACAAAGACAGTCACCTGTTGAACGTAATAATCGTCTCTTTTTACATTCGCCGTAAATTCTAAATTGCTACCGTGCGAAGTCGGGCCGGGTCGCTAGTATTGTTATAAAATTTAATTTGAGGATGCAGATACCAGCCGCTTCGGTGTCTGAGATGTTGGCTTCTTGACCATTCGTGGGAGATAGGCCCGTGTTCGAGTATGGCCCCGAATGAGTGATGAGTTGTGTGTTTGATGGCGCTATCCCTACCCTGCTTCTCTGGAACCGTAGCCCGGGCAACTTCTTACTGTAGCCCTCATTATATTAAGTGATGTTGCTATATACAGTGGAACCTTGATTATACGTTTCTCAGTTATATGCTTTTCACTTTTATAAATACGTATTAGTCCCGATATTTTAGTGTTGTATAACGAAGTAAATTTCTTCGTCATTTTTGTCCACGCCGGGGCTCGAACCCGGATCCCCTCATTCCGGAATAAGTCACTCTACCAATTGAGCTACGCGGACGTTTGTTCTGACTGCTATCTGCCTTTATGTCGTGTGCGTCCTGCTGGCAGGTGCGTCACAGTAGTTTGTATCGTTTTTTTTAGTTTGGTTATCCGTAATTCATTTATACGTTGTTGTTTTTTGCGATAATTCGTTAAAATTTGAATTTCAGATTATCAAAAATACACGCATCTTCGATTCATTTATACATTACCCGGTATGTTACAACTCTGATGAGAGAATCGAGACAGCCTTGCTCTGTTCCTTCTTGGTCCCTGATCCTATGAGAGAAAGATATAGTTGAACTTTCATCCTATGATAGAAAGATATAGCTGAACTTCGATCCTATGAGAGAAAGATAGAAATATATAGTTGAACCTTGATCCCACAAGCGAAGGATATAGTTGAACCATGTTCCCATGAGCACAGGATATAGTTGAACCTTGATCCCATGAGCGCAGGATATAGTTGAACCTTGATCCCATGAGCGCAGGATATAGTTGAGCCTTGTTCCTGTTAGAAAAATATATAGTTGAACCTTGTTCCTGTTAGAAAAATATATAGTTGAACCTTGATTCCATGAGCGGAGGATACAGTTGAACCTTGATCCTATGGGAAAAAGATAAAAATTTAGTTGAACCTTGATCCTATGAGAGAGAGAAAGATATAGTTGAACCTTGATCCTATGAGAGAAAGATAGAAAGATATAGTTGAACCTTAATCTTATGAGAGGAAGATAGAAAGATATAGATTGAACGTTGATCCCACAAACGAAGGATATAGTTGAACCTTGCTCCTATGAGAGAAAGATGGAAAGATATATGTAGTTGAACCTTGATCTCATGAGCGGAGGATATAGTCGAACCGTGAACCCATGGTAGAAGGATGTAGTTGAACCTTGATCCCATGAGAGAAGGATATGTTGTTTACTTTAACTTTTGAATGAGAAATTGGTTTCGTTCAAACTTTGGCTTTGAATAAAAAATTGTTTGCGCATTTCACGACTCACACACATGTGCACTGCTTAAATATTGATAAATTTCTGTGATGAGACTTTATGGCTCCTTCATTTCGTGGTGGTGTCGAACAGAATTTCATAGATGTATAATCAACATAAAATATTCTGATTTTTAATGGATGCACCCAAGTTTCGAAAGCAATACTTTAATGCTTGTGTTGTACATTGAAGCGTTGGTCTCGGATTCTTAGCTGTGAGCATTTCACTTAACCTGCAATCAAGAAATTTATAGACAAATAGAATTGTCGAAAGAGTTAGTTCAATTTCTTAGGCTTTAGGATTTTTGAAATATCATAAATCATATAATTTGTAACGCTTTTCTTTTCTTTCGCCGCCAATTCAACTTTAAATATATCTTTATTAAGGAATATCTCATACTAAAAGCATAAATTTACAATAGAATTTAAGATTTTGAAATTCCATTTATATGGTTATTTTAAGCTGTCCGCTAGAAAAACGTATAACTGAGGTTCCACAGTATATATATATATATATATATATCATCCACCCATCTCCCATGTGGAGATGGGTGGATGAAATTCGAAAGTATGCAGGGGTGACATGGAGGAGACTGGCACAAGACAGACCGTTGTGGAGGAAACTTGGGGAGACCTTCGTCCAGCAGTGGATTGATAATGGTTGACAATGATGATGATGATGATGATATATATATATATATATATATATATATATATATATATATATATATATATATATATATATATATATATATATATATATATATATCATAGTAAGTTCAGATTATTATAATTATTATTAAATTAATGTAAGCCGCCCCGGTGGCACAGTGGTCTAAGCGATGGCCTCTGATCATTCGTCCGAAAGGGGTCCGGGTTCGAATCCCGGTGAGGCATGGATGTTGTGTTTGTCTTACGGCACTGGCTCTCTCCCTTCCCTGGAACCAGTGACCCTAAATTAGGGACGGGCGACTGCTTATAGCCCATTGAGTTGCTCACGGTGGTCGTTAAACATCCAATCAAAAAAAAAAAAAAAAAAATGTAAGTACGGGCTGTTATAGAAAGTATGGTTGGGCGATTGTTTCTTATAGCCCCTGGAGTTGCTCATGGTGGTTGTAAAACTTCAAAACAGTGCGGATACCATTTATATCAATTTTAAATTAGCTTGAGGTTGCACATTTACCCAAGTCGACTTGACTGAACTATAAATCATCAGGCTTCGCATGCTGTTTAGTATATTTCTCAAAAGAATACATACGTATCACTAACCTGTTCTTGAAAATTCGTAGGTGAGCCGTGGATGGCTTAGTGGTTAGCGATTCAGACTATCGATGCAAGGTCCTTCGAACCTGAGCTGATCTTTCAGAGATGGTGTGATTTACTAACAATCGGTAAAATATCCGCCGTGCATCGGATGAGCGCGTTAAGTGACGGCCCCCAGGTTGGACCCACTGGTTAAATGGGTATCCTTTCCTATCCCCCCTCCCTGAAAGTCTCACCTCTCTGTGTGCAACATCCTACTTGTACGGTGGCGCCATCTACTGTACTCTAATCTCACTACAAACTGTTCTGTCAAAGTCGCTACACTTGCTCTCATTCCTTCCGTTTCTGTGTCCTGCCCAAAAGGCGATCTCGCTGTAGGTGGCTGGGACCTAAACTCTACTCACTGTGGACGGAAGTCCTACAAGGAAATGACAAATACTATGGAAAATTCGTAGGTTAGCTCCACACACACACACACACACACACACACAAAAGGACTACCAGATGAACTTTTAACCGATTATTTACTTACTGTTGCGCTATCAAACTTCACCATGTACAGCGATCTTGACACACAACACGGGCTTCACTGATATCTATCACACGACATACACAAGCCATTCTATACTTCATACTCATAATCTTTTTCTCATGCAGACATTCCTGAATCTGATTCTCCCATGATTTCCCTGGCCTTCCTCTGCCTTTCTTTCCTGCCAATTGGACTGAAAAAAAGTTTCTTATTAAGCATTTCATCACTCATTCTACCAACATGGCCAAACCACCTAAGAATATTAGTCTCCACCTTAGTAACAACATTTTCCCTCAAATTACACAACTGCAGCACCTCTTCATTCCTCACACGATCAGAGTGTCTTTCCACAAACTTCCCGAACCCATCTCTCAAACGACTCTTGTCTCTTCTGCAGTACCCAGGTTTCATTGCCGTAGATCAGAGTAGGAACAATTACACTTTCATACACAGCCATTCGAGACTCTCTTGAGAACCCATCATTCCTATGAAAACCTCCTAAAGCAGCTATGACTTTCAATTAAGAATTCACTCGCCTACTAATTTCACCATCTAATTTGTTTTCTCTGTCGAACATGCTTCCTAAACACAATCTCATACACCTGGTCAATCGCTGTATCATTGAGACTTACTTACCTTGCATTCAGTGCTAACAGTTCCTCGCTCAAAAACCATAAATTCGGTTTTTCCTTTATTTATACTCAGTTTAAATTTCATGCAAACGTACATTCGGGACAACATACTCTGCAGCTTTTTTTTTGCTGTCTGCCAACAGGACTGTCATCAACATATAGCAATCTGCACATACACGGATATTACCAAGACATTTCTCAAAAGCAGATTATTTATTGCATTCCCGAAGTTTCTTTTTCAACACCGTAACTCTTCAGCCGCATAGACGGTGGCTCCCTCACTACCAACATAGAAGTGAACAGTGATGTAACATGACACATCATATCATTCAGCAAACCGTGACGTCCATGACACATCATAACACTCAGCA
Organism: Macrothele yani; assembly: GCA_039090855.1. Classification (NCBI taxonomy): domain Eukaryota; kingdom Metazoa; phylum Arthropoda; class Arachnida; order Araneae; family Macrothelidae; genus Macrothele; species Macrothele yani. The sequence continues at coordinate 153,506,329 of CM077027.1, read as the reverse complement.
CGCGCGGGTCTGAAGCTTCTCGCGCGCAGAGACTCTGCTGGCGCTCAGGTTTCAGTTTTTTTGCTTGAGCGTTTTTTTTTTCTTCTTCTTTTTGTTTAAGCGATATTGTTATACTTTCTTTACAGCTATAATGGTCCAAACTAGAGCAAGTGATTTTTTTTATGATTTTATTTTCTTAATAGTAAAGTTGAAGCCTGTTATAACGCTGGTTATATAGGGGGCAAGATGGTAACCGCGTTATAATTGTACAGATGCCTGCGGTATATATCCGAATCTGAATGCTTTGAGCCCTAAGCCACAGACGATTGTTCGGGGGATACGATCGCGTTATATCCGGCTTCCATTGTACCCTAGTAATCACAACTTCCTCCACACACAAAAAAAAAAAAATAAAAAAATAAAAAAAAAAATGCATATATATATATATATATATATATATGGATTTATAATAAATATATTGGATTTATAATAAACAAGAAACTGAAGGATAAAGTTGTAGAAGTTGAAAGTTCCTCTGACAGAGCTGCACGACTTGTTATCCAACTCTCGAAAAGATACCAGGCTCAGATTATTCAAACTTATGCACCCACCACAAGTCATCCTGAAGAAGAAATTGAAGAATTTTATGAGGAAATTTGTCATCTAAATAATAAAGGTAAGCAGCACTTGAAAATAATTATGGGAGATTTCAATGCAAAAATAGGGCAACGGCAACAGAATGAAACTTCAGTAGGTAAATTCGGTCACGGCAACAGAAACCAGCGTGGAAATACTCTCGTTGAGTTTGCAGAGGCAGAAGGGTTTTTCATCTTGAACTCCTTCTTCAAGAAAAAGCCACACAGGAAATGGACATGGAGACATCCAAATGGGACGACAAGTGAAATTGATTTTATTATGTGTAACAAAAAATTCGTCATAGAAGACTGCAGTGTGCTAAACAAGTTCAACACAGGTAGTGACCATAGATTGGTGAGATGTAAGATGCACCTCAACACTAAACTTGAACGTGGCAAGCTCATAAGACAAACAAAATCTATTGACATAACCAACCTTAAAAAACACCATAATACCTTCAAGTTGGAACTGAAGAACAGATTCTCTGCTTTGGAAGGCCTAACATCGGAAGAAGTGGACATCTCTGAAGTTAACAGAAAAGTAACCAAAGCTCTTATGGAAACAGCAACAAAATTAGCTGGGTCTAAGAACAAGTTGCATGTAAACAAATTATCAGGAAAAACGAAAATGTTGATGCAAAAAAGAAGAGAGATGAGGACAACTAAAGAAGATGTGACTTCCAAAGTGGAATATATAGAGCTATGCAAGACAGTAAGGAAAAGTATCACTGAAGACGTAAGAAAATTCAACTGTGAACTAGTAAGGAAAGCAATTGAAAACAACCAAAGCCTAAAGATAGCAAAGGGACATCTCAGTAAGGGAAGAAAACAGATTATGGCACTGAGAAAAGAAGATGGTTCTGTAACAAGAAATAGAGGCGAAATTTTGACAAGAGTGAAAGATTTCTACTCCAAATTATATGAAAGGGATGATACATGCACTCCAGACATCATGAAAGATACCAGTACCAGAGTTCCTCCAGTCCTTCCAGCAGAAGTTGCACATGCAATCAAGAACATGAAGCGGGGGAAAGCTCCAGGAGAAGATGGAATTACTGTAGACATCATACAAGAAGCAAGTGGAGAAATCGAAACAGTACTCGCCCAAATTTTCACTCGATGCCTTAATGAAGGAAAGATTCCTGAGGATTGGAACACCGCTACAATGATCCTGCTACATAAGAAAGGTGACATTGAGGATCTCGGAAACTACAGACCTATCAGCCTCCTATCAGTAGTTTATAAAATCTTCACTAAAGTTCTTTCACACCGCTTGAAGGTAACACTGGACATGGCTCAACCGAGAGAACAAGCTGGATTCAGGAGTGGCTACAGCACAATAGATCATATCCACGTACTGAGAGAACTAATTGAAAGAGCGAGGGAATATGAACTTCCATTGTGCATGGCTTTTATCGATTATGAAAAAGCCTTTGATTCGGTGAAACCATCAGCAGTTACAATGGCTCTGAAAACCTGCGGTATTGAAGATGCATACATTAATATTATTAATAACATCTATGAAAATGCAAGTGCAAAGATTCGGCTGTTTGAAAATACAACACACATAAAAATTGGAAAGGGAGTGAGACAAGGTGACACCATATCTCCGAAGCTCTTTAATGCCACATTGGAGAGTGTTTTTCAGTCGCTGAGCTGGGAAAACAAAGGGATAAAGATTAATGGAGATTATCTAACCCACCTTCGTTTTGCTGATGACGTAGTCATTTTTGCAACTACCCCATCAGAGCTGCAGAGTATGATCCAGGAACTTGCTGACAAGAGTAAAGAAGTGGGATTAAAAATGAACTTTCAGAAGACAAAAGTGATGTTCAATGCTTTTACAAGAAATGAAGATTTATTGATTGATGGAGAAAAGCTGGAGATAACAGACACGTACGTTTATCTTGGACAGCAGATATCAAGTGAGGGTCACATTGATGAAGAAATTAATCGGCGTACAAAACTTGCCTGGAGAGCATTTGGAAGAAACAGCATAATTTTCAAGAGCAATATGCCATTATGTCTTAAAAGAAAAGTGTTTGATCAATGCATCCTTCCAGTGCTTACGTATGGTGCAGAAACGTGGACCTTAATTAAAAGAGACATACAAAGGCTGCAGACAACTCAAAGCAGCATGGAGAGGTGCATGCTTGGTGTAACCAGGAGAGATAAGAAGAGGAACTCGTGGATCCGAAAAATGACAAGAGTGGAAGACATCATGATCAGAGTTAAATCCCTGAAATGCCAATGGGCTGGACATACTGCCAGAAGGACAGATCATCGATGGACAGCTGCAATTTTAGATTGGATTCCAAGGGACAGGAAAAGACCCAGAAGAAGACCACATGGGAGATGGGTGGATGAAATTCGAAAGTATGCAGGGGTGACATGGAGGAGACTGGCACAAGACAGACCGTTGTGGAGGAAACTTGGGGAGACCTTCGTCCAGCAGTGGATTGATAATGGTTGACAATGATGATGATGATATATATATATACATATATACACACACTGTATATATATATACATATATACACACATATATATATATATATATATATATATATATATATATATATATATATATATATATATATATATACACACACTGAGTGGTCACTTTATTATGACCACCCCCTCAGTACTTCGTTGCGCCACCTTTTGCGTTCAATACTGCTTCGATACTTTGTGGCATGGACTCCACGAGATGTTGATAGGTGGTTCGTGGATTCTGAGACCATGATTGATGAATAGCACTTTCCAGGAGTGTGAGATTGCAGGGTTGTGGATCCAGCTGTCTGATGGCTCATTGAACTTCATCCCACAAATTCTCAATGGGGTTGAGATCTGGAGATTGTGGGGGCCACCTAAGCAAAGTAAACTCACCGACATGTTCCTGAAACCAATAATGTACAATACGAGCACTATGGCAGGACGCATTTATCTTGTTGAAAGTAGCCATCGCCATTGGGATAAACGATCCACATGACAGGATGCACTTGGTCCGCAACGATGTTTAGATATGATGTGCCAAAACGATTTAATTGGCCCAAAGCATGCCAGGAAAACATTCCCCAAACCATAACGTTGCCTCCACCAGCTTGAAGGGTTGTAGCAATGCATTTGTGGTTCATGCTTTCGTGCTGTTTCCGCCAAATTCTCACTCGGCCATCGGCATGGTGCAACTGAAAACGTGATTCATCGGACCACATAATTTATTTTCAATTATCGACTGTCCAATCCTTGTGCTCCTGTGCAAACTGGAGACGTTTTCTCTTGTTAACTGCAGACAGCAAAGGTGTTCGAACAGGCCTTCGGCTGCCATATCCCACCCAATGGAGTGTACGGCGAACAGTGCGTGCAGAGATCATTTGAGGGGATCCTTGATTAAGATGGTCTGTAATTGCCTGCACTGTTGCCCTTCTGTTGTCTGTTACCAGTCTGGACACTCTCCGTTCCGCCCGAGCAGTCACTATTCGATGACGACCACACGTTGCGCGTAGAGACTCAGTTTTTTGGCTGACAGTCCAGTCTTTAAACACTTTAACAACAGCTGCTCTGGAACATTTCACGAATGCGGCGGTTTCGGTGATACTCGCTCCATGGCTCCGAGCTCCTACAATCATCCCACGTTGAAAGTACGTGAAATCGCATTTTTTTACCCATCTCGTCACCCAAAAATCACTTCTACTTCTGTCGCAAGTACTAAGCTTTCCTTTTTTATACTAGAATCGCCCTCCGGCGGCAACAGCGTGCATCCATAGCTCATTTGCTTAAAACTGTCAGGTGGTCATAATAAAGTGGCCACTCAGTGCTGACGGACTTTCAACGTGGGATGATTGTAGGAGCGAGTATCACCGAAACCGCCGCATTCGTGAAATGTACCTGAGCAGCTGTTGTTAAAGTATTTAAAGACTGGACTGTCAGCCAAAAATTGAGTCTCTACGTGCAACGTGTGGTCGATTGAATTAGAGATACCTTTCTAGTAACGTGTAGCACCACCTTTCGTCCTGATGACGGCGGCGATTCGTCTCGGCATGGACTCGACAAGACACCGGAAGCGTTGGGAAGCCATACAGGTTCACGACCCCTGAACAAGCTCCCACAGTTCACGAAGATTTGATGGAGGGGAGTCAGAGTTTCGAACATCTCGCTCGATGGCATCCCAGATGTACTCGATGGGCTTAAGGTCAGGTGACCTAGCTGGCCAAGGAAGCGAGGTCACGTCGGTGGAGTGTTCATCCAACCATTCGGATACAATTCGGGAGCTGCATTGTCAGGATGAGGTCCCAAGTGGGATGTTGAAGACGCACAAACGGGAGCAAATGGTCGTCCAGGTTATCCCGGTAACGTTGACGTGTGAGGGACGATGTCACACGTACCAGGGGTCCCATTTCAGTCCACGTAAACAATCCCCAGACGAGAATGCCACCGCCACCAGCTTGAAAAGTACCCTGCTTGCAAGAAGGATCCATCGCTTCATGTAGTTTGCGCCGTACTCGTATCCTGCCATCCGCATGTACCAACGTGAATATCGACTTATCAGTCCAGGCAACATTTTTCCACATGTCTAGAGTCCAGTGGCGATGTTCCCGCGTCCATGCTAATTTTTGCACCCGGTGATGTGTGGTCAGCAGCGGTACCCTCGTGGGACGATGGCTTCTGTACCTCATCGCGAGGAGATGGTTCTGGATGGTGTGGCTGCTTACACGTTTTTGTGCACCAGCGTTAAAATGCCGAGTGATTTCTTGCACTGTGGCCCGTCTATCCGCTGTTACAATGCGAGCTAGCCGACGATGGCCCCGCTCATCTACACGTTGTTGTCTACGGCAGTTGGCCCTTGCAAGGATGGTTTTACCGGATTTGATGTACTCACGGTGCACCCGTGACACAGTGGATCGTGAAAATCCCAGTGCCTGCACGACTTCCGTGATGGAGTGACCCATTCGTCGGGCCCCGGCAATTTGCCCATGATCAAATGCGCTTAGATCCTTCGTCTTACCCATACTGCGTCCGACTCTTACTGATTCCCGTCGCATCGATCCTTATATTGTCGGATCGCTGCATGCGTTATGTCGTTTCCGTTTACAGGGCCGTGCACAGCGCCACATTTGCATAGGCAGCACAGCTTTGAAGCTGTGCTGCCTATTTCTTAAACGTGATACGACTTTGTGAATCAATATTATAGTGTACAGAATTGCATCAACGCTCTGATGCAATTCTGTACGCTGTAAAGATTGATTTTGGTTGCGATTCCAGTCACTGAATTCGCCACATCGTTCCACTACTGTTACTGGAAAAATGAGCCAATCCCGTAAGTGCGTAAAAGCACCTAACAATTATTTTTGGCTTACGAATGCAAATTTACTTGGTAAACTCTCCGTATGACTTGCATTAAAGAAAATTTCTCATAAATGTGAATTTTCCAGCAGCGTGGGATTGGATTTGAAATTTGTTTCTACATTGGAATGGTCAGGTTTGAAAACTGTTTCAAGCCGTCAGGATACGTGAGCAATATGCGGGTGACTTGCTTCAGAAAGAAGGTATTGCAAAGGGTAGATTAGAACTACCATGTAACATTTCGATATATCCGTCATAAATAACACTACGCCCGTGGGGAAATGGGAAAGTGCTGGCTTGCGTGATTTCGACAAATTGACCCGTGCTTTTCCAACTTCTCACACGCGCAATATTACCCAAAGAATATAAAGAGTGCTTCTCGCTGTAGAGGCAAATCTCCTCTTCAAGGCCGTGGAGATCTATTGGTTTCAAAGGTAGCGGCGGAAAGCGTTGTTTGAGTAATGCATCAAAACATAATCATAGAAGCCAGATCTCATTTATCATCGAATGTAGTGTTCGGTAGTTGAGTGGTCAGAAGCATGGGCTTCTTGTTAATCATCCAGGTGATGCTCCGGTTCGAGTCTGTGGGTGTTCTTATGCTTGGCTTGCGGCAGTTGCTCTCTCGCTTTTCTGGAATGAGTAGTCTCAAATTTAAATTAGGGAAGGACGACTGCTTATCGCGTGAATGGGCATGGTGGTCGTTGAACCCCCGGAAGAAAAAAAATTGACAGCGATACCCAAAGTTGAGATTCTAAGACGTCACGAATTGGTATGTGTTACGGTAAAAGCTTCTCAACGCAGCTTCGAAATACATTGCGTCTGTTAAGTTTCCTAAGTACTTGTTTTTGAGGTCTGAACTACGTTACGATTAGTTCTCAGACGCACCCACAGTGGCGACGGCCTCTGCGGTGACATAAGCCAAGATACCGTTAGCGCTATGTCACTGCCACGTCTGCTTGATCGATTGTCAGTGACCCCGATTGATTTGGCGCGACAGTGAAAACAAAACAAGACGATTTATCTATGATCTGCTGCTTTGGTGTTCGACATACTGTGTTTCGACATTGAAATCTCCCCACCCGGGAAGAATGATACGAAAATCAGCAGCTGAGCAGGTATGGCATGTTTCAAGATGTTCTGGAAAAAAAAAAAAAAAGCGCGATTCATACCACATCAGCAAAGTCGGTACGACCCATATACCAAGCGACAATGCGTGCAGTGGAATGGACATGCCTTCCAAAATAAAAGAAGTCACGCATATCAGAATGCAAGAATAAGATAATGCTCTTCGTTTTCTCCGATGATTGACGAATAAATGACAGCGTTTACCTTCTGAACAGTGAGGATTCTGATGCACTGCATTGTGTTTTTGTCCATTATGCAAATATCATAGCTTGAATAGACAACAGTTGTGGCAGGATGGTTGGATTCCTCACCAGATAATACTGCAGCGCACCATCGACCATACATTTTCTGGTGAATTTGTTCTCTAGATGAAACACCTTATTTACCAGACCTGATTCCGTGCAATTTCTTCCCAAAATTATGAAGTTCACTGAAGAAAATGTGCATTGAATCCAACGGTATGATCGGACTTAATAAATTATTGCTTCCAAATCGTTTTCAGACGTGCTTTTACGTATGGAGAAATATATGTAGCAAATCATAAGTTGCACGGAACTTACTATAAAAAGATACTGTGTGATGTATGTTAACTTCAAAATTTTTTCGTATGCTGCCCTTGTGGCGCAGTAGTCTAAGCGCTGGCTTCTGACCATTCGTCCGAGATGGGTCTGGGCTCGAATCCCGGTGCGGTATGGATGATATGTTTTTCTTGGGGCACTGGCTCTTTCCCCATCCTTGGAATCAGTGGCTCTAAATTAGGGACGGGTGACGCACATAGTTGCTCATGGTGGTACCCCCAGTTAAAAATAATCGTATGCAAATCATGCGTACGCGACAGGTTAGGATGGTGATGTAGTTAGTCCCCGCTCCCCCCGTATTTATTTTCTTTGCATGGCTGCAGTTAAATGGTATCTTTGACGAACCAGGTGCACGTAAAAGGAGTAATCAGTTTCTTATTTAAAGCCACTGGTGGTAACAAAAGAAAAAGAGAATTGTCGCCATAACAGAATGAACACGGCGTTTGTGACTTGCTTGGAATTCGCGCGGAGACCTGTCTATTCAGGGCACTAGAACCTTTTTTTTTTTTTTGCTTTTTTCGACTATCCATATGAATATTTCTTCGTCGTGGTATTGTGATTCCACATGTGCCAGCAAGAACTTCAGTCTCATTCTCGCACAACGCAATCTTACCATAGTTATTCTTCAGTGGAACAGGATTTTGCTCCGTGTCAGTGGTATTGGAAATTAAGGATTAAAGCCTTAGATTTCAGCCACGCATGACGATTCTTGTAACGCGGATATCCCGCATAAACTGCCTTGGATGCGTTTTCAACCTGTCTCGTGCACCTGATTGAGCGTTTCTGCGTATACATGCCAATGTATTCATTGCATGTGTCCATAAAGTAGCATGTAAATTTACAAGTCAGGAAAACCATAAAGTAGCATGTAAATTTACAAGTCAGTGGCTAAAAACTATGAGATGTTTGCTGAAAATTTCTCAACAAATTGTGAAGATGTACTACAGAGGTGAAGACATGTGCCAAGATGACAAATCTGCAGCGAGGCATTCCGTCTGCGCAGCTCAGCTGGGAGAGCGACTTACTCTGAAGTAAGAAGGGTTCACGACTTTCATGGCCGTCGCGGACAAACTAGTGTTTTCTAAAAAAGTTATTGCTATTTTACTACAAAAAGACAGCCGCAATTTGTCCTGTTGCGAAATAGCATTTTGTCCTCAATATGTTCCTAACTGCTGAACATTAAGAAAGCTAAAACGGGCAGTAAGTAGCACATCAATAAAAAAAAGATGAAATTTTGCATCCAGTTTAGAGCGCGTCGCCTTGATGAAGTAATGATTACAATTCACACCTCTCTCTCATTTCAGTGAGCTTAATAGTGTTTAAGGGCTTTGTTGACGTATCGTTCGGGTTTGATGTTGAAGCCTAATTGCAGCTCATTGTTGATATTATCAAGAAAATACAGGGTAATTCAAACTGTCTGCCCCGATTACAAATTACAATAATTGATTTATGAACATAGATCAAATTGTTGCACAATAAAGAAGGAAGTTTAGAATTTTGTTTCCACACCTTACAAATGTTCTATGTGACACCCCTGGGTCATGCGGACAACATCTAAATGGTTATCCGTTTCACGACATTCATTATGAAGCATGTCCGTAGTCACTAATGCCAGTGCAAGCTGAATGCGGATATTTAGTTCTTGCAGTGTTCTCGGCAAAGGTGACACATACCCATGATCTTTGGCATACCCCCACAAAAAGAAGTCCCAAGGGGTAAGGTCCGGAGACCTGGGGAGACTATTTTCAAACTCCAGCACGCAAAACGCCTTTTCTGCTGCGGTCGCTCTTCTTCCCACTGGCTTTGGCGCACGGGCAGCTCACTTTCCTACGTCACCATAGCAACACAGCAATAGGTTCCAGTAAAATTGTCAACTTCCTTAGTAAATAGAAATGGCGGGGACTGCGCCAAGGAGCAGCTCCTTCTAGGAGAACTTGATATCTGTTTTCTGGGGAACTTTTCTTTTTCCTTCATTCAATTTTATTCCAGATCATGAGACGAGGAAATGCTTCTTTAGAAACTATTTCGATTGTTGGCCACCGTAAATGTAACGCACTCGGCTAGATATCGAGAGTTCTGTTGGTTCAATTCCACAGCGGCGGCTGAAAAACAATTTTTCGGTTGCTGTGTGTTTCTAGAACGTGGTTAAGAGCGATGTATTTATTTATTTACTGTCGCCACGTATTTGGAGTACTGCTGAATATTCCCTACAATCAATGTTCCCTCTTAATTGCGCGTGCGGCCGCTCAGTGACTTAACTTATTTACTTCTGTATTTCTGATTACTTTTGTAATCAGAAATACAGGGTGATTCATAAAAAAGTATAGAGTTTTAGCGCACTATAAAACAAGAACAATGCAAGGTATTTTATGTTACCTGTAACAGAATTGTAGGAGAATGTTTGAAGTTTTTTTAGAGACAGTCACAGATGTTCTGTGTGTGCACCCTTAGTCGCACGACACACATCGAGCCGGTGATCCATTTCAGCCCAAACGCGAGGTAAGATACTGGGTAAGATATATGAATCAAGTGCAGTGATAGTGGCTGTGATACGCTGTTTCAGCTCCGCTAGATCAACAGGAAGGGGAGGGCGAATACCTTGTCTTTAACGTACCCTGCCTTTCCTGTTGATCTAGCGGAGCTGAAACAGCGTATCACAGCCACTATCACTGCACTTGATTCATATATCTTACCCAGTATCTTACCTCGCGTTTGGGCGGAAATGCATTACCGGCTCAATGTGTGTCGTGTGACTAAGGGTGCACACATAGAACATGTGACTGTCTCTGAAAAAACTTGAAACATTCAATACAATTCTGTTACAGGTAACATAAAATATCTTACATTGTTCTTGTGCGTTGAAACTGTATACTTTATGAATCACCCTGTATAAAGAATTGTTTGAAAGGTATTTCAGAACTAAATTCGAAAACAATGTGATAATGATGATTACAAAATGTAAGGAAGGAAGTCTTTGTCAGCCCTTTTTACTTTCTGTGCTGTAATTGTGTTTCTGCTTGTTAATGCTGCTACGCCCCTCTTGTCCTGTGCTGATATTTGTAAGCGTGAGCAAAAACTTCACGCAGATTCCATTGAAAAGGAATTATAGGAACAGCAGTTAAAAAAAAAAAAAAAAAAAAAAAAAAAAGCGGTAGTTTTTTACTTTGTAATTTTCGTTTTTATTGTATCATGTCTTCTGAAAATGTACTCTATAATGCATAAACTTTCTACCCCGAACTTGCGGCAAAACAGTATAAGTCACGTTGCTTGAAACTTAAGATAATGGCGCCGTTTTAAAGTAGTATATTAAGGCGCCAGTAGAAAGAAAAATGGGCCCATTTGAGTGTGAACAGATGATGTTTTATCCATTGGCTTGGATCCGTGGCTTCTTCTATTGCAGGGAGAGAACCCTTCCAGTTGTAGACCACAATGCTTAATGACTTTTGTGCAGATGTCGTTGGAGAGAAAGAGGGAGAAGGACCTTCTACTTTCGCGCATGATGGATCAGGTGGAAAGGCCGTTATCCATAAGAGAAACCATTTGGAAGCGAAGATAACAAGGTACTTCAGAGAACAACGAAGGATACAGGGGGAGAAGAAACTGAACTCGCTGTCAAATGCTCGGTGAATAATCTCGCAATGATTTTTCTCGTTTCTCTCTCTCTCTCTCTCTCTTTCGATCTCTTTCCTTTTCTTTTTTCTCTTGGAGTTCTTCCAATTACAAACTTTATAAGAAAAGGATGGGGAAATACTGTTCCCTAACATGTTTGCCACGTTTTCCGGCCTTTTATTCGTAGTTCTTGTCAGACATATTGTTTTTCCGTTCGTGGATTCTTTGATCTGCTTTTATCGCTCCCTTAGGAGTTGATAATGTGTAGTTATAAGTGCTTTTGAAAAAACGAAGTATATTTTCGTGCAAAAAATGAAGCTTGCTAATAATAACAATTTTGGGACAAAGAACATTTTACCAAGTGAATACTTGTGTAGCAATAGTTAAATGTGGAATACGTATATACATGTGTATGTACACCGAATGTTATTAGTCTTCCGCGTGATTGCCTTTGTAATGTGTTAACTCTAGTAGTCATATGTATGTGACCAGAAAAATGGGGGAGCGCAGTTGTTAGCTGAATAAATGGTAGCCCAGTTAATTATCAAAGTAAAGTTGGTTGAATTTCTGTAAGTAGGAGTAAAAAATTAGTTTGTGCTTGCTAATTTAGGAGTGCGTGGTGGTTCTCTTCCGTTATTTACGAAGAAAAAAATATTTTTGTACAGCAGGCAAGAGGCAGCAATAAATGTGGTTGATTAGTTTACCGTAAGAAAAAAAAATGAGATGAACTTTGTTAATTATCATTTGTAAGCATTTGATCGAATAATGTTAAATTAGAGGTTATTGGGAAGTAAAACGGAGGGCTTTGAACCTTGCCGTTACAAACACACGCACACATTGTACTTTAATACACGTCTAAGATTTTTTTCTCTATAAGATACACAGCTGACCTCATTAATGCAAATTTAAGAAGAAAAACAATGCTCAAACTTTATGTAATTATGTTTTAAAAGTACGTATTTTGAAATGACCTAATGCAAACAAGCAAAAGAATGCTGCAGGTGAAACATTTCTAGCAAGGTCTATACTCCAAAGAACTGTTTCTTGGCAACATCCCTGTCTTCATGCCGGTCGGTACCACGCTCCGTTGCCGAACTCCGGGAACTCATTACCTCTAGTTTATACAAAATATAGCTTAGGACATCTTCGGCGCTCTAGTGGAGTCGATGCCACGCAGAGTATAAGCGGTTGCCACGACGGAAAGTAGCGCCTAACACTATTATACTTCGATTCACCCCAAGATGAGCCTATGCACTTACTGAGCCTTCCGAAACAGGCGAGAGTTATGTTCATCCGCGTCACTCTCCACTGTGTCCTGCTGTTAGCACTTCCCAATCACTTCCCCCATCAACTCATTGGCATCCTTGTCTCCCAAACACTGCATATCTACGCATGCGTGTGTTGGTCTAATTTTAAAACTTAATTTCTGAAAATAGTTCATTTTTAGATTTGTCTAAAATAAGTATATGTACTTATAAGTAAACAGTAGGGCAATAAATGCGTTGGTATTCACGGGAAATGTTTAGAACTACTTTTAGACGCGGCGATAGATTTCACGTACCTTCCCCTTCAGTGTGATCTTAAGGTGAAACGAAGTTATAGGTCGGTGGCCATACTCTAATGGGCTCACGAGTGTATAAACTTCCAATTCTCTCTTATTGGAAGTTACATAGTTTTTTGGGGGGAATATCCTCTGTCATCAAAAATAGGCGATTTCGTATTTTTTGAATGGATTGTTCTGAAAATGTCAAAGGCAAAATTAGAATTTTCAGAGCAGTTACCAAGTACCAGATTTTGGCGTGAATATAAAAATTCTTATGCTAGCAGCAATCAGCTTGTCATGCATCTACAGAAAGGGATCATGTTCCCTAATTTCGTGAAAAAATTTGCTTTTTTCTTATCGTGGAAGGTGTACGCCACCCCGTGTAATAGTTGTTATTCGGCCTCTAGTGAACGTGGTGAATCAGTTTCTTTGCTGGCTCTTGTTTAAAAATTTCCGCAACTCGATTGTTAAGAACTCTCGGGTTCTGTAATTTGTTAATGTCAGGTGACCTAGCCACCTGTCTTTTACTTTCTTCATTTCGTAGTTTATCGTGCTCTGGATATCTCATTGAGTTCAAGAAGGGGTTCTTTTGGGCGTGATGTCCTCGATTGCGTATCTGCCCTTCCACTTTCGTCCCCTTATCACGTAGGTTGGTTTTGCAGTTCTTTGGTGCACGTCTGTGTACACTTCCTCACGCCCTTGCTCAGATGCCAAACCCTGTCCCACTTTCATCGAGACGTTTCCCCCGTCGAATTTTCGTCGTAGGTGACTAGAGCAGAACTAGTTCGGTGCACGACCACACACACATACATAAGTTTGAACAAAAAAACAACAACAAAAAAACACGATTTTTCTTACCCCCGTATTTTTTTTAACTTGTACTGCGCTCTATTTGGAAAAACAGCGTTCATTTACTAGAAATAAAGAAAACGTTGTACCTCTCGCTTGACAGGGTCTTCTGATTCGTCAGTTGCTTGAGGAGTAGTTAAGTCTTCTATTGTTACTGTAAAAATTTCGTCTTCCTGTTTCTCTTAACCTGGTTATTAAGCCGCAAAACGAACCCAACCTTTTACTTGAGTTTTGTGCTATTTAAAAAAAAAAAAAAAAAAACTACATTTCGTTAGCACTTTGAGTCTGTTATTTACGTCAAGAGTAAGAGAGTTAAAAATTTCTTAAGATTTCCCGTTAAAGTTGAGCTACCTTAACCCAGTAGTCTGCATGTAGTACCGTGGGTGGAAAGCGCAACTCTTGGTTGAACCACCCCGGTGGCCAAGCGGTTTGAAGCACTGGATCCTGACAATTCGTCCGAGTTGTGCTCGCGTTGGAGTCCCGGATGTAAGCGCTAGCTTCTGCCCATTCGTCCGAGGTGGTTACGGGTTCGAATCCCGATGAGGTATGGATGTTGTACTTGTCTTACGGCACTGGCTCTCTCCCCTTCCCTGGAACCAGTGGCTCTAAATTAGGGACGGGCGACTGGTTTTAGCCCATTGAGTTGCTCATAGTGGTCGTTAAATCCCCGAAGAAGAGACGCGGGTGAGGAATTGGTGGTGTGTTTAAGTAATGGCGTTAGTTATCACCATTCTTTTTAACCAGTGGCTCTAAATTAGGTACAGGCGGCAACTTATGGCCCTTAGAATTGATCATTATGCTCGTAGTCGCCGATGGCCAAGTGTTCAACATTCGTGACTGCCGCGGAAAGGTCTCAGGTTCGATCCCAGGCAGGTTCTACGATCGCTTGAACCCCTAAATATCCGCCGTGCGACGGATGGGAACGGTATGCAGACGAACCCTGGGCAGTGAACCCCGGTTATAAATAAGGGCGTCTTCCTCCCCCTTTCTACCTCGCTTCCGTGTGACTTTCCTGTCGGACACTCTAGCCCAAATCTCCTAGCTTCCTATTTCTAAGGGTTGTTTAAGATCTGGGGTCAGACTCTCCCTTCCTAAAATTCTTTACATAATCTCTAAAATCTCGTGTTGCTCGTTAAGCACAAAAGCAAAGACAGCACCAGGGGGCGTTAGTGGTTTGTTTATATAACTAGTTTAATATTAATCTTCGATTGTCTTAAGTGGTTGCAATAGTTGACTATCATTCTGTGGTAAATGAATGGGTGCCATTTAAGACACTCCTAAGTACTTTTAATAGTTATGTTTTGTTATGTTTGACTCCAAAGCTTTAAAATAAATGAAGTGGTACCGCAGAGAAAAACATTCTCTAGATGTGTGATCTTTTCTGTGCCTTAATGAGGAAAATCTCTAGAGTCTGTATAAAAACGCGAAATAAACCGTATCACTTTTCTGTTGTACTAGGCTCCAGTAACTCGGTTATTGCTTTGTTAGGTTTCAAAATACTTAATTGCGGACATAATGGGCACGGGAAGTGTTTCATTTAATGGCCTCAAATTTGTAAGATGAAGCGGAAAAACAACTGCTGTTATCAGGGCAAGCACTTTAATGCTGTGTACAAATTGGAAGTTATCTCATTCTAAGAAGAGAAACAAGCAAAGCAGGAGTTTTAAAAAAGAACAGACATAAATCAGTGATTACAATTTTTGGTGATTTTTTAAAGTAATTTTTATATTTGTTTTTCAAATCTGTTCTGAAATTTATATTTATGTTAATGGTGGGGGCTGTCTGTATTTGTGTCGCTATGTACTGGGAGATTGTGAGATATAAACTCATTAATTTCTCTCTTGAAATAATTTCTCTCTTGAAATAGATGGCATGTAATTCACCACTGGGAAAAAAATGCCGTTTGTGTGTGTTTTCGAAACGTGTACCTTGCCTGAACTATCGCTGGAGGTGAGGTGTGTGTGTGTGGGGGGGGGAGGGGGAGGGTAGTGCAGGATTATTTCAAAGCCTCGATGTGTGATAAGGCTGCCTTTGTTGGATATAGGTCTTTAGCGTACAGGTCTTGGGATTTGTGCCACTATCTTGGTTGCGCCTTTTTTAAGATTTTCATTTTATCTTTTGCGTGCGTGTATGTGTAATACAGTCGCACCTCGATTAATCGCCCTCCCCCAATTTAAACCGCCACTTCAGCCCTCCGCTCACAGGTAACAAATCTGATCTTAAATATAAATGTCTTCATTTAATCGCCACCTCACTGACCGCCATTCACTAGGACATGCTTGCGCCATTTTGTAGTTTCTTTATTGGAGAATAATACCCAGCTGAGCCGCCTCTCAAAATATTCACTCGGAAATGGACTTTCCGAATCGTCCACCTTGTTTTCTGAAGTGTGCCTTAAAAGCATGGTAGGGGGGTTGCCCTCGAAAAAGATTTGATGAACGGCTGTGATAACAGCCACCGTTGTGACCGCTTTCATGAATTAAAAAAAAAATGATGCCGTTAGTGAAGTATGGTCAGCTGCGGAAAGTCAAGGACAGTGTGATTTATTGCATCTGACAACAGCAAGACGACTGACGTGTGTGTGTGTGCGCCCGCCCGCTGTACCGAAGTTTACTAAACGGAGAGATGGGGACTAATATCCCTGCTCCTGTAGTATTCCCTTTACAATCTGACCAAACGACAGTTTAACTGCTGGGTCTGACATTTCCTGTCTCACATTTCACACTTCGGGTTTCAAAACCTCTTGGCCGGTCCGGTGGCGCAGTAATCTAAGTTTGTGATCATTCGTCCGAGATGGGTCCGGATTCGAATCCCGGTGAGGCATGGATGTTGTATTTGTCTTACGTCACTGGCTTTCTCCCTTCCCTGGAACCAGTGGCCCTAAATTAAGGACGGGCGATTGTTTATAGCCCATTCAGTTGTTCACGGTGTTCGGTAAACCCCCAATAAAAATTAAAAAAAAGAAGAAAAACCCCTTGTCACCCAACGTATTCGGTAGTCACTCTTTCACGTAGCCACTGCTTGTTGTGTGGACTTTTTTCATTCAACCTTTTTGTTTAAATTGAATCATCCTGAAATAGTTTGTGAGGATATTTTGATATGCAAATTTGAAGATCGTAATCCTGAATCTAGCCACCAGGCATTAGCAAATCACTTTTCCAATCTTATTGGCAAGTCAATTGGCAGAATAGTATAGGAGACATATTTAGCAATAAACATAAATGGATGGGATGTGGAAAACCACTACACTTAGTTAAAAAAACATTTAATAATGACAAGCTCGCAATTCAGAGAAAGCTCTTATTCTACGGATTAGTTTGATAAGTGCCAAGCATGCTGTTATTACGGTTGATTTTTTTTTTTTTTTTTTTTTTGGTAGGGGGTTTAAAGACCACCGTGAGCAACTCAGTAGGCTATAAGCAGTCAGTCGCCCGTCCCTAATTTAGGGTCACTGGTTCCAGGGAAAGGAGAGACCCGGTGCTGTAAGACAAACACAACATTCATGCCTCACCGGGATTCGAAATCAGACACTTCTCGGACGAATGGTCAGAAGCCATCGCTTAGACCACTGCGCCACTGCATGGGGTGGCCCGATAAAATTATTGTTGAAAACCAGAATACAGCTTCAGGAATGGTTGAATTCAGATTCAGAAATCGGTCTGGAGTGCGGCATTGTGAAACAGCTAAAAATCCTCTGAAAGTTCAGTGGACGAGACAAATAAAGTTCGGTTGGAAATCATATTTGGCTATGAATTTAAAGAGATGGATGAATCTGGGGTGTTTTACAGGATGATGATACCCGATGAATCGAATTCAAACAAAAACGAGAAAGGTTGCAAAAAGATGAAAGGATAGCAAAACTTCACTGCGTTAATGCCAATGGCACTTATATACGAAACATTGACATTATTATAGGGACATGTTAGCTATTTCATTGTTATAAGAATTTTCGCCATGAACTACATTTTCAGAGTCAGAGATCCCATACTTAAGAACCTGTGTTTGTTGCATTTCTTTTTTATACTGTCATTCAATTAATTTTACCCCTTTTTTATATGCACCTTTTTCAACCGCCACCCTCGCTTACCGCTAGTTTAGTACAATGAACAAAATGTGGCGGTTTAACAAAGTTCAATTGTGTCGTGCTGCAAAAGAAGAAGCTAAACGATAAAGTGCAGGTCATTCAGGATGCATGATAGCGATTTTCAGACTACAATGCTAGTCGAAAAGCTCTTTCTCCACCACCGACGATATTTGATTTCATGGTGAATCATTGCTTGATGCTTACCAGAGTTATTTTCACTACCATAGAGCACAGACACTTCTACTCGTAAAGTGTGCCAGGATCTCTGCCTAATGATACTTTGAGTTAACTTCTGCATTTTTAGGACCCGACGAATCTGCAGCTTGCTCCAGTACGAGAATCGAGCGACAATAAACACACAAAGCCTTGTGGGAAAGTTTCATTGCGTTTTCGATACAATTTTAGAAAGGCCGATAGCAAATTTCATCAGGTTTGTTGCGAAGTCATAAGTAAACGTAAGCTTCGTCCAGCGTGACCCAGTATTTCCACCTTCCAGATGTGATCACATACTTCCACCTTTCACGGACCAGATGTGACCACATACTTCCTTCTACCTTTCATGGACCAGATGTGACCGCATGCTTCCACCTTTCACGGACCAGATGGGGCCACATACTTCCTTCTACCTTTCATGGACCAGATGTGACCGCATATTTCCATCTTTCACGGACCAGATGGGATCACATACTTCCACCTTTTGCGGACCAGATGGGACCATATACTTTCATGGACCAGATGGGACCATATACTTTCATGGACCAGAATGCTTCCCCCTTTTCATGGACCAGAATATTTCCGCCTTTTCATGGACCAGGTGTTTTTCATGCAAGCGACTCCTTCCCAAAATATGTCTTGGGATATACTTGTGTACTCAGCTGTTGTGATGGTTTTGTAGAAATAATATAAATCTCATTGGTTCCTGCGATCTCAGCTGAAATGAAACATTATGTCACAGGTTTTGTTCCTGAGAGCAACATCTTCACTCTCCGGATGATAGTTGCAAAGAAACTTGTGCTGATCCATGGATTTAACTGTTTTTACCAAAGGGGAGTTTCCACTGCGCGAAATTACTTTGGTATGTAATACAGCTAGGATGCCTTTCTTCGAAGTGTTGAATCCACCAGCCTTGCACACCTTCAGTGTTTGCTAATATTAAAGTATTTTTGTAGGCATCTTCCACGATTGACTCAATAGTCATTTACTTAGGGTTTGTGCCGACAGAGAAGGTTTAGAGTCCACTAGCTATGCCTGTTTTGGCTTTTGAGCCAAGTACCAGAAACAAAAAGACATTAGGAGGAACCTTAGAGGCCCACGACAGGAAAGTTGGTAGACAGTGAGAAGTCAGAATGCCTAGCTGCTAGGCTAGTGGTAGACAGAGGTCAGAATGCCTAGCTGCTAGTGGTAGACAGAGGTTACAATTTCTAGCTGTGGGTATGTGAAACTCATTTTTTTTTCACTTATCCATTGTGTTTAGCTATAGTAACCAGTAGAAATACACTGGCGTGCAAAAATTAAGGACGAGACGGGTTTTCGAATGTAACGTCGTGCAGAAGTGCTCCGCATCGACTCAAATCATACCATAAGATCCCCAAGATGTAAGAATATGGGACAAGTGAGCAAAACCGTCCAAACAAAGAATCCAAAGGATACAAAGGCACTTTATTGAAAAGGTAGCTTCGAGCACAACTGGACAGAAGACAGAAACGTCCATGTGACAGGCTGCCAAGAAAAATCCAGTCTTTAGTAGGGGATATGAGCATCCCTGACTGCGTTGCAGGATTTACAACGTCTGTCCATGCTGAGGACGAGGTTGTCAAGGAGGTGTTGAGGCATCGCTGCCCATTCCTCTTGTAGCGTCAATCGCAGATGCGGAATCGTTGCTGGCGGCTGGTGACGTGCTACCAAGCGTCTCCCGAGAAGGTCCCACACGTGTTCCATTGGATTTTAGTCCGGGGACTTTGTGGGCCAATCCATGCGTTGAATATCTTCACTCTCCAACAGCTCTGCGACACCCACTGTACGATGAGGTGTAGCGTTGTCGTCCATGAAGAGGAACTCAGGACCCACAGCACCTCTAAACAGACGCACGTGAGGCAGGAGAACCTCAGTAGAATAGCGGACATCAATGACTGAACCTCCTTGGAAGATGTGGAGGTCAGTACGGCTACCAAGCATGATACCGCCCCAAACGAGAACTCCGCCACCTCCAAACCGGTCCCTTTCAGTGATGTTGGAGGTGTGATTGCGTGTTCTCTGCTCTCTCCAGATGTGTATACGTCCAGAATCGCTCGTCAGACTAAATCGGCTCTCATCCGTAAAGAGAACTCGACCCCATTGCTGATGTGTCCAGTTCTTGTGTTCCTGGCACCACAGAAACCGCCGTCTCCGATGAGCAGGCGTTAATGACTCACACCGTACTGGTCGTCGTGCAAATAGACCACCTTTGTGCAGCCTCCTGGCCACGGTAAAACGCGATAACGGATGTCCAGTTGTCTGTTACATTTGCCTTTGCGATTTCTCCTGCTGTGTGCCGTCTGTCTCTTCTCGCCTGTAGGACAATATACCGGTCGTCCGCCGCCGTGGTTGCTCGTGGACGACCACTGCTAAACTCTCGGACAGCTGTTCCTGTCGTTTGAAATGCTCTCCAAGCTCGTGAAACGATGCTGTGAGTGATCCCGAACTCCTCGGCCGCACTAGTCACACTTCGACCTTCTTCCAACTTCCCAATGACGCGACCTCGGGTAAAGTCAGCCAGATGTTGTCTACTGGATTGCCTGTTGGCCATATCATACGGTGGCAGCAACTCGACGTCGTTCAAACCGATGTGTACCGTGCAGTAGCTTTCACCGAATTGCTGAGCGTACACCGCCCATGTGCTTTATACTCTTCCTTCCGACACCCCCTCCCCCCGTCATGCTGCATATATGGGCATGCCCTACTGTACCGGACCCTAGTCCATCTCCTGAGCGGTCTTTCGGTCCGTTCTGCCCGCTCGTTCCGATGTTATGCTAATTTTTCCTGTTCGTCTTTAATTTTTCCACACCAGTGTACTTTGCACGAGGCTGATGTGTATATTGCACTCAAAATGCTTTCTCACAATTATTTCTGTGGTGGTGTTGCCTCCTCAGAATTGAATAAAAATCTATTTCTTCTTCTTCTTTTTGATTTATACTTTCTAAAAATTTAATTTCATGCCTCTTTGTGAATAAAAGTTCAGAAAAAAAGTCAAGTTAATTGGCTCGATTTCTACCAAAGTCGCTTGCATAAATCAATTAGCCTGCATGCAGTCATAGCTGTAGCGATGATGCTTCAGATGCTTCAGAATTGCATCAATATGCGTGCAAACACAGGAAACCAAAAATTAGAGATATTGCGGTTTCGAAGGGAAAACCTGTGATAGGCAAATTTAGCGATTACTGGAGATCGGTTATCAGCGTGGGTAGCTACGTCATATGTAAATTAGCATCATGACAACTTAGCACGTGGCGTGTAAACTCCAATAAAAGTACTCTACGAGAAGTGAAAAACGGGTCGTTTGACCACTTGATCTAGAAGTTTGCTGAATATATTGCCTTCAGTATGGAATTAATCTGAAACGGTATCGAGACAACGTTTAAGCACTGACAAGAGAAATAGAGCTATCGACATGCTACAGGCAGGTGTACCGTAGATCGATGTGGCTGCTGCTTTAGAAGTTTTGCAAAGTGTAGTAAGTCGTCTACACCCAAAATTTCTACGGCATGGAAATGTGGCAGATCGAACCAGTAGGACAACCCGCCAACGGTAACCGATAACTTGGGTACAGTTGGAAAATTTTGAGGGAAGCTATTGCAAGATCTGAGCTCATTAAGGCGTCTATTAAAACAAATTCTAAAAAACGAACACGTAAAATTTATGACTTCCAGAACAAAAGTACGAAACATTCTAAAAAAGAAATGCCTAAAATCTATCATGAACTATTTTCCGTCACTCTGGTTGTGATCAGGTTGCATGTAAACAAAGCGGAAAGACACTCTCTGTTCGGGAACAACGTTTGTCATTTTGTGTCGCCAAAGACGCACGCACACACATACACAAACTTCCTTTTATTATATTATAAATTTAGCAAGTGTTGAGCTAACAGACGGAGTCTTTCCATTTCTTCGTTTTTCAATTCAAACGATTATTTTTAATAAATATTAGTGAGCCAACTTTCGTGAAACGGTTCAAGTAAAATGCCATCTAGTTTAAATTGAAATTCCTCAATGGCACGGAATTTTGGGAAACGGAAAGCGTCGAAACCTGACCCTGGACGATGTCCAGTCGCACGCCAAAATTCACGGTGATCGGATGTGTCATGTCGTAGCTATGCCCGAGCAACTAAATGCCCCGAGTCTGGTATGGAGAGCGGATTTTTTCAATTATTATTAAAATTGTTCAGTTTTTTAATGGTCATTATTTTTATACGACACAACCAATCACCATGATACCAACCCCATGTCACTTACCTCGCCCTTCCCTTGCTCTGTGGCAAGTGTCACGGCAATCGGCTGAAGATCTTTGGAGGATATAGGTAACAAACGACCCCTTCTCAAAACTTGGAAAACCCCTAAAATGCAAGTTTTAGGACGATTGTACCTCAATGACAGGAAATTTCGGAAATCGGAACGCGTCGAAACCTGCCCATGGACGATGTCCAATCGCATGCAAAAAATCACGGTGATCGGATGTGTCATCTCGTACCTATGCCCGAACAACTAATTGTCTCCAGTCTCGTAAAGAGAGCTCCGCTCAACCAGGTGGCGGGATCGCTACCTGAACGTAAGTGCTAGGAGAAGGCATAGTATCACCAGTAGCCAACTCCGCAAATCATTTTGAGCTGCTCGTGGTGTCAAAGTATGTACGCAAACGGTGGGAAAACCATCTTCACGAGTACGGACGCAGAGCAAGGAGGCCGCTGAGATGTACATCATTGAAATCAGCTCACCATCGCTGAAGATGTACCCGAGTCCAACAATACAAGTCATGGAATTCAGAGTGGCACCCTGTACCTTTTACAGACGAATCGTGTTTCACTCTTTATTCTGAAACTGAACGAGGACACGTGCAGAGGCGATCCGGTACACGAGTGCAACCACACTATGTGTAGTCGGTCCACCCTTACCAATTTCAGTCAGTGTTGGTCTGGGCACGAGTGTGTCTTAATGGCCGTCGTTCCTTGTATGTTTGTCAAGGCAACATGAATGCCTCATTCTACCGAAACGAGATAATTGTACCCATTGTGACACTGTTTCACGCAGCTATTGGACACGCATTCAGTTTTCTTGGTGACAATGCAACCAATCTCCGTGCCTACTTCAGAAGCTGGAAAATCATGGGATTCAATCGTTACAGCTGCCTCTGAGGTCTCGTGACCTTAATCCTATAGAAAACATTTGGGACGCAAGAGGGTGACGTCTGTATAACCACCTGACATACCCCACTACACTAGCTGACCTCCGTAATGTGTTGATTGTAATATGAGACGAGCTGCCCTAGACACTCATCACTAATATCATTGCAAATATGCTTCGTTGGTGTCAAGACGTTCTTCGACACATAGGTTGCCTGTAATATGGGAAGAGCTGCCCCAGACACTCATCAATAATGTCATTGCAAGTATGCCTCCTAGGTGGCAAGACGTTATTCGACACATAGGTTGCCTGTAATAGGGGATGAGCTGCCCAGACACTCATCAATAATGTCATTGCAAGTATGCCTCGTAGGTGTGAAGACGTTCTTCGACACAAAGGTTGGGCTCCCGGGTACTGAAATCCAGAGGTATGGACGCTCTCCGAATTTACCATTTTGTCTATATTGCAGTGCTACTATGTTGTGTGCAGAAATTGCACAATAAATTGTTTTGTAATGGTAGTCTTTATCGCCTGTGTTACGTAATCCCACGGATGTTTTTTCAATGCGTGTTACTTGAGTCAGATACAACATACATAATTCATTTCACGCAGTATGCTTAACGTTTTGTGATCAGTGTGTTTTTTAATGCTTCGTTTGTGTGGTTATTTTAATTTTATCTTTGACGAGAAAAGTTTTTTAAAAGAAAAAAAAAAGTAAAAATGTAGTTTGCTACTTTGCGTGATGAAATGAAGATTTGTCTAGAGTTGTATGGAAATAAAATGTATGTGCGTACACAACCATTGAAACAGAAAACTTCCTGCGAAGCGCGAAACAAGTTATTTTAAAGGTCAATTAATAAAACAATAAATAATTGTTAGAACATTTCAGATCCCGATGAGGACAAAATAAGTACATTACAATTGAATGTGCAAGAAAGTGGGTGAAATGAACCTTTATGCCGAGGTATTAAAATATTGGACTATGAACCTCATAAAAACAAGAGACTAATTAAAGAATGCTTTTATATCCAGAAAAACAGTTCCGTGAACCTTTCTTCTTCTATTATAAATTGCATTTTCTACAACTTAATTCAAAAATAATACTTGCAAAATACATAAAGAAATATTTTAACTTAACTGGCAACTTTGATAGGAACTTGGCAATAAAATTTAAATTCTTTCTGTGTAAACGAAAGTTTTGGTATAGTTCCTATACATGGGGAACAGATCTTGATAACATTCAGGGGCCAGAAACGTCTGTAAAAACAAAAGAACTCTGAAGATGTGAAAAATAAGTGAAAGTTCTTAAAGTTAGAATTAAGTATATTAATCTGAATAAAGCCTGGAGTAAATGTTTTAATGGCTGTAGATAGTTTTTACTAGACCAGTAGATCTTTTAAAAAAATGTTATCTACAAACTCTGCTAATAATTTGGAAACTATCCGCGTACAGCGTACGTCTATATTCTACTATTGTAGAGTCTTCTTTTGGAATACCTACTTTTATTTATTTTAATTTTTGATGTAGCTTTAACTGTAAAAAAAGATATAATTTAATAGTAGTTTTTGCAGGAGTATAACATCTACACAATACCTCAGTAAGCCTTTTCGCATTCATTCTGCCTTAGAATCGAATGAAGATCTGTCTTTTTGAAAATGGTGAAGACAGTTTATTATTCGCCAACTTGTTTTATTGATTACTTTTCGAAACTGCAGTTGTTGGATGAGGCGTTAGGAACATAAAAGTAATGATAAAGATCGTGATACTTCAGCTTCATCCAAAATAAGTGGTCACGCAATTGCTCTTAAGCTGCATTCTGTGAAATTCTCCGTGCAAGGTGCTCCATGAATAACAGCGGTTTGTGTTTTCTAGAAGCTTTGGGGTGGTTATAGCTTTATGATGCCCCAAGTATACCATGTGCCGCAGTTATCGCAACATGGAAAATAAAATCAATAAGTACTCCATAGTTAATTACGGTGAAATCCCAATTTAACGTTTCTCAAGAGAGAGGTTAAATGGAAAGCTTTATATTTATTCATTCATGTATGTCTATTTAATCACAATTTCCGGTTACTGAAAATTAGATGCGAGTATTAAATCCTTTAATCTTTGTTCAATCTGATTAGTCAAGTTACTATGATTTTATATATATTACGTGCTTTTAACTATTAAATACAATTCATCACAGCGTTACAATAGGATCATCATAAAGAGTCGTCTTTCATAGCAAGTACTGTATAGTTATTAACTTTTTTCTTTCCTATTGGTCATCAGTCATATATTCCGCTTTATGTTAAATGATGATCAAATGTAGAGGATTTTAGGACGGGAGTGTCTGACCCCAGGTCTTAAACAACCCTTAGAAATAGGAAGCTAGGAGATTTGGGCTAGAGTGCCCGATAAGAAAGTGACAGGGAAGCGAGGTAGAAAGGGGGAGGAAGACGCCCTTATTTATTACCGGGGGGCCAGTACCCGGGGTCCGACGGCTTAACGTGCCCATCCGACGCACGGCCGATATTTAGTGGATCGAGCGTTCGTACCTGCGTGGGATCGAACGTTGCCCACTAGGCAACCCGTGGCCCTCATGCTCTTTATATTATTCTTGAAGGGCCCATTTTAATGATAATCTGCAATGGCAGTTCCATAAAAACTGAGAGTAAAATCACACAAAATGAAGAAATATAGGTACAGCAAAATATTTTATTCTTTTTCAAAGTATCTTCCTTCGGATGATTCAGCTTGAATAACGTCAGCATCTGTGTTGAATGTTGCGCCACGGAACTTCACTTTCATTGTTGGAAACAACCGGAAATCGCACGGTGCGAGGTCAGAACTATAGGCAGGTTGTGGAATGGTTTCAATACTGCATTTCGTGAGAAACTGTTGAACACAAGCAGCCACATGTGGGCCACCCATTCCGGTCGCTTAAGCGATATGTGTCGTCGCAGACGTTTCAAGACTGAAATGTAATACTCAGCATTGACAGTAACTTGTGG
Source organism: Macrothele yani (assembly GCA_039090855.1). NCBI lineage: Eukaryota > Metazoa > Arthropoda > Arachnida > Araneae > Macrothelidae > Macrothele > Macrothele yani. Next base: position 153,480,216 of record CM077027.1, on the reverse strand, counting down.
AGGAATGACATGCTGGTAGACTACACCTTTATGATCAAAGGAAATTATCATCATCCCTTTCCGAGCTGATTTGGTTTTGTGGACTTTTTCGTAGGAGGCGAGCCTGTGTGTTTTCAAACACTCGTTGCGCGCTTCGTGAGGGGTCGAAATAGTGGACCCATGTTTCTTCGGCAGTTATTACTGTGTTTAGAAAGTTTGGATCTTTTGCAATAATTTCTTTCCACTCACGACACACCTGAACTCTGGCGAACAATTGTTCTCTCGTCAGGTGAGGAGGTACCCATCTGAAACACACACGATGCAGCAGTAATTTGTCGCGTAGAATGCGGAAATATTAGTTGACGCCGCTGTGTGTTTACACGTCATTCGTCGATCTTCTTGCAGAATTGCCCAAACAGTGTTAACAGTACGCTCCCGTAACAACACTTTCAGGTCGATCAAGCCTAGGGGCGAGGGCTGCCAACAAAAGCCCTTTTTTGAAATCATGATGCCATCTAAAATTCGTTGACTCACCCAAACATTTATCTTTATAAGCTTTTTTCATTAAATCAACTGTTTCTCGAGCCGTTTTATCCAAACGTTAGCAAAATTTTATCGCATAACGCATTTCACTTCTTAACTCTGAATCACTCACCTCCATAACTGTATGGCGAAATGCAGACGTACCTTAAACAACTGCACAATAACAAAACCAGAATCGTCTCCGCACGGCTGATAACTATTGCTATAGATACTTCCTGAATTCAGTTAGTCGTCTGCGTAGTTATTTTTTCCCTTCGCACTGCTGCCAACTCAAAAACAACCAGTCTCAGTTCCTACGTAACGGCCTTTGTATTATTAAAACGCGTCTGTAGCCTGGTGGTCTGAAGCGCTAGCTTTTGACTTCCGCCCGGATGCGAGTCCTAGACGAGGTATGGTTAATGTGTATGTCCAATGGCGCTGACACTGTCGCTTCCATGGAACGAGTGTTCCCAAATTAGAGATTGCTGATGGCTTATATCTTTCAGAGTTGCTCGTGGTAGTTGTTAAACCCCAAAACAAGTTAATGTTTCCACTGCTTTTTAGGGATCTTCGCATGAATGAAGAGGTTCTTCGTCCACTAGATAACTTCGCACATCCAGTATTTGACTGAACATTTACTATATGAATCGCAACAAGTGTTAAATTTGACCTAACTTATTGAAAAAAATAATAATAGGAAGTTTGCCACGCTAAATGCCGTTACATGTCAAAGGTAGAATACAAGGAGCAGAGCATTACCAGTTTAAAAGTGCTGTCTTTTGATTTTTGCATTCCTCTGATATTGGGACGTTTTCGGCACGTGATGTACGAGGGAATATCAAAAAGTTCGTGCAATCACCAAGAAATAAACAAGCTAAAAAAATTGTTTTTATTCAGGTACTTGGGTCTTTTCTATAGAGTGCCACAAATTTCTCCCACCTTCGCTTGGCCTTCTTTATTCCCTGAGTGTAGAATACCTCAGATTGTGCTTGAAACCACTGTTCTATCTCAAAAATGACGTCATCAATGCCATCAAATAGCCTCCCACGTAGTGGACGTTTCATCTCGGGAAACAAAAAAGAAGTCACTTTGTGCCATATCTGGAGAATATGGCGGATGAAGCAATATATTGTATTTAAGACGACTCACAGTGACGATGGTATTGACTGCTGAATGAACTGGTGCGTTGTCGTGCAACAAAATGGGCTCTTTTTGTGATCATTCCGCATCTTTTGCTTTTAACTTGCTCTCTTAATTTGGTCAGTAGGTTGCAATAGTAGTCAGAGGTAATAGTTTGACCCTCTGAAAGTAGTTTGTTAAAATAATACCTCTTTTATCCCAGAAAACAAAGAGCATCACTTTGGCTGCAGACTTTTGCATTTTTGCCTTTTTTTGGGGGTGATGAAGAACGATGTTTCCATTGCTTGCTCATTTCTTTGGTTTCTGGATCATAGAGGTATAACCAACACTCATCCATAGTAATCGAACGATCAAAAAAAAATCTTCGGGATACGCGTTACGATGATCCGACATTTTTTGTGCGGATTGTGGCCGAGCTTCCTTTGGAAATGGTATGAGAACTCTAGGTACCCATCGCGCTGAGACCTTGGACATGTTCAATTGGTCATGTATGATTGTCCACACTGACCCATAGCATAGATGAACACTTCTTGATAAAGCATTTCAATGGTTGTACGCCTATCTTCAAGGATTAACTTCTCCACTTTGGTCACAACTGTCTGGTCATCTGTCAAAGATGGCTGTCCGGACCTTGGTTCGTCGAAAATAGTCATATGACCACTCTGAAAATTTCTTTTCCACTTTACCACAGTCTCGTATGCGGGACACTTATTTCCATATACATTTAGCATTTCTTGGTGGATTTTTTAGCCGACTTTCCTTGGAAAGGAAGGAACTTTATCACACTGCGAAATTCCACTTTCTCCATGATCACGGACTTTTCGATTCCTGAAAAAAAGGGGCGGGTTGCTAAATAATATTTATGTTGTACAGTGTACTAAGTGTGCATATAACAAAATAAAACAAAAATGGTTTCCGTAGTTTTAATAATTTTGGGTGATTGCATGAACTTTTTGATACCCCCTTGTATGTGGACACGTGATGTCAAGTAGCGGAAATGCGGAGGCAATCCAGCTGCTCAATGTTAAAGGATTATGGCAGCGATTTGTGCAGATATTTGTTGGTAGAGTATATGATTTGTGGAGGAAATTTTTAATTGAATTATAGGAAAGACCCGTAGATCAGCAGGAAAATCTCCGTAGCACGGAAAATATGATAGATCGCAGGTATAAGTGGTGGAAGCAGTGTGTGAGACGGGGGTGGGGGGGGGGCAGATGGCGATGGAATCAAAGAAACAGAAACAAAAGATGATTGATAGACTCATAACGATATAAAGGGGAATGTGTTCTGTTGGTGAGGGAGCCAAGAAACTTAGGGTAATTTATTTTTATTTCTATTTACAGAATTGTTTATATGTGAATTAATTATTCATAGGTGGCAAATGTGTTGTGACTCACAGAAAAGGATAGTAAAATAGTCGAATGAACAGACTTTTTTTAGTGTCGCTATTTTGTGCAAAAAGGTTTGTTAGCAAAATGCAAACCTGCACCGTTAAAAATTGGTACTTAGAAATAAGCAAAATGTACTCGTTTTTGAGTACATTCACAGCTTATAATAGCTCCAAGTGCTTGTGTCTCATTTTTGGAAAAGACACGTACTCATTTTTGGAATCAGATGTGAGCAGAGCGCTTCAAATAAAAATAAAAACTAAGAGGGAGATGATGTGACGTACTACAGAGGTAACGCATATTTCGAGATGACATATCTGCAGCGATATTCCGTCCGTGTAGCTTAGTTGGGAGAGCAACTTACTCCTGAGTGAGGGGGCGCGTTTCGATCCTCGTCACGGACAAGTTTGTGTTTTCACAGATAAATTGTCATATGAGGAAATAAAACGGGGGAAAGAAGAAGAAAAATGACAATGAAGAAATTTGAAGGGCTAATATCAACAGAAAGAAAAACTAAGCAGAGATTGCTGTGCAGCTGCAGAGTCAAGAAAAGACAGGTATATGGCCATGGAGCTTTCTGAGAAGAAAGCAACACAAAAGGAAAATCAAGCTGATCTAGCAATTAAAAAAAATAATAAGCTGTGAAGGTAATGTCTTTTAAAACGATTTTTTTGTTTTGAATTCAGTAATTTTATATTGTGAATACAGTGATGTGTACCAATTTAATATTTACATCAATAAATAATTACAGTGAAGAATTCCATCTTGCTCGCTCTGCGTTGTGTTTACACTTTCTCGCTGCGCGTTCTGGTTTTACTCCCAGTTAAGAAGTCAATCTTTTTTTGTTCTTTAGTCAGTCTCGTGTATGATTAAATCATGAAATTAACTGCGTAATAGATCCAAAGTCTACTCTTTGTGTCCTTCGGAGTGAAGTTTGCGTTTGATGTACTTCACAGTGTACAAGCCTAACTTCGCGTATACACTATGTATTTGACTTAACACCGGGCAATATTGAGCCTTTTAAAAGCGTACCTAAGAGGAATATCGCCTGGAGACAATCTTCTTAAGTGTTCTAGATATCAGTCATTTTCCGAATATAGCTTTTGCTGTGAAAGCTCGAGAGAGAGAGAGAGAACGAGTCTACATAAGGAACTTCCTAATGAGGCCAATGTTCTGGCTCGAGTTTGCAGTTCTATGCCTCTACGCTGAGTGGAGAACAAATACTTTTCTTGGTACGCTTATCTAGGCGGAACATTTGTAGTAAAGCGGATTTCGATGCATTTATTATTCACCGAGTTTAATTAAGTCAGCCAAAGGGTCTTTAATCCACGGCGATGCGGGGAGACTTGTTAAATATTCAGCTATGTGCGTCCGCTACTGGTCCACTTACGGAATGGCATGATTAGAGCAGGCACCCCTCTGCTGGTGTTTAGTCCACCCGCGGTAGTAGTAATCACATCTATATATTCGCCACATCTGCCTCTAATTGGTTCGACTATGTGCTTCACTGCAAACAAACAGACAACCAAATTAGGACTTAGAAATAACTTGTTCCCCGCAGGCGGTTCTACAGCAGAGGACTCTATCTTGCATCACCACGTAAATAATCAAGGGTGCCTTACAGTCAGATATCTTCCGACTCTTTTGCGCACGATTTCAAGTAGCATGATTTTTATTTTACAAAAAAAAAAAAAAAAAAAAAAGAAAGGCTGTACGAAAAGATGTGCCGCCACTTTGGATTAGAAATGTCCGCTGAAAATAATTATGCTGTGAACAACCATATTTGGTTTAGAGTATAAAGATTTTATTTTTCTATTTGTTTCATTTATGTAATTTATTCAACTTATAACGAAGTAAATTTCTCCGTCATTTTTATCCGCGTCAGGATTCGAACCCGGGTCCACTCATTCCGGAATAAGTTGCTCTACCAATTAAGCTACGCGGACGTTTTATTCTGATTCCTATCTGCCTTTATGTCGTGTGCGTCCTTCTGGCAGGTACGTCACATCTCCTGGTACGTTACAAACTGAACTGCTGGGTGTTGTTTGCAGCAGTATTGTATACGCACCATGGAAGTGTTATGGGTGATCAAGCTTATTATGCACAGGGGAGGTGTTTTTTTTTTCTTTTTTTTTTTTTTTCTTTGAACCAGGTTACTAGTGACGCATACAGGATTCTTCCACGAATTCGCTGAATTCTATTTTTTTTTCGTCATCATTCGTGTCATTATCGAAATCGATTCAAAACTCAACAGAAAGTTTTGGGGAATTAGTTGGGGGGGTCTTTTTTTGTCAGGGGATGGTATTTCATCTTTCAAAAACTTTGGAATACGAGGTGAAGATCATAAATTCTTTTTTTCGCGACAGAGGCGTAACTAGGGCGGGGCAAGCGGACTGCCCCGAGCGTTGCTCAAGAGAGGGCGCAAAAATCACTGCTTGCAACCTGATTAAAACTGTAATTGAAACTTTTGCACCAGTTTCTGGTACATTTTTCAGCACCATACTTTGTCAGTTGTTTATTTACAGAATTTGCTCATACAGTGGTTCGCCACTTTCAGTAGCCTTTACAGCATAAAATCCGCATTTGTTCTTTAAAATATTTAGGCGATGCTATTTGCTTGCATTAAGGAATGAAGGTGCGGTTGTATATATCCGTTCAAATAAAGAACCACGGCCTTCGTCGACAACAATGGAGCCTGCGGTTTTTCATTAGTTGGGTACGTTGCTAGATAATGATGTACGTAGTTCGCATTGTTGAAGATTCTCTGGGGGCTATTCCATAAATTGCCATGGATTTCAACTTCGACTGCCAGCTGCATTAGGTTCATCTGATGTGGTACCGTAGGTGTGAACTCTGTTGCATTTATTAAAAGTTGTTTGATATAACGTCAATTTTGATTTGAGAGGAAGAGTTTTATAGGACGTTAATTTTCATTTGAGAGAAATAGTTTGACATGACGTTTATTTTGATTTGAGAGAAAGAGTTTATGACGTCAGATTTGATTTCAGAGAAAGAGTTTATGACGTCAGATTTGATTTGAGAGAAAGAGTTTATGACATCAGATTTGATTTGAGAAAAAGAGTTTGATGTGACGTAATTTTGATTTGAGAAAAAGACTGATATGACGTCAATTTGGATTTGAGAGAAAGAGTTTGACATGACGTCAATTTTGATTTGAAAGAGAGAGAAAGAACTGTTAAATTGGTAATATACACTGACGGGAAAAAAAATCCCAACACCAAGAAGGGGTTCTGTTAGATAAACGACAGTTGGTAGGCGGTGAGAGTACATCTGTAAGATGACGTCTATGAAAATTTCGCGCTCGGCGCATACGTGTGGCGCTAGTAGCGCCCCTCGGAACATGCAAAGCAGGTTTGCTGTAAATACGCGCTGTAACGTTCGTGAGCGTTAGTTATCGTTGAGATTCGACGTAGTGTGTTGATGTTAGTCAAGAATGCCTTTAAGAAGACGAAGAAGCCATTATCAACAGCTCACGGAGTTTGAACGAGGTCTTGTAATAGGGCTACGAGAAGGTGGATTTTCTTTCCGCAATATTGCAGAACGACTTGGCAGGAATGTAGCCACTGTGCATGATTGTTGGCAGCGGTGGTCAAGGGAAGGTACTGCCTCAAGAAGACAGGGTTCCGGCCGGCCACGTGGCACTACTGAGAGGGAAGACCGCCGTGTACGGCGTATGGCCGTGGCACATCGTACCGCGTCTGCGGCAGCAATTCGAGCTGCAGTTGCCACCACAGTGACACAACGAACTGTTACAAATCATTTACTTGAAGGACAGCTCCGAGCCAGACGCCCTGTAGCGTGCATTCCACTTACTCCAAACCACTGCCGTTTGCGACGTCAGTGGTGTCAAGCTAGAGCTCATTGGAGGACGGAGTGGAGATCTGTTGTGTTTTCTGATTAAAGCCGGCATCTGCCTGGGTGCCAGTGATGGCCGTGTGTTGGTTGGAAGGAGGCCAGGTGAGCGCCTGCAACCAACCTGTCTGCGGCCGAGACACACTGGACCTACACCTGGAGTTATGGTCTGGGGAGCAATTTCCTATGACAGCAGGAGCACTCTCGTGGTTATCCTACGCACCCTGACGGCACAGTTGTACGTCGGTCTGGTGATTCAACCTGTTGTGCTGCCATTCATGAACAGCATTCCAGGGGGTGTTTTCCAATAGGATAACGCTCGCCCGCATACCGCTGTTGTAACCCAACATGCTCTACAGAGTGTCGATATGTTGCCGTGGCCTGCTAGATCACCAGATCTTTCATCAATCGAACACGTATGGGGCATCATTGGACGACAACTCCAGCGTCACCCCAAACCAGCATTAACCGTCCCTGTATTGACCGCCCAAGTGCAACAGGCATGGAACTCCATCCCACAAACTGACATCCAGCACCTGTACGACACAATGCATGAACGTTTGCGTGCTTGCATTCAACATTCTGGCGGTTACACCGGTTATTAATGTACCAGCATTTCACATTTAAAATGGCTCTTCTCGCGCTTACAATAAGCTGCGATCTTGAAACCTTAACCGATTAAATATGTTACCTATACAAATGTATTGCCGCCATTTCATTCCTCTACAACTATTTTTTCGTGGTGTTGGGATTTTTTTTTCCGTCAGTGTATTTACATAAGAGAGAAGTGCAGATGGGGGCGTAATATTTTATGGTTGCCCCGGGCGTAGAAATGCCTAGTTACACCTCTGTCTCGCGATGTTCCTTTTTGCCCAGTATTATTGTTAAATATAATGATGTTCCATAAATATTTTTATTTTAACTTGAAAACGAAGAAAACAAAAATTGTCCTGTAATATTCAGGCAGGAAATTCTTCCAGTTCTGTGGTTTTTGAGATCGATGCATAACTGAACAGAATTTTTGGGGAGATTGGTAGTCGTGGTGATTTACCGTTGGAGGACGAAATTCCTACTTTCAAAATCGGTAGTTAGACGGAGTGAGGATTTCTCCCGTTATCGTAATTTTTTTTCTCACGATGTTCCTTCTGTCTAGTGTTGTTGTTAAGTATATTTTTTTCCCCATAGGTATTTGTATTTCACTTTCAAACTGGAAGAAAAACTTCAGAAAACGAAAGTTGGACGGAGCGAAGATTTCACCCTTAATTGTAATTTTTTTAACCCCGTGATGTTCCCTCTATCCAGTGTAGTTGTTGAATGTCAGTAATTTTTTTTATTTTGAATACAGTGAAGTTGCTCAAGTTTAATATTTATATGAGTAAATTAGCATGAACAGTTCTGCATTATATTCGCACTGTTTCGCTGCGTGTTCTGATTTTTCACCCAGTTAAAAAGTTCAGGTTTTTTTTCCTTTGTCAGTCTCGTGTAAGATCAAGGTTTTCGTTACTGCCAAGCATGTGTGTCCTGGTCTCTTCACTTAGTTGAATTCTTTATTCTCCAAACGTATTAAATCGCGGTTTTAAAAAAATTAAAAATTTATTTTCCTATATTTGAATTTATATTTTTCTATGAAAAATGAATAATGTATAATTTCTTGCAGAATGGGTTCGTGTGCTTGCTCTCACACCATGTATTTCTCTGCATTTCCTCAAAGAATAAGTTCTCAGTCTGATCCAGCGACATATGTTTACAATGAGAGTTTTTTTATTTTTTTATTTCGGGATTTAACGAAAATTAGGAGTTACTCTTATATGGTAGTGTTGTTGTCTCAGTAGCACTTTCTCTGAAAAAGATGTTCTTATAATAAATAAATGTGCACATTTAGGTTCCAGTTTAGTACGCCTACTTAGTGTGGGCTTGGAGTCTATGGAGTCTTCCTGGTGCTCGACGTCTCATGCAAGAATGTTATAACAAGCGGAGATCACCCAGTCGCACAGTTGCTAAAAATCAAACGGCGGCACTGTTTTGCCACATCCTAGAGATGCTCGGTGGGATTTACATCAGGGGACCGTGTGCAGAGCTGAGTTCGCGCTCAATTTTAAGAGCCCGAAGTATGTCAGCCCGAGGCCGTCCGAGCCCGAATTTTATATTGCAAGAGAGTGAACGAGCCCGAAAACTATGATTAACCTGTTCGGGCATTATAAAAAAATCTCCTCTCCTAGATTTCCACTGTTTCCACCCTGTGCAATTAACCTATGTCTTTCTCAACTGCGGAGAGAGGAAGGGATGTCTATCTATTTCTATAGTTTATTTGACCATTCATTTCTTCCTGAAACGTTTCGGGGGTGGGGGGTATCAGGAAAAATAAGGAGGCACAGTCTACGTCATACGTTGCTCAATAGAATCAACAGGGAGCTGCTGCCCCGTTGAGGTAGGGAGCAAACTTTCATCAGCTTGCTATCTACTATCTATAGTTCTTAGAGAAACTTTTCCTTCACAGAAATCCAGTAATTCGTGGCCTATGGTATTTGTTACCCAAGCCCGGAATGAATGGCCCTGCCGAGTTCCCACTCCCCATCTACTATCTATACTTCTTAAAGAAACTTTTTCTTCGCAGAAATCCAGTAATTCATGTCCTATGGTATTTATTACCCAAGCCCGGAATGAATAACCCTGCCGAGTTCCCACATCCAATCTAGATCCAGTTTCCGAAGAATTCTCTTTAATAACTAGAAAGAGTAAAAAAGTCTGGTGTGTTAAATCATACAAAATCTCACATTTAGAAAAAAATATTAAAAATTATCTCCCTCTCTCAGAGCCCGAACTCCAGTAAGTATTATGCAACCCGAGCCCGGTTCTGGTCCGGGCTCGACTTCGGGCTTTCGGGCTCGGTCCATCTCAGCACCGCCGTGCAGGGCGCTGACGCAAGAAAAGCTCGTCGGTATGTTCGTGGAACCATTAGGCGACGTCAGGAGCATTGTGATCGAGTGCGAACGCTTCTGGGCTTGTCTCGGCGTGCCTGGGGATAAACCGTGGTCATGAAGGATGGACGTCAAAGATGTTTAATTACGCTATGGCCTTCAGATATTTTTCGATGGGTATCAGGGGGAGTCTAATGCGTGCTAAGGTGAAACATCCCACACACGAGCACGCAGCCTAGTCTACAAGTCTGCACCAGAGTTGGAAAAGTGTCAAAAATTTTGAACCCGGGCCCGACTCGGACATCACATAATTGGACCAGACCCGACCAGATCTGCTTCGATCTGCTTTGAACGTATTAAAAGTGGTGCACAGATGGCCAAACGATGAACCATCGTCCAGCCGTGTGTCGTCCTCTGCTCATTGATGCCAGAAGGGAGCTAAGACTGGCGCATAATGTTTCACAGCGACCGCGAGACCACAGTGCGGCAAATCACCCGCAGTCACTACAGTGGTGATCAAAGGCAATGTGTCGCAGCACCCAGTTCATCGCAGCCTTCTGCGCATGGGCCTGCGTAGCCGAAGACCCAGTCGGATTTCCATGCTCACCGCCTCATCGCTAATGAAATGTGCCCAAGATCATCGAGATTCGACCGTGGATGATTGGAAGAAAGTGGCCTGGTCTGGCGAATCAAGATTCCTGAGTACATCACGTGGACGGACGAGCGCAGATACGCCGACTGCCAACGGAGGCTATGGCACCTGGATGCACTGTTGGGTGGAAACAGACCGGCGGTGGCGATATTATGCTGTGGGCGATGTTTTCTTTTTCGTTGCGGATCAAGTTCACCATATGGCCTCGAACCACTCCTTCACGATTCTGGGAGTGCGGCATGGCCATTATCAAATTCAGGATAATGGCCATGCCGCACTGCCAGAATCGGAAGGAGTGGTTCAAGGAACATGCTAATGACTTTCTGTTAATGCCCTAGGTGTCAAATTCACCTGACATGAACCCAAACTAACATTTGTGGTTCGACTTGGAAAAGCGGGTTCGCGCTAAATCACCACCACCCGGAAATGTACGAGAACTGGAGGACCTGCTGTTGACATTATAGTACCAGATACCCCAGGATCCTGTCGTCACCTCATCGAAAAGATGCCTCGCCTGGTAGCTGCTGTTTTGCGGACTAAAGGGGGTCCTACAGCTTTATTAGATCATACTGTAGTGGCTCTTCGGTGTATATATATATGTGTATATATAATGTACAGTGCGTTCAAAAGGTCTCTCTGCAGTGGGTATCGTAGGTTTTTATGCCATAGAAATAATTTAAACGTATTATGGAAACGTATAATTTACTCACTCACAGGAAGTGTGGAAACTGTCGTTCTTCACATAACCTAACTGATTTTAATATGTTCTCAAACACATCTGCGAGAGTCAAACAGTCCTCCACAGTATAATATTAAGGCTGTTCCACTTAATTTTGATGCTGATACAGTCAACATTTTTGAGTTAAGAAACTTGTTGTATGTTTAATCTCAGTTTTTTCTGTTTTCTTGATAACATATATACTGTATAAAGCTTCAGAATATGTTTCAGAGGAATACCAATTTTCACTAGCTTCTGATGAGTTGAAAGTTTCCAAAATGTGGATGTTGATTTCATCATTGCCTCTCATAAGAGAGAAACACTCATGAAATCAACATTCAAATTTTGGAAACTTTCAACTCATCACAAGCTTGTGAGAATTGGTGTTGCTGTGAAACATATTCTGGTTTCTTCATGAGACGAAACAACTTCCAGCATTCACTCTTCCCCCTTTAGTTTTCAACAAGAACGTATTTACGAATGACCATTGTACAATACAAATTTGGAAGGTGTGATTCCGTTTATTGGTGCAAATACAAGGAGGTTAGAATAATACTTCTGGAGATGCGCTGAGTCTCTTAACCGTGAAGCCGCAAACTGTGGGAATTTGACGTTGTTTACATGATGCCTATGTAATTTCAACGTGTGTATTTTGGAATAGCGTGGCTTTGGTTGCAGAAACAGTGTTAATATCCAACCTGAATCAATTATACTTCTTATACGAGTGAAGTTTTTAATTTTAACGTTATGTTTTGTTTAGAATTCGCACTAACATTCGTGTATTTCAGTTTAAAATGAAAATGGGAAGGAGTCTCAAAATAATCAAGAATTGTCAGCATTTTCTCACATTGGCAACAAGCTACGATGTAAAATTGGAAACATTTGAGGCAAAAGAAAGCGATTCCGCCAACACAAAATGCATTGCAATAGCCTTGAAAACCATGAGCTTTCCCACACTTTGATGGCCGAATCTCGCGGTTATAGGCTTCACGCAAAGTGGTAATGCTGTATTAGCAAGGGCATCTCCAGACATCTTATTATAACCTCCTTGTGTAAATATGACATGGATTTTTAAGTCTGATAATATCCGAAAACTTGAAAATTTTGTCGCCTGGAGCGGGAATCGAACCCGCGTTTCGCTGATAGCGCCCCAGTATGCTAACCACTACAGCATCCAGAACGACCAAATTTCAGGTTTCCGATTAATTTGAATCTAACCATCGCAGGATTCGCTAGTCGGACGCGGGTTCGATTCCTCTCGAGGACGACGAAATTTTCAAGTTTTCGGATATCTTCTGACGTAACATCCATGTCATATTTACACCAATAAACGGATTTACATCTTCCAAATTTGTAAAGAACGTATTTGTTGGCCTTTGACGCTTTTTGCAGTCTCCTTAATATTAAATTCATCTATATTAACAAATACGGTATTAATTCTGACACGACATGCAATGAAACGGGATGTTAGGATGTCAGACGAAACCTCTGAATGCTCAATGCCAAAGATGCGATGTGAAAAGTAACTCTGACTTACAATCTGACACGCGGGATGTGAGAGAGTGAATCACCAGAGAAGCAGGCGACAGGTGTTTTCCTGGTATCTTGGTCCGGACAATCGCACTGAAAACAAACGCAAAGGAAGTATCGTTTTACGATATGGTATCGTCGGTTGGTGGAAATCTTCTTTGACTTAAGAAAGAGACGGCAATATTTTTGTATGACAAATCAATTATCATTCCGCTGGCGCCAGCATCGAGCACAAAATTCCTCAGTACGCATCTTTCTTTGAATTTTTTTTTTTTCTTTTCAAAAATGAAACTGAAATAGAATCCGATGGAAATCGGGTCAGGAACACCTTGACCCGCAAGAAATTATCGACCTGTGACCCGTTTCCATCTCCGCTTCCGGCACAAGATTATTCTTCGGAATCGAGGAGTTCTGCGTTTTTCGTTATCATTTGGGTCATTTACGAGATTGATGCACAACTGAATAGAGATAAATTTCTTGAGGGGGATTGGCGGGGTCCGTCAGATGACGCAATTCCAACTTTCGGGAAGGGAACGTACATTGAGTTAAACATTTCTCCCGTGACCTTGTATCCCCGCCTTCTCTAGCGTTGTTTCTTCTGCCTGGCATTGTTATTAAGTATTTCATTCCATAAATATTTGTATCTCAGCTTGAAAATGGGGGAGGGGGTCGAAAACGTAAGTCTAACGAAGCGAAGATTTTTACACCGTATTCGCATCCCCCCCCCCCCTCGGCATTTCCACTCTCCTGTGTTGTTGTTATATGTTATTCTCCCCATAAATGTCATACGGAAGGGGAACATTTCTGAAAACGGAAGTGACAGAGTTGGATTTGATGCATAGTGTTCAAAAATATTTATGTTCTCAAAGTTGCCTATTTATCTAAAACAGTGAAAGCTTTGATATCATGCGTTCGTGGTCCTCAGGTTGAAAGTTCTTTCAGCATGATGGATAAAATGATTGCCATCTGAAGGCATTTAATTAAAAAAACCGCTGTAATGAAGAAATGAGAATGAAAAATTGAGCAGTGGATGATGTGCAGCTGCGGAGACAAATATGGTTGTAGAGCTTGAGAAGGAAGCAAGGCTTGCTCGCATTAGGAAACCAGCTGTTGTTCTAGCAAGTAAAACAGCAAAGCAAAGCAAGGAAAATAAAAAAAATAAAAACTTTGAAGCAGTGTATTTGAAAACTATTCTACCTGTTTTGTTTTGAATTCAATAATTTTATATTGTGAATACAGTGGTGTGCTGTAATTTAATATTTACATTATGAAATTTCAGTGAACAATTCCGTTTTGCTGACGCTACGTTATATTCACACTTTCTTGCCACGCTTTATGATTTTTCACCTGGTTAAGAATTTCAGCCCCCCCCCCCTTCCCTTGTCAGTCTCATGTATGAATAACAAAAAAAATGGCTGGTTAATTTCAGGAATTTTTTAAAAGTGTGTTTACAGTAGTGTTTTTCCCTTCGTTAGAGAATTACTTGAGGGCTTATTGATGACATACGAATTTATACGCAATGCTTAACCATGTTGCACTGAGATCATAATTGCAACGTACAGTCGTGGAAGGTACAGAATGTAAAATAAATTATACGTGATTAACAATCTGATTTATGCTACATTAAAATTTTTACGAGGAACATTCGAACAAGGAACTCAAACTCTTTGTTTCTATCGAGGGAAGCGTCCGTATGTTACAGGAGGCAGTAAAACTAAGAACGATGTGATGTAATTTGCATAATGCGGCTTGCTGGTAAACTCCATTTATCATCACTGCAGCTAGTAAGTTCGAAAAAATGAAGACTAAATGCATCTCCAATAGCTCGACTGTTCTGCAAGACAAGATCATTGGAAATCCCCGACGATCGGCGACCGAGCTGCTCTTGTATTTCGTCTGCGAGAAAAGTTTTAATATCGACACGGAAAGTTTTCATTAATGATGGGGAAGTACTCGGTGAAAAGTTTTCCGAACAGTTTTAACCACATCGACGCGCTGCATGCATGTCTTTCAAAAAGCTTGGGAGTTGTGCCAGCAAAGAAAATAAAGAATTCACGTCATTTACCTCGAAAACATATCGGCCCTTCAAGTACACTTAATGGAAAGTTCCAAGGATTTCCGCCGTTAACTAATATCGAGTCAGCGCTGAAATATTGACCTAAGGCCGCTAGTAAATCACCGCTGGAACGTACATAATCAGCGAAAAGCGGAGGCCAGACCGCGCTAATGAGAATCAAGAATGTTGTGTTATGGACACACTAAATCAGGTATGACGCTGATGAAAAGGAGTGAAGGAAAAATTGGGGATCGCCTGGTGAATAAGGAAGGAAATACGTTTAACTTGTGCTTTGTTTACTAGAAGATTGTCACTGGTTATTTACCTTTGTGGTTTTGCACAACTATAGTTGTCATTTTAATTTGTTTGAGCATATTTTATTTTTTTGATATTCGTGATATTAATTGTAGGTGGTAATTAACGTGAAATCTCTAACGTGTGCCCCTTGGAGGGTCTACGAGCAAAGAAGAGCCATAAGTGTCATCGGGGTGTTCTGATTCTAGGGCTGATGTTGTTTTCTTGGCTAATGAAAGCGACACTTCTACGCCTTCTTGACTTCCCTACGGCTGATAGGAGTAGAAGGCTACCTGAAGGCTACATGGGTAAAATTGCTGGCCATGGCTGATAGTAAAAGGCTACCTGACGGGTGGGAGATATCTTTCCCGGATAGTTATTTTATACATATTGCAAAGAGCATACTGGGTCGTTTGCAGTGACCAATGACAATGAGATATGCACAAAATGATTGATGATATGTACAATGAAATGCCAGAAACATAGGCGAGTAGCACGGCAGTGAAGGTACATCGCAGAGACACAAGGTACAGTAAGAAATATGTCGAAGTATCAGGAGAAGAACAAAGAAGGCACTGGCGAATCACCAACAGCAGGGATGCAAAGCGACGTGGTGGAGCTAGTTAGCAGAACTGAGTGGAGCAGTCCAGCAGGAACTGTCAAGACAGGATCTGGGATATGACGGTAGCACAAGTCAGCGTCTAGTAGTAGCAGAACGGCTGGCATGGAGGCGACTCAGTCGAAATGGCAAACAAACAATCAAACCAACTATGTTGTTTTGCCTTTTCGACTGAGTATTCCACCTGGGAACACTCAGTCGACTAGGTGGAATAGAAGCCATCGAGGGCGGAAGCACGACGAGCCTCAGTGGGATCTACAGTGAGGCGACTAAGCAGGCGGGCGCGGAAGCGGTGAAGTAGCACATATTGGCCAAAAACAAGTAAAAACCTGTATTTAGTATCTGGTAAGGGCCACATCTGTTACGAATGACAGCAAGTATTCGACGTGACATGAATTTTATGAGGTGGTTGAATTAGTTTTGCTCCAAAGATAGCTAAATATTACACAACTCTGTTTGCGTTGATTGGAGAGACCACCAATGGCAAACAGCTCAGCGTGTCTCGCGTTCAATAGGGTTGAGACCAGAGAACTTTGGAGTCAATGAGAGATAATGGAAGTCCATGGCATGCCCATTTAGCCAGTCGTGAACGACCCTGGTACGGTATACTGTTGCATTGCGATCCATAAAGATGCCATCTCCTTCAGGAGAAAAAAAAGTAGCATTGTATTTCGTCTCCTATGCCACTAAGGTCATCTAGCCTTCCACTGGTATGAGTGGACACAATATCAGCAGAAACTTTCTCATTTTACCTCCAGATACTTGGATTGTGTTCACAGGGCATGATGGGTCCATCGCTTCAAGAAGTGTTCGCAATACTTCTGCTGACCATCAGTGCGAAACAACGTACAGCGTGAATCATCTGATCACTGTACTGTCTTCCCTTCCCCTACTGTCAATTCGCTACATTCTCTGCACCACTGTAAGCGAATATTTGTGTTTTTTGCTGGGACGGATGGCTTCCGAATGGACAGACTGACAGATCCAAAACCCAAACTGCTCCTGATATTGATTCAATTCAGCAGTCAGTTGCTGCACACTGGAAGACCTATTCTCCGATACAATCCTCCTCATAGCACGACGGTGATGCTGTTTAAGTCTAGTTTTCCGTACACACGTATGCTTTTTAGGATATCGAAAATTGGCTTGTCTGCCTGTCGCTAAACACCTTTGAAATGGGTTGCTTTTGTGGAACAACTAGTAATTTATTATATTTTGTTAATCGTGGCTGCGGCTAAATCTACAGCTGCAGTTTTTCCATGTTTGCCTGAGTTACTGTAGACATCCAGGGAATGCCTAATTTTTATGTTCTTTATAAAGGGTAAAGCAAAATGTCATCCCTTGTGACTTAAATTTGCATAATTGGCGTTTATAATCCGTGACTGTGTTATATCACTGAGTTTCGTAATTTTTTGGCCAGTTTGCGTACACTATCACAACACCCTTTTGGATCAGAACTCAATATTTTAAACTGTCCCTTTTCCTTCCCACCAAAAGCACCTGCTGAAATGGCAAGTGCAGGGGAGGGGGATTCCTACAGAATCAGCGCATTCTTAGTCTCCTTTATGCGTCATTCCATAAATAATTCACCTAAAAAAAGAAAAGTTTATTGCAACTCGGATTTTCTTGAAAATTGGTACACATGTTGCTGCTATAGAGATGTGAAAAATTCCATATTTTAAACCATGGACATTCAAGTCCTTCATGATTAATCATGTTAAACGCATTTCAGCTAAATTTGTAAAGTTATGTATGTACAAAAGTCAGTAATTATTTTTTTATACATAAAAAAAAGGACACATCTGAGTTCCAGATACAATACTTATGGATGTAGCATAACACAACGATAAGTAATTTACTTTGGTTTTCTTCTTTATTTGTATTGCACTTATCAGGCAATACAAATTTGCATACGGAGATCGGTCAGAATATAGAATTAATACCAATGGGATATCTATTAATTTAAGGAATAACCAAAAGCAAACTTTTTTGCTATTAAACTGCTAAGGTATAACTAATACAGTTTCGAAAAATTTTGAAGTTGATGTGCCTATCTCTGCATGAGAAAAATGAGCTCCAATATGTCTAAAATTGGGCAATTTTACAAAGAGGACCATTTTTAGGCTTTCTCAGAAGAAGTAAGAAACAAAGGAAATTATTGCATAGTAACTTATAGTTGACCTCACTTTCATAACAGAAAAACAATGTATGTTTGGTTTCTCAACCCTTTCCTTCCAAAATAACACCTTATTTGTAGTACGAAACAGGTAATTATAGATTTTTAACGCTAAATTGCAGGAGCACTGTACTTTTCTTACTCCTTTTTTTTGAGTAGTGCTCTAATTTTTATTCTGAATATATGAAAAATATTCTTTGTATAGATACCTAACACTCAGTGTTGCGCCAATTTGCCTAAAAGAAAATATATTTCAAATATTGCCGGTTTCAAGACATTTTGGCCAGCTCAATTAACTTCAAGGTCATGTAGTTCCACAGAGTCAGGTCACTAAAAATTTGGAATTTTTCACGTCTCTATAGCAGCAGCATGTGTTCCAATTTTCAAGAAAATCTGAGTCGGTCATGCAACCATCATTAGGTGACTTCATATAGAAAGACCCTTAATGATATCAATATCATGAACCGTTTCCTGCATGTACCTTATCATTCCCCCAACTAAACCCGAACTAGGTGAGCAGAAGTAGTCTAGCTATCCCAGAGAAAATAACTGCCGTTCATCATGTATCATTCTTCGCATTGTAGGGAAAGTTAGGAAGGTATGGAAGTATCATATTCGCCCCGGAACTCCCCACCCCCTCATTGGAACAGGACAAATTCGCTTAAAGCATAGTGCGAACATGATATGATAATCCTTTATTTCCATTGCAGTTAAATAATATGCAGTAGAATATCCTAAAAATAATATTTTTCGCCCTGGAAACTCACCTCCCCCCAGTTCAAATGGACTATTCTTTTTTCATTGCAGCTTTTGGAATAGTCCAAATATATTTCTCCTTTGAGGTGCAGTTCGGAAACAAGGACAGGAAACCAGTTGGTATTTTTATTGCGAATTTCAGGTGCTCCACATTTTTATGATTTTTCATCCCTTTGTAGTTTCACGGTAGTCACTTGCGTTCCTGAATCTACAGTGTTATTTGGAACTTTTCCACGATGCCTACAGTCGTGGGTTCGTTTAGTTGTCATGACTTACACAACTGCAAAGATGGTTAACTTCATAATACACTCATCGTGAGACATGCAAATGATTGAAGTTTCACGCTCGACCGCGCATGTGACGCAAGCAATGACGGGTCGTAGCGCTGGGCCTACCCGGCTATATAAGGTCGTCCCGTTGCGCGTGCTTGCCATTCTGACTCCTGCTGTTGTGTTGGCTGCATCCTTTGCAGGGAAGTATGCCTCAGAGAAAAGTTCGGAAGCAATTCGAGCAGTTGAAGGAGTTCGAGAGGGGCCGCATCGTCGGGCTCCGGGAAGTGGGATGGTCTTATCGCCGTATTGCGGCCCATACCGGTCGTGCGGATCACCATAGCACGCTGTTGGCGGTAGTGGGTAGAACAAGGCACGCGGCAGCGACAGGAGGGTCTGGAAGACCCAGGCGAACCACGGAGAGAGAGGACCGACGAATTGTCCGGCATGGGCGGAGTGACCCAACAGCCACGATTGCGGATATTCAGCGAGCAGTGGTGCCCTCCATGTATCGTCCAATTAGTGCCAGCATCATTGGCAAACGACTGCACGACGTAGAACGCAGACCGTTACGACGATTGCCCGTAACACCATTGCATTGTCGCCAAAGACTGCAATGGTGTCTTGCCAGACTGCTATGGAGCCACTCTGAATGGCAGCGGGTGATCTTAAGTGACGAGTCCCGTTTTTTGTCTTGGAGGAAACGACCACCGAATCCTTGTATGGAGGCACCGTTGTCAGCGCTAAGATGAACGGCTTATTGTCGTGCGTCACGTGTCCAGAAGGCCTGGTATCATGATATGGGGCGCAATTTCCTACGATGCCAGATCGCCTTTGGTGTTCATTACAGGAACTTTGACAGCTCAGCGTTACGTTAATGAGGTCCTCCAACCAAATGGTCCTACCTTTTCTGAACGTTCATTCCGTTGCCATTTTCCAACAGGACAACGCTCGTCCGGCATACTGCTGCTGTCTCGAGAGCTTGCCTTCAAGGCACTGACATTCTGCCATGGCTAGCCGCATCGCCAGGCCTATCGCCGATTGAAAATGTGTGGAATGCTATTGGACGCGCTATCCACACTCCACCCCTACCGCACAATCTGCAGGAACTGCGTGAGGAGATTCAAGCTGCATGGATTGGCTTGTCGCAGGACACCATTAGGAAACTCTACGGTTCCTTGTCGAGACGTCTGGCAGGCTGTTTGAGCAAACATGGCGTCCCGACGCCATACTGAGAGACACTACTTATTGGCGTGTGGCTCAATAAAAATTGCCCATATCAGTCTCAATGTTCAATCATTTATTTTTTCTGGTAACGTTTACCTTCCTCCCGAACAGCATTGCCATCCGACACGTCCTTCTGGGTGCAAATATTTTTTTGACGATGGGTGTATTTGAGCAGCTCGCCGTCAGGGTAGATGCTCAACATTTACCTGCGCTCCATGTGATAATGAACCACAAACTCCTTCGCGAACTCAAGCCTAAAAGTTAGAAACGGGTTATCGGATAGTTGAAATTTCGCATTCTCTGCATCTCCACACAACTTAAGGTAGTATTTTTTGTGTTCTACAAATAAGTCTAATTTTTTTGCTATAAAAATGTGTATAAATAGTTGGATAGCTTTACTGCTAGACTGCGTGTTGTTTGTTTTAGACTTGGAGAGTAGGCAGTTCTTTTCTCGTGAAGCCCAGATATTGGTATTCTGTGTAGTTTATCCCTTTCCTGGCGAGGTAGTAAGGCACAGCTATGTACACATAACTTCTTGCCAATTGATATCAAACAACGCAATTAAAAAAATGCAATTTTAATGAAAGCATTGACCTATTTATTTGGAATCTAAATTGTTATGGGTTCAGCGATCTTTATGTGAATACGATGTAGATATCTATTAAAAACTTAAAATACATGCATGAGATTCTTTCGCAGATTCGCAGAATTCCGCTTTTTTTTTTTTTTTAATCATTAAGGTCATGCTTGAGATCGATGCAGATCTGAAGATAATTTGGGGGGGGGTGAGTTGTTTTCAGTCAGCGGACAGTATTCTTTCAAAGCTTTCGAAAACAGAAATGAAAGCGAATGAAGATTTTCTCGGTAATTGTAATGTCTTTTTTCACAATGTTGCCTGTGTCCAGTATTGTTGTTAAATATATTTTTGTTGCATAAATGTTTGTACTCTAGCATGAAACTGTGGGCAACGGAAGTTGAGACGGTGTGAATATTTCTTTGTAGTATTCAGGCATGAGATTGTTTCGTGGATTCGAAGAATGCTGCCATTTCCGTTATCATTTTGGACGTTCTCGAGATCAATGCACAATTGAACAGAAATTTTGGGGGAATGGTGGAGGAGGGGGAATCGTTTTCCGTTTCAAGAGGGAATTCCGCCCTTCGAAACTTTCGGAAACGAAAGTAAAAGAGAGGGAAGATTTCTTCCGCAATCTTTTTTTTTTTTTTTTTCTGAAGTTACATTTATATTTCAGATGAGAAAAAAAAGTTGTGAGTGTGAATTTACACCTAATAGAGATAATTGGAAGCATTTAAGTCTTAATGCGAAATGTAAATCTTACTTTTCTCTTTAATGCAACTTATGAAAATATATTTTGCATGTTTTGTCTGTTTTCAAAATAAGTACGTCAGTAATCTTTTTATATATATATTTTACTCTGAATTAGATATTCATTGTTTCTTATTCGTGTTTTTCAGGAGTCGCACATGGATATTAATCACGATCAATATTTGAAAACTCTGCACACCATCTCTCGATCGCTACTGTCAGGTATACATGGGTTTCAGTTTTATTATCACATTTCTTCTTTTTTTGTACGGTGCATGATTCGTTATTTTATTCACTTTACTAATACATTTTTCACAGCAACTCTGCACGCCTGTGAGAAAAATTTCTTCATTTTAACACCTCACGGAGGAAACACGCGACAGTTCGCACGGTGATTTAATATTTTCGTGTAACCTCAGGTGAAGTTTCTCACGCGATTTCGTGAACCACTGATATAGAAGTTTTCTTTTTTTAACAAAGCAAATGAAAAAGTAAGGACACCCTAAAACGGAAAGTTTTCAGTAACTCGCTGTTTGCTGGTCAGGTCGTGCCTCTTCAAGAAAGAGCTCGGTGATAATGTTGCAGGTAAAATTATAAGTCCATGTTTTTATATCTCGTTCAGGGCTGGCTGCCAGTGTTGACTATGGCTACTATTTCCTACAAAAAAACAGCCAAAGGGAACTGTTTTCAGAAAAACTCTGAACTATTTTAATTGTAAGGCTACTATTAAAAAAAAACGTTATTTGTTTGCATATATCGGTGTGCTTGTATAACATCAGTTTTAATATCGATACACGTGAATATCAACTTTGATATTAATATGCCTTTTTCTGTTCATTGTCTTCTGCTCTATTGTAAGTATCATGGAGGAAAGTCACCGACAAGTATAGACTAGACCCACGTGTTATTAGAAGAACGACCTAGTATTCCGCTGATAAAGTGTCCCGTTTTTCGGTTTGGAATACGGCAAAGATTGATTATCTGTTCGAATGAAATGCTTAATATATCTCATCAGATAACTACGATTATGTCTACAGAACAAAACAAGTGATCATCATAACACTGAATGACCACAACTATGGCCTTTCAAAAAACAAGTACACATTTTTTCCAACACAGTGTATGAAGCCCACTTGAGAAATCTTATATTTTTTCACCAACCACAGAAGCTGAAGAAAGCTCTCTGTACTGGCTTGATACAGATGAGAACATCTAACCTCCAGAACAATGACAAAGAAGGAAGTGTTTTCTAATTCCGAAGTTTGTATCAGGTTAGTTTATGTAAGTACACTGCTGGACAATTGCTAAGGACGGATCATAAACGGCTATATAGCGCATAAAAAAGTAAGTGTGGTTGGATGCCAAGTGAAATAAAATGTCAGAATACCAGAACATTACAAGAAAGACAATTTATTGTGCTCTGAAATCCAGAAGGTTTTGGAACGTGTTCAAGGTACAAACAGGCCATTTTGTGCAGAATACGTAAACGTGAAAAAATGAAATTACCGTTCGCAGGCGTTCCGGCGTAAGATGTCAATACGGGATATGGCCACCATGCAGGGCGATGCAAGATTCCACACGTCGTGTCATGCTTTGCACAACATTATCAAGCAGCTGTTGGGGTAATTTATCCCATTCCTCTGTCAGTGCACGGATGAGGGTGTCCTTGTTTATTGGAGGGCATTGGCGACCAGCAAGACTCCTCCCCAGAGCATCCCACACATTTTCAATGGGATTCATATCTGGAGAACGTGCTGGCCATACGAGGCGTTGAATATCCTCGCTCTCAAGACAGTCTTGGACAGCGACTGTCCGATGACATGTTGCGTTGTCGTCCATGAAAATGAATCTATCACCGACAGCACCACGGAACATGCGAACATGAGGTAGCAGAACATCATTAATGTATCGTTGGCCAGTCATAGTTCCAGTTGGAAGCACATAGAGGGACGTACGGCCATTGATCATGATGCCAGCCCATACCATGACACTACATGTCGGATATCGGTCCCTTTCCTGTATGTTTGCTGGACAATATGCAGTACCACTATCACGCCAGATCAGTTGTCGTCGACAATCAGACGATAGACTGTATCTACCCTCATGTGAGAAGAGGACAGCAGACCAGTCGTTATCAGTCCAATTGCGATGTTGATGGCACCATTGCAAACGGGCGGTACGGTGACGTCTGGACAATGGGATGTACACAGCAGGACGGCGGGCGTATAGTCCTCCTTCATGCAAACGTCTGGCGACAGTTTTTCGGGAGATCCGCTTGCCAGTAGCAGCCATAAACTGATTTGCTACCTCACTAGCTGTGCTGCGCCGGTGTCTTTTTTGTTGGTACCGATCTTCTGCAGGTGTCGTACTGCGAACACGACCTCCCCCGTGACGTTTGCTACACTCTCCATTTGTTTGAAATGATTTCCAAAGCCTTGAAACAACACTGTGGCTGACGTCGAACTCCCTGGTAGCATCTGTTATTTTTCGCCCTTCTTCAATCTTGCCAATAATACGGCCACGCGTAAAATCATCTAGGTGGTGTCGGGAAGACATACTGAAACTTGCAAGTTCGTCAATTGATTCTTTCCCTTTCAACTTTGCATTTGAACAACAACGGTCAATACGCGTCAAACCCTTTATATCTCTTATCAGCGCTATGACGTCACGAACAAGTTCGGCAATCCAAAATTTGCATACGCACAACACGTTTTACTGTATCCCGCACTTATGCTAATTTCCACATTTTCCTGCCTTCCATTTAATGGTTGCTATTGTCATCCGTCCTTAGCAATTGTCCGGCAGTGTATTTTCTGATATATGAGTGAATAGAGTATTTTTTGGGTGTAATTTCCATAACCTTCATAGTTCTGAGTGTCTTGAATAGCATTATATTGAAACTTAGATGCCCTTTTTGTAGTGTGAGTGTGTATATATTAATATATGTAATTTTTTTTTTCACCAAAACCTGAACATGTGCTAATTTTGTCACCCTTGTTTGAAATGAATAAAAAAATTAACAAAAAAAAAAAATGTTTTTTCTAGTGTGGAGGAGCACTTACATTCTGAAACTCATACACTTTTTTTGGGAAACTATTTTAGTCATTTACATAATTTGTTAAGGCTACTATTTAGGCTACTATTTTTACCATTAGTGGCTACTAAAGC
This sequence comes from Macrothele yani, assembly GCA_039090855.1. NCBI lineage: Eukaryota > Metazoa > Arthropoda > Arachnida > Araneae > Macrothelidae > Macrothele > Macrothele yani. Next base: position 153,455,607 of record CM077027.1, on the reverse strand, counting down.
AACTATTTTCTTGGGTGTGATAGGTTGGCAGCCCTGCACACACACGCGCGCGCGCTGACCCACATACCTTTATATGAATATTGATTTAATGCTTTCACGCATTTCGCTGACTGGGTGTCGTTATCGAACATTACTTTGTTTCCAAATATATAGTTTGATTTGCCATAGCGTTCCAGCCAATGTCATGTGACACGATGTGTTTCTCTCTGTCACTTCTCCTGCAATTTTTATGCAATAAGCTTTGCTTGCAGCATTTGTTATTCATCCCCATTGTCATTGCAGTGTATATACCATCATGTTTTAACAGTTAGTATTATTTCCCAGTGAGACGCCCAACACTGTACGTCTCCCTCTTATGTTTTCTTATGATGAATAATAATAAAGCGATTTTGAAACCTTGAATACTGCTAGATCAGTGAATCGCGTGAGGATATAGGCGTAGCGTGACAAAAAAAGGGGGGGGGGGGATGAATAAGTGTTAACCGACGATGTTTTCCTTTGGGGGAGGGGGCTCAAATAAGTCTAAACTTATGTTTTCCTTGGGGGGGGGGGGCGGGCTCAAATAAGTCTAAACTTGTGTTTTCCTTTATGGGTGGGGAGGTCATTCTTGGAAACAGTTTCTCCGTAAATGTCACAAATTTTGGTCTTTTGTGCATTACAAACATTTTTTGTGATGCATTACTCTTCAGTCACTCTTGGTAATGAACGATGACGAACAGTCCTGCGTATTTTTAACAAGTTGACAAATTTTTTGAAAATAGTTTTTTTTATAGTCTTTTAAATATTAAAAATATTTTTTTCTGATATATGAGTACTTTATTATTATATAATGAGTTCTGTACATTGACAGCGTTTTGCCGTGGTTTTACTTCCTCACAAAAACGAATCACAGCCAAATTTAAAACATTGTGTGTGTGTGTCTTGGATCTTCCTCTTTGAATTTCCGAGCGACTCCATTATACCTCCTGTTCATAGTTGCTGACTCTCTGTAGTAGCTCATACCCAAAAATCTCGTCACGTGTGAAGTCCTTTTACCTTTATGTGGAAGCTGAGGAGAGTGATACGGAGGGGGGGGTGACTTTGTAGGTATGCCATAGTATCAGTGAGGTAAGTTCGCTGACAGGTATGGTCCTTCCATGTATGGATGTGAATAGCTTGATTCGGTGCCAAGACTTGGAACATTGGTTTCAGTTTTTTTGCTGAAAACAGGATTCGTTATCGGCGTTGCAATCGCTTTGATCACCGAAGTTTGTAGACCATATGGTAGTACTATTGATGCATTGGCAGTGTAACCTGGGCATCTATGCTTTCCTCAGCACTTTTTTCAGCCATTTGTGATGCAGCTGCACAGCGGGATGGCTTCAGTTTCTCAGCGTCCCATCGGAGGGAAAGTTAGATTTATGGGGCTTTGTTACCGTGCGAGCGAGGTACTGGATAATGATCTCTGGCAGTGGGGTTGGAAGAGGAAGGCAATAAAGGAACGTCCGCGCCTTCTAGTAAAGAGGGACACTCTTTGGTTTTTCTTAAGCGTGGACTTCACTCTTCTGCTAGGGGAACTCTGTTGTAAGGGAGAGAGCGAGGGGGAAGGGGGTGTCGAGATTTCTCTCTGGAGTGCGAAACGGAGATAATGCTGATCATCAAGGAAGAGAGGAGGTGACACCATGATTAAGGAAAGCGAATACTGGCCGCTAGAGAATTATTCAACGTGTTAATAATAATAATATAGAGAATGAATGGAAATCACGGACAATGCTTTTGAGACCTGCCTCATATCAACTGAATAAACAATTTCCTCACTACAAGAGCGAGTTATAACTTTAGTCGATATTTTATTAATGTTTTATTTATATGTTTAAAAATACGGGCTAAACTCCTGATACAAAAACTATCTACAAGCGAAGCATTACGTACCCTCCACACTGCGCTCCGAAATATAACTCAGCAACAAGCCCTGTAACAGCAGACAACTGCTTTAGGTACCCCGAGTTTTGCGGATCGTTTGTGAATTGACTTTTTTTCCTTGGTGTTAGAGGAGGACGGGAACTAACTTGACAGATGTTTGAAAAATCACTATACCGCACCCATGTGTGGCTGGATGGGCGCTGACTTTCTGTTATCAACGATTTACTTTCATACTTGGTTATGTTGCGTGTACCTTTTTTTTTTTTTTTTTTGAAGGCTGTATCCTTCCTTGAAGATCATCATACAGTTTTCATATGATCTTATAATACTTTAGATTGAGTACTCGCTGTTCAATAGTCCGTTCGTCCTTGCCGCGTTCACGATTTTCGTATACCATTCTCGGTTGCAAAATTTAACGAAAGCAACCGTAAAAATGTATCAGGGATATTTTTTTAACATTATACAGTATATTGACAAAAGTCACCGGACACCTAGAAGAGAAACACAGCATAGCATTTATTGACATACATTAGTACGGTGTCGGTCCATCTTTGGTCTTAATGCATGCACTGACCCTTCGAGACATGTTTCCGACAAGGTTTTGGAACACAGCGATAGGTATGCGCTTCCATTCTGTACATAATGCTGCCGCTAACTGTTGCTTAATTGTAGGTCTTGGTTCCAAACTTCTTATGCGGCGCTCTAATTCATCCCATATGTGCTCTATGGGATTAAGATCAGGGCTCTGTGCTGGCCAGTCCACACACGATACGAAATTATCGTCAAACCACGCCGTAACAGTCCTTGCTTTATGGCTCGGTGCATTATCCTGCTGGTACCAACAAGGCTCGTTTCCATAGTATTGCCACAGAGTTGGTAGGGCATAATTGTCCAGAATATCTAGGTAGACTTGCTGGTTAACAGGTTTGGCCACGATAAGCAATGGGCCGGGATCATACCACGAAAAATACCCCCAGACGAGTACACTGTGGTAAATAGCGTTCCCCGGCTGCCGCCATACCCACACACGGCCATCAATCAGACTGATGGATCGTATATCTGGATTCATCAGTCCATATGACCCGTTTCCATTGATCTACGGTCCACGATAAATGTTCTTTACACCATGCTAAACGACGAGTAGCATTCCGAGTGGAGATGAAAATCTTATGAGCAGCCGCACCACCACGGTAACCCATGGAATGAAGTTCTCTGCAAATGGTACGTGTACATACCGATGTTCCAGCATTTTTACTCACCTGTACCCTGAGGTCTTGTGTAGTACTCCGTTGATTAGCTGTAACGACTCTCCTGAGGCTTCGACACTGATTTTCTTCGGTCTGCCGGTACGTTTTGCTGCTTCAGGCACGCCATGTGTCTTCCATTTATTCAGTACATCCAAAACAGTTGATTTAGGTATGTTTAAACGCCTCTCGGTTTCTCTTATGGACAACCCACTAATATAGCACCGAACAATCTTTCCTTTCTCAAAGTCAGTTCTCTCCCGCCGCGACATTTTCACTCAACCTCACAGTGCGATATGATCGCAGTGAGCTGCAGGCTTGTTTTTATACTGTTTGCAGCTGTACCGCACATCTTAACAACGCAGCGGATCCGTTCATTTGCTTTTGAAAGGGTGTCTGGTAAATTTTGTCAATATAGTGTATATACTAGGTTTATCGGCTGTTAAAGCTTCCGTTAAAACTGGCATTAATGTTACAGCGGAACGCATGAGACACACATTCCTCGTACCAGAAGCTTGTTTCCGCATTAGATTACTCTAGCGAAATGTTAAATTCGTTTTGTTTCCGCTTTTTGGTTTCAGGTGTGAAGGATTTCCCTGTTCAAAATCAATGGGGCGTTGTTTCAACCAACCATCCAACCATTGTCTTTTTATTGCGAGAAAGAGCTGTGACCGACGGCTGGATTATATCACGTGGCGTCTGGTAGGCAACAACACTCAATGAGCTTATTTCTTTTTGAGTGAATCCCTAGTTTCCCCTCCTCCGTTTCACCTCGACCCGACTTTTGGCCTCCTGTTGTGCGGTCGGTTAAAAAAGGTTATCGGTGATCGATGGCTCGCGCCTGAATGGCGCGAACAGACAGACACCATTGGGATCTGCAGCTGATCTCTGGATTGCATATGTAGCTTGTTAGTAGGAGGAGGAGGAGGAGGAGGAAGAGGCACGTGGCAAAGAAAACAATCGGTGTCGGTCGTCAGCGCGACAATGAACGAAACTATCTGCATTCTTCTGTCCTCAGGCCTTAGGAAGGCTTGCACTTCTGCTCTCTAGCTTGCGGTGATGTGATCAAAGGGATGATGGCTGATTAGCAGACAGCTGGCGTGTGCCAGATGAAACTTGAACTTGAGCAGGATGCATCTGTGATAACCCTGCATTTACATTTGTTTTATTTTATTTTTCGTTTTTAATCTGTCAGCAGTGTTTGCTTTACAGTGGTTCTGAAACTTCTTATTTGTTCATTTGTCTTGTAAGCAGCGTGTCCTCCTCCAGTATGTTTTCATTCTCGAAAATGATTAAGCTTTTTAAGCATTTTATTTAGAACGAAGTTTAAGTTAAAATTGCGGAGAAACTCATTTTGAAATGTCAGAAAACAGGGTCTAAATTTGCCCTTTTTTTTTCATTTTATATAAAAAAAAACACACACAAAAAAAAAAACACCGTTGATAGCAACAGATTTAAGAATTTATCCTCGTTTATAATTTTATTTTTGGTACTAGTACATCGTGAGGAATTTGTAGTTATTTAAGTCCCGGAAATAGCAATAATGGTAAAATTAGATTTCCTGTCGAAAAGTTCTTTCGTTTTTGCATTTCGAATCGACAAGAAAAAAAGAAAAAAGGGGGAAGAAAACTAAATTGCTGAAGATACGCTTATGTCTGAATGTTGACGATACTTCGAAAGGTGTGTAATTGGTCATTTTCATCGCTAAATGTTTAACCCTTACGTATATCTGCGAATCTGTCGTATTTGGAGATGGGGCTTTTTCTGGGTGATCTTGTATATCATCGATGAATCAGCAAGAGAGACACGACACACCAGCTTTTGTTACAGTAATTCCGGTTAATTGGGCTATCGGTTAAATGGGGCAGCCGTTTATTTGGGACTTTTATTGAACTACTAACTAACTCCTTGGCATTACAGTTCACCTAGGACTTGAGCCTGCCTCAGGATAGCCCTCCATTCTTCACAATTCTGTGCCTGGTTCCACTCAGTTCTTTATTCTCAATTTCCTTAAATCATCCTCCACATCATCAAGCCATCTTTTTCTCGGTCGTCCTCTGGGCCTACATCCACCGGGAACATGCACGAAGACCATTTTTTGCTGCTCTGTCATCTGTCACTCGGTGACCATGTCCCAGCCATCTCAGTCTTTTCTTTATTTCAGTGATAATATCCAATTCATTAAATTTCATAGGTATTGAAGAACATCCCAAATTAGCTCTTTAGAATGAATGAAGCTTCGCACAATTGCGGTAGCCGCTTAATTGAGCTAAAGTTCTCTAGCCCCGAAGCGGCCCAATTAACTATACAGAACCTATTGTATTTAAATAGTCTTTTGTAGCTGGCGTCTCAGGAAGGAGCTAGGTCATTATAAAGTGGGTGTTCTATGCTAATGCATACTATGTTTGTTTATCTTTCATCTATGGAACATTGTAATCCCTCAGGATTTTCTGAACTCCATAGCGGGAAAACTGGTGAGAGTAAGTAACTTTGAAAATTTTTACCGCTTATTTTCCCTAACTAGACGAAACCCGTAACAATCGAAGTTTTTTTTTTTTGAAAAGAATAAACTCACATGAAACACCAAATGTAATCGTTATTTGATTGACAAATTCATTCAACCACTTCAATAAAGACAATAGTCCCGGCACGTGATTTTTTTGTTCCAGGGAAGGGAGAGAGCCAGTGCCGTAAGACAAACACAACATCCATGCCTCACCGGGATTCGAACCCGGACCCTTCACGAACGAATCATCATAAGTCAGCACTTGGACCACTGCGCCACCGGGGCGGCCAGGTTGTTCGTGATGAGCATCACGACTGCACCCTTTTTCTGTCGTAAAATGTGAGGCGGAAATCCACTCGTCTCGATCGTGTGCAAAAATTCAACTAGATAGCGCCTCTTGCACTCTCATCTTCGGTCGCAACTGTGTTTGTAAATGTTGTGGAAATGAGATTCGCGTTGCGAATACTTTTCATTCTCTCTTGCCTGAGACATAGTTGCGACCCATTGATCGCTCACGCCTTCCAGTAAGGCTCTTACGTCCCCCCCCCATTTTTTTCTGCTGGGGAGACATTCTGGTACGGGTAAGTATACAATAAAGTATTTACTTACTTTAGGGCTGATCATAGAACACCGCATATGCACTCACCAAGTGTGACACTGAACTGAGTGCCTGATGTAGATAAGGGCCGCAAGCTTCTCTCATAGACTTTACATGGGAACTTTGCTGCCCCGCCACGCCCGAACCGTTGCCCCATCTCAGTTTTCTCTTCGACTGGTACATCTACATAGCAAGACCTTTATTTTGGTACCTAAACCATATTTTTACGTTCAGTCGTTCTCTCAAAATAGGTCTCACAGTAAAAAAAACTTATAGAATGAAGATATAGATGGCGCAACTCAATACGTACATTCTAAATATTTTCACTAACAATGGTCAACGGAATGTTTATTTACATCTTTACATAATGGGAAACGTCTTACCTACGTGAATAAACTGGATCGAATGAATATTAAATTGTATTATACATCACACAGTTCAACCGCGTAACGCAATCAGGTCTTCGAGAGTGTCTGCTGTTGCGATGAGAACTTTGATAAGAATACCTGCTAGCGTTGCTTTGCGGAACAGAAAAGAGAAGACTTTGAACTATCTCATTTCCTCCATGCGCTGCCTTCAACAGCGCGTGAGTCAACCGCACGCTTCTCCCACAGACTTCACATGGGAACCTTGCCGCCACACAACGCCCGAACTGTTGCCCCAATCTCATTTTTCTCATCGACTGGCACATCTACATGGTAAGACCTTTATTTTGATACCTCAACCATATCTTTACGTTCAGCCGTTCTCCCAAAATAGGACTCACAGTAAAACAAAAACTTATAGAATTAATGTATAGATTCTGTGGTTAACCATGCATCCATACTAGAATGTAATTATCATGTTACGGGTGTGTCCTAAATTTAAAATTTTCAGTTTTTATTTTGTTTTTGTTTTTTATCGGCGGATAGTTTACAGCATTTTTGAACGCTATTCTTTTGGAATCGCTTAGTCTTTAAAACAATAAAAATTATTTCTACCATCGGTAAGATCGTAGCATTATTTGAATTAGTTTTAGTCAATCGTTTGGGTGCGAACGAAAAGGTTAAGGAAAAGAAATTATGTTGCTAGAACGAAAGCCGGCGAGTGATCAGGTGTAGGTTAAAGAACGAAAGAAACTCCAAAAGCAATTTATTGGCGCCCAAGGAATATTAAGTAATGTGGAAAAGATGATTGATGCGTGTTTAAAGAACAAACAGTTTGAAGATATATCAAATGGCCAATTTCTTTTAAAGGTATCTAAGAAAAAAATCTCAAATCACAGAAAATAAAATATTCTTGCGAAACTGGTTTATCTCAACTAGGCTTTCTTGAAGTGCAATGTAATGCTAATAAACTGTGATTTTTTTAAAGCAGTCTGCGTTTTGAGAAAAATTAATTCCTTGCATATCGAAGATTTATTTATGTGTCTGATAAGAAGCAGTAAGTAGCCATTACAAATAACAAGTTAGTAAAATCATGCAATGCATTGATTATGATACGCTTTCCAACATACCAGAAATTATTACTCAAGTTATGTGGATAATGGCTGGGGAATAAATCTCGCTCCTGTGTCCTGACCTTTGACCCCATTTCGACGATATTCAACAGAACCGGTTCCAGTATACCTCAGAAATAACATGACAAAGTTTTGTCGCAATCCAAGCATTTTAGGTAAGTTATGATGCAAAAGGGCAATGGAACGGATCCCACTCCAGTGTCCTGACCTTTGACCCCATTTCGCCCATTTTCAATAGTGTTCGTCCCCAGTTTCTCCCTACCACTTACTAAAATTTTATCGAAATCGAACCATTTTTACGAAAGTTATGACGCATAAGGGGAATGGAATATATCCCTCTCTTATGCCCTGCCTGACCTTTGACCCCATTTCGCCTATTTTCAATAGGGTTCGTGCCCAGGTGGTTCCCTACCACATACTAAAATTTCATCGAAATAGAACCAAACTTACGCATGTTACGACGCATAAAGGCAATGGAATGGATCCCGCTTTTATGTCCTGACCTTTGACCCCATTCCGCCCATTTTCAATAGGGCTCGTGCCCAGGTGGTTCCCAACCACATACTAAAATTTCATGGAAATCGAACCATTTTTACGCAAGTTATGACGCATAAAGGCAATGAAATGGATCCAGCTCCTATGTCCTGACCTTTGACCCTGCTTCGCCCATTTTCAATAGGGTTCGTCCCCAGTGGTCCCTTACCACATACTAAAATTTCGTCGAAATCGAACGATTTTCACGTGAGTTATCGTGCGGACAGACGGACGGACAAAGCTTGAGCATATACGCTTCTTCAACCTACGGTTAGAAAGCGTAAAAAACAATCTTTCTCATGCTTATAATATTCCGAATATAAATGTACTTTACATTCAACTTTAACAAAATTCAGTGAAACCGGTCACCTTTCGGACCATATGAAAGTGGCCATTGTTTAGAGGTGGCTGTTAGACGAAGGTTATATTGTTTGTCAGTTGAGAAAGTTCTAGAAGTCATTGCGGAATGAGAGACAGATGTGGTCAGCGATTGTAACGATGCGAAGATCAGAATACAGACTACATAATGTTAGCCTACATGAATCTGAGCTTAGTTCACGTGTGAAAATATCCAGATTTAGAAGAATAAATACAACAGATTGCTTGCAGCTGAATTTCTGAATTAGCAGTAAGCAGTTTTATATGCAAGATCCTGCGTCCTTTGTCAACCACTTATCCATCTGTCTATCTTACTACGTGTCCACAAAGAATATAAACTTTGAATTAGATCGCTTCGAAGTCAAGGCACATACTGTTGTATCCGAACTGGACTCGAGAGAAGCTGGTTCTACTTAATTACGATGGAAAGTTCTGAGATCTTCTAGCAATGGAGATAGATATCCGCACTGTAAAAAAAATTCTGAAATTCACGAGCCACTTTCCGTGATTTCTTTCGTGAAATTAGTGAAGCATGTTTACGATACAACTTTTTCCGTGAAATGACGGAAAGAATGCTTTTCACGGATTTTTCGTACGCCAGAAAAATTCTGAAGTTTCACAAATCTTTCCGCAATTCGTTTCATATATTAATGTTAAATTGCCGGTTTTACGAGGTATTAACGGAAAATTCTGAATTTTCGGAAACTTTTTCGAAATTCCTTTCGTATATGTTAACGGAAAAAATTGCCCCTTTTTCCGTTACGATATAAACGGAAATTTTCCGGTAATGAGAGCGATTCACTAGAGTATACTGAGGTTTGATTAGCTATTAAATTTCAATCGTCTGTCGGATAATCTGATTTTGAAGTTCTGTAACGAGATCGCATATTGTGGATAGCATATCGCATTAAATTTTGGTTATTGTGGTACAGAATATATTTCCTCTTCCCCATTTTGTGCACCAGCTATTGCATGTTGTGTTACCACCGTAAGACGCCTGATACTTAAGTTATTGTGCAGGTGATTGTATGATGTCTATGTATCAGTCTGGGGACCCCTTAAAACAAAAACTATTATAGCTAACAATATATATATATATAAGCGTTATAAAACAGTACATTTCATCTTTTCTTAAAGATAATTGAAAGTCATTGTCAGTTTAAAATAGATCTCAAGTTCCAAAGCATTCTGTTGCTTCAAAAAATCACGATGAAAAAAAAACGTAATTTTTAATACGTCTTCCTATAGAAAAAATAAAATTATTACCGAAAAGAAAATAAACAGAAAATAAAATGACTAATTCACTCACATTAATAACAAAAAACCATTGCATCATCGCACTATTGGACTGTTACCGCATACGTGACTGTACGTTACGTGTCTTCCTGGTAGCACGCGGAGATCCATTAGAAAATGTTCCTGGTTCGAATCCCACTAGAGACGACAGGCAACGAGCCGTAAAAGGGTTGGCAAAATTCCTGTATAAATACGGAAAACCCCGAAACGGTCTTTTTTGAAATAAGCGGAATTACTGGTTACGGAAATTCTGTCAAAACACTGAAGTTAAAAGAAACTTAACTCCTAAAAACGGAAATTTCGTTAAAACACGGACACCTATCGACAAATTTTCTGCACTTTATTTTCAGGAATTTTTCGTGAATTCACACCACTTATTGTTATTAGAGTAAACATATCCGTCCTCCGTATTGGCTGCACCGAATGTGTAGAAATGTATGTCTTGGTGTGACTTATGGCAGTTGTTATTAAGTTAGAAACCGGAACTGCACTATAATTTCGTTGGATGGCACTGTTTATCGATTTTTGATACGTTTTCTTTTATGAAATCGGACAAACCGTTCATCATTCGATTCTGTAAGAGATTGTATCCACCGTATTCCCCATAGCAGAAAGTTCCACATTAGTCTGCGACAGGCATCATGGTGCCACAAAATAATCAGCGGGTAGTCACTGGGCAAGGTAAATACCGAATGCAAAAAGCAATGGAAATTTGTATAGTTAACGATTAAAGAATAAGGAAGAAACTGACCTACTTATATTTCTTCTACCTAAAATTAAAAAAAAAACAAAAAAAAACGCCTATATAAGTACTACAGAACTTGCAATAACCAGGATCTAGAGCAGTGCTCTCTGTACCTCTAAGTTTGACTCCATTTTCAAGCTGCAACACAAAGATTTATGGAATAAAATTACATTTAACAACGATCAGGACAGAGGGTTCGCTAGAAAAACATTGTGTTTACGGAAGAAATATCTTCGCTCCGTCCTACTTCCGTTTTCAGGAAATTTTCCCTCCATTTTCAGTCGTAAATACGAATATTCATGTAATTAAATTATGTTTAATTACATGAATATCTCACAGTCATCTTGAGAGATGACTGTGAGAGATGACGGAGCATGTCATAGTGGATGCCATCGGGACCAACAGATGTAGCGCAGAACCGATGCAGAGCCACCCGTAGTTCAACCATGCTGAAGGGGAGTTATAGTCGGTGTTATGAAAAGGCCCAAAGGAGATCCTCTGGCGTACCGCAGTGGATTTAATTCTCTGAAAGGAGGAAGGATATGCCAGATCACTCGACACAGAGGCAAACACCTCTCCCAAACAATCCGCAATCTCTCCGACTTCAGCATATGTGCAGCCGTTACTCTCGAGAATGGAAATCTGGTGAGAATCGATTATTGTCCCACGCACTTTTCGAACTGGCACGTGAAGTGAGAAATGAAACATTCGGAATCCAAGACTCCCTCTTGCTACGTCGACACACCAGCCGAGCATAGGATTTTGCTCGTTTAAATGCAACAAAATTGGCATCGGTTGGATAATGCCGAAACGTAGATCAGACCTTATGTTGAACTCTCCTAGCCGCTGCACGTTCAGGGGTCCACCAAGGCTTCGGACTTCTTGGGAGCGTCGTAGATGTTTTTGGTATAGAAAGATACGACAACAATAGGTAAAAATATCTGGAAGTTTGTACTTCTTTTTGGAGCTAACCTCTGAATCTCAGAGAACAGCTTAGTGATATGTATGTATGTATGTAAGATCAGCCGCTTGAATAATGCAATTCGTGATATCGAGAACAGTGCAGGGAAAACATCGTGAAAAAAAAAAGGGGGGTTACGGGAGAAATCTTCAGTGCCATAGCTCCCGTTGTAGAACATTTTTGCCTCCAGTTTACGAATACAGGATACATTTTCGCTCTGTCCAACTGTCGTTTTTGAAAAAATTTCCTCCATTTTTCAGTCTTAAATACAAACATTTATGCACTAAAATGATACTTAACAACCATACGAGGCATAGGAAACATCGCGAGAAAAATAATTTAAGAATACGGAGCTTCAGTCAAAATTCCGTTTTCGGATATCGTTGCCTTCATTTTTAAACTGAAAGATAAACGTTTATGCTATAAAACGATGAAAAAACAATAATACCAGACAGAGCAAACATCGCGAGAGGAAAAAAAAAAAACAAAAAAAAAAAAAAAACACGATTACCGGAGAAATCTTTACTCCGTCTAATGTCCGGTTTCGGAAAGTTTTGAAAGACAGAATTTCGTCTAAAGAAGAAAAACTTGCATCCGTGATACAGAGTCTGCAAGAGAGGATTTAATAGGACCGAAATAAAGATTCTGGAGATATCATTTTTGTCTGCAGGACCGAAATAAAGGTTCTGGGGATATCGTTTTCGTTTGCCGGACCGAAATAAAGATTCTGGAGACACCGTTTTCGTCTGCAGGGCCGAAATAAAGGTTCTGGGGATATCGTTTTTGTCTGCAGGACCGAAACAAATCTGCGATATTCGTCGCCCGTTTCGGCAATTCCATCAAATCAGATCAGATGTAGAGGGTTTTAGGAAGGTAGTGTCTGACCCCAGGTCTTAAACAACCCTTTAGTTAGAAATAGGAAGCTACGAGATTTGGGCTAGAGTGCCCGATAGGAAAGTCACACGCAAACGAGGTAGAAAGGGGGAGGAAGACGCCCTTATTTATTTACCGGGGGGCCAGTACCCGGTGCCGAACGGCTTAACGTGCTCATCCTATGCACGGCGGATATTTAGTGGTTCGAGCGTTCGTACCTGCGTGGGATCGAACCCGAAGTCTTCTCCGTGGGCAGTCACGAATGTTTTCTCGGCAATTCTGCTACGGGGACCGTATTTATTGTTGGACGAACAGTGTTTGGGCTTAGCATAAACATGCCAAAGGGTATACCAGACGGCGGCTAGGTTTGCACGTATGCCATTTATGATAACCCGTCTTAACACTCATTTACTATTATTATTATTATTATTATTATTATTATTATTTATATTACGGTTACTCGGAACTGTGAGTAGGTTTTGAGTTGGTTTTTATTTCAGTTGACAGCATTCTGAGCATTTGCTGCCCGTGCCAGAAATTTTTTCACGCGTGATTGGGAATCTTTTATTTATGTGGAGAGACAAGTTTTGAATTACCCCCCCCGTCGTTTGCTGTTGTTCTTTAAAGAAAGTGAAGTCAAGCGAGGATAATCGCCATTTCGCCGATCGTCGGTTCCATTCGCTTCTTATTCATTTAATATATATCGGCAATTCGGGCCAATTTCCGATACTTTCATTACTGAAAAAGAAAGAGAGGAACGTGGTATGGAAAATAAAGTGAAAGGAAAAGCAAACACCATAGGACTATTATCGTTCGTACACTGGGTAAAGCTATTATTTCGCTCTCAGAGCCGCCTTGGCGACTCAGTGATAGCAATAAAGAAGAACTGACATTTTTAAGGCTCTGGGTTTTCCGTTGATGGCCTCAGAGCAAATAGAGACATCCAGTTCTTTTACATGGAAGAAAGCGGCTGAAGTTGCCTAATTTAACGGCATTTTAAAGCGTAAAAATAATAACCACTTCTTTTGTGATCCCATCTCCGTTTGGCGTTGCCACCGTCGTTTTATTGGGTAGTTTAACAATCTGTACAAGTTCTGAAAGACAAACAATTGCAGCCCCATATCGTTTGAAACATTTTTTTTTCTACTTGTTTTACTTTAAATTTGACGTGATCGGTGAACTGCTCATTATTTTGGGTTTTTGTTCCCCACCCCAGTGAAATGGAAACATGGAACGCTGTCCTTGAAGATCATGAGCATTTTTCAGGCTCCTATCCTATTGCATGAACAACCCCTTTTCTTTTAGCAGTACCGCCTTCTTTTCATTGCAGTGTATTGAAAGCAGTATTTCAAGCGAAAAGAAAGGCTTATTTCCTGAGGAAAACACGCACACCTCCTTCGTAATTTGTTGCTTCTTTGTGTAATACGATTTCCCGCGTTTTCTACCTTTAACGTAGCAAGTAACAAAAAAAAAAAAAAAACAAATCCGGTTTTAAGTTGGTATTCATAACGAAATGAACAAAAGGAAGATACGAGATTATTAGTGTCTGCCGTTATTCCTCCACTCCAAAGAAGAAAAAAAAATTAAAATCTTTATCAAATGTCTGCGCCAAAGCTGATGTAGTCCTTAAGATTAGTTAGATTGAATTTAAGAGATAAACACGTATACATGTATATAAATTTGAACTGTGCGTGGTTTTGTGTTAAAAATGATTGATGTACTGTATGCCATGAAACGAAAATTAAAATTTGCATGTATTAATCCGATTAAGAAAAAAATCAAGAGGCTTAAAATAAACTTGGCTTATAAATGCAGGAGATTGTAATTTTTATGGGAAAATTACTTTTTTGTGTATATCTCAAAAGGGGGAAAAAAAGAAGTGATGAAAACCTGATGATATGCCGCCCCGGTGGCGCAGTGGTCTAAGGCGCTGGCCTCTGATCATTCGTCCGTAAGGGGTCCGGGTTCGAATCCCGGTCAGGCATGGATGTTGTGTTTGTCTTACGGCACTGGCTCTCTCCCTTCCCTGGGACCAGTGACCCTAAATTAGGGACGGGCGACTGCTTATAACCCATTGAGTTGCTCACGGTGGTCGCTAAACCTCAAAAAAAAAAAAAAAAAAAAAAAAAAACAACCTGATGCGGATTTTGTTCTAGAATTCCATCATGCTCACTTATTTTCATTTTCTTTGTGATAATGTGTTCCTACCACATAAATGATATATTGAAACAATGATATTTATCAAAGCTCACACAAGGTAGAGGTGGTCAACAGAATGCATTATTGAGTATTTGATGCAATATCAATTTAATATAAATTTTTATAACTGTATCACTTAAAATTATTGTGCCGCTCCGGCGGCACAGTGGTCCAAGCACTGGCTTTAGAATATCTATCTGCGCTGAGCCCAGGTCTCTTGAGACATGGGTCGTATTCGAAAGGTTGTCATGTTCCACCAGAATATCCTGAGAGCAACATCTGTCCTGGGAGGTCAATCGAAATGGGGTCATACTTAACCAGAACATCTTTAGAGCACAATCTCCCTTGGAAGGTCAGGCAAAAACATGCCGTGCTTCACCAGAATATCTTGAGAGCATGGTGTGTCCTGGATTGTCACTGAGGCAAAAGGATGCCATGCTTCATCAGAATAACTTTCGAGCGTAATATTGGGTCCATGCATAAGTTCATGCCGTTTTATTTCAAGAGTGTTTCCCAGGTCAATGGTGACGGTGCAGATGACCAGTTGTATATCAGGGTGTAGCCAATAATATCGTGTATCTAAATCATTATTGCGTTGTTTGATTGTGGCTAATGGTTTTTTAGTTTTCAGGTCCGGAAGTATGGAGTGCCAAGTAGAGAGGAATGAACATTTCCGACATCTACTCCTCTACGAGGTTAACAAGGGATCCACAGCCGCCTAGGCTACTCGACAAATTTGGTTGTATATGGAGAGGATGCTATTGCTCCGAGAACAGCCCGCAAATGGTTTGAGCGGTTCCGAGGTGGCAATTTTGACCTGAACGACTCTCCACGCTCAGGTCGTCCATCTCACTTTGATGAGGATCTGTTGAACTATCTCATCCATTTGGATCCGCGTCAAACCATACGCGAATCTAACTAACAGCTCCCCTTGAAAGAGGAGCTGTTAGTTAGTCTGCTTTCGTTCAGCGGGGAGAGCAGTTCTCCGATGAGAGGAGACGCGAAGCGTTTGCCTTTTATTGTGTGTGGGCCGAGAGACGCTCCAGGCCAGAGAGTGTCCGACGCTCAGGGCGGATTTAGCGAGCATCTATCATAGAAGATATAGAACGTTCGGCTGCAGCGGAATAGACCCTAGTCAGGGATTCCGCTGGTGTAGTAGATATTTCGCTACAGGAAATACGAGCTTAGCACCAGGCAAAGACTGGAACATCTGGTAGAGAAGAATAGTTAGAAAACTATTTCTAAAGATTCACAGAGATATAGAGCTACTTACTGTCAGGTAAACTGTAGCTAGAACTTCCACGCCGAGAGAGATTTTTCTCGGGAAGTAATCATACTAGCTTTCGCGTTCCACGATTCTTGTCAGGTCCAATCCTTAGTAAAGCCTGATGTTAGAGAACGAGTTATCCGCCGCCGTCTAAACTCTAATTGTTTATGTAATAAATGTTTGTGTGTTGTTAACAGAAGTTCCTCTGGATATCATTATATATTAATGTGAATATTATTCCGTACGTTCAGCTGTTGTCACTCCGTCTTCCCGAATCACAGATCTAATATTAAAGTGGGGAAGGCTTCGTTTGTTCGCTCGAATAGAGTTTGGGGGAGTGTTTCAGAGAAGCGCAAACACTTCCTTGTTGTTGTGAGAGACCATATAGCGTGGACGCTTCAGATCCATAAGTAGGAGGCGGCGTCACAACACGTAATCAGTGCTTTCGCTCTCACAGAGATTTTCTACATTGCTTTGTTATAGCAAAATATTTTTTCAGTGTTGGCAAGATGTGGAATTGTCATGTTTTTACTTTGCCTAACTCTGTATTTCCATGTACGAACACGACATCTGCGCATACAAAATATATAGTATTTAAAAATACATTTTGGCTTATTCATTCAGTAACGGAATGAATAACTCTGTAAAACTTTGTGGATAGGTACTTCGTATCCTTAACTGTCCAGTGAAGCTCAGAACCCGTATCTCTTTTTTTCTTTCAGTTTCCTTTTCTTTGCCGTGTAATCAAAATATTACGGTACGATAATACATTATGGAAAGTGAAATATAATCCGTCTACACTTTCTGTTGTCGAGTCGCGATATTATTTGACTTCAAAATTTTCGACAACCTGCTATTCAGAAAAGAGAAAATCAGATGAAAATGGATAAAGATCTCAAAATTCAGTGATGCGTTTTAAACTAGGTAAAATTTGAGACGCTTCATTAAACTGAAGCATAATATCGTGCACCCAACTCAATTCAGGAAGCGGAGGACCAGTTGGAAACCATGCAGCAACATGAAGAAAAATTAGATGTAGAAGATTATGCGTTACACGCACACACCTCACGTTCACGACAGCGAAAGTAACAGTGTTTCTGAAACCTGTGTTTCATAATGAGCTTTCAGAGGCTTCGGGCCGTGAAAACATGAGCAGTGGCGTAGTCTGAGAATCAAAACAAATACAGGGCAAGTCAAAATGATGTTCCGGATTTAAATGATTTGGTACTCATGTTTAATGTAGAGCAGATACACACAACTAGTTCTGTTGAAAAGCACATTTCATAAAGTTTTGTCCAACTTATTTATAAATGTTAATGTGCGCTCCACGCGTAACACGGTACACATCAAGCCGGTAATCAAGTTCCTGCCAAATTCTTTGAGCATGTCGATGTCAATTTCTGAGATGGCTGCTGTGATGCGAGTTTTCAAATCAACCAGCGTCGTTGCAAGTGGTGGTACACAGACATGATCCTTTATGAAACACCACAAGAAAAAATCACACGGTGTGAGATCTGGAGATCGGTGGTGTTCATAGAGACTATTTGGCAGTCTGTCATTGAGGTGGCCTCGAACCTCGTTATGGAAATGCGGTGGAGCACCATCGAGTTGAAAAATGAAGTCATCAATGTCTTCTTCCAGCTGTGAGAGAGGCTATTGTTCGAACTTGTCGATATACGTAATTCGTGTCACAATAGCTTCAGCTAAGAAGGGCCCATATACCTTTAGATGAGTAATTGCACAGATGACATTGACTTTTGGGAAATCATGCTTGTTCTTCAAGATTGCATGGGGATATTCAGTGCACCAAATTCTCACGTTATGTCTGCTCACCTTTCCTGAAATGTGGAATGTTTCTTCGTCACTAGAAACTGCAGACGATACGATTGCATGTGCAAACGTTTCCTCAGAACTCGTCATGCAGTTTCCTGCGGGACACCACGTTCTCGACCTGCTCGATAAGTTGATTCCTGAGGGCTCCTTACGTAACTAATCCGAACACGCTCCGCTACGTCGTTTTCTATCGACGGACGTCCAGTCGATTTCCCCTTGCAAATGCAGCCCGTGTCTTGAGATCGTGAAAACCAATTACGAATTGACTTACCACTGGTTGGCTCTATCCCATTTTTTTTTTTTTTTTCTGAAAATGCCGTTGAACAGTCACAACGGACTTGTTTGTGTGAAAATCGGGAACACAAAATGCCTACTGTTGTCTGCTTGCCGCCATTGTATGACTTGTTCCTTCTGCCGGACTTATCGTGCCATCTACTGACCAACCGCGGAATCTGTAAGGGAGCATTGGAACTTGGAGAGCATTACGGTACTTTCTAAAGTACGCATCGCGCTACTAAAAATACTCATTACATATACAGAGTGGTCATTTTATAAAAAAATGAATACTCTTGTATATACAGAGTGGTCATTTTATTATGTACATCGTGTTATTAAGTCTACGGAAAGTAATAATTGTGTGTGTGTGTGTGTGTGTGTGTGTGTGTGTGTGTGTGTGTGTGTGTGTGTGTGTGTGTGTGTGTGACATTTTAAACAACAATTTCGTTGTAAACGAAGCCAAGTTTCAATGGGCTTAAAATTGTCTCAATATATTGCCCCAAATATGCCGTTATTTGATTAAATTTCTGGAAGCCAACTCGATAAGATCACTTTTATAGGATTGTGATTTTTTGTCCAGGTTTAGGTAAAGCAGGCATCAAGCTCTTACGGGCAGCGGGAAGTCGTGAGCTTCACAATTGTGTTACCAGAATCTATTATCGTATTAACTTTTTCTTTTGGCGAGGGGGGGAGAGGTTAAAGCAAAACAGGTTTTCGTGCTGGATAAAATCTTCAGTAGTGAAACAGCCGTCGTAGCACGATGTGTGATAGTGAAATCTAAAACTATATGGTTTAAAACTTTAACGAGAGTTAAAACAGCACATAGGTGATACATGAACATAAGATCTTTCGGGGTCGCCAGCCCCCGAAAGATCTTATGTTCATGTATCACCTATAGGGGGTATTTAAGCAAGAATCTCTGTATTTTGATTTACGGAAACTATTTTTCTGTAGAAAAGTATAAGAATGTAAAACACAACCGCTTATTCTTAACACCAGAATTTCCGTAATCATTCTCTAAAAGTCAAGGAATTTGAAAGTGCATAGCGAAATTAAATGGGAGAAAGGAAAGTGACCTTAAGTGTCAAAATTCTGTTAGGTTTTTTTCCAAACTGAGTCGGATCATCTAAGGAATTAATTTGCCCATGAGATATTTCATCACGTCATTTCAAGGCTCTGAAACTGCCTAAGTCGTTCACACCATTTTCTTCAATCGCTTATTTCTGAAGAAAGCAAAACACGCGGCCAATAGTAAAAATTAGTCTGTTCGTTTTCTTCACCGCCACGAATAAACGAACTATCAAGGATTGTCAAAATGGCGAATGGTATTTATATATTGTTTTCAAAATGGTTTAGCGAAGGAGGTCTGTGTTTCTCAATTGTTTGCTCCCCGCCCCACGTCCCCTTCATATTTTCTGGCAGAAAAGAATAAATTCAGCAGACTCGTAACGAAACAAGCAGATTTACTCACGATATTTATTTCCGAAAGATCCAAAGCAGAAAATGCACTGCTAATTCTTGTTGTTCTAAACACAACTTAACCCTTTCCGGCCCAAAATTTTATTTTTGAAATTGGAAACTTCTATTTCGGGTTTTTGTGCTGTTTTTGGCTTGCAATAAATAAAAATAATACTGAAAACTTTTATAACATTTTATTCCTCAAATACAAAATGTTGTTTGTGAACAAAATTGGGATACAAAAGTTCAAATTTCTGATAATTTGACTTCCTTTTCCTTATTTTATTTCCTTCAACATGAAACTACATCGTGTTTTTCAAAAGGAAGTTTTGTTTTAATCTCTCGTCTCTGAATATGGGAAAATGTTCAATAGAATATTTTTCACTTCATATGGAAATCGACAAAGCATTTTTTTTTTTTTTGTGATAAAACACAAAATCATATCACATTTTTGTCACACAACATAGGAAAATCCTGTCTCGCGGTTTTTACAGTGTTATTTTGGATAGTTGTCTACCAGCTACAGTGGGTTTAGTAAGAATCCGTTGTGTTAGAACCACTATGAAAATTCAAATACATGTTTCTTCTGAACAACAACGGCCTGGAAAGGGTTAAAATTGAAATTAGTAAAACTGATTCGCCAAGTAATAAAAAAACAGTTATTCACATACAGTTGATAGCTCGTAAAATAAGCCCCACAAATTTTTTAAGAAGAGTTTTGTTTGTGGCTATTTGGAATTTTTTTCCAAATATTGAATTTGAGGTAATTATTAAATTTTGGTAAAAATTAAAATTTGGGAGATCGGTGGATGCATTTGGAAACAAAAAGTAAATTCTGTGATAAATTAAAAAATGATAAATTAAAAAATGCACTACTGAGTTTTGAAATCCAAAAGTTATTATTGAAGGTTTGCGTTTTAAAAACGCCCATGATGGCGGAATGGGGGCGGGGGGAATTTTCTCTGCACGCATACAAGATCAATATTTCTCTCCGTTCCGTGGTAGAACTAAAATAAAGGCAAGAATTTAGTTTATGAAAAAGAATGGTGATAATCTTGCTCGCCCCTCTCTGAACAAAAAAAAAAAAAAAAAAAAAAAAAGGCTATCTAAAATCTCTTAAAAATCACTAAGTTACTCCTTAATATATATATATATATATATTCTATAAAGAAGATACCTAAGCAAAAAAATACATATATAATTTTGACTCACACCTAGTACAACATAGAAAAGGTTATGTATCTACCTGTGTGAGTAAAAGGAGAAAAGATAAAAAAATAAAATAAAACAACTGAATGTAGAAGGTGTCGAGAATACTGAGCCTTGGCTTTATCAAGGACCAGCAAAAACTCTGCATTTTCTCACTTCTACAAAGACCTAGTTGGAAATGGGTTTCTGCAAGGCCATAGATGCAAGTAACATTCCCACCTAAAATAGTTTAAAAAAAATATATATAAGTCATGTCCTCCGTAGAGTACAAAGTAAAAATCCTCTTCATCTTAGGATTAATGGTCACAGGTCTCTAGTAAACAAGTTCTCTAATTCAGGAGTGAACCCCTCCACAAACGCCAACCAGTACTCTACCTTTGAATTAGAGCATTTCCATACTCATGGTTTTGACAAAGTGAAAATAGAGGTACTACATATTATTCCTGACCTCTATGCTCGGCTAGAAACTGAATCCCTTGAAATTTTGCAGCATCAGTCTCTTTATCCCTATGGCCTTAATTCCACTCTATCTGACAATAAGCATAATCAGCATAAATTTTCAATTCGTGAACTCTTCTTTCTTGTTAATAATAAGAGCTGCTCTAGAGGTAATAGAGGACAGAGGTTATTTCGCACATCAAGCAAAGTTGATTTTGCTAACTTGCTAAAAACTCTGGAAAGCTTTAAAACTGGCACTAATTTTGTTAAAAATACTTACAAAATTCTCAAGTCCTTCAAGCACTCTGTCCTTAAATGTTTTTTCAAATTCTGGAATGAAACTGCTGACCATGTTGATAAGCATGTTTTTGCTTTGGTTCTGGACATTCTTAAACATATTCTTAAAGATAAAATTTCTCTTAAAGAATTTTCCAGTAATTTTGTTACCATCAGGTTCCTAAATAAAGCCTACGATAATCTCAATGTAAGGAAGCTGTTCTACAATAATGCAATTTTTTTCCCATCCACAGGCACCAGTCTATTGTGAGTTTTAAATATGTTAAGACCTTAGGGTCAATAGTTAAAAACTACAAACTTAACTCTTCGAGCTACATTCCTGTAATTACTACTTGTTCTTGTGATGAACATAAAGATACAGTTCACTATGATAAGAATTACAACCATATTATCACCGGAAACTTGAGTTATGTTGAAAATGAAAAGCTTAGGAATTTATTAGAGTATGGCTCTAAATTCAGACCTTCCTTCATAATTTCCAAAGAAAGGATTCTTGAGAGCTTCACTCAAGATGTAAATAAGTACATCGTAAAAACCAGTTTAACGTACAATCAGCCTATTGAGGCCTTCGCAGAATGGAAATATAATATAATCAATAGCTTCACCGGTGAGTTGGCAGGTCTGGACTTTTGTTTCGACAGAAATCTCTTTTTCTCTGGAGAAGCTAAAAGGTCACTCTCCAAACTACAAGACCAATTTATTTTTACCACTACGGATAAAGCTAGCAATAATTTTGCAATTATCTGTAAGAAGTTCTATTTTGAATTGTTAACTATGGAACTCAATAATAGAGTAACATACGAGCCCGTAAGTTATTCTACCAAGCAGTTAGAAAATCGGTTTAAGGCATTCTTCAAGAAACTTAAAATTCCACAAACTAGAAGATATGGGCCTGAATTTCCATTTCTTTTCGCAACGGTTAAGTTTCATAAGGATCCTGTGAAGTTCAGGTTCATAGCTAGTGGAGTAAGGAGTCATAAAAAGAAAATAGATCTTGCTTTTGAAGATGTCTTAAAGAAGGTTTTGAAACACATTAGAAACTGTTCTAACTTGATGTACAGAGATTTTTGGATAATTAATAATAATGCAGAAGTAATTTCTACTATACTCAAAGTTTGTCCCCTAGATATTAATAGTTATGATTTTGAAAACCTATATACTAATCTGCCTCTATCAGATATAATCACTACCTTTAAAGAGCTGTATGCAGAATTTAACTTAACCAATTTGTTGATGTAGGAACTTGGAACTCTTATCTCAATTGCTGCATAAAAAATAACCATATCTTATATAATAATACTCTCTATAAGCAAGTGAACGGTATTCCAATGGGAACATCAACGTCCACAAATATCGCTAATCTATTCCTGTTCTTTAAGGAATATAAATTCATTAAAAATCACCCCACCTGCTCAGATAACTACCTTTACACTTTTAGATATATTGATGATCTGCTGTGTATCAATAATTCAGAAGTTATAGAGAGTGATTTTGATAATATCTATCCTAGCTCTCTTAACTTATGTAAAACCAACCACAGTAATCAGGAACTTGAGTTCCTAGACTTAAGCATTAAGCTCAACAGAGGTAACCCATCTATTAGCCTCTTTGATAAAAGAGTTAATTTTCCTTTCAAAGTAATTAAATATCTACACTGGAATAATAACATTTCAACCAAAGTAATTGAGAATGTACTAATTTCTCAGGTCCTAAGAACTTCAAGAATTTGCAGCAACAATTTGGATTTCAATTACCACATTAATATACTATTAGAAAGTTTTCTAGAGAACGAAATTCCTTCTTCTTTCATCAAAAGAACTTTAAGAAAAATTATTCTGAATAATAGAGTAAGGTTGGCAGATCTGCTTTAATTTTCTACAGTTAATAATATGATTCTGACCAATCAAAGCCGTAAGGAAGTTGGCTAGAGGATGCCTATTAACTACCTAAAGGAACCTTAGTGCTATGGATATGACGGTCCTATTAAAACAAAAAATTAAATAATATAAACAAAATCACAAAAAAAGCTTAAAAATCTGTTTATAAAAGAAAATAAAAACAAATAAAAAAGAAAACTAGTTATTCATCACTAGGATAGCTATACTAAAAATAGTAAAACCAACATTAAAATTAATAAGATTCTGATTAATCTATAGAAGCTCACTAAGGTGATTTAATACATGCAAAGATTATTAAATAAACTGCTCGTGTATTTTATAATATTTCTCATGTATTCTGGAGAGTTAATTCTGCTCATTCTGATCATACAGATCCACAGTCTTAAGTTTATATATTTTTTTCTCTGGTTAAAATCTCCGCGCGTTGGTTTCTTGCTGTATGAGGAGGCCATCAGCCCCACCCTCACTGCCCCCCAGCGTCTAGGGAGTGGCGGAAGAGGTCAGCCATGTTCTCCTCTTGTGAGGAGAAAAGTTTTGTCACACAAGAGGTAAGCTCTCTTCCTTGTTTTTGGGTTCTAGGTTTTATAAGTTCAATGTTTGTACTTTATGTACCTTTTCTCTGTCGTTTTTTAGCTTTTCAGCTTTTAAGCATTGGTTTGTCTGTTAACATTTATGCGGGTTTTAACTCTTACTTTTCTTTGTAACTTTGAGCGTCTTTTGGGGTACCTAGGAACAGAAGATGGCTAAGCTTGTTCCTTTTCTATGCGCTGTCTATGCGCTGTTTTTTCAAAGTAGTAAAGTTCTTAATAACTAATTAATTATGCACTTAAAGCACTGCTGAAATACTTTGTACATATTGCAACTAACTGTTTAAGGTATATAACTTTCACAAAGTTTTCTTTAGTTAATTATTATCTTTAACTTATTCTCGTTTTCGTGCTGTCATAAGTTGTAGAGTAGGGGGTTTTAGACTCAAGTTTTCTTTCAAAAATATGTTCGTTATAAATTAACATTTCCTTTTTTAATTGCAATGTAAAATTTGGATTTCTTTTGCATTGTTTTTCAGGTTTAAATTCTCTCTCAAACGAACTTGGAATTTCGTTATAGCTGAAAATAATTTCTATTTATTATGTCACTCTCACAGCTTGAGTTCTCTTTAATCTTCTTCTCTCTGTTTAATAGTAACAGATGAAGAGCATGGGTCGGGCCATGAAGGTTAATGGATGCAAGCGAAATTGTTAACTAGTGCTAGGTCATGCTACTCTACGGAGGACATGACTTATATATATTTTTTTTAAACTATTTTAGGTGGGAATGTTACTTGCATCTATGGCCTTGCAGAAACCCATTTCCAACTAGGTCTTTGTAGAAGTGAGAAAATGCAGAGTTTTTGCTGGTCCTTGATAAAGCCAAGGCTCAGTATTCTCGACACCTTCTACATTCAGTTGTTTTATTTTATTTTTTTATCTTTTCTCCTTTTACTCACACAGGTAGATACATAACCTTTTCTATGTTGTACTAGGTGTGAGTCAAAATTATATATGTATTTTTTTGCTTAGGTATCTTCTTTATAGAATGTGAATTCTGAATTTTCAAAACTGCTGCGTTGCGCGTTTTGATTTTCAGGTTATTTTGCACCCTTCGTGTTAAATTCTAAAATTTTTTCCTTAGTCTTCAGTTTTGCTCTTAAGTATGATTCTGACCAATCAAAGCCGTAAGGAAGTTGGCTAGAGGATGCCTATTAACTACCTAAAGGAACCTTAGTGCTATGGATATGACGGTCCTATTAAAACAAAAAAATTAAATAATATAAACAAAATCACAAAAAAAGCTTAAAAATCTGTTTATAAAAGAAAATAAAAACAAATAAAAAAGAAAACTAGTTATTCATCACTAGGATAGCTATACTAAAAATAGTAAAACCAACATTAAAATTAATAAGATTCTGATTAATCTATAGAAGCTCACTAAGGTGATTTAATACATGCAGAGATTATTAAATAAACTGCTCGTGTATTTTATAATATTTCTCATGTATTCTGGAGAGTTAATTCTGCTCATTCTGATCATACAGATCCACAGTCTTAAGTTTATATATTTTTTTCTCTGGTTAAAATCTCCGCGCGTTGGTTTCTTGCTGTATGAGGAGGCCATCAGCCCCACCCTCACTGCCCCCCAGCGTCTAGGGAGTGGCGGAAGAGGTCAGCCATGTTCTCCTCTTGTGAGGAGAAAAGTTTTTGTAACACAAGAGGTAAGCTCTCTTCCTTGTTTTTGGGTTCTAGGTTTTATAAGTTCAATGTTTGTACTTCATGTACCTTTTCTCTGTCGTTTTTTAGCTTTTCAGCTTTTAAGCATTGGTTTGTCTGTTAACATTTATGCGGGTTTTAACTCTTACTTTTCTTTGTAACTTTGAGCGTCTTTTGTGGTACCTAGGAACAGAAGATGGCTAAGCTTGTTCCTTTTCTATGCGCTGTCTATGCGCTGTTTTTTCAAAGTAGTTAAGTTCTTAATAACTAATTAATTATGCACTTAAAGCACTGCTGAAATACTTTGTACATATTGCAACTAACTGTTTAAGGTATATAACTTTCTCAAAGTTTTCTTTAGTTAATTATTATCTTTAACTTATTCTCGTTTTCGTGCTGTCATAAGTTGTAGAGTAGGGGTTTTAGACTCAAGTTTTCTTTCAAAAATCTGTTCGTTATAAATTAACATTTCCTTTTTTAATTGCAATGTAAAATTTGTTTTTCAGGTTTAAATTCTCTCTCAAACGAACTTGGAATTTCGTTATAGCTGAAAATCATTTCTATTTATTATGTCACTCTCACAGCTTGAGTTCTCTTTAATCTTCTTCTCTCTGTTTAATAGTAACAGATGAAGAGCATGGGTCGGGCCATGAAGGTTAATGGATGCAAGCGAAATTGTTAACTAGTGCTAGGTCATGCTACTCTACGGAGGACATGACTTATATATATATTTTTTAAACTATTTTAGGTGGGAATGTTACTTGCATCTATGGCCTTGCAGAAACCCATTTCCAACTAGGTCTTTGTGGAAGTGAGAAAATGCAGAGTTTTTGCTGGTCCTTGATAAAGCCAAGGCTCAGTATTCTCGACACCTTCTACATTCAGTTGTTTTATTTTATTTTTTTCTTTTCTCCTTTTACTCACACAGGTAGATACATAACCTTTCTATGTTGTACTAGGTGTGAGTCAAAATTATATATGTATTTTTTTGCTTAGGTATCTTTATAGTATGTGAATTCTGAATTTTCAAAACTGCTGCGTTGCGCGTTTTGATTTTCAGGTTATTTTGCACCCTTCGTTTTAAATTCTAAAATTTTTTCCTTAGTCTTCAGTTTTGCTCTTAAGTAACTAATTTCAATTTATTATTTAGCAGCTCATGCGCAAATTCTAGTTGAAATGTTTTATTATTTATTATTTTTTATTATTATTATTTTTTTATTACTATTTTTTTACTTGAGGTTTTTTTCATTTTCTAATTTTTCTTTTTAGTATGTTTTGGATGCAGCTTTTTGGAGTGTAGTTTATACTCGAGTTTGGTCTTTTCTTGGACTGCTTATTTCTAAAAAGTTTTTCCTAGTTGGTTTGCTCAGAATTTGTATGTTTTGGCCCAAGTGGAGTTCTAAGGACGATGAAAGGATTGGAGGTCAGCTCAGATATTTTAAGTCCTCCCGCTCGGTTAGGCTAGCACCCTTTCCCATAGTGTATGAACTCGCTGGCAAAGGTAATCTAAAGTTATGAAATGACAAACGTTGTTTGACATGTAAATCTGCAGATCCTAACCTGTATTCTTCTGTTGAGGATAATTGCTCCAACAAGTTTTGCAAAGCCTACAATACCATCTATAAGCTCACCTGTACTGTCTGCAACCTTAGCTATATTGGCCAAAGTAAAAATCCTCTTCATCTTAGGATTAATGGTCACAGGTCTCTAGTAAACAAGTTCTCTAATTCAGGAGTGAACCCCTCCACAAACGCCAACCAGTACTCTACCTTTGAATTAGAGCATTTCCATACTCATGGTTTTGACAAAGTGAAAATAGAGGTACTGCATATTATCCCTGACCTCTATGCTCGGCTAGAAACTGAATCCCTTGAAATTTTGCAGCATCAGTCTCTTTATCCCTATGGCCTTAATTCCACTCTATCTGACAATAAGCATAATCAGCATAAATTTTCTATTCGTGAACTCTTCTTTCTTGTTAATAATAAGAGCTGCTCTAGAGGTAATAGAGGACAGAGGTTATTTCGCACATCAAGCAAAGTTGATTTTGCTAACTTGCTAAAAACTCTGGAAAGCTTTAAAACTGGCACTAATTTTGTTAAAAATACTTACAAAATTCTCAAGTCCTTCAAGCACTCTGTCCTTAAATGTTTTTTCAAATTCTGGAATGAAACTGCTGACCATGTTGATAAGCATGTTTTTGCTTTGGTTCTGGACATTCTTAAACATATTCTTAAAGATAAAATTTCTCTTAAAGAATTTTCCAGTAATTTTGTTACCATCAGGTTCCTAAATAAAGCCTACGATAATCTCAATGTAAGGAAGCTGTTCTACAATAATGCAATTTTTTTCCCATCCACAGGCACCAGTCTATTGTAAGTTTTAAATATGTTAAGACCTTAGGGTCAATAGTTAAAAACTACAAACTTAACTCTTCGAGCTACATTCCTGTAATTACTACTTGTTCTTGTGATGAACATAAAGAAACAGTTCACTATGATAAGAATTACAACCATATTATCACCGGAAACTTGAGTTTTGTTGAAAATGAAAAGCTTAGGAATTTATTAGAGTATGGCTCTAATTTCAGACCTTCCTTCACAATTTCCAAAGAAAGGATTCTTGAGAGCTTCACTCAAGATGTAAATAAGTACATCGTAAAAACCAGTTTAACGTACAATCAGCCTATTGAGGCCTTCGCAGAATGGAAATATAATATAATCAATAGCTTCACCGGTGAGTTGGCAGGTCTGGACTTTTGTTTCGACAGAAATCTCTTTTTCTCTGGAGAAGCTAAAAGGTCACTCTCCAAACTACAAGACCAATTTATTTTTACCACTACGGATAAAGCTAGCAATAATTTTGCAATTATCTGTAAGAAGTTCTATTTTGAATTGTTAACTATGGAACTCAATAATAGAGTAACATACGAGCCCGTAAGTTATTCTACCAAGCAGTTAGAAAATCGGTTTAAGGCATTCTTCAAGAAACTTAAAATTCCGCAAACTAGAAGATATGGGCCTGAATTTCCATTTCTTTTTGCAACGGTTAAGTTTCATAAGGATCCTGTGAAGTTCAGGTTCATAGCTAGTGGAGTAAGGAGTCATAAAAAGAAAATAGATCTTGCTTTTGAAGATGTCTTAAAGAAGGTTTTGAAACACATTAGAAACTGTTCTAACTTGATGTACAGAGATTTTTGGATAATTAATAATAATGCAGAAGTAATTTCTACTATACTCAAAGTGTGTCCCCTAGATATTAATAGTTATGATTTTGAAAACCTATATACTAATCTGCCTCTATCAGATATAATCACTACCTTTAAAGAGCTGTATGCAGAATTTAAACTTAACCAATTTGTTGATGTAGGAACTTGGAACTCTTATCTCAATTGCTGCATAAAAAATAACCATATCTTATATAATAATACTCTCTATAAGCAAGTGAACGGTATTCCAATGGGAACATCAACGTCCACGAATATCGCTAATCTATTCCTGTTCTTTAAGGAATATAAATTCATTAAAAATCACCCCACCTGCTCAGATAACTACCTTTACACTTTTAGATATATTGATGATCTGCTGTGTATCAATAATTCCGAAGTTATAGAGAGTGATTTTGATAATATCTATCCTAGCTCTCTTAACTTATGTAAAACCAACCACAGTAATCAGGAACTTGAGTTCCTAGACTTAAGCATTAAGCTCAACAGAGGTAACCCATCTATTAGCCTCTTTGATAAAAGAGTTAATTTTCCTTTCAAAGTAATTAAATATCTAAACTGGAATAATAACATTTCAACCAAAGTAATTGAGAATGTACTAATTTCTCAGGTCCTAAGAATTTCAAGAATTTGCAGCAACAATTTGGACTTCAATTACCACATTAATATACTATTAGAAAGTTTTCTAGAGAACGAAATTCCTTCTTCTTTCATCAAAAGAACTTTAAGAAAAATTATTCTGAATAATAGAGTAAGGTTGGCAGATCTGCTTTAATTTTCTACACAGTTAATAATATGATTCTGACCAATCAAAGCCGTAAGGAAGTTGGCTAGAGGATGCCTATTAACTACCTAAAGGAACCTTAGTGCTATGGATATGACGGTCCTATTAAAACAAAAAAATTAAATAATATAAACAAAATCACAAAAAAAGCTTAAAAATCTGTTTATAAAAGAAAATAAAAACAAATAAAAAAGAAAACTAGTTATTCATCACTAGGATAGCTATACTAAAAATAGTAAAACCAACATTAAAATTAATAAGATTCTGATTAATCTATAGAAGCTCACTAAGGTGATTTAATACATGCAGAGATTATTAAATAAACTGCTCGTGTATTTTATAATATTTCTCATGTATTCTGGAGAGTTAATTCTGCTCATTCTGATCATACAGATCCACAGTCTTAAGTTTATATATTTTTTTCTCTGGTTAAAATCTCCGCGCGTTGGTTTCTTGCTGTATGAGGAGGCCATCAGCCCCACCCTCACTGCCCCCCAGCGTCTAGGGAGTGGCGGAAGAGGTCAGCCATGTTCTCCTCTTGTGAGGAGAAAAGTTTTTGTAACACAAGAGGTAAGCTCTCTTCCTTGTTTTTGGGTTCTAGGTTTTATAAGTTCAATGTTTGTACTTCATGTACCTTTTCTCTGTCGTTTTTTAGCTTTTCAGCTTTTAAGCATTGGTTTGTCTGTTAACATTTATGCGGGTTTTAACTCTTACTTTTCTTTGTAACTTTGAGCGTCTTTTGTGGTACCTAGGAACAGAAGATGGCTAAGCTTGTTCCTTTTCTATGCGCTGTCTATGCGCTGTTTTTTCAAAGTAGTTAAGTTCTTAATAACTAATTAATTATGCACTTAAAGCACTGCTGAAATACTTTGTACATATTGCAACTAACTGTTTAAGGTATATAACTTTCACAAAGTTTTCTTTAGTTAATTATTATCTTTAACTTATTCTCGTTTTCGTGCTGTCATAAGTTGTAGAGTAGGGGTTTTAGACTCAAGTTTTCTTTCAAAAATCTGTTCGTTATAAATTAACATTTCCTTTTTTAATTGCAATGTAAAATTTGTTTTTCAGGTTTAAATTCTCTCTCAAACGAACTTGGAATTTCGTTATAGCTGAAAATCATTTCTATTTATTATGTCACTCTCACAGCTTGAGTTCTCTTTAATCTTCTTCTCTCTGTTTAATAGTAACAGATGAAGAGCATGGGTCGGGCCATGAAGGTTAATGGATGCAAGCGAAATTGTTAACTAGTGCTAGGTCATGCTACTCTACGGAGGACATGACTTATATATATATTTTTTAAACTATTTTAGGTGGGAATGTTACTTGCATCTATGGCCTTGCAGAAACCCATTTCCAACTAGGTCTTTGTGGAAGTGAGAAAATGCAGAGTTTTTGCTGGTCCTTGATAAAGCCAAGGCTCAGTATTCTCGACACCTTCTACATTCAGTTGTTTTATTTTATTTTTTTTTCTTTTCTCCTTTTACTCACACAGGTAGATACATAACCTTTTCTATGTTGTACTAGGTGTGAGTCAAAATTATATATGTATTTTTTTGCTTAGGTATCTTTATAGTATGTGAATTCTGAATTTTCAAAACTGCTGCGTTGCGCGTTTTGATTTTCAGGTTATTTTGCACCCTTCGTTTTAAATTCTAAAATTTTTTCCTTAGTCTTCAGTTTTGCTCTTAAGTATATATATATATATATATATATATATATACTGAAGAGCAAAGCTGAAAACAAAGGAAAAACTTTTGAATTTAAAACGAAAGTTGCAAAATAACCTGAAGATCAAAACGCGCAACGCAGCAGTTATGAAAATTCGGAATTCACATTCTATTAAGAAGAGACAGAAGCAAAAAAAAATTTTTGACTCATACCAAGTACAACATAGAAAAAGTTATGTATCTACCGGTGTGAGTAAAAAGAGAAAAAAAATAAATAAAATAAAACAACTGAATGTAGAAAGTGTCGAGAATACTGAGCGCCTTGGCTAACGACATGACGTATGCAGCGATCCGACAATATAAGGAGTGATGCGACGGGAATCAGTAAGAGGGGCCGCGGGTGGCCCAGTGGGCAACGTTCGTTCCTGCCGCGGAAAGGACCTCAGGTTCGATCCCAGGCAGGTACGAACGCTCGATCTACTAAATATCCGCCGTGCGTCGGATGGGCACGTTAAGCCGTCGGACCCCGGGTACTGGCACCCCGGTAATAAATAAGGGCGTCTTCCTCCCCCTTTCTACTTCGCTTCCGTGTCACTTTCCTATCGGGCACTATAGCTCAAATCTCCTAGCTTCCTATTTCTAAGGGTTGTTCGAGACCTGGGGTCAGACACTCCCTTCCTAAATAAAATCCTCTACATATGATCATATGATCAATCAGTAAGAGTCGGATGCAGTATGGGTAAGACAGAGGATCTAGGCGCATTTGATCGTGGGTAATTTGTCAGACGATGCTTTCTTTCGTAATGGTGCCATTCCAGTTCGCGCGCCGCGACTTTTTCACTAGCCTGTGCTGTTGTTAAATATTATTCTACCCATAAATGTCTGCATTTAAATTTGATTAGGGAGGAGAATGGTGTATTCATATTCTCAAAACTATCTAAAATAGTGAAAGCTTTGATATCATGCATTGATTGTCTTTAGGCTGAAAATTCTTTCAACATGATGGGTAAAATTGTCATCTGAGGGAATATATATAAAAAAAGAAAAAAAAAAAAAGAAAAGGTAAGCGACAATGAAGAAGTGGGAAGGGAATTAACAGAAAGTGAAATTAAGCAATTGATGCTTTGCAGCTGCAAAGTCAACAAAAGACAAATATGGTTTTAAAAGACATTGCTTCAAACATATTATTTTGTTTTGAATTCCATAATTTTATAATGTGACTACACTACAGCAATGTGCTCCAGTTTAATATTTACATAAATAAATTGCAATGAACAATTTCATCTTGTGCTGCGTTATATTAACATTTTCTCGTCGCTTTTTCTGATTTTTCATCTGGTTAGAAAGTTCAGCTTTTTTTTTTGTTTCTTTGTCGCGGTCTCATGTGTTTGACTTAATTCCACCTGAAATTTCTGCCTTATGTTTCCAATGGTAAAACTTCTTTACATTTTTTCTTCGCAATTAAGATATTCCCAAAGATGAAAAATTTGCACATCGATAAAACTAACTTTAAGTTGTAGCATGGGATACTTAATACTTGCTAAAACATAACCATAATTATATTAAAAATCAATCTTTCTTTGAGTGATGTTCAGAGTTGTTAATAGATGGCGCGACCTGTACGTTGATGACGTCAGTAGACAAGCAAATGTTGGATTGCTTAATTATGGTTATGTTTTAGCAAGTATTAAGCATCCCATGCTATAACTTAAAGGTAGTTTTATCGATGTGCAAATTTTCATTGTTGGGAATGCATTAATTGCGGAGATACTATGTAAAGAAGTTTTACCATAGGAAACATAAGGCAGAGATTTTAGGTGGAACCACCTTATAGAGACGGAAGACCCGCAGTTGCGAATACATTTTTTTGTTTCTTTGTTTAATGTTTCGGGGTTTAACGACCACCATAAGCAACTCTGGGGACTACAAGCAGTCACCCTTCCCTAATTTAGGCCTATTGCTTCCTGGAAAGAGGTAGAGCCAACCCCATCGTACACAGCACCTTGAGGCTTGAAACCTGAATCGGGATTCGAACCTCGGCCATCTCGGACGAATGGTTAAAAATAGGGATGGGACATTTTAATCCCGCGAATCTTGAAAAAGATTCGAAAGCTCGAATCTTCGGGCTTTCTTCGTTATTCGAATCTTTTGAATCTTAACCTAAAAAACCTGGCGTTTGGGGCTTGTTCTAGAGCGGTGTTTGTTCGAATTTTTGTCAGGACGACGAGTTCTGACATTAGGAAACAATCGAAGAAGATCGTCTACAGTGTGTACACTGCTATTTGAAATAGCTCGTTACTTCTAAACCGGATGCAACAGTGAAGGAGTTGTTCAGCCAAACACAGAGAGCAACCGCCGAAGCGACTGGCATCTTACATCGGACAGTGCCTTAGCCACCATACCTAAAAGTGACTTAGACATATTTTATCTCTTTTCCGGCAGCCGTTACCGTGGTAACGGAGGGGGAGTGTTACCTTGAGCCGCGTCGCGCACATAACTCAAGTTACTCTGTCTACAGCTCAGCGTTTCCAGTTCTACTCAACTCTCCGCAGCGTCTCAGTTGCACACGCTATCAGTATACGCTCGGCGTTATCTGGTCTGTATTTTTCGAAGTCCTTTAAAAAGTCTTTTCTTTCCGTTTTTTTTTCTCATAATTATTCTTATTTGAAGGATTCGAGAACCTTATGGGATTCGAATTCGAGAAAATTTAGGATTCGTCCCACCTCTAGTTAAAAATAAGCCAGCGCCTCATGCGACTTGGCCATTTGGACGGCGTTACTAATCATATAGGCAAATGAATTGATAGGCCCAACTTAAGACCAATTGACAGCCAACATGAATTCGTAGTAGCCCCATGTTTAAGTGTTTCCAAGTCAGATTTTCAGAAAAATTAATATTAATTAAACATCGAACTTTGGAAGAATTTTCTTCGTAAATTGGAGGTATCAGTTTATTATTACTGTAGTGGAAAATACAGGAAACAATGGCGTTTTAACGTTTATTTCCTTCACAGCCTTCATTTGCCATTATCACTGCTGATGTAATCCGTTCTCCCCATTCACTCATGTGAAATCCCCAGCCGGCCGGACCTATCGCTGTTTAGCAACGAAGGTGACTTCCTTATTCAAAATAATCCGGATAAATTATGCCTTAAAGATAAATACAATATTTACTCTCGAGAACTAATCGATGAATCAACGTTATCAAGTGGTAGAACTGATCCAGAAAGAAACGAAAATAACTTCGATGTTCTTCAGCACATACTATAATGTAACTAATTTAGATTCTATATTTCCGAATATAATATGTTCACTAAAAATTTGTTTTAACATTGTTGGTAACTATGACAAGCGAGAAAAGACCATTTTCTGGGCTAAAGATAAAAAAAAAGTTCACGATGAAGCATGTCTCACGACCGTAGCAACTCTGTCAGGGCTACCCATAATGTCGCCGCCCCGGTGGCGCAGTGGTCTAAGCGCTTGCTTCTGATCATTCGACCGAGTTAGGTCCGGGTTCGAATTCCGTGAGGCATTGATGTTGTGTTTGTCTTACAGCGCTGTCTCTCTCCCTTCCCTATAACTAGTGGTCCTAAATTAGGGACGGGCGACTGCTCATAGCCCACTGAGTCGCTCACTGCGGTCGTTAAACTTCCAACCAAATAAATAAATAAAATCCATAATGTCTGTAGAGAATTATTGGGTCTGTTCAGAAGTTCTACCCGTTTTTCTAATAGACGCAAATTGCGATCGGAGTAGTTACGTCACAGATGACGCTGCGATGCCGAATTTTCGGCCAATAAAGCGTGGAGCGGTAGAGCAAAAAGAAGCACTAGTGTTTGTCCGAGTAAATCATTCGTAACGGAAATCACGGACGGTGTGACATGGCATACGATAAGGAGCACATGAGACATTGTTTACTGTACGAGTTAGATAAAGGCAGTACTGCAGCCGCGACTTGCCGCAACGTCTGTCAAGTGCATGGGGAGGATGCACTTTATGATAGCACATGTCGCCTTTGGTTTCGGAAATTCCTGGACGGAGACAGAAGCTGTAAAGGTCAGCCACGACCTGGACGTCCATCCGTGTTTTCTGACGAGGATGTGGACCAAGCCATAACAAATGACCCACATCCAACTGTTCAGGAATTATCGGAAACGTTGTCGGTACACAGAACAACAGTCGAAAGACGGATGCATGCGCTTGAGTTGAGTTCATCATCAAATTCGATAACTGGGTTCCGCACAAGCTTTCTGCAAAGCAACGAGAGGAGAATCCGTACCTGTGTTTCTTAGCTTTCTCGTCACAGAAATGAGCTGTTTTTGGGACGAATTGTAA
Organism: Macrothele yani; assembly: GCA_039090855.1. Taxonomy (NCBI): domain Eukaryota; kingdom Metazoa; phylum Arthropoda; class Arachnida; order Araneae; family Macrothelidae; genus Macrothele; species Macrothele yani. The sequence continues at coordinate 153,419,937 of CM077027.1, read as the reverse complement.
AGGGTGATTAGAAATGGGTACTGTACCGTAATGTAAAGCGTCGACGGACTGTGTTCCAAGGTGTGGAGCCTGCTCCATAGACCTCAAAAGGAGGACTGCATCCCAAAAAGGTTTTGTTGAGTGGTTGGTGGGATGTCTAGGGAATAATAACACACTGGGAGGTGTTGGCACCTAACCGAACGATAAATGTTGACCTCTACTGCTAACAGTTGGACAGATTGCGAGAACAACTGACATCGAATATGATGATGAAGGAAACGCAAAGGCTTGATCATTCATCATGATAACGCCAGACCTCATGCTGCTTTAATCACTCGGCAAAAATTACTGGACTTTGGTTGGGAAGTGTTACCTCACCTGGCGTATTCCCCGGACCTGGCACCTGCGGACTACCACCTTTTTGGATCATAACAGAACGTCTTCGGTCTCCAAACCTTCAATGTTGTGGGCGATGTGAAAATTATTTCATGACTTTTTTGACTCCAAAACACACGATTTTTTTCCGGCGTGATATTCACCTACTCGTAGACAGATGCAAGAGGTTATACAGAATGATGGCAATTATGTGAAATCTTAGGTACGTTATTTGTTGTGTTCTCCTCCTTTCTTTGTAGCTTACAAAAACGGGTAGAACTTAAGTACGCATCCAATACATTTGTGGTAAGTTAAACGTTGGCAGACATTCTGTCGAATCTTCAAGATGAAAGCAAGGAATGTTAAATTTCGATTCGTCTACAAATTGCATACATTTTGTTTGAAGTAGACCTAAGAGGTGCTTAAAGTTGTACAAGAATAAAGAATGAAATAAGATTTCAATTTTGGTGATTTGTTCGTTTTATAAATAGAGCATATATTTTTCAGATCTGTTAATGTGAATGAAATAACCATATGCTACGTGACAATTTATGCCACTGTATGTTTAAGAGACTAAAACATCTTATATGTAACATTTTGGGAAATTTAGGGAGTTGACATCCAATGGGCATATGAAATTCGAAAACATTGCGTAAATTTCGTTCAGCGAAAAGTTCACTAAGGGGCGTCGAAAAGGGACTTGTCATTGAGGCGCAAACATTCCTTCAACCGACGCGAAGCTGCGTATTGTGTGTTCTCGATAATTCGACGCTTCGTGTTATGTGTTCTCGACATTTTATTGTTTTGGATCCATCTTTCAGTTTTTTCCGTCTTCGTTGTTGATCTCTGTTTGGAGATCTGCATCTCAGGCCTCAGTCTTTTGTGTCTCTCGACCCAGAGACACACAAAAGAATGTCTTTGAAGAGTCTTTGAAGCAGCCTACACGTATCGTATCTTTCGTTACCTCCGTTCAAACCTCAAACATTAAACGAAATCCCTGGCTTCTCCTTGGTAAGATCCCGTGGTATTTACGTACTTTTTTATTCAGCAATGCTGCTGCTCCGTATTGACACATCCTCATCGTAGCTGTGCACATCTGCAGCAAGTTAGCTTATATCCTTACTAATAATCAAGTACACTGTTAAAAATTTTTGTGGTAGTTTGCTCCAAATAGTTGTACTTTACCAGCTTCACCACTTTCTGAGAAAAGATACACCATTGTGTGATGCAAACAAAACCTTAAAACATGGTGCAACTGTGCACCACGTTATAGTGCAAGACTACACGATGCTATGGTTCAAAGTTACACCATGGTGCTGGGTTTTATTTGCACCACATAATGCTGTATCTTTTCCACAAAAGTATGCAGCTGGTGTAGTACCACTTTTTGGTGCAACCTACCACAAATTTTTTAACAGCGTACGTCTCAGCTAGAAACCGTTCCCACTTTGTCTTCTGTAATGTAATTGGTTTGTTTCCGGTCTACACTTTTTCCATAACTAAAAAAAAATCATGTAAATATATCCATTGTTCTCTTGGACCGGTTCTTGAACCCTACAAGGTAACTAATATCTTGTCGGAACTTTCGAGCACACTTGCGTGTGTAATAGCAATCATTATTCTGTACATGTATTCGTTCTGAAGGTTAAGATCACATGGCAGCCGGCTAACTTATTTCGAAGACACCTCAATTTATCAGACTTAAAATTATCTCTGTTATTAATAAATACGAAAGATAGCGGATGCCTTACCTGCACGCGTCTAAGCTGTAAATCTTTGTCGAGACGCGCACTGTTGGAGTGCATGAAACGAGCGTGGATATAAAGCCGCAATTCCGTCGAGATGATAAACCTCCACATTTGCTTTTTTCGAACCTTACATTCATTTTGGGATTTAAATAAATTTCAGGGTCCTTATAAATCCTTAATTTAGTCCTGATTTTGTTTTAGGGCACTTATAGAAGCCTTCATATTTTGCCAAAAATGGTAAAACGTACGTAAAAAAGTACTTGTTTTTCCTAACTCGCCGTGCGAAATTTAGAGATTACGATGCAGTGCCTGCTGCTGGTTGGCTATACTGTTAATGACGTCATATGGCATCAGCTGAAACCTCATGAGAGGCGATGAGTGATACGTAATTTGCTGAAAAAGGGGAATAACTATAGGCTAAATTAAACACATCCAGCAGATTCCAGCCAAAAAGCCATGTCACCATCTCTTTGTACTGATATTTTCACTTTTGTGTTTCACCTTTTCGTATATGCAAATGACAATTATTGAGTTATACTATGAGAAAATTTAGTGCAAAATTGAAATCTTGAACACGTAATTTTGGTTATGCAATTTAAACCATAAGGTGATCATCATGTGCAAATTGCATATCTTGAACTCCCGTTTTACAATTTACGTACTCTTGATTGCACATGTGAATATTGTCTCAGATATAGGAAAGCCAATTTAACCATCAGAACTGTCTTTTAAATGGGATAAATTACAGTTGATTAGGATCCACAAACTTTAGTTATATGGGGAAACTTTGTCACAGTTACCTCAATTTCTATAGTTAAGTCCTTTGTAAAAGAATATTTGTGCATGTGAACATCTCGTTGTTAAATGTGCAGTTGGTAAGGTCAATAATTTTTTTGCGAAGGCTTTGCGTATTTTTTGTGGGTGAAAGAGTTGATTTCATTACACGAATTTTTTTTTTAGGTTTCGATTTTGCTTGACTAATGTTAGATAAAATGTTACTGGGAGGCCGGTGAAGTGAACAGAGAAATCTTAATGAAGTAAATATTTAATATTAAATTAACGGCTGCTATGCATTTGCGTACAACTGCCGTAATATTGTAACTGCAACCTTAAATTTGACTTGTCACCGAGTTTGTGTACCATACAGGGAAGCTTGTTATTAGTAAAAGAGGTTCTAGCGAAATTATAAGGGTCATTCGAGGGAAGAGTTGGTGGAAATAGTGAATTTCCGCAGTGCTTCACAGCCCGCTCAAAAAAACAACAACAAAAAAACCATTCACAATCATGTCATGCAAAGCAGCGACGTTGACGTATCACGTCACAAACCGTCATTAAGCCGCTATAAAGACGAGCCGTCTTCGAATAGAGGCGGAGTATAGCCAGGAGTATGTCTCGGTGTATGACCTGTGGACTATGACCTGGAGACTCCGAGTCTGATGTCGTCGGAGTTTGAAGGAATTATGGAGCCACTACGAGGATCTGCTATGGTTGGTTGGTTGGTTTGTTAGTTTTTATGGCGCAAGGGCCATGTCTGGCCAAAGAGCGCCAAACACAAGACAAGACAAGACACAGGACGATCTGCTATGGACGAGTGTTGATACAGTGCATACTGCCCTTTTTGGAATTATGACGACGGATCCAGCTCAAGTGTCTAGCGGAGATTTTTCCCGATCAAGGTGGCAAGTAGCTGTCTTCCCGATGTCTCTAAGAACAGTAAGCCTAAAGTATCTTTTCAACAAAGTTGAATTTGAACTCTTTCTAATAGTGTGTTGTATATGTTTTATCGGTCAGTTCAACTGAACGTCCTTCTTATTTTGAGAGTTACAACATGGTAACAAAAGCGTATAGCTTAGGTCAACTGTATATACATGTTGTATTTATTTAAGCTTCAGATAAAGCTAATTTTTGTTCTCATTAATGCGTCGTCATATTTAGCAGCTTGTGTTAAAATTTACTTAGCATTCCTTTTTTGCTAAAAGCAACTGCGCCATTCGGACAACAGCAACCTTAAGTTTGACTTGCCACCGAGTTGTATGTAGAGTAGGCCTTCGTATGGAGAAACGCAAAAACTCAAATTTGAATAGCATGCGCATGTCAATTGCTACACTGCGCAAAAGTTGCTTGTGTGCACTCAGTGTAATCAATATGGTACTGGTCTATAAGTGTATGTCAGCGATAACTGTAGTGCATGACGATTTGTGCTTGCGATATTCGCGCATTTTCAGACACAAGCGTATTGCCAGCTTTCGATGTGGCAGTGTTCTGTCATGCGTAGAGGTATAGCTGAAAGCGCGACACAGCTCGCGTGAAGCGAAAAAATTTGAAAGATGTACTCGGAACGCAAGGAATGGTAAAAATCATTTACAGAACTTTGAACTTGCTTTAATTAAGTTCTGTATGGTTTCGCGCTTTAGACAACAGCGAGCATCCGTAGAACACAACGCACATATTGACCCCTTCCAGTGAATGGAAGCAGTGTTGCGAAATAAGAGCTTGATTTGCTCCAAGTCATTAAGAGGCTAACCACGGAAGAAATACCGTCTGAGCTACGATTAAATTTTTACTTAGGCCAGGGCATTTTAATCGAAGCTTTAAGTATGAATCATGTTTCAAATAGCTTGGATGTCAGCTTGAAATTTATTGGGATTTCATACTATAATTGTAAGATTCGCTAGCCCCGGGTGAAAAGAAAATGATTGCAAATATGTATGCCGGTGTACATTCCCATGTGGAATTTCTTTGTTCGCGCCATTTTCGTGCAGAGCGGACGAAATCGTCATGTTTGTTGTCAGATACAGGCAATTAGCCGAATTACAATCGGCATAGTACATAAGTATTTGAAATGTATTGTACCTGGTTTCTATGGCAATGTAATTATCTCAAGGGCGCGTTAATGAGAGGAATGCAAGCTTAACGGTTTTTGTAGACAGCCCAAAGGAGTTGAGGATATAATCTGATTAAATGGGGAGTGGAAATTTTTTAAGTTTATAAGAAAACACACTTTTGAAAGAAAGCGAGAGAGAGACGGGGCCTTAGTTTTGACGAGAGGGGTCGTGTCGTGAAAATTAGGAAGCGAACGAAACGATTTGTTTCCGGACAGCAGCGTTGGGATTGCGTCGCATAGTTGAAACGGCGGTTTACGAAAGAAAACACAAAGTTCGGGTCTAGTATCGATAGCACGGACGGGAATGAAACCAATGAAACATTCCATTAACTTGCCCACCGTGAGGTCCCAAGCCACTTACATTTTGCAAAATAAACTGTTTGTTATTGATAAAATAGGATCTGAATTCCATTTTTCTTCGAGTGCGTGATTCTATTACGGAACATCTATTTATGTGACGTCTCTCCCTTGATTGGGGCTATGTTGAGTAAGAGCTAAGAGCGAGGGTCTTTACAATAATAAATATTTTTGTTTCGGCTGGATACTATTTTTAAACTAGGCTTTCGTATATTTGTATCTGTTCGAAGGATAACGTTGTAGGACGTGGTTCTTACTATCTCAGAAGAGAAGAAATCCCTTACAGCTGTGTTATTTACATAAACGACGCAAACACGCGCGCGCACGATATCGCCACATCAATAAGCTAAATTCGAAAAATTATTTTTCCATCTCATAGCCGTAACAGTGATATTTTTAAAATCCGTTTCCGGATTCTGCGACCACCGTAAGCATTTAAGGCTGTAATCAGTCATTCAACCGTAATTTAGGGTCAATGTTTGGGGAGGGGGAAGGCAAGGCTATACGAGGGACCCACCCATGTGTCATCTGGGACTCGGGACCAACTCAGACAATTGGCAGCGCCTCTGACCACTTAGCTACCGGTACGGCAACAGTGAGGATGAAAACTCTTGCGTTTTCTGTAAAGTACTGTATTAAGCACAGTTGTTCTTCTGTTAGGTGGCGTGAGATGTTTTATGAATTGCACAAAATGAGCACTTTTGAAAGTCCCACTAGTATATTTGCATTCTTATAGCACGAATTATGAGCTAAACGTTTTGGTGTATTTCACGCTTTGCGCGACATACAGCTTCACTGTTGACAGGCGTAAATATATATTTCTGCAGGGTAACTTAGTACATGGGTGTTTGCATTTAGTACTGCGAGAGCATGTTTGCGTTTGCTTAAAATGATGTTTGAAAAAATAGAAAAAATCCATGGCCGTAATTGCGTCCAAAATTTTTAATACGTTTTTCGGTCTTTTCCGATGCGAAATCTTGTACTTCTCGGGTTCCAAGTGAGTGTATTATTGCACTGTCTCGTTTGGACGTACTGGGTGTATAATTTTCTGATTTTGTGGGTGCTCTGTATAATCCTTGTAAATGATAATGCGTTTGTATGGCGCCATTAATTCATCTTGTCTGTTAAATGCCCGATTAGAGAAATTCTTTATTCATCCAGTAGCTGAAACATCTGCGGCGTATACCTCTAATGCAACCTTGCTTTTGAGTCTCTGTGTTCTCATGTAAAGTTTGTTTCTCCTCGCTAAATATTTTCTGACTTAACGTCACAAAATGTCTCTGTACGATCTTGTATATGTTGACAACCTGACAGTGGGTCAAAACAAGGCCGTCTACAAAATACCAGGACATGAAATTAAAGAGGTGAGTTCCCTTTTTTGGTGAGGTCACGCGGAAACCAAAGCTTCCAGTTGGTTGCCAACGCTGTCTTTATGACGTCAAACACGACAACGACGTATTAGGACGTGTAACATGTGAGTGACGTCCCAAACGGAGGGAAATGATCTCTCAAACGCCATGACCTTGTACTTTCTAGACGGCCTTGGTCAAAGGGCTATCTGAGATAAAAGCTAGAAGGCGTAGCGGTTTTATATATTCGATGAGCAAGTTTGTATTAAGAGTTGAGAGCGATGCAAAACTGAAAAGAATTTTTGGAGATTAGTGGGGTTAGGGCGAGAGGTCGTTTTTCGTCAGAGATGGTATTTCGTCTTTCAAAACTTCCGAAAATGGAAGTTAAACGGAATGAAGATTTTTCCCGTAGTCGTATTTTTTTACTCCCTATGTTGGCTCTGCCTAATATTGTTGTTAAATATCATTTTACTGCATAAGTGTTTGTACTTCAGCATGAAACTGTAGGTAACAATTTCCAAAAACGAAAGTTAAGACGGAGCAGAAATATTTCTTTGTAATCTGCAGGAATGAGATTCTTTCGTGGATTCGAGGAATTCCGTGTTTTTTCGTTATTGTTTGGGTATATCTTGAGATCGATGCCCAACCGAACAGAAATGTTGAGGTAATTTGTGGTAGTTGGGGGATCGTTTTTCCTTTGAGGACGGAATTCCGTCTTCTGAAACTTTTGAAAACGGACGTTAGACCGAAAAAGTTTTTTCACTTAAACTGCCTTTTTCTTTTTTATCTCGCGATGTTTTTGCTTAGCATTGTTGCTCGGTATCCTTTTATTTCATTAATATATGTATTTCATCTTTAAATAGGAAATATCTCCTAAAACGGAAGTTGGACGGAGCGAAGATTTCTCCGGTAAGAGTAATCCCCCCCCCCCCGTGATGTTTCCACTATCCTGAGTTGTTAAATGTTACCCCCCCTCCTCCCATCCTCGCATAAGTGTTTGCATTTAGTCCTGATAAGGCACATCCAAGTTTCTGAAAAGGGAAGTGACAAATTAAAAAGTTTATAAGAATTGATGCGTATTGTTCAAAAATATTCATGTTGTCAGAGTTATACCATTGATTCGAAATAATGAAATCTTTGATATGATACATTTATGGTGCTGAGGCTAAAAATTCTTTCAGCATGAGGAATAAAATCATTGTTTTTTGAGGAATAAAAGAGAGAGAGAGAGAGAGAGAGAGAAGTGAAGTGACAATGAAGAAATGGGAAGGAAAAGATATCGGCAGAAAGTAAAATTAATCAGTCAATGCTGTGTAGCTGTAGAGTCAACAAAAGACAAATGTGGTTGTGTGAAACTCGCTGAGAAGAAAGCAAGGCTTGCTTCAAAGCAAGAGGAAACTTGGACAGATGTTCTAGCGAGTACAACAACAAAACAAAACAATAAAAAAAACTGTTCGAAGCAGTGTCTTTTAACACCATTTAATTTTGTTATGAATTCAGTAATTTTATGTTGTGAATATAGTGGTGTTCTCGTGTTTAATATTTACATAAATAAATTACAGTGGACAATTCCACCTTGTTCTTGCTACATTATATTAATACTTTCTCGCAGCGCTTTACGATTTTCCACCCGTTTGAAATGTTCAGCATTTTTTTCTTTGTTGGTCTCACGTGTAGTAAAGCTACAAGCTTTAAGTTAAAGTACGGTTTAATTAAACATCAAAAGGAAATCGATTCTACAATGCAACTTGAAGCTCTTACTTCATCCATGATGGAATTTTCTATCTATCTCCAGCTGTTCTGATGAAAACTAAGCAGCTTGAAATTAGATTTTTCTTACGAAACTACCGGTGCTAATGTTGTTGTATGTTAGTTCTGATTTTCTCTCTTTCCAAGAGCTTTACTACATTTTCTATAGATTCCTCCTTATAAGGTGTCCAAGGAGATCACCCCCGCTCCCCCACCTAGTTTTTTTTTTTTTTTTTTTTTCTCCCGATTTTCTCTCGATTTGTTGCTCACGTTTTCGTGCGTCCATGGATGTCGTTTCACAGATATGAAGTCGCTAAAGCTCGAATAATGAGCTGACTTCCAAATGGCAGCAAGTGTATCATAAATATGAATTTTCGTGTGCGAGTTTCGAAAAAAAATGGAAAAGAAGCAATTAAAACGCGATCAAACTGCAATTTGTGCTCACTTTTGCTACTTACTGAGCTTCTCAGGTTCGTAAATCGACTTTTGAAATGCATGCAGGCTTCTCGCATGTCAAGTATGTTTCGCAGAAAAGTGTTCTGAAATATCCTCTCTACGTCTTTTAGACCTCATTGAATTAAATTGAACTCGAATTAAAGGAGAGCGAAAATGTGATGTGCTCGATGAAGGAAAAAAAAATATTTTTTTGGCATAAATCCTAAATACATGGTATTAAACATTACTTTATTTACGATATATTTTTCCGGTGTGTATTTTTCTTATCTCGCGATACGTACGTACATGGGTAGTGTGCTAATGACAGGTTTGCTTTTAAATGGATGTTCTGAAGGGAACGATTTCGTTACGAAGTCTACTTGCATATGACGTACGAGGGGGAATAAAATAAACTAGGAACTTTTGCGATCAAAAGTTTTTGAACTATAGTATTTTGTGGATGACCTTTAAATATATCTGTACAAATATCTCATTGTTAAAATACTTGGATGATGTACGTGGTTTAATATTCAGCACCAACTCTTCTGAGTGCTCGAAACACACACAACCACACACGCACGCACGCACGAACGAAAGTGCACGCATTTCTAGCTGCTGAGAAACGTAAAGAACTAATTTTAAATACCTATTTTCCAGTATTACTATTCTCTAAGTTAGCAGTGAAAGTTAGGCCAGTATATATACAGGAATATTACAAATAAAATGACAGTTTCGACGTTTCATAAAACCGAAACTAAATAGACAAAAAAAAAAAAAAAATGTGCGTGGAAAGCATGAGGTAAATAAAGCGGCAGGTTGCATCGGACAAAATAAAAAAACCAAAAACCCGGTACTCTAGGATTGTTTGGGATTAAAACTGCCAAAAAGCAGTAGTTCAGTTCGGGTTGCGAATTCGCGACGGTTGGTTTTATACAAGTCATACCTGAGCCACCACTTGCGGAATTCAACTGACAGACTAGACTGTTGGATCTAGTCTGTGATTTTGTGTCATGGGGGAATTATACGTGAGGTCGATACCAGCGCCCTCTGCTAACTGCGGTTGAGTAGTGCCGCACGTTTTCACGCCTTCCACTGACTAACAATTTGCAAACATGATTTCCGAAAAGCTTTAGTGTCGTTTCTTTTTTTGAAATTTTTAAGTATGTATGGCCTCATAAAAATAAAAGACCGAGTCTTTCACCTTCAATATTAAGAAATTTGGTGAAAGCTCGTCAGTAACGGTGGGGAAAGATAAGGCATACAGAGTAATTTTTTAATAATCAGGTTGTTGTTTTTTTGTGATAAGTATGTTTCATCAACATTACACAACAACAACAACAACAAAAAAGTACTACATCATACAATTATTACGTCACACGCCTACATAATTCGTAGTTTCTATTCACGGAACACCTGCCTGAAAACACGAAAAGCTAAGTGGGTTGTAACAAATTGTTCTTTCAGGTGTTATGCTGATGACGTCACATAATTATATCTGGAATGCAGTTTCCGTTCACTGAGCACCTGAACAAAAACACAATAGCTAATCGTGTCGTCGCAAACTTTTCTCAGTTGTTGGGAAAGTGATGTCTCGTAATTTAATTCGGAAAGCAATTTCCATTCACATAACACCTGCACGAAAACGCGAAACGCTGAGCATGACGTCGCAAATATTTCTTTTACAGTGGTTGCTATGGTGATGACTCTTTTCACTGTGCCACCAGAGTGGGACAAACGTTCAGAAAAAGCAAATTATATTGTTTGTGATTGGTTTCAGGGAAGGTTCAAAACCGAAAACATAAAACGTTGTCTATAATTCCCCCGGGATGTGTCCTTGACATGAAAAGTAAGCGTGCTGATAAATTTGGTCCATTGGTTGATACCAATTCCTATTGCATTTTTCCTTGAACGCGTACAAAGAAGCAAATTAATAAAAGGGAATTTTCGAAATCTGCAAAAACGGTGTGTTTTGGAAGCTCATTTATACTTATATTTGGCCAGTGATTTAACTGCGTTACCTGCTGCATCTATGCTTTCTACCCAACAATCTCATTGGGGATTTGTGGAATTACATTAAACAGGACATCACATATGTAGACACATTTAGATCGACTGCTGTCTAATCTGCTTGAACTGGAACACACACTGTTCCGCCGAAACGTCGAAGAAAATAGTTGCTGTAGAAGCACGGTAATATTTTGTGGACCCAAAGCACACACACCACACCTTTAAATTTTCTTTTAAAAAACGCAGGATCTAAAAAACGTCATTATTTACAATTTAAAAGAATATGGTAGATAAAAGCTCTTGCGAGCACTTTCGCGACCACTTAGGTCGTATCATCAGGCCACTGAGTGAAACCAGACCAGAACGGCACAAGGTTAAATAGGGACAGATAGGAGCGCAGGTAATGAACACAAAAGTCATTGCCATTCACTACGAATTGTTAAAAGTTCCTTATAATCATTAAGATTCTTCCTCCCGTGAGTACTGCAAAATCAGGTTTCTCCAGGTAGAAGAAATGTATACAGGCACGTCTTCATTACCGCATTTTGGTCCTAAATTGAAGATAAACTGAACTTGATCCTATCCTAACCAAAGAAAAAAATCCTGCATTAGTTGTTCATTAAATCTCGAGTACACTGTGTGTGTGTGTGTGTGTGTGTGTGAGAGAGAGAGAGAGAGAGAGAGAGAGAGAACAGAAAGTCCTGGGCTACGTGACGCTGTCACCACTCTCCCTAGTGGTCGAACCCATCACTTAACAGGTATATACGGTATATTCACAAAAGTCACCGGACACCCCTTCAAAAGCAAACGAACGGATCCTCCGCGTTGTTAAGATGCGCAGTACAGCTGCAAACGGTATAAAAACATCATATCGTACTGTGAGGTTGAGTGAAAATGTCGCGGTGGGAGAGAACTGACTTTCAGAAAGGAAAGATTGTTGGGTGTTATATTAATGGGCTGTCCATAAGAGAAACCGAGAGGCGTTTAAACATACCGAAGTCAATTGTTTTGGATGCACTGAATAAGTGGAAGACACATGGCGTGACTGAAGCAGCAAAACGTGCCGTCAGACCAAAGAAAATTAGCAATACAGGACGTCGAAACCTCAGGAGAGTCGTTACAGCTAATCGACGTAGTACTGCACAAGACCTCAGTGTACAGGGGAGTAAAAATGCTAGAACCTCGGTATGTACACGTACCATTCGCAGAGAACTTTATTCCATGGGTTACCGTGGTCGTGCGGCTGCTCATCTTCACTCGGAATGCTACTCGTCGTTTAGCGTGGTGTAAAGAACATTTATCGTAGACCGTAGATCAATGGAAACTCGTCCTATGGACTGATGAATCCAGATGCACGATCCATCAGTCTGATGGCCGTGTGTGGATATGGCGGCAGCTGGGGGAATGTTATTTACCGCAGTGTACTGTTCCTACGGTCAAGTTTGGAGCTGGCAGTGTACTAGTGTGGGGGTGTTTTTCGTGGTATGGTCCCGGCCCATTGGTTATCCTGGACAAACCTGTTAACCAGCATGTCTCTACAGTATTGCCACAGGGTTGGTAGGGCATAATGCTGGACAGTTATGCCCTGCCAACTCTGTGGCGATACTATGAAACCGAGCCTTGTTGGTACCAGTAGGATAATGCACGGAGCCATAAAGCAAGGACTGTTACGGCGTGGTTTGACAATAATTCCATATCGTGTATGGACTGGCCAGCTCAGGGCCCTGATCTTAATCCCATATATCACCTATGAGATGAATTAGAGCGCCGCATAAGAAGTTTGGAACCAAGGCCTACTACTAAGCAACAGTTAGCGGCAGCATTATGTACTGAATTGAAGCGCATACCTATCGCTGTGTTCCAAAACCTTGTCGAAAGCATGTCTCGAAGGGTCAATGCATGCATTAAGGACAAAAGCGGACCGACACCGTGCTGTATGTCAATAAATGCTATGTTGTGTTTCTCTTCTAGGTGTCCGGTGACTTTTGTCAATATAGTGTAAGTAGGAAAACATTGCTGCATTAGCGCAGACAGGCCGCGGATAGCCTAGTGGTCAACGTTCGTGACTGTTGCGGAGAAGTCTCCCGTTTGATCCCAGACAGGTACGAACGATCGAATCACTAAATATCCGCCGTGCGTCGGATGGTCACGTTAAGCTGTCGGACCCCGGGTACTAGCCCCCCAGTTTTAAATAAGGGCGTCTTCCTTCCCATTTCTACCTCGCTTCCGTGTGACTTTCTTATCGGACAGTAGCCCAATAGCTTCCTATTTCTAAAGGTTGTTTATGGCCTGGGATCAGACACTCCGTTCCTAAAATCCTCTACATCTGATCTGCTATTCGCACAGACGGTAATTCGATGTTAGTATGGATAAACGTCGTGAATTCGGGGTTGGAAAGATGAATGATAGTGGGTGCACGACGCGCACGTGGTCATTCTATTGCGGAGGTTGTACTGGAATTGTAGCATCCCCTTTAGACAGTGTCAAGAGTTTATCGGGAACACGCAATTTCCGCATTAACGTCGCGTCGTGGACAGTGCTGTGGGCGGAGAAAGGAGGTGGATGAACGTGGTCGTCGACGTTTTCCTCAGATAGTTGCAACCAATCGGAGAGCAACGGTTCCACAAATCACCGCCGACTTCAACGAGGTAGGTGCCAGAAACGTCTCTATCAAGACGATTAGGAGATCATTGGCCGCAACGGGATATAAGAGCCGTCGACCCACGAGAGGGCCATTGCGAGCTGCTGATGGCCTAGTGATCCACGTTCGTGACTGCCACTAAGAAACCTCACGTTCGATCCTAGAGATATACGAACGCTCAAACCACTAAATATCCGCCGTGCGTCGGATGGGCGCGTTATGCCATGGGACCCTGGCCGCCCGGTAATAAATAAGGGCGTCTTCCTCCCCGTTTCCACCTCGCTTCCGAGTTACTTTCCTATTGGGCACTCTAGCCCAAATCTCGTAGCTTCCTATTTCTAATGGTTGTTTAAGACCTGGGGTCAGACACTCCCTTCCTAAAATTCTCTACGTATGATCTGATCTGAGACCCATTGCTAACACCACGTCACCGCAGTGTACGCCTCAACTGGGGAAAAGGACACCTGCATTGGATGATTGGAGACGGGTCTTCTGGTCCGACTAGTCCCGTTTCCTGTTATGTCGAATCAGACGGGAGTGTGCGGATCTGGCGGAAACCGCACGTAGCTATAGACCCGGCATGCCAGCAAGGGACTTTTCAGGCTGGTGGATGTTCGGTCATGGTCTGTGGCGTTTTCATGCTGCTCAGGTTGAGACCTCTAGTACGTCTAGATGCATCTCTGAAAGGTCTACGTACTCATTCTTAAAGGCTATCTGCATCCGTTCGTGGTTATCATGTACCCGCTGCCCCGGAGCCGCAGTGGTCTAAGCGATGGCCTCTGTTCATTCGTCCGAAAGGGGTCCGGGTTCGAATCCCGTAAATGCATGGATGTTGTGTTTGTCTTACGGCACTGGCTCTCTCCCTTCCCTGGAACCAGTGACCCTAAATTAGGGACGGGCGACTAAAACATGGTTAGAAGATCGGTCATTCCGCAGAAGTTTCCACACTAGAATGGCCCTCCCTGTTCAACGGACATGATCCCCGTGGAAAATCTTTGGAATGCTGTGGAAACGTCCGTTTGAGCACTTGATTCCTGTACCCAGGAATGCGACGGAATTATGACTAGCGGTTCAGCAAACGTGGGGGGAGATACCTGTGGAACGCTTTCCTTGCCGTGTGGAGCCTTCCTTATCCAGGCGAAAGCTGCGCTTACCCTTTACTGGGTAGGTATCGCATGATTTATGTCCAGTCACAGTGTATATGTGCGAACTTATATTTTTGAGCGCCATTTGGTGTAAGACAGGACTTTGTTCCTGAATCTGGATTACAAAAAAGAAAAAACACCGATGCTTAGACATTTACTGGGTTCGTACAATATCTCTTGGAATTGAAGAACTTCCTACATGGCTATTTTGCCCATATTTTACCTCAGACTTCTAGAAAAGTTCTTAAATTTAAATTTGATTCCAGGGAGTTATTTCACTTCCGACTTTTTCGATGTCTTCCATTGCTCATTTAACCGGCATAAGGTGAACATTTTTTTTTTTTTTTTTTTTCCCGATTTCGTTACGTTTGTGCGATGCTATTTTGAGTTCACCTGTCACAGCTGACATGCACTCGCTGCTCTTCAAAGTAACAGGCGTGATTTAATAAACTTCGTCACATGCGTCGCATTGCTTCAGAGAACTACAGAAACCGTTGGTTTGCTAGAGAGTACGGAAAGCCGAATATACTGTGGATGTCGAAAATCTTAGGTGAAAAATTGTTATTCAAATATTTTTTTGTAAATAATATATTTAATTTTTGACAGTCATGCCTCCGATAACCGAAATTGTTTGGAACTGCCGGAAATGATTGTTTCAGCTGGGATTAAAATGTTCTGTGATTTTCAGAATTTCGAAATTTTCTCACCAAGCTGCTCCCCCCGCGCATTTCTCTTCCTGATCATATTCTTAATGTTTATATTTTTCTGGTCATGTTCCTTGTTTTTAATATCTTTGGTAATAGTGAAAAAGAGCGAGTTCATTTCTTTAGAATTTTTTCTAACGAAATACATGTTTTCTTAAGTGGCGTAGCCAGAAATTTCTTAAAAGTGCGGGGTCTATGGGTTTGGTTCATTGGTGAAAGCCTCATATATGATATACATCGCTTTAAATTCGTACTCAATCCCCCCTTTAAAGGGTCTCCGGACCCGAGTACTCCTCTTCGCTACGCCTTTGGTTTTCCTTTTTTTAACAGTCTTTTTTTCAAAACCAATCAGTACAGCAAGCATTTCTGCCCCCTTTCCCTTTTTCAAGTGAAATTAAAATTCAGAATCTGTACTTAATCTACCCATGATGCAATCTGAGCCATTTCAATGACCCACTGAATTGTTTTCACGGCTGAATGAATAATGGAATACCTAGTTTTGATACCTAATTTCGCTTAAAATGGGAATATTACCCATTCCGTGGTCACTTTTAGCTATAGTTTGAAGGAGGCAGAGCAAACTTTTACCTTCTGCTGTTTTAAAGCAAAATCAATGTTCAAAAACGGTACTTCATGCTTATTGCTCAGAGAAAACGACTTTACACCGGCGGAGATTTGAAGTTCCGATTTTGAGCTTTTAATTTTTTCATAAGCAAAAGAAAAAAAAAATGTTTTCTGTGTTGATATAGCAAGAAATAACTAAGCAATGAGAAACCATGCATTTCCACAGAAATTGAACTCTAAAAAGTTTGAAAAAGTTCGAATGTGAAACTCCTTAAGGTGGTTCCTTCTAAAACTTTTGCCCTATGTTTCCAATGATAAAAATTTCTGTGTGCATTTTCTACGCAATTAGTGTATTCCCAAGGATGAAAATCTGCACTTTGATAAAAAATAACTTAAAATTATAACATGACATACTTAATATGTTTTAGAAATTTCACCATAATTATATTAAAAATCAACAAATTTTCTTTTGGTAGTGTTGAAAATTGCTAACAGATGGCCTCACCTGTAAAGATCGCTTAGTAATTGAAATGACGTAGCATTTCTTTATAATTTGTTAATTTTCGGACTGGAATCAACACTTGAGTCTAATTATGTGATAGTCTGGAATGTTTTGAATGATTTGAGTTACTTTGATTAACCTTTCTGACAATTATTTAGCTGAAAATGTTAACAGAACTGTAGGTAGTACTGACTTTTAATTCCGAAATAAGCCAGCAAACATACTACTCTGCGACATTTTCATTTAAATTGTCAGAAAATTTAGTCTAAATGACTCAAATCGTTCTAAATATTCCAGACTATCGCATGGTTAGGCTCAAGTGTTGATTCCAGTCGGAAAATTAATAAAATTACTACAAAAAAATGCTACATGATTTCAATTAGTAAGCGATCTGTAAGGTGGTGCCATCTATTAGAAGTTATCGACGCTACCAAAGGAAACATTGTTGATTTTTATTATAATGATGGTTAAGTATTAGAATATATTGTGTATACTAAGCTTTAATATGAAGTTATTTCAATCAATGTGCAAAATGTTCATCCTTGGGAATCATCATCATCATCCATTATCAATCCACTGCTGGACGAAGGTCTCCCCAAGTTTCCTCCACAACGGTCTGTCTTGTGACAGCCTCCTCCATGTCACTCCTGCATACTTTCGAATTTCATCCACCCATCTCCCATGTGGTCTTCTTCTGGGTCTTTTCCTGTCCCTTGGAATCTAATCTAAAATTTCGGCTGTCCATCGATGGTTTGTCCTTCTGGCAGTATGTCCAGCCCATTGCCATTTCAGGGATTTAACTCTGATCATGATGTCTTCCACTCTTGTCATTTTTCGGATCCACGAGTTCCTCTTCTTATCTCTCCTGGTTACACCAAGCATGCACCTCTCCATGCTGCTTTGAGTTGTCTGCAGCCTTTGTATGTCTCTTTTAGTTAAGGTCCACGTCTCTGCATCATACGTAAGCACTGGAAGGATGCATTGATCAAACACTTTTCTTTTAAGACATAATGGCATATTGCTCTTGAAAATTATGCTGTTTCTTCCAAAAGCTCTCCAGGCAAGTTTTGTACGCCGATTAGTTTCTTCAACAATGTGACCCTCACTTGATATCTGCTGTCCAAGATAAACGTACGTGTCTGTTATCTCCAGTTTTTCTCCATCGGTCGATAAATCTTCATTTTTTGTAAAAGTATTGAACATCACTTTTGTCTTCTGAAAGTTCATTTTTAATCCCACTTCTTTACTCTTGTCAGCAAGTTCCTGGATCATACTCTGCAGCTCTGATGGGGTAGTTGCAAAAATGACTACGTCATCAGCAAAACGAAGGTGAGTTAGATAATCTCCATTAATCTTTATCCCCTTGATTTCCTTGCTCAGCGACTGAAAGACACCCTCCAATGTAGCATTAAAGAGCTTCGGAGATATGGTGTCACCTTGTCTCACTCCCTTTCCTACTTTTATGTTTGCTGTATTCTCAAACAGCCGAATCTTTGCACTTGCATTTTCATAGATGTTATTAATAATATTAATGTATGCATATTCAATACCACAGGATTTCAGAGCCATTGTAACTGCTGATGGTTTCACCGAATCAAAGGCTTTTTCGTAATCGATAAAAACCATGCACAATGGAAGTTCATATTCCCTCGCTCTTTCAATTAGTTCTCTCAGCACATGGATATGATCTATTGTGCTGTAGCCACTCCTGAATCCAGCTTGTTCTCTCGGTTGAGCCATGTCCAGTGTTACCTTCAAGCGGTGTGAAAGAACTTCGGTGAAGATTTTATAAACCACTGATAGGAGACTGATAGGTCTGTAGTTCCTGAGATCCTCAATCTCTACTTTTATGTTTGCTGTATTCTCAAACATCCTTGGGAATCATCATCATCATCATTGTCAACCATTATCAATCCACTGCTGGACGAAGGTCTCCCCAAGTTTCCTCCACAACGGTCTGTCTTGTGCCAGTCTCCTCCATGTCACCCCTGCATACTTTCGAATTTCATCCACCCATCTCCCACGTGTTCTTCTTCTGGGTCTTTTCCTCTCCCTTGGAATCCAATCTAAAATTTCGGCTGTCCATCGATGATCTGTCCTTCTGGCAGTATGTCCA
The DNA here is from genome assembly GCA_039090855.1 of Macrothele yani. Classification (NCBI taxonomy): domain Eukaryota; kingdom Metazoa; phylum Arthropoda; class Arachnida; order Araneae; family Macrothelidae; genus Macrothele; species Macrothele yani. The sequence continues at coordinate 153,401,382 of CM077027.1, read as the reverse complement.
GCCCATTGCGATTTCAGGGATTTAACTCTGATCATGATGTCTTCCACTCTTGTCATTTTTCGGATCCACGAGTTCCTCTTCTTATCTCTCCTGGTTACACCAAGCATGCACCTCTCCATGCTTTCTTTGAGTTGTCTGCAGCCTTTGTATGTCTCTTTTATTTAAGGTCCACGTCTCTGCACCATACGTAAGCACTGGAAGGATGCATTGATCAAACACTTTTCTTTTAAGACATAATGGCATATTGCTCTTGAAAATTATGCTGTTTCTTCCAAAAGCTCTCCAGGCAAGTTTTGTACGCCGATTAATTTCTTCATCAATGTGACCCTCATTTGATATCTGCTGTCCAAGATAAACGTACGTGTCTGTTATCTCCAGCTTTTCTCCATCAATCGATAAATCTTCATTTCTTGTAAAAGCATTGAACATCACTTTTGTCTTCTGAAAGTTCATTTTTAATCCCACTTCTTTACTCTTGTCAGCAAGTTCCTGGATCATACTCTTCAGCTCTGATGGGCTAGTTGCAAAAATGACTACGTCATCAGCAAAACGAAGGTGGTTTAGATAATCTCCATTAATCTTTATCCCCTTGTTTTCCCAGCTCAGTGACTGAAAAACACCTTCCAATGTGGCATTAAAGAGCTTCGGAGATATGGTGTCACCTTGTCTCACTCCCTTTCCAATTTTTATGTGTGTTGTATTTTCAAACAGCCGAATCTTTGCACTTGCATTTTCATAGATGTTATTAATAATATTAATGTATGCATCTTCAGTACCGCAGGTTTTCAGAGCCATTGTAACTGCTGATGGTTTCACCGAATCAAAGGCTTTTTCGTAATCGATAAAAGCCATGCACAATGGAAGTTCATATTCCCTCTCTCTTTCAATTAGTTCTCTCAGCACATGGATATGATCTATTGTGCTGTAGCCACTCCTGAATCCAGCTTGTTCTCTCGGTTGAGCCATGTCCAGTGTTACCTTCAAGCGGTGTGAAAGAACTTTAGTGAAGATTTTATAAACTACTGATAGGTCTGTAGTTTCCGAGATCCTCAATGTCACCTTTCTTATGTAGCAGGATCATTGTAGCGGTGTTCCAATCCTCAGGAATCTTTCCTTCATTAAGGCATCGAGTGAAAATTTGGGCGAGTACTGTTTCGATTTCTCCACTTGCTTCTTGTATGATGTCTACAGTAATTCCATCTTCTCCTGGAGCTTTCCCCAGCTTCATGTTCTTGATTGCATGTGCAACTTCTGCTGGAAGGACTGGAGGAACTCTGGTACTGGTATCTTTCATGATGTCTGGAGTGCATGTATCATCCCTTTCATATAATTTGGAGTAGAAATCTTTCACTCTTGTCAAAATTTCGCCTCTATTTCTTGTTACAGAACCATCTTCTTTTCTCAGTGCCATAATCTGTTTTCTTCCCTTACTGAGATGTCCCTTTGCTATCTTTAGGCTTTGGTTGTTTTCAATTGCTTTCCTCACTAGTTCACAATTGAATTTTCTTATGTCTTCAGTGATACTTTTTCGTACTGTCTTGCATAGCTCTATATATTCCACTTTGGAAGTCACATCTTCTTTAGTTGTCCTCATCTCTCTTCTTTTTTGCATCAACATTTTCGTTTTTCCTGATAATTTATTTACATGCAACTTGTTCTTAGACCCAGCTAATTTTGTTGCTGTTTCCATAAGAGCTTTGGTTACTTTTCTGTTAACTTCAGAGATGTCCACTTCTTCCGATGTTAGGCCTTCTAAAGCAGAGAACCTGTTCTTCAGTTCCAACTTGAAGGTATTATGGTGTTTTTTAAGGTTGGTTATGTCAATAGATTTTGTTTGTCTTATGAGCTTGCCACGTTCAAGTTTAGTGTTGAGGTGCATCTTACATCTCACCAATCTATGGTCACTACCTGTGTTGAACTTGTTTAGCACACTGCAGTCTTCTATGACGAATTTTTTGTTACACATAATAAAATCAATTTCACTTGTCGTCCCATTTGGATGTCTCCATGTCCATTTCCTGTGTGGCTTTTTCTTGAAGAAGGAGTTCAAGATGAAAAACCCTTCTGCCTCTGCAAACTCAACGAGAGTATTTCGACGCTGGTTTCTGTTGCCGTGACCGAATTTACCTACTGAAGTTTCATTCTGTTGCCGTTGCCCTATTTTTGCATTGAAATCTCCCATAATTATTTTCAAGTGCTGCTTACCTTTATTATTTAGATGACAAATTTCCTCATAAAATTCTTCAATTTCTTCTTCAGGATGACTTGTGGTGGGTGCATAAGTTTGAATAATCTGAGCCTGGTATCTTTTCGAGAGTTGGATAACAAGCCGTGCAGCTCTGTCAGAGGAACTTTCAACTTCTACAACTTTATCCTTCAGTTTCTTGTTTATTATAAATCCAACACCACTAGTTCTGCCAGTATCTGTCCCACGATAGTAGAAGAGATTTCCACTTTTCAGTTCGATGAGATCTTCTCCTTTTCTCCTTACCTCACTTAGCCCCACGATGTCCCACTTGATCCTTTGTAGTTCCTCTTCCAATTCAAGAAGCCTTGAATCAGAAGATAGGGAGCGTCCATTGTACGTTGCCAAGGTCAGCATCAGATGGCAGCCTAGTCCGGTCCTCCGGGAATTCTTAGCACCCTCTGCCTTCATGTCGCACTGGCCGCTGCCTTGGCCAGGTACATTCCAGCTGCCGGAGACTGAGGGCCAAGATTTAAGTTGTGGAGTCATTTTGGAGGGGTTTGGCCATAACTCACCACGCTGGCCAAGCGGGTTGTAGAGTGTGGGATAGAATTTCCTCTAATCCCGATGGTATAGTTATACCGCTATTGGCGGTCGTCAGAGCCCCTTTGGTGGGAACAGGATGCACCACGAGAAGGCGGGGTTGACATTTGTCAAGGAGAGGCTGTGATGTTACGCATCACCTGACCTTACATCCCATCCTTGGGAATATACTGTATTAAATGCTAATAAAATGTCTACAGAAATTTTTACGATTAGAAACAAAGGGCAGAGTTTTCAGGCGGATCCACCTTAATAACTCCTTAAACGAACTTCCAAAAATCAGTAGTAACCCTAAATATATTGTTCATACCGATAATAATTTCGCTTTTTTTCCCTATTAATAAAATTTAGGAAAGCAGTCTGCTAGATAGACTGATGTCATCATCATCATCATTGTCAACCATTATCAATCCACTGCTGGACGAAGGTCTCCCCAAGTTTCCTCCACAACGGTCTGTCTTGTGCCAATCTCCTCCATGTCACTCCCGCATACTTTCGAATTTCATCCACCCATCTCCCATGTGGTCTTCTTCTGGGTCTTTTCCTGTCCCTTGGAATCCAATCTAAAATTTCGGCTGTCCATCGATGGTCTGTCCTTCTGGCAGTATGTCCAGCCCATTGCGATTTCAGGGATTTAACTCTGATCATGATGTCTTCCACTCTTGTCATTTTTCGGATCCACGAGTTCCTCTTCTTATCTCTCCTTGTTACACCAAGCATGCACCTCTCCATTTCCTTTGAGTTGTCTGCAGCCTTTGTATGTTTCTTTTAGTTAAGGTCCACGTCTCTGCACCATACGTAAGCACTGGAAGGGTGCATTGATCAAACACTTTTCTTTTAAGACATAATGGCATATTGCTCTTGAAAATTATGCTGTTTCTTCCAAAAGCTCTCCAGGCAAGTTTTGTACGCCGATTAATTTCTTCATCAATGTGACCCTCACTTGATATCTGCTGTCCAAGATAAACGTACGTGTCTGTTATCTCCAGCTTTTCTCCATCAATCGATAAATCTTCATTTCTTGTAAAAGCATTGAACATCACTTTTGTCTTCTGAAAGTTCATTTTTAATCCCACTTCTTTACTCTTGTCAGCAAGTTCCTGGATCATACTCTGCAGCTCTGATGGGGTAGTTGCAAAAATGACTATGTCGTCAGCAAAACGAAGGTGGGTTAGATAATCTCCGTTAATCTTTATCGCTTTGTTTTCCCAGTTTAGTGATTGAAAGATGTATATTTGGTTAAATACAAAATTTCACTCGGTTTGCCCACATACAAAAAAAGATGTTCTTGTCTTACACAGTTCAGTCTGTTACGTAGTCTCTATTATTATGATTATTATTATTAGTTATGATCCGTTCCCACCGTTTGGCTAGCTGTGTAAGCCTTCTATCAAAGAAAACAACGTCGCTGAGATTAAAACAACAACAACAAAAAATTGAATCGCTGTTTCGACCTCTGTACGATTATTGAAAAATATTTGGTACTGTTCATATTCTAGTGTGGCACTCATTTTGTGTCGTCAGTTACCATTCTATCCAAGAACTGGTCGTTTTCTGCCGTGCTTATCGTCATTCTATCAGGTTCTTAGACGATTATTGATGTGGTACAAATTGATCTAGTTTTTTGACTGTTCAAATAGCCCAAATTCTTGTCATGGCTGTTGTTCGATGAAATGAAAGTCTACGGGCAATATTCTCTTACCTTTAATGATGGTGAGATTCAAATATATTTCCAATGTTTCTGTATCATAATACACTTAGGGGGTCCGGAACGGGAATTACCTTCAAGTGCCTTATCTCCCAAACGAAACTTCGTGAACCAATGTCATGTACCTATGTATCTCGATAGCCGAACCTTTTTTTTTTTTTTTTTTATCGAACGCTGAAAGCAAACAGTAACGAATGTCCTCTGTCACAGAACTCACGTTAACACCTTAAATGCTACGCACTAAATGAGTTGTAATGGCCAAAACTGTTGTTTCTACTGCAACGAAGCTTCAGTCGGGTAATTGCACGGTGCTATCACCTGCTGTGTGCTTTGGAATCGCAATGCAAAGCCTCATTGTCAGACAACTAAACAGCTAGTTGACTTTCTAACTTTTTGGTAGTTAACTTTTCTTATTCCTAAATGCGATACAAATTCCAGTCTTTTGCATAAAATGTTTTTGGTTCAATATTTCTTTTAAGTACAGTGTAGAAACTAATAAGTGGTGTGAATTCATGGAGAATTCCTGAAATTAACTTGCTGCCCATCTTTTAACGAAATTTCCGTTTTTAAAAGTTCCTGTTTTTTTTTTAACTTCAGTGTTCCGACAGAATTTTCATGGTCAGTAATTTCATTTACTTAAGAAAAGTGCATTTCGGGTTTTTCTGTATTTATACAGAAATTTCGAAGAAATCTTCGACTTTTGACCTTTTCATCTTGTTTACTAATTCTTTTCCTTTTCCGCCAGGTGAGTTATGAACGATGGACCTTTTTTCGAAACCGCGTGTGCTACCGTTGAACCAGAAACCAGAAAGACACCTAACGAACAGTCACGTATATAAGGTCGAACTCTAACAGCGCAATGATGAAATTCTTTTTTTTTTTTTTTTTTTTTTTTTTTTTTTGCTATTGATGCGGGTGAATTAGTCATTTTATTTTCTCATTATTTTTCTGAATAGGTTTATAATAATTGTATTCTTTCTGTAACAGGACTTATTATAAAATTACGTATTTTTATCATCGTGATTTTTCGAAGCAACAAAATGGTTTGGAACTATGAGATGTTTTTAAGCTGACAATAACTTTCAATTACCTTCAAGAAAAAGGTGCAATGAACTGCTTTATAGGTATTATTTAACCCAACTCCTAAATATAAAATTTATTCTTGATAGTATAAGGTCTTAAGGGGTCGACTGACATCATACAACCACCTGTACAGTAATTTAAGTACCCAGTTTCGTACAGTAACACAATATAAAATTAATAGCTGTTGTACAAAATAGGTGAGAAGGGAAGGAATATCTGATGCCACAATAACCAAAATATGCGAAAAGCTAACCACAATATATCATTTCGCTATCGAACTTCAAAAGCAGATCGTCCGACAGATGATTGAAATTTTATGATCAATAAAACATCAAGTATTCTTGCAAATCGCTCCTATTACCAAAATTTTTCCGACTTATCTATACAGAAGTTTTCCATTAATTTACGAAAGGAACTGCGGAAAGGTTTCTGAAAATTCAGAATTTTCCTGGCGTTCGGAAAATCCATGGAATTCAGGGATTTTTCCGTTTTTTCGCGGAAAAGGTTGTGTCAGAAATATGCTTTGTGAATTCACGAAAAAATCACGGAAAATGGCTCCTGAATTTCATCATTTTTTTTTTAACAATGTGCTATTCTTATTCTTTAGGGCAAATGTTATTTCCATAGCTGCACCTCTTTTCCGTAGAAATAGCGCGAGAGAGTTTCTAATAAAGTGGCCTTGCTGTGTGTGTACCGACGCCTGTTGTGGTGCCGTAACTGATAAGCGCAATGAGCGTGGTTGTTTCATAGCTGATTAAATTTCAAAATGACGGTTCACCGAAAAATGGGAATGAAGGAAAGTTTCAGAACAGATCTAAATTACGTTAGGTGGAAATTATGCCGTCAGTTCGCAGTAGTCACAGGAAATCCCCCACATTCCTCATTTAAAGATAACTTCTCCAAAATTAATTAAATGTTCGCCAAAATGGCGGTGCTGTTATCGCAGTGAGAGTTGATCCACCGTGCGAATGAAAATGCCTGTTAATTGTGCTTACTCGTAACCCGATCTGGTGAAATGGGCATGTTGCGGCTTTCCATTTCTGATATAATGCCCAAAAGAAGGCAATTTTAGTGCTTCTGTCGTTGACTGGCGTACTCTAGGGTTTCTTCTCAACGTTATACTTGATTAAAGAGAAATGTGTTTCAGCATTGTAATTTTCCCGTTATATGAAACCGTTTGGAAAAGGTAGTAAATATTAAAATAAAATTCACGGAATACAGGCTTATATATTTTTCAAGAAATGGCTCCGATTTAAGCAGATATTCGTATACGAGCTTTTCTGAAATAGCGTTCATATTTAGTACGAATTGGAACACTGCAGGTTGCACTTACCAAATACACTGTAAAAAATAAATGATGTGAATTCACGAAAAAATTCTGAAAATAATGTGCAGCAAATTTGCCAGTAAGTGTCCATCTTTTAACCGGACTTCTGTTTTTAAGTTACGGAAACACGGGCTACATATATTTAACCGGACTTCTGTTTAAAAGTATGACTTTACAATACTTTTATATGACATATATAAGTTATATTTAGTTTGATCAACATGAGACAAGTTTAAGTCATATAGAGTCATAAGTCATATAAGTTTATAAGTCATATATAGACTATTATTATAAGTCATTATATAAAGTCATATATATTTTTTATACTTATGTAACTATATAAGTTATTTATAGTTATATAAGTCAAATATTTAACTATATATGAATTTTATAACTTTAAAAGACTTAATATATAACTATATATGACTTCTATAACTTTATACGACTTTACCCTAGACTTTCTTTTTTAAATATGACTTTTATGACTTTACAAGACTTATATATGACATTACCCAAGACTTTCTTTTAACCGGAATTTATTTTTTTACATTCACGGAATACGTGCGCTACATATATTTCAAGAAATGGCTTCGATTTAAACAGATATTCCTATATACGAGCTTTTCGGAAATATCATTCATAGTTAGAACGAATTGAAACACCGCAGGTGATTAGTTTGCACTTATATTAAATACTGTAAAGAATAAGTAGTGTGAATTCACGAAAAATTTCTGAAAATAATGTGCAGCAAAATTGCCGGTAAGTGTCCGTTTTTAAACTGGACTTCCGTTTTTAGTACGTCTTTTGTAAAAAAAAGATCGTGCTTATGTTACCGGTTTGTCCGTCCGTCCGTCCGTCTGTACCCACGATATCCCTGCAACTATTAGTCCGATTTGAAAAATTCTTTTTCCATTGGGAAGCTTGAAATATACGAATGATGATCCTTTATTTCGTTTTTTCTTTTTACGATGTACAATTTCGCCGATAGAGGGCGTAAATGCAGATGATGTCGAATTCAAAAATACGTTTTATTCCACATATTTGCTTCTAAACATCCGATTGAAAAAAATATTGTACCTTTCGATTCCATTTATGTCGAAGAGTATTTTAGATATAGTTACGTTTTCAAATTACGCATATATTTTCCACTATGGGGCGTAAAATTAAATACAATTTTTCCCGATAAATCTTCTAAAACTCGGATTTGAAAATTTTTTTCTTCAGCGGATACGCCTCCTAATGCAGAATCTTTTGCATATAATTTCAAATTTTTGGTAAACAATACTTTGGCCACCAGGGGCGTAAGTGTTAGTTTTTGTTTCTGGTGTATTTGCCATAAAATCGTAGCTTCTAAAATATCGATTGAAAACATTCTTTCGTGGACTGATGCCACTCACAATGATAAACTTTTTCGGAATATTTTCTTGTTAAAATTGTCCACAGTTTCTCCGCCAGAGGGCGTAGATGTATATCTTATTTTTGTCAATATCTCTACTTCTAGGAGTCCGATTTGAAAAATTCCTTCTTTGTTGGATAGTGTTTCCAGTGTGACATGTTTTTCATATAATTTCAAAATTTTCAAGTAATTCAGAGATTTTCCGCTAGGGTGCATAAGGGTAAATTGCTTTCCCCCCTGTATCTCTGCTTCTGAATCTCCGATTTGAAAAATTCCTTCTTTGTTGGATAGTGTTTCCAGTGTGAAACCGCTGTTCTAGGTGTATATAGCTCAGATTTTATAATGCGGTTTGCAGTTGCCTCTGAGACACCTACATGCTGTGCAATGCTTCTTTGCGTTGCTGGATTCTGATTCTTTACCGGAGACCTGACTTTTCCCACCACCTCAGTGGTCCTCTTTGGTTTTGGGTGGGTTTTTTTGTTTTTTTTTCGTGGTGTTTGTGCGCCACTCGAGCAAGCTACAAATTTACCTTTTGCACACTTCATTACTTGACTTATGCCATTTTTAGAAATCGAACAACCATTTTCTTTGCACCATTTTTGGATTGTTGTATTCTAATAACCATTTTCGAAAAGGGCAACTATATACGATTCAGGCGCCCCGGTGGCGCAGTGGTCTAAGCAATGGCTTCTGATCATTCGTCTGAGATGGGTCCGGGTTCAAATACCTGTGAGGCATAGATGTTGTGTTTGTCATACGGCACTGGCTCTCTCCCTTTCCTTGAACCAGTTGCCCTGAATTAGGGACGGGCGACTGCTTATAGCCCAATTAGTTGCTCACGGTGGTCGTTAAACCTCCAATCAAAAAATATACACTAAAGTGCCAGAAAAACTGATACAGACGAGCTTATGTAAAATACATAACATCGTCACCTATGCGCGTACTCGGTTGCGTCCGCCAGTGCGTATATAAAGCGATAAATATCCTTGCCAGCTGTCAGAGCTGTTTTCGGCATCAGAATGACAAGTAATAACGATTTAAGCGATTTTCAACGCCGAGTCATAGTTGGCGCTCGTGAGATGGGCCATAGATAGTATTTCGTAGGTAGAAACGAAGTTCGGATTTTCACGGCCAACTGTTGCAAATGTGTACCGTGACTACAAGAATGTTGGCAAAACCTCTAACCTACGGTACCAGTGTGGCCGTAAAAAGAAATTGGGTGAACGTGATCATCGTCGGCTGTCAAGAATCGTTTCACGCGATAGGCGTGCAACACTCTCGCAGGTATAATCGGAATTCAATGCTGGAGCCTCAACAAGCATCAGCGTCAGGACTGTGCAACGTACCCTGCACGACATGGGCTTTGGGAGCCTACGCCAAACTCGAGTCCCATTGATGGGTGCACGACACAGAGCTATGCGCCTCGCTTGGACACGGTAACACCGCCACTGGACACTTGATGACTGGAAACAAGTAGCCTGGTCTGACGAGTCGCGTTTCCAACTATATCGGGCAGATGGAAGGATTCGTGTGTGGCGCAAACTTCATGAAGCCATGGATCCCGCCTGTCAACAGGGAACTTTGCTGCCTGTTGGAGGACCCTAGACCCTAATAGTATGGGGTGTGTTTAGCTGGACTTCACTGGGACCCCTGGTACGTCTACAAACGTCTATGACCGGCCAACGCTATGTGCGCATCCTTTCTGACGAGGTACACCCATTCATGTCCTGCATTCATGCTTATGGGTTGGGCTTGTTCCAACAGAACAATGCACCTCCACACAAGTGCTGGGACGCCACATTATGGTTAGAAGAGCATTCATCTGAGTTTGGGGTGTTGCCATTCCCACCCAAGTCCCGAAATCTGAACGTGATAGAACACATTTGGGATGTCATGCAACGCGCTATCGAACACAGGAATCCGAAACCTCGGAATACACCTGAATTGTGGAACGCTCTGCAGGGAAGTATGGTGTGCATTGCCTACAGCACATTTCCAGAAGCTAGTGGAGTCCATGCCCCGACGTATTGCTGCAGTCCTGTGCTCCCGTGGGGGACCTACCAAGTATTAGACTGGTGTACCAGTTTTTCTGGCACTTCAGTGTATATATAGCACTCCCAAAACGGAATCACTCGCGGAGGCATCTTAACATTACGAAAGCAAAATTGCGAATGCACTTAAAGCGGAAGGCTACTACTGCACGATAAACATGGTTACGTAATCGTGACGAACACGATTTCGTATGACGTGCATTTTACTTTGTCACTATAAACGTGAATCAACCTCTGTATAAAACCACTTTTTTCGATTTGATGAGCTGTTTGAGTTTGCGTCTCGGGTCACAACTCATCATGTATGCACCACCTGCTGACATTAGATCAAATCAGGTCAGATCATATGTAGAGGATTTTAGGAAGTGAGTGTATGACCCCTGGTCTTAAACAACCCTTAGAAATAAGAAACTAGGAGATTTTGGCTAGAGTGCCCGATAGGAAAGGGGCACGGAAGCGAGGTAGAAAGGGGAGGAAGACGCCCTTATTTATTACCGGGGAAGCAGTACCCAGGGCCCGACGGCTTAACTTGCCCATCCGACGCACGGCGGATATTTAGTGGTTTGAGCGTTCGTACCTACTGGGATCGAACCCGGGGTCTTCTCAGTGGCAGTCACGAGCCTGCTGACATTTATTAATGGCATCCTCCTTTAGGATGGATGGGGACATACGTGGTGAACCATCTTTTGGATGGGCTAAGTTGCATAACGGGTATTATTAGAGCCCCGTATGAGAATTTCTTTTCACGCTCCACTCTTCTCGCCCCTTGATTGACTGATGCGCTGGTTCAAGGGGGCAAGTGGCATTTAGGAACCCTACATTCTTAAGCTTTCCAGCGCATTCTGACAGTTCTTATCCTCCTTTCTTATGCATGTCTTTTCAGCTGACATTAACAGAATTCTGTTGTTGTTTTTTTGTTGTTGTTTTGCAAAGGGCAGCACAAGAAGCGTAAGTTTCCCAATGCAAAAGCAATGACAGTCAAATTAAAGCATTTACTTTCTTTGCAAAGGGCTGCTCTAGAAGCGTAAGTTACTCAAGGCAAAAGCGATAACAGAATGACTGCTTGCAAGCGTTAAGATACTCAAGCAATAGCAACTATAATGAAACTTATCGATAACATCTACACACCAAACGTGAATATCGTGGATAAAAGAGCAAGACACTATATGTCATATAATGATACCCATACAGAAAGTCTTGTAATTAATAAAAACTACCAGGCACGGATTAAACAAAAAAAAAAAGAAAAAAAAAATCGTAGCCACTCACGACAAAACAAAAATTTATAAGAAGTTTAGAGCACTGATGTTTGCGTAGGTTATAACCAACTTAGCATTCAGCCTTAGGCAATACATATATTCTACCTCTAATTCTTGATTGCTTTTCTTTATGCTTTCCTGTCTGAACATCTGTTCATTCCTCCTTTCAAGACGGTTGGACCTATGGCGTCACGCATAGGCGCCGACTTGAAAAATTATTGGAGGGTTCGGGAAATTTTTAATCCAATTGCCCATGTATTTTTCAAAGTATTTAAGTCTAATTTAAATTTAATTCAGTCAGATTATCTGGCACAATAAGACACCTGAAATTATAAAATGAAGCAAATTATAGTTAAATAATTTTTTCTCTAGATAATTATTTATTTCATGTTTCGCTTTTGTAGGCGCGATGTTATTATATACAATACACAGATACTGTGTGAATTTCCAACTCAATTGTCTTATAAAAGTAAAAAAAACATGTAAAACTTATTTTAAGTTTTTATTTTTTTTTAATTTTTTTAACCAATTTTAAAAATCTTAACAAATGATTTCTGAGTTAAAATAGGACGTTAGAAGGGAGAGGACATGGCATCAGTCCCACGCCCTGCGGTTTTCGTGGACTCTACTTCGTATCAGCTGTGTTTGCCCAGTATGCCAAACTTGAGCTGCCTCTCTACTTTTCTATGGAGAAGTCGTTGACTTTGAAGAGGTTTTAGAGGCTTTTGTGCAGCATGTACAGTCAGGAAAAAATGGGACCGAAATAAACATGCGCACATAACTAAAAATCTGCAAAAAGTTAGAGAAATACTGTTTATTATTTTCTAAAAAATAAAACAAAATAATGCTTCGTTGAGCGGAAGTGCATATTGCGTGTTAACCAATCACGGCCTTGCTAAAACTGTGGGAGCCGTGTTGACCTTCAGAGTCTGCTGCAGAAAGTAAGAGACGGCCGCTATCAACCTGTACTCCACCACAGGTCTTCAGTAAGTGACGTCACGTCACTGAACCCTCCCCACCCGGAGGGCGCAAGAAACCAGATGATCAGATTTGGCTTCACCAGCGGCTGCTGATGCCATCTTCTTTTTCCTCTAACCTCCTTGGTCCCCGATTGTACGAACAGATGGTGGGTCAACTTACTGTACAACAGATTTCCTCCTTTATCACTATGACCTCGAATAGGTTTTCGTCTCCGAATGCAGAGCTAGACTTCTGTATTTTGTGGGAACCCAGACAAACCGAAGAATTTTCTTTTATAAAGGAGGCAGTTTTAAATGCTCTTAAACAACGGTGCTGGAGGTATTGTCTGTCGCGTCAAATTTTATGTGCACGAACAAACACTAATTCTTTTTTGAGGCACAATTTCTATACACACTTTCTATATATAGTAAACAGAGAATGAATAATAAAAAAACTTGAAGAATTGATAACGAAAAACAAAATTTATGCACTTACGCGTACGTGTATTTTTCCCACGAAATACGCGCAAAAATATTAGGGGCTCGAGGAATCCACAACAAAATCATTAGGGGTTCAGAAAGTGTCTCAAACCCCCGAAGTCGGCGCCTATGGGGGTCACGTCTTTTTCCGTCTTCCAAGGCCCCTGCCGGCTCGTGTGTTGGCGACGAACTCTTTTTTTTAAGGAACCAGTAACCAGAATTTTTGATCTCAAAGACTACAAGTCTTGTGACGATTATACGTATTAAGAGAAAATACAACGTGGTTTGTCACAAATATTTATTTTTCAACTCTGCTATGGTTTCGCTGGGTATTAACCTAGCTTCATGAGGACGAATGGCACGTAAATATTCAAATTGTATATACGATTACAATTTTAAATATGCAGTTTGAATATTTACGTGCCAGTCGTCCTTATGAAGCTAGGTGAGTACCCAGCGAAGCCATCGTCGACTTGAAAAAAAAAAAAAATATTTGTGACAAACCAAGTTGTATTCTCTTAATACAGTAACCAGGAGTTTTTCAAAATTATTGAAGTGTTTTCTTCAAAATTTTGAACCTTCGGTTCTTGACTGACTGATTATTGACTCGTCAAAATGTACCTCAAAATATTGTAATAGTACTAGTGATCCGAATTTCTTGGAGTAGAATATAAATCACAGTTCCCAAGCTTTCGCACGTCAACTAGATGGCTTTTTCAAGGAAGGTAGACAGCTAACTGGATAATGGAACACTTCAACTATTTGAATGTAGTAACTTGACTAGACAAAAAAATGTACCTCGTTTTTAAAAAGTTTTAAGCGGTTTTGCATACGGAAGAGTTTGGGGGGACATGCCCCAGCAATCGCGTCTGTAATTCAGGCGAGAATTTTCATGTAGCCCAAGAAAAAAGCGATTGTTATTCGAGACTTCCCCCTTTTCTTTATAATATGGAATCTATTTATCACTACGATGTTTTGGGAAGATTTTCAGTGCTGGAATAGATTTTGTATGATTTTCAATTCAGTTGTTTATTTAAAAAAAGTTGTTCGCTGAAATTAGGAAAGAAAAAGTAGCTTCTGGCCTGAGGACAGTGTTTATTTCTTGTACAATTTTCATCCACGGCATAGTATAACGATCTCTCTCTCCCCTATGCTGTATGTAGCACATGAAATATACCTGCGCATGTCCTGATAGAGAACAGAAGACCGCAGTTCGCATTATTAACGGTGTTTCTGCTCAGAGTGTTTTGCAACCTTTTCGTGCTCGGGACAGATATAAGCCTCGTGTGTTGTATCCCTCCTCATCGATATTGTTGCTACTGCTGGGATCAGTGATGTGTTGTTGTTGTTGTTGTGCAGACTTCTCGCATTAATCTCCTCATAAGCAGTTTCTCATCGTACTGCCACGAACCCAGCTATCCTGGCATCTGTATCTATCTATCTATGTATGTATGTATGTATGTATGTATTTTTTTTTTTTTGATTGAGGTTTAACGACCACCGTGAGCAACTCATTGAGCTATAAGCAGTCGCCCGTCCCTAATTTAGGGTCACTGATTCTAGGGAAGGGAGAGAACCAGTGCCGTAAGACAAACATAACATCCATGCCTCACCGGGATTCGAACCCGGACCCCGTTCGGACGAATGATCAGAGGCCATCGCTTAGACCACTGCGCCACCGGGGCGGCCGTATGTATGTATGTATGTATGTATGTATGTATGTGTGTGTGTGTGTGTGTGTGTGTGCGTGTGTGTGTGTGTGTGTGTCTCTCTCTCTCTCAAATCTTCCCTTGAGAGAGAGCAGAATATCTCTCCCAAACGTGCGAAACAACTGTACCTTAGGAAGTGTTTGATTTTCTATTGTAAAACCGAATCTTTGTTCCTGGAAAGCTGATTCCGATATAGCTAAAGTGATAGCTACAGCACAATTGTTTTACAAAGGGGAAATTCGAACCAGAGACGAAGGTATAAAATCATGCACACATTCATATAAGTACAACCTACGTCCGAAACGTTTTAGGACTAACGCCATAAAGAATATAAACAAGCACCATACTCACAAATAATGCTGGTTACCTTCAAAATACCACCCTTCTGAATCAACACACAGTTTCGAGCGTTTCTGAAGATCTTGAAAACAGTTCTGGAGGACACTTTCCGGGATGCCCGCAAGTTGTTTTCCCCTTTAGTGCTCGTTTTATCCGGGGGAACAGGAAAAGATGACAAGGCGATAAATCAAGGGAATACAGCACATGTGGCCACACAGTAATTTGATGGTGAGCCTTATTACCCCTGCTGCATATCAAATTGGGACTGGCGAAACAGTTTGTGGAAGCATTGAATCCTGATTGACAGGCTTTCAAGTTCATTAGCTCAATGTTCCCAAATCTGTTTGATGTCAAAGTAAAAGGTGGTATATTTGTAGGCCAGAAATGAAGGCAATGCTGACCTCTGAAGAACTAGAGAGCAAAATTACTGATGTTGAAATGGATGCCTGACAGATATTTCGTTTTGTTGTGGCTGAATTTCTTGTGAATAGAAAGATCAATAACTACAAGTAACTTGTAGATAATTTGGCAGACAATTTTGGAAGCATGGAGTGTCGAATGTAAGCGAAACTTCATTACTTGAACTCACATCTCACTTTTTTCAGAGAAAATTTGTGAGCATTGAGTGAAATGAACATGGTGAGAATTTTCTTCAAGACATGTAAAATAAGAAACGGAGATAACAAGCAAGATGGATGGGATGAAACTGTGATGAGAAACTTCATCTGGAATTTGGTGCGCTATGCTAGTAGTGTTCATGAGGCGCAAACCAGCGTTACTTATTAGGTCAGACGTAATTATGTTCTTTAATTGTTTCAATTCGTGCTTTGTATTGATAGTATTCGTGATTTCTACCCTCTTACATCTCCTGTCCTATTGCTTAATACATCGTAATACACGTCATGCATTACACAGCTGCATATAATTTGAAGTAGAGTAAATTGTGGCTAAACTATTAATGCTATACCAAAAAATAAAGGCAGTTTGGAAATCATCGCACCAATTGTTCATATTTTGGTACACAATGTAATCAGAAGATTAAAGGGCAAGAAACTTTCCAAGGTCTGGTATTTTGTTATCGTTCAGTTAATAAAGTTAATTCAGTTTCATCGTTCAGTTAATAAAGTTAATTCAGTTTCATCGTTCAGTTAATTTTGTTATTGTTCAGTTATCAAGGTCTGGTAACTGTTAATCAGGTAATCTTTCCCAATTTCTGGTATTTTTAACCGTTCGGTTAATAAGGTTAATTCAGTTAATCGATTTTAATTCAGTTTCATCGTTCAGTTATCAAGGTATCAGTTAATCGTTCCCAAGGTCTGGTATCAGTTAATCAATTTCTCAAGGTCTGGTAAACCGAGACCTAAGTTTATCAGTTAATCGTAAGATTGAATTCAGTTTACTGCTCACTCACGTTGCTGAGGACATCCAAAAAGTTGTTACACCGTTATCGAAGAAGAAAATATGTAGCGCGGGAAAGCGAACAAGGAGTGATGAAAAATGAAGACATTGGGGGAAGAAAAGACTTCCATTGTTCACCCATACAATGTTAACGTCAACAACCGGTTCTACCGAACTGGCGTATTTTTAACAACTGGTTCGCCCGAACCGATAAGAACCGGCTAATGGCACAATTGTATCTGCCCCGTCGTCGGAGCACGCCCCCCCCCCCTTTTTTTTTCTTTTTTTACGTTGGACTACGTCTAACTCCGCGGATAGTATGGGGCGACCTACGGCCTACCGCCTGTAACAAAAATAGGTCCCAATTGAAATATTATAGCGCTAAAAAAAACGTGCCGCACACTTATTGTGTTGGCATATTCGTAAACAGCATATAGTCTAATTTGCGCACTTCGCAATACATCGTGCGCGCGACAGATGACACAATATTTCAGGTTGTGCCACCGCGTTTGACTTAGTCTATCTCGGCAACGGTGAGCGTAACGCTACTGTGCGTGGTATCGTTTTAAAGCTCTCGACGAGATCTATTCAAATATACGAAGAACATTTCGCAGTGGTTTGAACTAAACATTTAAATAAATGTTTTCTTGTGAACCGGTGTACACTTTTGATAATATCGCGGTTTATCTGGACAACCGTGACTGCAAAACGACTTTGCGTGGTATCCTTTTAAAGCTCTCGACGAGATCTATTCAGTTATATAAATAACATGTCGCAGTGGTTTAAACTAAATTTAAAAAAATTGTTTTCGTGTGAACGGGTTAACATTTTTGACAATGCCGCGGATTTCGCAAAATGAATGTAAGAAGCCCAAGAAAACAGAGCACCACGTTGGATAATTCGTGTATCGATCTGCTTTGTGTTCGCAAAGTGTCCAGCATTATTTGTAAAAAATATGTAAGCTACTTTTCATATCACAGACCTGTGTTGGCTGTAACAAATTAAATAAACGCTTTGAAACCATACCGGACTAGCTCATTTCAACTCTCGGATCCTCAAGTAGTAGTCCTACGTTCCAAACTGACGGCTCGGCTCAATCAGAACTGAGTTTACCTGTTTTTTTTTTTTTACTCGAACTTTTTCCAACAGATCTGAATTTTATAAGCCAGTCAAACGTGCGATTAAGTACCGCTCATATTTTCGATGCTTTTCCTCTAAGAAATATGGAGACTGTCTGCATGTAATGTGTAATCGGAATGGCCAAAACACTGTGATGTGTTGCGTAATTTTATTTCATTATTTGTAAAACGATATTAAGCGTAAAATGTAAAGCTGCTGGTCATCGTCGTTCGTCATCATGTGAAAGCGCTTGACAGCCTTGGTGAACTTTGTTGGTGGATGGCACGTTTCCTTACAAAACGAATCGCTTTCTCTTTGTAGCGCAGTTGTTGTTGTGGGTGATAGCTAAGCCGGCATTAAGTTGTGTTTCCTTAGCCTCGCAGAAGGGAAGGAAAAGGAGTGGTGGAGATGTCGGCGCCAAATGGAGCTGAAGACGTTGATCCCAGTTATCGCCTCGTTTCCTCTTTCTCTCCTTCATCCGACACACAGAAAGAACATTTGTAATCCCTCACTCTACTTCCTACGACCAAAGCCAACGCATTCACCGAATTGTTTCTTGTTTTTGCCCTCGTGCAGCTGATGACAGACAACAACAAACTGCTTTAATTTTCTTTTCCCTCCCCTCTCCCGAACTGCTTTTTTTTTTACTATCTTTCACCACATGGCCAAGGTACCCTCCTGAAAACCAGTTTTCCTTTTTCAGATTTTCCTTTTCTCCTTTGAAGGTCAGCAGTTTCGGCTCTCGTGGGTTGCATGAGATAAAGGGAAGCCAAAAAAAAAAAAAAAAAGCTTGTCTATCAGCACATGTATACTGGGTTGTACTCATATCGTTGTTATGCTAATAAATAAGGTAGTATCATAACTTTGTGGCATTGCAAATCAAAATTATGAATGCAAATAACATACACGCAGTATAATCGTAGGTATGTTTGATTTCTGCTGCTCCAAGCGGTGGAAGTACTTCTGTAAGCTAATTAAAGCGCCCACTAGTCTGCTCTCCTCTACTGGTGGCATAGGGTGAGATTTGAACAGTTTGATTTTAGCTCAAAGAATCGAAGTTTCGTGGGAGACTGTTTTTGTCAATTTTCGTGGAAGAAGTGATTCTCTCTCTCTTGAGAGTGACTGGAGTGATGTCTGTGAAAAATAATTCCCGTGCAAATGAGTCCAAAACTTAGAAGTGTTTGGACTCGTGTACAGAATCATTATATAAAGCATATAGTACTAATGTTTACAGCTCTACGTCCATTTTAACATTTTGGGGGAAAACTCCCCTCACCCCCAGCTCATGGACCTCGCGTACACTTCAAGGGGAACTTCCTGGATACACTGGCAGACTCCAGCGGCCCAGAATATAATATTACGGAAGTTCAGGGTAGAGCACCCCCCCCCCCTCCCTCCCCAACCAAGTGTACCTCGGCAATTTATTTCTTCAAATTAAAGTACAATTCTCGCTTGACTTACATGGAACGTTTTCGCGAAATTCGTTTGGAGTTCCCAATTCAGTTCTCAATATAGGCCCAGAAACGGCAATCTTTATAGCCCCCCCCCCCTTTGAACTTTTGTGGCCAAGTTGCTGAAAGATGTGTGGCAGGGTTGCCGGTAACTTACCACCCCGGAACACTGCCACACATCAGTGTCCCTGTGTGGCAGTTTACAGTGAACCGTTTGTTCTTGGGGTATTTTTTCCGGGGCATTTTTTTCCGCTTTTTAGTTTTCGGGGGTATTTTCTCCGGGGGCATTTTTTTCCGCTTTTTAGTTTTCGGGGGTATTTTCTCCGGGGGTATTTTTACCTACATCCCTGTGATTGTCTTTTAGTGTGGTGAAGAAAAGGAAGGGAGATTATGTGGGGCATCTAATGCAAAATGAAAACACGATCTTCTCAAATTGATAGTGGAAGGAAATATTAATACAAAAAGAAAACGAATATCATTGCTAACTAATGTCAACACAGAAGACTTGATTAGATCTGCGGGAGATAGACGATTTGCTTTCCCAGTTGCTAACCTCCACTAGGTGATGATAGCGCTCTAAACAACAAGAATTCTACAGCGTAAAACGAATTTTCGCATAGACTGAGTGGGAATATCTAACAAAACTTCCTTGGCAAGAAATTTTTTCTGGGGAAAAGGGGTTGATTTAAGTTTCGCTTGTGGGTCAGAACTTAAAACAACGTTCATCTGTATCAGGTTAATTGATAACATTCCTTTTCTGAGGCTTCGTACGATGTATAGACAAAAATATTGCAATGTTTCTCGGCAACTGATTCGAGTGTTGACCTACTTTCTAAACGCGTTATACTACTTAATTAACCAAACTAATTGATGTAAGAACAATTTCTTATTTGAACATATTTTTATTTCAGACTTTTCATTTGGTTCATTTTCTTCAGGGACTTGAAGGTAGAAAATAGAACAGCAGTGTGTGTATGTGTGTGCTTATCAGCGAACAACTGAAATTTATTGTGCAGGATTATTTTGCGTGATTATTATTTATGGTTTATGACAGCGCTGATTTTCACATCACTAAATGCACACCAAAATTTCCTGCGTCATTGGGTGATTGATTCCTTGTATTCAAGCACACGCAAAGAATGATTCCTAACTGCACGCACCGCATAAAAAAAAAAAAAAAAAATCGTTTCATGCATCCACTATGTTGTACCTCACACGTTTCAAAGTTTTAGAATGCTTATCGTTAAACACAGGGATCGATATATCCCCCCCCCCCACACACACACACGCACAGTTAATCTTGGACTAACTAGAATGAAAAATTACTAAGCCCAAGTAACTTTCATTTAGTCCGAAACAAATTAGTATACATGAAACAGTCCTTAAAAATAAATAACTTCAGGGCTTAATGTTCATTTATTGTCAATTACCATTCAATTGCGCAAGAAAGACATTTTTATCATTACATATTAATAATTTTTACGTTATATTTATTTATTGTAAAAATAAATAAATTTTTATTTATTTAAAAAGTTTTGGCTTACAATTTCTGATGTATGCATTTCTTCAATTGGTGTTACATGATATTTACGTGATCCCACTCTACATTTATCATAGAAGAAGGAGTTATTTTCTTTGGAAGAACATTGTCAAAGGTAAATCAGGTTGTTTTCCTGTAAAGTAAGAAGTAAACGGGGAAGAGGGAAAAGAAGAGTGCGCGTTGCCGAAGGGAGAAAAAGTGAGTATTTCCCGCCTTTGTTTCACGTCAAGTCTGCGCTTAAAAAATGCAAAAATTAACTTCCACGAAAAGGTAACTGAATTTTGATCAGAGACCATAATTATCCCAACATTTTGCATGAATAGGTTAAAAAAATTTTAAATTAGTCATGGGAAATATTTATTTATGGGACAATTTTCTATGACAACCACAGAGAAACCCTTCATAAAACTTTCTATGGCTAATGTAAAAAGTTTATGATCGATTCGGGTGAAATTTAAGAAGTTTAAAATTTTATTTTCTGACAGTTTCATTAACAAATTCGCAATTTTTATTTATTTATTTATTTATTTTTGTTTTGATACCATTCTGAAGAGAGTCGCCGGTCAGGTTACCAAAAAATTCCCCTCATGCTCATCTCCTTTTTTAGCACGTCTTTTGTAAAAAAAGATCGTGCTTATGTTATCTGTTTGTCCGTTCGTCTGTAGACACGATATATCTGCAACTATTTGTCCGATTTGAAAAATTCTTTTTGCATGGGGAAGCTTGAAATATGCGAATGATTATCCTTCATTTCGTTTTTTTTGTTTTTGTTTTTTTACGATGTACAATTTTGCCGCTAGAGGGCGTAAATGCAGATGATGTCGAATTCAAAAATACGTTTTATTCCACATATTTGCTTCTAAACATCCGATTGAATTTTTTTTTTTTTTTCGATTCCATTTATGTCGAAGAGTATTTTAGATGTAGTTACTTTTCCAAATTACGCATAGATTTTCCCCCTAGGGGGCGTAAAAGTAAATTACGTTTTCCCCGATAACTCTTCTTCTAAAACTCCGATTTGAAATTTTTTTCTTAAGCGGATACAACTCCTGATGGAAAATCTTTTGCATATAATTTCTAATTTTTGGTATAGAATACTTTGGCCACCAGGGGGCGTAAGTGTTAATTTTTGCTTCCGATGTTATTTGCCATAAAATCTGAGCTTCTAAAATCTCGATTGAAAAAATTCTTTCGTGGACCAATGCCATTCACATCGATAACCTTTTCGCAATATTTTCTTCTTCAAATATTCCAGGGTTTCTCCGCCAGGAAGCGTAGTTGTATTTCTTATTTTTGTCAATATCTCTACTTCTAGGAGTCCGATTTGAAAAATTCCTTCTTTGTTGGATAGTGTTTACAGTGTGACTTGTTTTCCATATAATTTCAAAATTTTCAGGTAATTCATAGACTTTCCGCTTGTAGGCGTAAAGGTAAATTGCTTTTCCTCTTATATCTGTTTCTAAATCTCCGATTTAAAAAATCTTCGGATACAGCTCCTGATGGGAAATTTTTTGCACACAATTTCTAATTTTTGTAAAAAAATGGTTTGGCCACCAGGGGGCGTATGTCTTCATTTCCGCTTCTGATGTATTTGCAGCAAAATATGAGCTTTTAAATTCTCTATTGGAAAAAAGTCGTTTGTAGACCGATACTACTCATGTCGACAAACTTTTTAGAAACATTTTCTTCTTAAAATAATGCATGGTTTCTACGCCAGGGGTCGTAGATGTATATCTGATTATTGTCAGTATCTCTACTTCTAGGAGTCTGATTTGAAAAATTTCTTCTTTGTTGGATAGTGTTCCCGATGCGAAATGTTTTTCATATAAATTCAAAATTTTTAAGTAAATCATAGACTTTCCGCTAGGGGCGCAAAGGTAAATTGCGTTTTGTGCGTTACTTGTTTCTAAAAGTCCGATTTGAAAAATTCTTTCTCTATCGCATACAGCACCTAATGGAAAATATTTTTCATATAATTTCTAATGTTTGGTAAAGAATGGTTTGGCCACCCGGTAGCATAAGTTTTAATTTCTGCTTCTGAAGTATTTGTAGCAAAATCTGGGCTCCTGAAAATTCGACTAAAAATTTTTTTTTTCTTGGACCGATACGGCTCATATTGAAAAACCTTTTGAGAATACTTTCTTCCTAAAATAATGCATGGTTTTCCCTACAAGGGACGTAAAGTCACATCTTATTTTTGTCGACATCTCTGTTTCTAAGAGTCCAATTTGAAAAAATTATTTCTGTGTTTCCGGTGCGAAATGTTTCTCATATAAATTCATATTTTTCTTAACGCCCAAATCTGCAACCAGAGGGCGTAAGCTCACGATTCCGTTTACCACAATATCTGAGAGATTAAAAACCCGATTGAAAAACTTCTTTCTTCCGTCAGATACTATTGTTTTCCATACCGGTTCCGTTGACTTTGAATAGCTTTGATAAATTTCATTTGCGTCAGAACGGATTCAAAAGGCGTGCTTTTATTACACCCGAAAATTCGGTGTCATCTTTCTTGTTTTCTGTTCATGGCGCTTGTAGTCTTATTCTTAACGTACCTGTGCCTTATTGAACTGTGGACTGTATTTGTGCCCTCCCACACAGTTAGTTCCTACCTACATCTAAACTTAGGGGACTGTTCCCCCTGTTTTCTAGCCTAGAAAGCAGGCAACGCTGATCAGTGTCTTTCTTTTTGGCGTCCCTTCCCCCAACCACGACACTTAAATACTGCTGCGCAAAATCGCAGTGCAGTGGTCCTGAAATAGAATAGTATCATGGACTTTCCGGGGACTGGGGGGGGGGGACAACCCTTAAGTTTAGATGTGGGTAGGCTATAACTCTGTGGGACAGCACAAATAGATACAGAAGTTTCAGCATTATGGTATCGTCACAGAAACTTGAGGCGTAGTGTCAGAAAAAAAAATTACATATCTTCTACTGATCCCGGATTAATGAAAACATTAGCCCGTAACTTTTGCAAGAATGATAAACTCGTTTTTTTTTACTATTTTTTGACCCCACTTCCCATGTCTCATTTTGTCCGGTTGTTGACACCACCACCCCTAAAAAGTACGTTCAAATTCCCGCAACTCCTTTAATCTTTGACGACTGCTTTTAAAAGTCCGTTGAAAAACAAAGAAAACATGTAATTATTTAAAGGAATCTTCCATATATTTACACGTTTGCTTCAGAAAATATTTATTATTTAGGCATTAATTTATTCCCAAATGCTACCCGAACTGTAGCATTCTGAAATAAAGATCTACAAAGGACCGCACGCATTCAAGGTTTTAACTATTAAAATTAGAAGAAAAAAAGAAAATAAAACGAAGAAATGCCATCCACTACATTTCGCCGCTGGACGTCCGCGTTACTAAACCTCCCCTCCCCCATGTCTCATTTGGGCCGGTTGTCAGGAACTGTAATATCGGACGTACTTTATGGACGGCCCTTAATGTACAGAAATATACCAATGTGCTGTTATGAATGTGGTTTGTTCTCAGCTAATTATATTTTCCGCAGGCACATTTTTCATTATCGGGGAACGCAATCGGGAAACAAAATGCTTTTCCAGTCGATATACTAACATCGACATCTTCCTTATTAGAATTTTTCAATTTTATTTATTTATATATTTATTTACAGTAAAACCTGTCAAGTTGGACACAGTTCGGTGAAACCGAACTGTGTCAATCATTGGAGTTCGGTTTCACCGAACTCCAATGTTTTAACATGTATGCCTATGTATCTATCTTGGAAGTTGAACGCTGTTTACATGCTAAGTTGGGCAAGTTCCTTGAATCGCCTACTCACTTATTGTGTGCACAGGCAGTGGCATACGTGTATACAGAGGCAATTGGAATGCCATTTGTCCTACCCCTTTTGACCTTCATCGTCTATCCCCAGGGATAATCCCTCAGTTGTTGCAAAGAATTCTTTGGTTGTTGTCTCTTCCAGAAACCTCTTAATCTGCCTCCCAGCTGTGGAGAGGATATTCTCAAGAACCTGTCCACTACCCCCTACATTCATTCCTGACTGTTGAACAAACTCTTCTGACAGAGTACTTTTCCAAAGAGTAGAAATTACTGTATCAACTTGACTGTATCCAATTCACCCTAAAATATGCGTAGTCATTGTTATAGAAGGAAGTGTATGTATGCGGTTTCCACTTTAAGTATGTAAGTATATAAATTTCATGGAATCATACTACATACATGCATGTATGTGTATAATCGTAACGGGAATTACATTGTTTGCGCAGTGCTTCTTTAGGCTACATTGCTCTGTGATTTTGTAATAGTAATTACAGTATTTAATTTAAACCATCTGCTTTTGACATGTTATAAAGAGTGTCTTTTGATACGCTTTACTGAAGAAAAAAATTATATTGTACTGTGGACACTTAGACACATTTAGGGGAACCCCGGATGTCCAACTTACACAGGTTTTACTGTATTTGTTTCTATGAAGCAGAATGTATTTTTTTTTCTGCTGTTTCTTATGTTTTCGGGAATTGTGCGGAAATTCCTCTTTTCATTTTTGCTTTAATTTGAAATTTAGTTTAATTATAATGTCCCGTTTTAGTGAAATTTGGAGTGTGAAAGGTTGCCCCTTGTGAAATGAAGACCATTTCGTTTATTTTTCAAAATGAAATGAAAAAAATAAGAAAGAGGGGAGAATATTGCTGTTATTCTATGTGTTTTTTTAGTGTCCCATGAGTGAGATTCATCAATTACTAAGTTATAATACTCGTAAGTGCAAATGCCAGTGAACAGAAAAATGGTTTCCCCGTTACTGTAGCCAACAGTACTTACGTATATGGTTTTAACCGAAAAATTTCAGCTGAAGTTTCTGGATTTCTCTTCGCTTGTGTTTTTTTTTTCCAGGGGGGGGGGAGGGGGCATATATCGTTAGTGAAACGATTGATCAGAAGGGTATAACTAAATTTCGTTGCTTATTCTTTTTTCTTGTTTCTTTAATTATTTTTCAGTTATGGGTTTGTTCAAAAATCAGTGGTGTTTCATCACCATGCTTAGGCGATAATTTTGTATGGCTTTCGGCACTTGTGTTACGAATGATTCAGGAAGTTTCTCGGAAATTCCAATTAGTCTGCTGTATGAAACAACTTTTTATGCTCTTTTTTTCTTTTTTGGAGGGAACACAAAAAAACTGGTTCATACGTGTTAATGGAAGGGTTTAGTAAAAACAAATGTAATAAAACGGGTGTTTTCATGCCATATTTTTTTGCCTCTCTCTTAGTAGACAAAGACATGAAATTCTTCTGCGTTTCTTAACGAAACGTAGTTTTTATGGCGTTGGGTAATCATGTTATTCTGGGAAAACATAATTCTTTGATGAGGTCTTCCCGCCCGTTATTCCTCCGTGTCGCCGTACAGATATTATTATTATTCTGCTCTTCTTTCATTGACTTTCTTTCGGCACCAGATTCTCCATTCTTCATAAACCCAATGGCTGATGTTTCTCGCACCTGCCAATGACGTCATTTTGCTCACTGGCTTCCGATTTCTCTCGCTTTTCCTCCGCGTGTTTTCTGATCTCCAAGCTATTCATTGGAGATGTCACGGAAATGAAAAATGTGCCGAAGAAAAGAGGCGCGAAATACCGGAATGGCGGGAGGAAATAAAATAAAAAAAAAGGTGGAAGAAACAAAAGGAAAACGAAATAAGGGTCACGAAATTGATCTCTTGAACTTGCGACACTCAAGAGTTTGAAGAAGTATTGGAAGATGCGTGTGGTCAATATGATCACGGATGCGGAGAACGATTTCTGTATTTTCTTTTTTTATACTTTATTCACTCCGCATGGGAAGAATGTACGCTGCGATGGTTGCTGTTTTTAGGGCACGAAAGGTGGGCATTTTTTTTTTATTTATTTATTTTTTTTTTTTTTTGAATCTCCGTCTTTGGATTCAGTAGGCGTTGTGTTAAACGGACAAGATCACAAATGTGGTTCAGCCCAATGTCAATTTCTGCCGTCCTGGTCAAAGATAATAAAGAAGCGACGCCGTGGCACAAGCCTAACGCTTTTCCTTTGTATTTTAGTTAACTTCGGGGAGTTTCTTTCCTTCGTGTTATCGTCAGTCTTTTGACACAAACAGATAGGTCATTCATTAGACGCTCTCAGGAAACAGTCACGTTGACAACTGTCTGCGAATAACTCATCAATATTTGCTATTTAACAACTTTAAGTCATGCGTGCTTAGTGAAGAAGCGAGCCGCAGTGGTCTGATGCCTAGCTTCCGACTTTTCGTTCGAGTTGGGTCTGAGTTCGAATCCCGGTGAGGCATGGATGTTGTTTCGTAAGATTCACTAGCTCCCAGATCACAAAAAGTAATTGTAATATGTATGTATCATTGTTCCCGGCGTTTTCGGGCACAGAACGAAATCAGCGTGTTTAAGGATATTTTTGACAAATACACGCGATTAGCCGCATCACAATCTGCCTCGTATATAAATATTTGAAGTGTGTTGTACCTGTCTTGGGTGGCGATGGAACTATCTCAAGGACGCGTTAATGAGTGAAACACAAGCTTAAGGGTGTGTCCAGGTAGTCTCACGCAGCTGAGACTAATTTCGAAATCCATTTATAATGGGGGAGGGGAAATTTTCTGAAGTTTGAAGAGAAGGGACGATACTTTTGAATTTTGAAGTGGAAGCGAGACAGAGGGGATCTTGAGTTTGGTGAGAAAAGGTCGGGTCTTGGATTTGACGTCGAAGTCTTTCTAGAGAGCTATTGATATTGGGTCGCGTAGCTGCAGCGACGGTTTACGGGAAACACAAAGTTCGGGTCTAGTGTCAATAGCACGGACGGAGACCAAGTCGAATGGAGCATTACATTAACCAGCCCTATAGAAGTACCAAGCCACATCGTTTTAGCAGAATAAACTGTCTGTTTTGTTATTGTTTTAAAGGTTCCGGATACTATAATTTTTTCAGGCAGTGATTCTTTTGGGGGAACGAACCAACAAAATTATGTGACGGTCTCCGCTGGATCGCTTGCTATATTTAGTAAGAGCTAGAAAGGAGCGATGGTCGTTAGTGTGTTTGCCCTGTGGCACTAGCTCTCTCCCTACCCTGGAGCCAGAAACCCTAAATTAGGGACGGAATTGCTCACACGATGGTTGCTAATCCCCCCCCCCCAGAAAAACAAGAAAGAAGAGACGAGTCTTATCTGCATTCGAAAAATCCTAGTTATATTTTGATATTTTTCCGAATTAAAATACACTAATTTACATGAATTAAGGAAACAACAGACAAATTCGCGATAAAAGAGCATGATGAAATGTTACAAAATTTGATGAAAACCTGTATCACATTGGACGTTAGAGGAAGACTCTGAAACATTTCTTAAGAAACACTTCATTCCGATAAAATTGTCAAGTACGAAAACGAGGCGAAGAATCAGATGTCAAAATGAAATAGCCGAAGTACCTCAAAAGGGAGTGTGGTCAATCCAAGCCGTCTACAAAATACAAAGCCATGATGACATTAAAGAGATGAGTTCCTTCCGTTTGTGTCATCTCCCATGGGATCTTCTTCTGGGTCTGTTTTTGTCCGTTGGAATCCAGTCTAAAATTTCAGTTGTCCATAGGTGGCCTGTTCTTCTGGCAACATGTCCAGCCCATTGCCGTTTCAGGAATTTTTCTCTGATCGCGATACCTTCCACTCTTGTCATTTTCCTTATCCACGAGTTGCTCTTTTTATCTTAAAGATAATATCTTTCCTGGTTACACCAAGCATTTCTCCAGGCTGCTTTGTGTAGTCTGCAGCCTTTTTTAGTTTAAGGTCCATGTCTCTGCTCTGTATGTAAGAACTGGAAGGATACACTGACTAAACACTTTTCTTTTAAGGACATAATGGCATATTGCTCTTGAAAATTGTATTGTTTCTTCCAAAAGCTCTCCTGCCAAGTTTTATACGCCGATTAATTTCTTCATCAATGTGATCTTTGTTTGATATCCGCTGTCCAAGGTGAATGTAGACATCGGTTGTCTCAATATTTTCCCCGTCAGTCGCAAAATCTTCATTTCTTGTAAAAGCATTGTACGTCAGTTTTGTTTTCTGAAAGTTCATTTTTAATCCCTCTTCTTTACTCTTTTCAGCAAGTTCCTAGATCCATACTCTTCAGCTCTGAAGTGGGTAATTGCAAAAACGACTACGTCGGTCAGCAAAACGGTAGGAGAGTTAAATGATCTCTATTTATCCCCTTGTTTTCCCAGTTCAATAATTGAAAGAAGTTTTTTTTTTTTTTTTTTGATTGGAGTTTAACGACCACCGTGAGGAACTCAATCGGCTATAAGCTGTCGCCCATCTGTAATTTGGGGCCACTGGTTCCAGGGAAGGGAGAGAACCAGTGCCGTAAAACAAACACAACACCCATGCCTCACCGGGATTCGAACCCTCTTCCAGACGAATCATCAGAAGCCATCGCATATACCACTGCGCCACCATTGCGGCTGAAGGACTCTTTGCAATGTGGCACTGAAATGTTTAAGATACGGTGCATAGACCTAAAATAGTCTTCAATATAAATGGCATCGAAAGGGCGAATAATTATTTCAACGAGATATTTAGAAGCAAATATATGGAATAAAATGTATTTTGAATTCGATATCATCCTACGTCTACGCCCTCTAGCGGCGAATTGTGCATCGGGGGCGGGGGGACGGAATGCAAGGATCATCATTCTCACATTTGAAGCTTCCCAACGCAAAAATAATTTTTCCAATCGGACTAATAGTTGCAGAGATGTGGTGTCCAGAGACAAAAGAACAAAAGTGATAACTTAAGCACGATCTTTTTTTTTTTTTTTACGAAAGACGTGCTGAAAAGGTTAGAAATTGTGTAGTAAAAAAAAAAAAAAAAATGGCGACACTTTTAATTTGGACAAGTCTATTCGACACTTATTAAGATGTA
The DNA here is from genome assembly GCA_039090855.1 of Macrothele yani. Taxonomy (NCBI): domain Eukaryota; kingdom Metazoa; phylum Arthropoda; class Arachnida; order Araneae; family Macrothelidae; genus Macrothele; species Macrothele yani. The sequence goes on along the minus strand of CM077027.1, from coordinate 153,371,842 downwards.
ATTATTGAAATTGATTTCAGAAACGAGATTTAACTGCACCGAGTAAACGAAGTTGAACAAAAGCAATGAACACCCACCAACATGATTTGCTTCTAATTTTAAACCCGGTAATTTGTGTATTTTTTTCTCTTTCCTCCCTTTCGTTTGGTAAGAGCGTCGTGATGGTTTCCACAACCGTGAAATACGTTATCCCGTAACATAGTCGACGCGAGCTGATTTACCGCTGTTCGTCGGAGGAGAAACCGCCTGCCTTGCTGTCGTGACAGCTCGATGATCAAACTTCCGATCTTCCAAATGACTTCCTTGATTTGCCAGTCTGGATCATAAATTAACGCAGTCAGCGAGACCTTAATCATGATTTACAAGTAACACGTTAACTACGGTGAATAATACGCGTTTCCTCTTGTCAAGATTACTCCAAAATTTTGCTCTGAAGTTCCACTTCATTGCTCGTACTTTATGCTTGAAGGAAAACTGTTAAGCATAATGAGATCTTTTTGTTTTGCATTTTTTTATTGTTTCATACTTTCTGCGGAACATTTCTTCTTAGATGACTTTCGGGATTAAGGGACGATCGTCAGGCACACATCGAAGTTGCATTGCAAATGTGAGAGAAAAAAAAAATGTGCTGATGGTTTGTGCGAATGACTGCCACTTTCTTATTGAAGCACAAATGTCTTATCTGTATCATGGGTAAAAATCTACATTTGCGCATTATTAATGTGCGTGCGGTAGAAGTTAAGTGAGCATTATTTTGTTTTGGGCTTTTTACGCTTTCCAGTCGTATGCTGAAAAAGCGTATAGGCTCCAGCTTTGTCCGTCTGCTCGTCCGCACGATAACTCGCGTAAAAGTGGTTCGATTTCGATGAAATTTTAGTATGTGGTAGGTGACCACCTGGGGACGAACCCTTCTGAAAATGCACGAAATGGGGTCACAGGACACGACATAGGAGCGGGATCCATTCCATTGCCCTTATGCGTCATAACTTGCGTAAAAATGGTTCGATTTCGATGAAATTTTAGGATGTGGTAGGTGACCACCATGGAATGAATTCTTATAAAAATGGACGAAATGGGGTCAAATGTAAGGACATAGGAGTGGGATTCATTCCATTGCTCTCATGCCTCATAACTTGCGTAAACATATTTCGATTTCGATGAAATTTTAGTATGTGATAGGAGACCTCCTGTAGTCATATTTTATTGAAAATGGACGAAATGGGGTCAAAGATCAGGACATAGGAGCGGGATTCATTCCATTGTCCTTTTGCGTCATAACTTACGTAAAAATGCTTGAAAATTGCGACAAAACTGTATCATGTTGTTCCGGAAGTACACTGAACCGGTTCTGTTGAATATCATCGAAATGGGGTCAAAGATCAGGACAAAGGAGCGATATTTATTCCACAGCCTCCTCATAACTTGAGTAATGATTTCCAGCATGTTGGAAAGCGTATCATAATCTATGCATTGCATGATTTTACTAACTTGTTATTAAAGGCAGTTTGTAAAACCTAGCGTAAAGAAAGTTTCTTTAATTAAATGGAAGATATAATTGGAAGAACCAAAAACATGGAAAAAAGATATAGAATGGAGAATTCAGCAATCCTGGATTTGCTTTTGAAAATAAGTTTTATGTTCAGGAGCTAACATTCCGATATCTCGCAAAACGAAAATTTTCCATACAGACCTTACGCCATACTGCCCAGGCATGCACACTAAATTAATCTTCCAAAAGGAAATCCTCGGTGAGGGTCGAACTTTGGAGATCAATCGTCTTAGAAAGAAAACCATTTTGTGTGCAATTTCTGCTTCAAATTAACCAGTTTTCCCGCTAGGGGGGGCGTAATTATGTAGTACATTTTCTTCAATACCTCTGCTTCTGACAGTTTTATGCGCTATAGCAGTCGCCCGTCCGTAATTTAGGTTCCTGGTGCCAGCAAATGGAGAGAACCAGTGCCGTAAGACAAACAGAATATATCCCCTCCTCACTGGGATTCGAACCCGGACCCTTCACGGACGCATGGTTATAAGCCAGCGCTTAGACCACTGGCACGGCCCTCCGGGTATAGAGCTCTCTAACGCACATGGCCAACCGCTAGTAACAGAAGCGTCACCAAAACGCGAATATCTATATTTTTAGAAGTGCGACCGAAACTGAGATCTTTAATGAATGAAATACGGGGGGCCGCCTCAGTGGCGCAGTGGTCTGAGTGATGACCTCTGATCATTTGTCTGAAAGGGGTCCGGGTTCGAATCCCGGTGAGGCATGGATGTTGTGTTTGTCTTACGGCACTGGTTCTCTCCCTTCCCTGGAACCAGTGACCCTAAATTAGGCACGGGCGACTGCTTATAGCCCATTGAGTTACTCACAGTGGTCGTTAAACCTCCAATAAAAAAAAAAAAAAAGAAAGAAATACGGGGTTACACCATTGTACAATACAAATTTTGAAGTTGTGAATCCGTTTATTGGTTAAAAAGATTCACAACTTCAAAATTTGTGCTGAGATCTTATTTTTTTTAATTTGCACAATTTTTAGTACAATGGTGTACATTTTGAGTACCAGCTAAGCTCGAATACGAGCGTTTAGACCGGAACCATATTATGCAGTGGAAGCACACTCTCAATACCTTCAACTCTTTAGTCAGGTTAACTTTGTCGTATGCCGCAGAAACTGTTTTGCTAGGCATGGTAACGAGTTTTTTTACCAATGACAAACACACCTTGAAGGAAAGTATGTTACAAGCATTGAACTTATCTGGCACTATGTCGGAATTTGAAATTATAAAGCACAAGTTCGTTAGCCGTAGAACTTAGTGACATTTGATACGAAAAACAAAACTGAAGATGCTGTACACCACTCCACGGTATCGGCCGATCTTGCCAAATTGTTACGCCAACCGTTGTAGGAATATGGAAGTCAAGCATATCGGATAATATTCTGGAACCGAAGAACAATCGGTATCAATTCTCCTCCCTCCCCCGAATTTCGCCCCCCCGAATTTCTTTGGTTTTGATGTTTCTCCATCCCCATGAGCTTCTAAGTCTACTTTTAAATTTCTCGCCAATTCACTGCTTTCAGGTGACGGGGAGAACTGGAAGAAGGCAACATCCATGTTTTACGTCATAATTCGAAATCTTACGTCAGGCCGTAGATCACTCGACCATTCATTGGAATGCTTTTCGGTTTTGTTCTGCTTTAACCATTTACATTGAGGATTGCCAAAAAATTACGGGTATGAAACGCACTGAAATTAAATTGATTATACAGCTTCTCAATAATTACATTTTTGGTGAACATGCGGTGTTCATGTTGCATAACACGTCATCACCAGTAAAGACAACTGAGAGGTAAATATTTGTTAGGTCACGCTTAGCATTTCGCGTTATATACTAGAGGATATACTGGAAGACATCATGGTCAGAGTTAAATCCCTGAAATGGCAATGGGCTGCACATACTGCCAGAAGGACAGACCATCGATGGACAGCCGAAATTTTAGATTGGATTCCAAGGGACAGGAAAAGACCCAGAGGAAGACCACATGGGAGATGGGTGGATGAAATTCGAAAGTATGCGGGAGTGACATGGAGGAGACTGGCACAAGACAGACCATTGTGGAGGAAACTTGGGGAGACCTTCGTCCAGCAGTGGATCGATAATGGTTGACAATGATGATGATGATGACTAGAGGTATGCACGAGCTGAGTCTGGCTTTTTTTACTTTAGAGAACAAAGCAACGAGCCGGGCTTTTTCCGAGACTCTTACAGCTAGGCCAAATCGATCTATTCTTTTTATCGCAATGTTAAAAAAGGAAAAAGTCGTGTTTCCCGATTTCCTGGAATGTTCAACTGTTTTGATTGCTTTATTACTTACGTCCATGACATAGCCTAGGAAGTAATCACACAGGCGAGGAAAGGCACTCAGTCTTTTTACATCTGTAGGTATTATTTTGTCTTTCTATTGTATTTTGTAGGTATTATTTTGTCTTTCTATTGTATCAACAAGCCCCAAAGTGTTTTTATCAACAAAAAGATTCGAACTTGAGAAAGTGTGTGTGTGTTACGTGGAGTGTGGGACGTCTGACGTCTGCAGTAAGATGGAAGTGTTTGTATCAGAGAGTGGAACGGCATCTATTATTTCTTCTATCCCTTATTCCTGTAGGGATTGAATTTGAAGTTTATAACCTTGCCACTTGTTATTTCGGAGAAAAAGAGATTTTGAACGCCCTTAGTCTATAATTTTCGATAATTGTCAAAGTGTAGTTAATATTTTTAGGCTTACATTCAACTAAATATTTTCAATGATATCTCATTCCATTGTTTGATTTTCACAATTTAACAAAATACAATAGAAAGACAAAATAATACAGAACTGCACATCACAGGCCGGGCCGGGCCGGGCCGGGCGACTCGGGCTCACCAAATAAAGCCTGTGCACAGACCTCTATTACATACAGAATTACAAGTGGAATTTATTAGGTGTGCAACTTAATTCTCGGCCTCAGGCACGACACGTTGACAGCAAATTATAGCAAATCGAATACGTACCTAATCAGGGAAATAATCCCCGTTGTGTTGGATACCTTTAAGCCACCGGTCAGGGAGCTGCCGAATGTCACTGGGGAAAAAATAGGGCTGTTTCGAGTTGATAAAGTCATCAATATTTGCGTAGACCTCCTGGACAGTATAGTGAAGTGCGTATCACTCAGGTGATGTTGCAAGGAGCGAAAGAGGTGATAATCCGACGGGGCGAAGTCTGGAGAATACGCCGGGTGGGACAAAATCTCCCATCCCAGGTCAGTGATCGTGTTTAAAGTCGTTTTCGCGGTGTAAGGAAGCACGTTATCCTGAAGCAACACGGCCGACCTTCCGCCCTTGCCGGTGTATGGCCTTTTCGCCTCCGTTGCGTCACTCACACGAATGAGTTGCTGACAATAACGCTCAGCATTGACCGTTTCACCAGGTTTGAGCAACTCATAGTATACGACATCTCGCTGATCCCACCATATGCACAGCAACAACTTCCTAGCATGGATATTTCCGTATGGCGGTACTGGTGGTAGGCTGACCTGGATAAATCCACGATTTGCGCCGCGTAGGATTATCGTAGAGGATCTACTTCTCATCGCAGGTCAAAATCTTGTGGAGGAAATCCTGCTTTTAGAATCTGGAGACCAAGGACACAGCAACATCGTAGCGCCTAGACTTGTTCGCAGGTGTGAGTTGGTGGGGCATCCAACGGCCCTCCTTGTGAATCCGTCCAAGCTTGTGCAGGCGCTTTGCAATGGCTTGCCGTTTTACTCCGAGTTCCTGGGCGAGCTCTGACTTGTCTGCGACAGGGATCCGCGTCCAACAGTTGTTCCAATTCCTCACCGTCAACTTTCTGTGGCTGTCCCGGACGTCGTTCTGAATCACGGGGATTCAAATTTTCCCTGTTTAAACCGCTGGAACCACTAATTACACGTACTGTAGGACACAGCAGCCTCGCCCAAAGCAGCACAGATCATTTACTGAGTTTCCGCGGCACTTGTTTTCAGCTGAAACGCGAACAGGAGGCAGTGCCTCAAATATTGCTTCTCGAACGACATTGCTTTCACCGTCAACTTTCGTTTCTTCTGTCACTACAGCTGTGAGCGGTTACAGTTGCCTGGAAAGCTGTTGGACGGCGCTGCAATCAGCCATTATCGCACACAGCTATTTGCATTTGTCGGCGTTCTATGATCGCTTGCGGTTTGGGGCCGAGAATTAAGTTGCACACCTAATATATGTGAGAATTACCACTTCGTAACATTCGTATTTTTCGGAGATTAGTTAAATGGTGTTGTAGACATGGTGAAATACACCGAGTGATCACTGAATTATGACCACCCCTATGAAAAGTGGATGCGACCCGTTGACCACGTGATTTACGAGAGGTCGAGATTAGTTGCCCGTCATACCATACATAACATGTGAGTGCAGCAATAGGTAATAAAAGTTGAAGGGTGATGGGTAAACGGAAGGATTTATCGAACTTTCGGAAAGGACAGATTGTGGGAGCTCGGACAGCGGATGCCTCGATTTCCCAAACGGCTGAACTGATGTGTTGTTCGCTAGCCGCCGTAGTTAAAGTTTATCAGAACTGGCGTGGAAAATGGTCAAGCAACGACCCGGTGGCAAAACTGCAGAGGACAGCGAGAGGTTGATGTGAGAGGTAAGCGCCGCGCCGGGTCCACCGACTCGCAAAGGTCAACTGTTCAACAGTTAACTATCCAATACAACAGAGTTCATCCGGGAACAGTATCTCTCATAACGATGCATCGCACGTATGGGCTATAACAACAGACAACCTCGACGACATCCTGTCTATCCACGGTTTATCCGAACAGAAGACTCGCCTGGTGCAAAGATCATGCAAGGTTGATGTCGGATGACCGGAAAAAAGTGTGCTGGTCCGACGAGTCACCATTTTTACTCCACTTCATAAATGGTCGTATTTGGCACAACCAACATAAGGCACTCAATCCATCCTGCATCGAGTTCCCACGGTCCTTATAAATCCTTAATGTTTTAGGGTGCTTAAAAGTCCTTAATTTTTGCCAGAAATTCCCCAAAACGCTTAAAAAGTACTCCCCCTCCCCCTAACTACCTGCATGAAATTCAGAAATTACATTTGTAACTGCTGGTGGATGATGACGTCATCACCTGAAAGCCCGTGGGAGAGCACGGGGCAGGAGGTGCTCTCATCAGTAACTCATGGCGACTATGACTTTGTTATTTTGGCTTTGGTTTTACAATTGTAACTATAATATAATTATGTGTGTAATATCAAAATCTAGATCTTGTAGCTTTAATTACAGTTTTATGATTTACATTCTTCTTGTTGCATACGTCATTATTCTCGAAAACTCATTTGAGCAGCAGAACTGTCTTTTAAATCGCTTAAATTATACTTTATTACATCCACAGACTTGAATTATATGCAACAATATTGCAAGCTTCATCAACAGACTTTTTAGTTTGTATAGTCAAGTCATGTGTAAAAGTATATTTGTGTATATGTTATTTTCGCGTGTGTAATTTATGAGGTCCTTAAAATTTTTATGCAGGGTGCTTAAAAAGTGCTTATATGTTTTAAGAGAAAATGAGTGGGAACCCTGTGCATGGTCTTCACAGTGCAAGCCAGTTGAGGCGGTTGTGTGGTGTGGGACATGTTTATCTGGCAGGGACTTGGACCCCTGGTGCATGTGGAACAGGAACTTGGACCCCTGGTGCCCACTATCGTAAATTTCTTGCTCACCAGAGCTGAGTTTGGGCTCAATTTTAAGAGTATGTCCGAGCCCGAAGTATGTCAGCCCGAGCCCGAATGTTATTATTCAAAATAAAGCCCGGGCCCGAACGAGCCCGAAAACTGTAACCTTTTTAGGCATTAAAAAATATCCTGTTCCAGATATCCACTCTTTCCTTCCCGTGCAATTAACCGACGTCTTTCTGAAGTGCAGAGTTGGGAAGGGATGTCTATCTATTTCTATAGTTTCTTTGACCATTCATTTCATCCTGAAACGTTTCGGGGCGCCGGGTATCAGGAAAAATCGGGGTGCACAATAATCTACGCCGTACGTTGCTCAATAGAATTAGCAGGGAGCTGTACCGTTGATGTAGGGAGCAAAATTTCGTCAGCTTGTTATCTACTATTTATAGTTCTTAAAGAAACTTTTCCTTCGCAAAAATTGAGTAATTCATTACCTACACTGAGAAAAAAAAGTCTTGTTTGAAACAACAAAATAATTTTGTTGAGCTTTTTTATCGGTTTATTTTGTTGCTTTAGCCAAACTCCATCGGAATTGTTTTGTTGGCAACACAAAATTATTTCGTTGGCTATATTTTGTTAATTCAACTAAACGTTTTATCACAATAACAATACATATTGTTGTAAACAAATCTATACAAACTCCGTTTATTGGTGTAAAAGTATAATTAAAGAATGAATACAAGGGAAAATTGTATCTCCCGAGCTTTCGCTCTCCAACCGGGAGGCTTTCTCAAGGGTTGCAGACGTTACTAACAAGTCTGGCGAGTATAATCAAAAGATTTCGAAACACTGGTGGTCGGGAACGTCGTATTTTGAAAATTTGATGCTCGAGGCACGAGGTGATACACGGGTTTCTTTCATGCGGAGAATCATCTCAGCATGTTCCTCCACGCGGACGGAATAACAACAGATTGGGTATCGTTGCATGCGTAGGGATGTGTGGAGATTTCAATACTCTCTCTGATCAGTGTACCTTTGTAGCCAGTATATGGCAGAATTCTCTTAACTTTATCCCATAACGGGACTGCGTTTTTCTGTACTACTTCTTTAGACAAGGCTGTTAAGGTCTTTCCCAATCCGATGTCTCTCATGTGCTCCTTTGACCTTACAGCAATCGACCTTTTCGTCATTCCGATGTAAACTTTCGACGAACCGTTCGGGTACATCAGAGGTATCATGTACACTCCTGCTTCCGATTTCCTGTCTGGGATTCTGCACGTGTTTGCCACTGCTCTGTGTATGCTGTTCGGGGATCTGATGCCGATGTGAAGGCCATGGCATCTCATTAGACTTTTGAATGAGTAAGAGAATTTTGGGATATACGCCACAGATCCGGCGTAACGTAAATTATCTCCTTTCGCACTTAGGGGTTGTACGATACCTTCACTGGACTTTTCTTAGATCATGTTCGGGGAAACCAGCTGCAATGCCTTTATTAATGATATCTGATATCTCTTTGTTCCTTGTTTCTATGCTGGAACAGACGTTGAAAGCTCTTTCAAAAATCGATCTAGGCATTTTGTTAAATGAACAAAACGTTTTGTCGTGATAACAATAAATTTTGTTGAATCAACAATAATTTTCAGCATAAATACATTTGTAAATCCAACAAACATTTTTGTTGACTGCATATCGACAAAATATTTTGGTCGATTCAACAATTTTTTTGCTGAATTAACAAAACGTTTTTCTCAGTGTATGGTATTTGTTACCCAAGCCAGGATGAATAGCCCTGCCGAGTTCCCACTCCCCATCCAGACACAGTTGCCGAAGAATTCTATTTAACAACTAGAAAGTGTGAAAAAGTCTCGCGTGCTAAATCATACAAAATCACTGTATGGGCCGGAATCGCTCATCAATTATGTTAACACGCCTTAATATCAGGCTTCGTGAACGCTCACGTCACACCTTAATATTAGGCTTCGTGAATGCTCACCCTTACAGCCAGTAGAGATAAAAGGTTCGTTACCTAGAACCATCCCGAAACAAAGATTGGATGATATGACGAAATCCTCCTCGCTTTACTATGTAATCTGCGAATCAGGAGGATGAAGGTGTCTGAAACTTAGAAGAATTGCCAATGTCCAAACGTAATGAACGATTGCCAGGATAAACTTATCAGTTTATTGGATCAATCAGAATGTCGAGTTCCGTCTGTCTGCTGAGTCACAGTCTTCGATTATAATTCCGTACAACCGCTATCTGATGAAAGGTCATGCGGTCACAAACATTAACTCGATATCATTCTTACACTCTATCTCTTAACTTTGAGTGAGGGTCGTACCCTCGGAGATAATAACTATATCCTTCCGCCGTTACTAATCTTCGTAGCATATTAGGGCCCAGCTCCGAGAGTCGCTTCCTTGACCTGTATCGTTGCTGCCTAAAATTGCCTACCTTAGATTACTTAGAAATAGTCGTGAGAGTCCTCAAGTCTTGGACCTGTATCACGAAAGCATAGTTTCTAACCCGTTCCGTCGCATATCGGCACGCCGGTCATCATCTCCCAGCCAACACGCGCCTAGCTCCCTCGAGGTAATCTACAAGAGAACCTCCTCTCCCTTCCGAAGACAAACTAACACACACTACATTCTCCTGCTACTCCTCTCTTCTCGACTGCGTTACACATACGTCATTTTTTCTGCTCTGCCTCGCGGGCATACCAACGCTCTCTCTCCGCTGACGCCTACTTCACGGGAACGACCTGGCATCCCTCTTCCTGTACTTGCTTGGCACTCCTGTCTTGCCCCACGTGTCGTGCGGTTCCTTTCATGAAATTAGCGGCTTACTTTGAAGTACTTCGGCGCGGTGCTCTACAGACAGACTTACATTACTTCAAAAGCACAGTAATACAGTACACTCTACTACATAGATACAATAGTTAATGGCAGTTAGCCAGACATACTGGCGTCTGCTTGTTGCTGACAATGTTCAGCGGATGTCGTCAACCTAATGGCTTATGCAATCTGGTCTGGGGAGTTTTCTCAGCCCCTTTACCTATTGCACAAAGAATTCCGGAAAAGTTCTAGAATTATCTTTTCTCCGTCCACTGGACCACGTTTTAGTGTTTCGTTAATATACCGTGTGCGTTAATGTTCATATCATAATTTCATATAGCACAAGTGATTCACGATAATGCAGGCATAATGTTTATGTGATTGGCTAATTAACATATATAGCCTAATTCCTCCGCTCTTACAATCACATTAAAAGTAAGAAGAGAATTCTCTCTCAGAGCCCGAGCCCAAACTCCAGTAAGTATTACGCAGCCCCAGGCAGGTTCGGGCTCGGGCTCGGCCCGTCTCAGCACTGTTGCCGACCCTGTATACTCAGCAATGTTGCACTTTTCCCTGGATGGCGACGGTGTCTTCCAAGATGACAATCCGCCGAGCCACAGCTCCAATGTTGTGCAGGAATGGTTTGAGGAGCACAGTTCAGGCTTCCAGCATATCGACTGGCCTCCGAACTTCCCCGATATCAGTCCCATAGAGTACTTGTAGGACACTATGAAACGGCATATCAGACGTCTGCATATACCAATCACATCCTTATCTGCATTGAAGGCCGCATTCCACAGACAGAGCTTGGTTCGCTGTACCTCCCAACTGCTTCTGGCATCTTATTGAATCGATGCCACATCGGATGGCTGCTGTATTGAGGGCAAAAGGTGGATCTACGAAGTATTAGTTCTGGGGTCATAATTCAGTGATCACTCAGTGTACATCGAACTGCTGCAAGCATGTGAGGGAACGTAAACTTGCTTTCAAACGTGTCGCTGTTTCTAACCTTCCACTTAATTTACTGGGTTGCTTTTTCTTTCCGCTTACTAGTATGGTGTCCACTCATTTGCTTTTTGTTTGAGAAATGTTTGCATTCGTATTTGGTAGCACGTTCCTAATGCATCAACTTTCCTCTAGTCCGTTCCCCCCCCTTTGTTTTTTCTCTCTTTTTAAACGCTTCACCGTTCGCATCCGTAAGTAGCCTCTGGAAAAACTGCGAATCTGTAATTCCCAGTTTTGTTTAGAAAGTTCCCCGAGTCCCTTACGTGACTTGGCGAAGTCATTTACACAAAGGCTTTAACTTGTCTGTTTCTTCTGTTGAATTGTATAACTAACTATTCGAGTATATTTTAATTTCATTTGCGTAATTCTTCTGCCAACTTATATCTACATTTTAAGTTCCAGAATCTGCCTTTTAAATCGTGGAATTTAATTGTGTATTAGTTTTTTGAAAAATATTCGCCTTTTGGGAGATATTTTTCAAACAACTAATTCACAATTAAATTCTACTAAACTATTCACGTATATTTAATTTCATTTGCTTGATTCTTCTGCCAGTTTCAGAATCTGCCTTTTAAATCGTAGAATTTAATTGTGTATTAGTTTTTGAAAAATGTTCGCCTTTTGGCAATAACCATCTAAACAAATTCTTTACGGTGTTTCCATTTGTTTCGATATTTAATCTCTTTGCAGCTTGCGTGATTATAATCAACAGCGTCTTTCATTAAACTAAATCTGACACTATGACACGTTATAACGCTCGTTATCGTCTTTTTGTTTATTTCTCGTTTTTGTTTTTATCTGAGCTATAATTTTTTTCGCTCCAGTCAGATAGGAGTCATTTTCTGTGACAGTGTTTTAATTGTTCTTTATTCCCTTGATATAGTTATTTTCGAGACATCTTAATGACGTTTCTGGTAATTTTAGAATTCTTTCAGCTTAAATTTCCAGTTCTAAAAAGTCTGAAAACCGATTATTTTTCAAGCGAAGTATTATTTCGTCGTAATTTTACATTTAACAGTTTACGAAAGTTCTTGTGATTTCTATTTTTGGTGGCAGAGATCGATATCGCCAACACAGCAGGTGGAAAATTATTTCGCGTGGTAATTCTAAGAAACCCGTACTTGAGTATATAATTTGGTCTTTGGTTTTTAATGATTTCCATGAAAATAGTCTTACTTCTGCCGCGATTGTTATGAATAACCTAGATTACTCAAGTGGCAAATTCACATTTTTTCCGCTTTTATTTGTATTTGGTACGAAGACCGGACATCCATGTTACTATCCTGACAAGGAACTTACCATCTTCATATGTTTTGAAATTTGCCAAAGTAATTAAAACCTTTCTCTGTATAGTGAAGTCACGCGTTTCTTGATTTATTTGTTTTTGATTTGTTTTTCATTAACATTTTTTTCTTTTTTGGTGTTATGCGAAATTACTCCTTCGTTAAAAAGGAATTGCGTTTTTGGAAGTTAGTTTTACAATATTAAAATCATCTTGCTCTTTATTACCTACCACCCATGAAATACTTCTAATCGTCGTCGTTCGCACTCTGAGATCCTGTTTAGAGCCTTATGATTTATTCCGTGGTTTCGGTTGCCTCTCTTCTCTGATCGCAGTTATTCCTAATTTGAGCGTCGGAGGGCAACTTCGAATCTTTGATTCACATGGGGCTTTCACTGTTTTAAACATCTAAGAAGCATTACTCTTGAAGCTGCATATTAATTCTGGTTTTAAAAAATGTAAAGAAATAGTCGTACAAAGATACACCGAAGAGCCAAAACATTATGATCATCTGCTAATATGATGAATAACGCACCTTATTAAGGCCAACCAACACGGGCGCCGGCAAGGAGGGGCGCCCACCCTTGTCGGACGGAAATCATAACCAAAAAAAAAACGTTACCAGTTTAAGTTGTTACAAGTGCTTTAATTAACGTTAGTTTTACAAGTGCTTTAATATATCTAAACAATGTCCTCAGAGGGCCTAACTATAGGTAAAGGAAAGATATCCTTAACGGTAGCGAACGTTTATTTTCAAAATACTTGTTTTTGCGTTGTACTGAAAATTCCATATCCACCTTACTTTTTGGGTTTTTGCATTTTTTTATTTATATTTTGGGCATTTTTGTGTATTATTTTAGTAAAATGATTTCTTTTATGATTTCATTCGAAATTAGAATGACCTAACGAACAGAAGCTGTAATCTACGTGGCTGCAGAGAAAACTTGTTCACAACTTTCTGTATGAATTGTTCTAAATTACTATTAACTTTTTCTCGATGAATGTACTTAGCATGCAGAGTACTGAGAGTCTCTGATCAGCCTTTGTTGATCTTACCAAAGTTTTAACTCTGCGTAAAGTACTGAGCGATCTTTCCACTGTACAGGTTGTAGCAGGAAACGTCAGAGCCATTTGCAAACTTTTAGACAGTTTTTTTTGCAAAAACGAGCTAAACGTCAGGGCCTTTTTACAGTTTTTTTTCAAAAACGGTAAAGTAGCAAAAACCGGAAAATATACCGGTTGCGTCAGCGTTGATAGCGTATTAATAAAATCGCACCGTAAGCGAACAAATGTTTTTATTTATTACTCTCAATGTCAAATAGTAGTTACAAGAATGCCACTGATTAGTCAATGTTTGAATGTGACCCCTGTCAAATGGCGGCCCACACATTTTTCTAAGCAGCGTTGGAAGGAGTCCATTACTCGTCGTAACATATCTTCAGGGATATTGGTGACGGCAGCTCTGATACGGCTCTTTAATTCCAATATGGTGGCACAACGTGTTTGGAATACTTTCTTGCTTGAGGTACCCCCGTAGGAAAAAATCTGCACATGTTAGATCAAGGAACCGGGGCGTCCAATTAATGTCCCCGTAACGATAAATTAATATCTGTGGAAAGGTGTCGTAAAAAATGCATGCATATGTGGGTCGTGTGCGCGGTTGCCCCGTCGTGTTGGAACCATAAATAGTCCATATCCACGTTCAGCATCCGTAATTGAGGCAGCAAGATGTCTTACAGCACCCGTATATAACGTTCACTGTTGACAATTACAGCGACACCCTCATCGTCCTCGAAAAAATACAGCCCGATAATTCCAAAGGACGCATCACCACCAGACAGTAACATTAGCGCTGTGCAAGGGCTTGATGCGCAGTTGACCTGGGTTTATATCACTCCAATAACGCACATTTTGTTTATTCGCCGAACCACATAACTCGAAGTGTGCTTCATCTGACATAATCAAGGTGTGTAACATCTGCAGATTTTAACGAAGGAGATCACACATGGCTGTGCTAAACTGTTCGCGTGCAACCAAATCTCGAGGCTTAATTTCTTGCACAATTTGGAGCTTATAAGGGCAAAAATGGAGATCCTCGTGCAATATTCTCCTGAATGAATGGTCGGAAATGTGCAAAGCTGTGGAGTTGTCGCCGAGCAGACTTTTTAGGGCTACGCAAGATTGCAGTACAAACATTTTCAATCATTTCCGGTGTCCGCACAGTCCTTTCGCTACCTTCTGGTTTACGATTATGTGCCGATGCTGTTAATCTAAAGGAACTTACCCACCTTGTAATGGTACGACCATCTGGCACATTCTAATGACGTCACACTTTGAAATGTCGCCAGAATAAACGTTGTGTGGCAACTATAGAATCGTTATTCTTGAAATACGTTCCAACAGCAAAAGCACGATGCTAAGCCGCCCAGCTTTCCATGTCGAACAAAAAACAAAATGGCAGCTCATTGACCTAAGAACGCCGCGTCATCAAGCGCGCATTGATACAAGACGTCATTGTACGACATGCGACTAATTACCCTATGAACGCTGTCGCACCCTGTATTACGGAAATATATTACGGTAGTATGTTATGGAAATATTAACGAGAAGTAAGTAATATCTAAATAAAAATAGGAAAGAGAAAGGCTGATTATTTATTTAAGCGTGCGTACTGCTTAAATAAATAATGTACTGCTTAAATAAAAATTCGCGTTACAGAAACAAGATTTCTCCAATCGATCCAAAGCAAATGCAAAACAGTGGGAATTATTTAATGTTTTACGGGCCGATTAGTACGAACATTTTATGAAAGATGTAACAGAATTTTTAGATTACGCGAAGATATTGCTATTAGTTAAAGTTCATTTTGTAGAAACTGGAAATTATTTTACGGGGGTATTCTTTTTTTTTTTTTTGGTAGAAACGGGAATTACTTTACGTGCGTAAGATTAAGCGTATATCTTTTTTTTTTTTTTTTTTTTGTAAAAACAAGAAAGTCCACGGGGTGATTTCAGAACCCACAGATTTCAAATGCCCGTTCTCCGCCGAAGGCGCCAGGGTACAGGGTCGCGTAAGGGCGACCTACGCAACCCAGACTATCGCGACACCTAGATACGCCCTGGCAGTGCCCATTCTTGTAAAAAATTCTGGGGGCGCCCCTGCCTACCCTGATAAATAATTTAAACTGAGGAAGTGTTATAACCGGGACAAAAAGAAACCAAACTTTCAAAACAAGCTCGACGCTCTTAAAAGGGAATCTAAGGAACTTCTTGATGTTGCTGCACGTAAGTGTTCTATGAAGCTGGATTGCGTTTGTACCAAAAAACGTGACTCTTGTATTTGCCCAATGTCAATCACATGCACCTGTGAGAAATCGGAAAAATCTCCTTCGATTGAACTGAAGTTCCTATATCTCCAAAGACAGCATGGGATGGGAACGACTGGATCAGTAGATTACAGGAAACCCAAAAAATTAAAAAAAAAAAAAAAAAAGGAAATAAGCTAAAGAACATAAACGTCACTATAGTCAATCACTGCCACTTCTAGCAAAATGTTTTCTTCTAGTGGACAGACTAAGCATCAAGCAGGGCTTGTGGTTCTCAGGCAAAAGATGGTTACATCCGTGCAACATTGCTATTAAGATCTATCACGCCTGAATTCTCACATAAAGCTGCCTTCAAAGTGATTCCCCAAAAAGAAAAGAAAGAAAAGAAGTAAAATTGAAACTGAAGAATTGTCAGAATTTGTATTATTTATGATCGTCATGATCTAACGGAAAATATTGTCTGAAATAAAAAAACAAAACAAATATATATATGTATTACTTTTAGCTGTATTAGAGCAAATTTTCTGCTTTATAGCGATGCGATTGTAATTCATTTGGTACTTAGTAGAACGTCAATAAAATTGCGTAAATTTTGGAAATTTCTACACCGTCGAGTCACATTATTGTGACCACCTCCTACTTTATGACGTCAACAGCGCGTAGCCAATGAAAGAAGGCACATTTCGTGAGCTGGCTTGAAGGGTACATAAGTTGTGCTGTAGGCTTTCTGCAAACATATCACTCGTTGCTGTCGTGGATAAAAGGAGCGATTTATCAGATTTGCAAAAAAGGATGATTATCGGCTTTCGGGCCAAAGGTGGCACTATTTCTGAAACAGTGCAGTTATTGAACTGTTCGCGTGCTGCTGTGGTTAAAGTGTATCGCGATTGGACAAATGGCAACATTGTGAATGAGCAATCTGCAAACTGCGGAGCACCACGTGCCATTGATTTGAGAAGTGAACGTCGGCTACGAAGGTGCGTGAGGACCGATCGACACGCTACATTGGAGCAACTCACTGGCCGAATGATCCAGGGGGCTACCGGATGTGTGTCTTAAACGACAGTTCAGCGAACGCTGTTGCGTATGGGGCTCCGATGCAGACGGATGGTCACTGCGCTTATGCTAACGAAGGTGCATCGGCAGAAAAGGGCTTACATTTGCACTGCAGTACCGGAATTGGACCACCGCTGATTGGCAAAGGATTGTCTTCTCCGATGAGTCACGTTTTCTGCTTCATCGAACAGATGGGCATTGGGCGCATAAGGCGAGAAACATCTGAGAACAAACACTTTTTAACCATTGCTGGAAGAACACAAGCTGATGGGGGCAACGTTATGGTCTGGGAAATGTTTTCGTGGAATTCTCTGGGTCCACTCATACTTGTGGCAGGCACTATAGACCGAATTCGTAATGAATCCATTCTTGGAGACCACGTACACCCGTACATGCTGATTGTCTTCCCTGGGGCTAATGGGATCTTCCAGAACGACAATGCGACGTGTCACACAGGTAGAAATGTCCGAGAGTGGTTGGAGGAGTACGATGAAGACTTCAAAGTACTTCCCGGACCCCCTAATTCCTTAGACTGAGACTTAATTGAGCATCTTTGGGACCACCTCGATCGTGTTGTTCGCTCTATGGATCCTCCACCACGCACCCTCCATCAGCTGTCAGATGCACTGCAGTCAGCATGGCTCCACATACCTGTGAACACTCTCCAGCACCTTATTGAGTCACTCCCAGCCCGTCTAGCTGCTGTCTGCGCTGCACACGGCAGTTACTCTGGATAACACGATGGCAGTTACGCGGACAGCAATAAGGTGCTGGAAGGTGTTCAGTGACTCAATAAGGTGCTGGAAGGTGTTCAGTGACTCAATAAGGTGCTGGAAGGTGTTCAGTGACTCAATAAGGTGCTGGTGTTCACAATAATGTGACTGGACCGTGTATAAATTCGATAGAAATGCGCGAACGGAAAATATAATCTGATTAAAAAAAATCACATTATATTTAGCTATAGCAAGGGCAACTTTTCCGTAGTATAGCGATTCGATCAGACACATTTCGGTAATTTCGACCCTCCCTAGTGTTTAGCAGTATAAGGTCATTTGGAGCTAAAGTATTGTTTTTTTTTTCGGCCCAGATTTTTTTTTTCGGGGCCCTTTTGATAGAACAGTGAATGTGTAATCCAGTTTTGACTAGCGTTAGTGCATTTCTTTTTCACGTTTTGATTTAAATTGGAATTCGGACACCATAATTACTACGTTGGAACATTTGGTTCATCTGTTGCTTGTGTATTTGTTTTTCATCTTCACGCTCAGCTCCTAACTGTACTTTAAATATTGAAACCTCTACTGATCACTTTTAGCTAATCAGTTTATTTTATGTTTCGACAAAGAAATCTCGCTTTTGAAGTGTCTATGGCTGTAATTTTATTCCCTAGGTTGTTTGTCTATTTGGTTTCGATCATCGCGCTCAGCATCTGATTGCAGCTTAAATATTAAAACCGCTACTAATCACTTTTAGCTAATCAGTTTATATTATGTTTTTGACACAGAAGTCTCTCTCCGTTGAAGTCTCAATGGCAGCAGGTTCATTCACTAGGTTGACGTGAAATTTTCATGATGAACGCCATTGTACAATGGTATGCCTTTTAAATGGAATCTCGGCCTCAATTACTTTCTTTGCTTTTCTTTGACTCAGAGGGGCGAAATAACGTAAGGGTCTAGGATTTCTCTATTTTATTCTGAGAAATGTCTTTCATATGACGTACGTTTCGTGGAAAAAGAAAACTTTCATCGTAATGTTTTGATTTTTTTTTTTTTCTGAGTTGAAAGATGAGTGCGGGAGAATGAAAAGCTCCCGAACAAGACGCCTTACAGAACAATCACAAGCATAAAAGGGATACTTTGACAGCGAAGCTGTAATTGTTGTGAGCTGCTTTTGTTCTCGTTTATGACGTTTCTTGAAAATCCGTTTAGCGTTCATTTTGCACTTGAGGCGCTCTCTACAACAACTGTCTTTTGTTTTGTATTATACAGTTCTAGTGTTAGGCAAAATGTATGATTTTTTTCTTTATCTGTGATCAGTCGCTTTGTCTGAATACCAAAGTCGACCCGCAAATTCAGGGTTAACAATGAAGTGAGCTCTTGAAATTTCTCCTCGTGCGCACAGAAGTGGGTTTCATACTTTAAACGTTTGTTTCATATAGTAGAATTAACGAATTTAAGTTGCTGGTTAAAAAATTCCAGCTTTCATGTTCTTCGCATATTTTATTTTGCAGTGGCGTACTCACTGCACGTGATTTCGCTACTGGAAATCTTACCAAAGGCTAAAGGAAATGTTGTGACGATGTCTTCATGGTCTTTGTAACCGCTTATATAGAAGAGGTGAAACTTATTTCAAGGATAAAAAAACTCACAGATGTTTCTTTTGGAAGTACGGATTTTCTGAGCGTGAAGATCTAAACTTTGCAGAAAATTATTTAGAGAAGTTTTCCTGGCTTCGGTAGTCCTTCTAGGCAATGCGAGCACGTCTCATCACTCGACGGGCATATACACCGATGAACCATTACATTATGACCTAATAAGCTGTATGACCCCCTTTATCCCGCAAAACAGCAGCCACTAGGTGAGGCATCGATTAGATGAGGTGGCGACAGGATCCTGGGGTATCTGGTACCATAATGTCACCAGCAGGTCCTCCAGTTCCCATACATTTCGAGGTGGTGTGATTTAGGGCGAACCCGCTTTTCCAAGTCGAACCACAAATGATCGATTGGGTTCATGTCAGGTGAATTTGGAGGCCAGGGCATTAACAGAAAGTCACCAGCATGTTTCTCGAACCGCTCCTTGACGATTCTGGCAGAATGGCATTGCGCATTATCCTGTTTGTAATGGCCATCACCAGCAGGGAACACAGTTGCCATGAATGGGTGAACTTGATCCGCAACGATGTTCAGATACCTAAGAGCTGTCAGGGATTGTGCTATTGGGAAAATGGGGCCTAAAGTGTCCTAAGAAAACATCGCCCACAGCATAACTCCACCGTCGCCGGTCTGTTTCCGCCCAACAATGCATCCAGGTGCCATAACCTCCGTTGGTAATCGGCTTATCCGCGCTCGGCCGTCTACGTGATGCACCAGGTATCTTGATTCGTCAGACGAGGCAACTTTCTTCCAATCATCGACGGTCCAATCTGGATGATCTTGGGCCCATTTCATGCGTTGTTGGCGATGACGTGAAGTGAGCATGGGAACCCGGCTGGGTCTTCGCGTACGTAGGCCCATGCGCAGAAGGCTTCGATGAACTGTGTGTTGTGACACATTGCCTTGATCACCACTGTTGTAGCTGCGTGTGATTTGTCACACTGTGGCATTGCGGTCGCTGTGAACAATGCGGGGCAGTCTCCGCTCTCCTCTGCCATGAGTGAGCTGCGGACGACACACGGCTAGATGACGGTTCGTAGTTTGGCCATCTGTGCGCCACTTTTGATACGTACTCACTACAGCGGCACGTGAACAACCCACAAGCGGCTCCGTTTTCGAGATCGTAGTTCTGAGGCGCCGTGCCACCACAATTTGTTTTTTTATCAAACCCCGATCCATCGGAAGCTTTTCCCATTCTGACTCTGAACGCTCTGCTAACCGAAAGCCGGTCCTCTGGTTGTATATATACTGCTCTGTGAACTTCACCTGCGCCACCGTTCGGTCTCCAGGCACGCTCATTTCTCTAGGCTGGGGGTGGTCATAATGGAATAGCTCATCGGTGTATATAGTTTCATCATTTTGTCTGACCGCTCGCCCTTCTTTTGTAGTTCTCAATCTTGAAAACGAAACTGTGCTCGGTGGCTGGTATATACCATGAGAGTGATGATCTTTGCATTTTAACTCTAACCTTCCCCCGCTACATGATGATTTGAATATGCGCTGCTGTCTATTGAAATGTGAAACACCATGGGCGGAAATTTGTATGAGCGGCTAGAGTATGGTAGAAGAGCTGAGACACTGGCGTTACGAACGTCATCGGATAATGTTTACAGACGAATCACGGTTGAACCTGATACACCTCATGTTGGGTAAAGCACACGAAGCGGTGGGTCCAACTTACCAAGTCAGGGTCATACCGGCTGAAGGAGGCTCTGTAACAGTTTGGGGTGCTTTTACATGGGTCTTCTTATGGCCCTTCGTACCCGTATAGACCTCCGGCACAAGATATGTGAACATCATCACACCCGTTCGTAATGATTCTTTTTCGGCACCATGCTGCCATCTTTCAACAAGACAATGCCACACCGCAGACTTCCCGAATGGCAACCAATTGGCTCCATGAACATTCACGTGAGTTTACCACACTCGAATGGCCCCGCTTGATTGCCTTACCGCAATCTCATTTAGAATTTGCGAGATGTATTTGAACTGTCTGTTCGAGCCCGCAAACTCCTACCAACACTATACGATCCTCACTTCATGGGCAGCCATACCGCCTCCGTGTTTTTAACACGTCGTTGTGTTCTTACCATGATTTGTGAGGGCAAAAGGTAGAAGTAACACGTTATTAGAAAGGTATAAATCATATCATCAAACAGAAGTCATCGCACTTTCCACGTTTAGAAGCGAGTCACGGAGAAATTCTCATCGGTCGCCACCGGGAATCGAACCCCAGGTCTTCCAGTTACACGCCGACATGCTACCACTGCACCACAGCGGCCTCGAATTCCTCCAGACTCACATACGACTAACTGCCAAGCCACTTTTGGCAGGTTGCTTCTTGGAGCCCCGCACAGTGCTGGGATTCACCAAAGATGGTAAGCAGCAACTGAACAAATAACTAGGAGGCGAATGAATAATTAATACAGGCAATTGACGTTAATTAGGAACATCAAACAGGAGGCATCGCTTTTTCCACGTTTATAAGTGAGTCATAACTTGACCATTTATTTCGTATTAAGTGTAAATCATAACTTGCCCATTTAGTTTATGAGAATAATATATATAAACACCCAGATCTATCTGTCTCTCTGGAACGTTTGACGTCAGAGCAACGTCTGCATTGTTACGCCATCACGTGTCGATAAATTCGTGTGTGCTTTCGAGATGCTGTATAATAACACGCGATCACATTGAGATGTCAAGGTGATCGCGTGCAAATTTGGAAACACTGGATTATGAATGATTCGAGTTCTATTTATTCGATCTACAAAATTCAAATTGAAATCTTAATATCACGGTAAGTTGCGTTTGTATATTAATTTAATTTAGCACAATTCGAATATTGATTTGTACGCTTTAATTAATTTTTACTTTAACTAACTTTCCGAGTTTAGTGCTGATTATATTATACGTTTTGCAAAGTATCGATCTATCTAAACGCAGTAGCCTACAATAAAAACTGAAATCTTGAGATGTCAAAGTGAGAAAAATTGCATCTAAAAACAGATGTCGCCTTAACAGCACATTGTCGATAATTTAGATAGTTCCGATTTCTAATGTCAGATGTCGCATTATTTTGCTGAAAAAGCTTCGGTATGAAGTTTCAAACTAATCATCGAACAGGACAGTCTAAACACAAGCCGTGAACGGAATAACAAGTGTGCCGAAGAAGAAATCATTTAACGCGTCTTTTGAAAAATGGAAATAAATATCATATAATTTTCAGTTTTAACATGAATGAGTTCTTAATATATAAGTTTTTCCTACATTTCCTTACAGAAATCCGGCGTCTGTTTGATTTGTTTTCAATCTGCTTCAATTAAAAATTTCACTCCGTCATACGATCAGCATCATTCCCTATATATTAAAATTTATTTAAAACTTAAAACAACTAGGTTAGTGAATTACCCATCGTCAAAAAAAATAGTTGCACTCAGAAGGAAGTAACCGGCGCGAATGAAACTTGATTGGTAAGTTTGACATCGTGAGACATGCAAATAATTCAAGTATCACCCTCGGCCGCGCATGTCACGCCAGCAAGGAAGGGTCGCAGCGCTGTGCCTGACCGGCTATATAAGGTCATCCCGTTGCGCGTGCTTGCCATTCTGACTCGTGCTATCGTGTTGGTTGCATTCTTTGCAAGTGTAATATGCCTCGGAGAAAAGTTCGGAAGCAATTTGAGCAGTTGGGGGAGTTACGAGAGGGTCCGCATCGTCGGGCTCCGGGAAGCGGGATGGTCTTATCGCCGTAATGCGCGCCATACCGGTCGTGCGGAAATCACCATAGCGCGCTGTTGGCGGCAGTGGATAGAACAAGGCACGCAGCAGCGACAGGAAGGGTCTGGGAGACCTAGACGAACCACGGAGAGAGAGGACCGACGGGTTGTCCGACATGCGCGGAGTGACCCCAAAATCCACGATTGCATATATTCAGCGAGCAGTGGTGCCCTCCATGCATCGTCCGATTAGTGCCAGCACCATTGCCAGACGATTGCACAACGTAGGTCTGCACGCACGCAGACCGTTACGACGACTGCCCTTAACGCCATTGCATCGTCGCCAAAGACTGCAATGGTGTCTCGCCAGACTGTCAAGAAGCCATTCATAATGGCAGCGGATGATCTTCAGTGACGAGTCCCGCTTTTGCCTTGGAGGAGACGACACCGAATTGCCGCCCCTGTGGCGCAGTGGTCTAAGCGATGGCCTCTGATCATTCGTCCGAACGGGGTCCGGGTTCGAATCCCGGTGAGGCATGGATGTTGTGTTTGTCTTACGGCACTGGCTCTCTCCCTTCCCTGGAACCAGTGACCCTAAATTAGGGACGGGCGACTGCTTATAGCCCATTGAGTTGCTCACGGTGGTCGTTAAACCTCCAATCAAAAAAAAAAAAAAAAAAACGACCACCGAATCCGTGTGTGGAGGCATCGTGGTCCGTGGTCAGCGCCAAGATGAACGGTTTGTTGTCGAGTGTTACACATCCAGAAGGCCTGGTGTGGGGTGTAATTGCCTACGATGCCAGATCACCGTTGGTGTTCGTTGCATGCCCTTTGACAGCCCAGCGTTTCGTTAATGAGGTCCTGCAACCAGTGGCCCTACCTTTTCTGAACGCTCACTCCGGTGCGATTTTCCAACAGGACAACGCACTTCCGCATACTGCTGCTGTCTCTCTTGCCTTTAAGGCACTGACATTCTGCCATGGCCAGCTGCATCGCCAGACTTATCCCGATTAAAAATGTGTGAGATGCTATTGGACGCGCTATCCAGACTCCAACCCTACCGCACAATCTGCAGGAGCTGCGTTAAAAGATTCAAGCTGCATGGGATGGCTTATCGCAGGACACCATTAGGAACCTGTACAACTCCATCAGGGCCGCGCCAACCCATGGTGCAGGCGCATTGCACAAGGGCGCCACTTAATTGGAGGCGCCATTTTAACTATACAATATTTTTAGTATTTTGTACAAGTGGCGTAGTAAAGGGAGGGGTTTTGGGGTTTGAACCCTTCCCTTAAGTGAGACCCTTAGCTTTTTCTAAGGTCATTTTATAAATAATTTTCCTATTTTAAATTGCAAATTTTCTTCCCAAGTGTGATGCAAAATATTTAGTGCATTTTGAAGGACAAACCTGGGCTCTGAGTCTGATACTATCGTTTTCTTGATAAAAATTTTAGGGTGGAAGGTATCTTTTTCGTACAACATGAAATATTGATTTTCTTATAGGCATAATGATAACGTTGTGCTCTGTATCTCGCAAGATCGACAATCTTTGCAGCTACTGTTACTGTTTCGTATGAAAAGATTTCAGGTATCAGCTTACCTGCAAAATAAATAAATAAATAAAATAAAAATTAGTGAGGGCGTCATTGTAGACGATTCCCTATGGACCGTCGCCGTCGTATCCCACTGAAATTGATTCTGAAACTTTATTGATTTTGATATAACTCGGCGGAAAGCAATATTATTTCTGAATCATACAAGAGAAATTAAAGCA
Organism: Macrothele yani; assembly: GCA_039090855.1. Taxonomy (NCBI): domain Eukaryota; kingdom Metazoa; phylum Arthropoda; class Arachnida; order Araneae; family Macrothelidae; genus Macrothele; species Macrothele yani. Next base: position 153,347,239 of record CM077027.1, on the reverse strand, counting down.
AAGCAGCCAGTGAAGTTGCTTTTTGCTTCATTATTATTTTTTTTAAAACAACTACAGTTATTGCAGTTTTCTTCATTTCATTAAGTTAGGTTCGTGCTTCGTTTTCTATTACTGTTCAAGAAGTGCGTAACGTACAGCATACGTACCAATGAAAAAATATTTTTCAGAATCCCATATCAGTCTCAATGTTTAATCATTTATTGTTCCTGATAACCTTAACCTTCTTCCCGAAAAGTATTGCAATCCGACACGTCGTTCTGGGTGCAACTATTTTTTTAACGATGAGTGTAATGTAATAGATTTTGAGCACTTAGGATCCGTTTTGCATGGAAAAGTATCGCCTTGATTATTCCTCTTGCATTTCAATGAGGGGTTTTTTTTTTTTAGTTCTCGTGTCAACAATAAGAAAGGAAAGGGGAAGAGGAAGTGTAAAACGCGTTGTTTCGTAAAATTTCACGTGACTCTTTCGTCCTTCGACTATCGTCGTTCTGTGAGCAAAACTTATCATAGCTGCTCATCGCGCATTTACGATTTCGTTGCCCATCAACTCGCAAACCGATAATGGTACGTTTTTGTCCAATAAAAAAGTGTAGTAAGGATAATAGCATTGGTTGATGTTCATAGTAGATAATTTACACCCTGAATGCTTTCTTTTACCAAATGCCGGTCTGCTATCCAATGCTCAATACAATCAATTCCTTTTGAGTGTGTCCTAATGATGCAAGGTCTCTTCTTTTCTTCTTTCGCCGAAATCGAAGGTTTTAGTCCAGTTGGTGTTGTTTTTCGATATCCCCCTTCCCAGTCTGCTGACAGACACGTATAAAGAGTTATCTTCAGGAATGGCTGACGTCCCAGGTGCCGATGAAGTTGCGGTGGCGGTGCGGCAGATGGCGGGGAACGGATTCATGTCGTCCTCCTAACGAACAGCCTCTTCGCTCCCACCATTAGAATCAATAGAATGCCGGCATGCCTGCTGATTAGTTTTCTTAAGAAGGTGGAGAGTGGGGAACTGCGCGACATTGATCCTCGTATCCACCGAAGAAACAATATCTCAAATATCTTCTGTCTCATCTTCCGCTAAGAAAAAAAAAAACAAAAAAACAACCAAAGATTTGAGTTTTTTAGTTAACAAATTGATACTCTCCGTGGCATGCGTGGAAATCAGATAATGCAGTTTTTTTAGGTCCTGTTTTTTATTTTTCTTATTTCTTTTTTGGTGCATTTTTTCCCCTACCGACATAGCGGAAACAGCTAAAAATAGGTAGAAAGGAAAAATATTTGATATATTAAATCTCCATTTATTTCGCTCACCGTCGACATTTTTGATCAGATAATTTAATTATCTCTCACATTACTTTTGATGTATTCAGTCCAAGACATCAATTCAAACAATTTCTTCCACGATTTTTTATTTTTTAATTTTTCGGTTGGATGATAACCGCAGTCGTTGGGGGACACATATCTTCCTGACTTGTCATTTATCAACCACTCTGTGGGTTGTTATTCCGTTGCCGTTTTTTTTTTTTTTTTTTTCGGCTCACAAGTGGAAAGAAGCCTCAAAACCTCATGCGATAATATTAAAGCAGATAGAAAGCTGTTGACGAGTTGAGTCTCCGTTTACTGTAATGACATTCATGTATAATTCTCACCTTGAACGGAACAGTGTTTGATTTGAAACGAGGGGAAGATGGAGCTTGTGCAACCTACACCCGCTTCTGTTGTAGAAAGTTCGTGTTAGAACATGTCAGATCGTGCCACCAGTTGGTAGATTTCTGCACTGTTGAAGAAGCAGTGCAGAAAAGTAGTAGAAGAGAAATCAGGGGTGGGGTTATTGGGGGGGGGGGGGGGGTTATTGACATTGACAAACTTAGACCTTATTGGTCCAGAGAGAAAAGAGTGCAACTTTGAAACAGCTGAAAACACAGCGATAACTTCAAAATTTGGGGGAGGGGGACGCAGCTGAATCGGCATCTTACTGTGAAAACGTAAATGCAGTATTAAAATAATCGTAATTTTAAGATGGCCCCACCTAAAAACTGTGTCCTATGTTTTCAATGGACAAGACTTCTGTAGACATTTTCTACCCAATTACTGTATTCCCAAGAATGAAAATTTGCACACCGATAAAAATCTCTTTAAATTATAGCATGGCATACTTAAGATTTGCTAAAACTTAACCGTGTGTTAAAAAACAATAATTTTTCCTTGGGTAATGATGAGAGCTGCTAGCAGATGGCACGACCTGTACATTGATTACGTCAGTAGAGAGACAGATGTCTGATGGCTTATTTCGGAATTGGAAATCAGCATGCGACAGACTGGAATGTTTAGAATGATTTGGGCCACTTATATTACATGTTCTGACAGTAATTTAGCAGAAAATGTCAACAGAACTGTAAGTACTGCTGATTTTTAATTCCGAAATAAGCTATCAAACTTTTGTTTGTCCACTGACGTCATCAATGACCATTTCGCGCCATCTATTAGCTGATCTAAACATTACTCAAGGAAAAATTACGAATTTTTAATAAAATTGTGACTCGGTATCACAGAATTTGTTATTTTCTTGTAGGACTTCCGTCCACAGTGAGTAGAGTTTAGGTCCCAGCCACCTACAGCGAGATCGTCTTTTGGGCAGGACACAGAAACGGAAGGAATGAGAGCAAGTCTAGCGACTTTGACAGAACAGTTTGTAGTGAGATTAGAGTACAGTAGATGGCGCCACCGTAAAGTACGATATTGCACATAGAGGGGTGAGAGAATTTCTAAAATTGTGACTCAATTTTAGCAAATATTAAGTACTAGACACATGTTGCCCCACTTATCCGCCATATTGGATTCAACCTCAATTTTTCAAATGGCAATAGGGTCATGTAAGCTCTCAGTTATACAAAAATTTCTCAGAAAAACAGTGGTACCATTATTTTTTACATATTTTTATTAGTTTTCGAGTTATTGCGTATTATTAATTGATGTTTGGTTTTTTTCTTTCGTGTTACGCATGCACGTTTCGACTTTGTTTTGCAGTGAAATGTGATTGAATTGACCAAAGAGGCGCGTATTGACATAATCCTGCATTATGGTGGACGGAGTTCAAAGTAGGTTGCGCCGACTTCAACCGCAGGCACCCAGAAAGACGGCCAATAGTGCAGTGGTAAAGCTAATCCAGAAGTTTAGGCAAACAAGCAGTGTGTGTGTGAGAAGCCAAAAAGCGGTCGTCCCGAAACAACAACGAATGAGGAGTCAATAACCATGCTTTTGGCGGCGCTTGTCAAAAGCACAAAGAAGAGCAAGCGAAGTTTAACAGACCAATGTGGCACCAGTCAAAGCTCCATTGTGCGTGTCCTTTCAAAGAACAAATGGCATCCTTATAAACTGCAACTGTACACCATTTGAGTGAAGATGGTCCTGATCGTCGTCTTAAATTTTGCGAGTGGGCCCTGCAGCAACTTCAGTCTGACCCAACATTTGCATCAAAGATTATTATTTTCAGTGATGAGGCCAATTTCTACCTCAGTAGAATTTGGCCTCATCACTGTCATAATATCGCCATAATACCCGGCACTGGTCTGAAACCAATCTACATTGGGTGAACCCATCCAAGGAACTTGTGCCTGAGCAAAATTTCAGGAGTTAATGAAATCAAGGTAAAAGCCCCTTTAGTATCAGTGGAATTAAGTAACTATGTCTAGAAGTACTAACTACCATTGGGCAACTGAAATACTAGACTGGATACAAAGGGAGCAGAGGAGATTCAGCAGATTACGCCCGAGATGGCTGGATGTAATTCAAAAGCGATGATATGGAAGATAATTACTCAAGATAGAGAGTTTTAAAAAAGACTTGGGGAAACCTGCATCCAACAGTGGACTGAGAATAGTTGATGATGATGCCTACTTCTGCTTCCCACACGATAAAACTTCTGTTTGGGCAATGTACGTTTTTAAGGGCTTTTTTGCACCGTAAATTCCACTTGTAAGAACAGAAATATTTCCAAAACATCCTTAAAAGATATTCCGCCAGTTCTGTTTTAACTGGCGTCATTTATGAAACTGGTTTTTACTAAAAATTGTATGGTAAAGTAAAATTATTTGTCATGCATTCATAGTTAATTTTTATACTTTGACAACGAATGTCAGTTTAGAAAACGTAACTTTTATCACGCTTGTTTTGTGTTTTACTTTAGTTTCCTTTGTCTTATTGAACAGTACTTTTTATTTTCTTCTGCGCATGCAGTGAATATTACCATATTTTTTAAAAAGTGAATGGCGTTCACTGCTTGGTGTTTTTACGGATCGCGAGAAACTGAATAATAAATTAATTTGAAATTCAAGCTTTTCACGCGAAAACTAACAATTATCATGCGAATGGGTCTGTTATTGTTCAGCAGTTATTTCTAATCTCGAATACTAGAATTCCCTTCGTTATAATCTTCGTTCATCTCTCTTACTTAGGTGATGAATCGTGTAATTTTTAATTGTTATTAAAACAAAACATTGTAGCTCGTACTTATTTTCTCTCGAACTCTCACTGTTTAAAAGTTGAACATATTTTTCCCTAACTGCTTTTTCAAAAATTTATGCACATTGCGTCAACTAATATACTTGTTTTTACGAGGGAAAATTTCACGAAGCATTGAGTTTAAAAATGCAGGTGGATTTTTCTTCCTTCTTTCTTGGTACCGAGTTCCCTAAGGGTTGTCAATTTTAGTAAACAGTTGTCTTTCCTTAAATTTTACTCCTTTTATCGCTCATCTTAGTTCGGTGTTAAAATATTGGCCCTTAGTCATATGTGAATAACGTCTTGAAAAGATAGGCGTTAAATTTTTCTTTCTGAAAAGTGTGTCACTTTTTTAAAAAACTGGTGTTCTTGCTCTGCGATGAATAAACTCTGTTGCGTTCTTCTGTTCATTCGTTTTGTTGTATTCCGTAAGTTCTTCTGACGCCCTCAGTTTGCTGAGGGAATTAGTATTCGGGACCATTTTTATAGAAGAAACTTAGTGTCATTAGAAATTCAAATAAAAGTTTCACTTTGCGACACCTGTCACATACAGATGTTATCAGCGTTGTTCTAAAAACTCGTTTTTCCTGGACTTCCTCCATTTCCTGAAAAATTTAGGAAATGCAAATGATACGTGTTAGATCGTCCGCATCATTATGCTTCACGTAGAATTTAATCGGTGTCAGTGTTATTTTTTTTAAACACACAGACAGACACGCTCGCGCACCACACACACACACAGACACAAAATATTTAATGCAAGGATAGGATAAATTAATGGCGTTGGTCGCAGTAAACATTAACTAATAAGCTGATAATATGATTTTCATTTCAACGCATGTTCAATAAATTAGTTTCGAGGATCTCATTATTCCTCAAGATTCTAATCTGAAAAAGAAAACTTGTGCCTATGTAGGGGTGCAGGAGGGGGGGGCACTTGCCCTACCCTGGGAATATAAGCATGCCATTTCTGTTCTTCGAAGGTGCTACAAATATTTCAGCGATAACACTTATTCTGATTCTTAATTTTTCTGGATGCGTTCGTATGCTGTAAAAGTAGGGAAAACATTGGGAATTTGTAGTAGAAATAAATGATATCGAATTTTTGCATTACTGCATATAATTATGATTATCTCGAGCCAGGCTCAAAGGACAAAACAGTAAATATACTTACCTAATAACGTGTTGGTCCTTCTCTAGCGCGAATGACAGCCTGTACACGGCGAGGCATCGACCCCACCAGATGCCGGAGGTAATTAATGGCAGCCATGTCTGTTGCAGCATTTTCCACAACTCCACCCAAGATCTCGGACCAGGATCCATGGTTCTAATGTTCCGCTTCACGACATCCCAGAGTGCTTCCACATGGTTTAAATGTGGGAATTTCGGGGGCCACTGGATGGTTCCAAACTCAGATGAGTATTCCTCGAGCCAGGCATGAATGGTTGCGGCCCGGTGGGGCTGCGCATTGTCCCTCTGAAACAGACCATCTGCAGGAGGATGCGCGAAGTCCACGGAAGCGTGTAGGGGATCAGTCAGCATTTGCTGGTAGCGCGCAGCTGTTAAGGAGCTCGCCAGACACACTAAGGGACCTCATGTGTCCCATGAGGTCCCTCAGTGTGTCTATAGCTTCTTGCTGTCGATGCCACACCCGCACCTTTCCGTCCGTCAGCTCGGTACAGTTGAAACGGGATTCATCTGACTACACGATACGGCGCCACTCTGAAGAGGCCCAGTTGTGATGTTCCTACCACCAGGCGAGGCGTAATATCTGATGACGAGCAGTCAGCAGTGGCACGCGAGTAAGGCGTGGGCTCCCGTAGTCCAGGATGTTCAGCATTCGCCCTACAGTTCGTTCGCTGACGCTGCTTGGACCTCCGACATTTAACCTGAATGTGATTTCCGCCGCCGATCCAAGCAGTCGGTCAGTAGGAGCCCGGATCATCTATGTCGTCCCCGGTCATCTATGGTGTATGATCAGCCACCTCTTACTCTTTGGGAGCTGGTACGTCCGTCGATATATATACTCGCGGTACACCCTTGATAGGGTTACCCCAGGGTTCTTACCACTTGAGCGATAGAATTACCCATCTGTCTAGGACCGACAATGCGCCCACCATTAAAGTGACTCCTATCAGCACGTTTACCATGTTCGTCAATTGCAATACACTGTTGACAAGCCCTTGCTGTCCTCCTATTTATCGCCTGCGTTCTGTTTGGGTCTGTTTTACTCTGCGTGGAGAATACCCAGGTCAACTGCCCATCATGCAGCTTCTCCTAACGCGTTTGTCACTACGCCTAATAATTATGCATAGTTTTTCCCTGCCTCTCCGCTCTGAACCCTTTTTTCGTGGTCTTCTCTCTACATCCTAACACTTTTTTCGTTTTTTTCCGCCTGCCACCTCGATTTCTCCAAGTTTACCCTTTTATTTTCTCCGTCGTTTTCGTTTCCCCTGTACTCCTAAGTGTGTCCTTCCCTCATGGGGATGTCACCTTCGCTTCTATTGGTCCCTGAGTGGTTTCTCCTCATCCACTCGGGCTCGTTCTCCGGTGGACGATGACCACTGGTCATTTCGAGCAGATGTTCTTCTTGCTAGCTGAGCATCTGCCGAGCTAAGCCCTTTAAAAATTTATTTGGCCCTATCTGTCGCCCGATTTCCGAAGTTCTGTATCAGGGTATTCTAAATACGTTTCTAAATGAAGTACGATCGAATGCACGCACTCCAGCCTGAGCTTTGCTCCCTGACACAGAGACTGGGTGGCAGTTATTTCATAAATTTTACTTTCTGACCAGATTTAGGTAGGGCTTCTTTTGCAGACTCGCGCCGCATAGTCGCAGCTGTGGCCTATCGTTAACTAGACATATATAGTATCTAACCCCGGACATATATAGTATCTAACCCCGACGTTACACCACCGTGCTTGGTCTTTTTTGCAAATGCCAGGTATAAAAATAACTTTTATTTCGTTTTCAGAACTTCACTTGGCCTGGTGTCTACGTTCCGATCTTCCTTCCCACGCGAAGGGAAAGCAAAGCAAAGAAAAGAGAGAGAGAGAGAGAGAAAACAGCACATTTTTTTATGCGACGTGGGCGGGATAAATACCCCGTGCAAACCCAATCAGAAATTATTCTAATTAAAATGATTAATTAACATAATTAATTAGGTAACTAATTCCCGAATTTGGGTATTTATCAACCTGAAGCATTGTGCTCGAAATTAGAAGAATTTCCGCGGCAACAGGCATGCAGTCTAAAATTTCAATTGTTCAACGGTGGTCAATTCTTCTTGCAATATGTCCGCGTGAAGATCTTGACTGCAATCATGGTGTGCCGCCCCGGTGGCGCAGTGGTCTAAGGCGCTGCCTCTGATCATTCGTCCGTAAGGGGTCCGGGTTCGAATCCCGGTCAGGCATGGATGTTGTGTTTGTCTTACGGCACTGGCTCTCTCCCTTCCCTAGAACCAGTGACCCTAAATTAGGGACGGGCGACTGCTTATAGCCCATTGAGTTGCTCACGGTGGTCGTTAAACCTCCAATCAAAAAAAAAAAAAAAAAAAATCGTGGTGTTGTCCACAGCAATCTGTATGTCCGTTTTAGTTAAAATCCTTGCCTCTAATCCATAAGTAAGAACTGAAAGGATGCATTGATTAAACACTTTTCTTTTAAGACATAATGGCAAATTGCTCTTGAAAATTGTACTGTTTCTTCCAAATGCGCTCCAGTTAAATTTTATTCTCCTATTAAAATCTTCCTTGATGTGGCCCAAGTTTCATATTACAATAGGTTGGCCATGTAGCTAGTCAAATGTTAAAAAAAAAAATCTCGGATATTTAGAAAAAGAAAAGAAAAACTAGGGAAAAGTAGAATTAGAGATGGATAGATGAAATTGGAAAATGGCATTCTGGAGCCACATTCTAATATATAATCTGTTAGAGCCCTCCTCCGTGCCACTTTTTAAGTCGTCATAGCAACAATCGAGAAACAAATTTTTGTGACGTCACGCTTAGCTTTTCGACTTTTCGTGTAGGTGATGACGTCACCTACACGCGTATACCACTTTCTTTTGTTGTCATAGCAACAAAGAACACAGCTGCTGGCGAGACATCATCTAATCCGAATCATTCTCACATGGACGTCAGAGATGCGTTACGTCACACAGTCAACTCTAGAGATACGATTTTGTTGTTGTTGTTGTTGGAGGTTTAACGACCACCGTGAGCAACTCAGTGGGCTATAAGCAGTCGCCCGTCCCTAATTTAGGATCACTGGTTCCTGGGAAGGGAGAGAGCCAGTGCCGTAAGACAAACACAACATCCATGCCTCACCGGGATTCGAACCCGGACCCCTTTCGGACGAATGATCAGAGGCCATCGCTTAGACTTAGACCACTGCGCCACCCGGGCAGCTACGAAAAACTTTACATCAGGAATTTTGGTTCACTACCTGAACCGGTGTTTAGCCATCTGTATGTGGTAACGTCAAGAGTACGACGAACTGACGACGTCAAGATAAAAATAGTTCACGGAAAAGAACTGGGGAAATTGATACAGGGTTCAGAGTCAGTGTATACCAAAAATGTTGTGTACAAGTAAGTTTTGACGAAATAGGGACTAAAGGTTTTACAAAACACATAACAAACAGTCAGCCCATCGTATCAAATTCCATAAGTAACTGCTCGGGAAAGTGGTTTATAAAATCTTCACTAAAGTTCTTTCACACCGCTTGAACTAGTAAGGAAAGCAATTGAAAACAACCAAAGCCTAAAGATAGCAAAGGGACATCTCAGTAAGGGAAAAAAACAGATTATGGCACTGAGAAAAGAAGATGGTTCTGTAACAAGAAATAGAGGCGAAATTTTGACAAGAGTGAAAGATTTCTACTCCAAATTATATGAAAAGGATGATACATGTACTCCAGACATCATGAAAGGTACCAATACCAGAGTTCTTCCAGTCCTTCCAGCAGAAGTTGCACATGCAATCAAGAACATGAAGCGCGGAAAAGCTCCAGGAGAAGATGGAATTACTGTAGACATCATACAAGAAGCAAGTGGAGAAATCGAAACAGTACTCGCCCAAATTTTCACTCGATGCCTTAATGAAGGGAAAATTCCTGAGGATTGGAACAACGCTACAATGATCTTGCTACATAAAAAAGGTGACATTGAGGATCTCAGGAACTACAGACCTATCAGCCTCCTATCAGTGGTTTATAAAATCTTCAGTAAAGTTCTTTCACACCGCTTGAAGGTGACACTGGACATGGCTCAACCGAGAGAACAAGCTGGATTCAGGAGTGGCTACAGCACAATAGATCATATCCACGTACTGAGAGAACTAATTGAAAGAGCGAGGGAATATGAACTTCCATTGTGCATGGCTTTTATCGATTATGAAAAAGCCTTTGATTCGGTGAAACCATCAGCAGTTGCAATGGCTCTGAAATCCTGCGGTATTGAAGATGCATACATTAATATTATTAATAACATCTATGAAAATGCAAGTGCAAAGATTCGGCTGTTTGAAAATACAACACACATAAAAATTGTAAAGGGAGTGAGACAAGGTGACACCATATCTCCGAAGCTCTTTAATGCCACATTGCAAAATGTCTTTCAATCACTGAACTGGGAAAACAAAGGGATAAAGATTAATGGAGATTATCTAACCCACCTTCGTTTTGCTGATGACATAGTCATTTTTGCAAATACCCCATCAGAGCTACAGAGTATGATCCAGGAACTTGCTGACAAGAGTAAAGAAGTGGGATTAAAAATGAACTTTCAGAAGACAAAAGCGATGTTCAATGCTTTTACAAGAAATGAAGATTTATCGATTGATGGAGAAAAGCTGGAGATAACAGACACGTACGTTTATCTTGGACAGCAGATATCAAGTGAGGGTCACATTGGTGAAGAAATTAATCGGCGTACAAAACTTGCCTGGAGAGCTTTTGGAAGAAACAGCATAATTTTCAAGAGTAATATGCCATTATGTCTTAAAAGAAAAGTGTTTGATCAATGCATCCTTCCAGTGCTTACGTATGGTGCAGAGACGTGGACCTTAGCTAAAAGAGACATACAAAGGCTGCAGACAACTCAAAGCAGCATGGAGAGGTGCATGCTTGGTGTAACCAGGAGAGATAAGAAGAGGAACACATGGATCCGAAAAATGACAAGAGTGGAAGACATCATGATCAGAGTTAAATCCCTGAAATGGCAATGGGCTGGACATACTGCCAGAAGAACAGACCATCAATGGACAGCCGAAATTTTAGATTGGATTCCAAGGGACAGGAAAAGACCCAGAAGAAGACCACATGGAAGATGGGTGGATGAAATTCGAAAGTATGCGGGAGTGACATGGAGGAGACTGGCACAAGACAGAACGTTGTGGAGGAAACTTGGGGAGACCTTCGTCCAGCAGTGGATTGATAATGGTTGACAATGATGATGATGATGTGTCAACGTCAAGAGTACGATGAACTGACGACGTCAAGATAAAAATAGTTTACGGAAAAGAACTGGGGAAATTGATACAGGGTTCAGAGTTAGTGTATACAAAAAATGTTGTGTACAAGTAAGTGTTGACGAAATAGGGACTAAAGGTTTTACAAAACACATAACAAACAGACAGCCCATCGTATCAAATTCCATAAGTAACTGCTCGGGAAATTTTCAGAAAGCTGTGAGCCAACGGTGCCATCTATTGACGTGGAACTCAATAAATAAATGTCAATATCATAAATTTTATTTCCACCCGTCATTATTGACGGGCTTTCATCTAGTATACATATGAGTGATTAAAACAAGCAGTAGGTGTGACAGACAATCTAACAGCAAAGATGTGTACCACATTCGACAAATCGTTTAGGAACAGAGAATCGGGTATTTAAATCTGAGAAGTTTATGAATTGTGTGACGCATCGAAAAGGCAGATACCCAATAGATACCGTACGCTCTGTCTGGCAAAGATTTTTCACCATTGCAGATATTTTCAGGTTACCATGACTTCATTTTCCAAAGTGTATTGTGCTTAGGGAGACCTTAAACTGTTTTGGAATTTAAAAATGTCACACTGCAGGAAGAAACCGAAACGCTTTCGACAGTCTGTGACCGAGATTCTTAAAAACGTATTTCGTTGTTGGTTTTGTTTGCGAGGCTATCACGTACCTCTGCAGTGGAAGCCTGTTCTCTCTAAATACTATTCGTGAGCTATATGAAAAATGAGTTTACGTCCGACAGCTGATATAATTTCGTTTCCAAAGTGTAAGATGATCGCTCAACAAACGCAAAATGTTTCAAAAAGTATGCAGAACCTAGTACAAAAGGTCCTGTTTGCCGTAGTTGAATCAGTTTTCAATAACTGTAGCAAAGAAACTAGAAAATGTGAGTCAAGTCTTGAGAAAAGGAACTCATTTTGTCTGTAGAAAAAAAAAAAACTGAATTTTTTATTGGTATGCGGCATGACGAGCTCATTTTGTCAGTAAAAGGCTTCTGGAATTCATTAGGTGAAATTGATACGTTTCCAGTGATACAATATTGGTTTCGATTACAAGCTCACTCATCAAAACTATTCCATATTTCGAAGAGCTAACGGTTTTACGCATTTACCTCTTCTCTTGTGCAATTTTTTTTTTTTTTTTTTTTTTTAGCCATTTGTAGTCCACTGCTGTATACTAAATCACTCATGCCGTGCCCCCAAACTGGGAAGTAATTCTTTGAAGCTCGGGCAATCTAGTTTTATGAGCGCAACCAATGTGCCATTCCAAATGGACATTCATCTCCGAACATTAGTGGAAACCATTTCTGTAATCTTATGGTTTCATTAATTCCTTCCATCCGACAATGAACGTTCTCAACGATTTATGATCAACATTTTTGTTGGCTTCTTTCCTGCTAACTCATTTTTGTGTGTGTTTAGTTTTTTTTTTTTTTTATCCCTACCCCTCTCCCAGTAAACCCATTCGGGTATGCTGTTAGCCTGGGGAAACAAGCTCATTCTGTTGCGCATCGGAGAAACTTCACTTCTTCGGGTGTCACTTTAATGTTCTTTTTAAAAACCTTTATTCAAAGCTGAATAAATATCTCCAAGGTAAATGAATCTTTCCTATTTCTCCAGGAGCTTGCAGTTAATCGTGTTTATTGGGTTTCCAACATTCAGACGAAGTCAAATATCAACGAGCATTGCTGGAAACTCTTTGTTCGTCAGTTTTGCTAAGTTAAATTAGCGCTTTGGGACCCTTTAATGTACTCATTAATATAATTAACGTAGTTATATTTAATGTCATAAATGCAAATGAGTAACAACCTCCTATTACATCTCCTCTTTCATTAAGGATTATTCTCCTTGACTGAATTTCCGTAAGTGAAATGGGAAAATCTTGGCTGCTTAAAATTATAAACAGATTTTAATTACTAGATTTAATGTGATAAACAGTACTTCTCGAAACTGATAGCTCGAAGAGCGTTGTGTAGTTAGTTCCCTTTTTTAAAGAATCACAGACTGAGTTACGTTCATTTGGGTGTTCAAATCACCGCGGACTAGGACTTGCAGTAATAACTATATTCCATTACTCCATTTTTCTACCATCCTAATGTAGTTGCTGTATTGAGTTGTTCATTTTACAGGCCTATGTGTGTGTGTGTTTTTTTATTCCGTGAATAAAACTCAATAGTTTTTTTTTCACTGCCACACTAACTTAAACGTCACAAATAATGTTTTTGGAGTGTTTAATCCATTTGTGAGTTAGGTTACACTGTGCGACAATTGTTACGGAGATTTAATACTGGAATTTTAGGCAAATATATTAAATCTCATTTTATTTCGCTTTTGTGCTCCATTTCCTTTGTTTCCACGATGCGTGATAAAATTTTGCTTGTGCACCCCGCTATGAAACATCGGAAACACGGTTTATTTAGAGACGCCAGTTTGTCGCATTTTAGGGTCTGGGCCTCTGTATTTAGTAGACGCATTGGTATTGTTCAGCTCATTTGATCTTTTGCCTTCTTAATTTCAAAGCAGCAGACTGAAAGCGCAAGACCTCTTAATTTCAACCTTGAAGTTTTATGAAGCCGATGCCGTCGTTTTCCCATGGGGTTTTGTGCAAGTAAGGGGTGAGTTTGCATGGAAACAAGGGGGTAGCTAGAACAGTTGACTGGAGGAATTGAAAGCAAGCGGTCGCAGGAGGACCAGGGGAGGAAACGTGTTAGGTGTTGGGAAGCACGTCTTAAGCTGACTGGGGGAATGGAGGTTTTTCTCCACAGGCTCAAAAGGTAGAAGAAGGAATGACCGAAGAGGGATTTAGGAAAGGAAATCTTTGTCCGAGGAACAGGGAGGAAGAATTACTAAGCTGAGCGCAACCTTCTGCATTAAGCAAAGAAAAGAATAAAGTGTTTTAAGAGATCTAAAATGATTGTATAAAAATTATCGTTTATAGCTATTATTATTCTTATTTTATTATCTTCAACCACGCAAGACTATGGAAGTTAACTAAAACCAGTTGACACAATAATGTAATGAGACTGATATATATTTTTTTTAATGGAAGAGCAGGTAAACTTACGTGGATATATTTTATTCGAAGTACATTCCTCCTGCGTTAATACAAGAAGTGGCACGATCAGCCAACTAAAGGAAGGACTTACAGAGGTCATCTTTTATTATGGAGTGAAGAACTGATGTCACAGTTCTTTTTATGTCTTCAAGTCTTGAAAAACTTTTCCTTTTAAAGGAGCTTTACTTTAGGGAATAGAAAGTAGCTATACGGTGACAAATCTGGAGCATAGGGAGGGGTGCTTGAGTACACACACTAGTTTCCGTGCCAGAAATTGCTGTACACTGACTACTCTGTGAGTGGGTGCGTTATCGTGAAGAAACAATTGCCCGTTTTTGTACTCTGGCCTGACACGAACAATCCTCTTCCACAATCGTTCAAAAAATGGATGTGTAAGCATTGCCAATGACAGTTGTACCTCCAGGAATGTACCCGTGATGCAGAATTCTCTTGCTGTCGTAAAAGCACATAAGCATTGTCTTGATTTTGGACGTCTGTAACCTGATCTTCTTTTCTTTGGTCAAAGTGCTCAGTGGAAGCCGCCACTGTCACTGTGGTGATTTCCATTGAGCACTCTGACCCTTCGTTTCAAGATCATTACGAAAACACGATGTCTTATCACCTGCCACGATGCTTTGGAGAAAATTTTGCGTTGTTTCTGTTCTCTCCAGGTTTTTTTTTTTTTTTTTGTCCCCTACTGCACTCCTGCATGTTTCTGGTCGTCTGACAGCATGCGTGACAAAACGAGCACGGAGCCCCCCCCCTCCCAATATATTGCACTAAAATTTGACGAATCGTGCCCTTATTTTCACCGAGCTTACATACCAGCATCCTCAAGGTCATACAACGGTCACTTTTTATCTTCTCGCGAACTTTCTCAATGAGTTTAGGCATGCGCACTGAAATCGGGAGTCTGGGCCTTTCGTCATTTTCCAAATCTTCCCGCCCGTCCTTGAAACGTGCATACCATCGGAATTTTTTGTGCACGAGATAGGCATTTAGCCCCATACAAATCATGCAACAATTGAACTGTCTCGGATGCAGTTTTACCTATTTTTAAACAGAACCGGATGTTTGCTCTCTGCTTCGTGACACAGCTGTGACATTCATTGTTCTTTCACCAAATGACGTCATGAGAAGCGTAAATAATCATCCGCGCATTTCTCACGTAAAGGCTGTTGCCACCCATAGCTGGTAAATGACTTATATATAAAATACAAACAAAAAGAACATGCCTTTCCGACTCGTGTGTTTTACCGGAATTAAAAAAAAAAAAAATTCTCATTACTTATTGCCGCACTGTGTATGTCTTATTTTGCTTGTAAAAGTAATACCATGTTTTTATGGAACTTAATGCACTCATCGTCAAAAAAAGAGTTGCACACATGCAGAAGGAAGCAACCGACAGGAATGAAACTTTCCGTCTCTGAAACCTAACGATATTGCCAAAATCCTTAAAATGCACTCTGAAATATTTTACGAAAATGCCGAGCATTGGCCTTTCGTCAAATGAACCTAAATTCTCTTAAAGTTATTCAAAACTCTGAAAGGTCACACAAATTCTGTAGAACGCCGGTCATGTACCTTACACCAAATAAATTAGCAATAACAAAATTCTGAAGCATACTACTTAAACTTTAGAAACGTTACACACTTTCAGAAAAATGTGTACATGCGCATTGCACAAATCCAGGGGCGCACCCGGGGACCTCGCCCCCCGGGTCGGGATCCCCCTTCCCCCTCATGAGGCCAGACGTGTTTTGTAGTATGATTAAGATACCATCGGTGTCCGACACGAGGGATTCCTAACCCTCTAACTCTTCTCAAATTTTCCTTGTTGCTAAAATCACGCATTACAGAATGTATTCTAAAATACATTCTCTGAAACTACAGTATAGTATAGCAATGGAAAAAATAATTTCATTTGTTGTTAACTCCTTTTCTGAAATATGCATTTTTATTAAAAGTAAAAAGAACAATGAAAACACCATTTGCAGCTGGATAATTCCTGAATACAATGTATTAAATTATTTCACAGATCAAAACATTTATTATAACAGTCACGTCGCGTAAGTACACATACATGAGCATTTTTACTTGCAGAGCCGAATTTCCTCCATTCCGAATTTCTGGTTGCGCCCCTGCACAAATGCGCGTTGTTTTGGAACGTTGCACTAATATCTGAAACGCGTTACTTAAAGGCTCGAGTTTTTCTATATTCCGCAGAACATTTCAAAAAGAGGGTCCCCACGGTCCTCTTAAATCCTTAAACGTACTTAAAAAGTACTTATTTTTGTTGGGGTGCTTAACAGTCCTCATTTTTTTTTTTTTTTTTTTTTTTTTTTGCTGAAAATGGCAAAAAGTACTTATTTTTCTAACTAGCTACGCTACGTCTAAAAGTTGCGATGTAGTGAGTGCATAGGACTTCTGCTGCAGGTTGGCTGTGTTTATGAATACATCATGTGATGCTATCGGAAATTCCATTGGAAAGCACGTGACAGTGCTCTCCAAGTAATTTGCTGAAAAAGTGAAGGACGCTGGGCTAAATTAAACTCATCCAGCAGATATTCCACCCAACAAGCCCCGATGTCCATCTCTTGCTTGGTACTGATATATATATATATCTTTTTTTATTCCCTTTTTTGTAAATATCAATTATTCAGTTATACCATGAGAAAACTGAAGTCTTGAACATGCAATTTTGACTTTAATTTTGCAAATTAAAACCATGAGATGATTATGTGCAAAATTCAGATCTTAGAATCATACCTTTAACTACTGTTTTACAATTAACATACTCTTTGTTGCTCGTGTGATTTTTCTCTCAGATAGGAAAACTGATTTGACCAGTAGAAGTGCCTTTAAAATTGCATAAATTCTAATTTATTACATTTGCAAATTTAAATTATATGGAAAAATATTTTAAACTTCAGCATACCGCAATTTGCATAGTTATGACATGTGTAAAAGCATATTTCTGTACCTATCGGTGTTGCGTATGCATTCTTAAAATGTTTTTGCGAGGTGTTTAAAAGTCCTTAAAAAGTGCTTATTTTTTGTACAAGAAAAAGAGTAAGGGAATCCTAAAAAAAGAAAAGAAAATAGAAGTCCAAACTTATTCAGAATATCCCTAAAACATTGTCTAAACGATTTGTTTCAGCAGTGCAGTTGAACGTAATAACTGTTAAAACGCAATCTTGACAGCTTTCTGAAAATCATTAATTTCCTACGTTAGGTTATAAAATGGAACTCGCATTTTTTTTAAATTTTATCAGCAGCATGCACTTTTTATTTATTGGAAAAAAAGAAGATTCCTCATTTCATGGGGATCGATTTTGTGGAATCTGTATATGGGTTTTTAAATACCTATTTCTTTTCTCTCTCCCCCTTTTTTTATAATTTTTTTCCAGGAGAAATTCACCTTGCTATTTTGGGACAAATGGCTGAAGTGCTTGAAACACAGTTTCTTTCGAAGACTGCCGCTGTTCATGAAGACCGTAATGAATATCCTTCTTATTAGCCGTCATCAGTTCCTCATTTTGTGCGCGCCCAATTCTAAATAAATGACTGGGCCATCTTTCTAAAAAAAGAAAAAAATGCAGGAAATCTTTTATGATCCCAACTAATTAGTGGTTCGTATCTTTGGTTTCAGTTTTGCGGTCTTTTCACTGTCTTTCGTGATTAATTATTTGTGCTTTAGCTATTTATTATTTTCTTGTGAGTGATTTATTGTTTTAACTAGAATGATCGATCACTATTATTTTTTAATTTTTGTTTTTCTATTGTTTTGTAACTACATTATGTTCTGCTTTTGCAAAGTTTTGTCAACATACGAGAACACATCAGTTAATTTAACCGTCACATCCAATGACGAGAAGGAATTTGCTTAATGCGTATAGAGTTTGTCTTGTAGGAGCTTGATGCTTTTATCTCACGTCTTGATGTAGGTTTTTTCTTTTTTTTTCTTTACTTTTATGATGTTTCTGTGTAAAAACTTTAAAAAACAATTCTAAAATTCACGAGCCATTTCCCGTGATTCCTTTCGTAAATTAACGAAGTACACTCCTGATACAACCTTTTGTATCAGAAATATATGTTTACACTATCTACCAACAAGTAATTGGACACCTGTAGTAGCAAAGGAAAACGAAGTTCATTCACCTTCAATAGTTGGTGGTGGAGCCTCCACGGGCAGCGGTTACAGCTGCGACCCTCCGGGGCATACTCTCAACCAGGCGTTGTACGACGGCCAGCGGTGTTTTCTTCCACTCGGCTTGGAGAAGACAGGTCAGTTCCTTCACCAATTTCGGACGGTGGGGGCACCCCTTAAGTCGACGCTCCAACTCGTCCCAGAGGTTCTCGATAGGGTTAAGGTCCGGGCTGTGCGCAGACCAGTCCATTCGATTAACCCCATTGTCACCATACCAAGTCATGGTGGACCTCACAACATGACAGGTGGTATTGTCATCCTGAAAGCAACCTGGGTCCACCCCGTAAAACTGCCAAAACGTAGGAAGTGCATGGTCATCCAAAATGGTACAGTAGGTCTCGGCGTTGAGTCTACCAGGAATTGCGACCAAGGGTCCCGTGCCACACCAGGAGAAACACCCCCATAGCATAATTTCACCGCCGTCGAACTTCACAGTTGGCACAATACATTCCGGCAGGAGGCGTTCTCCAGGCAGACGCCAAGCCCAGACCCTGCCATCCGAACGGTAGAGGGTGAACCTTGATTCGTTGCTCCAGAGAACCTGTTTCCACTGTTCAACGGTCCACTGTCGACGTTCTTTGCACCACGTTAGCCGAGCAGCGCTATTGAACTTGGTGATCAAAGGCTTGTGGGCGGCAGCACGTCCATGATAACCGAGCAGATGGGCTCCCTTATGGATGGCATTCATCTAAAGAACACTCCCGGATGCCTGTTGAAACTCCTCGCGGATGTGGCCCATCGATTTGGTGCGGTTCTTCCGAATTTCTCTGGCCAGCACCCGTCGGTCTCTAACTCCCAGTTTTGTGGGTCTGCCGGGTCGGGCACATTCAGACAGTCACCTCTCATCTTCTACTTGCCAATCACGTAGGCCACTGTCGATTTTGGATACTTTAACTCGCTGGATATGTCACGTATGAATCGGCCATTTCTGTGATACCTGACGATTACACATTTCTCGAAATCAGAGAGCTCCGAACTGCGTGGCATCTTGCATGCGACTGGTTGCGTTGTTGTTTCCCACACGATATTTAACTGCGGCGACCGTGACGTGTATCATGATCGCAGATATCGTCGATTACAGGGGTGTCCAATTACTTGTTGGTAGATAGTGTATATATAAAATATAGTGAGTTGCGGGTGATTGTGCTTCATGAGCTCAAATTGGGTTGTAATGCGGCACGAACCTACCATAATGGGGTCGAGGCGTGGGGCGAAGAGGCGACATCTGAACGTACTTTTCGTCGATGGTTTGAAAAGTTTCCTTCCGGTGACACCAGCCTACAAAATGAGGAGGACGACAGTCGGCCATTGATAACGACGCTCGGAAGGCAAATGTAAAGGCAAATGTAGAGGCAAATCCTCGCATCACAGTCAGAAAACTCGCCAAACAGTACAATGTGAAAGGTGTCAACCATTTCCGAACCTCTACACCAAAGCTGTTAGGTCAAGAAGCTCGATACGTGGGTTCCACACGAACTCATCAGTAACAACAACGGTTTGGAATGTGCAGTAACCTTCTGCTTTGCAACGAAAAGGAGCCCCTACTTAATCTAATTGTGACATGTGATGAAAAGTGGGTCCTACACGACAACCGTAAGAGATCTGCACAGTGGGTAAACCATGGTGGACCGCCGAAACAACATCCTGAACCAAGGTTGACGCCGAAGAAGGTTTTCTTGACAGTGTGACGGACTGTTCATGGTGTCGTACACTACAGGTTCTTGAATGCTGGTGAAAGCGTTACCTCAGTCTCATAATGTGAAGAAATTGACCGAATGGACCAGAAGTTGTGTTCCAAATAGCCAACTTTGGTGAGCAGAAAGGGTCCTATCCACCTCCCTGATAACGCGAGACCACACGTGTGATAAATGACGAAACAGAAACTACACGAACTGAGGTTCGAAACCCTCCCACAACCACCCTACTCACCTGATTTGGCACCTACCGATTTCCTCTTGTTCATGCATTTTAGCGATTTCCTCAAGGACAGGACCTTCAACCGAGAGGAGGCCGAAATTTCATTCCGGGATTTCCTTGCGCCCAGGGAGCCAGATTTCTTCCGGTCTGTTATTGAAGCACTTGTCACTTGCTGGCAGAGGTGTGTAACTGCTGAATCTGTCTGTTTCGAATAAAAAAAGTTGTGTGCCATGAGGTATGTCTCTCTCATTTTTTACGTTTTCCAACCGTAGGTTGAAGAAGAGTATATGCTCCAGCTTTGTCCGTCTGCTCGTCCGTACGATAACTCGCGTAATAATGGTTCGATTTCGATTAAATTTTACTATGTGGTAGGGGACCACCTGGGGATGAGCCCTATCGAAAATAGGCGAAATGGGGTCAAAGGTCAGGACATAGAAGCGGGATTCATTCCATCGCCCTTATGCATCATAACTTACGTAAAAATGCTTCAATTGCGACAAAACTGTATCATGTTGTTCCGGAGGTATACTGAACCGGTTCTGTTGAATATAATCGAAATGGGGTCAAAGGTCGGGACACAGGAGCGAGATTTATTCCACAGCCATTATCCTCATAACTTGACTAAAAATGCTTCGATTGCGACAAAACTTTAGTATGTTGTTCCGAAGGTATACTGAGCCAATTCTGTTTAATATCATCGAAATGGGATCAAAGGTAAGGACACAGGAACGACATTTATTCCACAGCCATTATCATCATAACTTGAGTAATGATTTCTGGTATGTTGGAAAGCGTATCATAATTAATCAATTGCATGATTTTAGTTGTTGCACTCCAAATCGGCCATTATTTTCCGAACGCCTTGGTATAATCAGCTGTTACTTTAAAAAGGCTATCCATAAATTTAAAATGCGTTTTTTTACGCTTTCCAACCGTAGGTTGAAGAAGCGTATATGCTCCAGCTTTGTCTATCTGTCTGTCTGCTCTCCGTCCGCTCGATAACTCACGTAAAAATGGTTCGATTTCGATGAAATTTTAATATGTGGTAGGGGACCACCTGGGGATGAACCCTATGTGAAATGGAGTCAAAGTTCGGGACATAAGAGCGGGAACCACTCCATTGCTCTTATGCCTCATAACTTGCGTAAAAATGGTTCGATTTCGATGAAATTTTAATATGTGGTAGGGGTCCACCTGGAGATAAACCCTATTGAAAATGAGCGAAATGGGGTCAAAGTTTAGGACATAGGAGTAGGATCCATTCCATTGCCCTTATGCATCATAACACGTAAAAATGCTTCTATTGCGACAAAAGTTTATCATGTTGTTCCGGAGGTATACTGAACCGGTTCTGTTGAATATCATCAAAATGGGGTCAAAGGTCAGGGGCGAGATTTATTCCACAGCCATTATCCTCATAACTTGAGTAATGATTTCTGGTATGTTGGAAAGCGTGTTATGATCAATGCATTGCATAATTTTACTAACTTGTTTAAATCAGAAACTACATATCTGTTCTAAGCTGTATTTAAGAAATAGAGCGTTCAAATAGTTTTTTGTTCTGAAAAAGGTTGTTCAGCAAGTTTCTTGTTAACCCTGTAGCGATCATAACACCTAAAACGCCTGACAAGAGTGAGTAGGAGTTGCTATCCCCATCTGTTCTTTGAATTTGCGCAGCCTCTGCGGTATAAGCAGATGTCACCCTCAGTGGTCGTTGTTGTCAATAAACAAAGAAGTGAGCCAGCGTTTGGTTTCTCTCTGGGCAATATCATTCACTCACATCACACCGCATCCCTTCTCCGTGGAAAAATGCAGTGGTTCACCGTTTTTGTGAGCGCTGGCATTGTCATGCAGAAGAATTTTTGGCACAGTTGTTGGTCGCTAGTTCTGCATCTCCTTAATCAATTTTGGCAAAATAAGGCGGTAGTAGATTTCTTATATATATATATATATATATATATATATATATATATATATATATATATATATATATATATATAATATATATATATATATATATATATTATCTAACCCACCTTCGTTTTGCTGATGACGTGGTCATTTTTGCAACTACCCCATCAGAGCTGCAGAGTATGATCCAGGAACTTGCTGACAAGAGTGAAGAAGTGGGATTAAAAATGAACTTTCAGAAGACAAAAGTGATGTTCAATGCTTTTACAAGAAATGAAGATTTATCGATTGATGGAGAAAAACTGGAGATAACAGATACGTATGTTTATCTTGGACAGCAGATATCAAGTGAGGGTCACATTGATGAAGAAATTAATCGGCGTACAAAACTTGCCTGGAGAGCTTTTGGAAGAAACAGCATAATTTTCAAGAGCAATATGCCATTATGTCTTAAAAGAAAAGTGTTTGATCAATGCATCCTTCCAGTGCTTACGTATGGTGCAGAGACGTGGACCTTAACTAAAAGAGACATACAAAGGCTGCAGACAACTCAAAGAAGCATGGAGAGGTGCATGCTTGGTATAACCAGGAGAGATAAGAAGAGGAACTCGTGGATCCGAAAAATGACGAGAGTGGAAGACATCATGATCAGAGTTAAATCCCTGAAATGGCAATGGGCTGGACATACTGCCAGAAGGACAGACCATAGATGGACAGCCGAAATTTTAGATTGGATTCCAAGGGACAGGAAAAGACCCAGAAAAAGACCACATGGGAGATGGGTGGATGAAATTCGTAAATATGCGGGAGTGACATGGAGGAGACTGGCACAAGACAGACCGTTGTGGAGGAAACTTGGGGAGACCTTCGTCCAGCAGTGGATTGATAATGGTTGACAATGATGATGATGATGATGATGATGATATATACATTTTTTTTTATTTTTTTTTTATGATGATTTCGGGGACACAGTTCATCTTCTGACACTCAGATATAGTTGTCGATTTTTCTGTCGGATAGATTTTGGTTAATTAGGAAATATCGGGAAAGACCCAGATATAACACTTTGGCCCAATTAAGCGACTGTCCCAATTATGCGAAGCTTTATCCCAAATAGCTAATTTGGGATGTTCAAGAATTGTCCGAAATGAACTGCTACCCCGATTAACCGATGGTCGAATTAACCTGAATTTGATATAATAATAAAGTCACGTCTAATCGCTTGTACAAAGAAATAGGTCAATTAACTGTTTAGGACCACTGAGTTCAAACATTGCCAACATCTCCTTGCACGAGTAGGCTCCCGAGCCTTTTCTTTTTTCATTATTATTCCCTCAGTTTTTGGATAACCATTTGGCACAGGTATTGTGGATCTCTGAAATGTTGATGAATAATTGTTTCCACACTGCTAATCGATAGAGCGACATCGAAGCTTGTTACCTGGATAGCGATATGTGGAGTTTTACGTAATTACGTAACAAACAGCAGGGCTTGTTTTGTTTTTCGAGGCAGGTCTCCGATGCTCAGCCATTCTTATCTGAATTTTACCATCTATCCTGAACGGGCATGAGGCAGAGCTCCATATACGTAGGTCACTCAAAACGTAATGAGACTGACGTCATAGGGCCGAAACAAACCCACGCAGAAAAATGCAGCTGCCTATGGCGGAATACCTGCAAGGCCAGTCACGTTACGACGCGTCGTTACAGCGCTCCGCTAGTTCGTTCTTGTAGTAGACGGCGTAGAGTTCAGACGTGGCTCTGTAACCCAGTATGGATTTAAAACTGGAGCAAACAGCAGCTATAAAATTTTGCGTGCGTTTGAATACAAGCGCTACATAAACGCACGAAATTATTAAAACATCGTATAAGGAACATGATATATCCCGTGCAAGAGTTTTTTATTGGCACAAGAAATTTGCGAATGGTGAAGAGTTTCTGACAGATACGTCAGGCTCCGGTAGACCTTAGACATCGACCACGGAGGCTAACGACAATACCGTCAAGGTACTCCAACGCAAAGACCGCCAAATGACCATTGAGAGGGTTTACAGATGTTCATTGGTTCCGCTGATGACCCTGTGAGAAATAAATCGTCGAAGAGTCGCTCCAAACTGGATTCCGCACTTGCTCACGAATGAACACAAGGCAAATCAATGATGTCGAACACTCCGTGTTCACGAGACCTGGGGCCGTGTGTTTTTCACTTATACCCTGAAGTGAAAAAACAAATTTGTGGTGGTCGGTTTGCATCAAATACTGAACTGAATAATGCAGTGATGAATATCCTCAACCACGTATCACGAAAGAGCTTCGAACACACCTTCCGGAAGTAGATAAAAAGGTGAGACTGGTGCATTCAGGTAGATAGATAGAGAGAGAGAGAGAGAGAGAGAGAGAGAGAGAATACTGCGAAAGTATTTAAGTACGTTTACTGCACTACACTTCTGCCGCATGTAAAATCGGTCTCGTTACTTCTTGAACGACTCTCGTACTTGTGACAGATCGACGTGAATATTATTGCATGGAGCTGAATCCTTGCGAAAATGTAAAATCTTCTTTATTTAGCCCATGGCAGCAAAGCACATATTTCGGAGACCAAATTTTATACGCCATCAGCGAAAAGGGGAATGGTGATACGTCTTTGTTCTCAACACGTGGTGACATGTTTAAACAAGCTTTCAAATAAGTAATAACCTCGGTAATTTTGGAGGAGCGTGTGTTCCAGAACGGTTTTAAACACGTCTCGTGGTGTCATATTTTTTTTTTTTTTTTTTCGTGTTTTGCTACCATTGGAGATTTTTTAACACTGTAACGCAAGCTTTTCCGATATTTTAAATTTAAAAATAAACCCGTTAAACGCCCAACAGACAGCAAACAAAACAAAAACAAAAAATCCTCTACATTTCACTGTGTAGAAACATTTTGCAAGGAAAAGACTAAATTTGTGGCAGAATGTTTTTCCGCTGCTAAAACACAAGTGAATCATAACTCTCAACATTTGGTTGACAACATTTTGAAAAACATTTTGAAGCTTATAATTAAGGAATTAAAAGTGAACTGATTTCATGAAATTGAGTATAAAAGGTACTCTTCCGTTCAGTGTGTGTTTTTAAATAGAATGCTGTTTTAAACAGAATTTGTGTGAATTTATGTTTTAAGGGGAAAAAAGTTAAATCGAAATTCTGATTTTATTTATTTATTTATTTATTTATATTATGCTCTAGTTCACCCACGAATATAGGTCCTTTTTCTTCTTATTATAAGCAACCAGAAACTCAACTTCTGACTTTCTCGTGGGAAAGCAGTAGTAATGTTTCTGATTCATCGCGCAGCGATACTTATTTATAAATAAGCAGGTGCTGTTGACGTCTTCTATGTAGGTGCTGCTGTCATTAATTTTCTTGCCTACGTTCCGTCATTAATGTTTCTCTGGTGAAATAATCTGCATTTTATTTTTTGAATTCCAGTAATAAGTTGCTTGCATGCAACTGAAATGTGTTTCAAACATATTTGCATTATGCTTGATTAAAAACACATTTATTTTGGGTTATATGTGACCAAATAACTACCGCAGAACCAGCTAGATGGACAAAATTCAATAGCCAGAAATGATTCTTTTCGAATCTCGTTAATTTTTATTTTATTTAATTTGTCTTTACGAAGATTGCTGTTGTAGAACAGATTCTCTGAAATTGATTTTATCGTGAGCTAGTGAATCGATATGGCTTTTAGTTAAGTTTTAGGGATTTATCTTGCGCTGTTAGTATTGACCTAGAGTATTATAGGAATTCGCTCAAGATTAATTAGCATTATTATTGGACGCCCCACCCCTTTTTTAATTCTTAAAAAAAGAAAATAATTTAGCCATAGTTCGGTCGATTTGATTGAAACTGACGTACGTCTTTTGATACTGTATCGTACTATATTGATTAGATCCTTCTGATGCAAGAAATTACAGGATTTGTGTGTTTTTTAATGTTGATCATTTCTTAAATTCTGATATTAAGTCAGTTTGTCAATAACGTCGTGTAAGTTAATCGAGAGCGGTACAATGTTAATGTGTTTACAAAATTTAATTCCTTACTTTATCTTTTTTTCTTTTTATGTTCTGCTTTTTATTCTTCCTATTTTTTTAATTGTAGAAATAAGTGTCGCTCACTTTATAGATGTCATTTAGAATTTTCTTTTCAATTACTGCTTTTCGTTCTATCATAATAAATTCCCAACTTTCTTCTGAGATGGTAATACATCATCAGAACTGAAACCTTACGAAGGAAATATCGAACAGTGGATAATGTTTTAGTTAATTATCAGAATTTTTAGTGCATCTGCCTCTATAAACTGATATAGGTACATGATTCTGCTTCACGCATGCGGCAGTAGTTGGTTTCTTTTACCATATGCCTGACTTCGATTTCTTGGTGAATCGTATGTTTCTGTTACTGCTATTTGCTCCCTCTTCTGCATGATATGATTCAGAATTAAGAATGATTCGGCAGCCTTTGATAAAGAACTAGAAGGGCAATAATGCTTAGCTGTTACATTAAAAAAAAATGGTGTGATGTCACTAAAAATAACGTGCACCATAGTTTGCCGGTGGTTGTCCATTTTCTCCCGAAATTTCCGTTTTTAAAAGTTCCCGTTTATTTGAACTTCCGTATTTTCACAGATTTTCCGTAGTCAGAAAAGTCCATATTTTCCGTTTCAGGTTTTTCTGTATTTATACTGAAGTTTCGCAAAATCCAAGACCCAACATTTTTCAGCCTTTGCACCAGATAATCCTTTCGCAGTAGTCAGGATCGAGCTCCCGTCGTTGGGTTTTGTTCAACAGATATCGTGCGCCTTTAACCATTGAGCCAGAAACACTCTGGAAACAGAATCACATTCATCCTAAAACAAATTGAGCGACGGTAAAAGATAAAAAAGATGTCTCGTTAATTCGTTAATGCCAGTTATTTTCCCACAAATTAGGTATTTTTCATCGTGATTTTTCGAAACAACAAAATGTTTTGCAACTTGATCTTTGAGTTGCTAACGGTGGTCGTGAAACCTCCAATCACACAACTTAATCTTTTTAAACTGACAGTGACTTTCGTTTTTCTTTAAAAAGGAGGGAAATGTACTTTTTCATGGTGTTATTTCACGAAACTCCTAAGTATAAAATATACTCTAGATAGCTATTATAGCTTTTGTCTTAAGGAATCCAGAGACTGACACATAGACATCGTTTAATCGCCTGTAGAATAATTTAAGCACCCGGTTTCTTATAGTAACGATATATAATAGCTGGTGCACAAAATGGGAGAAATGAGAAGAAATATCCTGTGATACAGTAAAAAATTCATGCGATATACTATCCACAATATCCGATCTCGTTACGTGACTTCAAAATCAGTCCTTTGACAGACGATTGAAGTTTAACAGCTAATCAGACCTCAAGTATTCTCACCAATCGCTCCTATTACCGGTTATTTTATCGTCATACGGATACGAAAAAAGTGAGAACGGGGTTTTACCGTCAAAGAGAAAGGAATTGCGGAAAGGTTTCTAAAGATTCAAAATTTTCCCGTGGTACGAAAAATCCGTAAATTTCAAGTTTTTTTTCCACCATTTCAAAGTTTCTATCAGAAATATGCTTCTTTAATTCACGAAAGGAATGGCGAAAAGTGGCTAGTGAATTTCAGAATTGTTTTTACAGTGTAAAAACCACGTATAAGTGCCTTTTTTAAGTAAATCAATAGTCACAATTTAAAAAACACTCGATTATATTTTTAAATACGACAATCGGAGAGCACAGCGAAGCGAGTGCACGTAAGAAGCTCCGACACGTCTATTTAGATAGATGCCCGTAAAGCTCACGAAATTCACTCATGCGTTTGATTGGTGAAATTGGATGAAAATAAATTCCATGCAACTTCCTTTCTGCTTCCGACGAACTCGTACGGGCGTCGGCTGGGCTCATTACCATACTCCAGTAAGTATTCTAAGTTTGCAGAACGTGGGTCAGGTTGTCGATATCAGTTCAACAGGATGAATTTAATTCGCCTGTCATCCGCAGCAGGTGATTGGCGTTGTAAACGCGCTTAAGTTTTATCATTGAGTGACAAGCATACTTTCGTACTGAGTATAACGCAACTTTCAATATTTTGCTATTATTTCCTGAAATGGTGTGGAAACGCAACTTGTTAATGAAAATTAATTTATGAAATATCGTAGAAACACGATATTTCATAAATTAATTTTTATCAACAAGCAAAGTGAGTAGAACTTATACCGTCGTAGCGAGCAGAAGAACGCCACAAAGGTGTATATAAGATGCTGGTCGTCTGTTCGAGAGCGAAGTTACGGACCTATTGGGTAAAAACATGGATTTATCGAGTTTATGAAAGGCCAAATTGTGGTAACAAGAAGGCGAGATGCGTCAGTTTTGGAAACTTGGACATATGTGGGGGGGGTCTGTGAATCAAGTGTAGTGTTGCCAAAGTGGCGACACAGCTGTAAAGAGTGGATTGCACAATTAAACGACGGGTGCGTCGCTTTTCACAGGGCAGTCGACGCACACAGTTTGGCAGTTAATTGCCCAATACTAGATATGTCAACCGTGAAAAATATCCCTCGCGAATATGTGTCTAACGCTGGTATGGATGACATGAGCTACAAGAAGAAACGCCCGATATGTCACCTTCTTTTAACAGCAGTACATTGACGTAAGCTACTCTCCTGGTGCCCATAGCATGAAGGTTGGACGACAGAAGATTGGAAGCAGATGTGCTGGTCCTATTAGGCACGATATGTCCTGCACTCTGCCGATGGTAAAGTCCGTTTTTGGCGTCAGCAGCATTAGGCTCTAGATATCTTAAGCCTATTTAGTCCATATTTGGCGTTAGTAGCATAAGGTTATGGATCTTTTATGCTTCTCGAGTGCAAATTTGGCGTCCGCAGCATGGGGCAATGGATCTCTTGTCCGTATTTTCCGTCAGCAGCATGAGGCCGTGGATCTCTTATGCCTATCGAGTCCATATCTGGCGTCAGTATCATGAGGTTATGGATCTTTTATGCCTATCTAGTCCCATATTTTTCGTCAGCAACATGGGGCTATGGATCTCTTATGTCTATCTAGGCCATATTTTTCGTCAGCAGCATGAGGTTATGGATCTTTTATAGATCTCTTACACTATCTAGTCCGTATTTTTCGTTTGTAGCATGAGGCTATTGATCTCTTATGCCCATCGAGTCCGTATTTGGCGTCAGCAGTATGAGGCTATGGATCCCCTATGCCTATCGAGTCCGTATTTGGCGTCAGCAGTATGAGGCTATGGATCCCCTATGCCTATCGAGTCCGTATTTGGCGTCAGCAGTATGAGGCTATGGATCCCCTATGCCTATCGAGTCCGTATTTGGCGTCAGCACCATGAGCTGTGGATTTCTTATGCCTACCTAGACTGGCCTCCTTATTTAAGGCCCGGCTCCAGCATGGAGATTTAGTCTTGCCCGGGCTCAGTCTGGGTTTGAACATTTATGCAAATTTTCCATATATGAGTAAGGAAAAAATAAAGCATACTGTTGTACTCTTATTTGTATTTTCATCGTTATATAAGAATGTTAGTGCTTCCCGTTAATGTCGACCCCCAAAAAAGAGAGAGAGGAAGTTGTTATTATGTGCATCACATATTCAGGTAACAAAATGTCCTTCATTTTGTTTCCTAAGTGTATGAAGTTAATTTGTTTAGCTAATTAACCGTATGTCATTTTTTTTTCATTCCAAATTTATATTAGGATTTTGAATCATTTAATTTCATTATAAAATTATTATAAAATTGATGTCATTTCTTCAATACATGGGAACTGCATATTACTCTTTTGCTGACGGATTAGGTCCAATTAAGCATTGAGTAAATGTGCATATATAGGTCGTAGTGCTTTTTATTACATGGAAATTTATATTATTAGCTCTATTGGGACAGAGCTGGTCTGGACATTTATTTTATTTATTCTTTGTTGAAACTGTCACATGTACTCTTATTGATAAATATAATAACCTTTATTAGCAAATTATTAAATTTGACAGTTTTCGGCTAGTTAGAAGTTGTAAAATTGCATGTAATAACAGCATGGAACTTAGTGATACAGTGGTTTGGCATTACTATGGCTGCTCTAAGTAAATAAAGTTTATAAAAATACAAGTTAATGATTCGCAGTTCTATTAAATATATATACACTGAAGAGCAATTGAATTAGAGACAGCTGGCGTTATGCAAATGTGGCGCTGTGGGCGGCCCTGTAAACGGACACGACATGACGTATGCAGCGATCCGACAATATAATTAGTGATGCAACGGGAATCAGTAAGAGTCGGGCGCAGTATGGGTAAGACGAAGGATCTAAGCGCATTTGATCATGAGCAAATTGTCGGGGCCCGACGAATGGGTCGCTCCATCTCGGAAGTCGTGCAGGGACTGGGATTTTCACAAGCCAATGTGTCACGGGTGCACCGTGAGTACATCGAATCCGATAAAACCATCCCTGCAAGGGCCAATTGCCGTGGACAACAGCGTGTGGGTGAGCGGGGTCATCGTCAGCTAGCTCGCATTGTAACAGTGGATAGACTGGCCACAGTGCAAGAAATCACTCGGCAATTTAACGCTGGTGCACAAAAACTTGTAAACAGCCACACCATCCAGAACCATCTCCTCGCTATCGGGTACAGAAGCCATCGCCCCACGAGGGTACCGCGAGTGACCGCACATCACAGGGTGCAAAGATTAGCATGGACCCGGGAACATCGCCACTGGACCCTATACATGTGGAAAAATGTTGCCTGGTCTGATGAGTCGAGATTCACGTTGGTACATGCGGATGACAGGATACAAGTACGGCGCAAACCACATGAAGCGATGGATCCTTCTTGCCAGCAGGGTATTCTTCAAGCTGGTGGGGGTGGCATTCTCGTCTGGGGACTGTTTACGTGGACTGAAATGGGACCCCTGGTACGTGTGACATCGTCCCTCACAGGTCAACGTTACCGGGATATCCTGGACGACCATTTGCTCACGTTTGTGCGTCT
Organism: Macrothele yani; assembly: GCA_039090855.1. Lineage (NCBI taxonomy): Eukaryota > Metazoa > Arthropoda > Arachnida > Araneae > Macrothelidae > Macrothele > Macrothele yani. The sequence goes on along the minus strand of CM077027.1, from coordinate 153,316,080 downwards.
TCAACATCCCACTGGGGACCTTATCCTGCAACAAACAATGCACCGTGCCATCGCTCCCGAATTGTATCCGAATGGTTGGATGAACACTCCACCGACGTGACCTCGCTTCCTTGGCCAGCTAGGCCACCTGACCTCAATCCCATCGAGCACATCTGGGATGCCATCGAGAGAGTTGTTCGAGGCTCTGACTCCCTCAATCAAATCTTCGTGAACTGTGGGAGCTTGTTCAGGGGTCGTGGATCCGTATGGCTTCCGAACGCTTCCGGTGTCATGTCGAGGCCATGCCGAGACGAATCGCCGTCGTCATCCGGGCGAAAGGTGGTGCTACACGTTACTAGACAGGTATCTCTAATTCAATTGCCCTTCAGTGTATCATCATCATCATCATCATCATCATCATCATTGTCAACCATTATCAATCCACTGCTGGACAAAGGTCTCCCCAAGTTTCCTCCACAACGGTTTGTCTTGTGCCAGTCTCCTCCATGTCACTACCGCATACTTTCGAATTTCATCCACCCATCTTCCATGTGGTCTTCTTCTGGGTCTTTTCATGTCCCTTGTAATCCAATCTAAAATTTCGGCTGTCCATCGATGGTCTGTTCTTCTGGCAGTATGTCCAGCCCATTGCCATTTCAGTGTATATATATATATATATATATATATAAAAGAAAATAAAAACAAATAAAAAAGAAAACTAGTTATTCATCACTAGGATAGCTATACTAAAAATAGTAAAACCAACATTAAAATTAATAAGATTCTGATTAATCTATAGAAGCTCACTAAGGTGATTTAATACATGCAAAGATTATTAAATACACTGCTCGTGTATTTTATAATATTTCTCATGTATTCTGGAGAGTTAATTCTGCTCTTTCTGATCATACAGATCCACAGTCTTAAGTTTATATATTTTTTTCTCTGGTTAAAATATCCGCGCGTTGGTTTCTTGCTGTATGAGGAGGCCATCAGCCCCACCCTCACTGCCCCCCAGCAACTAGGGAGTGGCGGAAGAGGTCAGCCATGTTCTTCTCTTGTGAGGAGAACAGTTTTTGTCACACAAGAGGTAAGCTCTCTTCCTTGTTTTTGGGTTCTAGGTTTTATAAGTTCAATGTTTGTACTTCATGTACTTTTTCTCTGTTGTTTTTTAGCTTTTCAGCTTTTAGGCATTGGTTTGTCTGTTAACATTTTTGCGGGTTTTAACTCTTTCTCTTCTTTGTAACTTTGAGCGTCTTTTGGGGTACCTAGGAACAGAAGATGGCTAAGCTTGTTCCTTTTCTATGCGTTGTTTTTTCAAAGTAGTTAAGTTCTTAATAACTAATTAATTATGCACTTAAAGCACTGCTGAAATACTTTGTACATATTGCAACTAACTGTTTAAGGTATATAACTTTCACAAAGTTTTCTTTAGTTTATTATTATCTTTAACTTATTCTCGTTTTCGTGCTGTCATAAGTTGTAGAGTAGGGGTTTTAGACTCAAGTTTTCTTTCAAAAATCTGTTCGTTAAAAATTAATATTTCCTTTTTTAATTGCAATGTAAAAATTTGGATTTCTTTTGCATTGATTTTCAGGTTTAAATTCTCTCTCAAACGAACTTGGCATTTCGTTATGGCTGAAAATCATTTCTAATTATTATGTCACTCTCACAGCTTGAGTTCTCTTTAATCTTCTTCTCTCTGTTTAATAGTAACAGATGAAGAGCATGGGTCGGGCCAGGAAGGTTAATGGATGCAAGCGAAATTGTTAACTAGTGCTAGGTCATGCAACTCTACGGAGGACATGACATATATATATATTTTAAACTATTTTAGGTGGGAATGTTACTTGCATCTATGGCCTTGCAGAAACCCATTTCCAACTAGGTCTTTGTGGAAGTGAGAAAATGCAGAGTTTTTGCTGGTCCTTGATAAAGCCAAGGCTCAGTATTCTCGACACCTTCTACATTCAGTAGTTTTATTTTATTTTTTTATCTTTTCTCCTTTTACTCACACAGGTAGATACATAACCTTTTCTATGTTGTACTAGGTGTGAGTCAAAATTATATATGTATTTTTTTGCTTAGGTATCTTCTTTATAGAATGTGAATTCTGAATTTTCAAAACTGCTGCGTTGCGCGTTTTGATCTTCAGGTTATTTTGCAACCTTCGTTTTAAATTCTAAAGTTTTTCCTTAGTCTTCAGTTTTGCTCTTAAGTATGTGTATATATATATATATATATACAGGGTGGTCCATTTAAACCAGTACCATGTGATTTACTTATAACTTTTTTATAAATAACAACAAAATCATACAGTAAGTTGAGAATTATACATGTGGTATTGGAGAATCATTTTATCAAAGCAAATATTGGAATTGTCTTCCATTTTCTTGTAAACACAGTTGAACACGCCGCTCCATATTCAGTGATGTCTCATGTAGAGTACGAGCAGTAACATTGCCAATTTCAGTCGTGATTGTTTCACGCAATGCATCCAGTGTTTTTGGATGGGTTTTGTAAACTCTATCCTTTAAGTGGCCCCATAAAAAAAAAGTCAGGGGAAGTTAAGTCCGGAGATCGGGGTGGCCATATGTTTTTTGAAATTAATCTGTCATCAAAGAAGCTGGTTATGAGTTCCATTGAGACTTTCGATGTGTGACACGTAGCGCCATCCTGCTGAAAGTAGCCCTCTGTCAATTCAATGTCATCAAGTTGTTCCACAAATTCATTGAATATGCAGCAATAAACGTTAGTGTTGACAGTCTCAGAGAAAAAAATTAGGCCAATAATTTTCGTAGACGAAACCGCACACCATACACCAACCTTTTGTGAATGCATCGGTGTTTCACACATAACGTGTGGGTTTTCGGCAGCCCAGTATCTGCTGTTTTGCGAATTGACGTAGCCTGACAGATGAAACCAGGCTTCATCCGTAAACCATGTGATGGAGAGAATATCAGATCGCAAATTAAGAAAATTTTGAAACCATTTGCAGTAACTTACTCTCTTTCCCTTGTCCGGTTCCTGCAGCTGCTGGATTACGTGCACTTTAAATGGTCGAATATTCGTTTTTTTTTTGTTTTTTTTTTTGTTTTTTTTTTTTGCTGCCCTTTGACAAGTTCTGTATGAATACCCTGTCTGTTGGCTTAATCTGCGCAACGATTTCGTCGGAGATTAAAGTAAACGTTGCCAAACATCGTCCACACGCATTTGGGGCATCGGAGGGTGATGTCTACCGCTAGCGCTGAGAAGAGAACTGGTTTGCTGCAGTTTTTTTGCCATCGACAGAATTGTTGACTTGCTTGGCACTTTTCGAACTCCAAACTCTCTTCGAAATGCTCGTTGCGTTTTGATGACAGAATTGGTTACCCAATACGATTTCACTAAAAAAACACGCTCTGGAACAGAGTACTGCATGTTTCCGAATGCACGCAAGTGAATGACAACGCAACAACAAACAAATCACGAGCTGAGTTACAGTTACGGTTAACAATCTTCTTCACGGTGGCGATTTTCATTCTCCAGGAGTTGCTGCTTCTATTGAAAAAAGAAGTTCCTTGCGCGATCTCTTGCAAAAATGTAAGGTTTTTTCAGGGTACTGGTTTAAATGGATCACCCTGTATATAGCAAAAGCAAATAATGTGAAACACCAAAGAACAGATTTGAAATTCGTTAGCGCCAGAGGCTGCATAAGAGAAAGATCAAATAAGCCGACAAGAGGTCAGTCATCAATATGCTTCCCTACATTCTTTTATTCGGTACATTGCATAGTTTGAAGCTTGCCTGGTTCGGATGAAGTAATTGGTGACTGTTGGTCTTCCTATTATTTTTATTTCTCTTGTTCAAAATTTTGCTTTGTTTTGCCCTATATCATCATCATCATCATCATTGTCAACCATTATCAATCCACTGCTGGACGAAGGTCTCCCCAAGTTTCTTCCACAACGGTCTGTCTTGTGCCAGTCTCCTCCATGTCACCCCTGCATACTTTCGAATTTCATCCACCCATCTCCTATGTGGTCTTCTTCTGGGTCTTTTCCTGTCCCTTGGAATCCAATCTAAAATTTCGGCTGTCCATCGATGATTTGTCCTTCTGGCAGTATGTCCAGCCCATTGCCATTTCAGGGATTTAACTCTGATCATGATGTCTTCCACTCTTGTCATTTTTCGGATCCACGTGTTCCTCTTCTTATCTCTCCTGGTTACACCAAGCATGCACCTCTCCATGCCCTATATATATATATATAATTCTGGATATCCTTGTTTTCACAATGTCAGATTTTTATAATTAGTTAGTTGTTATTTTAAAACTTTAGGCAAAGAACAAAAGAGAGACTATCCTACCCATTCAGTTGTAACGTAAAACGGAAAATTAGTTTCAGCCTTACGGGCCCAGGTTAGAGCCCAAGACTTGATCTCAGAGCCCGCGCTGCCCGGATCCATGTCCGAGCTTTTTGGTATAGCCCGAGCCCATGCTAATCTCTAATCTAGTCCGTATTTGGCGTTAGCAGCATAAAGCTATGTATCCTCCTCATGCATGACATCAAGTATCAAGGCTGGTGGTGGACGCTGTAGGATATGGGGCATGCGTTTAGCTGGCGTGAAGTCTGACCTCTGGTGCGTGTGGATCAAATTATGGACATGGCTGCTACTAGGTACCGTCTGCGTACCACTTACAGTCCAAAATGTTATACTTCCACCCAGAGAGGAACGGATTTATCCTGGACGGTAATGTCCCATGTCATTGGGCCAGTCTCGTGTAGAAATATTATAATTCGACGAACACAATACAGATATAAGACATCTCGAAGGCTTGCTTGATCTCAATTACTTGAACATCTGTGGAGTGTTGTGGAACTCCATCTGAGGACCACTCAGCTTCATATGGGAGCTTCGGACAGCAGTACAAGCAATTTGGTTGCATATCCCCATATAATGAATTAGCTTTATTTTTCTTTCCGCTAAAGCTAATTAATATGAATGATTCTCTTCCTACCAGCTAGCTAATGATATACTTGTACTAAGCTTCAAAATAGTGAATTCAAAAGGGTGTTGTTACTAGTTAATTACGAACGTAAATAAAGTCTTAACGCTGGTTTATTTATGGTAATGAACTAATGTTATAAACCTAACAGCCAGACAGAGGTCTGACAAAAACTATGAATTGAGAAAGACTAACTTACGGCAACTTCTTTATTATAAGACTCTTGGTCATCTAAAGCACACACACAACTTGTTTTACAATAATGAAGAATCTCTCCTCATAACAACACAATCTCTCCTCGTATTACAAACGCTCTCCGTAAACAACAACGCTCTCTCATAACAACAACAAAAGCTCTCTCTAAGTCTCGATGAACGCGCCTATATACTAGCTACCACCACGTCATGACTTACACTCATTGCCAGATCTCATTCAGCGGGTGAAATAATATTTCGTTCAGTAAGAAGATAATTTACATAGTAAAATAAAATAACCAGAGATAGTAAAATCAAAAGGAAAGTGAATATGGAGTATACGTTACACCCACACAACTATACATACACCTTGTGAAGTCGATGCCATACACAATGGTGGCCGTTTTCTGAGTGAGAGGGACCAGGAAATATTAGGTAGATGTGCCGTACCCTAATCACGTAGGGTCAGTGTTAACCTGAGGCAGCCCAAAAGCATCCTGAATGTCTCTCACGGTTATGTCCAATGTAATGTTCCTGTAACACTGTTTGTTGTACTTAATATTTGTTTTCTCATCCCGCTTTCTTCGTTTCATTAGTAAGTCATCCGTCGTGGTGTGCGTGTGCAGAAACCCACGAATTTGATGCTGCTTCTAAGTCCGTTTGGAAATTGAATTAGCTCTTGTTTTCGTCTGTGAATTCTAATTACGTTTGAAGGAGGGTGGGGTTGATGAACTGTCATTGAAGTCCTTAGAGCATACAGGGACCCAAGGTTCTGCAATTTGCAAGTGTAAGTTCGCGGTAATCAATTAAGGTACCAGCCTTATTAGCTGACGTGCCGTTGAAAAGCTCGTGGACTAGTAGTCTCTATACTGTTAGCACTCGAGCGAGGAAGGGAACGAATTTCTGAAGCAAATTAGTCAGTTTTAGGTAAGTTTGTTGTCACGAACGCAGAATGGTGCTTGAATTATAAAAACAAAAAAGAAATAGATTTTGCTACACTGCTGGGCGAATAGCCACCTGTAGGCATATGGGAAGCAATTATGGTTCTAATGCCTCGCTCCTGTGGACGCGAGTTCGATTCCTGTATGCATGATTTAAATTATATGCTTATTGTTACTGTTCTGGTGCTGTCCCTTCACTGGAAATTTGTAATTCTCATGATGGTAGTAATTCTGTTGTTACGACTCTGTCGTCACTGGGGGATTGGAGTTTAGTAGTAGTAGTAGTAGTAACAATCTATATATTAATTCTATAAGGTTTTTTACTGTGAGTCCTATTTTGAGAGAACAGCTGAACGTAAAGATATGGTTGAGGTATCGGAATAAAGGTCTTACCATGTAGATGTGCCAGTCGAATAGAAAAATGAGATTGGGGCAACGGTTCTGGCGTTGTTGGGCGGCAAAGTTCCCCTGTAAAGTCTATGGAAGAAGCGTGCGGTTGGCATTCGATCGCTTGCGGTTGACTCACGCGCTGTTGAAGGCGGAACCATGGTGGGATTGAGATAGTCTAAAGTCCGATGTCTCTTTTTTGAGCGAACCGTTGCGTAAAAAAAACGCTAGCAGGCATTGATATCAAAGATCTTCTTATCGGAACAGCAAACACTCTCGAAGACATGCCTCGCGTTATGCCGTTGGACTGTGTGATGTATATATACAATTTAATATTCATTCGATCCAGTTTATTCACGTAGGTAAGACGTTTCCCATTATGTAAAGATGTAAATAAACATTCCGTTGACCATTGTTAGTGAAAATATTACGAGCGACGGCTGATAGCCCATTGAGTTGCTCACGGTGGTCGTTAAACCTCCAGTCAAAAAAAAAAAAAAAAAAAATCACGAGCCTTGACTATTGTCTTTACTGAAGTGATTGAATGAATTTGTCAATCAAATAAAATTTACATTAGTTGTTTCATATGAGTTCTTTTCAAAAAAAAAAAAAAAAACTAGCCGTCGATTCCGACGGGTTTCGTCTAGTAATAGTAATAATAATAATAATTTAAATATAGTTTTGTTTTCAGCCGTGGTTCACAGATTCATACATTCATAAACGATGGGGACAATTTTTTCACAGGACGACTCAATACCGTTGATTAATACATAACATCCGTTAGATAAAATACATTGCATATGTTTGTATGCAGTTCTACATATAGATGCCTAATGAAAACCAAGAGACAAACCGGATTTCCTCTAATACCGTTGGTATAGTTACGCCAGTATTGTTCGGTCGCGTCAGAACTCCTTTAGTGAGGACATGATGCATCTCTAGAGGCCTGATTGACATTTGTCTCTCTTTGTAATACTTGTATATATTTATGTATAGAGTGTCCCAGGATTCGTTAGATACTGAAATATATTTTGATCTGATGAATATATATTGTGATGCAACAAAAGGCAATAAGAAGCTAGTCAATAGAAGCTCTACCAGTAATTGCGGAACTTACATTCCCCCTTGTGTTTCCGCAGGAGAGGGAAGTAAAAAAAAAAAAAAAAAAAACTCGGAAAACTTTTTTTTTTTCTTTTTTTATGTAAAAGTTATGCCAAACAACATCTTGTGTACAAGCCTATATTGCAAACAGCTCTTTATCGAAAACAAGATTAAAAGTCACTGAAATATCGTGAAATGGCAGGGTTCCAAAGTTACGCAAATCTAGTTCTCCCTTGGCTCACTCTGCACGAGTGTAACTGATTTTCTAGTTATTTGGGGAGTAGCGTTCCCACTGCACGAGCTGCCCTTCTGACCAAACATCTTGCCTCGCAATTGGGTGATTTCATATTGCAAGAAAAGCTGTTCATCCAGCTGTTGGGCAGTCCTGAGCCGACTTTTCCCATATGATCCCGTTAGTCTTTTGTTGTGATCTTGACACACGTTAGCCTGAGGTTTCTTTTTTTATTAAGTTTTGATGTTATTTTTGTTGCTGTTTAATAATCCGTTGGAGTAGCCCACTCGGGCCTTTTTGCCAGTAATCGCAAGTCATTGAAACAATTTCTCACGGGGTTCAAAATATCGAATAGTAACACCCAAAGAAACACGCTGCATTAAAGAACAAATTTCTCATTAAAAATGTACAAGAATAAACGAATGAAATGCAAATCGATGTACAAGAATAAACGAATAAAATGCAAATCGATGTACAAGAATAAACGAAAAAAATGCAAATCGATGCACAAGAATAAACGAAAAAAATGCAAATCGATGCACAAGAATAAACGAAAAAAATGCAAATCGATGCACAAGAATAAACGAAAAAAATGCAAATCGATGCGCAAGAATAAACGAATAAAATGCAAATCGATGCACAAGAATAAATGAATAATATGCAAATCAATGCACAAGAATAAACGAATAAAGCGCAAATCGATGTACAAGAATAAACGAATAAAATGCAAATCGATGTACAAGAATAAACGAATAAAATGCAAATCGATGCACAAGAATAAACGAATAAAATATAAATCGATGTACAAGAATAAACGAAAAAAAATGCAAATCGATGCACAAAAATAAACGAAAAAAATGCAAATCGATGTACAAGAATAAACGAATAAAAAGCAAATCGATGTACAAGAATAAACGAATAAAATGCAAATCGATGTTCAAGAATAAACGAATAAAATGCAAATCGATGTACAAGAATAAACGAATAAAATGCAAATCGATGTACAAGAATAAACGAATAAAATGCAATTCGATGCACAAGAATAAACGAATAAAACGCAAATCGATGTACAAGAAGAATAAACGAATAAAATGCAAATCGATGTACAAGAATAAACGAATAAAATGCAAATCGATGTACAAGAATAAACGAATAAAATGCAAATCGATGTACAGGAATAAACGAATAAAATCCAAATCGATGTTCTCAGTATGTTTCCCGTTTTAGCATAGCTGATTTCTGAAAAAGATTTTCTTTCTGTATGACATCCTCCCACTTTTTTCTTTCGGGGTTTAACGTAAGCAACTAAGTCAGAGATCTAGTACCACTGGTTCCTGCCCAGAGAGCGAGACAACGCCGTAAAAGTGGGTTTTCCTACCAACGGGCTTGATACGCAGTGAAGAACGGAAAACGCTACACAATCACGTCGGGCACTGCGTAACGTAATGCGCTGGCGTGGAGTGTATTCCTCCACGGGGAAGACGAGGACAGAATAAGCCAGTTGTGATCCAACAGTGTGAAGACATCTACTCGTGTAACAATGCAGTGCGTTTCAAAAATTATAAAAACGTTTGTTTGAAAGAAGAAACTATGTGTTTTATGGCTTGTCAAGTACTTGGAAAAAGTGGAAGAAGAGGAGGGTTACATACTTGAACGGTTGCCCAAACGAAAACCAGTTGGTGCGATGTATTTATGTCGGGAAAAAGAAGGACTGTACAGAAGTTTGATAGAAAACCATTTGCTCGATGATGAACTTAAGTTTAAAGCATATTTTAGATTCACAAGGGAGCAGTTTAATTTCATTTTGACTTTTATTGAAGATAAAACAGCCTGTAATTCATATAATCGAGTGAGGAAGCCACTCGATTTGTAACGTATACTCTCGATTCACTTTCCTTTTGATTTTTACTATCTCTGGTTATTTTATTTTCCTATGTAAATTATCTTCTTACTGAACGAGATGTTATTTCACCCGCTGAATGAGATCTGGCAATGAGTGTAAGTCATGACGTGGTGGTAGCCAGTATAAATAGGCGCGTTCAACGATACCTAGGGAGAGCGTTTGTTTATGTGAAAGAGAGCTTTTTGTTGATGTGTGTAGGGAGAGCTTCGTTCTATGTGATTAGGTTTTTCTTCATTATTGTGATACGATTAGTGTGTGTGGGTTGGATGATTCAAGAGTTTATCTAATAAAAAGTTGTTCTAAGTAAGTACGTTTTTCTCAGTTCATAGTTTTGTCAGATCTCTGTCTGGCTGTTAGGTTTATTTCATTAAGTGTTATTAGTAACAACCAGAATAAGACTTTATTCATCTTAATTACTACTACAACATTACTACCAGTTATAAGCTTGTTCATTATTATTACTACATTACTAGCAGGAAAGTTTATTCATGATATAATTAACAAACAACAACCATTTGAACAAACATTTGAAGAAGCATTAGCTTAGAAGAAACTTAAATTCATTATAGATTATATGAATTACTGGACACCTGCAGAAAAACTTGCCCTCACTCTGAGGTAAGTAATTAGTGGAACATGTATAAGTAAAACAAATATTTGTGTAATTGCGGATCATTTTTTTTATTAAGTATGTATACATTAGAAATTTTTCTACATTAAAAAATTTATATGAAACGGTAATTCTGAAAAAGTCATTTTTAACGGTGTAGAATCCACAAAAACCACGCATTGAAATAGGATAAAAATTATGCCTAAAGTATTTATTTTTACCCATTACTGTCGCTGAGGACGTATGGAAAAGCGTCTCTGAGGATGTTGCTTTCTTGAGCTGAATACTGTTCCTTGAAATAGGATTTCCACCAACCAATTCTATCAACTGCTCATCCTCGGAAGCTGAGAAACGATCCAATGGCGTTGTTAAAAATAATACAGTAGTTCGGTTTTGTTTGATTATTAATAACCTATCTTGGTGAATGAATTGTACTAGCGCTCTACGTGCTACTCAATTGACTGCTCACAAAGCAGTCGTCTTATCACGCCGGGCGTCTCACGTCGGCGGAGAACAGGGTTCTTTCCATTGTACAAGTAGGGAGAGTAATGCGCTCGACGTTTTCCGTTTTCCGCTGCGTATAAAAGCCGTCGCTAGGAAAAACCCGCCTTAAAGCACATATAACTCCCATTCCTCGCGTGAGACTCGAATCTGGGCCCAACTCGAGCGAATAGCCAGAACCTCGTGCTTCTAACCACACAACTAACCGGACGGCTTAACTCTTTTCCTCAATAAAAACATCCTTTAATATTCTTCGAACCAATATGATATCGTGCGGGTATGGTACTGCTTGGTATTTTGCACCATTTGGTCTGCACTCAACACTTCGCATTCCACCGAAAATCTAAAGATTTCAAAATCGGTATAGAAACGATTTTCCAAATTGTGCGTTGACCAGTGCAAAAGCCATTCCAAATCGCATCCCACCGAAAATCTAAGGATTTCAAAATTGGTATAGATACGATTTTCCAAATCGTGCGTTGACTAGTGTAAAAGCCATTCCAAATCCAAGTAATTTTCAGATATTTAAAATGAAGTGCGTTACCATGGATCAGTTGCGTTCCTCGTAAGAAAACAACGTAATGCGGGAAATTGGCTTTTCGCGATGTGTTTTTTTTTTTCCACGGGGAAGGGAAAATGCGCAGATTCGAGCTATCTGACAGAAGAATAGCGGAGAATGTTCCTGACTGATTCCTGTTGTCGAGTGATTAATGGGTAACCGTTTTATGATCAGTCACTTCCGTCTGTGAGCATTGCTGAAGTGAGCATTCCATCCCTGCTTCCCGTTCCGCATCTCTAGATCATCCCCGATGCCGAAACACCAGACTCGGCGGCGGCGCTGATTTAACTCTCTCTCTCTCTCTCTCTCTCTCTCTCTCTCTCTCTCTTATTGAAATATGATCGCAGTAACCCTAAAGCTCCTGAAAATGGTGAAATCTATATCTGCTGGCGAATTTTCACGTTGCGTCAAAATTTAAACTGTAGCAATCATCAGAAAGAATGATCGCATCTGCGAGTTTTATGGCACGTAAATTCGACACGTTCTTTAACGTAAGAGGATTTATCAATGATACATTACAATAGCGTTAACACCTGTCTGCATTACAAAAGTATTTCGTGAATCCATCCCGTAGCCGACAGCAGATGTGTTCTGTAATATTCCAACAGATAAGACCAACTTGTGCCTTATTTCTTACTTATGCATCATTGCACAGATAAGAGACTTGAAATGTAGATTGGAGAGTTTATTGTTAGAAGTGCTGAACGGTAGGCTAAAATATAACATAGTATTTCACATTTTATAACAAATATACTCTGCTGGCCACCCAAAATGCAACACCAAGAAGGAAGCATCCGATTGGCCTGAAATTCGCAGCATGCGTCGCCCGCGAGAGGACATGCATACGATTAGCATTGCAGGGCATATGCAAATCATGTGCGCCCGGCACGCCACCCAGAAGCACTATAAGAAGGGTGTACAGAAGGCAGGGTGTAAGTAGTAGAAGTGGGAAGCTTCCTGATGCCTCGTCGCAGAATACGGCAGTCATTCCAGCACGTTTCGGAGTTCGACAGAGGACGAATAGTGGCTTATTGCGACCGCGGTTTATCGTATCGAGACATCGGCGCCCGTGTGGGACGACATCCAGCCACAGTGAGGCGAGTATGGATTCGGTAGGTGCAGGAGGAACGGACGGACCGACGTGAGCGATTGCCGCAGCCGTGGTACACCACCGAACGACAGGACCGGCATGTTGTGCGGCGGACATTGACGGCTCGCACCGCCACATCACGAACGTTAGCGCAGGAATTAGGGTGTGTTGCGCAACAACCTGTGTCAGCACGTGCCATTCGACGTCGTCTGCAGGAGTGGGAACTTGTCGTACGGCGCTCATTGCTCCGATTACCATTGACGTTACACCACCGGCGAGTGCGGTGGCAGTGGGCCGTTGATCACCGCACCTGGACTACGGAATGGCACGACATTGTCTTCTCCGACGAATCCCGCTTCTGCCTGCAACACCACGATGGTCGGATCCGCGTGTGGCGGCACCGCGGCGAAAGACTGTATGACGCCTGCATTGTGCATCGCCATACCGATCCGTCGCCTGGCGTTATGGTTTGGGGCGTAATTGGATATGACACCCGCATCCCTCTGGTGCGTATAACCGGTACACTGAACAGCCACCGCTACATCTCCGTCGTTTTGGAGCCTGCCCCTGGTTCTCCTCGGTCCATTGCCGCCACACACGCATCACTGTCGTGGCGTTATGTCCTGTCCGAGCCGCAATGCCGCGGTACGAAAATGCGTCTTCACGCAGACCAATCATTCGTTCCCGTTCAAACTCTGTCGTATGGGGATATTGCGCCCTCCATCGCCGCCGAGGCATTCTTGAATCCTGTAGACCCTTTTACAACTCGCTGTCCGCAACGCACTACTGGTGTGTGTCCTAAACAGCCTTCTCTGTATACCCCTCACTCGACTGTTCAGAGGGCGCTGCTGGGCCCAGACATGCGCAAATACTGCACTTCTAATCATTTGCAAGTCCTACCCTGCTCTACACATCCCGTAAGTTTCACGTGAATACCATCATTCCTTCATGGGGTTGCAATTTTCACAAACAGTAGTTTATCTTTACACTCAGCATGGTTCACAACTGCCAAGCATATTTAGCCTTTGGAGTGAATCGTGCTTCTTATTGGTGTCCTCTGTACCTTTTGACAACATTGCAGCTTTTGTAATGTACACAATTTGTTTACATTATTTTCAATACTCCAGAGTCCACTAACGCGGAGCTTTACAGCCATTCAATTGGGGCTTGGCATTCATCTTTGCTAAAATTAACTTTGTGTGCGGCTTCTCGGCCATAGAAATCCATTTCCTTTAACAGTAATTAATTTCGTGCATCAGAGATCCTAGTTATATTTATTTTACCGTCTATACACGATGAAGATTTTGAATCTAAATATTCAAATCTGAAAAAGATCTTAAAACCACCTGCAACCAGATAAATATCTTTATTTGGTCATTCACACACTACTAGATCTTTCAAAACGCCAAGCGTTTCATCTTCAGGTATTAACTGATCAACAAAAATTAGAAACTTTATGTTTATATTACAGCAGTTCAAAAAATAGGTAACGTATTTTATAATCATTCGCGTGATGTCAATAGCGCGTGAGTTGTTACTGAGTATCATACTACTGCAAGTGTTATTGGCTCGTACATTAACAAGTCAAAAGAAAGTCTTAGCGAGTATTTTTATTGGGTTTGACTTCCCCGAAATAATGTAGTCCATGGAGTCGGGATCGTGATGGGTTGGTCCTCGTTGCAACACTTTTTATCATATTCGTAAATAAAAAGACTTTCCATAAGCAGCAGGGATCTTCTAGTGTTAGTTGTTGCCAATATTTTAGATTCATTCCATACCGGGGTGTGCGTTCCTTTGTTTACTGTTCTAGATAACGCAGATTCTTCAGAGTGAATGTAATATAAACATAAAGTTTCTAATTTTTGTTGATCAGTTAATACCTGAAGATGAAACGCTTGGCGTTTTGAAAGATCTAGTAGTGTGTGAATGACCAAATAAAGATATTTATCTGGTTGCAGGTGGTTTTAAGATCTTTTTCGGATTTGAATATTTAGATTCAAAATCTTCATCGTGTATAGACGGTAAAATAAATATAACTAGGACCATTTCCTTTAGCTCTCGTCGAATCGTTATAGTGCGAGTGTTGCAACCGAGAACAGGCGGTTTTGTCGCACCACCCGCTTTAGCACTCGATATTCGCTCCCCTGTCATTTTACGTGACCTGCCAGGTTGCGATTGAGCTGTTGTTGCGTTAGGGGTTTTCATTTTGCAGTCATCACTTACATTTGATTGGGGTATCGGTAGCAGTGCGGAAATTTTCTGAACTGAATTGTTGCTAAAATGACATCCTATGACCGTTCCACTTTGAAAGTCACTGAGCTGTGCCTTACGGGGTATTCTACTGTTCATGCTTTTGTATGGTGTTTTCCATTCCACGTGCGTCTTTTGTACATGTATGGGCCACGGACGTGACGTATTTGGGCAAATCCACTACTCGGAAAGGTGTGTCTGGATGCTTTTTTTCATATAGTGTATGTGATATTAAATGAAGAAACTTACGTTATGTTTTATATATTTTTCCACGAGGAAAGAGGGTAAGAGGGCAAATTCGAGCTATATAACTGAAGAATAGACAGGAGAGAGAGAGAGAGAGAGAGAGAGAGTGTGTTAAGAGGATCGTGGAGCGCGCTCGTTTCTTGTTAGTCGTCTAAGCTATACCCAAGTCTCAACTGAGGCATAAATGGTGTGTTGTCTTCCGATAATTACTTGCTTGCTCTCTCTCTCTCTCTCTCTCTCTCTCTCTCTCTCTCTCTCTCTCTCTCTCTCCTTTCCCTGGTAACAGTGTTCCCGAATTACCGACGGGCGACTACTTGTGGACATAAAAATTGCATGGTGGTCGGTAAACTCAAACGAAAGATACATTAGAGCCGATAGTTGAATGACTTAATCAGCCTATACTATTCCATGACCTTGATATAGTAAAAAATTAACTGTCGCCATGCTGGTCTTGTCTAACTTCTTGTACCGATGCGGAAATGATTTTTGTAACACAGCACCCGGGCACGGCGCTGAATGCCAGTTTATTTGGTACATCTACCTAGCGATGTTTTGCTTCTCTCTTGGCCTACAGAATATCCCTCAGGACATGAAACATATTAGATGCTGGACATGTCATACGGAAATGTTATTATACTATGAAGTAACAGTCGAGTTCCGCAGCTACTACAAATTGAATGTGGGGGGGGCACAGTCTTGCGGCGAACATTCCGTTCAATGGGGTTTAAATAGCTGGGACTGTGTAGGCTACTTAAGCAAGACAAATTCGTCAGCATCTATCTGGAACCATTTCCTTGACCGTACGGAACTTGTAAGCGGGTGCATTATTATTATTCCAGACGTTTTCATCTGATTGAGGGTAAACCGTTGCCACGGATAAATTTGGTCGGCGACGATGTTCAGTTTTGCCGTGGCGTTCAGTTGTTCTTCGATGGTATCATCCTATCATCCACATGATGCTGAAAAAACGCTTGATTCTTCTGTCCAGGTGACATTTATCCTGAACTCAATGGCCCAGTGTCGATGATTCCGCCCGAAATGGAGGACTGCTTTTGTATTCTGTGATGACAACATCGTCACTGGACATGGTCATCGGCTATTATCGCCTATCACAACATGGTCCGATTTCTGGTTTGTTCGGCGATTACTCTCGGCACAAAAGTGGGGAGAATTTTTTTGGGTTGTGCCGATTCGCTCGCTTGTACGATTCTTGCCGGTCTTCTTTGACTTCCGTGATCCACCAGCTGTTTTCATCCACAAGATCTCCGATTGCTGGAAGAGTTTGCCACGTCGTAGTCTTACGATGTGTGCGAAAAGCCCAGGAGAACGTCCGTTCGGGAAATGTTCTAACCAGCGCTCCTGGCGCCAGCTATCAGTGCTGAGACGGGCCGAGCCCGAACCCGAAAGCCCGAAGTGAGCTCGGGCTGCAAAATACTTGCTAGAGTTCGGTCTCGGGCGGGCTTGGGCTCTGAGAGAGGGAGATAATTTTCTTCCTTTTTCTTTTAATATGATTTAGCACGCGAGACTTTTTTTTTACACTTTCTAGTTGTTAAATAGAATTCTTCGGCAACTAGGTCTAGATGGGGAGTAGGAATTTGGCAGGGCTATTGATTCCTGATTTGGGTAACAAATACCATTGGCCATGAATTACTGTATTTCTGCGAAGCAAAAATTTCTTCAAGAATGATAGATACAGTAATAGATAGCACGGTGACTGAATTTACGCCCCTTAACCTCCAAGCGGTAGCTTCCTCCTAATTCTGTTCAGCCCCGAAGCCTTTGAGGAAGAAATAAATCCCTTCCCCCATTCCGCAGTTGAGAAAAACATCAAGTGATTGAACGGGAAGGAAAGAGTGGAAGTCTAGAAGAGGAGATTTTTTAATGCCTAAAAAGGTTAATCATAGTTTTCGGGCTCGTTCGAGCCCGAGCAGTATCTTGAAATATAAAATTCGGGCTCGGACGGGCTGGGGCTCTTAAAATTGAGCCCGAACTCAGCTCTGCCAGCTATCATGCCACTTTCAAAATCGTTCCCGTCACGCGTTTTGCCCATTCAGGCCCTAAATCGAAGTTTGGGTAATGCTCGACGAACTAGTCGGCCCTAAACCGCGCTCATTTGCCGTTATACGAGTTGGGTTGAGCTATTTATTTGAGAAACGCAGATGAAATGCACCTAATAGGCTGGCTTCTCAGTGTGTGCGAGTGTTTGTGTGTATGTGTTTAAAGCAGAGGATCGTTGAAATGTGTTTAAAGCAGAGGATCGTTGAAATGTGTTTAAAGCAGAGGATCGTTGAAATGCGTTTAAAGCAGAGGATCGGGACATTTGAAAAATTATTCACACTATTCAAAAAGCGATTTCGCACATGTCCCATACTGGCACCTTAAGGGAGTCTAATACACTGTAAAAAATTAACTGTAGATTTTACGGTTTTAAACCGTTTTCCAGGGTGCCAACACAAAACTGTAAAATCTACTGTTAGCTTTGCTCCAACACAATCAACACATTCGTTCCAGCCAAATTTTTGTGTTTTCGTGATTATTTGGACTGTGACTCGCTCCAGCCAAATTCTGTGCTGTTTTCTTCATTAAATGCAGTGTTGGAGCAAAGCTATAGATTTGCTCCAACACTGCATAAAACTGTAGATTTTACGGTTGTGTGTTGGCCCCCTGGAAAACGGATTAAACCCATAAAATCTACAGTCAATTTTTCACAGTGTAGAAGTAAAAGATCATTATAACACGGCCATCCATCAGAATAGCCTGAATTGGCTAATTTACTGTCCATGTAGCATCAGTTTAGAAAACTTGAAAATTGCATCGCCCCGATTTCTTAGTCCACAAATAACCCGTATTTTTAAGTACACGAGTTAACCGTATCTGTGCCAAATTCCTGTGTCGCTCATTCAAAGAACTGTTTTTGATTTTCCTGGATTTAGCACCTGTTACATTTGCATTCATATGCATACCTAGCCGAAATAAACACATAAATTGAATATTTAACCCCATTTTCTTTTTTCTATTTCCAAGTGAAAGGATCTTGCATATGTGCTGTAATGAATATTCGCATGACATTTTTTTTAGTTTTCCTGCAGATTATACTGCACTAAGAAGAACACAATGCCATCGGAGTGCTTTTGTGAGTAAAGAATGGCGCCCAATTATGTGTATTATATCCACGTAGAGACCAGGTACCTTATACACACGCGCAGTGCAGTGAGGACAGAACTCCCAGAGCTGGAACAAAGGTTTGCGTTGTGGCCTTCAGCGAAATGGCTGTTTAAAGTTTTATGGGTCGCTGCACATTAAAATGACAACCGAGGTAGAAGAGCGTCATTAAAACAATGTATGGCTCTTACCCAAAGCGTGGAATCCATAAATTGAAAGACACGTTCATGTTTGCTGCTGCTAAAGTACCTCAATAGTAAACCGTAAAACCAATCCAGAATTGTTTGTCTTGAAATCCACAAGAACAGTGCCGGCCCCCGACCCCCTTCCTTTTTTAGTGCATGAGAATTTCTAATACCCTTAATACTCATTTTTTTTTTTTTTTTTTTTGATGACCCGGATCTTTGAAAGCTCTTTATCTAATAAACTGAACATAAACTCTAATTCTAAAAGAATGTTTTACTATGTCTGTAGCTTTTATATACTTTGGGATATTTACTTTTGATGGTTGTAGGCAAAATTTACGTTTAAGGTTTAACTCTGAAATTTTAAGCTTAACTTGGTGACTTCGCCCCGATAGCGGTCTAAGCGCTGGTCGTCCAAGAGCCGTGGTTCGAATCCCGGTGAGACATGGATGTTATGTTTGCCTCACGGAACTGGCTCTATCCTTTCCCTGGAACCAGTGGTCCTAAATTAGGGACGGCGACTGTTGTTATAGCCCATCGAGTTGCTCGCGGTTGTCGTTAAACTGTCAAACAAAACAAAACAAACAAAAAACCTTAGTGACTTAAATGTCGCTTTCCCGGATTACTTTAACTGGTTCGTTCGTAACTGTAATCTTAACTACTCACGAATATTACTTTCAGATAACGGCCATGATAACAGAACTCTGCTTACTGGAATCCAATTATATAATACTTCATTAGCTATCTAAGCACGTCACTAGTTTCGGCGCCCCAGCCGGGGGGGGGGGGCTGCCCTCCAACTGATCCGCTCATTTGCACC
Organism: Macrothele yani; assembly: GCA_039090855.1. NCBI lineage: Eukaryota > Metazoa > Arthropoda > Arachnida > Araneae > Macrothelidae > Macrothele > Macrothele yani. The sequence continues at coordinate 153,296,933 of CM077027.1, read as the reverse complement.
ATCCTGCAAGTTTCCGTTAGATACTAGTCGTTCTTTTGGTGCAATACGCAGGGTAATTCAAAATGATTCATCCGATTTCATTAGATCATAGCTCCTTAAAAATCAAGGTTTTAATAGCGTAACACACATTAAAATGAAGAAAAACGCAACGAGTTTACGAATGTAACCGCCAGATGGCGCAATGTAAGCCGTGTATCTGCACCTGGGCGGAATAGTGTCATTGTTCTGTGCGGTTGCTCGTGCAAAGGTTTACGGCCCTTTCTTTTTCCAGAAACAAACACTACAGGGACGTCGCTGGACTTCGAAATCAAGTTGGGCGAGTATTATTTTTCCTGGGGCAAGTTTGATAGCAACTTTATTTACGAAACACTGAAAGGAAGAATTTGTAATGCTTTTGCACTACCGGCTAGAAAGGAATTCGCGCAAGCTACACCCCTCCTTCTGGACACACACACACAGACACACACACACAGATCTGACTAGAGTTATGCTGCTGTTGGTAGAATGTCGTCTTTAACTTTCTTTTCTTGCTGTGAATGCATTGTCTTAATTCACTTTTCAAAATTTAACATTTTTGCTTATGAAAATACTTGAACAATTTCTTTTATGGAAAATGCCCTTTTTGTTTATGTAAAAGAAATTTTGGCATCGTAACACGCAGACACAACACCTAACCCCTCCTGAACTTTTTCCTGCAAGCTAGGGACCTTACCTTGCGCTTCTCTCTTCCAAGCAGTCGTCAGCCACGCTCTGATCCCTCACTGCCCGGGAAGACAGCGCTGGTATAGGCTTTTTTTTACTTATTTATTTGCTGATTTAACTATGTCCGTGAACAACGTCTCAAATGGCTATAAGCAGTCGCCCGTTTCTAATTTAGGGCCACTGGCTCCAGGGAAGGGAGCGGGCCACTGCCTTAAGACAAACACAACATTCGTGCCTCATAGGATTCGAACCCAGACCCATCTGCCTCAATAGGATTCGAACCACCAGGATTTGAACCCAGTCCCGTATATCAGCCTCACCAGGATTCGAACTCAGACCCATCTCGGACAAATTGTCAAAAGCCAGCGCTTAGGTAACTGCGACAACGGAAACATTGCACTTTCTGTATTGGAATTCCCTACTTAGTAGCACAAACAAACAGCAAAGCAATAAAGTAATAACCTCCCTCAGTGAATTCCTATCAATCCTCTTCATTCGCCCCTTGCTTTACTAACGAAAACTAAAGATTTGGAAGAGTGGAGAACAATGAAATATTCATGGACCTGCAGAAGCTATTTTGATAACCTTTGTACGGAGAAGTAAACAACGCACTTCCTGGCAAATACGTAGAGCTGCAAGACGAAAAACACAAGCCTTATTATTACTTGGGAAAATCCAGATCATATTTTAAAGTTAAAAAGAAATTGGAAAATTGCTCATCTTGAACAGGGTGGGATCAAGCCTACTCTCGCATCCCCTTGGCGACGCTCTACAGTTCGCTCGCTAGATCTCTGGACCTGACCTCTTGTGATTTTTTCTTATTGGGATATGTTAAAGATAACGTGCGTGCGCCTCCATTGCCCGCAACGCTAGATGAACTCAAAGTTTGCATTCATAGTGCTCTGCAGTAGTTGACAACAGACATGCTTGATCACGTATGGCAGGAATTTGATGAACGCCACGACGTAGTTCGTGTAACGAAAGGAAGTCACATAGAAGATTTATAAGGTATGAAAACAAAATTTGGACAGTTTTTTTTCTTAATCTTGTGTACATTTATCGCAGTATATTTAGAAACGCGTGGAATACAGTCATTTGAAATCGGATGAATCATTTTGAATTACCCTGTGAAATAACCAGCTTGGAAGACAAAATATTTTATTTATTCTTATCCTTTAAAGCTCACTCACAAAATCAAAGCTGATTTTCCCTACCGTCATTTGGTACGTGAAGTTATTAAAAGTTACGGTAAAGTTACCCTATGTGGTTTATATTTTAGCGTGTGAACAAAAATATTTTGTTTATTAATTTTTATTACTGAAACCCCAAAATCAGAAAATCATCCCCAAAATCAGAACCGCTGTTTTTCCTTACCGCTGATCTACAGCATTAAAAACAGTAATACCATGTAAAGGTATAACGCAGTCAGTGTAAGACATCGGTTTCGAAACTTGTCGTCAACCCTCCTCCATTTAATTTCTTAGAAACTTTGAGGCATCTCCATATTTTTTCCTTCACCATCACCGAAAAACCTCTTTCAAAATAAAAAAAATCGATACTTAAAGCAATTTAAAGTTGAAAATGAACGCAGAAGCATAGCAAATAATATTTCAAATGCAAAATAAATGGTTTTTCTTATCACAAAATCGTAAAGGAAACGTAATTTACCTTAAGAAATAGCAGAAACAAAATGAATTTAATGTGAAGGATGATGCTGCATTTTCTTCACGAGTTTGAAATTCCTAAGCTTGAAAGATGAAACGCAAATTGTTTTCGGCATCCAGTAGATTACTTTGTTTTGCTTTAATTGCGATTGAACTGGAAAAGTTTTTTACACAGAGGTGCGTCGACGAAAATACGTTTGTAAATTGGAGATTATTTTATCAAAAATTCCTTCGGGCTTGCGTTTCTGAAATGTGCTTGAATCATATTTCATTTCGAGTGCATGATCTTGAAGTAATTCTGCTAATGAATCGAAATCAACTTTGAAGACTTGAGGCGCTACCTACGCCTATACTTCTAAAGACAAATGTTGTGGCATGAAATTTGAAAAAGGAAAAATTTCTTGGAGCTGCAAAAAATATATCTTCGTTATGGAAATACACGTATGTGTTTTACGTCCCCGTTGAAATTTCTTTACGCCTCCCAGTTTGGGCACCAATGTTGTAGGAAATAAGAAATTTAGTTACTGCAGATCTCTTTGAAAAAGCTGCGCATTTTTTTTTCCCATAGCGTCTGGAAGTTTTAAGATGCCCTAACCCCTAATTTGAAAAGAACGGATCAGAGTTGAGAAACCTCGGTAAAACAAAAACAAAACAAAAAAGTGATTTTAGAATGCTTTTGAGTTTAAGGAAACAGTACAGCTCACACGAGCTTCCAAGGATGCACGAAAGTGCGCGCCGATATCAGTTGCACATTAGTGCGCCAAAACTATTTTTCTTTTTACTAAAAAAATTGCGAGGAAATTCGATTTATTTACCGTCTGTGCTGTCTCGCAGGTCGATGGAAAACAGGTGCTTCAAACAGGGTGCGAGGAAAATTTACGGCATTATTTGACTGCGACTCTGTCGGAATCTGGACATAATATCCCACTGCGGAAAGTTTACGGTCGGCATTATATTGAATACGAACATTGAAACTTTATTGAATACCTAGAATTATTGAATTCATCGACTGGATTCTGTTCATTTTTCCAGAGTCGCAGGAAAACTGACGGAGTTAAAGTAAAGCGATGAAGTATAAAATCAGATGAAGCTGAAAGAAGAAGAAAGTAACTTTAAAAACAAATTGCTGATGTTCCGAGAATGTTAATTAAAAACCAAACATCCTGCAGATATATGAAATAGCCACATAGTTATTAAACGAATGTAAATGAAAACAAAATCTGTTTTCATACGTAATAAAATGAGCCAGTCTGAGCTACAAAGTTTGATTCAGGAAAATTTAACATTCTTGCAAAATTCTATATACTTTAGCCAGTTTTTTTAATTGCAATTTAATTTTATATAAAATGCAATATCTGTGAATGTAATTCATATATTGAGTGAAAGAAAATCCGTGTTTATAGGAAATTTTGATAATTATTTTGTAATTTATATAATTTTGTATTTATAAATATTTTGATATTTATTTTTTTTCATGTATTTATTTTATTTTAGTCGGTGCAAATAAAATTATGCTTGTTAATAGTATATTTATGCCGTTGCTGAATTCAAAAGTGTGGATGAAAATCTTCCAAATATGTGGAGACAATGTGAATAGACAAAGTCATCGCTCTTTCCACGTTTTTTTTTAATTAACACATAGCAACCGAAAAATTGTATCTGGACACCGTTGGGATCGAATCCCAGATCTCTCGATAACTAGCCGAGTGCGTTTGTATTACGCTACGCTACGGTGGTCAACAATCCACGGCGCTATATGCGTTTATCTGTCAGCATCTGACATCACAAATCCGTAGGGATGGGTTCAGCAACTGAGACGTCTCCATAAGGTGTGGCTTAACGGCACAAGCTATTTAATTATAACTAATAAATCCAAAGGGCGAGAGGGATAGTGAAAATCTTCCAAATACGTGGAGACAATATGAATAGACTCTTTCCACGGTTTGCTTTAATTAGCACATAGCAACCGAAAAACTGATCTGGGGTTCGAACCCAGCGTGGTCCATAAACAATTTTTCTGCTGCTATGTGCTAATTAAGGAAAAACGTGGAAAGAGCGATGACTTTGTCTACTCAAAAGTGTAGATGTTTTAGTTATCATTGTACCGTTTTCATTATATTAAAATTTTGATAAATGTACCTGGTGTGTTATCTGATCTTATTGATGTGGTCAGTATGTGTTATTTCCTTTGTCTCCTTAAATGACAGTGTTTGCGTATGTAGCTAATTAACTCCTTTAAAAATATTTCAGTTCTTTTTTGGTGAGCTTTTATGTTTAATAATTAGTCATAATTAGGAAATATGTAAATGTAATGCTGTAAACAGTTTATTTTATAAATACATTTAAAAGGAAAATGTACAATTCTTTATCAAAAATAGAAATATACTTGCTGCAAATCTTATCCCAAGTATGGCATAACCGTTAACATCCCGCAATTTCAGGAAAACCGTTAGTTTTTTTTTTTTTTTGGGGGGGGGGGGTGGGGAAGAAAAAAAAAGCATAAAGCTATAAATCTTAGAATATAAATATCGTGAAAAATGAGGGCTCTGTTCCAAAAGCACGTGGACTAAGGTCAGTTGGAGATATGATATGGTCTTTCTTTTGGAAATAGCGACCTTCACATATGCTATACACTGTTTACAGAGGTTCACAAACTTGTGAAACACGTGTTGCAGTCCAATTCGGGAAAGTCGCTTTAAGGTAGCGGATGGGGCAGTCTTCATTTCCTTCCTCTCAGTTCTGCAGTAAGTGTTGGAGAAGTCCAGAAATCGCAGGATGCAAGATCTGGGCTGTGTGGATGACGTGACAGACGTTGGCCACCAATTTTCTCCAAAGCTTGCATTGCTACTTTGGCCTCGCATTATCGTAAGGAAGAAACCATTGTAGAGTAAGCAGTTCCAGTCTTTTCCTGCACATTACTCGCAAAATGTGAGGATAATATTGTTGATTAACAGTTTGTTTCTTGGGCACCTAATCCTGCAATACTATCCCACGGGAGTCCAGAATCAAAATCAATATGAATTTCTTATAAGAACCACAAACTCGGAATATCTTGGGGGGGGGGCGGTCAGTCGGTGTGTTTCCATATGCTTGACTGTGGTTTGATTCTGGATCAAAATGTTTTATCCAAGAGTTGTCTAGCTGACTATTCGATTCAAAAAGTCAGAATCTGTTTCCACTTTTTGAAGAAAAGCATGCCAAAGTTCAACACGGCATTGTTTTTGTTTTTCAGTAAGATCACCTATCTTGCACAAACACGATAACATCTTCAGGTGCGACTTTACAATTTCATGACATCTTGCAACACCAACATTCAACTGGAGTGCCGAATCACAAATCGATAAACGTCTGTCGTCTTTTAATAATTTTTCGGCTTTCACAATGTGATGTTGAGGGCAGAAATGCAAACTGGTCACGGGTCAACAATTTCTTGCGGGTCCAAAGGGACGGGTCAATGTGTTCCTGACCCGATTTTGACCCGGTTTTATTCCCGTTTTATTTTTGAAAAGAGAAAAATATATTCCGCAGAAAAATGCGCGTTGTGGAATTCTGTAGTCGATACTGGTGCCCACGGAGTGAATAATGATTTGCCATGCAAAAATATTGTCGTCTCTTTCTTAAAGCAACGAAGATTTCCACCGAACGACGTCAGACAACACACCGACTCCATATCGTAAAAATATATTTCTTTTGCGTTCTTTTACAGTGCGATTGTCCAGGGCAAGGTACAGGCAAACGCCATTCGCCTGCTTCTCAGCTGATTCAGTCTCTCCGTGCGAAGTTCACTGTATGACTAAGAGTTGCTTTTCACATCACATCTTTTACATTGAGCATTCAGAGGTTTTCGATTGATGTGCTAACACCGCGTTCCCATGACATGTCATGTCGAAATTAACTTCTTATTTGTTAATATGGATGGATTTAATATTAAGGAGGTTGAGAAAGGCGTCGAGGCCAACAAATACGTGCTTGTTGATAACCACAAGGGGAAGAGTGAATGCTGGAAATTGTTTCGTCTCATTAAGAAACCGGTGAATAATTCTGTGTTGTTTGGTATTGCTTGTTGTTCAAAATGTGGAGAGTGTATAATTACAATTACAAAGAAAGATGTCGACGGTGTAACAAAATATTATGGAACCAAAAACCTAACGAGCCATATGAAAGTATGCGCACCCCCATTAAAGCGTGGAAAGAGCGAACAATCTGAATACATTTTAAAAAACACATTTGTGTAATCGTAGATGATTCCCATTTGTAATATACTCCATGGTCACGGTCAAAGTCAGCCATTACTTCTGGATTATGCAAAATAGTGGCACTAAAATTTAGCAAGTAACCACATTTTATTATTAAAAAAGGATTTAAGTTATTAAATATCAAGCAGTTACTGGGATGAATACATATATTACGTTTATATGTACATATATATACATTGAGTTTCGAATTTATAGTTCAAAGCAGATTTGAACGGGTCGGGTCGGGTCGGGTCCAGTTATGGGACGTCCGGTTCGAAATTTTTGACCCGTTTCCAACTCTGGTTGAGAAACGTTCGCTTCGCGGGTTATATCTTGACCACTGAGTTTGGCGTCCTTGAAATGCTTCCCCGATTAGCCGACCTGCCCAACGCTTCTTCACAATACGCTTCTTGAATCACCTGAAACATTTCCTGGCAACTTTTGTGTAACTTTACACGAAATTCAATCGCGATTCTTTGTCGGATAATTAGGGTTGTATCGTACTCATCCGCCATTGTAATACACACTTCGCCGCACGGGTGGTGCAACGGTCTGAGCGCTGGTTTACGACTGTTCGTCCGTGAAAGGTCCGGGTACGAATCCCGGTGAGGCATGGATGTTGTGCTTGTCTTACGGCACTGGCTCTCTCCCCTCCCTGGACCAATGGCTCTAAATTAGGGATGGACGACTGCTTATAGCCCATTGAGTGGCTCATGGTGGTCGTTAAACCAACAATAAAAATAAATAAAAATACACACTTCATGTGAACTATTGCATTACATCCACAAAGAAAGACTCCGCGTTGTTTTTCTCAAACTAACACAGCACAGATGCAAAAATCTTTCCCCAGCAGAAACCGTGACTCGTTTCCATAGCAACGGCGCAGTGCTACTAGTCCACGTACTTTCGGAATTGCTTGCGCACATGGGCAGTATACCACTCAGGTTCATAAAATGTCATGGCATTACGGCACCAAAAGTACAGGGTGTCCATGAAGTATATTAATAAACAAAAATGTATTACAGGTACAAGAAAGGGATTGCACGACAGTGATGGTGCGCAAGTAAAGTTTTTTTCCCCGGTGTCAGACTGTCAGTACACCTCCACGTGAGCGCCATTTGTGGCCCGGAGGACATCTAAGTGATATTCGTTCGATTTCACGCCATGTTTTGTTTAGCATCTCAGCAGAGACAGAACCAATGGCGTCCGTTATTCTGCTCTTCGACGTCTCGACATCCGGAACACTGCTAGAGTAAACTTGGTCTTTCACATAACCCTACAGGAAAAAGTCTAGAGGGGTTATGTCGGGCGATCGAGATGGTCGTGTGATGAGTCCGTCGCGGCCAATCCATTTGTCCGGAAATGTGACATTCAGTAACTCACGAACCATTATTGACCAATATGGTGGGGCACCGTCTTGTTGGAAAATAACCGAAAGTTCGAATGCATGCAACTGAGGTACTACAAAAAGTTCCTGCATGTCCAGGTACACGTTACATGTTACCATGGGCTTTGCAAAAATGAAGTGTCCGATGATTCTGTCATGCATCAGGCCGCAGCATACGTTCACTTTCGGTGTAGCCCTCTGTTGTTCGATGGCATAATGGGGATTTTCTGATCCCCAGATTCGTACTTTGTGCCTATTTACTGTACCAGAGACGTGGAATATGGCTTCGTCTGAGAAACAGACATGGTGCTGATAATCACCATCATGAACTATGCGGTGCAACATCTCCGTCGCAAATGCAGAACGGCGAGACCGGTCATCAACTAAAGAGCTTGATCAAACAAAGGTCTTCGCTCTTTCCACGTTTATAAGTGAGTCACGGAAAAATTCTCATTGGCCGTCATCGGGAATCGAGCCCAGGATCTTCCAGTTACGCGCCGGATATGCTTCCGCTACACCACAGCGTCCTCGAATTCCTCCAGACTCACACACGCTAACTGCCAAGCCAAGTTGGCAGGTTGCTTTCTTGGAGCCTCGCACAATGCTGGGGATTCACCAAAGATAGTAAGCAGCAACTGAAGAAATAATTAGAAGGCGAATGAATAATTAATACAGACATTTAACGTGGACCAGAAACATCAAACAAAGGTCTTCGCTCTTTTCACCTTTATAAGTGAATCACGGAAAAATTCTCATTGGCCGCCACCGGGAGTCGAACCCAGGGTCTTCCAGTTACGCGCTGGATATGCTTCCGCATAGGTTTACCAGTTATCCGGCGCGTAACTGGAAGACCCTGGGTTCGACTCCCGGTGGCGGCCAATGAGAATTTTTCCGTGACTCACTTATAAAGGTGAAAAGAGCGAAGACCTTTGTTTGATGTTCCTGGTCCACGTTAAATATCTGTATTAATTAAAGAGCTTGAACAATCTGTACCTTTTAAGCATACAGATGAAGACATTTATGTAAAATTTTGTGAACCATGGCACGGGGAATTTCAGTTTCCAGTGAAGCACGACGAATGGATTTCCTGGGGCTTCGCAAAAATGTCTCCTGCAACTGTCTCCTGTGTAACCGGTGGTCGGCCCGCTCGGAGAAGATTGCCAATACTACCCGTCCCTTTAAACTTTTCATACCAAGCTTTGATGCTTTTTTGGTCCGGTGGTGATCGTCTGTACTCTTTTCTGAAATGACGCTGGACAGTAACAGCCGATTTGGTCTCATGAAACCACAACACGCACGCCGCTTTTTCTTGCATGGAAGCCATTATCGATGTAATGCTCCTCGTATTCAGCAGTAGCGCTCACCTAAAGAACAGAGAAAAATTTTTGAGTGCTGCTACATTATGTTCCCAACCATTTTATTTTAACTTACATAGATATTTTTATATTAATTTTTTGTAATGTGGGAAAGACTTTATGGGCATCCTGTAATGTGCTTTAGTTGTTATTAATGAAAAGCAGGTAATTGTGTAAAGATCAGCCATTTAAAAAACTTACAAATATGTTCCTTGGTGAGAAAACGGAAGGAAATGTAAGAGTTCATCACAATGGGATCTGGGTCACTTATCTTGAAAAACTGGAAAAGCATTACATTTTCTTAAATGTAAATATGTGATGAAAAATGTGGCTGCTTTATGTGATTTTTTTTCCCGGTTTGGGAATTCTTGCTTGAGTCCGTACTTTGATTCAGTTCCTATTTGAATAATTAAGTCGCCTGTGATTGTTCCTTTCCATAAAGACTGTGATTCTAATAAAGTGACCAGACAAAGTAATTTCGCGCCATATGGACAGAAGCAGAAAATGTACAGTAGCGAGGGCATTGGCAATTCTTGGTGTCCCATCGGTCATCGCGAGACGACTGTCGTATGTACAGTGGAGCCCCGTTTATTCGTTTTTTGAAGGGACAAGGTAAAATTAGCGTATAACTGGAAAAACGTATAAACGAAACAGAGCACGTTCCCTTTTTATTATAATGCTTGCTGCCACGTAGTATGTAATATTTTTTTATGTTCTAGTGTACTAACATTTTCTGCTATCTTTTTTTAACATTTTCTTTTTCAACTTTAGTGATTGCAATCACACTGCACACAGTTACAGCACTTGTAAATACTGTGAGAGAGTTGGGTAAACTAAATTCGCTTGGTTTTAATTTCTAATTCACGGCAGCACAGTTTAACATATAAATGAGAAAAACGCTAATTCAATTAACGTGTAACTGATATATTTTAACATTAAGGGCAATTCAGAATGTTTGGACTTGCGACATTTTACGAATACATATTAAAAACACATAAAAGAGAAAAGTGTAAATGGAGTTCTACTGCATTTTTCACACATTTCGGCGCTGCTTGGCCAAATATGGCCCCTGCGCCAGGATTTTTGTAATAAACAAACGAGCAGGCAAGAAAGAAATGGTCATTCTGAATCCGTGAAATGCTTCGCATACCGCAGTGCTGAGCTGGGTCGAACCCGTGCACTGCATAATATTTACTGCGGCTCGGGCAGAGAGAGAGAGAGAGAGAGATTTTGTATGATTTATCATAGGAGACTCTCCTTTCACTTTCTAGTTGGAAAAGAGAATTCTTCGGTAACTGGGTCTGGGTGGTGATTGGGGACTCTGAGTTCTCTTTATTCCAGGCTTCGGTAGCTAATGCCATAAGCCACACATTAATAGTGGATTTATGCAAAGAAGGAAAAAGCATCTTTACGCACTACAGATACTAAATAGAAGATAGCAAGCCGACGAAAATACCCCCTCCCCTACACACACTGTACGCGGAAGCTCTCTGCTAATTCAACTGAGCAAAATACGCAGATTGCATTGCCGCCCGATCTTTGTGGATGTCCTGCCGCCAAAGCATTTCAGGAGCAAACGAATTGTCAAAGAAAATCGCATTGCTATACTGTAGAAACCGATGGAGGTCCATTCCCCATTTTCCAGTTGAGAAAGACATTTGGTAATTGCAGGTAAGAGGGGGGGGATTTTTTCTTATTATTATTATTAGTAGTAGTTTCTAAACAGGTTTATCATAGCTTTCGGGATTTCGGCAATATGATCTTACAAATGAATCTATTTTGCAGTGCGAAATTCGGGCTCGGGCTGGCATTCTTCGGGTTCCCGGTTCCTGAATTTAGCATACAAATTTATTATCAGGCGCTTTTGAAAACTTAACTTTAAAAACTCCTTGAATATTGAGTGGCTATTGGGGAAGGAGGAGGAGGAGGTATAGCTGTTGTCTGCCAGTCATTGTCTCGTTCCTTTCATTCTCTGCCCCGCAGTTCTGTGACTCGATTTTTGATTTTCGTGGATTTCTGCTAGGGAAATTGCTTTTGACACGTAGCTTTTCCAAGCTGAAAGAAATGATAGTGCAAACGGAGGGATTCGAATTTTGGGGCACGAAAATACATTTTATTGAGCACCCCCTTCCTTTATTTATTTATTTATTTATTTTCTCTCTCTCTCTCTCTCTCTCTCTCTCTCTCTCTCTCTCTCTCTCTCTCTCTCTCTCTCAGCGAAACATTCGGCAAAAATTCTCTCCCCATTGTTCTTTGCGCCGTTGCTTAACAGAGCTCCGTAGAAGTTTCCAGAGGTTTTCCCAATTGGATCACAATTCTCAGCGGAGCTCTGATCGAACATGCAAAAACACCTTGTCACCTGCAATTTCATTTAATCGTGCGTGCCCGAGCATCGCAGTGACATCATCATTCGGAGCACCATCCGCTTTTAGAGAAAAAGGATTGAGAAGGAGGAAGCGTAAAAAGAAGGGATTGTAAGAGGGTGAGATGGGCATCGTGTTTATGCAAAACTGATCCCCTGGCCGTCGCCGCCGAGACGGCCGTGCGTCTCGTAGCTTCCATCCGTCGTGTTCGGCAATCCATCATTCGCAAACTTAATTACCAGCTGCTCTTGTGATCAGGAAGAGGAGGGAGGAGGTGGGGTGGGATACAGAGAAACAGAAAGAGGAAGAGAGTGCCATGGGCGAAAGAAATTCCTGAAGCTGATTAAGTTAAAAAGGCAGCTTGCTTTTGTTTTCTCATGGGCATTTGCGCGAACTACGATAGCAGCCAGGCGAATGGGGAATTAGCGCCGGAGTCTCCATTTTCTTCCCCATTTCCAATGCCACCTTCTCTTTAGTGTGTAAAAGGGGCGGTTTGTAACTTATGCAAAAGGCGAAGGTGTAGGATTTAGGTTGAAATAATGAATTGTTTCATGTGAGAGAGGAAGATGAAGAAAAAATTTATTCTGCTTTCCTTAGAAACCTTCCATTTTATCTTTACCTCGGGAATTTCGGTTATCTGTTCGGTGGTCAACAAGATCAAGGAAAATGAGATCCCAATAGGCGATTCCACTTTAGAAAAAGAAAGAACAGAGTGACTTATTCTCTTGTGCGTACTTTAATTTGAGCGTTTGATGCAGTGTAAAACATTTTTAAAATTGGCCTTTTATGGATTTACGGTTTTAGATATTTTATTTCCTTCAAGTGCCATGTTTTTTTTTTTGGTTTTTTTTTCGTGTTGTTGAGTCAAGACCTACTCGTTTAAAATTTAATCTGAAGGCAGCAGAAGAACGATTATAAGGAAGAGCGAATTTAGAATAAAAATGCAGTTATCCTTTCATATTGCGGCTGTTCCATTTCCGAAAAACCTCGTGGGAGGTGAAATCGTGTCGTGTGGTAAAGGGTTTCTCCTACCTCTCATTTTCTCTAAAAGTTAAGAACTTTTGGAGAAAATAGAGTTAAGAGAAACCCAAGTTTTTTACAACTCAACTTATTACGATTCTTTCAGCATTTTTCGTTTAGCGGTAAAATTAAGCAACAACAAATTAAAGAAACACACATCGTATGTTGGAAATAGTTGTACTTAAATGGTTTTCAAATGAGTTACGCCGCACAGTGGGTCCGGATGGGAAAAAAGCTGGCCCAAAATCGTTTTTTCCATTTTCAAATATTATCGTTTAAATAGGTTTTAATAACTTTTAGAATGTCATACCTTCTATAAATACTGTTTTCACCGACATAAATTGTATTTGTTATGTTTTTTCCTACGGGAGATTTAGGGTAAATGGTACAATAATTTTTGCGGTTGTTTTTAACGTCATGTTTAATGCATCCATAATACTAGTAAACTGACAGGAAAATTAAAAAAAAAAAAAAAACATTTTCCTACCATTTAGTGATGTACTCTTAACAAAATGTTACTAAGAAATTTTTATTTTTTATTTCCTTTATTATGGAAACCATGTATTTAAAAGTTTACTACATTTTATTTTTGTTTGACTCTAAACGTCGACTTTTATTAAAAGCGACACGGAGTCACGCGCTCAATTTTTGTTTTAAAACATAGAAAACAGATCATACAATAAGTGTCCTGTAAAAGAATTTCCTGCCCCTCTCTGCCACTACGCGAGATGACGCTGTTTCAGTGCATGCGCCCCCACATAAGTTTCACGTGACCACATATTACCTTGATGATATGAACCGAATTCGTGTCTCCTGATTTGTCCCTCAGTGTTGGTAGGTTAGTGTTGAATTTGCGTAGCTACAAAGCACTTTCGTGTTCATCCACTAGTCTTATTATTCTAGGTTTAATTTCATTTATAAGTGTTCTCGAATGGCTGAACCCTACAGGAAAATAGTCAGTGACATGTTCATTGACTATTTCCTGTCAGTTCAGCCATTCAGAGAACACTTATAATGAAATAAAAACCCGCAATAAATTGCATATGAAGATTTTGCATAAGAAAGAGGAGCAGCGGAAAGTGCTACAAGAACATGTCATTGAGTACTTAATAGAAAATTTTTATTTAAGCAATGATGATGCAGCTATACAAGATTTGCGTAAATACATTGCGAATAACTATTTTTGTATGTATTATAAACGTTGGAAAGAAAGAAACGGCACTAACGTGCGTTTTATGAAGAAAAATTCGAAATGGCTGGGAAATGTGATTGAATTTCCAAGTATAATATATAGAAACATTCCTTGTTCTTCATCTCATACACCACGTGGTCGTCCCAAAAAGCGATTCTAAGAGTCTTTTTTTTTCACTTTCATTTCAAGAAGTAAAAGACTTAAAACTGGGGAGCTCAGATCTACAGCATCTTCTGTGGAATTATCCTGTGCAACTGCAATGAGTCTAAGATCGGAAAGAGATTATTCAGCTGCTAAACTTCTGAAAGAAGCCACAACCACCACTCCAACGAGATCTAATAGAATCCTTGAGTCTTGGAAGAAGGGAGATGATAAACAACAAAGCCAACTTTCTCCTGAGGAAGCTCTCTTTTAATTATTAGGACACATTTATCAAAAAGTCAGTACTTGTTGATCAGAAAAATTACAAAATTGCATCACCATAATTTGTATCCGTCTTATTATTCAGTGATGGAGGCAAAGTTTTCTGCATACCCAGAAGATATCAGTGTAACTGAGAGTATGCGAAGTAAAACTTCAGGCTTTACTGAACCATACGTGTTCAAGAATTTTTCAGGCTTTGTCAGATCTCGACACAACTGTGGATAAAAATTATAAGTTGGACTGTAAATGGGGATTCGATGGCAGTTCCAGTCATTCCCAGTACAAACAAATTTGGACCGAAGAAGGTGACATGAGTGATGACAGTATTTTGCAGTCATCATTGGTACCCTTACGTTTAGTAAATAACGAAAATAATGAAACGGTGTGGGAAAATCCACGTCCGTCTTCTACAGATATTGTAGGCCCACTCGACTTCAGTAGGCACGTGAAACCCCCTCAAGTGATTTCAAAAGAGAAGAAAAATATTAGTGACCAAATTTCAAAATTTCAGAGCAGATATGGAATTGTAAATTTTTCTCTAACTTTAACAATGATAGATGGGAAAATATGCAACAGTTTAACGAAAACATCATCTATGAGATGTTACATTTGTGGTGCAAAGGTATCAGAAATTAATCATTTAAATCTAGTTACAAAGAAGGTGCGAGATTCCTCACGTTTCGAGTTTGGACTGCCCACACTTCATGCAACTATTAGTTTTTTTGAATGCCTTTTACATATCTCATATCGATTAGATTGCAAAAAATGGAAACTTAGTTCCAAGGACGGAAGCATGCAGAAACTGAAAGAGAAAAAGAAGACCAATCAGGAAGAGTACAGAAATCGATTAGGGCTTATAATTGATGTACCAAAGCCTGGTTACTGAAATACAAATGACGGCAATACATACAGCGAGACGATTTTTTCAAAATGTTAAAATATCTGCCGAAATTACAGGTATGGACGAAAATCTCATTAAGTAGGTTAGCGTAATTCTGAAAGTAATTTCAAGTGGTCAGGAGATGAATTATGCAAAATTTGAAGAATTTTGTAAAAGTACTGCTCATCATTTCGTCTCTCTGTAGCCTTGGTTTTATATGCCGCCAACCGTTCATTAGATCGTTATACATTGTTGCAAAAGCAGCTATTTACCTATCGGTGAACTCTCGGAAGAGGCCCTTGAAGCTCGAAACAAGGATATCAGACGAATTCGTGAACAGCATACGAGAAAACTGTCCAGAATTAGTGCAAAAGATTATATCTTTCGTAGGTTACTGCTAAGCTCTGATCCACTCATTTCAAGCAGCGGAGAACTTCCGAAAAGGTAATAAAAGGAGCTAACACAAGCTGTTCGCGACTTACTCATATTACATTATGATCACAAAGAAAGAAAGTGATACAGAAGAATCCGAACTTGAAATGGACGATTAGCTTTTAAATGACTCAGGGTCAAATTGACCCAGTCCTTTTCATTTTTGAGTTAACCAATAAATTGGAATATTAGGACAAAACTTCTTGTACCTTCAAATGCAAACAAAACTTCTTGTACCTTCAAATGCAAACAAAACTTCTTGTACCTTCAAATGCAAACAAAACTTCTTGTACCTTCAAATGCAAACAAAACTTCTTGTACCTTCAAATACAAGCCTCCTCTGCTTTTTGACATTTATTTATCTAGTCGAGATAAGAGGTAAGACTGTTTTGTTTTTTGTTCTGAGCAGTACCTTAAATTCTGAAAGAATATGTTTCAGGGTTGCTTTTTTCTGGATTAAACAAATTTATTATGTCACTTTTGTAATAATCTAAAGATCTTATGTTGTTTTATTATTTTAAATGAAAAGTTAAAACGTTTTTTTTAAAAAGCGAATAAAAGGTATCCATATCATTTTTTTTTTTTTTGCAGTACAATGTATTTTGGAACTAAATAATATGATTCACCGCCTTCGTAAGTACCGCAATAGATGCAAAACAGTGTATTTTACTGTACAGTACTGATTTTCATAAATATCAGGCTCATATGGGCAGGAGAGTTGATTAAATTCACTGAAATACCAGAAGGGTCAAAATTGCCCAGAGTCACCTCTCATGATACAAAAGATAGTGCCATTCATTAGGGTTACAATTGCAAAATTATTTTATTATACCAGGTATATGTTATGTCTTTTAAATAAATGAAACTTAAAATCACGGTTTTGGGTGCAAATTTTAAGCTATTCTTTAGAAAAATATTTTTGGCCAGCTTTTTGCGCATCCGGACAACTGTGCGCCGCCCCCATGGTGCTGTGGTTTAAACGTTGGCTTCTGACAGTTCTTCCGAGATGGGTCGGAGTGCGAATCCCGGTGAGGCATGGATGTGGTGTTTGTCTTACAACACTATCTCTCTCCCTTCCCCGGAACCAATGACCCTGAATTAGGGACTAGCTACTGCTTGTAGCTCACAGAGTTGCTCACGGTGGTCTTTAAACCGTCTAACAAAAAAGCATAAAACTAAATGTGTGCGTTCTGTCATTGAAATTGATTTTCAACTTTTATACCTACCGAGCAGCTGGATTTCCCATGTTAAATTGTAGATTTATCCAGCGCTCATTTATAATAGGATGCCTCATAAGCTGTTGCTCCGTACGTCATGACATTTCCGCGACATTGAAGATTCGTACGTGGTTGGTGATGTGGTATACAAATGTAAGCGAATTGGAGCTGAATCCGCCAAGAAACGATCCGTTACACCTCCGAAGCTGACGCAGTGTGACAGGAGAGCACTGAAGTGACGCAACGTGACAGGAGAGTCAAGAAACGATCCGGCAGACTTCCATAGCTGACGCAACGTGACAGAAGAGCCAAGAAACGATCTGTTAGACATCCAAAGCTGACGCAATGTGACAGGAGAGCACTGAAATGACGCAGCGTGACAGGCGAGTCAAGAAACAATCCGTTAGACTTCCGAAGCTGACCCAATATAACAGGAGAGCCAAGGAACGATCCGTTAGACTTCCGAAGCCGACGCTACGCGACAGGAGAGCCAAGAAACAATCCGTTAGACTTCCGGAGCTGACGCAACATGACAGGAGAGCACTGAAATGACGCGGCGTGACAGGTGTGTCAAGAAACAATCGGTTAGACTTCCGAAGCTGACGCAACATGACAGGAGAGCCAAGGAACGATCCGTTAGACTTCCGAAGCCGACGACAGGAGGGCCAAGAAACGATCCGTTAGACTTCCGGAGCTAACGCAACGTGACAGGACAGCCAACTAACGATCAGTTTGACTTCCGAAACTGACACAACGTGCTGACTTCAACTAATGCTCTTATGGCAGAATATAAGGTAATTCCCGCAGTAACGTTGGAAATTCTTGTAGAAATCCTTCCCTTCAGAGTAGAGGCTATGATAGCAGCAAAAGGTTAACCAGCTCGATATTAATTCCTTTCTTATTACAGGCAGTTTGCGGATAGTAAAGTGTTCGGATACTTCTAATCAGATAATGTATTTTTGAGTGATTCCGCTGTTTATATAATAGTTTCGCAAATGTTTAACTAAAAAGTATAAAAAAGCGTTAACGTTAGAGTTATTCATCGAGTTACACTGCTAAAAACTTTGTGGTAGGTCGCACCAAAAAGTGGTGCTAGAAAAGATACACCACTGTGTGGTGCAAACAAGACCAAAAACATGGTGAAACCTTGCACCATAATGTGGTGTAACCTTGCATTATAACGTGGTGCAAAGTTGCACCATGTTGTTGGGTTTTGTTTTCAGCACTCAATGGTGTGTTTTCTCAGAAAGTGGCGCAGCTCCACATTTTGGTGCAAATCACCACAAAACTTTAACAGTGATTATTTTTTTCAAATGATCTTTTTCTTTTTTTTTTTTTTTTTTTTTTTTTTTTTTGGTGAACCTACCACAAAATTGTTAACAGTGTACATATGATTTCACTAGCTATCTTAGTACAGGGTTATTATGGCTTCAAGAATGAAAGTTTACTTTTAAGCGTTAAGAATGTCTTTTGATGTTCATCGTCAAGTTGTTCGTTAGCTTTGCTTATTAGTTGACTCTGACCGCAGATGCTACCGAAGTAATGGGTGTGCAAAGATTATATGACGTAAAATCTTCACAACAGCAAAATTTAAATGTGAATGAATGAATAATATCATAATGTGAAATTATTTCGTTTTAGCACTCGGCTTATAAACTTCTGAAGTCATTTGTGAAATTAATAACTTCACTTGGCAAAATATTTTTTTTTTCTTATTTCCCACGGAAATTTTCTTTCATTAAATTTTTGGCCATATTCATCTTTCTTTATGGAACTGACTTTATCATGTCTGACCCGAATACATTTAAGAACAAAAAAAAAAAAAATACTAGTTATAGAAGTAGGTTTTGATGGCAAGTTCAGTTAGTACTAAAAAAATTACTTATGTGTGAAAATGTTATTTGTAAAAATTTGCTTTGTTGCCCTTTATATTTGTTTGTTTGTGCTATTAATCAGATGCACCTTTTTATAACTTAAATATATTTTGTTCTTCCAGATATGCTGTCATGACCCAGGACTGATCTATGGCTGCTTCTCGGCATTCTCAGGGTTTGTTGGTCGCCATAGTGTTCTGCCTTGTCCTGTGCTTGTCTGTGGCGTCAATCGAGGATCCGAAGTTCACTCAATCAAGGTATAATGCAACCATTCCGGAAAATTCAGTTGCTAAAACTCAGGTTGTGTCTACAGAGAAGATGGGCATGTTCATCTCCGATCCTATGTTGGTGGTACGGTACAAGATCGTAGACGGGGATCCTGATCGCTTCTTTAAAGCTGAAACGCATTTGGTTGGAGATTTCTGGTTCCTGACGGTTCGAGTTAGAACCGGTAGCTACGCAGTTCTTAATCGAGAGTACCAGGACACGTACGATTTGACAGTGCGGGCCACCATTATATCCCAAATCCGGCGCCAGTTCAAGACAAAAGCACAGACCCAAGTCGTCGTCCAAGTTACGGACACCAACGACCTCAGTCCCATATTTTACCCCACCAATACATACGATGTTAGTGTCCCAGAAGATACGCCTCTGCACAGAAATCTGCTACAAGTGCACGCTTTCGATCCGGATCTAGGTGTCAATGGTGAAGTGTATTACAGCCTTGCCGACGCGACCATGCAATTTGCTCTACATCCATCTCGAGGAACTCTGTCACTTACCAGGCCTTTAGATTATCAGAAACAACCGTATCATCAACTAACCGTTGTTGCTGAAGATCGGGGAACCAAATTTCGTGCAGCGGAGGTTAGAGCTAGTTCGGCCACTGTTCGCCTGAAAGTGACACCGGTCAATCTTCATCCGCCGCAGATGATTATCAGTAAGTTACCAGCGCTATTGACCCCTGTGGGTCCCAATGTGTACGCAGTGGTGCGTGTGGTGGATAAGGATCAAGGTGTACAAGGTGAATTGGACAGCCTGGAA
The DNA here is from genome assembly GCA_039090855.1 of Macrothele yani. NCBI lineage: Eukaryota > Metazoa > Arthropoda > Arachnida > Araneae > Macrothelidae > Macrothele > Macrothele yani. The sequence goes on along the minus strand of CM077027.1, from coordinate 153,277,145 downwards.
ATCGTTGATGGCGATCCTGCAAAGCTATTCAAGATCACTCGTGGCACAAAACTCAACGAATACAACTTAGAGCTTGATCAGCCTCTTAGTGCGGACAGCACTGCTTCTGACTACACAATAACTTTGCGCGCGAAGGATCGAGGAACGCCGCCCAAAAGCACCACAGAAGTAGTCACGGTGCGTTTGAGTGAAGTTACAGAAGTTTACCCTGCCTTCACCCAAACGGACTACGACGTTGAGATTGATGAAGTATCTCCTCCTGGTTCTAGACTATTACAACTGGCAACATCCATTCCCGAAGGGAGGAGTCTTTTCTTCAAAATCGAAAACGGCAATGGCAATGGTACTTTTGCTATTCATCCGGAATCCGGGTTGATGACGACCGCGTTACATTTGGATCGAGAAATTCAGGCATACTACTCTCTCACAGTGAGCGCCTTCGATCCAGCGACTCGCGGATCAAAGCGAAAAACCACGACCATTGTCAACGTTCATGTCTTAGATAACAACGATAACAACCCTGCGTTCAACAACACTTTTGAAACTATCACGGTTGATGAAAATCGTCCAGCTGGAAGCGTGGTGTACACATCGTACGCTGCCGACAAAGATGAAGGTGATAATGGCTATGTGACTTACAGTTTGGCAAATCTGAATCCTGTACCTTTCACGATGGATCCGTTCACTGGCGAAATTCGCACCACTGAAGTACTGGACTACGAAACCATGAGACGAGACTATGTTCTTAAAGTACGAGCATCGGACTGGGGCGCTCCTTATCGTCGCCAGGCTGAAATGACTTTGAAAGTCAGGTTAAAAGATGTCAACGACCACAGACCTCAATTCGAGAAGGTGGGCTGTGTGGGTTACGTATCCGAGTCTGCTCCGCTGCACACTGAAATTTTGACACTTTCCGCCATCGACTTTGATATGGGTAGCACGGTTAGTTATCTGATGGTGCCTTCAAATGATGACCCCTGCTTCCGACTGGACACCAAGACAGGCGTCATCGTACTTACTTGCAACCTTTCGAAACAAAACCTTCGGCAAAAGGTGATTAACGTTTCAGCCACTGATGGAATCCACTTCGCCGACACTATGTCCATTCGTTTCAAAATAGTAAGCAGTGGAGGTAATAATCACAAATTAAATGATCGCGGGGCGTTCATGGAATGCAAAAACGTGGGAGTGACAGATAGGTACCAAAAGCAACTAAATCTTGCTCATGTTAACAACAGAGACAATGACGTTACGGAGCCAACCCCAACGAGCTATGCAGGCAATAAATACGTTCCAGAATTCCCTTTAGGACTTCCTTCAGAGGTATGGATTAATGAAAGCCTACCTGTGGGATCTGAAGTTCTATCCATGAAAGCCAGGGACAAAGACAGGGGGTACAGTGGTCGTCTGGTCTACGTGATCTCCTCCGGAGATGAATTCTGTTACTTTCAGATAGGCCTGTATGATGGCCGCCTAATAGTCGCGGCTCCTCTTGACAGAGAAAAGAAAGCTCGATATGTGCTCAACATTTCAGTCTTCGATCTCGGTAAACCACAGTTCTCATCTTCTCGGTCTGTTATTGTACATATAGATGACATCAACGATAACAAGCCACTGTTCGAGAAAAGTTACTATAACTTCGTCATTCCGGAGAACGTAAAAAATGGAACTAGCATTGTGAGACTTAGAGCGACTGACCAAGACGAAGGAATGAATGCTGAAAAGATATTTACTCTTGAAACTGACTTGGAGGAATTCCATATTGATCCGTCATCCGGACTTTTAACCGTGGCCGGTCCGCTGGACAGGGAGGTTAAGGATCTTTACCGTCTTAAAGTCCGTGTCACTGATGGGTCACCAGAACAGCCGCTTAGTTCAACAACTGTGGTCAACATTCGTGTGCTGGACATCAATGACAATGCACCTGCGTTTAGCTTGTCCCAGTATTGGGTTAAAGTGCGCGAAGATCTCCCCACAGGCGTGGTCGTCATGGTTATGCCTGCCGTCGATCCGGATTCTGACGTTGGTGGACAAGTAACTTACGAACTTTCCGGTGATGACACGTTCAATATCGATCCACTTATGGGTGTGGTTCGATTAATTCGTCCATTAGACTTCGAGTCACGGCAGTTGTACAATGTGACTGTGACTGCCCGTGACGGAGGCGACCCGTCGCTATCTTCTAGAACGTTTCTCATCGTCGAAGTGGAGGACGTGAACGAGAATATGCATCCCCCGCAATTCGAGGATGTTGTTGTCGTCGGTGAAGTGCCTGAAAATCAGCCTCCCGGGACGATAGTTGTGAGAGTCAGTGCGTACGATGCAGATGGACCAGGACTAAATGGGCAGTTCACGTATTCCATTAGGGATGGAGACGGCATGGGTTTCTTTTCAATCGACAATCAAGGTAAGTTGATTTCGTACATAAATCTCTGTATATAAATATATTTTAAATGTCTGTGTGTAAGCACGAGGAAAAGTTAATTGATAATTAGAAGTACGATCCAGTGTAGTTGTATTGGGAGGTGACCGAACTAGGCGTAGGGTACGGCCTGAGGCTCGCGTAGGCCGGACGAAAAGGTAATGATTGATTTTATGTACAGTATATTATTTAAATGTTGGTATTTTCCCCATCTTCGATGAGTTTTTAAAAATATGGAGATGGTCACCACAATTGATTTGCTTCGATTAAGAGAACTCAGCAGCGCTGAAACCTTTCCTGTTATTTGCCCGCCACCACTATCTTCTAATAGGAAAGATCCATTATTAAGCAGTATATACGTCCTGGGACTACGATAATATCTGACAAATGGCTAGCGTACAACCGTCTATCTGACGAAGATTATTTACATTTGCTGGCAAATCTTTCACTGAACTTTGTAAATCCCAACACAGGTGCCCACACTCAGTCAGTGGAATCCATGTGGGTAAAGGTGAAATTTAACAACAAAACCCATTGGGGCACTAGGAGCGTGTTGGATTCGTACCTATGGGAATTTGTGTGGCGGAAGATGTTGAAAAGCGATGACGATCCATTTTTTTTTATTCTGGAAGGAATCGTAGCATGTTGGCTACCAGAGTGACATTGCTACCTAATTTGTTGGTTTTGCTTTCTTATACTGTATACATTTTTTCCTTCATATATTTCTCAAACAATTTCAATTGTATTTAAAAGTAAATAAGTAGGCATTTGCTGTGTAAAGTATCATTTTATATACCAAACAGCAAATGTTGGCTGGCAGTGTGACGTATAGCATAGGTTAAAGCACGTGTCAAGACGACAAATCTGCAGCGATACATTCCGTCCGTGTAGCTTAGTTGGGAGGGCAACGTACTCCGGAGTGAGGGGGCGCGAGTTCGATCCCGTCACGGACAAAGTTGTGTTTTCACAGAAGATAACAGGAAAAATCCCCGTGCTGTAGTGAGCTGGCCTTTCTTCTGTTCAGGAGGATTTTTATTTGTGGACATTGTTGAAAGAGCAACAAACTGATTCCTTATGAAGATAGAATCTAAGCAAAACTTAACTTTTATAGCGCCCGTAAGTTAAGCTTGGCACAGAGTGAATAGGTTATCCTTGTTGGAATGTTGATAATTATACTGTATATGATATGAAGAATAGAATTTTTACAAATGTATACTGTATCGTTGAATCCTTTTGGAAGCGAGTAGTGCTCCGTTCCAATGGCAGACTCATGACTTCGGTAAAGAAAAACTAATATATGCATGAACGATACTCACCTTAAATAGCTGCATCTTGAGTCCAATAAAAGGACGCAATATTTAATAAAAATGGAATCTCTATATACAGAGCTAACGAGATCGCTTCTTATATCTTGCAAAACATGGCAGCAACCGATGAACAACTAACAACAGCAAAACAAAAACATCATTATTAGTTTTTAATTTAGCTTAAGAATCAATGCATTCATAACGCTATATTACGTGGCTATCCGTTCTCGTAACTGTGACGACTTAATAAACATCAGATTTCTGTTTCAAACAGAAATTTGATGTTTATATGTCCTGCAGTGAACTTTCCTGTTTCCCATCTGGGCATGAACTATGTGTTTTTCTACAACCGAATTGGACTGTCGTCTAAGGGGTGAGTGTTAGGACACATTTCGTTAATTTAATTACGATTTCCGCACATATGAGATGATTATGGGTATGAAAAATACCTCTTCGTATAGTGGTAGTGACTTCTAACAGGGTCAGACAATCGGTTTTGGTCTTCCTATCATAACAAGGGAATGATTGCATGATATCCCATGTTGGAACCATGCGTATTATTTTCAGGTGTATATATGAGAGAAACAGTACAATTTTTAAGAGCAGTATGCCATTATGTCTCAAAAGAAAAGTGTTTAATCAATGCATCCTGCCAGTGCTTACCTATGGAGCCGAGACATGGACCTTAACCAAAAAAGACATACAAAGACTGCAGACAACTCAAAGGAGCATGGAGTGCATGCTTGGTGTAACCAGGAGAGATAAGAAGAGGAACTTGTGGATAAGGAAAATGACAGGAGTGGACGACATCATGACCAAAGGGAAATCACTGAAATGGCAATGGGCTGGACATGTTGCAAGAAGAACAGACCACCGATGGACAACCGAAATTTTAGACTGGATTCCAAGGGACATGAAAAGACCCCATGGGAGATGGAAGGATGAAATTCGAAAGTATGCTGAAGTGACATGGAGGAGACAGGCCCAAGACAGACAATTGTGGAAGAAATTTGGGGAGACCTTCATCCAGCAGTGGATTGATAATGGTTGAGGACGATGACATGTATTATAATATCTCGTAAATACGTGCTATACAAGAGCGTTCCATGGTGTTTAAATATCTTTAAAACGTGTGAAACAGAAATTTGATGTTTATTAAGTCGTCACAGTTACGATTATTAGTTCGTCTTAGCTTAGCGTGCGTGAGTTCACGCGATAGACCACCAGCTCGATACAACGAGGATTTCAAATAATTCTTTCTCCTCTTCTATTGGGGGCACTTTTACCATACGACTGCTGCGAATTGCGGTCATATCTTTCCTCGTATTTCCAACAATCATGTGTGCTTGCTGGGTGGTCTGTTTTATTCAGGTAGTGACGCCCGGAATGCCAGGCTTCGGAGGTAGAGCATTTGAAAGAAAATGTGGGAAAGAAAATGACCCATGTGATATCAAAGTCAGCGTACGAAGCCCAAAATCTCGAAGCGCCCAATTGATGTCCACGCCCACCGGGCGCATATACAGTGTTGTCAACTCTTGAAAAGAACCAATGGCTGAAAAGTATAATAATAATAACGAAAATACAAACGCATGAACACCCGAAGATCATCCGGGCGAGTCTTTTAAGCAAGGGATAGTTGCTTACGCGTCTTTCGTTAGTATATAATAATAGTCAAATGTAAATCTATTACTGACTTTTTTTTCATCTTCCTCTTTTTAGTTTTCGATGATTGATCATTGATTTAAAATAAATAAATAAATAATAATAATACAGGCGTGTCGTCCGTGTGCAGCTGGAATTCCAGGTTTTTGTAATATTCTAAACCCAGAAATCTGGGTTTTCAAGTTTTGTGTAGGAATTTGAGATTCCTCAATCATGTCATTCATTTCTGAAAATGTTATGCAGTGGTAGTTAATTAAAAGGGCTTTCCCAGATTCAGCATACCGAAAGGAAGGCTACTGCTATCATTTGATCCTATTTCTATCAGTGCATACCGAAAGGAAGCTACTTCTATCATTTGATCCTATTTCTATCAGTGCATACCGAAAGGAAGGCTACTTCTATCATTTGATCCTACTTCTATCAGTGCATACCAAAAGTAAGGCTACTTCTTATCAGTGCATACCGAAAGGAAGGCTGCTTCTATCACTTGATCCTACTTCTATCAGTGCATACTGAAAGGAAGGCTACTTCTATCAGTGCATACCAAAAGGAAGGCTACTTCTTATCAGTGCATACCGAAAGGAAGGCTGCTTCTATCACTTGATCCTACTTCTATCAGTGCATACCGAAAGGAAGGCTACTTCTATCATTTGATCCTACTTCTATCAGTGCATACCCAAAGGAAGGATACTTCTATCATTTTGACAGTTGTATCTATAACAAATGATTTCGTTACAAAGAATTCAATGAATCCAATGAACTAATTGCAGAACTGACAAAAATCACTGTAGGATGTTATGGCATCAGAGCAGAACTAAATAATATGTATGGTTTGCCTAAACGTCCTGAGGTGCAAATATGACCTTTAAAATGCTATTTCGAATTTCTTAATTTTTGAGAGATCTCCAACACCACTAACACGACATTTACAGTTCAAAAACGCAATTTTCAAAAGATTTCTAACATGCTCGATGAAAAAATTGGTACACAATTTTTCACAGGCATTTGTGGTTGATAGGTGTATAGCTAGTTAATATAATATGTGTGCAATATTATACATTACATATGTGTATCTGCATTATACATTACATATGTACAGTATAATATATAAATAACTCTCTTTAAAACCCGATGAGATAAGAATACGACGGGTTCTATATATCACTTACTGCTACTATTCAAGCGTTTATTATCACACTCACGGACATTGAAATTTGCGCACCTAGATGAAATCATGCTACAACCGCGAGACTTTGAAAATAGCGAGAGCGCGTTCTGGTATGCAAATGATCCACGTTTGGTGCGAGTGCACATGACCGCACGCCCTGTGGTGACGGTCATGTGCACTCGCCTAGAAATCGGCGTGTAGTCGACGCCCCATAAAAGCGGAAAGCACCGTCCCCGACGCAAGCGAGTGTACAGAGTGATAAGAATGCCGAATAGGCGCCAGAAACGTCGATATACGCAACTTACGCACTTTGAGATAGGCTGGATGATCGGGCTAAAAATTGCAGGGTTGTCGGCGCGCCGTACAGCCCACCACGTGGATCGTTCTGACCGTACCGTACGACTATGTTGGGAGTAGTGGACACATGACGGCACTGCCACACGGCGGAGCGGCTCTGGACAGATCAGGAGGACCACCGGTAGAGAGGATCGTGCGCCAGGCACGAACGGATCCCACGGGGACCCGGTCCACTATACAGGCAGATGTAGCGGCTCCTGTGTGCCCACGAACCATTTCCCGGCGCTTCGCGGAATCGAATCTGCGGTCTCAGCGCCCGTTACGTGTGCTGCCATTAACACCGGAACATCGCCTGCCCTGTGTGCAGTGGTGCCAAGCCAGAGCGACGTGGAATGCCTCAGTCTGGCGACGTGTGGTGTTTAGCGATGAGTGCCGCGTCGTTCTGGGGACAGATGATCATCGTGTCCGTGTGTGTAGGTCAACGGCACAATCCCAACCTCGCTATCGAGCACCACACCTCCCCCACTGCAGGCATTATGGTCTGGGGAGCCGTTGCTTACGATAACCGATCAGCTCTGGTAGTGGACGTGGATCACTGACGGGCCAGCGGTATGTGGATGAGATCCTACTGCCCCGTGTGCACCCATTTCTGGCCGGGATTCCAGGTGCGCTATACTAGCAGGAAATGCCCCCCGCGCATGGCTCGGGTTGTCCAGAATTGCCTACGTCCTGTCCAGACACTTCCGTGGCCTGCTCGCTCTCCGGACACGTCCCCTATCGAGCATGTGTGGGACCACTTGAAACGCCGGCTGCCGCCGTGCCGCACTATCCGGAAGTTGGAGCACACCGTCCAACACGTGAGGACCAGTCTGCCTCAGGACAACATCATACATCTGTTCGCCTCCATGCCGGATCGTATTGCTGCATGTGTCGTCGCACGAGGCAGTGCGACGCATTATTGAAGATGACCGGACTGCGTGCCACAGAACCCTCTCTGTAGATGTCCTGCAGCTCTGTTTTTGCCATCATGTGTATCATTCATCTGTGTCATTAGGTCCATAAAATTTCAGTTCAATCCGATGCTTCCTTCTTGGTGCGCAAATTTCGTTGCCCGTGAGTGTAGCTTTTGCGGAGTCATCGTAAATAATGAGTGCGCATTGAAACATACCCTTGATGTGCTTCATTGTTCATACATAGAAACACAAAATACGGAAGCGTTTGCCGGATGATAATCCTCCTTTTGGTAAGGGGACGTGGACTCTCTTTCGCGTGGTACCCCGTGTTTTTTTTTTTTTGGGGGGGGGGTGCATTACTTTTTGGGGGATTTTAGTATTTTTATTTTGGCATTTATCAATTAAGTCAACGACGTTTGAAAAATATGTTTGTGCACGATATTTTTTGTAGATATCTTTTCGGAATCTGGAAGTATTGTTCCTTGTTTTTGTCCATGGACTACTTTAAGTGTGACATCATGAAACTGTCGAACAGTTTACAATGCAACATAAAGTTGTCCATGGCAACTTCTTTAGTAGATCTTGGAGCATTATATAACGCCTTTGATCATTTCTACGAACTTGAACAATAGCCATTGATACATTAGAAGGAACAGCATTATTCATTTGAGCATCTTGAATACTCTCTTGCTCAACTTCATAAAGCATTTTACATGCTTCCGCAAATGAATTATTTTCTGTCATGAATGTGCTGAGTATTTATTAACAGACCCTCATTGCACCCACTAATTTCTCGCATTTGCATTCTTTGGGCAGCAGCCTCTTCAGGATCCAATATGTACAATTGTGCGTATTTCCGCTGTTCACCATTATCAGGATGCAATGCTCCTGTACGATGATAGATTGATCCATTTTTTTCTAAAACCATAAGGCCCGTAACATGGTGGAGGAGCCATTTGGGCTACTATCGGTGCAAATGCAAGACAACTATTAATTGACCGTATGTTAACCATAAAGTTTTTTGAATGCACATGCTGTGTTCATAAGTTGTTCAATTAATGGGGAAGTGCGAATGGTATCTAATGTTACTGCTCCTTTTGAGCAACATTTAGAAAATTTATCATCTGCAACATAAAGTTGTCTCTCCGGGAAACTGTTTGGCTTTACGAAATTCACAAATTTGCTCATGTGTCTTGCTACAGTCGTTTCATCGTCTATAATGTTTAAAGCCACATGACGTGTAACATTTCTTTGTTGTTTAGGGTTTGTTAATTGCCTCTGAACCTCTCGAGCGCAGCGTTCTTTCCTTTGTTCGGGGGTCATTTTTCTGTACCTATGCAATATGAACATATGCGCTGAGATTCAGCTTCAATATATTGCGGCGTGATATTACTTCAACGATCACGTAAACGAATATCAGTATTTCTTTCAACTCCACTGCATTTTTGGTCTCTTTTTTTCTGTCATATTGTCATTGCGACGGTTAACTTCTTGTCTTTCGACTGCAGTGCATTGTTGCCGCCGTGCCCGATCGTAATCGGTTTTGCGGCGTGTTTTTTTTGTTTGTTTGTTGGAGGTTTAACGACCACCGTGAGCAACTCAATGGGCTATAAGCAGTCGCCCGTCCCTAATTTAGGGCCACTGGTTATAGGGAAGGGAGAGAGCCAGCGCCGTGAGACAAACACAACATCCATGCCTCACCGGGATTCCAACCCCTACCCCTTTTGGACGAATGATCAGAGGCCATCGCTTAGACCACTGCGCCACCGGCTTTGCGGCGTTTAGCTTCAGTCTCTTCATCTAAAGAAAGGGGTAACTTTTTTTTTGACGCTGGTTTGAAACAACTGTCGCCGCCCCGGTGGCGCAGTGGTCTAAGGCGCTGGCCTCTGATCATTCGTCCGTAAGGGGTCCGGGTTCGAATCCCGGTGAGGCATGGATGTTGTGTTTGTCTTACGGCACTGGCTCTCTCCCTTCCCTGGAACCAGTGACCCTAAATTAGGGACGGGCGACTGCTTATAGCCCATTGAGTTGCTCACGGTGGTCGTTAAACCTCCAATCAAAAAAAAAAAAAAAAAAAAAGAAACAACTGTCAAGTTCGCGAAGGATAGTAACGTTCGTCCTTGCCTTACTCAGCGCTAGTAAAATAAAACATCTTACAACCTACAATTGAGTGTTTCCACTTACACCGCACCCGAAAAAATAAAAGCGAAAAAAAAAACAAAAAAACTCTTAACTTCGAACGAAAGAAAAAAAGACGTAAACAAGGCATTAAACAGGAATACGAATAACAACATGGTGTGAAGACCGGAGCATAAATGTTTGTCTTCTTCTGTTTAAGCGTACGTAGTTGTTCGTTTATGGTTAAAAAGCGATCCACGTCGTCTTTTATATAGTAAGATATGCATTATTTTTATGTACGTAGCACTGAGGTTAGGGTATTTTGTTTCATCTCACAATCACCCCTAATAATAATAAAAAAATAATAATAGTAATAATCATTCATATCATATCACTAAACTCTTCTCTGAGATTCAGATATTAGCTCCACAAAGAAATACAAACTACCAGATAAATTTTAGCACGTCTTTTATAAAAAAAGATCGTGCTTATGTTACCGGTTTGCCCGTCCGTCCATGTGTATACACGATATCTGTGCAGCTATTAGTCCGATTTGAAAAATTCTTTTTGCATTGGGAAGCTTGAAATATGCGAATGGTGATCCTTTATTTCGTTGTTTTTTTTTTACGATGTACAATTTCGCCGCTAGAGGGCGTAAATGCAGATGTCGAATTTAAAAATACGTTTTATTCCACATATTTGCTTCTAAACATCCGATTGAAAAAAATCTTTTATCTTTCGATTCCATTTATATCGAGGAGTATTTTAGGCATAGTTACTTTTTTCAAATTACGCATAGATTTTCCGCTAGGGGGCGTAAAAGTAAATTACGTTTTCCCCGATATCTCTTCTTCTAAAACTCCGATTTGAAAAATGTTTTCTTTAGCGGATACAGGCTCCTGATGGAAAATCTTTTGCATATAATTTTTCTAATTTTTGATAAAGAATACTTTCGCCACCAGGGGCGTAAGTGTTAATTTTTGCTTCTGATGTATTTGCCATAAAATATGAGCTTCTAAAATCTCGATTGAAAAAATTCTTTCGTGGACCGATGCCACTCACGTTAAAAAACCTTTTCTGAATATTTTCTTTTTAAGATATTGCATGGTTTCTCCGCCAGCAAGCGTAGATGCATATATTATTTTTGTCAATATCTCTACTTCTAGGAGTCGGATTTGAAAAATTCCTTCTTTATTGGATATTGTTTTGAGTGTGATATGTTTTTCATATTATTTAAAAATTTTCAAGTAATTCATAGACTTTCCGCTAAGGGAAGTAAATATAAATTGCGTTTCCCCCTATATCTCTGCTTCTAAATCTCCGATTTGAAAATTTCTTTCTGCATCGGATACAGCTTCTGATGAAAAATCCTTTCCACATAATTTATAATTTTTGTAAAAATGGTTTGGCCACCAGGAGGCGTAAGTCTTAATTTCCGTTTCTGATGTATTTGCAGCAAAATCTGAGCTCCTAAAATCTCGACTGAAAAAAATGTGTTTGTGGATCGATACTAATCACGTTGATAATCCTTTTAGGAACATTTTCTTCTTAAAATAATGCATGGTTTCTACACCAGGGGGCGTAGATGTATATCTTATTTTTGTCAATATCTCTACTTCTAAGAGACCGATTTGAAAAATTCCTTCTTTGTTGGATAGCGGTTTCGGATGCGAAATGTTTTTCATATAAATTCAAAATTTTCAAGTAAATCGTAGACTTTCCGCTAGGGACGCAAAAGAAAATTGTGTTTTGGGCGTTATTTCTGCTTCTAAAACTCCCATTTGAAAAATTCTTCCTGTATCGCATACAGCACCTGATGAAAAAGAATGGTTTGGCTACCAGGGGGCATAAGTGTTAATTTCTGCTTATGTATTTGCAACAAAATCTGAGTTCCTGAAAACTTGACTAAAAACATTCTTTCGTGGACCTATACTGCTCAAATCGAAAAACCTTTCGAGAATACGTTCTTCTTAAAGTAATGCATGTTTTTCCCCGCCAGGGAGCGTAGATTCATATATTATTTTTGTCGATATCTCTGTTTCTAAGAGATCAATTTGGAAAATTCTTTCCGTGTTGGAGAGAATTTATATGTTTTCCATATAAATTCATATTTTTCTTAATGCACAAGTCTGGAACCAGAGGGCGTAAGCTCACGATTCCGTTTACAGCAATATCTGAGGGATTAAAAACCCGATTGAAAAAACTTCTTTCTTCCGTCAGATACTGTTGTTTTCCATACCTGTTCCATTGACTTTGAATAGCTTTGATAAATTTAATTTGCGTCAGAACGAATTCAAAAGACGTGCTTACTACACACGAAAATTCGGTGTCTGCTAAGTCATCTTTCTTGTTGCTTACTGTTGCCGTATGAAACTTCTCCATTAACAGCGATCTTGACATACAACTCGGGCTTCACTGAGTACATCCATCTCACGCCGTACATAAGATCTTCTATACTTCATACTCATAATCTTTTTCTCATGCAGACACTCCTGAATCTGATCCTCCCATGCCTTCCTTGCCCGTCCTCTGCCTTTCGTTCCTGCCACTTGGGCTAAAAAGTTATTCTTAGTAAGCGTATCATCACTCATGTTTCCGAAGTGGACCGTCCTTCTCAAGTGTAATAGGTCCACCATATACCACACTTGGGTCCGGTTTTACAATTATTTGTGTCTGTTTAATCAGGTAAGCACACCAATGGGGGAGGGGGGTTAGCCCGCAGCTGACGTCTCCAGTTGGTAATAATAATACCTAATAATATTCCAAATTTAGGAAAGGTTTAGAACCTATTCTAAAATTAAACGAAAAACTTATATTTCGAGATTATTGTAAGACCACTAGGGGGCTTCAGCCCTCCAACTCCCTGAAATGGTCTAGTGGCGCCTCTGAATTTTGCTTTATACGCACTTTCTTATTTGCATCATATGTATATAAATTGCTTTTGAAAAAAATATCTATATACACATTTTTTTTTTTTCTTTGAAAGCAACATTTTTCTAGGGCATTGTGGGGTTTTGTAGGAACGTACACATATTGCTTCCCATTTTCCTGTGCGAATCGCTCAAAAGGCAGAGGCGATGGAAAAAGGGATCATCCGGCATTACGCATTTGGATACGGGATAAAAAAAAATATAATAATAAAACATCGGCTTCTGGATACTGTTTGAAGGCGGTCGTCACCATGGTTACCCCGGAAGTCGAGTCGCATCCTCTCGCCTATCCGTCGCCACGGGACCGTTTCTGTGGGTCTCCTGGGGGGTATGAGAAAGGGAAGGAATTCATTCGTGGAATTGGCGCATCGATGAGCCCCTTCACTTTTCGCTTCCTTCTGCATCCTCGTAAAGAGAAGACGTAGCAGATGAGAGGAGGGTAAAAAAAAAAGAAAATCTTCCGTAATGATGTTACAAATATTTTCTCCCTGCCTGAGATAAAGCTTTAGTAGTCGGGGAGTGGAATGCTTAAGGACCGTACACAACAACCGTTACGAAACATTCATTTGAGTATTAGATATTTCCTTTTGGTTTAGGGAATGCTGTCGTATCCTCTTGAAAAGAAATGCTCACTCGGAAATCGGTTTTGAAATTACTGCTTCGTCTGACAACCGTAGTTTTGAATGCACGAGTTTCAGGTAATAGTACTGGAAATATACATATTTAAGTAACGATGATGGAAAATATTTGATCCTTAGCAACCGAATTCGAAAAAAAAAAAAAAAAAAAACGAAACTGCATGCAATATTGAACGTTGGCGGCTGATTTTTAATGATACCCTTTGAATAATGCGAACATCTTGCTTTCTTTGATTAAATCCCTGAATTCAGGATGCGTTATGTATGACATGCGTCATTGGAAGTAAGGCAGAGCAAAAGTTATGGAGAAACTTTTCTTCAGGCACGCGCACTAAGAAAAATTGAGTTATTCACCGTTACCCAAGAGATTTAATCGCCTTTTCATTGCAAGTTATGTTTATAACGTAAAATTTGCTTTTAAGACTTGGGTTTCTTACTGTTAGCTTGCAACTTATCTCCCTGTTGTTTGAGCTTGAATGCGAGCAACCTTGCAAAATAATAAAACGGTATAGAAAGTAGCGCCACCCTCCACCCCCTTCTCCGACTTTTTTTTTTTTTTTTATTTTGATTGTTCTTTTTCACAATATTTGTGAACTCTGTGCAAAAGTATTTTTGGTTTTTGTGGAGATGATGAGTATGGGTCGGGCCAGTTGAGTAAATAGATGTAAGCAAAAAACTTAAAAAAAAAAAAATATTTGCTTAATTATAATGTTTCCGCACCCTTGTGGGCGGGTAAGTTAATTTAGAATTTTTAGGCGACTTATTTTTACATCTATGACTCAGCAGAAACCCATTTTCTACTAGGTCTTTGTGGAAGTTAGTAAATGCAGAGTTTTGCTGGTCCTTGAGAAAGCCAAGGCTCGGCATTTTCGACACTTTCTGCATCTCGGTTTTATTATTTTTTTCTCCCTGCCTGTTGGCTTTGAGTTGTATCTTTTTTTTTTTTTTTTTATTCATTTTTCGTTAAGTCTTTTTCTTTTTTTTTTCTTTTTCAGCTTTGTTGTTATATATATATATCATCATCATCATCATTGTCAACCATTATCAATCCACTGCTGTCTGTCTTGTGCCAGTCTCCTCCATGTCACTCCCGCATACTTTTGAATTTCATCCACCCATCTTCCATGTGGTCTTCTTCTGGGTCTTTTCCTGTCCCTTGGAATCCAATCTAAAATTTCGGCTGTCCATCGATGGTCTGTCCTTCTGGCAGTATGTCCAGCCCATTGCCATTTCAGGGATTTAACTCTGATCATGATGTCTTCCACTCTTGTCATTTTTCGGATCCACGTGTTCCTCTTCTTATCTCTCCTGGTTACACCAAGCATGCACCTCTCCATGCTTCTTTGAGTTGTCTGCAGCCTTTGTATGTCTCTTTTAGCTAAGGTCCACGTCTCTGCACCATACGTAAGCACTGGAAGGATGCATTGATCTAACACTTTTCTTTTAAGACATAATGGCATATTGCTCTTGAAAATTATGCTGTTTCTTCCAAAAGCTCTCCAGGCAAGTTTTGTACGCCGATTAATTTCTTCATCAATGTGACCCTCACTTGATATCTGCTGTCCAAGATAAACGTACGTGTCTGTTATCTCCAGGTTTTCTCCATCAATCGATAAATCTTCATTTCTTGTAAAAGCATTGTACATCACTTTAGTCTTCTGAAAGTTCATTTTTAATCCCACTTCTTTACTCTTGTCAGCAAGTTCCTGGATCATACTCTGTAGCTCTGATGGGGTAGTTGCAAAAATGACTGTCATCAGCAAAACGAAGGTGGGTTAGATAATCTCCATTAATCTTTATCCCTTTATATCCTTTTAAACTCAAAAACAGAAATCATGAGAAAGTCACATATTCAAATGCAATTACGTACCTAATATTTCGTTTGGTGACCTTTTGATATAACAACGGCTGCACAGTGCACACCTGTTGGACATGGAGCTAACCAACGTACGCAACGTATCAGATGAAATACAGTTGTGCCAAACGTCAGTAATTGCGTTAATCAGTTCCACTTTGTGGGGTGACGTTCTTGCATTTCTCTTTTCAGAATGCAGCACAAATTCTCAATTGGGTTCAAGTCTGGCGAATTAGCAGGCCAAGGAGAAGAGGCACAACATTGCCTAAAGACGTCACATAAGCTTTAATGTTTTTTGCACGTGGCCGAATGGTCCTGGAAGACGTATAGCTGACCCTGTAAAAAATCACGTGGTGAAGCACCGTCTTGTCCTGGAAGATACTTTTTGCTCACACCTTTGCATTAACAGTGCTTTCACTCACACACATGAATTCTGTCCACTCCAGCAGCAGCAAAACATCCCCAAATCACAACACTGCATGGATACTTTCTTGTCTTATGTGTGCAAGGTGGCTGTGACGCCTCGTTATTTCGTCGAAACACTCGGCACCCCGTGTCGTTACCGTCAATGTTCAATTTTGTTCCACCATTAAGTAACCCTTGACATCACCTCCCTGTGTTCCTTTGCCCATTCTAAACGTTTCTTGCATTGGTTAGCAATGGCTTCTTTACTGCACTATGAGACGTCATTCCCATAGAACGTAACCTGTTTCTCACTGTCCGAGGACAAACAACAGTACCACAGCTCTCCCGCAATTCTTTGGCAAGAACTGTTGACGAGACAAACCTGTTTCGCAGACATAACGCGTTGTTACTTCTAGGAGTTGTTTTCAATTTTCGGCCACATTTACCCAGCCTGCCATTCTTGATTCCACCCATACCACGGATCTTCGCCAGCTTAACTCTTGTGCTCCCCTCTTGTCCTGGCAATTTCTGCATTGCTTTTGCCGAATTCACTTAAAAGTCACCATTCGCGAAGCTTTTCGTGATGAAATATCATTCGCGAAGCTTTTCGTGGTGAAAATACCTAATCTTCCCATAACTCCAACACAGTTTGCACAGAATAAACGAAATGAAATCTAAACTTCAGGCATGCACTGCAGTCCACAGGATTAATGACTACACACTCGCCAATGCAAACGAACTACCTACGCACGCTGCGAAAACGTCTGGAATAATTCCACGACTCAACTAGGCAATTTCATGTAGTACCTCCGTCCACAGAGAAGGTTTAGGCCCAAGCCACCTACAGCGGGTACGCAGGGCACCGAAACGGAAGGAGTAAGAGAAAGTCTAGTGACTTTGACAGAACAATTTGTGAGTGATAGAACAGTAGATTGCGCTACCGGGCAAGTACGATTTTGCTCATAGAGGGAGGGGTCAGAGAAATTAGGCGGGGGCTGAGGAATAGACACCTTTATATGTAACCGGGGGCCGTCATTTAACGTACTCGTCCGATACAAGGCTGATATTTAGTGATGTTAGCAAATCGCGCCACTTCCGAAAGATCAGCCTAGGCTTGAACCTGGGGACCCTTCATCAGTAGTCTGCTTCGCTAACCACTAAACCATCCACGGTTCGAATAATCCCACGCACATCGCCTGCCTTTTATATCGCCGTACGTGGACGTACAAGCAAGCGCCGTTGGCTTGTAGCAATGACGATGACATTTCACATAATGAAGTGTGATTCCTTCGCAGCCCAGTTCTGGTCATAACTTGAATTCTGTTAAAGATATTCCCATTCTGTAAACTGAGTTGGCTTCTGCATGAAATGTGATTTAAAATTATATATATATATGAAACTATAGTAGATCTTAAAAAAAAATATTTAATTATGAATAAACGTTGCTGATTTATTCTGTCTTCGGAATGTTTTCTGTCAATTTCATACCTCTGTAGTTACCAAGCTTGAGGATGTCTCTTCTTTTTCGTCTAAACACCGTCAACCATGTATTTTCGCCGGAATTTCTTCTTCTACCTAAACGGTACTGAACACTGTAAAAAAAAATCTGAAATTCACGAGCCATTTTCCGTTATCCCTTTCGCGAATTAACGGAGCATATTTCTGATACCTTTTCCGTGAATTGACTGAAAGAAACCTGAATTTCACGGACTTTTCGAACGTCAGGAAAATTCTGAATTTTCAGAAACCCTTCCGCAAGTATTTTAATATATTAACGGAAAAACTACGTTCTCACTTTTTTTCTGTATCTATGTGACGAAAAGTTTCCAGTTAAATGAGTGATTCGCGGGAATACTTGAGGTTTGATTAATTAACTATTGAATTTCAATCGTCTGTCGAAGGATCTGATTTTAAAGTTCTGTAGCGAGAGCAGATGTTGTGGATAGCATATCGCATGAGTTTTGGTTATTGTGGCACAGGGCCGTGGGTGGCCTAGTGGACAACGTTCGTGACTAACACGGAAAGGGCCTCAGGTTCGATCCCAGACAGATACGAACGCTCGATCCACTAAATATCCGCTGTGCGTCGGATGGACACGTCAAGCCGTCGGATCCCGGGCACTGCCCCTCCCCCCGTAATAAATAAGGGCGTCTTCCTCCACCTTTCTACTTCGCTTCCGTGTCAGTTTCCTATCGGGCGCTGTAACCCGAATCTCCTAGTTTCCTGTTTCTAAGGGCTGTTTAAGACCTGGGGTCAGACACTCCCTTCCTAAAAATCCTCTCTATATGATCATTATTGTGGCACAGGATATTTCCTCCCCCTTATCTACATTTTGTGCAGCAGCTATTATATATTGTGTTACCGTAAGAAAAAGGGTACTTACTTTATTGTAAAAGTGATTGTACGATTTCAGTATCTGGCCCTTAAAGACAAAAACTTATATAGCTATCAAGAGTAAATTTTATATTTAGGGGTTTTGTTAAATAATTCTATAAAACAGTACATTTCACCTTTTCTTAAAGATAATTAAAAATCACTGTCAGTTTAAAAAGATCTGAAGTTCCAAAATATTCTGTTGCTTCAAAAAATCACGATAAAAAAGTACTTACCGTATTTCTCGGCGTCAAGGACACACCCCAATTTTAAAATGCAAAATTTTGAGAAAAAAGAAAAGAATAAACATAAAAATAAGGTCTCAGCTCTTTCATGAAGATTAAGAGCAATACAAATTTTAGCTCTACCTGTAAGGGAAAACATTTCCATCATCCGTAACGTCAAATCTATAAAATTCACTGGTGTGCTATGCATATCACTGGCATCACTGTCATAATCAGGGCCGTCAATACTGTCCGAAATGTCTCTATCTTCAAAAAGAATGTTATCTTCTGTGCCATCTAACGTATTACTGATGCCACATTTTAAAAAAGATTTTACTACTAATTCAGTCTTCACAGCAGTCCGTGATTTTAGCTCCTACTCGCGCACATGAGCAATTTGTTGGCCTTTTCAAACGACCTGTTAGGATTAGATCGTGGTCTGTGGCCCGTATCCACTGATTCCACTCTTTCATAAATGCCTTAAAAGGCACGTTGATGGATATGTCCAGTTTTTGTAATTGGCTTGTTAAACCAGCAGAGTGATCACTGCCATTTTCGTCTTCAGTGTCTGCACTCTTTCTCTAGTAGTGTTTATTTCGTAGACACAAAACTGGTCCCACACAAGCCCGGATATTTTTTTGACCTTCCTCTGTGGTAAGTATAGGCCTACTGAAAACGTAACCTTCGGTCTCCAGAATGCACAATCAATTGTCGAGACTTATTCCAGCGAGAAAAAAAAAAAAAAAAAAATGCGTCCACGATGTCGGGAAATACCGTAATTTGTGATAAGTCCTCCTACAGAAAAATTACAAGAAAAAAAAATCAATAATTCTGTAAGGTTTTTACTGTGAGTCCTATTTTGAGAGAACGGCTGAACGTAAAGATATGGTTGAGGTATCAAAAAAAAAAAAAAAAAAGGTCTTACCCTGTAGATGTGAAAAATGAGATAAATGAGTCGAAGAGAAAAATGAGATTGGGCAGTGGTTCGGGCGTTGTGAGGCTGCAAAGTTCCCATGTAAAGTCTATGGGAGAAGCGTGCGGTTGACTCACGCGCTGTTGACGGCGGCACCATGCAGGGGCTGCAATGGTCCAAAGTCTCCTCTTTTCTGAGCGAACCGTTGCGCAAAGCCACGCTAACAGACATTCGTATCAAAGTTTTTCTCATCGGAACAGTTAACACTCTCGAAGACCTCATTGTGTTATGCCGTTGGACTGCGTGATGCATGTATATAATTTAATATTCATTCGTTCCAGTTTATTCACGTAGGTAAGACATTTCCCATTACGTAAAGATGTAAATAAACATTCCGTTGATCATTATTGGTGAAAATATTTAGAATGTACATATTAAGCTGCGCCATCTATATATCTTCATTCTATAAGGTTTTTAGTGTGAGACCTATTTTGAGAGAACGGTTGAACGTTAAAATATGGTCCAGGTATCAAAATAAAGGTCTTACCATCATTAGATGTGCCAGTCGAAGAGAAAACTGAGATTGGAACAATGGTTCGGGCGTGGCGGGGCGTAAAAGTTCCGATGTAAAGTCTATGGGAGAAGCGTGTGACCCTTATCTACATCAGGCGCTCAGTTCAGTGTCAGACTTGGTGTGTGCATGGTGTTCTATGATCAGTCCTCAAGAAAAAAAAAAGAAAAAGAAAAAAAGCGTAAGAGTCATACTGGAAAGCGTGAGCGATCAGTGGGGCGCAACTATATGTCGCAGACAAGAGAGAATGAAGAGTATTCGCAAAGCAAATCTCATTCCAACAACATTTACAAACACAGTTGTGACTGAAGATGAGAGTGAAAGAGTGCGCTATCCAGTTGAATTTTTGCACACGATCGGGATGAGTGGACTTCCGCCTCACATTTTACGACTGAAAAAGGGTGCAGTCGTGATGCTCATCACGAACCTGGTGACGCAGTGGTCTAAGCGATGGGCTCTGATCATTCCTCCGAAAGGGGTCCAAATTAGAATCCCGGTGGGGCATGGATGTTGTTTGTCTTACGGCACTGGCTCTCTCCATTCCCTGGAACCAGTGACCCTAAATTAGGGACGGGCGACTACTTATAGCCCATTGAGTTACTCACGGTGGGCGTTAAACCTTCAGTCCAAAAAAAAAAAAAATCACGGATCTGGACTATTGCCTTTACTTGAAGTGGCTGAATGAATTTGTCAATCAAATAAAGTTTAAATTTGTTGTTTCATATGAGTTTATTCTTTTCAAAGAAAAAAGAAAAAACTAACCGTCGATTCCGACGTGTTTCGTCTAGTTAGACATTAACCAGGGACGCGAGTCTGATTTTCGAGTCTTTCTGGCTCAGTGGTTAAGACCAGGTTTCTGTTGACCCAACCCAAACAACAGGGGTTCGAGTCCCACCGCCACGAAAGGAATCTCTGGTGTAAGGGCTAAGAAATTTCGATTTAAATACGGGAAAACTTTAAACGAACTCTTCTGAAATAAACGGTATTACTGACTACGGAAAATCAATGAAAATACGGAATACAAATTTTGAAGATGACAATCCGATTTTTGGCGTAAATGTGACAAGAATGGTAAGTCAGATAATATCCGAAAGCTTAAAATTTTCATCGTCCTGGAGAGGGACTCGAACCCGCGTTTCCCAGATAGCGCCCGGGTATGCTAACCACTACACCACCCAGAACGACCAAGTTTCAAGTTTCCGATTACTTTGAATATGACCATCACAGGATTCGCTAGTCGAAGCAACCGGCATTCATGTTTAGCTAATCTGGAGGTTAAGAATCCTATCCCGTGATTGCCCGGAGAAGCAGATAAATCATGAAAGAAATACGGGATTACGCCATATAATACAAATTTTGAAGATGACAATCCGATTTTTGGCGTAAATGTGACAAGGATGGTAAGTCAGATAATATCCGAAAACTGGAAAAAAAATTTCATCGTCCCGCTGTAGGACAGTTTTCGGATATTATCTGACTTACCATCCTTGTCACATTTACGCCAAAAATCGGATTGTCATCTTCAAAATTTTTATTATAAGGCGTAATCCCGTGTTTCTTTCATGAAAATACGGAAGTTAAAAGACAACTTTTAAAAACGGAAATTTTGTTAAACGACTGGCACCTACTCGCAACTTTCTTGCACGTTATTTGCAGAAATGTTCTGTGAATTTACACCATTTACTTTTTAGAGTGAGGAATTCCGGTGTCCATTTTAGTACTTCATTTCTCGAAGCTTTTACATATTTATTACCACTCAAGTGTCGCTTTTTGGTCTCATTGTTTTCGCTGCATGCTTAATAACTTATCGAAGTATCATTTCCATTGTGCTTTAACTTCTACATGCTTTAAGATAGTACCTCAAATGAAATTAATATTACCAAATTCTGTAGATGTTCTATTTTATCTGCTCAGCGATTTATAAACCGCCTTTCCCGTCTCTCGTTTAGAATTTTCATGAATTTCTTGCCAAGTTTTCTCCTCTCACTTTTCTTTGATCTAATATTTCTTAGCGTTATAATTTTCTTATTTGTCTCTGTCTGTTGCTCGCCTCCTCACTATAAAACTTCCTTCTTTTGATTTATGGCCCTTTGCACCTATGCAGTCGGTCATGTTTCTATATCTTTTCTTGAAATATTTCCCATTGTTTCCCTGCATATTTCCTCTGTGTGATATATGCTAATACATGTATTTTGTTCTTCTCAATTACTCACTATTTGTTCCTCATAGCATTTGGGGGGGGATTTTTTTTTTATACGATTCTGAATTTTCAAGTTTTCAATCTTCTCCGTCGTATTTTTCTCTTTTGTGCGATTCTGGCATTTTTAGGCAACCATCAGCCATTTTGTGTTGTTTGTTGTGTGTTCTCCTGAAATGACTTTGCAGTAATGCCAGCAACAACTACACTAGAAAAAACAGATTGTTGCTTCGCCATACCAAATAGTTCGAGTACTGATCTGGATCTCTTTCATCACTATTTCCGTCTGCTGAAGCATTGTTCATCATTTCAGTTACAGAATAGCCACTGATTTCGCACTGTTCAGCTCGGCGAAACGAATCTGTAGAAGTACTCGTTTTGTTTTGCCCTTTCCACTTATCAGTAAAGAATTTCTGTGATTTCCACGCCAACTGGAGGCACTGGAGATAATTTTTTCTTGAATTTTTAACCTCTCTCTCGTATTATTCACATGAAATTGTTCACAGTCTGGGAATTGTTGGGCTAAACTGGACGAATTTTGAACTGAGTCTTCGTAGTTCAAGGGATCATTAAAATATTTGTTCATGACTTCAATATATACAGCAGAACCAGTTTATTTCGGGGAGCTCAGAATAAATGAAAATCCTCATTAAATCCATTTTAGGGTGACAAATCCCACCACGTAAAAAAATGTATACGTGATAATATGCATATAAGTTTATATTATAGATCCATAACAATTGGGTATACTAAAAAGATTTAATTAACTTACTGGACAGTAATGCAAATTGTAATAAAATAAGCACTTACATGAATACATGGTGGCAGCGAATTCTGAATCAGATATCATGTAGACATATTTTTAAAACAATAATCTAATGCTGTTTGTTTTAGGTTCCCTTAATACACTCTTTGCCAAAAAATACGAACTATCCAGAAGGAATCATCCAGTCGAGATGAAAACTGGTGTGTGCAGTGTACATGTTTAGGAAAGGTGATGATTGGAATTCCAAATCAGGTCGGCCATTTATTCAGATAAAACAGCTACACGAGTGGAACAAGTTAGTACGTTGTAGCGCCGCCCCTGGCTCAGGTACAAGCGGTTACCCGGCGTGGCGTAGAGGCATACAGTTCACGGATACTGTCCTGAGGTATATAGCATGTGAAATGGTGTCCAAATAGCGAGCCAGTTTGCCGATCTTCCGGGATGGCCGTACATGTTCAATCGGTGAGAGGTCGGACGATCGGGCTGGCCGTACATGTTCAATCGGTGAGAGGTCGGACGATCGGGCTGGCCATGGAGGGGTGTCGACATTACGGAGACAGGCGTGGGAGGCCGGGTGTTATCCTGTTGAAAAATTGCGCGGTGATGCTGCGACAAGAATGGCAACGCAACAGGTCGTAGAATGTCGTCGACGTACCATTGAGCAGTGAGGATGGTACGGCGGACTACCAGAGGTGTCTGGCTATCGTGTACGAAATGGCTCCTCAGACAGTCATTGCGAGCCGTGTGCCGTTCCACGGTAAAGGCAAGAACCGTGCGCTGGCCGGCTCGTCTCCTGACACGTATGCGCTGGTCATCGGCGCCAAGTGCAAACCGTGAGCCATCTCGGAACACAACACGATACCGCTGGACACTATCCCACGTTGATCATGCCCGACACTGCCACAACCGCTGCCGGCGATGCTCGCTGGTCACTGGTAGGCGACGTAGTGGCCCCCTGGAAAGCAGTCCCCGTGCCGCAAGTTGTCTGGCAACGGTCTGGATGTCCACTTCCGTACCTGTGGACGACACAACATCGCTACGGAGGGTTGAGAGCGACGAAGTCGGTTCAGGTCTTGTGACTCTTACAGTTGCTCGATTCTCGCGTTCTGTCGTTGTCCTCAGCCGTCCACTGCCCTCGTGCCGCTGGGTTGTGCCCTCCTTGACCCATTGGCAGCAACATTGTCTTGTCTGACTCAAATGCTTGGCGAGACGGCGACTTGACCAACCGGCCTCTCTCAACCCAATTATACGTCCTCTCTCAAACTCGCTCAACTGCTCGTATTGTGCACGGATCTGACGTCGAGGCATCCTCACAGTCTGTGGATATACAATCGCAATCCGCTGTCACAAGTATCCCTGCATGCGAGCTTTGCTTCTGATATACCCCCCCCTTCGATTCGCGGTTCCCGTGCACTGTGGTTGGCGGGCCACAGTTTCTACTTAAAAAAGAAGAGAAACAAGGTTCGAGATTTTCCGCACAATCAGTGGCTGTTGCATACGACAGTGGCCCAGTGTTCAGTTTGCTTTCTTCACTTGCCTCAAGAGTTTCTGTCGGCTTACCTGCCTCTATGATATGGTCAGCAGAAAGTATGCCAAATGTGGCGATAGCGTCACCTACATTAGCAAAGTCGTCAGTTGCAGAAAAATCATCCAAATGTGTTTTGTTCTGACGTCGCAACCAGAGTCGAAGATAATCTATTTGGTTATTATCAAAGTTGGCTGTGCTTTCTCTAAATTAGCTTTGGATGCAAAACAGTGATGCGTGTCGCTAAGCTTCAGCTTCCAATAAGTGAAGAGTCTCGTAACGCTGTCTTTGAATGAGTGTTAGGGTTCATCTTCTGCAACAGATGGCGCAAGATATCACTCCTTGGGCGCGGATTTTACGCCTTGAGGGACTGTCCCAGAAGTTGGCGTCAGCGAATCACTGCAGACCTCGCCATATTCAAAATGGAAGCATTCTCTCGTTGGCTGCAACAATGAAAAGATAAAATATGCGCTGTTACGTTTTAACCAATGACGTTATTTGAGGGTGGAACTTAGTAGGTAGGCGGAATTTCTGTCTGAAATTCAAGGATTCTCTACTAATGTACAAATTTTCTCTTCAAAAAATGAACGTGCAGTAGGATTTAAGATGATTTATGGGAGACAAGTTTCCAGTCTCACTTTTGGGCTCATTTAATTATTTCTATTTGGCCTAGATAATTCAAAAAAACAAAAAAAACAGACAGAAATGAGAGATATGAGAGATTTCGTATCTTCCAGACAAAAATACTACGAAGCTAACTTATCGCGCCATCTAGCGCCAAAATTAGAATACTTTCGAGTCAGATAAATTGAATTCTAAAAAAAAAAAAAAAAAAGTTCTTACAATGTTTTCGGGCAGCCCCGGTGGGTACAGTGGTCTAAGCGATGGCCTCTGATCATTCGTCCGGAAGGTGTCCGGGTTCGAATCCCGGTGAGGCATGGATGTTGTGTTTGTCTTAGGGCACTGGCTCTCTCCCTTCCCTGGAACCCGTGACCCTAAATTAGGGACGGGTGACTGCTTATAGCCCATTGAGTTGCTCACGGTGGTCGTAAAACCTACAATAAAAAAAAAAATGTTTTCGGAATAATAACAGTGGCACATATTAGCTATAGGTCCTTTTTATTTGTGCTCAAAATTACGAACACTACAAAGTATTTTGAGAAAATGTGTACAAAAGAATTTAAATTGCAGATATAGGATAGAATTTCTCTTACACTCATTCAAAGAATGCCTTTTAAACAATCCGCTTGTTGAGCATTTGTTGTGTACTCCCTGTCACCTAAAAAATATTTAGAATATTTATCATTGATCTTCAAGTTGCCGGTGATACCGTTTTTATTTGTATTTTAAAGTAGTTGACAGCTTTTGTCTACATAACTTTTATAAGTGCCGCTAACAAAACTCGCTTACCGTTTAAAACAAATTGACGCACCCAGAATGCCTGGTGAACTAAAAAAAAAAAAAAAAAAATACATGCAGACAAAAGAGCTGGGCAGAAAGAAAAAGCAGCCGAGTGATCAGAAGTGTTGACTCCTAATCATTCATTCGAGATGGATCCGAGTTCGAATCCTGGTGAGGCACGGGTGGTGTGTTTGTCTTGCGGCACCGGCTGTCTCCCTGCCCTAGAACCAGTGGCTTAAAATTAAGAATTGGCGTCCACTTGTAGTCCTTAAAGTTGCTCTCCGTGGTTGCTAATCCCCCACCCCCGCAATAAAAACAAAGGAACGAACGGAAAAAAAAAAATGTCCTTTAGTGCGCATCACCTCCGAGTAAACGCGTGGTACTACTTTACTTAGAATCATCCCATATACACTACTAGCATTTCTTGTTTGCGAATGTAAAGTCGTTTTGTAAGTTTGTGCTGGACTTTGCCGAGCCTGCAAAAATACAGTAAAAGAAGGAATAATATTCACCAGACTTCTTGAGAAATGCTTCAGCATTATGTCAATTAGTTCCATAAGTGCTTTATCGTGTGAAGCAAAACACTAAAAATTCTCAAAGTTAAGCATAGTATAGTTTTTAACCAAAAACTCGCCTCTGCCTATATTTTCTCACTAGGTACATATTTTCACACGTAATCCTCCGACATTCGCATAGATAGTTACAACCTCGGGTGAAGTACCAAGACGTTATTAAGAACTAAGTTAACAAGTTAGTAAAATCATGCAATGCATTGATTATGATACGCTTTCCAACATACCAGAAATTATTACTCAAGTTATGAGGATAATAGCTGTGGAATAAATCTCGCTCCTGTGTCCTGACCTTTGACCCCATTTCGATGATATTCAACAGAACTGGTTCAGTACACCTCAAGAATAACATACTAAAGTTTTGTCGCAATAGAAGCAGTTTTACGCAAGTTATGAGAATAATGGCTGTGGAATAAATCTTGCTTTTGTGCAACGACCTTTGACCCCATTTCGTTGATGTGCAACAGAACCGGTTCACTTATACCTCCGGAACAACATGATAACGTTTTGTCGCAATCGAAACATTTTTTGGTAAGTTATGATGCACAGCGGCAATGGAATGGATCCCACTCCAGTGTCCTGACCTTTGACCCCATTTCGCCCATTTTCAATAGGGTTCGTCCCCAGTGGCTCCCTACCACATGCTAAAATTTCATCGAAATCGAACCATTTTTACGCAAGTTATGACGCATAAGGGCAATGGAACAAATCCCGCTCTTATGTCCTGCCTGACCTTTGACTCCATTTCGCCCATTTTCAATAGGGTTCGTGCCCAGGTGGTTCCCTACCACTTACTAAAATTTCATCGAAATCGAACGATATTTACGCATGTTATGACGCATAAAGGCAATGGAATGGATTCCACTTTTATGCCCAGACCTTTGACCCCATTTCGCCCATTTTCAATAGGGTTCGCTCCCAGGTGGTTCCTTACCAAATACTGAAATTTCATCGAAATCGAACCATTTTTACACAAGTTATGACGCATAAGGGCTATGGAATAAATACCACTTTTATGCCCTGTCTGACCTTTGACCCCATTTGCCCATTTTCAATAGGGTTCGTGCCCAGTGGTTCCCTACCACATACTAAAATTTCATCGAAATCGACCTATATTTACGCATGTTATGACGCATAAAGGCAATGAAATGGATCCCGCTTTTATGTCCTGACCTTTGACCCCATTCCACCCATTTTCAATACGGTTTGTTCCCTGATGGTCCCCTACTACGTACTAAAATTTCATCGAAATCGAACCATATTTACGCAAGTTATGACGCATTAGGGCAATTGAATGGATCCTGCTCTTATGGCGTGATCTTTGACCCCACTTCACCCATTTTCAATAGGGTTCGTCCCCTGGTGGTCCCCTACCACATACTAAAATTTCATCGAAATCGAACCATTTTTACGTGAGTTATTGTGCCGACAGACAAACGGACAGACGGACGGAAAAAGCTGGAGCATATACGCTTCTTCAACCTACGGTTGGAAAGCGTACAAAAGACTTTCAATCACTACTTCAACTACTTTTCATTTTTAAATAGCAGTACTTTCGCACACAACTAAGATACACGAAAATTTAAAAAGGCTAAGCTAAAACTTACACGTAATTCTCTCTCTTTTTTTTTTTTTTTTTTGAGGTGATAAAATATTTTAAAATAGTGTTTTGACACTTGAAAATTTGGTAGGTAGAGATAGAACTTTTTTAATATAGAAATATGTACCTTTAGTGTACCGCGATTAATTCAAATACTATTAGAATTATGAGTAAGGTTTAGCTTAGACTTTTTAAATTTTCCTGTTTTTCAGTTGTGTGTGAAAGTATTACTATTTAAAAATGAAGAGTAGTTAAAGTAGTGATTAGAAGTTTTTTTTAACTTAGTTCTTAATAATGTCTTCATACTTCGCCCGAGGTTGTCAGTATCTACGAATGTTGGAGGGCTACGTGTGAAAAATGTGTACCTAGTGATAAGTTATAGGCAGAGCTGAGTGTTTGGTTAAATACTATGCTATGCTTGACTTTGAGAATTTTTTGTGCTTAAAAGAAAGAATGTTAATATAGGATCTGTTTGTAATGTGTAATGATACACCAGAAAAATGCAGTGGGTTTTCTTGAATATACGGCTACGTGATGCAAATGCACGTCGTAAAAGATCAGGCAAAACGTTGCGGGGTTTGGGGGGGTGTTGACCACTACCGTGAGCAACTGGATCGGCTATAAGCAGTCGCTTGTTCCAAATGTATTCTTTACTTTATCTTGAAGTCTTATATTTAGTAAGGAACTCTCCATTTCGCGTCGTGTTATTATGCAATTTGTCTAAAATTGCAAAACACACAACGAATTGCAGAATTCTTGTTCATTTAAGAAATAATGAAGATTCTTTCTCAAATGAACAAAAATTCTGTGAAAAGTTACTTGCAACTCTGAAGTGTCACACAAATTCTGAAGAACTTTCTGTGCTCGTATAGCGTAGAAGCCATTTGCCGGTGGCGGGAATAGAACTGTCATCCTTTTGCTCCGGAGCCGAATGCTTTCCCAATTAAGCTACACCGACGAAATTTGTTGCAAAAACTTTGTCGTCTTGACATGTGCGTTACCTCCGAGATAGATGCTTGACACTCGACTCCTTACACCAAATAAACTAATAACAAAATTCTGAAACACTACACCGACCTCAGAAGTAATTACAGAATTCATAGAAGCCCAATGCGCACTGCACAAATTGCGGTGATTCTGCAATGTTGACACTCATCTCTAAAATGCATTACACAAAGACTAGAGGGGTTTTTTTTCCCCATGTTTCACAGAATTTTCCAAAGCAGATATGCGAACTTAATCATAAAAACGTTTCACAGATGTCTAAGCGTGTAGCAGGCTCATGAAGTGGGATTAACATTCAGCAACTACGATTGTGGAATGTTAGTTTCCTGTTTCTAAATTAACAGTGGAGCGTAGGTTATGAAACACCTTCCGATTTGTACAAGGATAGTATATATATTTCGCACTTTTCTTTGTTATTCATATTGTATTCATCAGGAACTGTTTCTTAACTGAGGAATTTAATTTGTCTCTGTAACACCTAAGTGCAACCTCTCTACCTCGAACTTTTCCGGCGCATTTTAATCTAAAACTTTATACGGAATGCATTTAGTTTGGTAAAGATATTGGTATCACTGTTAAAAATTGGTACTTAAAAATAAACAAAATGTACTCGTTTTTGAGTACGTTCTGGGCTTATAATAGCTCCGAGTACTTGCGTCTCATTTTTGGAAAATACACGTACTCATTTTTGAGTACATACAGAGCATTTCTAATTGAAATATATACTGATTTCTGGTATTTCTAATTTGAAATATATGTACGGTACTCATTTTTGAGTACATACACGGAATCAATTGTGAGTATATCTGTTATTTCTAATTTGAAATATATGTATTCATTTTTGAGTACATATATTTCAAATGTATGTACTAAAAAAATCCATATATTTCAAATATATGTGCTTTAACTTCATTCAGTTTCTGTGCCCTTTCGGGCAGGGCACAGAAACTGAAGGAAGTTAGAGAGAATCTGTCGAATTTGACAGGATAGTTTGTAAGTGAGAGAGAGCACACTAGACGGCACCACCGTACAAGCGTACGATTTTGCACATAGAAGGCAGAGAGAAATTAGGGAGGGGCTTAGGAACTTTAACCGGGGGCCGTCACTTAACGTGCTCGTCCGATATTCGGCGATTGTTAGAAATTCACGCCACCACGGAGAGCCTCCAAGTTCAAGCCTATCAGGCTGGGTTTGAACTTGGGGTCCCTCGATCAGTAGTCAGAATCTCTAACCACTCACTAAACCATCCGCGACTCGATTTCAAATTTGGAATTCGTGTGCTCCATACGTACTCATTTATTCAGAGAATCAACTGGAAGTATATTATTCGATGGCACATCTGGGATAATAGATATATTCGTTGTCACATGCTGGGCAAATGGACCGCACAATTGTATCACAAATATAGTGATGAAGTAACAATATATTATTTATGAGATTGACACAAATATAGTTAATGTAAAAACGTACACAAAGATATTTTATGCATAATTAAATTACTTGTGATCAGTGACTTCGGTGTACTAATTATTTATGTGTATCACTTTACACATTAGTAAACAATTTCTCTTGAAATCTGTAGTATTTAAAATGAAGTAACACGAGATTATATTTCTATTTATTGACGCAGTAATTTGTAAGTACGTATGCTTACTTATATTTTAGCATGTCATGTACTCGTTTACGATACGATTGTACTTAAAAAAAAACAAAAACGGGTAGATTCAGGTTCTCATTTTTAAGTAGAATTTTTTTAACAGTGTAGTCAGTGAAAGAAATAATCAATTTCCAGGTTAAAAAAAAAAAAAAAAGTCTTGCCGAAAGTTCATTATTTTTTTCTCAAATTTTGAGCCCACCTTCGAGGCACTGTCATCCGCCTGAAGTTGTCAGTTGGCGTTGACTGGAAACTAACATTGGCATAAAAGCTAATTTATTGCCTACAATTTTTGTTATGATTGAAATGAAGGCTGTGTAAAAAGTTTTACGTATCTTGTAAGGATTGTTCTTCTGCTGTACGAGTCGAGCAAATAAAAACAATGTAGCCATTTTGTTGTCTCGTCTTCTGTAGTAAATATTGGCGAATTGCCGATTATAAAAGTTGACGTTTGTTTATTTTCGCTGACGGCACAGCGGACTTTTCAAACAAAAAGAGCGAATGTCAATGTTAACTTTCGTGATCCTTCGGGCCACGTCACCAAATATTTGCAACAATGTACTTTAGGGGTGTAGAATAAAAACATCAGTTTGGATTTTGTAATTACTCACGACACGTAATAATCTCAACAGCTACTCGATAGAAGTCAACATTCGTAGATTTAGTTTATGCTGATAACGGCGGCTATTTTAAAGGCTCCCTCCCGGCGTGTTACAAAGAAGCTATTGTTCTTAAGAGACGCTCTGTGTTTTGAATAATAAAATCAACAGCACAATGGCTGTCAGTTCGCAAAGTATTCACCATCGCCCTAAAACATATTTACTCACACGTTTCTTACTCTGCCTATATACTTCGTTGTGACGATCTTCGTTAAATCCGTTCAAGAAGAAAACCATTCGTGAAATATTTCGCATGACAGTTTCGCTGGAAATAAATGCTCTGATAGCAATTTGAACCTCGCTTAACCTAGCTAATACACCAAGATACTGCGTCAATTATTTCATAATCATCATTTCTAGCATTTTTTGCCAGAAATCCGGAATCACGCCGCTGAGCGAACGGTCTGTGTAGCTGGCTTCCGATCATTCGTCCGAGATGGGCCATGGTTGGATTCCTGAATGAGGTGGGGGGGGGTTGTCTAGTGACTGGTTCTTTCCCTTCCCTGGGACCAGTTGACCCAAATTAGGAATGTCGACTGCTTATTCCCCACTAAGTTGTTCTCGGCGGTCTTGAAGATAAACCCCGTCACATTTATTTTTTCTGATTGGAGGTTTAACGACCACCGTGAGCAACTTAATGGGCTATAAGCAGCCGCCCGTCCCTAATTTATGGCCACTGGTTCCAAGGAAGGGAGAAAGCCAGTGCCGTAAGATAAACACAGCATCCTGCCTCACCGGGATTCGAACCCGTACCCCTTCCGGACGAATGATCAGAAGCCATCGCTTAGACCACTGCGCCACCAGGGCGGCCCCGTCACTTTGAACAAGGTGTTGGAGAACATACAGACGAACACCCTGGGTTTCTTCAAAGTTTCGGAGATGTGATTGTCATTGGTACAGCATGTTGCAGGAGAAACTAAAGATGATTAACCAGAGCGCATAATGTGTCTCGAATGGTCATGTCATATCGCTATGAAGGCTACAATATCAGGGATCCGGGAATGTTTCTGGACGACTAGTTCCGAGGTGGCAAATGGTCGCAACATTCCAGGAGGACCGATAATTGTCTTAACAGCGAAAAGGCATAGGATGCCAGCCAGCGCGCTATCGAGCGCCCCTTTGCTTCATGCACGATGGTTTGTTAGACGACTTCATGAGAGGGATCTGTAGGCCTATTTTAAAAGGGTGATGCCCCTTCCCCTCGGCCCTTTTCAAAAATGATCGCGAAAGACTTACAGGCAGCGCATCATCTGAACTGGCCGTGGGTGCTTGTACCCTTCGCGGATGACCCTTGTTTCAGTCTCACTATAGATTCCTGACGACTTTTCGTCTGGAGGGAGGGCGTTACATGCAGACATCCACGTAACATCCGCGAAAGAAACCACTATGGTGGAGGACGAATTCTGATGTGGGGAGGTGTAGTGATGGATGGACGTACGCGTCACTCCATGTGTTCCACGACGGAATGGTTCATTCGAAAAGGTACATGAGGATCCTTAAGCCTTATTCAAGACTTCTAAAAGATGTTGCAGGCCCCAAATTCTTTTCTTCCTTTATATATATATATATATATATATATATATATATATATATATATATATATATATATTTTTTTTTTTTTTTTTTTAATTTACGACAATGCTAGTTTTCGCCAAGCTCGGCCAATCGGCGATTATCTACAGGACGCAGGGCCAACCAAATCTCCTAATTTTAATCCTATTGAACGCGTCTGAGACCCTCTTGAGAGACATATTGCTTCTCTTCATCCTCCGTGTCCGAAGCATTCTAGAACTGCGATCCGTGCGTACGGGACAATGGCGTCATATGGCATCATTCGTTGTTTTGTCAGGAGCGATCATACTCCCTACTGATCACGTGGGCAACAACACATTTCCGTTACCAGCAGTGAAAAATTTTCTTTGGCGCATCAACATTAGTCTTGGCTATTTATCCTTATGCATCTCACGTATGTGCACATGTTCTTTGTCATGGTCTGATCTGCCACTCACCTTAATTTCATTAAAGTCGATCACGTCGTTATGTTGTTTTGTTGGCTTTTATGTTTGTAACGTAACTTTTATGCACAACAAAAAGCTCCGTTTTCGGAACTCTTAATTTTAATTTAGTATTGCACATAATAAATTATTATATACAATAATAACTACTTAAAAACATAAGCCAGTTAAAAAAGCTATAAAAGGGTTATGTTTCCATAAAGCACTTTCGTAGAGCAACAGCTGACGATAATTCCGCAAATTGTCATAGTAGAAGACACAACTAAATATAGCAAACTGATTCAACAACTTGAAATTGTAATAATAATTTCAAATATAATAACAGTATAACAGTTATAACGAAGTAAATTTCTCCGTCATTTTTGGTCTACGCCGGGATTCGAACCCGAGTACGCTTATTCCGGAACAAGTCGCTCTACCAGCTGAGCTACGCAGACATGTATTCTGATTCCTATCTGCCTTTATGTCATGTGCGTCCTGCTGGCAGGTACGTCACATCTCCCCCCCGAAAGAGGGCCGGGGGCATGGCCCACGGGTCAGCCGTGACCATGAATCGTTGCAGGCAGACAACCACTGTAGAACGTGCACTTGAGAACTCCCAGTCAATCTGGTGTGTGGAATGCAACGTCACACACATTTATTTTTCGAAGCACTGGAGAAGGGATTCTCTGATTTTTCCTATCTCGCGGTGTGGAAATAACCTCACACCAATGCGAGATTTTGAACGGTCGGGTCATCCGGGTAGTTCGGGCGCCATTATAACGAAGTAAATTTCTCCGTCATTTTTGGTCTACGCCGGGATTCGAACCCGAGTACGCTTATTCCGGAACAAATCGCTCTACCAGCTGAGCTACGCAGACATGTATTCTGATTCCTATCTGCCTTTATGTCATGTGCGTCCTGCTGGCAGGTACGTCACACAGTAGCCTAGCTTGTCGATAACATTGATCTAGTTAACAGCTGCTCTACATCTAACATCCAGCCATCTAACCCTAGCAGCAGAAGCCGAATTTGTTCTTCGTTTCTTGACTGACTGACCGCCAGTGAGGCCACAAGGAAACGACTGTTGTGTTAAGTTCAGAAAGCAAAACGAGATATGGCCAAAAATTTACATGAGAGATAGTGAACAAAAATAGGATTGATATGCATTAGAATGCTTACAGTATCACTCCTGATTCAAAAACTTCTTTTTCGTATCGGATAACGTGAGAATATGAAAACATACGTTGGTTCGGATGAGCTCTGGAGGACATACTTCGGGCTTGGACGAACCCGGGCTCTATCTTGCAACATGAAACTGGGGCTCGGAATGATATACTTCGTGTTCAGGCGGGTTCGTGCTGACATACTTCGGGCTTCTGGCCCGAGCTCTATCTTGCAATATGAAATTCGGGTCGGGACGACATACTTCGGGCTTGGACTGGCTCGCGCTCTATCTTGCAATATGGAATTCCGGCTCGGGATGGCATACTTCGGGCTTGGACGGGCTCGGACTCTTTATCTGGCAATATGAAATTCGGGTTCGGAATGATATACTTCGGGTCAACATACTTCGGGATCAGGCGGACTCGAAATGGCATACTTCGGGCTTTTGGCCCGGGCTTTATCTCGCAGTATGAAATTCGGGTCGAATGACTTAATTCGGGCTCGGACGGATTTTGGCTGACATACTTCGGGCTTGGACAGTCCCGGGCTCTATCTTGCAACATGAAACTGGGGCTCGGAATGATATACTTCGTGTTCAGGCGGGTTCGTGCTGACATACTTCGGGCTTCTGGCCCGAGCTCTATCTTGCAATATGAAATTCGGGTCGGGACGACATACTTCGGGCTTGGACTGGCCCGGGCTCTATCTTGCAATATGGAATTCCGGCTCGGGATGGCATCCTTCGGGCTTGGACGGGCTCGGACTCTTTATCTGGTAACATAAAATTCGGGTTCGGAATGTTAAACTTCGGGTCAACATACTTCGGGATCAGTCGGGCCCGAAATGGCATACTTCGGGTTTTCGGCCCGGGCTTTATCTCGCAGTATGAAATTCGGGTCGAATGACTTAATTCGGGCTCGGACGGATTTTGGCTGACATACTTCGGGCTTGGACAGTCCCGGGCTCTGTCATGCAATATGAAATTCGGGCTCGGAATAACATATTTCGGGCTTCTGGCCCGGGCTCTATCTTGCAATATAGAATTCCGGTTCGGGATGACATCCTTCGGGCTTGGACGGGCTCGGACTCTTTATCTGGTAACATAAAATTCGGGTTCGGAATGATAAACTTCGGGTCAACATACTTCGGGATCAGTCGGGCCCGAAATGGCATTCTTCGGGTTTTCGGCCCGGGCTTTATCTCGCAGTATGAAATTCGGGTCGAATGACTTACTTCGGGCTTGGACAGTCCCCGGCTCTGTCATGCAATATGAAATTCGGGCTCGAAATAACATATTTCTAGCTTCTGGCCCGGGCTCTGTTTTGCAATATGAAATTCGGGATGGCATATTTCGGGCTCAGTCTATCTCGACCGTTTAAAATTGAGCCCAAACTCAGCACTGATGTTTACACCTTTAAATGGCAGAATTGCTGACGATTTAAGGGTATTTTAAGAAAAAGAAATTCCACAAAATTTGTTTTTAAGGATATCAGTGGAATACCCCCACTGAAGTTGTGGTCCTTTGTTGCAGCCTTCAAAACCCACCCTTAATTCCAACTCTCTCCCAGATGACCACTCAGAGGGACTATCTTCACCCCTTCATCCAGTGTTAATGCCATTTTTCACCTGGGAAAAAAAAAAAAGATTTTACAAGTCTATGTAGTGTAAATCAAATTGGTTCCAAACTTTTAAGACAACCTGTATTTACGCAGTTATAGCCACTATTTTTTTTTTTTTTTTTTTTTTTTTTTTCTATTTACGATTTTTCTGTTCGGTGGCGCAAATTTCAATTTTTGTTTTTTCGTTCGGTACTACCATAGCTCCTGCAGCTGTTGGGATTGGAAAAATTAAATTGTTTTAGCACTGGCTGATGCTAAACACGGTCAAACTTAACCACATACTTCTTATTCTCTAGATGCATGACGTAATAGAGTATTTCCATTTGTCTCTGTCTGCGCAAAAAAAAAAAAAAAAAGAAAAAGAAAAGAATGTTATTTCAAAAAATAAATCAGTTGCTGTAAAAAGGAAAAATATTTTTCATACATTTTACGTGGTTTTCTTATGAGAAATTTTCCTCTAGCTGGCGCAAAGTTCAGGTTTTGAAGAACACTGAGGATTGTAAATTAAAAATAAAAAGCCTACTGAAATATCGACGTAATAAGTTTCATACCTTTGTCTAAAGACGTGCTCATTACGATGGGGAATTTGGTATCTTTCTTGTTTTCTGTGTTTCACTTTCGAGTTCTTATTTGGTAACTCTGCCCTTCTCGATTGGCGTGTACGTAAGAAGCTGACCTGCCCTCTTAGCCGGGATACTATCCATAAATTCTTTTGAGAAACATGACACAGTTTTAGTCATTCTCCGTTCCTTAAAAACAGTGCCGCGCACATCACCGGAATAATCACTGGTTGGGAATTATTTTTTAAGGAAGCCTGGTTTGTAACGCTTTCAGGGAGCAGTGCAATTATATTTCCAAGACTTGTTTTTAGAACAGTAATTATTTTCTTCATAGGAGGGGATTGAATGTGATACTCGCGGTGATTTCGGAGAACAGGGGTTGTGCTCTTTTATTTTTATCTTTATTTAAAGTTTTTTTTTTTTTCCTTAATGATATTTTTACGGTTCCTGCTTAAACTTTACAAGAGAGCCACACGGAGTATGTACGGACGTATTTTCCATAAAAATAATCCATTAGCTACCTAATGAAATTTTCTTCTTTGACTCTTTGGAGTTGGAAAACCTTCGTCTCAGATTTACAAACATCTGAGGAGGACGAGGGCATTAAAGAAACGCAAAATAATTTTGGAGAAAATTTTAAAGTGTCCATAAAAATATGAAGCATGTTTATGAACGTTTCTGGGTCTTATGTGATTAACATTTCCATCTGTGTTTCGGCTTTATTAACATAAGCTCGAAATTACCTGACTTTTTGTATGTGTTTGGAAAAAAATTGACGCATGT
This sequence comes from Macrothele yani, assembly GCA_039090855.1. Taxonomy (NCBI): domain Eukaryota; kingdom Metazoa; phylum Arthropoda; class Arachnida; order Araneae; family Macrothelidae; genus Macrothele; species Macrothele yani. Next base: position 153,239,807 of record CM077027.1, on the reverse strand, counting down.
GATGTTAAGGAGATGCCAAAATCATGGGTAAGAAAAAAAAAATGAAATCTCTACGGAAGATATTTCCGTATTTATTGTACTCCTGATAGAAGCGTTATTCTTGTGAAATATCTCGTGGAATATTGACCTTACATTCTTCCCATTTGCATTCAGCGAACGGGGTTGACCCATTACTGTCCAAATTTTATTTATCATCGGGGGCAAATGTGTAATGAATCTGGCATCTTTCCAGAGCAGTATTTTGGTCTTCTGGCGTATAATGGTTCTGGCAATGAGCCCGAGTACTATTTCGTGGATTATTCATAAGTTATGCGAAGGAAGGGGAACACCAGAACCATTAAGGGCGGAAACATTTATCTAAACTGAGAAAGGGGTAGTCACATTCATCTGCTATGGTTATTGTCCTTCTGCTTCTTCTCCCGTTCTCTTTTTCACCGTCGTATTTTCTTCAGTCAAATTGTTATCGAAGTATTAAAAAGATGTAGGCCAGGCGAGAGCAATAGCAGGAGGAACGCCGAAACATTTGTTTTATTGTTTTCTATTTGTTGCTTTTCATTCCAGGAGAATCATTACATCTTATTCGAAGCCAAGAAACCAATGTAATCTCCTCTTCATTCAGTGAAAATGTTTATCAGAGGGAACAAACATCCCTCGTATTTGATAGGAAGTCAGTAAGCCAAGTACCGTGCAACTTTAAGCTGAAGATATTGAAGTTTTCGTTCTGCTGTGTCGTGAATTTTTGTTTGTTTATTACTCTCTCTCCCCCTCTGAAACACACAACACAAGACACATGGAGTTGTTTTTGTGCTCTGTATCAGAGATATGGGCTGGTATTTTGTATATACAGTGGATTCCTGTTATTCGTGACACATCGGCACTAGAACACTACCCTAATAAAGCGGCTGCTCCAAATATACGAAAAGCCGCCCCCGGTGGCGCAGTGGTCTAAGCGATGGCTTCTGATCATTCGCACGGAAGGGGTCCTGGTTCGAATCCCGGTGAGGCATGGATGTTGTGTTTATCTTACGGCACTGGCTCTCTCCCTTCCCTGGAACCAGTGACCCTAAATTAGTGACGGGCGACTGCTTATAGCCCATTGAGTTGCTCACGGTGGTCGTTAAACCTCCAATAAAAAAAAAAAAAAAAAAAAAGAAACGCAACAGAGTGACGTCTGGATAAACACGTTCCGTGCACCAGTACACTGATAGACCTCCATAACGTGTTGCCTGTAATATGAGACGAGGTGTTGCAGACACTCATCAATAATGTTATTGCAAATATGCCTTGTTGGTGTCAAGACGTTCTTCGAGACAGAGGTGGTGTTACCAGGTACTGAAATTCAGAGGTATAGACATTCTGCGAATTGACCATTTTGTTTACATTGTAGTGTTACTTTTTTGTGTACGGAAACTGCACAATAAATTGTTTTTGTAAGCGCACTCTTTATCGTTTGTGTTACGTAGCCTCACTTATATTATTTCAGTGAGTGACATTTGATTCAGGTACTGCACATGCATCCTTCATTTCATGCAACATCCCTAAATTTTTGTGACCTCTGTAATATGTAGTAAGGACTGAAAGGATGCACAGATCATTTTTTTTTCTTAAATAGAGAACACAGTAAATTCCTCTTGAAAATTATACTGTTTCTTCGAGAAACATTCCTCTACTCCATAAATACTTATCTCAAATACTCTGAAGTGTAAAATGGACGGGCTTTGAAGTTGGCTCAAACATCTCAGCAATGAAAATCAAGGTGGTTCACAACTTCTTTTACCAGCTTTGTAATATCTGACCTGATTGTATTTCTCATTTTTTGCTCATAAAACTGAAAGAAGCGCGCGAGAAATGCTTGCTTAGTTTAACCAAGAAAAATTGGCAAAGGAACTCGTGGATCAAGAAAATTACAACGCGAGTTTATGACGTCATGATCACAGGTAAAGACCCTCAAGTGGCAATGGGCTGTAACATATTTTTAGAACTGACCACAGTTGGACGATTAAAAAACTATAATGGAAGAGAACTGCTCAAGACAGAGTTGTGGAAGGGATGCTTCTTCCAAGGGACGGAAGAAGACTGTGTGGGAGATGGGTGGACGATATCCGACATAGAAGAGTTGTGGAGGAGATTCGGGGAGGCCTTCATCCAGCAGTGGTTTGGGGATGGTTGATGTTGGGGATTTGCACGCGTAGATCGATGCATGCGGAAATCAAGTTTTGCTGTGTTATTGCTGGAATTCGAGACATTATTGCCAAATGTACGTCTACACTTCCGGAAATGATTGACTTAAAAATTGGATAGTGCATGAGAAAATTTAGTCATGTTCGTATCTGTACAATACTGAAAGAGGTTTTAGAGATGGACTTCTGGTAGCATTGATCTTTTGTGACACCGTATGTAGCGAGGAAGTTTTTCACCAAAAGGTGGAATGTGCTTCGAACCGCTTTAGCTACTACATCTGTCAGATTTCTTATAAGCCGACCTTGAGAAACGCGCACATCATGCCACATATAAATAAGAATTTATGTCTCCCTGTCAGGAAATTTTTTTTGTCTTAAAAGCATTAGCGGAAAATGCTTGTAATCGTCGCCACCATTCAAAAAGAGCCTCCAGTCCTCTTAAACTTGAAATTGTCGTGCAACATTCAATAAACTATTTTGCCAAAGCTACGGAGAAGACTATGTTTGTGGAAATTCGTAAAGTCTTGCTACGAATTCCATAATTCCTTTTTCGTTTTAATGTGCGAAAACAAACGCGACCTTTGGGAAATTATTTCAAGTATTCTCTAAATAATGTTTTGTTAGAAGCCAAACCTTACAGCTGTTGACGAGAGAACTTTTGTGCATATCCACCGGTTTCTCTGGGGCGTTAGAAAGGATTCATTCGCCCGGGTTTGTTATTGTGTTCGTAAAATTTCATTAGATAATTTGTAGTCGCAGCGCTGAGAACTGGTCAGGTGATCAGTGGCGAATACTGGTGAGAAGAGCAGCAGTTTGTTGATGACACTTTCGGTTTTGTGATAGGCGAAGAAACAGTAGAGTTGGTCCTCTCTGTGTGTGTGTGCGTGTGTGCGCGTGTGTGCGTGCGCGCATTTAAACATCAAGTGTAATAAATAGATACAAGATCACAAGTTTAAAAAGTAAGTTGTTGTCTTATGACTGAGACAGCCGCGGTGTATTCTGGTTTAGGACCAGTTATAATGTCATTGAAAATTCGCCGTGGTAAGAAACCTTTAACCTTTCTGATCTCAGAAGCTATCGGCAGGAGTATTAATTTACATACGTGTAACGTTAGCTCTATTATACATAACGAAATTGTGCTGTATCTATTACTTTCGGAGATGTATTTAAATGAATAAATTTCCCATTCTTTTATATTTAACGCTCTGAAAAATATTTGCGTTTGCACGGTCTATTTAATTGCTCTCTGATCCAGAGTCGAAACCCGACAGTTCCGATCCCATCCTGTGTGTGTGGCTCCTCGAATTTGATTCAGAATTGTGATCCGCAATCTACAGTACGTAATTGTATGTAGATGGATTAATCGTGGTTACAGTTAGCTGAAGTTGAAGCGGAGGCATCGTTGCTAATTACAAAAATAGATTTTCCCCACCTACCGATAAAACTGTGAAACGTAGATTTGAACGGTGGTTCCGGTATTCAGTGGTGTCCATGAATTATGTGGACGTAAAGAATGGTACTATCAGCACTTTCTTCCCCCCCCTAAAATACGTAGGTGCGTTAAAGGTGTGTTAAAAACTGATAGTCCAAACCTTTCGTTAGAGGCTGGAGATTCTGAGTAACTGTTCGAGTTCAGTCCGGATTGGAGTCTCGCGTGATGTGTTTGTCTGCATAACCGCTTCTACGTACATGAGATTCGTTCGTGGATTCGCGGAATTCCACTTTCTTGTCGTCATTTGGGTTATTTTTGAGATCGATGCAAAAATTAAGAGACATTGTTTGGGGATTAATGGGGGGGGGGGGGGGTCGTTTTCCATCTGGGAAAGGGTATTTCGTCTTCCAAAACTTTCAGAAACGGAAATTAAATGGAGTGAATATTTTTTCCCTCCATTTAATTTCCGTTTCCAACATCGCGAAAGAAAAGAAATTACTTTTTTAAAGTAATTTCTTTTCTTTCGCGATGTTGCACCTGTTCAGCATTGTTGTTAAATATTATTTTATTGAATAAATGTTTCTATTTCAGTATTGAACTGGGGGCAACGATTTACGGAAACGGAAGTTAAGACGGCGCGAAGATTTCCCTGTAGTCTTTAGGCATGGGATTCTTCTGTGGATCGAGGAATTCCGCCATTTCCGTTATCATTTGAGCTATTATCAAGATCAGTGCATAACTGAACTAAGATATTTTGATGAGATTTGGTGGTGGGAGATTCGCTTTACGTTTGAGGACGGATTTTCGAAAGTTAGACGGAGTGAAGATTTATCCCGTAATTGTTTTTCTCGCAGTTTTCCTTCTGATTAGTATTGTTGTGAAATAACCTTTTATTCCATTAAAAGAACTGCATTTAAGTTTAAAAATGGAGTTAAAGTATCAAATAGAAGTCATCGCTCTTTCCACGTTTATAAGTGAGTCACGGAAAAATTCTCATCGGCCGCCACCGGGAAACGAACTCAAGGTCTTCCAGTTACGCGCCGGACATGCCTCCACTGCACCACAGCGGCCTGGAAATTCTCCAGACTCACATACGACAAACTGCTAACCACCTGGCAGGTTGCTTCATTTGGAGCCCCGCACAATACTGGGGATTCACCAAAGATGAACAGCAGCAACTGAACAAATAACTAGAAGGCGAATGAATAATAAATACACAGTTGACGTGGATTAGGAACGTCAAATAGAAGTCATCGCTCTTTCCACGTTCATAAGTGAGTCACGGAAAAATTCTCATCGGCCGCCACCGGGAAGTAGTGCAGTGGAAACATGTCCGGCGCGTAACTGGAAGACCCTTGGTTCGTTTCCCCAGGTGGCGGCCGATGATAATCTTTCCGTGACTCACTTATGAACGTGGAAAGTGCGATGACTTCTATTTGATGTTCCTAATCCACGTCAACTGTGTATTTATTGGAGTAAAAGTTTTCAAAAATACAGGTCGGACGAAGCAAAGATTTTCCCTGTAACGTAATTTCTTAATTTTTTTCCCCGCGATGTTCTCACTATCCTGTGTTATTCTCAAGTGTTACTTTCTCCCATGTGTGATTGCATTTAAGCCTGGTAAGGGAAAGTCTTTTTCCGAAAATGGAAATGAAGTTGGAAAATTTGTAAGAAGTGATGCATAGTGTTTAAAGTTTTCATATTTTCAAAGTTATCTAAAATAGTGAAAGTTTTGATATCCTGCATTCATGGTCCTCGGGCTGAAAGTTCTGTCAGCGTGATGGGTAAAATTGCCATCTGCGGGGAATAAAAAAAGAAAGAAAAAGCGGCAATGAAGAAATGGAAAGGGAATATCAACAGAAAATAAAATTAAGTAATGAAGGCTGTGCAGCTGCAGAGTCAACAAAAGACAGATATGGCTGTGGAACTTGCTGAAAAGAAAGCAACACAAGAGGAAACCTGAGCTGATATTCTGGCAAGTACAACAACAAGACAAACAAAAAATACTACGTTTGAAGCAATGTCTTTTGAAACCGTATTATTTTGTTTGAAATTCAATAATTTTATATCGTGAATACAGTGATGTACTCCAGTTTAGTATTTACATAAATAAATTACAGTGAACAATTTCGTCTTGCTTGTGCTGCGTTATATTTACACTTCCTCGTCGTGCGTCTGATTTTTCACCCGGTTGAAAAGTTCTACTTTTTGTGTTTCTTGGTTGTACTCATGTGTGTCTTCATTTTTTTTAAACCACGAAAATAAATAAATAGATAACCACGAGCGATTTCTCCTGCCGTTACAGTTTTCACTAACCGCAGATTAGCGTATTAGAAGTTATTAGACATCAGTTTCTGTGTTTTATTATGAATGAGCTTCCCAATTATATCTTTCTCAAAGAGACTTAGCAACACACTGCAAGTAATCTAACATGCCATATCGCCCCAGTTGTTTGAATTGTTTATAACTTTCACCTGCGTAGAAGTCAACTTGTCACTGCCGCTGATAGGGTTCAACGTATTAGTTTAGAGAAGGCTTGCGAAATTTCGTGACTAATGAGTGTTTAACATTTGTTAGAACGACACATCAAGACTTTCTGCCAGTTTGCATTTAAAGGATATCCTTTATGTTCTGTGTTAACGATGTCGAAGCTAAATATTTTCCAACATTTCCTTATAACTCTATTAAGCGCGACGAAACTCGCCATCTGCCACTAGTGTCATGTGCTTATTTATCTGTTTATGGTTGTCGCTGGCGGAGGTGTCACAGTGGAAAATACCTGGCAAATAAATGCCGCTATGCTGCTGGAGGTGCCGCAGCACGCCGTCCTCTTCAAGTTGAATAATTTCTGGATTTCTTCGACTCCCGATTTATATACGTGCATCTTCCAGTAATATAGCGCACAGTCAATGGAGAAGAGGTAACTAAAAATAATTTTGTATCCATCATATGAGAAAATGTTCTGTTTTTATTAATTTTTATTCTAGAAATCGTGAATATTGGTTATGTCAATGTCTTTTAACAAAAAAGGGTACTCTCGGTCCTTATAAATCCTTAAAAATCCTTAAAAAGTGCTTATTTTTTATTATGGTGCCTAGAAGTCCTTATTTTTTTTGCCAAAAAGTGGGAAAAGTCTGTAGAAAGTAGGCTACTTCTTTTTCCTAGCTGGCTGAACAAAATCCAGAAGTTATGATGTAGGGCGTAGAAGTCCTTATTTATTTGCCAAAAATGGGGGAAAGTCTGTAGAAAGTACTTATTTCTCCTAGCTCGCTGTACAAAATCCAGAAGTTACGATGTAGTGCGTAGAAGTCTTTATTTCTTTGCCAAAAATGGAGAAACGTCTGTAGAAAGTACTTCTTTTAACTAGCTGGCTGTACAAAATCCAGAAGTTATGATGTATGGCATAGAAGTCCTTATTTATTTTCCAAAAATGATGGAAAGTCTGTAGAAAGTACTTATTTTTCCTAGCTGGTTGTACAAAATCCAGAAGTTATGATGAAGTGCGTAGAAGTCCTTATTTCTTTGCCAAAAATGGGGAAAAGTCTGTAGAAAGTACTTATTTTTCTTAGCTGGCTGCATAAAATCCAGAAGTTATGGTGTAGTGCGTAGAACTTCTACTGCTGGTTGGCTATGTCGATGACGTCATGTGACATCAGGTGAAAGCCCATGTGAAAGCAGGGGACAGTGTGAGTTAAGTAATTTGCTGAAAAAAGTGAAGATGCATGGGCTAAATTAAACACACCCAGCAGATTCCACCCAACAAGTCCCATCACCCATCTCTTGGCATTGATATGTCACACTTGTATTTACCCTAGGTGCATATGCAAATAAAAATTATTCAGTTATACCATGAGAAGATGAAGTGCAAAACTGAAATCTTGAACATGCAATTTTGACTTTGGTTTTGCATGAGAAAATTACGTGCAAAATTCAGATGTTGAACACATAGCTTTATCTACAGTTTTACGGTTTGCATCCTCATTACTGTGAATGTGATTATTTTCTCAGATAGGAAAACTGACTTGACCAAGAGAACTGTCATTTAAATTGCATAAATTCTAGTTTATTTCATTAACAAACTTAAATTATATGGAGAAATATTGCAATTTCATCAGCATACTTCAATTTGCCTAGTTAAGGTTGTTCAACCTAAAATTTCTGCCTTATGTTTCCAATGGTAAAACTTCTTTACATATTTTCTTCGTAATTAATGCATTCCCAGAATGAAAATTTGTACATCGATAAAACTAACTTTAAGTTATATCATGGGATACTTAATACTTGCTAAAGCATAACCATAATTAAGCAATTCGACATTTGTTTGTCTACTGACATTAATGTATAGGTCGCGCCATCTATTAACAGGTCTGAACATTGCTCCAAGAAAAATGATTGATTTTTAATATAATTATGGTTATGTTTTAGCAAGTATTAAGTATCCCATGATATAACTTAAAGTTAGTTTTATCGATGTGCAAATTTTCATTCTTGGGAATGCATTAATTACGAAGAAAATATGTAAAGAAGTTTTACCATTGGAAATATAAGGCAGAGATTTTGGGTGGAACCACCTTAAGTGGTAAAGTTTCTTGTATATATACAGGGGCTGGACAGAATAATGTGAACACCTAAGAAAAGAAAGTTTTACGTACCTAATAGGGTGTGGGACCACCTTTTATTATTCAAAACCACCTGAATCCTCCTTGGAATGTACGCATATAAATCCTGGATGGTGGTTAGTGGGATGTTACACCATTCTTCATGCAGAAAAATAGTTTTACGTACCTAGTAGGGTGTGGTACCACCTTTGGCATTCAAAACCGCCTGAATCCTCCTTGGAATGGACGCATATAAATCCTGGATGGTGGTTAGTGGGATGTTACACCATTCTTCATGAAGAAACTGCTCCAGGTCCTTGAGAGATGCAGAAGGAGGATAACTGGATCTTACTGTGTTTTCCAACACAGACCACAGTGGCTCGATGATGTTTAAGTCTGGTGATCGGAGAGGCTAAGGAAAGGGTGAAAGTTCGTCCTCATGTTCTTCAAACGATGGCTGAACATTTTGAGCTCTATGAATTGGGGCGTTATCATCTTGATAGATGGCATCACCTGATGTAGGAAACAATGCCTGAGCCATTGGATGGACATGGTCAGCCAAAATGGGTTTATTCGCCCTGCCAGTCATTCGTTCTTTCCAGGTCATCAGGGGACGTGATGAAAATTACGATATGACCACCCAAAGCATGACAGAACCACCACCGTTCTGCACTGTTGGGAGTAGAGAGTCTGGGTTGTTCGCTTCTGACGGTGTTCTCCACATGTAAACACGTGCTGCGGTGGGGAATAGTGCGGATGTGGATTCATCCGACCACCTCATTGCAAGCTTCAATGCATCGGTAGTCTACGTTGTATGTTCCTGGCACCACTGCCGTCGCCGTTGTGCATTCATCCGGGTCACCAGAGGTTTTGCGATAGCAGCTCTGCCATGAATATCTTGTTTATGCAGTTCCCTGCGCACTGTTTTCGTTGATACTGGGGTCTGGAGATACATAATGAGCTCCGCACTAATTTTCTGGTGCGTGGCCTTTTTATTACTGGTGACAATCCTCTTTTATGCTCTCCTGTCTCTATCAGTCAGGGTCGTTTTCCAGGCGCTCTGGTGTTTCGTAGACGAGGTTTTGCCTCGAACACTGTATGCTGTGATGACCGCTAGGCACAGTAGCTCTCGATACTGCCACTACCCTGACGACTGTTGTCGCGGAGGCACCAACTAGCCGTTCACCAACAATTAGCCCTCTTTCGGGGTCCTTTAGGTCGCTCATTTCGCCATCATCCTGAAAGAAATTTTCCACCAAGACACTTTAAATGCACTTAAACAGGATCTTGAGATTCTAAAGAAAGCAATTGCAACCAAAAAGTGGTGGATACCTTTGCGTATTGCGACGTACGCAGCTGTATTAAAAGCCACGTCTCTGAGCGCGTGGTGTTCACATTATTGAGCGCGTGGTGTTCACATTATTCTGTCCTACCCCTGTATGTTGCCAGTGCGGTGAGCTCTCTTGATTGGTATAAGGCAAGATTAGAAACTGATTTGGACAAAACTTTGCTCAGGACTGCAAACGGTTAATTTGTAACTGCTTTAACCGTGAATATATTCATCGCGTGTTTCTTAGAATAAATTACTTAGTGTATGTGGCATTCAGAAATAGTTGTACTAAAAGTGAATGAAAGTAGTTTTGTAAAAGTTTCCTTAATTAAAATTCATGTCGCTAAGAAGTGCGCGTAGGCATTGTTCCAGTAAAACGTCAGGATGCTAACTATGGTAAGATTGGGGGCAAAGAAAGAAAAATGAAATCCGAAGAATGGAGAAGCCTCACTATTTCTAACAAAGACGAAAAGAAAGAAAAAAGTGCGTAGTGTATCCCATTGAAATGCAAATGCGCAGATGTTATTCCGGCAGCTTGTTTTCCGTATTTTTTTTTTTCATCGTCATCCCATAGTAAGTGTTCTTTACTTCCCTTTTTCTATACCCTATCTCCCCCCCACCCCGGTTTTTTTTTTTTTCCAACGGGAGCGAATGCCATTGACACTTGGCACGGGGCCCAGAGGACCATTGATTGGATAGCTGAATACCCGAATGTCTTTTTATTCTACTTCCTCTACTTTGAGTACTTAGCTTCCTGTTTTTGTTTTTTCTTAGTTTTTTTTTTTTTTTTTTTTTTAAACATTTTTCTCCATTTTATGTGCTTTGGATTACGTTGTGTTTTCCGAATCGTACCTGAAGACTTATTTCTATGCGTCTTATAAATATTTTTGTTTCTCTCATCTTATCTCTTGGCGCGCGCGCGCATGCTTGTGTATGTATGTGTGTGTGTGTGTGTGTGTGTGTGTTACCAACCCCAGTTAAATTCATCCATTAAATTCCATAAGGACCGGTAAATTTGTTTACAAACAAAGTGCCCGCTTGAGAGAGCACGCGAATTCAGTTCTCTACGAAATCGATGTAAGATGGATTCAAAACCTGAATCAACTAAACAAACAGACAAAAAGAATTGCGCATGCATAATCTCACTGCTGTGCTGTATATCTAAGTTGGCCCTTATGTATTCGTTCCATTTCTCCGAAGTTGTTTTGAGTTCTGAAGTTATTCTCTTCAAACGTTGAGGAAAAATGTTGGATTCCGCAAGTATTGTCTTAAGTCAGACATGACGAACCTTATGCACTGTGTGTGTGCCCAAATTGGCAATAATCTGAAAAACTCTCCCGCGTACCCAATGTAATTTAGCGCACCATTAATTATTAATTCACTTTCACTCACAAGCTACATATCAAAAATACAAGCAGAGCGAAGGCAATACCGTTTACTATAATTATTACCCAAATACTGATGAGTAAATTGCGTCTGCGAATATTTCACATGTTCTCGCAACCGCCTCGCTCTAAGCCAGAGTAAGAAGTGTCCTATGAACATTTTTTACTGCTCTCATCCTCGTTTGTAAGCAGCGGGGATAAAATAGCAGGTCTCTGGTCGGCTGTGAGAGGTGATCGGGCGTTCTTTAGCATGCTCCTTGAACCCTCCGCTTTCCGCTTGTACGTTAATGTCTCTTCGAGTTACGGCCAGGGAGAATATTTTCGCGCTCATTTTTACCCAGCGAGCTGTCATCTTCTCTCTGTCTGATTGAAATCCCTGTTTTGTGCACTTTCCTCCGGTGACGCATTAAGTTGAAACAAACCCCCTTCTTCAGCCCTTCTTTAAGGCAGTGCTCTCCAACTGGTATAAAGCCGCGGGTCAAGTCAATTTTCAAAATTGTCGCTCCACCCAGACGGGCACCCACAATAAGCACTTTATCTAACTCTGAAATATTCTTTGCTTTTCCCATTGTGCTTAACACTACTGACGAATACCAGTCTTAAATAGTTGCTTAGATCACGTGTGAAAACACAGTTTTGTCCACGCCGGGCATCGAATCCGGGTCCCCCTGACTCCGTAGTAAGTTGCTCTCCCAACTGAGCTAAGCGGACATGTGCTGTCATTGCTATCTGCCTTTATCTCATGTGCGTCCTGCGGGGCAGGCACGTCACACACGTCAGTGATGTAGAAAGGGCCTAGCGCGCCTTAGCGGCGCTAAGGCATTTTTCGCGGTTACATGGTGAGAGAATCTGGGCAAAGGAACTTTTTTAAATGATCATGTATGGAAAATTAGGGAAAATTGTGTTCTGTATGGAAACATACTCGTATCTTAACCGAATGTCCATACCACATAATTGGCCGCAGCCTCGATGGTACAGTAGTCTGAGGCGCAGGCTTTTGGCCATTCTTCCGAGCTCAGACTGAGTCCCAACCGCGGATGAGTCATGGGTGCGGTGTGCATGGCCAATGGAGCTGGATCTGTCTCTTCCCTGGAACAAGTGACCTGAAATTAGAGACTGGCGACTTCTTATGTCCATATGAGTTATCCATCTTATGTCCATATGAGTTACCCATAAACCCAGAAACAAACAAAAAATACTGTGTAGATTGATCTACACAGTTGGATAAGGGTATCTCACAAATCATAAGATTCTGTCACAAAGAGAATGTGAACTCCTTTGCCTAGACGGCAGTCATAATAAATTTGTAGGGCATGGCTACTCCGTACAGCTAAGATTGCAGTGCTCAGAGAGAAAACGGTAGTCATGAAAAATGGTAGCCTATGAAAATTCTGATATTGAATCTATTACTTATTATCTTCGACCATCTCGTGAAGCTGTTGGGATCTTCCGTTTAGTTGAACTCACTGTTGGTCCGTCAGCCCGCTGCCTCTGTTCCAAATTCCTTACCGCCACTTGCGGCACACATCACTTCGACTGACTTTGTCCTTCTACTCTGTGCTGTCTTCCGCTTGAGCTGGCGGGATCTTCCCAGTGGCATACCCTGATATGATGAACATGAGAAATATTTGGGCTCACTACTCTACCCGACGATGTTTGCAGACGCATCAACGTTCTCGATCTAAACGCCCTGAACTTCCTGGCTTTGCGTTTCGATATTCTGATGTCTTTCTTGACTACTGTAATAATGTTTACTAGCTTGATGATAACGATCATGAATACTTCACTGTTGAGGACGATGATATCGTGTCTCTGCTTGCACGAACTTTTGGAACTTTCTGTTTACATTCCACCGACTTCGCTCATAGCATGCTTCTCGTGTGCTCCTTTATCAGCTTTATTTGTGGTACGCAAGTGTTTTCATAGCAAGTATTGTGCACGTTCTTTTGCTCTACTTTAGACAATTCCTTAGTTCATTGACTTTTGTGATGTCATTCTTACTACATATTTACACGTTTGTATCTATTTCCCTGTATTTGTTTTCTCCGCTGATGTACCTATTTTAACCCCCCCCCCCCCCGTGCGAGGTGATACTGCGGACCCCTCTCAGATGCTCCTGTTTTGTTGATCTGTTGTTTGTTACTATTTTTTTTTCTTTTAGGATGGTCTTGCGTTTGGCGCTCTTTGGCCAAATATGGCCCTTGCGCCATTAAAATCCACTAACCAACCAACATACCATTTCTTTCCCACCTACTTGTCTACATCGCCGGTAAGTTTCCTATCATTTCGTGCATTGTCTCATGCAGTGCCATTTTCCGTGTCGAGCAATATGTGATCAAACTGTAACATACGAAAAGAAAAAAAAACTGAAATTTTGAGAGGCTTCATACGGTGAGGCTTTCAGATGTAGCTTGTTTAGCTTCTGCCTGAATCTGGCTCTTGCTGTTGTTACTCATGTCTTCCTGTAAAAATTTTGCGATCATTTTACAAAAAAAAAAAAAATTGGATTTCAATGTTTTAGCTTGCATTAACGAGGTTAAAATGAAAATCAACAGCCGCTGTTGGATGGGATTTTATCATTTCAGGAGTTTTCAAATAATTTTTTGAGAGAAGTTATTTATTATGTTACAGAATCAAGCATAAAGAAAACAAATCGATAGCATATACTAATGCACCCAAAAAGGCGTAGGATTCAAGGTGATCTTAAAAGGATTGATTAAAAGAAGAGGGAGCACTAAATGTCTTTGATGCGGCGAAGTTATTATGTCATACTGTGAAATTCCGCACAGAAGACCACGAACTAGTGCGGTGTTCCAGAGCGAACAACCTGGCTTACGGAGTTTACGAGCCAAAGTGTTTCGTAAGCCTTTAGGAAGATGGAATGTCAGCGAGGGATCGGTTGCAGCCCATGTTGATCGCGATGTAAGGCCTCCCTCCGCACTGTTGCACAGGATAAAGATATTGACTCTCCTAAAAGCATTAGCTTGTTTGTGATCGTATCGAAGAGCCACCAGAACAGCGGTTCTTCGCGTAATGAAGGAAAGGCCATTTCAGGCAGAGCAGCTACTGTGGGAATTATGCGAAGGCATTTTGAATCGCGATATTCATCCGTACGAACAATTTGCGGACGAGTACTAATTTTAGGTTTCGCTTCTATCTATCCCGTTGTACTCTCGTCTCCTCTCCACCGCATTCGTTGTAGGCTTATCTGACGACTACAGAGAGAGAGAGAGAGAGAGAGAGAGAGAGCAGTCGCCGAAGGAATTGCAAGATGTCGTTTTAAGACACCAAATCATATTCTGTTCGGAGTGCTTTTACAAAATAGATGAGTGGCCACGTTCGAATAGTCGATAATGAGCAAATGCTTCCTGTGTTGGAGAGTACCACACCTGACCTACAGTGGCGACGCCAGTCTCTCAGAACTGGGTGTGTTATTAGGGGGGCTAAGTGTGAAGGGGGCACAAAGTTTGAAGTGCTTGGCAGAAATTTTGGCAAAAAATTCCGTTCATTTAGACGCTCATGATACTATCCTTAGTAAAAAATGTTTTCAAATGCATACTGTACGTAGTATTTATTCAGTGTGCGTAGCACGTACTGCTAACCATTGGTATGAATCACCATTGGAAGTTACTATTTCTTCGCAATTTTAGCTAGCTTACGTAGTTTATTTGTTTATTTATTTTTCTGTCATAACGCTGTTTATGAAAAGGCGATTTTTACCCTGACAAGGAATCTCTCTCTCATCTTTTTAAATTATAATATAAACAAGAAAGATGACACAGAATTTTCGGATGTAATAAGCACGTCTTTTGAATCCGTTCTGACGCAAATGAAATTTATCAAAGCTGTTCAAAGTCAATGGAACCGGTATGGAAAACAACAGTATCTGACGCAAGCAAGAATTTTTTCAATCGGGTTTTTAATCCCTCAGATATTGCTGTAAACGGAATCGTGAGCTTACGCCCTCTGGTTGCAGACTTGTGCTTTAAGAAAAATATGAATTTATATGAGAAACATTTCGCACCGGAAACGCTCTCCAACACAGAATTTTTCAAATCAGACTCTTAGAAACAGAGATATCGACAAAAATAAGATGACTTTACGCCCCCTGGTGGGGAAAACCATGCATTATTTTAGGAAGAAAGTATTCTCAAAAGATTTTCCGATATGAGCGGTGTCGGTCCTAGAAAAAAAAAAAATAGTCGAGTTTTCAGGAGCCCAGATTTTGCTGCAAATACATCAGAAGCAGAAATTAACACGTATGCCCCCTGGTGACCAAACCATTTACCAAACATTAGAAATTATATAAAAAATATTTCCCATCAGGTGTTGTATGCGATGCAGGAAGAATTTTTCAAATCGAAGTTTTAGAAGCAGAAATAACGCAGAATACGCAATTTACCTTTGCGCCACCTAGCGGAAAGTCTATGATTTACTTGAAAATTTTAAATTTATATGAAAAATATTTCGCATCGGAAACACTATTCAATAAAGAAGGAATTTTTCAAATCGGACTCCTAAAGTAGAAATATTGACAAAATTAATATATATTTCTCCCCCCCCCTCCCTTGGCGTAGAAACCGTGCGTTATTTTAATTTTAAGAAGAAAATGTTCGTAAAAGGTTTGTCAACATGAGTAGTATCGGTCAACAAACTACTTTTTTTCAATCGAGATTTTAGAAGCTCATATTTTGCTGCAAATACATCAGAAGCGGAAATTAAGTCTTACGCCCCCTGGTGACCAAACCATTTTTTACAAAAATTAGAAATTATGTGCAAAGGATTTCCCATCAAGAGCTGCCTGTTTCCGGTGAAAAAAGAATTTTTGAAATCGGAGATTTAGAAGCAGAGATATAGGAAGAAACGCGCTTTACCTTTGCGCCCCCTAGCGGAAAGTCTATGAATTACTTGAAAATTTTGAAATTTTATTGAAAACATGTCACACCGGGAACTCTAATAAAGAAATAATTTTTCAAATCGGACGATTAGAAGCAGAGATATTGACAAAAACAAGATTACATCTACGCCCCTGGGGAGAAACCATGGCATATTTTAAGAAGAAAATATTCCGAAAAGGTTTATCGATGTGAGGTGGCGTCGGTCCACGAAAGAATTTTTTCAGTCGAGATTTTGGAAGCGCAGATTTTATGGCAAATACATTAGAAGCAAAAATTAACGCTTACGCCCCCTGGTAGCCGAAGTATTCCTTACCAAAAATTAGAAATTACAGGCAAATGATATTCCATCAGGAGCTGTATCCGCTAAAGAAAACATATTTCAAATAGGAGATTTAGAAGTAGAGATATCGGGGAAAACGTAATTTACTTTTACGCCCCCTAGGGGGAAATATGTGCGCAATTTGAAAAAAGTAACTATACCTAAAATACTCTTTGACATAAATGGAATCGAAAGATAAAATAATTTTTTCAATCGGATGTTTAGAAGCAAATATGTGGAATAAAATGTGTTTTTGATTCGACATCATCTGCATGTACGCTCTCTAAGGGCGAAATTGTACATCGCAAAAAACAAAACAAAATGAAGAATCGTCGTTCGGATATTTTAAGCTTTCCAATGAAAAAGAATTTTTCAAATCGGACGAATAGTTGCAGAGATATCGTGTCTACAGACAGACGGACAGACAAACCGACAACAAATTAACCCAAATTTTTATTTTTTTACAAAAGACGTGCTAAAAATGATTACTTTCTAATGCTCTCTTAGACATTCGCTCAGAGGGTCCCTTCATTTCCCAGAAGTACAAGTACAAACACTAAATTAACAAGAAATTCAGTTTATATAATAAAATTTGTACGAATTCGAAATATTAGCGTACGTTTATCCATATTAGCGTACGTTTATCCAATCTTAGACGGTTGCACTCGCCATGTGTTCTAACTGCTTAATTTTTTTTTTTGGGGGGGGGGGGGTTTCCTGCTGACCCACACGTGACTTTAGCCTGTGTTCTGCTTTGCACTGCATTATCGAAGTAGTTAACCGTAATGCAGCTTTCAGGAGCAGCAGCGTACAAAAGTGAAATTAGAAATTGATAACGAGGAACAGTACACCAATTATGTAGAAAATAGTATAACTATACTAGTGATCCGATTTATTGACGTAGGGATATGCACATAAGCGTTTCCAAGCTTTCGCACATCAGCCTTGTTTATTGTCAAGTCAAGTCACCGCGTTCAAATTGTTAAAGCGTTCAATTATTCAGTTTGCAGTTTCTGTCTTAAGTTCCTTGAAAGAGCCATCTGGTTGCTGTGCAAAAGCTTGGAAACGCTTATGTGTATATTTCCTAAGCCAATAAATCGGATCACTAGTATAGTGAAATTAGAAGTTTCAGAGAACAAACAAGCAAGCCTTGCCCAATTCTCGTAGGGTTTACACCAACATAGGGAAGGTTTAGGCGTAACTACATATGTCCCTTGGAACTTTTGTGCTGCGTATCGGAAACGAAAAGTCCGATTAAACTTATGCAGGTTTCCCACGGTCCTTATAAATCCTTAAAAGTCCTTAATGTTTGACAAAGCCGCGGTGGCGCAGTGGTCTAAGGCGCTGGCCTCTGATCATTCGTCCGTAAGGGGTACGGGTTCGAATCCCGGTCAGGCATGGATGTTGTGTTTGTCTTACGGCACTGGCTCTCTCCCTTCCCTGGAACCAGTGACCCTAAATTAGGGACGGGCGACTGCTTATAGCCCATTGAGTTGCTCATGGTGGTCGTTAAACCTCAAAAAAAAAAAAAAAAAAAATTGTTTGACAAAAATTCAAAAAGGTACTTAGAAGGTACTTATTTTTCTTAACTTGCTGCACGAAATGCAAGAGTTACGATGCAGTACCTAGAACTTTTGCTTCTGATTTGCTGTATTGATGATAGCTGAAAGTCCGTGGGAAAATAACACAGGACAGTATGAGATAAGCAGTTTGTTGAAAGAAGTGAATGACCCTGGGCTTTCTAAATAACACATATCCAGAAGGATATTGTTGTTTGTTCAAGTACCATGATCACCTCTTGAAACTGACAATTCACTTTTGTGTTTCTTTTTTCTGTATATGCAAGTAATAATTATTCAAATACACCAAAAGAAAATTAAGTGCAAAATTGAAATCTCCAACTCATAAATTTAACTGTGGTTTTGCAATTTAAAGTATGAGATGATTCAGTGCAAAATTCCAATCTTAAACTCATAACTTCAACCATTTTATAATTTACGTGCCCTTTACTGCATATGTGATTATCCGCTCAGATCGTAAAACTAATTTGGCCAGCGGAGCTGTCTTTTAAATTGCACAAGTTCAACTTTATTGCATCCTCTAACTTAAATTATATGGGGACAATATTGCAAACTTAATCGCCATATTTCAGTTTGCGTAGTTAAGTCATGTGTAAAAGTATTTGTTTGGGCATATGTCTTTGCTGTGTATGCAGTTGGTAAGGTCCTTAAAAAATTAGGAGGGAGGTGCTTAAAAATCCTTAAAATGTCCTTGCTTTTTGTGGGTGAAAAAGATTGGAACTCTGAGATACGACAGAGAGTAGACAGTTCAGAGAAGTAGGAGTGCCATATTGAAAGTGCGCGTCGGCACAATGACGTCACAACGAGCACTTCCATAGCCCACTGGAAAGAGGAGGCCCTGAAACGAACGGTCATGTGACCAACATGGCCCCCTTTCCAACTTATTATTTCTTATTTGTAATTTATTATTATTGTTTACTACTGCAAGCAAATTATATTTATAAGTGTCACAGATCTAGTAATCTACACCCTACACAAAAATTAATATTACACCCACTTACATTTTTTTCACAAAACTGGCACAAGAATAAAGTAATTTTGACTGAAAAACACAATGCAAAAGGGGTTTTAAGATACTTTAATCACAAGAATAATAACTCTATTCACTTTCGGTAAAAACTTGGAGAAATTTCATAAAGCTAAGACTATTTTGGTCACATGATAACCGTTCGTTTCAGGGTCTGCTCTTTCCAGTGAGCTATGGAACACTTCTAAGGGAGATGTAGTAATGGCGGGGGAAAGAAACAGATGACCTTATACGTAACGGTGTTGACCGTGTTTTCAATATATAGGTCCGACGGCGTAACGTGCCCACCCAACGCACGGCGGATATTTTGTGGATCAGAGCAACTCAAACTACCTGGGGATCGAACCCGTGAATGTAAGGTTGGTATCAACCATGACTCGAAGATGGGGTCTTTGCTTAGTATTCTAAACCATATTTTTGAAAAAATTCAACTCATCACCGTCCTCCCGCACACATTATTTTGTCAAGTTGCTTCACTAGATATTCATCCTGTATTCCAAGAAAATAATGAAAAAAATGTTCATCCTAGCAAGACTAAATTTAAATTTTTGCTTGAATTGCGGATGTTAGAATGAATAATTTGTTTGAACGTGAGAGCCACTAGGAGCATTTTTATAAGTACGTAATCTTTATTGTTAGAGATGCTGATTTCGTAGTCAGGCTTGAACCAATGCTTTTGAGAAATGTCAGAAATTTAATAAGAATCTGCATATATCCGATTATGCTTAGAAGGCCTGCATATCCTTGTTCTGGCAGCTAAGGAGAGAACAAATAAAAGTACCTATTTGTGTGTGTTTGAGTGCGGGGAGGGCGGGTGCAGTGTCCTGGAATGTTAACGCTGCGGCATATAATGAATTCTCGATAATTCTGTGCTTCCAACATTATGGCACCAGTTGGGTGAAAGCCCTTTACTTCATCAAAAGACAATGTCCCCGTCCACAAAGCGAGGTACGTTCAGAAATGTTTGGAGGAGATGGGTGGGTAAGACTTGGTCTGGCCTGCACAGATCTCCGATCTCAACCCCATGGAAAACCTTTTGGATGAATTGGAATTCCGGCTGCTGGCCAGGCCGAACTGCCCAACATCGGTGACCGACATGACTATTGTTCTTGTGGCAGAATGGAAGGCAAATCCCGCAGCAGCCTACCAAATTGTAGTGGAAAGCCTTTCCAGTAGATGGTGGACCAACTTAATAATAATTTTTTCCTATTACAGGGAGTTTGTAGGTAGACAAGTGTCTGGATACTTTTGATCAGATAGTGAATTGCTGAATGCTAATTCTGGTTCGTGCTGATGCTTTGTGGAGACTGATATGCTTGGTTTGTCCATGTTGAAGCAATGAAAGATGAGGTGCTTACTAAGAATTTTTTTTTTTTAGCCCAAGTGGCAGGGAAAGAAAGGCAGAGGAAGGCCAAGGAAGTCATGGGAGGATCAGGTTCAGGAGTGTCTGCATGAGAAAAATATTGTGAGTATGAAGTATACGTCTTCTGTGCATCGTGTGATGAATGTCAATGAAGTCCGAGTTGTATGTCAAGATCGCAGTAAATGGAGAAGTTTGATGATACGGCAACAGTAAGTAAATAATCAGTTAATGTGGCAGTTTGTATTTCTTTGTGGAGCTAACCTCTGAATCTCGGAGAACAGCTTACTGATATGTATGTGGGTATGTAATTCTGGTTCGATAGTGAACGGGAAGATTAGGGGTAGATGTTTTCACGGGCCGGGTCGGGCCTTAGCTCATGTCTAAGTTTGGAAACCGAGCCGGGCCTTCAATATTTAATGTAAAACAGACACGGGCCGAGCAGGGTTTTTTTTTTTTTTTTTTTTTTTTTATGAAAAAAACAATCGCTGTTCGGTGCCGTTTTCGTTTTGAAATCTCACAACATACAGCAACAGGATAAGGTTGAATAATTTCCGCTGATGGAAAAAATAGAAGTTTTATGACATCCTCCCCTCCTACAAAACAATTGGAGTGGGTCACCTACCTTAGTTTTTCAATGTGAATGTGGTGGTCCCTTCTCTCTCTCTCTCTCTCTCTCTCTAACTTCTACCCTCTTCTCATGCTTCAGGGTAGGCTAATAACATCATCATTTATAAACGAAGCCACCCGCTTGCAGACGATCTTTTTTATTGCTCTGGTCGGCGGCACTTTGTTCTCTAGATGTGTGAAAGGCTTTTAAGTTGTCTTAAATGGCACGGGAGAAATGGGCTGGGAGAAACTTACTTCTGTGTATAAATCTGAGCCGTATTTTCCCCATTTGTATTCTCAGGGAGTCAGCAGATGGCAAATGAACCCTTAGGTATCCCAGCCCAGCCGTTTTCAAAACTTCTGTGACACTGGTTAGCTGAACAGTCTGTCGTTGTTTTCCCTAGCATATGCTCAGTTCAGTGTTGCTGATAAATACTATTTCATACTTATTATGGAGTTTAAGAAAGTGAAAGATTTTCGCGAAAAAATCGCTTCTGGGGAATATGTGTTTGTAGTCAATGTACAGAGTTGTAAAATATAAAACGTATTTGTGTACACAACCACTGAAACAGAAAACTTGCTGCAAACCCGCAAGTCACACGCTAACAATAGAAGAAAGGAAAATTAATAAAATAAATAGTTATTAGAACATTACAGATTCCAGTGAGGACATAATAAGTGCATTAAAATTGAATATGTTGCAATGTGTGTGAAATGGACCTTTATGGCAAAATATTAAAATATTGGACTACGAACCTCATAAAAACAAGAGACTAAATTGAAGAAAGTTTTTATACCCAGAAAAGCAGTTCCATTAATGAGCCTTCAAAATTTATAAATAGCATTTTCAACAACTTAATTCAAAAAATAGACTTACAAAATACATAAGAAAAAGATTTTAATTTAATTACTGGAAAATGCAAGAGGAACCTTGCAAAGTTTAAATTTTTTCTGTGTAAATGAAACTTTTGATACAGTTCCTATACATTGAAAACAAACAGGTTTTTAATAAAATCTGGAGGCCAGAAACATCTGTAAAAACAGAAGAACTCAGAAGATGTGAAAAAAATTGAAAGTTCAAGTTAAAATCGAATTAAATATATTAATCTGAGCAAAGATTAACATATTGAGAAAGTGTTTAAATTGCTGTAAATAACATTTGTTTTAATCGACAAGGAAAAACTATCTGCAAAATCTGCTAATAATTTGGAAACTATCTGCGTACGGCGTACGCCTACATTCTGCTACTTTACTAAAGTAGAACGATCGGACTCATAATTCTGGATATTTCGTACTTTTTGAATTAACCCCTCCCCCTTGCCGCCTTCTTATCCCCAAAGATATTCCGGATCCGGTGGTAGGCAATGATAATTTGAAAACCCAGAAAATTTGAAAGGCATGGAAATTGTCGTTTACATGCAATATTTTTGAGTATACAAGCCCTCCCTCCTCAGACGTCACGTGACTTGTACAGATTCATAGAAATATTCCGAATTAACGTTTATTGTAATAGAATACGTGTAGCAATTAAGAAAACGAAAACTTTTCAGGAGTCGAATGACCGAGTGCACCAGGTGTCAAATTCGTGTTTTAGTAATTGTTGAAATTTTACGGGCCGGCCCGGGCCTTGGAAACAGGAGAAATATATGGGCAGGGCCGGGTTTTCCAAATTAAGGCCCGTACAGACTTCTAATTAGGGGTCGCAGCCTGCTGTACGTCGGCCTTCACGTTCCGTTCGGACGATAATAGAATAAATCGCATGTAGAAGTTTGTCACTTATTTCAGTTTGATTCTGATTTTTTAGTTTCGGATTTCTTTAATATCGGCTTCAGGAAAATTTTCTTAGAACGTTTAAGAAAACTAGAAAAAGTTTGTAAAAAAAATCACCGTTTGCAAATCCGCGTTTCATTGCTTTTTATTAGAAGTGTACTCAACATTAAATCTTGTAATCACTTTTAACTTACTCGTAAATTTAAAACTTTTCTCTCTCAGTCGTGAGTAAAATTTTTACGCAATCAGAATCAATTCCTCTTTTTTTTTTTTTTTTTTTTTCCTCCTCCGAATTTCAGTCAAATCAGCAAATTTTAGTTTAAAACTAGTCTTTTGATTTTTCAATTTGCCTCCGATAGTTCGCTGTGACCCGAAAAGAGTAATTTCAGTGAAAACACGTTTCCCCGCCTTTTCTGTCCTGCTATATTACGGAATTTCATAATGTTGCGTGTTGTAGAAAGTTTTTATTTTATTTTCCACTTCTTGAAATTAACTGCTTCTCTCTCTCTCTCCGGATCCCAGTTTGCTCTGCGGTAACCCATTTCCTGATACTCCGTATCGCACTCCACCCGATTCGTTCCTTGATCAAGACTTGATCCATCTTTGTAATGATTCCCGTTTCGATCGTCGTGTACGCACGATGACTGCTGTTATAGTGGCTTTATCAAACTGCAATTTTCTGTAGTCTCTACACGCGAATAACCTTCAGAAGAGCACAGCAAAGCTTTCTCTCCACGTAATCAGGTATTCTCCTGGAACGTGCTTCCGGATGTTCTGTTTTCTGTAGTAAGGTAATTACTTTTTCACGCGGAAAGTCCGTTGTGTTTAATTCAACTGTCTGATGTATCATTTGCAGAAGAACTGCTTTGCTGTTATTCCTCCCGAGCAAATAATTCGTACAGATGCAGCTGATAACTCATGCATATTGTAATAATTAATCTTATGCATTAATCGCTTGTTGCGAGATAAGCGAAAATGCTAAATATTGTGCGCTGGGGATTCTCTTATCTACTTACCAGCATTGTTTATAAAATTTTAATAACATTTACATATCGCTACATTAAAATTTTGTAAGTAGTAGAAAATTCAAAGTTACGTAATTCCTCGCCAGTGAATTAAATTATTAAAGTATTCGAGATACTTTATTAACCAAAGCAACTACAGATGTGGAAGTTTAATATGTAGTCCACCGGTTTCATTAGTTGTTTCTGTAAAAATGTAGAGATTTCTACTGCAACGAAAACTGATATACTTCTTGCTTGCCACCGACCGAAAGCATGTGAGTAGTTGGCGTGCTGACTCGTTCGTGAAGAATTGCTGCATTTTTGGACTGTGCTCTTTACCATATCGCGTATATTGTACAGCATATAGCTGTTTTTTTTGTGTGTGAACCAAATAAAATATCAATGCGCTTTGCCTTACCGTATCTTTTTGAAAATAATTTGCGGTATTTACCGCTCTTGTCACAGAAAACTAACATCAGCATGTTCTGGAAAATCATTTTGCCATTGATCTGTACATTGCTGACGCGTTAAGCACGGAGTTCCATGTTTTCCATGAATTACGAAGAGAGAAAAAAACAAAACAAGAAAAAATCCCGTGCTCAGACCGGTAGTGATTGGCAGCGTAATCAGTTACTGCTTCCTCATACTTCTGATTTGTTAGTAAATCCTAACAGGCGTCTGTAGTAGTTTCATTTTGGAATTTTATGCATTAACCCTTTCCAAGCGACTGCAGATCTGCAAAAAGTGAGATTTGTTTTGTTTTTCCGTCTTGTACGAGTGTTAACGGAGTGCGAAAGTAGATTTTACTCTTTTTTCCACAGCAGTGTTTTCCAACCTTTTTTTACTTCGCGGAACTCTTAAAGTATTCCTTCAGACATCGCGGAACCCTTAAAGTACGCTCTCAGACATCGCGGAACCCTTGAAGTAGTCCTTCAGACATCGCGGAACCCTAGAAGCAGGCCTTCAGACATCGCGGAATCCTTGAAATAGTCCTTCAGACATCGCGGAATCCTTGAAATAGTACTTCAGACATCGTAGAACCCTTCAAGCAAGCCTTCAGACATCGCGGAATCCTTGAAGTAGTCCTTCAGACATCGTAGAACCCTTGAAGCAGACCTTCACACATCGCGGAACCCTTGAAGCAGGCCTTCAGACGTCGCGGAATCTTTGAAATAGTCCTTCAGACATCGTAGAACCCTTGAAGCAGGCCTTCAGACATCGCGGAATCCTTGAAATAGTCCTTCAGACATCGTAGAACCCTTGAAGCAGGCCTTCAGACATCGCGGAATCCTTGAAGAAGTCCTTCAGACATCGTAGAACCCTTGAAGTAGTCCTTCAGACATCGCGGAACCCTTGAAGCAGGTCTTCAGACATCGCGGAACCCTTGAAGCAGGCCTTCAGACATCGCGGAATCCTTGAAGTAGTCCTTCAGACATCGTAGAATTCTTGAAGTAGTCCTTCAGAGATCGAGGAACCCTTGAAGCAGGCCTTCAGACATCGCGGATTCCTTGAAGTAGTCCTTCAGACATGGCGGAACCCTTGGACCACTCACGTCTTATCCATGGCCAACGAGATACTGAATTACTGAGCAGCTAAGTTGGGAGAGCCATGGCATCATTTCTCTCTTCTTATGGTTATTTCTTGAATCGAATTCTCAACTTTCTCCAGTTTTAGAAATAACTTTTTTAAAAATAGTAAATACGTTTTGTTTTGTTTTTTTCTTTTACAGGAAATGCCTTCAGTGTGAGATTGAAGTATCTTAATTTGTTAATAAAATTCTTAAAACTGTTGCTGATATATGTTTGTGTAAAAAATTACTGATCGCAAAATGAGTTCAGCTCTTCGGATGGAAGGAACGTGAAAAAAGATCGAGTTTCAGTACCTTATTAAGTTTCTAAGAAAAAGGTGTTTTTTAAAAGACATACTAGTTTAATTACTGTGCATTTTGAAATAAAAGGAGTATCGAGCTACTTTAAATAACTAGGTATAATTTTTTTTAATTTGAGGTAATTAGCTTTGCTCCTTCATAATGTGTATTCCCGTAGTTTTCGTGTTTCGTTAGAACTAGACTTACGCTAGATTATTCGTTTTTCCATAAATGTAATCATGTAAAACTTGCAGAGATGTACAATTTTAGGGTAAACGCCAACAAGTGATTGTCTTCGGAAAAGTCACTAGATTCTTTAGTTACGGAGAACGGCGCTGATGACGTCACCAAAAGTTGCCCTGTCCTTCATGATCTCGTGCGAATGGTCAGAGATCACCGTCTCAGACAACTCGGCGATCGAGATGGTAATGCTTTTTGTCAAGAAAATGATAAACACTGATAGCTATTTAATACTTGTATTTTGTCATATTCTCGTACTCGACAATAACTATGTAGTTATATAGCTTTTGGCTTCGCGATTTTTGTGTTGGCCGTGAATTAACCTGTTGCCCTATCGACATCAAAATTTTCAGTCACAGCCCTCTTAGCCTACCTTGAACTAAAACAAAGCTGTGTGTGCTGTCGCGTCGAGTGGTAGCTAACATGTCAACACTTGTTACGTACGGGTAAATAGTGCCACTTTCCTGTGTGTATAAGAAGACCCGCTGAGCGGGGATATTCATAAGAAATGTAGGTATTGTCCTCTTCCTTTTGGGAAAAATCTTGTGTATTGACATAGCGAAAAGTGAGGGATCTCTTTTGAAGTTATAATTTTTACGTAAAGTTAACCTTTCTTTTTTTAAAGTTTCCTATCTTCCAAATCAACCTTACAATTATATTACGCCTGTAATGAGAGTCCAGGTTCGGTGTTAGATACCTTATCTCTCCCAAGCTGTTCGCCCCTGCTGAGAAAGTAAGAATGTTAAAGAAACTGTTTTTTTTTTAAGTGGAACTGCCTGCACTTCTATAAAGTTCAGTACATCTGCTGAATTTCGTGCAGATCTGCCGACACTACATGCATTCTAGTTGATGTGTGCATATTAAAAAGATAGGTCTCCCTTTCTAATGCAGCTTGACACTACGAATCTACCTATGAACCATAACCTGGCACGAATAGATCGTTGTATTTTGATGTATGGAACGGTGTATAGGACGCGTTCTGTACACCTCATGGTGTATAGAACGCGGATTCATTCCCTTCTGCCGTTCCTTTTATGCTTTGTTCCTCTCTCAAAGTGGGAAAAAGAAAATGTTTTAAATTGATAAGAATCTTGAACGCACTGACACGCGGCGAAATTCTAGTTTTTGCAACATTGCCGTTTCTGTTTCATTAATTTAGTTGCGAAATAGCGAAAAGCTGCAAGGAAAACGAATGAGAGGAAGACAGAGACAGGTGAATTATTATTGCGTATGAATGTGAGATCGGTTGTGCAAGTGTTTTCGTTCTTCCTTTGAGACCCTTTTCCTTGTATATCATTTTCCTCCAAGCATATATTGTAAGAAGTTAAAAAAAAAAAGTTACCGTGATGTGTAGTAAGCAGTGATGAAGTCAAGCATGTGTCAGTAGTTCTGTTAGTGTTTTCCGTTATGATTCACGTGAAGTACGGACTTCAAACAGATGCAGTGTTAGAATTAGAAATAAATCTTCTACAGGCCCAGCGGACAACTCGAATTTCCAACTCACTGGTCCGCCAAAAAGCCTACTGGTCCATGCAAAAAAAAAAGTACACATTTACAGTATATGTAGAAAATAACGTATCATTTTCATTGGAATAGTATATCGCAAATTTAGAACAGAATGTGTGCGTGTACACATGAAAATAGTATTAATAAATAAAACACAAAACATGCTACGCATTGTAAAATATTGAAGAAAAACAACAAACTTGACCAGTGATACCAAAAAAGTTGGTGGTTCACTCATTTTTACTGGTCCAGGAATGGCACAAATACTAATACATTTTGCATCCCGGACCGTATGTTAATTATAAGGGCAAGTTGACAGTTTGGGTAAGTTACGTCGTTGAGTCGCTGCAGATGGGATTTGCTGTCACGAAGCACTATGCACTATCAGTGCACTCCATATAGTGCGCTGATTATGAAGCACTTTGCAACATTCCAAAAGCCACCTTCATGGAATTCCTTGCTTCAGTGTGAAGTGCAGAAGGTTCTCCCATGTGGACAGAAATACAATTTAGCAAAATTCAACCTCCAGTTGGGAAACAATGTAAAAGACCCATCCATACTCTGCGGTCACCACTTGGGAAAAAAAGTGGCTTGTCTTAATCCAAATATTTTGAGTCGGACCTCGGTTTCCTACAGTCCCAAATCTTCTGAAAACTGCCATAGTGAAACCTGGATTCTTTGAAAACTGTGGTTCAATTCTTTATAAACTTACAAATTCCAGAACAAGCTAGGGAAGGGGGGAGCTTACTGGTCACTTGGGCCAGTAACATGACATTTTCAATGGTTCGATAGAATTTTTACTAGCCAGTGGCCAGTGGACCACTGTGTAATTCGAACGCTCTGATATATTGCAACTTCGAAAGACAAGAAAGCATTTGCATGTGTTTAATACATCCCGCGATTTTCCTGTTTTTGTTGTGCCACCTTCGAAACTATTATTTTTTACTTTTCGGAACAAATGAATGAAACCTTATGTTTTCGCAATTGTTTTCAGAGCACGACGAACTCCGTTTTAGGATATTTTGTATGTGTCAGCTTTATCAGTGAACAACGACACTATCTGTGTTCCCTGGCCAATCTATAGCCCCAAATGTGGTTTGAGTGTATTATATATTTACATATAATAAACACAACAACAACCAGTATCACTCTAGTGCTGGATGCAGGTCTTTTCCACAGATCTCTGTCCTGAGCTCTTCTCTTCTATTCCTTGTAGCTCCTATATGCTTTCGAATTTCATCCGCCCATCTTCCATGCGATCTTCTTCTGGGTCTTTTACAGTCCCTTGTTATCCAGTCTAATATTTCAGTTGTCCAACGGGGGTCAGTTCTTGCCATATGCACAAGAATTGACCACGCAACCGCGTAGAACATATGCGCAGGCACTGACACTTCACGGCATCTACTTTCATGATGTCATCCACTCTTGTCATTTTCCTGATCCAACAGTTTCTCTTCCTGTCATTCGTGGTTACACCAAGCATGCATCTGTCCAAGCTTCTTTAAAATTGGCAACAGCCTTTGTATGTTTTTTTTCAGTTAATGTCCATGTCTCTGATTTATAAGAACTAGAAGTACGCACTTATAAAACACTTTTCTTTTAAAGCCCAGTTCTGAATTGCTCCAAAAAATTGTCCTATTTCTTCCAAATGCTCTCCAACCAAGTTTTATACGCCGATTGATTTCTTCACTAATGTGGGCCTCGCTTCCGTTGCCCAAGATAATTGTAGGTATCGGTTACTTTTAGATGTTCCCCATTAATTTCTAAATCTTCAGTTTTTGTAAATATCAATTTCGTTTTCTGTAAGTTGATTTTTAAACCCATTCCTTTGCTCTTGTTCGACATTTTCTGGATCACACACTGTAGCTCTGACGGGGGGAGGGGGTGCTTGCAAAAACGACTATGTCACCAGCAAAACATAGGTGAGATAAATAATCTTCATTAATCTTTATGCCTTTGTCTTCCCAGTTCAAAGATTGACGAACATTCTGCAATGTGGCATTTACAGTGTGTAGTAGTAGAGCTTGGGAGATATGGTGTCTCTCTGTCCCACTACCTTCCCAATTTTTATTGGTACTGCATCCCCAAGCAGCCGAACTCTTGCACTGTCATTCTCATAGATGTTATTATTAATGTTAATGCATGCATCTTTAGCCGCCCCGGTGGCGCAGTGGTCTAAGCGATGGCCTCTGATCATTCGTCCGAACGGGGTCCGGGTTCGAATCCCGGTGAGGCATGGATGTTGTGTTTGTCTTACGGCACTGGCTCTCTCCCTTCCCTGGAACCAGTGTCCCTAAATTAGGGACGGGCGACTGCTTATAGCCCATTGAGTTGCTCACGGTGGTCGTTAAACCTCCAATCAAAAAAAAAAAAAGAAATCATCTTAGTACCGCAGAATTTCGAAGACATAACCGGGGATGGTTTAACGGAATCAAAAGCCTTTTCATAATCATTAAAAGCCATAATAGCAAATTAAAAACAAAAATACAAAATTTATCGCCACCCCTGATGACTGAAGTGCTGGACATTCGCACGAGATAGACACGGGTTCGAGCCCCGAATAAGGAATGGTGTGTTTGTGTGATGGCTCTGGTTCTTCCCCTTCCCTGGGACCATTTGCCCTACAATAGGGATGGCGATTGCCCATTTCAAATGAGGGGTCGGTAAACTCCGAAAAGAAAGTGGACATTGAATTGGGAGTATTTTCCGTACTACCACGTATAAATATACTTGCCTTGTCGCATTTCTAAATTTAGCAGCAACATCATCTCAACATTTTCAGCGCCCCCATAGAGAGGGGCCAAGGGACAGCTGTCTTCTCCCCGCCTCCGTCGCAGATCCTCAGTATTTATGTGGTGAGCGTTCGAAATGACAGTAATCTCTTGCAAGTGGTTGAGTGGCTAGAGGCGCCAAGTATGACTAATCATTTCAGTTGATCCCAGGTTCGAGTCCCAGATGCAGCGTGAGTGCAGGCCTTTTTGTCGTCCGGGTGTAGGCCGGAATTCCGGATTTTGAAATATTTTAAATCCAGAAATCCGGGTCTTTCAGTTTTGTGTAGGAATTTGGGAATCCTCAATCATGTCATTTCTGAAAATGCTATGAAGTGGTAATTAATTAAAACAGCCTTTCCAGATTCAGAACTGTTGTGCATGCTGAAAGGAAGTTTATTTTTATCATTTTGACAGCATTAAATAATTTTGTTACATAAAATTCGACTAATCCAATTAACTAATTGCAGAATTGGGAAACATCACTTAAGGATGTTATGGCAGCAGAACGTAAGCATCCAGAGCTGTGAACTGATCTTCATAGTTTTCCTAAGTGTTCTGAAATTTAAAGTTTGACTTCAAAAAGGCATTGAAGTCTAATTTCACATTTTTTTTGAGATAGCACTAACATCAAATATTAAGTTCAAAAATGCAATTTTCGAAATATTTCTAACATACTGGATTGGTACAAAAAATGGGGGTGCAGTTAAATTTCACAGGCGTTAGTAGTTAATTTTGGTGTTGTAAGTTAATATAATGTGTGTGTAATATGTAAACAATGTGTACCTGTATTGTTACTGTAAAACAGTAACATGGTCCGTGTCTTCAACTGTTACTGTAAAACAGTAACAGTTGAAGACACGGACCACAACTGCGAACCGTTAGGTAGATGTACTCATAAGTTTGTGTCCCGCTACTCAGGGAAGTGACGTAGGCGATAGCGCGCGTGTCACGTGACTGGTGTTCTTGAATTGAGCAAAACGGAATCTGTAACAGCTGTGCAACGGCATTTTCGATCACGATTCGGAAAAGAACCTCCAACCAGAAAATCTATCAACGGTTGGCATAAAAATTTTCAAACTACGGGCTGTTTGTGCAAACTTAAAAGTCCTGGACGACCGCGTGTATCGGAAGAAGTCGTCGATAGTGTTTGCACCGCCATTCAACGAAGCCCGGGAAAATCAACGCGGAGGGTGAGTCATGAAGTGCATATTTCACAGCCCACTGCCTGGAGAATTTTGAGAAAGAAGCTGAAAATGATTCCATACAAAGTGCAGATGTTACAAAATCTCACTGACCTTGACAAGACAAAGCGCTTTTAATTTTGTGCCGAAATGTGCCGAATTTTGTGAACGGAGAATCCCAGATGTACAGTGCAACACGTGCACGTGAATTGTTATTTTATTTTGTGCCGAATTTTGGGAACGGAGAATCCCAGATTTACAGTGCAACACGTGCGAGATTCCCCTAAGGTAAATGTGTTCTGTGCTGTGTCCAAAAAGAAAATGTACGGCCTCTTCTTTTTTCACGAGAAAACTGTCACGGGAGGCTCTTTTCTGGATATGTTAATTCTTTGGTTGATGCCACAGTTGCAGGACGACAGTGACAACTTTATTCTCCAATTGGATGGTGCACCACCACACTGGTTAGGCGACGTGCGAGATTATCTCGATGAACATCTTCCTCACCGATGGATTGGACGAGCCGCGGACTACCACATGCTACTGACCCAATGGCCACCCAGACGTCCTGACTTAACACCTTGTGACTTTTCCTGTGGGGGTACGTAAAGGACAAGGTATTCGCCCCTCTTCTTCCTGTTGATCTAGCGGAGCTGATACAGTGTATCACAGCCACTATCACTGCACTTGATTCAGATATCTTACCTAGCGTTTGGGCGGAAATGGATTACCGGCTCGTTGTGTATCGTGTGATTTAATGTGCACACATAGAACATCTGTGACTGTCTCTAAAAAACTTGAAACATTCCCCTACAATTCTGTTACATGTAACATAAAATATCTTACATTTTTCTTGTTATAGTGCGTTGAAACTGTACACTACCTTATGAAGTACCCTGTGTAATATATAATTTAAATAATATGCATTATTTATACATGTAGCACTGAGGTCAGAGTTCAGGGTTTTTGTTTTATCTCACAAACACCCCTGGTGAGTGGTGTTTTGTCCAACGCCGATAGTTCTGACCATCCTTGGAGCCACGTTTCTGAATTACGGACAGACAACTTATAACGAAGTAAATTTCTCCGTCATTTTTATCCGCGCCGGGGTTCGAACCCGGGTCCACTCATTCCGGAATAAGTTGCTCTACCAATTAAG
Source organism: Macrothele yani (assembly GCA_039090855.1). Taxonomy (NCBI): domain Eukaryota; kingdom Metazoa; phylum Arthropoda; class Arachnida; order Araneae; family Macrothelidae; genus Macrothele; species Macrothele yani. Next base: position 153,207,594 of record CM077027.1, on the reverse strand, counting down.
CTACGCGGACATGTATTCTAATTCCTATCTGCCTTTATGTCATGTGCGTCCTGCTGGCAGGTACGTCACATCTCCCCCCCCCCCCCCCGAAAAGAGGGCCGGGGGCATGGCCCACGGATCAGCCGTGACCATGAATCGCCGCAGGCAGACAACCACTGCAGAACGTGCACCCGAGAACCCCCAGTCAATCTGGTGTGTGGAACGCAACGCCACACACATTCATCCTTCGAAGCACCGGAGAAGGGATTCTCTGATTTTTCCTATCTCGCGGTGTGGAAATAACATCACACCAATGCGAGATTTTGAACGGCCGGGCCATCCGGGCAGCTCGGGCGCCATTACAACGAATTAGCTTTCTCCGTCATTTTTATCCGCGCCGGGGTTCGAACCCGGGTCCACTCATTCCGGAATAAGTTGCTCTACCAATTAAGCTACGCGGACATGTATTCTAATTCCTATCTGCCTTTATGTCATGTGCGTCCTGCTGGCAGGTACGTCACAAACTCTATCTATATTTAAACGCTCGTGGGGGATCACTAAGAGCTAGAAACAAGTAAATAGCTTTTGGAGATGTGAATCCGTTTTTTGGTGTAAATTTGGCAAGGATGGTATGTCAGATAATATCCGGAAACTTGAAAATTTCTTCGTTCTAGAGCGGGAATCGAATCCGCGTCTCCTGGATAGCGCCCGAGTATGCTATCCGGGAGGCGCGGGTTCCATCTCGGAGACACAGGGCGCTATCCAGGAGACGCGGATTCGATTCCCGCTCCAAGACGACTAAATTTTCAAGTTTCCGGATATTATCTGATTATTGATCCTTGTCATATTTACACCAAAAAACTGATTCACGTCTTCAGAATTTGTATTGTATGGTGTTTTTCCGTTTTCCATTCATGATCTTCAAAATTTATAAGGAAATAGAATGTTTGTATTTGAGCTGTTATTACAGGGAAATCGATATCCTGAGATTGTGCATTTTTAGACAAACCTCAGTTGAGAGATCAGCATCTCTATTTCTTTAAAAGGGAGTGGGTGAACAAACAAATAATGTATAACACAAGACTATGTGTGAAAACATAAATGTGCTGTGTAAATGTACCTTTTTTTTTTTTTTTATTCGTAGCAAGGTTGAGAGCATTTAACCTCATCGTGAGAGACAAAACGATGCCTTTCAGCTTGCGTAAGTGGAATGCGTCAGGACAAACGGCTTGATAAGAGTTCCACAGCGAGGGTTTTGTTTCCACGCAAACGCAATTTCTTTATTGTATTTCTCGTCTCCAGTTACCTAGTGTCGTTTGTAGTGTTTTGTTCTCGAGCCGCCTCTCGTATGATTCTTTTTCGAATGCGGCGCGACTCTTGTAGCTCGATTGCTTGAATGAAGAATTGGAGGGTTTCTCATAATGGGCCTTTTTGCCATGTATGCATATGTCTTGACTTTTAAATCTGTACACCATACAACTAGTGCCGTTAGGAATTCTGACGCTTGATCTTTATTGATAACATTGTTTCTCCGTGAAAACGAGAGCACGCGGTATCCTGTGTTGTTTACAGAGGAGCGCTTGCATTTATACTTTCTTTTTTTTTGGGGGGGGGGGTTAAGCATCATGTAATTCGTAACACACAATGTATTTATTTTATTGTTCACTTTAGTTTCGATGTGCGTCAGAGTTAGCTACTTCGATGTTCTTTATTTTGTCGGTTATGACATTAAGAATTAAGAGCTATGCTGGCGATCATTGAATTATGTGTGACGTACTATAGAACTGAAGCACGTGTGAAGACAACAAATCTGCGGCGATACGTTTCGTCGGTGTACCTTAGTCGGTTAGAGCAATTTACTCTGAAGCGACGAAACGTGGATTCGATCGCCGTCACCGGCAAACTCCTGTTTTCACATATGATCGTTGTTTCTCCTTAGCGATTAATTTAATCTTGGAGGAGCTGTGAGTAACTACGAGAGAGAATCAAAAAGTAAAGTCAGCATACCCTTTTATACCGGTAACCAGGAGCGGATCCAGAAGTTTACACCGGGGAGGGGTACAAAAAGGGGGCAGAAGCCATTATTTCACGTTGGAAATTTTTGTGCATACTTTGTTTGCTGGCGAGTAAAAATTTAAAACATAGCTACAGCATCGATATTATGTTGGGAATTCCTTCCATAAATAAAATGTGATACAAATACTTGCTACTATGATTATGTGTTAAAGAAATAAAAATCCCTTTGGTCCTTTGAAAAAGTTCTAGATATTTCACCTTTCCTTACCCTTAAATTTCCAATGTAAGCATTATTTCAAAATAATTAAATACAAATAGTAAAGAAATTAATCGGCGTATAAAACTTGCCTTAAGAGCTTTTGGAAGAAACAGCATAATTTTCAAGAGCAATATGTCATTGTGTCTTAAAAGAAAAGTGTTTGATCAATGCATCCTTCCAGTGCTTACGTATGGTGCAGAGACGTGGACCTTAACTAAAAGAGACATACAGAGACTGGAGGCAACTCAAAATAACATGGAGAGATGCATGCTTGGTGTAACTAGGAGAGATAAGAAGAGGAACTCGTGGATCAGAAAAATGACAAGAGAGGAAGACATCATGATCAGAGTAAAATCCCTGAAATAGCAATGGGCTGGACATACTGCCAGAAGGACAGACCATCGATGGACAGCCGAAATTTTAGATTGGATTCCAAGGGACAGGAAAAGACCCAGAAGAAGACCACATGGGAGATGGGTGGATGAAATTCGAAAGTGTGCATGAGTAACATGAAGGAGACTGGCACAAGACAGGCCGTTGTGGAAGAGGCTTGGAGAGACCTTCGTTCAGCAGTGGATTGATAATGGTTGACAATGATGATGATGATGAGTATTTTATGTATTGATTGTGTGGTATAATTCCATATACCTATGTATTTTTGAGTTTTATCGGGGTTTTTTTATTCTGTGATTTGCTTCAATAATTCAACTAAAGCCAAAGTAGAAAAATAAAGTTTTCTGAAAATCTGTGTAGTATACTGTATATAAAAGTTTAGTAGATATTAAACCTAGTCACATTTTCAGTGACAGTTTTGGTATTACAGTATTTATCTGTGATTCTAAGTTTCTGATTAGCTGCAGCAGACATCATTTTTAACATTCAGCATTAAGTTTGCCCAAGCGTGTAGGAAGTTGTTTGTTGTAGGTTACAAATTGAACACACATATGGTTTCACTATATTTTAAGTAAGAGATCATATGTCCTGGAAAAGTCCTGGAATTTTGTGATTGAAAAAGCGTATGAAAGATGCGAGTCGTTATCAATATGTCTTGTTCAGTTCATTGCTTTCTGCTTTGTTGCAAATATGATGCAGGAAAGTCAATGGCAAGTATAGACTAGACCCATATGTGATAAAAGGAACGACCTACTCAAATCAAGATATTCCGCCGAAAAAGTGTCCCGTTTTTCTGTTTAGAATACGGCAGAGATTGCGGTACGGCAGTGCCAGGAGCGAGCACGTATCTTGCCTTTGCCATATTAAAGACTGTTGTTTTCTGTGCTTACTGAAGTTTATTTGCAGTTAAATGTATCAATTTCAAGTCGGAAAATTTTGTACCTAGATTTTCATGAATGATACGTGATTGTTTTTGTAGCTTTATTTTCCAAATGACACGGGAAATGCATGTTTTCGCCAACAGACATTTAAACTCACTTTACATTATCTACAAACTGTTTAATGTAAATTAGGAATTGTTCATAACGAAAAAATTAAGTAGTAATCGAAAAAACACCTGGTGAGACATTTCTGCGCATTTGTTAAAAATAACGAGACTGTACTTTTTGTCATTTGAGTAGGTCGTTCCTCTATAGTCACGTGGGTCTAGGTATAGATATACTTGTATGTATAAGAATTTATTCCAAACAGCGAAATTAGGATTGATCATTTTTGGAGAGACATATTGTATCAAAAGACATTTGGAGACTGGAAATATCTATCTTTGGCTAAAGTTGTGAAAGCAAGCCTTGCTTTATCACATGGCAACTTCGATGTAGAGGGAGGCTCTTCTGTATCACGAAAAGTTCTTTCGGATGAGAAGGCATCTATGTCTAAGAAGATGTTGAATGAGAAACTAACAATTCGAGATACACTAAAAATGTATAACAACCAAGTTGCAAAGGTGCTAGTAACCAAAGAACTAATAAAATTAGCACATAAGTCATATAGCAACCATTTGGAAGAGGAGCAGAGATTAAAGGAACAGTAACTGAAGGCAGAGAAAGAAAGTGCTGAGAGATTGAAACAAGAATTACTAAATAAAGGATTTGAAGAGCAGAAAGCAAACTATAGAAAACATGGAAAACAAGATAAAAACTCTTGTTCAAGAAAAAAGAGAATACAAGAATCATCAAACTCTGTGCTTAAAGAAGCCAGTGAGAGACTAAAGCAAGCATTTAAAAAAAAACATACCTGCAATACGAGTCGAGTCGCACATGGCATTCTAGAAGGATCAGAGAAACTCTGACAAAAGGAAAGACAACATGAACTTGAAGCATTAAAAATGAATAGTGTAGTTCATAAAAGAAAATCCTCCCTAATTGATGCAATTATGCAGATAACCTCAAAAAAGGAATAAATCTAAGTTTAATGAGGAAGCTTTTTTGTTAAGCCTACCCTTATATGCACTGATGGCAGTGGTATAAATTCATACTCAATTTTTTGAAATAATTTACTGCATACAACTCTTCCAAACTGCTACAATGGTATAAGAATAATGTAAACTTTAAAGAGGACTCCTCCTCCCCCCAACCCCCCCTCAAAATTGCTAAATGATAAAAAACAGTTTGTTTATACATATTGGAGGGGGGGGCATAATATAAAAGTTTTCGATGTTCCATGACAATAATTTTCAGAAAAGTTAAAATCATTTCAAAAAATTTGAGCTTTGGTTTTATTATTGTCATCAGTGGGTGTAAGGATAATCTTACTTTTACTGTTTTTAGAGCTTTGAAAATTGATCATGGTTAAAATCTAGGGATTTTAACTGTCTGCTGTGATAAAAGTAACCCACATTAGAAGAAAGTCAGTCAAGTTTTTTTTCTTATTTCTGTGTAATTATGAGTTGGAACAATTTTACAGGATAAAGTAATTTCTTTATATTTGTCTCAAAAACATCAAGGACACTGTGAAGAATGACTGTAACATTATCAAGGCAGGTGTATATCAGTGTAATACTTCATATGAATTATACCTGGCCTACACAGACTTGAGCTTGAATCGTAAGACAGTTGTCCATGCCCTAATGAAATGAAGATGTTTCAGACAGGTTTTTTATGTTTACCTTTCAAATATGGGAATCAAAATAAAATGTACTCTTTTACAACGTAATTCAAAATCATGTTAAGCACCATTATTATTATTACTTATGAGTTAAAGAGTTTCCATTATTGAAGAGGGAGATTACACTATACCCATTCCATTCCTGATGATAATAAACTGCAAGTTTTAATTTTTTTAGTTCTAGGCTTCATGTTTTTGTTCCATACTAAACACATTCACAGTGTTTGATATTTATTGTAATAGCTGTACAAAAGGCAAGTTTGAAATATTTCCAAATGTTCATTAATTCGAATGAGATTCTTGATATACCTCATATCAGATAACTATGATTATTATGTGTGCAGAACAAATCAAGTGATCATTATAACACTGAATGACCACAACTATGTCCTTTCAAAAAAGAAATTTACAACAATTTTTTCAACACAGTGTACGAAGCCCACTTGGAAAATCTTATGTTTTTTACCAACCACAAAAACAGAAAAAAAGCTCTCCATACTGGCTTGATACAGATGAGAACATCTGACCTCCAGAACAATGACAAAGAAGAAAGTGTTTTGTAATTCCAAAGTTTGTATCAGGGTAGTTTTGGATATAAAATTGATTTTTTTTTGGGGGGGGAGGGGTAATTTTCTTATCCTTTATAGTTATGAGTGTCTTGAGTATCAATATATTGATACTTAGGATGCCCTTTGTGTAGTGTATGGATGTGTGTGTGTATATATATATATAAAAGAGTTAATTTTCCTTTCAAAGTAATTAAATATCTACACTGGAATAATAACATTTCAACCAAAGTAATTGAGAATGTACTAATTTCTCAGGTCCTAAGAATTTCAAGAATTTGCAGCAACAATTTGGATTTCAATTACCACATTAATATACTATTAGAAAGTTTTCTAGAGAACGAAATTCCTTCTTCTTTCATCAAAAGAACTTTAAGAAAAATTATTCTGAATAATAGAGTAAGGTTGGCAGATCTGCTTTAATTTTCTACACAGTTAATAATATGATTCTGACCAATCAAAGCCGTAAGGAAGTTGGCTAGAGGATGCCTATTAACTACCTAAAGGAACCTTAGTGCTATGGATATGACGGTCCTATTAAAACAAAAAATTAAATAATATAAACAAAATCACAAAAAAAAGCTTAAAAATCTGTTTATAAAAGAAAATAAAAACAAATAAAAAAGAAAACTAGTTATTCATCACTAGGATAGCTATACTAAAAATAGTAAAACCAACATTAAAATTAATAAGATTCTGATTAATCTATAGAAGCTCACTAAGGTGATTTAATACATGCAAAGATTATTAAATAAACTGCTCGTGTATTTTATAATATTTCTCATGTATTCTGGAGAGTTAATTCTGCTCATTCTGATCATACAGATCCACAGTCTTAAGTTTATATATTTTTTCTCTGGTTAAAATCTCCGCGCGTTGGTTTCTTGCTGTATGAGGAGGCCATCAGCCCCACCCTCACTGCCCCCCAGCGTCTAGGGAGTGGCGGAAGGGGTCAGCCATGTTCTCCTCTTGTGAGGAGAAAAGTTTTTGTCACACAAGAGGGTAAGCTCTCTTCCTTGTTTTTGGGTTCTAGGTTTTATAAGTTCAATGTTTGTACTTTATGTACCTTTTCTCTGTCGTTTTTTAGCTTTTCAGCTTTTAAGCATTGGTTTGTCTGTTAACATTTATGCGGGTTTTAACTCTTACTTTTCTTTGTAACTTTGAGCGTCTTTTTGGGGTACCTAGGAACAGAAGAAGGCTAAGCTTGTTCCTTTTCTATGCGCTGTCTATGCGCTGTTTTTTCAAAGTAGTTAAGTTCTTAATAACTAATTAATTATGCACTTAAAGCACTGCTGAAATACTTTGTACATATTGCAACTAACTGTTTAAGGTATATAACTTTCACAAAGTTTTCTTTAGTTAATTATTATCTTTAACTTATTCTCGTTTTTGAGCTGTCATAAGTTGTAGAGTAGGGGGTTTTAGACTCAAGTTTTCTTTCAAAAATCTGTTCGTTATAAATTAACATTTCCTTTTTTAATTGCAATGTAAAATTTGGATTTCTTTTGCATTGTTTTTCAGGTTTAAATTCTCTCTCAAACGAACTTGGAATTTCGTTATAGCTGAAAATCATTTCTATTTATTATGTCACTCTCACAGCTTGAGTTCTCTTTAATCTTCTTCTCTCTGTTTAATAGTAACAGATGAAGAGCATGGGTCGGGCCATGAAGGTTAATGGATGCAAGCGAAATTGTTAACTAGTGCTAGGTCATGCTACTCTACGGAGGACATGACTTATATATATATATTTTTAAACTATTTTAGGTGGGAATGTTACTTGCATCTATGGCCTTGCAGAAACCCATTTCCAACTAGGTCTTTGTGGAAGTGAGAAAATGCAGAGTTTTTGCTGGTCCTTGATAAAGCCAAGGCTCAGTATTCTCGACACCTTCTACATTCAGTTGTTTTATTTTATTCAGTTGTTTTATTTTATTTTTTTATCTTTTCTCCTTTTACTCACACAGGTAGATACATAACCTTTTCTATGTTGTACTAGGTGTGAGTCAAAATTATATATGTATTTTTTTTGCTTAGGTATCTTCTTTATAGAATGTGAATTCTGAATTTTCAAAACTGCTGCGTTGCGCGTTTTGATTTTCAGGTTATTTGGCACCCTTCGTTTTAAATTCTAAAATTTTTTCCTTAGTCTTCAGTTTTGCTCTTAAGTATATATATATATATATATATATATAATTTTTCCCCACCGAAATGTGAACATGTGCTAATTTTGTCACTGTGGTTTGAAATAAAAAAAATTAACAAATCTTTTTTTTTTTTTTTTTTTTTTGTGGGGCACTTACATTCTAAAACTCATGCACTTTTTTGGGCAACTATTTTAGTCATTAACATAAGTTGTTAAGGCTACTATTTAGGCTACTATTTTTGCCATTAGTGGCTGCTATTTAGGCTACTATTTTTACCATTAGTGGCTACTAAAGCAACTATTTTCTTTGGTGTGATAGGTTGGTAGTCCTGTAATAACCTCATCATCAGCGGTGGACCTGTAGCCGCGTAGAGCCTCTTTAAGTGGACTGAAGACGTGATAATCGCATAGCGTTAGATCAGAGCTGTACGGGTAATGAGGAAGACGTTCAAACTGCAGTTGTTGCTTGGCTTCCACCGTTGCCGCTGCTACACGTGCATTGTCATGGTGCATCAAAACTGTGAGCATTCTTCTTTTACTGCGAATTGCAGATTTCAGTTTGTCTCTAAGCATAGCACTGTACACTTCACCGGTCACTGTTAGTCCGTGTTCTTGAAAATTCGTCAGAATAGGACCCCTCATTTCCCAAAAGGAGGTCAGCATTATTTTCTTGGCGTAGGGCTGTCGTTTGAATGTCTTCTTTCCTGGAGAAGACGAGTGTTTCCACGGCATGCGTTGTCTTTGCTGTCCTGTTCACAGTGATGAATCCATGTCTCATCGCCAGTGACATTCCGCTCCAAAACACTCTTATCTTCATAACGTGTTAGGAGTTTGGTAGCTACCTCCAAACGTTGTTGCTTGTGCAGATCAGTGAGCTATTTCGGTACCCATCTTGCTCAAACTTTACGGTACCTGATGCACTGTGGCATTTGCGGATCCATAGCTGATATGCAGCAGACAACGTAATCCGTCGGTCTTCTTGATCATGCCATTCGCCCTGTCGATTTGGGCTTGTGTGCGCGATGTTGATGGCCGACCAGATCGAGCTTCGTCGGTTAAACATGTTCTACCCGCTTTAAACCATTGTACCCGTTCAATATTTTTCATTGAGTCATGCTGTTTTCACATTTGTACTGAGCCAACATCCTTCTGTGAATTTCAGCAGGTTTCACTCCCTCTGCCTAAAGAAATCTGATTACGTGTGCGAAGCGACTGTGGGCCAAGCGATTCTCTAGAAAATCGTGGGCGAAGCGACTCTGCTAATCTAATCCCAATGCATCACTTTAGATTTATTAAAGAATGATGATTTCTTCTTGGATGGGACTTTCAAAAGTTGCCCAAGACAGTTCTGTAAACTTTTAAGTGTTCATGCTGGTTTACGGAACACTGCACTTGAAAATAAAGTATATTCAGCAGTGCACAAACAACAATTAAAAGAATTAGGAGAACTTAGTCCAAAAAGAAAGAAAATATATGTATCAGTAGAGAACGCATTCGCAACGTCATGGCGGAATTTGGAAATTCTAAAGACCTTGAAAAATTCCTGAAAGTATTAAGCTATGCTACAAAAGTTAAACTAAGGACAAAAGCTGAATACAGTAGATTTACCAGAATTTACAAAATTCAGAAAATATAAATAATCTGACTTTGTTACAAAGTTGCATAAGGACAAAAGCTAAATAGATTGACCGAAATTTACAAGGTTCGCTTCGCCCACGATTTGCCAGAGGGTAGCTTGGACCACGGTCTCTTCGACACCAGAAATATCACTACGGCGCGTTGTTCAACAACGAAACAATGCCGTAATGGAGCGTCCATGTTTATTTGACCTTGGCTTCAACTAGATTAACCGCAGAGCGTTGCGCTGTGCTTGTTCGAATTACCCATTAGCCATTGCGAGCGTATCGTATTGCGTCAGCTTCTATCTCTTGCGGTTACCGGGTTAATTTTCAAAGTGCCTTCACTTTTCGATTTACCTACGTGTAACAGACCTAACATCACGCGAGCTCCTGGAAAAAAAATACGAATTTTGATCTCAAAATTGACTACTTTTTCTGTGATGTTGCTATACAAAAGATAATCTACGAGTTAAAATGTAGAAACACCGAGCATTCCTAAAATACGGAGAGTTCGCAATAAAATGTTACGGTTGGCATTGCTTTTCTTATCAGTTTTTTTAGATCGGGTGACGTCCAACTTCTAGCGGTTGTCTGTTTTTTGTCACCGGTGAATTTGTTCGGTATTTATTCTTTACAAAGTTCGTGCTAGATAAAACGTCGATTCACGAAACTACGTAGATTCTAGTCGGCCTAATGTTTTCAAACTCTCTGAAAGAAAATCGAAACTAGCAAATGTAGCAGGGGAAAAAAAAAAAAACATAGGGTAAACGGTAAAGTCCCCCACAGGTAAATTCCCCCACACTGGAAAATTACCCCGCTTTTTTCAATCAGGGACCGTGCACAAATAAAATTTAACCCAAAATATCGAATGCGACGACAATTTTCGGGCTCGTCATTTTCATTTCAAGCAGTTTAAAACTAACTATAGCTTTACAAGTACACAAATATGTGGGGGAAATTACCGGGGTTTGTATTTCCATTTTTACGGCAATTTACAGATGTGTTATAAGTACAAATTAAATATAGGTGAAATTTCCGGGGTTGGCATTTTCATTTTTACGGCAATTTACAGTAAGAGACGGACTTAAAAGTAACACGCTGGAAGGGAGGGGAAATTTCCATACTCGGCATTTCGATTTTTGCTGCAATTTATAGTAACAGACGATCTTATGCCAACAAGGAACTTTCCCCCAACCTGCCAGCCTACTACTTCTAAGACGCCTGTTACTATAAACTACGGTGAGAGTCCAAATGACCAGCCCGGAAATTTCCCCCACATTGTACTGGTACTTGTGTAGAATATCTGTAAATCCCGGTAAAAATCGAAATGCCGACAGCGGAAATTTCACCCATATTTCACTTGTACTTATAGCAACACATCTGTAAATTGCCGTTAAAATGGAAATGCCAACACATGAAATCCCCCCCACACACACACACACACATTTTACTGGTACTTACAAAAACATCTGTAAATATCCGTAAAAATGAAAATGCCAAGCCCGGTAATATCCCCCACAAATTTGTGCTACTTGTAAGGCTGCAGTTTGTTTTAAACTGCTTGAAAATGGAAATGTGAATGCGGAAATCTGCCTTGCATTCGATATTTTGTGTAAAATTCAATTTGTGCACTGTCCCTGACTGAAAAAGATGGGGGTGATTTCCGTGTGGGAATTTTCCGGTGGGGGAACTTTACGGTGATCCAATACGTAGAACTGACACCTTCGACGCCGTTGAAAATGGTCTTTTTGTAAGAAGTAGTTCAAAAGTCAGGTATTACCACCCCCTACTCGATGTGAGGGCGAACCATCTGCTGCGTCCTATTCGCTGCAGTGGGATTAATTAATAAAAAGACCGTTAATTTTCGTAACTCTTTATCTTCTATTATCTTCCGCCTGTGGGTGTCTACCGTGAAGTTGGGTTCCCTAATTGAGGGTCTCCAAGCTCAGGGTTGACGGGTGCATTGCGTTGTGTTTCATATGGGAGAACATGGGAAACCCATATTCCTCCATATGCCGCTTGAAATTTAATAAACTCATGATGTCAGATTTGGACTTTTTATCCTGCGACTGGGCTTGCTAAATGTTAAAAGTTATTTTCTTCTTAAAATCTTGGAGTTGCTACTCTATCAAAACTTTACGATTGTTCTACTTAATTATTCAGGTTAAAATAAACAAAGATTCACCTATTTTGAATTTTCAAAGATTTGAGAAACGCGGGTAAATTTCATTATAAAATACAGAATTTATTTTCATTAGTGTTTCCTTAAAAACTATTACACTGATCGGTGGAGATTTCTATTAATTTAAACCAAAATATATTTTAAGTTCAGTATGCTTTTTGATATTCGTAATCATATTTTCAAGTTCACCTTTCGCAAAATATAAGACACATTATGTTATTCAGCACTTGCAAGAGATTAAAAATATCTTTTCTACCGAGGATGTATAGGAGACAAAATCATGATCATGCTAACGAGATATTGGGAATTATGAAATTTTTCTCACCAAATTATTTTCTTTTCATCACATTCGTTGTCGTCCGGTATTACCTATAGGTATAAAGTCTATGGTTGGGACCTCATCCGATCCTGCTGGATGCACACTGCTTCTTCTCTCCTCCTGTCGTTTGGTTTTTGTACGAGTACCTCTGTTGTCGCTAAAACTTCTATGATAGCAAGTTCTATCGTGTCTCTCTTTCGCTCAGCTATAAAATTGTATATCTTGCCCTCGCTGCCATAATCGTGAGTCCCTTTACGCCTCTTGAAAGATTGTTCTATCGTGTCAACATCCTCGAACTGCGAAAACGTCCTTCTCAGCTATGCCAGTGGACCGCATCTCTCTCTCCTCTCGATCGCCCGGAATATAGAACTGATATCTTATCCTCGATTAGACTGTCAAACCTTTTGCATGCGTTCACCCATAATCTCCAGTCATCATTCCATTCCGTGTTCTCTCCAAATTCTTGTCTGCTCAGAACCCTTCGAAACGTTTTTTTTTCTCGTCTATGTTTAAGGGGTTCGGGGGTGTTCCTGTCCTACTCAAATGGCTCTCCCCTTATTGGTTGGGCCGCTTTTCCTCGCTTCGGCATTGGTTTACATCCCTGTATGGGAATCCCTCCGATTCGTTGGCAAAGGCTTGAGAACATGGAGTTTTCTTGAAGATGAATATTCCTTTATCTTGTCAACTGCTCCGCGGGATGTCCGCGCTGCCTTAGAATTTTCACGTACGCTTCCTGTGTGACTCTTTCTGTAGGTGTCAACCAGTTACGCCCACTACGAGAAATATGCCCTGTTCGTTCCCCGCTAGCGTGCGTAAAACGTGACTTCGATAATAGAAGGTGGTCCAGTAAATTGGCCCCCACCTGTGATTGCGAGCATTTCACTCTCGTAGCGTTGCTTGTTATAACCTCCGAGTTTTTCTCTTTACTAACCTAGGGGTGTGTACTAACCTAGGGGTGTGTTTCGAGCGTATTCTTACTTGAATTCCGGCGAGCTCGGGGAACGCAAAATAAAAATAAAAAAAACAGCAATTCAAAAGAATGATGAAAAAAAATAAGGAATTTCCTCCTCAAGAAAGAAATCTGCTCAGCCAGGTCTTAGAAAAATTATGAAATATGTATTATAATTATCCTCTTAGAATGCCTGTCCACATTATGCTTCTCGGATTTTCTTTCCCAATTCCCGCGCTCTCTAAATGGTCTACTTGGTAACTACTCTTCCTCGTTTAACTATTTCCTCGTACTATGCGATACCGTAGGAATTATTTGGTGAATATATTGCTTTCCCACACTTACTAATTTGTAGGCCCCCTTTCCGAAATTCATACCTACGAAATCATGGTCCTCCAATGTTACACGATATTCCGGAGGACATACGGGTAACACAGGGTGCTGTAACTTTTTGGTCGTCTTCTGTCCTTCAGTAAAATCGACGATTTCGCCTAGTTATTTTCATCACTTCCAACGCTGTTAAACAAATTGAAAAATGTGTAGTATCTTTACAATTATTTTACTGTGAATGGAATTACGAAATTGGGTTTTGAGGGGAAATAGGAAGCAGAAAGAATACAAAATCTTTTTTCAAAAAATAAAGGACAATATATCTCTAAACGGAAACTGTTATTTCTTCTGGATTGACCTCGACATGCATCGAGATCAACTGGTTACCGAATCCTGAATTATGTTAATGCTTTCTCAAATATGTTTAGGCCTTTCTAAGCTAAAATTATTTTTATCATGTTTTTTGTCGTCTGAAATTTAATTAATTATGCTTTAAATGTGTACTGCACTTCTTAAACTTGAGTGTATTGCATCAGTGATTCACACGTCGCTGAGGTGTGTACCGAACGACATAAGCAATGGAGCGTCGTAACATCAGGATTTTTGAGACTCGCTGAGTGATAGGCAGGTAATTTAACCAAGTGACGCTATTCTTGGTAAATTATTTATTCGCTCGTTTTATGGCGACGGGATCGGTAAATGACGCAAGACTGCAAGTCCTACAAACGATGTCCTCTGCCAGCACATTTGATTACCCTCCTTCAAAACTATCTATGCTACCTGTAGCAATAAAAGTTGGAAAGCATTTTACATTTATTAAGGCCTACGGTGATTTACCAAACTGTCGGTGAAACGATAGTGAATTATGAATATTTCTTGAAATTCATTTACGAGTTGAAATAAAGCGCTTCGGAGCACCGAATACAGCGCATAAATGCATATTTATTACCTGCCGCGAGGAATCACACCTATGCGTGTTGCAAAAGAACACAGGAAGTTGTTTTATTCATGTGAAGAACATTTTCTGTGTGGCAACTGTGCAGTTAGTGAAAGGGAACTGCGGACTTGGGGTTAAAGAGGAACACTCCCCTTAAAGAGCTAGGACCTCGGTTAATTTAAGTTTGGTACTTCGAGAGCGAGCTAAGCTTTCAATAATTAAAAGTTTTATGAAAGGAGAATTCGGATTTTCATAAAAGTATTACTTCAATAAAAAGCTCAGAAGAGTGTGATAAATCAGGAGACCCGGTGTAGTAAAATCCTCCCGTCTCAACCTGCGTGAAACAGTATCTCCGAAGATGTAGGCAAGGCCGCGGTTTTGGAAGCGAACCACCTGCTCGCATTTCTTTGTTTCAGTAATGAAACAAAAATGAGATGAAAATTTTTTCACACAGTATAGAAACGAATGTAAGTTGTCTACACTTCTCACGATATCGAAATGTAAGGTGTTGTTTTGACGACTTGTGACTCAGAAAATAAATATGTTCTTATTTTGGGAGGAGGGAACATTAGGACAAAAAGCAGAGAGCAATTTAATTTATTTGAAGGCAGCGGTATTATTCCTCTAACTGTTACAAGCAGTGAAATTGTAAAACAGCGATTGCCCTGGCTTCTTTAAAGCTTTCGCCAAATGCAGTTTCTTTTTTCCCAAAGTGTTATAACAGTACTGAAAGGTAATCGCCATTATTTTCTCCAAAACGATTTTATTTTTCGCAAATTGCGAAGATTGCGATTGGCAGAGCAACCAGTGTGTGTGTGTGTGTGTGTGTGTGTGTGTGTGTGTGTGTGTGTAACAGGAAAATAATAGTCAATATAAAAAAAAGGAAACCCAGATCCGAATTTACGCAGCAAAAATTGGTGCCTCTACCAGGAGAAAAAAACGAAGGATTGTAGAACATATGATTTGGTTTTATTTGACTTATTAGGTGTGCAACTTAGTTCTCGGCCCCTAACTGCAAGCGATCACAGAACGTCGGCAGATGCAAATAGCTGTGTGCGGTAATGGCTGATTGCAGCGCCATCCTAACAGCTTTAAAGACGACCGTAACCGCTCACAGCTGTAGTGACAAAAGGGACGAAAGTTGACGGTGAAAGCAATGTCGTTCGAGAAGCAACATTTCAGGCACTGCCTCCTGTTCGCGTTTCAACTGAAAACAAGTGCCGCGGAAGCCCAGCAAATGATCTGTGCTGCTTTGGGTGAGGCTGCTGTGTCCTACAGTACGTGTAAGAAGTGGTTCCAGCGGTTTAAAGAAGGGAAATTTTGATCTTCGTGATGCGGAACTTCCGAAACAGCCACAGAAAGTTGACGATGAAGAACTGAAACACCTGTTGGACGCGGATCCCTGTCGCACACAGTCAGAGCTCGCCCAGGAACTCGGAGTAACACGGCAAGCCATTGCAAAGCGCCTGCACAAGCTTGGACGGATTCACAAGGAGGGCCGTTGGGTGTACCACCAACTCACAGATGCGAGCACCTCTGGGCGCTACGATGTTGCTGTGTTCTTGCTCTCCAGATTCAAGAAGAAGGATTTCCTCCACAAGATTTTTGACCTGTGATGAGAAGTGGATCCTCTACGAGAATCGTAAGCAGTGCAAATCCTGGGTTTATCCAGGTCAGCCTACCACCAGTACCGCCAAACTGAATATCCATGCCAGGAAATTGTTGCTGTGCATATGGTGGGATCAGCGCTGTGTCGTACACTATGAGTTGCTTAAACCTGGTGAAACGGTCAATACTGAGCGTTATTGTTAGTAACTCATTCGTGTGACTGACGTAATGGAAAGGGCAATACACCGGCAAGGGCCGAAGGTAGGTCCTGTTGCTTCAAGATAACGCGCGACCTCACACCGCGAAAACGACTTTAAACACGATCACCGACCTGGTATGGGAGATTTTGTCCCACCCGGCGTACTCTCCAGACTTCGCTCCGTCGGATTATCACCTCTTTCGCTCCCTGAAACAACACCTGAGGGATACGCACTTCACTTCTGTCGAGGAGGTCCACGTAAGTATTGATGACTTTATCAACTCGAAACAGCCCTCTTTTTTCCCGCAGTAGCATTCGGCAGCTCCCTGACCGATGGATCAAATGTATCCAACACGACGGGGATTATTTCCCTGATTAGGTACGTATTCGATTTAATATAATTTGCTGTCAACATGTCGTGCCTGTGGCTGAGAATTGAGTTGCACACCTAATATATAGGATACTTACCTAATAGCGTGTTGGTCTTCCTCTAGCCCGAATAACAGCCTGTACATGCCGATGCATCGACTCCACCATATGTCGGAGGGTTTCCGGAGGCATTGTCAGCCATGCCTGCTACAGCATTGTCCACAACTGCGCCCGAGACCATGGTCCAGGATCCATGGATGTGATGCTCCGCTCCATAGCATCCCGGAGAGCTACCACGGGGTTTAAATCTTGGGACTTTGAGGGAAATTCCATGGTTCCAAACTCAGATGAGTGTTCCTGGAGCCACGCCTGAGTGGTTGCTGCCCGGTGGTTCGGCATATTTCGTTTCAGAAACAGGTCATCGGCCGCAGCATGCGCGAAGGCCATGAAAGCATGTAGGTGATCATATGCTGATTGCTCAAAGCCGTTAAAGGCCTCTGCAGATACTCTAAAGGACAGCATGTGACCCCATGAGAAGGCTTCCCAAACCATTACATAGCCAACTCCGCCTTGAACAGAGCCGACCTGGCATGGCGGGACCGCGGCCTCATGCTGTCGACGCCACGCCCGCACCCTCCCTTCAGCTCGGTAGATCTTAAACCGGGATTCATCGGACCACACCACGCGGCGTCATTCTGTAAAGGTCCAGTTTTGATGTTCTCGGCACCAGTCGAGGCTTAATGTCCGATGACGATCAGTCAGCAGGGGTACACGAGTAGGGCGTCGGCTCCCATACCCCATGGTATACAGCGTGCGTCATACCGCTCACTCCCTGACGCTGCTTGGGCCTCCGACATTTAACCTGGATGTGATTTGCGCCGCCGTTGCCAAACTGTCTGTCTGTCTGTACGAGCATGGATAGTCTACATCGATCCCGGTTGTGAATGTCGTGTGATCGGCCACAGGTTTCTCTCTGGGCTCTCGTATACTCGCAGAACACCCTTGATACGATCGCCCTCGGGATCCCTAGAATTTTTATTACTTGGGCGATAGAATAATGATCCACTTGTCTTGCGCCGACAATGCGTCCACGATCAAAGTCGTTCAGATCACCACGTTTACTCATTTTCTTCGATTGCGATACCCTGTTGGGAAGATCAGATCAGATGTAGAGGATTTTAGGAAAGGAGTGTCTGATCCCAGATCTTAAACAACCCTTAGAAATAGGAATCTAGGAGATTTAGGCTAGAGTGTTCGATAGGAAAGTCACACGGAAGTGAGGTAGAAAGGGAGAGGAATACGCAATTATTTATTACCGGGGGGCCAGTACCCGTGGTCCGATGGCTTTTAGGAAGGGAGTGGCTGACACCAAGTCTTAAACAACCCTTACAAATAGGAAGCTACGAGATTTGGACTAGAGTGCCCGATAGGAAAGTGAGAACGGAAGCGAGGTAGCAAGTGGGAGGAAGACGCCCTTATTTATTACCGGGGGGGGGGCGGCTAGTACCCGGGGCCCGACGGCTTAACGTGTCCATCCGACGCACGGTAGATATTTAGTGGTTCGAGCGTTCGTACCTTCCTGGGATTGAACTCGAGGTTTTCTCATTGGCAGTCACGAGCGTTGACCACTAGACCACCGCGGCCTCCACTGTTTTGGGAAGCCCCGCTGTTTTTCCTATTGATCGCCAGCGTTCAGTTTGGGTCTGTTCCACTGTGCACGGGGGATGCCCATGTCAACTGCCCATCACCCCTATGTCTAACATTTTGGCTACTTTGTGTGTGTGTGTGTGTGTGTGTGTGTGTGTGTGTGTGTGTGTGAGAGAGAGAGAGAGAGAGAGAGAGAGAGAGAGAGAGTGTGTGTGTAATCCCTTCTGATATGCTAAAACCGAAAGAGATGTACCAATAAATTACAGAAGTTGGGTTCAAGCAAAGCAATTATTGCTTTCGTGTTCACGCATTAGCAACACATTTCCGACTGCGTTGTAATCCAACAACAGCGGAAACGTGGCATTTCACAAAAAATTCGTGACCTTAACGATATAAAGAAGCGTGTTTTTCTATGTTTATTTCGCAGTATAGTGACGCCATAGTGTTCAACATACACAATATATCTCGAATTAAAATCCACTTTTATGATATAGTTCAAGTTTCATGCACTTGTTTGCGTTAACGAATTACGGCACCAAAAAAGGCAACATCAAAACTCAGATGACGTCACCACCATGAAAAAAGCGAACATAAACACACACGAATTCCCACCAACATCAAATTTGTCGTCACAGAAAGTTCGATGAATCTTGGGAAGCTATTTCTTGCCTTGAATTCTAGTTTATTTAGCAGACCGTGTTTTAGCGGTCAGAAGAAGCAAATACAAAACATTGATTTTAATATTAGGAGGAAGTATTTATGAACTTATCTCTGCATATTTTTGCATCTTGATTGCGGTACGCACGATTTGGCTTCCTACGTTTTTATTTACTGTCAACATCTTAGTACGAGAGTTTGATGGTCATTATCTTTCGCTTCAGGTGTTTCGTATTTACCTAACGCGTGTGAAACAGATCTTATTTGATCATAGGTTCCGAATGATATATCGTCAATTCATTCACATCTTCAGTGCTAACACCGATTTCTTGTTCATATATTAGCTTGAACAACTTCATTTGCGCTTACATACAAATATTCTCCGGCGTTTTAGGTGTCTCTAAGATGCACATTTACCAGAGCATAGTTGAGGATTTCAAATCAGACTCTACACTCTTTGAAGATTAAATGCAGACGTATTTGAATTATTTCTTGAACCACGCAATGACTCGATTTTTTCGTGAATTCATTTACGAAGTTCGCATTTGGAGAACAAGAGACCATTTAAAGGGGCAAATATAATGTATTCAAAGCTCGAATTTCGTGTAAAACGGAAGTACAGGGCTGCGTGAATCGAGATGTTCTGTTGGGTTGGCATTTTTTTTTTTTCAGGTAGGACTACATCTAACTCCGCGGATAGTATGGTGAGACTTACGGCCGAGCCCCTGTGACAAAAATAAGTCCCAGTTGAAATCATTATAACGTTAAAAACACGTGCCGCACAGTAATCGTTTTAGCATATTCGTAAACAGCATAGAGTCCAATTCGCATACTGAGCATAAAGTGCGCGCAACGCCCCCCTCCCAAGCTCCCTGTTCGAGGGGAAGATGATGAAATACTTCTGCGTGTGTCACCGCATTTGACTCAGTCTATCTCGGCAACCCTAAGCGCAACACGACTGTGCGTGGTATCGTTTTAAAGCTCTCGACGAGATCTATTCAAATATATAAAGAACATTTCTCAGTGGTTTAAACTAAAATTAAAAAAAAAATGTTTTCGTGTGAACGGGTTAACATTTCCGACAAGCCGCGTACTTCGCAGAATGAACGCAAACAAAGGTGGCGAAAATCAAAACAAGAGGCAAGAGCTAGTGATGAGGAATGTAAGAAGCCCAAGAAGACAGAGTACTACGCTGGGTAAGTCGTGCATCGATCTGCTTTGTGTTCGCAGTGCATCCAGCATTATTTGTAAAAATTATGTAAGCTACTTTTCGTATCACAGACCTGCGTTGGCTGTAAC
Source organism: Macrothele yani (assembly GCA_039090855.1). Classification (NCBI taxonomy): domain Eukaryota; kingdom Metazoa; phylum Arthropoda; class Arachnida; order Araneae; family Macrothelidae; genus Macrothele; species Macrothele yani. The sequence continues at coordinate 153,187,459 of CM077027.1, read as the reverse complement.
AAATTAAATAAACGCTTTGAAACCATACTCGACTAGCTCATTTCAATTCTCTGATCTGCAAGTCGTAGTCCTACGTTCCAAACTGACGGCTCAATCAGAATTGAGCCTATACGTACTTTCTCTTTTTTTTTTTTTTTTTTTTTTTTTTTTAACTGCCTCAGATATATTTTTTTCCTTTCTTACATCAACTATCAACAACAGTAGAGATAAATATAAAAAGCGAACGAGCAAAGAAGCCGAAACACAAATAGGATTGTCAAAAGTTGATTTGAAACGTAAACAGTTCGCAAGAATTAGGACATATTTTGAACTTTTGATCAACAAAAATAGAATACGCCGTATTAATCATAAAATCTTTTGGCCGAATTTTAAGCATTATTTTCGAAATGCAGAAATAAAATCGGAAGAAATTTATTCCCTTGAAAATTTACCCAAACCATGTACAACAGCTCATATAAAAAAAAAAGAAAAAAAAAAATATGAATAAAACAAAAGGTGACTGATAGAAAAGTCAGGTCGCGCAACTCTATCCGTAAAATGGAATATATGTAAGGAAAGCAATAAAATATCCGTTTATTGACATTCAAATATTATTAAAAATTCTTAATGGAGCTAAGCTCGCTCCTCTTATATGGCTCAGATAGGCCGACGATGTATTTTTATCTGGCGGTATGGAGTTGATGAACTGAATGCCCTTTTCGCTTTCATTAATTCCCTCCACCACAACATACGTTTCACCATTGATTGTGAAGACAGCAGCAGTCTCCCGTTTTAGGACGTCCTAGAAGAAATCACGTTCTGGATCCCTCCAAACCAAAGTTTATTACAAGCCAACATATGTTCCGAATTTAATCCTACCCACCTCTATGGGACCCGTTAGGCACAAATTAGCCATTTTCAGACACAGGGCTAAACGTGCCTTTACTCTCCCCTCGGACACTGCATCCAGACTTGAACGAGTCGACAACCTAAGAGATCTGGCCTCTTCAGCCAGCTACAATGTGCAAGTGATCGAGGACATTATCAAGAACGCCGACGCTGTTTTCTCCAACCCGGGTAGCCGCCATACTAAGCCTTCTCTGCAATACATTGGGGCTTGCCCTTATGTACCCGGCCTAACCTACCTCTTGCAGAACACCTTAAAGAAACTCGGGCTTAGTTTTGGGATACGCTCACCAAAATCGATATCACGCCACCTGCTATCATCCAGGAACACCCATACCTCACTGACTGATGCGGGAGTGTATCCCGGATGGTACCACCAAGCATTACATGGGAATGACAAAGCGCTCTTTCGCTCTTCGACTAGCCGAACACAAGCGGGACGTCTCGCACAGAAGATTGTCAACCGCGTTATACCGGGAAGTGGTTGCCCATTCCGCCATTCCGAAGTGGAACCAGATCAAGCGTGTTGCTTCTTATATTACCGCCAGGGGCACTGCCCTCGGGAAAACCATGGAGATATTGACTAACCTTGTGGTTTGCAATGATGACGTCTCACTTGAACGTCCCCAAATATGGCGCACATTTCTTCACGTTTAGCACGTTTCTGTGGACATCTCTCGTTATCGCATGCACGCGGCGCAACATATCATGCTCTTCTTATATTCTGTCAGTGGCGGCGGAACCGCCCGGGCCCGGTCAATAATTTTAGCCAATATTTTTATTTGGCATGTATGCGATTTTTTGTTGTAATGAGCCTTAGAAAGTTGCTCTAGGTAAGTGGTCAGGTGGTCCTAATCCTTAACAAATCTCCTTAGGCATTGTTTTTCTCCTGTTTGTTCCGGAAAGCGGGAAGGGAGGGGAGTGCACCACGATTTAAAATTTCGGGCCCGGTCAACGAACTTCAATTTCCGCCGCCCCTGTATTATGTTCATGTTTAGTTTTTAAATTTTTTCTGTTTATTTCTCTTGTCTTGCCTAACCACGCACAAGCTGAAGAAGGCACCCGTTGGTATTGAAAGCTTACGCTTTAATAATATTTGTACGTCAATAAACGGATATTTTATTGCTTTCCTTACTGATTTTGTGGCGTAATCTACCCAAACCTTAGTTTTATGCAGAATATATATGTTCAACAATTGCATTACAGTGTAACATAAATCAGCTGACAAATTTATCTTCCAGACGTAAAAGAAAACAAACTGTTCATGGCTGGCTGACGATAGAAATTCTCATCTCGAGAAAACTGAAAAGCGTAACCAAAATTGTTTAAGTAAATGCTTTCTGATACTCTACGCAAAACGACGTATGAGAGAGAAATCACCAGTTGGGAAGCACGAGTATTTGCATTGCGTGCTTAAAAACTCGTAAAGCGGAATAAATTTCAATACTCGAATGAAACTATTCTTTTTTTTTTTTTTGCTTGATCCCTTGGCTTCTCTTCCTTGCATCATCACTGTCTATGCCATGATACACGGGGGGGGGTGACGCTAACAGCGGCCATTCAGAATTCAGGCGACTTTGCAAAGCGACGGCCCGTGATTTCAGAATACAGTCTTTCACTTTTCAATTACGCCTCTGACATCCTGAAGCGCACTTGTAGCATCTCTGAGTCTTAAGCCACTCCTGTTAAAATTTTGAGTGACATAAAAGCACGCATGTCTAACATTTCGTAAATGTGAATAATTTCCTGAGAATTAAACAAGTTAAAAGGATATCGCCGATTGTTCACCACCTTAAAGAGAAAGAATCCACTGGCCAAACAAAAATTCCCGTTTAATCACACAACTTCCTTCATAGCTTATTTTTGTTTTAATATTTTCTTTATAACATTTGCTTTTGCGTTCGTTACTTTGCTTCCACGTTGTCAGTGTTACTGACAGTAACATAAAAGAAGAAAAACGAGAATGTAAAATTTATAATTTCGTAGAAAAAAAAAAAGAATTAAAAGAAATGATAGAAGAAATTGGATTAGAAATTAATATTGATGAAACAAAAATATGTCAAACCAACTTAATAATAGCGAAGCACAATAAAATATAAGAATAACTGATAAAGAAATAGAATATGTGGAAGAATATGTATACTGTGGTATATAAGCACAGTCGGGTCACATTATTGTGACCACCTCCTACCTTTGACGTCAACAGCGCGTAGCCAATGAAAGAAAACACGTGTCATGAGCTGGCTTTGAGGGTATATAAGGTGTGCTGTATGCATTCTGAAAACATATCACTCGTTGCTGTCACGGATAAAAGCAACGATTTATCAGATTTGCAAAAAGGGATAATTATCGGCTTTCGGGCCAAGGGTGGCAGTATTTCTGAAACATCACAGTTGGTGTACTGTTCACGTACTGCTGTGGTTAAAGTGTATCGTGATTGGGAAAATGGCACCATTGCGAATAAGCGACGTGGAAACTGCGGAGCACCACGTGCAATTGATGTGAGAGGTGAACTTCGGCTTTTAAGGTGCGTGAGGACCGATCGACACGCTACAGTGGAGCAACTCACTGGCCGAATGAACCAAAGGGCTACTCAAAGTGTGTCTAAAATGACAGTTCAGCGAACCCTGCTGCGTATGTGTCTCCGATGCAGACGGATGATCATCCCCGATGCTAACGAAGGTGCATTGGCAGAAAAGGCTTACATTTGCACGGCAGTATCGAAATTGGACCTCCGCTGATTGGCAAAGCATTGCCTTCTTCGATGAGTCACGTTTTCTGCTTCATCGAACAGATGGACGTTGACGTATAAGGCGAGAAACATCGGAGAACAAACACTTTTCAACCATTGCTGGAAGAACACAAGCTGGCGGGGACAGCGTTATGGTCTGGGGAATATTTTCGTGGCATTCTCTGGGTCCACTCATACCTGTGGAAGGCACTATGGACCGAATTCGTTATGAATCCATCCTTGCAGACCGCGCACCCCCTACATGCTGATTGCCTTCCCTGAGACGAATGGGATCTTCCAGCGTGGCAATGCAACGTGTCACAGCTAGAAGTGTCCGAGAGTGGTTGGAAAAGCACGATGAAGACTTCAAAGAACTTCCCTGGGCCCCTAATTCCCCAGACTTATACACAATTGAGCATCTGTGGGACCACCTCGATCGTGTTGTTTGCTCTATGGATCCTCCACCACGCACCCGCCAGCAGCTGTCAAATGAACTGCAGTTAGTATTGCTCCACATACCTGTGAACACCTTCCAGCTCCTTATTGAGTCACTCCCTGTCAGTCTAGCTGCTGTCCGCGCTGCACACGGCGGTTACTCTGGATATTAGCTGGTGGTCACAATAATGTGACTCGACCGTGTAGTTTGTTCTTTTTATATATGATGCGTAATGAATCATTTCAATTATATCCGCCGAACTAACAATTTGATTATGAAGACTGACAACCATAATGAACTCTCATCATATGAAGTTCCGTATAAATGTAAATTGTTATGGATCCATTGAACTTCTTAATATTATCCCTTGTTATTTTACCGGCAATATCAAAGTTCAAGATTATCAGCAAACAAATTAAGTGGCATTAACCCAGTTTTAATTCCTTTCTCTTTCGCATAAAAACTAGGAATTACGGGCTATTTGTAATACCGCTGGGTTACCCGTACAGACAGAAGACAAAAATATTTCGGTGTTTTTTTTTTTTTTTTTTTGTTGTTCCCAACTTCCTACTAAACTCTGACGTACATCTCCAAAGCAAAATGCTGTTTTCTCCGTCCTACCCTTCGCCGCCTTTCAATCACCTAACCTCTATTCTGGGCCTCCGCGAACCTGTTTGTATGAGGTTGAACCCCGAAGAAATGACGTCACTCTAGCGATGTGATCCTTTTCTAGCGGGGACTTTAGCGTCCGTGCCCCCCCCTAACTTTGTTGTGTGTGTATCTGCTGGATTGTATGGTTTTTTTTAGCTACATATGAAAGACGTACAATATAAATTAACAGTCCCTCGCGTTGACCCCAATGGCAATGTCAAAAACAACGCTCCTTTTTTCCGCTTAATTGTAACAATACTTTATTGCGATGATTTGGATTGTACCAGTAGCAGTGCGAGACCTTTCGCCTTCTCTAATCATCATCACGAATTATGATTATCACCGTTCGTCCAAGTGGGTCCGGGTTCGAATCCCGTGACGCATTGGGTGCTGTATTTGTTTTACGGCACTGGCTCTCTCACTTCCCTGGAACCAGTGGCCCTAAATTAGGGACGGGCTACTGCTTATAGCCCATTGAGTTGCTCACGGTGGTCATTAAATGCTCAACCTGAAAAAAAAATATCGTATGTTATTTTTCTTTTTTTCATATACTGTACCATTTCACACACATTTACACAAAACAATTCAGCTCGGCGGCCTCCTGTACTTGGCGCCTGGCGCGGCTACGCCTTCCTAAAGCCTGCTCTGTTCGTATCTCTTCCAAGATGTCACCCAGTTCTCTCACGTGTTTTTGTTTTGTTTCGGTGTTGAACGATCACGCTAGCAATTCTATTGGCTACAAGCTGTCGCCCTTCCTAATTTGGGGCCCACTGGTTCCAGAAAAGGGAGTGAACCAGCGCCATATGATGAGTACACCACCCATACTTCATTCAGGGCTCGAGTCCGGACCCACTGATTAAACGGTCAGAAACCAGTGCTTGTGCCACTGGGCCACCTGTGAGGACTCGCTCTTCATGTACGCTGTTCAATTAATCTCACCGAGATAACAAAGAATGATCTTGTCACATTTGGTAAATTTAGTTGGACTTCGATTGTTCAGTGCGCTTACGAAAATTGAAAAATCACGTCTCTGAATAAGCTTAATCTTCCAGTGAGAAAATCAAAGCAACCAGTTTAACACGAAAAGGAGACGTTAAAAAATCTTAAATTGCGCAAAAATGTGGTATTCTACCAAATTCTCTTTTTGCAATTTTAGAAAACAAGGATGTGTTGAGACTAAAAATTAATTTATGGTTCGTCGAGTATTGAATGTAAAAGTTTTCTTGAGAGGGAATTCACACAGATGTGGATCTAGTGCAGCACATTGGCAAGAATTAAATGCCTGGGACCAACCTCGCGAAAGGATGCGTGAAGATGATAAGGGAAGAGTAAGAGAAAGATAGAATAAGTTGGAAGAAATTTTGGGAACAGTGTGCGGCAAGAATTAAGTACCTGGGATCTACCTTACGAAAGGATGTGTGAAAATCGTGAGAGAACAAGTGAGAGCAAGATAGAATAAATGAAAAGATGTTTATAATCTGTGACAACAGTTAGACTCATAGATCCATCTTTACAAGATGATGGCAGCTGAATAAGGCGGTGTGAGAACGTTTGAGAATGGACTGAAAGGAATGGAAATCGGGGGAAAAGTTGGTAAGAAGAAAGAGAAAAATAAATAAAATATACAGAGAGTTACGAGACCTACTATTTTATGGATCAGTAACTTGAGCTGGCAACCTGAAAATAAAGAACTATACAGGGTGCATAGGAAAGTCCCTTTAGCATGGAATAACTTGCGAACGGAGAGAGGTAAAGTTATGCAAGTGAGATAACGGTATAGTAAAGCGACTACGCCCGATCGAATGCAACTGATAGCAGCGCCCGTAGTGACGAAATGCGGAAGTTAGCTATTGCAAATCGAAAACGAAAAGAGATAGAGCAAACTTTCCAAATACAAAGTTTTAGAGCATCAATTAATAAGTACAAAACGACATTTCTTTCACACGGATAAGATAAATTGTCGCCTGAATACCCTAAAATGTCAGAAATCGATGCACGACCTTTTGTGTGAACGTTTGAAGGGAACAGGCATAGGTATGAGCAAATACACACAATTTATTGTATAAATACTTACTTATGTCAATACTTGTTTGATGACGTCAGACAAAACAAAAACAAAAAAGGCAAACGGACGCACAGTGATAAAAAGTTAATGTCGAGTATGTTTGAAGAGTTCGCCATTGCCCACGATACACATTTGTATTCGTGAAAGTAACTCTGCATGCCCATTCCTCAGCATGGAAGGTGTCACACTATTGCAAGCATCTGTAACACAACGACGTAGATCCAGCAGACTTGTAGGCGCTGTTGCATACACCTGATTTTTTACGTAACCCCAGAAATCCAAGCTCGTCATTCTCACACAGCGTACGTAGACCTAAACTTCTAATCAATGTACATACATCCTGCTACTGGTTTTTATATCGTATGTACGGTACAACGTCACAATCTGCATTTCATACGGCTACATTTGTGAAATGTGAATATGCAGATTCGAATCGTCGCATATCGATTTCGGACATTTTAGGGTATTCAGGCGATAATTTATCTTATCCATGTGAAACAGATGTCGTTTTGTACTAAATAATTGATGCTCTACAACTTTGTAATTGGAAATTTTGCTCTATCTCTTTTCGTTTTCGATTTGCAATGGCTAACTTCGGCATTTCGCCACTAGGGGCGCTGCTATCAGTTGCATTCGATCGGGCGTAGTCGCTTTACTATACCGTTAACTCACTTGCATAACTGTAACTCTCTCCGTTCGCAAGTTATTCCAGGCTAACGAGACTTTCGTATGCACCCTGCATAGTTGGGAGAGGGGACTAAAATTAAGTGTATTGGTGAATGAGAGGAATATGTAGGAAAAACACTGAACAAATGAGAACAGTTTCAAGTGAGAAAACTTGTGCAAGTCGTCCGAAGGATAGACAGGACAGAGATAAAAACTACTTAGCGAAACAATGGATATGGGGGTATCAGGAAATAGTATGGGGAGAGCAAGGAAATGATGGTTGGGGGAAATTGCAAAAGAAAAGAAAAAATGATCCACAAGATAAAAAAAATTGAGATTACTTGTTCGAGTAGGACTGTCAGGTACTAAAACTACCGAAAATAAGAAAATATGTCAATTGGAATATCATTAGAAACGGCTGTTTAATTTGGCGCAATCTTATTTGAATAAAGTTACTGTATTGTCGAATTCTGAAAGATTTAAAAACCATATATCGACAATACAAAAATTGTTGCTGCTCATAAGCCGTGAGATAATTTTGTTAAGAGAGAAATGCAATATTTTTCGCTAAATTTATTCGAAATAGCGCAAAACGGGAGAAAGTTTCTCCGGAACTTTTCCGAGAAAATTTTTAAACTAATAAAGGTGAAAAGTCAGCTTAAGATACACCGAAGTAAAATAAGGATAAAAGTAGAATGTTCAACAAAACTGTATGAAAGTTGGAGTTTCTCTTCGTATAATCAATTTATGGAGACAAGACGGAAGAATAAGAATAAGCCAGCCTCTTGAGCTGCCCTCCCCTTTTCCCCATCTGGCCCGAAGCCAGCCAATAATGTCTTCTGTTGGCATGTGATGTTTTGTCCGAACGTCAGGCGCATGCATGTCTCCGAAGTGAAGATGCAGCCGATCCTTATCGGACTTGGGTGAACACGAGCTATGGGAATTCAAAGCACGTTTTGTACCCTCCATCCCGTGACCTCTCTCTCTCTCTCTCTCTCTCTAACTCTCTTTTTCCTGTTTTGTCTTTGACTCTTGTTTTCTGTGCTGCGGAAGACTGGGATGGTTTCGAAATAAGCAGGTGGCACGAACAAGAAATGTTCTTGTACAACTACTGTCGTTACTTTTATGAAAGATTTTTAAGTTTTCATCATCATGCAGCATCTGGAACTTGGAATTAGGCAACTGATGGAATATAGCACAACACACATTAAGTAGCGTTAACACACAACACATACATGTATTTATATATCATCATCATCATCCATTATCAATCCACTGCTGGACAAAGGTCTCCCCAAGTTTCTTCCACAACGGTCTGTCTTGTGTTAGTCTCCTCCATGTTACTCCCGCATACTTTCGAATTCCATCCACCCATCTCCCACGTGGTCTTCTTCTGAGTCTTTTCCTGTCCCTTGGAATTCAGTCTAAAATTTCGGCTGTCCATCGATGGCCTGTCCTTCTGGCAAATATGTCCAGCCCATTGACATTTCAGGGATTTTACTTTCATCATGATGTCTTCCTACTCTTATAATTTTTCTGATCCACAAGTTCCACTTCTTATCTCTCCTAGTTACACCAAGCATGCATATCTCCATGCTTCTTGGAGTTGTCTCCAGTCTTTGTATGTCTCTTTTAGTTAAGGTCCATGTCTCTGCACCATACGTAAGCACTGGAAGGATGCATTGATCAAACACTTTTCTTTTAAGACATAATGGCATATTGCTCTTGAAAATTATACTGTTTATTCCAAAAGCTCTCCAGGCAAGTTTTATACGCCGATTAATTTCTTCATCAATGTGACCTTCACTTGATATCTGCTGTCCAAGATAAATGTAGGTATTAGTTATCTCCAGCTTTTCCCCATCAATCGATACATCTTCTTTTCTTGTAAAAGCATTGTACATGACTTTTGTTTTCTGAAAGTTCATTTTTAATCCCACATCTTTACTCTTGTCAGCAAGTTCCTGGATCATACTGTGCAGCTCTGATGGGGTAATTGCAAAAATGACTACGTCATCAGCAAAACGAATGTGAGTTAGATAATCTCCATTAATCTTTATCCCTTTGTTTTCCCAGTTCAGTGATTGAAAGACATTTTCCTAAGTGGTTTAAAGAGTTTGGGAGATATCATGTCGCCTTGTCTCACTCCCTTTCAAATGTTTATGACTGCTGTATTCTCAAATAGCCGAATCTTTGCCCTTGCATTTTCATAGATGTTATTAATAATACACTGGCGTGCAAAAATTAAGGAGGAGACGGTTTTTCGAATGTAACGTCGTGCAGAAGTGCTCCACATCGACTCAAATCATACCATAGATGTAAGAATATGGGGCAAGTGAGTAAAACCGTACAAACAAGGAATCCAAAGGATACAAAGGCACTTTATTGAAAAGGTAGCTTCGAGCACAACTGGAGAGAAGACAGAAACGTCCATGTGATAGGCGATTGCCAAGAAAAGTCCAGTCTTTAGTAGGGGATATGATCACCCCTGACTGCGTGGCAGGATTTACAACGTCTGTCCATGCTGAGGACGAGGTTTTCAAGGAACTGTTGAGGCATCGCGGCCCATTCCTCTTGTAGCGCCAATCGCAGCTGCGGAATCGTTGCTGGCGGCTGGTGACGTACTGCCAAGCGTCTCACGAGAAAGTCCCACACGTGTTCGATTGGATTTAGGTCCGGGGACCTTGCGGGCCATTCCATGCGTTGAATATCTTCACTCTCCAACAGCTCTGCGACAGCCACTGTACGATGAGGTGTAGCGTTGTCGTCCATGAAGAGGAACTCAGGACCCACAGCACCTCTAAACAGACGCACGTGAAGCAGGAGAACCTCGGCACAATAGCAGACACCAGTGACTGAACCTCCTTGGAAGATGTGGAGGTCAGTACGGCTACCAAGCATGATACCACCCCAAACGAGAACTCTGCCACCTCCAAACCGGTCCCTTTCGATGATGTTGGACGTGTGATTACGTGTTCCCTGCTCTCTCTAGATGTATATACGTCCAGAATCGCTCGTCAGACTAAATCGGCTCTCATCCGTAAAGAGAACTCGACCCCATTTGCTGATGTGTCTAGTTCTTGTGTTCCTGGCACCACAGAAACCGCCGTCTCCGATAAGCAGGCGTTAATGGCACACACCGTACTGGCCGTCGTGCAAATAGACCACCTTTGTGCAGCCTCCTGACCACGGTAAACGCGATCGTTTCCAGTTGTCTGTTGCATGTGCCTTGCGATTTCTCCTGCTGTCTGCCGTCTGTCTCTTCTCGCCTGTAGGACAATATACCTGTCGTCCGCCGCCGTGGTTGCTCGTGGACGACCACTGCTAAACTCTCGGACAGCTGTTCCTGTCGTTTGAAATTCTCTCCTAGCTCGTGAAACGATGCTGTGAGCGATACCGAACTCCTCGGCCACACTAGTAACACTTAGACCTTCTTCCAACTTCCCAATTAACCCGACCTCGGGTAAAGTCATCCAGATGTCGTCTACTGGATTGCCTGTTGGCCATGTCACACGGTGGCAGCAACTCGACGTCGTTCAAACCGATGTACACCGTGCAATAGCTTTCCCCGAATTGCTGAGCGTACACCACCCGTGTGCTTTATACCCTTCCGACATTCCCCCTCCCGCACCCCTACGTCATGCTGCTTATATGCGCATGCCCTACCGTACCGGACCCTAATCTATCTCCTGAGTGGTCTTTCGGTCCGTTCTAACGGCTCGTTCCGCTGTTATGCTAATTTCTCCTCTTCGTCCTTAATTTTTGCACACCAGTGTATTTATGTATGCATCTTCAATGCCGCAGGATTTCAAAGCCATTGTAACTGCTGATGGTTTCACCGAATCAAAGGCCTTTTCATAATCGCTAAAAGCCATGCCTAACGGAAGTTCATATTCTCTCGCGCTTTCAATTAGTTCTCTCAGTACGTGGATATGATCGATAGTGCTGTAGCCACTCCTGAATCCAGCTTGTTCTCTCGGTTGCGCCATATCCAATGTTACCTTCAAGCGGTGTGAAAGAACTTTAGTGAAGATTTTATAAACCACTGATAGGAGGCTGACAGGTCTGTAGTTCCCGAGATCTTCAATGTCACCTTTTTTATGTAGCAGGATCATTGTCGCACTGTTCCAATCCTCAGGAATCTTCCCTCCATTAAGGCATCGAGTGAAAACTTGGGCGAGTACTGTTTCGATTTCTCCAGTTGCTGCTTGTATGATGTCTATGGTAATTCCATCTTCTCCTGGAGCTTTTCCCCGTTTCGTGTTATTGATTGCTTGTGAAACTTCTGCTGGGAAGACTGGAAGAACTCTGGTACTGGTACCTTTCGTAATGTTCGGAGTACATGTATCATCCCTTTCATATATAGTTTTGAGTAGAAATCTTTCACTCTTGTCAAAATTTTGCCTCTAATTCTTGTTACAGAACCATCTTCTTTTTTGAGTGCCATAACCAGACCTATGGATAGAGGTGTTGCCTTGTTGGAACAGATAATCAACACCCGCTAGAGTTTCGGCAAACGGTAGAAGGTGGCTGCTGAGTATGTCCTGATACGTTTCGCAGTTTTGCCTGCCTTGCTGGAAAGCGATATCCGTTGTCCCATTGAACGCAAAAGCTCCCCAGACCAAGACAGATTCCCCTCCTTTCTGTCTTCTGAAGAAGGTGCGTGGCTCACGTTGTAAATCATGCCAATAGCAGTTCCAACCGTCAGGGCCGTCCAGATTGAACTTTTTCTCATCGGAGAAAATAGTTGTGATCCACTTGTCCGTCCAGTGCATGTGGCTGCTTACCCATATCAATCTAGCTTCCTTGTGGCGCCGCGTGAGATGTGGCAGACGGCGCATTTTACGGAGCACAATGTTGCGTCTTTCCTTGATTCGTCGATGAGCTGTGTACTTCAAGACTGTGACACCAACAGTCCGAGAAACTTGACGTAGTTATAACCTTTGGGATGAAACTAAATGCATGATGGCACACGATCATCTCGTTTGGTTGTTATTCGAGGCCTTCCAGGCCATTTTCTGGCTTTTAACACATCGCGTTTCGATTAAGTCTTATTAATGTCTGCCCTACTCCTCCTCATGGCTAAAGTCATTGGTTCCAGAGAAGGGAGAGAGCCAGTGCAAAATACAACGTTCATGCCTCACCGGAATTCGAACCCGGACCCACTCAGACGAACGATCAGAAGCCATCGCTTAGACCACTGCGCCACCGGGGCAGCCAGTAAAGTTTCATTAAAATCACTTCAAAATTTCAAAAGTTATTAAGAAGGAAGCATTACTTTCAGGACGCCCCTGGTATGTACACACACTAAATCCCCAAAGCCACTTCCTGTGGGTGCACCAGTGTTTTAGGAGGTTCTATTGTTCTGGCCAAAACTGGTTTTTAAACTGACAATTAGTGGCATGTTCGCTATTGGTGTACTTGTACAGAGGTTGCACTGTGTTACTTTACCTTGGCACTGTTAAACCAAAAATTATGTTCGGGGTTACATTACTGATGTGTCATTTACTCCTTTATGGAGTATCATCACTCTCATTTTAAGTTTCTGATTTCATTAAGGAATAAAAATTCCGCACTATAATTCCATTTGATTTCTTTCATTTTTTTTCAAGTGATAAACCTTTTTTTTTTTTTTTTTTTTTTTTTTTTTATAAATGCGTGAAACATTTTTGTCTGTGTACGCATGCGCTGTTATTTGAGCTGAAGAGCACACCGTCTGATATCGTCCTATCTTCCTTCGCATCGTCTGTGTATTTCAGAAGAGCCCTTAACAAACCTCGTGGCAGGTAATTCTTTCCGCACATGTTCGATTCCCAGAATAAATATTTGTGCAGTGCCGTGTGAAGAACTTGAATATTGTGTGTCCTGGCCCGCCAGCCGCTACGGACAGCTTCGTTCTCCAATCTTCCCAAGAAACCGAGAAAAAAGAGTTCGTTCATCCCTCCCTCCTTTTCCTTCTGGGAAATGAATTCAAAGCCGCTCTTTTTCCCACTTTGTTAAAGTTGGCGAGCGAATAAGAAAAGAAAACCGAAATTCCAGAAGGATGTATGTTAGGTGTAACAACACACACACAGAGACGTAGTGTGTGTGTATATCACAGAGACGTAGTGTGTGTGTATATATTCGACTTAGCCCTTCCCGACGAACATGTGGGAGTTGGGGAAATCTGAGGAAACGCTCTGGACGGGCGAAGGTGTTTACATTTCATTCCACTCGGAAATTCCCGGATGTCAAGGGTGGACTGATTCTCCAGGGAAGGTTTGCTGCAGGGAGGATCTCTCGTCAGCCGGAAATAAGGGAGGAAAAAAGGGGAATATTTGTCTTTGGTGCCGCTTAGGGCCTGCTGCCATTAAGACATATTTCGGTATGTGCGCTTCAACAAAACGAAGCCTGGCGGACACTTACTTCTCGTGCTCTTTTCACACGCCTCATTGTGCAACATCTGACTTTTAAAACCGGGGAGTGGTAACCTTGGTACAGTTGCTGAACGGCTTTAGTGAGCCTTTTTGTTCCCACTTAAAATGGTTCAACGGAAGCAAAAAGGTAAGGCAATCAATTACCACCGCTGCACCGATATCAAATCTACCGACTTTCCTTATTATTCGCGCATGGGCGTGAATGCCCCGTGAGGAAAAAATAATAAAGTTTGAATGGCGGCGATTGTTTTTGGGTATTCACGCGTGAGCGAGGTATGGCGTTACTTGTAGTCGCAACAAAGCTCTAGAAATTGGTTGTCGGTCCATTTGTCCATTCGCGACTATCCTAAGAGTTAGATCTGACGTTTAGCTTGTACTGGAACTTATCATAAAAATAACTGAAATAAAATAATTTTCTTCGTGTCTGATGAAAATAGGTAGGTGGTCGTTTGTGACCGATCCATGTAGAACATTAGATCGAGTAATTGAACGAACAGGACCGTTAAACAGTTGCACAGAATATCATTTGTGAGCGATCATCATTTCAACTGGTTTGGTCGCAGAAAGTTTCCCAAGGACACCATTGTTCCGCTTTCTTTTTGTGACGTCATTCGATGAGCTTCCACCTCATTGGAAGATTACTTATAGTGGATTATCCTGGGTCCGGGATCATGGCTATCTCACCCCGCCGCCTAAGCGCAAGGGGTATCGCTAATTTTTACACTGAAGAGCAATCAAATTAGAGACAGTTGGCGTTATGCAAATGTGGCGCTGTGGGCGGCCCTGTAAACGGAAACGACATGACGTATGCAGCGATCCGACAATATAAGGAGTGATGCGACGGGAATCAGTAAGAGTCGGACGCATATGGGTAAGACGAAGGATCTAAGCGCATTTGATTGTGGGAAAATTGCCGGGGCCCGACGAATGGGTCACTCCATCTCGGAAGTCGTGCAGGCACTGGGATTTTCACGAACCACTGTGTCACGGGTGCACCGTGAGTACATCGAATCCGGTAAAACCATCGCTGCAAGGGCCAACTGCCGTGGACAACAGCGTGTGGATGAGCGGGGTCGTCGTCGGCTAGCTCGCATTGTAACAGCGGAAAGACGGGTCACAGTGCAAGAAATCACTCGGCAATTTAACGCTGGTGCACAAAAACGTGTAAGCAGCCACACCATCCAGAACCATCTCTTCGCTATGGGGTACAGAAGCCATCGTCCCACGAGGGTACCGCTGCTGACCGCACATCACCGGGTGCAAAAATTAGCATGGGCGCGGGAACATCGCCAGTGGACCTAGGGAAAAAATGTTGCCTGGACTGATGAGTCGAGATTCACGTTGGTACATGCGGATGGCAGGATATGAGTACGGCGCAAACCACATGAAGCGATGGATCCTTCTTGCCAGCAGGGTACTCTTCAAGCTGGTGGGGCTGGCATTCTCGTCTGGGGACTGTTTACGTGGACTGAAATGGGACCCCTGGTACGTGTGACATCGTCCCTCACAGGTCAACGTTACCGGGATATCCTGGACGACCATTTGCTCCCGTTTGTGCGTCTTCAACACCTCACTGGGGACCTCATCCTGCAACAAGACAATTCACCGTGCCATCGCTCCCGAATTGTATCCGAATGGTTGGATGAATACCTCACCGACGTGACCTCGCTTCCTTGGCCAGCTAGGTCACCTAATCTTAATCCCATCGAGCACATCTGGGATGCCATCGAGAGAGATGTTTGAGGCTCTAACCCCCTCCATTAAATCTTCGTGAACTGTGGGAGCTTGTTCAGGGGTCGTGGATCCGTATGACTTCCCAACGCTTTTGGTGTCTTGCCGAGTCCATGCCGAGACCAATCGCCGCCGTCATCAGGGCGAAAGGTGGTGCTACACGTTACTAGACAGGTATCTCTAATTCAGTTGCTCTTCAGTGTAAATTACAGTCAAACATTTCTTAGGTATTAAGCAATAGAAGTAATGTTCTAGTGCATGGTTTTTATTACTTGATTGAAAATGTTGTTCCTGTTCGATAATTAAAATATCTTAAGAGTCGGTCCCAAGAGCCGTTTCAAATATTTTAAGTGTTATATCAAGAGCCGTTTCTTAGGGAAGGCAAACACGGCCAAAGGTGCAGTTTACTTGAGAAAGTCACCTGATTTATTTAACCATAAGTATTTTGGGGTGAGTGAATCAATTAAACCAACTGGTTCAATACGTGCTTTTTAAGCCAGAGCACAGCAGGAAATGGTTCTTGGAAAAGTTTGGCTCTGCCCTGAGGAAATGCTTGCTAACGCCTTTCTCACTACGTTCCCATGGTAACACAATGGTGTTTCTGACAATTGGTGTTTTGGCATCAACCTCTGAAGACGTACGTAGATCCCACTATCGTTCGTGTTGAGATATTATTGCGATACTTGGTGATCTTAGTAGCAGCTAATGAATTCTCACAGGTTTAAGATCATTTTTATTTTAATTCCCTGGGATCTACAGCTTGCCGGAGTACACGCCATTTACTGCCTGATATGTTGCGTCAGCAGCAAGCTGTGAGGCGTGAACTTTCGAAAAATGCACTTCCATGACCGTAGCAGTATTGAATGCAGTGATGAAGATATATGTTAGATCAGCTTTTAGATTTCTACCCTGTGTTGTAAGTGGATGTTTGGCACTTATCGATAGACGCAATATAGCAAAGATCTTCAATGCTTTGCTATATTGCGTCTATCGATATTAATACAGTCATATCGATTGGCACAATTTTTTAAAGCGTAAAATATAGTGTACAGACCTTTCATCTAAAGAACCGCGTGTCAGCAAAGGGAAGTTCTGTTTAAACGGCACAGACTTTTTTTTTTTTTTAGACCAAATGTATGCGTTTGTCTATTTTGGAAGCATGTTTCTCAAAGAAATCAGATGGTGAAATCAATAGACGAGTTAATTTGGCTCAGAAAGTGAGAGCCCTTTAGGATGATTTCACGGAATTAGTGTGTTGAGAGGAAGGTTTCGCGTGGTTGCGTGTCAAAGTGTAATTGTTCCTGCTTAGATATACGAGGGTCCTTCAAAAAGTTACGAGACTGATTTTACATAGGGCAGAAGTGTAATGCAGTAAACATAAGATTTTTACGTAGGGCAGAAGTGTAATGCAGTAAACATAGGTCTACTTACACTTGTATACTTTCGAAGTATTCTCCCTGTACCTGAATGCACCAGTCCCGCCTTTCTATCCTCTTCCGGAAAGTATGTTCGAAGTCCATCCTCAACATGTGGTTCAGGATGCCCATACAGCATTGTTCAGTATCTGATGCAAACCGATCCCCACGAAGTTGTTTTTTTTTTTTTTTTTTCACTTCAGGCAGTAGGTGGAAGTCGCACGGCGCCATGTCCGGTGAATAGAGAGGGCGCGCCATCATTTCGACGCCTAGATCTTGGATAACCTCACTGAGAAAAACGTTTTTTTGGATCAACAAAAATTTTTGTCGATATACAGCCCACAAAATTTTTTGTTGAATTTGCAAAATTATATTTTGTTGAAAATTATTGTTGATTTAACAAAATTTATTGTTATCACGACAAAACGTTTTGTTCATTTAACAAAATGATTAGGTCGATTTTTGGGAATTTGTTTGATCCAACAAAACATATTGTTATCAGGACAAAATGTTTTGGCCGCCCCGGTGGCGCAGTGGTCAAAGCGATGGCTTCTGATCATTCGTCCATAAGAGGTCCGGGTTCGAATCCCGGTGAGGCATGGATGTTGTGTTTGTCTTACGGCACTGGCTCTCTGCCTTCCCTGGAACCAGTGACCCTAAATTAGGGACAGGCGACTGCTTATATCCCATTGAGTTGCTCACGGTGGTCATTAAACCTCCAATAAAAAAAAAAAAATGTTTTGTTGCTGCAACAAAACATGTTATCGTGACGCAATATGTTTTGTTGCAGCAACAAAACATTTTGTCATGATAACAATATGTTTTGTTGGATCAAACAAATTCCTAAAAATCAACAAATCATTTTGTTAAATGAACAAAACGTTTTGTCGTGATAACAATAAATTTTGTTAAATCAACAATAATTTTCAACAAAATAATTTTGCAAACTCTACAAATTTTTTTTGTTGACTGTATATCGACAAAACGTTTTTCTCAGTGCTGCTGAGTAAGCACCGCACGATGTGCAGGGGCATTGTCTGATGCAAAATCCAACGATTTTGTGCATATTCTGGGCGGGTTTTGGGGAAACTTTTTTTCTTGGAATTCGAGAACTTCAAAATAATTGGCACAGTTTTCCCTTGTGGAACAGCATGATCGTACACAATTCTCTTTTTATCGAAGAAAACCACATGCATGACCTTCCCTGCACTTGCTTGAACCTTTGCTTTCTTGGATCGGGGACCCTGTTGTTTCGTTTGTCAAGCGAAATGGTAAAAAAGTGTTTCATCACATGTGACGACTCGATCCAAAAAGTGGCTCACGTCGTAGTCGGCACTTCTATTCCCGACAAGTGATAACCCGATTTGCCTTGTGTTCATCCGTAAGTGGAGAATCCACTATGCAGCGACTTTTCACTACCCCTACCGGTTTCTCACAATGTCATCAACGGAACCATCTCACATATGCATAACATTGGCAACCTCCTCAATGGTCATTTGGCAGTCTTAGCGCAGGAGTGCCTCGATGGTATTGACTCCGTAGTTCATGTCGAGGCCCACCGGAGCGTAGCGCATCATCCAGACACTTTTCACCATTCACAAATTTCTTGTGCCTCTCAAAAACTTGCATGGGACAAAACATCTTCCTTATAGGCTGTTTTAATAATTTCTTATAGGCTGTTTTAATAATTTCCTATAGGCTGTTTTAAAAATTCCTTATAGGCTGTTTTAAAAATTTCTTATAGACTATTTTATTAATTTCTTATAGGCTGTTTTAATAGCTTCTTATAGGCAGTTTTACAAATTTCTTATAGGCTGTTTTAATAATTTCTTATAGGCTATATTAATAATTTCTTATAGGCTGTTTTGATAACTTCTTATAGGCAGTTTTAATAATTTCTTATAGGCTGTTTTAATAATTTCTCATAGGCTATTTTAA
Source organism: Macrothele yani (assembly GCA_039090855.1). Lineage (NCBI taxonomy): Eukaryota > Metazoa > Arthropoda > Arachnida > Araneae > Macrothelidae > Macrothele > Macrothele yani. Next base: position 153,168,525 of record CM077027.1, on the reverse strand, counting down.
AAACTTCTTATAGGCTGTTTTAATAATTTCTTATAGGCTGTTTTAAAAACTTCTTATAGGCTGGTTTAATAACTTCTTATAGGCTGTTTTAATAATTTCTTACAGGCTGTTTTAATAATTTCGTGCGTTTCTGTGGCGGTTGTATTCAAACGCAAGCAAAATTTTATTACTGCTCTCTTTGCTACAGTTTTAAATCCATGCTCGGTTACATATCTGAAATCTACGCCGTCTACTACAAGAATGAACTAGAGGAGCGCTGTAACGATGCGTCGTCACGTGGTTGGCCTTTGAGGTATTCCGACAGGACAGCTGCATTTTTCTGCGTGAGATTTTTTTTTTTTTTTTTTGGTGCTGTGATGTCAGTCTCGTTACTTTTTGAACGACCTGCCTACGGTAGTGAAGCCTGGAGAAGAGGAACAAAAGTTGCTTGCGTGCTGGAGATATTCGTTTCTTTTCGCGCCTGTTTGACGAGAAACTTTGTGATCCTGTGGGAAAATGCAAATGTGTAATGTGGGACAAAATGTTTTTAGTACGGTGGAGACAAGTATTCAGTTGTGTGGCCATGTTAAAAAAGTGTGTGACGAGTGAATAAATTTATTCATTGGCAGGAAAGAAAGTCATGGAAAGATCAGATTCTGAATGCGAAAAGAATAGAAAAGGAGACAATGATTCCGAAGTAGAAAAAGTCTATGAAACGTTCGATGGATATCATTGAAGCTCGAGTTGTAAGCCAAGATTGCAGTAGTTGTCAGCCAAGATTGCAGTAGTTGTAAGCCAAGATTGCAGTAGTTGTAAGCCAAGATTCCAGTAGTTGTAAGCAAAATTTGCAGTGGAGGGGGAAACAAATTTATAAGATTAATTGACCTAAAATTTGATAGAAATATACAACTAACACTTTATAATAACACAAGAGTTTTCCCAAACAAATGCAACATTCTTACAATTAACCAACTATATTACTTCAATATCGGGGAAATTATGTTCAGATGCATTAAGAATAATTTGCACACTGACATCATACAAATTGTACGTCAGATACACACACATGACACACGCACTAAATCACATATATTTGGCCTATTCATCCGAAGACGGAGACCATGAAGCAAAGTATAAATTACATTGGCCCACACTACTGGAACTCGTGGGCCGCGGGTGGCCTAGTGGTCAACGTTCGTGACTGCCACGGAGACGACTTCGGGTTCGATCCCAGGCAGGTACGAACGCTCGAGCCACTAAATATCCACCGTGCGTCGGATGGGCACTTTAAGCCGTCAGACCCCAGATACTGCCCCCCCCCCCCGGTAATACATAAGAGCGTCTTTCTCCCCCTTTCTACCTCGCTTCTATGTCACTTTCCTATCAGGCACTCTAGCCCAAATCTCCTAGCTATCTATTTCTAAGGGTTGTTTAAAACTTGGGGTCAAACACTCTCTTCCTAAAATCATCTACATGTGATCTACTGGAACTCATTACCGACGAAACTGACTTCTTAAAATTATTTTAACCTTTTTTAAAAAAAAAAAAAATTAAAATCTTCATAATGAATTGCAGCTCCTCAAATTGATGATTGCAGTGGAGGGGGGACTATGACGAGTACTATGATTTGTATATCTAGATGTAAATTGATTTTTCAATGGTGTTATCTGTAATGTTTATTAACTTCTCGTATATCATTACCCCTTTTTTTTTCTATGAAACACTGATTTCTTTGTAACTACAACCACAGACCTCAGTGTAAAATTAGCCAAGGGAGCATGGGACCCTGTCAGACCTGGCTGGCCGTTCTCCCCCTGCTTCCTACTTCCTTGCTGTGCTTTGTTTCAATTGATATTTTTGTAACACTGGTTTTTACCTTGGCAAAATAAATAAATTGAATTGAATTAAATGCGGGTGTTTCTTACATCCATCAACAGTAAGTAAAACCTAACACTATCAATACATGGCTCAGGAGATGATCTTGCTTTCAGGAGCTAAGTTTTGAATTTCGGAGAGCAGTGTGTGTATATAATAACAGTTGTAGCAAAATTGCTAAAATATTTTCAAGTGCGAGACCTTAATAGAGTACGATTTCTTTCAAATTGAATGGAAAATGCATACTAGCCTTTCGTCTTGTGAATAAACAGTTTACTGTGGTTATTGCTCATATTTTCTGCTCGTCCTCCCAATTATTGTACCAATGAAGTTCGCCTGATTATTCTGTGAGTTCGCGGCCCATTTCTTGCTCATCGTCTTCGTTGTCTCGTCCCGTTGTTGCAGAGGCGGAAGAAAGCCGTGCTGTTAAACAGCGACTGCAGCGTCTGAGAAGGAACTAACAGAAAAAGCTGCAGAAACGGGACGAAAGGAAGCGGTATTACTGGAAAGGAGCTTCAAGAACATCAAGATAACGACACAAGCGAAAAGGAAAACAAAGGATACGAGCAGCGTTGAGGACTTTTAACGATGTCTGTTATGGGTCGTAGTTTTTTAATGCGAAGTCTATTTTATGCAGTTTGACATTAAACGGTGTAGCTTTTCGGAGCTCTTCTGAGCATTCGCTCTGTAAATGAATCCTTGATAATGATAGGTCACATAAAACCAACGACTCATTGAAATTTTATTTGAAAGCGAAGGATGTCGTGAATGAAATGTAGTAAAGAGCCAGAAAAAAGGAAAGAAAAAAAAAACTTGGGCATTTGTGGCAGTATTGTGTGGGATTGGGTGGAACAAAGAGGGTGTGTATATTTTTTTTAATGCTAAGGGAACGGTTAGTTTGGATAATTAGTGAGTCCAGAAGAAGAACAGTTCATATTTAAAGCAAAGGAATTATTACTGAAGTCGGGAAAGACGCAGAATGGTGTCATTTTTCCATTTTCCAAAATAATTGAAATTTTTATTTAAAAAAAATTTTTTTTTTTTTGTTGCATAATGGCGCGCTGCTAGAGAGTGAGGAGGTGTTTGGGTAAGTTAAGCAGAGCTGCTGCATTAAGAGAAAGAAAAAACTAATTAAGCTAAAAGTTAATTCAGGATATCCGTAGTGCGTTGGAGAAATATTCGGATTCTAGTATCATTTAAAACAATTTTGAAAAAATATCCCTAATAACGAAGGGAATAGTAAAACGAGCTTTCTTTCTTTCCCCTTTTTTTTATAGCTTTCAGAAAGACATTCATAATGCCCAGCCAGTTAAAAAACAAGCACGATCCTAAGAAAAGTTTTAGATCTCGACTAAACTAAGCTCTTAAAATTATCTGTAGTTTACAGAAATATCGGAAGACTCCATTTCTTTCTTCCGATTAAAGTTTTCTCCTGCAGCTCAGTTTTGCATTTGCCAGACATTGAAAAAAACAACATTAAAGAAAAGTAAAAGAACACAGAAGAAGAGGAAGGTCGTGAATGTGTTACTGTTCGCCTTTCCCCAGAGTTTTAAATGGAGTTTAAGACTATTCTCTTCGGAATGAAAACGTCGTAGCATGTATTTTTGCATTCGTGATTTTCAGAACGATCTGATTGTTGCAAAAATGATCCCCGGGATTTACAAAAAAAAAAAAAAAAAAAAGAGTTGCGAAAAATGTAATGAAGTTTAGCTCTTTAAAAAGTAAAGAAAAACTAAAAAGACCTTTTTTCAAATGCTGCTGTCAGCACGCCCATCGTTACTTCTCAAGTTTCAAACGGACAATTCGAAATGTCTTCTCAAACCGGAAACCGTTTTCTGTATCGGCGGGTAGTACAACACAATCCCTACTCACTGAGAGTTCAAGAATAAATGCGTAGGAGGTTCACCAAGTAGCCATCTGTATAGTAAAAGATAATGTGTGTGTTAGCGCAATTCAACGGAAATCCTAGTAGACACTTCAGATTATTTTTCCATTGTCTTTCGAGTTGCAGTGGCCGGTTTCAAGTTTAAAATTTCCAAAGAGGAGGCTTGCTGGAAGCAAAAATATTAGGTCGTTTGGGAAGCAAGTAAACACCTTTAAATTACCACAATTCCTGTAAAGCTGTGGTAACAGTATTTGAGGCAGTGGCGTATATATTCGAGGCTAGCTAAGCTAGCTGCGAAGCCCAGATAATGCACAAATAAACCTCAATTAAATATACACAAATAAAAGATAATCATCAACTGTATTAAGATATGTCGATACTTTCGCTGCAAAAAAAATAATAAAATAAAAACAAGTGCGGATTCTCTTCTTTTGTCTAAGAGAATCAGTTTGGCGAGCGAAGACCAACTAGGCACCTCCTAGCGGAGGGGTGACGTCATCGTAACGCAACCAGCTCTACAAGAGCCTTCGCTGTTCTGATCGAAGACCGTTCAAGAGATCGCCTGCTAGCGTTTCCACGACAACACCAATGTGCGGCTGAAAGGGAATGGGGCATTGCTTTGGGCAACGGTTTGCTCAGAAAAGAGAAGACTTAGACTACCTAAGTCACTCGCGTGTTCCGGCCGAAAACATCCTGTGTTTCGCGAGAGTTGTTTCAAAAGTTAGTGTGATGAATTAAAATTGATGATAATATATCTTAAATTCGTGGCTTTGTTGGATTCGAACTGTTTTGATAAATGTTGTGAAAGCTTTCCTGAACATCTACTGTCAGAACTTAAAGAACTATATGCTTCAAATTTTGATACAAATCGACTAAAAAATTATCTGAAGGTGTTTTATTCCCTTAATGAATACAAAAAGAAATCGGTAAAAGGCATTACTTGTTGAATAAATTGGACATACTGTTTAGTGAGGTGTACAAATTAGCAGACCTAATATTAAAGTTTCCATCAAGAACTGCAACTGCCGAAAAAAGTTTTGCTGTGCATTAAAAGAATCAATATATATCTTAGAGCCACACAAGGACATGTGCATTCGAGCAACTTGGCTATTTTGTCAATAGAGAAAAATATCCTTTTTAAATATGAAAATGTACTCGGAAGAAACTTTTCCTGAAAGCGTAACACTCAAGTTCACGCAAAAGGAAAGAATGAAATCCATTTACAAATAGAGAATTCAGAAGAAGAATGGAGTTCTTGTACAAATAAGTGTTCAAATTTTAATCCTCACAATTACTTGGTATCATGTTAGCAATAGTATGTACCTAAAATTTAGAAAAAAGTTATTTATATTACTTAACAACTAAAAATGAAACTTTGCAATTTAAAAAAAATAGTACGGTGGGGTGGGGGACCGAGATACACCCCTGATTTAAGGGTACTTATTGGTAGTTCCCTTCATTATCAAGAATACATTCTCAAACTGTGGATAGTTTACGAACACCATTAAGAGCACCATCGTCATTTAATCTTTGGAAAATGTATGTGATATGGGGATCCAAATCTTGTTTGTTGTTGTAACTAGTACTCTTTTCAAATGGCTAAATCAGTTGAAATCACAGGGGTGCATCATATCTGGTGAAAACGGTGGGCGAGGCAGGTCACTCAACCGTTATGTTCATTGGACAGGTTTCGATGTGAGTGAACCGTCCATTTTTAGCTCGTGCAAACAATTTGGATGTAACGGAACTGCAGAAGATCCTTTAATCTCCTCGATGCCTTTTTCGCGAAGTTTCTTATTTTTCTTTTCGCAGTTAAAATGTATCTCCTCGATGACCTTTTTTGCGAGGCTTCTTAGTTTTCTTTTTGCAGCTAAAAATGTATCTCATCGATGCCTTTTTGACGGAAAACGTCTTATCCCGCTGGTCCGGTATGCGGGGAAACTATACGAAAGTCGATGTTACGATTTTGTGTATACCAGACAAATCTTAATAACTTTAAAACTATAACGCATATCAAAATAAGCAATACACGGTTTCAAAGAGCAAGAATGAAAGAATGTCACGCGACATTAGCCTTGAGCGCGTGACTTCACACGCCGCCACAAGATGGTTGCCAAGTTGGAGTGGAAAATTACCGGTTCGCCGTGCGGCAAAATTAGTATAGCTCGGGAACGCGTACGCGTAGGACGTTGTGTGAAGTGTCGTTTAACAGAGCTCGACGAGTACTATAAAATAAAACACTCATAGTGACAGTAGTGAAAGAACGTGAGAAAATATACAGTGACAAAGTGTTGAAATTGGACAAATTTTCGTTAAAATTTCAAAAATGTCGAAATATCTTTAAAACAAGAAGGTAAATGCCTCTCGTAAACACCACAAAGTGAAAGAAGAATAAATGAGGAATCCAAAAAGGCCCATATGACAGCAACAGAACGAATGCAGAGGATGAGGCAGCTTCGACAAGTTGAGGCGAGTACCAGTCACGCAGACGCCTCAACGCCTAACGCCAGTTCACGGACAATTGATGTCGACAGTGAGATAGAACCGATGGAATGCGACGAAATATAAGCAAATGAGACGTTTAAGAATCGAGATTAACCGTTTATAACCCATTGGCGTTTGGCGACAAAGCACTTTGAAAAGTCGTTCTATGGTAACAATTTAGTTTTGTTTGTGATCGCATATGTTTCGAAATTGATTTAAAACGGCCCAATGCAGCTATGTTCCAATTCTTACAACAGGAATTCACAGATGAAGATGTTCAACAGTTTATATTGTGCTCAAACTGCTGGACATCAGTAAAGGAAGGAAATGTGCCAGCGTTTAGTAAGAGTAACGGTTTCACGTATCACGCTCCGACTACATGGCACTCACGAAGACTTGGATGGATAAAGACGAAACCGTCGACATGCCCGGCTTCAAACACATTTGAGTCCAAAGGGTGCGACACACACGGCGATGACGACTACCGACAGCCCATTACGAGTCGTAGCACTGGCAAGAAGAAGCATAGTGGACTCTACGGTGGCACGGCAGTCTTCAAGAATCAAAAGACATGCAGGACTCATGTCTCTAGACCCGTTCCACTGCGGCCATTGCCCAAGTATTCTGGATTCAATTGTCTACATGATATTCATGTCGGCGAAGGCGTACTAGTGGAAGTTGAGATACCCAACCAATGCAAATTCGTTCTAGTGTCAGTCTATATTTATCCACAGACATCACTCAACTACATCGAGATGTTTCTCTTTCAACTAATGCTTTACTACACAAAGCATGTCAGAACAATAGTTAGCGACTGGCCCTGCGATCCCAACATACCGCTTCTGCTCAACGGGGACTTGAACATTGAGGCGTCGAACGTTCGTCAGAAACAGTTTCTGAACGACAAGTTCAGATTGGTGTTGGCCACGGATCCAACTGACTTCACAACTTTTAAGAATACCGCGATAGACTTGACGTTCTTTAGAGATATAAGTGTAGCATGTAAGTCTTATATACCGTACTACTCGTACCGTTGTCCTGTTTTCAACAAATTTTTATAAATTAGTCAGCATTGTGAGAAATAAATAAAATAAAACGCATGCAAGTTCGTTGTACTCGTTTCTTTCTTACCAACCCTACAAACACCCCGACCAGACAACGCCGCCTGGGTAAGACGTTTTCCGCCAAAAACCTCAGTGGTAGTGACTCCGACACTACCTATCCCGAATTTTTGCGAGTCTCCTTAGTTTTCTTTTTGCAGTTAGAATGTATCTCCTTGATGCCTTTTTTGCCAAGCTTCTTAGTGTTCTTTTTGCAGTTAAAATGTATCTTCTGCGAGGCTCCTTAATTTTCTTTTCGGAATTGTATCTCCTTGATGCATTTTTTTCGAGACTCCTTAGTTTTCGCAGTTAATTTCAAGTTCGTAGGTAATATCTACCTGTACAATTTTATTAATTACGCCCATTTTAGCTGTTTTGTAACTATCTATTTGAAAGTCTTTGTTCCAGTATTTCAAAGTAATAAATCTCCTGGGTACTTGACACAACGAAAGCTGTTCGGCGTAACGAGTGATTTCAACTTTTTTTTTTTTAATAATTTTTACAGAGGTTTTCGATTGTATCAATTACGCGTATATTTCTTAGAAGCGTACTTTTTAGTTGCATCTGTATTCGAAAAAACAAAACAAAAATACAACAGGTTTTCGGCATGTGGAGTAATTTGACAAATTAACTGTTTCTTTCTTTTTTACTTCATTCAGTTTTGAATAGCCGTCTTTAAATCTGCGCAATCATTTGAATCATCTAGAATAAAGTTGAGGTGCTTAAAATAAATTTCTTTTTTCGTTCCATAAATATTTGTTCAGTTCACATTTATACTACTACAGCCACTGTTGTTCTGGATGCTTAAGTGCTTTGACATACTCTTTGTTTGATGAAAAGGATTACAGTTTGTTTCGAGAAGCATTTTCGCAGAAAAATCCATAAGTAGGAGAAATTCTGGAATGTCGTCAAGTGTTCTGCGTCCCGTTAGCATTATGATCAAGTAAATGCGATAAATTCAGAAAAAGAAACTTTAATGCAAACATTATGATATTTAAACATTACCTTTTTTTTAATCTTTCACTGTTTTTTTAATATTTACGTTCACGTGTGAAGACATTTGTTGCAAACTTTATTCCAATATCCGATCTTCTCGTCGTATTTGCTCGCCGGCTTTGTTGAGAGCTTTCTGATTTCCTGAAACTGCGCAAATTCTTTTCGAACTTCATTTAAGAGGGATATTTTAATGAAAATAAATCACAGCCATGGACGGCAATCCTTTCCAGAGCATTAAATATTTGACAATTTATTTGTTAGAAGGATTCCCTGTTGAACTTCTTTTAACTTCCTCGTCTTGAGCTGTTTTAGTTTTCACTTTGAGTTTGGAAGTATGTTTGTAAGGGCCACCGAAGATTTTTTTTTCTTTCTTGGATCTGTTGGTGATAGAACGTAGACCCTTTGCACAAGGGGTAAAACGAATCTCTAGGGTATTTAACGACTGTGTTCCCCTGATTGGAATTCAAAATAACTCCCCTCAGGGAATTTTCACATTCCAAAGCGTACGAAAAGCGTGAATGGCAAGTGCTCTGAATTGGTAGGATGCTTCGTTTGAAATCAGGACACTTCTTTTGTTATTGCAGTCACGATATTCAGTTCTTACGTTTAAACTTGGAACAAGCGTCTATTCCATCTAAACCGAAGAAGAGCACTGCTATTCTTTGAATTACAATTCCTCGAAAAGAAAAAAGGAAAAATTTAACCAGGCAGTGGTAGGGTGTAATCTCTCAAGATTACGGTGATCATACAAACATTTCAGGTTACAGCATTCGAGGATACTTTCTATACATCCGCGAAAAAATTTGCTTCGTTTTTCTTCTACATGTTTTATTATTAAATCAGTTGTACTCAAATGAAGTAAGTTTAGCACGTTGATTACCAACAACCAGTTCATGGTCACAGTGGCGATGTGTACCCATTTCCATAGTGTAATCGGAATCCGACTGTAGAGAGTACAAGAGTTAAACAATGATAATAAAATGATACTTTATTGTCATGTTAAGTATATTTTTTAATCACTAAAGCAGTTTCTTTCCTCTGCAGAATTTTTTTCCCCGGCATTTTAGAGCACATATCTCCGTATTCTTTATTTTCGAAAAAAAAACTTTGTCTGTAGAAAAGTATAAATAGAACACAAGCATTTCAGCTCACAACATTAATATTCGTGGGTTCAAAGTTGACAAAACATAGCCGTTCATTCTTGTTGTTCCAAACAAAGCTTCAAGATAGCAATAACTAAAAATAACTACTAAATAGTAATGAAACAGTTGTTTCTATGTAGCAAGTAGCTCGTAAAACGAACGTAAGAAAAGCAATGAAATGGAAGAAAGGGGGGGGATTCACAATTCAGAAGACTATGTGTAACCTAATCCTAGAATGGTGACAACGGAAGTTATGCTCTGTGGGCCAGACTATATCTGATAGTCCTTTCATTCTCTTTTGCTTCTCGCGCAAGCGCAGACGACAGAACTTGCTGTGTTTCGTAACCACTGTCGAAAGTGGAAACATACACATGCCGCCCCGGTGCCACAGTGGTCTAAGCGCTGGCTTATGACCATTCGTCCGGCGGCCAATACGGAATGAATGACTTTATAAGGTAATTTGCACCGCTTTACTGTTTCATGTTTACATAAACTATTAAAAAAAACTGTTTCCAGTGGTAACACTGGAATGTTTTGCCCCTGCAGGGGCCGTTTCTGTTGGAATGGGAGAAGTCTTCGATCATATCTATGTAATGGCAGTAAATGATGGCACCATGATCAAAGTTAAGATGCTCAAGTGGTATATATATATTTACGAGCTACTTGCTGGAACTATCAGGAAGAGACCCAGAATATCGCGTGGGAGTTGGGTACTTGAAATTTAAAAGCATGACGGTGTGGTACGCTAGAGAATTGGGCTAGACAGGGAGTCGTAGAAGAGACTTGGGTGTGATCATCCACCTGAGGATTGAGAATGGTTGTTGATGTTATATATGAGGATGAATCAGTAAATATTGGCTACGTATTTATGAAAAATATATTACAATAGGGAACTTATAATGACATCTTTTTTTGACGTAGCTCCCTTGCTCCCTTGGTTTTCAACGCGATGAGTACAGCATTGTGCTAGCTTCTTTATGTTATCGGAAAGCAATACTGTTTGCTCAGAGGCGAACCACGCATGCCACGTTTCCCTTAGTTCTTGGCCCGCGGCAAATCGACATCCTCAACGCGATGAGTACAGCATTGTGCTATCTTCTTTATGTCATCAGAAAGCAGTACTGTTTGCTCAGAGGCGAACCACGCATGCGACGTTTCCCTTAGTTCTTGGCCCGCGGCAAATCGACATCATCTTCGTGTGTCATGAAACTTAACAGGTCAAAGTCCGATGGGGCGAGATCAGGACTACGCACTGGATGTTCCAGCACCTCAAGGTTCATTTGCTAAAGGATTTCAACAGTGCGGGTAGCAGTTTGAAGACGGGCATTGTCGTGCTTCAACAAAAACTTCAGTAGTCTGCGGCGTTTTTTTTTTTTTTTAATAACTGCGTGCTTTATCTTGTCCAATAGGAACAGTGATTGGTGAACTTATCAGTGTTGAGCCGCTCTCCTGATAAAAGATTCGGTATTGTCACTGGTGAGCCTCCCACCCCCACCGAAGTAAAAAGCACGAGCAATACTTTTTCAACTAAACTTTTTGATTGGTGATCCCGGATGGATCCATATTTTGTCCCGGGTGATGATTCTTGTCAATAAAAGCTTCACCTTTGTTACCATGGCTTTCGAAAATGCAATGTTTGATGTTTAAACGATTGCATTGATCCACTCCTGTGAGAACTCTTGCACCTGATCTTGCACAGACTTTACGAAAGTTTAGTCTGTTGCGTATTATTTCATAGGCATAAACATGAATGAATTTGCTGTTCATAAATAGCAACCCTTCTGCTTGCCAGAACCATTCGACCTGTAATGAAACATTCGTGAACGATTCGTTCCCAGATATATGATTTTTCGCCAGGAATCGTTAATGACTCTCTCTCTCTCTCTCTCTCTTTTACCGCTGTGAATCATCATTCAGTCGGTCGTCACTGCGACTCACGTTGAAGTTGCAACACCTATTTAACTTCATTCTGCCCGCATGATTTCGGAAAGGAATTCCCAATAAGAAAAGCAATGTCGAGAATTAATAGAATTAAGAAGTGTCGTTGTGCTTAGCAAGTAGCTGGAAAATAATAGTTAAACTTAAGAATGGGAATACTGCGTGAATGCCATTCATTTGAATGACGTGTTCGAATCGTTCTCGAAACCATTCATCGTGAACGGTAATGGCGGCGAGCTGTAGCTCTTTTCGGCAGTTTGCCAAAAAAGAGCTGTGACCTTGAAAACGCTTTGGTCGTAAACACGGTATCTCTGCAGCTAATGGTTTACTTCAGTAAGCGTAGTGACAACGTGGGACTTGAGTGCCGCTCATGATTGAGTCTTTTGCGTGAATGATGAATGAACTGTTAAGAAGGAGTGATTTATACCATAACACGGATGATTTATGCCATAGCATAACTGCTTGGGATTTGCTTGTTCAACGTGTCATCAATAGTCGACGTAGACGAGCGTCTGGCACCTCCTTCGTGCTTTTCACTTGCGAGACTATTAAGTGAATTGTCGATTAATACGTATGCCCTCCACTGTGGAAAACAATTTCAGCCACTGGAGTTCAATTCATTATTTTAAATGCTTTAATTTCATTCAAGAATAAAAAAATGTTATTAAAGTATACTTGAGCGTGGTGGAGAACAGGCACTGTTGCCTGCTGAAATTTACTTTTCTTCGCAATGCACTGTAACACCAAGTTTTTTGTGTGGAATCGTAAACTGCAAGTCAAACGCATCATTTTCATGTTAATATCACCGCACGCAGATGCCTATATACCGGGGGGGGGGGTACTCACAATGTTTGGCCTACACTCCTGTGCGAAACGCGCGCTGACATCAACTGAGTACTGCGATGGCATGCCTTTGACACGGAGCCACGTTGCGTTTTCAGGTGAGCAGAGGATAGAGGTCAGTAAACGTGCTGTTCGGGTGTTCCTAAGCCATTACTTAAACAAAGGGGTATAACGGAGCAGCAGCGAGAGAAATTTGTGCAATTGAAAGGTGAGGAAACCGTGGGTAGCAGCACTGCACGAAAACGGTTCCTGAGTTTCAATACTGGGGACGTCTGTTACGAAGACAAGCTGAGGTGAGGACGCCCAAAGACCGCTAACATTGATGCCCTGAGCGAAGCTGTGACAGCTAACCCCAGTAACAGTACAGAACAATTGGCAGCTGAGGTGGAGTCTTCTCAATCCACTCTCGTTTGCCACCTGAAACAGCTTGGCGAACGCAGCTTTTGCAACCATTCGATAGCCTCCAAGCGCCGTCGAATGGTTCCCCACAAATTGATATCCCATCAGGCTGAACAACGTGCCGCAAATTGTTGCCAAATCTCCACAGAACGATAGGTTTTAGCGTTGTTCCGTCACAGGTGATGAACGGTGAATATTCCTACGTTTTCCTACCACTGGAAACGTGGCTGAAGAAGCACAACCTGTGGTGCTACGAGGGCTGGGTATGTGAGGGTCCCGTGCTTTGGGAACTCGTGCCAGATGGTCAGGCTGTGAACGGAAGCCTCTATGCTTAACAATCGCAGCGGTTCTTTGATGCTCTGCTCCGATGCTATTCAGCGCTCATCGATAGGAAACGAGCGTTGCTGCAAGTGGTTAATGCCCCCAAGTCACACCTCAGTGATCCACGATGCTCTTCGCCAACGCTACCCACCGTTCATCATAATAGGAAGCGGGCGTTACTGCAAGTGGATAATGCCCCAAATCACACCACCAGAGTGGTCCATGATGTTCTGCGCCAACGCTACCCAGCACTCGCCAATAGAAAATGGACCTTGCTGCAATTAGATAATGCCCCAAGCCACACCTCCAGATTGTTCCATGCTTCTCTGCGCCAACGCTACCCAGCGCTCATCAATAGAAAGCGGGCCTTAATGCAATTGGAGAATGCCCGAAGTCACACCTCCTGAGTGGTCCATTATGCTCTGCGCCAACGCTACCCATTGTTCATCTATAGTAAGCGAACGTTGCTGCAATTAGATAATGCCCCAAGTCACACCTCCAGAGTGGTCCATGATGTTCTTTCTGCGCCAACGCGACCCGGTACTCATGAATAGGAAGTGAGCATTGCTGCAAGTGAATAATACCCCAAGTCACACCTTCCGAGTGGTCCATTATGCTCTGCGCCAACGCTACCCATCGTTCATCTATAGTAAGCGAACGTTGCTGCAAGTGGATAATGCCTCAAGTTACACCTCCAGAGTGTTCCACCGTAAAGGCAAGAATTGCAAGATGTTGAGATCTTAACCCATCTTCCATAGAGTCCGGAACTTGCGCCATCCGAATACCAGCTGTTTCGCTCCATGGCCCATTTCTTACAAGGACGGCACTTCGCTTCAGTGGTTTATATGGAATCTGACAGCAGAGTAGTTCTGTTCTCGAAACGTGCCAAGTGGTTCCGTCGTGTTATCCTTCCTGGCTCTGGTGAAACGTTTGCAAACGATTGAAATAAATCAGTACTGAAATTTTACTTTGCAGATTGAAGTCAGCGTGTATGTCTTTCTTGTATCCTTAAGTTTTTTAGCTGAAAACGTAACGAACGTTTGACTCTTCTTGGTGCCTTAATGAAAGTTGCTAGATTCATATGTATATATACATGAAAATTATGCGGCCACACTAGTATTTCTGTGTAAAGTTACGTACTAGCGATACAGGGTGCCGAAATTCCGCAAAAAAAAAAAAAAAAAAAAATCGCAATTTTATCTCTTGGTACTTTAAAAAAAATAAAAGTTTCATGTTGCGACCTATCTGCGTTGAAGTGTGAAGATTCTGAGCTTTAAAATAAGTCCTACATATCTGCTTTTAAATGCAATGCATGGTATCCTCTAAGAAATGGAATGAGCACAAATTTTACCAAAAATGCGACTTTCACCAGGCTGTCTAGAGATACGAGGACGTGACATTAAAGAGATGAGTTCCCTCCAATTGTGACGTCACACACATGTTACACTGCTTGATATGTCAGTGTCGTGTTTGATAAACGACAGCGTTCAAAACCTATCGGAAGCCTTAGTTTCCTCGTGACGTCACAAAAAGAGGGATCGTATGCATCTAATGTCATCACCTTGTACTTTCTAGACGGCCTTGCTTTCACTCAGTTTCCAGAGAAATCGTCCCCTAACTGCGAATTACCAGATTTCTTTAATTTTTTTTATATGTAATTCTTTTTGCATGTATAAAAGTTATGCAAAAATTCAAAAGAAATTCAAGACCACAAGTGTCATTCATTTGCTGCTTTGGCGTAGAATGATTGTTAAGTTATGTAATTCTGATTAGCGTAATTAAGGCACAAAATTTGCAACGATCATCGTACTTGGTTGCACCGCGACAGCTGAAGCCAAAATCCGGTAAATAAAAAAATAAAACAAAATTATTTGTTATTAATCATGTGAGGTTTAAATTAATGAAAGTGTTGATTGTGCATAAAGTTGGCAATGAAGGTATTAAAAACGCCGGAATTTGGTCTTGGATTTCGAGATGAAACCTTTTCAAAGGTGTCCAGTTGGCAGGTCATGTTAGTTCCTCATGTTAGACTCTGCTTTTTTCTTTTCGTTCGCGCTGACTAGTACGTAATAGAATGCGGTGGCCTAAAGAAATAGATCAAACCGTAGGTCACTAGCAGAAAAAGAAAGTAACATTAGACAAATACAGAGCTCAAGTTGTGAATTTCGTCTCCACTAATAAATTGTATCATTTGTGGCTGCATTTCTATTGGAATAACAAAGAAAATAAAGATTACACTAAAATTCACATAAACGCGGCGAGCCTCATTTAGCAAGGAAACTTTGTGGAAGAAAGGTGTGGTTTTGAAATTGGTGTATACTTTCTGGCCATGTTATAGTACTGCCAAGTATCGCAGTCATATTGATATTTTGCTGCGTTTTTTCAAGCATTCTTTCCGCGTGATAAGAACCAACGTGGTATGTTTATCAAAAAAATTTTTTTAACAGTTTCGCAACTAGGAATGAACTCAAAACGAGCTAAAATTGATGTAATCCATCTACAGCACTGGCAGTAGTGATTTATTAAATCGCAAGAGAAAAAGTTGAATGTTACCAAAATAAAAAGAAAATAAAGAAATCCAAGAAATATGTTGAGCTTGACATTATCTACAACACTCAAATTTGACATCCGTGATTTATTAAATTGCAAGAACTTTTAACTTTTGGGGCCACATTGCTTCAGAACGTTTTTCTCCTGACTGTGGGCCAGTCTGCGTCTATACTCAATGGGACATGTATTAAATGCATAAGATAATAACACTCTTAGCTGTCTTCCCCCCTCCCCCTCTATCCCATTTTAATCTGATTCAGGAGCAGAACTGGACTGGTTTATTGTATCATATTTCAGTTCCTATACTGTTCAAGCGCGATGATAAGTGGTGATAAATTAAAGTGCACTGAAATTTTTTTCTGAAATTCACAAAGCATTTTCCGTTATTCTTTTCGTGAATTAGCGAAGTATGTTCCTGATAAAACATTTCCGTGAAATGACGAGGGGGAAAAAATGAATAAAAACCTGAATACCACCGATTTCTTACGCCAGGAAAATTCTGCATTTTCCTAAGAAACCTTTCCCCGCAATTCCTTTCGTGTGTTAATGAAAAAATTCAGTTCTCACTTTACCCTTATGACGGAAAATTTCTGGTAATAGGAACAGTTCGCCGGAATACTTGAGATTTGATTAACTATTAAATTTCAATCGTCTCTTGGAGGATCTGAATTTGAAGTTCTGTAGCGAGATCGGATATTCTGGATAGCAATATCGTACAAAATTTTGGTTACTGCGGCACCAAATATTTCTTTTCCTCTCTCCAATATTTTGTGCACCAGCTATTGTATAGTGTTACCGTAAGAAACCGGGTACTTAAATTATCGTACGGGTGATTGTATGATGCCTATGTATCAGTCTATGGACCGCTTAAGACAAAAGCTATTATATAGCTATCTAGAGTAAAGTTTGTATTTTTGGAGTTTTGATACTAATATCAAGCAGTACATTTCACCTTTTTCTTGAAGATAATTGAAAGTCATTGTCAGTTTAATAATATCTCAAGTTCCAAAGCTTTCTGTTGCTTCGATAAATCACGACGAAAAAAAAAACACATTTGTAATAAGTCCTCCTACAGAAAAAAAAACCATAATTATTGCAAACCTATTCCGAAAAATCATCATTATCATCAGCCATGGGTGTACAATTCCCGTAGGTGGCTTTTGCCATTTTAACTATACTGTCCCATTGAAGTCTGTTCATTGCAGAGTGACTGAATTCTTGAAGAGTTCCATCGCATCAGTCTTTAATATCGTCCGGATGAGGGCGTCCTGTTGAATTTCTCCCGTTCATTAAGCCAAACACCAATGTCTTTATCTTTCTGTCATTTTTCATTCTGCAGATGTGTCTAAAGAGTCTTCGTTTTCGCTGTGTGATTTTTTGGAAGCGGGTCTCTTTTAGTTGTATTCTTCTGCACACTTCTTCATTTCTTATCCTCTGGGTCCATCCGATTCGCAGAGTGGCAGAATGTAGACGTACAGGCGTACGCCACACGTGGATAGTTTCCAAATTATTAGCAGATTTTGCAGATAGTTTTTTCATGTAGATTAAAAGAAATAAAATGTTATTTACAGCAACTAAAACATTTACTCAAGACATTACTCAGATTAATGTATTTAATTGTATTTTCACTTCAAGAACTTTCAATTATTTTTCACATCTTCTGAATTCTTTTGTTTTTACAGACGTTTCTGACTTCTAGATTTTATCAAGCCCTGTTCTCAATCTATAGGAACTCTATCAAAAGTTTCGTTTGTGCAGAAAGAATTTGAATTTTATTGCCAGGTTCCTCTCGCAGTTGTCAGTTTTTAGATTAAAATATTTTCCTTATGTATTTTGTAAGTGTACTGAAAAAGGTTTCCCACAAAGAAACAGATCACGTTTCTGAATTAAGTTTTTGAAAATGCTATTTATAATTTTTGAAGGTTCATCAATGGAACTATTTTTAGCCGCCCCGGTGGCGCAGTGGTCTAAGCGATGGCCTCTGATCATTCGTCCGAACAGGGTCCGCGTTCGAATCCCGGTGAGGCATGGATGTTGTGTTTGTCTTACGGCACTGGCTCTCTCCCTTCCCGGGAACCAGTAACCCTAAATTAGGGACGGGCGACTGCTTATAGCCCATTGAGTTGCTAACAGTGGTCGTTAAACCTCTAATAAAAAAAAAAAAAAACTGTTTTTCTAGTTATAAAAACTTTCTTTAATTAGTATCTTGTTTTTATGAGGTTCATAGTCCAATATTTTAATATTTTGCCCTAAAGGTCCATTTCACACACAATGCTGCACGTTCAGTTGTAATGTACTTATTTTGTCCTCACTGGAATCTGTAATGTTCTAATAATTATTTATTATTTTATTAATTTTTCTTTAAATTATCTTATTCTATTGTTATCGTGATTCGCGGGTTTGCAGCAAGTTTTCTGTTTCAGTTGTTGTGTACGCAGATACATTTTATTTTTATACAACTCTGCCGATTCGTAATATTTTACGATAGCTCTGTATTTCAAAAGCAAGTATCCTTCTCTCTGATTCATTTTTCAACGTCCAAATTTCGCATCCATATATTTAGCAAGCTACTGAAGATGCAGGTCCCGAGAATGCTTAACTTATTTTTTGAGGCTCTTCCAAATTTTATCCATGTCTTTTAACAGTGTTATAGCCATTGCAATTTTAATTAAAATTTCTTTTTTTGCTGCTTAAGTCACATGCTTCCGAGATAAGTGAATTGTTCCATATTTTCAAGTTCTTTGCCTTCCAGAATGATCTTTTTCCTGACCTATTTTGCGCCAAATACCATTGTTTTCTTCTTTTCTATGTTCATCTCTAGTCCATATCATTTATTCAGTTCTTGTACCATTTGATCCAGTTTCATTTCATCTTCTTCAACCAGTACAATGTCATCTGCAAAACACAGATGGTTGAATCTTTGTCCTCCAATAGAAATTCCTGTGTACCTGATTTTGTTCGACATTCTCTCTAGATGTGAGATGGAGATGCTTGGCGATATTGGATCTCCTTAATTTTCCAGCTGCCCACAGAGTTTGAACATTCCATGAGCCCACAGATATTCAATTCCTTTGTCATCTTGATTCTTCTTTCTCTGTCAGTAGTAGATTTTTCGACCCAACCCCAATAGCTCGGTTGGGGACGTGGACCTTGTTTGGCTGGGCGACGTCCGAGCCAGCATGTTCCTCTTATAATTTTCTTTAGCATCAAATTTCAATCGTCTTGATTGTTTTGCTGCCAGTGCATCGCCACTCATCTTGCAAACCCTGCAACCCTTTCTGTAGGAGCCCATACCGGGTGCTATCAGCCGGGCCAGCTGAGCCTAGTGGTTTTTAGAGAGGTGTGCTCCTTCCCCTTCTCCTTTCTCATCCAGGCTAAGGACTGGTAATGGCGGAGATAAAATAATGAGCCCCAACAGAGAATAAAATGACTACCTAGTCTTACCATAAATACTGTTACAAAGTATTCAATGAAATAACAAAAGAAATTTTAAGATATTTTAATATACCTGTGATATGACGTAAGTAGTACACTTGTGAATACATGGCACCAATCACTTTTCAAAATGGCATCCTTTTGCCTTCACACAGTCCTTCAATTTCGGTGACCACTTATCAATAGCTTTACGCAGGGTCTCCACAGGGAAAGCTGCTACTGCGCCCGCACCAAAAAGCGTTTGAGACTTTCAATACTGGAGTGTCTCTTTCTGCAGGCCATGTCCTCCTATGTGGCCCACAACGTGTAGTCCAATGGGTCGGGGTCTGGGCTTCTTGAAGGTCAATTAGATGGAGAAATCATCATCATCATCATCATTGTCAACCATTATCAATCCACTGCTGGACGAAGGTCTCTCCAAGCCTCTTCCACAACGGTCTGTCTTGTGCCAGTCTCCTCCATGTCACCCCTGCATACTTTCGAATTTCATCCACCCATCTCCCTTGTGGTCTTCTTCTGGGTCTTTTCCTGTCCCTTGGAATCCAATCTAAAATTTCGGCTGTCCATCGATGGTCTGTCCTTCTGGCAGTATGTCCAGCCCATTGCCATTTCAGGGATTTAACTCTGATCATGATGTCTATAGTCAGGCAAATTCGTCTGAAGGCACTCCTGGGTTGACTTGGCCTTGTGGGCAGGTGTGGAATCCTGCTGAAAGCCCCACTGTCGGTTTTGGAGTAGAGTGTGACTCACATTTTTCACCACTGGCTCTAAAACCCTGTCCTGGTAGACTTTGAGGGTGTTTTTGCCCATTTCTCACAGAATTGGAGCCCCGTGGTACCCTGTAGAGCTGAGTTGGGGCTCAATTTTCGAATTCCGAGCCCGTGGTATATCAGCCTGAGCCCGAAATTTATTTTGCAAGATGAATCCCGGGCCCGAACGAGCCCGAAGACTGGCTAACCTGTTCAACCATTAATAAAAAACATCTCCTTTTCCACTCTCTCCTCCTGCGATTAACCAATGTATTTCTCAAATGGGGATTGGGGAAGTGACCTCTATCTATTTTTACAGTATAACTGTGCGATTTTCTTTGACCGTTCGTTTCCACCTGAGTGCTTCGGGTTACTGGGGATCCAAAATGTCCGGGCGGTGCTGCAATTGTATGTTACTCCAATAATGCTAATATTATCGCGCCATAATGCCCTTCAATATGTACGTTGCTAAATAGAATTAGCAGGGAGTTACTGCGTGGAGATAGGAGGTATTATCGTCGGCATTATCCAATATCTACAGTTCTTGAAAAAGCTTCTCCTTCTCAGCAGAAACACACTAATGCGGGGCATTTTCTACTCAAGCCCGGAATAAATAGCCATCTCGAATGCCCGCTCCCCAACCAGAACCAGTTGCCGAAGAATTCCCTTTACCAACTATAAAGTGTTTCATTTGCTAAATCATATAAAATCACATTTATTTATAAAAAAGAAATTCTCTGGCTCTCCCTCTGTCTAAAACCCGAGCCCGAACCGCAGTAAATATTCTACAGCCCATCTCAGCTCTGGTACCCTGGTAGAAGACTCTCCACCAAACCATGACAGAAGCGGGATGATGGCCCCTCATTCTCATAATCGCCCCACTCCATGGCAAGTACTTCACGAAACACGTTATCTCCTCTGTGACTGAACGCACAATGATTCACTAGCTGCTGCATGCCTCCTGGCTGGTCGGTGACGTTACGCGCCATCTGTCGAACGTTTGTAACAGTATTTATGCTAAGGCTGGGTGATTCACCCGTATTAATAACAAAAAACATTTCATTATTGCGCGATTAGAGTTCTACTTTATACCTGATTAAACCTTTCTCTGTCAATAGTAGCACAAGTGACTGCTGTTGAAAAAGCCACGGGTTCGAAACTCACTATGGGTGAAGGGCAAGGATCTCTGCTAAGAGGGTTGAAAAAGTCAAGATCGAATATTTGCGAAATTTATGTATAAATACGGAAAACCCGAAACGGACTTTTCTGAAATAAACGGAATTACCGACTATGGAAACTCTGCCAAAATACTGAAGTTAGAAGAAACGGATACTTTTAAAAATGGAAATTTCGTTACCGGCAACTTTGCTGCCCTTTATTTTCAGGAATTTTTCGTAAATGCACAATGGAATTTTTTCATAATTTTAATCCCCAGGAATAACTCTAAAGAAGGGTTATTTTAACTGCGATTTTAAAGTGTTTTAGTTAAGATAATTTTTTGTATTACCTGGTATTCTGATTTTTGTTGAATTGTGTGATTTTCTCTTTCGATGATTAAAGATTTTGTTTCTGTTAATCACTTCTTTCGAAACTGTAAATATATGTATTTCTTTCTTTTTCTTTTTTGTAGGTGAGTATTGACGCCTTAATCGTGGAAGAATTATTCTCCTGTTATCTGTATGTATTCCTGTTTAGTATTATTGTTATTATTTGGAGAATCAAAATGTGTATGTATCAGTTTCTAAACTCAGAACTATGCAAACAAAATATGCCGGTCCCAGACTGAAGGATTTAATGACAGTAAAAATCTGAAAAAGCAATCTTGTTGCAACCAGGAAAGGGCTAGTAAATGAACTCACGGGTAAAGAAAATGACGAGAATTAATCCCATAGTCAACGTACAGATTCCCAAGTGGCAAAGACCTAGAAGAACGCCATGTAGAAGATGGTTGGATGATATTCAAAAGCACGCTTGAGTAACATTGGAGAAACTGGCTTAAAAATGGAAGGTTGTGGAAAAGACTTAGGGTGATCTTCGTCCAGCAGGGGATTCATAATTGTTGATAATATACATACAGTCAAATCTCGTTGAACCGCCATATTTTTTCGTCGTGCTGAAGAGGGGGTAAGCGAGGATGGTGGTTTAAAGAGCTTCACATACATGAAAAAGAAAAAGAGTGAAATTAATTGCATGACAGTATAAGGAAGAAATGAAAGAAACTTGCGTTCTTAGTTATCGGATCTCTAATTTTGAGAATGTAGGGATTGAAAATAGTGATTACAGTTCGTAACGAAAATTCTTAAAAGAAAGTGTTTTGCATTTTTCTGTAATCAGTACTTTTTTCATGAGCACCTTGCGTTTTTACAAAGTGAACTGTTGTTGTTCTACCTTTCATCTTTTTGCAACATTTCTCATTTTAGCTTAAAATCGATTTTTTTGGATATCATCTTATTTAACAAACAAGATTCATCCATGCTATGCAAATCTTTAAATTCGTAGCCAAATATGATTTCTAAAATATTTTTCTTGTCTGATCCACTTAACACGTTCTGAGGTTTCTGCTGTTTTACAGTGTTTTGAATTTTTGTTTCCACTACTAATGTATTTGAATTCTTGATTTTGGTATTTTTTCCCAAAGTGTCTTGCTTTTTCATAAACTCCATGGGTAATAACTCCATGCCTGGTATTTACCTGGCCTATCTGTAGAACAAGAGCTTTCCCAAAATTTCGTGCTTGCCATTTTAAAATTTTTTAACTGGGTGCAGTTGTTTTCAAATGATCAAATGATCATCTGTAGAGGATTTTAGGAAGGGAGTGTCTGACCCCAGGTCTTAAGCAACCCTTTGAAATAGGAAGCTAGGAGATTTGGGCTAGAGTGCCCAATAGGAAAGTGACACGGAAGCGAAGTAGAAAGGGGAGGAAGACGCCCTTATTTATTACCGGGGGCCAGTACCCGGGGTCCGATGGCTTAACGTGCCCATGCGACGCACGGCGGATATTTAGTGGATCGATATCCTATCCATGTATGGATCGATATCCTATCCATGGATCGATATCCTATCCATGGATCGATATCCTATCCATGTATTTCATTTCCTATCCATGTATGTTTATCGCTTCTCAATGTGTCCTCTACCAGTGTTTGAATTACCCAGTTGTCCGCCGACCATTGGCCAGTGAACTATTTATGTTACTGTCCCGGGTGGCCAGTAATTTTGTTTACCCCCTTTTGTTTTGGAATTTGCAAGTTTATAAAGAACTGAACCAAATTTCAACATATCCAGGCTTGGCTATGATTGTTTTCGGATTTTCCCGAAATTCAGATATTTACCACTCAAAAACTGAATATCGGAATTTCAACCATACTTTAGTTTTATGAAAATTGTTGACTGTAAAGCCGAGGTCCGAATCAAACTATTTCGATTAAGGCAGCGCCATTTGTTTTTTGCCCAAGTAGTGACCACAGAGTATGGGTCTTTCATAATGCTTTCCAACTGGAGGTTGAAGAACCGTTTATGCTCTGGCTTTGCCAATCTATCTTTCTGTACATATGGGGAACTTCCTGCCTTTCACACTGAAGCAAGGTATTTCATGCAGGTGGCTTTTGGGAAGTTGCAAAGTGCTTCATATTCAGTACACTGTATGGTTTTCCCCTTAAGTTATTTTCTTCCTTGCAACTTCGTGTGCCGTGCATGCAAATGCATTCGATTTTATGACTTAAAAAAAGAGAAACCTTTTGATTTTTTTATCAACTTTACCCCATGTATTTTGCTATCAGAAAATGAAAATATCTGCGTTAATTGATTGGTAAATTCTAAATTTAATCATTCGAGATCAAAATTTTGCGGAAATATGCACCATATTGTTCCTGCTGCAGAGCAAAGGCTGAACTGCGGAGATACAAAAACGCAATGGGAAAGACACAAGAACAAAGAAGGGGATCTTCTCTCCCTGAAACCAGATGCGAGCCAGCATTTTTTATTTTATTTTTATTTTTTCTGCCCAGGGAGAGACACTTGCAGGATGTGTGTAATTTATTTTTGTAAAACAGCAATTTGCATTCAACATTAGCATTCCCTATGGGACTAAAACGTGCGAGGAACTATTTGAAGAGAAGTATATTGTTGCAGTGGCAGACTCGGAAGTGTCAGTTTAAAAACAAGCTACCCAAGTCACTTTTGTGTTTGTCAGTGGCAATCAAAATAATGAGTAATATTTGTACAGTAAACTTTAATTGGAAATTAACTATATATTTTGCTTCAGTGTGCCGTCCTTGATACTAATACCATGTGCATACCAAATGTATTAGTATTTGTGCCATTTCTGGACCAGTAAAAATGAGTGGACCACCACATTTTGGTATAGACTGCCCCTGCTGACCAGTAACTTTCTTTTATTTATTTATTTATTTATTTATTTATTTATTTTCAAATTTCTACGACTGCTCACCATGCTTTGTGTTTTATTAATGAGCATTATTTGTTTGCATGCATACAAGTACACATTCTGTTGCTCTTAATTTGTGATATACAGCTCCAGTGAAATGATGCGTTATTTTTTGCATATACTGTAATTGTGCAAGGTTTTTCTGTAACGGACCAGTGATTTGAAAATCCGACTGGTCCGCTAGGCCTGTAGAACATTTATTTCTAATTCGAACACTGCACATCATCTTTTACAGTGTGGTTTACATGAATTTTGTCTAGTGCAGGATTCGTTAAATTTAGTTCTTACGTAGTTGTAATTGCACTTGCATATTTAGATTACCCGTAAGTGTCTTTCCATGGAAATAATGTGACGGCAGTTGTAATAAAAGTGGCGAGACGTTTCCAATGCCTCCTATAAATCAACTTATATCAGTTTGTCAAGGGCTGTTTACAAGAGTTCGAGCACCTGAGTTTATTCTGATTGTTCGAATGTTTTCCTTTAAACTACTCACCGTGAGTTCGTGGTTCTTTTCTTCGCCATTCTTTCTGTTGTATCCGTTTCTCTTCAGTTCTGCATCTGTTTGTTTTATTGAATACTCCTGCTCCCTTGTCTTTCAATTTCTCTGTCTTTGCTGTATACTTTTCTCTTTTTAATTGAATTTTCCGTTTCTGTCGTTCTAGGTCTTTCTTTTGACTTCTCACATTCTCTCTGCATTTATCCATTCGCTTCTGCCTCCATTCAAATTCCACTCCTTCAAGATTCCCTTCCATTGCACTTCAGTTTCCTTTTTGTTTCTTCTAATAAAAGAAAACATCCCCACGCTGGTATCTTCATCTTTCATGCTCTGCTGCGTTGAGCAGAATGCATGTATAGATGGGAGTAATTTTGCGTGAGGCGCTGTTTCGTGTACGACATCACGCCAACCGCTACAAATCATCAGTTATGAATCGAATTTTTGATTGGAATTCAAAGAAGCAAATAATTTGACGGACGGACCAGCGCGGCGAGGGACATCGTTTTTCCGGCATATCTCGTGCTTTCAGGCCCGGCGCCAGCGAGATTGAGAAAAGCCTCTCGCGTCTGCCACCCATGTATGAAACGGCGAAGGATAGAGCTGACTCGAGGGGGGGGGGGGGCGCTAAGGCACGTCGTCAATGGTCTTTTCGCGCGACGCTGTCGTAAAATAAGGGACACCGCAATCTTCATAAAAAAAATTTCGATTTCGTTGTCTTCCATATTTTTCAGGCTGAGTGTAGCTCCCACTTGACTTTTAGCATCGATCGAGCCGGACAAGTTATGTCATCTTTGATTGCATGAGGGAATCTCTTTTCCGCTTTATCTGGCATTTCTGTTCAAGTGCATGTGCTCCTAAAGAACAGTCGGAAGGTGAATTGCGAAATAAAACGCATCGCTGGGGATAAAAGTGACGCCTCTTCAAAGAATTCTCGGACGTAAGAACCAGTATTTTCGATTTTAAACCTCACTGATGAAAATTTTACTGCCAGCCGTCAAATTTCTCTTCCTTTCAAATTGCACGTCGGTTATACGACCTTCTCTAAAACTGTATGTGGAGAAGACTTTTTTATTAAAACAAAGAAAAATCCAGGCTTCAGAGGCTACGTTCAATACTTGAAAAGGGTAGAAATGCTGTAAATATAGGCATAGCATCGTAGGAGCACGGAGGGGCGCATGCCCCTCAACTTAAAAATATATATATATTAAATGCTAGGGCAACCCTATGATGGGGCAGAAAATATGAATGGAAGGTTTAATTGAGTTGCCACGAAGTTCAAAAAGGACGAACCAAGATCTTTATACACACTGTTATTCTCACCTTTTAGATTTGGCTGTGATTCGCTTTTTGTCAGTAAGCAAAACTATAGCAAAATGCTATCAATGTAGACAACTCATTCATCATCATCATCATTGTCAACCATTATCAATCCACTGCTGGACGAAGGTCTCCCCAAGTTTCCTCCACAACGGTCTGTCTTGTGCCAGTCTCCTCCATGTCACTCCCGCATATTTACGAATTTCATCCACCCATCTCCCATGTGGTCTTTTTCTGGGTCTTTTCCTGTCCCTTGGAATCCAATCTAAAATTTCGGCTGTCCATCTATGGTCTGTCCTTCTGGCAGTATGTCCAGCCCATTGCCATTTCAGGGATTTAACTCTGATCATGATGTCTTCCACTCTCGTCATTTTTCGGATCCACGAGTTCCTCTTCTTATCTCTCCTGGTTATACCAAGCATGCACCTCTCCATGCTGCTTTGAGTTGTCTGCAGCCTTTGTATGTCTCTTTTAGTTAAGGTCCACGTCTCTGCACCATACGTAAGCACTGGAAGGATGCATTGATCAAACACTTTTCTTTTAAGACATAATGGCATATTGCTCTTGAAAATTATGCTGTTTCTTCCAAAAGCTCTCCAGGCAAGTTTTGTACGCCGATTAATTTCTTCATCAATGTGACCCTCACTTGATATCTGCTGTCCAAGATAAACATACGTATCTGTTATCTCCAGTTGTTCTCCATCAATCGATAAATCTTCATTTCTTGTAAAAGCATTGAACATCACTTTTGTCTTCTGAAAGTTCATTTTTAATCCCACTTCTTTACTCTTGTCAGCAAGTTCCTGGATCATACTCTGCAGCTCTGATGGGGTAGTTGCAAAAATGACTACGTCATCAGCAAAACGAAGGTGGGTTAGATAATCTCCATTAATCTTTATCCCTTTGTTTTCCCAGTTCAGTGATTGAAAGACATTTTCCAATGTGGCATTAAAGAGCTTCGGAGATATGGTGTCACCTTGTCTCACTCCCTTTCCAATTTTTAGGTGTGTTGTATTTTCAAACAGCCGAATCTTTGCACTTGCATTTTCATAGATGTTATTAATAATATTAATGTATGCATCTTCAATGCCGCAGGATTTCAGAGCCGTGGTAACTGCTGATGGTTTCACCGAATCAAAGGCTTTTTCATAATCGATAAAAGCCATGCACAATGGAAGTTCATATTCCCTCGCTCTTTCAATTAGTTCTCTCAGTACGTGGATATGATCTATTGTGCTGTAGCCACTCCTGAATCCAGCTTGTTCTCTCGGTTGAGCCATGTCCAGTGTTACCTTCAAGCGGTGTGAAAGAACTTTAGTGAAGATTTTATAAACCACTGATAGGAGGCTGATAGGTCTGTAGTTCCTGAGATCCTCAATGTCACCTTTTTTATGTAGCAGGATCATTGTAGCATTGTTCCAATCCTCAGGAATCTTCCCTTCATTAAGGCATCAGTGAAAATTTGGGCGAGTACTGTTTCAATTTCTCCACTTGCTTCTTGTATGATGTCTATAGTAATTCCATCTTCTCCTGGAGCTTTCCCCGCTTCATGTTCTTGATTGCATGAGCAACTTCTGCTGGGAGGACTGGAAGAACTCTGGTACCTTTCATGATGTCTGGAGTACATGTATCATCCCTTTCATATAATTTGGAGTAGAAATCTTTCACTCTTGTCAAAATTTCGCCTCTATTTCTTGTTATAGAACCATCTTCTTTTCTCAGAGCCATAATCTGTTTTCTTCCCTTACTGAGATGTCCCTTTGCTATCTTTAGGCTTTGGTTGTTTTCAATTGCTTTCCTCACTAGCTCACAGTTGAATTTCCTTACGTCTTCAGTGATACTTTTTCGTGCTGTCTTGCATAGCTTTATATATTCCACTTTGGAAGTCACATCTTCTTTAGTTGTCCTCATCTCTCTTCTTTTTTGCATCAACATTTTGGTTTTTCCTGATAATTTGTTTACATGCAACTTGTTCTTAGACCCAGCTAATTTTGTTGCTGTTTCCATAAGAGCTTTGGTTACTTTTCTGTTAACTTCCGAAATATCCACTTCTTCCGATGTTAGGCCTTCTAAAGCAGAGAATCTGTTCTTTAGTTCCAACTTGAAAGTATTATGGTGTTTTTTAAGGTTGGTTATGTCAATACATTCTGTTTGTCTTATGAGCTTGCCACGTTCTAGTTTAGTGTTGAGGTGCATCTTACATCTCACCAATCTATGGTCACTACCTGTGTTGAACTTGTTCAGCACACTGCAGTCTTCGATGACGAATTTTTTGTTACACATAATAAAATCAATTTCACTTGTCGTCCCAATTGGATGTCTCCATGTCCATTTCCTGTGTGGCTTTTTCTTGAAAAAGGAATTCAAGATGAAAAATCCTTCTGCCTCTGCAAACTCAACGAGAGTATTTCCACGCTGGTTTCTGTTGCCGTGACCGAATTTACCTACTGAAGTTTCATTCTGTTGCCGGTGCCCTATTTTTGCATTGAAATCTCCCATAATTATCTTCAAGTGCTGCTTACCTTTATTATTTAGATGACGAATTTCCTCATAAAATTCTTCAATTTCTTCTTCAGGATGACTTGTGGTGGGTGCATAAGTTTGAATAATCTGAGCCTGGTATCTTCTCGATAGTTGGATAACGAGTCGTGCAGCTCTGTCAGAGGAACTTTCAACTTCTACCACTTTATCCTTCAGTTTCTTGTTTATTATAAATCCAACACCACTAGTTCTGCCAGTATCTGTCCCACGATAATAGAAGAGATGTCCACTTTTCAGTTCAATGAGATCTTCTCCTTTTCTCCTTACCTCACTTAGCCCGACGATGTCCCACTTGATCCTTTGTAGTTCCTCTTCCAATTCAAGAAGCCTTGAATCCGAAGATAGGGAGCGTCCGCTATGCAACATTATTTCTGTATCAACAAAAAAGTTGTAATGTTTAAAAGAATTTTTGAAAAAAAAACAAGGACTTTATTTTCAGAGGATTTAGCATATTGTCGAAAACATGCTGAACTTCTCGTCATCGTCCATTAACGGCAGTGATTGAAGAGTAATACATAATAAAACACTTTGATTATTATTATCATCATCATCATCATTGTCAACCATTATCAATCCACTGCTGGACGAAGGTCTCCCCAAGTTTCCTCCACAACGGTCTGTCTTGTGCCAGTCTCCTCCATGTCACTCCCGCATACTTTCGAATTTCATCCACCCATCTCCCATGTGGTCTTCTTCTGGGTCTTTTCCTGTCCCTTGGAATCCAATCTAAAATTTCGGCTGTGCATCGATGGTCTGTTCTTCTGGCAGAGCCATTGCCATTTCAGGGATTTAACTCTGATCATGATGTCTTCCACTCTTGTCATTTTTCGGATCCACGAGTTCCTCTTCTTATCTCTCCTGGTTACCCCAAGCATGCGCCTCTCCATGCTGCTTCGAGTTGTCTGCAGTCTTTGTATGTCTCTTTTAGTTAAGGTTCACGTCTCTGCACCATACGTAAGCACTGGAAGGATGCATTGATCTAACACTTTTCTTTTAAGACATAATGGCATATTGCTCTTGAAAATTATGCTGTTTCTTCCAAAAGCTCTCCAGGCAAGTTTTGTACGCCGATTAATTTCTTCATCAATATGACCCTCACGTGATATCTGCTGTCCAAGATAAACGTACGTGTCTGTTATATTCAGCTTTTTTCCATCAATCGATAAATCTTCATTTCTTGTAAAAGCATTGAACATCACTTTTGTCTTCTGAAAGTTCATTTTTAATCCTACTTCTTTACTCTTGTCAGCAAGTTCCTGGATCATACTGTGCAGCTCTGATGGGGTAGTTGCAAAAATGACTACGTCATCAGCAAAACGAAGGTGGGTTAGATAATCTCCATTAATCTTTATTCCTTTGTTTTCCCACTTCAGTGATTGAAAGACATTTTCAAATGTGGCATTCAAGAGCTTTGGAGATATGGTGTCACCTTGTCTTACTCCCTTTCCAATTTTTATATGTGTTGTATTTTCAAACAGCTGAATCTTTGCACTTTCATAGATGTTATTAATAATATTAATGTATGCATGTTCAATACCGCAGGATTTCAGAGCCATTGTAACTGCTGATTGTTTCACAGAATCAAAGGCTTTTTCATAATCGATAAAAGCCATGCACAATGGAAGTTCATATTTCCTCGTTCTTTCAATTAGTTCTCTCAGTACATGGATATGATCTATTGTGCTGTAGCCACTCCTGAATCCAGCTTGTTCTCTCGGTTGAGCTATGTCCAGTGTTACCTTCAAGCGGTGTGAAAGAACTTTAGTGAAGATTTTATAAACCACTGATAGGAGGCTGATAGGTCTGTAATTCCTGAGATCCTCAATGTCACCTTTTTTATGTAGCAGGATCATTGTGGCGTTGTTCCAATCCTCAGGAATTTTCCCTTCATTAAGGCATCGAGTGAAAATTTGGGTGAGTACTGTTTCGATTTCTCCACTTGCTTCTTGTATGATGTCTACAGTAATCCCATCTTCTCCTGGAGCTTTCCCCTGCTTCATGTTCTTGATTGCATGTGCAACTTCTGCTGGTAGGACTGGAAGAACTCTGGTACTGGTACCTTTCATGATGTCTGGAGTACACGTATCATCTCTTTCATATAATTTCGAGTAGAAATCTTTCACTCTTGTCAAAATTTGGCCTCTATTTCTTGTTACAGAACCATCTTTTCTCAGTGCCATAATCTGTTTTCTTCCCTTACTGAGATGTCCCTTTGCTATCTTTAGGCTTTGGTTGTTTTCAATTGCTTTCCTCACTAATTCACAGTTGAATTTCCTTACGTCTTCAGTGACACTTTTTCGTACTGTCTTGCATAGCTCTATATATTCCACTTTGGAAGTCACATCTTCT
Source organism: Macrothele yani (assembly GCA_039090855.1). Taxonomy (NCBI): domain Eukaryota; kingdom Metazoa; phylum Arthropoda; class Arachnida; order Araneae; family Macrothelidae; genus Macrothele; species Macrothele yani. Next base: position 153,137,680 of record CM077027.1, on the reverse strand, counting down.
TTAGTTGTCCTCATCTCTCTTCTTTTTTGCATCAACATTTTGGTTTTTCCTGAGAATTTGTTCACATGCAACTTGTTCTCAGACCCAGCTAATTTTGTTGCTGTTTCCCTAAGAGCTTTGGTTACTTTTCTGGTAACTTCAGAAATATCCACTTCTTCCGATGTTAGGTCTTCTAAAGCAAAGAATCTGTTCTTCAGCTCCAACTTGAAGCTATTATGGTGTATTTTTAAGGTTGGTTATGTCAATACATGTTGTTTGTCTTATGAGCTTGCCACGTTCGAGTTTAGTGTTGAGGTGCATCTTACATCTCAGCAATCTATGGTCACTACCTGTGTTGAACTTGTTTAGCACACTGCAGTCTTCTATGACGAATTTTTTATTACACATAATAAAATCAATTTCACTTGTCGTCCCATTTGGATGTCTCCATGTCCATTTCCTGTGTGGTTTTTTCTTGAAAAAGGAGTTCAAGATGAAAAACCCTTGTGCCTCTGCAAACTCAACGAGAGTATTTCCACGCTGGTTTCTGTTGCCGTGACCGAATTTACCTACTGAAGTTTCATTCTGTTGCTGTTGCCCTATTTTTGCATTGAAAGCTCCCATGATTATCTTCAAGTGTTGCTTAACTTTATTATTTAGATGACGAATTTCCTCATAAAATTCTTCAATTTCTTCTTCAGGATGACTTGTGGTTGGTGCATAAGTTTAAATAATCTGAGCCTGGTATCTTCTCGAGAGATGGATAACGAGTCGTGCAGCTCTGTCAGAGGAACTTTCAACTTCTACAACTTTATCCTTCAGTTTCTTGTTTATTATAAATCCAACACCACTAGTTCCGCCAGTATCTGTCCCACGATAGTAGAAGAGATGTCCACTTTTCAGTTCAATGAGATCTTCTCCTTTTCTCCTTACCTCACTTAACCTACGATGTCCCACTTGATCCTTTGTAGCTCCTCTTCCAATTCAAAGAAGCCTTGAATCAGAAGATAGGGAGCGTCCATTATACGTAGCCAAGGTCAGCATCAGATGGCAGCCTAGTCCGGTCCTCCGGGGATTCTTAGCACCCTCTGCCTTCATGTCGCACTGGCCGCTGCCTTGGCCAGGTACATTCCAGCTGCCGGAGACTGAGGGCCAAGATTTAAGTTGTGGAGTCATTTTGGAGGGGTTTGGCCATAACTCACCATGCTGGCCAAGCGGGTTGGTGAGTGTGGGATAGCATTTCCTCTAATCCCGATGGTATAGTTATACCGCTATTGGCGGTCGTCAGAGCCCCTTTAGTGGGAACAGGATGCACCACGAGAAGGTGGGGTTAACAACTTAGAAAATCTAGTCGAATCATAGAGCAGTGAAATAGAAAAGAAAATATTGAATATGAAAATTAAAATTTTACCCCTATGTATAAGACCAGTTGAAAATAAAAAAGTTTTCAGTTGAAAATAAAAAGAAATATAGAGGTATATATAAGACTTCAGTTGAAAATAAAAAGAAATATAGGGGTAAATATTCATGTGCATCCCTCCCCCGCAGTAGCGGCAAGATTGTTAATCGGAAAAGAATCGTTCTCTTAAGTCAAGTTACACCAACTGGAAAAAAATTCTTCGAATCTGACTAACAGGTACGGATATTTGGTGTCCATGGAACCGAAAGCAGACGTTATACTGTAATTCCAGTTTTGCCGTTTCAAGAAAGGTACCAGTTTCACATGCAGTTGCATCAGTTGAAAAATTCTTGGTAAAAAGCAATCGCAACATTGAAGAAATAGCCTCAGCCAAGTAAAAATTTCGAACTCCGTTACTTTACCTAGAGTCAATTAAACATCAGAAAAATTAACAATTCTAAATAATTACCATCAAACCCCCACTTTAATAAACACTGGAGCCGATAAAAGCGAACACGTTGTTATTGTAACAAAAACCGGAGTTAAAAACCTCGTTTCGGAAGGACCTTATAAAGAAATGAAGATGTTCCTTCAGATAAGCAATTAAAGGAAATCGAGAAAGAGATCAAAAGTTGTCGAACTTAACCGGAACATAAAAAATAGCATTGAGCCTTCGTGCTCCCGCTGTGAACGTTTCTATGCTCTACCCAAGAAACATAAATTGGGCATTCGGTTCCGTCTAGCAGTGAGCAGTATTGACACAGCAGATAAGTTGGCCAAGTTCTTATCTTTCAGTTATCCAGCTTAGCGACTTTGAACGAAACTTCTGTAAAAAAATTCGACTGAGCTTGCCAATCGACTAAAAACTACGTCCTATACAGGGATAGGTTAATGTTATTCTTAGATACAGTATTCCATGTCCACAAATGTTCCACTAGAAAGAAGCTGTGTAATCGTTGAACCAACCTGAATTGGAGGAAATCGTGCATCTTGCGGAAATTTGCGTCAAAAAAAAAAAAAAAAAAACAGTTTTGTTTTTCGCAGAATATTTTATGAACAAACGCAAGGCCTTAGCCATGGGAATCCATTCTTATGTGAAATCTGCGTGCACCATTTTGAAGAGAAATTTTCGTAGCTTGTGAAATTCGGCCTATGGATGCGATACCTAAAAGACATTCATTTTCTGAAAAGGGTAAAAATTCAGCAAAAATTCCAAAATTAATGAAACTTATTAATTCCACTGATTCTCATGTACAATTCATTTACGAATTTGGAAAGGAGGGCTGCGTACCTTGCCTTTTCCTGGTATTACGCACACAAGAATCTCCTGTAACTATAGATTACCTTAAACACATTTTTGTGTTTTCTCACCCCCATGCCAAATCTACCCTACTTTGACAAAAAAAAAAAAAAAAAGAAAACTACGTGTGTCGTGTATGCTTCCGATGAAAATCACTTAATAAACAAAAAAGTTCTTGACTTTCTTAACCCTTTATGCGGCCGGTGTGCCTGAACTAAAAATAGTGTCCAAAATTTTCTCTGCTCTCTAATAAGAATATTCACACCGCTGTTAGGTTTTGCGAAAACTAAAATCCTTTTCCTCTCTCATCTCAGTAGTACCGACCATAAGCCTGTCATGCGGAAAGAGCTATTTCTAGTCTTTTATTCTCTACTCCATGATCAGGGACATGATAGGGAAGGGCCAGTCTCCCAAACACGAACATCATGCCACTGGGTAGAAACAAGTGACTCAAAGATCTCTCTCATTTCAATATTTTTGCCGTTTTAGCAGGTAATTGGTCAAAAACGAGCAGTATAAGTTATCCCTTTAAAAGATAACTTTGAATAACAAAGCTAAAAAAACGCTTTCTGTTGCGCAAGTGCACTAGTTCCAGCTGTGTGTGACCCGCTTCTTAGATAGCGAATATATTCGTGTCAGCCGGCTTTTTTTCGTTTGCAGGATCGCCGCGAAGGCAGTTTCCATCGGTTCGAGCATCTTTGGGCCCGCGTTTTTAATACAACATGCATCGATGAACCATTACATTATGACAACTCCCAGCCTAGAGAGAAATGAGCGTGCCTGGAGACCGAACGATGGCGTAGGTGAAGTTCACAGAGCAGTATATATACAACCCGAGGACCGGCTTTCGGTTAGTAGAGTGTTCGGAGTCAGAATGGGAAAAGCTGCCGATTTATCGGAATTTGATAAAGGACAAATTGTGATGGCAAGGCGCCTCGCAACTACGATCTCGGAAACGGCGCGGCTTCTGGGTTGTTCACGTGCCGCTGTAATGAATACGTATCAAAAGTGGTGCACAGATGGCCAACGACGAACCGTCGATCAGCTGTGTGTCGTCCGCAGCTCGTTGATGCCAGAGGGGAGCGGAGACTGTCGCGCATTGTTCACGGCGACCACAAGGCCACAGTGCGACAAGTCGCCTGCAGCTACAACAGTAGTGGTCAGGGCAATGTGTCACAGCACGCAGTTCATCGCAGCCTTCTGCGCATGGGCCTGGGTAGCCGAAGACCCAGCCGGGTCTCCCATGCTTATGCACATCATCGCCAACAACGCATGAAATCTGCCCAACCAAGATCATCGAGACTGAACCGTGGATGATTGGAAGAAAGTGACCTGGTCTGACGAATCAGGATTCCTGGTTCATCACGTAGACGGCCGAGCGCGGATTACAAACGGAGGCTATGGCACCTGGATGCACTGTTGTGCGGAAACAGGCCAGCGGTATTATGCTGTGAGCGATGTTTTCTTGGGACATTTTGGGCCCCATTATCCCAATAGCACATTCTCTGAGAGCTGTCAGGTATCTGAACATTGTTGCGGATCAAGTTCACCCATTCATGGCAACTGTGTTCCCTGCTGGTGATGGCGATTACCAACAGGATAATGCGCCATGCCACACTGCCAGAATCGTCAAGAAGTGGTTCGAGAAACATGCTGGGGACTTTCTGTTAATGCCCTGACTTACAAATTCACCTGACATGGACCTAATCGAACATTTGTGGTTCGGCTTGGAAAAGCGCACCACCACCCCGAAATGTACGGGAACTGGAGGACCTGCTGTTGACATTATGGTACCAGATACCCCAGGATACCTATCGCCACCTCTTCGAATCGATACCTCGCCGAGTGGCCGCTGTTTTGCGGGCTAAAGGGGGTCCTACAGCTTATTAGGTTGCTGGTCATAATGTAGTGGCTCATGTGTGAATACACTCTTTAAAAAAAAACAAAAAAACGATGCACTCCGAGATAACCGTTTGATCCTGATGCGATTCAGCATAAAAATACCTCAGGGCCAAATATGGAAATGATTTAGAATATATTGACCATAGACCAAATAGTGGCCCTCCACGGCGCATGGAAACCGCGCATCGAGGAATGTATATCAAGAGCAAAGCTCGCACGCAGGAACAATTGTAACCGCGGATTTAGGCTGTATTAACTTCCACGAACTATAATGGGTGCCTCGACGTCGGACCCGTGTACAGTACGAGCAATTGCGCTTGTTTGAAAGAGGACGTATAATTGGGTTGAGACAGGCCAGGCCGGTTGGTTCAAGTCTCCGTATTGCCAGGCGTTTGGGGCGGACGACCGAGGAAATCAGGCGAGGCAATCGGGCGATGTTGGCGCTACTGGGTCGAGGAGGGCACAATCCAGCGGCATGCTAACGGTGAACGGCCGAGGGCAACGACAGAACGCGAGGTTCGAGCGATTGTGCGAGCCGCACGAACGGAACCGTACCTGTAGAGGACGCAACCATGCGTGGCCATGCTGCGTTCTCTACAGTTACGGAAGTGGCCATCGCAACCATTGCAAGACGATTTGCGGCACGGGAACTGCATTTGAGGGGGGGGCACTCCGGCCTCTACCACTGACCAGCGAGCCCCGTCCGCACAGGTCGCATTCTGGCCCAATCAACGTGGCATAGTGTCCACTCAGTGACGTCGTGGTGCTTTTCTGTGATGAGTCACAGTTTGCACTTGGCGCCAATGGCCAGCGCACGGATCATGGCCTTTACCGTGAAACGGCACACGGAGAGTGACTGTCTGAGGATCCATTTCCCATGGTAGCCGGAAACCCTTGGTACTCCTCCGTAGCAGCCTCTCGGCTCAGTGGTTCGTCGACGACATTTTACAACCTGTTGTGTTGCCATTCCTGCCTCAGCATCAGCGAGCAATTTTTCAACAGGATATTGCACCATCACACACGGTACGGCTCTCACAGGAATGCTTACCTCTGTAATGTCGCAACCCTTCCGTAGCCAGCTCGATCGCGCGATCGAACATGATGGGACGCCACCTACGCCCATCACGGAGTATCGGCGAACTGGCGCACAATTTGAGCACCATCTTGCATGCTATACCTCAGGCCAGTATGCGTGAACTGTATGCGTACGCCGTGTAACCACTGGTATCCGAGCTACAGGTGGCGCCACAACGTACTGACTTGTTTCACTCGTGTAGCTGTTTTAACCGAACAAATGGCCCAACTGTTCTGGAATTGCAATAATTTCCTTTCGTATACATGTTCATTGCACATACCAATTTTCATCTCGATTAGATGATTCCTTGTGTTTGCTTCGTTACTTTTTTTTTTTTTTTTTTGCCAATACTACACTGCTGGCCACCCAGAATGTAACACAAACAAGGACACGAGATAGCAAAGCCAGATTTACTGGGCACATAACAACACATACAAAGATGAAACGATTGAGCTAACAGGCCCGTGCGACTTGTGGAACACGCAGACATCAATAGTTCGTGTGGCCCCCATGGCTGGCAATAACGGCCGCTACACGCTGCGGCATCGAACGAAAGAGGCTTTAGATGTGGGCTTGGGGTATGTCGATCCAGGTTGCTTCCACACGTTGCCACAGTTCATCAGGCGTAGCCGCGGGTGGTGCTTGCCAGGCCACTCTGTTGCCGATCAGCGACCAGACGTGTTCGATGGGCGGCACATCGGGAGAACAGGCGGGCCATGGTAGCAGTGACACCTGGTGAGCCGTGAAGAATTGTTGCACGATGAGTGCCACGTGCGGGTGCACATTGTCCTGTTGAAACGTGGCCGCTAGCAGGTCCTGCAGGTAAGGGAGGACTACAGGCTCCAGAACGTCGGAGATGTAGAGGTGGCTGTACAGTCTCTCGCCGCGGTGGTCGGATCCGGGCCACACGCGGGTCCGACCATCGTATTGTTGCAGGCAGAAGCGGTATGCGTTGGAGAATACAATGTCGTGCCATTCCGTGGTCCAGGTGCGGCGTTCAACGGCCCACTGCCGCCGCACTCGCCGGTGGTGTAACGTCAATGGTAATCGGAGCAATGGGCGCCATGCGACAAGTCCCCGCTCCTGCAGACGACGTCGAGCGGTACGTGCTGACACAGGTTGTTGCGCAACACACCCTAATTCCTGCGCTAACGTCCGTGATGTGGCGGTGCGAGCCGTCAATGCCCGCCGCACATGCCGGCCCTCTCGTTCGGTGGTGTGCCGTGGCTGCGGCAATCGCTCACGTCGGTCCGTCCGTCCCTCCGGCACCCACCGGATCCATACTCGCCTCACTGTGGCTGGATGTCGTCCCACACGGGCGCCGATGTCTCGGTACGATAAACCGCTGTCGCGATAAGCCACTATGCGTCCTCTGCCGAACTCCGAAACGTGCTGGAATGACGGCCGTATTCTGCCACGAGGCATCGGGAAGCTTCCCACGCACAGGTCCGGCAGCTCAACACACTTCCACTACTTACACCCCGCCTTCTTATAATGCTTCTCGGTGGCGTGCAGAGCGCACATGATTTGCATATGCCCTGCAATGCATATGCAAATCATATGCATTGCAGGGCATATGCAAATCGTTTGCATGTCCTCTCGCTGGCGACGCATGCTGCGAATTTCAGGCCAATCGGATGCTTCCTTCTTGGTGTTGCATTTTGGGTGGCCAGCAGTGTATAATAAATTACAAGAACTGGAATATGATAAACTCATTGATGATTTTGCCACCGTTTACGAAGGCGTGTTACACTTCATTTGAAAAAGAACATTGGTAACCCTACATTTTTACACAGTATTACAATTTTTTTGATGTCACACAAACTGTCTTATATTGAAAATTGTTTTTTTTTTCTTAACAAGTCCTAAATTGCATAATACATGTTTATAAATTCACGCTCATCACAGCCGCCATATCGAGGACAGTGGATGTGTTGACTGTAAACAATTTTTCGCCGATCTACAAACTTGGTCAATTTGTTAGCTAAAGATGAAAATATTAAAGAAGTTTCTTTCACCAAAACTTTCTTCAGAGAACTTCGGAAATTTTCTAAAAGTTTCCAAGTGGACATGTAGGATATTAATTGTATTCTGAGGGAAGACCAAAATCTCCCAATTTAAAAATAGCAAAAACTCAGACGATATTCAACCAGCGTCACGTATACGTACATGAGATTCTTCCGCGGTTTCGTAGAATTGCAACCTCCCCCTCCTTTTTTCATTGGAGTTCATTCTTCAGATCGACGCAAAACTGAAAAGAAAATGTTGAGTAATTAGTTGGGGGGGGGATTTCGTCGTTTGTTTTCCTTCTATGGAGGTATTTCATCTTCAAAAACTTTCGAAAACGGAAGTTTAACGGAATGAAGATTTTTCCCGTAATTGTAATTTTTTTCTCGCGATGGTTTCTCTGCCCATCATTGTTGTTAAATGTCATTTTATTGCATACATATTTCTATGTCTGCTTGAAAATGGAGGAATATTTTTCAACACTGGAAGTTAGACGGCGCGAAAATTTCCCGGTAATCTTCAGGCACCAGATTCTTCCATTGTATGGTTCTCGCGATTGATGCACAACTGAGCAGAATTGGAGGGGTGGTTAGTGGTGTGTGTTTGTGGTGTCGTTTTCCGTCTGAGGACCACTACTGTTAAATATCATTTTATTTTATAAATATTTGCATTACAATTTGTAAATGGAAGGGAAATTTCCGAAAACGGAAGTCGAACGGAGCGAAGATTTCGCCCGTAATATTAATTTTTTCCTCCGCAATGTTCCCTCTTGTTGTTGTTAAATGTCAGCAATTTTATATTTTGAATACAGCGATGTGATCTAGTTTAATATTTACATAAGTAAATTTCAGTGAACAATTCTATTTTGCTTATGCTGCCTTTTATCCACACTGTTTCACCGCGTGTTGTGATTTTTCACCTAGTTGAGTTTCGTTTTTTCTTCGTCGGTTTCATGTATGCTTATATTATTATTATGTTTAACCGTTTGATTACCTGTAATATTCTTAAATTTTTTGTATTATTAGCCTATATAACTCGTCCTAAGACGGTTGTTTTTAAGCATTAAATAAATATTAATATATAGGGGATGTTGCCCGTCCTATGACGGAGTGTAATTTTTAATTGTAGCAGATTGAAAACAAATCAAATAGACGCCGCATTTCTGTAAGGAAATATAGGAAAAACTTATATACAATAGTAAGAACTCATGTTAGAACTGAAAATTGTGTGCTATTTATTTCCGTTTTTCAAAAGACGTGTTAAATGACTTTTTCTCCGGCATATTTGTTATTCCGTTCACGGCGTGTTTAGACTGTCCTGTTCGATCGTTAGTTTGAAACTTCATACCGAAGCTTTTTCTACAAAACAATGCGACATCCGGTATTGCAAATTGGAACTATCTAAGTTCTTGACTTTTAGACGCAATTTTTCTCACTTTGACATCTCAAGATTTCAGTTTTTATTTTAGGTTAGAGCGTGTATTTAGATAGATCGATATTTTTCAAAATGTATAATATAATCAGCACTTAACTTTGAAAGTTAGTTAAATTAAATTACAATTAATATTCGAATTGTGGTAAATTACATTAATATACAAACACAACTTGCCATGACATTAAGATTTCAATTCGAGTTTTGTAGATCGGAAAAATAGAACTCGAGTCATTGATAATCCAATATTTTTAAATTAGCACGCAATCACCTTGACATCAAAAAATGATGGCGTGTTATTATATAGTGGCATTCATTTTGACATCTCGAGAGTACACACGAATTGATCGATACGAGATGGCGCAGCAATGTAGACGTTGATGTGATGTCAAGCGTTCGAGAGAGAGAGAGTGAGAGAGAGATCTGGGTGTTTATAATAATTATTATTATTACTTTTTGCTGTTGTTTTAATTTTTTTTTTTTTTTTTTTTTTACGTATAATCGTTAGGTGCTTATGTTTCTTTTATTTTCTTCTGTCCTTCAATACGGAGTCTTGACTAACATCCGTCTTTCTGTATACGGGGCTGTCGCAGGTAGCGTTGGAGCAATGCCTCCGAATACCTATCACGAGATTTTACGAAAGTCTCATGATTTCTGTAGTTTTTTCTTTTCCGTACTCATAAAGTAGCGCTAATGGTAAATTTAAAATGTTATTATTTTCTCAGCAGATTTATAGCAAGTCAAGTACAGAGATTCACTTCAGAATGATCAAGCTTCTTCTTTTGCAACCCAAAGAGGCGAAACCAGTTCAAAAAGAAATTAAAGCCGTTTGTGGAGAAGATCCATCTTATGAGTTAAAAAAGTGCGTTTAAATTTGGAAGTGTTTCGTGTGACTGATGACCCAAGGAAAAGCAGACCTGCGTCAATCATTGACGCTGACATGCGCACAAAAGTGTCGCAGCTGGTGCTTGCTGACAGACGTGCGGCAGTAAATACCGTAAAGCATGAAGTGGGCATTAGCCACTTCGTGCATTTGTGTGAAGTAGTCACGTGCTCATGTCGGAAGTCGCATGGGCCCCGAGATTGCTGACACCTTCTTAGAAGCTACAACGAAATGAAGGATGAGAACAGCTGTTGGAGATGTGTTCCTCCCGACACGTGACAATGGATAAAATTCGCACCCATGACTATGGCCCCAAATCCCAGAAACAAAAGAGAAATGTGCAAGCGGGATTTTTTTTTTCCCCAAGGAACAATACTCGCAGATTATTCATAAGTGGATCATACCATCACTATAGAGTATTTATTACTGGGACTCGTTAGCTTAGTTGCCAGAGGCAGTAAAGGCTAAAAGACGAAGAATGTTCTTCAGAAACACAAGTCTTACACTGACAGTGTTCATAAACCCATCAAGTGATCCTCACGTCACAGGCTGCACACTAGTTAGCTAAATTACACTACAGCGTCCACCTTATTATCCCGATTTTGCTCCGTTAGATTTCATCGATCGTAAAACTGACAGCAAATCATTGCATGGTTGCAACTTCCTTACTGATAATAGCATCATACTTGACGCAGCAGCGTGATTTTGCATCAACCATTTTATTCCACAGCAGGGCCTGAAACTGCCAACGGATAGGTAGGAGAAAATGTGTTACCCATACATGGTGGCTATGTAGAAAATTATTGCATAGCTTGGAAAGCTTACTGGTACCTGACTCAAATATTTCTGTTTGAAGGAACGGATTCATAGACTGATCTTCTTCAGTTTTATTCGTGTGTCGTATAATCCTGATGGTAAGTCAAATGTAATTAAAAACAACTAAGAGAAGCATTTTTTTCATTTGTGTTAAGACTGGAAAGCTAAGACACTCAAATTAAGTGCAATAAAATAATAAAGTGAGTTTGCACTGGCTATGTTATCGTTTCCTTAGTTTAAGTGAAAAAGCAAGTACATTTTTCCCTGAACATTCTTCCATTAAGTATTTTTACTTCGAAACGTTATGCACGGTTATCGATGATCGATAGGTTGCACTTACTTGTCCGTGAAATTACCCTCTGTGTACGAAAGACATTCTGATCTCATTAAGGCCGGATATTAAGGTTTTTGTCAAAAAGCACTTGTAAAGATAAGACTTTAATGGTCATTCTCTTAATACAGCTGGGCGTCGTGAAACCGTAACGCCAGTTTTCGTAAAGTAGTTTTGGATTAATAAACCCAGAATTATTTTGTCATTAAGTGAGGCATCTGAGGTATAAATTTTCAAAAGGACGTTTGTCGTAAACCTTTAGCAAAATTGAAGTTGCAGACAGTTAAATTTGTTTTGCTTTATTTTTTTATCTGCGATCAGCTGTAAAATCACCAGAGAATGTATGCTCTTTGTTACATTATTAAAGTACTTTTAGGGAGATATCTTCCTTGGTAATGAAGTTATATTAAAATTGGGGAATGATTATCAAACCTCACTTTGATCTTTATTTCATCATCTTATGACATCTTCCATTAGCGAGCTGCCTGTAGAAAAACTTCGGTAGTTAAAAAGACTTGCTGGCTTATTTAATACAAGCCACTAACTCAGAACTGTGCTGTTGGCGTGGTTATTGTTAAGTATTGAAGTGGACGGCATTTTATCAGAAAATTGTTGACTGCTGGTTCCTATGTCATTGGAGCAGAGAAGCAAGTGAATAAGTAGTTAAACAAATAGAATGTAACGACAGGCGATTTCGCTCGCACGAATCTTTATTCTTCAGATTGGGGAGGGGGAGGAGAAAGGTATTGGTTAGTCAAAATAAATAGTATATACCTCCAGTGGGAGATGGGTATTTTGGAAAGCTTTCTCTATGTTTACCGCCAAAATCTGTTCCCGTTTCGAGTGCCAGACATAAGGTAACTCTATGGAGGTGTCTACATTGCAGACGTCGGGGTTAGACAGAATTTCTAATGCCTCTCTATAGGCTGTGGCTTTAACCGTTGTGTACGGGGCCACTTTTCGGATATCCTGCCACCTATAGGTGTACGGCATGGTTTTGGATCTCTCTCGCTAGTACCGTTGTGAGTTTTCCGCACCTTACGTCACATTTGTGCTCCTGGAGTCGTACTTTGAGCGAGCGTTTTGTCATGCCAATGCACTCCTTAGTTGAGCCGTCATGATACTCAAGAGGGATTGCGCAATCTTCAGCGTCCTGAAGATTGCTACTTCATTTTTCGATTGTGAGGTATGAGACAATCGTTTTTAATCGTGTATAGACAGCAACGTATAGTGATTGGATGGTAAATCAAGAAAGATGATAATAATAATCACCACTCTATTGTCCAAACAAGAGGGGGCGGGGGAAAATACCACATTCAACGTGTGCGCTGTGGCAACACTGATTCGTCTTGGTGTTTTGTCATCGCATGATTGACAATCCTGGGCAGGGGTGCCGGAAAACGTAGGGATTTGAACTTTATGCTACCTCAATAAAAAAAAATAATGGGTGCATTAATTACCTCCCAAAATTTTAAGGGAAAATGACAATGTATACGAAAACTTCATCAGTCTCTTCTAGAAAACTGGTGAGGTGAACCTTGAAAGTATTACCAACTCCCGATTCGTTCCTCCATTTCCTCTTTTCTGAGAATTTTTACGCTTTGGTTCTCTTACTTCTAGGGATAAATAATATCTGTCGTGATTTCTACTTTTTAGTCTTTTCTCGAGTATACATCAAGAATTAACGTTCAACTTTCGCTTTAAAGAAATGCCATTGCACGTTAATAACAAGCAACAATAGCGTTCTGTCGTATGCAACGCATGCCCTAATTAAATGCAAGAATTTGCTGTCTGGTAAAAAAAAAAAAGGAATTACACGGAGAAAAGCTTTGTACTGCCGCTTTTTATATAGGAAATTTAAGCTAAATACCTGATTTAGAAGAGTTTTCTTTACCATTTACATATTTGACTGTATTTTAGCCGAAACTGAAATAAAACGCGTGAATACGAACCTAACTTCGTATCATCAAGCTCGAACTATTGCCGTGCTTGCCAGGGACATAACATTTGATGTAAACCCGGTGTCGTGGCAGATCCGGACATGGCACTTCCGTACAATGAAAATTTTGTGTCAGATCCGTACAAGCAAGCATTCCTCCAATTCGTCCCCCAAATGGGAGAGGGAGGTAAACTGGTCGTGTGTCACTTCCATACAAAGGGTGAGATTCATTACTCTGTTAGTTTGTTATTTTAAAATTATGCAGTACAGTGATCTTGTTGCATCTGGTGATTTTAATTAAACAAAATGGATCTTGTAGTGTTTTTCTGAAACATCAAAAGGCAAGCCTTGTGCTGACTTCAATGATTTTCGATACCGCCAACATCGTAAAAATTTATTTTTCACATATTTCATCATATTAAAAAAATTCAGCACCCCCTCAATATGAAATATTGGGCAAACTTCAGAATCCATTCCTTTACAGTGTCGTTGGTATTAACAGGGAAAATGTGATGAACCACACACCCGATCCATGGTTTCCTTATATTTCAGCAACTGGCCAAAAGTCCACTGCAGAAAATGAAGCCATTTTGTAAATTAAAATAAATGCAAAAAACAGACGTTGTTCACAAAGAAATGGGAGCAAAAATGTTACTCCGTTCTCAGGTTTACTGCCAAAAAATTCGTAACTGAGGCTTAAAATACTCCTCCTACCACAAAGGAATGAGCCGGGCCTTCTCTTTCTAAAGCCCTGGTTCACACAAAGGGAGCAAAGTCAAAGATGATCCACAGGCATCTTCTGGGTATGATGTGAATGTGTATGCAGGATTTGTCATTTTTATGTAGGACTTCCGTCCACAGGGAGTAGAGTTTTAGGTCCCAGCCACCTACAGCGAGATCGCCTTTTGGGCAGGACACAGAAACGGAAGGAATGAGAGCAAGTCTAGCGACTTTGACAGAACAGTTTGTAGTGAGATTAGAGTACAGTAGATGGCGCCACCGTACAAGTACGATATTGCACATAGATGGGTGAGAGAATTTCAGGGGGAGACATAGGAAAGGATACCCATTTTACCAGTGGGTCCAGCCTGGGGGCCGTCACTTTACGTGCTCGTCCGATGTACGGCGGATATTCAGCGATTGTTAGTAAATCACACCATCTCTGAAAGAGATGCCCAGGCTTGAACCTGGGGACCCAGCATCGACAGTCTGAAACATTAACCACTAAGCCATCCGCGGCTTCTTCTGGGTATGAGAGTGTTAAATTCCTTTTTGTACGGAAATGACATGAAAATTTCGATGTACGGAAGTTCCATGTCCGGATCTGCCAGTAAACCGTAAAGCCTGCATTTGCAGTCAGGGCTCGTGCAGTCAACCAATCAGAGAACCGAGTCCGTTCCCTTAGTTTATTCCAACTTGGTTTAGGGCCTTTATTAACTGCCGTTGAAAAACTTTGCGAAAAAGTGTGTTGCATCAACCAGTGCTAGCGCGTAATTTGAGAGGCATCCTTTCTTATTGAGTTGGAAAATTGTGCGGCTACATTTTTGTATATCCCTTGCCTTTCTGAAGCACTGAAATGCTTCAAGATAATTTAAGCAAACAGCAGAAGGGGAATAAGGAAATGGATGATGCAAAATTAATAAGCTTTTGATTCCCGAAATTTTATAGAAAATTCTGAATGTGTAAGCAATGAAACACCAACTTTAAGCTTGAGTCGCTTAACATCGTCGTTAAGTATGCAGGTTAAACATACAAAAGTATATAAATCATAATCATCCCCCATTAATTATCCTATATGGAAAGCTTACAGGCTCAAAATATTGTGGTACAAAAAGCATCGGGTTTCCCGAAGTGAGCTTGAATTCAATCAAAGAATCATATCGCACTCGTTTTGATTTCGTTAGGTAAAAAAGTGAATCAAGTTATTTTTTACTCTTTCTCATTGGATTAAGCAGTAAAACAATGCACAAATAGTTCAAAGATTCGCATGAGTTTGGTTTGGATAAATGCTTGATGAACTAACACTCCGTGCCATTAAATTGTTCGAAACCTATTCACGCAATATACGCAAAAACAAGACATGTTATCTGAAAGAAAAATTTTAATTGCGATTGAAAAAGTTCTACTGAAGATTTTGATGTCTAAGCCATTTTAAGATAAAGTAACGGAAGAATAAAAAGAATCGCAGGATGACTTTCCGCTACAAATGACACGTTTTTTTTTTGTTTTTTTTTTTTTAATTTTTGCATGCCTATACAAAACGTTCGCGGCATGCCACTGACTAGCAAGGAAAGTGGAATAAATTTGCTGTCCCTCCGAATCACCGACGTGTGTCCCATAGAAAACACCTTGGACGTGACAGAACAGCCGCACCGAAACCGCACAAAACTGCTGCAAACTTCTGAAACAGTTTAAGGTTCTTAAGAAGCCCCTATAGGCGGTTGGATAGCAAAAGGTTAAAGTGACTGACGTCACTAGCATCGGGTTTCTGTTTGAGTATTGGGAAGTGCCGAAACGTGTTTTGTTCCGGTTATTTATTCTCCTTCCCAGTGCCTGTCACGTAAATTTGCTATGGGTGATTCTTGCTACCGTTAGATTAGGAACTTTACAAGAATACTTTGGGCAACATGTTATGGAGTTTCTACTTTAATATGTCAATCTTGGGAATTTCTTAAGTAAAAAAAGAACACGGCACATGTTCCTTCCTTTTATCTCTAAATCGGATAGCGATTATAATTATTTACGAATGGAGGAAGGAAGTTAAAATTCCAAAATACAGTTCGGGATTTCGTAGTTTCTTTTAAATCTTATTCTGGCACCAATCAAACTAGAATGATTCCGCTTATGATCAACAGTCGTCTTAAAATCAGCTTAATGCGATCTCTTAAGCCCGCTCTGAAAGATATCCATTGTGATTAAAGAAACACCTGCGCCTTGTACTTAAAGTATAATGATTGTTTTTCTTCGAACATTTGTGGAACTATTTTCTCTCTCGATGCATGTATGGAACATCACATTTCCAAAGCTTCATTCATTTGATTTCCGTTAACCTTCTCTCGTAAAGGAAAAGTTCTTATAGGATTTTGAAATGAAGTTTCAGATTTTAATCACCATTTTAAATAATGAGTGACATTTAATATGAATGGCATATTGCTTAAATTAAACCTTGGACCATTGTAGCACTTTTAACTATATCCGTGAGAATTTTTGGCCTCAGTTGTACTGCTTTGTAATTAATTAGTATCTTTCTTTATTTTATATACACTGTAAAACATTTTCTGGAATTCGCGGGCAACTTTCCGTCATTTCTTTCGTGAATTAAAGAAGCATATTTCTTAAACAACTCTTTCCGTGAAAGGACGGAAAGAAACCTGAATTTCCTGGAGTTTTCGTACCACGGGAAAATTCTGGATTTTCAGAAACTTTTCCGCAGTTTTTTTTTCTTACATTGACGGTAAATTACCGTTTTAGAGATGTGTTAATGGGAAATTCTGAATTTTCAGAAACTTTTCTGCAATTCCTTTCGTATATTAACAAAAGAAACTCCGTTCTCACTTTTTCCGTATCCGTATGATGAGCAATTACCGGCAATAGGAGAGATTAGTGAGAATACTTGAGGTTTGATTAACTTTTAAATTTCAATTGTCTGTCGAATTTTGAAGTTTCATAGCGAGATCGGGTACTGTGGACAGCATATCTCATGAATTTTGTTTATTGTGGCACAGGATATTTCTCCTTCTCTTCCCAATTTTGTGCACCAGGTATTTATTATACGTATATATTGCGTTACTGTAAGAAACCGGGTATTTAACTTATTGTACAGATGATTATACGATGTCTGTGTATCAGTCTTTGGACAACTTAAGGCAAAAGCTATTATAGCTGTCAAGACTAAATTTGATGTTTAGCTTTTTTTTTTTTTTTTTTATGTCCATTTCACACAAGTCCATTTCACCTTTTTCAAAGATAACTGAAAGTCATTATCAGTTTCAAAAAATCAAGTTGCAAAGCATTTTGTTGCTTCGAAAAATCACGGTGAAAAATGCTTCATTTGTGAAAAGCGTGTGTATTAATTACTACAGGAAAAAAAATATTACAAAGCTATTCAGAAAAATAGTAAGCTCCAACAGAAAATAAAATGACAAAATTACTCGCCTTAATGACAAAAAACAAAATTTCATCGTCGCGAAATTCGTTTTACGATGTACGTGAGTCGGATTGTCGAGCGTGCGTGGCTCAGTTGTTAAAGGCGCGAGTTTCCTGTTGGGCCCAGCTCAAATGTCGGGGATTCGATCCTGATCTCAGCGGGAAGATTATCGACGCTAAGGACTGGAAAGTACAGGGTCGTTGATTTTGCGGAATTTCAGTGTAAATACGGAAAAACTTGAAATGGACTTTTCTGAAATAAACGGAATTTCTGTCTAACTTATAAACGTCGATAGAGCGACGACTTCTGCTTGATGTTCCTAATCCACGTCAATTGTGTGTATTAATTACCTACCGGCAACTTTGCTGAATTTTATTTTCAGAAATTTTCCGTGAATTCACACCACTTATTTTTTTACAGTGTGAATCATAATGATCTCCTGGATTTTAGTGTACCACTACATCGTACCGGAAAGCGATAGGTTAACATGGTTAATGGTAATCGAAAGAGAAATGTTCAAAGTTTTTACAAACCTTACAAGTGCTGGATATGTCTGCCCTTCGTGACACGGCAGATGTCCATCCTGTAATCCAATTCGGCCCACGCTCGCACCAGCGTTGTCTGGTCCACCGAGTGATAGCCGTGGTAATGCGTTGTTTCAAATTCATTAAATCTTGAGACAGAGGCTGCACAAACACCTGGTTCTTAAGTAGCCCCAGGCGGCCAGGCAAGATGTGGTAGGTCGTCAGCAGCTGCACGGCCAGTCCACCTGTTGAGTAACCTCTCATTGAGATAAGCATAGATATCCGTTTGAAAATGGGGTGGAGCCCCATCTAGTTGGGGAATGAAGTCAGCACTATCGTTTTGAAGTTGTGGCATCAGCCACTGCTGAAGCGTATCAAGGAAGATGCTGCCGTTGATGGTTGCCTCGGCAAAGAAAAATGGGCCATAAACCTTCTAGCGTGACATTTGAATTTGGAAAGTCACGGAGATGTTCCACGGTGGGTTGTCCAGGCCCAATATCCGCATGTTATGTCAGTTAACTTTACCAGACAGGTGGAACGTGGCCTCGTCGCTGAAGAAGAGTCTCTCGATGAAACCCGTCTGTCTCCATGTGCGTTGAAAAATTGGAACCGGCGATTGTGATAACCTTATGTTAGAGCTTGCACTAATTGCAGTCTATACGGTTTCACACGGAGACGCTTACATTTCCAGCTGCTGATTGGCACACCTTGAAAGGCCATCATTCCTCGGTCGACTGTTTCCTGCGATGCACCTGTTCCACCTGGGTTTTTGCCTGAGCACAGACATCCGGTGTTCCAGAATTTATCGTACCACTGGCGTATTGTTTCGTCTGTCGGTGTATTCTTTCCAAATGTTTATTCACGGTCAACATGAGAATAATATGACCACCCCCAGAATCACAGGCGCGTCACAGTGTTCACGTGACAAAGTCGACCACTCTGAAATATAAGCGGCCCGCCAGGACAGATGAGCCATAGTGCATTATGTGAGCACAATGGACAGGTAGTGATTTGACGGACGTTCGAAAAAGGAATAATCATCGACTACCGTGCCAAGGTAGGATCATCTCAGAAACGGCAGACTTCGTGGGCTGTTTGCGTGGTTCTGTGGTAAAAGTGTACCAAGAATAGATCGCTGGCACACCGAGTACCTCCCGACGTCGTAACTGCGGAGCCCCAAAGGCCATCAACCCCAGAGAGCGTTGCCTGGTAAAGAGCAATCGAAGCGCAACATTGCAGTAATTGACCACGCCAATGAAAGCTTGGGCACTCCGGTACTTGCCCCTGATAGCAGTAGAGCGAACCCTGTTACGCATGGCTCTCCGGAGTCTACACTGAGTGAAGGCGCCCATGTTAAACCAGGTCCATCGGCAACGACGCATGCAGTTCGTCATTGGACAGTGGAAGAGTGGGAAAATGTTGCCTTCTCCGACGAATCGAGGTTTCTACTCCGCAGACGTGACTGGCGGTGGCTGATACGGCGTCCGATACACGAGAACCAACATCCGTACGCGCTTGTTGGTCAAGTACGGGCAAGCGATGGCAGTGTGCCTGTCGGGGGCATGTTTTCCTAGTATGATCTGGGACCGCTGGTACCACTGGATGGGTCTCTGAACGCCAATGGCTACCTGTCCATCCTCGCTGACCGCATCCATACCTTCATGTTGGACGTTTACCCTGGTGGTGAAGTTGTCTACCCACAGGACAATGCGCCCTGCCGTGTCGCTAAAGGGGTGCGTGACTTGTTCCAGAAACACGACAGTGATGTCTCCGTTCTCCCATGGCCGGCGAAATCGCCCGATCTTAATCCCGTAGAGCACTTGTGGGACTATTTGGATCGACAGGTTGGACGTGCTGACCCATAGCCACGTCATCTCCGGGACTTTCGTGCTCTGCTGCAATCCGAGTAAGAACGTATGCTTCGGGCAACTTGTCCAGGGCCTCAGTGCCATACCGTATCGCCGCTGTCATCCGGGCCAAGGGTGGTTATTCTCATTTTTATAGGTAGGTAGTATCATATTATTCTGATACGACTGTGTATATATACTGCGTTTTCGTGAGAATGACAAGTATAGAATTCTACGCATTTTAAAAGAAAAATGTCACGTGCCAAATAAAATTAAAAGGGATTGAGCGTTCAGGATGGCCGGTTGCTCTCTGAGCGTCTTTGTTCCATAGTTTTAAAATAATTCGATACACTGTGCAAGTGTTGTATCTTATTTATCATCCCAGCCAGCGGTATTGTAAGTTTCAGAAAGTGCCCTTCTCGTATTTTATATGATTGCGAACTCTTGTCGTAAAATGAGTAATATTGAGTGACACAGCGAAAGAATATCGTTTTGATGTTTGCTGGAAGCATACTCTAAACTTCAGTTACCTTCCTTCTTTAAAATATTTTTTAGTCCTCCTTTAATGGTACAGCTTGCTTTTTTTAATTGCTTTTTAAAATCTGAAAGATCATTTCAAGTTGCGCTGTGCACATCGCTCGATCAGTATAATCAGGAACGCATTTCTTTCAACTTTTTCAAAAGAAACGGAAAGAGGGCGTGTTACGTAAATAGAACATCTGTGTAATGTCATCCTTCCTTGCCTTGCTCTTTAAAATGCTCTTTACGGCGTTAACAACAAGTAGTTCGTGTCAGTAACAAATTTATGTGCAGTCACGACGTATATGTATATATACATCAACCGGATTCCACACAATGTAATTTCTGAGAAGCTGGTAATATTTTGATACGGCATTTTCAAGTCACCCTAAAAACGCATCAATCTAGGGTAAGCCGCATTAATCTTGTTCTTGCTGCAATTTTTGTTTCAGCCTCCCATTGGTGCGGCGTGAGAGATGATGCTATTTAGATACTGCGCAAGACCTCCTCTTTCTTCTGCACATGATTTCCACTGCACTCTATTTTCTCTCTTTTTTTCTCTTTATTTTTCCTTTATCCTCCACGAAAATAAACGAGTTATGTATTTTCTTAATGGCACGCATAGTATGACAGTAGGTGCGGTTTCCTCCCGGAAGAAATTGATTGATTGCGGCTTGTGTACTTTCATCAGCATGCAGAACAAAGTTTTTGGATATTGGAAGACGCTTGTACAACGCCTTCTGTAACATTTCTTAAAAATTTGGGAGGTGTTGATAAGTTCGGGCTTATAAAGGTTATTTCACGCGAGATTTCACTCGTGATGAATATACTTGCGCTTTTTCTTCGCGATAAGTAGTCATTGTGGATTAATTTTCTTCAGTTTTTCTTCTTCCAACTGATCATTACTAACCCTTTAATTTAGCTGTACGCCTTCCTGGTGAATAATGCGATTTCAACACGGATATTCAGCGAGAGATTTAGCAGAGAGATGGAAAACGAATAAATGCTGCAACTATTATTGAATGCTGATGAGTTCATTGAAATATGTTTTGTGAGGGGAAAGGTAGAACAAGTTTGATTATCCTGTGTGGCGTTCATCACTGTCGAATTCTCTTTTCTGTGCTGCTGCTTCTTTTTTTTTTTTTTTTTTTTCATTTGTGATTACTGTTTTAGTTCAGGCAACTGTTTCAAGCTGCGCCTTTCTCGAAGAACGTGTGTGTAGCAGAATGGAGAAAGCAAATTATCGCTTTAGCTGATTGAGAACAGTTTCGTAAAAATGTGATCTGTACTGGCCTTTGCGTTGATCCATTTTTTCGAATCAGTTAGCGGTAAATTACGCCCGTGAATTATTGAATTACTGCATTCAAATACATGTAGAATTTTGTGGAGTTATTTCTGAAATTCCACAAAATAAGTGCGCTTAGAAGAGCGGCGACGTGCGCATTAACAATAGTGCTAAGCACACGTGAGCGATGTCACAGGAATCGTTGTCGTACAAATACAGGGTGTTTCACTCGCTGTCGGCCCCTGAATTTTCCTTAACACGGACTTACCTTGGTGTATGAGAGGCATGATGATTTCAGAGCAAGTGTTGAAAGAGGCTGCCATTAGCATCAAGACATGCCTGCACCAGGGACGGCGCCAGAACATTTTCGGTGGGAGGGGGCGAATTATGCTTCATATATATACACTGAAGAGCAATTGAATTAGAGATAGCAGCGGGTGGCCTAGTGGTCAGCGTTCGTGACTGCCATGGAGATAACCTCAGGTTCGATCCTGGGCAGGTACGAACGTTCGAACCACTAAATACCCGCCGTGCGTCGGATGGGCACGTTAAGCCGTCGGACCCCGGATATTGGCCCCCCGGTAATAAATAAGGGCGTCTTCCACCCCCTTTCTACCTCGCTTCCGTGTCACTTTCCTATCGGGTACTCTAGCCCAAATCTCCTAGCTTCCTGTTTCTAAGGGTTGTTTAAGACCTGGGATCAGACACTCCCTAAAATCCGCTGCATCTGATCTGATCTGATCTGATCTGATTTTCAGATACCTGTTTAGTAACGTGTGGCACCACCTTTCGCCCTGATGACGGCGGCGATTCGTCTCGGCATGGGCTCGACAAGACACCGGAAGCGTTGGGAAGCCATACGGATCCACGACCCCCTGAACAAGCTCCCACAGTTCACGAAGATTTGATGGACATCTCTCTCGATGGCATCCCAGATGTGTTCGATGGGATTGAGGTCAGGTGACCTAGCTGGCCAAGGAAGCGAGGTCACTTCGGTGGAGTGTTCATCCAATCATTCGGGAGCTGCATTGTCTTGTTGCAGGATGAGGTCCCCAGTAGAATGTTGAAGACGCACAAACGGGAGCAAATGGTCGTCCAGGCTATCCCGGTAAGGTTGACCTGTGAGAGACGATGTCACACGTACCAGGGGTCCCATTTCGGTCCTCGTAAACAGTCCCCAGACGAGAATGCCACCTCCACCAGCTTGAAGAGTACCCTGCTGGCAAGAAGGATCCATCGCTTCATGTGGTTTGCGCCGTACTCGTATCCTGCCATCCGCATGTACCAACGTGAATCTCGACTCATTAGTCCAGGCAACATTTTCCCACATGTCTAGGGTCCAGTGGCGATGTTCCCGCGCCCATGCTAATCTTTGCACCCTGTGATGTGCGGTCAGCAGCGGTACCCTCGTGGGACGATGGCTTCTGTATCCCATTGCGAGGATATGGTTCTGGATGGTGTGGCTGCTTACACGTTTTTGTGCACCAGCGTTAAATTGCCGAGTGATTTCTTGCACTGTGGTCCGTCTATCCGCTGTTACAATGCGAGTTAGCCGACGATGACCCCGCTCATCCACACGCTGTTGTCCACGGCAGTTGGCCCTTTCAGGGATGGTTTTACCGGATTCGATGTACTCACGGTGCACCCGTGATACAGTGGCTCATGAAAATCCCAGTGCCTGCACGACTTCCGAGATGGAGTGACCCATTCGTCGGGCCCCGACAATTTGCCCATGATCAAATGCGCTTAGATCCTTCGTTTTACCCATACTGCGTCCGACTCGTACTGATTCCCGTCGCATCACTCCTTATATTGTCGGATCGCTGCATACGTCATGTCGTTTCCGTTTACAGGGCCGCCCACAGCTCCACATTTGCATAACTCCAGCTGTCTCTAATTCAATTGCTCTTCAGTGTATTATTAAAGTCAAGAATTTTAAAAAACCGCCGTCGCTTGCCCTAAACAAAGCCTTTCCTTGACTTCCGCTGCACGTGCAGCACTTTGAAGTGTGGCAACTGATGAATCTGCTGTTACACGGCACTAGCAGTGTTCCTGCCTAGTCTGCCGGTAACGGTGCTTGAGACCTGAAGTACAATTTAGTTGGCCACGGCACCAGGTGAGAATCTCAGGTGCACTGCTGCACTCAAAGATTCACACCAGAACATAAAAAATGAAAAGTTGAAGAATGACCCGAAGCATAAGGCTTGGGTGAATCCACCTTGTGAACAAAATAACAACAACAAATAAACAATAAAATAATCTAAAAAAAATGATACTTTGGGATCAGAGTTGTGATGAGGTTCACCCGCAATCACCAATTCGTGACTGAGTGTAGTGGTCCGGATCTTACTCCGGTACATTCAATCCCCAACCAGCCAGTACAACACTCACTTTCGCAAATAACACATGATTCTCAAATACACAACACAACATTTAATAACGTTCTGCGAGATTTAAACAGATCCGGCGCTCTCTAGGCGCATAGACAATTGCCCCTCATATGTGGGCAGCATACGGTGTCACACTTTACTGTCGGATAACGCAGCCGACTGAGTCTCCACCGGACTATCTGAACAAGAGATACTACTCGTTTACACACTAAATAGAGCTGCAGGTGATATTCATATACAATTGCTTAGAGAATAAAAAAAAAATTATATGCAAACGATCACATTAAAAATACTCGCGACACAAAATACACAAGCACGTTAATTTGCGGTATAAGATTATAGGTGCGAAATACTGCCAAAGTTAATTAACTAAATCTAATAAGCATGCACATGCAGAACCCTGCCCCGCTGACGTTGGTCCTGAACCAAAGTTAAAAGAAACTGTCCCGCCCAGCGGAATTTGTGGCCACACCCTCTCCCTTATTCATGTAAAAAAAGTAATCAGGAAATGGGCCCTGTAAGAAATTGAAATCTGTATGTGCAGGTATTTCCTCTGAGGTTCAGTCACTCAGCATTACTGCATCTATGTCCATGCAGCTTTGGGTGTCGGGATGGCACAAGTTCGCAGATGTGCGAAGAAAGAAAAAGGAAATATTCATCTACTTACAGTTTCGTGACTTTGCTGTGCAAATCCGTTGTGCATCACATAATATCACTCGACAAAAAAACACGCACACAGACACTTGCACCATGTGGCAGCACCGATGATTCAACACTTCACTTTGACGCTTGATGTAAATGAAGCACACAATTAAAAATGGTAATATCACGCCGCACTTTGTTGCAATGATTAGAGTGCACACTGATCTATTCTCGTGACGATTTGAAGGTGGCCGTTAAGCAAAATAGGCCCTCTCACATCTGATGTTGCGGTTTCCAAGATTAATTTTCTCGGCCGAGCGAAATCAGACGTGCTTTTACCTTAAGCGTATATCGGCAACTCAACATTTCACCTGTATATTTGTTAGGTATCGAAGCCACCGCTCTTACGCTCATATTTTTCTTTCGACATGTTTTTATCCCGTCGCACTTACACGTAGTGGCTTCGCTGCTTACGCGACCACACACACGCACACATGGGGCCTCGCTTCGCCCCGTAAGACAAGCGCATCTCTTCACTTCCTCCACAGTAGGGGATGAATGGGGGTGACGATTCCACACTGCAGTGGTTGGCATCCGAACCCGACTTTTGCTTGGCTTCGCTTCTCATTGGAATGACCACTGTCCACTCGCAGACTTCTTAATTCCCCTGTAACTTGGCTTTCATTAGGTCAAACAGTCGCTGAGTTCCATTACGCTCCAGCCTAGAAATTTCTGCTTTATCCTGCGGATTTAGGCATTCTGCTGTCTTTATGGCAAACTGGCATCTCCAGCTGCCTCGAGTTGTCTCCATTTCTTACCAAATGCGGGGAGGTTTGCTGCTTCATTTTTCCCAATTCATTTTTTTGTAGATCCAAGGCATCCAGCCTTTCACATCGGAGAGCGCACAGACAACTCAACTTTCTTCCTTATTTTCATGCCAAGTGCGAACTCTTATTTTTCTGCACGGACCACACAGAGAGCAATTGTTCTCGAAAATGCCCCAAACAATCGACGAATTTACGATTATTCGCTAAACCTTTCGTCCCCTATCTTCATTCATTCCTACTCAAGTGGCTCATTCGATACGTATTCCTCTTTCCCTTTCCGTGTTGCATAGGCTGCCCGTCAGCTGCGCCCTGATATTTATGACCTAACAGAGCTATTCTGAGACCACCCAGCCAGAGAGAGAATTCTTCGCCTCTTTTCTTTCCAAACCCCCAGATAAAACTTTATCTGCTGTTTACACTTTTAAACTCCAATCAAGCCTCGAACATAATTAATACTTAATTAATTTCACACATCAACCACGCCCATTAATTACTAAATTAATGGCGGGGGTGGGTCGTAACATCGGCCCCTAATCAAGAAATCCAGAAGCCCTCTTCTGGGCCTATCGCTTTGCTCTTATCAATTTCCAGAGCAACCATTGAGTGCTACATTTTCCCACAGGTAGAAACAATTTAAAATGGCAAAAATATTGCGTTTCATGCCTTCAAGAGCATTGGAGCGACTTCCCAATTATCCCGCAATTTTGTTAATTAATTTAGAGAACATCCGAAAGAAAAAACAACGTAAATGAGAAATAAATAAAAAAAACTGAACTGTAAAAGAACATGTGAGTCTGCCGAACTGTGATTCCTAGCTGCCTCATACAATACGCGACATGGCGGACAAATTTTAGAGTTTTCTTCAGGTTTTAGGAGGGGGGGGTGTCCACTGTAACATTCCATCCCCCCATGAAAGAAAAAAAAAAAGGGATGACTGGATGAAGTTTATTCATCCAATCATTCTATTTTTTTTTTTTTTAACTGTAAACACTCAACCCTTTCCCACCGTCGCAAGGCACCTAATTCCGGATTTAAGTGCCCTGAGAGCGGAAGGAAAGTTTAAGGATTTCATCACACGTTCATTGCTACCCGTCGAGATATGCGGAAAGAAAGTTTAAATATGAGGCATAGCTTCGAGAATCCACGAGTTCCACAGATCTCTCACGTTCGATGCTCCTACGCCCGCGAAATGATTGGAGGACTTTTGACCTGGCTTCCCTGCACTCGTAAGGGATCCACAATCATGCGGGTTCGCGCTGCAAAGGGTTCGGTTTCTGCCCTCAGCTCATCGCTATCAGATAGAAATTCAGCAGCTCTCTCCCGAAATTTAGATTTTGCAATCGCGAGTTTAGTTTGCTCACTCCATCTATCCACCATCGCTACACTTTCGACATCCTGAAAAAAGTGTTTAGCACGATACAGCGGATCAGTGCCTGTAAATAGCCTCAACATGTTTATGCATCCCGCTATTTGCTCACCGTAAACCATAGGTGCGGCTAAAGCTGTTTGTCTCAGCTGTGATGTACCCGCTGTACTTGTAACAGGTGTACTCTCTTCCGGAACAATTGCAGCCCCAGTGCTCACATGTTCTCCGTCAGAGTGACCACCAGAATCATCTGAATCCATGTGACTCGCAGATGACGATTTTTTCGTGTTAGCCATTTTGTTTTTCTTACCCACTAAAATTATGGCAGTTCTTAGAAAACAGCTTAAGGCTTACTTAATGCTAAATTATACAAAATTCGCACCGAACAAAACTAAATAAAAATAGTAATGGCAGTCAATTCGCACTTATTTTACGAACATGAGTGTTGTTCCGCTAGCTGCAAAATATAGGATCGATCCTGGGACAACGGCATCATTAATGTTACACGGCACTAGCAGTGTTCCTGCCTAGTCTGCCGGTAACGGTGCTTGAGACCTGAAGTACAATTTAGTTGGCCACGGCACCAGGTGAGAATCTCAGGTGCACTGCTGCACTCAAAGATTCACACCAGAACATAAAAAATGAAAAGTTGAAGAATGACCCGAAGCATAAGGCTTGGGTGAATCCACCTTGTGAACAAAATAACAACAACAAATAAACAATAAAATAATCTAAAAAAAATGATACTTTGGGATCAGAGTTGTGATGAGGTTCACCCGCAATCACCAATTCGTGACTGAGTGTAGTGGTCCGGATCTTACTCCGGTACATTCAATCCCCAACCAGCCAGTACAACACTCACTTTCGCAAATAACACATGATTCTCAAATACACAACACAACATTTAATAACGTTCTGCGAGATTTAAACAGATCCGGCGCTCTCTAGGCGCATAGACAATTGCCCCTCATATGTGGGCAGCATACGGTGTCACACTTTACTGTCGGATAACGCAGCCGACTGAGTCTCCACCGGACTATCTGAACAAGAGATACTACTCGTTTACACACTAAATAGAGCTGCAGGTGATATTCATATACAATTGCTTAGAGAATAAAAAAAAAAAATTATATGCAAACGATCACATTAAAAATACTCGCGACACAAAATACACAAGCACGTTAATTTGCGGTATAAGATTATAGGTGCGAAATACTGCCAAAGTTAATTAACTAAATCTAATAAGCATGCACATGCAGAACCCTGCCCCGCTGACGTTGGTCCTGAACCAAAGTTAAAAGAAACTGTCCCGCCCAGCGGAATTTGTGGCCACACCCTCTCCCTTATTCATGTAAAAAAAAGTAATCAGGAAATGGGCCCTGTAAGAAATTGAAATCTGTATGTGCAGGTATTTCCTCTGAGGTTCAGTCACTCAGCATTACTGCATCTATGTCCATGCAGCTTTGGGTGTCGGGATGGCACAAGTTCGCAGATGTGCGAAGAAAGAAAAAGGAAATATTCATCTACTTACAGTTTCGTGACTTTGCTGTGCAAATCCGTTGTGCATCACATAATATCACTCGACAAAAAAACACGCACACAGACACTTGCACCATGTGGCAGCACCGATGATTCAACACTTCACTTTGACGCTTGATGTAAATGAAGCACACAATTAAAAATGGTAATATCACGCCGCACTTTGTTGCAATGATTAGAGTGCACACTGATCTATTCTCGTGACGATTTGAAGGTGGCCGTTAAGCAAAATAGGCCCTCTCACATCTGATGTTGCGGTTTCCAAGATTAATTTTCTCGGCCGAGCGAAATCAGACGTGCTTTTACCTTAAGCGTATATCGGCAACTCAACATTTCACCTGTATATTTGTTAGGTATCGAAGCCACCGCTCTTACGCTCATATTTTTCTTTCGACATGTTTTTATCCCGTCGCACTTACACGTAGTGGCTTCGCTGCTTACGCGACCACACACACGCACACATGGGGCCTCGCTTCGCCCCGTAAGACAAGCGCATCTCTTCACTTCCTCCACAGTAGGGGATGAATGGGGGTGACGATTCCACACTGCAGTGGTTGGCATCCGAACCCGACTTTTGCTTGGCTTCGCTTCTCATTGGAATGACCACTGTCCACTCGCAGACTTCTTAATTCCCCTGTAACTTGGCTTTCATTAGGTCAAACAGTCGCTGAGTTCCATTACGCTCCAGCCTAGAAATTTCTGCTTTATCCTGCGGATTTAGGCATTCTGCTGTCTTTATGGCAAACTGGCATCTCCAGCTGCCTCGAGTTGTCTCCATTTCTTACCAAATGCGGGGAGGTTTGCTGCTTCATTTTTCCCAATTCATTTTTTTGTAGATCCAAGGCATCCAGCCTTTCACATCGGAGAGCGCACAGACAACTCAACTTTCTTCCTTATTTTCATGCCAAGTGCGAACTCTTATTTTTCTGCACGGACCACACAGAGAGCAATTGTTCTCGAAAATGCCCCAAACAATCGACGAATTTACGATTATTCGCTAAACCTTTCGTCCCCTATCTTCATTCATTCCTACTCAAGTGGCTCATTCGATACGTATTCCTCTTTCCCTTTCCGTGTTGCATAGGCTGCCCGTCAGCTGCGCCCTGATATTTATGACCTAACAGAGCTATTCTGAGACCACCCAGCCAGAGAGAGAATTCTTCGCCTCTTTTCTTTTCCAAACCCCCAGATAAAACTTTATCTGCTGTTTACACTTTTAAACTCCAATCAAGCCTCGAACATAATTAATACTTAATTAATTTCACACATCAACCACGCCCATTAATTACTAAATTAATGGCGGGGGTGGGTCGTAACATCGGCCCCTAATCAAGAAATCCAGAAGCCCTCTTCTGGGCCTATCGCTTTGCTCTTATCAATTTCCAGAGCAACCATTGAGTGCTACATTTTCCCACAGGTAGAAACAATTTAAAATGGCAAAAATATTGCGTTTCATGCCTTCAAGAGCATTGGAGCGACTTCCCAATTATCCCGCAATTTTGTTAATTAATTTAGAGAACATCCGAAAGAAAAAACAACGTAAATGAGAAATAAATAAAAAAACTGAACTGTAAAAGAACATGTGAGTCTGCCGAACTGTGATTCCTAGCTGCCTCATACAATACGCGACATGGCGGACAAATTTTAGAGTTTTCTTCAGGTTTTAGGAGGGGGGGTGTCCACTGTAACATTCCATCCCCCCATGAAAGAAAAAAAAAAAAGGGATGACTGGATGAAGTTTATTCATCCAATCATTCTATTTTTTTTTTTTTTTAACTGTAAACACTCAACCCTTTCCCACCGTCGCAAGGCACCTAATTCCGGATTTAAGTGCCCTGAGAGCGGAAGGAAAGTTTAAGGATTTCATCACACGTTCATTGCTACCCGTCGAGATATGCGGAAAGAAAGTTTAAATATGAGGCATAGCTTCGAGAATCCACGAGTTCCACAGATCTCTCACGTTCGATGCTCCTACGCCCGCGAAATGATTGGAGGACTTTTGACCTGGCTTCCCTGCACTCGTAAGGGATCCACAATCATGCGGGTTCGCGCTGCAAAGGGTTCGGTTTCTGCCCTCAGCTCATCGCTATCAGATAGAAATTCAGCAGCTCTCTCCCGAAATTTAGATTTTGCAATCGCGAGTTTAGTTTGCTCACTCCATCTATCCACCATCGCTACACTTTCGACATCCTGAAAAAAGTGTTTAGCACGATACAGCGGATCAGTGCCTGTAAATAGCCTCAACATGTTTATGCATCCCGCTATTTGCTCACCGTAAACCATAGGTGCGGCTAAAGCTGTTTGTCTCAGCTGTGATGTACCCGCTGTACTTGTAACAGGTGTACTCTCTTCCGGAACAATTGCAGCCCCAGTGCTCACATGTTCTCCGTCAGAGTGACCACCAGAATCATCTGAATCCATGTGACTCGCAGATGACGATTTTTTCGTGTTAGCCATTTTGTTTTTCTTACCCACTAAAATTATGGCAGTTCTTAGAAAACAGCTTAAGGCTTACTTAATGCTAAATTATACAAAATTCGCACCGAACAAAACTAAATAAAAATAGTAATGGCAGTCAATTCGCACTTATTTTACGAACATGAGTGTTGTTCCGCTAGCTGCAAAATATAGGATCGATCCTGGGACAACGGCATCATTAATGTTACACGGCACTAGCAGTGTTCCTGCCTAGTCTGCCGGTAACGGTGCTTGAGACCTGAAGTACAATTTAGTTGGCCACGGCACCAGGTGAGAATCTCAGGTGCACTGCTGCACTCAAAGATTCACACCAGAACATAAAAAATGAAAAGTTGAAGAATGACCCGAAGCATAAGGCTTGGGTGAATCCACCTTGTGAACAAAATAACAACAACAAATAAACAATAAAATAATCTAAAAAAAATGATACTTTGGGATCAGAGTTGTGATGAGGTTCACCCGCAATCACCAATTCGTGACTGAGTGTAGTGGTCCGGATCTTACTCCGGTACATTCAATCCCCAACCAGCCAGTACAACACTCACTTTCGCAAATAACACATGATTCTCAAATACACAACACAACATTTAATAACGTTCTGCGAGATTTAAACAGATCCGGCGCTCTCTAGGCGCATAGACAATTGCCCCTCATATGTGGGCAGCATACGGTGTCACACTTTACTGTCGGATAACGCAGCCGACTGAGTCTCCACCGGACTATCTGAACAAGAGATACTACTCGTTTACACACTAAATAGAGCTGCAGGTGATATTCATATACAATTGCTTAGAGAATAAAAAAAAAATTATATGCAAACGATCACATTAAAAATACTCGCGACACAAAATACACAAGCACGTTAATTTGCGGTATAAGATTATAGGTGCGAAATACTGCCAAAGTTAATTAACTAAATCTAATAAGCATGCACATGCAGAACCCTGCCCCGCTGACGTTGGTCCTGAACCAAAGTTAAAAGAAACTGTCCCGCCCAGCGGAATTTGTGGCCACACCCTCTCCCTTATTCATGTAAAAAAAAGTAATCAGGAAATGGGCCCTGTAAGAAATTGAAATCTGTATGTGCAGGTATTTCCTCTGAGGTTCAGTCACTCAGCATTACTGCATCTATGTCCATGCAGCTTTGGGTGTCGGGATGGCACAAGTTCGCAGATGTGCGAAGAAAGAAAAAGGAAATATTCATCTACTTACAGTTTCGTGACTTTGCTGTGCAAATCCGTTGTGCATCACATAATATCACTCGACAAAAAAAAACACGCACACAGACACTTGCACCATGTGGCAGCACCGATGATTCAACACTTCACTTTGACGCTTGATGTAAATGAAGCACACAATTAAAAATGGTAATATCACGCCGCACTTTGTTGCAATGATTAGAGTGCACACTGATCTATTCTCGTGACGATTTGAAGGTGGCCGTTAAGCAAAATAGGCCCTCTCACATCTGATGTTGCGGTTTCCAAGATTAATTTTCTCGGCCGAGCGAAATCAGACGTGCTTTTACCTTAAGCGTATATCGGCAACTCAACATTTCACCTGTATATTTGTTAGGTATCGAAGCCACCGCTCTTACGCTCATATTTTTCTTTCGACATGTTTTTATCCCGTCGCACTTACACGTAGTGGCTTCGCTGCTTACGCGACCACACACACGCACACATGGGGCCTCGCTTCGCCCCGTAAGACAAGCGCATCTCTTCACTTCCTCCACAGTAGGGGATGAATGGGGGTGACGATTCCACACTGCAGTGGTTGGCATCCGAACCCGACTTTTGCTTGGCTTCGCTTCTCATTGGAATGACCACTGTCCACTCGCAGACTTCTTAATTCCCCTGTAACTTGGCTTTCATTAGGTCAAACAGTCGCTGAGTTCCATTACGCTCCAGCCTAGAAATTTCTGCTTTATCCTGCGGATTTAGGCATTCTGCTGTCTTTATGGCAAACTGGCATCTCCAGCTGCCTCGAGTTGTCTCCATTTCTTACCAAATGCGGGGAGGTTTGCTGCTTCATTTTTCCCAATTCATTTTTTTGTAGATCCAAGGCATCCAGCCTTTCACATCGGAGAGCGCACAGACAACTCAACTTTCTTCCTTATTTTCATGCCAAGTGCGAACTCTTATTTTTCTGCACGGACCACACAGAGAGCAATTGTTCTCGAAAATGCCCCAAACAATCGACGAATTTACGATTATTCGCTAAACCTTTCGTCCCCTATCTTCATTCATTCCTACTCAAGTGGCTCATTCGATACGTATTCCTCTTTCCCTTTCCGTGTTGCATAGGCTGCCCGTCAGCTGCGCCCTGATATTTATGACCTAACAGAGCTATTCTGAGACCACCCAGCCAGAGAGAGAATTCTTCGCCTCTTTTCTTTTCCAAACCCCCAGATAAAACTTTATCTGCTGTTTACACTTTTAAACTCCAATCAAGCCTCGAACATAATTAATACTTAATTAATTTCACACATCAACCACGCCCATTAATTACTAAATTAATGGCGGGGGTGGGTCGTAACATCGGCCCCTAATCAAGAAATCCAGAAGCCCTCTTCTGGGCCTATCGCTTTGCTCTTATCAATTTCCAGAGCAACCATTGAGTGCTACATTTTCCCACAGGTAGAAACAATTTAAAATGGCAAAAATATTGCGTTTCATGCCTTCAAGAGCATTGGAGCGACTTCCCAATTATCCCGCAATTTTGTTAATTAATTTAGAGAACATCCGAAAGAAAAACAACGTAAATGAGAAATAAATAAAAAAAACTGAACTGTAAAAGAACATGTGAGTCTGCCGAACTGTGATTCCTAGCTGCCTCATACAATACGCGACATGGCGGACAAATTTTAGAGTTTTCTTCAGGTTTTAGGAGGGGGGTGTCCACTGTAACATTCCATCCCCCATGAAAGAAAAAAAAAAGGGATGACTGGATGAAGTTTATTCATCCAATCATTCTATTTTTTTTTTTTTAACTGTAAACACTCAACCCTTTCCCACCGTCGCAAGGCACCTAATTCCGGATTTAAGTGCCCTGAGAGCGGAAGGAAAGTTTAAGGATTTCATCACACGTTCATTGCTACCCGTCGAGATATGCGGAAAGAAAGTTTAAATATGAGGCATAGCTTCGAGAATCCACGAGTTCCACAGATCTCTCACGTTCGATGCTCCTACGCCCGCGAAATGATTGGAGGACTTTTGACCTGGCTTCCCTGCACTCGTAAGGGATCCACAATCATGCGGGTTCGCGCTGCAAAGGGTTCGGTTTCTGCCCTCAGCTCATCGCTATCAGATAGAAATTCAGCAGCTCTCTCCCGAAATTTAGATTTTGCAATCGCGAGTTTAGTTTGCTCACTCCATCTATCCACCATCGCTACACTTTCGACATCCTGAAAAAAGTGTTTAGCACGATACAGCGGATCAGTGCCTGTAAATAGCCTCAACATGTTTATGCATCCCGCTATTTGCTCACCGTAAACCATAGGTGCGGCTAAAGCTGTTTGTCTCAGCTGTGATGTACCCGCTGTACTTGTAACAGGTGTACTCTCTTCCGGAACAATTGCAGCCCCAGTGCTCACATGTTCTCCGTCAGAGTGACCACCAGAATCATCTGAATCCATGTGACTCGCAGATGACGATTTTTTCGTGTTAGCCATTTTGTTTTTCTTACCCACTAAAATTATGGCAGTTCTTAGAAAAACAGCTTAAGGCTTACTTAATGCTAAATTATACAAAATTCGCACCGAACAAAACTAAATAAAAATAGTAATGGCAGTCAATTCGCACTTATTTTACGAACATGAGTGTTGTTCCGCTAGCTGCAAAATATAGGATCGATCCTGGGACAACGGCATCATTAATGTTACACGGCACTAGCAGTGTTCCTGCCTAGTCTGCCGGTAACGGTGCTTGAGACCTGAAGTACAATTTAGTTGGCCACGGCACCAGGTGAGAATCTCAGGTGCACTGCTGCACTCAAAGATTCACACCAGAACATAAAAAATGAAAAGTTGAAGAATGACCCGAAGCATAAGGCTTGGGTGAATCCACCTTGTGAACAAAATAACAACAACAAATAAACAATAAAATAATCTAAAAAAATGATACTTTGGGATCAGAGTTGTGATGAGGTTCACCCGCAATCACCAATTCGTGACTGAGTGTAGTGGTCCGGATCTTACTCCGGTACATTCAATCCCCAACCAGCCAGTACAACACTCACTTTCGCAAATAACACATGATTCTCAAATACACAACACAACATTTAATAACGTTCTGCGAGATTTAAACAGATCCGGCGCTCTCTAGGCGCATAGACAATTGCCCCTCATATGTGGGCAGCATACGGTGTCACACTTTACTGTCGGATAACGCAGCCGACTGAGTCTCCACCGGACTATCTGAACAAGAG
Source organism: Macrothele yani (assembly GCA_039090855.1). Taxonomy (NCBI): domain Eukaryota; kingdom Metazoa; phylum Arthropoda; class Arachnida; order Araneae; family Macrothelidae; genus Macrothele; species Macrothele yani. The sequence continues at coordinate 153,102,626 of CM077027.1, read as the reverse complement.
ATACTACTCGTTTACACACTAAATAGAGCTGCAGGTGATATTCATATACAATTGCTTAGAGAATAAAAAAAAAAAATTATATGCAAACGATCACATTAAAAATACTCGCGACACAAAATACACAAGCACGTTAATTTGCGGTATAAGATTATAGGTGCGAAATACTGCCAAAGTTAATTAACTAAATCTAATAAGCATGCACATGCAGAACCCTGCCCCGCTGACGTTGGTCCTGAACCAAAGTTAAAAGAAACTGTCCCGCCCAGCGGAATTTGTGGCCACACCCTCTCCCTTATTCATGTAAAAAAGTAATCAGGAAATGGGCCCTGTAAGAAATTGAAATCTGTATGTGCAGGTATTTCCTCTGAGGTTCAGTCACTCAGCATTACTGCATCTATGTCCATGCAGCTTTGGGTGTCGGGATGGCACAAGTTCGCAGATGTGCGAAGAAAGAAAAAGGAAATATTCATCTACTTACAGTTTCGTGACTTTGCTGTGCAAATCCGTTGTGCATCACATAATATCACTCGACAAAAAAAAACACGCACACAGACACTTGCACCATGTGGCAGCACCGATGATTCAACACTTCACTTTGACGCTTGATGTAAATGAAGCACACAATTAAAAATGGTAATATCACGCCGCACTTTGTTGCAATGATTAGAGTGCACACTGATCTATTCTCGTGACGATTTGAAGGTGGCCGTTAAGCAAAATAGGCCCTCTCACATCTGATGTTGCGGTTTCCAAGATTAATTTTCTCGGCCGAGCGAAATCAGACGTGCTTTTACCTTAAGCGTATATCGGCAACTCAACATTTCACCTGTATATTTGTTAGGTATCGAAGCCACCGCTCTTACGCTCATATTTTTCTTTCGACATGTTTTTATCCCGTCGCACTTACACGTAGTGGCTTCGCTGCTTACGCGACCACACACACGCACACATGGGGCCTCGCTTCGCCCCGTAAGACAAGCGCATCTCTTCACTTCCTCCACAGTAGGGGATGAATGGGGGTGACGATTCCACACTGCAGTGGTTGGCATCCGAACCCGACTTTTGCTTGGCTTCGCTTCTCATTGGAATGACCACTGTCCACTCGCAGACTTCTTAATTCCCCTGTAACTTGGCTTTCATTAGGTCAAACAGTCGCTGAGTTCCATTACGCTCCAGCCTAGAAATTTCTGCTTTATCCTGCGGATTTAGGCATTCTGCTGTCTTTATGGCAAACTGGCATCTCCAGCTGCCTCGAGTTGTCTCCATTTCTTACCAAATGCGGGGAGGTTTGCTGCTTCATTTTTCCCAATTCATTTTTTTGTAGATCCAAGGCATCCAGCCTTTCACATCGGAGAGCGCACAGACAACTCAACTTTCTTCCTTATTTTCATGCCAAGTGCGAACTCTTATTTTTCTGCACGGACCACACAGAGAGCAATTGTTCTCGAAAATGCCCCAAACAATCGACGAATTTACGATTATTCGCTAAACCTTTCGTCCCCTATCTTCATTCATTCCTACTCAAGTGGCTCATTCGATACGTATTCCTCTTTCCCTTTCCGTGTTGCATAGGCTGCCCGTCAGCTGCGCCCTGATATTTATGACCTAACAGAGCTATTCTGAGACCACCCAGCCAGAGAGAGAATTCTTCGCCTCTTTTCTTTCCAAACCCCCAGATAAAACTTTATCTGCTGTTTACACTTTTAAACTCCAATCAAGCCTCGAACATAATTAATACTTAATTAATTTCACACATCAACCACGCCCATTAATTACTAAATTAATGGCGGGGGTGGGTCGTAACATCGGCCCCTAATCAAGAAATCCAGAAGCCCTCTTCTGGGCCTATCGCTTTGCTCTTATCAATTTCCAGAGCAACCATTGAGTGCTACATTTTCCCACAGGTAGAAACAATTTAAAATGGCAAAAATATTGCGTTTCATGCCTTCAAGAGCATTGGAGCGACTTCCCAATTATCCCGCAATTTTGTTAATTAATTTAGAGAACATCCGAAAGAAAAAACAACGTAAATGAGAAATAAATAAAAAAACTGAACTGTAAAAGAACATGTGAGTCTGCCGAACTGTGATTCCTAGCTGCCTCATACAATACGCGACATGGCGGACAAATTTTAGAGTTTTCTTCAGGTTTTAGGAGGGGGGGTGTCCACTGTAACATTCCATCCCCCCATGAAAGAAAAAAAAAAGGGATGACTGGATGAAGTTTATTCATCCAATCATTCTATTTTTTTTTTTTTTTTAACTGTAAACACTCAACCCTTTCCCACCGTCGCAAGGCACCTAATTCCGGATTTAAGTGCCCTGAGAGCGGAAGGAAAGTTTAAGGATTTCATCACACGTTCATTGCTACCCGTCGAGATATGCGGAAAGAAAGTTTAAATATGAGGCATAGCTTCGAGAATCCACGAGTTCCACAGATCTCTCACGTTCGATGCTCCTACGCCCGCGAAATGATTGGAGGACTTTTGACCTGGCTTCCCTGCACTCGTAAGGGATCCACAATCATGCGGGTTCGCGCTGCAAAGGGTTCGGTTTCTGCCCTCAGCTCATCGCTATCAGATAGAAATTCAGCAGCTCTCTCCCGAAATTTAGATTTTGCAATCGCGAGTTTAGTTTGCTCACTCCATCTATCCACCATCGCTACACTTTCGACATCCTGAAAAAAGTGTTTAGCACGATACAGCGGATCAGTGCCTGTAAATAGCCTCAACATGTTTATGCATCCCGCTATTTGCTCACCGTAAACCATAGGTGCGGCTAAAGCTGTTTGTCTCAGCTGTGATGTACCCGCTGTACTTGTAACAGGTGTACTCTCTTCCGGAACAATTGCAGCCCCAGTGCTCACATGTTCTCCGTCAGAGTGACCACCAGAATCATCTGAATCCATGTGACTCGCAGATGACGATTTTTTCGTGTTAGCCATTTTGTTTTTCTTACCCACTAAAATTATGGCAGTTCTTAGAAAACAGCTTAAGGCTTACTTAATGCTAAATTATACAAAATTCGCACCGAACAAAACTAAATAAAAATAGTAATGGCAGTCAATTCGCACTTATTTTACGAACATGAGTGTTGTTCCGCTAGCTGCAAAATATAGGATCGATCCTGGGACAACGGCATCATTAATGTTACACGGCACTAGCAGTGTTCCTGCCTAGTCTGCCGGTAACGGTGCTTGAGACCTGAAGTACAATTTAGTTGGCCACGGCACCAGGTGAGAATCTCAGGTGCACTGCTGCACTCAAAGATTCACACCAGAACATAAAAAATGAAAAGTTGAAGAATGACCCGAAGCATAAGGCTTGGGTGAATCCACCTTGTGAACAAAATAACAACAACAAATAAACAATAAAATAATCTAAAAAAAATGATACTTTGGGATCAGAGTTGTGATGAGGTTCACCCGCAATCACCAATTCGTGACTGAGTGTAGTGGTCCGGATCTTACTCCGGTACATTCAATCCCCAACCAGCCAGTACAACACTCACTTTCGCAAATAACACATGATTCTCAAATACACAACACAACATTTAATAACGTTCTGCGAGATTTAAACAGATCCGGCGCTCTCTAGGCGCATAGACAATTGCCCCTCATATGTGGGCAGCATACGGTGTCACACTTTACTGTCGGATAACGCAGCCGACTGAGTCTCCACCGGACTATCTGAACAAGAGATACTACTCGTTTACACACTAAATAGAGCTGCAGGTGATATTCATATACAATTGCTTAGAGAATAAAAAAATTATATGCAAACGATCACATTAAAAATACTCGCGACACAAAATACACAAGCACGTTAATTTGCGGTATAAGATTATAGGTGCGAAATACTGCCAAAGTTAATTAACTAAATCTAATAAGCATGCACATGCAGAACCCTGCCCCGCTGACGTTGGTCCTGAACCAAAGTTAAAAGAAACTGTCCCGCCCAGCGGAATTTGTGGCCACACCCTCTCCCTTATTCATGTAAAAAAAAGTAATCAGGAAATGGGCCCTGTAAGAAATTGAAATCTGTATGTGCAGGTATTTCCTCTGAGGTTCAGTCACTCAGCATTACTGCATCTATGTCCATGCAGCTTTGGGTGTCGGGATGGCACAAGTTCGCAGATGTGCGAAGAAAGAAAAAGGAAATATTCATCTACTTACAGTTTCGTGACTTTGCTGTGCAAATCCGTTGTGCATCACATAATATCACTCGACAAAAAAAAACACGCACACAGACACTTGCACCATGTGGCAGCACCGATGATTCAACACTTCACTTTGACGCTTGATGTAAATGAAGCACACAATTAAAAATGGTAATATCACGCCGCACTTTGTTGCAATGATTAGAGTGCACACTGATCTATTCTCGTGACGATTTGAAGGTGGCCGTTAAGCAAAATAGGCCCTCTCACATCTGATGTTGCGGTTTCCAAGATTAATTTTCTCGGCCGAGCGAAATCAGACGTGCTTTTACCTTAAGCGTATATCGGCAACTCAACATTTCACCTGTATATTTGTTAGGTATCGAAGCCACCGCTCTTACGCTCATATTTTTCTTTCGACATGTTTTTATCCCGTCGCACTTACACGTAGTGGCTTCGCTGCTTACGCGACCACACACACGCACACATGGGGCCTCGCTTCGCCCCGTAAGACAAGCGCATCTCTTCACTTCCTCCACAGTAGGGGATGAATGGGGGTGACGATTCCACACTGCAGTGGTTGGCATCCGAACCCGACTTTTGCTTGGCTTCGCTTCTCATTGGAATGACCACTGTCCACTCGCAGACTTCTTAATTCCCCTGTAACTTGGCTTTCATTAGGTCAAACAGTCGCTGAGTTCCATTACGCTCCAGCCTAGAAATTTCTGCTTTATCCTGCGGATTTAGGCATTCTGCTGTCTTTATGGCAAACTGGCATCTCCAGCTGCCTCGAGTTGTCTCCATTTCTTACCAAATGCGGGGAGGTTTGCTGCTTCATTTTTCCCAATTCATTTTTTTGTAGATCCAAGGCATCCAGCCTTTCACATCGGAGAGCGCACAGACAACTCAACTTTCTTCCTTATTTTCATGCCAAGTGCGAACTCTTATTTTTCTGCACGGACCACACAGAGAGCAATTGTTCTCGAAAATGCCCCAAACAATCGACGAATTTACGATTATTCGCTAAACCTTTCGTCCCCTATCTTCATTCATTCCTACTCAAGTGGCTCATTCGATACGTATTCCTCTTTCCCTTTCCGTGTTGCATAGGCTGCCCGTCAGCTGCGCCCTGATATTTATGACCTAACAGAGCTATTCTGAGACCACCCAGCCAGAGAGAGAATTCTTCGCCTCTTTTCTTTCCAAACCCCCAGATAAAACTTTATCTGCTGTTTACACTTTTAAACTCCAATCAAGCCTCGAACATAATTAATACTTAATTAATTTCACACATCAACCACGCCCATTAATTACTAAATTAATGGCGGGGGTGGGTCGTAACATCGGCCCCTAATCAAGAAATCCAGAAGCCCTCTTCTGGGCCTATCGCTTTGCTCTTATCAATTTCCAGAGCAACCATTGAGTGCTACATTTTCCCACAGGTAGAAACAATTTAAAATGGCAAAAATATTGCGTTTCATGCCTTCAAGAGCATTGGAGCGACTTCCCAATTATCCCGCAATTTTGTTAATTAATTTAGAGAACATCCGAAAGAAAAAACAACGTAAATGAGAAATAAATAAAAAAACTGAACTGTAAAAGAACATGTGAGTCTGCCGAACTGTGATTCCTAGCTGCCTCATACAATACGCGACATGGCGGACAAATTTTAGAGTTTTCTTCAGGTTTTAGGAGGGGGGGGTGTCCACTGTAACACTGCCCTTCTTGACTTCATTTTCTTATAAAAGGTACACGACACCAAGTAAGTTTTGTGGGTTTAGCCGTTTTGGTGATTTTTAAAGCCCAATTTCTTTTCAAGTGCTTTTTTTCCAAATGTTGTAACCTCGCTGAGATAAGGTGACCTCATGTTTTTCGTCGTCCGACAAAAACACTCTACACGGAAAACAAAAGACGGAATCTCTCTTTATACTATATGCAAGCCATGGAAATATGTTATGCTAATATGTCTGGAAGCTTCTTTGTTCTTTACTGTATTTTTTTTTTTGTGGGAACTGTTTTAATATAGGCTGTTTGGGTTGATCCGAAAGTGAAGTTGCTATTTCAAGCTCTCCGAGTTCAACATTTTTTGTCTTGCTACCATTTGGTTTATTTTCACAAGCATTGCGTTCATAAAAATTTTCCATTGAATAATTACAAGCACTTAAAGAATCCTAGTTGATTCCTAATGATTCACTACACGCTGCTGATGAAGTTGAAGCCGTCTGATAATCATTATTCGCTTTGTAGGCATTATCGCATAATTTACCTTTTTTCTCCTGATTAACTAACACTTGTTCGAAAAAATCATGGATTGACCGTTTTGCGGACATGTTATTTCAAACTTTGGTTTGGGAAGAAATACCTCACTTTCATGTATCACGCACAATACGTGTAAAAAAATAAATCAAGCAGGAAATATTAGATTTTCCACCAGAACGAGAAAGAAAACGAGTGTAACTAGAAACTAGCCAAGAGAAATTTCGTTCACCTTCTGGTGGTGACTGACGCCGATCACTGCCTGCTGTTTTCGACGAGCGTGATAACGTCCACTACTTGTCTTGGACTGCGAGTGCGTCAGGGCGGTGATGGATTTGGCAGAGTGATGCGTATTCAACTTTTCAACCCAGTAGCATGAGCCACGGCATCGGATTGACGATAATCTTTGAACTTCCGGCCGGTCTTCGACATCTGTGCGCCAAAGAGGAAGACCAACATGCAAGAAAGGTTTCCCATCTGAGTCATGCATCGTGGTTGACATAATTGCATAATGCCACCCTTCACCCATTACCACAGAAAAACATGCAGCTCCGATAGTAAAGTGTACTACATTTTCTTCATTTATCCAAAAAAATCTGTGTGTGTGTGTGTGTGTGACGGGGGGGGGGGACTCTCACCACAGCCCCCCCCCCTGGCGCCTTCTGTAACATGGAGACCCCTCCATGTTACAGAAGGTAATCACCAACACATCGGGAGTCACAGCCCCGTGACTTGTTGTGATACACTTTCCCTTTCAGCATGCCCCCATAAGAAGAAATCCGGTGGGGTAAGATCAGGCGACCTTGGTGGCCAAAGTTCTTTAAAAAGGGCACGATCTTCAAAAAGGAAACAATTTCAGCCATGCTGACATTGAAGTTGTGGCATGTAGCGCCATCCTGCTGAAAATAGCCAGCACGGATTTCCATGTCGCCCAGATGATTCACAAACTCATGGAAGATTTCCATGTAGACTGCGGAAGAAGATTGGACCAATAATGCTGCGTAAGATTGGACCACACTCCATTTTTTCATCATGAAGAGGTGTCTCATGCAGGGTGTAAGGATTCTCACTAGTCCAAACACGGCTATTCTAGGAATTGACGTGCCCACTTAGGTGGAACCACGCCTTGTCCGAGAACCACTTGTAGTCTAGTATTCCCGGAAGTGCATTGACAAACTGCTTGAACCAATGGCAGTAATTCAGTCCCTTCTGTTCGTCAGTTTACTCAAGGACTTCTGTGGGGAGGCCAGCAGTCTGCTTTTCACTTCCTGCACCATGGCTTCTGGAAGTTTCGGACGTTCTCCTTCGTGGACATTTGACAATATTCCCGTGGTTTCCAGTTTCTTCGCCAGACTCTGAACTTCGGGAAGTGAAGGCCGATAGCGTGTTTGCTGTCTTCGGTAGTTCGCTGACCATGCTTCTCATATGCCAAGGTATGTCCGTGCGTAATTTCACTGAATAACGTCCATTAGTTTGCGAATTATAAGGAAAAATCAGGGTCCGAGAGCAGGGAAACACCCTGTATATATTCAAATGTTCTTCAGTTACATACGTCGATGGTGTTTAGAGATAGGACCTATCGTATGAAACACTCAATAGGTCATAATCTTACGGGGTTTTTTCATGTTACATGTAAAAGCCCCTAACGCTCAGCATTGACCGTTTCACCAGGTTTGAGCAATTCATAATGTATGGCACCGCGCTGATCCCCACCATATGCACAGCAACAACTTCCTGGCATGGATATTCGGTCTGGCGGTACTGGTGGTAGGCTGACCTGGATAAACCCACGAATTGCACCGCTTAGGATTATCGTAGAGGATCCACTTCTCATCACAGGTCAAAATCTTGTGGAAGAAATCCTTCTTCTTGAATCTGGAGACCAAGGACACAGCAACATCGTAGTGCCTAGACTTGTTCGCAGCTGTGAGTTGGTGGGGCACCCAACGGCTCTCCTTGAGAATCCGTCTAAGCTTGTGCAGGCGCTTTGCAATGGCGAGCTCTGACTGTGTGCGACAGGGATGCGCATCCAACAGTTGTTCCAGTTCCTCATCGTCAACTTTCTGTGGCTGTCCCGGACGTTGTGCATCACGGAGATCGAAATTTCCCTGCTTAAACCGCTGGAACCACTTCTTACACGTACTGTAGGACACAGAAGCCTCACCCAAAGCAGCACAGATCATATGCTGGACTTCTGCGGCACATTTTTTCAGCTGAAGTGACTGAAATGTTGCTTCTCGAACGACATTGATTTCACCGTCAACTTTCGTCCCTTCTGTCACTACAGCTGTGAGCGGTTACGGTTGCCTGGAAAGCTGTTGGATGGCGCTGCAATCAGCCATTATCGCACACAGCTATTTGCATTTGCCGACGTTCTATGATCGTTTGCGCTTGGAGTCCGAGAATTAAGTTGCACACCTAATATTAAAATGGTATAATAGCTGAAACATATGGATCACTATTCTATTAGCGTAACAAAAATCTGTAGTGGCCTTCACTGGACTTTCTCATACATAAACTGAGATGCGAAGCTGCACAGCAAAATCAAAAAGGTGCGATGGTAACTCCCACATTCGGTTCCCCCATTTTTACCAAAGCCTAATGATTACATGAATACATAAAAAAGCTGGACTAAATAATAAATTTCGTGTTGATAACTGCCTTAGTAACTAAAATTAAAAAGTAGATCATTGTTAAAAATTGTTTGTCACAATTTTTTTTTCATAAAATACAGTGATCTTTAATTATTACATTTTTCGTATATCGGGCCCCTTCGACTGAGGGGCCCGGGGCAATTGCCCCTTTTGCCCCCCTATAAATTCGCCTCTGCTTACGGTACTGGCTCTCTTCCTTCCCTGGAGCCAGTGGCCCTAAATTAGGGACGGGTGACTGTTTATAGCCCATTGAGTTGCCACGGTGGTCGTTAAATCTCCAATAAAAGAAAAAAAAAATTGCTATTGTGTGACTACTAATAGCTCTTAGATTTGCTCAGGGTGGTCGTTAACCCCCCACCCCCAACACCAACACCACCAAAAAGAAAAAAAAAATGTCATGCACTGAAATTTGGAAACGAGTTCTGTATTGACTTTTCCTTCCTGCCTTAGATCTTTTTAACTGCCTTTAGAAGGGATATACAAAAAAAAAAAAAAATCTTCGAAAATTTATTTTGTAATTTAGCTCAACTAAGCAGTTAGCTACCACATTTGTTTGAAACTTTTTTTTATAATATTATTCGTAATCCTGTTACTTTTTTTCTCTGTTATGCTATCAAGGCTGATTCCCCTCACCATCCCTGCCCTCTTCCGTTTTCTGTTTTTTTCGTTTGTGTTAGGATTACAGTCATTCTTCAAGTATTGTGTTTAGAATTCCAGAAATAAAAAAAAAAAAAAAAAATGCTTCGGTGTGAACGAAATTTGGGACAATTGATGCGGTGTCAAGATGGGAGTGTTGTGGGAGATGCAGTTATTCATTTGCGGGGAAATCAAAGAAGCGGCTTTGGGCGCTGTCATTTGGTCCCTGATGTAATTTGTCTTGGAGACTTTTGACTAAGACAAAAATGCGGCTTACAAATCCTCCCCGATGCCTAGCGAGCAGGCTGAAGTAGCCGTTTACGGGTGTTGATGGATCACTTTCGTAAGCTGCGTCTCGTCGGAACTCCGATATAAATGTCTTTTAATGGTTTCTGCCCAGATACACCTTCACTAGACCGCATCATGTACTTAACTGATAGAGACGGGTCCCTTGTGTGAAAGCCTTGTCAGCTCCTAACAAAGACGAAAAATCATCGGCTACCAGAGGGAAAGAGAGGGAGAAAGCATAGTGCTGAAAGGCGTATGTGTGTTGCAGCAATTTCACCTGCTTGCGCTCGACATTTTAAAAATATTTCCTAACTAACGCCTTTCCTGTTTATTTTCGTCTCAGGAATTTGCTATAGTTTGATCTTGTAAAGAAGATTTTGGCCACACTGATATTTATCTCCTGCGAGAGAGAAATCTGAGAAAGACGATGGGATTAAAGCGTCATCGGGATTCCTAACGGATCACGAGATTAAGGCTGTTGTTGATTGAGACGTAGTCTCCGAAGAGCCTTTGTTAAAGAGCTGCAGTCTACCGTGCGGCTCTTAAAAACCAAATTAACGAGTAGTGTTTAATTTATCTAGTATTCCACGAGTGTATATTAATGTCCAACTGAAATAATAAAAATGTGGGATAACGCAGGTCGTCAGCACAAAGTCATGTAAGGTGTTGAACTTTGAATGTATTTTTAATGCGAGGTATTTGAAATGCAGTGTGAGTTCAAAACGATGTCAACTAATACAGAACTGGACTATACACTGTAAAAAAAAAAAATTCACAATTTTTTTTTTAAATTTTAAACGAGCCACTTTCCGTCATTTCTTTCGTGAATTAACGAAGCCTATTTCTGATACAATTCTTTCCGTGAAATAACGGAAAGAAACCTGAATTGCACGGAATTTTCGTACCACCGGTAAATTATGAATTTTCAGAAACCTTTCAGCAATTCCTTTCGTATATTAACGGGAAAAACTCCGTTCTCACTTTTCCCGCATCCGTGTGACGAAAAATTACCGGTAATAAAAGTGATTGGTGAGAATACTTGAGGTTTGATTAACTTTTAAATTTCAATTTTCTGTCGAATTTTGAAGTTCCGTAGCAAGATCGGATATTGTAGATAGCATATCGCATGAATTTTGTTTATTGTGGCACAGGATATTTCTAATTTATTGTACAGATGGTTATACGATGTCTATGCATTAATCTTTGGCCAACTTAAGACGAAAACTATTATAGCTATCAACAGTAAATTTTATATTTAGGATCTTTTTTTTTAGTGAAATGATACTATAAAAAATTACATTTCACCATTTTTAAAGATAACTGAAAGTCATTGTCAGTTTAAAAAAAATGAAGTTGCAAAGCATTTTGTTGCTTTGAAAAATCACGATGAAAAATGCTTAATTTCTGAAAAGTCCTCCTACGGAAAAGCACATTATTACAAACCTATTCATAAAAAAAAATAAGCTCCAACAGAAAATAAGATGACTGAATCACTCGTATTAATGACAAAAAAAAAAAATCACAGTCGCGCGTTTTTTTTTTACGATGTTACGTGACTCGAATTTCCAAGTGCCTGTGGCTCCGTGGTTAAAGGTGTGCGTTATCTGTTCAAACGGCCCTGGTTCAATCTTGACCGAACGAGGGAAAGTGCTGAGAAATGCAAGGTCGTCATTTTTGCGGAATTTCAGTTTAAATATGGAAAAATCTGAAATGGATTTTTCTGAAATAAATGGAGTTTCTGACTGCAGAAAATCTGTGAAAATACGGAAGTTACAGTGAACGGGCACTTTTAAAAACGGAAATGTCTGAAAAACACAGATACCTACCGGCAACCTTGCTGCACGTTATTTTCAGAAATTTTCCGTGAATTTACACTTATTTTTTACAGTGTATGGAAAGGAATGAGCACAGAAAAGTGACACTTGATTCATTCGCAGTAGCACCTTAATAACTTCATATAAAATGAAAACTAGATGAAACAAAAAAACAGTTTTCCGAAAAAGACGTGAATCAGTCTTTTAGAGTAGTCAGTGCCTACCCTGAAAGGGCTTGCTCTATTTCTTTATTGAATATATTCTGAAAGTTTATTTAAAGCAAATTTAATTTCATATCATAATACACTTCGAAACACTGACTTTAACCTGGATTAAACAGTGGGGTGAGGAAAAAAAGTACGATTTATGTTATGAATCAGTGCCGCACCAAGAAACCGAGAGCACTTAACAAAAGTGACAAAATTAAAAACAAAAATAGAAAAATTTACCGCCACCCCGATGGCTAAATGATCTAAGACTCTGAATTGTGACCTATAAGATTATCCAACCCCAGTTCAGAAAGAGTAATTATAAATATGTATTAATGTGTTAATTTCCACGTGGCCTAGTGCTCAACGCTCGTGACTGCCACGGAGGCTCGGGTTCGATCCCAGGCAGGTACGAACGCTCGAGCCACTGACTATCCGCCGTGCGTCGGATGGGCACGTTAAGACCGTCGGGCCCCGGGTACTGGTCCCCCGGCAATAAATAAGGACGTCTTTCTCCCCCTTTCTACCTCGCTTTCGTGTGATTTTCCTATCGGGCACTCTAGCCCAAATCTCCAGGTTTCCTATTTCTAAGGGTTGTTTAAGACCTGGGGTCAGACACTTCCTTCCTAAAATCCTCTCCATATGATCTGATCTGATCTGAATTCCCACGTGAAGTTTTTTTGTTCGCGCTAGTTTTGGGTAGAGCTGACAAAATAAGCCTGCTGGTGTTCGACAACACGCGATAGCCGCATTAGATTCCATGGTGCGTACGCACCTTGAGAACCTTTGCAAAAGTTCATTTTCAAGTCCTTGAATGTACTTGAAAAAGTTAAAGACTCTGTAAATAGTAAATGAATTTTTTGGTTTTATTTTATAAGCACTGATATGAAAGAGCACGTGTAAAGTAGTTGTTTCTGCTGAAAAGTTGTATAGGAGATTTCTGTGCAGTTATCTGATAAAAACTCCAAGCTGATCAAATAGCGCAGAACTTTGTGAACAGCTGGTTCCTTGGCTATAACATCACTACGAAGTAAAATCTCAGCCATGTGAGTAAAGTAAGTGGAATGATGTATGCGCGAATCGTGAGGTGGTTCTGTTGATTGGAACAACGGACACGTTCTCTTGCCAGAGGGTGAATACAAAAATAATGTACCCTTTCAAAATATTCCACAAAATAAAATATTTCGAAAAACACCAAACAGAGGGTAGGGTGTTCAAAGTCAATAAAATAAACCAATACTGTAGTGGTCGAAGTGATGACTTCTGATCATTCCTCCGAAATGGGTCCAGGTTTAAATCGCGTGAGGTATGAATGTTGTGTTTGTTTTACGGCGCTGGCTCTCTCCCTTCCCTGGAACCAGTGGCCCAAAATTAGGGACAGGCGACTGCTTATAGCCCACTGAGTTGCTCACGGTTGTCATTAAATCTCCAATCAGAAAAATAACAAAAATAAATAAATAACATGCAGGTCAGTAAAGGTGTGCCCGTCACAGCTAAGTTTAATAGTTTGAACTTGCTAAAATACCTACCTACTGACCGACCGACAGCACACACATGATAATTTGGTTTTAAAAAGTTCTTGAAAAGTGTTTGAATTAATTTTGCTTGTAAGAGTACGAACCTTTTATTCGGCTTAGAATATAAGTATGCCAAGGTGTTTTGAAATGTATTGTACATGTGTTATGTAAGGGATTATCGTGGTGTGTTAATGAGAGCGACGCGCGCTTAAGGGCTATTTACAGGTATAGCCAAACTGGTTAAAGATTAACTGCGGAACACGATTAAGTGGTGAGTGGAGAAATTCCTAAGTTAAGGAGGAGACGTCTTTGGAAGTCAACGAGGGGCAGACGAACTTTGGTCTAGTGGGTGTAGAGACGTCCATTTTATTGGCGTGTAAAGCGAACGGAACGTTTTTGAAAAGCGTCCGTTGGTTTTGCGTTGGCGGAGGCGTACGGTTGATTTAGAAAGAGGCCGAAATACGTTTGGGTTCATAATACGGACGGGAACGAGTATCAGCGTATCCTGTCATTAACTTCCCAACATAAATCCACCGGCCACGTAGTAAAATCGAATTGAACTATTTGTTACTATTACAAAGAAAAAATCTACCCTCAATATTTTCAAGTGTGTGATTCTGTGCATCAAACGAAATATGACTGCCGCTGAATCGCAACTATTGGGTTGGAAAGAAAGTAATATCTGCAAATGCAAGGCAACAGAAAATGCCAATTACCGTATATACAATTACAAATCAGTCCAAAATGTAGTCGCCATCGTTTACCACGACCTACTACGATCGTCTGAGCAGCTATTGGATACCTACCACCTAGAATTGTGGCGACTTGGACGCAAAGAAGTGAGTAAGTGCGCGTTCGGTATCGTCCCCGTTGGTGAACCGTTGTTCGTCCAGGAAATGCTGCAACGACCGGAAAAGATGGTAGTCGCTTGGGGCAATGTCCAGGAAATAGGTTGGGTGCGGTACCAGCTCACAGCCCAGCTCCTTGGCTTATGACAGGTCACCGTGATGTGTGAGATCTCGTGCCATCATGCTGTAGGAGGACGCCCTTGCGATTCAGCAGTGCTGGTCGTTTAGACGTGAGCGATGCGTGTAGATCGTCCAGCTGACGGCAGTACACATCGGCAGTGACTGTGGTGTTGTCCGGCAGCAGCTCAAAAACCACTGCATCCCGTATATCCCACCAAACAAACAGCAGAATCTTACGAGGGTGTAAGCCGGCTTTGGAGGTTGGCATGGGCTTCTGTTTTGTATCCAACCGCTTTTTCCAGGTGCTGACATTGTCATACAGATCCCATTTTTTGTCACGTGTCACAACGAGGTCCAAAAACGGTTCAGCTTGGTTACATGCAAGAAGGGAAAAGGCGTGTACTCATGCGATTTGCTTTCTGCTCAACTGTGAGATGGAGTACCCAAACTCCCCTCTTGTTCACCTTCCCAAGTTGACGCAGGTGCGTGATAATGCTCGTGTGGGTAGTCCCCAGCTGTTGGACCAACTCCCGGGTGGTCACACGTGGGTCGGTCTCCACTAAAGTCTTCAGCATGTCCATATCCACTGTTGTGGGTCTTCCAGTTTTGGGACGGTCTGGCAAGTCAAAATATTCCTCTCGAACCAACGACTGCACTAACAATGTGATATGGCACTGAAGTACACCCTGGTGATGTTCCTTACAGCACTAGCGGGGATGCTACTGCGACGAAAATCATACAGCATGCAGTGGCGGATGTGCTCCTTGTCCACTTCAATGTTGGGTGGCGCTTACACTCTTCGCCTTCTGACGGCTAACTTCCCACCTGCTGATGTCATGCTGGTATGCTACGCAATCTCAGTGGCCAGTGTGCGGCTTGGCCGGGTCTTCTACTTGGGTACCTCGTCATCGGGCATTAATTTCTTTCCAACCCAATATTTTCATAGACGTAGAGGTAGCGAGTGTCGTTACATTGACCTACTTGAGTACCTCGTCATCGGGCATTAATTTCTTTCCAACCCAATATTTTCATAGACGTAGAGGTAGCGAGTGTCGTTACATTGACCTACTTGAGTACCTCGTCATCGGGCATTAATTTCTTTCCAACCCAATATTTTCATAAACAGACGTAGAGGTAGCGAGGGTCGTTACATTGACCTACTTGGGTACCTCGTCATCGGGCATTAATTTCTTTCCAACCCAATATTTTCATAAAGAGACGTGGAGGTAGCGAGTGTCGTTACATTGACCTCTCGTTCAAGATGAGCCCGTGTTATAGTCTCGCGTCAGAAACGCTGCAGTACTAAATAACTTGCTAGGGTTCCCAGATCTTATTCTGTATTTAGAGACCGAAAAAAAAACGTTATCCCGTTCTTAACAGTGTTTCAAACACATTAATCAGTGCAAATAGCCAGAATTCTGTGCTTTAAACAGCTTGGAGAGTCTGCGACTTGGTGTGGAAAAAAAAAAAAAAAAAAACCGCATCTCTCCTTTCTGGAAAAATAAAAAGTTCAGTATTTAAGGACTAGCCATTCGAAGGTAACTTTAAAACCAAACTTATGGTGCTAGAGCCGTTTTGATGGGGCTCTTATTAAGAAGGAGGGCGTCCTTTTTTTTTTTTTTTTTTCGTTATTTGTGTTTGTTTTTTGTTTTTTTTTTTTGATTGGAGGTTTAACGACCACCGTGAGCAACTCAATGGGCTATAAGCAGTCGCCCGTCCCTAATTTAGGGTCACTGGTTCCAGGGAAGGGAGAGAGCCAGTGCCGTAAGACAAACACAACATCCATGCCTGACCGGGATTCGAACCCGGACCCCTTACGGACAAAGGATCAGAGGCCAGCGCCTTAGACCACTGCGCCACCGGGGCGGCATTTGTGTTTGGAGGCTTTATGTTAACGGTGGGATTTAGGAACCCCATCCGTACCAACAGTGTGGTTAAACTTTTTTAATTTTTTATTTGGAAGTTTAACGACCACCGTGAGCAACTCAATAGGATATAAAAGTCGCTCATCCCTAATTTAGGGCCACTCATTCCAGGGAAGGAAGAGAGCCAGTGCCGTAAGACAAACACAACATCCATGCCTCACCGGGATTCGAACCCATATCCATCAGGAACGAATGGTCATTAGCCAGCGCGTAGACACTGTGCCATCGGGGCAGCGGTTAAGGTGGATCCACCTAAAATCTTTGCCTTGTATTTCCGATGGTCAAACTTCTGCAGCCATTTTCTTCACAATTAATGCGTTCCCAGAGATGAAAATTTGAACATCGATAAAAACAACTTCATATTATAGCCTATTATACTTAATATTTTCTAAAATTTAACCATAATTAAGCAATCCAACATTTGTTTGTCTACTGACGTCATCAATGTACTGGTCGTGCCATCTATTTTCTATTCTGAACACCACCAAAGGAAAAGTTATTGATTTTTAATGTAATTATGGTAAGTTTTAGAAAATATTAAATATACTAGGCTATAATATGAAGTTGTTTTTATCGATGTTCAAATTTTCATTCTTGGAAACGCATTAATTGTGAAGAAAATGACTACAGAAGTTAGCCCGTTGTAAATACAAGGCAAAGATTTTAGGTGGATCCACCTTAAACATGGAGAAGTAAATATACCTGAGATAAATGAGTCGAAGAAGAAACGAAAAGAGTCAAATCAGTGAAACACGTGTTAGTAAAGGGGGTGGGAATGTAAATTATGGATGACAAAGGGGAAACGTAACTTTTGTTGCTATGACAATGATTATAAACAAATATGAGGATATAACTTTTTTTTTTCTTCGTGTGACTTAGCGCAGACGATGCTGTTTTCACAGCCGCTCACTAAAATGCCGCACCGCGCACGTACGTGTGCCCACACGCATACACAAGGAGGTTTTTTGAATATCTAGAGATGCTCATAAATTCTTTCTTTTGGGTTTTCGGGGCCTTCAAATTGTGTTTAAAATTCCGTCCTCTTCGTAAAAATTCATACAGAAGTTCATGAAACTTTCTCCTGATTCTGAGTTTGTTCTTATCAGCTACGTTCTCACATTATGGCGAAAGGAAAGCAACTCACGTAGCTATTATCGAAATAACAAATAATTATATTATATCAAATCATTTCGTTACGTAATATTCCATGAATCCAATGAGCTAATTGCTGAATGGACAAAAACCGCTGTACGATGTTATGGCTGTAGCACTTAAGCATCCACAGCTGAACTAATCTCCATGGTTTTCCTAAACGTTGTGAAGTGTAAAATTTGATTATAAAAATACAATTTTGAAGTCGAATTTCATAGGTTTTACAGATCTCTGACACTGCTAACATCGCATAAGAATACAAATTGGTTTGTGAATCTGTTTATTGGTGTAAATATGACATTAATGGTAAATCAGATAATATCCGAAAACTTGAAAATTTCGTCGTCCTGGAGCGGGATTCGAATCCGTGTCCCTCAGCTAGCGTCAGAGAAAAAATTTGTATTGTTCAATGGTGTAATCTCGTATTTCTTTCGTTGATCGCATATGAAGTTCAAAAATGTAATTTTCGAAAGATTTCTAATATACCGGAAAACCATTGGTCCAAAAAGAGTGCGGTGTTAAATTTCACAGGCATTATTGGATAATTGTTGTATAGCTAGTTAATATAACGTGTGTGTAATATATAAACAATGTGTACCAGTATTGTATATTATAATATATAATATTATATAGTATAATATATAAATATTATGCATTATTTTTTATGAGGTTAGTGTTAATTTTTTTTTCACCTCACGTTCACCCCTGGTTTTTGTCGAGTACTGAACGAGAAATAACTGGAACGAACTATGTACAATTTCCTAATGAACTATGAATAAAACTACGATTCTGTTGGTGTAGGCATTTTACAGCACTAACTACGTGCTACTAAATCGATGATACTGGCATCCCGTTGCTTCCCAGAAATTCTCCTCCCCCCCCTTCACTAAACCACAGTACAGGATGGCCAGTGGGTGGGAAGTAAACTAGGCGAAAGGTTACGAAAAAAAAAATGTATCCATACCTCACCGGGATTCGAACCCTGACTCATCTCGGACGAATGGTCATTAGCCAGCGCAAAAAAAAAAAAAAAAAAAAAAAAGAATTGGTGTACCTACCAACCAAAAAGCGCGTGACCATGTTTGTAGTGATGGACGATTCGTTTACAACGAATGACTTTTCACCGTGAATGGTTCGCTCTCACCGCTGTGATGAAGAGCTCGAGCTCTTTTTGGCAGTTTTACTAGAAGTTCTGTGACCGATCACTCAATCCGCCATTGCTGCGACACTCACTGATATGGCACCAAGTTAAATGTTCTTCCGCCCGCATGAATTCAGAAACGAATTAACAATAGGAAAAGTAATGTCTAGAATTAATATGTGTCAACTTTTATGTGCGTAAGCAATCAACAATCCGCAAAAATAATAGGGAAACTTAAGAATGGAAATGATACGCGAATGCATTTCATCTGAATGATGTGCCCCGTTAGTCCCTGGCCAGCTCGTGGCAAATCATCATGAACGGTAAATGATAAAAAGCTCGCACTGTACACCGATGAACCATCACATTGTGACCTAATAAGCTGGAAGACCCTCTTTAGTCCGCAAATCAGCGGCCACTCGGCGAGACATCGGTTCGATGATGTGACGATAGGTATCCTGCGGTACCTGGTACCAATCGCAAGAGCAGGTTTTCCAGTTACCGTACATTTCGGGGTGGTAGTGATTTATCGCGAACCCGCTTTTCTAAGTCGAACCACAAATGTTCGAATGCGTTCGCGTCAGGTGAATTTGGAGGACAGGGCATAAACAGAAAGTCACCAGTATGTTTCTCGAACGACTCCTTGACGATTCTGACAGTGTGTCATGGCACAGTTTCCTGTAAAATGGCCGTCACCAACAGGGAACGCAGTTGCCATAAATGGGTGAACTTCGTCCGCAACGATGTTCAGATACATGACAGATTTCAGGGATTGTACTATTGGGATAATGGACCCTAAAGTGTACCAAGAAAACATCGCCCACAGTATAACACCGCATCCGCCGGCCTATTTCCGCCCAATAGTGCATCCAGGTGCCATAGCCTTCGTTGGTAATCGGCGTATCCACGGCCGGCCATCTACGTGATGCGCAAGGAATCTAGACCAAGCCATTTTCTTCCAATTATCCATGGTCGAATCTCGATGATCTTGGGCCCATTTCATGCGTTGTTGGCGATAACGTGCAGTAAGTATGAAGACCCTGCTGGGTCTTCGGCTACGCAGGCGCATGCGCAGGAGGCTGCTATGAACTGTGTTTTTTGACACATTGCCCTGATCACCACTATTGTAGCCGCGGGTGATTTGTCGCATTGTGTCCCTGCGGTCGCTGTGAACAATGCGCGACAATCTCCGCTCCCCTCTGGCATCAGTGAGCTGCGGATAACACACGGCAAGACGACAATTTGTTGTTTATCCATCTGTGAACAACTTTTGAAACGTACTCACTACAGCGGCACGTGAACAACCCACAAGCCGCTCCGTTTCCGAGATCGTAGTTCCGAGGTGCCATGCCATCAGGATTTGTCCTTTATCAACCCCTGATAAATCGGCAGCTTTTTCCATTCTGACTCCGAACACTCTACTAACCGATAGCCGGTTCTCGGGTTGTATATACAAACATCACCGGACACCTAGAAAAGAAACACAACATAGCATTTATTGACATACATTAGTACGGTGTCGGTCCATCTTTGGCCTTAATGCATGCACTGACCCTTCGAGACATGCTTTCCACAAAGTTTTGTAACACAGCGATAGGTATGCGCTTCCATTCAGTACACAATGCTGCCCCTAACTGTTACTTAGTAGTTCCAAAACTTCTTATGCGGCGCTCTAATTCATTCCATTGGTGCTCTATGGGATTAAGATCAGGGATATGTGCTGGACAGTCCATACACGACACGGAATTATCGTCAAACCACGCTGTAACAGTCCTGGCTTTATGACTGGGTGCATTATGCTGCTGGTACCAACAAGGCTTGGTCCAATAGTATTGCCACAGAATTGATAGGGCATAATTGTCCAGAATATCAAGATAGACGTGCTATTTAACAGGTTTGTCCATGATAACCAATGGGCCTGGACCATACCACGAAAAACACCCCCACACGAGTACACTTCCAGCTCCAAACTTGACCGTAAGAACAGTACACTGTTGTAAATAGCTTTCCGCAGGCTGCCACCATACCCACACACGGCCATCATACTGATAGATTGTGTATATGGATTCATCAGTCCATAGGATCCGTTTCCATTGATCCTACGGGCCACGATAAATGTTCTTCACACCACGCTAAACGACGAGTTGCATTCAGAGTGGAGATAAAAGGCTTATGAACAGCCGCACGACAACGGTGACCCATGGAATGAAGTTTTCTCTGCGAATGGTACGTGTGCATGTCGAGGTACAAGCATTTTTACTCACCTGTACACTGAGGTCATGTGTATGCGTCGATTAGCTGTAACCACTCTCCTGTGGCTTCGACGTCGTCTGTCGCTGATTTTCTTTGGTCTGCCGGTACGTTTTGCTACTTCAGGCACGCCATGTGTCTTCCACTTATTTAGGACAACCCACAAATATAACAAACCAACAATCTTTCCTTTCGCAAAGTCAATTCTCTTCCGCCGCGACATTTTGACCCAACGTCACAGTAGATATGATCGCGGTCAGCTTCAGGCTTGTTTTTATGCCGTTTGCAGATGTACTGCGCATCTTAACAACGCAGCGGATCCGT
The DNA here is from genome assembly GCA_039090855.1 of Macrothele yani. NCBI lineage: Eukaryota > Metazoa > Arthropoda > Arachnida > Araneae > Macrothelidae > Macrothele > Macrothele yani. The sequence continues at coordinate 153,081,335 of CM077027.1, read as the reverse complement.
TTATTTGCTTTTGAACGGGTGTCCGGTTTCTTTTGTCAATATAGTCTATAGTGTACTGTTAACTTCAGCCGCGCCACCGTTCGGTCCCCAGGCGCGCGTTCCTTTAGGCTTAGGGTGGTCATCGGTGTATTGGTCAGTTTGCCAAAAAGAGCTGTGGCCTTGGAAGCGCAGCGCGGTATCCTTGAAATTAATGATTCACTCAGTGGGCGTAGAATCTGGAAACTGGATCATTCATGAATGACTTTTGCATGGTTGAACTCCCAAGAAGGAATGATTTATGCCATCACTACATGTTAGAGTCACTCACAAACCCCGTTAACAATTTTTCTTCCTTACAATGAAGAGTACATTTCCTTTCATTCTCTCGCTGCGTTAATACACTTCCATAATATCTGATAGATCTCGTTATCTTTGCCGTCTTAATTCATTCCAGAATCGCTGCTCGTTAGAAATTGAATTCAGAAACACGCTGGCGTTACATTGGTTTGTATTCCACAGTTGCTTCAGTATTAGTTTATCGCGGTTATTGATTTCAGTCTGTTGAGAGAATTATTTTAATTATCTAATTTAATTATTTTCCATGATCGGCGTGTTTTAGATTTTATTTTTCGGAATTCCTTGATTGTGAGAACTCCCATCTACGCGTTTAATTCAGTTACCAGGATTGCGGATTAAATTTGTTGCCTTGAGAGACAGCATATTAATTTAAAACAGCGGCATGGAAGAAAACGCACCAGGTGGAATCTGTTCTCTGTAATTCTCGTTGGTATTATTGAATTTCTAGAATATGTATAACTCTGTTGTGCGATTCCATTGAAACTTCGAAATGTTTCAAATTGGCTAATTTATATCTCACAAAATTATTTCCCGAAGCATCAGGCTACAACCCCTTCGTTTTTCGCAGATACTGTGCAAGGAACGTGATGGCTATTGCACTATTGCGACATTCATAATATACTGTGATTGCGCGCAAAATGTACATAGGTAGGATTTTTGTTAATGGCAACAGAATATCTAAAAATAGAGTTTTACATCATTGACTAACCATGAGCAGGTCTGTGACTGTCTACGGAAGTCACCCAAGCCGTCATTAAAGGATTCTTTTTAATGTCGCCAGTGGTTCGCGCCTTGTCATTCGCATTCGTTTTTTTTAAATACATCACTGAAACATCAAAAACCATGACAGGCTGCCGTTTTATCGGAAATCGGACTAGATTTTCGTAGAATTCCGGGACGCCGAGTTGCATTTGGATTAGTCGCCGCAAATGAGCCCGGAGAATTTGGATTAGTCGCCCCTGATGAGGTCGGGTTCTGGAAACAGTGGCCTTGAATAAGGGACGGAGGACTGCTTATAAGACAAAGGTTTGCTTGTGGTGATCGTTAAACCCTCAAATAAAAATATAAAACTATCAGTATGTTATGTAATAAAATATTATATACCCATATCTAGGAATAAATAAATTTCTTTATAGGAGTATTTTTCATCTAAAGCTTTTCCCTAATGAATTAAGCCTGCTTTCCAAGTGAACGAATGTGCTGCCATCTATCGCTTACACCAGTTTTAAATATTTCAGGTCTTCAGTTTTTCCACGGGATTAGTTACACCTATATACAGAAGTTATTTATCCATATCAATATGCTAATTTTTAACTTTAACATTTAATCGTAATGTTTTCCAATATGCAAACAAATAATCAACTGCTGGCTTTTTCTGGAACGTTTGATATACAGCTTGGTCAGATAGGCTTTTTTTTCCCTTAATAAATCAGTTGTCACACTTTTCCCTGCCTTCGGATATATACAAACAAATTTGAAGCTAATTCTTTACACAGTGTGACGTGGTCTAAGCGATGGCCTCTGATCATTCGTCCGAACGGGGTCCGGGTTCGAATCCCGGTGAGGCATGGATGTTGTGTTTGTCTTACGGCACTGGCTCTCTCCCTTCCCTGGAACCAGTGACCCTAAATTAGGGACGGGCGACTGCTTATAGCCCATTGAGTTGCTCACGGTGGTCGTTAAACCTCCAATCAAAAAAAAAAAAATACACAGTGTGACGCATCACAGTTCCTCCCCTTCGGCTTTAAGTGGTGATTGGCTATTTTTTAAAAATAGACGCATGCATTTATGGCATAAATTAATCAAAAAGTAAACTTAATGGGCTTTTTCCATAATGAATAAAGCCTCCGATCCAATAAGATCGGAATCAAGCCTGCTTTCCGCCGCCCCGGTGGCGCAGTGGTCTAAGGCGCTGGCCTCTGATCATTCGTCCGTAAGGGGTCCGGGTTCGAATCCCGGTGAGGCATGGATGTTGTGTTTGTCTTACGGCACTGGCTCTCTCCCTACACTGGAACCAGTGATCCTAAATTAGGGACGGGCGACTGCTTATAGCCCATTGAGTTGCTCACGGTGGTCGTTAAACCTCCAATCAAAAAAAAAAAAAAGCCTGCTTTCCAAGTGAACGAATGTGCTGCCATCTATCGCTTGCACCCGTTTTAAATGTTTCATGTCTTCAGTTTTCCTACGGTAATAACTGAAAATTAATTGAATGTTTAGAATTTTGAATTTCTAAGAAAAAGGCCCTGAGGTGCTTCACGGGTTTACGCGAAAATTCAAACTACCACGTTCAACAGTTCATTGTGTAGTCGACAGACAGACAGACAGACATATTTCCCATTTTGTTATTATAGAACTTGCGACGAAGAAGGTGATGCATATCTGGTTTGTGGTACGTCCGTACACATCTTTTCCTGATGGCATGCAAAGAAGTCCGTACACATCTTTTCCTGATAGCATACAAGAAGTCCGTGTGTGCCTGAACCAAGTGTGTTGAAAAGATGGAGAAATGGAAGATTTTTCTTCAAAAATGCTACACTGGAGGGAGAGAAGTTGCTCAGGTCTTTAAAAATGTTGCACTAGTGATAGTTTTGTTCTTCTGTTGGGCACAATTTCATACACAATTTCTGGCATCTTTTAAGCAGAAATTACGGACATCAACATAACTCTTTCTAATGATTTTCAGTGGCTTCAGCTTTTAGGGCGTAGAGACCTAGAGTTATTGAAAGCACGTAGATCTTAAGTTTTGTCTTCAAATATCATATGTACGCAGTTAGCTTTATTAAAAGTTCTAGTCGTGTATAAGAAGTAAGACAGCGAACTTTATTTCGTAAATCTTGGGTTGCTATTCCAATGATTAGAAGCGAGTGCTGGTTTCTGTTTAGCGGAATTTGCTTCGATTGTTCCGACCGTTAGAAACCGATCTCCACTGTCTCGAAACAGGTAAGGGCGAAACATTTCTTTCTGATTCCTTACCTGAAGACCTTGCTGTCTGCATTCATCGTAATTTGATATACAGTCGGTGTTGGTTTATTTGAATCATCCGCTTGTATAATCAAACTACAGGAAAGGGATTCAAGTAAATAAAAATGAATCCTGTTTTGGTCCATAGGAATCACATTTTGGGTTATAAGAATTAGTATTTATTCGATTAATTTTTTTTTAAAGGATCAATATTTTACAGAATATCTGTAAGATTCGCTAGCCCCTAGGTCTTGAAAATAAATAAATTGTGAATATGCATGTATATGTTCATTCTCACATGGAATTTCTTTGTTCGCGCCATTTTTGCGCAGAGCAGACGAAATCACCATGTTTTTGAAGGCTGTTGCAGTCAAGTACACGCGATTAGCCGCATTACAGTCGGCTTCGTACATAAGTATTTGAAGTTATTGAACTTATCTTGTGTGGCAATGGTATTATATCAAGGATGCATTAATGAGAGAAACGCAAGCTTTAACGGTATTTTTGGGAAGCCCCACGTAAATGAGGATTAACTACGAATATCCGATTAACTGGGCAGTGGAGAATTTTTGAAGTTCTTAAGAGAGAAGGGTCACCTTTGGAAGAGAGAGAGAGAGAGAGAGAGAGAGAGAGAGAGAGAGAGAGAGAGAGAGAGAGAGAGAGATGGGACCTTGGTTTTTCAGAGAGAGGTCGGATCGTGAAAAAATTGGAAATAACGAGACGTTTTCGGAGATCTCTTGGCCATGACGACCCAAGACATTTAATAGACTTAGATGGCGAACCAGGTTCGTATTTTTTTTTTTTTTTTTTTGATTGGAGGTTTAACGACTGCCGTGAGCAACTTAATGGGCTATAAGCAGTCGCCCATCCCTAATTTAGGGTCACTGGTTCCAGGGAAGGGATAGAGCCAGTGCCATAAGACAAACACAACATCCGTGCCTCACCGGGATTCGAACCCGGACCCCTTTCGGACGAATGATCAAAGGCCATCGCTTAGACCACTGCGCCACCGGGGCGACCAGGTTCGTATTTTCGTCGCGTAGCAGCGACGTCGGTGTAAGAAAAGCGGAAATTCGTGTCCAGAGGCCATATACCATAGACGGAGACCAAGCCAATGAAGCATTCCATTAATGCCCTTTGATAAGCCCCAAGCCACATAGTTTAGTGAAGTAAACTGTTTGTATTTTTGTTAATGTTACAACAGGGTAGGAACTCCATATTTTTTTCAAGTGTTTGCATCGATGGAATGAACAAACAAAAATTATGTGACGGCTCCTGCTGGATCGCGGCTATGTTGAGTAAAAACTAGAAAGGAGCGGGGGTCGTTACAATATCATTACAAAGAAACACGCCGATCAAGTTTGAAAAGCAAAGCAGTTTTTTGGCAATGTGATTATAGATCGTGATCTACAATTTTACACAACATTAACAAATGAAGAAATTGACCAGTCAGTTGCTGACACGAAAGGATGGTCAAAGCAGTACTGTCCACCACGGTCAAAGCTATTTAACCGTTTAAGTGGCCGATGTTCCTGAATCGAATGGAGCCCAAACTTTGCTAAGCTTCCCAAACAGAAATTGTTCACACAGGGACTTGATTCTACGAAAGCTAAGAAAAACTAATACCTTTACCTCGTCCACGTCAGCAGAAACTTGTCGCTAGTGATAAGATATCGCTTCTATAGTCCTCTATATGTTCTCTGCTCCATGACCCTAGGCATGACGGGAAAAGGCTTGATCCCGTGACAGGGGCAACGTCCTACTGGGTAGAGACAAGTGCCACAAACATCTCTCTTTCTTTTCTTAGGTTAGATGACATTGCTATAGCCATCATAGCAGATAAATCAGTTAGAAAGGATTAGTGGCAACCATCCTCTTAAATGATTAATTTGGAAAAACAAAGTGGTGATTTAGGGGTCGTCATTTAGCGTCATCCATCCCCTTAAATGACCACTTTGAGAAGCAAAGGAGAAAGCATCGCTCTCTGACTAGCAAGTTCACTCATTTGAGACACATTCGACACATCGTTTAGATAGCAAATATATTCATTCGAGCTGATTGTAGTCAAATATTGTTAACCCCGAGGTAATTCGTTCCAGTCGGTTAAAGGGTTAATAGGCTTGGATGGCGGGCCAAGAGTTTTAATAGACATAACAGGCCAAAAGATTTAATAGATCGTGGACCAAGATCTTAGATGGCGGACCAGGATATTTAATAGGCGTAGATGGCGAGCCTAGATATTTAATAGATTTAGATGGCGGGCCAAGATATTTAATAGACATAGGTGGCGGTGCAAGATATTTAATAGACATAGGTGGCGGTTCAAGATATTTAATAGACATAGGTGGCCGACCAGGATATTTAATAGACATATGTGGTGGTCCAAGATAGTTAATAGACATAGGTGGCCGACCAGGATATTTAATAGAATTTGATGGCGGGTCAAGATATTTAACAGACTTAGATGGTGGGCGAAGGTATTTAATAGAGATAGCGGGCCGCGATATTTAATAGAGATAGCGGGCCGAGATATTTAATAGACATAGATTTAGGTGGTGGGCCAAGATATTTAATAGACTTACATGACCAGCCACGATATTTAATAGACTTAGATGGCGAACCAGGATATTTAATAGACTTAGATGGCGGGTCAAGGTATTTAATGGACTTAGATGGCGAACCAGGATATTTAATAGACTTAGATGGCGGGTCAAGGTATTTAATGGACTTCGATAACGTCCACCATTTCGGGGGGGATTATATATGCGATTATGTTAATACGAAGTTCCGTATAAACCGAAGTTTTTATAAATCCCTTGAACTTCGTAATATTCTCCCTTGTTATGTTAAACGCATATTACGAACAATATTTTTTTTTGAGAAACCGCGTGTGTCGAAGTTCTGCATGGGTATCAGCAAACAAGGGGCATTGTCAAACAGTTTTTAAATATTTTCCTTTCACTGGAAAACAAGGAATTAAGTGCTGCTGGCGTCGCCGCATGGTTCCCTTTACAGATAGGTCTGTTCGCAAGAAGACAAAAATGTTTCAGTTTTTTTTTCTTGACTACCTCCAGCTCTCCTCCCCACGCTTGTCAAACATGTGTCTTCTGGGTACAAATGCTGTTTTATTTCCCCTCCCCTCGCCACCTTTCAATCACGTAATCTCTGTTTAGGAAATCGTAGAGTTTATTTTTCGCCTAGAAACATCTTAGTCACTGCGTCAGAGGAAATTGAAAAACATTTAAAACAGCTATCATGATAAGCAGATTGTACCTCCACCCAGAGGGAGGAGGGGGGAGAGATACGTTTTCCCGGATGATATTGACCATGTCATCGGGCCGGCCTCGTTCAGGAATGGTTGGGCGAACACATTGTTGTTGGCATTCAGAGTTGCCAGATCTGATCCCAATTGAACATCCGTGCGATGTCGTGGAACCCCAGGTGAGGCAGTTGGACGCACCACCCCGATCCATACGGGAAATGTGGACCGCAATATGGCTTGGTTGTAGATCCCCACACAAGTGTACAGATATTTCGTGAAATTTGTGCTACGCTAAGTATTAGCCGTTCTCAGGGCGAAAGGAAGGCCCACGAAGGTAGGTTATTATTATTCAGTGATAATTCGGTGGGAACTGTTGAACTTTCTACTGTAAAGTCAACGCTCACAGATGTTTAGGAGGATTTCAGAAAGGGAGTGTCTAACCGCAGGTTTTAAACAGCCCTTAAAAATAGGATTCCGGACGAGGGAACGGCGAACCCCCCCCCTCCCCTCGACATTGGACGTCATGCAAGTTTAGGTGCTATAAATATTTGCTCCCATAAACATTTGGTACTAATCACCCCCCCCTTCAAAATTATACTTGAATGGGGGGGGTTAAACTCTATTTTCAGAAATAAAAGGAAACGGAAGAAGTACGAAGGCGGCTTTGGAATCCAGAGAACAGAATAAAAAAATAGTCCACCACAATCGTCCAAATCATGCTTCTGTTGTAGAATTAATCGACCGTATGCCTTGCAGTATTCGCATAGAATTGTGGAAACGCGGAGTAGAATTTTTCTTCAGACTTTCGACTCTGCGATAAGAGCGGGCGGAAGGTCTCGTGATCTCAGCTCCCGTCACATGTGCGAAGGAAGAGTGCGCTTTGTTTGCAAGCTAAGTTTGTTGGTGTACCGTGAATTTAGTTCGCAGAAATTTCCTTATTTTTGAAAATATGTGTTCCTGTTCTTATAGGAATATTACCACGCCCCTGGTAGTACGGTGGCCGCGGAATACTTAATCATCGTCTAATTAGATAAACAGTGAGGTTGCGTTCCCATAAATGTACGGAACCCAATCTCAAAGTTTACGGACGTCGCGTTGTGTTTCATATAGTCTCGTTACGAGATATTCGTAAAAAACCCATATGCCGCAAATTGTGAATTAGAGAAAAATACACAGCCTAGAAAAGTTAGCTACACCAGATTAAGTAATTGACAATGTTTATTATAAGAAAAGTATATTTAAGCAATTACAGCCTTCAGGTGGAGGCCAAATAAAAGTGATTTAAAATGAAAATAATAGAAGTAGCCATGTTGACTGGTCCACTGCTGCGTAAGCCTGTTACACCCCTGAGCTCAATTTTAAAATAAATCCCTCAATCTATCTCGAGGAGACATAGCGACCATGCATATGTATATATACAGATAACATTGGAACTGGAATTGGGGAAAACAACGTCGCATCTTACCTTCCGTTGGTTGGGTTGTCGCTCGTTGAGATCCCTCCGATGACCGCGTACCGGGCTTTCCGTTTCTTAGCTATGCCTACATCCGTATCCTCGTACGTTCATTTAACGCCTACGACTCCAAAACTTCACATTTAAGTGCTTATAACTCCTTGCTCAAATGTTCTAGTCCCTGCATGTCACCTTTCTGAAAAATTCGCTCTCTGATTAATATCTGAATATATATCCTCCGAATACTCTCCCGAATATGTCCAGAATATCCCTGCAAATGTGTTTTTCCTGTATATAGATTTCCGTCCCTTTACTTTCCCACTTTTTAGGGGCGTGCCTACAACCCTCTAAGAACTTTTCGCTTGGGATCTGGATTAGTCAGCTGAGCTGACCAGTGCTCGAGCTTAGTGGCTATATTGGTTGGCCCTCTGGTTCACTTAGCTACCTTTTCGCAGCAGCTGGCAAGTTGGGGCAGGTGAGTTTTCTACAAATTCAATGGTACATAATTTCTGAGCTCGGGGGCCGCGGGTGGCCTAGTGGGCAACGTTCGCGACTGCCGCGTAGAGGACCTCAGGCTCGATCCACTAAATACCCGCCGTGCGTCGGATGGGCACGTTAAGCCGTCGGACCCCTGGTACTGCCCCCCGGTAATAAATAAGGGCGTCTTCCTCCCCCTTTCTACTTCGCTTCCGTGTCACTTTCCTATCTGGCACTCTAGCCCAAATCTCCTAGCTTCCTATTTCAAAGGGTTGTTTAATACCTGGGGTCCGACACTCCCTTCCTAAAATCCTCCACATATGATTATTTGATCATAATTTTTCTGAGCCCGGATGAATAGCGAAGAATTTGCAGGTGCTTCCTTCTGACAGAGTTACGACTTTCTAGTGGCGTCGCGATGAACTTTACGACTTTCGCTGGTGCCTCCTTCATCAAGGAGATGGTCGTAAACCGTAACTCGCCTATTCATCTGACCGCGATTCGGACTCTTGCATGTGCATTCCTGAAATACCGAGATGTTTTGTCCCACCAGCAATGGGCCATTTCGTAAATTTCGTGAATGCCGTGCTTCAGTTTGGGTAACCTATTCAAGGTGAGTCGTACTCATTACTGGCATGCAATAATTTCCGAAGTTAAAATAAAGCATCAACCATTGGTACAGGTGCTGTTTAAAACGTATTACCAAAGGGCTCATGTACATGGACTGTACAAATTCCACAAGAATTTATGCAAAAGCTCCAAGGTTGACCTTTTAGCGATACTAATGTGTGGACAGTGAGTGGCCGTTTCAAAATTAAAAAAATGACAGTGAGTGGGCGTCCCAAAATATCGTGCTTAGTGAATCGAAACTTTAGCTGAATTGTACCCTGCGCTGGCCGGGTACAGTTTTTTAAGTTGCAATCTGCATATTCTGGTTTTACGGCAGTAGATACTATTTGCCTTGTGAACCGCCACGTCCCGTTACTACGAAAAATATTACTTTTCTGTGTGCTATTCGGGTAGATCTTGTTTCCAGTGCAGTAATAGGACGTAATATCTTTGGAATAAGCAAATGCCATTAAAAAAACCATTTACAAGTTTATAATAACTCTTCATGAGCTACATAAATCTTCTCTTCATGAGATGCTATAATGTCCCCTTTCTTTGCCATTTCGCTTGTTTAGTTTCTATAGTACTAACTGCAGTCATGAATTTCGGAAGAAGTGTAATAAAAATGAGTTTCACAACATCACTGTGTGATCATGATCATATGTAGAGGATTTTAGGAAGGGAGTGTCTGACCCCAAGGCTTAAACAACCCTTAGAAATAGGAAACTAGGAGATTTGGGCTAGAGCGCCCGATAGGAAAGTGACACGGAAGCGAAGTAGGGAGAGGAAGACGCCCTTATTTATTACCGTAAGGCCAGTGCCCGGGGTCCGACGGCTTAACGTACCCATCCGACGCACGGCGGGTATTTAGTGGATCGAGCGTTCGTACCTGCCTGGGATCGAACCTGAGGCCCTGCCCTTCCCGTGGCAGTCACGAACGTTGTCCACTCGGCCACCCGCGGCCCAACATCACCGTGTATAATCCTGTATGAACCATATGTAAAATAAACCCAACTCCATACTGGTTGTTAAGCACTGCATGCTTCGCGACAGGGACGCAGTTTTCACCAGAAAAAAATTCCGATAGGATAGCAGTTCGGAAATAAGAAACATTTGTGTGCTTTTCGCGATGCACACGTGACAGGCAGAGTTTCTAACCGGTGCAAATTGCAGCACACGCATTCGCGTTCAAGGTTTATTTTTGCTTCTAGTACCCTTACCTTAATCTTTTGTAATTCGGACAACAATGGAAAACCAACAGGCAGATTGTGATCTGTCTAGTACTACTTCTCTATGAGTTGTGGCGGACACAGATGTACATTGTCTGTTAATATTATTTTTATAGATTGAGAAATATGCTCGCTTTGTGCTTTGCGAAACTTGTGCTGGCCATTAAGCGAGAATCTGTAAAGTTCGTGTATATGTGGCTTACTTAACACTACATACAACTAGCTCTTCTTAAGTGCTTCGTCCAAAGAAATGAATACTTACAGTCCTTTTCCTTTACTTGGGTAATCCTCTAAAAAGACTGTTCAGGCAGAAAGTTACTATTCGAACAAGCTTAAATTAATCGCACTGGTATTAGCACTTCGGAACAACCAAGCAAACGGTACTAGGCAGAATACTTTTTTAATTCCAAACGTTAAATACATACAGAGCTGCCGTTGCATTGTTATCAAGCTGGGTCCTAGGGACCCATAGATTTTTAAAAAGTAGGTACTTTTGAGATATTCTGGATCTTTTTAAGAAATCAAAAGAATCAAGAAATAATGAATATTTATACTTACATAAGCAAATAAAAACTAAATGTAATGCACACTGTTCGACAGTTTAATTTATGCTCTTTCAAAGCAATCTTTAAAAAAATAAAGTTCTGACAGAATTAAGTTTTATCATTTTCAACTAAATTTTATCACAATGGAACTACACAAAGACAATGCATTTTAAGTCAGCTGAGAACACCAGAGTGTTTTTTATTTTTCAAAACACAGGAACTGTGTGATGACTACTCTTGAACACTTTTTTTTTAACTTTTAACGAGCAATCATTAAAGTAGAGGTACAACCTTTAGTTGAGTATAATCGTTCACAGTGTCTCATTAAATTAAGTTTGTCGGTTTTTCAATTTTTGAATTTCAACTGTTCCGATATGGATTAAAAGTGCTGAAAGATTTATAATAAAATAATCAGGACATTTGTATATTTACATAATCTTGAGGAATGGTGCATTGCTGGCTGATTTCATTTTTTCCCTAATCCTCACGAATTTGACTTTTGCCAAATGACATGTTAAAAAAATCCGAATCAAAATGTAGGTCCCAAATGACACGTAAAATTTGTAATTATGGGTAATTTTGTACGTTTTTTTGGGGGTGATTTAAGCGCTGGCAGCGCTGACACAACAGCCCTCAATACACAGCCTTCAAATAGACAACTTCAAGTAAAACAATGCCGCTTCCACGATTATAGCTTTATAACATCCGCCACCCCTTTTTTGACTACTGCCTTATATATTATACACAGTCGCGTCACATTATTGTGACCACCTCCTACTTTTGACGTCAACAGCGCGTAGCCAATGAAAGAAGGTACGTGTCGTGAGCTGGATTGGAGGTGTGCTGTAGGCAATCTGAAAACGTATCACTCGTTGCTGTCATGGATAAAAGGAGCGATTTATCAGATTTGCAAAAAGGAATGATTATCGGCTTTCGAGCCAAGGGTGGCAGTATTTCTGAAACACCACAGTTTGTGAACTGTTCGCGTGCTGCTGTCGTTAAAGTGTAACGTGATTGGAGAAATAGCACCATTGCGAATAAGCGACGTGGAAACCGCGGAGCACCACAAGCCATTTGTGTGAGAGGTGAACGTCAGCTGCGAAGGAGCGTGAGGGCCGATCGACACGCTACAGTGGAGCAACTCACTGGCCGAAAGAACCAGGAGGCTATCGGAAGTGTGTCTAAAACGACAGTTCAGCGAACCCTGCTGCGTATGGGACTCCGATGCAGACGAATGGTCACTGCACCTGTACTAACGAAGGTGCATCGGCAGAAAAGGCACGGGTGTATCGGAATTGGGCATCCGCTGATTGGCAAAGGATTGCCTGCTCCGATGAGTCACGTTTTCTGCTTCTTCGAACGGATGGACGTTGGCGTATAAAACGCGATAAGCATCGGAGAAAAAACACTCTTCAACCATTGCTGGAAGGGCGCAAACTGGGGGGGGGGGGCAGCGTTATGGTATGGGGAATATTTTCGTGGCATTCTCTGCGCCCACTCATACCTATGGAAGGCACTATCGACCGAATTCGTTATGAATCCATCTTTGCAGACCACATACACCCATGTATGCTGAATGTCTTCCCTGTGGTGGATGGGATCTTCCAACACGACAATGCGACGTGTGCGCACAGATAGAAATGTCCGAAAGTGGTTGAAAGAGCACGATGAAGACTTCAAATTACTTCCTTCGCCCCCTAATTCTGCAGACTTAAACCCAATTGAGCATCTGTGGGACCGCCTCGTTCGTGTTGTTCGGTCTATGGATCCTCCACCACGCACCCTCCAGCAGCTGTCTGATGCACTGCAGTCAGCATGGCTCCACATACCTGTGAACAACTTATTGAGTCACTCCCAGTCTGTCTAACTGCTGTCCGCGCTGCACACGGCATTTACTCTGGATATTAGCTGGTGGTCACAATAATGTGACTCGACCGTGTATCTCTTCTAGTTCTTATCGGACACATGCATATATTGTCTGACCTCAGCAGTGTTGCCAACCTCATTCCGTGAGAGAAAAGATATAACGTTAAGTTTGAAAACGCTAAAAGGGACTGAATTTAAATTTACATAGACAAAGTAACTAAAAATGAAAGTTAAGTTAGAGTAGACGTCACAAACCTTCAGTCTGAATTGCCGAAATATAGCACATTTTCAAGTGATAGGACTTTCGCATTGAAAATTTACTTCATTCTTATGTGAGTGAACTCATGAAAAAAAAAGTGACTGTCGAATATTGGGAAATAAATTAATTTTGAAGATTATTTGGTCCGAGCCGTGTATCATTTTGTCGTTTCTATTGAGTGCTTATTTCACTGAGAGGAGATCTCTTTCTTCGATGTTATTTCGCGAAAGGATTCCTGTCGATTAGTCTTTAAATTGAAAGTTTCGTCTTGTGAACTACCGCTATTTGTTGAATTTCTTGCTTGATTGACGCGTTCTAATGAAAAATGCTTAAGATACAGTCTGAATTGTGTGGTAATAAAGTGCGCTGGTTGACAGTTCAGCTATTCAATCTCTCTAATGACCACTCGACGTAACGATCTCTCCCAAGCATTCCTCGGAATGGTTTTCTGACAGCAACCATAGTACTTACCAATCAATCATTTCAGCATTTCAATAGTAATAGCTCATCGATCAACTGCATTGTACACCGTACCCCGAGAAATACCTCTTAAGTTATTATTATTTTTTTTATCGTCACCCGAATATACGTAATCCCATATATTTCATGTTTATAAACAGTTATCTTCCCGATTGTCGGAGTGGTGATTGATTCGTCTCATTTTTTTTACCCTCTGAAGATAGCATAGCTCCGAGATATTTTATTCACCGAAAACACAATTTACTGAACCATCTCATCCACACACAGACCTTCCCTACCCTACCGCAATAATGCAGCTAGCCGAAACCCCGTACATGCAATAAATAGGTCAGATACACACTTGCGATTAAATTAGGCTAATGAGTTCGACATCCAAATAGTGGACACAAAAAAAAAAAAATATATCATTCTGAGAGTCCACTCACAAGCACTAAAATAAATACAAATGTTGCAGCCATTGGAATATCTGATACAAGCTAAATGTTTCATGTTTATTTTATCTAAAACAGCTATAAACTTCACCTGGAAGAAATGTGCTGAAAGTAAATTAAACTAATATGTGCAACATCCAATAGTAAACACATAGCATAAAAACTCAACAAAATTGCTTCATTCTGTAAAGCTGCTCACAAACACTAAAATGAAAATAAACCTTGCTGTCAGAGGTATACGTAACACAAATTATAAGGAATGTGAAAATGTTACATGTTTATTTATTACAACACAGCAATAAACCGCTGGAGGAAGAAAGGTGCAAAAAGCAAATGAAGCTAATAATCAGTACAGCATCCAAATAGCGAACACGTAGAAAACAAAAGCAAAATGTTCTGAATATCCACTCAGAAATACTGAAACAAATATTGGGTTGGTGCGAATGAAATGTCTGTCAAAGGACTAGCACACGTGGACGGCGAGAACGGAAAAGTAGGACTACTTACCTAAGCAAAATAATCCCCCTCGGCATCGACACATAGTTGCCATCTCTCCGGCAAGGCCATGATCCCGGAACGAAACAAGTCTTGTGGCTGGGACCCGAAGAAGTCATCAACTGCACGTTGAGCCTCGTTGTCTCTCGTGAACTGTTTCCCGGACAGGAAATGATCCAGGCGATTAAACAGGTTATAGTCTGTCGGAGACAAATCTGGGTAATAGGCAGGATGAGGCAGTGCTTCATAGCTCAAGGCACTTAGTGTCAGCATCGTTCGTTGTGCCACATGAGGGTGAGCATTGTCCTGAAGCAGAAGAATACCATCTCTGTTGCCCAAAGCCGGTTGTTTCTGCAGCAATTTCCGGTGCATCTAGTGTAATTCAGCACAATAACGTCCTGGAGTGATGGTTTAGCCTCTTGCCAAGAAACTCCGATGAATTATCCCGGCTGTGGACTGCCATACATGCAGCATCAACTTCTTGTGTAGGAGTGGCTTAGGATGCCGTCCAGTAGGCTGTGCCTTGCTTAACCATTGTGCAGATCGTTTTCGATTATCATAAAGCACCCACTTCTCGTCGCAGGGGACGATTCGATGCAGTAAAGGCTTCTGTTTATTCCTGGCGAGCAGCGACGTGCGTACTTCCAAAAGCCTAGTCTTGTTGGCAGTTGTCAACTCATGCGCCGGCCACATGTCCAGCTTTTTGACCTTACCCAGAGCAGCCAGACGCCGAACAACTGTCGTGTGGTGGACACCTACCTCTGCCGCTATCTCACGACACGTTTTTCGGGGGTCCGCTTCAACCACACGTAACAGAACATAGTCAGAAACAGCAACAGATCGGTGACCACGTGCTTCGTTTTGCAGGTCCGCATCTCCGCTTCGAAACTTCACAAACCATCGTCGAATGGTTCGTTCGTTGGCTGTTTTCTCCCCAAACGCTTCGTTAACGTTTCGAACGGCAAGTCCTGCGAAATTCATACAGGAAGGCGTCTCTCAAACCCGGCGTCTGTATGTTTCCTTTGCAAGCCACGTTACGTCCAAACAAACCACGCCTGAATCTTGTTCTTCACACACACGTGCTAGCTATTTATAGTAACTCTGTGACGTAATACCCGCAACACCCGTTAGTGGTTCCATTCCGCTGTGGTAGGGGCCTGTCTCCACTGCTCGTTCGCCCCGGACATTTCATTCGCACCAACCTAATAAACTGGCGTGCAAAAATTAAGGACGAAACGGTTTTTCGAATGTAACGTCGTGCAGAAGTGCTCCACATCGACTCAAATCATACCATAAGATCCCCAACATGTAAGAATATGGGACAAGTGAGCAAAACCGTCCAAACAAGGAATCCAAAGGATACGAAGGCACTTTATTGAAAAGGTAGATTCGAGCACAACTGGACAGAAGATAGAAACGTCCATGTGGCAGGCGGCTGTCAAGAAATATCCAGTCTTTAGTAGGGGATATGATCATCCCTGACTGCGTTGCAGGATTTACAACGTCAGTCCATGCTGAAGACGAGGTTGTCAATGAGCTGTTGAGGCATCGCGGCCCATTCCTCTTGTAGCGCCAATCGCAGCAGCGGAATCGTTGCTGGCGGCTGGGGACAAGCTGCAAAGCGTCTCCAGAGAAGGTCCCACACGTGTTCGATTGGATTTAGGTCCGGAAACCTTGCGGGCCAATCCATGCGTTGAATATTTTCACTCTCCAACAGCTCTGCGACAGCCACTGTACGATGAGGTGTAGCGTTGTCGTCCATGAAGAGGAACTCAGGACCCACAGCACCTCTAAACAGACGCACGTGAGGCAGGAGAACCTCGGTACAATAGCGGACACCAGTAACTGAACCTCCTTGGAAGATGTGGAGGTTACTACGGCTACCAAGCATGATACCGCCCCAAACGAGAACTCCGCCACCTCCAAACCGGTCCCTTTCGATGATGTTGAAGGTGTGATTGCGTGTTCCCTGCTCTCTCCAGATGGGTATATGTCCAGAATCGCTCGTCACACTAAATCGGCTCTCATCCGTAAAGAGAACTCGACCACATTGCTGATGTGTTTAGTTCTTGTGTTCCTGGCACCACAGAAAACCGCCGTTTCCGATGAGCAGGCGTTAATGGCACACACCGTACTGGCCGTCGTGCAATTAGACCACCTTTTTGCAGCCTCCTGGCCACGATAAAACGTGATAACGGACGTCCAGATGTCTGTTGCATGTGCATTACGATTTCTCCCGCTGTCTGCCGTCTGTCTCTTCTCGCCTGTAGGACAATATACCGGTCATCTGCCGCCGTGGTTGCTCGTGGACGACCACTGCTAAACTCTCGGACAGCTGTTTCTGTCGTTTGAAATGCTCTCCAAGCTCGTGAAACGATGCTGTGAGCGATCCCAAACTCCTCGACCACACTAGTCACACTTCGACCTCCTTTTTCCAACTTCCCAATGACGCGACCTCGGGTAAAGTCATCCAGATGTCGTGTACTGGATTGCCTGTTGGCCATATCACACGGTGGCAGCTACTCGACGTCGTTCAAACCGATGTACACCGTGCAATAGCTTTCACCGAATTGCTGAGCGTACACCGCCAGTGTGCTTTATGCCCTTTCGACACTCCCCCTACGTCATGCTGCATATATGCACATGCCCTACTGTACCGGACCCTAGTCTATCCCCTGAGTGGTCTTTCGGTCCGTTCTGCCTGCTCGTTCCGCTGTTATGCTAATTTCTCCTCTTCGTCCTTAATTTTTGCACACCAGTGTATTAATCTGGCACAAGTTGAAATGTCTCATGTCTATGTATTACTACACAACAACATACTACAACTGGAGAAGTGCTTGTCGTTACTGGTTCAAGTTATCAAGAAAATTTAAATATAATTCCAATAAAAGCTGAAAGCAAGATGAATCTCAGGACTAGTGTAAGATCATGCAATCTAAATAATGCTTTGCTCTTAAAAGAAATTTGTTACCTCTGAATTAGAAACCTGCCATAACTCTATAATTAATGACTTTTCATGACAGCATCCGTTTAGACCGGAATTAGTCCGGAATAAAAAATCAAATTAATCTAAATTAAAATTTAATTCGACAGACACTACATTACATTACATGCATTTTGCAACATTTACTGTTTTCCTGGTACTGAATACTAAAAGCTAGCTTGAATTAAAGCTCTCCTTCAGAAATAAGGCAGCAATAAATAAACAATTAAAATTTTAGCCATTCGTCCTCCCACCTAATCCAATTAATTCCCGCCAGACATTCATTAAAATTAACTGTCTACCTAATTACACTGCCTGACAGAGAAAATGCCACACCATGAAGGAATGCTCGAAAACAGACCAAACTGCACACACAGATGGCCAAGTAGGTCCTGAACAAATTATTTAATTGTGACATACACACTAGGCTGCAGTTGCCGAATATACAGGATGATTAATAAGGAATGTGGCCCCAATTTTGGGCGATACAGCGTTGAATCCCACATGACATCGAGGCAATGAGAGTCCGAATAGAGTCCTAAGGTATCGTAGACCATGTGGTGTTGATCAGAGTCCACAGTTCATCTTCATTTTGCTGAGGTGGGAGGGTATTCAACCGACGTCCAATCGTGTCCCGCAGATGCTCGATGGGCGAAAGGTCGGGGATCGTGCTGGCCACGGAAGCATCCGCACACCGTGTGAAACATTCCGGCTGATCACAGCGGTATGAGGCCATGCGTTAAAAAACTGCGTTTGGGATGCCCTGCAGATACGGTTGTGCCACGGGCCGCAGCTCCTCGTCAACATAGCGGCGTGCCGTCAATGTTCCCCTAGTGCGTAGCAGCGGTGAGCAGCTGTTGGCGCTGATAGCACCTCACACCATGATTCTACATTGCCGGGCCGTGTGGCGCTCCGCAATGGCGGAGGAATCCGCCCGTTGGCCACGTCGCCTCCAGACTCTCACACGGCGATCATCCGTGGTGAGACAGAACCGCAGTTCGTCGCTGAACACCGCACTGTTCCGTTCGGCACCCCACGCAAAGGTCTGCTGGACAGCAAACCAGACGCAGCCAATGGGTGCGACACTGTCCGCGTCTATAACGGAGCATCCAATCCTCGCCGTGCACTCCACAAAATGTCGCCCGTTGTGGTCTGTGGGTCCGCTACGGCATGACGTCGGATGCGACGATCGGTGCGCTCGAACGTCCGTTTCCCTGCTCCGGCTTCTCTACGACGTTGCACAGATTCTTCCTGGTACTCAAATGTGACCGGCGGTTGTGGAATCACGTTGCGTTTCTTCCGCAGTACGACGCGAGGACCATCCGGCTGTACGAAGACCTACGATGACACCTCTCGTGAACTCCTCCGTTTTTCGCACCCCTTGTTTTTTCTCCAGACACTGTTACAGCAGAACCACTCGCTCTTCGCGGCCCTGACAACGTCTCGACTGATGGCCTCACGGGCTGGTTGTCCGCATATATCCTGCGCGCCGTTTGTGCGATTGGCCTGCAAATGTAATCATTTGCATAACTTGTGCGTGTGCACCCACCCTACAATTTGCATGACGCTGCTTTCACGTCTTCGTGGTGTAGCATTTTCTCTGTCGGGCAGTGTATTTGGAATTGTAAATGCATGGTTGAGCTTCCTTCGTTGCTTAGCATTTAGCTATAGGCAATGCATATACACTATCGCACTACTCTTCAACACCTTTTTCATTATAATCTTTCCTATAAGGTATGTGTTCACTTCTCTTTTCAGCGGCGGTTGGACCTACGGCGTCATGCCCTTCCACTCTGACAGAACTGGGTGCAGCGATTGTTCAGAAGACTTGTAAGGGTGTTCTGATTCTGCGGTATTGCGTACCCTCGATTGTGATGACTGGTTAATACAGCGACCTCGATCTTGGGTAGACAAGCGGAGCGAGTATGCGATGCTTCACCTGCAGTAAGTCTAGGACATGCGCGTGGGAACGCCCCACGCGTTTAGTAGGGCTACATCAAAACCGGCAGCCGAGGGGGAAATGTGGTCGTAAACGGGCCGTTTGTATTAGTCGTGAGTGTCGTCCCCTTCCATATCGTAATGTTGGAATTGAAGGCCGCAGTGGAGTGAGAGAGGATGAAGTCGACAATCAACGACGGAGTACCTTAGAAGGTTTCTACAAAGACCATTCGCCGTAGCGACTCCCATCTGAACTATAGCAGCCGACACATACATGGAACACCTTTGTTAACTGTGCGTAACCTTCGGGAAGGTCGCCACTGGCCTGTAGAAGACTGGAAACTCTTAGTATGTTTCGACCTATCGAGGTTGCAACTATTGGGTTGTCGGAAGAGTCATGACGTATTTTAGCCATGTTTTGCAAAGGTCATTATTGATAGAAAGAACAACGATCAATCAATGATATAATGCCGGTTTTGTTCGATAACCTTTTGCCGTCTTTCAGTGAGCTGCAGAATGCCTCGTTCATAGAAGGACCTGTCTTTCGTAGCGAAAAATTGTACAAGGTGCTGATTTACAGTCTCATCTGAATTGAACGTTATACCGCGCAAGGATTGTTGAAGGGAGCGAAACAAGTGGAAGTCTGACGGCGCAAGGTCAGACGAGTATGCTGGGTGTGGCAACACATCCCACCCAAGCTCCAATAATTTTTGGCGGGTGATCAAACTTGTGTGTGGGCTCGCGTTGTCGTGATGGAACACAACACCTTTACGATGAACAAGCTCTGGACGTTTCTGGATGATGGATTCGTTCAAACTGGCCAATTGCCGACAGTATACATTCGAATTGATTGTTTGGTTCCGTGGTAGGAGCTCAAAAACATGACACCCTTAAAATCCCACCACACTGAGACCAGAACCTTCCGCTGATGAATGTCTGCTTTGGATGTCGTTTGAGGCGAAGCAGCACGTCGGGACCAAGACCGTTTGCGCAGCACATTGTTGTACACAATCCACTTTTCGTCACTAGTTAACAGTCGCTTCAAAAAAGGATTGTTTTCCCCAAGTTTAATGAGCATATCGCAGATGTTTATAAGCGCCGTCAATTGAGCTTCTTTGAGTTTATGAGGAACCCACACATCGAGCTTGCTTACGTATCCCAGCTTCTTCAGGTGGTCGTGAACGCTTGAATGATGAATGTGTAATGTGTCTGCAATCTCTCGTGTCGTGTAACGTGGGTTTGACTCGATCAATGCCTTGATTTGGTCGTCATGAACCTCGGTGGGCCTCCCGGACCGAGGAGCATCGTTGAAGTCAAAATCACCAGCACGGAATTTTGCGAACCACCGCTGGCACTGACGTTCTAGTAGAGCATTATCACCGTACACTTTGCGCAACTTTTCACAAGCTTGACGCGCGTTCTTCCCTTTACGGAAGTAAAACAGTAAAATATGGCGAAAATGCACAGTTTGGTCTTCCATCTTCAACTTGATGTCAAATATCCGCAAATCAACCAAATCGCCCACTATTCCTTTTAGACTGCAGCTAGAACTGGCACCTGTCGAATGCGATAGCGATAATAGAGCTGCGCATGCCAGTACTTCCAAAACCGCCCAACCGCCATCGGGTGCCAAAATACGTCATGACTTTTCCGACAACCCAATGCAACACACCCACCGGAGTTTGTGTGTATGACATAGACTACTTGAGGCTATGGACTACAAATTGTCAAGTTCGGTATTAAAGACCAGTGAAGGCGATGTAATTTTAAGAGGTGTGTTTACGTAGGCCATCTTGCGGCCTCCCCTTATACTTATTGAGTGATATCACCAGATTTGAGAAAGGCAGAGGCACGAAATCTACACACCCTTCCACTGCCTATATAGCGGTTCTTAAACTTTTGTTTTTCAAGTAGCCCTTGGAAATATTTAGCTGAACTCGGTACCCCTTGTATACTAGATATTAGGGACGCACCTTACTGATAAATGAAAACTGTATGCTTATTTGTGTATACGCAGTCGTGTCAGAATGATATGACTACTTACCTATAATAATGGGAATAAAGACCCTTGGCCTGTATGGCAGCGGCGAAACGGCGTGGCATGGACGTAATGAGGCCCTGGAAGGTTGTCCGAGGCATACGTGCCCATTCGGACTGCAGCAGAGCACGGGAGTCCAGGAAATGACGTGTTTGTGGGTCGGCACGTTGAACCTGTCGATCCAAATAGTCTCACAAGTGCTCTATGGCATTAAGGTCGGGCGATTTCGCCGACCGAGGGAAAACGAAGACATCGCTTCCATGTTCCTGGAACCAGCCACGGAACCCATTTGAGACGTGGCACGACGTAGTGTCCTGTTGGTAGACACCGTCACCACCAGGTTAAACGTCCAACATGTAGTGATGCGTGTGGTCAGCGAGGATGGACAAGTAGCCACTGGCGTTCAGAGACCCATCCGGAGATACCAGCGGACCCAGGTCATACCAGGAAAACATCTCCCAGACATGCGCACTCCTACCGCCAGCCTGTACTTGACTGACAAGCGTGTTCGGGTGTTAGTTATCGTGTCTCTGACGTCATATCCACCACCACCAGTCTCTTCTGTGGAATAGAAACCTCTATTCGTCGGAGAAGGCAACCATCTTGCACTCTTCCAGTGACTGTAGTCCCATGCGAACTGCAGGCGTCGTTGCCGATGGACCTGGGTTAACATGGGCGCCTTGACGCAACGTCGACTCTGGAGACCCATGCTTCACACGGTTCGCTCTACTGTTATCGGGGACACGTACCTGGGTTTCCCAGCGTTCATTTGCGTGGTCAGTTATTGTAATGTTGCGCGTCGATTGCCCTTTAACAGTCGACGGAGGTGACGTTCATCTCTAGGGTCGATGGCCTTTGAGGCTCAACAGTTGTAACGTCTGGAGGTAATCGGTGTACCAGCGGTCCATTCTTGGTACCCCTTTACTACAACTCCTCGCGAACTGCCTACGAGGTCTGCTGTTTCTGAGATGCTTCCACCCTTGACGGGGTAGTCGATGATAATTCCTTTTTGAACGTCCGTCAAATCACTACCACTGCGCATTGTGCTCACTTGACGCACTATGGCTCATCTGTCCTGGCTAGCAGCTTATATCTCTGTGTGGTTGACCTTGTCATGTGCACCCTGTGATGCGCCTGGGCGGGTACACTGTGATTCCGGGGGTCACATTATTCTGATACGACTGTGTATATGTGGGTATAAAAAAATATGGATATGTACAATGCACACATGTACACTATATTGACAAAAGTCACCGGACACCTAGAAGAGAAACACAACAGAGCATTTATTGACATACAGCACGGTGTCGGTCCGCTTTTGTCCTTAATGCATGCATTGACCCTTCGAGACATGCTTTCGACAAGGTTTTGAAGAATTTGTTCCTGTATTTTATGTTGTAAAGTATTTATCTTCGTAACATGGGAATTATATTGTTAAAAACTGGAAAATTGCCTTACTTATATTGGTTTCATTGGTGTATTATGCATATTCTTGTTATTATTAACCTTAGATTATGTGACATACACATGTATTGTTCGTTCTTTTGGGTGTTGTTTTGTGATATTGTACAGCAAAAGAGTTCTAATAAATAAATAATGCTGCCACTAACTGTTGCTTAGTAATACGCCTTGGTTCCAAACTTCTCTTGCGGCGCTATAATTCATCCCATAGATGCTCTATGGGGTTTTAAAGATCAGGGCTCTGTGCTGGCCATTCCACACACGATTGGGAATTATCGTCAAACCACGCCGTAACAGTCCTATGGCTCGGTGCATTATCCTGCTGGTGCCAAGAAGGCTCGGTTCCATAGTATTGCCACAGAGTTGGTGCGCATAATGGTCCAGAATATCGAGGTAGACGTGCTGGTTAACAGGTTTGTCCACGAAAGCCAATGGACCGGGACCATACCACGATAAACACCCCCACACGAGTACACTGCCAGCTCCAAACTTGATCGTAGAAATAGTACACTGTGGTAAATAACGTTCCCCCGGCTGCGGCCATACCCAAACATGGCCATTAGACTGATGGATCGTGTATGTGGATTCATCAGTCTATAGGACCCGTTTCCGTTGATCTACGGTCCACGATAAATTTCCTTTACACCATGCTAAACGACGAATAGAATTCCGAGTGGAGATGAAAGGCTTATGAGCATCCGCACGACCACGGTAGCCCATGGAATGAAGTTCTCTGCTAATGGTACATGTACATACCGAGCTTCCAGCATTTTTACTCACCTGTAAACTTAGGTCTTGTGCAGTAGTACTTCGTCGATTAGCTGTAACGACTCTCCTGAGATTTCGACGTTCTCTATCACTGATTTTCTTTGGTCTGCGGGCACGTTTTGCTGCTTCAGGCACGTCATGTGTCTTCCACTTATTCAGTACATCCAAAACAGTTGACTTAGGTAAACGCCTCTCGGTTTTTCTTATGGATAACCTACTGATATACACCCAACAATCTTTCCTTTCTCAAAGTCAGTTCTCTCCCTCCGCGACATTTTCACTCAACCTCACAGTGCGATATGATCGCAGTCAGCTGCAGGCTTGTTTTTATTCCGTTTGCAGCTGTACCGCGCATCTTAACAACGCAGCAGATCCGTTCATTTGCTTTTGAAGGGACGTCCTTTGACTTTTGTCAATATAGTGTATATTTATTTACAGAAATTACGTATATTGATGTTTCCCATTCCACATCTCATTGCTTCTTAATTACCCATTTATTCATGCCAACACCTAAGTACGGTACTTGATTAAAAATTACTTCAAGCAACGCAAGCGAAATTCCAGACCGTTCGGAAATTATATTCTCATCACTTCAGATGACTCTGTCCCATTGTTCCTCAGACCAATTAACACGGTTTTTAGCCCATTCTAATTTCTTTCTTCTTTGTTTGGGAGATAGAAATAGTTTTTTCCTTGGAATTCTAGAATTGAAGCCAAAGTCTTTGAGTTTGTTTCTAACAGTCCTAACACTCATTTTCAAACCACATTGAGACAATTCATTTTTAATTTCTCAGATGATTTTCTTCTGTCACTTAAACACAGTCTTTTAATTCCTGTGTCACCGCATGCTGTTGTGTACCTTTTCCTGTTTTTACCAGTTTGGTTTTGAATTGACTGAGTCTTCCGATACCTTTTGCACAGTTCAGAAATACCACCTTTGGTTAGATTTCCAACTACTTTTCTTATGATTTTCTCATAAGTGAGCCTTCCTCACGCAAAGTTAATATTTTGCATTGCTATAGGTGACCAGTGAACTCTTTTTACTCTGTTTGCTATCTTACTAAGTTATCAAGGAAAAGAAAATTCTGTGATAAAACCAGTGGCCATTGATAACACTCGAACAACTGAATAGGAGTTATATTCTTAGCTCATATACTTGGAAATGAGAGCTGACTCATACTAACACCTTATTGGTTCCATGCTGTGTCATAATAACACCTGATTGGCTCTTAGAACAATCAGTCTCATTAGTTGGTTATGAGTTAAGGAAATCCACTTCTTATTACATAAGGCAGTTGTGTTTTCTTTTTCTGTTTATTTAGCTATGACTGTTGATAGAATAAAGATAATTCAACACAGTTTGTTGCATTACATTCTGCATTATCTTTAATAATATATAATTTTGTGGTATTATTCTGAAAAAAAAAAACCTGATGTGCTATGAGCCATCAAACTTTAGAAATAAAAATTTCTTAAAGGTTTCCACAATTTTGGCCACTAGTGTATCCGTATAAACAATCTATTTTGTCATTCACTTAGAATTGCTCTTGTGGTGCCAGTGATTGTTTTGTAATAAAGCAAGACATCACTATTGTACAATGTATTTCTGTGTTTTGCTACCAAACGGAGGCAAACAGAACATACTGGTGTCAGTTAAAAAATAAGAACTTGCCTTCAAAACTGTTTCATAACACAGTAACAGTTTGTTGTGGATAGGTTTTGCTATGTGGGTAATTACTATTTAGATTTATGCAAATATCAAAATTAAGGTAAATATTGAATTTAGGTGAAAATTAAAATTTGGGAGATGGGTGGATGCATTTCGAAACAAAAAGTTAATTCAATTTATTTAAGGCCATGATAAGTGAAAATATACATAAAATGCATCACTGATGTTTGAAAATTCCAAAAGTTATTATTATTGAAGGTTTGCGTTGTTCGATATTTCGATGAGTTGAGACACAAGTGTAAAATAAGTAATTATTGTTTACATGTGTACCAAATTTGTGAACACTAAAAAATAGGTGCTATAATAACTTTTGGAATTTTCAAACATCAGTGTTGCATTTTAACTATATTTTCATTTATCATGGCCTTAAATAAATTGAATTTACTTTTTTGTTTCAAAATGCATCCACCCATCTCCCAAATTTTAATTTTCACCTAAATTCAATATTTGCCTTCATTTTGATATTTGCATAAATCTAAATAGTAATTACCCACATAGCAAAACCTATCAACAATAATTTGATCCACTGTTCCTTTAAGGTGGATCCCACTGATTGGTTTTGTGCATATGCCCTTCACAACAAAACCCCACTGAGGAACGAATTGATTGTGAGGGTTTCATTAACACCATTTGCCGTTAAACTGGTGTTGCAAAACGTCCATTCAAAAAGATGTTGAATTAGATATTCATTACCTTCTTTTTTTTTTTCTTTCCCCCGAGTTCGTAATACCAGTTCGCGTTTTACAGTCAGATCGCGCAGCAAATGAAATGTGTCCTGCTGTTGTTCTTAAAAATAAGGTGAAGGGACATCCCATAATTCCATGCTGAATTGAGTAGGTCAATTGACCTTATGAATGGATTTAAGAGGAATTATTCGCTACCATGTATAATATGTGTTAGTCTGAGAGGTCTGGATTAGATCAGCCGAGAAATTTTAATTTGCTCGAGGTGGTTGCTTTTTTTTTTTTTTTGACAGTTGCTGCAAGTAAATTGTCTTGTAATCCACGCCTACATTTTCACTTTAAGTGACAGCGCTTTCTTGTGTAGTCATTTTGATCTCTCTAGGGGAATTTATTAGGACAGCTTTATGGCTTTGTGTATTACTTCCACGCCGGCGCACTGCGCATGTTCAGTCCACCTGACAAAAAAAAAAGAAAAAACGCTGTTGCAAACCAACAACCCGTCATAAACCCATTGGTTATTTTTCTCGTGGTAGAAAAAAGTGAGGAACGCAGAGCTAACTAAAGTTCAGCGTTCGAGGGAGGGGCGTATATAGAATTTTTTCGGGTGGGAGGGGACGACGAAAAATGAAAGTTTTTGAAATCCACCAGAACAAAATTAAAGTTAATGAAAAATAGAAAAATTAAAGCATTTTTTTTTCTATTGTCAGTTGATGCATTTTTATTAAATTAAGGCATTTTTTGTCTAATGTAAGTTGCATTTTGAACTTAAATCTTTAAAAAATGAAACACTTCCGGGGGTGGTGGCAAGGGGGCAACCCTCTCTCGTCCCCCTTTAAATACGCCCCTGGTTCGAGGTGCAAAAACCGCATTGTTATTCGAAAGAAAGATATCAATTTAACCTATTCCTTGTGCTCCCAAGTTATTTGGTCTGAAGCGGCTTGTGAAATGCGGTAAAGTGCATGAATATTAACCACACACACTATGTGAGACAGTTCGCGTGCCTGAGATTTCCTCATCCGTGAGGACAGCACGCTGGATCTTCTAGCATATTTTATAAGCGATTCATTTTTTGTGTGGACCTCGCGAGATTTTCAGTGTCGGAATTCTGTATTTGATTAACTGATTCCTCCTTGGGTGAAACCTTATCCACGTTATTTGTTTCAAACTGAACCCTAAGGACGACACGGAAGTGTCCGCCCACCTCACAGCTTCTCTCTCTCTCTCTCAATTTTTTTTTAAGACCAAATTCGCTAACTAGTTGTGCTCCTAAAAGCAAGCTAGTGGAAGAGTTCATGCCCTTGTACGCATCACGTACTCAGTTTCTTTCCGTGTTTTTAATCCAATTAGCCTGACACCGATGATGAAGAAGGATGAATACTTATTTTCCAAGAATTGTAAATTATTTACTGATCGTTATTTCTCTCTCAGATTTAATCATCAATGGTGTGGTGGGTGGTTGGGGAGACGGAAGGGGGGGTGAGCTTGACATCGGATGTCGATTTGTTGGTGGTCATTGCAAATAGCATCGCGTTTTCCTTTTAGGATCCTGAGGATGTACGCCATGGTGGAGCCTGATGAAGCGTAGTTGCCTGGCAACAAACACACGACTGGAGTCTTGGCACGAGACTCCTTGGCGGCTGTGGAAGTGTCCCGTTGCGAGCCGCTCGCCACCGCATGAGGATAGTTAGATGAATGAGATGAGGAACCCACTTCACCAGATACTCTCCACCCAAACCATTTATTATTTCTCCCAACTTTTGTTGTCATTTCGGTCTGTTACGCCAGCAGCTTTCCGGTACAAGTTTCTCTCTCTCTCTATCTGTCTATGAAATTGTGTCATTCTCGTGCAGTGAAATCTTCGGAATGATATGCGAACATTCTGAAACCAACTTCTGTTGCCAATATTATCAGATTACGCGTTGCACGCAAGCTCACAACATATGATTCCATCCTGAGCATACACACCAAATGTT
This sequence comes from Macrothele yani, assembly GCA_039090855.1. NCBI lineage: Eukaryota > Metazoa > Arthropoda > Arachnida > Araneae > Macrothelidae > Macrothele > Macrothele yani. Next base: position 153,053,359 of record CM077027.1, on the reverse strand, counting down.
ACAGATAACTTCAGAATATTTTTTCGTATTCTGTATTAAAGCGAAAATTCGCTACCAAATACATAATTCGTGAAACTGGGTCATAAGCCTTAGAGTGGCCGTACTTTGTTTTGATGATGACGAGATTTTTCGTTCCCTCAGTATCTGGATGACGTTGCGAATTTTTCCCCCATTCAGAATCAAAAACGTTTTGGGGACTTTTGTAGCTTAAAACTAAGGTGAAGCTGTCTTACACACGATTTAACTTTTCCCTAAAAACTTGCAAAGTAAAATGATGTTTATTGACAAGTTAAAAACATACATGAAGGGCGGCAAGAACTAAGACCGTGGCGTAACCATGTTTCAAAATCTGGAGGGGGGTACGATCACACATACACATTTTACATATATACTGGTATACAATGTTATAATAAGATGGAGTTTGGCATCCCCTCCCCCTACACCACACACACGCAGGAGAAAAGGAGTTGCTGAGGCGCTATCTAACGGGCACGCCATAAGCCCCTCTGTTAGCGAACACAACTGTAAAACTATGATAGATACGGCAGAAGTGTAAATTACAAAGTTGTAGAACTGACTTTGCATATGAGGAATCGATATCGCTGTTTTATTAAGCACACATTATACACGTGTCTGCACATTCTACGAAAAATTACAATCTTATATTATTAAATTTTATTTGATTCACATCATAAAAAAGTGGGCATTATATTCCCGAATTTTTTTTTTTTTTTTTGGTGGGGGGAGGGAGGGTCCTTTACATTGGGGATCCCCGACTCTCAAAATCTGGGGGTCCTGAACCACTCCCCGACCCCCCAGTGGTTAATCCTGTGCACGAAGGGAACAAACAGTCAGTAGTTAATTATACATAGTCATAGTAAACTACAAACATTGTAATTGGAGCAAAGCAATGTTGCCACCAAAGGAATACATGGGCACAAATAATGAAAAATAGAAGAACTTACGTGTCAGAAATATTGTCAGAGGTTGGGAACAAAACTTTAAGTAACAGAATCTAGGGGCGATAGATCTTGATTTTTGTACCTATTTGTTTTTTTTTCTTTCCCTGTTGAAGGCTGGAATAGCTTCTTAAAGTTCAGCGAAAGTTCAGTTGAAATTTCATTGTCCTGGACGAAATAAACAGAAATAGCATTCTGGTAATGGGAACAGCATTTCTCCGTTTACATAGATAGCATTCTGTTAAAAAAAACAAGTTAGTAAAAACATGCAATACATTGATTATAATACGCTTTCCAACATACCAGAAATCATTACACAAGTTATCACTCAAGTTATGAGAATAATGGCTGTGGAATAAATCTCGCTCCTGTGCCCTGATCTTTGATCCCATTTCGATGATATTCTACAGAACCGGTTCAGTATACCTCCGAAATAACATGATAAAGTTTTGTCGCAATGGAAGCATTTTTACGTAAGTTATGATGCATAAGGGCGCTATGGAATAGATTCCGCTCCTGTATCTTAACCTTTGACCCCATTTCGCTCATTTTCATAAGGATTCGTTGACCCCATTTCGCCCATTTTGAAGGCAGGCCCCTACAACATACTAACATTTCATCCAAATCGAAGAATGTTTACGTAAGTTATGACGCATAATGGCGATGGAAGTGATTCCGCTCCTATGTCCTGACCTTTGACCCCATTTCGCTCATTTTCAATAGGGTTTGTCCCAGGTGGTACCCTACTACATACCAAAATTTAATCGAAATCGAACTTTTTTACGTTAGTTATGACGCATAAGAGCAGTGGAATGGATCCCGCTCCTATTTCCTAACCTTTGACCCCATTTCGTTCACTTTCAATACGGTTCCTTCCCAGGTGATCCCCTACCAGATACTAAAATTTCATCGAAATCGAACGATATTTACGCGAGTTATCGTGCGGACGGATATACGCACACAACGCGTGACGTAATGAGGCAGATGGGAATCGCGACCATCTGCTCGCAAGAGTGTGATGTCATAAAATTTTAATAGGATCCACACACAACGCGTGACGTATTGAGACAGATGGCGTGACCGCGCCAACTTCTCAAGCGCGAGATTGTGACGTCATAAGTTCGTCCCCAGTGGTCCCCTACCACATAATATAATTTCATCGAAATCGAACCATTTTTAAGCACGTTATGACGCATAAAGGCAATGGAATGCATCCCGCTCCAATGTCCTGACCTTTGACCCCACTTCTCCCATTTTCAATAGGGTTCATTCCCAGGTGGTCCCCTACAATATGCTAAAATTTCATCGACATCGAACCATATTTATGCAAGTTATGACTCATAAGGGCAATGGAATGGATCCCGCTCTTATGCCGTGACTTTTGACCCCATTTCGTCCATTTTCAACAGGGTTAGTCCCCAGGTAGTCCCCTACCACATACTAAAATTTCATCGAAATCGAACCATTTTTACGCGAGTTATCGTGCCGACAGATGGACGGACAAAGCTGGAGCATACACTCTTCTTTAACCTATATACGGTTGGAAAGCGTAAAAAAAGCGGGAAATTACCCCGTCTTTGCGAAAATGATAGCTATCTGTATACTGGAAGGAGTCCCGTGTTTTTCTCTATTAATAAATGGGTAATCAGTGCATTGTAGTCATAATGATATGGACGCCTATAGTCTTGTTTTGTAGAAGTAAGCATTTAGGAACAAATTTATAAAAATTCATGCATATGAGGAGGAATTGTAACAGATGTGAATCAACGCCATTATTCAGGCGCAAATACGGTGGGGGGCAAAGGCCCATGGCCATTTTTATCGCATATTTGTTCTCTGTGTTTTCAAAACATTTGATTTAAGCAAATAAATTACGGAAAATAATAATACAATTCAAGGTAGCATTTTTGAAGCACGTTTTCGCTATGATAATGCATGTTTTAAGTTGCTGGTTCGAAACAAATACTTAGGAAAAAAGAAGAGCCTGGAATGACTTCGAGTTTTAAAAGTTTATACCTAAAATCCTGTGATTGGGTCAAACGTTTTCAGCTCCGATTCATGAATTAAAATTTGCTGATACGACTGTGCTAAACAAATGTTTGAAAAAGTGAATTTCTATTTTCCAACATCCATAAAAAAAATGAATAAAAACAGTTTCTCGTTCGTTACTTGGAAAAGTATCGTTTAATTGGGAATTTATAAGCACACTAAGTTCTTGCTTCAGTTTGAACCCGATGAACGTAGTGTATATTGTGCCTTCATCATTCTTAATCAAATCCCATCTATATAGATAAGTAGTTGATAGTTTTTAGAAGGAAATCATGCAAAGACAACCCTTTCTCTTTATAGATTTTCGGATTGTTATTTCGGTATGCTTTCAAATGTGTATTACCAATATCATTAGATACACGCGCCCGTAGGTTTTTTTGTTTGTTTGTTTTGTTTTCTTGGTTTATCGGCCCCCACCAAGTGCATCGTACTCTATAAGGAGTTGCCCATTCCTAATTATGAATAGTGATTGCAGGAACGGACGAGAATCTGTGTCAGAATGAGCATTGAGTCGCACATTCCCAATTTAGAACCACTAGTTCCAAGGAAGAGGAGAATGAGTATATTAGGCGATAGGTGCTCTGCATTCCTAATATTTAGCCAGTCGTTCTTATGGAAAAGGAAAGAATCAGCACCGTAATGCGCACTTTATGCTACAAGGAGCCACGCATCACTAATTTTAAGCCACTCCTTTCTCTGGAACAGGAAAAATTAGCACCGTAATGCGCACTTTAGGCTACAAGGAGTCGCGCATCACTAATTTTGAGCCAATCCTTTCTATGGAACAGGAGAAAATCAGCACAGTTTCCAAGAAAGGAAGATAAGTAGGTATCTTTCGCTACAAGGTGTCGTGCATCCCTAATTTTGAGCCACTAGTTCCTAGAAAGAGAAAAAATGGGAATCTTACGCTATAATAAGGAGTCGCGCATCACTAATTTTGGCCCACTGGTTCCAAGGAAGTAAGATAAATAGGTATATTTCGCTATGAGGTGTCGTGCATCCCGAATTTTGAGCCACTGGTTCCAAGAAAGAGAGAATAGGCATCTTACGTTGTAATAAGGAGTCGCGCATCACTAATTTTGGCCCACTGGTTCCAAGGAAGGAAGATAAATGGGCATCTTTCGCTATAAGGTGTCGTGCATCCCTCGTTTTGAGCCACTGGTTCCAAGAAAGAGAAAAAATGGGAATCTTAAGCTTATAATAAGAAGTCGCGCATCACTAATTTTGGTCCACTGGTTTCAAGGAAGAAAGATAAATGGACATCTTTTGCTATGGTGTCGTGCATCCCTAATTTTGACTCACTAATTCTTAGGAAGGAATAGAATAAACGTCTTAGTATTTAACGAGTCACGTGTACCTAATTTTTAACAACCAGTTTCCAGAAAGAGGAAGAAACAGCACCTGAATGAGGATCTTAAGCGATAAAGAGTTGTGCATCCCTAATTTTGAGTCAGTGGTAAAAAGAAAGTGTGAGTATCAGCATCTTAGGCTATAAGATATCGCGCATCCCTGATTTCGAGCCACTGATTCCTAGGTAGGGGATTCAGCACCGGAATGGGCGTCTTGGCGCTTTAATGAGTCGCCCAATCCTGATTTTGAGTCACTGGTTCTAATGAAGGAGAACCTGCATCTTAAGCTATAATAAATCGCGCATCCCTAATTTTGAGCCACAGGTTCCAAGGTAGAGGGGGAAACGGAGCGGCAATGACAACCCCCAACACCTACACGTTGTATGGGAGTTGGAACCCAGAACGGGCGTCTCTACTGAGACTTATATATGTTGCATCTGTAAAGCAAAATCCTTTCACCAGACGTGTATGTTTCGATGAACAAATACACATGTATTCAGTGACGATTGGTGTCGCACATTGAAACTTTGCACTTGAACTGTTGTGGGATGAGGTTGAGAGATCCCTCCTGTTCCTGCGAACATTCGGCAGTTGTCGCGCGCCATCATATCCGTTTGGCTGAACATACCATTAGAATGATATCATACATTCGCAGTGCCGAGTTAGAGCTCAGTTTTAAGAGCCCGAAAGATATGTCTAATCTGTTTAGGCATTAATTAGAAAAAAACAAAAAATCATTTTCCATACTTTCTTTCGTCTTTCCCCCTGCTATTAACCGATGTTTTTTTCTCAACTACGAGGTAGGGAAACAATATCTATCTGTTTCTATATATAGTATAGTCATACATTTCCTTTGACGAATTCGTTTCCTCCTAAAATGTTTCGGACTGCCGAGTATCCGGAAAGATCAGGCGGCTCTGCGATCTGCGCACATTGATTAACAGAATTAGCAAGGAGCTGCCGCGTGGAGGCAGATGGCAAAATTTCACTGGGATGCCACCTGCTATCTAGTGTCTATAATTCTTGATGATGTTTTTCCTACGTGGCGGAAATCCGCTAATTCGTGAACTATGGCATCTGCTATCCAAACCCACAATAAATTGCCCCAGTAGCGAAGGAATTCGCATTACTAACTTGAAAGTGTGTGAATATGCTAAATCATTTGAAATCGCATTTAAAAAGAAAATAATAAAATTCTTTCTCCCTGAGAGCCCGAGCCCGAACGGCAGTAAATATTATGCAACCGGAGCTCGGTTTGGCCCAGGACTCGTCCCGTCTCAGCACTGATCAGCAGCTCGTTCAATCCATGCCACATCGAATCCAAGCTTTTTTGAAGAACAAGGGCAGCTCAACACTTTTTTAGGTCGGTGTTCCTAATAATTTGCTAGTTCAGTGTATGTGCGCATGTTAAGTGCGTGCAAAAATGATTCTAAGAAGGATATCCGCGAGAACAAGAATAAAAAGACCATCAAAGTCCAGCACAGAAAGAGCAAAGACTGCTATGGAAGGAGAAAGTTTGAAAAATAAGAGACTAAACAGGATTGAATAAAGTAAATGAATTTGATTTATTCCTAATTTTTAGTAGTAGAGTGCTGCGAAAAACTAATCGTGGATATAAATGAGACCTCATTTTTTTTTTTTTTTTTTGGTTGAAAGTTTAACGACTACCATGAGCAATTCAATGGGCTATAAGCAGTCTCCCGTCCCTAATTTAAGGTCACTGGTTCTAAGGTACGGAGAGAGCCAGTGTCATAAGACAAACACAGCATCCCTGCCTCACCAAGATTCGAACCCGGACCCTTCTCGGACGAATAGTTATATCCCAGCGCTTAGACCACGCTTCGGCATTTAGGAACAAGAAATCGAAAACATATGAAAATGTAGTTAGTTGTTTTCTACCAATTTTTGATCTGTGGCTGCGTAAAGAAGGGTTAAATGCTGTTCAAAAAGTTAAAAACTAAATCTGTCAAAAGTAATTTGCTGCTGGAAGAACGAATGCAGTCGTGAATATGAACGCATTTTTAAAAACTGCATGGTACGTTCTACAATGTTGATTTGGACAGAAGTAGAAAGCGGAATAAGCCCATACTAAAAATCTGTGCTTGTCGATTTTTTGCGTCTTCAGAACTCAAGTACTTTCTTTCATTCAAAGAGAAGTATAGTGATTTTCTTTAAAGGAAGCAAACGCAGTGAAACATTGTGTGCAGCATAAACAGACCCCTTTTTGTTATTTGCATTCACGTTGTGTGGCGCACGTAAAAAAAAAAAAAAAAAAAGTAAGAAGGTTCTTATGCAGAACTGAATCCCGTTAACGGTCGCATTAAATCCCAAACTAATTACCTTAACTGTCCGCGGGGGCGAAAAGGCTAAAGCAGAGACTGGCTTCGGAGAAGCGGCGCATTTAAGAGATGTAAGTAATTGCAAACCATACTTTTCAGCGACAGCTTGCAGAAACGCAAGAAGATCGACCTTACTCGTACCGCGAAATTTTGTGCTAGCTTTCTTTCGTTTCAGATAGTTTTGTGGGGGGAAATAAAATAAGTTCCATTTTGCTGGGCGATTTATTTTGTTACTGTTCAGGAAAACAAGAAAAAGTTATATCCTGAAAAAATGTTGTACACGTAGGGAACAGCGACTTAAATTTTATTTCAGAGACTCGCTGCTTCGGAGCTGTAAGCCGTTGTCAGTTTTCCACACAAAGCCATAAAATAAGGCAGTCAGCACAGAAATAATTGTATTCCACTGATAAATTGTTATTCGTCTGTGTTCTTCCAAAGTATGATATACTAATAATACTATATTTCATATACTTTGACTTATAATACGCCCTCCCATATTTGTCGATTTTCCATTTGCACAGTTTGGTGTGTAGCTCGATGCAAAATCCAAATTTCGAATTCAAAATAATAAGAATGTAGGAAAACATTAGTTTTTAGAAAATTTCCTAATACATATCTTACGGTATCCTTATCATGTACCTTTTAGCCAAAAGACGTGTTACTAACCTCCGGTAGATAGTTCGACGATAGCCGTGTTGTTTAAAAATCTATAACATTTTGCATTTCCGTAGGTACAAGTTCTTTCGTTTTACTTGGTAGCCTTCTCGAGATTGCGGTTCTAAATGAATTATAAAAAGTTGCACGTGAATAAAGTCGTAAATGCGACCGGGGTTGAAATGGTAACAAATGTGTCCAGCAGGGGCAAAGAAGAGTGGGGAAGATAGGAAGGAGGCAGAGTGGGGAAATTAGGCGTTGACCTACTGAGGTCTTCCAACGGTAAATGCGACCGGGGTTGAAAAATGTTAGTAAAATGCGACTGGCTTAAGGGTGTTCGGTAGGTTGTAATATTGAAGACCCGTTATCTCAGGAACCACTGGAAAGAAGTGTCTGAAATTTTCAGGGGTTGTTCTTTACATACTGCTACACACTTTAACAGAAGACTTTCTTAAAATTAATTTTAGTTGTCATTGTATGAATTCTATTTCAGGAACCACTAAAAACGTTGTAAAAAATGAAACATAAAAATGTATAAAAGGATACCAAAAAATCACATTACAAAAATCTTGTGTTAATGTCTGTAGATGCAAGAGACAAACCCGTGGTACAAATTTCAAAACTGTATCATTTATAGTTTCTGAGATAATGGGTCATTAATGTTCAAAAATACAACTCTCGGAAATATACAGTTGAAGTTTATTGAGCTAACGCTTACCATATAACAGTAGATTCACTGCATTCCAGCACCATAGAAGGGGTTATCTGGTCCCTCTTCTTCATGAAACGCCTCTTCAAGCTTCCTCTTGACACTTGCACGCTGTTGTCTAGCTTTTTTATGGGGTGTGGACAACATACGCTCACCCATTCTCACCCGCAGACTATCGAGCTCCGCCAGAACTTATCCCGTATTCTTGTTGACAATGATCCCACTCTGCTGCAAAACCATGCATCTAGATATATTCTCTTTGTTAAAGTTTAGGATGGCATCATACACTCCAAATAACCTCAGACTACACCAACACTACAGTAAAGACACTACAGTTCGTGTGACTGTCGCTAATGAAATCTATCAGTTGTTGTCACGAAGCACATGCTTTTATTCTCTTGCAGCAGGATTGCCAACTTGAAACAAGAAATTTCTGTCCTTAGAACTGCGGAATATGTAGTACTATGAAAAAGCACGATATAGCGTGAGATCAAATACCAAATGAGGGCAACGCGCGAAAAACCGCCTGACATGTACTCACATTTATGGTCATAACTTTTGTTCTATCAGTAAGATAAGTACAAATGAGGTGTCAAATTAAAGCCACTGATTCGTGCAATGAAAATATACTATAATACAAAACTCGATTTTTTTGCTCATATTACGTACCGAACCCCCTTAACGCAGAGGGATGGGGAAAGAAAGAAGGGATGTTAGATGGAGGAGGAGAGGAGGGAGTTAGCTGATGACGATGCGGTGTGTTTCCTGTTTAATAGTCTTTTTATCAAAATGATAATTGTATTATTTGTATTTACAAAATAAGGTTTTACTCCTGTTTCTGGATTGCAGCGGAAGATACCCCGGATAAAACTTGATCTCTATATAAATAATAACAGACTTTCTTATCCTAAGCAATAGTCATAGTACTTTCTCAACGGCAAACTGCCGGATATTTTATCCCACTCGTGTGCGGATTTCATTGCGATAGCTGCATTCAGAATGAATTGTAAGTTTCTTCGCTTTTAGAAAGAAAGGAAATCCAAATGTTCCGAAATTTCATTTACTATCATTTCAAACCCGGTTGGATTTACTATTGGAAGACCCCACGTGATCAACACCTATCCCACCCTGCCTCCCTCCTTTCTTCCCCACTCCTCTTTGACCCTGCTGGTCGCATTTGCTACCATTTCAACCCCGGTTGCATGTGCGACGACACCAATAAAAATTTGCATGTGAGTGTGGAAGGGAGGGGGCGGAGAGGAATTAGTTTGTGATTTGACCAGAAAGATATATATATATATATATATATATATATATATATCATCATCATCATCATTGTCAACCATTATCAATCCACTGCTGGACGAAGGTCTCCCCAAGTTTCCTCCACAACGGTCTGTCTTGTGCCAGTCTCCTCCATGTCACTCCTGCATACTTTCGAATTTCATCCACCCATCTTCCATGTGGTCTTCTTCTGGGTCTTTTCCTGTCCCTTGGAATCCAATCTAAAATTTCGGCTGTCCATCGATGGTCTGTTCTTCTGGCAGTATGTCCAGCCCATTGCCATTTCAGGGATTTAACTCTGATCATGATGTCTTCCACTCTTGTCATTTTTCGGATCCACGTGTTCCTCTTCTTATCTCTCCTGGTTACACCAAGCATGCACCTCTCCATGCTACTTTGAGTTGTCTGCAGCCTTTGTATGTCTCTTTTAGTTAAGGTCCACGTCTCTGCCCCATACGTAAGCACTGGAAGGATGCATTGATCAAACACTTTTCTTTTAAGACATAATGGCATATTGCTCTTGAAAATTATGCTGTTTCTTCCAAAAGCTCTCCAGGCAAGTTTTGTACGCCGATTAATTTCTTCATCAATGTGACCCTCACTTGATATCTGCTGTCCAAGATAAACGTATGTGTCTGTTATCTCCAGCTTTTCTCCATCAATCGATAAATCTTCATTTCTTGTAAAAGCATTGAACATCACTTTTGTCTTCTGAAAGTTCATTTTTAATCCCACTGCTTTACTCTTGTCAGCAAGTTCCTGGATCATACTCTGCAGCTCAGATGGGGTAGTTGCAAAAATGACTACGTCATCAGCAAAACGAAGGTGGGTTAGATAATCTCCATTAATCTTTATCCCCTTGTTTTCCCAGCTCAGCGACTGAAAAACACCCTCCAATGTGGCATTAAAGAGCTTCGGAGATATGGTGTCACCTTGTCTCACTCCCTTTCCAATTTTTACGTATGTTGTATTTTCAAACAGCCTAATCTTTGCACTTGCATTTTCATAGATGTTATTAATAATATTAATGTATGCATCTTCAATACCGCAGGTTTTCAGAGCCATTGTAACTGCTGATGGTTTCACCGAATCAAAGGCTTTTTCATAATCGATAAAAGCCATGCACAATGGAAGTTCATATTCCCTTGCTCTTTCAATTAGTTCTCTCAGCACGTGGATATGATCTGTGTGCTGTAGCCACTCCTGAATCCAGCTTGTTCTCTCGGTTGAGCCATGTCCAGTGTTACCTTCAAGCGGTGTGAAAGAACTTTAGTGAAGATTTTATAAACTACTGATAGGAGGCTGATAGGTCTGTAGTTTCCAAGATCCTCAATGTCACCTTTCTTATGTAGCAGGATCATTGTAGCGGTGCTCCAATCCTCAGGAATCTTTCCTTCATTAAGGCATCGAGTGAAAATTTGGGCGAGTACTGTTTCGATTTCTCCACTTGCTTCTTGTATGATGTCTACAGTAATTCCATCTTCTCCTGGAGCTTTTCCTCGCTTCATGTTCTTGATTGCATGTGCAACTTCTGCTGGAAGGACTGGAGGAACTCTCGTACTGGTATCTTTCATGATGTCTGGAGTGCATATATCATCCCTTTCATATAATTTGGAGTAGAAATCTTTCACTCTTGTCAAAATTTCGCCTCTATTTCTTGTTACAGAACCATCTTCTTTTCTCAGTGCCATAATCTGTTTTCTTCCCTTACTGAGATGTCCCTTTGCTATCTTTAGGCTTTGGTTGTTTTCAATTGCTTTCCTCACTAGTTCACAGTTGAATTTTCTTACGTCTTCAGTGATACTTTTTCTTACTGTCTTGCATAGCTCTATATATTCCACTTTGGAAGTCACATCTTCTTTAGTTGTGCTCATCTCTCTTCTTTTTTGCATCAACATTTTCGTTTTTCCTGATAATTTGTTTACATGCAACTTGTTCTTAGACCCAGCTAATTTTGTTGCTGTTTCCATAAGAGCTTTGGTTACTTTTCTGTTAACTTCAGAGATGTCCACTTCTTCCGATGTTAGGCCTTCTAAAACAGAGAACCTGTTCTTCAGTTCCAACTTGAAGGTATTATGGTGTTTTTTAAGGTTGGTTATGTCGATAGATTTTGTTTGTCTTATGAGCTTGCCACGTTCAAGTTTAGTGTTGAGGTGCATCTTACATCTCACCAATCTATGGTCACTACCTGTGTTGAACTTGTTTAGCACACTGCAGTCTTCTATGACGAATTTTTTGTTACACATAATAAAATCAATTTCACTTGTCGTCCCATTTGGATGTCTCCATGTCCATTTCCTGTGTGGCTTTTTCTTGAAGAAGGAGTTCAAGATGAAAACCCTTCTGCCTCTGCAAACTCAACGAGAGTATTTCCACGCTGGTTTCTGTTGCCGTGACCGAATTTACCTACTGAAGTTTCATTCTGTTGCCGTTGCCCTATTTTTGCATTGAAATCTCCCATAATTATTTTCAAGTGCTGCTTACCTTTATTATTTAGATGACAAATTTCCTCATAAAATTCTTCAATTTCTTCTTCAGGATGACTTGTGGTGGGTGCATAAGTTTGAATAATCTGAGCCTGGTATCTTTTTGAGAGTTGGATAACAAGCCGTGCAGCTCTGTCAGAGGAGCTTTCAACTTCTACAGCTTTATCCTTCAGTTTCTTGTTTATTATAAATCCAACACCACTAGTTCCGCCAGTATCTGTCCCACGATAGTAGAAGAGATGTCCACTTTTCAGTTCAATGAGATCTTCTCCTTTCTCCTTACCTCACTTAGCCCCACGATGTCCCACTTGATCCTTTGTAGTTCCTCTTCCAATTCAAGAAGCCTTGAATCAGAAGATAGGGAGCGTCCATTGTACGTAGCCAAGGTCAGCATCAGATATATATATATATATATATATATATATATATATATATATATATATATATATATATATATATATATATATATATATAGTATTATCAGTATATCGTACTTGGAAATTGCGGCATTATTTCTACCCTATTTCCGTAGCAGGCTGTCATACGAGAAAAAGGTGGACCAACTAACTATTAATTGCGGTAATAAAGCAATTTGTCCCAAAACGTTGTGGTGTCCGAACACTTCTGATAATATAGTGTATATATAGTGCTGTCAAAAATTATGACCAACTGTTAGTATGAAGTATGGCCTCATGCCACCAATACCGCAGAAATACGGCGTGGCATTGATTTAGTGAGGCCTCTGGACGTTTTTGTAGGAATGCTACACCATGCAGACACCAGAGCTTCTCGCAGATCATCAAGAGTCATCGGTGGTGGATCCATACGTTTCTGTATGGATGCTATACCATTTAGATACCAGAGCTTCTCGCAGATCATCAAGAGCCATCGGTGGTGGATCCATACGTTTCTGTAGGGATGATATACCATGCAGACACCAGAGCTTTTCGCAGATCATCAAGAGTCATCGGTGGTGGATCCATACGTTTCTGTAGGGATGCTATACCATGCAGATACCAGAGCTTCTCGCAGATCATCAAGAGCCATCGGTGGTGGATCCATACGTTTCTGTAGGGATGCTATACCATGCAGATACCAGAGCTTCTCGCAGATCATCAAGAGCCATCGGTGGTGGATCCATACGTTTCTGTAGGGATGCTATACCATGCAGACACCAGAGGTTTTCGCAGATCATCAAGAGTCATCGGTGGTGGATCCATACGTTTCTGTATGGATGCTATACCATGCAGACACTAGAGCTTTTCGCAGATCATCAAGAGTCATCGGTGGTGGATCCATACGTTTCTGTAGGGATGCTATACCATGCAGACACCAGAGCTTTTCGCAGATCATCAAGAGTCATCGGTGGTGGATCCATACGTTTCTGTATGGATGCTATACCATGCAGACACCAGAGCTTCTCGCAGATCATCAAGAGTCATCGGTGGTGGATCCATACGTTTCTGTAGGGATGCTATACCATGCAGATACCAGAGCTTCTCGCAGATCATCAAGAGCCATCGGTGGTGGATCCACACGTTTCTGTAGGGATGCTATACAATGCAGATACCAGAGCTTCTCGCAGATTATCAAGAGCCATCGGTGGTGGATCCATACGTTTCTGTATGGATGCTATACCATGCAGACACCAGAGCTTCTCGCAGATCATCAAGAGTCATCGGTGTTGGATCCATACGTTTCCGTAGGGATGCTGTACCATGCAGATACCAGAGCTTCTCGCAGATCAGCAAGAGTCATCGGCGATGGATCCATACGTGTGCATTGATTCCGTGAGGCCAATGAACGTTTCTGTTGGGATGCTGTACCACGCAGACACCAGAGCTTCTCGCAGATCATCAAGAGTCATCGGCGGTGGATCCATACGTGGAACCTGTTGGTCAAGATATACGGCGTTGCACTGATTCAGTGAAGTCTCTGAATGTTTCAGTAGGGATGCTATATCATGGAGACACCAGAACATCTCGCGGATCACCAAGAGTCATCGGTGGTGAATCCATACGTCGAACCTGCTGGTCAAGATAGACTGCGTTGCATTGATTCCGTGAGGCCTCTGAACGTTTCTGTAGGGATGCTATACCACGCAGACACCAGAGCTTCTCGCAGATCATCAAGAGCCATCGGTGGTGGGTCCATACGTGGAACCTATTAGTCAAGATATACGGCGTTGCATTGTTTCAGTGAGGTCTCTGAACGTTTCAGTAGGGATGCTATATCATGCAGGCACCAGAACTTCTCGCGGATCACCAAGAGTCATCGGTGGTGAATCCATACGTCGAACCTGTTGGTCAAGATAAACGCGTTGCATTGATTCAGTGAGGTCTCTGAACGTTTCAGTAGGGATGCTATATCATGCAGACACCAGAACTTCTCGCGGATCACCAAGAGTCATCGGTGGTGAATCCATACGTCGAACCTGTGGGTCAAGATATACGGCGTTGCATTGATTCAGTGAGGCGTGTGAACGTTTCTGTTGGAATACTATATCATGCAGAAAAACACAACTAAAAATACAACTAAAATAAAAGTTAAATTAGAATATATGTCATACAACAGAGTTGAAATTTATAAAACTGTTTGTGCAATATGAACAGTGCGTTATTCCCTCTCTTCAAAATGGTTGGTCAATTACATCGCTAGTTGTTTTCTTATAGTGAATACCGTAAAAGCGTCATGAAAGGTAATTCCCGCAGGTGGCCGTCAGGCTGCAATGCCAAAATTTGCCAACTAGGATTATATTCCGTTGATAGCATTTTGCCATCGTGCATTGTTTACGTGCTGCAAAGCCTTTTTACTGTGGTTGCTCAATATGATTAAAGCGGCATGAGAAGTGGGTTTATTGGTAACAGGAAATCGTTCTTGCGGGAAAAGGTGAGCTCCAAGAGATACCCATTTCAGAAATGCAATTTTCAAAACACACACGAATATATGCACTATGTGTTACGGAAGAGTGATTGTGTTTGTGTACATCAGTGTTTCCAAACTTGGATTTCGCGAGAAATCAAAAACTAACAAAATAAAAAAAAATTAATGTCAGTGAAATTCTAAATATACCTGCAAATATCGTATCGCAGGACATATACTCACGGACAATGAGATTTGCGCACCAAGAAGGAAGCATCGGATTGAACTGAAATTTTATGGACCTAATGATACAGATGAATGATACACATGATGGCAAAAACAGAGCTGCAGGACAATTACAGAGGTATCTGTGGCACGCATTCCGGTCATCTTCAATAGCGCGTCGCACCGCCTCGTGCGGTTCTACATGCTGCAATACGGTCCGGCATGGAGGCGAACAGACGCCTGATGTTGTCCTGCGGCAGACTGACCCACACGTGTTGGACGGTGTGCTTCAAATCCCGGATAGTGCGGCACGGCGGCAGCCGGCGTTTCAACTGGTCCCACACATGCTCGATAGGGGGCATGTCCGGAGAGCGGGCAGGCCATGAAAGTGTACGGACATGACGTAGGTAGTCCTGGCCAACCAGAGCCGTGCGCGGGTGGGCATTATCTTGCTGGTATAGCGCACCTGGAATCCCTTCCATGAATGGTAGCACATGGGGCCGTAGGATCTCATCCACATACCGCTGGCCCGTCAATGATCCACGTACCATTCTACTAGAGCTGATCGGTTATCGTAGGCAATGGCTCCCTAGACCATAATGCCTGCAGTGGGGGAAGGTGTGGCGATCGATAGTGAGGTTGGGATTGTGCGCCGTTGACCCGGGGATCTCCACACCCGGACACGATGATCATCTGTCCCCAAAACGAAGCGGCAATCATCGCTAAACATCACACGTCGTCAGTCTGTGGCGTTCCATGTCGCTCTGGCCTGGCACCACTGCACACGGAGCCGGCGATGTTCCGGTGTTAATGGCAGCCCACGTAAGGGACGCTGGGATCGCAGATTCGCTGCCGCGAGGCTTCGGGAAATGGTTCTTGGGCACACAGGAGTCGCTACATCTGCCTGTACCCTGTATAGTGGACCGGGTCCCCGTGGGATCCGTTCGTCCCTGGCGCACGATCCGTCGATCCTCTCTACCGGTGGTCCTCTTGGTCCGTCCGGAGCCGCTCCGCCGTGTGGCAGTGTCGTCACGCGTCCACTACTCCCAACAGTCTGACGGTATGGTCAGAACAACCCACGTGTCGCGCTGAGTACCCAGCGGTTTTCAGCCCGATGATCCGGCCTCTCTCAAAGTCCGTCCGTTGCGTAAATCGACGTCACTGACATCTACCCGGCATTCTCGTTACTCTGTACTCTTTCTTGCGTCGGCCGGTGCCTTTCGTTTTAATGGGGTATCGACTATACACCGGTTTACAAGGCTACCGGTTCATGCTTGGAGCGCCACCACAAAGTGTGTGGTCATGCGCACCTGCTCCATACGTGGATCATTTGCCTACCAGCACGTACTCTAGCTATTTGCAAAGTTTCGCGGATGTAGCATATTTTCTTCTAGGTGCGGAAATTTTATTGTCCGTGAGTGTATTTTGCACTGCACTAAAAGAATAATCTTCGCCTGCCAATATCTGCCTGTTGGTTTTGCCATGACCAGTTCGCATTTATGGTTGTATTTATTCTTTTTGGTGGTAGTTGTGGGGTGGGAGGGGGTGACGACCACCGTGAGCAACTCGGTGCGTTATAAGTAGTCACCCATCCCAAATTTAGTGACACTGTTTCCAGGGAAAGGAGAGAGCCAGTGCCATAAGACAGACACAACATCCATACCTCACCGGTATTCGAACCCGGACCCCATCTCGGGCGAATAATCAAAAGCCAGCGTACAATTCACTGTACCACTGGGGTGGCATTATATTTTTTCATATTGTGTTTTGTATTCGCTTCTTTTTTTCTTTTTTTTACTCAACCGCCCCCTTATGGCAACTGGAAAAGCGAAGTCAATGTGCAATGTTAGAGATCTGTATGAGGCCTAGGCTTGGCCCGTTCCAGACTTAGATATTTTTCAGCCCATCCTTTTGATTTCATCTCTGATCAATGACTCTGTTCATGATTTCTTCCATGTCTTCGGTTTCAAATCTGTGATCTTTGTGACTTCTATATTGTCTTAAGGTAAACAAAATTCAGTTGAACATGTAACAGACGGTAAACGAAATTTAATTTCAACATTTTAGAATTCGTTGTCTCAGTTGGGTGGAAATTAGAGTTAGGGTGGTAGGGGTGGAGAAAGGGAGAGACCGTAACATTTCTGTTAAAAAATTCATATGTGAATGAGATGATTCTTGGAATAAATAAATTTGAAAGGAAAAGCCTTTCGAGTGTACATTAAATATAAACCTTTGTACATTTTCCATTTATTTGCTAAGTTAAATCATTATTACGTGAAGCTAATATAAGAACGAATTGATTTACTAGTTAGTCTTCACATTTTGGGAGCCAAAAAGGTTTTGTCTTTAATCCAGCAGCAAAATGCTCTATCTTTGAGCCCCGAGCTCGAGGATTTCGTTTAAGTGATGAAAATAAAGTGCCGGGCAAGAAGATCTCTACCCAGTGTCTTAAGAGAATAATAGCTGCCTGGAGAAAGCCCTTCCTCGAAGCGGTGACCCTATCAGCAGATCAAGTTCCGAATATCTCTCTAGAGCCGATTGCTACCTAGAATGTTCCGCGTTTCTAGTCTCTTTTCGATATCGGTACTACCACATTGTTCGAGAAGTTTCTTTTTCTTTATTTAGAGTGTGGCGATCCTAAATCTAAGACAGTCTTGATTAGATCCACGGATTTCAGCGATACTGATATTCAGCGAGAATTATTTTCGGTAGTTTTCGCAGGAGGTGTGCAATGTGCGTGTTTTGTAGATGAACAAATTCATTTGGAATTCGAACCCGAATCCGGCTAAGACGACTACTCAATAATATGCGACTCATCAATTGGTGGTTACTAGGGAGATATTCTCGCAATGTGAACTGATTGATATACGGCATATGTATATAACGCATACACACTGAGATGCCAGTTTATTAGGTAACCTACTTAGTAGCATGCGCCGCCTTTGGGACGCAAATGATAGCCCCCGCATTGCGCGGGGCGGGGGCGGGGGTCTCACGGCTAAAACGGCTTCGAACCTCAGGAAAAATATTTGACAATTTTATTTGCGGAAACTGCATATGAAGTTGGTTAAAGAAACAGACAGGATTTTTTACGGCAGCTTTATATGAAGTATTAAAAAGAAAGGGGGTTTTTTTTTTTTCATTACATAAGTATAACGTTTGAAAATCAGTTTCATTTTAGTTTATAAAAACTCGGATGACGAGAAAGCGGCTATTCCAATCAATTGGAGACCCCTTTTCACAGTCATAGCAACAGTCCTTCTATATGTATATTAACGACAGAATGTGAAAAAAATAATATGAGTTCACAATGAATATAAAGTTTATACCAATGAGGATAAGATGTCATGTATTACAATTGTTTACACATAACTACGCATCATTCAGAATATATTTTGAACTGAAAGATGTTCTTCGGGGACCGAAGAAACAGAGACCTGTTTTATTTTTTTTTTATGAGAGAATCAGGAAAAAGAATTACTATGTGCAAAACATTGTGGCATTATGTTAAGTGTGTTATTTATATTCAAAATAAATAATTCAATGCATTTTTTTTATAATCAAGAACACACAATTCTTAATTATGACTTTTTTTTGCTTACTTGCTTATTTATTATTATTAATATTATTATTATTATTATTATTATTATTATTATTATTATATTCATGTAAAGTGAAAAAGGTGATTAGACGCTGTCCCACGGCAGTATATAGGTGGTTTGTAATCGTGAGACACTTCAAAGAGGCTGGCCTTAGATGTCTTTCGATAGGTATCGGAGGGGGTTGGGGGCTAATGCGTGCCAGAAAAATATTCTCCACGCCAGTACACCGTTCTGTAGGGTTGCCTCCGGACAGGATAGCTCCAACCTTTCATGTTGCTTACGCCAAATTCGTATCCTGCCATTCGCATGATGCTGGACAAACGCTGTTCGAATAAAAGTTTCTAATTCGGTGACGTGTGTGTGTGTGTGATACCCAATATGGATAGTAATGAATAGTTCATTAGTGGTTCCTCCGGTTATGAAAAAGAAAATTTTAGGGGGGGTCTCCCCACGAGAAAAAGTTTGGGAAATGCTGACATACGTAATAGCGAAGAGCAAAAGTTTACTTTGAATGCCCTTTATTTATTCACGAAATGGTGTGATGCCATGGCAGTTACATAAATTTCGTGACTTGAGGCTAGCGAATTAAATATAAAATAAAATATAGACCAAATCGCTTGAGCGTTAGAACTGAATATTTTTGTCCTTTCTCTCTCTCTCTCTCTCTCTCTCTCTCTCTCTCTCTCTCTCTCTCTCTCTCTCTCTCTCTCTCATTGTTTTCCAGTGATCATAATGTGAATTTAGCATTTAGCTAATTCCTTCTAAAAGTTTAGATAAGTGGTATTTTATGCACTGCGGTGGGAAAGAGACAATCTGGAAAAACAAAAGAACAAAGACAAGCGAAATTACCCCCGGGAAAAAACAACAACTGGAACAAGCAGATCGCCCGAAGCAAAGGAACAAAGATGAAGACCAAGAAAAGAATGGAAAAATACTTCTGTGGAAAGATTGATTGGGGTAGAAAAATAAAAAGTAAAGCCATACGGACTAGCCATACATACTGTATCTTAAATATGAGGAGATAGGTGCTCTGAGAGGATCGAAAAAAAAAAAATGGGTGCTATATAGATAAAATATTTTTGTAATTCATTCACCAAAAGGAAGACCTCCATTTGCTGTTTGCTCTGCATTTTCAACTGAGTAATTTTAGTGGAATTTAATTGGAAAATTTAATCGGAGTTTCGTGCTTACAGCCCGGCGTGAGCTGAAGCGTTTTAATTCCCGTCCCTGCGATTTCAACTTAATTTAGGAAAGTGTTGGTCCGTGTTTTGCTTCGATGTTTTCCGTTTCATTCTGAGATCTTCGTCTTCCTACACCCTTTTAAAACAAACTAAGACCAACAGAAAAGTAGATAACAGAATGAAAAGGGAATTTTATTTCAACGTTTTAGTTTACTATTTTAGATACGGGTGGAAACAGGAATGTGAGTAGTAGTGGTGATGGTGTTTTATTTTTATTTATTTATTTATTTATTTTGAGGGGGTAGCTGAGAAGGGGAAGAATTGTAAGACTTCTAATAAAACTTTAAACGAAATTTCCTTTAAACTATTGATATTTGGATACAACGACATTTCTAGTGTATATTCAATTTGACCATTCTGTATAATTTCAATTTTACTGCTTTAAGCAAATACATAGCACGGGGAGGAAATGTACGGATCAGCGGATTATGTCGTATCATTCTTCCTCGTGCAAGCTTGAATAAATCCTTTTTGTTAATTGAGTGTGAAGCTGTGGCATAGGCAAGTTCCCAGACGGACAACGGTCTCGATATACTTACAAGTAATACAGGGTTATTCCGAATGAAATTGACAGTTTCAACATTTTATAAAACCAAAACTATATAAGATATTGACACTTACGATGCACCATTCTATCACCAATAAAAAAAGATTTTATTATACAGATGGCATCACTAAAAGATTTTACGTTTTCACTGTCACGTGACCAGTGAAGCAAGATGTCCGCAGATGCTGTGGAGAAGGCGTTCTGTGTGCTTGAATTAAGCGAAACGAATTCTGATACTTGTGCAACGGCGTTTTAGAACACGTTTCTCAAGAAATCGCTGCCCAGTAGAAAATGCATTTACGAAGACAAGGTCTTCGTCCTTTTCCTTCCTGTTAATTTAACTGATATGAAATAACGTATCACAACAGCCATTGCTGAAGATACGTTAACGCATTTTTGGCAAGAATTCGACTACCGCATTGATATTTGCCGCGTGTCTGAATGCGGCCACAGACGCTCCCGTTTGAATGACACGTTTGAGTGTCATGTCATGTCGGCAACGGGGGGAGTTAGTGTCTGAGGCGGCATGTAGCGAGGAGTGAAGAGTATTTCAGACAGGCGTTGAACAGCTTTACTCCTGCTCCACTCCACGCGACATGCCGCATCAGGCACAAAACTCCCCTGTTTGCTGGCGTGACACTCAAGCGTGTTATTCAACCGTGTGTGTCTGTGGCCACCTTAAGGGTGCACACATCGTACATCCGTAAGTTGCTGTAAGAGTTTACCTACAAAACGGTGTAAGGTGAGTGTCAATATCTTAAGTAGTTTTGCTTTATAAAATGTTAAAACTGTCTGTTTCATTTTTTATAACTCTGTATTTTAATTAATAATTAGGAGCTATACACCAGCTATACTAAAAACAGTATCATCATTGTCAACCGTTATCAATCCACTGCTGCACGGAGGTCTCCCCAAGTTTCTTCCACAACGGTCTGTCTTGTGCCAGTCTCCTACATGTCACTCCCGCATACTTTTGAATTTCATCCACCCATCTCCCATGGGGTCTTCTTCTGGGTCTTTTCCTGTCCCTTGGAATCCAGTCTAAAATTTCGGCTGTTCATCGATGGTCTGTACTTCTGGCAATATGTCCTGCCCATTGTCATTTCAGGGATTTTACTCATATCATAATGTCTTCCACTCTTGTCATTTTTCTAATCCACGAGTTCCTCTTTCTTATCTCTCCTGGTTGCACCAAGCATTCACCTCTCTATGCTGCTTTGAGTTGTCTGCAGTCTCTGTATGTCTCTTTTAGTTAAGGTCCACATCTCTGCACCATACGTAAGCACTGGAAGGATGCATTGATCAAACACTTTTCTTTTAAACATAATGACATATTGCTCTTGAAAAATTATGCTGTTTCTTCCAAAAGCTCTCCAGGCAAGTTTTGTACGCCGATTATTTTCTTCATCAATGTGACCCTCACTTGATATCTGCTATCCAAGATAAATGTAGGTATTGGTTATCTCCAGCTTTTCCCCATCAATCGATAAATCTTCATTTCTTGTAAAAGCATTGTACATCACTTTTGTCTTCTGAAAGTTCATTTTTAATCCCACTTCTTTACTCTTGTCAGCAAGTTCCTGGATCATACTGTGCAGCTCTGATGGGGTAGTTGCAAAAATGACTACGTCATCACCAAAGCAAAGGTGAGTTAGATAATCTCCATTAATCTTTATCTCTTTGTTTTCCCGGTTCAGTGATTGAGAGACATTTTCGAAAGTGGCATTAAGGAGTTTGTGAGATATCGTGTCGCCTTGTATAACTATACTAATAATCCGAATTTCGTGGCGTAGAATAGAAATCAAAGTTTCCAAGCTTTCGCACATCAACCAGATGGCTTTTTTAAGGAAGGTAAACAGCTAAGAAGCAAAGAGCTGTCTACCTTCCTTGAAAAAGTCATTTGTAAATATGGTAACTGTTAAATTTCTTGAAATATATTGCTTTTTAAATTAGTAACTGATAAACTTTTTGAATTAAAATGAATAGGGTTATTTTTTAATGGTTTTCATGAATATTCAGCGATCCTTAAGGAGCTAAATCATCTTGTTGAATCTCTTCCAGCAAGAATTAATGCTATGATTTCTGCACGTGCTGATGTAACTAAGTATTAAAAGTGAATTTGTGGGAGTGACTAATTTTTTGCCCGGTGTCTGTGTAATAATATGATTTAAGTAATATATATATTTTAATATACTAACGCGTAATACTCCAGACATCATGAAAGGTACCAGTACCAGAGTTCTTCCAGTCCTCCCAGCAGAAGTTGCACATGCAATCAAGAACATGAAGCGGGGAAAAGCTCCAGGAGAAGATGGAATTACTGTAGACATCATACAAGAAGCAAGTGGAGAAATCGAAACAGTACTCGCCCAAATTTTCACTCGATGCCTTAATGAAGGGAAGATTCCTGAGGATTGGAACAACGCTACAATGATCCTGCTACATAAAAAAGGTGACATTGAGGATCTCAGGAACTACAGACCTATCAGCCTCCTATCAGTGGTTTATAAAATCTTCACTAAAGTTCTTTCACACCGTTTGAAGGTAACAGTGGACATGGCTCAACCGAGAGAACAAGCTGGATTCAGGAGTGGCTACAGCACAATAGATCATATCCACGAATTGAGAGAACTAATTGAAAGAGCGAGGGAATATGAACTTCCATTGTGCATGGCTTTTATCGATTGTGAAAAAGCCTTTGATTCGGTGAAACCATCAGCAGTTACAGTGGCTCTGAAATCCTGCGGTATTGAAGATGCATACATTAATATTATTAATAACATCTATGAAAATGCAAGTGCAAAGATTCGGCTGTTTGAAAATACAACAGACATAAAAATTGGAAAAGGATTTTCTTTACCCGTACGTTTTCACCTGAAGTGTTTCGGGCGGTCGGGCATCCAAAATGATCGGACGGTGCTGCAATTAATTGTATGTTGCTCAAATAATGCTAATATTACCACGCCATAATGCGCTCTAATATGTAGTTTGCAAAATAGAATTATCAGGGAGCTACTGCGTGGAGATAAGGGGTAAATTATCGTAGGCAAGCTTTCAACTATCCAATATCTATAGTTCTTGAAAAAGCTGTTTCTTCTCTGAAGAAACACACAAATGCGTGGCCTATGGCATTTTCTATTCAAGCCCGGAATAAACAGCCATCTTGAATGCCCGCTCCCCAAACAGAACCAGTTACCAAAGAGGTCCCTTTACAAACTATAAAGTGTCTCGTTTGCTAAATCATATAAAATCACATTTTTATATAAAAATTCTCATGCTCTGCCTCTCTCTTAAGAGCCCGAGCCCGAGCTGCAGTAACTATTCTACAGCCCTAGCCAACGAGATTCTGAAGGCCCGGGCATCTTTTTGTGACGTCAGCAGCACCGTCCTTCGTTACACAGAGCTTTGCGACTTTTCGGATGATTATTACTTGTCTGCGCTAACAGTTTGCCTTACGGATCAAGAAGAAAACAAATGTAAATAGAGAATCTTTAACTTAACAGATGAAGCTGATAATGTCTCTAAACCTGCATATTTTTCCTGCAAGGTTTTCATGATTACTTTTGTGTTCAAAATTCAAAGAATCTCGCTTAACTCTAGCTACAACCGAACACAAAAACTAAAGTGATACATACACACATTTCGAAGCACATAATTACGTTAAATTAAAAAATATGTGTACTTTATTAATTAAAGTAGCCGAATACGGTAAATCAAAATGTGTAGTAATTAAACTACAGCTGTTCAAAATATTTTTTTTTTTTTTCGGAAGTGTAATAGGTTTCTGAAAAGTTTTGATCGAAACAAACTTCCTGGAATTCAAAATGTTCTGATCTTAGTTCCAAATAAGACATAGTTTCAGTCAGGGGCATATTCAAAGGAAGAGCCCCAAAGGGCTTTGCCCCTCTCCCACCCCCAAAAGTGTTTCATTTGGGTTTTTTTTATTTTATTTTTATTTTGTTAAAATGCAACTTACACATTAGAAAAAACTGCTTTAATTTAATAAAAATGCATTAACTTACGTTAGAAAATAATGCTTTATTTTTTCTCCTATTTTTCATCAACTTTTGTTTCGTCCTGATGGATTTCAAAAACTTACATGTTCTATCACCCCCTCGCCGAAAATATTCTATATACGCCCCTGGTTTCAATAACAAAAAGTTATTTGTATTTCCATTGTGCAGTTCATTTACTAACACTTATATTTTTTAACTTTCTGGAAAACCAGTTATAACCGTGCGGGGATGTATGTGTGTGTGTGTGTGTGTGTGTGTGTGTGTGTGTGTGTGTGTGTGTGTGTGTGTGTGTGTGTGTGTCGAGAGAGAGAGAAATTCTCCGAGTAATACATGTATAAAACGGAGATTGTGTGTGATTTTTGGATGTAACGTACTAAGTCTTTCTTTCAGCTTTGACTAAACATTTTCCATCTGAAAGGAAAACGTCGTTGCTGCGGACGCCTTTTTCCTTAAGATGAATAACATTTTGTTCCGTAGAAGTATTGTTACTCCTGAAAATTAAGAATCAAGATAAATATTATCTTTAGTTCAAGAAGCATCAAGCGTCAAGCATTCTCAGCACTTCACCTGTTATTTCAGATATCGTATGGAATATTACATAGCGCTAATCTCCATAAAATAATAATAGATGCATCTTCAATTAACAGATATTTTCGAAGATGAGCACTTCCTCGTGAAGAAGCTAGAAGATTTTTTTATGTTTTCCAACTCTCCGTAAGAGTGTAACGTATGACCTCCAAAACATCGTTTTAAGAAGTCGAGTAACATTGAGTTACGGAAGGCAAATCTTAATTTAACGAAGGTAACATTTTCTCAGCAAAAATGGTTTTTGTAAGCGGCGCATTAAAATTTATGCTTTTAACAAGTTTTGAACAAAATACGGAAATCCAAACTTAAAGCAGCTCAATCCGATATTTTTCGTAGAATGAAATTTGGAAAGGTTCGTGTTACTACTTTGTGAGAGAGCTTAATTAACCCTTAATTGAAGTGTGTAATTAGAGTTGGGTAGAATGCTGTAATTTTTGAAGATGTAGAGGCAAAAAGTGGAAAGTTAATTCCTTATACACGCCAGTGCAAAGAGTGGAAAGCATCTAAATTTTCCAGCAGATTATTATTATTTTAGCAGGGCGAACAGGTTTTTAGAAGTTTGTTTATAATTAGATATACATTAACTTCTAATTATTATTGTAAAATTATATATAATGCAATTCGGGAAAAGGTGCTTCAAAGTAAAGCTAAGGAATTCATTAAGTGCTAACTGAAATTACAAGTACTTAAAAGTTAAAAAGTGCATACATATGTACACTGCCGGACAATTGCTAAGGACGGATGACAATAGCAACGATAGCAACCATAAAATGGAAGGCAGGAAAATGTGGAAATTAGCATAAGTGCGGGATACAGTAAGTCGGGAAAAGGTGCTTCAAAGTAAAGCTAAGGAATTCATTAAGTGCTAACTGAAATTACAAGTACTTAAAAGTTAAAAAGTGCATACATATGTACACTGCCGGACAATTGCTAAGGACGGATGACAATAGCAACGATAGCAACCATAAAATGGAAGGCAGGAAAATGTGGAAATTAGCATAAGTGCGGGATACAGTAAGACGTGTTGTGCGTATGCAAATTTTGGATTGCCGAACTTGTTCGTGACGTCATAGCGCTGATAAGAGATGTAAAGGACAAATTTGACGCGTATTGACCGTTGTTGTTCAAACGCAAAGTTGAAAGGGAAAGAATCAATTGACGAACTTGCAATTTTCAGTATGTCTTCCCGACATCACCTAGATGATTTTACGCGTGGCCGTATTATTGGCAAGATTGAAGAAGGGCGAAAAATAACAGATGTTGCCAGGGAGTTCGACGTCAGCCACAGTGATGTTTCAAGGCTTAGGAAATCATTTCAAACAAATGGAGAGTGTAGCAAACGTCACGGGGGAGGTCGTGTTCGCAGTACGACACCTGCAGAAGATCGGTACATAGTGCTATCAACAAAAAGACACCGGCGCAGCACAGCTAGTGAGGTAGCAAATCAGTTTATGGCTGCTACTGGCAAGCGGATCTCCCGAAAAACTGTCGCCAGACGTTTGCATGAAGGAGGACTATACGCCCGCCGTCCTGTTGTGTACATCCCCTTGTACAGACGTCACCGTACCGCCCGTTTGCAATGGTGCCATCGACATCACAATTTGACTGATAACGACTGGTTTGCTGTCCTCTTCTCAGATGAGAGTAGATACAGTCTATCGTCTGATTGTCGACGACAACTGATCTGGCGTGATAGTGGTACTGCATGTTGTCCAGCAAACAAACAGGAAAGGGACCGATATCCGACATGTAGTGTCATGGTATGGGCTGGCATCATGATCAATGGCCGTACGTCTCTCTATGTGCTTCCAACTGAGACTATGACTGGCCAACGATACATTAATGATGTTCTGCTACCTCATGTTCGCATGTTCCGTGGTGATGTCGGTGATAGATTCATTTTCATGGACGACAACGCAACATGTCATCGAACAGTCGCTGTCCAGGAGTGTCTTAAGAGCGAGGATATTCAACGCCTCGTACGGCCAGCACGTTCTCCAGATCTGAATCCCATTGAAAATGTGTGGGATGCTTTGGGGAGGAGTCTTGCTGATCGCCAATGCACTCCAATAAACAAGGAGACCCTCATCCGAGCACTGACAGAGGAATGGGATACATTTCCCCAACAGCTGCTTGATAATGTTGTGCAAAGCATGACACGACGTGTGGAATCTTGCATCGCCCTCCATGGTGGCCATATCCCGTATTGACATCTTACGCCGGAACGCCTGCGGACGGTAATTGCATTTTTTTCATGTTTACATATTCTGCACAAAATGGCCTGTTTGTCCCTTGAACACGTTCCAAAGCCTTCTGGATTTCAGAGCACAATAAATTGTCTTTCTTGTGATGTCCTGGCATTCTGACATTATTTTATTTCACTTGGCATCTGACCACACTTACTTTTTTATGCGCTATATAGCCGTTTATGATCCGTCCTTAGCAATTGTCCAGCAGTGTATATATATATATATATGGTGCGAATGAAATGTCCGGCGCGAAGGCCGCGGGTGGCCAAGTGGGCAACGTTCGTGACTGCCACGGGAAGGGCCTCAGGTTCGATCCTAGGCAGGTACGAACGCTCGATCCACTAAATACCCGCTGTGCGTCGGATGGGCACGTTAAGCCGTCGGACCCCGGGTACTGCCCCCCGGTAATAAATAAGGGCGTCTTCCTCCCCCTTTCTACTTCGCTTCCGTGTCACTTTCCTATCGGGCGCTCTAGCCCAAATCTCCTAGTTTCCTATTTCTAAGGGTTGTTTAAGACCTGGGGTCAGACACTCCCTTCCTAAAATCCTCTACATATGATCATAATCATGTCCGGCGCGAACGAGCAGTGGAGACAGACCCCCCACCACAGCGGAATGGAACCACCCACAAGTGTTGCGGGTATTACGTCACAAAGTTACTATAAATAGCTAGCACGTGTGTGAAGAACAAGGTTCAGGCGTGGTCTGTTTGGATGTAACGTGGCTTGCAAAGGAAACTTACAGACGCCGGGTTTGAGAGACGCCTTCCTGTATGAATTTAAACTGGGCCATTCTGCAGGAATTGCCGTTCGAAACGTTAACGATGCGTTTTGGGCAGAAAACAGTCAACGAACGAACCATTCGGCGATGGTTTGTGAAGTTTCGAAGCGGAGATGCGGACTTGCAAAACGAAGCACGTGGTCACCGATCTGTTGCTGTTTTTGACGATGTTCTGTTACGTGTGGTTGAAGCGCCCCCCACTCCCCCGAAAAACGTGTCGTGAGATAGCGGCAGAGGTTGGTGTCCACCACACGACAGTTGTTCGGCGTCTGGCTGCGCTGGGTAAGGTCAAACAGCTGGACATGTGGCCTCCGCATGAGTTGACAACTGCCAACAAGACTAGGCGTTTGGAAGTACGCACGTCGCTGCTCGCCAGGAATAAACAGAAGCCTCTACTGCATCGAATCGTCACCTGCGACGAGAAGTGGGTTTTTTATGATAAACAGAAACGATCTGCACAATGGTTAAGCAAGGCACAGCCTGCTGGACGGCATCCTAAGCCACCCCTACACACCAAGAAGATGATGCTTCATGTCTGGTGGTCCACAGCCAGGATAATTCGTCGGAGTTTCTTGGCAAGGGGCCAAACCATCACTGCAGAACGTTGTTATGCTCAATTACACCAGGTACACCGGAAATTGTTGCAGTAACAGCCGGTTTTGGTCAACAGACATGGTGTTCTTCTGCTCCAGGACAATGCTCACCCTCATGTGGCACAACGAACGATGCTGACACTAAGTGTCTTGAGCTGTGAAGCACTGCCTCATCCTGCCTATTACCCGGACTTGTCTCCAACAGACTATCATCTGTTTCGTCGCCTGAATCACTTCCTTTCTGGGAAACAGTCCACTACAGACAACGAGGTTCAGCGTGCAGTTGATGAAGTTTTCGGGTTCCAGCCACAAGACTTTTTTCGTTCCGGGATCACGGCTTTGCCGGACAGATGCCAACTATGTGTCGATGCTGAGGGGGATTATTTTGCCTAAGTAAGTTGTCCTGCTTTTCCGTTCTCGCCGTCCACGTGTGCTAGTCCTTTGCGGGAATGGTATTATATTCTTCACGACAATGGTCCGTCTCGGATGCTCTGTTCGCTGACTTGAATGTCTGGGTATTGCTGTTGCCATTTGTCATAAAGTCTCTTCCTGTTCATTATTTTTATTATTATTATTATTATTATTATTATTCAGGTGTTTAGATCGAAGTATTTTTGGAATGCAAACTGTAGCTGTCGGGTTTCTCCCTGCCTTCAGAAGTATGTCTTGTGAATCAACACAAAAGCATTTTAATTTTAACCGTGCTGTGTCTTGTCATTAGGAGGATTTCACTGCTCTCGTTAAAGAAATTTTGTAAGCTTCGAAACGACATTTACGTAGTGCTCTCTGTTCTGATCAGCTGACAACCCTGTAAAGAAACTGTTGTGTCCTTCAGAATGAATGAACCTTAATGTTCCCTTTGCTAACACGCTTTGCCTTCATTTATTCATTCCGTCCGCTGTCTTAGCAGGAGACATGTTAGGTTTCCGTCCTGCTGTGCGACCAAATTACTATTCTGTAAACGATCAAAGGAAGACACACTTATCATTATCGAAAACATATGCGCTAGGGATAATTAGAGCAGTTCGCCTTCTGGCAGATGAAGTGCATGTGATTTTCTCAGACATTTCATTATTTCGTTTCTATGATTGAAAGTGACAGAAGAAATGAGAAGGTGTCTCTCAAGGAAATGTTCCGGGCGTTGTGAGTCGTACGTAACCTAGGAGGTGCTTTGGATGAGGAATGTCACCTTTTGTTAGAGAAGGAATACGCGATTTTAGTTTCCTATTTGTCTCTGAGACATTTGTCATATTCATTGTTCAGATGCAATCAGCACATCATCATTTAAACTTAACAGATTTCAGTGAACGCAAATGGTTATTGCGTCAAAAACAGCGCGTTCTAGAAGAGTACAAGTACGATTTGTATCTCAGTGCTTTAGTAGTTTTCCGAAGGATATAAAAATCGAATTGAAACCCTCCAGCGCAGGAAAAAAGAAAATTTTCTCTAACCTCTAAAGAATTTAGGCCGTCCTGAAAGACCTAAACAGTATATAGGGGTTGGACGGAATAATGTGAACACCACGCTCAGAGACGTGACTTTTAATACAGCTGCGTACGTCGCAATACGCACCATTTTTGGTTGTAATAGCTTTGTTTAGAACCTCAAGGTCCTGTTTACGTGAATTTAAAGTGTCTTACTGCCAAATTTCTTTCAGGGTGACGACGAAATCAGGGACCTAACTGACTTTGAAAGAAGGTTAAATGTTAGTGGCCGGCTAGTTGGTGCATCCGTGACAACAGTCACCTGGATAGTGGAGGTGTTGAGAGCCATTGTTTCTAGCGTCATGACAGACAGCATACCGCGTTCTTGGCAAAACCTCCTCTGCAAAACAGAAGAGCTGCCAGAAACCGACCCTGACTGATAGATACCAGAGAGCATTAAAGAAGATCGTTACCCGTAATAAGAAGACCACGATGCCGAAAATTAGTGCGGAGCTCAATCTGCATCTTCAGACCCCAGTATCAACGAAACAGTGCGCGGGGAACTGCATAAACTAGGTATTCATGGCAGAGCTGCTATTGCATAACCTTTGGTGACCCGGGTGAATGCACAACGTCGACGGCAGTGGTGCCAGGAGCATACAACATGGACTGCTGATGCATGGAAGCGTGTAATGTGGTCAGATGAATCCACATTCCCACTATTCCCCACCGCAGGACGTGTTTACGTGTGGGGAACACCATCAGAAGCGTACAATCCAGACTGTGTGCTCCCAACAGTGCAGCATGGTGGTAGTTCTGTCATGCTCTGGGAGATCATATCGTGGTTCAGAGCAGGTTCCCTGGTCACTTCGAAAGATCGGATGACTGGCAAGGCGTATGAGAACATTTTGACTACCCAAGTCCACCCAATGTCTCAGGCATTGTTTCTTGCAGGGGATGCCATCTATCAAGATGATAACAACCCAATTCACAGAGCTCGGAATGTCTAATCCTGGTTTGGGAACATCATGATGAACTTTCACGATTTCCTTGACCTCCCCAATATCACCAGACTTAAACATCAGCGAGCCACTGTGGTCTGTGTTGGAAAACAGAGTAAGATCCCGTTACCCTACCCCTGCATCTCTGAATGATCTGGAACAGTTTCTGCATGAAGAATGGTGTAAAATCCCACTAACCACCATCCAGGATTTCTATGCGTCCACTGCAAGGAGAATTCAAGGGGTTTTGAATGCCAAAGTTGGTCCCACGCCCTATTAGGTACGTAAAACCTTCATTTCCTAGGTGTTCACATTATTCTATCCAGCCCCTTGTAGGTCTTTGCATACACCGAAGAGCCAAAATATTATGACCCGCTCGTCTTGATGCAAATCGAAGCAGCTGCTGGCAAAGCACGGCTCGTGTGAAGATCATGAAACGATATAAATAACACCTGATACTGAGCTCAGTTAATCAGTGTTATTCCAGTTCTTCAGGTGAAAAAGGCAGCGGACTTAAACGAGTTTGACAAAGGCCAAATCGTAATGGCCAGACTACTGGGTCAGAGCACTTCCGAGACGTCAAGGCTTGTGGGATGCTCACTGTCAGCCATGGTTAGTACCTTCCAAAAGTGGCCAGAGGAGGTAAAAACCACAAATCTCCGGCAATGTATCTGCCGAACACGGCTTATCAATGCTAAAAATGCGGGAAGACTGTCCCGTATGATGCGAGCCAACAAAAGGGATATTGTGGCGCAACTCGCCGGTAATTTGAATGCTGGTGAAGTTAGTAATGTGTCATAATACGCAGAACATCGAACCCTGGTGAAAATGAGGCTATGTAGCTGTAGACCGCTCCAAGTGCCCATGCTAACCTCGTTTGACCGTCAGAAGCGCCTACAGTGTGCACACGAGTATCAAAACTTGACCTTGAGTGATGGGAAGAAGGTCGTCTAGTCCGATCAATCTCGTCTCCTGTTGTTCCATGTGGACGGACAGGTACATTTGCTTCGTTTACATGGGCACCAGGATGCCCCGTGGGATGAAAACAAGCCGGTGGAGGAAGTGTAATACTTCGGGCAATGATCTGTTGGGAAACACTGGGTCTAATCATTCATGCGCAGGAAATTATGACATCCACCACCACACTAAACATCTCTGCAGTCCAGGTGCATCCTTTCATGGCAACGGTATTCCTCTGTAGTAGAGCCACCTTTTAGCAGGAAAATGCGCCATAATACACTGCCCGATTTTTCTCGAGAATGGTGGAGGAACATGAGGAAGAGTTCTTGGTATTGCCCTGACGTCCAAATTGGCCAGACATATTAATCCAGTTGAGCATCTGTGGTTTGTGTTGCAACAGCAAATCCGATCTGCGGCGGCTCAACCACGTAGCTTATCAAAGTTAAAGGATCTGCTGGTAATATGTTGGTACCAGATACCACAAAGCACCTTTAAAAATCTTGTAGCGTTCATGACTCTCCGGGTACTGGCATGTGGATGATCAACATCATATTAGGCAGGTGGCCACAATGTTTTGGCTTTCCCGTGTGCGCATCCTGTCAAGATTTAATCAGGAAACACAGAATGCCGAATAAACGAAGCAGCAGAGACTTAAGGTGGTTCCCGCTTAAAATCTCTGCCTTATGTTTCCGGTGGTAAAACTTCTTTACATATTTTCTTCGCAATTAATGTTTTCCCAAATGTGAAAATCTGCACATCGATAAAACTAACTTTAAGTTATGGCATGGGATACTTAATACTTACTAAAACATAACCATAACTAAGCAATCCAACATTTGTTTGTCTACTGACGTCATCAATGTACATGTCGCGCCATCTATTAACAGGTCTGAACATCACTCAAGAAAAAATGATTGATTTTTAATATAATTATGTTTATGTTTTAGCAAGTATTATGTATCGCATGCTATAACTTAAAGTTAGTTTTATCGATGTTCAAATTTTCATCCTTGGGAATACATTAATTGCGAAGAAAATATGTAAAGAAGTTTTACCATTGGAAACATAAGGCAGAGATTTTAGGTGGAACCACCTTAACGCAAAATTTTCTCTGTCTTAATAGCTGTTTAGATCACAATATGTGTTGGATCACCTGTCAGGAAATCAGAATGCCTGATCTTTTGATTCATGAGAGACTATCAATATAACGTAGAATGCTCGTGCGTAAATCGAAAATAGCCACTGTTTTCGTCATATATCAAAGACAGCTATGAGGGAGTGCTGATAAGTCTTTGGCTTTGTAAATAAATCAATAAGCTACGGGATTGAAAAAAAAATTATTTATTTTACATATCTCCCCTTGAGCTCCACACAAATCCCCTGAGCTCCACAGAAACCCCCTGAGTTCCACACAAATCCCCTGAGCTCCACAGAAATCCCCTGAGTTCCACACAAATCCCCTGAGCTCCACAGAAATCTCTTGAGTTCCACACAAATCCCCTGAGCTCCACAGAAATCCCCTGAGTTCCACACAAATCCCCTGAGCTCCCAAAATCAGGTGCGTATGTCGTGTGTTTCAGAATTTCAAAGTGAAGATCAGCCAATTTCTGCACCGTAATGGCCGCTTTGTGAGGAGAGGCATCGTCTTGAAGAAACAATATTTCTTTCGAAAGCTTGCATCGACGTTTGGAGACCAGTTACTGCTTCAGTTGGTCGAGAAGTGCAACCTAGTACTTTGCCGTGATGGTTGCACCCTTTTCCAGATGATCTACCAGCAAAATGCCATCTTTGTCCCAGAAGACAGACATCAACACCTTGCTTGATATGTGTCTTGAACTTCTTTGGACGCGGGGAGCCACTGTGTCTCCATTCTTTGGGTTGTTCTTTGGTCTCTGGATCATATGTATGGATCTACATTTCATCCGTAGTTACGAGACGGTTCAAAATCCCACAGGATCCTGCCGAAATCGGTCCAGAATGACTTGTGAAGCAATCTCTCGATCACGCTTCTGGGCAGCATTAAGACATTTGGGAACCCATTTAGCAGAGAGCTTTCTCGTGTAAAATCTCGTGAATAATATAGCCTGCTCATCCTCGGGATATCGCCAAGGTCTCCGCTATTTAGCGGATATTCTTCGATCATCCAGGATCATAGAATGAATGGCATTTGCGTTTCCTGGAATTGTCACTTTAATTGATCTCCCAGAACGTTCTTCGCCTTCGGTGCTCAAATGTACTGTTCCAGTTCTATACCCAAGTTCTTCTTCACTGTGGAGTAGGAAGTTACATTATTACCTAATGTAACTTACATTTGTTCATGTAAATTTTTTTGGCTGAGTTCCCTTTTAGGAAAAGATATTTCATCACTGCTCAGCACTCTTTTGCGTTTGCGGTGCTATTTGGGGGGGGGTAATCAGGCTACAATTATGATGTATGGTTAGACACATAAATAAAAATCAATTCTGGTATGAGAAAAGTATTGTCAGTCTATGAGTACGGAAAATGGGAAAAGCCAAAGACTTGTCAGCACTCCTACATAAAAGACTGACCATCAATGACTGAGATAACATGATTCCATGGTGTCAACCATTTTGATATCTCAAAGGATCACTGTTAGAAATCTGTGTAACGTTTGTTTTTAGCAGTTTTTGAATTGGTTCTCACATTTTCTTTTGAAGCTTTCTGTGCAACAGGTAAAAATTCAAGCCTTTATGTAATACATTTCAGTGCTTAGTGTAACATTCCAGAATTACCGCAATTTGTGCGATGCGCATGTGCAGATTTTTCTGAAAGCGCGTAACGTTTCGCAGTTTGAAAGGCGCATGGGCATCTTCTATCTAGGAATTGTGTAGTGTTTCCGAAGTCAGTGAAATGTCTCAGAGTTATTTTATTATTAATTTACTTGATGCACGGCAACTTAACAGCGTTCTTCAAAATTTGTGGGACGTGGAGTGCAAAAACTTGGCGAATCTCTGTGATTACTACACCATAAGAAACAAACGGTATAACGAAGTGAATTTCTCCGTCATTTTTAGTCTACGCCGGGATTCGAACCCGAGTCCGCTTATTCCGGAACAAGTCGCTCTACCAATTGAGCTACGCGGACATTTTATTCTGATTCCTATCTGCCTTTATGTCGTGTGCGTCCTTCTGGCAGGTACGTCACATCTCCCCTTATTTATTTATTTATTTTTTTTTCGAAGTGCTGCTCTTATTTTTCCTATCTCGCGGTGTGGAAATAACATCACACCATTGCGAGATTGTGAACGGTCGGGTCATCCGGATAGTTCGGGCGCCATTATAACGAAGTAAATTTCTCCGTCGTTTTTAGTCTACGCCGGGATTCGAGTCCGCTTATTCCGGAACAAGTCGCTCTACCAATTGAGCTACGCGGACATTTTATTCTGATTCCTATCTGCCTTTATGTCGTGTGCGTCCTTCTGGCAGGTACGTCACATCTCCTGGTACGTTACATCATCTCCCCCTTATTTATTTATTTATTTTTTTTTCGAAGTGCTGCTCTTATTTTTCCTATCTCGCGGTGTGGAAATAACATCACACCATTGCATTCACGAGATAGATTGTGTCAGTCGGGTCATCATCGGATAGTCGGTGCCATTATAACGAAGTAAATTTCTCCGTCATTTTTAGTCTACGCCGGGATTCGAGTCCGCTTATTCCGGAACAAGTCGCTCTACCAATTGAGCTACGCGGACATTTTATTCTGATTCCTATCTGCCTTTATGTCGTGTGCGTCCTTCTGGCAGGTACGTCACATCTCCTGGTACGTTACAACGGATTTAATACCCTATATGCGTTTCTTGAATAAAAATGACGAAAGGCCTTTGAATAAAATGTTTGATTGCTCAATGCCAGTTTTAAAAATTTCGGCAATATCAGTTTCTTTCATTACACTACGAGGGGGGGGGGCGACATGCAGAAGTTCACAGTAGATTTCTGCAATGTTTCGTATTTTCACTATGTAGTCTTTCAGAATTCTTGTGAGTTTCTTGGGTGTGAGGGGCATGTGGATCACCTTTCTTTTTAACACTTCCCCAAAATTTCTCATGATTATTGTGGAATGTTCCAAAATCAGCCTGACACAATGTTTCAACACTGCTTCGAAAATGTGAGGAACACTTGTTGAAATTTCTTGCATACTCAAAAATGTTGAGGCAGCTAATCTTCTTGCGCGCGCGTGTGTGTGTGTTGTAACGTACTGGGGTCGTTTTTTTTTTTGTTTGTTTGTTTTTTTTCACAATGCATTGCGAATAATTTTGAACTATAGGAATAGCCGTTCGAAGACAAATTGCTGGCCACACAAAGGTGACAACTCCTTAGGATGATCCCCTACAGCGCGTCATTATATTGCCCAGTTACGATCAACTCCTACATTATTAGCTACTCGATATCAAGTGGTAATAGAGGACAGAGTAGATGCCGATATCGAGTGGACTTTGTTCCATTCAAATGATTGATTGAATGCAGTACAATCGTAGATGTTCATTAAGAGGGACCGACTTAGACAGTGTGGTGTCCTGGGCAAGAGGCTTTCAGGTGCTCCCATCATGTGTTATGTGCATGCGCTGCGCATGTATGATTAGGGATGGTCTGATTGGTCTCAGGAGCTTTAGAGCTGTTTGCGGTTTGATTCCGAATGAATACCGATCGGCTGAAAGTGTATATTCCGTGTGGAATAATTTCAGAAAGTGTTACGCTGGATTGTCAAATAACGTGACACAAAGTAAAGAGATGATTAACGAATCACGATCGGGGTCAGTTATTTCATGATTCGTTATTTCTCTCTCGTCGTGTCGCTTGATGCTGAGGTGTAAATGATGTAAAGTTATGTAATACTTGGTACGTGTGTGTGTGATATGTAGTAATTAATGCGAAGCAAGTGATATATAACAATATTTGGGGGGGGGGGGGGCTCAAAGGTCGGGGCCCTGGGTATTTGCAACGACTGCCCTGTTCATTAGTATCATGTGATCAACCTAAAGTATAAAATTCATATCATCGCGAAATTGCTAATTGAATTATCTGGATAGGATACCCCATCAATCCTTGAAGCACACCTCCATTTGGAAAAATGAATCACGAAGTCTAACTTCAACAGCTATAAGCTGCCCCGGAGGCCGAGTGGTCTAAGGTGCTCGCTTCTGATCATTCGCCAGACATGTTCCGGGGTCCGAATCTTGGATGAGGCATGGGTGGTATGTTTGTCCTCTGTTTCTCTCCATTCCCTGGTACCTGTTGTCCCAAATTAAGGATGGGCGACTGCTTACAGACCTCAGAGTAGTTCGTGGTGGTCGTTAAACCCCGAAGCCTCCCCGGTGGCGTAGTGGTCTAAGCGATGGCCTCTGACCATTCGTCCGAAAGGGGTCCGGGTTCGAATCCAGGTGAGGCATGGATGTTGTGTTTGTCTTACGGCACTGGCTCTCTCCCTTCCCTGGAACCAATGACCCTAAATGAACGACGGGCGACTGCTTATATCCCATTGAGTTGTTAATGGTGGTCGCTAAACCTCCAATAAAAAAAATAAATCCAAAACAACAAAAACTATCTAGTACTGGAAATATAGCTAGAGATCCACGTAATGAGGATGGAAAAGTTTCTTACTTCTGTAAAGACAATATTCCTGCTTCTTGCACATTTTTGTTGGATTTTTTTAAGATGTTTATTTTTGCTGCTGTTGCGCAGCACCCTATCACAATCGTTGCGGAAATTCACATCCCAATATTCACACAGCACCCTATCACTATCTCAAAATTCACACAGCACCCTATCACAATCGTTGCGGAAATTCACATCCCAATAGATCTGAAATTACATTTTCATAAACATTTACCGGAGAAATATACCGAAGGATTATTGAGAGCGCAAAAGTCCTACAAGAAAATGATAAATAAGTTCAGAATTCGTGGTGCGCAGCTGCCGAAAGAACGGTAACGGAACAGGAAGTAGAACCATGATCCTTCATAACAGTAGTACTTGAGTTCCGATTCCGTTCTTCAGTTACACACGCATGCCAGTAAAAGCTAAGGATGACTGGCACCGAGTTCCAAATGGTTGGCACTTGAAAGATTTCTATGGTTCGGGCTGAGGTTGAGTCTTTGAGTATTGCATGGCACGGGACTCTAATCCTCCAGGAAATGCCTATGTGTTGTGTGTGACTTCGGGGCTTTCTCTCTATTCCTCCTCTGGAATAGGTTGCTCTAAACCACGGGTCATCAAACTACGGCTAGCGGGCCAAATCCGGTCCCCTGGAAACCGTGATCCGGCCAGCGGCAACACCTTCTGGTTGTGGGACCTTGCATTTTTAACAGACATTACTGACCATCTCAATCAACTCAATTTGAATTTTCAAGGGAGAGATAAACTCGCACACCAGTTGTTTTTTTATTTGAAATCTTTTTAATCGAAGTTAGAACTGTTCAAGCGACGGTTTGCAGAGCAAAAATTTTTGCGCTTTCCGTTTTGTAAATATATGTGGAACAACATGTCTGATAAGTTTTTGGTGTTGAGTACTGTGTCACAGATATTAATTTGTTGAAAGCTGAGTTTGAAAGACGTTTTGGGGATTTTTACAAGCCTGGAAAACCATTCCAGCTATTGCAGGGCCCATTTAATTTTACGATCTTGATGCTGAGGAGAATTTACAGTTGGAACTGTTAGATTTGCAATCTAGACATTGTTTAAGAGTGAAACTTTGATAACCTTTTGTTCTCTTTTCCAAGAAATCGTTTTATAAATCTGAAAAGTTTTGCCAGGAAAATGCTTTCAGTGTTTGGTAGCACATATGTTTGTGAGAACAAGCTTTCTTTAAAACTAAATGTGTGAAATAAAAACGTCGTTCACGATTGACTTACAACCAGCAGTCAGACTTTTTAAAAATTGGGTTGTCCACCCTGAAACCAAATATCGAAAATGTAGCTAAATCATTTCAGATACATCACCATTCTTTTCACGGACTTTTTTTTTATATATAGGTTTCAGATGTCATGAAATCAATTTGTTTACGTCTTATTTACTAAGGACTAAACATTAGTACGTTTAGTTTTGTATTTGTTTTAGATGTGTATAAATATCTTTAAATCTTTAAATATTTATTTGAAAACTTTCATGTTGAATTATAGACCATATAGAATTAATTAAACCTTGACAAATATTAGATCATTGAAAATTTACAATATCTTCTTTGATTGACCTTCTGTTTACCAATTTTTTTTTAATCCGGCCTCCCGAGATTTAGCCGATTTTCCATTTGGTCCATCTCTCCAAAAGTTTGGTGACCTTTGCTCTAAACTATGAACGGATGACCGCTTCTAGCTTTACATGCTCATAGAGTTTGTTAACCCATGAAAAAGCCCATCTGTGAAACAAAAAAAAAAAAGTGTGTTTTATAATTTGAGTGCTTAAAATGATAAATAAAAGGTAATTATCTCATTTTTTCATGTGTCCTTTACATAACCACCACAGCTTATCACCCATATAAAAGGAAACGCCGACAATACCCATTGAGAAATTTCGTGAAATTCACGAGCCATGATTTCTTTCGTGAATTAACGAAGCATATTACTGATTCGACCTTTTCCGATGAATGACTAAAAAAACCTGAGTTTCAGAAATTTTTATACGTGAACCGACGAAACTACTCTCGTTTAGTTTTTTCCGGTTGATAACGGAAACTTGCCGTTTGTAAAGAGAGGTTATGCGCGCAGTGAGTGTCGTAAATCGGGTCACAAGTTTACTTCGAAATTCAATTATATTTCGTTCTGCGTTATGAGTCCAGGTAGCTCTCGGCCCGTTCTCGTATTAATATTCAATTAGGGTTTCATGCAAACGGCTGTCTTATGGGAAATAGCGCAGACTTAATAAATGCCGGAAGTATGTATGATACCTTAATTTCCATCATCTGAGCTTCAACGTCTCTGACTTCAGAGGTAAATTGTCAGCACAACATCCTTCCTTCCGGGAGGCAATACAGCTTTCCGCTCAAGCTCTCCAGTTTCGCTTATTGACACATATGTTTTGTCACAATAACATGAAAGTTCCATCACTTTTAATGAGCCCAGACATAAAAGTCTCTTCTGAGGAGTTATTGCTTCTACTCAGTTGGCAGTTATTATGGATTTCCGGCTCAATAAATTAACACGGAGGAACAGGGGGCGACTGGGTTTGGCAACAAATCCATTACCACGTGCAGCGATTTTGTACTTCTGCCTCAGTGCTTAAAATGAGGCTTGGAGGTGATAGAGCGTTGTTTCCCCTACTGCATTCGCTGTTCCTTTGCCGCAGCCTGATGATGGATTTACGATATTTAATACCGCGGAAAATTTGTCTCAAATAATTAACGTTTAGTCTGGCAAAGCACTTCACTTCCTACGTGGAGATGCAGTTCAGCTTTCCTGTGATCAAGCATTTAAGGCTTATCTGAACGATACGAGCTTGTGATGGCCTTTCTCACTTTCTCACGCATGAGAAAAATAATTATTACTATAATCACTAGCGCAAAACACCTCGTGGAATAGACTGTCTCTATGGCCTCAAAGAACATATTAAATAACTTAATTATTTAAGTAACGAGATTTAGGTTCTCGAATTTATCGAATAAATCAGAGCAGAAATAAATATACCTGACATCGGGCCATTTTATATGTACATATATTCGCAGACCTGCCAACTGTTACGAATTTATCATATTTAGAACGATAAATCATGCTGCAGTACAATAATAAGATTTTGACGCCAAAAATACGTTTTTTTTTTTTTTTAAAGTCATGTTTTCCCCTTTTTTCAGACAGAAGTTGGGAAAATTTTACGTGTAATCTGTTTTTCTTCCTTCAAAAGATTTTTTTTTTTTCGGAGAGGTTTCCAATTTCTCTTAACAAATTCCTCTGCCTCTAGTTTCCCAACGGAAATAAAGTAAGTCAAGTCAAGTGTAATTAGCAACCAATGAACGAATCCCGACTCGTTTCGTATAACGTTCGAGACTGATTCGTATTTTCGACTCTCCGTCATATTAAAGCTGCTGATTGGTCGGTGCTGGAATGTGGACGAGTGGCTGTTTATTCGAAGCAACCTCCATCCCCTTACACCTGCAACTATCAAGAATTTATATAGCTACACCTTACACCATCGATAATTTATATAGCTGAAATAGGCTTCAAAAATTATCAGCACATGTCATGTTACGATTTTTCTATTTGAGTGTTACGTTTTTTTGGTTTTGAGAGGTTGGCAGGTCTGTATTCGCAGTTAGAGCGTTTAAAATTTGCTATGGTAATATGATTTCAGTAAAGGAGCCGCTCTGTTTCTTGTTTAGTATATATCCGCATTGTCTGATTACAGTGAAATCTCTCTTAGCGTCTAACCCACATTATGACCGTTTTTCTGTGGAACCGATTTCAAAACCCATAGCGCTAATGCTAACCTTCCCCCTATTAAAAGACCGCTCACTCCCTCTTAGCGACCATTTTTGCGTAAGGACCACTGCAAAAAAACTGCGTTGTCCGGATTACCATTCCCGCTGAAAATTCTCTCTATACCCTGGAACCAGGAAATAATAAATTGTGCATTAGTTTGGTGGGGTCATTTTAAATGGCGAGGAAGTTTCCTCCTGCTCGGAAGTGAGTGAGGGAGAGGGGAAGGAGTTCTCGGCAATGACAGGCAACTAGATGAAAGTTATTATGGGTTTTATTCAGAAATGAAACACAAACTTTAGTCAAATTTTCGGATAGGAGCCCTATCCTTCTTCAGGACAGTGACTGCATACAGTCTATCCGAAAATTTGACTTAATTTTGTATTTAATTCCTGAATAAAACCCATAATAGTTTTCTAAGTTTCTAGTTTCGTAGAAGGAATAGCCATGACTTCATTTATTTCCTTGACAAGCAATTCTAATAATGGCTTATGTAGTAACGTATCACAGTGACTCCGTCCCCACACTTTCTACGAAGACTGAGAAAGGGAGTTACGGTGAAAACTCATCTTTACTTCACTCCCATTTTTGGCCGGACAGAGGACACTTAAGAGGGATGACTGTCTTAAAGGGGGAAAAATTAAGAAACTATTGAACTGAAAGAAAACTTAGAAAAGATCGTGCTGAAAAAAGAAATCTGATAAGCTTCAGAAGGCATTGCATTAATTTTTCAAATGATTTTTTTTTTTTGAGCTTCACTATAGGCACTTTTCAAATGTTTAACTGTACTACATGTACTGTAATATTTTTTTTATTATTTATAGACATACATACATACTGTACTGTAAATAAACAGGAATGCATCGTGTTTGGAATGTTGCAATTCACAGTACGTAATTTATAAAGGTTATGCAGTAGTTTGCAAAGGTTTAATCTCAAAACTGTTTGTTGTATGTGCCATGTGCCATTAAAACCTTTCGTTCAAAGGGGTGGTAGCTAAATAGGGAATGTTCTTTAGAACAACCAACAGCGGTTGCCTTAGAAAAGTTTCACTGCACTTTGTTACACTGTTAAAAATTCTGTAGTGTCTTAAAAAATATGTGTAGTGTCTAAAACATTCTTTAGTGTCTTACACCAAAAAGTTGTGAAACACCACTGCACCAACTTTGGGTCAAAGTGCCCCACTGTTGGCTGTATGAAGCACATAACATGGTTGCAACACTCAGACCAGATACTGGTGTCAAAGACACCTTGTTATTGTATAGTGCAACTTTACACCAGCTCCCAACTTGTTTGGTGCACAGTAGCATTAAAATGCAGCGTGCATCCACATTGTCACATGGTATGAAATTGCACCAGTACCCAACCTTCTTGGTACAAAGTTGCACCAAGTTATGGTACATTGTAACCGTGGGATCATAGTTTTTATCAAGAGAAAGTTTTAATAACCATTTTGAATATCTTGGAAGTTAAACCCGTTTCCCATTTCCGTAGTGAATCAGGATAGATTTAGAGATGGTCCCTTTCCTAGTCTTTCACCAGCTGTGTTAATTAATGGGATCCACTGCTCTTTCCGCCCTTCGAACTCTATTGTTAGCCGTTCTCCATGTAAACGGCTGTCCGAGTTTCAATTAGGGGCGTACTGATGGCCCCCCACAAATCCCGCAGTGCGGGTGGGCCTCGTGGTTAAAAGGGCCTCTAACCTGAACCGGAAAGATTTTACAAAATTTTTGCGGAAACTTCGTATGAAACTGAATAAAATCTTCAGAAATCATTTCCGTTGCTTTAAGGTGGACGTCAAGTAATTTTGCTTCCTATTGAAAGCTAATAGGTTTTTGGAAAAGGGCTTCGAAAACATTTTTTGCGGGGGCCTCGAGTTTTTCCGGTACGCCAGTGGTTTCAATTTGTATTGCACTGTTGGAAACGATCTTATATTTTGTAGGGAGTGTATCATGTAATTCATACATCTTCAGTTTAATGAGAGCAATTCTCACAATGTGTCGAAAAACAGTTGATAGCATGGGTGCGCATAGCTTAAATTTCAGGAGGGGGCAAACAGAAATTCTGACCACGAGTAACATATGCAAATTCCCCTGTATCTTCTTATCTAACCATTTTTGCCACATTATCAACACAGAAATTGAATTGGAAACCAGAAAATCCAACTACTACAAGAAAAAGATGGTTATAAATGAAATTCTACAGCATGTTAGGACAATCCCAAGAAAATTTCTTTGTCGTTCTTTTGATCCTTTTGGCCACTTGTGTAACGTGCGCCCTAAAACTCCATAGACTGCTCAAGTGGTCTTCAAGACAAATTTTTGGGTAGAATTTTGAGAGATCTTTGTCCAGCAGTGAATAGCTGCTATAAAGAATATGTTTTACACTTCTTCGCCTTGCACACCTTTCCACTCTGCGCATATGAACACTGTTCTCCAACATGCAACAGGGAATTTCACTATTAATTTCTGCTGTAAAATTTCCCTTCTTCTGAAAATTCCCGCCTTTCGCACCTATCCACACTGTACGTTTGTACACTGTTCTCTAACATGCAATAGGGAATTTCACTATTAATTTCTACTGTAAAATTTCCCTTCTTCTTTTGAAAATTCCCGCCTGTCATATCTTTCCACACTGTACGTATGTACACTGTTCTCCAACATGCAACAGGGAATTTCACTATTAATTTCTGCTGTAATTTCCCTTCTTTTGAAAATTCCCGTCTTTCATATGAACCTTCCCACACTGTACGTTTGTACACTGTTCTCCAACATGCAGCAGGGAATTTCACTATTAATTTCTGCTGTAAAATTTCCCTT
The DNA here is from genome assembly GCA_039090855.1 of Macrothele yani. Classification (NCBI taxonomy): domain Eukaryota; kingdom Metazoa; phylum Arthropoda; class Arachnida; order Araneae; family Macrothelidae; genus Macrothele; species Macrothele yani. The sequence continues at coordinate 153,009,199 of CM077027.1, read as the reverse complement.
CTGAAAATTCCCGCCTTTCGTACCTTTCCACACTGTACGTTTGTACACTGTTCTCCAACATGCAATAGGGAATTTCACTATTAATTTCTACTGTAAAATTTCCCTTCTTCTTTTGAAAATTCCCGCCTTTCATACCTTTCCACACTGTACGTACGTACACTGTTCTCCAACATACAATAGGGAATTTCACTATTAATTTCTACTGTAAAATTTCCCTTCTCCTGAAAATTCCTAACTTTTTTCTCATTCTTACTGCAACACAAGCAAGCATCCAAATATTCTACCGAAAAATTAGCAATCAGAATTATTTTTATTCCGAAAATGTCTGTAGTATGTTCCAAGAAGAGATAGGGCATACATAGTCCTCACAGTGCTTTTTAACCCCTCAAACAAAAACCCGTCTACAAATAATATTTTTATCACAGAAAATTAGATCATCATCATCATCATTGTCAACCATTATCAATCCACTGCTGGACGAAGGTCTCCCCAAGTTTCCTCCACAACGGTCTGTCTTGTGCCAGTCTCCTCCATGTCACTCCCGCATATTTACGAATTTCATCCACCCATCTCCCATGTGGTCTTTTTCTGGGTCTTTTCCTGTCCCTTGGAATCCAATCTAAAATTTCGGCTGTCCATCTATGGTCTGTCCTTCTGGCAGTATGTCCAGCCCATTGCCATTTCAGGGATTTAACTCTGATCATGATGTCTTCCACTCTCGTCATTTTTCGGATCCACGAGTTCCTCTTCTTATCTCTCCTGGTTATACCAAGCATGCACCTCTCCATGGTTCTTTGAGTTGTCTGCAGCCTTTGTATGTCTCTTTTAGTTAAGGTCCACGTCTCTGCACCATACGTAAGCACTGGAAGGATGCATTGATCAAACACTTTTCTTTTAAGACATAATGGCATATTGCTCTTGAAAATTATGCTGTTTCTTCCAAAAGCTCTCCAGGCAAGTTTTGTACGCCGATTAATTTCTTCATCAATGTGACCCTCACTTGATATCTGCTATCCAAGATAAACATACGTATCTGTTATCTCCAGTTTTTCTCCATCAATCGATAAATCTTCATTTCTTGTAAAAGCATTAAACATCACTTTTGTCTTCTGAAAGTTCATTTTTAATCCCACTTCTTTACTCTTGTCAGCAAGTTCCTGGATCATACTCTGCAGCTCTGATGGGGTAGTTGCAAAAATGACTACGTCATCAGCAAAACGAAGGTGGGTTAGATAATCTCCATTAATCTTTATCCCCTTGTTTTCCCAGCTAAGCGACTGAAAAACACCCTCCAATGTGGCATTAAAGAGCTTCGGAGATATGGTGTCACCTTGTCTCACTCCCTTTCCAATTTTTTATGTGTGTTGTATTTTCAAACAGCCGAATCTTTGCACTTGCATTTTCATAGATGTTATTAATAATATTAATGTATGCATCTTCAATACCGCAGGATTTCAGAGCCGTGGTAACTGCTGATGGTTTCACCGAATCAAAGGCTTTTTCATAATCGATAAAAGCCATGCACAATGGAAGTTCATATTCCCTCGCTCTTTCAATTAGTTCTCTCAGTACGTGGATATGATCTATTGTGCTGTAGCCACTCCTGAATCCAGCTTGTTCTCTCGGTTGAGCCATGTCCAGTGTTACCTTCAAGCGGTGTGAAAGAACTTTAGTGAAGATTTTATAAACCACTGATAGGAGGCTGATAGGTCTGTAGTTCCTGAGATCCTCAATGTCACCTTTTTTATGTAGCAGGATCATTGTAGCATTGTTCCAATCCTCAGGAATCTTCCCTTCATTAAGGCATCAGTGAAAATTTGGGCAGTACTGTTTCAATTTCTCCACTTGCTTCTTGTATGATGTCTATAGTAATTCCATCTTCTCCTGGAGCTTTCCCCCGCTTCATGTTCTTGATTGCATGTGCAACTTCTGCTGGGAGGACTGGAAGAACTCTGGTACCTTTCATGATGTCTGGAGTACATGTATCATCCCTTTCATATAATTTGGAGTAGAAATCTTTCACTCTTGTCAAAATTTCGCCTCTATTTCTTGTTATAGAACCATCTTCTTTTCTCAGAGCCATAATCTGTTTTCTTCCCTTACTGAGATGTCCCTTTGCTATCTTTAGGCTTTGGTTGTTTTCAATTGCTTTCCTCACTAGCTCACAGTTGAATTTCCTTACGTCTTCAGTGATACTTTTTCGTGCTGTCTTGCATAGCTCTATATATTCCACTTTGGAAGTCACATCTTCTTTAGTTGTCCTCATCTCTCTTCTTTTTTGCATCAACATTTTGGTTTTCCTGATAATTTGTTTACATGCAACTTGTTCTTAGACCCAGCTAATTTTGTTGCTGTTTCCATAAGAGCTTTGGTTACTTTTCTGTTAACTTCCGAAATATCCACTTCTTCCGATGTTAGGCCTTCTAAAGCAGAGAATCTGTTCTTCAGTTCCAACTTGAAAGTATTATGGTGTTTTTTAAGGTTGGTTATGTCAATACATTTTGTTTGTCTTATGAGCTTGCCACGTTCCAGTTTAGTGTTGAGGTGCATCTTACATCTCACCAATCTATGGTCACTACCTGTGTTGAACTTGTTTAGCACACTGCAGTCTTCGATGACGAATTTTTTGTTACACATAATAAAATCAATTTCACTTGTCGTCCCAATTGGATGTCTCCATGTCCATTTCCTGTGTGGCTTTTTCTTGAAAAAGGAATTCAAGATGAAAAATCCTTCTGCCTCTGCAAACTCAACGAGAGTATTTCCACGCTGGTTTCTGTTGCCGTGACCGAATTTACCTACTGAAGTTTCATTCTGTTGCCGGTGCCCTATTTTTGCATTGAAATCTCCCATAATTATCTTCAAGTGCTGCTTACCTTTATTATTTAGATGACGAATTTCCTCATAAAATTCTTCAATTTCTTCTTCAGGATGACTTGTGGTGGGTGCATAAGTTTGAATAATCTGAGCCTGGTATCTTCTCGATAGTTGGATAACGAGTCGTGCAGCTCTGTCGAGGAACTTTCAACTTCTACCACTTTATCCTTTAGTTTCTTGTTTATTATAAATCCAACACCACTAGTTCTGCCAGTATCTGTCCCACGATAATAGAAGAGATGTCCACTTTTCAGTTCAATGAGATCTTCTCCCTTTCTCCTTACCTCACTCAGCCCGACGATGTCCCACTTGATCCTTTGTAGTTCCTCTTCCAATTCAAGAAGCCTTGAATCAGAAGATAGGGAGCGTCCGTTGTAGGTAGCCAAGGTCAGCATCAAATGGCAGCCTAGTCCGGTCCTCCGGGGATTCTTAGCACCCTCTGCCTTCATGTCGCACTGGCCGCTGCCTTGGCCAGGTACATTCCAGCTGCCGGAGACTGAGGGCCAAGATTTAAGTTGTAGAGTCATTTTGGAGGTGTTTGGCCATAACTCACCACGCTGGCCAAGCGGGTTGGTGAGTGTGGGATAGCATTTCCTCTGATCCCGATGGTATAGTTATACCGCTATTTGCGGTCGTCAGAGCCCCTTTAGTGGGAACAGGATGCACCGCGAAGGCGGGGTTGACATTTGTCAAGGAGAGGCTGTGATGTTACGCATCACCTGACCTTACATATTGTGTGTTAAAACCTTGGCTCTTATGACAACCACTAAATTTTTGTGGAATACTCTTCTCTGTTAAGTGTATGAGCAATATGACAAACATTTAGACAAATGCACCTCCATTGATCTTTTCTTATCGCCGTGAACATGCACTCATATTGTTACTGACCTATTATGTTCGCGTAGTTTTCACACTGCCCTACCGTTAATATCCAGGCACGTGCATGTCTGCAAATAATCTTAATTTACAGAAACTTTAATATTCTGTGCTGAAACGTTTGTTAGTATGACGAACTCTGATCTTTGTAGAATACTCTCCACTAGTTTTGTAAATGTTTGCTGAGATTTGTTTTGCCATTCGGCCATCAGAGCAGTGACCAGATCAGCTTTGTTTATTGGGGGATCTCATCTTCTACGCTCCCGACAATCCAGTTCGTCCCAAAGATTCTTTGTGGGGTTCACGTTAATACAAGGTGTGATCAAAAAGAATCCAGACTGGATATATTAAAAAAAAAAAAGTAATACTTGCAAGATTTGAAACTTAGTCGTCTTCGAAGTAGTCCCCTTCCGAAAACACACACTTACGCTCTTTCCAGCCCTCGAAGCATTTCTTAAAGTCATTTTCGGAAATAGCGAAAAGCTGTTTCAATATATTCTGTTGTATCTCCTCAATATCTTGAAATATTTTTCCTTTCAAGTGGTATTTGATGGGGGGGGGAGAGAAAAACGTCGCAAGATCTGGCGGATAGGGTGGTTGTTGGAGCTGTGCAATGCGATGCTTAGCAAGAAACTGCTGCACAAGTTGCGATGCACGAGCAGGCTTGTTGTCATGGTGGAATTTGCACTCGCCATTCTCATGCAGTGCCGGTTTCTAGCGACGAACTGTGTTCCTCAAACTCCGAAAAATTTGACAATAGTACTCCCTGTCGATTGTCTGGCCTGGTGGAGGTATTCATGAGGAACAATTTCCTGATGATTGAAAACAACAATCAGCACCGGCTTGACATTGCTGCGACTCTGTCGTGCTTTTTTAGATCTGGGAGAGTTTGGGGTCGTCCACTGTTAAGACTGGGCCTTAGTTTCGGAGTCATACCCATAAACCCACAATTCGTCACCAGTTATGATAGATTTTTAAAAAGTTTTCGACTCATTGAAGTAGGTCTGGGAGAGTTTGGGGTCTTCCACTGTAAAGACTGGGCCTTAGTTTCGGAGTCATACCCATAAACCCACAATTCGTCACCAGTTATGATAGTTTTTAAAAAGTTTTCGACCCATTGAAGTAGGTCACTAGCAGCTGAAACATCGGCCTGTCTTTGCTCAGTTAAGCCAAATTTGGCTGAGATGCGTCTCATACCCAAATCGTCTGTACGAATCGACTGACTGAAACTGATGTTGAAATCTTCATCATCATCATCATCATCATCATCATCATCATCATCATTCATTATCAATCCACTGCTGGACGAAATTCTCCCCAAGTTTCCTTCACAACGGTCTGTCTTGTGCCAGTCTCCTCCATGTCACCCCTGCATACTTTCGAATTTCATCCACCCATCTCCCATGTGGTCTTCTTCTGGGTCTTTTCCTGTCCCTTGGAATCCAATCTAAAATTTCGGCTGTCCATCGATGATCTGTCCTTCTGGCAGTATGTCCAGCCCATTGCCATTTCAGGGATTTAACTCTGATCATGATGTCTTCCACTCTTGTCATTTTTCGGATCCACGAGTTCCTCTTCTTATCTCTCCTGGTTACACCAAGCATGCACCTCTCCATGCTACTTTGAGTTGTCTGCAGCCTTTGTATGTCTCTTTTAGTTAAGGTCCACGTCTCTGCACCATACGTAAGCACTGGAAGGATGCATTGATCAAACACTTTTCTTTTAAGACATAATGGCATATTGCTCTTGAAAATTATGCTGTTTCTTCCAAAAGCTCTCCAGGCAAGTTTTGTACGCCGATTAATTTCTTCATCAATGTGACCCTCACTTGATATCTGCTGTCCAAGATAAACGTACGTGTCTGTTATCTCCAGGTTTTCTCCATCAATCGATAAATCTTCATTTCTTGTAAAAGCATTGAACATCACTTTTGTCTTCTGAAAGTTCATTTTTAATCCCACTTCTTTACTCTTGTCAGCAAGTTCCTGGATCATACTGTGCAGCTCTGATGGGCTAGTTGCAAAAATGACTACGTCATCAGCAAAACGAAGGTGGGTTAGATAATCTCCATTAATCTTTATCCCCTTGTTTTCCCAGCTCAGTGACTGAAAAACACCCTCCAATGTGGCATTAAAGAGCTTCGGAGATATGGTGTCACCTTGTCTCACTCCCTTTCCAATTTTTATGTGTGTTGTATTTTCAAACAGCCTAATCTTTGCACTTGCATTTTCATAGATGTTATTAATAATATTAATGTATGCATCTTCAATACCGCAGGTTTTCAGAGCCATTGTAACTGCTGATGGTTTCACCGAATCAAAGGCTTTTTCATAATCGATAAAAGCCATGCACAATGGAAGTTCATATTCCCTCGCTCTTTCAATTAGTTCTCTCAGCATATGGATATGATCTATTGTGCTGTAGCCACTCCTGAATCCAGCTTGTTCTCTCGGTTGAGCCATGTCCAGTGTCACCTTCAAGCGGTGTGAAAGAACTTTAGTGAAGATTTTATAAACTACTGATAGGAGGCTGATAGGTCTGTAGTTTCCGAGATCCTCAATGTCACCTTTCTTATGTAGCAGGATCATTGTAGCGGTGTTCCAATCCTCAGGAATCTTTCCTTCATTAAGGCATCGAGTGAAAATTTGGGCGAGTACTGTTTCGATTTCTCCACTTGCTTCTTGTATGATGTCTACAGTAATTCCATCTTCTCCTGGAGCTTTTCCCCGCTTCATGTTCTTGATTGCATGTGCAACTTCTGCTGGAAGGACTGGAGGAACTCTGGTACTGGTATCTTTCATGATGTCTGGAGTGCATGTATCATCCCTTTCATATAATTTGGAGTAGAAATCTTTCACTCTTGTCAAAATTTCGCCTCTATTTCTTGTTACAGAACCATCTTCTTTTCTCAGTGCCATAATCTGTTTTTTCCCCTTACTGAGATGTCCCTTTGCTATCTTTAGGCTTTGGTTGTTTTCAATTGCTTTCCTTACTAGTTCACAGTTGAATTTCCTTACGTCTTCAGTGATACTTTTTCGTACTGTCTTGCATAGCTCTATATTTTTGCATCAACATTTTGGTTTTTCCTGATAATTTATTTACATGCAACTTGTTCTTAGACCCAGCTAATTTTGTTGCTGTTTCCATAAGAGCTTTGGTTACTTTTCTGTTAACTTCAGAGATGTCCACTTCTTCCGATGTTAGGCCTTCTAAAGCAGAGAACCTGTTCTTCAGTTCCAACTTGAAGGTATTATGGTGTTTTTTAAGGTTGGTTATGTCAATAGATTTTGTTTGTCTTATGAGCTTGCCACGTTCAAGTTTAGTGTTGAGGTGCATCTTACATCTCACCAATCTATGGTCACTACCTGTGTTGAACTTGTTTAGCACACTGCAGTCTTCTATGACGAATTTTTTGTTACACATAATAAAATCAATTTCACTTGTCGTCCCATTTGGATGTCTCCATGTCCATTTCCTGTGTGGCTTTTTCTTGAAGAAGGAGTTCAAGATGAAAAACCCTTCTGCCTCTGCAAACTCTACGAGAGTATTTCCACGCTGGTTTCTGTTGCCGTGACCGAATTTACCTACTGAAGTTTCATTCTTTTGCCGTTGCCCTATTTTTGCATTGAAATCTCCCATAATTATTTTCAAGTGCTGCTTACCTTTATTATTTAGATGACAAATTTCCTCATAAAATTCTTCAATTTCTTCTTCAGGATGACTTGTGGTGGGTGCATAAGTTTGAATAATCTGAGCCTGGTATCTTTTCGAGAGTTGGATAACAAGCCGTGCAGCTCTGTCAGAGGAACTTTCAACTTCTACAACTTTATCCTTCAGTTTCTTGTTTATTATAAATCCAACACCACTAGTTCTGCCAGTATCTGTCCCACGATAGTAGAAGAGATGTCCACTTTTCAGTTCGATGAGATCTTCTCCTTTTCTCCTTACCTCACTTAGCCCCACGATGTCCCACTTGATCCTTTGTAGTTCCTCTTCCAATTCAAGAAGCCTTGAATCAGAAGATAGGGAGCGTCCATTGTACGTTGCCAAGGTCAGCATCAGATGGCAGCCTAGTCCGGTTCTCCGGGGATTCTTAGCACCCTCTGCCTTCATGTCGCACTGGCCGCTGCCTTGGCCTGGTACATTCCAGCTGCCGGAGACCGAGGGCCAAGATTTAAGTTGTGGAGTCATTTTGGAGGGGTTTGGCCATAACTCACCACGCTGGCCAAGCGGGTTGGTGAGTGTGGGATAGAATTTCCTCTAATCCCGATGGTATAGTTATACCGCTATTGGCGGTCGTCAGAGCCCCTTTAGTAGGAACAGGATGCACCACGAGAAGGCGGGGTTGACATTTGTCAAGGAGAGGCTGTGATGTTACGCATCACCTGTCATATAACTCACGAATAGGGATTCGGTGATTTTCCCACGCACATGTGCGCAGTTTCGCTAGTTGTTGACCTATCGGATCCTTAATCACTCTCAGCACTTTCACGTCCATCTTTAAAACGTTTATACCATTCATAAACTTTTGCACGACTCATGTAACCCTCCCAATAGACTTTCTGTAATTTTAAGTATGTGTCTTTGCAAGTTTTCCAAGTTTTTGACAAAATCTGGTACGAATTTATTGATAATTTGTTTCTGACATTACAAATGCGACGAACACCTTCACACACGTAAGAACAAAGCATTGCTTTAAAAAAGCCGAACGAGCAGGGGAGATGTAACTCACGGCTCATGCGTAGTACGTCCCAAGGTCAACTTATGCCGAACTGATCCTGCTGTGTCGCGCGATTCCGAACTTATGCAACCAATCTGGGTACTTTTTGACCACACCTCGTAGTTTGAGCTGGCCAGTCTAACCTATGTAATCTAACCAATCTGCAACAACGGAAGCAGTATGGCATGATACATTGTCCTGCTGATAGAGACTTTCCCCAAAGTACTGCCGCAATGTTGGTAGTACATTATTGTCCAGGATGTTTAAAGTGCAGTTCAGTATTCATGGTTTTGTCCAAAACGACTAATGGGCACAAGCTAAGCTACGAAAAACAGCTCCACACCATCACGCTTCCTCCACGAAACTTCATTGTTGGGACGATACAGTCCGGAAGGAAACTTTCTCCCAGCATCCACCCCAATTAGGAATGACCATCAGACTGGTAGACTGTGTACCGTGACTGGTCAGTCCAAAGCACAGTTTTCCATTTGTCCTCAGTCTAAGATCGACGTTTCTTACACCACGCTAATCGGCGTGTGGCACCAGATTATTGGCTTGTGTATGCCTGGGTAACCATGGTAACCCACGTCGTGCAGTGCATTGTTCTAGTGCTAACGTAAGTTCCAATTGCCTCACATAGAGTTTGCGTGAGTCCAGACAAATTTGATTTGCGGTGTGAGCTGACAGTCCTTTGCAGAACTGTCCTGTAAGCTTCAGAGGTTTACGGGGTCGTTTCTTGGCACACTCAGCCGCATTCCGCTGCCATTTACATACGACATAACCAATCGTCGACCTATATAGGGATCTTCAATGGCGCTGAAAAGTCGTGTACGGAGCGATGGCTAACGTGTGGCACCCTCCGCTTTGGAAATCAGTTAGCTCTGTCAGTCAGAGAATCTTGTGTTCACAGTCATGCTATTGTATCGTCATAGCCCTACGAGCATATTTATAGTTCTGTCTGTAACTTGGTGCTTGCGTAAGACATAATTAACTATCAGTTGTAATATGTTCTGATTTTAAAGGTAGCGCAGCGTGAACTTCAATACTGGGTAAACTCATGCATCGTTTTTGGAAAACTTCGCGGACGCGGGTCTAACAATAAGTTGAAACTTATGCTGTCTAGGGAAGGTTGCATCAGGTTCTCTGTTCCGATTTGTTAATTTTTAATGCTCATTTGTCGGTAAATTTAGCGTCTTGAAGTTTGCCTTACCCACACACACACACACACACACACACACACACACACACACACACACACATGTAGCTGTTATTATGTCACCTATCGGGATTTTATGTTTTTCGTATGAAATTTTGTTAAACCTGATTTCATTTTTATTTTTTAGTTAGTGGGATTTTCTTTTTCTTTTTGCGTCGGGGATAGGAAGAAAGGAATGTTGTAACAGACGACTGCCACCCAAGCTGCATTCAGAAACTTGTTCGCCGAAACATTTTCTTGTCTCTCAACACAGCTCATATGTTTTTATTCTCTTCCATGCAATAATCGCTTTCAGGTGTTTTGAGATCTCGGACGTGATTCCTGTCGTTCGTCTGCGTTTAATTTCGACACCATAATTCGAAGTCACGATGCGGGCATTTAATATCATGATTTCATAAACGTCACAGAAAACGATTGAAACATCGTGAGGCTCTGTACTTTATTGTTTGCATTGTTCTTTTTTTCCTCTTCCCCCTCCTTTACTATTTTTTTTATTTCGAAACTCAGTGTGGATTTGAAAAGATATTGCTGTCTCGAGGTCCTTTACGAGTTTATAAAAAATGATAAGGTCTCAACGGAAAGCTGTATGTTTTTTTCTTTTTTTTTTTTGGAATGTGTCGACGATCGTTATCTCATTCCATTCTCATTCGAACATGCTTCGTGGAATTAATTTAAAAATTCGTTGTCAGTTTTCGTATTTTTATTTATTTACATTTTATTCTGACACATTTAAATAATTGTTTCTTCTTTGTTGGAGAAGTTAACATTTAATCACATAGTCACACCAAGCAATAGCATTCGCTGTTCGAGTGAATTGAAAATAGAAATAAATTTGTTTTAAAAAAGCAATATACTGTACTTGCGCATATACACTATATTGACAAAAGTCACCGGACACCTAGAAGAGAAACACAACATAGCATTTATTGACATGCATCAGTACGGTATCAGTCCACCTTTGGCCTTAAGCATGCACTGACCCTTCGAGGCCTGCTTTCGACAAGATTTTGGAACACAGCGATAGGCATTCGCTTCCATTCAGTACTGTTGCTTAATAGTAGGCCTTGGTCCCAAACTTCTTATGCGGCGCTCTAATTCATCCCATAGGTGCTCTATGGGATTAAGATCAGGGCTCTGTGCTGGCCAGTCCACACACGATACAGAATTATCGTCAAACCACGCCGTAACAGTCCTTCCCTTTTGACTCGGTGCATTATCCTGCTGGTAACAACAAGGCTCGGTTCCATAGTATTGCCACAGAGTTGATAGGGCATAATTGTCCAGATTATCGAGGTAGGCGCGTTGGTTAATGGGTTTTTTCGGGACCATACCACGAAAAACACCCCCACACGGGTACACTGCCAGCTCCAAACTTGACCGTAGGAACAGTAGTACACTGTGGTAAATAGCGTTCCTCCGGCGGCTGCCATACCCAAACACGGCCATCAGACTGATTGATCGTGTATCTGAATTTATCAGTCCATAGGACCCGTTTCCATTGATCTACGGTCCACGATAAATGTTCTTAAACAACCAGTAGCATTCCGAGTAGAGATGAAAGGCTTACGAGCAGCCGCACGACCACGGTAACCCATGGAATGAAGTTCTCTGCAAATGGTACATTTACATACCGAGGTTCCAGCATTTTTACTCAGCTGTACACTGAGGTCTTGTGCAGTACTCCGTCGATTAGCTGTGACGACTCTCCTGAGGCTTCGACGTCCTCTATCACTGATTTTCTTTGGTCTGCCGGTACGTTTTGCTGCTTCAGGCATGCCATGTGTCTTCCACTTATTCAGTACATCCAAACCAGTTGACTTAGGTATGTTTAAACGCCTATCGGTTTTTCTTATGGAAAATCCACTAATATAACACCCAACAATCTTTCCTTTCTCAAAGTCAGTTCTCTCGTGCAGCGACATTTTCGCTCACAGTCGCAGTGCGATATGATCGCGGTCAACTGCAGGCTTGTTTTTATACCCTTTGCTGCTGTACCGATATTAACAACGCAGCGGATCCGTTCCTTTTCTTTTGAAGGGGTGTCCGGCGACTTTTGTGAATATACTGTATGTTGAGCCGAAAATTTCAGTATTGGCGTAAACGAATATATAATGTTTGTGTGCTGTATATGTATCATCATCGTTGTCAACCATTATCAATCCACTGCTGGATGAAGGTCTCCCCAAGTTTCTTCCGCAGTTGTCTGTCTCCTCCTTCTCACTTCGGCATGCTTTCAAATTTCATTCATGTATCTCCCATGTGGTCTTCTTCTGGGTCTTTTTCTGTCCCTCGGAATCCAGTCTAAAATTTCGGTTGTCCCTCGTTGGTCCGTTCTTCTGGCAAATATGTCCAGCCCGTTGCCAGTTCAGGAATTTTACTCTGATTATGAGGTTTTTCACTCTTGTCATTTTTCTTATCCACGAGTTCTTACTTATCCTGGTTTCACCAAGCATGCATCTCTCTATGCCTCTTTCAGTTGTCTGCAGCTTTTGGATGCCTTTTTTTAGTTAAGGTCCACGTCTCTACTCCGTACGTAAGCACTGAAAGGATACATTGATTAAACACTTTTCTTTTAAAACATAATGGCATATTGCTCTTAAAAATTGTACTGTTTCTTCCAAAAGCTCTCTAACCAAGTTTTATACCCCGATTAATTTCTTAATCAATGTGTCCTTCTCCTGATATCTGCTGTTCCAGATAAATGTAGGTATCGGTTATTTCCATTTTTTTCCCCCATCAGTCGATAAATCTTCATTTCTTATGATAACATTGTACATCAGTTTTGTCTTCTGAAAGTTAATTTTAATCCTACTTCTTTACTCTTATCAGCAAGTTCCTAGATCATACTCTGCAGTTCTGAAGGGGCTGTTGCAAAAATGACTACGTCATCAGCAAAACGAACGTGAATTAAATAATCTCCACTAATATTTATTTCTTTGTATTTCCAGTTAAATGATCGAAAGACATTTTGCAGTGTGTCATTTAAGAGTTTACGAAATATCGTGTCGCCTTGTCTCACTCTTTCCAATTTTTATTGGTGCTGTATTCTCAATTTGCACTTTCATTTTCATAGATGTTATTAATAATATTAATGTATGCAACTTCATTACCACAGGATTTCAAAGCCATTAAAACTGCTGATGGTTTCACGGAATCAAAGGCCTTTTCATAATCAATGGAAGCTATGTATAATGTGAGTTCATATTCTCTTGTTCTTTCAATTAATTCTCTCGTACATAGATATGATCTACACTGCTGGCCACCCAAAATGTAGCACCAAGTAGGAAGCATCCGATTGGCCTGAAATTCGCAGCATGCGTCGCCCGCGAAAGGACATGCAAACGATTAGCATTGCAGGGCATATGCAAATCATGTGTGCCCGGCACGCCACCAAGAAGCACTAGCAGAAGGGTGCACAGAAGACGGGGTGTAAGTAGTGGAAGTGTGGTGGGAAGCTTCCTGATGCCTCGTCGCAGAATACGGCAATCATTCCAGCACGTTTCGGAGTTCGACAGAGAACGAATAGTGGTTTATCGCGACAGCGGTTATCGTATCGAGACATCGGCGCCCGTGTGGAACGACATCCAGCCACAGTGAGGCGAGTATGGATTCGGTGGGTGCAGGAGGGACGGACGGACCGACGTGAGCGATTGCCGCATCCGCGGCACACCACCGAACAAGAGGACCGGCATGTTGTGCGGCGGGCATTGACGGCTCGCACCGTCACATCACGAACGTTAGCGCAAGAATTAGGGTGTGTTGCGCAACAACCTGTGTCAGCACGAACCGTTTGACGTCGTCTGCTGGAGCGGGGACTTGTCGCACGGCGCCCATTGCTCTGATTACCATTGACGTTACACCACCAGCGAGTGCGGCGGCAGTGGGCCGTTGAACGCCGCACCTGGACTACGGAATGGCACGGCATTGTCTTCTCCGACGAATCCCGCTTCTGGCTGCAACACCACGATGGTCGGATCCGCGTGTGGCGGCACCGTGACGAGAGACTGTATAACGCCTGCATTATGCATCGCCATACCGGTCCGTCGCCTGGCGTTATGGTTTGGGGCGCAATTGGATATGACACCCGCACCCTTCTGGTACGCATCGCCGGTACACTCAACAGCCACCGCTACATCTCCGACGTTTTGGAGCCTGTAGTCCTCCCTTACCTGCAGGACCTGCCAGCGGCCACACATTTCAACAGGACAATGCGCGCCCGCACGTAGCACGCGTCGTGCAATAATTCTTCACGGCCTACCAGGTGTCACTGCTGCCGTGGCCCGCCTGTTCTCCCGATATGTCGCCTATCGAACACGTCTGGTCGCTGATCGGCAACCGAGGGGCCCGGCTAGCACCACCCGCGGCTACATCCAAAGCCTCTTTCGTTCGATGCCGCGGCGAGTAGCGGGCGTTATTGCCAGCCATGGGGGCCACACGAACTATTGATGTTGATGTCTGCGTGTTCCGCAAGTCGCACGTGCCTGTAAGCTCAATCGTTTCATCTTTGTATCTGTTTTTATGTGTCCAGGAAATCTGGCTATTTCGTGTTCTTCTTGGTGTTGCATTTTAGGTGGCCAGTAGTGTATGTTGCTGTAGCCACTCCTGAATCCAGTTTGTTCTCTCGGTTGAGCCATGTCCAAGGTTACCTTCAAGCTATGTGATAGAGTGAAGATTTTATAAATCACTGATAGGAGGCTGGTGGACCTGTAGTTCCTGAGATTCTCAATGTCTCCTTTTTTATGTAGCTGGATTCTTGTAGCATTGTTCCAGTCGTCAGGAATTTTGCCTTCATGGAGACATCGAGTGAAAATTTGGGTGAGTCTAGTTTAAATTTTTCCACTTGCTCCTTGTATAATGTCCACGGTAATTCCATCTTCCCCGTTTCATGTCCTTAATTGCATGTGTAACTTCTGCCGGCAGGACTGGAGAGATTTTTTGGTACTAGTACGTTTCGTAATGTCTGTAGTAGATGTAGCATCCCCTTTATACAGTTTTGAGTTAAAATCTTTCACTCTTGTGAAAATTTCGCCTCTATTTCTTGTTGCAATATCATCTTCTTTTCTTAATCTGTTTTCTTCCCTTACTGAGATGTATGACCCTTTGTTGTGTTTAGGCCTTTAGATTGTTTTCAGTTGCTTTTCTCACGAGATCACAATTGCATTTCCTTATGTTTTCAGCGTTACTGACTTAAATAGCTGTACATACTCTACTTTGGAAGTTACATCATCTTTATTTGTCCTCATCTCCCTTCGTCGCTTTTGCATCAGCATTTTTTGTTTTCTTGATATTTTCTTTATATGCAAGTTGTTCTTAGTACCCCCAATTCATATATATATAATTTTATGTTCAGGAAGGTCTATAGTGAAAGATCGAGAGTCAAGAATTTTTAATATAAGGTGTTTCCTTCCCCAAAATTTTACGCTCCCATGATTTTTAATTCATAAACCTTGGATTTCCACATTGAAATGACAGTATCGATGTTACCACTTTCTGTCAATGTTATTAAGCGTATACCGCTAGTAGCGATAAAGTCCGCATTACTGGAAAGATAATTGCCACGTTCACGAGGGAAGAGGCTTTATTCATGTATTAACTTGTGTATGCATAAAAAATGTTTGTGAAAATTGAGAGCAAACGAATATGAATTCTAGAAACTGCATGCGTGATGCATGTGAACTGTTTTCAGTTTTCACATCTGTTTAATCTCTGCTTGTTATTTTTTGTTTCATTGATATTCTTAATATTGCGGTCTAACATTACCGATATACTTATTATTGCGGTTTAACATTACCGATATTCTTAATATTGCGGTCTAACATTACCGATATGTCGATAATGACTGCGTCCTTCTGCCTTTTGTCATATAGCAAGCACTATGTCACACACTTATTATTATTATTATTATACTTAGAATTGGTGTGTTCCGAGAAGTACTGTTGCAAAATAAAGGTATTAATTTTCTGATAAGTTTTAGGAGTAATTCTTCTAGTGGTTCTATGCCGCTCTTTTTCTTTTTTAAATGGCATGAAGCATGTAAGTTCGCCATGGTTACAGCTCTCATCTTAAGGCTTTTTTTTTATTATTATTATTATCTTCGCTGTTATTAAAACAGTGGCCTCAAGTTTGCTGAAGATGCGAATGTCTTGATGCCATCCCCCTACCATGAAGTTTGTAGAGGAAGATCTTGGGAAGTCAAATATATTCTTCGCCTCATAATTAATAAGGAGATTTGCCGTGAAGAGCGAGCGTTTCTTTCGAGAGCCTTCTGCGGTCATGTGTCAGAAGTCAAAATCGTTAAGTCATGTGACTACTTTTAAATTCCCCGGCGGCTATGCACATAGCTCATCGTCACATGAAAGAGGAAGCTTGTTTGCAACCGAAGTAGCGAGATCGAATTTTACACCCCTAATGATGTTGGTACTTCATATTATTAACCTGCTTGAAAATTCTGCATTTTTCAAATTCCGCTCCAGCATTAATGAAACTTTAACTTGGTTCCATCTTGGTGTTGAAAGGAGAGCAGAGCCCTGTAGAAAACTTCGGTAATTAAAACGGGTGGGGGCTGACTCTGCAAACAAATTCGCGCTTCTTGAAGTGCCTTAGGGGTAGGATTATGGTAGAAGGTATGAGTTTCTTTATGAATCCTTATGCGCGAGGAAGACTACTAATTACTGTTGTATATCACTCGGTAACAGAGTGAGTGAGATCACCTGTTAGCGTCACGAGAGAAATCGTGAAATGCCTCTTCCGCCATCAGTGTATTTGCATTTATTTTTGAGAACTCTTAGAGAGACACGGACTGTTTTAACATTCATTCCGTGCGCACTTTGTTTCCTTTAAACCGAAATCGTAATATCTTTTGCTGATTATCTGCTCTATTTGCGTAAGGGTATCACTGAGAAATTAATTGATATTTATTCACAGTCAATTCGTTGTGTTCATTGTTAATGCTTAAAGCAAATATGCACACGCCACCATATAAAATGACCGGGTAAACTGTGTAACAAAGCGAAATTTTATCGATATGGCATCAATGCGATTACACGGGAAATGTATTTGATTGAGATTTATATAGCATATTTTTGAGGTGCTAGTTTTATAGCTATGCAGAAGAAGTGGGCAGGTTTTTTTGTTTTTTTTTTTAAATAATGAGCCTTGTTAGAGCATTCTTTTGACTGCTGAAAAATATCGAGCGTGCACATTACTGAATTCGATCTTTCTGTCGCGGATGGCATGTTCCAAATAAAAATATACAACTGCGTCATTTCTCGAAGTGAACAAACCACATGAGTGCCGGAGAAGGAAGGAAGGCCTTGCACTGTAAAAAAAAAAAAAAAAAAAAAAAAAATGAAATTCACGAGCAATTTTCCGTTATTCCTTTCGTAAATTAACGAAGCATATTACAAAATTTTCAATGAAATAACGGTAGGGAAAAAACGAATTTCACTGATTTTTCTTATACGGCATGAAAATTAAGAATTTTCGGAAACCTTTCGGCAATTCCTTTCTTATACGTATTGAGTCATTTGCTGTTTCTAAGAGGTGTTAAAGGAAAATTCTCAATTTTCAGAAACTTTTCCGCGATTCATTTCGTATATTAACGGGAAAATTCTGTTCTCACTTTTTCCGTGTCCATATAACGGAAAATGTCCGGTAATAGAAGAGATTCGCGAGAATATTTAAGATTTGACTAAAGATTAAATTAATTGTTTGATGTCTATGTATCAGTCTTTCGACCCCTTAAGACAAAAGCTATTATAGCTATCAAGAGTAAATTTATGTTTAGGAGGGATTTTTTTAAATAATACTATAAAACACTTAAAATAGTACTAATGATCCGAATTTCTTGGCGTAGAATATAAATAAAAGTTTCAAAGCTTTCGCACATCAACCAGATGCCGTTTTCAAGGAAAGTAGACAGCTAACTGCAAACTGGATAATGAAACAATCCATTAAGACGTTTTCTCGTCGAGCTGGACAAAACATAACGGCAAAGTTGCCAGGCTGTCTGATCGACTATATTCTTTTCATTGTACGCGAACATGTAGCTAATGGATGCAGATTGTAGCGATGCAGGGCTTGATGTTGAAGGTATCGATGTACCTTTGTAGGGTTCGATTTTAGGCGACGGCGGCTAAGATGAAAGTGACACGTGCCGAAAGGAAATAAGAACGACAGGTGTACGCGTTAGTGAAAGTCAGGCTGGGTGTGGTGATCTGAGTTGGAAGACAGAGCTGGGGGAAGCGCACGTTCCGAGGGGAAAAAATTGCAGAGTCAGGTCGTAGTGCCTCGGGGCAGCGAACCGAAAAGTATGCTGGGTACTCTCCCAGTAAGAGAACGAGAAGGGGGAGCACGTGATCTAGAAGAAGAACGAGTGCGTGGCGGTAGCGTTTGAATATATGGAGCGAAGTCTCTCGTACGAAAAGTCGAGAGAAGGAAAGGTGGAAAGCGCTTCATGTTTGAAGGCTCTGATATTTTTTAGCTCATGTTAGTGAGGTGTACATATCAACAATAGATTCCAGAAAGGATGAGCATCGTGGCATGGAGGAGGTGCCGAATAATCTAAGTAGATTATCGACGTTCTGGGCTTGATAAGTTAAGCCGATTATAGAAGCGCGGAGATAGATGACCGTAGGGGTCACGTGTTGAGCCACCGAGACCGCAGGTCATTTTTCACGAAGCCGTCGGTCGCAAGGAATCGAACCCGGAGATAATGAACATTCTTCATTAAATTGGTTAAGTTTTCAATTCTGAGTGATTACTTCAATGGGTGTCAATTGCCTTATTTAGACCTTCTCTCTCTTCCTTGATTAGCAGATAACCATAGCAAAGCTGAGGAAGAGAGCGCCTGGGCATTCGTTTCTTATGCGAATGTTACGTAAGAACGAACCTCATTCTAGTATGCTGTGTGCGGGTAGGTACCGGGCAAAGTAAGCTGACGCCCCCAGAGCGAGGCGGGTCAAGGCGTCCGGCCGATAACGCTCACCCCTACACCGACCATGATAGAAATGTAGAAAATTATTGTTTAAAAGAATGTGGAACAGCTGACGGTTTTTAAAAGCACGCTAGCTGAAGCTAAAGTAATCAACTCTGTAATACTTCAGCCATTCTTTCAGCCCGCAAATTCCACCAGTCGCCATTCTTTGTCCACAAAATCCACGAAACTACGCGTCCACCTCTCCATCATTTACACCAATGGGATTAGGATGATAGTGATCTCGCTCACCTCATCTTGTGGAGTATGCGGTCTTAGAGTAAAAACTCCCTGTAAAGCCGATGTTTACCTTAGAACGAACGGTCACCAAAAACGCCAAAACAGTGACATCTTAACAGTGATTTTGCAACTGTTACTTTTTAGTCACTGGTCATAAGTGATTTTTCTGTGATGGTGACAAAGTAACGTGCTTCTTGCGGAAGGAGAGCAAGAAAGGAAATCAGTGTAGAAGACTGGGAATTAAGATGAAAAATATACGCAGGCCATCATAAGTAACATCTGGTAGCATTATTGTAATCTGAAATTACATATACACAGTGCGTCAAAGAATTTTTAAGACTGGGTCTGTAAAATGAAATAGAAACAAGAAATTATAATTTGTTTTGGTTTGTTATTCAAAATAAGTCCCTCCGGCTTCATACACTTGTTACAGCGATTTAATAATGATTCGAATGCCTGTTCCAGTTCACTTTGCGGAATTGCCTCCAAAGCACGCGTCGAAGCTGTTTGTATGGTCGAAATATCATCAAAATAACACCCTTTTAACGTCATTTTAAGTTTTGGGAACAAATAAAAGTCGCAGGGTGCTAAATCAGGCGAATACGGTGGATGATTCAACACACAGACGTTATTTTTCGCCAAAAATCTACTAACAAGAAATGAGGTGTGACTGGGTGCATTATCGTGCAACAAACACCAACTGTTTTCATCTCGATATTCTGGACGAATGCGACGAATTCTGCCCATCAAACGCCTCAAAACATTTAAATAAAACTCACCACTAATTGTTTGTCCACTTGGAACAAATTCTTTGTGGATACTATCGAAGTATCCACAAAGAATTACTATCCCTTACTATCGAAGAATGTAACTATACTATCGTAGAATGTAACTATACTAACGTAGAATGTAACTATACTATCGTAGAATGTAATACTATCGAAGAATGTAACTTTACTATCGAAGAATGTATATACTATCCCTTACTATCGAAGAATGTAATGAGCAATGTTTTGATTTTCCGTGGAACTTTTCTTGTTTTTTTGGCTTGTGGCGAGTATTTTGACTTCCATTCCGCACTTTGTCGCTTTGTTTTAGGATCATATTGAAAACACCATGTTTCATCACCTGTAACAATCGATTTTAAGAAGTTTGGATCCTTTTCAGCGGCTGAAATGATGTCTCTGCAATGTGCACTTCTCCTTGATTTTTGTTCATTGGTTAACGTGTGTGGAACAAATTTAGCACAGACTTTTGTTTTGCCCAAATCTTCATGTAGGATGGTTCGAATCGTTTCTTTGTTGATGTTTAAAGACTCTTCCACTCTGACGCACATCGATTGTTTGCCACGAAATCACGCACTTTTTCAATAATCTCAGGTGTCCTAGATGAACTTGGTCTTCCGGTATGCTTATCATCTTCTAGCGTCTTTTTTTCGTCCAAAAAACGTTTGTGCCACAGGAAAACATTTGATCTACTTAAACAAAACTCACCGTAAACTTGTTTCATCATTTGGTACGTTTCCGAGGCACTTTTACCAAGTTTTGCGTTAAATTTAATAACAGCCCTTTGTTCCATCTTAATAATTCAACATGAAAAAAATTTTACTTCTCTAATGAACGGCCGTTTCGTTTGAGTTACTTTAACAACTGCGCCGTACTTTTGGCAGAAAGCAAGCAGATGGTCATGGTTTGTAACACATTCGCTATTACACAGGTGGCGCCACCGTGGGCTGAAATCTAGCGCCAGTCTTAAAAATTATTTGACGCACTGTGTATGTAGTAAATCTAAAATTTGTGAAAAAAAAAATGCTACGCAAAATCAAGAAGTTGCTATTCAAAAAATCGAGAGCGTACCTTGGTACGCTTTGTAGGGCTTTGTAGATAACTTGTGCTATGCATCTTTTGCATGCCAAGATCTTTGTGGGTATGAAATAAAATGAGGGATTTGAGAGTATGCATTTATTTAAGTACAACACATTGCATTTATTCGCGTGTC
The DNA here is from genome assembly GCA_039090855.1 of Macrothele yani. Classification (NCBI taxonomy): domain Eukaryota; kingdom Metazoa; phylum Arthropoda; class Arachnida; order Araneae; family Macrothelidae; genus Macrothele; species Macrothele yani. Next base: position 152,988,298 of record CM077027.1, on the reverse strand, counting down.
TCACTACCACACCGAGCCGCCCTGGTGGCGCAGTGGTCTAAGTCGCTGGCCTCTGATCATTCGTCCGTAAGGGGTCCGGGTTCGAATCCCGGTCAGGCATGGATGTTGTGTTTGTCTTATGGCACTGGCTCACTCCCTTCCCTGGAACCAGTGACCCTAAATTAGGGACGGGCGACTGCTTATAGCCCATTGAGTTGCTCACGGTGGTCGTTAAACCTCCAATCAAGCAAGCAAGCTACCACACCGAGCCGCAGTCCGGAAGATACTAAAGGAAATTAAGTCATAATAACAAACAATGAGGTTTGCTAATTCCTAACATTGAGCGGTACTTAGGTAGGTGGATTAATAAATATTAGTGTCGTAAAACTAAGGAGGTTAGAATAAGATACCTGGAGATGCCATTCTTAATGGAGGATTATCACTTTGCGTGAAGCCTATAACCGCGAGCGACGGCCGTCATAGTGTGGGACAGCTGATGGGTTTTCAAGGCTATTGCAATGCATTTTGTGTTGGCCGAATCGCCTTCTTTCGTCGCAAAAGTTTCCAATTTCGCATCGTAACTTGTTACCAATGTGCGAGAAAATGCTGAATTTATTAAATTCTTAATTATTTTGAAGGGTCTTCCTATTTTTATTTTAAATTGAAATACACGGACGTTATTGCTAAACAAAACATAACGTAAAAATTGAAAACTTCATTCATGTAAGAAGTATGATTCATTACGGTTTGCTATTAACACGATTTCTGCAGCCCGAATCAACTCAATTCCAAAATACGCACAGTTTAAATTACATAGGTATTATATAAACAATGTCAAATTCTCACACCTTGCGGCTTCACGGTTAAGAGACTCAGGGCATCTCCAGAAATATTATTCTAACCTCTGAAAGAAGTATGTGAGTCATAAAAGTAAATATTTGCTAAACAGTGGCATCGGCAGTAGTAAGTGTTTCAACCGTTAAAAACATTATTTTTATTGTTATATATTATTCAGATTTAGATGAACGTAAGAAACTACCCTGACACCGATGAAATGCGTTGTAGCTACGAAAGTTCATCTGCGCATGCTCACTCTAAAACCTGACCTAATGATAGAAAGAAATGTTGAGTAGAAAGTGTGTTGGTGAGAAGGATTGATAACTTTTGGTCTAGGATATCTTCAGGTTGCACCCCATCGGGTTTTGTTTTTTTGTTTTGTTTTTATTACAGGTTTAACGACCACCGTGTGCAACTCAATGGGTTATAAGCAGTCGCCCGTCCCTAATTTAGGTTCGCTGGTTCCAGGGAAGGGAGAGAGCCAGTGCCGGAAGACAAGCACAACATTCATGCCTCACCGGGATTCGAACCTGGACGAATAGTCATAAACCATTCCTTAGACCACTGCGCCACTGGGGCGGCCCCCATCGGGTTGTTATATCGTTTTAAAACTCTTATTAATATCAGGCAATCTCCTTGGAGGAGCGGGGGTGATTGAGAAGAACCCAAAATTCGCTACTCCGCGGATTTTTCATAGCATCAAAAATGCATTTTTGTAATAGCTTTTATTGCATTGAGCATGAAGTTCTTGTACTAAACTGTGCAAATTAATTGAGACAAAGTAAAAAAATTTCTCTTTTTTTTTCGAAAACTATGCCTTTATATCATTCTATGCCTTGATATACACTGATAAATACCTGTATTAGTATGAAGTATGTCCTCATTTAGCAAAAATGACCTCTTGAATTCGTTTTGGCATTGACTCCCCTAATTGAGTGCACATATTTTTGACTTCATAATCGTGGAACCACACTTTTATAGCATTCGTTATCATGCGTTCTTTGGTTGAACAGTCCATTTCACCTAAACGTCTTTTCAAAATATTCCACAAGTTTTCTATTGGATTTAAGTCTGGTGAATTTCCAGGCCAATGAAGCAAATGAATTTGATTTTCCAGCATGAAATTCTTGACCAATTTCGAATTGTGACATGGGGCCAAGTCATGTTGAAATGTCCCGTCTAAAGTTTGCAAGACTGGAACAATCCTACGTTGTAATATTTCTACGTACTTCGCTGAATTCATCATAGCCCCCGCCCCGGTGGCGCAGTGGTCTAAGGCGCTGGCCTCTGATCATTCGTCCGTAAGGGGTCCGGGTTCGAATCCCGATCAGGCATGGATGTTGTGTTTGTCTTACGGCACTGGCTCTCTCCCTTCCATGGAACCAGTGACCCTAAATTAGGGACGGGCGACTGCTTATAGCCCATTGAGTTGCTCACGATGGTCGTTAAACCTCCAATCAAAAAAAAAAAAAAGAATTCATCATACATTGAACAGGAACCTTCCAGTGCCATTTGATGTGAAAAACACCCAAAACATCTGTTTCAGACGGTGTTTTACTGTTTGTTTTTCATGCTTAGGTCTTAAGGGTTCACAGTTGATTCGTCTAACCACATTTGCTTGGTAACCCTGCACAATTTACCTTTTTCCAGTCGTCAGCTGTCCATGATTTATATTTTTTGGCCCATGCTAAACGTTTTATCTTCATTTTCGCATTGAAATATTGTTTTTTCGTTGGTCTTCTTGCCTTCCAGCCAACTTCCAGAAGCCTACGGCGTACAGTTGAATTTCTAACATCACAACCACTAGCCAATAAATCTCTTTAAAGGTCGATGCTTGTATTTATTATTATTATTATTATTATTATTATTATTATTATTATTATTATTATTATTTTGGATTCGTTTTACTATTTCTGATTAGATATTTATCGGTTTGTGGAGTTGTTTTTCGTTTTCTTCCACATTTACCTCTCCTTTTTGGAGACGATGATCCAGATGCATTGTATCGCGTAAGCAGTCTTGATACACTTGGTTTGCCTACACCAACTGCAGAAGCGATATATCTCTCACTGTCATATAAGTGTGATCCTTCAGAGCAATTATTTTTGCACGCTTCCTTGGGGAAATATCCATTTTTTCAATACACGAAAGCAACACGTACTCACAGAGAGCAAAAAACTAACATCCACCTGTCGCTCACGAAAGCTCACAACTGAAGCTGAAGTGCCTATTTCCTGTTTAAAACCGGTCAAACCACGTTCTTACTATCAAGTTCTAACAGTCACACCACCTCACAGCTGATAAAACCGGTTTACGTGGGTTTCCGACATCAACTGGCGATCACATTACAATTCTGAGAATAAAATAGCTTGTCCCAATTAATTTGCAAGGTATAGTAATTGACGCAGACTGCAATAACATAATGTAAGACGTGATGAAACAATGTTCGGCGATAGTTTAGTAAAATGAATTGTTGAGTAACAATTTAATTAACTACTGTTGCATGATGAAGAGATTTCAACAATGGTTTTTAAAGTGATGCACTATTACCCATTTTCGTTAGATCGAATATTTTTTTTTACTTAGGATTCATTTACTATCGGGAAAGATGCGTAGCATAAAAGATATTTCTTTATGAAGAAATTTTTATTATAATGTGTTTGTGAATGCTCGGGAAAAAATAGCAAGGCGGAGTTTTTTAAGCTTCTTTCTCCTTTAAAAGATCTTTCCCCTTCGGCAAATGAAAGTAGAAGCAAGAGGAAATAAAACCATCGCACATGGCCAATTACAGCATTACAATCGACGCTGAAAAATGTGAAAAAAAAAATAAAAAATAAATAACCTTTCAAGAATTGGCGTGTGGAAGAATGTTAAACTTTGTCCACTGCTCTCTCCTCCTTCTCTCACTTTCTTTTTCTCCCTGCCTCTCAGATGATTCTCTTTGTTGGATGATATCGACACGCACATGTTATGAGGACCAGATGATCGCCCGACATCGAAGGCAATTGGCGCTTCTTTCTCTGCAAAGCGCTTGTTTGGCGTAATTCACCTGTTATTGCCTTCATCCGGAGGAGAAAACCTTTTATTTTCTTTTTTAAAGTGATGGAACGTTATTGTTTAGGGCCCGGTGAGAGCGGCATGGTTGGTTCGTCTGTGTGTAAGCGTTTAATGCAATAAATGGTTTTCGTGCCGTACGGTGAAAACAAAAGGTTTCGGAAGCGAATTGGCTGCCATTTCTCAGAATTCTTAGTGTTGTGCACACAAAAGCCGACGTGTTATGTGGAGAATGAAATCCTACCATCTTAACCTGGCATTATTTTTTTTTTTTTTTTTAATTTTAGATGATTACATCAGAAAAAGAGCATCTTAGTTTTATTATTAGTTTCGTCACTTTCGACCGTATGTTTGCCACCCTCTCTTATCAACCTCCAACATACGATTCAGAAAAATTTCAGTAGCGGTGGAAGATGAATCGAGTCGTAACATTTTCGAAAAGGCGCTTCTTATCCGTATGTACCTCCGCAGGCTCGGATCACTTGTTTGAAACATGAACTCCATGTCTGAGCATATTAGAATTATGTGTTAACTGTACGCAGACACTTGTTTTTGGCACGTTCACTGCATAAGTATGATGTTTAATTCAGTTTGTTTAGAAATTAAGCCAAATTCTTTTCCAAATACGAAATTATTGAAGAGGAATATCATCATCATCATCATCATTGTCAACCATTATCAATCCACTGCTGGACGAAGGTCTCCCCAAGTTTCCTCCACAACGGTCTGTCTTGTGCCAGTCTCCTCCATGTCACCCCTGCATACTTTCGAATTTCATCCACCCATCTCCCATGTGGTCTTCTTCTGGGTCTTTTCCTGTCCCTTGGAATCCAATCTAAAATTTCGGCTGTCCATCGATGATCTGTCCTTCTGGCAGTATGTCCAGCCCATTGCCATTTCAGGGATTTAACTCTGATCATGATGTCTTCCACTCTTGTCATTTTTCGGATCCACGAGTTCCTCTTCTTATCTCTCCTGGTTACACCAAGCATGCACCTCTCCATGCTGCTTTGAGTTGTCTGCAGCCTTTGTATGTCTCTTTTAGTTAAGGTCCACGTCTCTGCACCATACGTAAGCACTGGAAGGATGCATTGATCAAACACTTTTCTTTTAAGACATAACGGCATATTGCTCTTGAAAATTATGCTGTTTCTTCCAAAAGCTCTCCAGGCAAGTTTTGTACGCCGAATATATAGTAATAAAAATACACTCAGTGAACACAACATTAGAGATAGGGCCAGAGCACATTTAAGGAGACGTGGGGGGGGGCAGTATTTTGGGGCATCAGTATTAGTGGCGCATCTGTAATTGGATTTCACTATGGGTGGATGAATAAAAATACTCAGGAGAAAACAATCCCAAATTATGACGAGGAAGCCATGAAAATATCCCCGCCGTGTTGAAGTGTGTATCCCATGATACATTGGCGAATTAGTGGTAGCAATAAAATGTAAAAATGAATGGTTGAAAAATGGATACCAGATCAGTTCCGCTTTAACCCCCTCCCCCAGGGTTGGGATTCAGCTTGTTGAAATTATAACGGAGTAGTGGACAAAATAATAATAAAACAAAAAAACTGTAGAACTCTGTCAATTATTCCAAATATCATAATTCAAACGAATTCTTAATGTATGAAGATTTCCCCAATTATAGATGTGTACGTAAAACTTCTGTTATGCTTTCGATAGATTTGAGGATGGACTTTTTCGCAGACTCCTCCTAAACAAGCGGAAAGAAATAGAAATTTTTTTCCACAAGTGTAAAAACACAAGTTTGTCCGCGACTGGCATCGATTCCGTGTCTCCTCACTCCGGAGTAAGTCGCTCTCCCAACTGAGCTACGCGGACAGAATGTCCCGCTACATATTTGTCGTCTTGACACGTGTTTTCACCTCAGTAGCACGTCACACAAGCCAGTTCCTTGTAATTTTTGCTCTGCTATCTGCGAAAAAAACAACAAAAAACTCTAGAACTCTGTCAGTAATTCAAGCATCCTGCATAATTCTAGAGCCCCTTGAAAATGCGGGGCCCGAGGCTGCATGACCTCTAGTCCCCCTCTTAAATGGGCTCTGGATAGGAGTGTCGAGCAGTTGATATGGGCATTAGAGATGAGCTCGGGCCCGGGCTCGGACGGGCTCTGAATTCATTAACTACCGAAAAGCCCGGGCTCGGAATTACACGTCTTGAATTTCATTACTGTAATTAATTCAACACGTGTAATTCCGAGCCCGGTTGAATTACACGTGTTGAATTTCATTGTGGATTTGTTACCATGGTGGAAGGATTTTTAATTTCCTAAGCTAGCTGCCATTGCAAGACAAATTTTGCTTAGCAAGACTTGCATTATGCATTGTCCAAAGCTATGGCCGAAGCAAGGATTAGTTTATTAGTTTAAGGAGGTCTGGTATCGAAAAAATCACATTCCCATTTTTTGTGTTTTATCAAAAGTCAAGAATCTTATCTTTAAAATGATGTATTAATTTCCAAAATTGTGCAGTTAGAAGTATTGTTATTTATTTTTTTAAATGCCCTCACTCCCGCAATTTTTGGGGTGACGTTGTTTTTTAGTGCAGCAGGTCGAGTTTTAGAGAAAAGAAGATCAAGTTGAAGCGCTGAGGCATTAGATGCAATTCTCTGTCTCTCTTTTTTCATGATGAACTTGATCTGGAAACTGCACACACATCGGATAATATTGTGATTATTACACTATTAAGCGCAAAGCTTTGTTAATGTTACAAAATGCAGAATAATCTGGTCTGGAATGCTTTTACGTTCTTGTTTTTTTTTTTTTTTTTTTAATTTTGGAAATTTTCTTACATGCTTTTTTTTATATTCTACTACAGCACTCTAAGCTACCGTTACCAATTAGCGTATATGTAAATTATTTTGCAAAAATTAGTTTTCTAGAGTCAAAATTTCAAACACTTGCAACTATCTGTACGGCGTTGTACGTTTTATAATGCAATTTATTCAAAATAAAAATAAATTTTGAAATCAAAAAGAAATAACGAATCGATTTTTTGTTTCTAAACGATTTTCTTTTCTTCAGCTTTTACCAAAATTACTGATTCCCCTGATGCGATCGAAGGGCACGTTGATTATTTATTTATTTTCAAATCCACATTTTAGAACATTTGGATTTATGCGTAGTATTTCTAAAAAGATATTTATATTGTGAAGTGGATTAACTGAACTAAACTGTTTAAACTAATGATTTTTAAACTAATCCTTGCTTGTACCATATCTTTGGCCAGTGTATAATGCATAAATGCAAGCCCTGATAAGCAAAATTTTCCAAGACTTTGGGCCAGGGCTAAGCAGACACATGTAATCAAAGAAAGCGGGTCGGATCCGGGCTCTATGTCTTTGGACCCGGGCGGGCCCGGGGCTCCTAAAATTGAGCCCGAACTCATCTCTAACGGGCATCTCCCGCGCAGAGTGAAACAGACCCCAACCGAACGCAAACGATAAACAGGCAGACAGCAGGGCTTACTAATATTGTAACGCAATTGTTGTTGTTGTTGATTGGAGGTTTAACGACCACCGTGAGCAACTCAATGGGCTATAAGCAGTCGCCCGTCCCTAATTTAGGGTCACTGGTTCTAGGGAAGGGAGAGAGCCAGTGCCGTAAGACAAACACAACATCCATGCCTCACCGGGATTCGAATCCGGACCCCTTCGGACGAATGATCAGAGGCCAACGCCTTAGACCACTGCGCCACCGGGGCGGCGTAACGCAATCGAACATGGCTACACGTGGTTATCTGAGCGACTTTGATCGTGGACTCATTGTCGGCGCAAGACATATGGGTCATTCTATCTCCCAAGTGATAAAGACATTAGGGTTTCCGAGGGTAACCGTATCAAGAGCGTACTGCGATTATACCATCGATGGACATTCCAGCGCCCGGAAAGCAAACAGTAGCCGTCCACACGCTATTGATGACCGGACTCGACGTGGACTCTCCAGGCTCGTACAGACCGTCCGCTTGGCAACAGCGGCGCAAACTACATCCGGGTTAAATGTCGGAGGCTAACGTAGCATCAGGGAGCAAACGATACGGCGCTCGCTGCGTACCCAGTGCTACGGGAGTACCCTGGGCTACGCCCTACTCGTGTGCCACTGCTGACTGCTCGTCACCGGACATTACGCCTCGCCCGGTGCCGGGAACATCAAAACTGGACCTCTGCAGAGTGACGTCACGTGGTGTGGTCAGATGAATCCCGTTTCCAGCTGTACCGAACTGGTGTGGCGTCGACAGCATGAGGCCATGGCCGCGTCGTGCCAGCTCGGCTTTGTTCAAGGTGGTGATGATTGTGTTTTTGTTTGGGGTGTCATCTCATGGGACATATTAGGTCCGTCAGTGTCTGGAAATGTCCTCAACCGCTGCACGCTACCAGCATGTGCTAGCTGATCGCCTACACGCTTTCATGGCCTTTGCGCATCGATGGTCTCATTCGTAAGAACAGTGCGCCGCGACTACTCAGACATGACTCGAGGAACATTCATTTGAGTTTCGAACCATCCAGTGTACCCCATAGTCGCCGATTTAATCTCTGTGTAAGCTCTCTGCGATATCGTGAAGTGGAACATCAGATCCATGGATCCTGGATACATCTCGAGCGGAGTTGTGGACAATGCTTCAACAGCCATGGCTGGCAAAAGCATAAACATTACGACCGTCTGCACACGATACAAAAGGTGAATTTAATGACACACTTGCACTAAGATGACATAGTTAAAAATATTTAAAATGCGTGAGACCTTTCGGGTCCTGCCGGCAGGTACCCATCATCAGACGCGATAAAAGAACCACATACCATGGTAAAGGCAACATATATAAAGAATTACACAGTTAAACAAATGACGTAATAGTGAATGGTCGAATGAAGAATAATTACAATGATGCGTAAATGACGTGTCCGTGGATGATCAAATGAACCACATATGCCATGTCATCACAAGCAAGGGGTGGGAGGGATGAGGAGGGGGAGGGGGCAGAGAGGTTGAGATAATATGGATGTGGCCGAGAGCAGGTGTTTCCAGGGGCGGGGAATATTTCTGGGTAGTTCATCATTACAGCAAGTATCGGAAAATATGTCTATGTATAGGCTTTCAGTGAACAATAATTGAGATTTAGTGTGAGGAGTTGTGAGGATTTTGGATTCGTCCCAAATGGGGGTGTGATTCCCCTTGAGTAAGAGACGAGATAGAGCACTAGAGGAAGAACCATTGCGACAGTCATATTGATGTTCGTTTAAACGAATCCCGAGTGACCTGGTTGTGGAGCCAATGTAACAGGTGTCCTTAAAGTCTGGGGATTGGGATTTAAGGGGGACAAGGTAAACGCCATGTCTTTGAAAATTCGTGGGTCGGTCTCTGTCGTTCTTAATGAAAGTGAACAAATTGCAAACTTTGATCCCAAAATTCAAATTATGACGACGGCAAATGGTCTTTAAAGGTTTGGCTATGGAGGGAACAAAAGGTAAAGATCCGACAAACTTGTGATTGGGACTGTTAACAATCAGGGTAGAAGAAATGGAGCGAATAAATCTGTTGGTCAGTCTGTCAATCAAATTAGCCATGGCTGGCATTACCAACCCTCCGGCATCTGGTGGAGTCGATGCCACTGCGTGTGCAGGCTGTTATTGGAAAGCCAACACGTTATGAGGTAGGTATCTCGAATGTTTTGTCCACTGAGTGTACATAATAACAGTTATAGTTACAACAAGTTAGTAAAATCATGCAATGCATTGATTATGATACGCTTTCCAACATACCAGAAATAATTACTCCAGTTATGAGGATAATATCTGTAGAGTAAATCTCGCTCCTCTGACCCGACCTTTGACCCGATTTCAATGATATAAAAGTAATGCATAATGCACACACAGCGCGTGGCTTAATGAGGCAGGTGGTCGCGAGAGTGTGACTTCATAAAACTTCAATAGGATCCACAAACAACGCGTGACGTAATAAGGCAGATGGCGTGACCGTGCGCCAACATCTCAATCGAAAGTCGATCGCGAGAGTGTGACGTCATAAGATTTCTAAGAATGGCAAACATTAATAGGACGACACCATGACACCAAAAACATGGTAACTCGGGGTGGTCATTTAACCCACTAAACGAATTTTTTGTAAAGTCGAGATCAAGCTAAATCGATTTCTAGTGCCAGAAAACGGTAGGTTGACCACTTTCATCAAAATCCTTAGAGCCGTTTTCAAAATAAAATTTACATATATACAAGAATTACTCCTTTAATAAGATGTTATGGAATGCATCCCGCTCCTATGTCCTGACCTTTGACCTTCACCCATTTTTAATAGGGTTCGTCCCCAGGTGATCTTCTACGATATACTAAAATTTCATTAAAATCGAATCATATTTACGCAAGTTATGACGCATAAGGGCGGTGGAATGGATCCCGCTCCTATGTCCCGACGTTTGACCCCATTTCGTCCATTTTCAGTAGGGTTCGTCCCCAGTGGTCCCCTACCACATGCTAAAATTTCATCGAAATCGAACCATTTTTACGCGAGTTATCGTGCAGACAGACTGACAAAGCTGGAGCATATGCGCTTCTTCAACCTACGGTTGGAAAGCGTAAAAAATGGTTCATTCGTCGTTCCATAGCATCCTCTTTCAATACGTAGTCAAAAGTATTAGAATTTTCGGAGTGCAGTAGAGTTGTGTAAGTTTTATTGCGCCCTCCCGGTCGACGAGTGGTCAGCCAAGCGAGCTTCTGGCTACTCGTCTGTATAGGGCCGGCTTTCGAGTCCCCATGAGGCATGGTCCTTTGTGTGTGTCCAGCGGCATCGGCTCTTACCGGCGCGGTGGTCAAAGCGCTTATTTCTGACCGTTCTTCCGAGCGAGCCCGTGCTAGAGTCCCAAAGGGATCTTACAGCACTGGCTCTCTACCTTCCCTAGAACAAGTGGCCCCAAATTAGGGATAGCCAACTGCTTATAGCTCTTACAAGGGAAACAATCGGACCTCCCAACGACAATCGCCACGGAACTTTCTGTGGTTGACAAGCATGACACCAAAGTAACAGGTGTGAGTTACATTATTTCGCAATCGCCTGCAACCCCTAGAACATGGGTTATAAAAGTGGGACACCCGCCTGTAATGTATGCAGCCAGTCGCGGATGGCTTCGTGGTTAGCGAGTCAGACTATCAATGCAAGGTCCTCAGGTTCGAACCAGGGCTGATCTTTCAGAGATGGTGTGATTTACTAACAATCGCTGAATATCCGCCGTGCATCGGACGAGCACGTTAAGTGACGGCGCATGTTACGATCACGGAGTACTGTAAGTGTTATATGAACTGTAGCCGGCAAGTTCATATATGTATTCTACCTACTGTTGAAGTAGTCTCATATAAATTGCTTCCGCTGATGATTACCTTTGCCGTTATTGATTTGCATATCTACTGGTGCTTTTCTATCTATGTTCACAAGCTCAGAGACAAAGTTCATGGAATAAGCAGCTTATGCAAATAAACATGTAAGCCTTACAGTGTACTGTAAACTTAATGCTATAGCCATTTGAATATAACTGAAACTTTACAATACTAAATCGAATACGGGTATATTAACACTAAGGCTACTCGCGTAGTGACAGAGATTACCATATTCGTGGCATATAGACCCTCATATTGACGAACAGTGTTCACTTTGTAAACATGTTAGATTTACTCTAATATTAACAGAAGCGGCCATATTCGTGCCGGACCCATCCTCATTTTGACGGATGCACCGTTCACTGTGCAAGCGTGCCACAAGTCTAACATCATATAGCAGAACCGGCCATTTTCATGCCAGATCTTCCGTCATATTTAAATATTTGGCCATCGCTTCACAAGAGTGCCAGGTCTGTGCTTATATTGGCATGCACTCGTATCACTTCTGAAGCGTGCCACACTCGCATTAAAAGACAATGCCGTAACTACACTGCCATATTCACGCCAGGTCGTCCCTCCTATATGTAGACAGATATATTCGTAACAGATCTATCCTCATACTGACTCATACTTCCCAACTTTACAAACTTAAACAGGAAAACTCTCATGTTATCAAATGCTGTGTTAATCTCCTGCTCTCTTTTTAACGGACACAATCTTGACAGAGAAATCCGTGAATTTGTTAATCTTTGTGAATGTCCATGGCACAAAAAAATTTCGTCCTTCTCTCTCTCTCTCTCTCTCTCTCTCTCTCTCTCTCTCTCTCTCTCTCTCTCTCTCTCTCTCTCCCTCCCTCTCTCTCTCCCCCTCTCTCTCCCTCTCTCTCTCTCTGTCTCTCTCTCTCTCCCTCCTCTTCCGCTGTCTCCTCTCTGTCTCCTTTTTAATTCATTCTGAGTTGTAGTACTGTTTTCCAAGTCTCGCGTATGACTCTTAAGCGGCAAAAGAATTCGCTAGGATCTGAATTCCTTGGCCATTTGTAGGTTATCAAAATTCGTAAATCGTAGGCATCTGGAAGTCACTTTTAAATCTTTATGAATGTTCCTTGCAAAAAGTTTCTCGCTTCCCCCCCCCCCCCATTCCCTACCTCTCTGTATCTCTCTCTTTCTTCCTCTTTCTACTCACTCCCTCTTTTTTTAATTCATTCTGAGTTGTGAAGCTGTTTTCCGAGTCCCGCGTATTCCACTTGAGTGGCACGAGAATTCACTCTGATCTGTATTTCTTGGGCATTTGCAGGTTGTCAGAACTCGTAAATCGTAGCCAGCTGGAAGTCACTCTCAGATAATCTAATTCAGTGTTCTAACTCTTATTTCGACGAAGGAATAAGCGAAACATATTCGTGACAAGTGACTAAAGAAGTGAATAAAAGAGACAGGGAGATGTATTTGAAGATATCTAGTCTGGGTAAAATCAAGTTTAAATTCCGTAGAATCGAGATTTCGAATTCATTTCCTGAGATTTTTTCTCTCGGAGCTGCGCAAAAAGCCACGCAATGAGTGATCCGGAATGAAAGACTCGCGCTCTTGCATGCATCTTTGATACGATGCAAATACTCGAGAGCTGTTCCATTATGAATGAATCCAATCAAGATCTGAATTTTCTCTTGTTTGTTTCTTAGATTTAGCCCCATCTGCGGAATATTCATCGCAACGAATAATGTTTTCTCTGTGTGTGTGTGTGTGTTTATATGCATGTGTGTGTTGTTCGTGGGAGCGCAGCCAGTTCTCTGAGCTCCCCCCCCCTCTTCCCCTCCCCGTTGCCGCCGCTTTTCCTCTTGGTCTTCTGGTTGAAGACATTTCTCATCCGTGTTCGTAATCGGATTTGGCGTTTCCTTCCCAACAACACATCGCAGTCAGGCGAAAGCACAGTTTTTGTAGACGCTGACCACACACAGCCGTCTCTTAATTATTTCCGTTGCTGCCGTCAGAACGTGGAATAAAAGGAGAAAGTATCACCCTATTCTTCCGGCAAGGTAATTTTGTTCCCCCCCCTTTTTTTTTTTTTATTCTCTCTCCCTGTCATAATCCTAGGCATCCTACTTTCTCAGTGCTACTTTCTCTGTTCCTTTCTCACAAGGGAAGGGTTTTCGGCTAGAACACGAGTAAATGGATGAAACTTTGTGTTCCAACTATGTACTGTGTGCTAAGTGCAGTGGTGATGGTCACATTTGTTTGGGAAATTCTGAGTGCGACTAGTGTCATCTGATGGCGCCACTGATGAGCTGACTGTATTGTGTTATTCTCAGTGCTGAGTTGCTTTAACCTCTTAAGCGGCCGATGTACATCTGAGCACACAGACCATATCCATCTTTTGGGCCGCGGATGGTCTAGTGGTCAACGTTCGTGACTGCCATGGAGGAACCCGAGATTCTATTCCTGGTAGGTGCGAAAGCTGGAACCACTAAATGTCCGCCGTACGTCGGATGGGCACGCTAAGCCGTCGGACCCCGGGTACTGGCCCCCGGTAATAAATTAGGGCGTCTCCCTTCCCCTTTTCTACCTCGCTTCCGTGTCACTTTCCTATCTGGCACTCAAGCCCAAATCTCCTAGCTTCCTATTTCTAAGTGCTGTTTAAGACCTGGTGTCAGACACTCTTTTCCTAAAATTCTTCTACATATGTTCTGATCTGATATCCATCTTCTATCTGAACAGTACAGACCATAACTGTAACGTTACCAATTCAGAAGTTGAAGTGTACAGAAGAATACAACTAAAAGAGACCGTGTTCCAAAAAATCATACAGAGAAAACTGAGTCTCTTTGGACACATCTTCAGAATGAAAAATGACAGAAAGATAAAGGCATTGGTGTTTGGCTTAATGAACGGAATAAATGCAAGAGTACGCCGTTGTCGTTTGTGGGCTGGCGATATTAAAAACATGTGCGGTGGAACTCTTCAAGAACTGAACCACGCTGCAACGAACAGATTTTAATGGGACAATATAGTTAAAATGGCAACAGACACCTAGGGAATTCTACCCATGATTGATGATGATGGTGGTAGGCCATAAACCTGTCTCAATTCCTTCTAGTTCTGTATTCTCTGCTCCATGATGGGGAAGGACTAGTCCCCCCTGATATGAACATCATGCCACTGGACAGAAACAAATGACAAACATCTCCTCTCCCCCTTCTTAGGTTCTTTGCCATTGTTATAACAACCCTTTCAGCAGATAATCAGTCAGAAATGATTAGTGTTAATCATCCCTCTAAATGACCACTTTGAATAACAAAGTTAAATGCGGAAAGCAACGTTTTCTGATGTGTAGGTGCACTCGTTCCTTCCGTGTTCAGCCCAATTCTTAGACGGCAAATGTATTCCTTCAAGCTGATTTCAGCCAATTTTGCTTACCCTGAGGTAATTCATTCCAGCCCGTTCAAGGGTGAACTAGCTGCTTTTGATCTCTGTTTCGTTTGTAGTGTGAAGAAACTGAATCAAAGTGGTCCTCACAGTAACTGTCATCCGTGGAATTCGGCGAAAGTAGTAGAAAAGGTACTGAAGAAGTACAACGATCAGTTATTTGGCTTAGAAAGCGAGACGTTTTCTGCACTTTTAGAGTCTATCATAGAGCAAAAGTTCAAAATTAAGGTAGATAGACGGAGTGGAATTACGTTGGACAAAGACGTCGATGATTTCAGTGTTACTGCTGCAAACTTCCGCTGCCTCATCTACGTCTTTGTCCATTTATAGTTCCACTTCACCTATCCAGCTCATTCTCGTAATTTTGTTCTGTGATGAACGCTATAGTATGCAGCAAACTGTCTCGTCTTCTATGTGAAACAACTTCTTGTCTTTGTGCTTTCTCTTCAGTGTTTCTTTTTTTTTTTTTTTTTCAAACATTGTCACTACATTCCATGCACTGATAGATGCTGTGAGGGCCACTTTAGTTCTGTTTCTTCACGCTACAAACGAAACAGTCAGAAAAGCGGCTACTTAAGCAACTAATTATTGAAAACAACACAATACGTACACCAGCTGCCGAGCAAAGATTTCCAAGTATTGCACGAGAGAGCAAAATAAAAACGTTTGTAATAAATCTTAAAAGAACACAAATTTCATTTAGGAAATCTGCATCTATTCGTTAGTAGATATAAGCCCCAAGGATGCTTAAAATACTAGAGAAGACTTCAAGGAACTTTAATTTTTAAACCAAAATTTCGAGGTCGACCTATACACGGGCAAAATGTTATCAAAATAATCTGCAATCGTCCTCCCCGGTGGCCCAGTGGTCTTAGCCCTAGCTTATGATCTTTCGTCTGAGATGGGTCTGGGTTCGAATCCCGCTAAGGCACGGATGTTGTGTTTGTCTTAAGGCACTGGTATAACCAGCATCCCTAAATTAGGGACAGGCGACTGCTTATAGCCCATCGAGTTGCTCACGTGGTCGTTAAACCCCTAAATCACCAATCTGTGATTGACAACTGCAGATACAAGTATATCCCGTCCACTGCTTTCTACCACGTTTTCATGTGACCAAAGTCACGTGGCTTTTACAATTGATATCCTGCTT
Organism: Macrothele yani; assembly: GCA_039090855.1. Taxonomy (NCBI): domain Eukaryota; kingdom Metazoa; phylum Arthropoda; class Arachnida; order Araneae; family Macrothelidae; genus Macrothele; species Macrothele yani. The sequence goes on along the minus strand of CM077027.1, from coordinate 152,972,459 downwards.
GTGACGTCAGGTTACGAACATCTGTTTAACTCTTTTTACTGCGAGGTAGCTGAATCATCCTGTAACGTTACCGATTCAGAAGTTGGATGAAAATTGTACAGGTGAAAACTGTCATATCATTTATCAATTGGATGGGACTGTTCGACAGCCTTATCGATGTGAATTATTTCCTCAAACAGTGATACTGTTATCATTACAACAACGATGGTATCACCCTGAAACGAGTCTTTTGGCTCCCACAGTTTCATTGCCAGACGGAGGGAGACTATTGTAAGTAATGTTTTTATTCCTATTCGAATTGTGAGCAGTCCCTTCCTTTCGCGATTGTAGCTGCATTCTATAATAGTAAGCGGCTCAGAGATGATTTCTCAAGCATGATCTGATTCTTTCCCTCCTAACTGAATGCTCGCGTCTTATTACACTGAAGAGCAATTGAATTAGAGATACCTGTCTAGTAACGTGTAGCACCACCTTTCGCCCTGATGACGGCGGCGATTCGTCTCGGCATGGACCATCACCTCCTTATAGCTTACAGGCCCGCGCACCGGATTGTGACGTCACTGAAGTAGCCCGTAGTCAGGGAGAGGGAAATGTTGGAAGCCGTACGGCGATGTGCGAAGTGAACACGTCTTTAACGTACACCAACGACGAAACAAGTCACGCGTTATTTAGAGTTTCACTGCATTTAAATAAGCTATGTTAGATTTATTTAAATAACTGCAGGGTTTACACGTTTGTTTTATGATCTTTCAAAATACAGGGAAAAAAAAAAAAAAAGAAATTACAGCGTAAATCTAGCGTAGCAATAATTTCGACGTAAAAGTGTAAGCAAGACAGATTCGTCGACTTAATGAAATCATCGCTGTCATTTCACTGGAAGTGAAATGACATTGCTGAAATCAAATTATAAACTGTCGTCATAGTTTCACTTGAAGTTTTAGTGTCGTCATAGTTTCACTTGAAGTTATAATGTCGTCATACTTCAGTGAATCATTCTTATACTTGTGAACAAATCATTCTTGCACTTGAAAGATTAGTTTGAGGACCCATTACGAAGTACCACCGTCGTTTCAAAAGATGTCAATTGTCGAATTTAAGGAATCAGATTATTTCATTCATTACGAGCTTACGACTACGAAATACTGAGTTATGAAATAATTACTTTAGTGAAAATGTATTTTCATATCAGACAGTAACTAGAAATTTATTTGCGATCCATGTTCACTAACATATATAAAAAAAAAGGTTAAGAAGAAAAACTGAATTTTTTCCTGTGTGTTTTTAAATTATTACCAAAGGCTCAATAAAACACTTTAGCATGCATATAATGGATTGCTGCTTGATCCCTAATTGCATCAAATAAATTAAGATTTTAAGAAAATTACGCAATTGTTACATTATTAAATGTACAAATAACGACATTTTAATGACGTAACAAGTTTTCCTAATTTTAGTACCATCTAGTTACATGTTTGGACAATAATTTGGTACGCAAATGTAAAATTTACCGTACCGGACCCTAGTCTATCTCCTGAGTGGGCTTTCGGTCCGTTCTGCCTGCTCGTTCCGCTGTTATGCTAATTTCTCCTCTTCGTCCTTAATTTTTGCCCGCCGGTGTATAACACGTGCTCCGTCATATATAACGTAGTGCATAATATAACACGTGGTGGATCGTCATAATTACCGCGACAGTGGGGTACACTGCATCTAAACGGCATAATGAATTTTCTTCTGAAGCTGTTTGTCCTAAAAAAGTTTTTGAGAACAAAGAGAGGAAAACTTAGTTGAAAACCAACGACAGCCACGCACATTGACAGTGAGGTTATACCACTATACAGCCAGCGAGCAAGCTCGACCGTTCGACTACCCACTACGGATTACCAGACTACTCTCTCCTACGTCACCCAGCTTCCGGTATTCGGTGCGCGGGCCTGTAAGCTATAAGGGGGTGATGCATGGACTCGACAAGACACCGGAAGCGTTGGGAAGCCATACGGATCCACGACCCCTGAACAAGCTCCCACAGTTCACGAAGATTTGATGGAAGGGGATCAGAGCCTCGAACATCTCTCTCGATGGCATCACAGATGTGATCGATGATATTGAGGTCAGGTGACCTAGCTGGCCAAGGAAGCGAGGTCACGTCGGTGGAGTGTTAATACAACCATTCGGATACAATTCGGGAGCGATGGCATGGTTCATTGTCTTGTTGCAGGATGAGGTTCCCAGTGGGATGTTGAAGACGCACAAACGGGAGGAAATGGTCGTCCAGGAGATCCCGGTAACGTTGACCTATAAGGGACGATGTCACACGTACCAGGGGTCTCATTTCAGTCCACGTAAACAGTCCCCAGACGAGAATGCCACCCCCACCAGCTTGAAGAGTACCCTGCTGGCAAGAAGGTTCCATCGCTTCATGTGGTTTGCGCCGTACTCGTATCCTACCATCCGCATGTACCAACGTCAATCTCGACTCATCAGTCCAGGCAACATTTTCCCACATGTCTAGGGTCCAGTGGCGATGTTCCCGCGCCCATGCTAATCTTTGCACCCTGTGGTGTGCGGTCAGCAGCGGTACCCTCGTGGGACGATGGCTGCTGTACCCCATGGCGAGGAGATGGTTCTGGATGGTGTGGCTGCTTACACGTTTTTTTGCACCAGCGTTAAATTGCAGAGTGATTTCTTGCACTGTGGCCCGTCTATCCGCTGCTACAATGCAAGCTAGCCGACGATGACCCCGCTCATCCACACGCTGTTGTCCACGGCAGTTGGCCCTTGCAGGGATGAATTTATTTTGCTTGGAAGAGTACGAACCTTTAGGTGAAGGCGGTGTAATTGTTTGGAGCGGGTTTATATGGGCTTCCTTGTGTTCCCTTATCCGTTGAGACATTCGTCCCCTGCACAATGTATGCGAATATCCTCGCTGACCATCTACACCCGATCTCTTTTCGCACCATAACGCCATCTTTCAACAGGACAGCGCCCCTCCGCATACTTCCCGAGTGGCGATCAACTGACTCCAGGAGCATTCAAATAAGTTTATCACACTGTAGTGCCCCCCCCCCCTCGATCGCCTGACCTCAAACCCATTGAAAATATGTGTTACAAATTGGAGATATCTATTTGATCCTGCCAGTCCAGACCGGCAAATGTGAATGCTTAACGACACACGATCAGCGTTTTGTGCGCGGAAATACGACCTCCATGTTTTCAACATCTCAATGAATTCTCGTCAAGGCGTCTGGCTGCTGGTGTCCGTGCAAAAGGTAACGCAGCAAGTTTTTTAGGCAGACGTATATCATAATTTGGCCATTCAGTTCATGTTAATTTTTTTAGAGATAACTTTTAGTTCTGGATAATGGCATTTTCTTAAAATCACTAAGATGTTTTGTTTTGTTTTTTAGTTCGGTCCTCCTCCTTTTACTAGTCCGTTTAATATTTCTTCCCCACCCCACCCCATCACGATCTATATGTTTTCTTCGTACTGAATAAAAATAATATTTAGTCATGGATTGTGGATAATTTTTTTAGACCAGCGTTAAAATAGGTAACTCTGTTTTGCAATTTGGGCTTTTTGTTTGTCGGCATTAACAATTTTTCTTTTATCATATCGTGATTAGGTTTATTTTCTTGTGCTGCATGAAAATAATATTTATTTTGAGATTATGTGAATATTTTGTTATAACCATGATGCGAAAATACGTAATTGCGTTTTACAATTTTGACTTTCACTGATTGTTTTACGTTAATTTTTATTTTATGACATCTTGATCAGATTTAATTCATTGTACTGAATGAAGACAATGTTTAGTTGTGAATTATTAAATTTTTCTTAAACCACCAAATGAAAAGTCGTTACTGGTTTTAGGAAGTTGGACCACCCTTATTAATTTGAATTTAAAAATTTAAAATTTATCACATCATGAGTACATTTATTTCTTTGTACTAGGTGAAGATAATATTCAGTTTGGGATTCTGAATGCATTTTCTTAAATCTGTAATATCATTCTTTATTATGCTTTGTAATTCGTGTTTCCTATGTAATCCATATTTATCCGAATTTTATTGAAGTTTTATTGAGAAGTGCTCATTTTTTTTAAATTCGTGATTCACCATTTTAATTATGATCCCTTTAAGTACTGGTAGCTTGGTGTGGCATCCTTTTTTTTTTTTTTTTTTTTTTTTTTTTGTTGGAAGTAACGTTGTAATGCTTTGGACTGTAGTATTTATTCATTTTGGAAAATCAGATACGTGGATTTTTCGGTGCTCTACCGTTACTGCAAGAGAATGGTGCAGGTTCTGTGAGCTGGTAATAACCTTGATCGTGCTTTTTCATCATCGAATGGAAATAGTTGCTATGGTAGTGGACCGAGGTAAGGAAGTTGTATGCATTTTTGTTACAAACACAAACTCTCTCACGCAAAGACTACCGCTCTCATTTCACGAGTCAGAGAATCTCCGGGATTTGAAATGTTACCAATGAAATGTTCCCAGCTTTCGAGAATTCCCGTTTCGTTATTCTTCTAAGACTGGAAATTGATCAGACCGTATTGAGGTTGTTCTCTCTGCGGTTACACGCAAGAATGCGCTTTGCCAAAGAGAAAGTTTATGGATTTGAAATTTTTCGAATGCTATTAAAATGATGCGTTATTTATTTTCTGATCTCATCGAAAGTTGTTTTTTTTATTTTTTTATTTAAACATTTATCTTTAAGGTTATGATCTAACAGCTGTCTGTGGCTTAGCATTAGTTGATTTAGCAGTGGTTGAAGTTAACACCTTGATTTTTAGATCTGAGTTATATGTACACTATCTACCAACAAGTAATTGGACACCTGTGGTAGCAAAGAAAAACGAAGTTTATTCACCTTCAATAGTTGGTGGAGCCTCCACGAGCGGAGATTACAGATGCGACCTTCCGGGGCATACTCTCAACCAGGCGTGGTACGACGGCTAGTGGTATTTTCTTCCACTCGGCTTGGAGAATACAGGTTAGTTCCTTCACCGATTTCGGACGGTGGGGGCACCCCTTAAATCGACGCTCCAACTCGTCCCAGAGGTGCTCGATAGGGTTAAGGTCCGGGCTCTGCGCAGGCCAGTCCATTCGATTAACCCCATTGTCACCATACCAAGCCATGATGTACCTCGCAACATGACAGGTGGCATTGTCATCCTGAAAGTAACATGGGTCCACCCCGTAAAACTGCTACAACGTAGGAAGCGCATGGTCATCCAAAATGGTGCAGTAGGTCTCGGCGTTGAGTCTACCAGGAATTGCGACCAAGGGTCCCGTGCCATACCAGGAGAAACATCCCCATAGCATAATTCCACCGCCGCTGAACTTCACAGTTGGCACAATACATTCCGGCAATAGGCGTTCTCCAGGCAGACGCCAATCCCAGACCCTGCCATCCGAACGGTAAAGGGTGAACCTTGATTCGTCGCTCCAAAGAACCTGTTTCCTCTGTTCAACGGTCCACTGTCGACGTTCTTTGCACCACGTTAGCCGAGCAGTGCTATTGGACTTGGTGATCAAAGGCTTGTGGGAGGCAGCACGTCCATGATAACCGAGCAGATGGGCTTCCTTACGGATGGTATTCATCGAAAGAACACTCCCGGATACCTGTTGAAACTCCTCGCGGATGTGGCCCATCGATTTGGTGCGGTTTTTCCAAATTTCTCTGGCCATCACCCGTCGGTCTCTAACTCCCAGTTCTGTTGTGGGTCTGCCGGGTTCGGGGCACATTCCGACAGTCACCTCTCATCTTCCACTTGCCAATCAGGTAGGCCATTGTCGATTTTGGGTACTTCAACTCGCTGGATATGTCACGAATGGATCGGCCATTTCTGTGATACCCGACGATTACACCTTTCTCGAAATCAGAGAGCTCCGAACTGCGTGGCATCTTGCATGCGACTGGTTGTGTTGTTGTTTCCCACACGATATTTAACGGCGGCGGCAGTGACGTGTATCAGGACCACAGATATCGTCGATTGCAGGGGTGTCCAGTTACTTGTTGGTACATAGTGTATATATACAGGGTGCATAGGAAAGTCCCTTTAGCCTGAAATAACTTGCGAACGGAAAGAGGTACAGTTATGCAAGTGAGATAACTGTATAATAAAGCGACTACGCCCGATCGAATGCAACCGATAGCAGCGCCCCTAGTGATGAAATGTGGAAGTTAGCCATTGCAAATCGTAAACGAAAAGAGATAGAGCAAAATTTCCAATTACAAAGTTGTAGAGCATCAATTAATTAATACAAAACGACCTTTGTTTCACACGGATAAGATACATTGTCGCCTGAATACCCTAAAATGTCCGAAATCGATGTGCGACGATTCGAATCTTCGTATTCACATTTCGCAAATGTAACAGTATGCAAATACAGATTGTAACGTTGTACCGTACCTACGATATAAAAACCAGTAGCAGGATGTACCATGATCAGAAGTTTAGGTCTATGTACGCTGTGTGAGAATGGCGAGCTTCACTCACTCCCAAAAGTCAGGTGCAACAAAACATATTGTCATGATAACAATATGTTTTGTTGGATCAAACAAATTCCCAAAAATCGACAAATCATTTTCTTAAATGAACAAAACGTTTTGTCGTGATAACAATAAATTTTGTTAAATCAACAATAATTTTCAACAAAATAATTTTGCTAATTCACCAAAATTTTTTGATGACTGTATATCGACAAAACATTTTGTTGATTCAACAAAATTTTTGTTGAATTAACAAAACGTTTTTCTCAGTGTTTAGTCGCTATCCGTCGCTCTATTTTAAGCGCGCCAAGTTGTTTCGTCTCTCCATTCCCTTGTCATCACCTAATATTGTGTAGGTAAGCAAGCATGTCACATTGCTGGGGCATAACTACGTACGTCGGATGCGCATGCGCACCTTCCACGTACGTCTGCTTATCTTTCGTGGACTAGATCTGCAGAAACTGCCGTTCTTGCCAGCGAATGACTTAGCTCCAACTGGTGTCTCCAACATTGCGTGTGCTTTTCGCGGGTGAATCACGATACCATTTAAATAGTGATTCCCGAAGCATTCTTATATGGCGAGAACCAGGGACTCAAATAATCGTGACAGGTCTAGTTTTCATGGTGATAAGTTTACTTGCTTGAGAGAGGCATCAGTAGTATCCGTTGCAGCGACCTACACGTCTTTCAGAGTGGCTTGGTGATCGGCCAGAGATTTAGGTGTGAGATTCTGGATCCTTATGTTACGCTGTTCAGGATAACATAAGGATCCAGGTTGCGTTATCGTCTATCATCAGTCCAGATTTCCTCCTGATAGACGATAACGCCCTACCGCATTGAGCTCAACTATGGATAAGTATCTGGAAACAGAAGATACCCACTCGATTGGAATGGCCAGCATCATGAATCCTATTGAGCCTGTATGAGATGCTTTGGGAAGGTAGGTACGCCCACCCTGCCCTAGGACCCTCCAGAAACTCCGAGTATAGAGGAGCTGTGGTTAATTCCACAATCCTTAATTGATAAAGACACTTGACGTGGACTAGGAACATCAAACAGAGGTCATCGCTCTTTCCACGTTTATAAGGGAGTCACGGAAAAATTATCATTGGCCGCCACCGGGAATCGAACTCAGCGTATTCCAGTTACGCGCCGGATATGCTTCCACTGCACCACAGCGGCCTCGAATTCCTCCAAACTCGCACACACTAACTACCAAGCCAATTTGGCAGGTTGCTTCTTGGAGCCCCGCACAATGCTGGGGATTCACCAAAGATGGTAAGCAGCAACAGAACAAATAACTAGAAGGTGAATGAATAATTAATACAGACAATTGACGTTGCTTAGGAACATCAAGCAGTAGTCATCGCTCTTTCCTCGTTTATAAGTGAGTCACGGAAAAATTATCGTTGACAGTCACTGGGAATCGAACCCAGGGTCTTCCAGTTACGTGCCGGACATGCTTCCACTGCACCACAGCGGCCTCGAATTCCTCCAGACTCACATACACTACTGCCAAGCCACTTGGCAGGTTGCTTCTTGTAGCCCCCGCACAATGCTGGGTATTCACCAAAGATGGTAAGCAGCAACTGAACAAATAATTAGAAGGCGAATGAGTAATTGAATACAGACACTTGACGTGGACTAGGATCATCAAACAGAGGTCATTTATTGTATTAATTATTCATTCGCCTTCTTATTATTTGTTCAGTTGCTGCTTCCCATCTTTGGTGAATCCCCAGCATTGTGCAGGGCTCCAAGAAGCAACCTGCCAAAATTGGCTTGGCAGTTAGTGTGTGTGAGTCTGGAGGAATTCGAGGCCGCTGTAGTGCAGTGGAAGCATATCCGGTGCGTAACTGGAAGACCTGGGTTCGATTCCCGGTGGCGGCTAATGAGAATTTTTCCGTGACTCACTTATAAACGTGGAAATAGCGATGACCTCTGTTTGATGATCTTTAATTGACAATCTCCGTAAAAGTACGGAGAGTCGTCGCGAGCGCTGTTTGACTCTTAGAGGCAATCATACGCCTTACTGACTGTTCTGAACAACGTTAGTGGCGAGCTCCAATTTTGCTCTTCCCGTTCCCACGTGCATATTTCCTTCTTATGATGTAACTGCGAGTTCTGCGGTATGTAAATCCTGTAATATGTCTCAGTTAAAATTCCTGTCAAATTTCATTGCATTTCCTTTCGTCCGTTACGGGAAATGTAGGATTTTGTAGATTTTCTTTTCCGTACCTTTTTTTATAGTTACTGATATAATAGACTGAACGTTGATTAATGCTTCTCAAAAGTATTTCGCACGGCGATATTTCACACAGAAGTTTTCAAATATTTGTGAGCTCAGTGTGATTTAATTTACAAATAGAATGGCGCATTCATTTTATGTGATAGAACAATTTTTACAGACACCGCTTCAGCATAAGAATTTCGATGAAAAAAGTGTATAAGAAAACTGTCGTCGGTGCTGGGTATCCGGCGTATATTTCCAACGTCTTGATTAATACCAAAATCGCGGTGTAACAAAGGAGTGTGTGGAAGTTGCTGTGCTGGAGATGCCGTATTGTAGGAATGATCCTAATAACTAAAAAGCAAAGAAAAAAAAAAAAGAGTCTTCATTTGAAATTGAAAGATCAAAGTATTAATCTTAGTTGTAATCTAGAATAGCTTTCAACCACACTGCAACGAAATACGAACGTCACCGACTTGCAGCCCTATGAGCCGAATTTCGGGAAGTACGTGCTCCCTCCGACGCAAAATGCAAATATTTCAGCTCTTCTCCATAATAAATGGACTTAATCAAGGTCACCTGTGTATTTTCCGTTGTTGTTTGTAGGGTTTGGTCCCATCTGTGGAACCTTCATTACAATGGATAATGTTTCCACTGGCAATCGAGAACACTGTTGCGAGAGAACTCGCGGAAGTACTTTGTTTTGTTCTTTTATTTGTTTTCATGTTACGCTTTTCCTCTTGTTCTGCTGAGTGAAGACGTTTCTCATCGCTGTTCCTTAATCCGATTTGGTGCTTTCTTTCGTTCTTCTCTACAAGCGCAGTCCGTGCGGGCTTACGTTTCGCAGACGCTGACCACACACACACACACGGCACCGCTTAATTAGGTACTGCTGTTGTGGGAAACCAAGCGTGAATCAAACCACTTATTACCTCCATTCTTTTGATAAGTCAACTGGGATTTTTTATTTTTTTATTTTATCACACCTTTTGCATAGGTGTTTTGTTCCTCTTCTTCAAAACCTCTGTCTGTTCTTTACCCAGATTCTGTTTTTTAATTAATTTTTCGTTTTTAAAGTAAAGAAAATACATAGGCAGCTCATGTGGTACAAGATAAGAACAATGCGTCATATTAAACGCTTCCTTTATCATTCCCCAGCATAATCGGATGTCTAGCATCAGCGTAACTTCGGCCATTCATTTGGAAGGGGGTGAGGCTACTAAATCTTTACATGAAACATTTAAAAAAATAATCCTCGTTTTTTTTGGTGATTCAACAGTGAACTCTCTTCGCAATTTTAAATTAATGAAAGTTGAGACGCGAGTTTATTTGTTTGAAGTATTATTTGAAAGCAATAAAAATCGAATATTTTGGGGAGTGAAAAATATTGGATGGGACAAGTTGCCGCCATCCAATTATGCCTTCATGATGCCTAACGTGTCACGTGTTAAGCACGTTTTTTGGGAAAAAAAAAGAACAAAAAAAACGCTTGTTTAATAAGTAACACTATTATCATGCACCTGCCATGAGTACCATATCTCAGCACCTATTAGTCCGATCTGAAAAATTTTGTTTGCGATGTAAAGCATCAGCTATGAGAACAATAATACTCTTTTTTTTCGATGAATAATTTTGCCGTTGAGGATGTAAAAGCGTGTGTTCAATTTTTCTTCCTTGTCTCTGTTCTAAATGTTCGATTAAAAAAAAAAGTAGAAAGATGTCACGGAATTCTTGTTGTAATGAACACGTAGTTTGAATCCTTGTCGACACGAAAGAAAAAATATATATATGTGTGTAGATCAACCCGCTTGGCCAGCGTGGTGAGTTATGGCCAAACCCCTCCAAAATGATTCCACAACTTAAATCTTGGCCCTCAGTCTCCGGCAGCTGGAATGTACCTGGCCAAGGCAGCGGCCAGTGCGACATGAAGGCAGAGGGTGCTAAGAATCCCCGGAGGACCGGACTAGGCTGCCATCTGATGCTGACCTTGGCTACTTACAATGGACGCTCCCTATCTTCTGATTCAAGGCTTCTTGAATTGGAAGAGGAACTACAAAGGATCAAGTGGGACATCGTGGGGCTAAGTGAGGTAAGGAGAAAAGGAGAAGATCTCATCGAACTGAAAAGTGGACATCTCTTCTACTATCGTGGGACAGATACTGGCAGAACTAGTGGTGTTGGATTTATAATAAACAAGAAACTGAAGGATAAAGTTGTAGAAGTTGAAAGTTCCTCTGACAGAGCTGCACGACTTGTTATCCAACTCTCGAAAAGATACCAGGCTCAGATTATTCAAACTTATGCACCCACCACAAGTCATTCTGAAGAAGAAATTGAAGAATTTTATGAGGAAATTTGTCATCTAAATAATAAAGGTAAGCAGCACTTGAAAATAATTATGGGAGATTTCAATGCAAAAATAGGGCAACGGCAACAGAATGAAACTTCGGTAGGTAAATTCGGTCATGGCAACAGAAACCAGCGTGGAAATACTCTCGTTGAGTTTGCAGAGGCAGAAGGGTTTTTCATCTTGAACTCCTTCTTCAAGAAAAAGCCACACAGGAAATGGACATGGAGACATCCAAATGGGACGACAAGTGAAATTGATTTTATTATGTGTAACAAAAAATTCGTCATAGAAGACTGCAGTGTGCTAAACAAGTTCAACACAGGTAGTGACCATAGATTGGTGAGATGTAAGATGCACCTCAACACTAAACTTGAACGTGGCAAGCTCATAGGACAAACAAAATCTATTGACATAACCAACCTTAAAAAACACCATAATACCTTCAAGTTAGAACTGAAGAACAGGTTCTCTGCTTTAGAAGGCCTAACATCGGAAGAAGTGGACATCTCTGAAGTTAACAGAAAAGTAACCAAAGCTCTTATGGAAACAGCAACAAAATTAGCTGGGTCTAAGAACAAGTTGCATGTGAACAAATTATCAGGAAAAACCAAAATGTTGATGCAAAAAAGAAGAGAGATGAGGACAACTAAAGAAGATGTGACTTCCAAAGTGGAATATATAGAGCTATGCAAGACAGTAAGAAAAAGTATCACTGAAGACGTAAGGAAATTCAACTGTGAACTAGTGAGGAAAGCAATTGAAAACAACCAAAGCCTAAAGATAGCAAAGGGACATCTCAGTAAGGGAAGAAAACAGATTATGGCACTGAGAAAAGAAGATGGTTCTGTAACAAGAAATAGAGGCGAAATTTTGACAAGAGTGAAAGATTTCTACTCCAAATTATATGAAAGGGATGATATATGCACTCCAGACATCATGAAAGATACCAGTACCAGAGTTCCTCCAGTCCTTCCAGCAGAAGTTGCACATGCAATCAAGAACATGAAGCGAGGAAAAGCTCCAGGAGAAGATGGAATTACTGTAGACATCATACAAGAAGCAAGTGGAGAAATCGAAACAGTGCTCGCCCAAATTTTCACTCGATGCCTTAATGAAGGAAAGATTCCTGAGGATTGGAACACCGCTACAATGATCCTGCTACATAAGAAAGGTGACATTGAGGATCTCGGAAACTACAGACCTATCAGCCTCCTATCAGTAGTTTATAAAATCTTCACTAAAGTTCTTTCACACCGCTTGAAGGTAACACTGGACATGGCTCAACCGAGAGAACAAGCTGGATTCAGGAGTGGCTACAGCACAATAGATCATATCCACGTGCTGAGAGAACTAATTGAAAGAGCGAGGGAATATGAACTTCCATTGTGCATGGCTTTTATCGATTATGAAAAAGCCTTTGATTCGGTGAAACCATCAGCAGTTACAATGGCTCTGAAAACCTGCGGTATTGAAGATGCATACATTAATATTATTAATAACATCTATGAAAATGCAAGTGCAAAGATTAGGCTGTTTGAAAATACAACACACGTAAAAATTGGAAAGGGAGTGAGACAAGGTGACACCATATCTCCGAAGCTCTTTAATGCCACATTGGAGGGTGTTTTTCAGTCACTGAGCTGGGAAAACAAGGGGATAAAGATTAATGGAGATTATCTAACCCACCTTCGTTTTGCTGATGACGTAGTCATTTTTGCAACTACCCCATCAGAGCTGCAGAGTATGATCCAGGAACTTGCTGACAAGAGTAAAGAAGTGGGATTAAAAATGAACTTTCAGAAGACAAAAGTGATGTTCAATGCTTTTACAAGAAATGAAGATTTATCGATTGATGGAGAAAAGCTGGAGATAACAGACACGTACGTTTATCTTGGACAGCAGATATCAAGTGAGGGTCACATTGATGAAGAAATTAATCGGCGTACAAAACTTGCCTGGAGAGCTTTTGGAAGAAACAGCATAATTTTCAAGAGCAATATGCCATTATGTCTTAAAAGAAAAGTGTTTGATCAATGCATCCTTCCAGTGCTTACGTATGGTGCAGAGACGTGGACCTTAACTAAAAGAGACATACAAAGGCTGAAGATAACTCAAAGAAGCATGGAGAGGTGCATGCTTGGTGTAACCAGGAGAGATAAGAAGAGGAACTCGTGGATCCGAAAAATGACAAGAGTGGAAGACATCATGATCAGAGTTAAATCCCTGAAATGGCAATGGGCTGGACATACTGCCAGAAGGACAGATCATCGATGGACAGCTGAAATTTTAGATTGGATTCCAAGGGACAGGAAAAGACCCAGAAGAAGACCACATGGGAGATGGGTGGATGAAATTCGAAAGTATGCAGGGGTGACATGGAGGAGACTGGCACAAGACAGACCGTTGTGGAGGAAACTTGGGGAGACCTTCGTCCAGCAGTGGATTGATAATGGTTGACAATGATGATGATGATGAGATAGTTAGATAGATTGATATAAATTTGTATATACACAATATTAACAAAAGTCACCGGACACCTAGAAGAGAAACACAACATAGCATTTATTGACATATATTAGTACGGTGTCGGTCCACCTTTGACCATGCGTGCATTAAGCATGCCACTGACCCTTCGAGACATGCTTTCGACAAGGTTTTGAAACACAGCGATAAGTATGCGCTTCCATTCAGTACATAATATGCTGCCGCTAACTGTTGCTTAGTAGTAGGCCTTGCTTCCAAACTTCTTATGCGGCGCTCTAATTCATCCCATAGGTGCTCTATGGGATTAAGATCAGGGCTCTGTGCTGGCCAGTCCACACACGATGATCGTCAAACTACGCTGTAACATCGTCGAATTATCGTCAAACTACGCCGTAACAGTCCTTTCTGTATGGCAAAATAATCCAGAATATCGTGGTAGACGTGCTGGTTAACAGGTTTGTCCACGATAACCAATGAGCCGGGACCGTACCACGACCCCCCCCCCCATACACACACACGAGTACACTGCCAGCTCCAAACTTGACCGTAGGAATAGTACACTGTGGTAAATAACGTTCCCCCGGCTGCCGCCATACCCACAGACGGCCATCAGACTCATGGATCGTGTATCTGGATTTATCAGTTCATAGGATCCGTTTCCATTGTCCTACGGTCCACGATAAATGTTCTTTACACCATGCTAAACGACGAGTAGCATTCCGAGTGGAGATAAAAAGCTTATGAGCAGCCGCACGACCACGGTAACCCATGGAATGGAGTTCTCTGCTCATGGTACGTATACATAACATGCCGAGGTTCCAGCATTTTTACTCACCTGTACACTGAGGTCTTGTGCAGTACTCCGTCGATTAGCTGTGGCGACTCTCCTGAGGCTTCGACGTCCTCTATCAGTGATTTGCTTTGGTCTGCCGGTATGTTTTGCTGCTTCAGGCACGCCATGTGTCTTCCACTTATTCAGTACGTCCAAAACAAAACAGTTGACTTGGGAATGTTTAAACGCCTCTCGGTTTCTCTTATGGACAACCCACTAATATAACACCCAACAATCTTTCTTTTCTCAAAGTCAGCCGTGACATTTTCACTCAACCTCTGAGTGCGATATGATCGCGGTCAGCTGCAGTCTTGTTTTTATACCGTTTGCAGCTCTGTGTGTGTGTGTGTGTGTGTGTGGGTGTGCGCGCGCGCACGCGTCATGGCAGATTTTTAGAGAACCTAAATTTCAACTAAAAAGAGAATATTCTTAGACGCCCCTGGAGAAAAGCTTCCTATAACGTAAAATACGCAGTATGAGCGGAGTTATTCATACAGTGTAAAAGAATTCTGAAATTCACCAGCCACTTTCCGTCATTCGTTTCGTGAATTAACGAAGCATATTTCTGATACAACCTTTTTCTTGAAATGACGGAAAGAAACCTGAATTACCTTTCTTATATTGACGGTAAATTGCCGTTTTCGAGATGCTTTAACGGAAAATTCTGAATTTTCAGAAACCTTTCCGCAATTCCTTTCGTATGTTAACGGAAAAACTCCGTTCTACCTTTTTTCGTATTCATCTGACGAAAAATTGCCGGTAATAAGAGAGATTCGCGGGAATACTTGGAAGTTTGATTAACGTTAAATTCAAGTCTGTCGAAGTATTTGATTTTGAAGTTCTGTAGCGACATCGGATATTGTGAATAGCATATCGCATGAATTTTGTTAATTGTGGCACAGAATATTTCTTCTTGTCTCCTCATTTCGTGCACCAACTATTTATTATATATTGTGTTACTGTAAGAAACCGGATACTAAATTTATTATACAGGTGATTATCCGATGTCTGTATATCAGTCTTTGGACCCTTTAAAACAAAAGGTAATATAGCTATCAAGAGTAAATAAATATTTAGGAGTTTTGTGAAATAATACTATAAAAACGTATATTTGAACTTTTTCTAAAGATATTTGAAAGTCATTGTCAGTTTAAAAAGATCAAGGTGCAAAGCATTTTGTTGCTTCGAAAAATCACGATGAAAAATGCTTAATTTGGGAAAAGTCCTCCTAGAGAAGAAAAAACTATTGCAAGCCTGTTCAGAAAAATAATAAGCTCCAACAAAACATAAAATGACTAAATCACTTGCATTAATATCAAAAAAAAAAAAAAAAAAGAAAAAAAATCATCGTGGCGCAATTTGTTCTATGATGAACGTGAGTTAAATCCCCGAATGTTTGTGGCCCAGTGGTTAAAGGCGCGCGTTATCTGTTGAACCAACATAGAGGACGGGGGTTCTGTCCTGACTGCTGCGAAAGGATTATTTGGTGTAAGAAAAGCTCGTTTCAGGTTTTTCCATATTTATGCTGCGAAAGGATTATTTGGCTGAAAAGTGCAAGTTTTTCGATTTTTGCAAAATTTCAGCTTAAATATAGAAAAACCTGAAACGGGATTTTCTGAAATAAACGTAATTTCTGACGACGGAAAATCTGTGAAAATACGAAAGTTAAAATAAACCGGCACTTTTAAAAACGGACATTTCTGAAAAAGACTAATACCTGCCAGCAACTACTCTCACAATATCAGCGTTTCACAATCTCTCGACATCTCCACAGTCTACGTATACTTTCAACCTCATCTTTTTTTTTTTTATTATTATTTATTTATTTTTTATTTTTTTGCTCTGACTCGCTGTCAGCGTTGCCAAAGTGCACAAGCTGTTTGGCGCAGTGATGTGCCCTTCAGTTAGAAAATGTTGAACCAGGAGTTGCGCAAAACAATTTAAAACTCAAAAGGATGGTTAATTATAGTGGCATACTATAACGAAGTAAATTTCTCCGTCATTTTTGGTCTACGCCGGGATTCGAACCCGAGGCCGCTTATTCCGGAACAAGTCGCTCTACCAACTGAGCTACGCAGACGTTTTATTCTGATTCCTATCTGCCTTTATGTCGTGTGCGTCCTTCGGGCAGGTACGTCACATCTCCTGGTACGTTACAATACGATGTCTCCTTTCTTCTGTGTATAAGATTTAATGCAGTTCCTATTGTTACAGATCCATTTACCTATACTAATTTCGGATTATGTGTGTAGGGTATTTTATTTATCAGTGCTTATTGAAACATCAGCTACCTACTCTGCTCGGATTCAGATTCAGGGTTTTCGATCTTGTGGTCGGCAAACAACTCCTCAGTCTAAGATTATTTATAGCGACTGCTTATAGCCTACTGAGTTGCTGACGGTGGTCGTTAAACCCCCAAATAAAAGAAGAAGAAGAAAAAAAAAGATCATTTATATGTGCATAAATGGTTTAAAATGGTACATAATATTTAGATATTGGGAACTTGCTTCTGAAAATATGCGTTCGGTCCTCAGAAATTCGATTCTCCATAATCAATTCCTTTGCTTCGTACGCTTCTTCGTGAAGGATCAGTAACGCTTTTCTGTTTAAGGTATTACATTTTCTTTCACGCTTGCATTGTTCCATCCGTCTCTTTCATTCAGTATTGAAGAAAATCTATGTGTGTTGAGAAGACACCGGGCAAAGATTCATTTTCACACTTTTTTTTTTTCTTAGTGCGTGACTGTCATGTCAACTTTCTCAGTAAAAAAATTTCATTTATTAAAATCGTAATCGTTAGTTTCGAAATATTTTATTTCCTTGGCGCGTGTGTGTGTATGTCTTGTTTCAGTTCGATATTTCACTGCGAAGGGACGCTTTCATATCACAACTCTCCTCCCCCTCCCCCTCCCCCTTCTGCAGTCATCACCAGGTTTTCGGTATTTGTGATCGTCGTGCTGCAACGGCCATAAAGATTTCCAGTTCCTTGTGTGTTTAGCCTTCAAAGAAAGGGCTTGTGTTTCTGGCTGTTGTGTGTGCTTTCGCAGCGTTGCCATCGGTTATCGATTGTCTTAACTTCAACTCATCTGCTTCGCTTTTCTTCGCATCTTTTCGTGAGCATTCATCCCGCACGTCGATCGTTTCTAATTTTAGGTGCCCGTATTTCGCGAACACTATTTATCATTGAAGCGAAGAAAGATAAGCGCAATTCTATTTATCTATATGTCGACACAAAGGTTTCTTTTTTCATTTTTTTTTTCAATAATTTTGACAATATATTCCAAAGATAAATCAGCGTGTGTCATTATAATTTCCGAAAGATTGCATTTCAGTTACGCCCTTTTCAGTTGAGTCTTTGGGCGAAACAAACTGAGGTAATTTTCGAACTATTCATGAATGTTTTCTGTTGAGATATTGAGCCACAAATCTCTGTCTTGTTTTACCGTCGTATTACCTTTGCTAACGTAATAACCCGTCATATGACACGATTGGAAAGAGGAACGGAAGAAAATTGATGTTGCCGTTACCCTTGTGCCGAAGTTGACTCAATCAATGTTTATTATACCTAAATCTGAATATATAATAAACAAGAAAGATGACACCGAATTTTCGGGTGTAATAAGCACGTCTTTTGAATCCGTTCTGACGCAAATTAAATTTATCAAAGCTATTCAAAGTCAATTCAACCCGTATGGAAAACAATAGTATCTGACGGAAGAAAGAAGTTTTTCAATTGGGTTTTTAATCCCTCAGATATTGCTGTAAACGGAATCGTGAGCGTAAGCCCTCTGGTTGCAGACTTGTGCGTTAAGAAAAACATGAATTTATATGAGAAACATTTCGCCGCCCCGGTGGCGCAGTGGTCTAAGGCGCTGGCCTCTGATCATTCGTCCGTAAGGGGTCCGGGTTCGAATCCCGGTCAGGCATGGATGTTGTGTTTGTCTTACGGCACTGGCTCTCTCCCTTCCCTGGAACCAGTGACCCTAAATTAGGGACGGGCGACTGCTTATAGCCCATTGAGTTGCTCACGGTGGTCGTTAAACCTCGAATAAAAAAAAAAAAAAAAAAAAAAAAAAAGAAACATTTCGCACCGGAAACGCTCTCCAACACAGAAAGAATTTTTCAAATCGGACTCTCAGAAACAGAGATATCGACAAAAATAAGATGTGACTTTACGTCCCCTGGTGGTAAAACCATGCATTATTTTAGGAAGAAAGTATTCTCAAAAGGTTTTTCCATATGAACGGTACCGGTCCGAAAGAAAAAAAATTTAGTCGAGTTTTCAGGAGCCCAGATTTTGCTACAAATACAACAGAAGCAGAAATTAACACTTATCCCCCCTGGTGGCCAAACCATTCTTTACCAAACATTAGAAATTATGTGAAAAATATTTTCCATCAGGTCTTCTATGCGATACAGGAAGAATTTTTCAAATCGGACTTTTAGAAGCAGAAATAACGCAAAAAACGTAATTTACCTTTGTGCCCCCAAGCGAAAAGTCTATGATTTACTTGCAAATTTTGAATTTATGGGAAAAACATTTCGCATCGGTAACACTATCCAACAAGGAAGGAATTTTTCAAATCGGACTCCTATAAGTAGAGATATTGACAAAAAATAAGATATACATCTACGCCCCCTGGCGTAAAAACCATACATTATTTCAAGAAGAAAATGTTCCTAAAAGGTTTGTCGACATGAATACTATCAGTCAACAAACGACTATTTTTTCAATCGGGATTTTAGAAGCTCATATTTTGCTCCAAATACATCAGAAGCAGAAATTAAGACTTACCCCACCTGGTGGCCAAACCATTTTTTTTTTCAAAAAATTAGAAATTATGTGCAAATGATTTCTCATCCGGAGCTGTATCCGCTGCAGAAAGAATTTTCCAAATCGGAGATTTAGAAGCAGAGATATAGGGGGAAACGCAATTTACCTCTACGCCCCCTAGCAGAAAGTCTAGGAATTACTTGAAAATTTTGAAATTATCTGAAAAACATGTCACACTGGAAGTACTATCCAACAAAGAAGGAATTTTTCAAATCGGACTCGTAGAAGTAGAGATATTGACAAAAATAATATATACATCTACGCCCCATCCCGAAAAGGTTTATCAAGGTGAGTGACATCAGTCCACGGAGAAATTTTTTCAATCGATATTTTAGAAGCTCAGATTTTATGGCAAATACATCAGAAGCAAAAATTAACACTTACGCTCCCTGGTGGTCAAAGTATTATTTATCAAAAATTTGAAATTGTATGCAAAAGATTTTTCATCAGGAGGTGTATCCGCTGAAGAAAAAAGTTTTGAAATCGGAGATTTAGAAGAAGAGTTATCGGGAAAAATGTCATTTTCTTTTACGCCCCCTAGCAGAAAATCTACTTTACCGTGCAAATTAATTGGGACAAGCTATTTTATTCTCAGAATTGTAATGTGATCGCCAGTTGATGTTGAAAACCCACGCACGTAAACCGGTTTTATCAGCTGTGAGGTGGTGTGACTGTTAGAACTGGATAGTAACAATGTGGTTTGACCGGTTTTAAACAGGAAATATGCGCTTCAGCTTCAGTTGTGAGCTTTTGTGTGTGTGACAGGTGGATGTTAGTTTTTGCTCTCTGTGAGTACGTGTTGCTTTCGTGTATTGAAAAATGGATATTTCCCCAAGGAAGCGTGCAAAACTAATTACTCTGAAAGATCACACCTCTATGACAGTGAGAGATATAGCTTCTGCAGTTGGTGTAAGCAAATAAAGTGCATCCAGACTGCTTACGCGATACAATGCATCTGGATCATCGTTTCCAAAAAGGAGAGGTAAATGCGGTAGAAAATGAAAAACAACTCCACGAACCGATAAATATCTAATCAGAAATAGTAAAATGAATCCAAAACAAACAAGCACCGACCTTTAAAGAGATTTATTGGCTAGTGGTTGTAATGTTAGTAATTCAACTGTACGCCGTAGGCTTCTGGAAGTTGGCTGGAAGGCAAGAAGACCAAAGAAAAAACAATATTTGAGTGTGAAAATGAAGATAAAACGTTTCGCATGGTCCAACAAGATATAAATCATGGACTGCTGACGATTGGAAAAAAGTTAATTTTCAGTGATGAAACTCATTTATTTGTTCAGGGTTACCAAGCAAATATCGTTAGACGAAGCAACTGTGAACCCTTAAGACCTGAGCATGTCAAACAAACTGTAAAACACTCTCTGAAACAGATGTTTTGGGGTTTTTACACCAAATGGCACTGGAAGCTTAGTTCCTGTTCAAGGTATGATGAATTCAGCCAAGTACGTAGAAATATTACAACGGTAGGATTGTTCCATTCTTGCAAACTTTTGACGGGACATTTCAACATGACTTGGCCCCATGTCACAATTCGAAATTGGTCAAGAATTTCATGCTGGAAAATCAAATTCATTTGCTTGATTGGCCTGGAAATTCACCAGACTTAAATCCCATAGAAAACTTGTGGAATAATTTGAAGAGACATTTAGGTAAAATGGAGTGTACAACCAAAGAACGCATGATAACGAATGCAATAAAAGTGTGGTTCCACGATTATGAAGTCAAAAATATGTGCACTCAATTAGTGGAGTCAATGCCAAAACGAATTCAAGAGGTCATTTCTGCTGAAGGAGGACATACTTCATACTAATACAGGTATTTATCAGTGTATATCATGGCATAGAATGATATAGAGGCATAGTTTTGGAAAAAAGAGTGATTTTTTACTTTGTCCCTAATTAATTTGCACAGTATAGTATGTGCAATTTTAAAACGTAACTATATCTAAAATACTCTTCGACATAAATGGAATCGAAAGATAAAAGAATTGTTTCAATCGGATGTTTAGAAGCAAATATGTGGAATAAAACATATTTTTGAATTCGACATCATCTGCATTTATGCCCTCTAGCGGTGAAATTGTACATCGTAAAAAAAAAACGAAATAAAGGATCATCATTCGTATATTTCAATCTTCCCAATGCAAAAGGAATTTTTCAAATCGGACTAATAGTTGCAGAGATGTCGTGGGTACAGACGGACGGATGGACAAACCGGTAACATAAGCACGATCTTTTTTTACAAAAGACGTGCTAAAAATACCAAAAGAAGTCTTGAAGCTTGTGCACATTCTAATGTTTCACTCTTCTCTTTGTTGATTGTCATAAGAAAGGTAAGAATGGCGGAAATCGTGTGCACTTTGAAATGCCTTCGGGTTCTCATCTCAAGCGATTTAAGGTTTCTTGGCATTTTCGGGCACTTTAAAGACTGTCCAGGGTTTCTTATAAATCCTTAAAAAGGGCTTATTTTTTTATGCTATGTATCTTTGCCGACCAGAATTTTTGACCCATACACGGCCGTTACATAATTGGACCCGACCCAGACAAATCTGCATTGAGCTAAAAACTCGAATATATCATCATTATCATCATCATTGTCAATCATTATCAGTCCACTACTGGATGAAGGTCTCCCCACGTTTCTTCCACAACGGACTGTCTTGGGCCAGTCTCCTCCATCCACCCATCTCCCACGTGGTCTTCTGGGTCTTTTCGTGTCCCTTGGAATCTAATCTAAAATTTCAGTTGTTCATTTGTGGTCCGTTCTCCTGGTAATATGTCCAGCCCATTGCCATTTCAGGGATTTTACTCTCATCGTGATGTCTCCCACTCTTGTTGTTTTCCATATCCACGAGTTCCTCTTTTTATCTTTCTTGGTGACACCAAGCATGCATCTCTCAATGCCTCTTTCAGTTGTCTGCAGTCTGTGTGTGCCTTTTTTAGTAAAGTTCAACGTCTCTGCTCCGTACGTAAGCAGTGGAAGGATGCATTGATTAAACACTTTTCTTTTAAGACATAATGGCATATTAGGCTACTCTTAAATATTGTACTGTTTCTTACATAGGCTCTCTAACCAAGTTTTATACGCCAATTAATTTCCTCATCAATGTGACCCTCGCTTGATATCTGCTGCCCAAGGTAAATGTAGGAATTGGTTATCTCCAGCTTTTCTCCATCAACTGATAGATCTTCATTCCTTGTAAAAGCATCGTACAACAGTTATGTTCTTTTGAAAGTTCATTTTTAATCCCGATTTCTTTACCCTTCTCAGCAAGTTCCTGGATCATACTCTGAAGTATTATTTCAAAGACCTCTGAAGAGTTCTTTGAAATATTTTTTTGCTATTGAAGACTGAAACAGAAATAAAACCAGGTTGAGATCGGGTCAGGAACACTTGATCCGACCCGTTTGACCCAGAGGAAATTGTCCACCCGGTGATCCGTGACCCGTTTCCATCTCTGTTCCCGACAGTAGTAAAGTCAATCACAAATACAAAATTATGATGTAACGAAAATGGGTAAAGGGGCGTCATTGCTTAAACCATTGTTGAAATCTGATCATGCCGCATGCTGCCCCATGAAGTGACGTAACAACAGTTGATTTCATTGTTACTCAATAATATATTTCACTAAACTTACGCCGAACATTATTTCATCACTTTACATAAACGTAACAATATCTCATTGCAATCTGCGTAAATTACGAGAACCTGAGGCTAAATGTGATTTTATCACATTTAGCATGAATGCATAGCATGAATCCATTACAGAAATCCATTACAAAAATGGATTTTGGTGCTATGTATGTTTCCACGCAATAATAAAGTTGTATGTGTCGTAACGAAATTTGGCTTTCTCTCAACCTGCTATTGACAACAGCTTTAAAATGATGTATCATACGCGGATCTTGTTAGTCTACTAAACTTATACTTTTCAGGAAAACGACTTAAAGAAGCTACGTAGCTGAGATGAACGCATTCAGTGTCATGTTTGCTTTTGTAAAATCGTTTTTACTTTTTTTAACAAAATCAATGTGCTTGCTTCTTGTTTTGATGACGTTATTCATATAGCCTTCTTTGGACGTAAGATCAGGTCTAAGTCCGCGGATAGTATGGGACGACTTATGGCCGACCGCCTGTGACAAAAATAGGTCACAATCGAAGTCATTATAGCGTTAAAAATGCGTGCCGCACACTAATCGTGTTAGCGTATTCGTAAACACCATGGATTCCAATTCGCGTACTGCGCAATACATCGTGCGCGTGACTCGCATCTCCTTCCCTGTGCGCGGGAGAGATGAGGTAATATTTCTGGGTGTTCCGCCGCGTTTGACTTAGTCTATCTCGTCAACTGTGAGCCTAACACGTGGTATCGTTTTAAAGCTCTCGACGAGATCTATTCAAATATATAAAGAACATATCGCAGTGGTTTAAAGTAAAATTTTTTAAAGATTGTTTTCGTGTGAACGGGTTAACATTTTTGACAATGCTCCGGATTTCGCAGAATGAACGCAAGCAACAGTGGAGAAAATAAAAACGAGAGGCAAGAGCAAGTGATGAAGAATGTAAGATGCCCAAGAAGACAAAGCACCACGTTGGGTAATTCGTGTGTCGATCTGCTTTGTGTTCGCAATGTATCCAGCATTATTTGTAAACATTGTGTAAGCTACTTTTCATATCATAGACCTGTGTTGGCTATAACAAATTAAATAAACGGTTTAAAATCATACTCGACTAGTTCATTTCAACTTATCGATCTGCAAGTCGTAGTTCGACGTTCCAAACTGACAGCTCAATCAAAACCGAGCCTACATGTATTTTTTTTTATTATTATTATTGTTATTTTGAAGAAGCTCCCCATCGTCTTTATACAGGCAATTGCACTAATAAAGTTGCGGAAGCAGTTCAGGTAGATAACTTCATATCATTCTTCTAGAAGTGAATGGGTATGGAGAATATATTTGTACATAACCAATGGAACTAGTTCTGGAGTGACAAACTTATTGCATTCTGTATTCTTTTATTTTGCTTAATTAACTGTAAATATGTCTTTTTGTTTGTTATTAATTATTCTAATTTTTCGGTGCCAACATCTTTGTGAATGCTGTCAGAATCGATTATCCAAAAGTAATAGATTTTCGGATGCATTTCGAACCGAATTATTTAAAAAAATCGATGATGAACTGTAACCGAAACGATGAGCGCTTTCGATGAAGGAGTATGATATCTGATCCATGAAATAAAGAAGCAAAAAAAAAAAAAAAATGTATAAGCCTAAAGGTTTAGGACAAGTAGAGCACAGTTTTCGTTAGCAGAATTGTGTTTTTTTTCGGTATAACTTCTACAACAGCAGAAACCTGAAATATGCATGTTTTCCTTCACAAAAGATGATTTTTTTAAATGCTTTTTCCTCAGATAACAGCTTCAAAGGGTCACCCGAATGTTTGGAAAAGCAAATCCATTCGTTTTACGAATGCGATGCAACTGCGAAATATTCAGCTTCACAAAATATGTATACGAGTCGGGGAAATAAATTATGGATATCACAAATCATGTGTCTTGAGGGCACTTTGACCTTCTGGAATGTTGGGCATACATTACAAAGACTTTTTGCATACTAGCATTTTTGATGCTTTCTGTGCACTTTAACCTTTGCACCAACTAAGGAGGGAGATTTATAAGTTGCTGGATAATTTTTCATCTTACGTTTTTGGCACAAGAAAATTACGCTGGCGGACAAAATTTCACGTCGTTCTTCCCTTCCACTGTTTTTTAAGGACAGAAAATTAAGCAGTGGAAGACAAAAAAGAAACAACCAATTTGAAATGTACTGTACATTTACTGTTTCCACCAAAAAGCTTTCTACGCTTGACGAGTAATTTGTAGTAAAAAAAAAAAACAAAATACAAAAAAACAAAACAAAAAAAACAGGTAAGCTAAGTTCTGATCGAGCGTCTGTTTTGTAACGTAGGGCTACGATCGGTGTATTGGAGTTTTGTTCGGCAACGCCTGCTTTCAGGCGTTTTCGATACTCTCTAGTTCGTTGGGCTGTGTAGTCTTTTCGGGTTCTTACATTCCTCATAACTTGCTCTTGCCTGTCGTTTTGATTTTCTCCACTTTTGCTTGCGTTCATTCTGTGAATTCCGCGGCATTGTCGAAAATGTTAACCTGTTCACACGAAAACAATTGTTTTAAAATTTTAGTTTAAACCACTGCGATATGTTTTTTATATATTTGAATAGATCTCGTCGAGAGCTTTAAAACGTTACCACGAACCGTAGCGCTAGGCTCGCGGTTGCCGAGATAGACTGAGTCAAACGCGGCAGCACACCCTGAAATAGTGCGCAGTACACAATTGGACTCCATGCGTTTACGAATATGCTAACACGATTAGTGTTCAGCACGTATTTTTAACACTATAATGATTTCAATTGTGACCTATCTTTATCAGCGGCGGTCGGCCGTAAGTCGCCCCATTACTGTCCGCGGAGTTCGACGTAGTCCTTCCTACTTTAAGAAAAAAAAAAGAAAAGGGGGAAGGTAGTAACCCAAGTGATTTTAAGAACGAGAACGTTACTTTATGCAACATGTAATTAATGCATCAGCATAGGCGTTACTTGGGCTATTCTTTTAGTATGGCACGCTACCAAATCGTAGCGTGTAACATTTTCAAAAATTTAACCCTGATTTTTTCGACGATTCAAGAGTGCCATCGTGATTGCCTTGATGAAAATGAAATTCGATTTTTTTTTTAATGCATTGTTTGAAAGTAATAACGGTATTTGGGTAACCGGGGTGGGGGGAGGCATTTTTCAGCACAGGTGTTGCCACTGGAACTTCGCCATGTCGAGCGATTAAAGCCATAACATTTTTAACCGTTGAATTGCCCTTCTAGGCAATTTTGTAAGGGAAAACTTAAAAGAAATTGCATATTTTCGTAAAAATCAGGGAATTTTTTGTCCGGGGATTTTTTATTTTACCAGAAATTTTTTTTAGAGTTCAGCCTTTTCTTTGCAATTATTTTCTACCTAGAATTTTATATATCTTTCTTTCAATACATTACATTATTTCCTAATTCCCTAAAAAATTATCAAATTGAATTTTTAAAATTTGGTTTCTGCAGATAGCTCGTTGCTTCGTGTCTCGTAACATGGAGTAATGGGCCCTGGTGTGCTCCTACTTGGTGAAACACATCACAAGAATTCCACTCAATCAATGGATCAAAGCCTTTTGTTGATTAACTATTTCCGACATGTTTCTCAGAACAGGGACCCGTTTGATTTTTAATCTTAACTGCATTGTGTTACAGAAAGAACAAAAATTGAAACTAAACAACTGACAGATTTTTTCTTACATATGAACCGTTTCTGTATGAATGTACAAAATTTTTATTAACAAATTTTACGTGATCAATATACTACTCACGTTCACAAAAGATCAAGGAATTCAGGTACCAAAAATAATGTATCTCGTGCATTAGTTATTATTAATAAAAAGTAGATGTGTATAAATATCAATTTTTGAAGAATCTACAAATGTATGCTTTGCTGCGAAAATACAAGGCCGCCCCGGTGGCGCAGTGGTCTAAGACGCTGGCCTCTGATCATTCGTCCGTAAGGGGTCCGGGTTCGAATCCCGTCAGGCATGGATGTTGTGTTTGTCTTATGGCACTGGCTCTCTCCCTTCCCTGGAGCCAGTGACCCTAAATTGGGGACGGGCGACTGCTTATGGCCCATTGAGTTGCTCACGGTGGTCGTTAAACCTCCAAAAAAAAAAAATACAAGAACGGAAGGAAATGTAACAATTCATGGAAACGTTATTTGGGTCGCACTGTGGTAAATCTTTAAAAATCGCCTGGAATAGTCAGGATTTTTTCTTCTTTGCCTTGTGAAATAAAGTTGCGAGTAAGAACTGCGTTTCCGAACCTTCTTCCAAACAACAACAAAAACATTAAATTTTGATATGGTCCTCAAATTTTTTATCACTGTTTCATCACGTTGAAAGAAAATGGAAACTCAATAAATGAAAGAAAACCCTCCTCCGCGCGTGGATCAATTCCTGAATTCAACTCGCTTTGTGTATGCTCGTTCTGATTTAAATAAACTTAGTTAACCCGCACTTCATTAGGGG
Organism: Macrothele yani; assembly: GCA_039090855.1. Taxonomy (NCBI): domain Eukaryota; kingdom Metazoa; phylum Arthropoda; class Arachnida; order Araneae; family Macrothelidae; genus Macrothele; species Macrothele yani. The sequence continues at coordinate 152,945,091 of CM077027.1, read as the reverse complement.
GAAGAAAAAAGAAAACGTAATTAGGATTCACTACCACAGTGAAAACAACAAATTAACCAGTGTAATGCGGAAGTCTTTTTTTTTTAATCTAAAGAATGTGTGATAACATTAAATATGATCGTCAACACATTTATTATGCATCAAGTTACGATAAGTAACAACCTATTCATTATAGAAAATGCAGTCCGGTAAAAAATGAAACGAAAAAACTTTTTAGGTTGGTCTTTTAGAGACAGAGAAACGGTTGCGACTAGAAATGTCCGTTTGTCCTACCAGAAAACTCAGTTTCAGCAGTTGTTAATTTTTATTTGCAAGTCGCAAATAATATGCTGAATCTTTTTACGTTGGAAAGTATGAATCTTTGCCTTTCGATCTTTTCCCGATGAATATTTCGCCACTGGGGGGGGGGGGCGCAAATGCAGATGCTATTGAATTCGAAATATATTTTATTCCATATCATTGTTTTTCTAAAAATCTGCTGGAAACAGTTTTACCTTGGGATACCTTTTACAACGAAGACCATTTTGCGTACTATGCCATTCTTAAATAACGCGCAGGTTTCCCGCTAGGGGACTTAAATGTATATTGCGGTTCTATTTTTGTTAGAGGGATTTAACCATAACCGTGAGCAATTCAACGGGATGTAAGTAGTTGCCCGTACGTAATTTGGGCAACTGGTTCCAGGGAAAGGGGAAAGTCCGTAAGACATACATAACATCCATGCCTCAACTAGGATTCGAACTCGGACCTATCTCAGACGAAAGGTTAGTGGCCCGCGCCTCTTACCACTCGACCACCGGTGCGGCGTGTTGCATTTCCTCCTGGTATCTCTGCTTTTAAAGTCCGATCTGAAAAATATTATTTTTTCAATCGGATAGATTTTGTGGTCAAGAATGTTTTGAACGCATATAATCTATTAAATTTTTACAATGCACAATTTTGCCACAAGGACGCGTAAGTGCCTATTTCTTTTTCTGGTATATTTTGAACCATATCGCCGCTGCTTAAAGATCCGTTGAAAAAATTCCTTTACGATCAGATACCGCTTTCGATGGAAACCTCTTTACGCATATTTCCTGCTCATAATGATGCACATACGAGGCTGAAGCATTGTTTATGCTTCAACCTCGGATATCCTCCGCTATGAGAAACATTTTGTGTGCAATTTACGTTTTTGCGTAATACGCAGGTATGTCTCGAGTGAGCGTTAGAAACCGTTTCGCTAATGACATTTTTTCATTTGTATATACACTATATTGACAAAAGTCACCGGACACTCCTTCAAAAGCAAATGAACGGATCCGCTGCGCTGTTAAGATGCGCGGTGCAGATGCAAACTGTATAAAAACAAGCCTGCAGCTGATCGCCATCATATCGCACTGTGAGGTTGACTGAAAATGTCGCGGCGGGAGAGAACTGACTTTGAGAAAGGAAAGATTGTTGGATTGTCCATAAGAGAAACCGAGAGGCGTTTAAATATACCTAAGTCAACTCTTTTGAATGTACTGAATAAGTGGAAGACTCATGGCGTGCCTGAAGCAGCAAAACGTACCTGCAGACCAAAGAAAATCGGTGACAGAGGACGTCAAAGCCTCAGGAGAGTCGTTACAGCTAATCGACGGAGTATTGCACAAGACCTCAGCGTACAGGTGAGTAAAAATGCTGGAACTTTGGTATGTACACGCACCATTCGCAGAGAACTTCATTCCATGGGTTACCGTGGTCGTGCGGCTGCTCATAAGCCTTTCATCTCCCCTCTGAATGCTACTCGGCGTTTAGCATGGTGTAAAGAACATTTATCGTGAACCGTAGATCAATGGAAACGGGTCCTATGGACTGATGAATCCAGATTCACGATCCATCAGTTTGATGGCGGTGTTTGGGTATGGCGGTAGCCGAGAAAACGCTATTTACCGTAGTGTACTGTTCTTACGGTCAAGTTTGGAGGTGGCAGTGTACTCGTGTGTGGGTATTTTTGTGGTATGGTCCCGGCCCATTGGTTATCGTGGACAAACCTGTTAACCAGCATGTCTACCAAGATATTCTGGACAATTATACCGTACGAACTCTATGGCAATACTATGGAACCGAGCCTTATTGGTACCAGCAGGATAATGCACCGAGCCATAAAGCAAGGACTGTTACGGAGTGGTTTGACGATAATTCCGTAACGTGTGTGGACTGGCCAGCACAGAGCCCTGATTTTAATCCCACAGAGCACCTATGGGATGAATTAGAGCGCCGCATAAGAAGTTTGGAACTAAGGCCTACTACTAAGCAACAGTTAGCGGCAGCATGAATGGAAGTGCACACCTATCGCTGTGTTCCAAAACCTTGTAGAAAGCATGTCTCGAAGGGTCAGTGTATGCATTAAGGCAAAAGGTGGACCGACACCGTACTAATGTATCTCAATAAATGCTATGTTGTGTTCTTCTTCTAGGTGTCCCGGTGATTTTTGTCAATATAGTATACATGTAAGCAGAGGTGGGGAATCTTTTTATGTTGGAAAGCCGCATTAAGTTGGCTGCAATCTAACAAGGCCGCATTCAATAAACTTCAGTCAGATATACTTCGAAATGTACATTATTTTGTAAAAATCTTGTTATGTACTGATTAACTTCAAAAAATGAAAAAAAAATGATAGTTCTAAAGTTAACTAATCTTTCAATATCATAGTTATGACTGCCTTTTTGTTTTGTTTTTTGAAAGCATTTGAATATTTGTTTGCAACATTGGAGGTCCGCACTTTTAGCTGATCCTCTGGATGGTAATCAGTTATTTTTTACTTTAAGGGTGTCTTGATTTGGGGTAGGAAGGAGAATGTAGATTCGCAGCAATAAGTGGTTGAAAAACAAGAAAGCATTTTTCGTGCATGTTGCCGGCGTAGGTATTCTATTGCATTTTTCCATATTTCAACTGGATTTTTCTTAGCGTCAAATAAGAACTTTAAAAATGTCATCTTTTGAGAGATCAATCAATTCCATCTGTAGTACTTTAAGAGGAGCCATAGAACGAAATCATGAGCGTAGCAAGTGTCAAAATAGCCCTTATGATTTACTAATGTTTGAATTGTGGCCGTCAGTCGAAGGCATTGTTTCTTTGAATTTCCTTTTATTCTTTGGTATTTTAAATGCGGTCGTTTTAAGATTAAAATAAAAATAATGAAAGACTAACAAAAACGTATTAGTAAAAGTAAAAGGATTTGTTCTGCGAAATTTGAAATCACTCAAAAGGCCGCAAGGTCTCCACCCTTGCGTACAACATTGCTCACGTTGCTTATTTTAAATAATGTTCTTTTCTATACGTAAATGCATTCATTTTCGCTGATTTTTTTCTTTTAGTAAAAATTTGCTTTGAAAACTTACATTCTTGCCGGAAAGGATTCATAAAATGTGTTCATTACACCTGTGTCATATTTCTTGTTTCATTAATACGCATGATCCGAAAAAAAAAAAAGTTTTAGCATTTTTTGCACCTTCCGTGCTTATTATGCGCAAAGGTCACTTGCTAAGAACAAAATGAGTAAAACCTGGCGTCAGTAAAAAATATGTGAAGTCATTTATCGGTAGCGAATATATTCGCTTTTACTTACTGAAAGTCTTTCTCACAGAGCGGAATGCATCAGTCACCTATTGTCCTCTTTCCAAGAGCTTCATTAGTGTTTTCTTAAAAAAAATTTTTTTTTACTTCGGGAAAAGCCGCTGAAAAACATTTTTGCTCCTTTATTTTACGTCATGCATTCTCACCAGGAATTCCTGTCATTAACTACGCAGTATGCCTAATCTTCCTCAAAAACGAACACAATAATGACACTTTCTCGTTTTTATTTTGGTCGTAACATTTCTTTGTACCACCCCGCTAATCCGGCATCTTGTTCTTTACTTTCACAATACTTTCAAGAGTTCTCGCCGGATGTCTCATACCTTTTTTCTGTCTTCTGAACTCACTTTTTTTTTCTTTTTTTTTTTTTTTATGTACAGTCTTGTGGCTTATTTGATTTAACCTCTTTCTTTCACGCCAATTTTGCATCGCAGTGGCCTTTGTTATTATTCGTTCTAACATTCGTGCAGGTCTGTATGTTTGATAGAATCGTAGCATTTGCCTTCCTTCGAATCTTCCAGGAATGACCGACCTGATTACATGTTTCTTACGCCTATCTTTTTCTACTCGTGTGGTATTTCCTTTTGCCACACCTTGCAACCAAAGAGCAAATGTAACTACTATTACTCAGAGGAGCATTCGTGCGAGAAGGGAAGCCAGAAGCTTCCAGACACGTGTCTTGATCAGATCACTTGGTATGCCAGAATCGGTTTACATTCTCTTCGTGAATAGCATACGCGCGTTTTTACATTTCGCGACGATGGTACCGCCCCTTCACGAATCTCCCAAATGGATACGTTGGGTGCGCCAGCGCCACTTGTAAGTGTCACGTTTTGATGTCTCCCTTCTCTTTATTACAATTGTGCGTTTCACATTTGTTAAGTTACACTACTGTTAAAATAAACAAAAGCTGTTTCAGCGCCAGTGATTACATCTTATTTAATCTGTACTACCAATAGTGGAAATGGCAATTATTCGCTTTTGGAACCCAAAGTACAATAAACCCAAAGGCCATAAGAAAATAATATGCACGAACCCATTCTCAATAGATATAAAACCATATAAGGAATGAAATAAGAGATTACACCATTGTATAGTACAAATCTGGAAGATGTGAATCCGTTTAATGGTGTAAGTATGGCATGGATGTTAAGTCAGATAATATCCGAAAACTTGAAAATTTCATCGTCCTGGAGCGGAAATGGAACCCACGTCTCCCGGATTGCGCCCGAGTATGTTACCCACTACACCACCCAGAACGACCAAGTTTCCTATCAATTCGAATATAACCTCCACAGGATTCGCTAGTTAAAACAAGCGGCATTCATGTACAGCGAATCTGGACTGGAGGTTTAGAATTCATTCCCGTGATTGCCCGTAGGCGGAGAATATCAATGAATGGAATACCGGATTACACCATTGTACAGTACAAATTTGGAAAATGTTAAAACTTTTATTGGTGTAAATATGACATGGATGTTAAGTCAGGTAATATCGGAAAACTTGAAAATTTCATCATCCTGGAGCGGGAATCGAATCCGCGTCTCCAGGTTCTTTATATATGAATGCCGGTTGCTTTGACTAGCAAATCCTGTGACGGTTATATTCAAATTGATCGGAAACTTGGTCGTTCTGGGTGGTGTAGTGGGTAGCATACTCGGGCGCTATCCGGGAGACGCGAGTTTGATTCTCGCTCCGGGACGATGCGATTTTCCAGTTTTCGGATGTTATCTGACTTAGCATCCATGTCATATTTTCACCAATAAACGGATTCACATCTTCCAAATTTCGACCATGTAAGGAAATGTTGTTATTAAACTTTAAAATGGAATACATTTAGCTGAAGTCAGAGCTGTTTTCTTTATTCAGACATGAGCAACTCATACAAGCTCATCATCAGCAACCATGGGAAGAGTTCCGTAGGGGCCTGGTGCCATGGAGGCACCAGATTTCAGTCGTCTTGTGTTGTTTTACTACCAGAGAATTGACATTCATCTGATAAACCCAGTCATCCTACGGGTGTCCAAGGACAAAGTGCGTCTGGGGCTGATTTGAGACGGAACCATCTACGCGTTCGCGTCCCCAAACAGAGGGAGTCGCGGAAAACCCCGGTAAAGCCGCAGATTAGATAGATGGCCAGAAGGACTGGAGTTTGAACACCCGTCAGAAACGTCCGTCTCCCACACATGTACACAGCGACTTAACCAAATGCGCTATACCGGTGGTTCATACAAGATGGCGTCATTAATTGAAATATGTAATGTAATGCATTGCGAAATGTTTTATTCAATACAAATTTTGAAGATGCGAATCCGTTTTTTGGTGTAATTATGACATGGATGGTAAGTCAGATAATATCCGAAAGGAGCGAGAATCGTGCCCGCGTTTCCCGAATAGCGCCCGAGTATGCTAACCTTCACAGAACAACCAAGTTTCTGATTAATTTGAATGTAATCATCACAGAATTCGCAAGTCGAAGCAACCGGCATTCGTGTTTAGCGAATCTGGAGGTTAAGAATTCTATCCCGTGATTGCCCGGAGGAGCAGACAAATCATGAATGGAATACGGGATTGCACCATACAATACAAATTTTGAAGATGTGAATCCGTTTTTTGGTGTAAATATGACATGGATTAGGTAAGTCAGATAATATCCGAAAATCATGAATGTAAGTCAGATAATATAAAAACGGATTCACTTCTTCAAAATTGTATTGTGTGGTGTAATCCCGTATTCCTTTCATGATGTTTTATTCAAATTAAATGCTGCCGTAACGTGGGGTTCCGCTGCGTTCCGGCACATATCCCCCGCTGTGTATAGTTCGGTTGCGCAAATGATCCAGCTTCTTCAAAACAAGTGGTGTTTCGTCTGCTCTCAGTTAAACAACGAGGTGTTGCTTAAGGTTATCTTTTAGCTAGTTATTTTCCCTTCGCTTAAAGACAGGGCGATTGTATCGTTGATCAGTTGTGTACAAATTTGACAAATATAAAAGACATCTAAAAAAAAAAAAAACTCTCCCATCGGTGAGTGGCAAAGTATTTCACGGCACTGACTTTGGACTATTCTTTTGAAATGTGCCCAGTTTCGAATTCGAGTCCCGATGAGGCATGGGTTTTGTGCTTATCTTACGGCGCTGGATTTGTCCCTTTCCTGGAGCCAATGTTCCTGAATTAGGAACGGACAAACGTCTATATCCCAAAGAATTACACATGGTGGTCTTTAAACCCCTCTAACAAAAGCAAATTTAGTCCCATGATTTTTTTTCTTTTTTTTTTTTTTTTTTCTTTAAGTTTAGCTTTTTAATTTTCTTAGAACACGTGCAGACTACCCCTAAACATCAGCAACTTCTAGTTTTTAACGGACTAGGCTAAATACCATAGTATGAGAAGCAACGTTTCTTTTTAATGAGGAGCTAGTATATCAAAGCGAACGCCGTTATATGCTTTCAAATGCAAAATAGGTCACAAGTAAATCCGAATCTTAAGTTTTAACTGACGGAACGGAAATTGGACTCAGGTATCGAGCTATCGCGTTGGTGTGCAACTTATCGTAATTAACAGCATCTTATTTGTCTTATGAAAATAACAGACAATGCACTTCCAACGTTAAAAAGGTAAATTCTTCTCGCTGCTCCATGCAGTGTTTTGATTGGTTTTCCATTCAACCGCTGCAAGTAAGTGACAGAACGATTCCGCTCCTGCTATCAGCGTTGAGTGATTATTCACGTTTCAAGCAGATGATGCCCCTTCCTTCCAGAATTTTCGATATATTCAAGCTGTTGGATGAGCACGATTTATTAAATTTACGAATACATTTCGTTCACTTTTTTTACTAAATGCTTGCAGACTTAGAATTTTAAAATGTGTGAATGGACACTCTCAAAATTGGGTGGCTTTAAATATTGTTTGATAGATATCTCAAAAAGAAACGTATCACCCAAAAGATATAAGTCTTCACAATAACATGGAAGGCACAAACGAATCATTGTCGTCACAGAGGGGGCCGTGTTGTCCAGTGTTGTCCAGTGTTTCACATGTGACCTTCTCCTCATCAGGCTCGAATGGAAATCGTTTCCTCTTCGCGGTTATGCAATTTTCAAGTTTTCTGAAGGAATTACTGCATTGGAAATAGTGGAAAATACACCCATTCGCCGATCTATCTGTCTGTATATAGCGGAAGCTTGGAAATGACGTTTACTTGGATGTTCAGTAGTCTGTTTTTTGAGTTTTTCCCTTTTTTTTTTTTTTTTTTTTTATACAAGAGACAGGGTCTGATTATGTCCTGGCATCCCATGAAACTGTGTCGCACATTTAATTGGTATCAAATTTTTTGCAAGTGAAATTCCTTTTATAAGTAATATCTATCTGTAAACATGGTACCCGTATCGGGTGGGTTAGCATCTCTCCTACTTTGTTATGGTATTCACAACTAGTGTTATGATTATTAGTAATCTGATTTTCTTACTACACAGACACACCGAGGAGCCATTACATTTTGATCACCCACCTAATAAGCTGTAGGACCCCCTTTATCCCGCAAAACAGCGGCCACTCGGCCAGGCATCCATTCGATGAGGTGGCGACAGGTATCCTGAGGTATCTGGTACCATAATGTCAACAGCAGGTCCTCCAGTTCTCGTACATTTCGAGGTGGTGGTGATTTAACACGAACTCGCTTTTCCAAGTCGAGCCATTCCATTGGCTTCATGTCAGGTTTTCATTGGCTTCATGTCAGGGTTTCATTGGCTTCATGTCAGGTTCGATTGGCTTCATGTCAGGGGAACTTGGAAGCCAAAGCGGTAACAGAAAGTAACCAGCATGTACCTCGAACCACTCCTTGACGATTCTGGCAGTGTAGCATGGTGCATTATCTTGTTAGTAATGGCCATCACCAGCAGGGAACACAGTTGCCATGAATAGGTGAACTTGATCCTCAACGATGTTCAGATACCTAACAGCTGTCGGGGATTGTGCTATTGGGATAATGAGACCTAAAGTGTCCCAAGAAAACATTGCCCACTGCATAACACCGCCGCCGTCGGCCTGTTTCCTCCCAACAGTGCATCCAGGTGCCATAGCCTCCTTTGGTAAACGGCGTATCCGCGCTCGGCCGTCTACGTGATGCACCAGGAATCTTGATTCGTCAAACCAGGAATCTTGATTCGTCAAACCAGGCCACCTTCTTCCAATCATCCACGGTCTAATCTCGATGATCTTGGGCCCATTTCATGCGTTGTTGGCGATGACGTGCAGTGAGCATGGGGACCCGGCTGGTTCTTCAGCTACGGAGACCCATGCGCAGAAGGCTGCGATGAACAGTGTGCTGTGACACATCGCCCTGATCACCACTGTTGTAGCTGCGGGTAATTTGTTGCACTGTGGCGCTGCGGTTTTCGATGTGCAATAATCTCCGTTTCCCTCTGGCTTCAATGAGCTGCGGACGACACACGGCTGGACGAGGGTTTGTCGTTTGGCCATATGTGCACCACTTTTGATACGTACTTAGGACAGCTGCTCGTGAACAGCGCACAAGTCACACCGTTTCGGAGATCGTAGTTCCGAGGCGTCGTGCCGCCATCACAACTTGTCCTTTATCAAACTCCGGTAAATCGGCAGTTTTTCCATTCTGACTGGGAACACTCTGCTTACCGAAAGTCGGTCCTCGGGTTGTATATATACTGTTCTTTGAAGTTTACCTGCGGCACCGTTCGGTCTCCAGGCGCGCTCATTTCTCTATGCTGGGGATGGTTATAATGTAATGGCTCAACGGTGTAGGTGTCGACGTAAAAAAGTAATACTACTGCTTTTAAGAAAGGTTTACCACTTCTTCGTAAGTAGACATGATGTACGCCACAATTACGTTTTAATGAGTCAATTGCGATTACAATCCTTGTGTCAGCTTTTCGGACTTGTACTTTGTTAAATTAAGGCCTTCTATATGGGAGGAGGCTTGACAGTAGAGAGATAAGTTCCCTCCTTTTGTGACATTGCATTTAAGTTCACTGACGTGGTACCAAAGGCATTAGAGGAGCCTTGACTGGGCCTGGACTGGCAAACGAAATTCTAGCAGTTCTGAAACAACGAGGACCAATTGAACGTGCAGCGCCATCTATGAATAGGAGGAGTGAATAATGCCTGTTGGAAAGCTGGAGTGTTCGGTTCAATTCATAATGTACTACAGAAATCACGGAGAAAGAATGTTTTCGTACAACCCCTAGAACTTTCTAGATCAAATTAGTGTTAACACTCATGTGTTGACGTGATATGTGAACTTGCTAACTAGCAAGTTCACATATCCGCAAGGGACACCCATAATGGAGCGCAGGTGGGCTGACCCCCCCCAGCCGATTTTATAGCCAAATTTTTGATAAATTTGAAACACTAAAATAGACGAAACTTTTTTTAAAGCATTTTTTAAAAATAATAAGATATTAATGATTGATTGTATGAATTATTTTTGTTGTATTTTAGTATCTTGTACATTTACTAAAATGTTTGGCAGTCTTGAAGGAGGTAAGAATTTTTCTTACCCCCCCCTTTCCTTAAAAGTACTCATACGGGCGCCACTGCATGTCCGAGATAAAAACAAAACAGAACCAGTAGGCAGGAAAATACCAGGCAATATCGCGGCCGGCCATATATACAGAGAGCAGAGAAATAAAAAAAAAAGAACGAAAAAAAAAAAACTACTATATAGGAAAATTTCGCGTCACATACGCTAAAATCTTAAAGATTTAGAACTCAAATTCCCGCACAAACGCAACACACTAGTTACTCCCAACAATGGTGGTTTTCAACGTGCGCCGGGCCGCCTCGGTGGCGCAGTGGTCTAAGCGATGACCTCTGATCATTCGTCCGAAAGGGGTCCGGGTGCGAATCCCGGTGAGGCATGGATATTGTGTTTGTCTTACGGCCCTGACTCTCTCCCTTCTGTGGAACCAGTGACCCTAAATTAGGGACTGACGACTGCTTATAGCCCATTGAGTTGCTCACGATGGTCGTTAAACCTCCAATCAAAAAAAAAAAAGAAAAAAAATGTGCGCCGGACAGAGCACATTTAAAGAGACAGACAGGGCAGTGTTTGGGGGCCCCAGTATTAGTGGCACATCTGGGATTTCAATATGGGTGGATGAATAAAAATACCCAGGAGAAAACATTCCCATAATATGATGAGGAAGCCATAGAAATATTCCCGCCGTATCGAAGTGTGTATCCCATGATGATTTATGGACGGAATCAGTGTTAGCAAGAAAATGTAAAAATACATGGATATAAAATGGATACCAGTTCAGTTCTTCTTTAATCCCCCCCCCCCCCGAGTTCAGCTTGTTGGAATTATATCGAAGTAGTGGGCAAAATAACATGATCCAAATGTCATGATTCAAACGAATTCTTAATAAATGAAAAGTTTCCTCCAGTTACAGGTTTGTAGAAAAAAAAAACATCTGTAATAACTTTCGAAAGAGTTGAGAATGGATTGGGGGCGACTATTCTTTTTGCGGACTCCTCCTAAAAAAGCGTAAGGAAATAGAATTTTTTTTTTCACAAGGTAGTTTCTTATAGTTTTTGCTGTGCTATCTGCAAAAAAAAAAAAAACAAAAACAAAGGAAGAACTGTAGAACTCTGTCAATTCTTCAAGCATCGTGTATAATTCTGGAGCCCCTTGAAAATGCGGGGCCCAGCGCTGCAGCCCCCTCTTAAATGGGCTCTGGTGCCGGAAGTAGCGTGCGTTTTTGCCAGTCTATTCTCCTCTGATGTCTTTGCCTGATACGTCAGTAATTTGTTTGACGTTACACACGACAGCTTCGGAAACCAATCCGAAGCTTCGGTTTTCGCGTGACGTCACTAATGGAGGATATAGTCTCTGTAGTGTCGTGGATTCCTACTTATTACAATTGTTGCTTTAAATGCGTTTCGTTGGTTTAAATGCGTTTTGTTTGGTTTAAATGCGTTTTTATACTTTACTTACAATTGTTCTTCTTGTTTAAAGGTTACATTCGAACCAGTGAAGTCCTTGACAGGGAGACGAGAAGTCGTTTTTGGCTTACCGTACACGCCATGGACAGAGGAGCTGTACCATTATCGGGCCGCGTAGACGTGTATATCGAAGTACAGGATGAAAATGATAACACGCCGTTGTCTTATGAGCCCGCATACTATCCTACTGTGCCTGAGAATTCTCCTCCTGGAACTTCAGTCGTCCATGTAGAAGCCTTCGATCTGGATGATGCCAATGTGTCTCTCCATTTCAGCATTGCAAGTGGGAATCCTCAAGGTTATTTCAGCATCAACAATGTCACAGGTAATCTGATTTCCGCGTAGTTAGTTGCATGTTAATATAGCTGTAAACAAGTTTTTAATATGTGGCAGTAATACTCATGAATGGCGTCAAGAAAGAAGAACGCAGTGTTGAACTACGTAAAATGTAAAACGTATTTTAGTTTGTGTAATTTCTCATTCACTCTATTCTGTTTGCTTAAAATGATTTTTCAACACTAGGGTTTGATGCGAGCGAAACGTGCACGAGAAATCCGTAAGCAATGAGAGTTGATCCCACAATAAACTGGAAATATAATTCCTCTCCTGAAGCAACTGCGGTGGCACAGTGGTCTTAGAGTTGACTTGTGATCATTCGTTGGAGATTGGTTCATGTTCGAATCCCGGTGAGGCATAGATGTTGTGCGTCTCTTACGGCATTGGTTTTCTCCCTTCCCTGGAACTAGTGGCCATAAATTAGGGACGGGCGACTGCATATAGCCCACTAAGTCGCTCGCTTTCACGGTGGTCGTTGGAACCTCGAAATGCCGCCCCGGTGGCGCAGTGGTCTAAGGCGCTGGCCTCTGGTCATTCGTCCGTAAGGGGTCCGGGTTCGAATCCCGGTCAGGCATGGATGTTGTGTTTGTCTTACGGCACTGGCTCTCTCCCTTCCCTGGAACCAGTGGTCCTAAATTAGGGACGGGCGACTGCTTGTAGCCCATTGAGTTGCTCACGGTGGTCGTTAAACCTCCAATCAAAAAAAAAAAAAAAAAAGAAACCTCGAAATAGAAAAAAAGTAACTGCGGTGGTGCAATGGTCTAAGCGCTAATGACGGCGTTGGCTATCTCCCATATCTGGAACCAGCGGCTCGAAATAAATTAATAACAAACAAACGATTGCTGAGCAGCAACTCCATGGCCTTGGAGTTGCTCATGATGGTTGTAAACCCTCCACCCCCACACCCACATCTTCCAAAAGAAGAAAAAACAGCTTCGAAAGATCAGTTGCTTTTGTGCAGCTGATTCCGTTCGTGTGTGTGCAGGTATGCCAGCAGTTTTTCATCTCTCTATTTTAAAGAAAAGTAACTACCGCTCCGCCGTTTTAGAAATTTCGCGACACGCGCGTTCTTCTAGTTCTTCTTTCTTGACGCAGCGCAAAAAATTATTGAGCACAAAAATATGAAACTTACATCGTTTGTAGAGAATTGTTCGGAGAACACGCTAAAATTAACTGTTTTCCGATTCTGGCAATACTTCCAAAGCTATTGTATTTCAAAGTTAAGGTAAGCGAAAAAGTGCTATCAGGTCGCGTTCCGGACACAATAACAGCAACATAATCACGAAACTTTGTAGGCATGTAGGGAGGGCCATGGCCGAATTTTTGCACCTCGTCGCCTCTTTTCTTGAATTTCGATTTAGTTTACGAGAAATCAATTTTTTAAATTTCACAAAATTTTCTATTTCGCGATAGGATCCATTTTAAAAAACGGATATATGGCGAACTATAAATCATAACGCATTGCAATTTTTACAGCATAAACTCACAACAATCATCACTCTTTTACCAAAAAAAGAATTTTTTTTTTTTTAAGAAAAAGTCATTTTCTGATTTTTAAGTATTTTTTAAAGACGCAAAGAAAACAAACGAGCGGCTTACTCTGCCTTCAGCGTTAACCACACAGGAAAGTTCTGGTCGCGTAACCTGCTGTCATGGTGATGCAGCTATTTTTAGCATTCTCTTCTCATTGGGTGAAAGGACAGGCTACAGTCAAACTGGTAATGACGTAGCGACGCTTTTAAAGTTCGGCGTTTTCTGCCGGCATACGTGAATACCTTTGTAAATATAGGCTTTCGCCTCGGATATAAAAAAGCAAAGAGAGGAAAATGCGAGTGTGTTCGTCCGCGAATTGTTCGACCACTTCTAAATGACCTAGAAATCTGAAAATTGGCATGCCAATAGGTCTTAAAGTTCGTATACCTAGAAAAGTACGAGAACAACAACAACAACAAAAAATCTAAATGGCTGCTTTGGAACTTTGCCTGCTTGAATTTTTCACGAATTCTTTGACCACTTCTAAATGACATAGATTTCTGAAAATTTGCATGCTGGTTGGTCTTAAAGTCGGAAAACCTACAAATGCACGAAAGCCAAGTAAATAAATAAATAAACAGCGCTTTAAAACGTCTGCTTAAATTTTTCTACCGCTTCCACACCTAGAAAAAAGTCTGAAAACAAAAAAATTCCAAAGGGGGCTTAGCTTTACTGTTTCAAAATGCTGATATAGGTTTAAAGAAATTTTTGTCAGAATCACTGAAATGCTTTGAAAATTTCAAATTTTGATGTAAAATTAAGGGGCGCCAAAGCCTGCTGCGTTTTACGTCAAACCGTATGCATTGACGTCACGACGCTGTTCTAAATCATAAAACAGTTACAGATTTTAAATTATTTTACTTTCCCTTAATTACTTTTCCCTTCCTTTAATGTTACGTTCAATAAATGCTTTTATAGATTAACCGTTCGGAGAACGGGCTTGATTGCAAGTCCAATAAAAAACAGCAACTGATGAATGCTGAGAGCTAGCCAATTGAATCAGTTGTTTCAAATTTCTAGTTGCATTCTCCTAGTATGTAGGACGCAAAATATCTATTTAGAGCGAGAGAGAGAGAGTGAAAACATGTAATAAAATTCGAAGTTGCAGGAATGATTATTTTTCAGCTATTTTGTGTCATGGAATTAAGACTAGTGTTTATGTTTGGGTTCGGTGAACGCATCAGCGTAAGGGATTCAAATGGGTATTTAAATCCTCCGCTGTAGGTTTTCGATATTTGCAAGAATTATGAATTTCTAACTTGAAAAGAAAAAAACTACGTCTTCATTCTGAGTTGTAGAAAATGTAGATGCCAGACTTGGGAATAGTATCGGAATCTCATACCTCAACCACCCCAATACTTCGAAGGAAGTATTAACGCAAGGCTGAATTCAAGCACGTTTTGAGGAAGGAAATAAACTGAACGGGACCGTATCTTTATTTCAGAGAGAAGAACCGAATGGTGCCCTGTAGAATAAATGGAAAACACGGGGTTAATTTGTTGCTGGAGAACTCTTTTGAGTCGCCTTGGGAGCTCTTCAGTCCATCTAACTGGTGAGTACTGATACGGCAAAGTGCAGCGGCATCAGGGGGAATTCCTTAATTTAGTCTTGATAAGTGGCGAGGAGAGTCTCACTAATTTTACGCTCTCCAAACGCAAAAATTCCGGGCCTTCATTTTTATGCTCCTTCGGCACTGGCGGAAAGCTCTGGAAAACTAACTGGAGACACTGTTATACACGTTGAACTTTGTAGAACCGAGTTCAATGCATATCCCATAAAAAACTGGTAAAACCACACAAAACTAAATAGGGCTCAATGAGGTAAGCTGAGTTTTACTCTTCGTTATCGTTTATTTGTGCCTCTTTCAGAACTAAGATACAAAAGCGCACTTGGAACGCATAGCCATTTTGCACAATTTGCCGTGGTCAGTATGTTGTTTCTTCTGGCAAGTAGGAGTCTTAAATTATTTCGACGGGTGTTTTTATGAGCATGTCGGCTGTGTTTCCTAAATGCTCCTTGGTAGAAGATTCAGCCCCTGGTGAAATGCGGCGGGGTAAAACCCAGCTTACACCATTTAGCTGTATTGAATCTTTTCTCTTGTTTCACCACCTTTTTAATGGGATCGCAGGAGTATCTCTGCTCTAGAATTTCGATTGTTCCGTATTGATTTAATACACAGATATGTATAAACAAATATAGGAAGCCATTCGGTTGTCGTGTTTAAAATTCGCATTTCAGATTGCAGTTCCACAGTTAGTAATGCAGTTGTCTTTTTAGGATTATTGAAAACACGGTATGATGCAAGTCTGCGCTTTTGTTCACCGCACTCACACCCGAGTAGAAACGCAAAAGAAATGAAAGGAAATCCATTTATTTCAGGTATATTTTTTAATTTGATGAAAACTGAGAATGTGAAGGCCCGTAACGCCACATTTTTATTTCCGTATTAAAGCGCGCAATTTTGCATGCCAGGATGAGCTTGCCTTGAGCATTTAATTTTTGCACAGCCCTGGTGTCATGTAAGCTTACAAATAAACAAACTGTTTTGTCGCAGTGTTTACGTACGCAATTACAATTGAAATTAGTGGATTAGGAGGCCGAATATCGCTAACCTAACTAACTATATACACCGTTCAGCCATTACATTATGACCACCTACCTAATAAGCTGTAGGACCCTCTTTAGCCCGCAAAACAGCTGCCACTCGGCGAAGCATCGATTCGATGAAGTGGCGATAGGTATCCTGGGGTATCTGGTACCATAACATTTGTGGTTCGCTTTTCCAAGTCGAACCAAAAGTGTTAAATTGGATTCATGCCAGGTGAATTTTGGTGGCCACGGCATTAACAGAAAGTCACCAGCATGTTCCTCGAAACACTCCTTGACGATTCTGGCATGGCGCCTAAGCCTGTTAGTAATGGCCATCACCAGCAGGGAACACAGTTGCCATGAGTGCGTGAACTTGGTCCGCAACGATGTTCAAATACACCAAACAGCTGTCAAGGATTGTGCTATTGGGATAATGGGACCGAAAGTGTCCCAAGAAAACATCACCCACAGCATAACCCTGCCACCGCCGGCCTGTTTCCGCCCAACAATGCATCCAGGTGCTATAGCCTCCGGTTTTTTTTTTTTTGATTGGAGGTTTAACGACCACCGTGAGCAGCTCAATGGGCTATAAGCAGTCTCCCGTCCCTAATTTAGGGTCACTGGTTCCAGGGAAGGGAGAGAGCCAGTGCCGTAAGACAAACACAACATCCATGCCTCACCGGGATTTGAACTCGTACCCCGTTCAGACGAATGATTAGAGGCCATCGCCTAGACCACTGCGCCACCGGGGCGGCTTATAGCCTCCGTTGGGGATCAGCGTATCCGTGCTCGGCCGTGTACGTGAAGCAGCAGAAATTCTAATTCGTCAGACCAGGCCACTTTCCTCCACTGTCCAATCTGGATGATCTTGGGTCCATTTCATGCGTTGTTGGCAATGACGTGTGCAGTGAGCATAGGGACCCTTCTGAGTCTTCGGCTACGCAGGCCCATGCGCAGAAGGATGCGATGAACTGTGTGCTGTGACGTATTGCCCTGATCACCACTGTTATAGCTGCAAGTGATTTGTTACACTGTAGCCCTGCGGTCGCTGTGAACAATGCATGACAGTCTCCGCTCCCGTCTGGCATCAATGAGCTGTGGACAACGGTACGTCGTTTGACAATATATGCACCACTTTTGATACGTACTCACTACAGCGGCACGTGGACAACCTACAAGCCGCGCCGTTTGCTGAGATGGTAGTTCCGCGGCGCTGTGTCATCACGATTTGTCCTTTATCAATCTCCGATAAATTGGCAGCATTTCCCGTACTGACTCCGAACACTGTACTAACAGAAAGCCGGTCCTCGGGTTGTATATATACTGCTCTGTGAACCACACCTGCGCCACCGTTCGATCTCCAGGAGCGCTCATTTCTCTAGGGTGTGGGTGGTCATAATACACTGCCGGACAATTGCTAAGGACGGATGACAATAGCAACCATAACATGGAAGGCAGGAAAATGTGGAAATTAGCATAAGTGCGGGATACAGTAAGACGTGTTGTGCGTATGCAAATTTTGGATTGCCGAACTTCTTCGTGACGTCATAGCGCTGATAAGAGATATAAAGGATTTCACGCGTATTGACCGTTGTTGTTCAAACGCAAAGTTGAAAGGGAAAGAATCAATTGACGAACTTGCAATTTTCAGTATGTCTTCCCAACATCACCTAGATGATTTTACGCGTGGCCGTATTATTGGCAAGATTGAAGAAGGGCGAAAAATAACAGATGTTGCCAGGGAGTTCGACGTCAGCCCCAGTGTTGTTTCAAGGCTTTCGAAATCATTGCAAACAAATGGAGAGTGTAGCAAACGTCACGGGGGAGGTCTTGTTCGCAGTACGACACCTGCAGAAGATCGGTACATAGTGCTATCAACAAAAAGACACCGGTGCAGCACAGCTAGTGAGGTAGCAAATCAGTTTATGGCTGCTACTGGCAAGCGGATCTCCCGAAAAACTGTCGCCAGACGTTTGCATGAAGGAGGACTATACGCCCGCCGTCCTGTTGTGTGCATCCCATTGTCCAGACGTCACCGTACCGCCCGTTTGCAATGCAGCCATCAACATCGCAATTGGACTGATAACGACTGGTCTGCTGTCCTCTTCTCAGATGAGAGTAGATACAGTCTATCGTCTGATTGTCGACGACAACTGATCTGGCGTGATAGTGGTACTGCATATTGTCCAGCAAACATACAGGAAAGGGACCGATATCCGACATGTAGTGTCATGATATGGGCTGGCATCATGATCAATGGCCGTACGTCCCTCTATGTGCTTCCAACTGGGACTATGACTGGCCAACGATACATTTAATGATGTTCTGCTACCTCATGTTCGCATGTTCCGTGGTGCTGTCGGTGATAGATTCATTTTCATGGACGACAACGCAACATGTCATCGAACAGTCGCTGTCCAGGAGTGTCTTGAGAGCGAGGATATTCAACGCCTCATATGGCCAGCACGTTCTCCAGATCTGAATCCCATTGAAAATGTGTGGGATGCTTTGGGGAGGAGTCTTGCTGGTCGCCAATGCCCTCCAATAAACAAGGACGGCCTCATTCGTGCACTGACGGAGGAATGGGATAAATTACCCCAACAGCTGCTTGATAATGTTGTGCAAAGCATGACACGACGTGTGGAATCTTGCATCGCCCTCCATGGTGGCCATATCCCGTATTGACATCTTACGCCGGAACGCCTGCGGACGGTAATTGCATATTTTTCACGTTTACGTATTCTGCACAAAATGGCCTGTTTGTCCCTTGAACACGTTCCAAAGCCTTTTGGATTTCAGAGCACAATAAATTGTCTTTCTTGTAATGTCCTGGCATTCTGACATTATTTTATTTCAATTGGCATCCAACCACACTTACTTTTTTATGCGCTATATAGCCGTTTATGATCCGTCCTTAGCAATTGTCCAGCAGTGTATAATGGTCCATCGGTGTATTTCTAGAACTTAATTAAACGAAGACATAATTTTTTCGCACAGAAATATTATCTGCAATTGCGCCGAAAACTCCTAGTAAATGATGTTGTTTTTATGTATATATGTCAAAAATTAGGTTCTTTAACGTAAAGAGATCCCGCTGTACCCATGACTATAGCTGTAGAATGTTTTGTATATATGCGTTGAAAAATGTGTGCGACATAAGGCTTGAAAGCCTTATGATAGTTTAATGCGTTTTTTGTACGAGGATTGGGCAACATATTAGAAACCAGTAGCAGAAACTATACTTTGTTGTGTGGAGCTACCGTTTGCATATAAATGCTAGATGCAAATAAATTCTTTACTGTTACCAGGGTATATATAATAATTGTCGATTCTTCATGAAAGAAAGCACAGTGAACGTATAAGGCAGAGAGAATCTGGTTCTTTTTTTTTTTTTCTTCAAAAATAACCAGAATAGTTTGACGTCATTTAAATAGGATGCGTCAGATCACCATGAAAGTTTGCTTCATCTCTGACGTTTATTTCATGCTGAACGCAGTTTTAAAATATTAGGCGTGTGAAATGTCTCGGTATCGTTTTCCTAGTCAACAAATGATTCTCCATGTCTTTAGCTACTGATGTCTTCTCTCTATATTTTTATACGGGTGATTCTCCAGGGCGTATGACATTTTTTCAAACCTCCGTTGCCAGGGTTATATATATTATTCCGTTCCTCCCAGTTCACAGCATTGGCCTTTGTAACAAGCGCTTTAACAGTAACAGCTCTGGTTTTGTGTACCATTCTTTCCAATCTCTCTCTCACACACACACACACTTATTTTCGACGACTGTTCTTGTTTGCAGATGTTGCATATCCGTATTATATTTACATACGGGTGATTCTCCAGGGCATATGACATCTTCTCAAATCTCCGTTGCCAGGGCAGGTTCGTATACACAGTATTCTGTTCCTTCCAGTTCACAGCATTGGCTTCTGTAACAAGCGTTTTAACGGTAGAAGCTCTGGTGGTTTTGTTACCATTCTTTCCAAAGTCTCTCTCTCTCTCTCTCTCTCTCTCTCTCTCTCTCTCTCTCTCTCTCTCTCTCTCTCTCTCTCTCTCTCTCTCTCTCTCTCTCTCTCTCTCTCTCTCTCTCTCTCTCTCTCTCTCTCTCTCTCTCTCTCTCTCTCTCTCTCTCTCTCTCTCTCTCTCTCTCTCTCTCTCTCTCTCTCTCTCTCTCTCTCTCTCTCTCTCTCTCTCTCTCTCTCTCTCTCTCTCTCTCTCTCTCTCTCTCTCTCTCTCTCTCTCTCTCTCTCTCTCTCTCTCTCTCTCTCTCTCTCTCTCTCTCTCTCTCTCTCTCTCTCTCTCTCTCTCTCTCTCTCTCTCTCTCTCTCTCTCTCTCTCTCTCTCTCTCTCTCTCTCACATTTATTTTCGACCACTGTTCTTGTTTGCAGATGTTGCATATCCATATTTTGTACATACTCCTAGGATTTTGCATGGGGTTCTGATGCAGGTGAATTTGAAAGGACTAGCAGTTTCATTCGCGGACAGCCATGCTGAAAGATCACGAGCAGTTTGCCTCTTTTAAAAAGGAACAGGTCTCTCATTCTTATTTGTGTAATTTGTTACAAGTGTGCAATTTGCGCCCCCGTTTATGGAAACTAGTCGAAGTACTGCTTTTAGAGAAAGAAAATAAAATAAAAACAGTTCTATGATATATTGCCACTAATATATGTTTTATATCGAATTCATATTATCGTGAGCGCCCTGAGATAGTGAGAAAATTAGGAGTGTACACAGTGAAAAACGGTATTGTCCTTCAAATATGTGAAGTCGTGGAGGTTTTACAGGTTGGAAGGGAGAAATAAGAATAACGTGAGAGGCAGAGACTGCTCTTCCAATATCTGCTCAGTCGTAGTAGGAGCATAGTAAGCAGGAAGAGAACTCCGTTGCTGAGGTCCAATGTTTTAAAACGCTTTTGATTGAGATCATAGTTCATATAGCCCAATCGCTGCTTGAGTCAAAGGCTTGGGTTTGAGCCAGTGTATCGCATTTGTTCTGTGTTCTCTTGATTTTATCTAGAGCTTCTTCTGTAGTTGTTCGATCCACCAATACTCTTAGCTGCGATCGCCACGCTTCTCCGTTTCACTCTATCCTGCATTTCCTTCTGTAATTCTAGAAATTTCAGTTCTTCAAGTCTTTTAGTTTTAAGTACCATCCTTTTCTACCATGGTCGTCTTCCAGCATCTTAGCTGAAAAGCACCATCCTCATTCATTCCACTGTATCCTTCTTTTTGTTCTTGCAGTCCAGGGTTTCTTTTTCTCAGAGGGTTTTTGATACATTATCATTATCTGTTTCACTATATCTCGCGCTTTCTTCTCTAATGTGGAATTTCTAATTCATCTAGAGTCTAACTACAAACACTATCCTCTTCCACTCTACTCAATCCTGAAGTTTCTCCTTCCAGTCTAGGATTCTTAAATCTCTCAGGCTCTTATCTACAAACACCATCGTCTTCCTTTCTGCTCTATCCTGAACTTTCTGGTATAGGCTTCTTAATTCTTCCTGCCTCCTATTTACAAACACCATCCTCACCCTTTCCACTCTATCGTGAACTTTCTCCTTCCAATCTAGTATTTTTAATTCTTCCAGGCTCATATCTACAACCACAATCCTCTTCCATTCGACTCTGTCCTGAACTTTCTTCATCCAGTCTAAGATTCTTAAATTTTTCATACTCGTATTTACAAGCACTATCCTTTTCCATTCCTCTGTATCTTGAACTTTCTCTCCCCAGTCTATGATTTATATTCTTCAATGCTGTTATTTACAAGCACTATCCCCTTCCATTGCACTCTATTCAGAATTTCTTTTTCTTCCAGTCTATGATTCCTATTTCTCCATGCTCTAATCTACCAGCATCATCCTCTTCCATTCCACTCTATTCGGAACTTTCTTCTTCCACTCTTGGATTCCTAATTCTTACCAGCTCTTATCTACAAGTACCACCCTCACTCATTCTACTTCTTCGTGTACGCCCTCCTTTCAGTTTAGGATTTTTAATGCTTCCAAATCTTTTTGAACATTATCTTCCTAACGTGTTCGTGGTTTTCCTTTATGTTGCCATCGATCATATCATCTCCTATACGTTTCATGTGTCATAATAATCTAAATGGGTATGATTTCATTTCATCAGTTGCTAATAGGGATGCATTCATACACTGCTGGACAGTTGCTAAAGACGGATCATAAACGGCTATATAGCGCATAAAAAAGTAAGTGTGGTTGGATGCCAAGTAAAATAAAATAATGTCAGAATGCCGGGACATTACAAGAAAGACAATTTATTGTGCTCTGAAATCCAAAAGGCTTTGGAACGTGTTCAAGGGACAAACAGGCCATTTTGTGCAGAATACGTAAACGTGAAAAAAATGCAATTACCGTCCGCAGGCGTTCCGGCGTAAGATGTCAATACGGGATATGGCCACCATGGAGGGCGATGCAAGATTCCACACGTCGTGTCATGCTTTGCGCAACATTATCAAGCAGCTGTTGGGGTAATTTATCCCATTCCTCTGTCAGTGCACGAATGAGGCCGTCCTTGTTTATTGGAGGGCATTGGCGACCAGCAAGACTCCTCCCCAAAGCATCCCACACATTTTCAATGGGATTCAGATCTGGAGAACGTGCTGGCCATACGAGGCGTTGAATATTCTCGCTCTCAAGACACTCCTGGACAGCGACTGTTCGATGCCATGTTGCGTTGTCGTCCATGAAAATGAATCTATCACCGACAGCACCACGGAACGTGCGAACATGAGGTAGCAGAACATCATTAATGTATCGTTGGCCAGTCATAGTCGCAGTTGGAAGCACATTGAGGGACGTACGGCCAGTGATCATGATGCCAGCCCATACCATGACACTACATGTCGGATATCGGTCCCTTTCCTGTATGTTTGCTGGACAATATGCAGTACCACTATCACGCCAGATCAGTTGTCGTCGACAATCAGACGATAGACTGTATCTACTCTCATCTGAGAAGAGGACAGCAGACCAGTCGTTATCAGTCCAATTGCGATGTTGATGGCACCATTGCAAACGGGCGGTACGGTGACATCTGGGCAATGGGATGCACACAACAGGACGGCGGGCGTACAGTCCTCGTTCATGCAAACGTCTGGCGACAGTTTTTCGGGAGATCCGCTTGCCAGTAGCAGCCATAAACTGATTTGCTACCTCACTAGCTGTGCTGCGCCGGTGTCTTTTTGTTGATAGCACTATGTATCGATCTTCTGCAGGTGTCGTACTGCGAAAACGACCTCCCCTGTGACGTTTGGTACACTCTCCATTTGTTTGAAGTGATTTCCAAAGCCTTGAAACAACACTGTGGCTGACGTCGAACTCCCTGGCAACATCTGTTATTTTTCGCCCTTCTTCAATCTTGCCAATAATACGGCCACGCGTAAAATCATCTAGGTGATGTCGGGAAGACATACTGAAAATTGCAAGTTCGTCAATTGATTCTTTCCTTTTCAACCTTGCGTTTGAACAACAACGGTCAGCGACTGCTTATAGCCCATTGAGTTGCTCACGGTGGTCGTTAAACCTCCAATCAAAAAAAAAAAAAACGGTCAATACGCGTCAAATCCTTTATATCTCATATCAGCGCTATGACGTCACGAACAAGTTCGGCAATCCAAAATTTGCATACGCACAACACGTCTTACTGTATCCCGCACTTATGCTAATTTCCACATTTTCCTGCCTTCCATTTTATGGTTGCTATCGTTGCTATTGTCATCCTTCCTTAGCAATTGTCCGGCAGTGTATGACAAATTTCCTTATTGTATCCGTGTCTCCATTCACTTGCTTTCTGTTATAGACATAGATATTCTTCTAAGAATCCTATTTTAAAAAAAGGTTTTTTAATCATCGTTTATTTTGTTCCAAGCGTCATAATGGTATGATGGCTCTATATATAATTTCTGTTTTAATTCTCTTTAGAAGGCTCTGCTTGAACATAAATGAAGTGCTAGAATTTAAGTCTGATTTGCTTTTTGAATTCTCGCCCGTCCCTGCAATAAGTATCCCTAAATTAGGGCGGGCGAATACGATCATGTAGAATCATTATACCACTGCATATCCATAGTAAATCTCACCGAGATTACCCAGGGGTGGATTTCCAAGTAGGCCCACCAAGCGCGTCTAGAGCCCCCGAGCGTGAGGGGCCCCGCAAATGTATAATTGGATTGCCAGTTTTGTTTTGGTTTTCACGGACCGAAACAAATCAATCCTTAAAGCGGCCACTTTATTTCTATTATCAATTGATATTTTGCTTTCTCGTATTACTGACATATTCTTTCTTCGGAACCTGAGGAACAGACTTGGAGTTGAGAAGGTACATGAGTTCTCCACCCGACTCACCAAAAAGTTCTTCAAGAAAGCGGAAGCCCACCCTAATGAATTTGTTAGGATGCGGTTGACTACGATCCCAGCGAATTCCTTAGGCCCGTTTTACACACGCGAATTTTTTCTGCCGAAGCAATAAAACCGTCCCGCAGCGCAGTTTTTGGCTAGCTTTCACACAAGCTGTTTCATTGCTAGAACGGAGGAAAAAGTGCCTGAAGGATGAGGGGGAACTATCGGTGGTTCTTTGTTCAACAGCACTTTGTTCCTCACCCCCTCTCACAGGAGGGATTGTTTTATTGCACTAGCGGACGATCGGCTGGCCGCCTGTGTGAACATCTTGCCTTACAGCTACGTTTCTCTTAATTTGGACGATATTTTCGTAGACCAGTTTGTAGCGAACCGCTCTGAAGCTGAGCGGCTACCGCGTCGGAATTTCTACCGCTTTCGCGGATCAGAAAGTATCGGTATAATTCTATAGCCCGCTTTAAAACGAGCGGTAAGACAGCCGGGAGATTTATTGCTTCGACGGAAAAACTCCGCCTGTGTGAAACGGGCCTTAGGTATCCTAGAACTAAGACGGCGATAGTTGTCCCTCCCTGACAGGGACTTGGGGGAAGTGCAGCATTGTTGATGAGCACTGTTTCCTGAGCTGTGGAGGCCTTGGATCAAACGAAGGATTGGATCGGATGGAGAGTGTGTGAACATTGGTAGGTGTTAAACAGACCACCACCCCTTTTTTCAGGTTGGCGTTGAGATGGTGAGTACTGATTGCTGCTCCGGATCCGAATGTGGTTTCTGTGAGTTTCAGTTCCCCCCGGGGGCATCGGCGGCTGGGTGGTGCGGTTCGCTGAGATGGATGCTTAGGTGCTTGGTTCCCTCTCCCCCCCCTCCCCCTCCCGTCCTCTCTCTCCCTTTATGCCCCGGACTGATGTCACGGTTCACTCGAAAGATAAGCCCTCTTTTTCCTTCCACTTATTTTTCTGTTTATCTTTCGTATCGAGTTCACTTACTCAGATCTCTTAGCTTCCTATTTCTAAGGGCAGTTTTAGACCTGGGATCAGACACTCCCTTCCTGAAACTTGTATTTTTTCTTGCTGTTATTGATACACCAAATTTTCGAGTTCTTATCGATTCACTTGTTGAAAGGAAGAGTTAAAATAATATAGCCTTCCTTTTAGTTGAATAGTTTCTTCACAACAGAACTGTATGGGATATTTATTTACCAAACTTAATATCCTTGGATTTCCTATTAGCTGCAAAAATAATTTTTGAAATATCACTAAAAACAAAAACGTTTGGTGTGCACGGACAAAGTGGTTACGTTAGTACTGCTTCTTACAAAACGTTCTAATAATAGAAAGACAGAATGGCATTTAAAAAAAGTGAAGACTTTTATCTTGACTTTATTTTTTTTTAATGTGACGGATGACAGTTTCTGATGCAATAAGAAGGGGTGGAGAAGGGTGCTGAATCTTTTAGCGCCTAGGGCCCCAAAAGATCTAAAGTAGCCTCTGAGATTACCGTATACATAATCCATCAGTCAAAGAAATATAACCACCCCTGATTAAGAAGGAACCGTAACCAACAGCCAGATGGCGAGCGTAACAACATATGTAAATCATGGAAGGCATTGAAAATGGCACAAGCCGCCCCGGTGGCGCAGTGGTCTAAGGCGCTGGCCTCTGATCGTTAGTCCGTAAGGGGTCCGGGTTCGAATCCCGGTGAGGCATGGATGTTGTGTTTGTCTTACGGCACTGGCTCTCTCCCTTCCCTGGAACCAGTGACCCTAAATTAGGGACGGGCGACTGCTTATAGCCCATTGAGTTGCTCACGGTGGTCGTTAAACCTCCAATCAAAAAAAAAAAAATGGCACACCGTTTCGCGTGAAAACGGGGAAGGACGCGACCTAACAGAGTTTGAAAAAGCAATGGTTGTTGGCTACCGACTGAAGGGTGGTAGCATTTCAGGAAACGGCCGATATTGTGAGCAGTCAACATGGGGCAGTTGTGTTCCAGGAGTGGAAGGAAACCGGCAAGACCTGCAGTAATCAGGGTAAAAATGGACGCCCTCTGTGCATTGGCCAGCGACGGCTATCCCTTCTAGTACGATCCAACATACGGGCCACAGTGAAACAACTGGCCAGTGCATTTAATGCAGGCACAACGAGGAGCGTATCGCAGACCACAGTCCAACGAACTCTGGTGTATATGGGTCTCTGGAGCTGCCGTCCATTCAAGGTACCCATGCTGACGCCGAGACATCGACAGTTACGGCGCTAATGTGCATCTGGGTGTAGGCAGTGGACCATCGAACAGTTGCCTTTTCAGACGAATCACGTTTTCTGCATTATCGTGTGGATGCTCGATGGAGAGTGTGGCAAAGCACTGCTGACAGAAATCATCCGGATGACTCTTGATGAGATGATCTGCTAGAAACTCTGATGTTTGCATGCTATAGCATCCCCCCAGAAACGTTCAGAAGCCTCATTGAATCGATGATACGCCGTATATTTCCGGTATTGTGGGGGCACGAGGAAATCATACCTCATACTAACAGGTGGTCGTTTTTTTGTTTTTGTTTTTTTTGTTTTTGTTTTTCCTGGACTGTGTATTCAGCTGTCATCTCCCTAAGATTTAATATTGAAGATTTTCAAAGCTTAAGCGAATGTAATGTCATTCTGGCTTGTTGTAAGAAGAATACCAAGCATGCTACGATGTCATATTCTTTGGAAAAATCGTTAAACGAGGGAAGAGGATGTAAACGTCAACTGGCTTGCTTCAGCCGAAAAATATAATTATTTCACTTTTTATTTCAGGAGAAATTTTATTTTTCGTCATTGGCAACACACACACACACACACACACACACACACACACACACACACACACACACACACAAAGCAATAAACATGCTTTTATTCTCTGTTCGAGTATTTTATTTTTGTTTTTTTCATCGTCAGAACGAATAAAAATAATTGGAAATAGCATAACTTCATTCAGGAAAGTGCATTAAAACAAGAGTTGGAGTGAGCAATCTCAATCTTGAGAATTTTTACTTTCATTTAAAAAAAAACAAAAAAAAAGCCGCTTTTGTATCACAGCTGTCGTTAAGACTGGGGAAATGTGTTTTTATGTCGATGGCAATTATTTCGCGTGCTTTCATGTTTGATGCTTTTTTTTTTTTTTACGTGGTTTCATTTCCAGTTTTTAACTAATAAATAAGGAGTATGTTCATGTAAAGAAGTTTTGTTACATATGAGGTATTTAATATCAGATTTTGCGAATAGTACATGGTGATTACAATTTTTTCAGATTGCTAGGAGAGAGATTCACTTTTTTTTTTTTTCTTTCTAAATGATTTCAACGTGCGCTTTTCTTGTAGCGCGACAGTCATTCATTGAAACAGTATTGTAAATCGTCCCAAACATTCTTCAGCAGGTCCAAATAAATTTCTGCAATTGCTTTTTGTGATGTGAACATTTAAGTCGTCAATAGTTGTGGGCAATGGGGGGGACTTCAGCTATATATTTATGAAGCTCCAAAAATGTCGCCGCGGGTGTCGGCCATTTCCATTGAAATCTGGTTAATCCACTTGAAAGCTCGTGGGGCCAATTAGTCGCCACTCAGGAGATATGCGGCGTGGCTTTGTTTTCTTCAAAGATGACGTCTTGGTACAGGAAAAGAATCTTTACTAACGGGTGTAGGTGGTTTGCGAGAATGTTCACGTAACTTCTTTGTTTGAGTATGTATAATAGGGCCAGTGATTAGGGCCAGTGCTATCAGAGAAACACAACACCCGACGACCACTGTGAGCAACTCGATGTACTACAACGGCCGTTTCATAAAAACTGAGAGTAAAATCACACAAAATGAAGAAATATAGGTACAACAAGATATATGTTATTCTTTCTTGAAGTGTCTTCCCTCGGATGATATGCAACGGCCCCATCGTTCAGTCCACTTTTCAAAGCATGCTGCAAAGGCATATTCTGCAAGTTGCTTTAGCGACCCCTGATGTACAGCTTGAATAACGTCAGCATCTGTGTTGAATGTTGCGCCACGGAAATTCTCTTTCATTGTTGGAAACAACCAGAAATCTCACGGGGAGAGATCAGGACTGTAGACAAGCTGTGGCATGATTTCAATACTGCATTTCGTAAGAAACTGTGGTACACAAGCAGCCACATGTGGGCGGGTGTTATCATGGTGTAGGGTCCACTTACCCACCAGGTCTGGTACCTTAACGATATGTGTCGCTTCAAGATTGAAATGTAATAATCAGCATTGACAGTAATTTGTGGAGGAACGACATGCTGGTAGACTACACCTTTATAATAAAAGAAAATTATCATCATCACCTCCCCAGTTGATGTGGTTTGGCGGGCTTTTTTGGGGAGGAGGCGAGTCTGTGTGTTTCCAGACACTTGTTGCGCGCTTCGTGAGGGAGAGGAAATAGTGAACCCATGTTTCATCGGCAGTTATTACTGTGTCTAGAAAGTCTGGATCCTTTGAAATAATTTATTTCCACTTATGACACACCTGAACTCTGGCTAACAATTGTTCTCTGATCAGTTGATGAGGTGCCCATCTGGAACACACATGATGCAGCAGTGATTTGTCGCGTTGAATGCGGAATGCCGACGTTTTTGAAATATTTGTCGACGCCGCTATGTCTTCACATGTCATTCGTCGATCTTCTTGCAGGATTGCCCAAACAGTGTAAACAATACGCTCCATAACAACACTTTCAGGTCGACAAGGCTTAGGAGCGAGTTCCGCCGACAAACGCCCTTTTTTGAAATCATGGTGTCATAAAAAAAACGTTGACTCACTCAAACATTTATCTTTGTAAGCTTTTTTCATTAAATCAACTGTTTCTGGAGCCGTTTTACCCAAACGATAGCGAAATTTTATCACACAACGCATTTCACTTCTTAACTCTGAATCACTCACCTCCATAGCTGTATGGCGAAATGCAGACGTACCTTAAACAACTGCGCAATAACAAAACCCGAATCGTCTGCTACGGCTAATAACTGTTGCCATAGACACTTCCTTAATTCAGTTACTCGTCTGCGTGGTTATTCTTCCTCTTCGCACTGTTGCCAACTCAAAAATTTTACTCTCAGTTTTTATGGAACAGCCTTTGTATATAAGCTGTCGCCTGCCCCTAATTTAGGGCCACTGGCCTCAGGGGAGGCAGAGTGCCAGTGCCATCAGAGAAACGCAGCACCCATACCTCACTGGGATTGGAACCCAGACCCTTCTCGGTTGAATGGTCATAAGCCAGTGCTTAAACTACAGCGCCACCGAGACTTCGGCTGTGATGGACCCCGAAGGAAGTCCATGTAAACTAACCTTAGTCTATTTTTTAAACTAACCTCAATCTACACTGCTGGCCACACAAAATGCAACACCAAGAAGGAAGCATCCGATTGGCCTGAAATTCGCAGCATGCGTCGCCCGCGATAGGACATGCAAATCATGTGCGTGCGGCACGCCACCGAGAAGCACTATAAGAAGGGTGCACAGAAGGCGGGGTGTAAGTAGTGGAAGTGTGTTGTGCTGCCGGACCTGTGCGTGGGAAGCTTCCTGGTGCCTCGTCGCAGAATACGGCAGTCATTCCAACCCATTTCGGAGTTCGACAGAGGGCGAATAGTGGCTTATCGCGACAGCGGTTTATCGTGCCGAGACATCGGCGCCCTAGTGGGACGACATCCAGCCACAGTGAGGCGAGTATGGATTCGGTGGGTGCTGGAGGGACGGATGGAACGACGTGAGCGATTGCCGCAGGCGCGGCACACCACCGAACGAGAGGACCGGCATGTTGTGCGGCGGGCATTGACGGCTCGCACCGCCACATCACGAACGTTAGCGCAGGAATTAGGGTGTGTTGCGCAACAACCTGTGTCAGCACGTACCGTTCGACGTCGTCTGCAGGAGCGGGGACTTGTCGCACGGCGCCCATTGCTCCGATTACCATTGGCGTTACACCATCGGCGAGTGCGGCGGCAGTGGGCCGTTGAACGCCGCACCTGGACTACGGAATGGCACGACATTGTCTTCTCCGACGAATCCCGCTTCTGCCTGCAACACCACGATGGTCGGATTCGCGTGTGGCGGCACCACGGCGAGAGACTGTATGACGCCTGTATTATGCATCGCCATTCCAGTCCGTCGCCTGGCGTTATGGTTTGGGGCGCAATTGGATATGACACCCGCACCCCTCTGGTACGCATCGCCAGTACACTCAACAGCCACCGCTACATCTCCGACGTTTTGGAGCCTGTAGTCCTCCCTTACCTGCAGGACCTGCCAGCTGCCACGTTTCAACAGGACAATGCGCGCCCGCACGTGGCACGCATCGTGCAACAATTATTTACGGCCCACCAGGTGTCACTGCTGCCGTGGCCCGCCTGTTCTCCCGATATGTCGCCCATCGAACACGTCTGGTCGCTGATCGACAACAGAGTGGCCCAGCAAGCACCACCCGCGGCTACGCCTGATGAACTGTGACAACGTGTGGAAGCAGCCTGGACCGACATACTCCAAGCCCATATCCAAAGCCTCTTTCGTTCGATGGCGCGGCGTGTAGCGGCCGTTATTGCCAGCCATGGGGGCCACACGAACTATCGATGTCTGCGTGTTCCGCACGTCGCAGGGGCCTGTAAGCTTAATCGTTTCATCTTTGTATCTGTTGTTATGTGACCAGTAAATCTGGCTTTGCTATATCGTGTCCTTCTTGGAGTTGCATTTTGGATGGCCAGCAGTGTATATGTCCCTAACTTGGCAAGCTGGGTCTATAGCTTCGTTGTTTACGTCACGCCCTCCCCTCCACCCCTCTTCCATCGGCGTGATAGGGTCGAAACCGTGATTCGTCAAACAAGATGGCTCGTTTCCAGTTCTCCGCACCCCAGTTGCACGAGGCCTTTGTAAACTGCAACCTAATCTTTCGGAGCGTTCGAGTTTACAAGGGGGCACGTTGTGGACGTCCACTGCCATAGCCTTTTTTTTTTTTATTATTATTATTTTGATGCTTAAGCTTGAGGACGCGCCCTCTTTAAATTTTGACGCTATCTGTCGCGCGGTAGTAGTGCGATTCCTTGTAACGATGCAAAAGAGTCTGCGCTCACCTCGAGAGTCACTTACACGTTTACAGCCACATTTCTTCCGTTGGTTGGAAGTTTTGACGTATTTCATGTAATCTTGGTATATACAAGTGCAACTGTCTGCAGAGTTGGAAACCCGTCAAAAATCATCATCATAGTCATTGTCAATCATTATCTGTCCACTTTTGGATGAAGGCCTCCCCAAGTTTCTTCAATAGTGGAATGTGTTGGACCAGTATCCTCCATCCACTCATCTCGTACGTGGTCTTCTTCTTGGTCTTTTCCTGTCCCTTGGAATCCAGTCTAAAATTTCGGTTGCATCGATGGTTCTTTCTCATGGCAAATGTCTAACACATTGCCATTTCAGGGATTTTTACCTTGATCATGATGCTTTTCACTCTTGTCAATTTCCTTATCCACCAGTTCCTCTTTTTATCTTTCTTGGTTACACCAAGCATGCATCTCTCTATGCTGCTTTCCGTTGTCTGCAGTCTTTGTACGTCTTTTTTACCTAAGATCTATGTCTGTGCCCCATACGTTAGCACTGGAAGGATGCATTGATTAAACACTTCTCTTTTAAGGCATACTGGCACATTGCTCTAAAAATTGTACAGTTTCTTCTAAAAACGCCAATTAATTTTTCATCAGTGTGATCCTCGCTTGATATCTGCTGCCCAAGGTAAATGTAGAAATCGGTTATCTCCAGATTTCCCCCATCAAACGATAAATCTTCATTCCCAGTGAAAGCATTGTTCTTCAGTTTTGTCTTCTGAAAGTTCATTTTTAATTACATTTCTTTACCCTTCTCAGCTAGTTCCTGGATCACACTCTGCTGCTTTGAAGTATTGTTTCAAAGACCTCTGAAAGGTTCTTTGAAATATTTTTTTCTGTTCAAAAATAAAACGGAAATAAAACCGGGTCGAAATCGGGTCAGGAACACCTTGACCGGACCCGTTTGACGCGCATGGGATTGTCGACCCGCTGACCCGTTCCCATCTCTGGCTGTCTGATGTGAAAATCTCAACAGTTCAGCAGCTTTCTCGAACTAGTATCTGGCCACAGTTTAACTCACTTACGTCGCTGCCTTTGCCCATGATTACTTTCCCGTGACTAGTTCTGAATTAGTAGAGACCTGTTATATTAAAAGACATTGCTAATTTCAGCGTCCCACGTGACTTGACGCTATGCTTCTGCTTTGCATATTGCAATCAGGGTGTATATAATAATTTGGCCATTCAGTGATGTTTTTCCTCTGTGAAATCATTAATTCATTGTCCCCTGTTATAGTTCATCTCAGGAAATTGTTTTCTCAACTGTGCTACAGTATGTCTAACGCAGGTCATCAGTGTCTTACTCGTTATACACTGCTGGCCACCCAAAATGCAACACCAAGAAGGACACGAGATAGCAAAGTCAGATTTACTGGACACATAACAACAGATACAAAGATGAAACGATTAAGCTTACAGGCCCGTGTGACTTTCGGAACACGCAAACATCAATAGTTCGTGTGGCCCCCAAGGTTGGCAATAACGGCAGCTACACGCCGCGGCATCGAACGAATGAGGCTTTGAATGTGGGGTATGTCGGTTCAGGCTGCTTCCACACGTTGCCACAGTTTATCAGGCGTAGCCGCGGGTGGTGCTTGCCGGGCCACTCGGTTGCCGATCAGCGACCAGACGTGTTCGATGGGCGACATATCGGGAGAACAGGCGGGCCACGGCAGCAGTGACACCTGGTGGGCCGTGAAGAATTGTTGCACGATACGTGCCACGTGCGGGCGCGCATTGTCCTGTTGAAACGTGGACGCTGGCAGGTCCTGCAGGTAAGGGAGGAGAACAGGCTCCAAAATAGTCGGAGATGGTGCGGTGGCTGTTGAGTGTACCGGCGATGCGTACCAGAGGGGTGCGGGTGTCATATTCAATTGCGCCCCAAACCATAACGCCAAGCGACGGACCGTTATGGCGATGCATAATGCAGACGTTATACAGTCTCTCGCCGCGGTTCCGCCACACGCAGATCCGACCATCGTGGTGTTGCAGGCAGAAGCGGGTATTCGTCGGAGAAGACAATGTCGTGCCATTCCGTAGTCCAGGTGTGGCGTTCAACGGCCCACTGCCGCCGCACTCGCCGATGGTGTAACGTCAATGGTAATCGGAGCGATGAGCGCCGTGCGACAAATCCCCGCTCCTGACGATGACGTCGAACGGTACGTGCTGACACATGCTGTTGCGCAACACACCCTAATTCCTGCGCTAATTTTCGTGATGTGGCGGTGCGAGCCGTCAATGCCCGCCGCACAACATGCCGGTTCTCTCTGTCGGTGGAGTGCAGCGGCTGCGGCAATCGCTCACGTCTGTCCGTCCGTCCCTCCTGCACCCACCGAATCCATACTCGCCTCACTGTGGCTGGATGTTGTCCTACACGGGCGCCGATGTCTCGGTACGATAAACCGCTGTCGCGATAAGCCACTATTCGTCCTCTGTCGAACTCCGAAACGTGCTGGAATGACTGCCGTATTCTGCGACGAGGCACCAGGAAGCTTCCCACGCACAGGTCCGGCAGCACAACACACTTCCACTACTTACACCCCGCCTTGTGTGCACCCTTCTTATAGTGCTTCTTGGTGGCGTGCCGGGCCCGAATTTCAGGCCAATCGGATGCTTCCTTCTTGGTGTTGCATTTTGGGTGGCCAGCATTGTAGTTAAACTGTGTTGTTTGCTTCCGTTAATGATGACTTTCAGAGTATCCGTTCTTAAGTAGTAGTTTGCCGCCCAGTTGGCGTAATGCTCTATAAGCGCTAAGCTTCTGACCATTTGTCCGAGTGGGAAAACACAAATTTATCCGCCACGCCCTCTCACTTCGGAGTAAGTTGCTCTCCCAACTAAGCTACACGAACAGAATGTATCGCTGCAGACTTAACATCTTGATACGTGTTTTACCTCTGTAGTACGTCAGATCATCTCCCTCTCTCTCTTTTTTTTTTTTTAAGCGAAGAAGGAATTTTCATGAATTTTTATGTGAAACAAACATCACACATTTTTCGAAGAATCCAACGGCTAGTAAATCCATTTTTACGTTCGCGCGCCCGTGTGGAAACACAAATTTGTGAGTGACAGAGATCAAACCGCGCCCCCTTACTCTACAGTAGGTTGCTCACCCAACTAAGCTACCCGGACAGAATGTATCACTGCAAATTTGTCGTCTTGATACGTGCAGAGATGGAAACGGGTCACGGGTCGACAATTTCTTGCGGGTCAAACGGATCGGGTCAAGGTGTTTCTGACCCGATTTCAACCCGGTTTTATTTCAGTTTTATTTTTGAAAAGAAAAAGGAAATATTTCAAAGAAAAATGCCTACTTGGAATTTTGTCCTCGATACTAGTGACAACGGAGTGAAAAATGATTTGTCATGCAAAAATATTGTCGTTTCTTTCTTAAAGAAAGATTTCCACCGACCCACCCAAGCTGGACACACTGACACTATATAATAAAACGATACTTCCTTGGCGTTTGTCTTCAGTGCGATTGTGCGGAGCAAAGTACAGGCAAACGCTTGTCGCGTGCTTCTCTGGTGATTCACTCTCTCACACCCCGCGTGTCACATTGTAAGACTCAGAGTTACTTTTCAAATCGCATCTTTTACATTGAGCATGCTGAGGTTTTCGTTTGACGTGGTAACATCTCGTTCGCATTGCATATCGTGTTGGAATTAATACCTTATTGGTTAATATGGAGGAATTTAATATTAAGGTGGTGCCACCTAAAATCTCTGCCTTATGTTTCCAATGGTAAAACTTCTGTACATATTTTCTTTGCAATTAGCCTATTACCAAGGATGAAAATTTGCACATCGATAAAACTAACTTTAAGTTATAGAATGGGATACTTAATACTTGCTAAAACATAACCATAATTATATTAAAAATCAATCATTTTTCACTGAGTAATCTTCAGACCTGTTAATAGATGGCGCGACCTGTACATTGATGACGTCAGCAGAAAAAAATTGGATTGCCTAATTATGGTTATGTTTTAGCAAGTATTAAGTATCCCATGCTATAACTTGAAGTTCGTTTTATCGATGTGCGAATTTTCATCCTTGGGAATACATTTATTGCGAAGAACATATGTACAGAAGTTTTACCATTAGAAACATAAGGCAAAGATTTTAGGTGGAACCGCCTTAAGGAAATTGAAAAAGGCGTGGATGCCAACAAACACGTACTTGTTGAAAACAGAAAGGAAAAGAGTGAATGCTGGAAGTTGTTTAGTCTCATTAAGGAACCACAAAATGTTTCACAGCAATTCCAATTTTCACAAGCTTGTGATAAGTTGAAAGTTTCCAAAATGTGAATGTTGATTTCATGAGTGTCCCTTCTTTCTGAGGGGCAATGATGAAATCAAAATCCACATTTTGGAAACTTTCAACTCATCAGAAGCTTGTGAAAATCGATGTTG
Organism: Macrothele yani; assembly: GCA_039090855.1. NCBI lineage: Eukaryota > Metazoa > Arthropoda > Arachnida > Araneae > Macrothelidae > Macrothele > Macrothele yani. Next base: position 152,909,134 of record CM077027.1, on the reverse strand, counting down.
CGGTGAAACACATTCTGAAGCTTCATATTTTATCAAGAAAAAACTAAAATTAAAGTTACAAGTTACTTAATTCAAAAATGTTATCTGTAACGCCATCAGAATTAAGTAGAACAGCCTGAACATTACTCTGGAAGGACCTTTTGACTCTTGTAGATGTGTTTGAAAGCATGTGGCCGCCCCGATGGCGCAGTGGTCTAAACGATGGCTTCTGGTCATTCGTCGGAGGTGGGTCCGTGTTCGAATCCGTGAGGCATGGATGTTGTGTTTGTCTTACGGCTCTGGTTCTCTCCCTTCCCTGGAACCAGTGGCCCTCAATTAAGGAGAGACAACTGCTTGTACTCCATTGAGTTGCTCGTGGTGGTTGTTAAAACCCACAAAAAAAAAAAAAAAAAAAAAAAAAAAAAGACATGTGTAAAACATTTAGGTTATGTCTTGCAAATGAAGGACGACATTTTTAATACTTCCTGTAAGTGAGTTAACCCGTAATACATCTGTTCGATTTGTACAATAGTGTGCAAAAATTAAGGACGAAGAAGAGAAATTAGCATAACAGCGGAACGAGCAGGCAGAACGGACCGAAAGACCACTCAGGAGATAGACTAGAGTCCGGTACGGTAGGGCATGCGCATATATGCAGCATGACGTGGGGGGGGGGGGGGTCGGAAGGGTATAAAGCACACGGGCGGTGTACGCTCAGCAATTCGGTGAAAGCTATTGCACAGTGTACATCGCTTTGAACGACGTCGAGTTGCTGCCACCGTGCGATATGGCCAACAGGCAATCCAGTAGACGACATCTGGATGACTTTACCCGAGGTCGCGTCATTGGGAAGTTGGAAGAAGGTCGAAGTGTGACTACTGTGGCCGAGGAGTTCGGGATTGTTCACAGCATCGTTTCATGAGCTTGGAGAGCAATTCAAACGACAGGAACAGCTGTCCGAGAGTTTAGCAGTGGTCGTCCACGAGCAACCGTGGCGGCGGACGACCGGTATATTGTCATTCAGGCGAGAAGAGACAGACTGCAGACAGCGGGAAAAATCGCAAGGCACATGCAACAGACAACTGGACGTCCGTTATCGCGTTTTACCGTGGCCAGGAGGCTGCACAAAGGTGGTCTATTTGCACGACTACCAGTACTGTGTGTGCGATTAACGCCTCCTCATCGGATACGGCGGTTTCTGTGGTGCAAGGAACACAAGAACTAGACACATCAGCAAATGGGGTCGAGTTCTCTTTACGGATGAGAGCCGATTTAGTCTGACGAGCGATTCTGGGCGTATACACATCTGGAGAGAGCAGACAACACGCAATCACACCTCCAACATCATCGAAAGAGACCGGTTTGGAGGTGGCGGAGTTCTCGTTTGGAGCGGTATCATGCTTGGCAGCCGTACTGACCTCCACATCTCCCAAGGAGGTTCAGTCACTGGTGTCTGTTATTGTACCGAGGTTCTCCTGCCTCACGTGCGTCTGTTTAGAGGTGCTGTGGGTCCTGAGTTCCTCTTCATGGACGACAACGCTACACCTCATCGTACAGTGGCTGTCGCAGAGCTGTTGGAGAATGAAGATATTGAACGCATGGATTAGCCCACAAGGTCCCCGGACCTAAATCCAATCGAACACGTGTGGGACCTTCTCTGGAGACGCTTGGCAGCACGTCCCCAGCCGCCAGCAACGATTCCGGAGCTGCGATTGGCGCTACAAGAGGAATGGGCCGCGATGCCTCAACAGCTCCTTGACAACCTCGTTCTCAGAATGGACAGACGTTGTAAATCCTGCAACGCAGTCAGGGGTGATCATATCCCCAACTAAAGACTGGAATTTTCTTGGCAGCAGCCTGTCGCATGGACGTTTCTGTTTTCTGTCCAGTTGTGCTCGAAGCTACCTTTTCAATAAAGTGCCTTTGTATCCTTTGGATTCCTTGTTTGGACGGTTTTGCTCACTTGTCCCATACTCTTACATCTTGGGGATCTTATGGTATGATTTGGGTCGATGTGGAGCACTTCTGCACGACGCTACATTCGAAAAACCGTCTCGTTCTTAATTTTTGCACACCAGTGTATATAACCTACGACATCCACTGCGGAGAGATTTTTTGAAAGCCCTATATCAGCCCCTGTATCATATACCATATATAATTATGTATAATTATAAATTGAGTTCCAAATTTATAGTTCAAAGCAGATTTTCCCGGGTCAAATTATTATCGGTCGGGTTCCGATATGGGTTCACCCGACGTAATATTGGTAACCAAGGGGGGTGTCGAGTGGATTGTGATTCTGCGATTCCCTGATTTAGGGCTGACACAGCTTCAGGATATCCACTGACGGGGCGTTGTGTTTCACACAGCAGATTTTCCTTTGGGAGTCAAAGGGTGTGCCGCAATGTTTTCGTGAACGTCTAGAATTTAAAAACATATGTGGAAGAATTTCCCAGTCCCTGCCGCAGTATATATTACTTCCATAAATCCAGGGTTGAGCACACAATTTGCAACCAAAAAAACACTCGTGATAATATGTAGACAAATTAACATGTAAAAAAAATTATTGGTCTTGTTTGGCGAAATATCAAGTGTAAACACACACAGTAGATTAGGACCCTTTTGCTGATAGCCTCAAAAATGTGAGAAGGTAAGTTCTCATATATATTAATCTTGCGGTCACCTATTAATCATGTATATATTAACACTTCGCTAAAAAAAGACATACGGTAATAGCAATATTGGTACCGACTTTTCTGACGGAAACTACTACTCGCTTACTAAAAAAATTATTCATTTTAGCGAAAAACTTCAGTATGCACTGATCGATTATACACATATTTTAAGGGGGCACCAAAAAGAAAAAAATAGGATGGAATTCTTAACTTAACATCCAAATCCGGCCTGGAGATCCCACTGCGCTCTGGCCTCATCCGGGGTAAGGAGTCCTTGCAGCTACACGCAGATAAAGTTCTGTCGGTGATATTGGATTTAGCACATAGGCAGTCACGTTTTAGGAAAATCTCATCCTTCGGAAGGTCCTAGTTTGCACGTCCGGCGGTCGCCCCAGCTAGACGTCGCGGTCCGTCACTCTTCCTGCCCGCAGCTGCAACAATTCGTATGGGCCCTCATCGACGTTAGCATGGTCCCTTCCCTTGGAAACCTCGATAGTTGTCTTCCTTCCAAGTCACGGGAAACTGTACGCAGTTTACGGTTGCTTCAGTCCTGCCTAATCGTATTGCAGCGCCTACGTTTCCTTTACTCTGTACCGTCATGGCAGTGACCAAGTTTTGGGCCACGCACGAATAACCGAAAATGCAGGCGAAGTGCCAAGTTTTTACATGGCAGCTCCAAGATGACAGTAAAGTCACTAGTGATCAAGTCGAAAGACAAGTGACAAGTGCATCTCGTGGAAAAACAAGTGATAAGTGTAGAGTAAAAATAAAAAAAGTAAAGTGAAGAGTGAAAATAAAAAAAATGAAGTGCCTCTTGAAAAAAAAAAAAAAAACAAACGGTGAAGTAATTCTCTTCCCTTCTCGAAATTTTCGACAATTATTCCGGGAGACACCCACTGCCTCAAAATTACACCATCTCCAATCCCGAGATGGGGAACGCAGGCCTCCCCTGAATTAAACCTTCAAGCCTAAATTCTACTGGTCGGAGAATTAACATAGGATTCATCTATTTGTTAGGGGTCAAAATGGGTGCCGGGTCCCGTACAAATTCCCAACCAATCGCCTACGCTGGGAAAATCTTTTTAAATTGCGTTAGCCGCGTGATATAAACATAATGCCATAAATCCTAGTTCAATAAAAGCGCGACTTTCGATTCCAGGCAGTCTGCCAGTTGGACCAACGCTTCGTAAATGCCAGACTAGCTAACACTTTGATGACCGCCATAAAACCCTCCCCACAAAGCCAATCTATTGGCGATTGCGCCAACTCTTTCTCCTCTTACGCCATGCGACGCGCAAGTGGGTCACCCCGGGCGTTACCTAACTACCCGGTGGACGGCTGGGAGAAAGAGGAAGGAAAAAAAAAAAAAAAAGAATCATCCGAAATTGGGGCTAATGGCAAAATAAAAAAAATGTATTGATAAGACGTACACTTTCCATAAAAATGTATTACCCTAATTTAAAAAAAATAATAAATAAATAAATAAATTCTGCAGTTGGTTTTCCACCTGGATGTGCAGCCTCGCGGTCGCGAGCGCTGTCACAAAGTCCGAGTCGGGTCCAATTATGTGACGACCGGGTCAAAAATTTTGACCCGTTTCAAACTCTGGGTACGTGTTTTACCACTGTAGTACGTCACATGTGTTGGGTCCGGGTTGGAATCCCGGTGAGGCACGGATGTTATGTTTGTGGCAGTAGTTCTGTCTCTTCCGTGGAACCAGGGACCCTAAATTAAGGACGGGAGAATGCTTATAACTGATTAAGTTGCTCACGATGGTCGTTAACGCCACCCCCCCCAACCCCCCAAAAAACAAGTAGTTTTTCTTGTGACGAATTCTAATATCTCAAAGAACAACTTGTGACGTTTGCTATGAAATGTACGACGGTAATTTTGGTTTGAGAGAGAGAGAGAGAGAGAGAGAGAGAGAGAGAGAGAGAGAGAGAGAGAAAACATTTAGCTGAAACAATAAAATGTAGATAATTAAAATTCAAAAATCATCCGTCTTCCTTTTCAGAACCGTAAAACTTGATGCCTAAATTCTCATTCTGTAACGGACACGTATGAAATCACTAACTATTTTTGTAATTTCTTTTGTCATTAGAAATGCAGAATTTTTTCCATTTAGAGAGTTAATTATTAACTACGAAACTATAGAGGACTTTGTGATTGATCGCATTTCATGTGTTTGTTTGACATGGTAATTCCCAGTGGAACGAAAGGAGTTATTTATATAGAATCAAGCACCAGTAGTAAGACTGGCTGACAGGATCCACCGTTTAGAGTACGTACTGTTAAAGATTAATGACCAGCGGCTGTCATATCTGTTACACCTACTCGGCGCATGTGCTGGCCGGCTTCAGCCCCTTAGCATGCTACTTAACAAGCTCGAAATGACAACTTTCCTAATGATGGAAAGGCGCTGCTGCCTCCAGGAAAAGCTATCAAATAATCTGACGGTTTCGGCGAGGCCATATTTCATCATCCACTGTCTTCCGCGCACCGTGCTGCTGCAACTCAGCCGAAAGGCTAACAAGTGAGGAACTCTTTATTATTATCAACCCACAAGTACAAGTTGTGAATAATGCTCTTCACAGAATGAAGGAACGGTGACAGAGAAGAAAAAAAAAAAAAAAAGAAAACGGCGCCGCCTAAGGCTTGTAGTGCGAATTAATATTCATTGGTAATAGTAAGTATTCATTACTTCTCGTAGAAGTAATTGTTTGCCGGAGAATCATTTGTGCAATTAATAATGCATTCTAATTCATGTTCATCTTGAAGTTATGCACGGCCATAACTTCTGGTATGCGTTCATAGTGAGCCTGAGGAAGTAAGAAATGCCATGGAAATTACTTATTGTTTGATTTCTCAAGAGTCGTGGTCTTCATCATCATCAACCATTCTGAACCCACTTCTGGGTTGAAGATCGTCTCATGTCTCTTCCACAGCTCTTGTTTTGAGTAATTCTCTACCATGTCACTTCTGCGTGCTTTCGAATTTCATCCATTCATCTCCCATGAGGTCTTCTTCTGGGTCTTTACACCGAAGCGTCAAACCATCGTGACCATTGAGTCTCTATGCAAATCGAAGCAACTGCAGGTAAACTATGGCGTATGTTAAATAGCACCAGATACTGAGCTATGTTATTTTTGTTTTTCAGATGGGAAAGGCAGCGAAATTAAGCGAGTTTGACAAAGGCTAAATTGTAATGGCCAGGCGGCTGGGTCAGGGCATTTATGAGACGGCAAAGCTTGTAGGGGGTGCTCACGATCAGTTAGTACCTTCAAAAAGTTGTTACAAGTGGGGAAAGCTACAAACTGCCGAAATGGTGTGGGCTGACCACAGTTTATCGATGCTTGAGATGATAGAAAGCTATTCCATATCGTACGAGCCAACAGAAGAGATGCTTTGGCGTAACTGGCGGACAATTTGAATGCTGGTAACAGGAGTAATGTGTCGCATCACACAATATCATCGAACCGTGTTGGAAATATAACTGCGTACCCGCAGGCCGCTGAGAGTTCCCATGCTAAGCTCAGTTCACCGTCAAAAGTGGATGCAATGGGCACGCAGGCATCAAAACTGGAACTCGAATGATTGGAAGAAGGTTGTCTGCCCTGATGAATGTCGTTTTGTGTTGCACCATGTGGGCGGCCGGGTACATGCGCGTTGTTTGCTTGGGGAAGTGTTGGCACCAGGATGCACCGCGGGATGTAAACAAGCCGGTGGAGGAAGTGTAAGGCTTTGGGCAATGATCTGTTGGAAAACCCTGGGTCCAGTCATTCATGTACAAGAAACTATGACGTCTACCACCTAACTAAACATTATTACATACCAGATACATCCTTTCATGGCAACAGTATTCCCCTCTTCTTCCAGCAGGATGATGCGCCATGCCACACAGCCCCGGATTGTTCGAGAATTGCACTCAGAATATGAGAAAGACTTCCAGGTATTGCCCTGACCTCGAAACTCCCCAGGCATCAATCCAATCGAGCTTCTGTGGTTTGTGTTAGAACAGCAAGTCCAATCTGCTGGCTCAACCACATAATTTACAAGAGTTAAAGGATCTGCTAGGAACGTGTTGGTACCAGATCATGGTTCGTACGCTCCTTGAAAACCTTGAAAAGTCCTTGAATAAAAAAAGTTCATTTTCAAGTCCTTGAAAGCACTTGAAAAAGTTTAAGGCACTATAAATAGTACTTGATTTTTTCTTAAGCAATGATATGAAAGAGCATGTGTTCAATGATTGTGCTAAAAAGATGTATAGATTTCTATTTAGTTCTGATAAAAACACCAAGCTGATCAAATAACGCAGAACTTGCATTAAACTCCGGGGGAGTGTGTGGACAGCTGGTGCCTTGGCTATAATATCACTACAAATTATAGCATCGACCATGTGAGTAAAATAAGTGGAATGATGTATTCGCAAATTGTGATGGGCTTCTGTTTACTGGGGTTAGGGACGCGTTCTTACCGGTGGGTGGAACTTCCAGGAATTGCTTGTACTTTATGTGTGGACATTTCGTCTCCTGGATGCATCAAAGTTATGCAACGAAAATAAAAACTTAAAGCAAACAATAAGTGTCATACCAGCAGATGAATACGAAAATAATGTACCCTTTCAAAATATTCATCGAAATGAAATGATTTTGAAAAATACCAAAACAGAGGGTCAATTCAAAGTTAATAAAATAAACCAACTGAGGACAAGGAGTAGCAGGCAGATCATTGAAGATGTGCCTGTTCCAGCTAAGATTAATAGTCTGAATTTACTAAAACACCTACCTACTGACCGACCGACAGTACATACATATGATAATTTGGGTTTAAAAAGTCCTTGAAAAGTGCTTGAATTTATTTTGCTTGGAAGAGTACGAACCTTGCAGATAACACAAGACACCTTTAGAAATCTTATAGGGTCTGCGCTTTGCTGAGTGAGAGCTGTTTTGGCTGCACGTGGAGGGCGAGCATCAAATTATACTCGGAACAAAGCTAACCTGATTACACTGTTAATGCTGTGAAACCGATTCACCAACAAGATATCTCCTGTGTATCAGTATAAGCACTAATGGGGTGCCATGTGGCGCGGACCCTTCTCCCTAAGGGGAACTTTAGGTAAGACAAAAGCAAACTTCCCGCGTTCTATCACGGTGTCACCCCTCAACCCCCACACCTTCGCAGCCTTGCTGACCACCAGACAAACGATTTCTGAATAAGTATTTTAAAACCGTAACCACGAACAAAAGGAGCAAGCTTAATCTCCAAGCCATTACCTCACCACTTAACCTCAGGCTAGCAGAATTCTCCCCTCCCGCTCGCAGTAAATATCCTCCTTGTATACTGTATAGCCTCTCTGAAGCAAAACAGAAATGACAATGACGTCGCTAAAATGCGAATATTTGTGTGTTTTTTTTTTTTTAGAAACGCGACCGAAACTGGGATCTTTATTTTTATAATCTACGTACGTACAACATTTAAAACATTTATATATCCATAGCCTTTTTAGGTCTCAGTTCAAACTCGAACACGGGCTTTTCAACTGGAATTATATTGTGCAGTGGAAGCACAACTTCATAGTCAGGGTAGCCTTGCCCTGAGTATAGGTAGGTGGTCATAATGTTTTGTCTCTTCGGTGTGTATGTGTGGCAGTTGGGTGATGGGGATTTTTTTATCCAACCACCTGCTGGGGAAGATCGACGTAAAGTGACCTCACAAAGAAAGTATAATCGGTTTTCTGCCAGTTTTGTTTACCGAAACAAGATTTCATTCACTAAGCACTTGAGCGAAGTAAGGACAAACGATATTTGGAACAGGTCATATTTGAGTTAAAGCAAGAATTAAGTTTTCTACGTCTGTTATATCGTGCTTTGCTGAGATTCATTTCCTTGAGAGAAATCCTGTAATCTTTCATAGTGTTTATGACGTTGCAGCGGCCCCCACCCATTTTAACTTCAAAGGATAGTGGAGAATGGTCTGTTTGCTAGAAAGGGAGGATTGTTTGTATGGGAGGGAAGGGGGATTTGATGTGAATAAGGGGGCGGCCGTGCAGTGATCAGAGAGGGTTTCGCAATGTCTGAGCAATGGACTACCGGGAGGAGTGCGCGCGTGATGCACAAGTTCCATACATTTGACACAGCCGGGTAATTACGGTCGAGGGACGCCTTTGCGCCAAATTGCAAGCAGACGTTAAGGCTTAATTGCAATTATGTGACCTCATTAGTCACTCGTTGAATGGAGGTTGTGGTGTGCTTTGGAAGCTCCGATGGGAAGACAATAGTCTGGGGAGGGCGTTTCCTTGCACAAAGGAATGTCATCTCATGGCTACTTGGATGGATAATAATGTGTTCTTTCGTGCGCTTCTGCTTAGCTCCTCTTATTAAACTTTACGCTGGACAAATATTTACGTGGCCGATATCTCTAAATTCTGCTAATTATTTGCATGAAATCCAATACGACAAACGCATTCCTCTGTTTCCGTGTGGCAAACAGCGCGCAAATCATTGGATTAACGATACCAGTAATTTCGATTTCTGAAATGAAAACACTGGTTTTTAAAAAAATTATTTTTTGTACAAGAAACTATGAATAGTAAATATTATCCCTTAATACCCGTCTGCCCCCTGTCGGTACTGGTATAAACTGGTTTTTAGCTGTTTCTGGTTGGCCAAGGACTACTGTCTTCTGGAATGCACGTGATATTTTTTTGTCCCACTTCTGTTACGTCAGTTATGCTATCAGTCCTGGAACTTATTGGACGTATAAGTTCCAGGAAGTTGCACGTGTATTCCAGTATCTCACACACACATTTTTGAATTCTTAATTTACAATTATTTCTACGGTTCTAGCACTCAACTTTTAGCTGTTCAACACTTTGTGCAAAAGTCACAAGGCGATTTCCTACAACAGACGGTACATTTCTTCTGCGGTCATTTCATTCAGGCTACATAATCGATAATAATTATTCCTCAGTGTTTCCCTGTTGCGTTTAATTTGAGCTTACCATTTCCTAAACGTGGCACAGAGTTATTCTGTGCTACGCCCCTTACGCTGGTGAATATTATCTGGCTCAGCTGCTTCTTTAAATATGCATTCACTCCCTGGTATTTCAAAAGTACAATTTTCGTAATCATATAATTTCCAACCATGCATTACTGCATTATAGTAGGGGCTTGAAACTTAAATATATGCGTGAAACATTGTGTGTGTTTTAATCATATGAAATTAAAGTCAAAAATAGCACAAGAAGCAGGGTTTTTGAAACATTGAAATTTAATGCTTCCGACTTTAATGAGTAGAAATTTAATTAGATGCTGGTGACCTATTTCCAACTGCATCGCCTTTTTCGAAGAAACCATAATTTTCAGTTGGGCAAAGATACTTTGGTAGTGGTGTTGCATAATGTCATTCTCTATTTATTTTTTAATGAGAATAAAATATTTCTCGAAGCTTCTTCACCTTTTTTTTTTTTTTTTAAGTTCCGTATGTGGAGAATTAATGAACTGGAGTCCTTCATTTTTTTTAATGAAAAAAAATTGCAACACGTTTCCCTTTCAAGTACTTTTTCGTGTATATATTACAAAAAACTGCCTCGCGGGCTGAATTTCGTGTCTCACGATGGAGTTATTAAAATTTTCAAATGGTTTTTTATTCATTCGTTTTCAAGATTCCTTGTGTATCGGTGAATATTGAAATATGACCTTGTACAGAGTGTAGCAAGAAAGTCCGTTCTCACATAGGGGGAAATGGTATATGTCATCCTCTATTTGTACAGATGTTCAAAAAGCAAAGAGATCGTTACTTATATTAAATTAATACACGTCGCTCCGTGTGGTGAGCTTCTTATCATATCCCCACACATTTTGCCTTATTCGTTGCATACAGTTTGGTTCATTTCGTCCAAAATTCATTGTCGTGAAACATGCACCTCGGAATTCAGGTGGCCGAAATATCCATGCTTTAATATGTACCTGTCGTTTTCAAGTTCATTATTGATTCTTGGTTTAACGACCACCGTGAGTGTCGGAAGCTTATATGCAATCGTAGGTCCTTGATCTGAGATCACTGGATCTAACCGGAGAATTTATTAAAAAGACCCCGTTACCTGCGTCTTTTAGAGACGACACTAGATGTCGCCATGTCCGCTCACTCGCATCGTGCAATACTTTACTTTTTGAAATGGCTGTTAACCCTTTAATCGGCCAATTTACTTAAACCAAATGATCTCCAAAACCGAATTGTTCACACAGAAACCGAGTTTTACGAAAGCTGCCGTAAACCAATTCGTTTCGTCCTCTCGTCTCAGCAGTAACTACCATAAACCTATCAAAGGTGAAAAGCGCACACTTCCAGTCCTTTATTCTCTAAGATGTGATGGGGAAGGGCTAGTCTCCTTGGCATGGATATCGTGCCACTGGGTAGAAGCAAGTGACTCAAACATCTTTTCTCTCTTTTTATTGGTTTTTGTGACGTCACTCTCAGATTACATGGACTGGTACGTCGATGTTGTGTTTGACGTCACGCACGGCAGCGTTGAAAATCAGTCGGAAGCTTTGGCTTTCGTGTGACGTCACTAATGGAGGGAACACATCTCTCTGATATCCTGCCCTTTTAACAGGTAATTATTCTGAAAGGATCAGAGTCAATCATCCCCCTGAATGGCCACTTTGAATAACCGAGCTAAACAAAATTTTCTGATGCACAGGTGCACTCGTTTCACCGCTGTCTGCCTACTTTTCAGACACTGAATATTTTCGTTCGAGCTGATTTCAACCGATTTTGCTAACCTCGAGTTAATTCGTTCCAGCCGGTTAGAGGGCTAAGAGGACATTTTAAAAGAGGAAAAATGTATTTTTTTTCTTAAGGAAAACCGACATCTCGTTTCTTACAAACACAACAGGAAAAATTCTGTGGTATGTAATGAAAGAGCTCCCTTTCATATAAGGAATAACGAATATCATGGCTTCATTTATCTCAGTGAGTTCCTTTGGCTTACCGGTCTTCCCTTGTGGACCCATCTTCTTTATGTCACTTAGTGATTTGAGTGAGGTGCTCAGTGTGTGTTCAATGAAACTGAAGTGATGATTGAACGTTAGGTACAGCGAAAGTATGTAGCCCTTTGATTCGTTTTTATCGCAGACTCATGCATCTGAATGATAGAGATGAGGGTAGCAGAGGACTGTAAGCTTTCTTAGCACACTTTCACACGAAAGTTCTCGTACCGCTTTCATACATAATATCCTTTCAATTACGGTTTCAAAAACTAGAAGCAGTGCATCTCAAGCTACTTTTATAGCATAATGCGAAGGAGGAGACGTAGCAACATCTAGTGTCGCCGCTGACAGATTCAAGTAACGAGTTCCATTCTATAAATAAACCGTTCCGTAGCACAAGAGCACCACCCATTCCGACTTGTGTTTATAGAAGTGTGATGAACAGCCACTTCCTGAATGAACTATCCCACGCACTTTTTGCAATGATTTCAGAACTGTAGCTAGTCATTACCTGATTTTTGTTTTTTTGTTTTTTACGCTTTCCAACCGTAGGTTGAAGAAGCGTATATGCTCCACCAGCTTTGTCCGTCCGTCTGCACGATAACTCACGTGAAAATAGTTCGATTTCGACGAAATTTTAGTATGTGGTAGGAGACCACCTGGGGACGAACCCTATTGAAAATGGGCCAAACAGGTTCAAAGGTCAGGACATAGGAGCGGGATCCATTCCATTGCTCTTATGCGTCATAACTTGCGTAAAAATGGTTCGATTTCGATAGAATTTTAGTATGTGGTAGGGAATCACCTGGGGATGATCCCTGTTGAAAATGGGCGGAATGGGGTCAAAGGTCAGGACATAAAAGCGGGATCCATTTCATTGCCTTTATGCGTCATAACATGCGTAAATATGGTTCGATTTTGGTGAAATTTTAGTATGTATTAGGGAACCACTTGGCACGAACCCTATTGAAAATGGGCGAAATGGGGTCATAGGTCAGGCAGGACATAAGAGCGGGATTTGTTCCGTTGCCCTTATTCGTCATAACTTACGTAAAAATGGTTCGATTTCGATGAAATTTTAGTATTTGGTAAGGAACCACCTGAGGACGAACCCTATTGAAAATGGGCGGGATGGGGTCAAAGGTCAGGACATAAAAGCGGGATCCATTTCATTGCCCTTGTGAATCATAACCTACATAAAAATGTTTCGATTACGACAAAACGTTATCATGTTGTTCCGGAGGTATAGTGAACCGGTTCTGTTGAATATCAGCGAAATTGGGTCAAAAGTCATTGCACAAAAGCAAGATTTATTCCACAGCCATTATTCTCATAACTTGCGTAAAACTGCTTCTATTGCTACAAAACTTTAGTATGTTATTCTTGAAGTATTCTGCCCGGTTCTGTTGAATATCATCGAAATGGGGTCAAAGGTCAGGACACAGGAGCAAGATTTATTCCACAGCCATTATCCTCATAACTTGAGTAATAATTTCTGGTATGTTGGAAAGCATATCATAATCAATGCATTGCATGATTTTACTAACTTGTTTTATTTTGTTTTGTTGTTTTTTTACTTTTGCACGCCGCTTAGCTAAATTTTGGCTTGCCTCACTTCTACAAAAGCCAACGTTTACCTGCAACAGCTGAAACGTAACTATAAGAATAGATTTCTATTGATTCCTGTATGATTAAAAATAGATTAGTAAAAACTTTTGTTGAAGAGATTAGTTGCCTGAATTAGTAAACGTTTACTGTATTGGAACATCATTCAGTAAAGATAGAATAAAAAACCAACGTTTCTCACAATAAAATGTTTATTTTACATCGACTATAGTTTCGCAGAGCGTTTGGCTCGGATTCGTGAAGACGAATGGAGCGTAAACATTTAAATCATTGTGACATCATCAGAGTTCTGACTGTCACGGATTTTGGTGAGTTGTTTCCACGCGCTTGAAAGAAATGGAATGGTTTGAAAGAAATCCGTGACCGTCAGAATTCTGATGATGTCACAATGATTTAAATGTTTACGCTCCATTCGTCCTGACGAAGCCGAACCAAACGCTCTGCGAAACTATAGTCGATGTAAAATAAACATTTTATTATTAGAAACGTTGGTATTTTTATTCTTTATTAACACCGCAGGTTTAGTAGTCATAATTTATATACGGCATTCAGTAAATCTGGCTATCTGTTATTGTACTTGTCTAAACTCGTTCTTGCAATGTTTCTCCCAGCTGGGAAAGTATTAACTTTACGTTTTGGGATCGATGTTCTCTTTTGTTTCTGTTGCTTTTAGTGTTTACTGTTTCTAATTCCATTTAAAAAATATAATTTGAAGTTCTTTTCTCAGGCAAAGGGGCACCTCTTCCTAATTTTGAGAAATGGTAGGACACATTTCCCGCTAATGTATTATACTTTTATTTGGGAACTTCTGTGATGCAACAAGTAGCGCGGATTTCGAAGGGCTAATAGGGAGTGTGATTACCCCGAACAGTGATACAGCTCGCATGACGAGCTCTCATGCTGTTTACAAGGCGGTGAATGAGAGTTTGGGGCAGTAATAAGTGCCACTCTTCCACCAAGGCACGTCGGAATCCCGATAGGGATGCCGGCTTACAATTTCTTTTCCAAGAACATCCCAGACATGCTCTACCGGGTCCAGGTCCAGAGATCTCGCAGGCCACTCCATCTTGTGAATATTCTCAGTCGCCAGATATTCGTCGACTAGCCGAGCCATATCGTCCATAAAAAGGAACTGGAGGCCAATTGCTTCCCTGAAAAGCCGCACTTAGGGCTCTAGGCTGTCGTCTCTACAGCGTGCAGCAGTCAGGATGCCTCCTGGAAACACTTGCAGCGGCATGCGTCCATCCAGCATGATGCCACACCAAACCAGGAGTCTTCCACCACCGTAGTGGGCAATATCCATAATGCTGGAGGGAAGATTTCGGCATTCCACCTCTCCCTAAATGTACACACGTCGAGAATCCGTATTCAGGCCGTACCGCGAGTCCTCACTGAAGAGAACACAGGCCCATTGATCAGAGGTCCAGGGGTGACGTTGTCGGGTCCAGTTCAGACGGACCTATCTGTGCGATGCTATTAGTGGGATACAGACCACTGGCCTTCTTGCATACAGACCTCTCTCTTGGAGTCTTCTGCAAACTGTTTGCCTGGTTGTCGACTTCCTGTGGTGGCGAGAAAAATACCGATCGTCTTGACTTTTTGTGGCTCGTTGGTATCTTTGTCTCGTTCTTCTGGTTGTTGTTTCTACTTCTTAGAACTGTCTCCAGAGATTGAAGACCACTTGCCCGGACACATTCTGCCATCTTGCTACCTTAGCTTGAGAATGGCCAGCATCCAATCTACCAAACACTCTCCACCGTAAAGAGTCTTCTAAGCTAGGGGTGCGCAAGCTTTGCGTCGGGACAGTTTTTGGGGTCGCGAGGGTTTATTAAGGGGTCGCCACTTCCTTCTCTCTTTTTTTGTTTATAGAAAATAGAGTGGATCCCGAAAGAATACGATTAAAATTAGATAATATGCAATCTTTGTATCTGTCTCAAATACTCTCGCGGACTATCTCTGTGGAGACGCGACGTGCGCGCATTAGTAAAAACGAGGTACGTCCTTCGCAGGAGTTGCTGCTCTCTCCGCCTCCAGTCACCCGCTCTTGTTTCACAGTCTGAGTCTGCTGGTACAACCAAATTTACGGCCTCTATTGTTGATGAATGTAACTCAACCATTATTGTTTTATTTGCATTTCTCACGGTGTTTGAAACATGGATAAGTGGTTATTAAAAGGGCCTAGCAACTCTTGTGGTAACTGTTCTAGGAATGACAGCAGTTCAGAGATTACAAAGCTGAGATTAGAATGTATAGCTTTTGACAAGACATCCCCCACTAATCATCCCCCAATAATTGTGCTTACAGTAAATATCTTATATGAACCAAAACATTTGTGTTTCCGGGTCATACATTGATTATTCACACCGAAAATTCTATAGTTACAAATAAATATCCACTTATGGATCTAAATACCATTACGTACCTTATAATCCATAGTTGATACGAAGCACATTGTTGGACACACTGAAGAGTCCAAACCAGGTCGCGATTCTTCCAATTACAACTCCATTGGTAGGTGAAACATCTGGCTTTATTCTCTCATTCATGTACACACATGAATGAGAGAATAAAGCCAGATGTTTGGTTCCAACACTCTAAATGTTAAAATCACTGTGTACATGCCGATAAAATTTCTTATTCCGTCGATGTTCACTTGCACTTGTTGCACCACCAGTTAAATTTGAAGTTTAAAAACATTTCACCATTAAAATCCAATAAAAAGTTTAAAATCACGCCATGCTCAATATCACTACTGTTCCACCATCGAACTCCCACTAAACTCGTTAAAGCTTTGCAACTTTTCTAAAGCCATCATCAGAACTATCTCTGGTACACGATGTTGTAGACTGACTATGTGCGTTAGATGATTCCGCCACGGGGTCCATATTTGTGTGCGATAGGGCTAAATGATCACGTGCCTCTCCCTATATGCTTGAGTTTCTCGCTTTTGATACTGTGCTGCCATCTACATTTTATTCGCTGTTTAATTATCTTATGTTTCCTTCATTCCTTTTTATCTTATTTTCCTTTTTCCATTGTTGTTCTTTATATACTCTTTCTCTTTTAATTAATGCTTTCTAAGGTTCTGCTATAATAATTGGTTCATTGTATTACAGGCTCTGTGTTTATTTTTTTCTATGGTAACAGCCTCAGAGTACCTCAACTCCCATTCCTTCTTATATCCACTCTTGATTTGAATGTCTTCAAATTTTGGTTTCGCATTTTCCCCAGTACAGTACTGTATCATTGCTGTAACACTCTCTCCTTTTTCCCAATTTTTTGTGTGTTGATTTCTTTTTTTTATAAGTCTATGTTTGGTTGATCCATAATAATAAATACTTTTTTTTTACTTGGTTATTTCCATGTTCTAAAGGTATTCTATACATTCCCTCTTTTTTTTTTTTTTGTAAATCAGGGGTCTTTTGCCTTGTATTATTTATCATTGTAGTTACAGATTGTCCAATATTTTTCTTATGTTTTGTTACTTCATGATTAATCCTTGCTGTTACTCCCGCCTTTTCGTCGCACGTAAAGGCGGGAGTAACAGCAAGAATGATCTCTTGAGGAAACGTATTATACATCGCGCGGGCTTTCTAGGAGTTTCGTGTACACTTCCACTCGGCGGTTTTCTTCACCTGGCGTCAAGTTGGTGAGGGACAGTGCGGCAGCTCCTTGTAGACTTTGCCGAGGTCCTGAAGGTGACGAACCACGGTGGTCTGAGATATGCCCAGCTCGCCTGAGAATCTCCGAGTGCGGGTTGTTGGATTTGCCTCTACGGCCTGGCACATGGCCTCCGAATCTACGGTTCGCGGCCTACCTGATCGTCGAGGTTTGTGTCACCTGAGCTTGCTTGAGCAGCGTTATGGCCGAGTTCGAACTCTTAAAGCAAAAGTTCCCTAATTAGTTGGTTGTGGCTGTTCATCTTTTAGGCGTCCCAACCACAGACAGAACGACGACATGCAATGCTGTTCACTTATTATTTGTCATTTTCTTGTAGGACTTCCGTCCACAGTGAGTAGAGTTTAGGTCCCAGCCACCTACAGCGAGATCGCCTTTTGGGCAGGACACAGAAACGGAAGGAATGAGAGAACAGTACAGTTTGTAGTGAGATTAGAGTACAGTAGATGGCGCCACCGTACAAGTACGAAATTCACATAGAGGGGTGAGAGAATTTCAGGGAGGACATAGGAAAGGATACCCATTTAACCAGTGGGTCCAGCCTGGGGGCGGTCACTTAACGTGCTCGTCCGATGCACGGCGGATATTCAGCGATTGTTAGTAAATCACACCATCTCCGAAAGATCAGCCCAGGCTTGAACCTGGGGACTTTGCATCGATAGTTTGAATCACTAACCACTAAGCCATCCGCGGCTCGCAATGCTGTTCACAGCAACGACTGTCATTTTATATCCCTTTCGACTGAATGCAGTGCGCGATTTGAACTAGTTTAAACACGTAACACACCCGCCGCAGCACATTGTTTATGCAAATATTGCCAAACTTTCGACTCGCCTTCTGTAATATTGGTGAATATAAAATAAATGTCTTTTAAGAATGCATATACAATTATAATTTTTAACCCCGTGTTTTATTTACGTGGTGACATGGGGTCTCCATAATAAAATAATTCTTCAGTGGGGTCGCACCCATAAAAAGGTTGCGTACCACTGTTCTAAGCAATGCGCGATGATGTGAAATCATTCTTTCACTAACAGTTCAACTCAAGCTTCAATTGCCGTACTCCTGCCAGAACAATGTTCATCAAGCATGCATGCCGGCCAGCTCGCCGACGTGCGGTCGTCATTTGCATATTTATATAGGAGCTAACACAATATTGCTTGGGTATGTCGATTTAGCGTTTCCCCTTGAACATGTCTGAAAAATCTTTACAGTAGGTAGTCTCGTTTTGGACATATTCTGAAATTTGCATTTATCACGGTTAATTTGGGTCACTAGTTTATTTTCATCTGAATTGCATTATATTTCAAGGGATGCGCGCAGAGTTGTATAAAAATAAAATGTATCTGCGTACGCCACCATTGAAGCAGAAATCTTGCTGCAAACCGGGTAATCACAATAACAATAAAAAGAAAAGTTAATAAAAAAAATAATTATTAGAACATTACAGATTCCAATTAGGACAAAATAAGTACTTACAATTGAATGTGCAACAATGTGTCTGAAATGGACCTTTACTGTAAAATTTTAAATTGGACCATGAATCTCATAAAAACAAGAGAGTAAAGAAAAATATATATATATCCAGAAAAACAGTTCCATAATAAACATCAAAAATTATGAACAGCATTTTCAACAATTTAATTAAAAGTAGTAAACTTACAAAATACATAAGGAAAAGATTTTAATTTAATAACAAGAGGAACCTGGCAAAAAAAATTGAATTATTTCTGTGCAAACAAAACTTTTGATACAGTTCCTATACACTGAGAACACGCCTTGGTAAAATCTAGAGGCTAAAAATGTCTGCAAAAACAAAAGAACTCAGAAGATGCGAAAAATAATTGAAAGTTCAAGTTAAAATAGAATTAAGTATATCAATCTGAGTAAAGACTTGAGTAGGTGTTTTAATTGCTGTAAATAGCATTTTTATTTTATTTTTAATATACAAGCAAAAACTATCTGCAAAACCTGCTAATAATTTGGAAACTTTCCTAGTACGGAGTACGCGTGTAGGTCTACATTCTGCTACTCTGGGGATGCGTTTATTCAAGTATCAAATGGTTTAAAGTAGGGGAAGAAAAACAGGAGTATATTGTTAGTACGAAACGGAATTAAGCTTTGCAGCATGCCAACCAGCGAGTTTCTAGGATGTCTTAATGGATTACGCGATGTAATTTGAACTAGTTTAAACACGTAACACACCCGCCGCAGCACATTGTTTATGCAAATATTGCCAAACTTTCGACTCGCCTTCTGTAATATTGGTGAATATAAAATAAATGTCTTTTAAGAATGCATATACAATTATAATTTTTAACCCCGTGTTTTATTTACGTGGTGACATGGGGTCTCCATAATAAAATAATTCTTCAGTGGGGTCGCACCCATAAAAAGGTTGCGTACCACTGTTCTAAGCAATGCGCGATGATGTGAAATCATTCTTTCACTAACAGTTCAACTCAAGCTTCAATTGCCGTACTCCTGCCAGAACAATGTTCATCAAGCATGCATGCCGGCCAGCTCGCCGACGTGCGGTCGTCATTTGCATATTTATATAGGAGCTAACACAATATTGCTTGGGTATGTCGATTTAGCGTTTCCCCTTGAACATGTCTGAAAAATCTTTACAGTAGGTAGTCTCGTTTTGGACATATTCTGAAATTTGCATTTATCACGGTTAATTTGGGTCACTAGTTTATTTTCATCTGAATTGCATTATATTTCAAGGGATGCGCGCAGAGTTGTATAAAAATAAAATGTATCTGCGTACGCCACCATTGAAGCAGAAATCTTGCTGCAAACCGGGTAATCACAATAACAATAAAAAGAAAAGTTAATAAAAAAATAATTATTAGAACATTACAGATTCCAATTAGGACAAAATAAGTACTTTACTGTGCAACAATGTGTCTGAAATGGACCTTTACTGTAAAATTTTAAATTGGACCATGAATCTCATAAAAACAAGAGAGTAAAGAAAAATATATATATATCCAGAAAAACAGTTCCATAATAAACATCAAAAATTATGAACAGCATTTTCAACAATTTAATTAAAAGTAGTAAACTTACAAAATACATAAGGAAAAGATTTTAATTTAATAACAAGAGGAACCTGGCAAAAAAAATTGAATTATTTCTGTGCAAACAAAACTTTTGATACAGTTCCTATACACTGAGAACACGCCTTGGTAAAATCTAGAGGCTAAAAATGTCTGCAAAAACAAAAGAACTCAGAAGATGCGAAAAATAATTGAAAGTTCAAGTTAAAATAGAATTAAGTATATCAATCTGAGTAAAGACTTGAGTAGGTGTTTTAATTGCTGTAAATAGCATTTTTATTTTATTTTTAATATACAAGCAAAAACTATCTGCAAAACCTGCTAATAATTTGGAAACTTTCCTAGTACGGAGTACGCGTGTAGGTCTACATTCTGCTACTCTGGGGATGCGTTTATTCAAGTATCAAATGGTTTAAAGTAGGGGAAGAAAAACAGGAGTATATTGTTAGTACGAAACGGAATTAAGCTTTGCAGCATGCCAACCAGCGAGTTTCTAGGATGTCTTAATGGATTACGCGATGTAATTTGGTCCGAATATTAAGAATCCTGTAATTTTTAAAGTACGTAATCCGTGTTGTGTATGGCTGAAATTGTGCATTTGTATATCTAAATGAAAAAATTCACTCGCTCATTTCTAAAGTTTCAAAGTGGAGAACTTCTGTAGGATTATAGAAATGATGTGCCCGAAAGCATTGAAATGCACTCGCAGTGAATTATGTAGGAATTATGAGATCGCTCTTTCCATTATCGAATGATTATACGAGCTTTGGTGAAATCCATTTTGATGCTTTAATTTTATTTATATGACGAGGATCTTAGCTGTCATGTTATGGTTTTTTTTTCGTTTATGTCAGGCGTCGCGTCATAAAGGATTTGCTGTGTTTCCTTCTCCCGGAACCTTTGTTAATTGCTTCTTCACACGAGGAATTGATTTGAGTCAACGAATATTTTCTTTCGCCAAATTTTGGCCTGTTCTGTAATTATTAAATGTTGCTTGAGCACATTTCAGCCGCACATGAAAGAGTGCATGGTCAGACACGCCTGATAAACCCGGGAAAAAATAAGCATATTAATTGAATTTTTTTAACGTGCAGTTTTGCCGTACTTTCTCCAGTCTTTTCGGGAGTAACAGAAATCAAATTGCTGCCTTGTCAGGAAAGGGGTGAAGGAATTTCAATCACAAATTTTCCCTGCTAATTATGAATTAAAATCAACTGCTGTCAGAACGATAAAATTAAGACGAAAAATACTGCATCATTCATTCTTTCCAGATTTGAACCTTTCTAAACTCGCGACAAGGGGTGGTTCCACCTGAAATTTCTGCCTTATGTTTCCAATACTTCTTTACATATTTTCTTCTCAATGTATTCCCAAGGATAAAAATTTGCACATTCATAAAACTAGCTTTAAGTTATGGCATGGAATACTTAATACTTGCTAAAACATAACCATAACTAAGCAATCCAACATTTGTTTGTCTACTGACGTCATCAATGTAAAGGTCGCGCCATCTATCGACAGGTCTGAACATTACTGAAAGAAAAATGATTGATTTTTAATATAACTATTGTTATGTTTTAGCAAGTGTTAAGTATGCCATGCTATAACTTAAAGTTAGTTTTATCTGTGTGCAAATTTTCCTCCTTGAGAATACATTAATTGCGAAGAAAATATGTAACGAAGTTTTACCATTGGAAACCTAAGGCAAGGATTTTAGGTGGAACCACCGAAGATACTGTGTGTGTACTTCCGCTGCATAATATAGTTCCAGTCTAAATGCTCCTACCCGATCTTGAACTGAGGCTTAAAAAGTATATAGATATTCTGAACGTTGTGCGCACGTACATTAAAAAACAAACCGAAGATCTCAGTTTCGGTCGCGTTTCTTAAAAATACAGATATTCAGCGACGTCATTGTCACTTTATTTACTACGGATGAGAATGAGAGTTGTTGTTGGAAATGTAAGCGGAGTTTCTCCGTTTTTTCCTTGAGGGGCAAAATCGCTGATAGGAGGTCATAAATGTGATACAGCCCGTGCCCGATTTTTGCCCTAGCTCGGCTTCTGGCTTTTCATGCTCTGGCTGTCTCAGCACTGACAGAAATCACTGATTTTATAAGAATAGGGTTGACACAACGTAATTTTCAGAAACACCTTTGTCTTACAGATCATTTGCCGAAATTTGGCTAAAACTGAAAAGGAAGCACTATCCATTTTCCGAACGAAATGTAAATTTTACATATCGGGTTTTCAGTCCAATGCGGTTGTATCGGACTTTATTGTCTCCTCGGTTGCGCAGTGAGCTAATCGCTGGCTTCTGATCATTCGTCCGACATGGGTGTGGGGTCGAATCCCGGTGAGGCATGAATGCTGTGTTAAGTCTTACGGCACTGTGCTCTCTCCCTTCCCTGGAACCAGTACCCCTAAATTAGAAACGGCGTCTGCTTATAGCCCATCGAGTTGCTCACGGTGGTCGTTAATCAGACTTATTAAACGAGCTTGAAAAATGTTATTCGATATTGAATCTCGTATTGGTTGGGCTGGCTTTATGTTTGACAAATAACGGCTTTTTTTCCCCTCATCAGTGACCCTAATTATACATATTTGAACTTTAATCCATTTGGGGATATCGTGTGCATGGATCACAGAGTTAGGAGGAAGTTTTATAGACATTAAAAATATTGCTTACGAAATGGGCATTTCGAATTTTCACCCCAGCTGCATTTATCGCAGAACTTCACATTATACATATTGCGCATGTTGTATGGGATAAAGAGGGCTCCTTTTTGAAATTCAACCAATGAGGAAAATAATCATATAGTGTTTTTTTTTTTTTTTTTTTTTTTTCTTGTCATATGTGCTATTTATGCTACATAGTATCTTGGAGTTAAGATTCAAATAAATATTAAAAAATACTAAATGCAGTGGAAACCCGTTTATACGTTTTTCAAGGGACCAAGTAAAATTAATCTATAAACGAGATTCCAGCCGAATGTCTGCACGTGCGGCAGACCCGGCCCACAATTCGCAAAGGTGTGCAGTGTCCATCCAACTGTCGCGGTCCGCCTGACCAACATTGCAACTGTCTCGGCCTCAGCGAGGTCCCCACCCTCAACCAACATTCTAGAGGAACATAGGGGGAGGAGAGTGACAGTTCATCCCCAGCCTCAACCAACATTGCAGAGGAACATGGGGGGAGGAGAGTGACAGTTCGTCCCCGCCCTCTGCCAGCATTGCAGAGGAGTGGGGAGAGTGACGGTTCGTCCCCCTCCTGGTGACTCGTCCTTTGTGTAGTTGTGTTGAACAAATAATAATAATTATAATAGTTAATTGATAACTTTTTATATGAACCCAATTAACTAACTTGTCTTCACAGCTTTCATCATCCTCTTTTCCAACTTTTGCCCAGCCTGTATGCTCTTCATCATTTTCCACGCTTTTAAAAATCTGTAGCTAATAGTTCTTTGTCTGGCGCTCTTTGGCCAAACCTGGCCCTTGCGCCAATAAAATCAACCAACCAACCAACCAACCAACCAACCAACCTATAAACGAGACAGGGCACGTGTCCTTCCCTAGATGGCAGCACATTATTTTGTTGCAACCTTTTGACGTAGCCGTTAGTGTTATAAAGGTAACGTACTGTACTTCGATTCACCCTAAGATGACACTGCAATTTAAGGTACAAGAGCCTATGCACTCACTGAGCCTTCGGGGACAGCCGAGAGTTATGTTCATCCGCGTCACTCCCCACTGTGCCCTGCTGTTAGCAGCTGTCAATCACTTCTCCCATCAACTCATCGGCATCCTTGTCTCCCAAACGCTGGATATCTACGCATGCGTGTGTTGGTCTAATTTTGAAACTTAATTTCTGAAATAGGTCATTCTTAGATTTGTCTAAAATATAAGTAAACAGCTAGGACAATATAAAATATAATTCTGGACAATAAATGCGTTGGTTTTCACGGAAAATGTTGGGAACTACTTTTAGTAGCGGCGATAGGTTTCGCGTACCTTCCCCTCCTGTGTCATCTTAGGGTGAATCGAAGTGTAGGTACTACGAACTACGTAGTATCGTGTATTTTTTGTTTTAGTGTGCTAGCACTCATTTTATTTTTTAAACAGCTTTCTTTTCTAACATTGGCTTCAGTAACTCTTCATTGATTTACAGTACTTGTAAATATAGTTTGTAACACAATGTACAAAGCTAATTCATTTACGGTTTATACTTTTACATAAGGAGATATCATGTGGTATATTATGAAAAAAATACATGTACATTAACATGTTTTAAAATATCTTTAATTTTTGAATGTTGTTAAGTTCTTAGTTGAGACTCATTGTTGTCTTATCAGTGTTATGACTATAAAAGAAGTCTCTAACGACACCGAACGATTTCATCACTAAATTTGAGTGCTGATGCACTTATTTCATAATCATCATGGCTTTTGTCATTGCATAGACTTCCTCATTGTGCTTTTTGTTTCCAATCATTTCATCTGGAGTCATAAGTGATGACGTTGCCAAATCCGCGTCGCATCTGGTGTAATCTTGGAAGCTGAACTCATCTTCCTCTTCAATTATAGCATTCCAATCAGATCACGAAATGATATCATCTTGAGGTTTAGATTCGTCTCGGAAGCTAATGCAAACGAAAGTTCCAAGGGAAGAGTCCGATACGACAACGTCAAGCAAGGGCAGGGGTTTATTGCATGTGGCAATTGAGCTGACCAATGATAGTGTTTGGAGTAGCGTTTTTTTAATCCAAGCTTTGCACGCGCGCTTTCTGTAGAATCAGTCACAAAGCAGGTGATGACAGGAAACCGGCAGAGCGAAAGGCTCTGCCAGTTTCCTGTATTGGAAAACGCAATTCGTGGCGAAGGGGAAGAGCGGGAAGAGAGTTCGGTAAACGAAATTCGTGTGGTTTGAATTTCTAATTCACGACGCCACAATTTGGCGTATAAATGAAAAGAACGCTAATTCGATTAACGTTTAATTGTTAAAATTTTACATTAACACTTTGAGTGTCAGTGACGCGTCTAGCGCGTGTAAAGCTTTCCGTTACCCAGTGTCAGCAATGGGTCTAGCGCGTGCAAACGTTTCTCCAACACATGGGCGAAGTGTTTTTTCTGTTTCGTAGACGAAGTGTTTCTCCTGTTTCATGGGCGAAGTGTTTCTCCTGTTTCATCAAGAGTGTCACGAGCTAAGTATTTCTCCTGTTTCATCAAGAGTGTCATGAGCGAAGTGTTTCTCCTGTTTCATCAAAAGTGTCATAGGCGAAGTGTTTCTCCAACTCAGTGTTATGGGACACTGGATAAACATTCGCACGCGCTAGACGCGTCGCTGACACTGGGTAAAGAAAAGCTAGAAACGGTTTGCACGCGCTAGACGGTCGTTGTGATTGGGAAAAGGAAAGCTTTTTTTTTTTTTGATTGGATGTTTAACGACCACCGTGTGCAACTCAATGGGCTATAAGCAGTCGCCCGTTCCAAATTTAGGGTCACTGGTTCCAGGGAAGCGAGAGAGCTAGTGCCGTAAGGCAAACACAACATTCGTGCCTCACCGGGATTCGAACCCGGATCCCTTTTAGGCGAACGATCAGAAGCCATCCCTTAGACCACTGCGCCACCGGGGCGGCAGGAAAGCTTCGCACGCGCTAGAAGCGCCGTTGGCACTGGACATAGGAAAGCTTCGCACACGCTAGAAGCGCCGTTGGCACTGGACATAGGAAAGCTTTTCACGCGCTAGACGCGTCGTTGACACTGGGTATAGGAAAGCTTCGCACGCGCTAGAAGCGCCGTTGGCACTGGACATAGGAAAGCTTCGCGCGCGCTAGAAGCGCCGTTGGCACTGGACATAGGAAAGCTTCACACGCGCTAGAAGCGCCGTTGGCACTGGACATAGGAAAGCTTTTCACGCGCTAGACGCGTCGTTGACACTGGGTATGGAAAAGCTTTGCCCGCGCTAGACGCGTCGTTGAAACTGGGTAAAGAAAGGCTTTGCACGCGCTAGACCGTCGTTGAGACTGGGTAAAGGAAAGCTTCGTCGCTGACACTGGCTAAAGGAAAGCTTTGCACGCACTAGACGCGTCGTTGACACTGGGTAAAGAAAAGCTTTGCACGCGATAAACGCGTCACTGACACTGGTAAAGGAAAGCTTTGCCCGCACTTGACGCGTCGGTGACAGTCAAAGGGTTAAGGGTGATTCAGAATTTTGTGCCTGCTACATTTTACAAATAAATGAGAAAAATGCATAAGTGACACGTACTGTATATATATATGAAAGGAGTTCTACTGTATCTGTAACCTTAGGAGGAACAGGATTGGGCGAAATTCCAATTGCAGAATAAGTGTACTACATGCTGAAATACAGGTTCGGGAGGAGGGGACGCACAGCAAGGAAAAAAGTTAACCTTCCACTTCCCAGAAACTCTTTTCCGCTTAAATCACAAGCTCAAGCTGCCAGTTGCTCCAATCACACTATCATTTGTGCGATTGGCTTAGTCGAACATTGAAAAACACTAGACTACTATGAATTTCAAACGAACTACTTCAGATAAATAGTTCCGCTATCAAATGAGTTTTCGTATGTTTTTTTTTTTATTTTTCTTCAAATTTTTTTCATTTGAATTGAAAACCGAAGTTTCATTGACGCTGCTTCAGTCTGTGATTAAATAAAACTTAGATTTTATCTCTAAAGAAAAAAATGGTTGTTTTAGTTGTTTTGTATTCCGTTTGTCATTATGTGACGTTGCTTTTTTTTTCCCTCCCCCCTGCAGAGAGAACTACTACTTAAGGTTTTTCTTTCTTCATTTCTTATCCGAGACAAGTATGAAAGCTGAAGAGTACTCTCTGCAAATATTTTTGTAGCTCCGGATTCGGTCTTTTGGAAAAGGAACAAAGGCCGACTACCGTGCTCTTTTGCAGATTGTTTTTTTTTTTTTTTTTTTTGTAACTTTCAGCAGGCAAAGAAAGGACGAATAATAAAAAAAGAGAGAGGATGAAAGATGTAAAAAATAATATTGTGAACGTTTGCCTTGTATCAATTTTTTTCGGTTTAAAATATAATTTTTTGCACAAGCTTTCCCAGTAACCTTTCTTATTGCATTTTTTTTTTTTTTTTTTTTTTTTGCGATGCAGCAACGGATGCCCAGGTTCCTTTGGCGGCAGATTTATTCATACGTAGATATTTTTTAGAGTCCACTTCATTTTTGATTCCATTCGAAAATGTAATGGTACTAGTCATACGAATATAAAACGGCATCGTAATTCAAGGATCTTTTTACTTTTCTATCGGTTTTTCTTTTCTTTCTACTATGCATTCCCACAGACAGATAACAGAAAGAAAAAAAATGGGGTCTTTTGTGTTTGTCAGGTGTATGTAACATAGGCAATTTTTGAAACAACAATTTCATTGAAGTGTGCGAATTCTCACCGAAATTGGGACTTTACGAAATCTTTTCCCCATTAATAAATATCAGATTGTTTTTTAAACGTCTTAAATATGAAATTAGTTTATCCAGCGCGAGGATTTTTTCCACAGAATTTGAATAGTTTGAAGAATATTGCGTGATCATATTTGAATAATCGGTTAATCAAACGAATAAAATGTAGAGGAAACCGTTACCTACATTTATTGGATTGGAAAGAAATAGTCTGCAAACGCAAGGCAACAGAAAAGTGCTAATTATGATGTATACAAGTACAAATCAGTCCAAAATGTAGTCGCCATCGTTTACCACGACCTGCTACGATCGTCTGAAAATTTTTTATATCAGTTATGCAGCAAAAATAAAAAAATCGAAAATTTTTTAACATTTCTACAAAAGACAAGAGATAATTTTGATTATAATGGGAAATGGTTGCTGCTGATGCTTCTGATCTTCAACCTCGCAAATGATTACGAATTGATTCCTTATGTGCCACTGACAAAAAAACATCTAACAGGTGATTTTTTTTTTTTTTTTTTTTTTCGAAATAACCGATGTTATTCTGGAGATCATATCTCACAGATTTTCGGACACGTATAAACTAAATTTTTTAGTATTGCTTACATGCGCAACAGTTCTCGCAATATTGTGTAACCTTTCCTGAAGGTAGTTTCAAGTGCTCCAAAGAATGCTATGGCAAATTCTTTGACTTTGCTCCTCCACTTAGAAGCGAGTTAAGCGTTGTTTATAAGACAAATGATCTCACGAAACATAATGTTGCAAGATTATATCATCATTTAAAAACTATCGGACTAAGTGACGTTTTCTCAGAAGTAGGATGTGTGAACTGTTTTTAACAATTCCTGTAACAAGTGGTTCCGCTGAAAGGTCATTTTCTGCTCTGAAAGAATTAAAACTTAGAATTAAAAAAAAATATGCTTTTATTAACTAAACTTACATTCTCAACTCTAGGCAAAAAAGAAAAAACTATGCTTTTAGCTTTAGGTCTCACTAACTTTTGTGCAAAATTCGGAAGAAGCCTGGGTTTAGGACGATAACGAATTTTCAAAAACTGAGAGGAGAATCAGCCTTATGTACAAAGGTTGTTCCATAAAAACTGAGAGTATTTTTTTTTTTAGTAGGCAACACTGCGAAGGGGGAAACAACCACGCCGACGACTAACTGAATTAAGGAAGTATCTCAGGCAACAGTTATTAGCCGTGGCAGACGATTCTGGTTTTCTTATTACACAGTTGTTTAAGGTACGTCTGCATTTCGCCATACAGCTATGGAGGTGAGTGATTCAGAGTTACGAAGTGACATGCGTTGTGCGATAAAATTGTGCTATCGTTTGGGTAAAACTGCTCCAGAAACAGTTGACTTAATGAAAAAAGCTTACAAAGATGAATGTTTGGGCGAGTCAACGATTTTTAGATGGTACCATGATTTCAAAAAAGGGCGTTTATCGGCAGAACTCGCTTCTAGGCCTGGTCGCCTGAAAGTGTTGTTACGGGAGCGTATTGTTAACACTGTTTGTGCAATCCTGCAAGAATGTCGACAAATGACGTATGAAGATATAGCGGCGTCAACAAAGATTTCGAAAACGTCGGCATTCCGCATTCTACGTGGCAAATTACTGCTGTATCGTGTGTGTTCTAGATGGGTACCTCATCACCTGACGAGAGAACGATTGTTAGGCAGAGTTCAAGTGCGTCATGAGTGAAAACAAATGATTACAAAGGATCCAAACTTTTTAAACACAGTAATAACTGCCGATGAAACATAGGTCCACTATTTCGACTCCCTCACGAAGCGCGGAACGAGTGTCTGGAAACACACAGGCTCGCCTCCTCCGGAAAAAGTCCGCCAAACTAATTCAGCTGGGAAGGTGATGATGATACATTTCTTTGATCATAAAGGTGTAGTCTACCAGCATGCCATTCCTTCACAAATTACTGTCAATGCTGAGTATTACATTTCAGTCTTGAAGCGTCTGCGACGACACATATCAATTAAGCGACCGGAACTTGTAGGCCCTACACCATGATAACGCCCGCCCACATGTGGCTACTTGTGTTCAATAGTTTCTTACGAAATGCAGTATTGATATCGTGCCACAGCCTGCCTACAGTCCTGATCTCGCCCCGTGCGATTTCTGGTTGTTTCCAACAATGAAGGAGAAGTTCCGTGGCGCAACATTCAACACTGATGCTGACGTTCTTCAAGCTGTACAGGGGCCGCTAAAGCAGCTTCCACAAAATGTCTTCGCCACGTGCTTTGAAAAGTGGACTGAACGATAGGACCGTTGCATATTATCCGAGGGAAGACACTTTGAGAAAGAATAACATATATTTTGCTGTACCTAAATTTCTTCATTTTGTGTGATTTTGCTCCCAGTTTTTATGGAAGGACCGTTGTAGAAACAAACAAATAAAATCGGGTGAGCTTCTATATTAAGACATCTAGTTTGTGCAGTGCTGTATGGAAGCAAACCCCAATTATTTTTATTTATTAATTATTTTCGTTGTGTGGGCAGACAAGTTTCTTTCCCTTACAACATTTTTACTGAACATTTTTTTTTATAAATCTTTGCATTTGAACTTCTAGTCATTCCTCTTTGGTGTAGTACGGCAAGGTCGTGGGGGACGGAAGGGGGGGTTACGATGCTTTCACCTATGCCTTACTGGCAACGTAGCATATAAACTACGGATCACCTGCTGATTTTCATTATTAAAATTTTCCACTCATATCACTTTGCCACCTGTTTATCGCATATTAACTACATTGATTCCCTTACTTACAAAGTCACGCTTTGCCACTGCTCAAGACAAACAGTTGTGGAAGAAACTTGAGAAGACCTTCATCCAGCAGTGGACTGATAAATGGTAAATGATCATGATGATAGGCAAGAAGTATAACCACATGTGATAATATTGATTTTGTTTACAACAATGTCCTACAAAAAATTCCTTTTGTCCTACTTGTAGTAAGAAAGATACGATATGAAATACGGTATTAAATTTTCGCCATTTAATTGCAAACTTACGGATTAGGAAAAATAGGAAGTGCAATGATGATCATTTTCATGACCACCCCATCTATCGAACATTCATTTTATAACAAGACAAATTTGTTTATTAATAAAATGAATAAAAATTTAAAGAAAAAGCTTATTAAGTGCTATATTTGGAGTACAACTTTATAGGGCGGAAACGTGAACAATTGGAAAGCTAAAATTTTGGAGTAATTTTAAATGTGGTTATGAAGAAGGGCGTAGAAAATAAAGTGGATTGAGAAAATTACCAATGATGAAGTATTGCAAAGAGTTGAAGAAGAAAGGAATTTACTAAAGACCATAAGAAAAAGAACATATGACTGGATAGGACATGTGTTAAGAGGAGACAACCTACTGAAAAGAATGATAGAAGGGAAAGTGACCAAGAGAAAGGAGACGACTAATGATGCTTGATGATATAATTGGCGCACGTGGCTATCAAGAAATGAAGGAGGAAGCAAGGAACAGAGGAAACTGGAGGAAGAGAACTTGCTGAGGTACCGTTGGGCCTGTCAAGAGACACAACGCTAATGATGATGATCTATCGAACTCAAAAATAATCTATGTTCTATATCCATATTTTTGAACCTCACATAAGTTGCGTATGTATAAACTAGTGTCCAAAATTAACGTGATAAATGCAAATTCGAGAATGTCCAAAATCAGATGGCCGACTGTAAAGACTTTTCAGACATGTGCAAGAAGAAACACTAAATCGACGTACCCAAGCAATATTGTGCTAGCTCCTATGATTGGAAATATGCGAATCGTACGTCATCGAGCTGGCAGGCACGCGTCCTTGATAAACGTATTTCTGAGCCCACGGTGCGGTAATTGAAGCTTAAGTTGGACTGTTAGTGGAAGAATGGCTCCGCGCACCATCGCTTAAAAGACCCGTTACGGTGGAGAGCGGTCGGTAGATTGGAAGCAGCGCGGGCAATCACAAAGCTTGGGTACCTAGATGGCTGAGTGTGTTAAAGCAAGTAGTCACCAATAACCAGAAAGCCGGGACAAGGTGCCCCACGAGCCACAACATGTCAAGACGACGGTTATTTGTGTCTCTTAGCTGTTCACCGACCTAAGGAGTCGACAATCAGGCAACTCTCGCAGGAGATACTGCGGGAATTGCGATATCGAAGCAAACAGTTTACAGAAGACTCCACGAGAGAGGTCTGTCTCCCACTAACCGCATCGCACAGAAGGGTCCGTCTGAACTGGACCCGACAACATCCCCCTGGACTCCTGATCAATGGGACTGTGTTCCTGATCAATGGGACTGTGACGACTCGTGATACGGCCTGAATACGGATTCTCGACGTGTGTACATTTGGAGAAAGGCAGGAAGCCTAAATCTTCCCTCCAGAATTAGCAAACTTGACCACTACGGTGGTAGAAGAAAATATTCCCTCTAAGTGGCCATGAGCAATGCGCCTAACCCAACGAGTTGGGCAGGCATCAAAACCGCTTGGGCAAAAAAAAAAAATATTTTTTCAGCTTCTCTTCCTAATGCAGTAGAAGTTGAAACTTAGATTGGAACCCTTATTTACGCTTTCCAACCGTACGTTGAAGAAGCGTATATGCTCCAGCGTTGTCCGTCTGTCTGTCAGTCTGTCCGCACGATAACTTGCGTAAAAATGATTCGATTTCGATGAAATTTTGGTATGTGTTAGGGGACAATCTGGGGACGAATCCTATTGGAGATGGGGTCAAAGGTCAGGACATAGGAGCGGGATCCATTTCATCGCCCTTATGAGTCATAACTTATGTAAAAATGCTTTGATTGCGACAAAACTTTATCATGTTGTTCCAGAGATATACTGAACCGGTTCTGTTTAATACCATCGAAATGGGGGCAAAGGTCAGGGCACAGGAGGAGCGAGATTTATTCCACAGCCATTATTCTCATAACTTGACTAAAAATGCTTCCATTGCGACAAAACTTTAGTATGCTGTTTCGGAGGTATACTGAACTGGTTCTGTTTAATATCATCGAAATGGGGTCGAAAATCAGAGTACAGGAGCGAGATTTATTCCACAGCCATTATCCTCATAACTTGAGTAATGATTTCTGGTATGTTGGAAAGCGTATCATAATCAATGCAGTGCATGATTTTGCTAACTTGTTTCTTCTAATCCCCCAATTTTTATCACCGTTCTTTCCGCAATTGATTTTAAATTAAATAAAATTACCAAAATATTGATTAAAATTTTTATTTTATAAAAGTGAGAAGCTCTGCCTTATTATCTGAAAAAGTTTTGAGCAAAACCTTTTTACCAGCGGCTTACAATTTAACTGACCGGAATGCCTTTCCCCCGCCAGCTAGCATGGGTACATTAGTTAGTACAATGAACTTGGTTACGGTTTGCTGTGATTGGCTGGCGCTGATGTGTTGTTTTGAGAACAGACTCAATCTCTGCGTGGGAAAATCACTAATCCGCATTCTCGCGTTCACTATCTGCTCGCACGAGGCTACTTTGCAAGAAGCCTTTGAGAACGAAGAGGACAATGAGATGAACTTAGAAGGAGGGGAACGGCATTTAAGAAAAGTGTTGTTTTGACTTTTGAAAGTCCGAATTTTATTTATTTATTATTATTTTTGTTGGTAATTGATTTTCGATTTATGAAAATTGACTAGGAATTTTAATCTAAAATGCTTACTGCGCGGAAGATATTTCAGCTGCGCGGCCGCGCGTGCGCGCAGCTTAGGGGGAACATTGGTGGAAGACTCCTGGTTTGGTGTATCATCATGTTGGATGCACGCATGCTACCGCACGTGTTTCCAGGAGTACCCTGACTGCTGCATGCTACAAGGATGACATTCTAAAGCCTATGTACGGCTTTTCAGGGTAGCTGTCGCCCCCCCCCCTGTTCCTTTTTATGGACGACAACGAGCGTCCACATAGGGCTCGGTTAATCGACCAAAATTTGTAGAGTAAAAATATTCACAGGATGGAGTTGCCGGCGAGATCTCCTGACCTGAACCTGATAGAGCATGTCTGGGATGCTCTGGAAAATGCAATTGCAAGTCGGCAGCCCTCTCCCAGAACCCTCCTCGGACTGCTACGCGCCTTGGTGGAGGAGTGGCACTTAAGCTTTCATCCACAGCCTTGTAAACAGCATGAGGGCTCATTATGCGAGCTGTATCGCTGTAATCAAACTCCCTGTTATCCCCTTTGAAATCCGTGCAACTTTTGGACCGCCATACTGTCATGAGCATGCTTCCTCCTCATGTGGTGATGACATTCCTGTTCTGTTGTATATTCCTGTGTTTTCGGTGTATGTATGTCCGTAATAGCTGTCATTAAACTCAGTCGTGTGGATTTTACGTTATTTATTCTTGATTTCGCGTGTGTCATGTTAATTTTGGACAATCGTAACAAAAACGGCATGATAGACAAAGTGATATGTATTTTTGTTGTATGCGTGCCATTTTTTTCTCATATATTCGTTATCGAAAGGCATGCAAAAAAATCTTAATCAGGAGTTTGTCCAAGCTTCAATATTCTTGAAATTTCTTAATTACATGTAATAACATATATAAACACCCAAATCCGTCTGTCTCTCTGGAACGCTTGACGTCACATCAACGTCTGCATTGTTGCGCCATCACTTATCAAACAATTCGTGTGTGCTCTCGCGATTTCAAAAGGATTTCCTGCTGTATAAAAGCACGCGATCACTTTTAAATGTCAAGGTGATCGCGTGCTAATTTTAAAACATTGGATTATTAATTACTCTAGTTCTATTTTGCCGATCTACAAAATTCGAATTGATTTCTTAATATCACAGCAAGTTGAGTTTGCACGCGATCACACTGAGGTGTCTTGTGCTAATTTAAAAACATTGGATTATCAATGACTCGAGTTCTATTATCCGATGTACAAAATTGGAATTAAAATCTTAATATCACGCCAAGTTGCGTTTGCATATTAATTTAATTTAGCACAATTCGAATATTAATTTGAACGCTTTAGTTTTTTTTTTAATTTTTTAATTTAACTAACTTTTCGAGGTTATATTATACACTTTGCAAAATATCGATTTATCTAAACGCTGTAACCTACAATAAAAACTGAAGTCTTGAGATGCCAAAGTGAGCAAGATTGCATCTAAAAGCAGGTGTCGCCCCAATAGCACATTGTCGGGAATTTAGATTGTTCCGATTTGTAATACCAGATATCGCATTATATTTAGAAAAAGCTTTGTTATGAAGTTTCAAACTAACCGTCGAATAGGACAGTCTAAAACAAGCCGTGAAGGGATTTAACGCGAAATATCAAAGAAAAAGTTATTAAGCTAAGTTTACACGAAAACAACTTTCAGAGTTTAGTGCTGATTATATTACACATCTTGCAAAATATCGATCTATCTAAACGCTCTTATCTACAATTGTTAGACAACAACAAATATTTTACACAGAATGGTATTTATCGCGAGGTCTTTTGAAAAACGGAAATAAATAGCATGTAATTTTTAGTTCTAACACATGAATGAGTTCTTACTACATATATAAGTTTTTACTATATTTCCTTACCGAAATCCGGCGCCTATTTAGTTTGTTTTCAATCTGCTTCAATTAAAAATTTCACTTCGTCATTAGACGGGCAACATCCCCTATACTGTATATTAACATTTGCTTGAAGCTTAAAAACAACCATCCTGAGGACGGGCTATATGCCAGTTTTGAAATATTCGCAAAACATTCGTGCGCGCAACCGTAATGGGCTATTTATTGATCAGAGGTGAGGCCAGGAGCTAATAATCTTAATTGGGCCAGAGGAATCCGTTTGTCCTAGGCCTCAGTTGCTTGCCCCTTTTCTGGAACTAGGGGCCCGAAATTAGGGAAAGGCGACTGCTTTTAGCTTGGCTAACACGGATCGTTAAACCTCGAAACAAAAAACAAAATAAAAAAATTGAAGGAACGGAAATAGGCGGTTTTAGGATGATTCCTCTAATCGATTTTTTTTAATGCACTGAGTGGCCACTTTATTATGACCAGCCCCTCAGTACTTCGTTGGGCCACCTTTTGCATTTAATACTGCGTCGATTCTTCGTGGCATGGACTCCACGAGATGTTGATAGGTGGTTTGTGGAATCTGAGACCATGCTTGATGAACAGCACTTTCAAGGAGTGTGGGATTGCAGGGTTGTGGATCCAGCTGTCTGATGGCTCATTCAACTTCATCCCACAAATTCTCAATGGGGTTGAGATCTGGAGATTGTGGGGGTCACCTAAGCAAAATAAACTCACCGGCATGTTCCGGAAACCAATCCTGTACAATACGAGCATTATGGCAGGACGCATTATCTTGTTGAAAGTAGCCATTGGGTTAAACCATCCACATGACAGGATGCACCTGGTCCGCAACGAAGTTTAGATATGATGTGTCAGTCAGACGTTGATCAACACGAATCAAAGGGCCCAAAGCATGCCAGGGAAACATTCTCCAAACCATAACGTTGCCTCCACCAGCTTGAAAGAATGAAGCAATGCATTTGGAGTCCATGCTTTCGTGCTGTTTCCGCCAAATTCTCACTCGGCCATCGGCATGGTGCAACAGAAAACGTGATTCATCGGGCCACATAATTTGTTTCCAATTATCGACTGTCCAATCGTTGTGCTCCTGTGCGAACTGGAGACGTTTTCTCTTGTTAACTGCAGACAGTAAAGGTGTTCAAACAGGCCTTCGGCTGCCATATCCCATCCGATGCAGTGTACGGCGAACAGTGCGTGCAAAGATCATTTGAGGGGATTCTTGATTAAGATGGTCTGTAATTTGCTGCACTGTTGCCCTTCTGTTGTCTGTTGCCAGCCTGGACACTCTTCGTTCCGCCCGAGCAGTCACTAGTCGATGACGACCACACGTTGCACGTAGAGACCCAGTTTTTGGCTGACAGTCCAGTCTTTAAACACTTTAACAACAGCTGGTCTGGAACATTTCACGAATGCGGCGGTTTCGGTGATACTCACTCCATGGCTCCGAGCTCCTACAATCATCCCACGTTGAAAGTCTGTCAAATCGCATTTTTTACCCATCTCGTTACCCAAAAATCACTTTACTACTGTCGCAAGCACTAAGCTTTCCCTTTTTTTACTAGCCTCGCCCTCCGGCGGCAACAGCGTGCAGCCATAGCTCATTTGCTTAAAACTGTCAGGTGGTCATAATAAAGTGGCCACTCAGTGTATAATCTAATGCTCGCTACTGAAGGTCAGTCACCCTACTGTATTGATAGCAACATAATGCATGATATTTGTTTAAAATCTGAGCAATATTATACTGTATAATGCTTATGCAAAAGACGTTTAGCTATTTTAGATCTAGTTTTCTATTGTTGTTGCATGGGGGAAGGGGGTGGGGGTTACGTCGGGATAAGGCGATCCCGCAAAAAGTAATGTTCAGGCATGAGATTGTCCCGCCTTTTTAGTCATCTTTTGGCCGGGTGATCTTTGAGATAGATGCAGAACTGAAGAGATATTTGGGAGGCGGGAACAGGATTGTTTGTGGATTGGGTGTCGTTTTCAGTCCTCTGGGCGGAATTCCGCCTTTCAAAAATTTCAAGAACGAAAATGAAATTTCTCTCGTAATCATTTTGTTTTTTATTGCATAAATGTTTGTATTTTAGCTTGAAAATGTAGGCAACAGTTTCCTAAAGCAGAAGTTAGACGAGGTTGAAAATTTTCCTTGTTTTCTCAGATTCTGTTTCTTGCGATGCTTCTTGTGGCCTGATTGTTAAATATTGTTTTGTTCCATAAATATTTATTTTTCAGCGTTAAAAATTTCCTAAAGCGGAAGTTGGAAGTAGGGAGCAAAGCTTTCTCCCATAATTTGGAGGGTTTTTTTTTTTTTTTTTTTTTTGTTATTTTGCTTTTTTTTTCGCGATGTTCTTATTTTATTGTTGATAAATGTTAACCCCCCCCCCCATAAATCTTTGCGTTTCAGCTTGATAAGGAAAGGAAAATTATCCGAAAATGTAAGTGACGTAGTTGAAAATTTTGTGAGGATTGATGCATGGTGTTCCAAAGTGTTCATCCACTCAAAGTTACGTAATTTATCTAAAATAGTGAAAGATTTTATGTTATGCGTTCATGTTCTTCAGGATGAAAGTTCTCTTAGAAGAATGGATGAAATTATAGTCATAAAGTCGGGAAGAATGAACATCGAATCGTATTCATCCATCACAGATGTGAAAATTACATGCTTTTTGCGGACCTGCCGGCTGCAGACAAACCAAAATTGAATAGATTGGAAGGGTTCCTTGTGCCAGATGCGGACAATTCACACTGGCGGTTTAAAAATTGCAAGAGAATAATTCCTTATGTCATTTTAATGTTACAAATTTCAAGTTATGTTACAAAACTCAATTTTTTCAAATTTAGTCAAAATTTGTCACAAAACAAATTTTGACTAAATTTGTTACAAAACAAATGTTGACTAAATTTGGCTTTAAGCACCTTTTTAAATCCTTGTTCTTTTTTCAAATGCTGAAAAAATATTTTCAATTCTTTCATCAGTTTTTCTTGTTATTTTTTAATGCTGAAATAAGTACTTTAAATTTTTCCATCAATTTTAACATACATTTTCTTCCGTTTTGTTACCGGTTCTTCTAATTCGTTCATTTTTCAAAAAATGTCATCGTCAATTGCTCTGTCCGCAAAAAGCACGACACCGATGTGAATCCTGAAAGGATTCGTCCGCAAAAAGCACGACACCGATGTAAATCCTGAAAGGATTCATATCTCTTTTAAGGATTCACAGTTTGTGAATCGTCAGAACTCATGGTAAGAAGTCTGCAGATGAGTTCTGTAAAATGGGTTATTTGGTAGAATCAGTTTATTCCAAATCTGAGGCATAAAAGAAAAGTGAAAGGAAATGGGAATGGAAAAATATATCAGTAGAAAGAAAAACTTTAGCAGTGGATGCTGTGCATCGAAATAATCAACGAAACACAAATGGGGTTGTGGAACTTACTGAGAAGAAAGCAAAGCTTGCTCACAAAAGCAACAAGCATATGTGCCAGCAAGTACAACAAAACAAGTAAAGAAAACTGTGTTTAAAGCAATGTTTTCAGAACCATTTTGTTTTGTTTCGAATTCAGGAATTTTGTATTGTGAACGCAATGATGGGTTTCACTTTAATATTTATATAAACTAGCTCATAGCTCGTGCCATGCACGGGTGAAAAAGCTGTGACTGAAATTTTTATAACACGAATCGTAAACTACTTATACATAACTGTAATAAAAGGTTGAATTATTAATGGGCAGTCTATAAGATAGGTCAGCAGCCCCCGGTGGCGCAGTGGTTTAAGCGATGGCAACTGATCATTCGTCCCAAAAGGGTCCGGGTTCGATCCTGGTGAGGCATGGATGTTGTGTTTGTCTTACGGCACTGGCTCTCTCCTTTCCGTGGAACCAGTGACCCTACATTAGGGACGGGCGACTGCTTATAGCCCACTGAGTTGCTCACGGTGGTTGTTAAAACTCCAATAAAAAAAGGAAGATAGGTCACCAATAACAAAATTTCCGTAGTATTCCCATTCAATATTCCTATGACAGAAGCCTATTATATAGGTTAATCGATTTTAACCCGTCATATGACGGTCACAGTACGTTAAAAAACGTATATTTTAAAAATTTAGGTAATAAAAATGATGTTAATTAAAGGTCATGAAGGACTTCTTGATATACAATGTTTT
Organism: Macrothele yani; assembly: GCA_039090855.1. Classification (NCBI taxonomy): domain Eukaryota; kingdom Metazoa; phylum Arthropoda; class Arachnida; order Araneae; family Macrothelidae; genus Macrothele; species Macrothele yani. The sequence goes on along the minus strand of CM077027.1, from coordinate 152,869,944 downwards.
GTGTTATTGTCATTTGATTGTTCAAAAGATTTCCTTGCAGTTCATTGTGTTTGACAAAAACTTTCATGTGCTGCGGATTTCTTGACCTTGATACCGCAACATAGAGCTGACCATGAGCAAAAACAGGCTCTGTTGGGGTGACACCAACATGATTAAAAGGATTGACCTTGTGCCTTATTGGTAGTCATTGCATAGGCCGGAATTATGGGGAACTGGCACGGCTTTAGAATAAAGGGAAGATTTGTTTCACTTGGAGTTGAGTCAGTTCTTGAAATAAAGACAATGTCACCCCGATTAGATTCAGAAACAATTTCTGACCAAAATATTCTTGTTCAATTGCCTCTCGCTGGAGATGATTTGCTTGTGAGTAAGCATTTGCAGCATGTCGAGCCTGAAGTTCTTCTGGAGTTTCTTGCTGCAGGTGAATTGCGTCTGAGAGAGCAGCTGCATTACGTTGAGCTTGTAGTAGTTCAGGAATTTCTTGTTGTCGGCGTTTAGCATGCGCAAAAGCATCAGTAATATGTCTAGCTTGTGTTTCTTTAAAAGTTTCATTTCGTCTGCTATTAGCTCGACCTTCGTTCAACTTATGCAAAGTTTTAGAAGATGGGTTTGCACGACATCGCCGTTGTCGTTCTCTATTTAAGCGACGTTTTTTTCAACTCTTCCATCTTGTACTACAAAGAGAATATTCCACGGAACCAATATTTTTTTTAAATTTCCATCTCAGTGAATCAAAACTACGCCTGCAATTACTTTCTTACAATTTTACTTGTTCCTTTTTATGTAATAAATTAATGCTGATCCATTTTTATGAAATTACTCTGCGACGCGAAGGAAATGAAATAAAACACGGCATAACACCCACGTAACGGAACAAACGTCGCAAACAGTTGTTCGAGCACGTGCGTGTTGCCACAGATGAAGTCGTTTGTCTTACTAACTTTATTTTATTTTCCGGTATTTCTCCTTTATTTTACGTACCGTGCGATAGCGGTGAGCTTAGTTCCGATTTCGGCCGCCGGATAAAAGCAGATGGCGCTGCAAGTACTGAATGACGTCAGAGCGTTAGGAACAAACGTAGCCTATACAGTATATAGGTTTAATAAATGATACTGAATAATTCCATCTTGCTCATGCTGCATTGTATCTGCACTTTTTTTTGCCAAGCGTGTTCTGTCTTTTCACGCCGTTGAGAACAGCTTTTCTTTTTTTCCTTCGTTAGTCTCATGCATGAATTTTACATTCTCGATTGTTTAAAAGTTTTAACTGTTAATTTGTTTTTATTTTAACTTCTGGAGGGGGAAATTTAAATATGGCCTACGCTTTTGTAAAGGTTGGAATATTTTTCGAAATTCCGGACACAGGACTTTTCTGATGCAGAAAAATCTCTGGATTGTGCGATACATTATTCCACATTGAAGAAGACAGAGTTATTCAGCATTTGTTTCACATTTCGAAACGTAAAGTACTCATTTTGTAGCATTTATGGTTCAAACCAGTTTGCCTTTTAACCCAAAATGATCTGTGTGTGTGTGGGGGGGGGGGGGTGTCACGTTGTTGAATTTCTGAACGCTGCCTGTTGGTTTATGTTGGTGACAGTTGCGCCGCGTGGAAATTGAGGGCCCTTTGTTTGGGCTGATTGATCCATGAAACAACCGACCATATCAAATTCAGCTGACTCAAAGTCAACATCACACATTGACCGTGTTTATGTAAACTACCATTGTTGATCATTTCTGCAGAGCCCAGGATATCTATTCCTCTGATATGACTATCTTAGTTGCTAAGACTGCTGTTGTGTTATTTCTGTGGACTTGTGCATGTCGAATGCTTTAACAAATCGAGGAACTCAAATATTCTGTATGTGAGCTTTGTAAACATTGTCTTCTGCATTACGTCGTCCCCATTTCGAATTTGCCTCACGGACGCCGCGCTCTTGTTTTATGAACGCATGTTTCCCCGTGCGTGCTCCTAACACTTTTGCATTGTTTCCATTTATCGGTTTGTGGTTTCTGATGGCGAGGCTTGCTTCGCACATAACAGATCTACATGTGCTGTTATTCAGTTGCCTTCTAAATAATGCTCTGTTTATGAAATGCGAGCGTTATAAAAAAGTTTTAAGGGCAGATAATTACGTAAATAAAAATATGCTGTTTCAATTGTTTAGCTAAATGCCGAGGTTGCCAAATATCCTTCTATATAGGCTTGCTTTTCGGTTAATAAAAATTATATGTCATCATCAATTACTCCCAATCCACTGCTGATAAATGTCTATGGAAGTCTCTCCAAGTCTCTACGGCAAATGTCTGTTTTTATTTACTTCCACGTCACTGTGGCATGCTTTCGAATTTCAATCACCCATCTCCTACGTGATCGTGTTCTGAGTCTTTTCCTATCACCTTTGTATCCAGTCGATTATATTAGTTGTTCATCAATCATCAGTATTCAGTTCTGTAACATTTCCTTTAATGGTGTAAAACTTATACACAGTTTAAGCCGAGCTTTCGCACTCCATCGGGTGGCTTCGTCTTTCAATGAAGCACGAAAGCAGTAATCAAAGCCTTCTTTGTAGGAGGCTTTGATTATCTAGCCTAGACGAAGCCTCCCGATGGAGCACGAAAGCTCGGCTTAAATTGGGTATTAGTTTTACACCATTAAATGAAATGTTATGGTTTATAAATGGTGTAGACTCTTTGGTAAGTGTTCAGTTCGTCCATCAGTATGTCTAAAATATTGCCACTTATGGGTCTTTGATTGATCATGGGGATGTAAGGTCAGGTGATGCGTAACATCACAGCCTCTCCTTGACAAATGTCAACCCCGCCTTCTCGTGGTGCATCCTGTTCCTACTAAAGGGGCTCTGACGACCGCCAATAGCGGTATAACTATACCATCGGGATTAGAGGAAATTCTATCCCACACTCACCAACCCGCTTGGCCAGCGTGGTGAGTTATGGCCAAACCCCTCCAAAATGACTCCACAACTTAAATCTTGGCCCTCAGTCTCCGGCAGCTGGAATGTACCTGGCCAAGGCAGCGGCCAGTGCGACATGAAGGCAGAGGGTGCTAAGAATCCCCGGAGGACCGGACTAGGCTGCCATCTGATGCTGACCTTGGCAACGTACAATGGACGCTCCCTATCTTCTGATTCAAGGCTTCTTGAATTGGAAGAGGAACTACAAAGGATCAAGTGGGACATCGTGGGGCTAAGTGAGGTAAGGAGAAAAGGAGAAGATCTCATCGAACTGAAAAGTGGACATCTCTTCTACTATCGTGGGACAGATACTGGCAGAACTAGTGGTGTTGGATTTATAATAAACAAGAAACTGAAGGATAAAGTTGTAGAAGTTGAAAGTTCCTCTGACAGAGCTGCACGACTCGTTATCCAACTCTCGAAAAGATACCAGGCTCAGATTATTCAAACTTATGCACCCACCACAAGTCATCCTGAAGAAGAAATTGAAGAATTTTATGAGGAAATTTGTCATCTAAATAATAAAGGTAAGCAGCACTTGAAAATAATTATGGGAGATTTCAATGCAAAAATAGGGCAACGGCAACAGAATGAAACTTCAGTAGGTAAATTCGGTCACGGCAACAGAAACCAGCGTGGAAATACTCTCGTTGAGTTTGCAGAGGCAGAAGGGTTTTTCATCTTGAACTCCTTCTTCAAGAAAAAGCCACACAGGAAATGGACATGGAGACATCCAAATGGGACGACAAATGAAATTGATTTTATTATGTGTAACAAAAAATTCGTCATGGAAGACTGCAGTGTGCTAAACAAGTTCAACACAGGTAGTGACCATAGATTGGTGAGATGTAAGATGCACCTCAACACTAAACTTGAACGTGGCAAGCTTATAAGACAAACAAAATCTATTGACATAACCAACCTTAAAAAACACCATAATACCTTCAAGTTGGAACTGAAGAACAGGTTCTCTGCTTTAGAAGGCCTAACATCGGAAGAAGTGGACATCTCTGAAGTTAACAGAAAAGTAACCAAAGCTCTTATGGAAACAGCAACAAAATTAGCTGGGTCTAAGAACAAGTTGCATGTAAATAAATTATCAGGAAAAACGAAAATGTTGATGCAAAAAAGAAGAGAGATGAGGACAACTAAAGAAGATGCGACTTCCAAAGTGGAATATATAGAGCTATGCAAGACAGTACGAAAAAGTATCACTGAAGACGTAAGAAAATTCAACTGTGAACTAGTGAGGAAAGCAATTGAAAACAACCAAAGCCTAAAGATAGCAAAGGGACATCTCAGTAAGGGAAGAAAACAGATTATGGCACTGAGAAAAGAAGATGGTTCTGTAACAAGAAATAGAGGCGAAATTTTGACAAGAGTGAAAGATTTCTACTCCAAATTATATGAAAGGGATGATACATGCACTCCAGACATCATGAAAGATACCAGTACCAGAGTTCCTCCAGTCCTTCCAGCAGAAGTTGCACATGCAATCAAGAACATGAAGCGGGGAAAAGCTCCAGGAGAAGATGGAATTACTGTAGACATCATACAAGAAGCAAGTGGAGAAATCGAAACAGTACTCGCCCAAATTTTCACTCGATGCCTTAATGAAGGAAAGATTCCTGAGGATTGGAACACCGCTACAATGATCCTGCTACATAAGAAAGGTGACATTGAGGATCTCGGAAACTACAGACCTATCAGCCTCCTATCAGTAGTTTATAAAATCTTCACTAAAGTTCTTTCACACCGCTTGAAGGTAACACTGGACATGGCTCAACCGAGAGAACAAGCTGGATTCAGGAGTGGCTACAGCACAATAGATCATATCCATGTGCTGAGAGAACTAATTGAAAGAGCGAGGGAATATGAACTTCCATTGTGCATGGCTTTTATCGATTATGAAAAAGCCTTTGATTCGGTGAAACCATCAGCAGTTACAATGGCTCTGAAAACCTGCGGTATTGAAGATGCATACATTAATATTATTAAAAACATCTATGAAAATGCAAGTGCAAAGATTAGGCTGTTTGAAAATACAACACACATAAAAATTGGAAAGGGAGTGAGACAAGGTGACACCATATCTCCGAAGCTCTTTAATGCCACATTGGAGGGTGTTTTTCAGTCACTGAGCTGGGAAAACAAAGGGATAAAGATTAATGGAGATTATCTAACCCACCTTCGTTTTGCTGATGACGTAGTCATTTTTGCAACTAGCCCATCAGAGCTGCAGAGTATGATCCAGGAACTTGCTGACAAGAGTAAAGAAGTGGGATTAAAAATGAACTTTCGGAAGACAAAAGTGATGTTCAATGCTTTTACAAGAAATGAAGATTTATCGATTGATGGAGAAAAGCTGGAGATAACAGACACGTACGTTTACCTTGGACAGCAGATATCAAGTGAGGGTCACATTGATGAAGAAATTAATCGGCGTACAAAACTTGCCTGGAGAGCTTTTGGAAGAAACAGCATAATTTTCAAGAGCAATATGCCATTATGTCTTAAAAGAAAAGTGTTTGATCAATGCATCCTTCCAGTGCTTACGTATGGTGCAGAGACGTGGACCTTAACTAAAAGAGACATACAAAGGCTGCAGACAACTCAAAGAAGCATGGAGAGGTGCATGCTTGGTGTAACCAGGAGAGATAAGAAGAGGAACTCGTGGATCCGAAAAATGACAAGAGTGGAAGACATCATGATCAGAGTTAAATCCCTGAAATGGCAATGGGCTGGACATACTGCCAGAAGGACAGATCATCGATGGACAGCCGAAATTTTAGATTGGATTCCAAGGGACAGGAAAAGACCCAGAAGAAGACCACATGGGAGATGGGTGGATGAAATTCGAAAGTATGCAGGGGTGACATGGAGGAGACTGGCACAAGACAGACCGTTGTGGAGGAAACTTGGGGAGACCTTCGTCCAGCAGTGGATTGATAACGGTTGACAATGATGATGATGATGATGATTGATCATGGTATCCAGTCTTGTCATTTTCCTCGTCCATCAGTTCTTCTCCCTGTCTTTTTTTTTTTTTTATACACAAAGTATACCTCTCTTCGTGTTTCTTTGTCGTTCGCAGCATCTGTATATCTTTTTTCGTTAAGTCTCACATTTCGAAATCCATAACTGAGAACTGGACGTATTATTGATCCATAACTGAGAACTGGACGTATTTATTGATTAAACACTTACTATTCTTTGGAGACATAATGGTGAATTGCTCTTTAAAATTATACTATTTCTTCCAAATACATGCCAGCCAAGTTTTAAACGCCTCTTAATATTTTGTCTTCGATGTGGACAACACTTGATATCTGTTTTCCAAGGTATATTACTTCGCCCCATCAACCTGTAATAGTGGTAAATGTAAATAACCTTTAATAATAGCGTAATTGAACGGAAATATTTATTTTTATGAAATGTAATGTAATGATCTTTTAATTGCTGGATTTTAATGAATATGTAAATAATTAAGAATCCTTGCAGTTTTAGAATGTTTTAAAAGTAATCGTGGGAAACTTCTAAGGATATGATTTTTGAGTTCGATTTAGGAGAGCCAGTAAATCACCGGAAACGATTAGTTATCGTTGAAATTCCTGGAGTGGACAAAACACAGGATTTCGTTTTATTATCTGTCATTTTCATGTAGGACTTCCGTCCACAGGGAGTAAAGTTTAGGTCCCAGCCACCTACAGCGAGATCGCCTTTTGGGCAGGACACAGAAACGGAAGGAATGAGAGAAAGTCTAGCGACTTTTGACAGAACAGTTTGTAGTGAGATTAGAGTACAGTAGATGGCGCCACCGTACAAGTACGATATTGCACATAGATGGGTGAGAGAATTTCAGGGGGGACATAGGAAAGGATACCCATTTTACCAGTGGGTCCAGCCTGGGGGCCGTCACTTTACGTGCTCGTCCGATGCACGGCGGATATTCAGCGATTGTTAGTAAATCACACCATCTCTGAAAGATCAGCCCAGGCTTGAACCTGGGGACCCAGCATCGATGATCTGAAACACTAACCACTAAGCCATCCGCGGCCACAGGATTTCGTGTATGGATAGCTATTATATAGAAGAAGGCTTTTTTAGAGTTTTAAAGCGACTCATTAGGAAGGAAAGACTTCCGTTCTCGAGAAGGGGTTTCCTTCGGGGAGGTGATTAGGGATGGAGACGGAATGAGAAGAAGGTGTTCGGACAGAGGCTTCAGGCTGTTTTTTTGTAAGTAGTGCGGAAGACAATATGAGAACGAGACTTCGAGAGTAGGAATGATGACGTGAGTTAGGGAAGAATGCGTCTGACGTGGGTAGAGCGAAGGGGAGACATTGAAGGGAAGGAGTAAATTTTCAGAGGGGAGGTTGTCTCCGCGTACGAGCGGTAACCATGAATGAATAGCGAGGAGTTATGTAGCATAAGAGATGGTCTAATCACAGGTGACCAGGAGTAATAATTAAATTAAGCAAAATCACGCTAATAAAGGATTTTATCAAACGTCAACTCTCTTCTGTTAAATTATCTATTAGTACTCTATTGATGTGTAACAGTGCTCAAGGAACCTGTCAATCTTCTGATTCAAACCTATTTCGGTAATATAAGGAAAGAGATAAAACAGCACTGTGACAAACCTTTAAATCTTCAGTTGTTGTAAGAACAACTGAAGATTTAAAGGTTTGTCACCTTTAAATATTGGGTTGATGCAAAAGTTCGTGCCGTTTTTTTCACCACACTACAGGAATGTATTACATCAGAAGAGAAAACGGAATCAGTCAACTATGTATCCCCCCCCCATTATTAACGATGTTGTCGCGCAACGTCTGGACAGGTCTGCAATGCCATTCTTGAAAAAAAAACAAAAAACGTGCAGGATTTGCTGCGAAGAAATCATCATGGAAATTCTGGAGATCAACGTCATTGTTGATCGTTCTGCCACGGAGTGCATTCGACAAGGATCGGAACATGCCTAAAGGAGTGACATCTGGGGAATAAGCCGGATGTGGAAGGATTTCCCATTTCAGGTCCTGAATTGCCATTTTGATCATGCTTACACTGTGAGAGCTTGCGTTATCATGTTGGAGAAGGACACCATGGCGCCGATGTGGCCGTTTCTGCTGAATCGTTCCCTCCACACGGCGGAGTTGCTCGCAATAGAGTGCAGCGTTGATGGTTCGATTCCTCGGCAGCATTTACCAGTGAATAATGCCTTCCATGTCCCACCAGACACACAACATGAACTTCGCACGATGAAGGTCGTTGCTGATAACATTCGCGATAACCGGCGAGCAAGGAAACACATATGGCAACACGCTGATTCTTGTTGTCCTCGGTGAGATTGTGAGGCACCCAAGACCCCAATATCTGGACCTTTCCCATACGTTCCAGGTGTCGCACCACTGTGGCCTAATCACAGTCCATCTCAGTTGTCAATTCGCGTGTGGTTTGACGCGGATCCAAGCAGATGAGATGGTTCAACCGATCCTCATCAAAGTGAGATGGACGATTGAGCGTGGAGAGTCGTTGAGGTCAAAATTGTCGTCTCGGAACCGCTCAAACCATTTGCGAGCTGGGCTGTCTTCGGAGCAATAGCATCCTCCCCATACACAGCGCAAATTTGTCAAGTAACCTTGGCGGCTGTGGATCCCTTGTTAAACTCGTAGAGGAGCAGATTTCGGAAATGTTCCTTCCTCTCTACTTGACACTCCATACTCCGGACCTGAAAACCAAAAAACCATTAGCCACAACACAACTCAATATGATTTAGATACACGATATTACTAGCTACATTTTGATATACAACTGGCCATCTGCACCTTCACTACTGACCTAAGAAACACTCGTGAAATAAAACAGCATGAACTTATGCATCAACCCAACACATCAATTTTATTTTCTGCAAGTTCATTTTTAAGCCCACGTCTTTACTCTTGTCAGCAAGTTCTTGGATCATAGTTTGCAGCTCTGAAAGAGTGCTTGCAAAAATGTCTATGTCGTCAGCAAAACGAAGGTGGGTTAGATTATCTCCATTAATCTTTATCCCTTTGTTTTTCCAGTTCAATGATTGAAAGACATTCTGCAATGTGAAAATTAAACGCATAAGAGAGATGGTGTGGTCACCTTGTCTCAGTAGACTAAAATACACTGCCGTTGTTGCACGACAATTAAAAAGCGATAATATACAGTATTAAAAACCAATTACCCATTCATAAAATTTACTTTACTGGAGTCACAATTAAAAATATATCACACTTGAATAAAAATACATAACTACTAACTATGAAAACTGTTTTTTGTGTATTTGCTTCCCGAAATAATACACAATTTCGCCGCTAGGGGGCGCTAATGTTTAATGTGTTTTTCTCAATATCTCTGCTTTTATATGTGCGATTTAAAGAAATCTTTCAACAACTGATGCCATTTTCCTTGTGGAACACTTTAGGTGTGAGTTTGAGGACTTTTATAGTTCATAGTTTTGTCGCTAGGTAGCGTTTGTCTACTTCTGTTTGCAGCTGTATCTCCGCTTCCAAAAATCCTATTGGGAAATTTATTTTTTTACTGTATGCCATTCGCTTCAATGGAAATGTGGAGCGTTATTGTCTTTAAATAATGCACAGATTTCCCGCTAGGGGCGTAAAGGTCAAAACCTTTATGTCCTCTCTCTGCTTCTGGGAGGCGTATTCGAAAAGTTATTTTCCCGTGAAGAATATTTTTCGCCTATTTTCAACTTTTCCGTTATTCTTCCGCTAGAAGGCGTAGTGTTATATCACGTTTTCTTCTATGTTTCTCCTTTTAACTGTTCGATTTGAATGGAAATCGCTTTATCCGTGATACCTTCCTTCTGCTTTGAAAAACTTTTTGTGCGCCATTTATTAATTTCGTAACATGCTTTTTAGCTGCTGATGGAAGTATCTGTTTCTTTATCTGGATGTTTTATCGATTGTAAAAATCCGGATTTGTTCTTTTTAGTACGTCTTTTATAAAAAAAGATTGTGCTTGTGTTACCGGTTTGTCCGTCCGTGCCCACGATATCTCTGTAACTATTAGTCCGATTTGAAAAATTCTTTTTGCATTGGGAAGCTTGAAATATGCGTATGATGATCCTTCATTTCGTTTTTTATTGTACGATGTACAATTTCGCCGCTAGATGGCGTAAATGCAGATAATGTCGAATTCAAGAATCCCGGTGGCGCAGTGGTCTAAGCGATGGCCTCTGATCATTCGTCCGAAAGGGGTCCGGGTTTGAATCCCGGTCAGGCATGGATGTTGTGTTTGTCTTACGGCATTGGCTGTCTTCCTTCCCTGGAACCAGTGACCTTAAATTAGGGACGGGCGACTGCTTATAGCCCATTGAGTTGCTCACGGTGGTCGTTAAACCTACAATTAAAAAAAAAAAAATAAATCCAGATATTTGCTTCTGAACATCCGATAAAAAATCTCTTATCTTTCGATTGCATTTATGTCGAAGAGTATTTTAGATATAGTTACTTTTTTTCAAATTACGCATAGATTTTCGGCTAGGGGGCGTAAAGAAAGGTAAATTACATTTTTCCCGATAACTCTTCTTCTAAAACTCCGATTTGAAATGTTTTTTTCTTCAGCGAATACACCTCCTGATGAAAAATCTTTTGCATACAATTTCAAATTTTTGGTAAAGAATATTTTGGCCACCAGGGGCATAAGTGTTAATTTTTGCTTCTGATGTATTTGCCATAAAATCTGAGCTTCTAAAATATCGATTGAAAACATTCTTTCGTGGACTGATGCCACTCACGTCGATAAACATTTTGGGAATATCTTCTTCTTAAAATATTCCACAATTTCTCCGCCAGGGGGCGTAGATGTATATCTTATTTTTGTCAATATCTCTACTTCTAGGAGTCCAATTTGAAAAATCCTTTCTTTGTTGGATAGTGTTTCCGATGCGAAAAGTTTTTTCCTATAAATTCAAAATTTTCAAATAAAACATAGCTAAGGTCAAACGCATTATTGCACATTCTGTTTTGTTTTTTATAAATAAAAAAAACATTCTCTGTTGTTTTGGGACAAGATATGTACTTCGGTGTCGGACGGGCTTGGGATCTTAAAATTTAGCCCGAACTCGGCACTGCCATCCATTTCGGTAGAGAGGCTTTTGGTTTTCCATTCTTACGCTAAACTACGGTGCCAGGTTCAGAATGAGAGAAATGGCTTTTGCATTCTAAAATATATCATGCTGTCGGATATATAAAGAAAGATTGACAAATCGCGAAATAAGCAGTGCGGTGGTCATCAGGCAGGTATTTGCATTGATTTGCTTAACGTGTAAAACAGTTTAAACAAGTTAGTAAAATCATGCAATGCCTTGCCCAGCAAAAACACAAGTGCTGGGAAACTGCTGGCCACCAACTGGCAGTGCTCGCTCACTGCTGGCTGAAATCTGCCGCTCACGGCCCGGTAGCGGTCCGTTGGTGACAGCGCTGTCAGTTTGCGAGCCATTGATGGCCCTGCAGCATCGCCGTGAATTGTGGGCCTCCAAGCAAGTGCCACTAGTGGCCCGTTGCTGGCAACCAATGCAACCTCAACAGCAGGTGGAAGCAACGGGACTGCGCATGCGCAGAAGCAACACTTGCTGTGTCTCTCATGGTACTAGTTAGTTGAAGACAACGCTTTCGCCATCGTGTTATTTTAGTGGATGTTAAGAAAAAAATCCATATGTAGAGAGGCGAATTAATTTCCTACGGAAATTCTTCGTCGACGAAGATATCAGATTAAGCCATGAAATACTAGATTACAGCCATGAAATACACCCACTCCACTCCATTCCATGAATTGTACTGGGTGAATAACAAGAAAAAATTTGAAACCGCTAGAAACAAATGTCCTGGAAAACCATTAAAAAAACGTTTGTTGGAATAAAAAAGAAAAAAAAAGAATTATACTCGTACAAAATTTATTAATTATTTGAAAGAAAAGAAAAACAAAAAAAAAAAACGCTATGTGGATATGATGTACTCATTTATCCATGGGTTGAATACACAAGACTGGGAGGAATTCGCTTCTAAAAATAACGAGAAGTAAAATAAAATATCTTTCCTCTTTAAAACAAATGTAGCTTCGGACAACGGAAAGGAAAGATACGTTAAAAATATAACAGAATGTGGCATGAACCCGGGTAAATATATATTAATTCAACAATCTCCTTTCAAGACGATAACGACAGTACAAAACTTTGAAAAGCGACTCTAAGTTGGTACACTCCTTGAAAATGAGTGAAGTTCCCTTAAGGTAAAAAAAAAAAAAAGAAACTATCGTTACGTTGAAAAAAAAAATTATGAATTATATGAAACTGCCTTTTATGAAAAATATCTCGCAATATTGTAAAATGAAAGAGGGAACCATTCGATTACACATTACGCACCAAACAGACAGCTTCAAGCATACGCTCGAGCGTGGCAAATTGGTCCAGTCGGTAGAGAGCTCAGCTCCCATGCCCACGGCCCTGGTTCGTATCCACCCAAGTCCAAACGAGCGTTTTTCCGGTCTGTTGAGAACGTAAGGGGAGAGAAAAAAAGTTGTAGCTTTAGGAAACTGTGGTCATCCTTGGTGGATTTTTTTGTTTGTTTTTTTATGGCTACTACTGGGAAATTGGTGGACAAGATTCGGCAAACCACCAGTCACGTCACGTAGTTGCCGGCTGCCAGTACCGGCAAACTAGCGGACCACATTAGGCTAGCCATCATTTCTGGCACGTGCTTGCAGGGCCGCTGAAGGGCCACTTGTGGCAGCTACTTCCTGTGATGGATAACTGATGGCCCTGTTGTGGTATATGGCGACTGATGGGGTGCCAACTGTTGGCCAGCTGTTGACCTGAACTACTTCCCGGGCATTTTATTGACGGTTCGGCAGCGGCAATATTGTGCTCGGCCAGCAAGACTGTTTTTGCTGGGTGATTATGAGATACGCTTTCCAATATACCAGAAATTATTACTCAAGTTATGAGAATAATGGCTGTGGAATAAATATCGCTCATGTTTTCTGACCTTTGACCCCATTTCGATTATATTAAGCAGAACCGATTCAGTATACCTCCGGAACAACATGATAAAGTTTTGTCGCAATCGAAGCATTGTTGGTAAAGTTATGAAGAAAATAGCTGTGGAATAAATCTCGCTCCTGTGTCCTGACCTTTGACCCCATTTCGATTAGATTCAATAGAACCGGTTCAGTATACCTCCGGAACAACATACTAAAGTTTTGTCGCAATAGAAGCATTTTTAGTCAAGTTATGAGGATAATGGCTGTGGAATAAATCTCGCTTCTGTGTCCTTACCTTTGACCTCATTTTGCTGATATTCAACAGAACCGGTTCAGTTCATCTCTGGAACAGCATGATAAAGTTTTGTTGCAATCCAAGCGTTTTTCGTAAGTTATGACGCATAAGGGCAATGGAATGGATCCCTCTCTTATGCCCTGATATTTGACCCCCTTCCTTCCATTTTCAATGGAATTCGTCCCCAGGTGATCCCCTACCACATACTAAAATTTCATCGAAATCGAACTATTTTTACGCAAGTTATGACGCATAAGGGCAATGGAATGGATCCCGCTCCTATGTCGTGACCTTTAACCTCATTTCGTCCATTTTCAATAGGGTTCGTCCCCAGGTGGTCCCCTACCGCATACTAAAATTTCATCGAAATCGAACTATTTTTGCGCGAGTTATCGTGAGGACAGGCAGACAGAGATGTACAAAGCTGGGGCATATAAGCTTCTTCAACCTATAGTTGGAAAGCGAAAAAAAGAAAAGGAAATCGTTCCTTGCCGGGACGTCAGCGAATCGTGTAGGGGGGGGGGTGTAGCGTATATGCTGAGCATATAGCGAACACGAAACTATTCCTCCCCTAAAGAAGATAAAAATTCCTTTCTAAAATACCCTGATTCCTGAAAGATTTAGGTGTCAAAATAAACGGGTACCTGTTCAAAGGTTTCTTGTTCTCAATGTTGTTGGTGTGTGGAGTGTGTTCGGTGAAGCATTGCCCTCTTGCATTCGAAATCATTGCAGCTGTAATGAGTACAGAAGCCATCAGGAATGATATTGGCCCTATGGAATTAACGGTTTTAATTAAGCCCCATTTGATTACTCAACTGTGGATATGCGTAGGGAACATGGGCTTGAGCGGATGACAATACAATTGTTCCACGAATCTTCACCAATCAGTGGAGTGAACAGTGTCCAATTTCCCCTGTGGACTCAGTTTACGATGCGTTTAATCGTTTGAAAGCTGGTGTGAATTAGCTCTTGACGAAACCTTTAAATGGTTCTTCGACGGTTTGCCACTGTAATACGCAAAACAGAAAAACAGTCCTTTAGTTTTGACATGTGCGTCGTGTCCTTCCACAAGCATCGCGATGGGGGCGTTGTGCCGCGATAAACATCTTGTAGAATCTGTTTCGTAAATTTAGTGTCGCTCTTCTTCCATTTCTCGGAACGCGAATTCTACACCAAAGATAATATCAAAGAAAATCAGTGGGATGGAAGTTTGGCTTTATTTGAGGAAAAACAAATGTACCATTCAGAATAGTTTTCTACGCGAATAACTGCTAACTAAGTAAATAAGTAATTGTGTTTTGTGGTCCGTACTTCTAAAAAACGCCACGCGCAGGACATTTCCGCGATAGATGCATCCATATATCATTGAAGACATCTCAGCAATCTGAAATAGCTCTGTGTCAAGGAACAAATCTAGCTTTCCCATTACTACCCGTGCATCACTATTGTTCACCATATCACTCTGTTAGTTAATCCATCAGCCTCTCATTAATTATAATGAACGTATGAAATACCTTTTTGATAAAATAAGTAAATGGTTTTCATAAAGTTGATTAGTATACACTGATAATGTAATAATAATATTAAATTTAAGTTCAAAAGCCCAATTGTTGCAGTGTCTTCAAATAAATGGCTGTAACATTCCTCTTATTAGATTACATAACGGCGTCATAGACAGGGCACAAGCAAAATCGGGCTTATTTATCGTAAAACTGATGGCAGTGTACCCTACATTAAATTGACGAAATTTCACTGAAAGGCTATGCTTACCTAAATAAAACGGCATGACGAAGTCACTGCAAAGCAAACAAATAGTGAATGAAGGAAAAGAAAAGTCTGAAACGACTGCTTTAAAGAGAAATTCCTTTTAGAAGTCTGAAAGGGAAATATACTGAAAACCATAGATTCAAAAGAGAGATATGAAAAGGAATGCGGAAAAATAAATCTGTGCTCGCGCAGTGCCCGTATTATACTGAGAGGAAAACAGACCTTGGTGTTGGCTTAATCAGGGAAGAAAGAAACTTTAATCCTTGCTGTGCAATGGAGCAGCTTCACAAACAAATTTATTGAAAGCGGAGATAGAATTTCTGTAAACTGCAATTGCCAACTCTGTAAAAGAAAACGTTGACTATTTAATTAGCGTCTGCAAGAAAAGTTACCCTGCCTCCCCGGTGGCGCAGCGGTCTAAGCGATGGCTTCTGATCATTCGTTCGAAAGGGGTCCGGGTTCGAATCCCGGTGAGGCATGGATGTTGTGTTTGTCTTACGGCACTGGTTCTCTCCCTTCCCTGGAACCAGTGGTCCTAAATTAGGAACGGCCGACTGCTTGTAGCCCATTGAGTTGCTCACGGTGGTCGTTAAATCTACAATTAAAAAAAAAAAAAAACATCATTTGCATAAACGCGTAGTTACGTCTTGTGAAAAAAAATGTCATGCCGAAGGAGTGTTGCTGAACTGAAATTTGATTCAGTGAAATAGTGTTTTCATTTGAAAAAGGTGATTAAAATTGCGGGATGACCTGATGAATCTGATTCAAGTTTTTTTTTTTTTTTTTTGATTGGAGGTTTAACGACCACCGTGAGCAACTCAATGGGCTATAAGCAGTCGCCCGTCCCTAATTTAGGGTCACTGGTTCCAGGGAAGGGAGAGAGCCAGTGCCGTAAGACAAACACAACATCCATGCCTGAGCGGGATTCGAACCCGGACCCCTTATGGACTAATGATCAGAGGCCAGCGCCTTAGACCACAGTTGTATTTGCCAAGGCCGTCTAGAAAACACAAGGCATGGCATTAGAGATTGCCTCCCCTGTGGTGCAGTGGTCTAAGCGATGGCTTCTGATCATTCGTCCGAAAGGGGTCCGGGTTCGAATCCCGCTGAGGCATGGATGTTGTTTTTTTTTTTTTTTTTTTTTTTTTTTTGATTGGAGGTTTAACGACCACCGTGAACACCTCAATGGGCTATAAGCAGTCGCCCGTCCCTAATTTAGGGTCACTGGTTCCAGGGAAGGGAAAGAGCCAGTGCCATAAGACAAACACAACATCCATGCCTGACCGGGATTCGAACCCGGACCCCTTACGGACGAATGATCATAGGCCAGCGCCTTAGACCACTGCACCACCGAGGCGGCGGATGTTGTTTGTCTTACGGCACTGGTTCTCTCCCTTCCCTGGAACCATTGACCCTAAATTAGGGACGGGCGATTGTACTTGTTGCTGTGTAATCTCTGTATCGTGTTAATTATTTGTATCATATTTGTCATGTCTGTACCACCAGGTCCAATAAATCATTTAAAAAAAAACACAGTTAAAAAAAAAAGAAGACATTAGAGAGATGAGTTCCCTCATTTACTGACGTCACACGGAAGCCAAGACTTTTTTTTTTTGATTGGAGGTTTAACGACCACCGTGAGCAACTCAATGGGCTATAAGCAGTCAATTGTCCCTAATTTTGGGTCACTGGTTCCAGGGAAGGGAGAGAGCCAGTGCCGTAAGACAAACACAACATCCATGCCTCACCGGGATTCGAACCCGGACCCCTTACGGACGAATGATCAGAGGCCATCGCTTAGACCACTGCGCCACCGGGGCGGCAACCAACCAAGACTTCCGATTGGTTTCAAACGCTGTCGTGTGCGATGTCTAACTCGTACCGTCATTCGTCCGAGATGGGTCCGGGTTTGAATCCCGGTGAGGCATAGATGTTGTGTTTGTCTTACGGCACTGGTTTTCTCTTCCCTGGAGCCAGTGGCCCTAACTTAGGGACGGGCGACTGCTTATAGCCCACTGAGTTGCTCACGGTGGTCGTTAAACCTCTAATAAAAAATAAATAAATAAAAAAACTCGTCCCGACGTATCAATCGGTGTAACATGAGAGTGACGTCATAAACACAGGGAACTCATCTCTCTAGCGTTATGGCCTTGTGTTTTCTAGACGGCCTTGTATTTGCCGAATGGTTGCCCTCTAGTGGATGTACATACAGACATACAAATGGGCAGAATGTCTTGCAAATATGCTTTCGCGAAACAAAATTGCTATCATAGGGCAGTGGCGGCGGAACCGCCCGGGCCGCTAAGGCCCGGTCAATAATTTTAGGCAAGATTTTTTATTTGGCATATGTGCAATTTTTGTTGTTGTGATGTGCCTTAGAAGGTTGCTCTAGGTAAGTGGTCAGGTGGTCTTAATCCTTAACAAAGCACCTTAGGCATTGTTTTTCTTCTGTTTGTTCCGGGAAGCGGGAAGGGAGGGGATGCACCACAATTCGAAATTTCGGGCCCGGTCAACGAACTTAACTTTCCGCAGCCCCTGTCATAGGGTTTAGGTTAACTCTACCAGGTCAAATAAATATTTTGAAAATATTAACACTCAGAAGCTCCTTGTGTTAAGAGTTTTTGAGGGCACTGGAATTCGACATGTCGTCAGATCTGTAGGTGTGGCGCATGCGCAGTATAATCCGTTTACTTAGAATTGATTTTTGTATTCACTGGAAAGCCTGACTCTCTTAACCGTACGCTTTCATAAAGCACTGTTGTGTTGTGTTGTGTATAATGACGCTGCTCGAAATGGCAGCTCTTTCGGCGTTATTGTTATAATTTTTAGTTGGTTGTGATATTTAATGAATTTGGGTTCAGGAAATTCATCTTATTCGCGTCGTTTATGTTTCCGTTTCGTGGCAAGAAGCACTTGAGATGTTGGTTAACCCACCTTGTTTCGCTCAAAAATTATGGCATGCTCTCGTGATTTCTCCTACCTTGTTTGAATAACAAATTTTTCGGAGCACGGGGTCCCCATTCGTGGCGGTCGTCTTTCATTGCTGTCATGTTATCAGTCGGCCGAAACATGTGCTGCCGCTCGATTGCCCCAAAAGTTCCAATAAAAACCCGCGAATATATCATTTTCGCGGGCTTAAATTATAGCGAATGCTGAATGCTAATGAGGCATTATTATTCCGTGTGGTGTCTGCTCCTTCAGAATGTCCGTGGTTTCTAAGAAATCCCTTGCATATTGAATGCGGTTTAATCCCTGGTGTGTTTGTTTTAGAAGGAAGTGTCAGAATAGTTCCCAACTGACAGATATAAAGAGTTAAAGAGACATTTTTGTTTTTCAGGTTTTTGTAATAACTATTATACATAGCCCATTTAAGAAGGGGGCTAGGGAGGATGTAGGCACGAGCTTCCCATTTCCAAGGGTCCCCAGAATTATGTAGGGTCCTTGAAAAATTGTCATACAGTGTTTATTTTTATTTTTTTATTTTCTTTGCCGATAGCACAGCAAAAACTATGATAAATTGCCTTGTGAAAAAAAAAATCTATTTCCGCTTTTCTAGGAGTCCGCCAAAAAGTATAGTCGCCCCCGAGTCCATCCTCAAAACTTTCGAAAGCAATATTTTCTTGTACACATCTGTACTGTAATTGGGAGAAATATTCATACATTAAGATTTCGTTTGAATCATGATATATGGATCATATTATTTTATCCGCTACTTTGATATAATTTCAACAAGCTAAAACTTGGGGGTGTTAAAGCAGAACTGAGCTGGTGTCCATTTTTCAACCATACATTTTTACATTTTCTTGCAAACACTGATTCGTCCCTAAATCATGGGATACACACTTCAATATGGCGGGGCTACTCAAGAGACGCATATAGCGTATTAAATTAAATCCGTTTTGTAGTAAGCCCAAAGATTCGCCAAGCTTTCGCATTCTACTGGGAGGTTTTTTCAAAGCAATGGTAGAGATAAAAATGTAGGGAATTTAGAACACATGATTTTGAAAATAACGTGTTTGACTTCAGGAGCATCTTACACGAATTTTTATATCGCAATTATACGGTGCGTCGCGATGTGTTTCCATCTTTTAATAACGCATGCCAAACCCTTGGTAGTTCAGTAGAAACTATATCATTGCACACTAGTTTTGCTGGATAGGATTTCGACTGTTTCCCTGATGGCAGTCTCTTTAAAGTTCGTGTAAGGGGCAATTCTCCTAATACTATTCCATACAGGAGCGACCGATGAATGCATGACTTCCCTGGCGGGCGCTGTATTCTGCATGTCCTGGTTGACACGCACGTGTGAATAATAAACGGATTTAATACGCTATATGCGTCTTTTGAGTATTCACAGTCTGGTGTATTTATAATAGGGGGGTATTTTTACGGCTTGCTCATCATATTTTGGGAATGTTTTCTCCTGGATATTTTTATTCGGCCACCTGTAGTGAAATCCTGGATGTGCCATTAATACTGGGGCCCCAAGGTATTGTCCAGCCCTCGGGCCCCCTGTCTCCTTAAATATGCTCTGCTGTTATAGGGGCAGCGCTAAGAAGTTGAATACATTGGTGGTCAATGTTGTTGCCAAAATTTTCAAAAAAATCGTTTGCCGAATTTAGTTAGCTAGAAATAATTATGCTAAAAAATTTCTCTGCTTACAGCAGCACGAAAATTTTCAACTCATTGCTTCAAATTTTAGGGAAACTATACATGCCTAAGAAAAATTTAGCATTACTTTTTATTTTTCTGATTTTCTTTTGTTGTAAACAAAAAAACAACAACAGGGTAGGTCTAGTTGCGAAGCTATACGGATGGGCTTTTGATTCCACCCTTTAGCCCCCGAAAAAAGTATTTAAGCAGTTAGAACGCAATGTGAGTGCAACCGTCTAGGATTTTAGGGAACTTGGATGAAAAGTATGTGAATTTTTCTAATTCCCAGAAATTTTGTTACATACAATTAATTTTTTGTTAAATTGAATGTTGTACTATTCTGTGAAATGGAGGTGTAGTAGACACCATTTTCGTAATTAAGAGTATAGATGGCACGGCATTGCTTCGGAGAAGGCCCGAACACTCCAAATGCTACAGATTTTCCGTATTCACTACGGAAGTCATGCAGTACGGAAACCGAATGTACTACAAAAGTGGAAAATCTCAGTGAAATTAATGTTATTCCACATCTCTGTAAAGTTTATTTTCAATTTTCTAACATTTATTAATCATTTTTGATATCGTTTAATTAATTCATGCACTCGACGTGGATCAGGAAAACCAAACAGAAGTCATCGCTCTTTCCACGTTAATAAGTGAGTCACGGAAAAATTCTCATCGGCCGCCACCGGGAATCGAACCCAGGGTCTTCCAGTTACGCGCCGGCGTAACTGGGAAGACCCTGGGTTCGTGGAATTAACGTGGAAAGAGCGATGACTTCTGTTTGGTGTTCCTGATCCACGTGAGTGTATGAATTAATTACTTATTCGCCTCCTAATTATTTGTTCAGTTGCTGCTTTCCATCTTTGGTGAATCCCCAGTATTGTACGGGTCTCCATGAAGCAACCTGCCATGTGGTTTGGCAGTTAATCACATGCGAGTCTGGAGAAATTGGGGGCTGCTGTGATGCAGTGGTAGCATATCCGGCGCGTAACTGGAAGATCCTGGGTTCGATTCCCGGTGGCGGCCGTTAAGTATTTTTCCGTGACTCACTTATTAACGTGGAAAGAGCGATAACTTCTGTTTGGCGTTTGATATCGTTTATTGGATATTTTTAATATCGTGAGATTTTTCGATGTTGTTGTGGGTTTTTTTTTTTTTTTTTCTCTCTCTCTTTTTTTCGATATTTCTGGGACATCTTCATGCTGGCCAAAAATGTTTAGAACCGCCGGAAATTATTCTTACAACAAGGATGATTTGAAACCGCCGAAAATTATTATTATAACAGGGTTGATTTAGAACCGCCGGGAATTATTGTTATAAAAGTGATGAATTGTTTGAAACCGCCGGAAATTATTTTTCTCACATGGATGATTTGGAACAGCCGGGAATTATTTTTATAACGAGGATGATTTAGAACCTTCGCGAATTATTGTTATAACTGTGGTGAATTATTTTAAACTGCCGAAAATTATTGTTCTGACATGGGTGACTTGGAACCGCCGGAAATTATTGTTATAACAGGGATGATTTAGAACCGCCGGAATTATTGGGGTGAAAGTGTTCTAACACGGTTTAGAATTTTCCATGGTTTTCAAAAATTCAGATTTTTCTGACAAAGTCGCGCTTTTTTTCTTTTTTTCTATCTCTCTCTCTTTCTCTCTTCCTGATTATATCCTTCCATTTTACATGTTTCTGACCTTGTTCCTCGTTTTTAATATCTTTGGTAATGGTGAAAAAAAAGCGACTTCGTTTCGCCCCTCCCCTCCCTCATCCTTCTATTTTACATTTTCCTGACCTTGTTCCTCGTTTTTAATATCTTTGGTAAATGGTGAAAAAAAGCGACTTCGTTTCGTCCCTCCCCTCCCCCGAAAAAAGTGCGTGTTTTTCTGTTTCTAAGAATCTCGTTTTTAAAACCAATCAGTAAAACAAATATTTTGCCTAATTAGTAAACCAAATATTTTGTAAACCGAAATTAAATTTCAGAATCGGTACTTAACCTGTCCCCTCCCCATTTCAGTGACCTGTAAAATTGTTTTCAAATCAGAGTGAACAAGCAGTACCGATTTTTGATATTTGAGTTCGTTCTTAAAACGTGTGTTTTTCTATTCCTTAATCACTTCTTTGCTATATTAAAGCAAAGCAAGTTTTTTTATCTTTTATTTATTTTTATTTACTTATTTTATTTTTTTGTAAAAAGCAAAATTGAAGTTTAACAAGTTGGTAAAATCATGCAATGCATTGATTATTATACGCTTTCCAACATACCAAAGATCATTCCTCAAGTTATGAGGAAAATGGCTGTGGAATAAATCTCGCTCCTGTGTCCTGACCTTCGATCCCATTTCGATGATTTTCAACAGAACCGGTTAAGTATACTTCCGGAACAACGGGATACAGTTTTGTCTCAATCGAAGTATTTATAGGCAAGTTATGACGCATAAGGGCAATGGAATGGATCCCGCTCGTGTGTCCTGACCTTTAACCCCATTTCGCCCATTTTCAATAGGATTCGTCTCCAGGGGATCCCCTACTACACACTAAAATTTCATCAAAATCGAACCATTTTATGCGCAAGTTGTGACGCATAAGGGCAGTGGAATGGATCCCGCTCCTATGTCGTGACCTTTGAACCCATTTCGTCCATTTTCAATAGGGTTCCTCTCCAGGTGGTCCCTTACGACATACTAAAATTTCATCGAAATCGAACCATTTTTAGGCGAGTTATCGTGAGTACAGACAGACAAACGGACGAAGCTGGGGCATATACGCTTCTTCAACCTACGGTTGGAAAGCGTAAAAAACGTTACAGCATGCCGAGTGTGCAGAGAAAACGACTTTACGGGAAACGAAAGACTGCGACGGACCGTTGAATTTCCGATTTGGAACTTTATTGATTTTTTTTTTTAAACAAAAGGGGAATATGGATGTTGATGCCTCAAGAAGTAATCAAGAAATATTAAATCGTGCGTTTTCAGAGAAATTGAACTTAAAGTTCAATTTCTCTGAAGTCAGTTCTAATGTTATTGTCGACTTCTGAAAAATAGGTTTCTGACACCTAGGAGATCCTTAAATGGACCTTCCAACATCAGTACAAACTCTGGGCGTATCTTAAAGTTGTAATTGCGTACTATTTAATGTGGTGTAATGAATTCATAGTTACTAATTCATTAAATATGTTTTCGTATTCCTTATGAGTATTTGTTTTGTTTTTTCTAAGGATTAATAACTACTACCTCTCCTCGTTTCCTGGATCGAGAAAGTCTGGCAGAGCATGCTTTAGAAGTGAGTGTTTTTGGTATCATGATACATACCATGCTTCTTTCTTTTATATATATCCCCTTGTCTTCACAAACTATAAATATTTATTGATATTGTTTCATTCTGTGATAATATTGTTGGAATATAAACAGAAAATTATATTATATTAACATGTGATTTATCATGAATAAATTTACTGTACAAACATTTAAAAAATGCATAAAAAATACTTAGGTTCATAAAGTTTTTAAATGGAACTCCAAATTTTGGTTAAATTTTCATCCATACAATATCCTGGTTTTGTTCCTTACTATATTTGTTTCCATGGCTGAATAATGTTTTTGAAGCAACCATGAATGCACATATTTTACATGGTTGAAGTATCACTGGTGGACCTACAATTTACACAGTTGAGTCACATTATTGTGACCACCTCCTGCTTTTGACGTCAACAGTGCGCAGCCAATGAAAGAAGGCACATGTCGTGAGCTGGCTTGGAGGGTATATAAGGTGTGATGTAGACATTCTGAAAACATATCACTCATTGCTGTCATGGATAAAAGGAGCGATTTATCAGATTTGCAATAAGGGATTATTATCGGCTTTTGGGCCAAGGGTGGAAGTATTTCTGAAACAGCGCAGTTTGTGAACTGTTCATGTGCTGCTGTGGTTAAAGTGTATCGTGATTGGAGAAGTGGCAACATTGCGAATAAGTGATGTCGAAATTTCAGAGCACTACATGCCATTGATGTGAGAGGTGAACGTCGGCTTCAAAGGTGCATGAGGGCTGATCGACACACTACAGTGGAGCAACTCACTGGCCGAATGAACCATGGGGCTACCGGAAGTGTGTGTAAAATGACAGTTCGGCAAACCCTGTTGCGTATGGGGCTTGGATGCAGATGTATGGTTACTGCACCTATGTTAACGAAGGTGCATCGGCAGAAAAAGCTTACATTTGCAAGTCAGTATCGAAATTGGATCTCCGCTGATTGGCAAAGGATTGCCTTCTGCGATGAGTTACGTTTTCTGCTTCATCAAACAGATGGACGTTGGTGTATAAGGCGAGAAACGCCAGAGAACAAAAACACTCTTCAACCACTGCTGGAAGAACACAAACTGGTGGAGGCAGCATTATGGTCTGGGGAATGTTTTTGTGGCATTCCGTGCGTCCACTCATACCTGTGGAAGGCACTTTGGACCGAATTCATTATGAATCCATCCTTGCAGACTACACCACGCATACATGCTGATTGTCTTTCCTGGGGCAGATGGGATCTTCCAGCATGACAATGTGACGTGTTACACAGCTAGTAACGGTTGGAAGGGCACAATGAAGACTTCAAAGTACTTCCCTGGCCCCCTAATTCCCCAGACTTAAACCCAATTGAGCATCTGTGGGACCACCTCAATCGCGTTGTTCGCTCTATGGAACCTCCACCACGCACCCTCCAGCAGTTGTCAGATGCACTGCAGTCAGCATGGCTCCACGTACCTGTGAACACCTTCCAGCACCTTATTGAGTCACTCCCAGCTCGTCTAACTGCTGTCCGCGCTGCACACGGCAGTTGACTGGATATTAGCTGGTGTTCACAATAATATGACTCGACCATGTACTCATTGAATAGCCAAAAATCATAATCCAGATGGGGTAAAAAATTTCTGCTGAACAATGGGGCTTATTTTAAAAATAAAACTGATGAACTTGACTCAGAAAATATTTGGAAAAAAAAAATTTATGAGATGCTGCTGAAACTTCTTTTAAACAACTTGGGAAAGGATGAAAATTCTTTAAAATCATTGCAAATAAATAAAAACACCATATACCCCTCCCTCAGGTATGAAAAAAAATATGATAGTATGGATTTATTTTCTTCTAATTTAAAGGCAATGCTGAATTATTTAAAAACAGTTCAACCTAAGTGAAGGGTGGTGAAGGAGGCCTTGCCCAGCTCCTCAAAGTCTTTCATGTTTTTTTTTTTAATTTGACTTACATTAGAAAAAAATGCCTTAATTTGATAAAAATGCATCAACTTACATTAGAAAACAATGCTTCAGTTTTTTCTTCTATTTTTCATTAACTTTAATTTTATTGGGTGGAATGCTTTTTCTGTTACTAAAACTACACTGTTATGTGAAAAAGGCAATGCTTAAATATTTGCATAATGTCATGTTATTAAAAATGCTTTGTTTTAAATGAAATTAAGCATTATGTTTGAGTTAATACATGTGCAAAAATTGTTGTGTAAAGAATTTTCATGTTATTTTTCACTTTTATGTTTTCATTGAGCTGACTGACACTCAAGATTTTTTTTTTTATTTCAAAGTATAGTGCATTTTCTCTGATAAAATAACAAACGAGAATAATAATAACAACGTTTCGCACAATAAAATATTTATTATACATCAACTATAGTTTTGCAGAGCTTTTGGCTTGGCTTCCTCAGGACGAATAAGGAAGACGAGCCAAAAGCTCTGCGAAACTATAGTCGATGTATAATAACATTTTATTGTGTGAAACATTATTATTATTATTCTTTCTTAACACCGCAAGCTTAGTAGTCATAAATTATATATAAAATAAAAAACTATTAAACCAAAATAATTTTCTATTTGAAGCAAATCCTAAAAAAAAGTTCAGTTTTATGGAAAAATGGTTTTGTGAGCTTGAACTCATAAAGTCCCTATATATTTGTTTTCTCTAACACTGTAAATAACAGCATAGTTTTAGTAACAGATAACTTTTGCCTAGATGTTTTCTTGTAGATGTATAAAGTTTGTAAACATTTTTACTGGACAAACCAATGATTCCAGGATTTTTCTTTTTGCCCTCTAGTCATTTTCTAACAGCTGATAGTATTTATTTTGCATAATGACAAAAAATGACAGGAATCTGTGTAATAAAATGACACTGAAAAGAATTATGATAGCGTTTACTAACAAAACGTTCTACCTAAAACATTGCTTTACATACTTGGAGTTCATTCTTTATGTTATATATATATATATATATCATCATCATCATCATTGTCAACCATTATCAATCCACTGCTGGACGAAGGTCTCCCCAAGTTTCCTCCACAACGGTCTGTCTTGTGCCAGCCTCCTCCATGTCACCCCTGCATACTTTCAAACTTCATCCACCCATCTCCCATGTGGTCTTTTTCTGGGTCTTTTCCTGTCCCTTGGAATCCAATCTAAATTTTCGGCTGTCCATCGATGATCTGTCCTTCTGGCAGTATGTCCAGCCCATTGCCATTTCAGGGATTTAACTCTGATCATGATGTCTTCCACTCTTGTCATTTTTCGGATCCACGAGTTCCTCTTCTTATCTCTCCTGGTTACACCAAGCATGCACCTCTCCATGCTACTTTGAGTTGTCTGCAGCCTTTGTATGTCTCTTTTAGTTAAGGTCCACGTCTCTGCACCATACGTAAGCACTGGAAGGATGCATTGATCAAACACTTTTCTTTTAAGACATAATGGCATATTGCTCTTGAAAATTATGCTGTTTCTTCCAAAAGCTCTCCAGGCAAGTTTTGTACGCCGATTAATTTCTTCATCAATGTGACCCTCACTTGATATCTGCTGTCCAAGATAAACGTACGTGTCTGTTATCTCCAGCTTTTCTCCATCAATCGATAAATCTTCATTTCTTGTAAAAGCATTGAACATCACTTTTGTCTTCTGACAGTTCATTTTTAATCCCACTTCTTTACTCTTGTCAGCAAGTTCCTGGATCATACTCTGCAGCTCTGATGGGGTAGTTGCAAAAATGACTACGTCATCAGCAAAACGAAGGTGGGTTACATAATCTCCATTAATCTTTATCCCCTTGTTTTCCCAGCTCAGCGACTGAAAAACACCCTCCAATGTGGCATTAAAGAGCTTCGGAGATATGGTGTCACCTTGTCTCACTCCCTTTCAATTTTTACGTGTGTTGTATTTTCAAACAGCCTAATCTTTGCACTTGCATTTTCATAGATGTTATTAATAATATTAATGTATGCATCTTCAATACCGCAGGTTTTCAGAGCCATTGTAACTGCTGATGGTTTCACCGAATCAAAGGCTTTTTCATAATCGATAGAAGCCATGCACAATGGAAGTTCATATTCCCTCGCTCTTTCAATTAGTTCTCTCAGCACGTGGATATGATCTATTGTGCTGTAGCCACTCCTGAATCCAGCTTGTTCTCTCGGTTGAGCCATGTCCAGTGTTACCTTCAAGCGGTGTGAAAGAACTTTAGTGAAGATTTTATAAACTACTGATAGGAGGCTGATAGGTCTGTAGTTTCCGAGATCCTCAATGTCACCTTTCTTATGTAGCAGGATCATTGTAGCGGTGTTCCAATCCTCAGGAATCTTTCCTTCATTAA
Organism: Macrothele yani; assembly: GCA_039090855.1. Taxonomy (NCBI): domain Eukaryota; kingdom Metazoa; phylum Arthropoda; class Arachnida; order Araneae; family Macrothelidae; genus Macrothele; species Macrothele yani. The sequence goes on along the minus strand of CM077027.1, from coordinate 152,842,593 downwards.
GGCATCGAGTGAAAATTTGGGCGAGTACTGTTTCGATTTCTCCACTTGCTTCTTGTATGATGTCTACAGTAATTCCATCTTCTCCTGGAGCTTTTCCTCGCTTCATGTTCTTGATTGCATGTGCAACTTCTGCTGGAAGGACTGGAGGAACTCTGGTACTGGTATCTTTCATGATGTCTGGAGTGCATATATCATCCCTTTCATATAATTTGGAGTAGAAATCTTTCACTCTTGTCAAAATTTCGCCTCTATTTCTTGTTACAGAACCATCTTCTTTTCTCAGTGCCATAATCTGTTTTCTTCCCTTACTGAGATGTCCCTTTGCTATCTTTAGACTTTGGTTGTTTTCAATTGCTTTCCTCACTAGTTCACAGTTGAATTTCCTTACGTCTTCAGTGATACTTTTTCTTACTGTCTTGCATAGCTCTATATATTCCACTTTGGAAGTCGCATCTTCTTTAGTTGTCCTCATCTCTCTTCTTTTTGCATCAACATTTTGGTTTTCCTGATAATTTGTTCACATGCAACTTGTTCTTAGACCCAGCTAATTTTGTTGCTGTTTCCATAAGAGCTTTGGTTACTTTTCTGTTAACTTCAGAGATGTCCACTTCTTCCGATGTTAGGCCTTCTAAAGCAGAGAACCTGTTCTTCAGTTCTAACTTGAAGGTATTATGGTGTTTTTTAAGGTTGGTTATGTCAATAGATTTTGTTTGTCTTATGAGCTTGCCACGATCAAGTTTAGTGTTGAGGTGCATCTTACATCTCACCAATCTATGGTCACTACCTGTGTTGAACTTGTTTAGCACACTGCAGTCTTCTATGACGCATTTTTTGTTACACATAATAAAATCAATTTCACTTGTCGTCCCATTTGGATGTCTCCATGTCCATTTCCTGTGTGGCTTTTTCTTGAAGAAGGAGTTCAAGATGAAAAACCCTTTTGCCTCTGCAAACTCAACGAGAGTATTTCCACGCTGGTTTCTGTTGCCATGACCGAATTTACCTACTGAAGTTTCATTCTGTTGCCGTTGCCCTATTTTTGCATTGAAATCTCCCATAATTATTTTCAAGTGCTGCTTACCTTTATTATTTAGATGACAAATTTCCTCATAAAATTCTTCAATTTCTTCTTCAGGATGACTTGTGGTGGGTGCATAAGTTTGAATAATCTGAGCCTGGTATCTTTTCGAGAGTTGGATAACAAGTCGTGCAGCTCTGTCAGAGGAACTTTCAACTTCTACAACTTTATCCTTCAGTTTCTTGTTTATTATAAATCCAACACCACTAGTTCTGCCAGTATCTGTCCCACGATAGTAGAAGAGATGTCCACTTTTCAGTTCGATGAGATCTTCTCCTTTTCTCCTTACCTCACTTAGCCCCACGATGTGCCACTTGATCCTTTGTAGTTCCTCTTCCAATTCAAGAAGCCTTGAATCAGAAGATAGGGAGCGTCCATTGTAAGTAGCCAAGGTCAGCATCAGATGGCAGCCTAGTACGGTCCTCCGGGGATTCTTAGCACCCTCTGCCTTCATGTCGCACTGGCCGCTGCCTTGGCCAGGTACATTCCAGCTGCCGGAGACTGAGGGCCAAGATTTAAGTTGTGGAATCATTTTGGAGGGGTTTGGCCATAACTCACCACGCTGGCCAAGCGGGTTGGTGAGTGTGGGATACAATTTCCTCTAATCCCGATTGTATAGTTATACCGCTATGGGCGGTCGTCAGAGCCCCTTTAGTGGGAACAGGATGCACCACGAGAAGGCGGGGTTGACATTTGTCAAGGAGAGGCTGTGATGTTACGCATCACCTGACCTTACATCCCATATATATATATCATCATCATCATCATTGTCAACCATTATCAATCCACTGCTGGACGAAGGTCTCCCCAAGTTTCCTCCACAACGGTCTGTCTTGTGCCAGTCTCCTCCATGTCACTCCCATATTTACGAATTTCATCCACCCATCTCCCATGTGGTCTTTTTCTGGGTCTTTTCCTGTCCCTTGGAATCCAATCTAAAATTTCGGCTGTCCATCTATGGTCTGTCCTTCTGGCAGTATGTCCAGCCCATTGCCATTTCAGGGATTTAACTCTGATCATGATGTCTTCCACTCTCGTCATTTTCGGATCCACGAGTTCCTCTTCTTATCTCTCCTGGTTATACCAAGCATGCACCTCTCCATGCTTCTTTGAGTTGTCTGCAGCCTTTGTATGTCTCTTTTAGTTAAGGTCCACGTCTCTGCACCATACGTAAGCACTGGAAGGATGCATTGATCAAACACTTTTCTTTTAAGACATAATGGCATATTGCTCTTGAAAATTATGCTGTTTCTTCCAAAAGCTCTCCGGCAAGTTTTGTACGCCGATTAATTTCTTCATCAATGTGACCCTCACTTGATATCTGCTGTCCAAGATAAACATACGTATCTGTTACCTCCAGTTTTTCTCCATCAATCGATAAATCTTCATTTCTTGTAAAAGCATTGAACATCACTTTTGTCTTCTGAAAGTTCATTTTTAATCCCACTTCTTTACTCTTGTCAGCAAGTTCCTGGATCATACTCTGCAGCTCTGATGGGGTAGTTGCAAAAATGACTACGTCATCAGCAAAACGAAGGTGGGTTAAATAATCTCCATTAATCTTTATCCCTTTGTTTTCCCAGTTCAGTGATTGAAAGACATTTTCCAATGTGGCATTAAAGAGCTTCGGAGATATGGTGTCACCTTGTCTCACTCCCTTTCCAATGTTTATGTGTGTTGTATTTTCAAACAGCCGAATCTTTGCACTTGCATTTTCATAGATGTTATTAATAATATTAATGTATGCATCTTCAATACCGCAGGATTTCAGAGCCGTGGTAACTGCTGATGGTTTCACCGAATCAAAGGCTTTTTTCATAATCGATAAAAGCCATGCACAATGGAAGTTCATATTCCCTCGCTCTTTCAATTAGTTCTCTCAGTACGTGGATATGATCTATTGTGCTGTAGCCACTCCTGAATCAGCTTGTTCTCTCGGTTGAGCCATGTCCAGTGTTACCTTCAATCGGTGTGAAAGAACTTTAGTGAAGATTTTATAAACCACTGATAGGAGGCTGATAGGTCTGTAGTTCCTGAGATCCTCAATGTCACCTTTTTTATGTAGCAGGATCATTGTAGCATTGTTCCAATCCTCAGGAATCTTCCCTTCATTAAGGCATCGAGTGAAAATTTGGGCGAGTACTGTTTCAATTTCTCCACTTGCTTCTTGTATGATGTCTATAGTAATTCCATCTTCTCCTGGAGCTTTCCCCCGCTTCATGTTCTTGATTGCATGAGCAACTTCTGCTGGGAAGACTGGAAGAACTCTGGTACCTTTCATGATGTCTGGAGTACATGTATCATCCCTTTCATATAATTTGGAGTAGAAATCTTTCACTCTTGTCAAAATTTCGCCTCTATTTCTTGTTATAGAACCATCTTCTTTTCTCAGAGCCATAATCTGTTTTCTTCCCTTACTGAGATGTCCCTTTGCTATCTTAAAGCTTTGGTTGTTTTCAATTGCTTTCCTCACTAGCTCACAGTTGAATTTCCATACGTCTTCAGTGATACTTTTTCGTGTTGTCTTGCATAGCTCTATATATTCCACTTTGGAAGTCACATCTTCTTTAGTTGTCCTCATCTCTCTTCTTTTTTGCATCAACATTTTGGTTTTCCTGATAATTTGTTCACATGCAACTTGTTCTTAGACCCAGCTAATTTTGTTGCTGTTTCCATTAGAGCTTTGGTTACTTTTCTGTTAACTTCCGAAATATCCACTTCTTCCAATGTTAGGCCTTCTAAAGCAGAATCTGTTCTTCAGTTCCAACTTGAAAGTATTATGGTGTTTTTTAAGGTTGGTTATGTCAATACATTTTGTTTGTCTTATGAGCTTGCCACGTTCCAGTTTAGTGTTGAGGTGCATCTTACATCTCACCAATCTATGGTCACTACCTGTGTTGAACTTGTTCAGCACACTGCAGTCTTCGATGCCAATTTTTTGTTACACATAATAAAATCAATTTCACTTGTCATCCCAATTGGATGTCTCCATGTCCATTTCCTGTGTGGCTTTTTCTTGAAAAAGGAGTTCAAGATGAAAAATCCTTCTGCCTCTGCAAACTCAACGAGAGTATTTCCACGCTGGTTTCTGTTGCCGTGACCGAATTTACCTACTGAAGTTTCATTCTGTTGCCGTTGCCCTATTTTTGCATTGAAATCTCCCATAATTATCTTCAAGTGCTGCTTACCTTTATTATTTAGATGACAGAATTATATATATATATATATATATACACTATCTAACAACAATTGGACACCAGTGATAGCAAAGGAAAACAAAGTTTATTCACCTGCAATAGTTGGTGGAGCCTCAACGAGCGGCGATTACAGCTGCGACCCTCCGGGGCATACTCTCAACCAGGCGTTGTACGACGGGTAGAGGTATTTTCTTCCACTCGCCTTGGAGAAGACAGGTCAGTTCCTTCACCGATTTCGAACGGTGGGGGCACCCCTTAAGTCGCCGCTCCAACTCATCCCAGAGGTGCTCGATAGGGTTAAGGTCCGGGCTCTGTGCAGGCCAGTCCATTCGATTAACCCCATTGTCACCATACCAAGCCATGGTAGACCTAGCAACATGACAGGTGGCACTGTCATCCTGAAAGTAACATGGGTCCACCCCGTAAAACTGCCACAACGTAGGAAATGCATGGTCATACAAAATGGTGCAGTAGGTCACGGCGTTGAGTCTACCAGGAATTGCGACCAAGGGTCCCGTGCCATAACAGGAAAAACACTCCCATAGCATAATTCCACCGCCGCCGAACTTCACAGTTGGCACAATACATTCCGGCAGGAGGCGTTCTCCTGGCAGACACCAAACCCAGACCCTGCCATGCGTACGGTAGAGAGTGAATCTTGACTCGTCACTCCAGAGAACCTGTTTCCACTGTTCAACGGTCCACTGTCAACGTTCTTTGCACCACAAGTTGCATGTAAATAAATTATCAGGAAAAACGAAAATGTTGATGCAAAAAAGAAGAGAGATGAGGACAACTAAAGAAGATGTGACTTCCAAAGTGGAATATATAGAGCTATGCAAGACAGTACGAAAAAGTATCACTGAAGACGTAAGAAAATTCAACTGTGAACTAGTGAGGAAAGCAATTGAAAACAACCAAAGCCTAAAGATAGCAAAGGGACATCTCAGTAAGGGAAGAAAACAGATTATGGCACTGAGAAAAGAAGATGGTTCTGTAACAAGAAATAGAGGCGAAATTTTGACAAGAGTGAAAGATTTCTACTCCAAATTATATGAAAGGGATGATACATGCACTCCAGACATCATGAAAGATACCAGTACCAGAGTTCCTCCAGTCCTTCCAGCAGAAGTTGCACATGCAATCAAGAACATGAAGCGGGGAAAAGCTCCAGGAGAAGATGGAATTACTGTAGACATCATACAAGAAGCAAGTGGAGAAATCGAAACAGTACTCTCCCAAATTTTCACTCGATGCCTTAATGAAGGAAAGATTCCTGAGGATTGGAACACCGCTACAATGATCCTGCTACATAAGAAAGGTGACATTGAGGATCTCGGAAACTACAGACCTATCAGCCTCCTATCAGTAGTTTATAAAATCTTCACTAAAGTTCTTTCACACCGCTTGAAGGTAACACTGGACATGGCTCAACCGAGAGAACAAGCTGGATTCAGGAGTGGCTACAGCACAATAGATCATATCCATGTGCTGAGAGAACTAATTGAAAGAGCGAGGGAATATGAACTTCCATTGTGCATGGCTTTTATCGATTATGAAAAGCCTTTGATTCGGTGAAACCATCAGCAGTTACAATGGCTCTGAAAACCTGCGGTATTGAAGATGCATACATTAATATTATTAATAACATCTATGAAAAATGCAAGTGCAAAGATTAGGCTGTTTGAAAATACAACACACATAAAAATTGGAAAGGGAGTGAGACAAGGTGACACCATATCTCCGAAGCTCTTTTAATGCTACATTGGAGGGTGTTTTTCAGTCACTGAGCTGGGAAAACAAGGGGATAAAGATTAATGGAGATTATCTAACCCACCTTCGTTTTGCTGATGACGTAGTCATTTTTGCAACTACCCCATCAGAGCTGCAGAGTATGATCCAGGAACTTGCTGACAAGAGTAAAGAAGTGGGATTAAAAATGAACTTTCAGAAGACAAAAGTGATGTTCAATGCTTTTACAAGAAATGAAGATTTATCGATTGATGGAGAAAAGCTGGAGATAACAGACACATACGTTTATCTTGGACAGCAGATATCAAGTGAGGGTCACATTGATGAAGAAATTAATCGGCGTACAAAACTTGCCTGGAGAGCTTTTGGAAGAAACAGCATAATTTTCAAGAGCAATATGCCATTATGTCTTAAAAGAAAAGTGTTTGATCAATGCATCCTTCCAGTGCTTACGTATGGTGCAGAGACGTGGACCTTAACTAAAAGAGACATACAAAGGCTGCAGACAACTCAAAGAAGCATGGAGAGGTGCATACTTGGTGTAACCAGGAGAGATAAGAAGAGGAACTCGTGGATCCGAAAAATGACAAGAGTGGAAGACATCATGATCAGAGGTAAATCCCTGAAATGGCAATGGGCTGGGCATACTGCCAGAAGGACAGACCATCTATGGACAGCCGAAATTTTAGATTGGATTCCAAGGGACAGGAAAAGACCCAGAAGAAGACCACATGGGAGATGGGTGGATGAAATTCGAAAGTATGCAGGGGATGATGATGATGATATCATCATCATCATTGTCAACCATTATCAATCCACTGCTGGACGAAGGTCTCCCCAAGTTTCCTCCACAACGGTCTGTCTTGGTGCCAGTCTCCTCCATGTCACCCCTGCATACTTTCGAATTTCATCCACCCATCTCCCATGTGGTCTTCTTCTGGGTCTTTTCCTGTCCCTTGGAATCCAATCTAAAATTTCGGCTGTCCATCGATGATCTGTCCTTCTGGCAGTATGTCCAGCCCATTGCCATTTATATATATATATATATATATATATATAATTTTATATATATATATGAAATTGTGTAAGCATCTTTAGGGGTTTGGCCATAACTCACTATGCTGTCCAGTTGGTGAGCATGGGATAGCGTTTCCTCAAATACCGGTGGTATAGTTATACCGTTATTCATTGGTCGTCAGAACCCCTTCAATGGGAACAGGATGCACCACGAGAAGGCAGGTTTGACATTTGTCAAGGAGAAGCTAGGATATGTTGCGCATCACCTGACCGTGCATCCTTGATGATGATATATATATATATATCATCATCATTATGAGAAATGCTTCTTCATGAATCTCTTCATTTATTTTGCAAATTTTTTAGGTTGTAACTTAATGGTTGTTGTTCTTGTTAGCTGCGTTATGTATTTTGCCTTGAATTTCCATATTTTCTTACTGTTGTGATGCAATAAGAAAGCTTAATTTTCTGAAGTTGCACTTACTTCTCTTAATGTTACCAGATCTTTCATCTCAGGAGACTGCTGAGTTTTCAAGTTTTCCTCTTATGATACATTGTATTTATTTATTTATCTATTGATTGATTGATTGATTGATTGATTGATCGATCTCTTCTGATTTCATTGGTTAAGATTTTAATTATGATGTCTTGTTTTTGTGCTTTCTGCTATGTTACTACTCAGTGCTATATTAGATCATAAGTTTATGTTGGTAACTTGTAATATCTCAATACCTCCCTGACTTTATTTTCAACTAGAGTGAAGGAAGGTTCAAATAAGGCAACACGAAATTGGGCTGGATCATCATTACTCAGTTTATCTTTGTTACTACTATTATTAAATGTGTTATCAGTTAATTATGTTTTATGCTTTTGTTGACCAAATTCCGTTCCAAATAATTACACATTCATTGCTATTTTATTGGTGCAAATACTGTGAGCAAAATACTGTTAGGTAAAAGTTTAACTGTTAAGTAAAAGTTTAACTGTACTGCTGGGAAACAATCATCTCGTGCTTTGAGAGAAATTTCTTCTTAGATGTAAAAAAATTGTAGAATATCTTTTCACTGAATTTGAAAATGCTGATTCTGTGAACACCAGTGAATGAGCAAACATATTGTGCAATATGCTGTTGTTTCTGTTTTAAAATCTGTCAGATCATGTTAGTTGTACATGCATGTTTTGAGATTTACTTGTCAGAAGTTACTGTTTATAATAATTTTTTATTTTCTAGATCAAAATTACTGATAATGGCAAACCTCCACTGTCCTCAACCACTCGTGTTGTTGTTACTGTTGAGGATATTAATGACAATGATCCAGAATTTGTTACACCTACTCATCGATGCTCTGTCATGGAAACCAAGTCTGCTAAGGATGACAGTCTCTTATGCCAGGTGAGAATATGAAAGAAATTACGGTTTAAAATGTTACTTGCAAAAGCTTATTAAAATAAAATAAGTAATCATACTTTATTTTTGAATGTATGATAGAGTTAGGACCATTTATCAGATTCTGTTCAAATAAATTGAGTTGTGCTTCCAAGTTATGACAAACTGTTGGTGTTTTTGTTATTTACATGAGGACAGTTAACCACATTCCATGATTCTTGGATGATGTTTTAGCTAAATTTATAACACAGAATCTAGTCAGCAGCTTCTTTTTTTTTTTTTTTTTCCTGCCAGTCACTCTCTCACTCAAATTACGTACACAGCTTTAATTTAGAATAGCAGTGGTGACATTTTTTGTAACAATGTGTACTCAACTTTGTGTGTTCAGGTTCGATTTTGTGTGATAGTGTAGCTTTCTAAACTTGGAAACAGATGATCTTGTGTACGCTAATGTTCACAGACAAAGGCAAATGCCATTAGTGGAGGATTGCAAAGGCTATTGTGCATACTGACATAGGTTTAGTGGATTTGCTGATGCCATATCTTTTTTGACGTTCACCTTGCTAACAACATTTTGCTTCATATTACACAACTGCAACACATCTTCATTCCTCACACGATCAGAACATGTCTTGCCAAAAATGCCCCCATAAGTAATGCATTTCTCCAGCACACAAACAACTCCTATGTTTCTTCTGTAGTACCCAGGTTTCACTGCCATACATCAGAGTAGGAACAATTATGCTTTCATACACAGCCATGCGTGACTCTCTTGAAAACCCACCATTCCTGTAAAAACCTCCAAAAACAGCTATGACTTTCAATAAAGAATTCACTCACCTGTTAATTTCACCATCCAATTTGTTCTCTCTATCATACATGCTTTCTAAATACACAAACTCATTCATCTGGTCAATCACTGTGCCATTTAGATTTACACTGAAGAGCAATTGAATTAGAGACAGCTGGCGTTATGCAAATGTGGCACTGTGGGCAGCCCTGTAAACGGAAATGACATGACGTATGCAGTGATCTGACAATATAAGGAGTGACGTCATGGGAATCAGTAAGAGTCGGACACAGTATGGGTAAGATGAAGGATCGAAGCACATTTGATCTTGGGCAATTTGTCAGGGCCCGACGAATGGGTCACTATCTCAGAAGTCGTGCAGGCACTAGGGTTTTCACGAGCCACTGTGTCATGGGTGCACCGTGAGTACATCGAATCCGGTAAAACCATCCCTGCAAGGGCCAACTGCCATGGACAACAGTGTGTGGATGAGCGGGGTCATCGTCAGCTAGCTCGCATTGTAACAACGGATAGACGGGCCACAGTGCAAGAAATCACTCGGCAATTTAACGCTGGTGCACAAAAACGTGTAAGCAGCCACATCATCCAGAACCATCTCCTCGCTATGGGGTACCGAAGCCATCATCCCACGAGGGTACCACTGCTGACTGCATATCGCAGGGTGCAAAAATTAGCACGAGCATGGGAGCATCGCCACTGGACCCTAGACATGTGGAAAAATGTTGCCTGGACTAAAGAGTCGAGATTCACGTTGGTACAAGCGAATGGTAGGATACGAGTATGGTACAAACCACATGAAGTGATGGATCCTTCTTGCCAGCAGGGTACTCTTCAAGCTGGTCGGGGTGGCATTCTCGTCTGGGGACTGTTTACGTGGACTGAAATGGGACCCCTGGTACGTGTGACATCGTCCCTCACAGGTCAACGTTACCTGGATATCCTGGACTATCATTTGCTCCTGTTTGTGCATCTTCAACATCCCACTGGGGACCTCATCTGCAACAAGATAATGCACCATGCCATCGCTCCTGAATTGTATCCGAATAGTTGGATGAACACTCCACCGACGTGACCTCGCTTCCTTGGCCAGCTAGGTCTCCTGACCTCAATCCCATCGAGCACATCTGAAATGCCATCGAGAGAGATGTTCGAGGCTCTGACCCCCTCCATCAAATCTTCGTGAACTATGGGAGCTTGTTCAGGGGTCGTGGATCCGTATGGCTTCCCAACGCTTCCAGTGTCTTGTTGAGTCCATGCCGAGACGAATCGCCGCTGTCATCAGAGCGAAAGGTGGTGGTGCTACACGTTACCAGACAGGTATTTCTAATTCAATTACTCTTCAGTGTATATTACATTTAGTACTACCAGTTTCTCTCTCAAAAATCATAACTTTGGTTTTTCCCTTATTTATACTCAGTTTGAATTTCACATACAACGTGGTCAAAAGTCCTGCACCAATAGACCGAAAGTCAATTTTTGATGTTTGAAGTCAACTTATACATCGTAATGGTAAAGTCAGGAATACATGTTGTAGTTCATTTTAAAGGATATTTTGTGCTGAATTAAGATATTTTTACAGAATGTTATTACCAGTAATAGAAGTGAAGTTACAAGCAAAAGTACAGCATCTAGTCATAAAAAGCAAAAAATAGTGGAATTTGTGAAATTAGTGCACAATGCATTTAACGTAAAATTATTGTACAGTGCAATATTGAAACTTGCAGGACACTTGAAATAACTTACCAACCAGCAAAATACGCTTTAATATTTAATTGGTTAACCACGGTTTCTTAGTAAAGAAGTGCGCCTTCTTGGCATGGAACTAATGAGCTTCTCTAGTTGTCCATTGGTGATAACACGGTGCCATACGGCCCTTACAGACTTAATTAACTATGTTTTAGATGTGGGTCCTTGTTGAGAGACCTTTTGCATCAATCTCACCCATAGATTCCCTATTTGATTAAGATCCGGTGACTGTGCCGACCACTGAAGTTTTCTTATAACTTTTCGATTAAATCATCAACCAATTTTGACCGATGACATGGTGCATTATCGTCCTGGAAGATAAAATTCCGCAAACCAATGTCTTGTGCAGATGGTAGCAGTTTGGACTCCAAAATGTCCACACATTTCGATCCATTCAATGTGCCATCATTAACAATGAGCAGACGCCCCACACCACTGGCTAAAATACAGGACCATAACATCACCAAATGTGGGTGCTTGATTTTTGGTTGGGTGCAGCATGCCTTATATCTTTCACCAGCTCGACAACGTACATAATTATTTTCACTATTAGCGGAAATAGTAACAGTTGTTACATCACTGAAAATAACATTTTTCCGTTTGTCAACAGTCCAATTCTTGTGTGCCTTGGCCCAAGCAATTCTTTCGAGCCATTGTTGTTCAGTAAGGAAAGGTTTTCATGCAGCTTTTCGTGCAGTCAGTTCATTTTCTTGTAGCCTACAACAAACGGAACTGTACGTGCAGATACAATAATGCCTACTTCACTCTCCCACTCATTTCTTAAATCAGTGGTTTTTTTAAACCTTGATTTTAAGGAACGACGAATCAACATGCGATCATCACGTTCAGTACACAGCCTTGGTCAACCATTTCTTTTTCTGTTTCCCACACATCCAGTTTCTGCAACTCTTTTAATGGTGTGCAAGACAGTGGAATGATCACAGCTACATTTAACAGCAATTTTACAACTACTGAATCCAAGTCCATGCAAAGCAATAATAATTATTGCCCTGGTTTGAAGAGGCAGGACCAATTTTTGGGTCTTTGACATTCCGAAATTCAAATATCATCAGGAATTCTGCATAAACTTCCGTCAACTGACTACAAGCAGCTGCGTTCTAAGTTAGCAGATGGTTCTACATCCTTTTATATCTCACTAGCAGACGTCGGAGAAAGCTATGGTGGATTAGAGGGGCGTGAATGCTTTTCCAGAACTGGATTTGTATTTCCTCACTTGCACATTTTTGCTTGTAACTTTACTTCTATTACTGGTAATAACATTCTGTAAAAAATATTTGAATTCAACATAAAATTTTCTTTAAAATGATGTATAATATGTATTCCTGACTTTACCATTATGCCGTATAAGTTGATTTCAAACATCAAAAATTGACTTTCGGTCTACTGGTGCAGGACTGTTGGCCACGACTGTGAACTTCGTGCATCCGGGGGCAACATACTCTGGACCTTACTTTTGCTCTCTGCCAACAGGACTGTGAAACACAAAAAGCAGTCACAACAAAGTCATTAAAAGAATAGCTAACTTTAGAATTAACTTCCTTTTTTTTTTTCTTTTTTTGAAGTCAATTCATAGTAAGATTGTTACAAAATAATGTTTATTTCGAAGGATATCTAATTCAAGTTTCTTGAATGTGGTCTTGTTAGATTACAGCTTACTTAATGTGGCCTTCCAACATGAAAAAGTTCTCCACCTCTGCCCTAGACAGTATCCTGTTAATATACAGATTACATAAGATGTAATCTGTATATTCTGAATTTTTTACTACAGTGCATGATTGTCTTGTGAGTACAACTGCCTGAATCCCCTAGCCACTAAATAATATTCATTTTTTATGCTGAATCTTGTAAAACATGAATATGAAAATCTCCATCATAATTTTATAACAGAGTTTTATAAACTATGTGTTAATTGTTTTTCCATTATGTGCTGAATGTTTCATTTTTTCTGTTTCCATTCTTGCATTTCCTCTCTCAGAAAGAATGTAAGAAAATTAGTTTGACAAAATATAACCTATATACTTCTTTATGAACCATCAATAGATTAGTTTACGCAACTTGAGACTGGTAGTGAAGCACTTTATGCATCAGGAGAGCAACATAAATTTGTCTCTCCAGGGAAGAATTTGGACGCATCTTAAAATGCGCTCATGACAGAAACACTTTTAAGCAGGAGGTGCTACTGGCAAAGCATACACACACATTCATTCATGGTCACATACACATTCTCAGCTATCTCTCTACACATTCATTCATGGTCACATACACATTCTCAGCTATCTCTACACATTCATTCATGGTCACATACACATTCTCAGCTATCTCTCTGGTTCCTGTAGAAATAGAATTGATATTTTTGCTTTAATGAAGCCCCATTTTTAGAATTCTGACTTAAAACGAGCCCTGCAGCTTGGACAATAGTGAAAAGCAATTTGCCAGATTTTTAAGTGTCCACAATGATTTCCAGTGAGTTAAGTCTAACTAACACATATTATGTAATGTGAATGTTTATATATTTATTTTAGATGGGGGAAATCATAATTTTTTTCCACTTGAAAGGATGAATGCTGTAACACACATGTTACTAATAAGTTCTAGAAATTAATTGTTACTAATAAGTTCTAGAAATTAATTACTTTATGGCTGCCTCTAATTATTATATGAAAATAAAATAAAATACGTCTTATTAGAAAATAATTACCCTTCAAAAGAAATACACGAACTATTTGATGAGATTACTACTAAAAGAAGAACAAGCACAACTATAAAAAAAATGACTACTTATTCACAAGAAGAGTTATTACCACAAATTACTTTTTAAAAAGCTAAAGAAAATCAGTAATAATTCTAAAATTAGGTCAGCTCCAAGTTTAAATAACAAAATTAAAAAAATTACTTACCATTCCTAAAACAAAGAGAAGAAAATACTTTACTCCAAGAAGGAGTTATTTGTAAAATAAACTATTCATGTGGTTTACTGTACATAGGAGAAACAGAACAGATTTACCACCAGAATCAATGAACACAAAGCAGCAATAATGAATATTTCCAATAAAACAGGATTATGTAGGCATATACAATAAATTGGTCACAAGATGGACTGGAACTCCATAAAAGTTATCAAGCATCAACCCCACTCAAGTATCCAAAAATTAGAGAATCCCTGGAAATTTATTGGACAAAAGGTGGCAACATCAACGACCCTGCTGGATGGCAAATCAACCAGGCTTGGTCGCCAGACCTTTGGAAGAAGTAAGATGCAAGAACTCCTGACGATGATCTAGTGTATATATTGAAAATTTGAGAGGTAATGTACCTAAAAAATTGATCCTCTATAACTCCTGTTAACAAGTTGTAGGTAAATGTAGTCTCAGTTATGCACTTCACTTAAGAATGTCATATAAAACAACCAGATCTCTGACTTCTGTGCAGGTGATCTGTGACATTCTATAAGGGATGGAAAGTGTATGTAGTTTAAATCAAACTCCAAGCGTGCTGATGGAATTTGTGGCATTGATATATATGTATGCCAAATCCCTTTTAGGTTATTTAGAAAATATAAAGAATTTTTAATACATTTAAATCTAAAAATAAAATATAGGTTATGTTATGATTGGGTGAGTGTGCACCACTCCCGTAGCTTACTCAAGTATGTATTTGTCCTTGTCTAAAACCAAATTGGTTTAGTTAAGCTTCGTTTTAAATATGCATTTTTCTCTCTTGATCACAATGCTTAACAGAAAAATTAATTGCAGCATTTCTTTTTGCCGGGTATTTGTAAAATTTTATTGTAAATTTATATCTATGATACCTTTGAAATGTGTTTTAGGGTATCTCACCATGTGAAAATAAAACTTTTTTTTTTTTTTTTTTTGAAATTTTACTATTTCCCTATTTTTAAACATGATATTTAAGCCTAAATTATTTTACTTAACCTTTGTGGATATTTCACATTTGAATTATTTGTAATTTATATGGTGTGTGTGGTGTGTGTAAGATCATCATTACCAACCCACTGCTGGATGAAGGTCTCCTCAAGTTTCCTCTACAACTGTCTTTCTTGAGCCACTCTCCTCCATGTTACTCCAGCATGTTTTGGAATTTCATCCATCCATCTCCCATGTGGTCTTTTTTCTGTCCCTTGGTATCCAGTCTAAAATTTCTGTTGTCCATTAGTGGTCTTTTCTTCTGGCAACATGTCCAGCCCATTGCCATTTCAGGGATTTTACTCTGATGATGATGTCTTCCATTCTTGTCATTTTCCTTATCCATGAGTTCCTCTTTTTATCTCTCCTAGTTACATCAAGCATGCATCTCTCCATGCTTCTTTCAGTTATCTGCAGCCTTTGTATGTCTTTTTTAACTGTCAATGTCTCTGTTCCATATGTAAGAACTGGAAAGATGCATTAATTAAACACTTTTCTTTTAAGACATAATGGCATATTGCTCTTGAAAATTGTACTATTTATTCAAAAAGCTCTCCAGCCAAGTTTTATAAACCGATTAATTTCCTCATCAGTGTGAGCTTTGCTTGATATCTGTTGTCCAAAGTAAATGTTGGTATCGGTTACTTCGAACTTTTCCCTATCAATTACAAAATCTTCATTTCTTGTGAAAGCATTGTACATTCATTTTGTCTTCTGAAAGTTCATTTTTAATCACACTTCTTTGCTCTTGTTAGCAAATTCCTCAATGATACTCCGCAGCTCTTAAGAGGTAGTTGCAAAGGTTACATCATCATCAAAGGCAAGATGAGTTAAATAATCTTCATTAATCTTTATCCCTTTGTTTTCCCAGTTCAATGACTGAAAGACATTTTGCAATGTGGCATTAAAGAGTTTGGAAGATATGGTGTCACTTTGTCTCACTCCCTTTCCAATTTTTATTGGTGCTATATACATATCATCATTATTGTCAACCATTATCAATCCACTGCTGGATGAAGGTCTCCCCAAGTTTCTTCCACAATGGTCTGTCTTGTGCCAGTCTCCTCTATGTCACTCCTGCATGCTTGTATACAGTATACATAGTATATAGCTTTTAATGTTGTGTGTTACTGATCTTATTATGTTCTTGTTTATAGGTATTTGCTTCAGATGCTGATATTGGTCAAAATGGAAATGTGGCATATTCCATCGTTGAAGGCAAAGGCACAAGTGCTTTTCGAATTAATCCCAATACAGGGGCAATTTTTTCTGAACAAGATTTGGCTGCCGGAACATCCTACGATTTTCTTGTGAGTATTTTACTTTTGTGTCCAGTGTGGCTCAACACAACAAGACTCAACAATTTTTAATATTATAAATGTCCTTAATATTTTATATAATACATGCAGAGGCAATCAGGAGATGGCCAGTTTTATGGAACATTCTGTTGACATTAGTTAATGCACCAGGGTAACTGATTAATTTGTAGATTTGGCTGTCAGAACAACTAAAGCATTTTTTTTTTCAGAACAAGATTCAGCTAACGGAACAACCTGCGATTTTCTTGTGAGTATTCCTCAAAGAAAATGAGTGATGGAACACAAGAGGTTGTAGTGGGAATGAGCTAGGTCTGTGCTACATACAGCTTAAAATGCTAATTCTGTGAAGTTTGTTTTTAGTCCAAATCACTGTGTACAGTTTGGTGTTACCTTGGTAGGGGAAAAAAACCTGTTACCAATTTACCAGTCCTGGTTAATAGGTGATTAGTCATGCTAAATAGAGGTCAGCATTAATAGTGTAAATAAATCTATCTGGAACCCAGTTCAGAAGTAAATTGACAGTTTCAAAATTCCACTAAACATAAAACACTGCCTTCATTTTGAATTGTTTGAAAAATAATTATGCAATACATAAATAACGAATAACTGAAGGCAGTTGAAATATCATGCTGGTTTTATTTTAAAAAATTTTGAAAAACACAAAATGTGTTTTCCAGTTGTGAGTGCTCATTGGTGAATTAACTTATGCACAGAATGTTGCAGTCTGATGATATTGGGCATCCCAAACATGGTTTAGTTTTGAGTTCATATCACCATCTTTTAACTTCATGTACCAAATTTGAGCAAAATGATTAGAGACTGTTCTCCTGAACTTCAACATGACGTACTTCTCAGTCCCCTTCAGTTACTTTTGATCCCCCCACCCCCACCCCAGTAATGAAGTAGAATTACATTAAATTTCAAACATGGGACACCATGAGCTTCTTGTAATGGGAATGAATCTGTAGAAGTATGTAAATTCAACTTGGTCACATGATACCTTAGTAATACATGTCAAGAGCATTTCAGAACAGTTTGCTAAGCAACCTGTGTTTGTTTATAGGACATGCCATTTTTGGTTACATCTTCAATATATACCTCTTAAAGAAACTACTTCAGTTTTTAAACTTGGGATATATTGCCAGGTGGAATGCAATAGCTAATCTTATTAAATTGTATTTTTGAAGAAAAAAAATCTCTCATACCAATTTATGAAGTAAACTTATAAACAGTTTTATGATTTAGTTATTTTTCATTATCCGTTCCATTTGTTAAAGTTTCTGTAACCTTGGCATCAATGTTTTTCAGAAGTGAAGTTAAGTAACCATTGTAATGATAGTGAGAATTTTAATAATTTTACTGCCATTTCCGATGTGCTGGACAGTGGGCACGGTTCTCACTTTCTCAAGCGTCCCTTCTGAAGGACGGTTAGATTTATGAGCTTTGTTGTTGTTGTGCGAGAGAGGACTGGTAAATGATCTGAAAGGGTCACTGAGGAAGGGAAAGAAGGAGCATATCTGTGCCTTCTAATGAAGGGACACCTTTGGGGGGGGGGGTATCTCAGCAGCAGGACTTTTCACTCTTCTGCAGGGAATTGGGTTGCCAGTGAGAGAAATGAGATGGTGGGGAAGATTTCGCTCATGGGAAAAATAGAAAAAGCAATATTGGCAGCTAGCAAAGGGATTCAACGTATTAATAAGAAAGAGAGCCAATGGAGATCAGGACAATGCTTTGAGATGTTCCCCATATCAAATGAATAAACATTTTCCTCACTGCAAGAGTGAGTTATAACTTTAGTCGATATTTTATTTATATTTTATTTATCTGCTCAAGTCGGGTAAAATACTGGTTAAACTCCCAAAACAAAAACTCTCTGCAAGTGAAGCATCAATGGACCCTTCACACAGGATGCTGAAATGTAACTCACCACCAAGCTCTGTTACATTTATGCAGTTACTTTAGTTCTGTGTAATTAGAATAAATCACTTCATTGTGTATTTGAGAAGAGGTGGTACTAATCCCTGTTAGAACTAATCACTACTGTTATAAATTGTTATATATATTTTCTGGTGTAATAATTATTATTCATATTTTCTACTTTAATAATTGTTATTCATGTTTTTATTCTTATTCTCTGGTTTCATGTTTTGGTTCTCAGGTAAAAGCTACAGATCATGGAGATCCCCCACATTCCTCGACTAGCAGAGTTCTTCTGGAAATTGTTCCTCGTCCCACTGCATCTGCTCACCCTCCTGCATTCAAAGATATGGACTGGCACGTTGCAGTTCTAGAAAGTGACAAAGTGTGGCATCTAGTTTCTATTATTGAAGCTGAAGGAGCTGATGTGGACCATATCTGGAAATACATTGTTGGTATGAGAAATCAGTAACAATAATGCTGTTGCAATGAACCCCCATATATAAAAAAGTACATACTGTATTTTCTGATTATAACATTGTGGCACTAAGCTTGATTTTGCAGACCTGCAGTTCTAAAATGCACTGTTTTACTAGGTGCAACTTTTAACCATTTTTTGTGACATTACAAATTCTAACTATAATTCACTATATAAAAAAATTCATCATTCCTTATTAAAATAAATGCTTCATCATTCATGTTAAAAAAATTTCTTCTTGAATTGTTTATGGCAGAATTGAACTGTAAAGAACATGGAAGGCTGACTCTTCATTGATTATTACCATAAGAGCCTTACAATTATGCAAATGAAGTCTTGAAAAAAATTTTGTAACTGTTTGACACTAGCACTTCAAATGTTTCAAAAGATGTTCTCTCAAGAGAGATACAGTGCAAGAGAGACCCAATCTAATTTTTGTCATAAGCAAATTTTGTGAAAAATGTTCTATATTAAATTACCATTGCAACTTTTTGTCATTCGTATGGAGAAATGGGAGGGGAGTACCACATCTATAGTATTATCAGGAAAGAAAATTTTGAAGATCAACAACAAATGTTTGGCTATAAGAAAATTTCAAATAACAAACTTCATAATAGCAAACTTTTGAAATTAAAGAACTTGAAATAGTCTTCATATTTCCTTTAACTAGGATAACCACCCTAAAAAAATCCCTCTGAATTTTGCAACATCACTGCAATGGGTTGTACAATACAGTGTGGCTGACAGGCAGTTTTCAGCTCATGCTAGGGAGAGCAAAAAGTGGATTTCTTTTTGATCTTGCTTCCACTACTGCACACTTTCTGACACATAAAATTAGAGAATTGTCTTCCTCTTTCCAGATGCATAAATCACTGTAGGTGACAAACACAGGCCAAATGACATTCACCACCTTGCACCTTATTAAGTACCCCAGTGCAGTTGGATTTACAGCAAACACCCTGCTGTGAAACACTCATGGTCTTTCACAACCCCTTATTTTCTGGAAATGGAATCTGGAGATACCCTATCAGTGGAAGAGTTATGCATGTAGAGCAGAGAAGCAGTGGTGATGACAGTCATTTAGTGTATCATTTTCTCTGTGCCTACAACACTTTCATGTAAGCTGCACAGGAGAGAAAGTTTATTAAAAATAAATAGCTTTTCCAGGACCTCTCATTTCATTTTGATCTCCAGTGAAAGCTATACAATGTGCTGTGCTACCATCATCAGGAATCACAAAGTCATCTCAAGAAACAATAGATTATGATCTGCTGAATTTCTTTGTAATCACTGCTGGCTGTATCTAAGTATCCATAGGGGAATCAGTTTTAAAGGGTCCTCAAATAAAATTTCCCCTGTGGTATGTTTACCTTTGGCCTTAAACTCATTGCAGCATTATTCACAATTACAAACCAAAGTAATTGAACTGTGATGTTATACTTGGCGTCGCATTATTCATAGAACATACAGAAAGTTAATATGGATTATTGTGTGTGTGTGTTATAAAATGTGCCACTAAAAATAATCTAGGTGCTCATTTTCCATAAGAAGCACCATAAGTGCCATAGCACCTTTTAATGTGTTTTGTTCTATTAATGTAATACAACTTTCTGAGAGCAAATGTATTACATTCTTATATAATCAAACACGTGGCTTAAAGAGAAAATTACAGGAAAGATGGGAGGTCAACAGGAAGGTATGCTACAAAAAATGGCCATATAGGTTGGACATTATAGCCTAAATGGCAACATTAGCTTTGTTGACTTTGTCCCAATAATGAGCTAGGGTATAACTAAAAAGTTTAACAGTTCCAATTGTAAGGAACCTCAACAATACCTATAAATTAACATGGGTCAAGTTTTCATTACTATTACTGAAGTGAGCATATTTTTTTAGTGGTACACTTCACTACACTGTAAAAGGAAAATATTTGCCCACTTTATTTTTGGGAAGTATGGTCTTAAATTCGAAAGAAATATTATTTAAAGAGGGTATTTCAAAATAGGTGTTTCACCAAAAAGTATTTTTGTTTATGTGAAGTAATATGGAGATGTTCTCTCTACCCTTCAAGCTGTTCATCACTCAGTTGTTGATTACTTAGGATTCAAACTGCTTATAGGCTCAAGAAAAACATCTATGTTCTGTTTATTTTATAGTTCCGGTAATACCAAGTGAGCACTGAGTGTGCTCCCCTAAACTTTTATTTTGGTGTAAGCTATTAATAACATTCTATGCCCCTTCAGAATTGAAATGAGGCCTTTTATCTACCCTAATCCATTGAGGTTATCTAGTACAGTTTTTATCCAGTTAGCAGATATCCTCACAGGCCTTAATTTGGGAAGAGTGGCTTGACCCATGTTTGGCCCATTTGAAGTTTCTCAACTTATAGCCCAGCTGACTGATTTTCGCTATAATTAATGAATGCACTTGTTTTGTGTTGCACTTCCACGTCTTCTGTTTAACTTGGTGATCATAACTTTTGTTTTCTCCAGGGTGATTAAAGCCAACAAGAAACATCATGGAGTGAAAACAGAATATCATTTCAGCATTTCAGTGTTCAGTTTTTCAATGGGGATGGGGGATGGGACAGATATTGTTGTGATGGCAAGGAGAGATACTGTAAAACTAACATTTCTATTAAAACATTGGATGGGAACAGATTATGGGTGGTGGTGATGGGGAAGAGCGAGACTTGCTCTATAAAACTGTAACATTTCTATTTAAAAATTGGATGTGAACAGGGACTATGGGTGGTAGTGATGGGGAGAAAGGAGACTGTAACATTTCTGTTTCAAAAATTGGATGGAAACGGAGATGGTAGTGATGGGGAGAAGAGGTACTGTAAGACTGACATTTCTATTAAAATTTTGGTCAGGAACAGGGATTGTGGGTGGTAGTGTTGGGGAGGAGTGAGACTTGTGTAAGCCTGTAACTTTTCTGTTAAAAAATTAAATGGGAACAAGGATTATGGTGGTAGTGATGAGGAGAGAGACTATAACTTTTATATTAGAAACTTGAAATGCAATCTCTCTTAAAATGTATTCATTTCAAAGTTATCAACTTGAAGAACACAAAACAAATAATGAGATAAAACTACTTTTTATCTGACAGGATTACTGAGCAAATATTTCCAAAGCTATTCTGATATTTCAGGTCTTCTTTTGACCTTCAAGGTCTGTTCTTAAAGGTAACAAATAACTATATGTCAGAAAGCTGACAAATACTTTTTTGAGAAAGTGTTACCAGATATCAAATCACTGTTGTGTTGCTAAATTTAAAATTCAGCGTAAAAGATATTGCAGTGTGTTTTAAGGTATTCACTAAAAATATTACATTATTGAATTATTTATTTCTTTTGTGAAATCAGATTTGGTTTCATTTTATTTGCTAATTTTAATCAGTAGTTTGAGGGGGTAATATAAGAAACAACTGGTTATATCACACTTTAGTTCCCATTTTGCTAGCTGACATAATTTTTCATTAATCCAGCATCAAAATTATTAATTTTCTAGCCCAGGTTCAACCTCACTGTCACTGCTAGACCAGCCTGGTGTAAACCTCTACTAGTTAGTAATCCTATTGTTGTATCTTGTGGATTATTTTTATGATTTTCTTGTGAAAAGCATGGAAATTTGAACTGTTATTACTGTTTTAAAGTTATTTATTATTATTATTATTATTATTATTATTATTATTTTCTTTATTTGAAATATACGAAGCCTCTGACAAACAAAATAAAGAGCAAATTATCATTGACTGGTATTGTTGAACTGATACGAGTTTCCACCAGAGACCTAGGTATCAGTCAAGAATCTGCATAAAATATATGATGTCCCAAGTAAAGCTGTCTTCTGCAGTTCTGTAGGTGGCATATCAGAAAGCTGCAATTTTTCAAAATGATTCATAAAAATTTTTGACATTGGTCCAAGTGCCCCGATGACAATGGGGTCTACTGTTGTGTGTTTAGTCCATAACCGGGTAACTTCTATGGCCAGGTCTCTATATTTAGTCATTTTTTCCAATTCTTTTTCATTGACTCTGGCATCTCCAGGGATCGCTATATCAATTAGCCAGACTTTCCGATTTTCTATTATTATTATTATTATTATTATTATTATTATTATTATTATTATTATTATGCTTGAGGATGTTTGCACATTTTCAAGGTCTTACCCATTTCTGCTGTTGCTAAACATGCATAACTTTAATGTTTTTCAACTGCATTTACAGGAGTGGTAACTGTCTTATTGTGTCAACAAAGCATTTTATGAAATTTAAGAAAATAAAAAGCTCCCATCCTCCCATCTCCGCTGCTTGTATACTAATCTCCCCTCCTCTCAGATTTGCACCTGAAGTTATGGACTTACTGATAGAAAACAATTTATATGATAATAATTTTCCTAGGAATTACTGACAAGTGAATCTTCATAGAGAAATGATTCTTAATGATTTAATGAGGAAATGGAGCTCTGTTTGCCTGGATGTTCATTGTGTTGGGTGATATAATGGTAGCATGCTCAAATGGAAATCAGGAAATACAGGTTCAATACCTGCTCTAGGAGTCAGTGGAGTTTTCTAACTACATGGACAAAGAGTAAAAAAAAAAAAAGTATCTCTGTGTGTAAAAATGACATTAGTTTTCTATTGCTATTAAAATCTATGACATTCTTCTGCTGGTTATAAGCACTGTGAATATGTTATTGCATATGTTTGTTTTACCTTCATTTTGCGGTAATACTCTACCTATGTTTTATCATTTATTTTCTTCCAAATATTTTGGTACCAAATTAATACTCTACCTATGTTTTATCATTTATTTACTTCCAAATATTTTGGTACCAAAATAATCTCTCAGTCATATCAAAATATTACATTTTATTTGGTCATTCCAGTATTTTATGAACAGAAGAAACCTAGGACAACCCAACTCCAGGAATATGGGCATCACTAATAATGATCTGCAAAAGTTTAATATCAAAGCAATGTAATATTCCCAAATGTTATAACAAACTCTGTTCCATTACTTCCATTTTTCAACCTACGTGTTGATATGTATACAGGGTGTTTCAAAACTAATAGAACAAACTTTATAAGGGGCAATATAACACACCAAAACAAGCACTTTTTGTCATAAAATGCATGGTCGCAAGTTATGCGGTTAGGCGCTGGAGGGCGCTTTCTGTTTCCCCACACACGCTGTCTTTCGCAATGCAAAGACAGAAATGGCACAACAAATCAGAACAAAGCTTTATTGCTGACAAAATAAAAAACAAAACGTGACATCACAAAATTACATCAAATTTGCAAACATTAATAAGTAAATACTGAAATGAATTACATTTACAAAAGCTGCTCAAAAGGGCAACAGCCACTCCTGATACACATTTCGCATCGTCAACTTAAAGATTCCCGTATGTTGTGGAAAATACCAGGCATTTCTCGGACAGCTGTAGCAGCGACTAGTTCCTTATTGGAATCAATGGGAGTATCATACATTACGAACTTAAGATGTCCCCATAAAAAGAAATCCAGAGGGGACAGAACTGGTGATCATGGGGGCCAAGCGATGGGTCCACCTCGGCAAGTTCTTTGGCCTGGAAATGTGGCGTTCAAGTAATCACGCACTTGAGTGCTGAAATGAGCTGGCGCTCCATCATGTTGGAACCACATTTTACAGCGGACGGCTGCTGGTACATGCTGGATCAATTCAGGCAAGACTTGTTGAAAGAAAATAAGGTATGTCCTCCCATCCAGACATTCCGGTAAAAGATATGGGTCTTTGCATTGCGAAAGACGGCATGTGTGAGGAAGCGGAAAGTCCTTCCAATGCCTAACTGCATAACTTGCGACCATGCATTCTATGATGAAAAGTGCTTGTTTCGGTGTGTTCTATCACCCCTTAAAGTTTGTTCCATTAGTTTTGAAACACCCTGTATATTTGACAATTAGATATTTTGACCTTGAAACAATTAACTTAACACAGTGTTCATACTTAGAACAATAATTTTACTTTTTGAATGAAACCTGACATAGAGAATTTATGGAATTCCATACCTGCATGTAATAAGTCAGTTGTTGACCCATACTTAATTTTCATGATGATTTTTCCTGGGGCAATAAGTAGGTCATTAGGAGAAACATAGGACATTGTATGCATTAAAAGACTTAGTGTTTTTATGAATAAAGAAAATACAAAGACTTTAGTGAAAAACAGAAACAAATTAAATGCAAGAAATTCATTTTTAAATAATTCAAGATATCTGTAGGTTTTTTTTTATTAATAGGATACCATTAATTTTAAGTCAGATATCCTGTATGAGCTCTATGAAAAGGTTTTTTTCCCCCATACTTAAGGGTTTACAATTTACTGTTTTCACTCAGTTACTACATTAAATTTAAGAACAGAAGCAAAATGTGTAAGTTTTATGCAAAAAAAAAAAAAAAAAAAAAAAAATGTAACGCATGCACATTTATATTATGTTTTTTTATTTTTCAACTAATTCCTCTTTTTAATTAAAAATTTGTTTCTTGCAGGTGGTAATAAAAATGATACATTTCTTATGGAACCCGAAACAGGAGCGCTTCGGCTTGCAAAGAATCTGGACTGGGAAAAGAATTCAGAATATATACTGAATATTAGTATTACTGATGGTATTTATTCTGTATTTCATGAGGTTTGTAAATCCTTTTCTCAAGTTTTTTAAAGTATAGATTTATTGTGGAATTAACTTTTACGGGTCTTATAGAGGTTATTATTCCAAAAAGTTGGTGGTCAAATTTTCGAACTAAATCCTAGTTCGTCATCAGGACTACGTCCCTGGAGTAGTTGCTGCCACTCAGTTGGAAGAGTCCAACCGCAATTATCATTAATTGTGGTACTTCTTCTTGCTATTTCAATCCCTTCTTCTAGTTTCCTTTTTACTAAGTTTGACTGGTGGGCGATTAGTAGTCAAACTTAGTAAAGAGGAAACTAGAAGAAGGGATCGAAATAGCAAGAAGAAGAAGTGCCACAATTAACAATAATTGCGGTTGGACTCTTCCAACTGAGTGGCAGCAACTACTCCAGGGATGTAGTCCTGATGACGAACTAGGATTTAGTTCGAAAATTTGACCACCAACTTTTTGGAATAATAACCTCTATAAGACCCGTAAAAGTTAATTCCACAGTACAATATGAATAGAGGTGCCATAAATTCATTTACAACTAGTATAGATTTATGGTTTATTGTAATTTTTGTTATATTGAAATGCTCACAGATATTAAATTTAAATATGTAATATATGTAAATGAATAAGTTTCAATTAAATGTATTAAAACTTAGTTGTAATTTGCTTAAATAATGGGATGTTTCCAGTGGCAAAACATTTTCAGTGTCTTATCTTCGAAGGCACTTCAGCTACTAGTGATTGCCAATATGTTGTTTTCAAACATGTAGGAGCTAAATGTGTTTAATAACTGAATAATAAGTAAAAAATTGGTTAAGATAGAACCATGTTTTATATTCTGTGTAATGCACGAACTTACATATAATGAAAACACTTACTGTGTCATTTTTATATTATGAGTCTTACTCTTATGTACCTGCATTTATTCAGCATTATCCATGCTAATAGGGACATCTTGTAATCATGGACATTATTTTTATGATTAACCTAATGAATATTTGCAATTATTCTTCCAACCAAGAAACGTTTTTTACTAGATAATAAATTGTGTATTAAATGATAATTACACTCTTTGCAAAATAAAAAAAAAAACAAATAAACGAAGCACCCCAAGAAAGTTGTTCGATCCTGATGAGAAACTCTACATGCAAGTACCTCAGGTCCACAAATATGCAAATGATTAAAAAATAACAATTAATTACGAAATAGTGGCCTGCCACAGTGCATGGGAACCACTCTTCAAGGAGGGTATATCAAGAGCAAGGTCACATGCAGGGACAACTGTGACAGTGGATTGTGGTTGTATCAACCTCCATGGACTGTGAGAATTCCTCAACATCTGTTCTGGGCACAATACGCGCAGTTGAGTAAGTTTGAGGGAGGACATATAATTGGGCTGAGAGAAGGCCAGTTGGTCAAGTTGCCATATTGCCAGGCATTCGGGTCGGAGCGACATGACAATCAGAATGGGTCGAGGAGGGCCAAACCCATTGGCACGTGGGCAGTGGATGGGAGAGGATGACAACGGAACACAAGAATCAGACGATTGCGAGATCCCCATGAACAGAACCAAATTCATCATTCTCTACCATCTGTCGCCTTGATGCGTCATCTACAGGTACAGAAGTGGCCATATGGACCGCTGCCTGATGACTGTATTCGACGAGGCCACTCTGCCACCTACCAGTGACCATCGGGCATCGTCGGGCACGATCAACGTAGGATAGCATCCAGTGGCATCATGTTGTCTTCAGTGATGAGTCATAGTTTTCACTTGGTGCTGATGACCAGTACATACATGTCTGGAGACAAACCAGCTAGCTCACGGATCCTTCCTTTACCGTGGAATGGCACACAGCTTGCACAGGGGCAGGTGTCTGTCTGGGGAGCCATTTGCTATGATAGCCGGGCACCCTTGGTAGTCCTCCGTGCCACCTTCACAGCTCAATGGTACATCAATGACATTCTACTACCTGTTGTGTTGACATTACTGTCACAGCATCAGCGAGAAGTTTTTCAACAGGATGATGTGCCCAGCCACACACAACATGGCTCCCCCAAGCCTGCCTCCAAAAAAATGGAAGAATCTTTGCAGTTGCTGTGGATATTTTGGATTTTAATAAATAAAGTCAAAATGAGTAAATTTATGCAAAAATGTAGAATTCTTTCCTTGGGCAGTTTTACCATGCTTAAAGGATCAGTGATTGATCATTCCACAGTAAAAGTTTGTAAATAATAATTGAGTGACCTCTCCCAATTTGATTAGGCATCTGATACATTCCAACTATATGCACATCTGTACATTAGCTTTTGCCGATACAGCTTTTAACCTCATCAATAAATATTCTTAAGATTAAGAAGAAAGAAAAGCCATATGAGGAATGGTGTCTGTCTTACACATCAGTTTTGTAACACATTGAAACCATCTTATCTCTACCTTAAAATTTCAGTAACCAGTGCATTATGAGTTTAATATGCTTAAAACTATATAAAGTGAACTTTTTTATTATATACTGTGAGAAATGAAGAAAACTCTATCAGTTTTTTAAATATTCAGTATTGACATTTACCTGTGATTATGTTTTTGGCACAGTGAACCTGACTGTGCTGCAGAATATTTTCAGTGGGTTAGAAAATTAAGTTTAGTTATACCTTACCTTAGATGGTGGTTATTCTGAATAGGTATTTCTGAACACCATATACTAATTGTAGTGGCTTTTATTTAATGTGTTTATAAGTCGAGAAAAATAAAATTACCATTGTCTTTGCTGATGTCAGTTATAAAACATTTTTGGTGCAGAGTTTTAAATAAATTACTAATAGTGTTATAGTTTATTCATAAAATGCTTATATATATTTGTTCTTTGCAGCTTAAGATAGAAGTACTTGATTTGAATGATCATAGACCTGTCTTCTCTCAAGATGTATACAGAGTTGATTTGACAGAAAATACAGCCATTGGAGTGGAAATTTTGCAATTACAAGCAACAGATGAGGATGAAGACAAACGTTTATTTTTTTCCATCTACAATGGGTAAATGTTTCACAGAAAAATTAAAATGCATTTAAAATATGCTTGATGAGTGCACTTACTTTCATGTTGATCATGCTTTATCTGTAATCTTTAAGAAAGAATCATTTTAGAATTTGGTAGATTCCAGTTTCTGTATAATTCATATATGCCATTTACTTGTTTAAACGCAAACTAATGAATGCTTCATTATCACACTCAGTATTTAAAATAAGAAAAGTATAAACATATTTCATGCAGTTCTTAACTACCACATCATCATTGTCAGTTTAGTGGGCCATTTAGGACCTAGTGTGCTACTACCATGACTCTCCATCACTTATGATCATGTCTCCTTAGGTCTTGCATTTATTGATACTCTGATCTCCAAGCACCACATCAATCCACCTAGTCCTGGGTCTTGTCCTCGGTCTTATTTATTTTATTTTCCAGAACCTTCACTATTTTCCGAAACATCTGCTCTCCACACTTGTCCAAGCCTTGTCTATATTTGTCTATCTCTTATCTATCATTTGTCCATACTTGTCTATCTCTTATTTTGAACCAATGAGAGGATGTGTGGCCATTTACGGATCTGTAGAACTCTCACAACACTTGAAATCTCATGTATTAAATTTTCACAAGGTGGCTCATGGAATGAAAGTGTTTTGTAATAACTGCCATAGTTAATTAATATTTTTTAATATGCAGTATGAATATAGAATAACAATTATAATTAAGAAGTCACCAAATTTAGAGGAATGTCAATAAAATTTCTTAAAATAATTGTGTTCTTATATTTGAAAAACCTGGTCACATATGCAGAATATTTTCTGCAGAAGAGGATTTTTCACTAAAAGAAACACAAAGCAGTGCATTAAGATTTGTGTAACTAGAAGCAAAAAGAGCAGAACTAGAATTTTTTTTTATTTGCCTCAGAAACAGTATTTTGAAAAGCGGAAGAGCAACAATAGTTACACGTGCTGACCAGGGTTTTGTTTTCAACTGTTGTGCATCTGTGTGTAGTGTTTTGTATTAACATTTAACTTGGGTATTTAGTTTTTAAGTTACAGCTTCATTTTGTTTTCTGTTATTGGTAAAGTTCAGTCTCGCATTTACATATTAGTGAACCTAATTTATCTTATTGCTATACTTTGGACACTGTTTAGTTCAAGTAAATGTTTTGGCAATTAAGGATAATTGTTAATAGTGAAAAAGACATTTTCTTAGGATTGAACAAATATGTTCTTCCGATATGTGGTTGTCATTTTCATGTAGGACTTCCTTCCACAGGGAGTAGAGTTTAGGTCCCAGCCACCTACAGCGAGATCGCCTTTTGGGCAGGACACAGAAACGGAAGGAATGAGAGCAAGTCTAGCGACTTTTGACAGAACAGTTTGTAGTGAGATTAGAGTACAGTAGATGGCGCCGCCGTACAAGTACGATATTGCACATAGATGGGTGAGAGAATTTCAGGGAGGATATAGGAAAGGATACCCATTTAACCAGTGGGTCCAGCCTGGGGGCCGTCACTTTATGTGCTCGTCCGATGCACGGCGGATATTCAGCGATTGTTAGTAAATCACACCATCTCTGAAAGATCAGCCCAGGCTAGAACCTGGGAACCCAGCATCGATAGTCTGAAACACTAACCACTAAGCCATCCGCGGCTTCTTCCGATATAATTATGCTTTTAGTATAAGTATGATTGTATTTCAAGAAAAGCACATAAATTAATTGCTGTGGCATACGTCTTCAAAAGGAGGATAATGAAAGGCTAGCTGATGCGTTAATTCTGGTTTAAGGGAAAATTATGTTTAAAAAGGAAATTATGCTGTGTGTGAATTCAGAATTGCTGAGTATTTCATTTCTGCTTCATAAACTAATATGTTAAAATATTTTCTGACCTTCATGTGTCCCATGCAGACACTTATGAAAACATAAAACAGTAATCCCTTGCCAACCACAAAGATCCCATTGCTAAAAATCCTCACAGTTGGCAGACTTATGATCCTATATGAAAGGCAGAACTAATGGAGCTGATCTCATAATTTGACTTACTGCAATCCCCAGAACATTTTTTACAGTACAACAACAGCATTAAGGTAAAGAAAAGTTCATCATATGTTGGAAATAATACTATATCAATAGCTTTTAAATAAATTGATGTTAGCATTTTGATTTAGCACTTTGTGCAGTTTGATGATTTGAGCAGTACAGCACACAATGAAATGTGTTATTTCTATTATTTGGAAATCCCTCCTTTTGTTTAGCAACAGACATAATGAAGCACTGGAAAATCCAGATCTGGTAAGCAGACTCACTGGCCATTTACAGCCAAAGTCTGGTCAAAAGTCTACTGTTTTTTGGGGTTTTTTTTTTCAATGTTCTTAACGTAAGATATACTACCTTCTTTATTCCATGTAAAATGTTGATTCCAGATTTTTGTTCCTGTTTTTTTTTTCTCTTTATTGATATTACGTGTTTTAACACTTAAATATTACCTTACACAAAGGCTGAATCAGTACACTTTTAACTTCAGAATTTGATATGTTCTTCTTTTTACTTTAGTTATTCAGTTATTTACAGGCATTTCTGGACTTCAGATGATTTTTGAGATCTGTTTTTAAAGCTTTTACTCACTGTCATAAAGTTCATTGTCAGTTAAATGCATTTAAATATATTTTCCATAAACTTCTTAACAGAAATCCATCTACATTTTTCTTCTTCTTTTAAGTATTAAACATTGTATTGGAAACCTGATGTTTTGTGAGTTTTGCTGTTAATGTATGTATTTGCTTGTGCACATACTCATTTGTGTGTGTGTGTGTGTGTGTGTGTGTGTGTGTGTGTGTGTGTGTGTGTGCACTTTGACTTAATGGATGTTCCTAAGTTTTCTTCTGAAAATCTAACTCTAACCTAAACCATAATTATGTGCACTTTTATGTTTCAATGTTTGTAACTATGGTATTGTTCTATTATTATTATTATTATTATTATTATTAATTACCAGCTGGTTATTCATGTCATGCACAAGTAGAGAAGCTATGACTAAAAACTTTTACTATCTGGCTCAAATAGGTGTCAATGTTTAAATAAAAATATTTCATTTCTTACAGAGCGGAAGAAATATTCTTCTCATAATATGTGGCGAATATGTCATGATAATTAACACAGCAATCAGACATCGCTAAATTGACTGTAATTACTGTTTCACACGTGAATACAGTCAAGTTAGCAATGTCTGATTGCTGTGTCAATTTTCATGACGTATTTGCCATGTATTATGAGAAGAATATTTCTTCCACTCTGTATACCTGAACAACTGGAGATTTACTTAACAACGATAGATGGCAGCAGAATCTGCATTGGTTAAGAACACAGTCAGAGAATATTCCAAAGCTCTTAACACTCAGATATTTTCGAATTCGCCATTGTGGGTGGTGCAATAGATAGCATGCTGGAACGGTAATAGGAAAATGCAGGTTCGATTTCCTCACCACGGCGATGAAATTTTCAAGTTTTCTGATTTGATTCTATTCACCTGTGAAACAGTATTTACAGTCAATTTAGCGATGTCTGATTGCTGTGTTAATTATCATTTCATTTCTTGTTAAACTGCTGGTGCTGATAATTTTATTTTTCAGATTTTATAAATGTGTTAAAAAACATTTTCTAACTGGTTTGGAGGACCACAATAGATTTTAAAAAACATTTTCTAACTGGTTTGGAAGACTTCACAATAGATTTTGTTTTGGATGTATTGCTTATTATTGGTTAAGATATTTCCTTGCACTTGAGTTATCTTAGCATATGCCTTGATTTTTTGTGAATTTCTGGATCTTTACAGTGATTACAGTGTAAAGGTAGCCACGAAAAAAAAAAAAACAGTTTGCTCTGAGTAAATGACAATGTGTTTTAAAGTTAATCCTTGAGATTTGTTTATTGTCATGGCATAAGCAGAAATTATACACTTCACAATGAGAGACAGATTTACATTGTTCAGTGGAAATCAATTCTTAGTATGAAGACTATGTCACCACAATTGCATTCAGAAATGATTACAGCTTCAATTACATTTCAGTATATTGCTGTGATGTAAAGACATTTATTTACCTTTACATAGTCCTTTTTTCTAATCCAGGTTCCTCAGCAGCATTATGATGACTCTGGCTTTGAGCACTAACATATGTGGTAGCATACAGGATGCAGAGTTAGCTCACTCTGAAGAATAATTTGCTGCATCATTGGGATTTTTGAGACAATTGTGTCAGTGTTGCAGTATATTTTCATCTCTTCTAGCAGCTTAGCTATAATTTCTCTATTGATGTTATGTAACAATTTGCTGCATCATTGGGATCTTTGGTGGAGAAATTGTGTCAGTGTTGTAGTATATTTTCTTCTCTCCTAGCAGCTTAGCTGTAATTATTTCTCTATTCAGGCTAAGTGTTTCTTTGTCAGTGCAAGAACAATGCATTTCACCACTTCTTTGAGTTGTACTTTGTTCAAGTTTTGTCTTCAGATGCTGTCAGTCAGAGTTTCGTCCAAAATCATTTGAGGAGATACTTCGATTGAGAAACAAGGGATACCTAGAATCTCCTGCATATTGCCTCATCCAGTGTTTAACAGTTATTCATCATGTGTATTATGTTGCACAATTCACATTAAATTAGAATAATTCTTAATATCATCCTATCACGCATAAGTTATGTTAAAAAATTATAAGTGGTGGAACGTTTCGTTAGTATCTTCTACCTTCATCAGCCAAGGAATGAAACACGTGGAATGACCCACATGTTATAAGCATCAGCTGTTGCCAGATTTCAAAATAGCTTTCCAAATGATAGGGATGTGAAAAGGTGCATCTGTGTTGCAGGTGTTAAGGGTAAGGTAGATTTCAATGCTTTTGCGGTACCTGAGGGCTTTCCGATTGCTGAACGATACATTTAACATTTTGCCAATCGGGAATCGTGGGCGTATCGCCGATAATTAAAATGAAAGGGAGGTGGAAGAGTTGCCTTTCTTAACATCAGCGATATGTTCCATCAATCGGCAGTTGAGGCTGTGGTAAATGCTACCAATGTAGTGGGTAACGCCTGTGGAAGTGTTGACACGGATAGAGTAGACACCTTGTAACTCTAGGGGTTTATTGGGATCTATGTCCTTAAGGATGAGATTAAAAAGATGTAGAGGTGGTTTAACTGTAATCCCCACCACTTATAATTTTTTAACGTAACTTACGTGTGATATGATGATATTAAGAATTCTCTGCTTTAAAAGGCCTAACATCGGAAGAAGTGGATATTTCGGAAGTTAACAGAAAAGTAACCAAAGCTCTAATGGAAACAGCAACAAAATTAGCTGGGTCTAAGAACAAGTTGCATGTGAACAAATTATCAGGAAAAACCAAAATGTTGATGCAAAAAAGAAGAGAGATGAGGACAACTAAAGAAGATGTGACTTCCAAAGTGGAATATATAGAGCTATGCAAGACAACACAAAAAAGTATCACTGAAGACGTAAGGAAATTCAACTGTGAGCTAGTGAGGAAAGCAATTGAAAACAACCAAAGCCTTAAGATAGCAAAGGGACATCTCACTAAGGGAAGAAAACAGATTATGGCTCTGAGAAAAGAAGATGGTTCTATAACAAGAAATAGAGGCGAAATTTTGACAAGAGTGAAAGATTTCTACTCCAAATTATATGAAAGGGATGATACATGTACTCCAGACATCATGAAAGGTACCAGAGTTCTTCCAGTCCTCCCAGCAGAAGTTGCTCATGCAATCAAGAACATGAAGCGGGGGAAAGCTCCAGCAGAAGATGGAATTACTATAGACATCATACAAGAAGCAAGTGGAGAAATTGAAACAGTACTCGCCCAAATTTTCACTCGATGCCTTAATGAAGGGAAGATTCCTGAGGATTGGAACAATGATACAATGATCCTGCTACATAAAAAAGGTGACATTGAGGATCTCAGGAACTACAGACCTATCAGCCTCCTATCAGTGGTTTATAAAATCTTCACTAAAGTTCTTTCACACCGCTTGAAGGTAACACTGGACATGGCTCAACTGAGAGAACAAGCTGGATTCAGGAGTGGCTACAGCACAATAGATCATATCCACGTACTGAGAGAACTAATTGAAAGAGCGAGGGAATATGAACTTCCATTGTGCATGGCTTTTATCGATTATGAAAAAGCCTTTGATTCGGTGAAACCATCAGCAGTTACCACGGCTCTGAAATCCTGCGGTATTGAAGATGCATACATTAATATTATTAATAACATCTATGAAAATGCAAGTGCAAAGATTCGGCTGTTTGAAAATACAACACACATAAAAATTGGAAAGGGAGTGAGACAAGGTGACACCATATCTCCGAAGCTCTTTAATGCTACATTGGAAAATGTCTTTCAATCACTGAACTGGGAAAACAAAGGGATAAAGATTAATGGAGATTATCTAACCCACCTTTGTTTTGCTGATGACGTAGTCATTTTTGCAACTAGCCCATCAGAGCTGCAGAGTATGATCCGGGAACTTGCTGACAAGAGTAAAGAAGTGGGATTAAAAATGAACTTTCAGAAGACAAAAGTGATGTTCAATGCTTTTATAAGAAATGAAGATTTATCGATTGATGGAGAAAAACTGGAGATAACAGATACATATTTTTATCTTGGACAGCAGATATCAAGTGAGGGTCACATTGATGAAGAAATTAATCTGCGTACAAAACTTGCCTGGAGAGCTTTTGGAAGAAACAGCATAATTTTCAAGAGCAATATGCCATTATGTCTTAAAAGAAAAGTGTTTGATCAATGCATCCTTCCAGTGCTTACGTATGGTGCAGAGACGTGGACCTTAACTAAAAGAGACATACAAAGGCTGCAGACAACTCAAAGAAGCATGGAGAGGTGCATACTTGGTATAACCAGGAGAGATAAGAAGAGGAACTCGTGGATCCGAAAAATGACGAGAGTGGAAGACATCATGATCAGAGTTAAATCCCTGAAATGGCAATGGGCTGGACATACTGCCAGAAGGACAGACCATAGATGGACGGCCGAAATTTTAGATTGGATTCCAAATGACAGGAAAAGACCCAGAAAAAGACCACATGGGAGATGGGTGGATGAAATTCGTAAATATGCGGGAGTGACATGGAGGAGACTGGCACAAGACAGACCGTTGTGGAGGAAACTTGGGGAGACCTTCGTCCAGCAGTGGATTGATAATGGTTGACAATGATGATGATGATGAATTGTTTGTGTGTTACGTGTTTCACTACTAATCCTTTCGCTACGACACTTCGCATATTGATTCTCAATGCTGATTTGGTGAAATGCTACCACGGTGCTTTTGATTTAATGTAGGGCTCAACATTGTCAACTCTTTTTTTCTCATGCAATGAGTGGTAAGATTGTCTGAAGTCTCCTCTAATGATCGTCACTTTTCCACCCAACAGCTATTTGTTCTCTTGGCACCAGTTCACGTAGATGGTGATCAATACAGGTTTAGTCAACATGGAAATTTCTTTGACAGTGATTAGAGAAGTATGTTGAAGCATTTCTGCTTCTCATAAATTGGTTTGCATTTCTAAAAATGAAGTGCTTGGTAGTGGAACAGGAAGCTTGAAGTAGCTATGAACTTTTCTTACACTTTTATATAATACAGCAGCAATTCCTGTTGTTGGGAATGGAACTCTCTTGGTTGCATTAATAATTATTGTTGTATCACAACAATGCTTGTTGTTAGTAACAACTATGTGATTCCTAACAACAGGCATTAAAACAACAGACATACAGATAGACAGAGTCAATCTGAAATATCATTATGGTAATATGTACCATGGTATTCTGTTCAACACGTTCAATGTTGTTTATAAAAAATTGAATATGAGTCAATCTGATAGAAATTGAGTCATTTAGATCGTCTAAATTTATAATAATAATAATTTAGTTTTTCAGCAACTACTGCATGCTTTTTAATTGTCCATTTTAGTTTATGTACTACCTGCCAAGCATAGTGATACAGCATTCTTATTTTTAGCCTGTTTTATCTGTGGTAGCTTTTCATCCATCATTTCCTTTAAAATAAAAGACACATTCATTAACAAAAAAGTTTTGATCACAAACAAGCACACGGGATGAAGTGCAAATGCTGTACATCAGAATTATTTTGGATTTGTGAGCTGTCATTGAAATAGTTTGGTGGTTCTAAGTTTTTATGCTTACATGCAGGTGCCCACATGTCATTATTTTTACTTAGGTTTGTTAAAGGATCATAAAAATTCACACATGATCCATGGCAAATATCATAACACAACTGTCAGTATTTAATTGATATTTATTGTGAGAGAACTCTAAGAACAATGATGTTGTGTTGAAAGTTTTTTTTTACAGTTATACCATCATGTAACCATTCCAAAGTGGACTTAGAAAAAAAGGAAAAGGAAGGAAGTCAATGTACCAAACAAATGAATTTAGTAAAATTGTGGAATTCAAGAACATTTATTCTTCTAGATATGTTGGACCTTGAAAAATCTCCTTCTGGTTGATTAATCGTAAGGAAATAGTACATTTGAGATCAAAAAATGTGTTTAATTTTAAAAAAGAAAATATTAATAAAAATTGCCATCAAATGGTGTTTTAAATTTCATAAAATATATTATAATTATTTTCAGTTTGTATATGAGATCATACAAAATTTATAATTTAGTTTCAGTGTAATTTCAACATAAGCTGAAAGGGAATTTCCTCTGAAGAAAAATCTGCAGGCAGATGTCTATGTTAAGATTTATACAAAATATGTTTAGTAGTTTGACAATTTTGGAATAATTTTAGCTGACATTGCAACTGTTTTTGTAGGGGGAAGTGTAAGAAATTTAATGAACAGGACTCTGAAATTTTGGAGTTCTACACTATGTACTAGCTTTGTAAAATGAGTCATATTTTTCAAATACTTTGAATTCTGCTCTGTGCATATGTATTTCTTGTTCCTGCAATGTGAAAACTGCTGTGAAGTGATAATACTAAAATTTAATTCTCATCTACAAATAAGACTTATTTTGATGCCATTATTTTAGTATACATGCTGTGGAACTTCAATGTGAATTTCAAGAATGCATCTTAGTTTTTGTGATGTTCTTAAATCTTTGAAAGATATCAGTTAGGGCTGTTAAACATTTCACACAGATGTAAAATTTGAAATCCTTTTTCTTTCTTTTTTTATTTTTAAATTCCTTTTCATGGTTTTGTATGTGTGCATTTAGAACTCGGTAAACTGCTTATTTACATTCCAGTTTCACTGATCTTGGATGACAAAATTTAGCATATTTGCATGTGCTATTACCAGTTCTTAGTTTTAAACAGAAATTTGCTGAGCCACTTTATTTTTAGTTTTTAATTTTGGAAGATTCATGTTGAACCTGCATCTACGAGTTTCTGCTTCTAGTTTTACTAACAACCTCATGACTACCATAAAAATTCAGTATAAAATTAAAAACAACTAACTTTTTGTTTTCAGGCAATGAGTAGGATGGTTGAAGTATTGTTGTGGCACATTGTGTATTATATGGCAACATTTCTCTCTTATTGGAAATATTTGTTTGAGTAATTTATTTAAAAAATGAATGTTATAATTTCTCTTACAGTGCCAATCCATTAAGTCTGCAGCTCTTCCAGATTGACACTTACAGTGGAAAGCTATCCTTGTCAAATTCAGTTGATCACGAGTCAATAAAGGAGCATGTACTTACTGTTGAAGTTAAAGACCAGGGAACACCATCCAAGCGTAGTTTTGCAAGAGTCGTCATCAGAGTGCACGATCAGAATGACCACCATCCTGAGTTTCTCGCTCCTATCTTTCAAGGCCAAGTGTATGAAACTGCCTCATTAGGTACATCTGTCCTTCAAGTTTTGGCTGTTGACAAGGATAAGGGACAAAATGCCCAATTACAGTTCAGTATTGCTTCAGGTATTACTGTTTTACAAAAACTTCTGTTTTAATGTGCCCTAAAACTATTAAAACACTGAAATGTTGTGGTTCTGCTCAGCAATTAAGTTTTGTTTGATTATTTTGTATACCTTAGTCATAACTTCAATGATGCTAATGATAATGCTCACATTAAGATGCCAAAAATTCAGTAATTGTGAATGTATAATGCAGTTTATTTGCTGCAATATATAACCATTTATCAATGGTGTACATCTAATAAAAATACCATGGCATCAATTTCCTTGATTTAACCTTGACCTCAAGAGAGGGGAGGATATTCACTCAGCTTTTTAGAAAATCCACTAACACAGGGAAAATGTTAGACTTCTGCTCATTCCACCCTGATTATATTAAATTGAATATGGCGAGACAATTTTTGGAAAAAATTGACTGGTCTCTTTAGATACTCAAAAAGATCTTCACAGAGAAGAATTAAAAGAAATATTGGCAGAAAACAATTACCCCTCCCCTTATGTTGAGAAATTATTTAGACAAGTGCCAAAGAAGAAGCAAGAAATAAACAACTTCAAATTCACTAGCAAAATTACGTACCACAAGGGACTTTTCGAAAAACTGAAGAGGATCAGAGCAAAATATAATATCAGGCTTGCTCCAGATCTAAATAACAAATTAAAGAAATTTCTTCCAGCTTTAAAGCAGAATGAAGTGGACATCCAATTGCAAGAAGGAGTAATATATTGCATCGACTGTAACTGCGGACTCAGCTATGTAGGAGAAACAGGGAGAAGTATTAAAGTCCAAATGAAAGAACACCAAGCAGCTATTAGGAACATTGGTAACAAAACAGGGCTAGACAGACATATACAAGCAAGTGGACACTTCATAAATTTGGGACTCAGTAAGAATAATCGCCCACCAGTCAAATTTAGTAAACAGGAAACTAGAAGAAGGAATCGAAATAGCAAGAAAAAGAAGTACCACAATTAACGATAATTGTGGTTGAACTCTTCCAACTGAGTGGCAACAACTACTCCAGTGACGTAGTCCTGATGACGAACTAGGCTTTAGTTTGAAAATTTGACCACCAACTTTTTTGAATAATAACCTCTATAAGACCCATAAAAAAGTTAATTCCGCAGTACACTATGAATAGAGGTGCCATAAATTCATTTACAACTAGGATAAATTTCATAATGCTATCAGCACTTGCACACAAAAATAATTTTAATAATACATACACACACAACCATATGCATTCTTGTCAGTGTGTTGTGATTTGCAGTTTTAGGTGTGGAATCATGTTAAGGAATTAATGAAACAACCATGTAAAATAAGAATCTCATTGATATTAAATTATTTTTAAAAATGTCATATATAAAAACACTACTAGAAAGAATTTGAGTCACACAAAATGACCGTTCTCTCTGTTTCCAAATTGAGTCAATCATTAAAATCTGTAATAAGTTTGGTAAGTAAATCAGTCTTGCCTCTCAGATTGTTTTTGATTTTTTTAATATGAGGTATGAATAAATTTGAAAAAAGTACAGTAGGAAGATTCTTAATTCAAAGTAAGTAACAGGACCTGGTTTTCAGTCAAACTGGGAAACTGCTAACTTTGTTGATGGAAATGAACAAAGTGTGAGCTTCGATGAGCAATTTACATCTTCCAAACATTTTCTTTGAGCATGTTTATGGCTGGGTGGTTGTACTGATGGTCCAAATGGGAAAACCACTTCCGGAACTCAGCAATTAAAACAGAAGTAACAATATAACATCATAGGTGAAATGTCACCAAAAGAGAGTTTGAGAGAATTTTTTTCGTGTTGACTCTCTTTCCCTTTTTTAAGAGTTTGGTGGTTATTTAGAAAGAAGCTGAATGTGAGTTGAATAAAATCTACCTTTTTGATTCAAAAGGAATTTATTTAAGGAAATAGAATGTCCCACTTCTTGTTGAAAAAACATCAAAAAGTGAATGGGATCAGGGCAAATAAATCTAAGGAGGGCAACAACAGCATAAATTCATCACTGCTAAATTACATCATTCCAGAGCTGCCTACCATTATAGGAGGAACAAATTAAAACAGTAGTATTGTTAAGTCTGTGTTTAAAGTTGATCTCTGTTGCATGATTTCCTGTATGTACTGGATGTCTCAGGTAGGCACAAGCATACCCTAATGTCTGAGAAAAAAAAAGAGTTGCTTTTCATTTTAATTTAATCACGTGATGCATTCTTTTAGTTTTAAAGTGTACACCGATAAGTCATTACATTATGGTCACCTACCTAATAAGCTGTAGGTCCCCCTTTAGCCTACAAAACAGGTGCCACTCGGCGAAGCATCGATTCAATGAGGTGGCAGTAGGTATGTATCTGGTATCATAATGTCAACAGCAGGTCTTCCAGTTCCTGTACATTTTGAGGTGAGATTTAGTGCAAACCTGTTTTTCCAAGTTGAACCACAAATGTTCGATTGGGTTCATGTCAGGTGAATTTGGAGGCCAGGGCATTAACAGAAAGTCACCAGCATGTTCTTCAAACCACTCCCTGATGATTCTGGCAGTGTGACATGACACATTATCCTGTTGGTAATGGCCATCACTAGCAGGGAGCACAGTTACCATGAATAGGTGAACTTGGTCTGCAACGATGTTCAGATACCTGACAGCTGTCAGGGATTGTGCTATTGGGATAATGGGGCCTAAAGTGTCCCAAGAAAACATCACCCACAGCATTACACCACCGCCTCTGGCCTGTTTCCACCCAACAGTGCATCCAGGTGCCATAGCCTCCATTAGTAATCGACGTAGCCATGCTCGATTGTCTACCTGATGCACCAGGAATCTTGATTCGTCAGACCAGACCACTTTCTTCCAATCTTGATGATCTTGGGCTCATTTCATGCGTTATTGGCGATGACGTGCAGCGAGCATGGGGACCCGGCTAGGTCTTCGGCTACGCAGGCCCACGTGAAGAAGGCTGCGATGAACTGTGTGCTGTGACACATTGTCCTGATCACCACTGTTGTAGCTGCGGGTGATTTGTCGCACTGTAGCCCTGCGGTCACTGTGAACAATGCGCGACAGTCTCCACTCCCCGCTGGCATCAGTGAGCTGTGGACAACTCACGGGTGGACAACGGTTCATCGTTTGGCCAGAGATCAGATCATATGTAGAGGATTTTAGGAAGGGAGTGTCTGACTCCAAGTCTTACACAACCCTTAGAAATCGGAAGCTAGGAGATTTGGGCTAGAGTGCCCGATAGGAAAGGGACACGGAAGCGAAGTAGAAAGGGGGAGGAAGACGCCCTTATTTATTACTGAGTGGCCAGTACCCGGGGTCCAACGGCTTAACGTGCCCATCCGACGCACGGCAGATATTTAGTGGATCGAGCGTTCGTACCTGCCTGAGCTTGCACCTGAGGTCCTTTCCGTGGCAGTCACAAACGTTGCCCACTAGGCCACCCACGACCCCATCGTTTAGCCATCTGTGCACCACTTTTTATATGTACTCACTACAGTGGCATGTGAACAAACAACCCACAAGCTGCGCCGTTTTTGAGATCATAGTTCCAAGGTGCCATGTTATCACAATTTGTCCTTTATCAAACTCCGATAAATCGGCAGCTTTTCACATTCTAACTCTGAACACTGTATTAACCGAAAGTCAGTCCTCGGGTTGTATATATACTGCTCTGTGAACTACACCTGCACCACCATTCAGTCTTTGGGTGCGTTTATTTCTCTAGGCTGGGGGTGGTCATAATAGAATGGTTCATTGGTGTAGATTGTTGTAGTAGGCAGTAAGCAGCCAATTGCATATAATAGAATGTTGTAGAAATGTACAGAAAGCTTGCTCTTGCTCATTGCTTGCCTCCACCCTACTGCTGTTCGACACCATACTACTACATTAGTAGTACTCTTCTGACCACCTGATTTGAAGTACTGTAATTGCAAAGGAAAGACTGCTGAGCTGTAACATAGGCGGAAATGATATATTTTTAACTTTATTTCATTTTCAGCCAAACTCCAGTTACAGATCAAAATAAAATAAATAAATTGATAGTTAAGTCAAGTATTTTTTAAAGTTTACAAAATTCTTTAGTAATCCTAATGTGGTTAATGGAATCAATGTCATTACATCTATGCATCCCCAAGGCAAATCTGCATGAGGCTATTACTAATACAAGACAGCAACCCCTAGAATTAGGTAAAATTTTGCACTAATTACTAATAGTTTTTACAATGAAAAAGAAATTGAACATTAGTATCAGTATCATCATACTATATACTTCGAAATTTTGGGCCAGGGCAATAAATTTCGTCTTCTACCATCCCTGCTATAAATGAACTTGCTATGTAGAAAGGTATTTTTATTGAAAAGAAGCTCAGTTTTCATTTTGTCATGTAAATCAGAATTGTCATGTCAAATAGAATTGGATTGAAGTGATGGTTCAGAATAGTACATTGCATATATAGTTGCATAGGTCTGTTTATATTTAGAAAGCTTGTATGGCAGAGAAAACAAATCAGGTGATGAAATTAGTGGGCAAGAGAATTCATTTTTGGAAATCATAGCTGCTTTAGGAAGATTTCACAGGAATGACAAAATGTCCTGAATGGCTGTGTGTGAACCATTGCTCAGAATGGCTGATCCCAAGCCCAAAAACCCAAAGATGAGCTCGGGCCTGAACCGGACTTGGGCAGGCTTGGGCTCCATAACGTTTACTACGGCTCGGGTTCAGGCTCTAAATTTTCTTTTTTTTTTTTTTTTTTAATTTACTGTGTATTTAATATGATCTAGCATTTTACATATGTGCATACGTATTACACTTACGAGTTGGTAAATGGAATTCTTCTGCAACTGGGTCAGAGAGTGGAACAGAGAGTAGGAAGAGCTATTTATTTTGGGCTTGGGGAGCAAATGCCGTACGTAAGCCATGCATTAGTGGATTTCTGTGGCGAAGCAAAAGCTTCTTCAAAAACTGTAGATACTAGATAGTAGATACCACACCTTAAAAATTTCACTCATCCTTCCATGCAGCAGCCCCCTGCTAATTTTACTGAGCAATTTACTAAGATTGCAGCACAACCCGATTTCGTCAGATGTTTAACCAACAAAAGCATTTTAGGAGGGAACGAATGATCAAAGAAACTCCTGTGGCTATACTATAAAACCAGATCGATGCCCCTTCCCTAGGCTGGGGGTGGTCATAGTTGAGGAAGATATTGATTTATTAAATGGAGAGGAGAGAGTGGAAGTCTGCAAGAACAGATTTTTTTTAATAATGCCAAAACAGGTTAATCATAGTTTTCAGGCTCCTTCGGGCCTGGGCTGTATTTTTCGATACAAAATTTGGGCTCAGGCTAATATACTTCGGGTTCCGACAGGCTCAGGCTGACATACTTTGGGTTCCGACAAGCTCAGGCTGACATATTTTGGGTTCCGACAAGCTCAAGCTGACATGCTTCGGGTTCCGACAGGCTCAAGCTCTTAAAATTGAGCCCGAACTCAGCACTGGTATTAAAGTGTAACTGTTCCTACCCTGATATGTGGCAGTGGAACCTGGATACTGCAGAAGAGACATAGGAGTAATTTGTGTGCTGGAGAGATGCGTTACTTATTGGAGTGGGGTTGCAAGACACATTTTGGTCATGTGAAGAATGAAGATGTGTTGCAAATGTGTAATGTGAAGCAAAATGTTGTCAGTAAGGTGAAAGCAAATATTCTGAGGGTTTGGCCATGTTGAAAGAATGAGTGATAAGATGCTCACTAAGAGAATTTATTGAGTCCAAGTGGCTGGAAAGAAAAGTAAAAGGAAGGCCAAGGAAATCATGGGCAGGCCACATTTAGGAATGTCTGCCTGAGAAAAAGGTAATAAGTATGAAGTACGAAAGTTCTTGTGTGAAACGTGTGATCAATGTTAGTGAAGCTCAAGTTGTGTGCCAAGATTGCTGTACATGGAGACATTTGATACATCAATGGTAAGTAAAATCTAGTTCCAC
The DNA here is from genome assembly GCA_039090855.1 of Macrothele yani. NCBI lineage: Eukaryota > Metazoa > Arthropoda > Arachnida > Araneae > Macrothelidae > Macrothele > Macrothele yani. The sequence goes on along the minus strand of CM077027.1, from coordinate 152,798,307 downwards.
GAATTTTAAACTCTAACCTGGCAGATGATATTTCTTTGATGAGCTAACCTCTGAATTTCAGAGAACACAGCTTGAAGAATGTGTATATATGTAGGAACTCTGACAAGTCCTTAATGAGATTCCATTAACTTGTTGATTTTCAATTCCACTTGTGTAGGAAACTTGTAACTACATAGAATTGCTGTTTAGTGTACAATTTGTTAAACTCCTGAATAATTTATGTAGGGAAAAAAATTGCAATCTTAAGCTTTAGGAGAAGAGTCACTAACATAGAAGTCTATAAAAAATAACTGTTAGGTTCATAAATGTTTAATTTTCATGTAAATGCTGGCAAATAACTTGTCATGAAAGCAGCAAAAGTTATGTTCTCTGTACAGCAGGTATATTAGTTGTCATTAAAACAAATGTTTGAACCATTCATTTCCATTTTACAATTATCCTTTTCAAGCAGTATCTGCCTAAAGCAACCTTGTGTTCAAGTGGTCAGAGTTGATGGTTTTACCCTTGTCATCTGAACAGTGTTTAGGCTTTAGTCCTGGATGAGGCTTGGATGGTGCTCTTGTCCCATAGTGCCAGCTCTCTCTCTTTCCTGGAACCAGTGGCCCCAAATTCGGGACAGGCAACTTCTTACAGCCTCCAAGAGTTGTGGTATTTCTTAACCCCAGAAAAAAAGAAATTGAACTAAGTTTTTCATTCTTCCCGTCTCTCTTTTAAATATAGTTTTAATGTATGATCATGTTTATGTTATGGAGTTTTTTTGATTGAGAAGTAATACAATATTTCAGAAATATATGAAAGACAAATATTTAGAATTTTTTGTTAATATGCTTTGACATCAGGTTAATATCTATATCATAGTTTTACTGGTTTCAATCTTTTAAAGTCATTTCCTGTTACTTATAATTAAAAAAAAAATTTTGTGATATTCATTTATTCTTGTAAGTACTGAAGTATATATATATATATATATATATATATATATATACTGAAGAGCAATGCTGAAAACTAAGGAAAAACTTTAGAATTTAAAACGAAAGTTGGAAATATATATATATATCTATATTTTATATATATACATTTTTTTATTATTATTACAGGTAACATTGGAAATGTTTTTGCTGTTGATCCTCTCTTTGGAACAATTTTAGTGAACAAGTATCTGAACAGACAAACCATGCCAGAATATTTTCTTGTTGTTAGAGCATCAGACAAAGGTGTTCCATCATTGAATAGCACTGTGACTGTTCATATTACAGTAACTGTTGCTAATAATGCTCCGCCTAAGTTTGAACATGATGAATATGCTGTTGAACTTTACGAAAATGAAAAACCTGGTGAGATAGTTCTTCCCATCATTGCAACTAGTCGATCTTCTATATATTATGAAATAGTCTCAGGTGACTTACATGAAAGCTTTGTCATCAACCCAATGTCTGGAGTTTTGAGAACAAATGCCGTGTTAGACTTTGAAAACATCAAATTTTATAATCTGACAGTGAAAGCAACTAATATGGTTGGAGCCAACAGCACAGTGTCTGTGTTCGTCCACGTTCTTGACCGAAATGACAATCCTCCAGTTTTTCTACAGAAAGAGTATTTTGGAGAAGTGAGTGAAGCTAGTGCTTCTGGAAGTATGGTGTTAGTTAATGCCAGCAAACCTCTTGTTATAACTGCACATGACAATGACTCTGAGATTAACTCTGTATTGAAGTACAGAATTTTGGAGAAGTCAGCCTTGGAATACTTCAGCATTAATCCAAACACAGGTAACAAAATTTCTATGGTTTAGTGAGACAAATATGTTTTTAAAGTATTATTTATCCTATACAAGATTTTATAATACATCTTGTCTTCCTGGTTCAGTTTATAGCTAGAAAAAAGCCTCACCTCACTTTTTAGTTTTCTGTCTTTGGCTGTAGAACTCCATTATGTTCATACACTTTTTTTTAATCTAATCCAACCATCTACACAGTCTTCCTTGGGGGGGGGATGGTTCCAATTCAAGGACTCCATATTGTTGTTCTACCAGGTCATATGCCATTATCTCTTGGAGTTTGGTGAACTGTTTATTATTTAATTAGTTTTACATGTGTTAATATGTTTAGTGTTTTCATTCATTGTCTCCTTAGGTATTTCTTTTAAATACTTGAGCTTTATACAAAAAATTCTTTCTTTAACCCGTGGTTTTCTGGATTGCCTTGCATTTAGCATCCACGTGTCTCCAGCATTTGTTAAGAATGAAAGTAGTCATTCATTGAAAGCCTTCTGTTTTGAGGGAAATGGGTATGTTCCCAAATGTGTCACTTTGGTGTTGCAAAAGCCAACTAGGATTGTTGAATTGTCCATTCTGTCACTTTTTCCAAGTTTTTATTAGTGAAAATCTTCCAAATACATGGAAACAATGTGAATTGAAAAAGTCATCACGCTTTCCACGTGTTCCTTTAATTAACACAGCAACTGAAAAATTGTTATCCGGACACTGCTGGAAACATACCCCAGATCTCTCGCTAACTAGCTGAGTATGTTCACCTTACACTATAGTGGCCAACAATCCATGGTGCTACGTGTGTTTATCTGTCAGCATCTGACTTCCCAAATCCATAGAGATGGGCTCTACACTGTGGATTGTTGGCCACCGTAGCGTAAGGCGAACGCACTCGGCTAGTTATCGAGAGATCTAGGGTACGATCCCAGCTGTATCCGGATAACAATTTTTCGGTTGCTGTGTGTTAATTAAAGGAACACATCAAAAGAGTGATGAATTTGTCTATCTATTATTTTCACATATATCATACATTCATACAGCAATGCAAATGTCGAAATGTCATTTAGCTGCTTAATTATTAACGTGCTATTTATACATAATCTATATTTTGAGGTTACTCACCTTTTTAGGAGGTTTTCATCTCCTACACACATTTCCAACACATAATTTTGATTAGTCACATCGTGGTTCAAGGCCCAACACACGCCTTTTTCAACACGCACAAACTTCGTTGTTGTTGTTGTTTCCCCAATAACTAAATGCCGATTCAAAATAATCAATTACAATTACACTAATTCAACTCCCTAAAACACCAATATCTAATTAAAACTTCAATCAAAAAACCTGTATTACACATTTCCTAAAACTTCAAAGTTAAATCTGTAAAACATAATTATTTACAACTGCATACCGGTAATTAATCGAAACAAACCAAACTTGACACAACCATTATCCTCAATAATCTTGGACCTCTCCCCACATAGCAACAGCCATACTATCCTAACACTTTCAGCCTCTGCCCAGGCGATTATCAAGGGGGGGATATGATAGATTATAAGAAGATTAATTTCAAAAATCAACTACAACCGGCTATCGAACAGAAATGTGCAAGTACGTAAAGAAAAAGAAGACTGTTGGGTCATCTAATAGATGGCGCCACTGTGCCTGAGCTGTGAAGAACGGTGATGAGATGATGTTGTGCAAGAACTGGGACATTTCCTGCCTTGGAGGGCTGTGACGGAGGATCATCTGTTGCATCCACTCCTTGATAATGACCTGGGCAGAGGCTGAAAGTGCTAGGATAGTATGGCTGTTGCTATGTGGGGAAAGGCCCAAGATTATTAAGGATAATGGCTGTGTCAGGTTTAGTTTGTTTCAATTAATTACTGGTGTGCAGTGTCAAATGTGCCTAGAAGCAAGAAGGCTTTGATTAGCCTCAGTGATATAGTATTTGTGTTCAATAAACTTCGTTCTGGGATATCTGTAGTATCCGTCGGCCACGAATTCGGTGTGAATGAATCCACCATTCAGTTGATCCACCACAAGAAAGAAGTTGTATAGAGAGCTGTGTGTGAATAATTTTTGCAGTTTTACACTGTTTTTGATTATTTTTATAATTATGGTTTGCAGTTTTAACTTTGAAGTTTTAGGAAATGTGTAATATAGGTTTTTTGATTGAAGTTTTAATTAGATATTGGTGTTTTAGGGAGTTGAATTAGTGTAATTGTAATTGATTATTTTGAATCGGCATTTAGTTATTGGGGGAAATAAAATTAAAACGAAGTTTGTACGTGTTGAAAAAGGTGTGTGTTTGGGCCTCGAACCACGACGTGACTAATGAAAATTACATGTTGGAAATGTGTGCAGGAAATGAAAACTTCCTAAAAAGGTAAGTAACCTCAAAATATAGATTATTTTCACGTATGTCGCAAGTAATGGAAGGAAATCACACACACTTCTGTTTTTTTTTTTTTTTTTTTTGCTTGTTTGCTTGTTTGTGTTGTTGTTTTTCTTTTTTTAATTTATGGTAATTTCATTACACAAATAAATGTGCTTTTTTTTAGTTTCACGTAAAACTGTTTTTCTCTTATACAGAGACACATAGCTTGACATTTGTATCCCATTCTTTCATTTCATTTACTAGCATTTCTTTCATGAAATATATATTAAATTTCTGTGCTCCGTGTTCATGCAAGATAAAATGTAACACATTTTTTTCCTCCTGCAGTATTTATGGCTATGCAAAAAAAATTAAGACATCATTGCATCATTGTATGGTCCAGAAAAGAGAGGCTGCCTCCATGATTCACGACTTTCACTTGTTTGCACGTGTCTTTTTCGACCATCTTTTCATCCACATTTTTGGAGTTTTACTGTTTTTGATTACTTTTAAAATTAATAATGACATCCAGGCATAGTGCAGGTGTTTTGTCAAATGTGCCTAGAAGCAAGAAGGCTGTGATTAGCCTCAGTGATATTGCATTTGTGTTCAATAAACTTTGTTCTGGGATATCTGTAGTATCCGTCGGGCACGAATTTGGTGTGAACGAATCTACCATCCAGTTGATCCACCATAAGAAAGAAGTTGTATAGAGAGCTATGTGTGAATCGGCTCATGAGAGTGCAAAAATTGGGTATGTGGTTCATGATGAGGCAGTGGATAAGTGTTTAAGTTTGTGGATTAATGAGATGGTAAGTGATAAAGAAAAGTGTTGTGGATGCCACTACTAGCTGCCTTAAAGCCAAGCAGACCTGCAAACACGTCATGAAGGGCCAAAAAAAAAAAACAAAGGCCTTTTCAGCTAGTACTGGCTGCAGAGGTGTAACAAGGACAGGGCAGGCAGTCTAACTGCCCCAGGCACAGCACAAGGAGAGCATAAAAACCACTGTTGGAGTCTGATTAAAATTGGAACTGAAACCTTTTCACCAGTTAAAATAAATTCGAATTTATTTTTCTAAATATTCAGGATATGTTAGTAGCTCACATTCGGAAATGAAGGAAGAGTTCTATAGTCCATTCAACTAAAGAGGAACCACAGACTTTGTTGACAACAATGGAGCTCACGATTTTTCTTTAGTTGGATGGGTAAGGATGTTGTTTTTCTTTTCTTGGTTGGGTAAGGATTTTGGTTTTCTTTAGTTGGATGGATAAAATGAGTATGTCTTTCATATTGTTGAAGATTCTCTGAAGGCTATTCAATCATTACTGTGACTGCGAGAAATGACTGACAATTACATTTGTTCTGTCTGATGTGATACTGAAGGTCCAAACTCCAAAGCTGTTGCGAAAGGCTGTTAATATTTATATATAGATACAGATGGGAGAGAGAGAGAGAGAGTGAGAGAGAATTAGTAATATATCTAACTATGGAATTAGTGATGCATGCATATATATAAGATAGAAAGATGGGGTGCAATATTTTGTGGTCTGCCCCGGGCACAGAAATGCCTAGTCACGCCTCTGACTGGCTGGCTTTTTTGCTTCAAGTACCAATATAGCATGAAAAGCAATGGACTTTCCAGTGAGGCAGATTCAGCAGATGTAAAAGCCATTGAAGTATTCAAAAAATGCCTGCTTCAGCTCATCGAAGAAAAAGGTTACCTCCCTGACCAAATATTTAATGCTGATGAAACAGGGTTGCTCTACAAGCAGACAGGAAAACATATGTACATATCACAAACTACTAACAAAATGCCTGGTTTTAAGGCATTGAAGGATCATTCCACCAGGCTTTTCTGCTGGAATTCTAGAAGTGAATTCAAATGCAAGCCTTGCGTACTGTACTATTACAAAGAAAATAGTGTATAAAATACATTTATAAAATGTGCAGTACAATAAATAAGCTGTTTTTTTACTAAAAGGAAACACAAAATGATGAGTTTATGGTGATCGATAGCAAAAGTGTGTGGTGAACTTTATCCCTTTATCCCGCTAGAACCTTAACCCCCCCCCCCCCCCCGTACAATCAATGGTTCTGTAGTTGCAGATTTCAATGTTCATGGAGTTTTCAAGGAACCTGACCCCTGCGAATAGCGAGGATTGAGTGATTGAGTGTATATACTGTGAGTGTGTGTGTTACTTTTTTAGCACTCAGAAGAAAATGTTATCACCTTATCACATAATTCTACTGCAACTAATGTAAGAGAAAATTGAAAATTTCTTTTGTACTATCTTATCATGATAAGAGGTATTTAAAATTTATAGATACTAGAAGATGCTTGCTAAATACCTACAACACAGATTTTTGGTGTTAATACATCCTGTTCTTCAGTACAGTTACAGTTAAGCTATACCTTTTTTCCTCAGGTGACCCCTCCCCTGTGATTTTTGATGGTGCCTCCTTTTGTGTTCTCTGATTTTAATCATTCTAATTTTCTTTCTATTACTTAAGGCTGATGATTTTCACTTTCATGTTGTTTCCCCTACATATCTATTTAATTCTATTTTATTTGAAGCATTTCACATTACTAACTTATTCATTCATTCATTATTGTGTCACAACTTTATAACAGAATTGGGGGTTCACGTTAATGGGAAACCACATGTAAATACAGAAAATATTAACACAAAAATATCGATTAAACTTCCTTTAGCTCTCTTGTCTCATCACAAGATTTTTGACAACAACAACAATCACACTAAGCTGTTCTCTGAGATTCAGAGGTTAGCTCCACAAAGAAAAGAAAATCCACCAGATAAATGTTTAACTGAGTATTTACTTACTGTCACCATATCAGACGTCTCCATTTACAGTGATCTTGGCTCACAGTAAGAGTTTCTCTGACATTCATCACATGACATACACAAGATTTTCTGGACTTAATACTCATACCCTTTTTCTCATGCAGGCATTTCTGAATCTGGTCCTTCTATGATTTCCTTAGCCTTCCTCTACCTTTCTTTCTTGCCACTTGAGCTGGACAAATTTTATTAGTAATCATCTCATCACTAATTCTTTCAACATGGCCAAACCACCTAAGAATATTAGTCTCCACCTCACTAACAACATTTTGCCTCACATTACACATCTGGAACACATCTTCACATGATCAGAAAGGTCTTGCCAAAAACCCTGCATCAGTAACGCATCTCTCCAGCACACAAACAACTCCTATGTCTCTTCTGCCATACCCAGGTTACACTGCCATACATCAGAGTAGGAACAATTACACTTTCATACACAGCCATTTGGGACTTCCTTGAGAAACCGTCATTTCTGTGAAATCCTTTTAAAGCAGCTATGATTTTCAATGAAGAATTCACTCACACACTAATTTCACCATCTAATTTGTTCTCTCTGTCAAACATGCTTTCTAAATACGGAAACTTATATCAGCCAGATTTTCAGACTCTTACAAATCACTCCATTCTGCTACTAGTGGGCCTTTTAACATCAGCCGTCCATCTTGTCATAGGTCTTCCTCTGGGTCTATAAGCAGTTGCTTTCTAATGTAACACCTGTTGTAGAAATCTTTCCTTTAAATCACCCCAGTATGATTTCATTAATGATATCTTTTACAGAGGAAGTGTTAAACTCAGATCTAATTTCAGCATTAGTTCTATCATGCTGTTGAGTCCATTAGTTATTTCCTAATATTCCTCATACTACGCTGATATCAGTCACATCTAACCACCTAAGGAGACCCTTACTTTACACCTAGTTTTCACTGCTGTTGAAGAGGATAGGTCTAAATTACAGCATTGTAAACTGCCAGCTGCCTTCTCAGTGAAAATAGTCTTGTACAGTTGATATGGCACCTTCCCAGCTTTGTAATTTTGTCATCCAATTCTTTATCAAACATTCGTGCCTCATTATTTACAATGGCTTAGTTTACTGGTGGGAACAAACAGAAATTGTAACTAAAAATAACATACACAAACACCATACACAAATTTTTACTGTGCCTTCTTGTTATCTAACAGTTTCTACCACACACAAAAGTTAACTGAAAAGTAGAAGACCTCAAAACTACATAAAATAGATAAATAAGTAAAATTTGACAGCTTGTTGGGACTATAAAAAATATTTTGTGGTTCCTTTGAATGTTGCACCTTTTGGCCACTTATGTACCATGTGCCACAAAAGCCCCACCGATCAGTCAATCTGTCATCAAGAAGGAAAAAAATATCCTTAAATAAAGTTCCAAAAAAAACCTTGGAAGATCTTTGTGTGGCAGTGAGTAGCTGCTGCTGAGGATGATATCACATATTTTTCATCCCTTCGCCTTTCATACTTTCCCATACTGTACATGTGTGTGCTGGCTCCAAAGCTTCAGCATTCAGTGAACAATTTCAGTACTATTACTTTCTACTGTAAATTCCCAGAGCTTTTCCTATTTTTACAGCATACACAAGCATCCAAAAGTTCAACAGAAAAATTAGCAGTCCATATTAGTGTTATCACTAAAATCTTTGTAGTCCCTTCCAAGTACAAAAATTGCATAACCAGATTTCCAAGGGATAGCAAATGTCCTTCCCTTTCCCATGTATGGGTGCCCATGGTTACTACACTTGAATATTTGAAATCTGACCAACCTGTTCAAGCATCTTTCCCTGAACTAAAAAATCAACATTTTAGTAGTTCAACTTTAAACCATAGGTTTAGACTTTTTCACATTTATCTTCATTCCAGGTGGCTTAGTTTCTGCTACTGACCTCTTGAATTGCCTTCCAGTTTCTTTTAAGCAGATAGTGAGTGTTGTGTACCAATGCCCCCTTCTGCAAAGCATTTACACAGTTAAAGAAAGTAAAAAAAAGTAACTATTTATAAAGAAAAAATTCTCACTTGAGAAACTATACAGAAAAAGCTTAAAAGACACCAGGAAGGTCTTTTTCTAGGACTTAATATATAGAAAAACTACAGAGATTCTTTCCAAACATTTAAGTAAAAAGACTACATGGGTAAGTAGTTTGATTTAAAAATGTATGGAATTGATATCTTGCAAGTATTAAAGTTATCCTATAGAAAGTAGGCTCTGGTTTAACCAACAGGTAACACACATAAAATAGCAATTTGATAAGTCTCACTGATTTGTTGAAATTGAAAAAAAGAATGTATTGGTTCCTGTTTCCGATGTTGATAAGGGAAAACGTTAACTCCAAAATACTATTGCGGTAATTAAAAGTTTTTAAAATGTTGGGATGTCCAGAGTAAGAACAAAAGTGGTGGTTTAAATGACATTAATCAATGAATTTGATAACAATAATAATCAGTATTTAAAGTAACATAATATGGCTGTTGTTTCATTAAATGAATGATACTGTGTTGATTTGGTTATTCGAATCTCTGTTCATAGTTTTTAGAATAATTTCTAGAATTAAATTCATTCTGTTTCCAATGAAATTTGAATATCTGCCACTGAATAATAACTAGGAGGTATTAATGATTAGCAAGAGAACAAGTTTTTAAGTAAAAGAAAAGTGGTGAGGAGAAGAACAGTGAAAAGAACAGTTTACCTGGAATTTCTTACTTCAAGTCAGATTTTTACGAAGGCCTTTAGTAAAGCTATAGATTTTGTTAATACAAACTGATTTTGGTGACAACCTTGAGGAAAGGGCAGTTTTTGCTAGTTACAGTGGGTAACTATGGACATGTGTTTTACTGTAATTATTTGTAAACTACAATACAGGTTTATTACATATGAAAGAAGCAATTTCAGCAACTTATAAAACCAAAACTATGTAAAATATTGACACTCGTGATGCACCATTCTGTCACCAATAGTAACAATTTTATTATATAGATGGCATCCCTAAAAGATTGTGCGTTTTCATCATCACATGACCTGTTAGGCAAGATGGCTGCAAATGCTGTGGAGAAAGCATTCTGTGTACTTTAATTAAGCAAAACGAATTCTGTTGCTGCTGCTGCACAATGCCATTTTAGAACACATTTCAAGAAATCATTGCTGAATAGACAATCCATCCATACTGGCACAAGAAATTCAAAACAACAGGATGTTTGTATAAATTTAAAAGTCCAGGGAGACCACATGTATCTTATGAACAAGTATAGTGTGTTTATGCCATTTACCAATGCAGACCAAGGAAATCCACAACAATGGCAAGTCAGAGTTAAAAATCCCAAAACCGACTGTTTGGAAAATTTTGAGGTAGTGGCTGAAAATGACTCCCTACAAACTAAAGTTATTGTAAAGTTTAAGTAACAATGACAGAAGTGCACATTGCAATTTCTGTACAGAAATGCAGGAGCAATTTGAAGAAGATGCATTTAATTTTCAGCAATGAATCGACATTCCACATAAGTGAGAAGTTAACAAACATAACATTCATATATGGAGACTGAAAATCATAGAGTAATGGAAGAGCATGTGTGGGATTCCCCAGAGGTTAATGTGCTTCTGCGCTATGTCCTGTAAAAAAGTGTATGGCCCCCCTGTTTGTTTCCAAGAAAACATTGTCATGGGAAGTTCTTATTGTCACACGCTAATCATTTGGTTGATGCCTCAACTGCGCGAAGACAGTGAAAACTACATTTTCTAACAGGATGAAGCACCACTCCACTGGAATCGGAAAGTTAGAAATTACCTCGATGAAAATCTTCCAGAGCGCTGGATTGGCCACGCAGCAGGTGACAACATATCACTCACATGTTAGCCACCACGAAGTCCAGATCTAACACCCTGTGACTTTTTTTCTATTGGGATATGTCAAAGACAAGGGTTTCATCCTTCCCCTTTCCATTAATTTAGCTGATCTGAAACAACATATCACAACAGCCATTGCTGGAGATGATGAAGATATGTTAACACAGTTGTGGCAAGAATTCGACTAACGCATTGATATATGCCCTGTGACTGAGGGTGCTCACATCGGACATCTGTAATTTTCTGTAACAAACTTCGAGTTTTCCTACAAAACAGTGCAGCATATGTGTCAACATCTTGAATAGTTTTGGTTTTATAAAATGTTGAAACTGTGTATTTCATTTGTAATAACCCTGTATATTTAGCTCTCTACATGCCTTCTTCCATGATTTCTCAGTAGGGCTGTGTAAATAACATCTTTAATTTGATTTCTATATTGTCCTTACAAAAATGAAGGGTTTTTGCTTGAATTGATGATCAAAGATACTTGAGAGGGGGAGGGACTTATTCTGAATAATTGGCTTATTTGGTTACTTACACATTAGATTTAGTGCTTGTTTTCCTGTGCTGTAAAGTATTTTTATTATTTTGCTTTGTTTCAAAAATTGTTGATAATCTTTTTGTGTCTCCTAGGAGCTATCAGTACCATCAGGGCCTTGGATTATGAAACAAATTCAAACTTCTTTTTCACTGTTCAAGTTTGGGACATGGGAAAACCTCGCTTCAATGCTGAAGTTCCTGCAAAAGTTTTCATCAGCGTTATAGATGTCAATGACTGTCCTCCTCATTTTGATAAGTCTCATTATTCTGCCATTCTTTTATTGCCAACTTACCAGGGTGTTCATGTGATAACTGTTCATGCCACAGATCCTGACTCTGCCAGTAAAATAAAATATGCCATCATTTCAGGAAATGTTGGAAATAAGTTCTATGTTGATGAGGATTCTGGAGAAGTTCGTGTCATTGATCCTGAAAATTTGTCTGGCAAGTATACAATAGTGATTGGAGCAAGTGATGGAGAGTTTGAAACGAGCACAAAGCTTATGATCAAAATACAAGACAATCAGAATAATGGATTTCAGTTCAGCAAGGAGAAATATTTTGCTAGAGTGCAAGAAAATTCTACTGAAGTTCACACTGTTGCCGTAGTTACTGTACTAGGTACTTCTCTTCATGAACATCTGACTTTTCGCATCATTAATCCAACTCACATGTTCAGAATTGGTGAAACATCTGGTGTAGTTCGCACCACAGGGAGAATGTTTGATAGAGAGCAACAAAATCTTCATATCTTGGTGGTGGAGGTTAAAAGTGAACCAAAAGAACAACCTAAACTAGCTCATGTTTTGGTTGAGGTATCAGTCATTGATATAAATGACAATGCTCCTTTTTTCATTAAAGAACCATACTTTGCTGTTGTGCCTGTGGATGCTCCCCTTCATTATTCAGTTATTAAGGTAAGAAAAATAACTCCTTTTTGTATAAGACAATACATGTAAGTAATACCTTATACTAATTAGAATGCAATCCAAAATACAATAAATTTCTGGTATGGTGCACATTATATCAGCAATGTCATAAGGTAATATTATTAGCATGTTAATTAGGTTATCGTGTTTGTTGCCAAAAGAAATGTTCACACTCATTGTCAGATAAATATAATAAACACTGTGTTTGTCTTGGGAATTTTTGTAAAATAGGTGCAAGAAAATAAACAGTAATAGAAGTGTGAAACTAAGAAAAAAACAGCACTTTGCATGTTGCTTCCCAAATTAAAAAAGTTAGTCTCCATGTGTAATCAGTAAATCAGTCATATTTCCATGTTTAACCAGATTTAATTAGGAAATCAGTCATATCTCCATGTTTATCCAGATTTAATTAAATTAGTTATATGCAATATGTTGGATATTAACAACAAATGGTACAAAAATATTTCCAGTGAACTAATTGTTATCATTTCTATGTAGTAAAATAAAGCTAGAAAACAGAGCAAAACTTTTCTATCAATGTATAATACCCATCATGACATATGGCGCTGAAACCTGGCCTATAAAAAAAAAATCGCAGACAAATTGCAAAAAACGCAACGTAAAATGGAAAGATCCCTACTAAATAAGTAAGACTTCTAGATAAAGTAAAGAATACAGATATAAGATCCAGAACAAAATTTTTAGACATGGATGAAAAAATATTCAATTTAAAATTGAAATGGGCTGACCATATAGCAAGAATGGAAAATAATAGATGGACTAAAATAATAACAAAATGGAGACCATACAAAGGAAAGAGGAGTAGGAAGACCAGAGGGAAGATGGATGGATGATATAAACAAAACTGTAGGAAAGCTGTGGAATAGACAAGCCCAAGACAGGAACATTTGGAAAGAGATGAGAGAAACCTAGAGCCTCAATTAGCTATAAAAAGGGTTGGAAGAATTGTTTTCATGGGTTTTATGGAGGTAATTTTTAATATATTTGGTGGTCAAATTTTCGAACAAGAACCTAGTTCATCATGGAAACTACATCACTGGAGTAGTTGTTGCCATTCAGTTGGAAGTGCCCAACTGCACATTTTCTTGTGCCCTCTCACTATTTCCATACCTTCAAGTTTTCTCTTGAATAAGCATGAGTGACAGGTGATAATTATTATTGAGTCCCAATTTATGGAGTGTCCATTTGCTTGCATATGTCTGTCTAACCCTGTCTTGTTTGCAACATTTCTATATAGCTGCCTTATGCAGTTCTTCTATATGGAATTTTACATTCCTCACTGTTTCATTTATGTAGCTTAATCTGCAGGTACAGTTTGGGCTATAGACTATCCTATCTTGTAATTTGATGTTGTTTCCTTGCTGTTTTAAGATGAAATGAGTTTTTTTTTACTTGTTATTTAGATCTAGGGCAAGTATGATTTCATATTTTTCACTAATTTTTTTAGTTTTTGAAAAGTTCTTTGTTTTAAAGAATTTTGCTTGTGAATTCGACATTATTTTCTGCTGCTTCTTTTTTGCCTATTTCCTAAAAATATTATCTGTGAATGGGGAAGGAAAATAGTTTTCTGACAAAATTCTTTATAGTTCTTCTTTGTGGATGTCTTTCTGGGCTTCTGTAGAGACTAGGAAGTTTATTTTCTTTCAGGAATTGTCTTGCAGTATTAGTCTTTATGTAGACTGGATAGTACAAGTTGTAGTCCAATATTTTGTCTGTATTGGTCGTTATTATGTTATTAATTACTAGGACAAATATTGTTAAAAGTAATGGGTAATAGCTTAACTTTTTTACTGTTTTTTAGTTTGTGCTGAGCTAAAAAAATTCAGGTATGCTCTATTTTATGTTTACTGGAGTATGGTAATGCAATTTTGCATAGGATGTGTGTTGTTTTTCACACAAAAGGTGGCACTTTGGACAAAAATAATTTAAAAATAGGAAGACTGAATTATTTTTAGGTACGTAGACATACAAGATGTGATCAAAAATTATCTGGACTGACTTTATCACTGTGATGAATTTAACATCTAATTTTGGGTATACAGGGGTGATATAATGAATGAATGATAGAAAAATATTAACATTTAAATTTATTTATTTTTTATAGTAAACGAAAAGTATGATACATTGGTTTTCAAACATCATGTGCTTTGAAAACATATGTTCTTGCTTTTAATTTGTGAATTTTGGCTTACAGGTTGAATCACGGGACCTTGATTCTGGCCCAAACGGTGATGTAATTTATGAAATAATAGATGGTGATAGAAGAACTTTTCATATTGAAAGAGAATCTGGAGAAGTGTCAGTTCTACAAGCTCTTATGGCCAATAAGTATGAGCTAGTTGTTGCAGCTCGTGATCAAGGTGAGTTTCTTAGCTAATTTTATAATTTTCTTTTCACGTTTTTTTTTTTTTTTTTTTGTCAAAACCAAATTTTTCAAAGGGAAAGGATTTTCTGGTACAGCAGCCTACTTTGAGTGTGGTTTGATGCTACATTCTATCAAGAGAGAATTTTTCAAAATTCTTTTATCATTAAATTGTTAAAATTTGTTCATGACTGAATTTTGGTTTTACAATGAATATTTCAGCAGTTGTCTTTGATTCAGGATCTGACAGATTTTTTTTCATTAGGGAATTTGTGAAACGTTCCCAAATTTTAATAGTGGATGGACCACAAGACAAAAAATTTCCACTCTTGTATGGTCCTTCCAATCCACCCCTGGGTATGTATGTTCAATTCTTTAAAAACACGCACACACATATACACAGATTTGTTTTAATGGTCATAAGCCAGTGCATAAACCACTTCACCACAGAACAGCATTTTATGGTTTTTCAGCCACATATGAAAGTTGTACATCACAAAATAGTATATAAAGGGTATTTTTAAATGTCATATAAATGGAATATGGAAATTATGTAGGGAATGAATGAAGATTAAATCAATCAGTCAAGTATAAACTGTGTTATTTTCTAGCCTTTTGTCTAGATAGGTTTATTCTTTCAAATAATAGTTCCAGATATTTTTCTGAAAAATTACCTTAGGTAAATATCACAAATATTAATATTATTTGAAAAGCAGTATCAGCAGCCTGGCACAAAAATTTTCACATAACCAATTTACATAAAGTGCCAAAAGTCAAGATGACTCATGATGTGTCTGCCCTCTTTAGATGTAACAATTTAGATGTAACTGCCTATGCCCACTTTTATGCTGCATATCAAAAAGGAAGTTACATTAGATTGAACCTAAACATGAGGCAAGTGGGTCATTAATATGGGGTGTCTGATTGCTGGTTTGCATGGTTGGTAGTGCAAAGCTATGGAATTGCAGTGGGTGCTACCGGGAGCCAGGCCCAGATGTCTTATAATTGTAGTGCATAGTCGGTTGCACATCCAATACATGGTGAGTCAGAACAGCTCAGCCTACTTGGGATCGACCCATGGCCATCTGGTTGAAGGACGGTTTCTCTAATCACTAGATCGCTCGTGCCTTTTCTCCAGTCTTGAAAGAATATTTGCTTTTTATATCCTCTGTTAGGGATCTGAGATTTCTGTAGAACTTTCAAAAAAGCAGGGATCGCATTCCTCCTAAAATTCCTAATATTTTGTGACCCTCCTTAAATTCCTAAAATTATACCTAAAATTTGCTATTCTTCCTAAAATTTTCGTAAGCTTATTTATTAAAAATACAACCGTTATTAACGCCAATAAATTTACCATTATGGTAAGGTAAAAAGACCTGTTATTGTAGAAACACAGCCTATATGCTGTGCTGCTGAAGGGAGGGAAAATGACGCCATCGAGATGCACTTGCTTTGGGGCGGGCGCTCCACTTCGGACAGTTTTCGAGAGTAACAAGAGATCTAAGGGAAAAGGGGAGGGGTCATTTTCACCCCTGGTTTGCGCTTTGCAGACCAACTCCGTGGCACGCAGAAGATTGTACTTTATTTTTGTGCATGCCTTGTGGAACCTCCTCTTTCTGCTGATGTTTTGTTATTGTAAACCGCAGGTGGGTGGAAGCAAAGAGGAAACATGTGGTCTCCTTCCATAACCTCCAGTAAATGACGATGGGATGGTAGCTGAGTGTTATCGTGGCAGGCAGTAGAGCACGTGATCATTGACCTTCGATCGTGCGTCGGCGACAGCGACCTTCGATGCGCAATATATCTCGGCTCCGACCGGTAATGATCTCTGGCGCTGCACGCACGGAGTAGGAGCGAGCTTGGCCTTGGCGCGTACCGATGCAGATTTCTATCATAAGCGCGCGGTAGTGTTGTGGTTTGTTTCATGTACTTCGTCTGTCTTAACAGGAATTTCTGAGAATTTTTTGTGAATGCGTTTAATCAAGCGATGGCTGGTAGAAAATATCAGTCTGTTTTTAAGAAGTATACGACAGATTATCCGTGTATAATCGAAATCAAGGAACCGCCAACGACTTGCATTTTGCTCTATTTGTAGGTGTGATTTTTTCGTTGTCCGCAAGGGTAAAGGAAATATCGTTAATCACATTCTTACGCAAAACACGTGGCCAATTCTAAGTGCGTGGAAAATAACAAAACATTAAATTTTGCTCGAGATAGTTCATCTTCTGATGCGATTATCCATGCTGAGTGCTTGGTTACTTCATTCCTCGTGTAACATAACTTACTTTTAAGCTGTGCTGACAATGCAAGTGTGCTTTTCAAGAAAATGTTCCCAGATAGTAACATTTCAAACACATGCATGTGTAACAGGACAAAAACATTGTGCGCTGTTGCCGAAATGGGGAAATTTTTAAAAATAGACTTGCATACTTGCCAACTTTTACGGATTACCCGTAAAATTTTACTGATTTGCGGATAGAGGTCTTTTTTAATAGATTTTTTAATATTTAGATTGCTCAATCGAAATATTTCAACCCCCTGCAACCATCCACTTAGATTTTCTAACAGACCTTATGAGCACTATGTCACGCGATGATGTCATCTTTGACTCGCTGGCTTTGTGACATCGTGCGGTAGAGTGCTCAAGTGATGTGCCGACCAGAGTTCGCCAAAATGCGTAATTGCGCGTTTAGTCTGCATCGAAAGTTTACCAACGCGTAAAAATACGGATCAGAAATATGCGTCGGGAACTTTTTTCTCACGCGTAAAACTGCGCATCGAATAATTTTACCAATTCATAAAAATGCGCATCGGGACGGTACAGAAACGGAAGTAAACGAAATAAAGGTTTTTCCCCGTAATCAATAATTTTTTTTTCCTGTGATGCTGCCTTTGTCCAGTATTGTTGTTATATATCATTTTATTCCATAAATATTTGTATTTCAGTTCAAAAATGGAGGAAAAATTTCCGAAATCAGAAATTCGACGGCAAAAAAATTTCGCTTTAGGCATGAGAATCCGACGGTTTCGAGGAATTTCTCCTTTTCCGTCTTAATTTGAGTTATTCTCTAGATCGATGCATAACTTAACATAATTTTTTTAAATATTTGTTAACAGAAATTGTTTTACATTTTTTATATACCTTAACGTAACATTAGTGCTTCAAATTATGTCCATTGATATTTCAAACAGCCGCCCCGGTGGCGCAGTGGTCTAAGGCGCTGGCCTCTGATCATTCGTCCGTAAGGGGTCCGGGTTCAAATCCCGGTCAGGCATGGATGTTGTGTTTGTCTTACGGCACTGGATCTCTCCCTTCCCTGGAACCAGTGACCCTAAATTAGGGACGGGCGACTGCTGATAGCCCATTGAGTTGCTCACGGTGGTCGTTAAACCTCCAATCAAAAAAAAAAAAAAATTATTTCAAACATACGAAAATAAGCTTGCAGGATTTTCATAGAAGATTGCAGGATTTTTCCCTTCTTAAGGTTGGCAAGTCTGTAAGTGTATATTGTGTTCAGAAATTTTCAATATTTCTAATAGTGGCTTTTCACAAGTAAAAGCGCATCATAAAGGAAAAAAACATTTGCAGAAATTTCAAAGTAAATTTCAAAATAAGTCCATCCTAAAAGCCTTTGGAGGACTGGATCTTCAGCCCACAACAAATATTAGTGAAGTACTGAGTCATGATTTACAGTTGGCTAAAGCCGAAGCATTATGGGCCATGAAAGTTGCTAAGGACAATGTCTTTTGTTTTATGCACTGAAACAGTTGAACTTTTCAAAGAAATGTTTCCTGATTCTGCTATTGCAGCCAAAATGCAACTTAAAGAAAAAAGTTGCTTATGTGATATCACATGGATTGTCAAAATATTTTGAAGAGGATTTGAAGAAAGACATTGCATCTAGTAGCCCAGGAAAGGTTACTATAGCATTTGATGAAACTACAAATACACAAGTGAGACGGCAGTTGGATGTATATCTCAGGTACTGGTCTTCAGAAATAAATTCAGTTTCTTGCCGATACCTAACAAGCATTTTTCTGGGTCATGCAACAGCAGATATTTTGCTAAAAGAAATTCTTGATGTGTTATCATCCTTCAATATTTCGTTGAACAGAATTATTTGTGTATCCATGGACAGCCCAAATGTAAATAAGTGCTTTTTACGCAAATTCAATGAAGTTGTAAAACAAGAAACAGGCCAGAAATCTTTGGAACTAGGTTTTTGCAACATGCATCTTGTTAGTAATGCATTTAAAATTTTTTTGACAAGCTTAAATATAGATTTTGACGAATTTGCTACTGATATGCATTACTTTTTAAAGAGTAGTGCTGCAAGACGAAAGGATTATAAATCTGTCGAGGATATAACATTGGTCACAGCCAAATTTCTTTTGCGTCATGTCAGCAACAGATGGTTAACCATTGGTTCTGTAGCCCAGAGGCTCTTGGATCAATGGCTAAATATTACAGAATATTTTTTAAACTTCTTGCCATCTCAAAAAATATTTGAAAAACAACTGCGCAATTCGGCAAGGTATAAAAGAATTCACTGTTTCCTGAAAAATGAGCTATTAATTTCATTTTCACACCAAAATTTTGAAAAGTTTTCATTATGTTATCAGAGTGAAGAACCAAAAATACACCAGTTATATTCTGATTTAAATACTTTAATGAGGAATGTTATGGCTCAGTTTATCCAAGATGATGTTATTGCAGGGAAATTTGGAGAAGACCTAAAGAATGTTGATTTTGAAAACAAAAATTCATGGAAAAAACTAGGGGAGTTAGAAGTTTGTATGAAGACAAAAAATCTCCTCAGGAATGTTCAGGAGACCAGGCAGAAATTATTTCTCTTAGATGTAAGATCATCACTAATTGCAACCACAAAATATTTAAAGTCAAATTTGCCATTCTGCAATCAAAAGCTAAGAGACATAGAAGTTTTAAAGGTAAAAGAACCAAAGAAAGAGTCAACTCAACTTTCAGTCACTGAAGGACTTTCGGAAATAACCAGAATTTCAAGTGTTTTGCATCTTTCTGAGGAACAAATTGATAGAGTAAGAGAAGAGTGGATACTTTTAAATTGCGATAAGCCAACTCTAGGTGAACTAGTGAAATTTTCAGAGGAAGGGCATATTCCAGTGCGGATTGATCATTACTGGCGTAATACACTGCCGGACAATTGCTAAGGACGGATGACAATAGCAACGGTAGTAACCATAAAATGGAAGGCAGGAAAATGTGGAAATTAGCATAAGTGCGGGATACAGTAAGACGTGTTCTGCGTATGCAAATTTTGGATTCCCGAACTTTTTCGTGGCGTCATAGCGCTGATAAGAGATATAAAGGGTTTGTCGCGTATTGACCGTTGTTGTTCAAACGCAAAGTTGAAAGGGAAAGGATCAATTGACAAACTTGCAATTTTTAGTATGTCTTCCCGACATCACCTAGATGATTTTACGCGTGGCCGTACTATTGGCAAGATTGAAAAAGGGCGAAAAATAACAGATGTTGCCAGGGAGTTCGACGTCAGCCACAGTGTTGTTTCAAGGCTTTGGAAATCATTTCAAACAAATGGAGAGTGTAGCAAACGTCACGGGGGAGGCCGTGTTCGCAGTACGACACCTGCAGAAGATCGGTACATAGTGCTATCAACAAAAAGACACCGGCGCAGCACAGCTAGTGAGGTAGCAAATCAGTTTATGGCTGCTACTGGCAGGCGGATCTCCCGAAAAACGGTCTCCAGACGTTTGCATAAAGGAGGACTATACGCCCGCCGTCCTGTTGTTTGCATCCCATTGTCCAGACGTCACCGTACCGCCCGTTTACAATGGTGCCATCAACGTCGCAATTGGACTGATAGCGACTGGTCTGCTGTCCTGTTCTCAGATGAGAGTAGATACAGTCTATCGTCTGATTATCGACGACAACTGATCTGGCGTGATAGTGGTACTGCATATTGTCCAGCAAACATACAGGAAAGGGACCGATATCCGACATGTAGTGTCATGGTATGGGCTGGCATCATGATCAATGGCCGTACATCCCTCTATGTGCTTCCAACTGGGACTATGATTGGCCAACGATGCATTAATGATGTTCTGCTACCTCATGTTCGCATGTTACGTGGTGCTGTCGGTGATAGATTCATTTTCATGGACGACAACGCAACATGTCATCGAACAGTCGCTGTCCAGGAGTGTCTTGAGGGCGAGGATATTCAACGCCTCGTATGGCCAGCACGTTCTCCAGATCTGAATCCCATTGAAAATGTGTGGGATGCTTTGGGGAGGAGTCTTGCTGGTCGCCAATGCACTCCATTAAACAAGGACACCCTCATCCGTGCACTGACAGAGGAATGGGATAAATTACCCCAACAGCTGCTTGATAATGTTGTGCAAAGCATGACGCGACGTGTGGAATCTTGCATCGCCCTCCATGGTGGACATATCCCGTATTGACATCTTACGCCGGAACGCCTGCGGACGGTAATTGCATTTTTTTCACGATTACGTATTCTGCACAAAATGGCCTGTTTGTCCCTTGAACACGTTCCAAAGCCTTCTGGATTTCAGAGCACAATAAATTGTCTTTCTTGTAATGTCCTGGCATTCTGACATTATTTTATTTCACTTGGCATCCAACCACACTTACTTTTTTATGCGCTATATAGCCGTTTATGATCCGTCCTTAGCAATTGTCCAGCAGTGTATATTTAGTATTAAAGACTCTAGCGGAAAAGAAAAATACTCAAATCTTGCTAAACTCATCAAGTCAATTTTAGTTTTACCTCATGGTAATGCTGATGCAGAAAGGGGATTTTCGGTTAACACTGCTCTGTTAAGGAAGGACAAGGCTAACTTAAAAGACTCAACTATAACATCATTAAGAATAGTTAAAGGGGCCATTAAAAACACTATGGATGTGTAAGTAAAGTTCCCATAATAAATTTGTTAAATAGTGTTCGTGATTCACATAAATTTTATAAAGAGTATGTTGATAAGCTGAAGGAAGAAGAATCAAAAAAGGTAAAAGAAAGGAAGCAGAAAGAGAGGGAAAATAAGGAAAAGCAGCTAGAGAAAAAAAGAAAAGCTGAGTTTGATGACAAAATAAAAGAAAATGATGCATAAATAAATAGGCTTAAAAAAGATAAAGAAGCCTCCCTAGCAATAATTCAAGAGGGAACAGAAAGAATGAGAAAAGCTGTAGAAAAACAAAATACTGTTGAAATAGCAGTTGCCTCTAACTTGATCATACAAGGTTCAGCTGAAATAAAGAAAACTGAAAGTAAATTAGTTGTGGTGGAAGCAGAAAAAGATAGGCTTATCAGGAAAAGGTTAAAACAATAATATGAAAAAAGTAATTCAGTGAACAATTGTACATAGTTCTTGGTTTTCAATTACCTTTTTAGGATATTATAATTTAATGTGAAACCTGAAAACTTTACTGTGAAAATCGTGAATTGCTTCTGGTTCAACAGCATATTAATGTTCAAAGTGAAACTTGAATGTGGTAAATATACTTGAATATGATAATAACACGTGAAAAGATAAGAACTGAACATTAGAAGTAAATCATACTTAAACTTTAGACATTAGACGTTATGCAAAAAATTTGGGTGTGAACTTCGATATATACTAATGGACTGCGCATTGGCAATAGCTGCATCAAAGCCGCCATGGCTCAAACATTGGGCACGTCATCATCAGACTCCAAATTTCGTGTAAAAATGCTGTTATGATTACTAATTTACGCTGCAGAACTTCAGTGTTTTCGGTGTATTATGTGAGTGCTCCTCATATATAATGAAAACTCTTCAGGTAAGTTTACTTATGAGCTATATACATGCATGATCGGGTTGTTTACATTTTGTGATTTATGATGTGATGAACATTTGCGAAGAATTTGGAACATGCATTCCATTTTTTTTTCTTAAGTTACTATATTTTTATATCAATAGCTGCAAGTTTCTGGTTAAGTAATTGAACTTTATTGACTTAGGTATTTAATTCGTTTCTTACCCATGAAAAATCATAGAACTTTCTTTACTATATCGCTCAGAGCAACCATAAGCACAGCAGGTGTAACCCATCTTTTTGACTGATGTCATGTGATTTTATGTTGGAGCCAGAAATTTTGATGTCATGCACAGTCTATCAGTATATATGGTTGAAGGGTGTGAAGCAAACTCTTTACAATGTATACAAAGTTGTTTTACTAGATGTATACAAATATACATCTAGTTTTTATTGAAATACACTCCTAAAATTTTCCTAAAATTTTTCTAAAAAGTCCTAAAATTCCTACCTAAAATTTTCCAGAAGTATGCTATGATCCCTGAAAAAGGCCATGCCCATGTCAATGTAAAATCAGAAGACAGCTAGGGTTCCATTTGTTGAAGCTTGCTGCATGTGGTGTGGAATACAAAATTTGTAAAGGGGTGGCAAAAGCATGCGCTGATCCCAAGGTCAACATAAAAAGCAACACTGCTTTTGGTGGTGCTTCATTGTGACAGTACTCCATTTTGATGATTTGAATTGTTCCAGTGTCAGCGAGAGCTTCCGTCGTCCCCATTCATCATCGCTCATCCTCTCGAATTGCAATACCAGTAGGGTATTTTTTCTTTTGAAAAAAAAAAAAAGGAAAATAATTTCAGCTTGGCGCACAGTACCACTGCACTGTTCACACCACCCCAAAGCCGGCCTGGATGGAAATTATTAGTCCATTATAAAGCGTGCCAAAAATACAATGGAAATCAAAAATCTCTGTGAGGCAATGTCATTCAACATGATTTTATTTTCAAGTTTCTAACATTTGCTAAACATTTTTTGGATTGCTTATTGGGTGTTTTTAATATTGTGACATTTCTTCGATGTTTTTTTTTTTAATTTTTTTTTTATGTTCTTTGGATGTCTTCATGCAGTCCATTGGTCGAATTTTTCTAAGTAAATGCATGTTTTCCTATTTCTAACAGAGTCCTCTTCAGAACTAATTAGCATAGGAAGTCTTTTTGCTCACTTCCCCTTTCTAAAGGAAACTTAAATTTTAAAATCGGTACTTAATTTGTCGACAAAGGAATCTGAGCAATTTCCATGACCCCTGTAAAATATCTTCATGGCAGTGAATAATGGAATACCATTTTTTTTCTTTTGATATTTAATTTTGCTTAACAGATGTGTTTTACCATTTTGTAGTAACTTCTTACATTTTTTCTTTTGTTTAAAGTGGAAATAATGTTAAAAAATGCTGCTGTACATTCACTGTGCAGGAAAAAAATTACTTTATGAGGAACAAAAAAGGGTGGTGAAGAGTTGAAGTTTCATTTTTGAACTTCAATTTTTTTTTTTAACAGAAGGGAAAATGCTGGATTTGTTTCGTATGTCAATGTAGCAAGAAAAGACTAAGCAATAAGAAACCATATACATTGAGTGGCCACTTTATTATGACCACCCCCTCAGTACTTCGTTGGGCCACTATTCACCTTTAATACTGCATCGATTCTTTGTGCCATGGACTCCATGAGATGCTGATAGGTGGTTTGTGGAATCTGAGACCATGTTTGGTGAAGAGCACTTTCCAGGAGTGTGAGATTGCAGGGTTGTGGATCCAGCTGTCTGAAGGCTCGTTCAACTTCATCCCACAAATTATCAATGAGGTTGAGATCTAGAGATTGTGGGGGCCACCTAAGCAAAGTAAACTCACCGGCATGTTCCGGAAACCAATCCTGTACAATACGAGCACTATGGCAGGACGCATCATCTTGTTGAAAGTAGCCATCGCCATTGGGATAAACCATCCACATGACAGGATGCACTTGGTCCGCAACGATGTTTAGATATGATGTGCCAGTCAGACGTTGATCAACACAAATTAAAGGGCCCAAAGCATGCCAGGAAAACATTCCGCAAACCATAACGTTGCCTCCACCAGCTTGAAGGGTTGTAGCAATGCATTTGGGGCCCATGCTTTCGTGCTGTTTCCACCAAATTCTCACTCGGCCATTGCCATGGTGCAGCTGAAAATGGGATTCATCGGACCACATAATTTGTTTCCAATTATCGACTGTCCAATCCTTGTGCTCCTGTGCGAACTAGAGACGTTTTCTCTTGTTAACTGAAGACAGCAAAGGTGTTCGAACAGGCCTTCGGCTGCCATATCCCATCTGATGCAGTGAACAGTGCGTGCAGATATCATTTGACGGGATCCTTGATTAAGATGGTCTGTAATTTGCTGCACTGTTGCCCTTCTGTTGTCTGTTACCAGTCTGGACACTCTCCGTTCCACCCGAGCAGTCACTAGTCGATGACGACCACACGTTGCACGTAGAGACCCAGTTTTTTGGCTGACAGTCCAGTCTTCAAACACTTTAACAACAGCTGCTGTGGAACATATCATGAATGCGGCAGTTTCGGTGATACCCACTCCATAACTCCGAGCTCCTACAATTATCCCACATTGAAAGTCCGTCAAATCGCATTTTTTACTTATCTCATCACCCAAAAATCACTTCTACTACTGTCGCAAGCACTAAGCTTTCCCTTTTTATACTAGCCTCGCCCTCTGGCGGCAACAGTGTGCAGCCATAGCTCATTTGCTTAAAACTGTCAGGTGGTCATAATAAAGTGGCCACTCAGTGTATTTTCAGAGAAAAAAAAAATCTGATGTCATTGACACCTTAAAAACTCCTTAAACGGATTTCTAAAAATCAGTACGAGCCCTGTGCATGTAATACTATGCATATGAAGTTCACTGCATGCGAAAAATATATTTTGTCTTTTAGAAAATGCTGCTGAGAAAAACTCTACAGAAAATATATATTAGGTTCTGTGTACATGAGTTTCAATTTTCAAGAAAATCGTTTATGGAATTTTTACCGTCACAGATTAGTTCAAATTATATGAAATTATTTGTAAGTTGTCCAGTACAAAAACTACACATATGAGCATTTTTAGTCATTTTCTTTGTAAGAACAAAATTTTTATATATTTGTCAGCAGTTTGCATGAAATTCAAACTGAGTATAAATAAGGGAAAAACCAAAGTTATGGTGTTTGAGATAGGAATGGGTAGCACTGAATGTAATGTAAGTATAAATGGCACTGTGATTGACCAGGTGAGTGTGTTTGTGTATTTAGGAAGCATGTTTGACAGAGAGAACAAGTTGGATGGTGAAATCAGTAGGCGAGTGAATTCTTCTTTGAAAGTCATAGCTGCTCTGCGAGGTTTTCACAGGAATGATGGGTTCTCTAGAGAGTCCCGCATGGTTGTGTATGAAACAGTAATTGTTCTTACTCTAATGTATGGCAGTGAAACCTGGGTACTGCAGAAGAAACATAGGAGTCGTTTGTGTGCTGGAGAAATGCGTTACTTACGTGGGGTTTGTGGCAAGACACGATCTGATTGTGTGAGGAATGAAGATGTATTGCAGTTGTGTGATGTAAAGCAAAATGTTGTTAGCAAGGTGGAGACCAATATGCTTCGGTGGTTTGGCCATGTTGAAAGAATAAGTGATGAAATGCTTACTAAGAAAATATTTTCAGCCCAAGTGGCAGGAAGGAAAGGCAGAGGAAGGCCAAGGAAGACATGGGTGGATCAGATTCAGGAGTGTCTGCATGAGAAAAAGATTATGAGTATGAAGTATAAAAGATCTTGTGTACGGCGTGTAATGGATATCAGTGAAGCACGAGTTGTATGTCAAGATCGCTGTAAATGGCGAAGTTTGATACGACAACAATATGTAAAAATATCTGGAAGTTTGTATTTCTTTTTGGAGCTAACCTCTGAATCTCAGAGAATAGCTTAGTGATATGTATGTATGTATGTATGTATGTATGTATGTATGTATGTATGTATGTATGTATGTATGTATGTATGTCAGCAGCATAGTTTTCTTTAGTAAGTAACATTGGATTACCTTTATAAAATCTGCAGTGAAAATATCTTGCTTTCTTTTTCCAGGAACTCCATCTTTAAGCAGTCACACCCAAGTTGTAATACATGTAATCAGCAGAGATATGCCTGTATTTTCCCAACAGTTTTATGAAACTTCTGTGTTGGAAAGTCTTTCAACTGGTGCTACTCTAATGTCCATTTCAGCTAACAGCCCTCATGGCCGGCAGTTGATATATAGCTTTGTTGCTGGAAACAAAAAAGAAGATTTTGGGCTTAACTTCAATACAGGTTGATCAAACTTTTTTTTTTTTCAGTGTAGCTGTTTCTTTTGTGAAAGCAATTATTTGTTCTGTTGTGTTATAGTAATGAAATTTCAGAAATCAAAAGTGTTTACCATGTGGCCTTTGCATGAAAGTATATTTTACTTTGTAGTATATGTTAATTATCTTGATTTTAAAGCTGCAGCAATCCAGGAAAAGCTTCAGAAATTTTTAGTTCTTTCCAAAAGAAAAGAAAATGAGGAGGAAAGTTTATGATTTGATATTTTTTTTTTCATTATTACTGAGCAGCAGAGAACAATCCATGGGCACTTTTTAATATAAAGTTTTAAGTATGTTGTGTGTCTGAATTATGTTAATACTGAAAATTGCTGTTGCTGAACTATATTTAGAACCCAATCATTTGTACTATTATACAATCCAAATATGCATGATGCAGAATGTAAACTTTATTTGTTTGTATGCCACCAGAAACTCAGAATACATATAAGGCACAAAGTTTTCTCTAATGATACTGAAGAAGCTGTCATTTGTCCTGTTCCTGTCAAATGAGTCTTGCCCCAAAAACACCACATGAAGAGAATTCACATCTCACTGTGACCTTCATGTATATAATGAATTGCCAACAATGTTTTTCAATCCCCCAAAACTGCATATGTGTTATTCATGTAACCATCTAGGTAAATGAAAATGGACTTCATCAGAACACGAAATTATATTCAATATATCAGGTTCACACTCTGAGAATTAAATTCTATATAACACACCAGAAAAGTGTTGCTCTTTACCATTTGGCGTTGGAGCTGGCTAAGTTGAGTTCTATAAAGGTGTGCAAACAAATCACTTCTGTAAATTTCTAATACTTGCTGTGAGATATGTTCATCTTTTATAAAAGTTTATGCAAGCTCTTTTGGCTTCTCAGCAAACTTTGCTTAACTTCTATGGTGTCCTCATAGATAGCCTACTTGCATGACTTTTCTTTTCATACAACCACTTTCATACTTATTTACTAAATTTTACACTGTCTACTTAGTGCTTATCACTGATGCTCAAGTGTTATCAATATCTCCTTTGAGATGAAACACAAAGGAATTCTCACTTCTGATGTTCCTTTACAAACACTTTTGCTTCATTGCATAATAACTGAATTTACTTTAATTCCAACTTTCATGACCACTTTCTCTGTCTGTATACAACACTTCTATACAACATATTCTGCATTTTTTTCCACAAGTGTACTTATTGCCTCTAGAAGCATCTCTGTCATACCATATTTTATGCCTGGGCCCACTCTGATATGTCTCCTTCAAATCAGGTAATAAATGCAATGCTTTTTCTCTGTGTTTACCTATATCCACAAGATGTCTGAAAGATAATATGGCATCTATCATGCTTTATCTTCCTTGGCATAAATCCAAAATGTTGTTCTGTTGTCTACACTACTTTTCTGAGTCTGATATTCTTCAAAATGGCTTGTTAAAAAAGCCTGCAACTTATACCACTCTTTCAGGCTTTATTTTCTTTCCATCTTATTTCTGGAGCAGTGGTAATTTGTTCCTTCCTTCTTTCTGCCTAGTCATCTACTTTCATTCTAATCCCTTTAGACTTAAAGAGATTAGAATGACAGCCCATTTTTTTCATAATCTTTGGATGCACTTCATCTTTCACACAACTTTCTGCACACCACTTATAAAGTACACTCTAACTGCTGTCATTCTGTTATAAATCTATAGTTCATAAATTGCCATGGCAGCATTTTTGAGAAGACACTTGATTAACCTGACCAGTTAGGAATAGCTCAACGTGTCCAATTTGATTGAGAGAGTAGTGTGTATGAAAAGCAAATATTGCCAAGACACTGTCACTCTGAAGTGTCATTGTGATGTAAAAATATATATTTATTCCAAATCAATAATAACAAAATGACTTTTTTACATTATTTTCTCTGTGTTCCTTAGATTTAGGGATGCTTTCAGTTTTGTTCGTTAAACATCATTAAATACTTAAAATGCAACCTTTAATGGTTTATCACTTTCTTTCCTGAATTTATATATGTAATACATTTCATTTGGTATCCATGTTCTCTGGCTTATGAGAAATGGTTTAGCAAAATAAAAAATCGGGTTTCAAATCCACAAATAAAAAACTCAAGAAGGAGCTTTAAGAAAAACCAGTCTTCGTATTTACTAACATGTCAGTAATATATACCTCCTTGATAGATCTATAGACAAGCACATAAGAGTTGATATTTGATGGATCATTATAATAAACCATAATTATGGTTTAACAGACGGTGCTTCTACCTGTAAGTTACTGCATCACTTAAAGACAATGTTTTCATGGGGTTTTTTTTTCCATTGGTCGAGAGCAAAGTTGTATCAGGAGTAAAGAAGTGAGTAATTATTGTGCTCTATTATGTAAGTGTTTTAAATAAAAAGAACTAAAGTTACAAAACAAAACCCAAAAAAAAATGGAGTAGGAGAAAATCCAACTGCTGTGGTAATAGGACTGTTTTGGTGGTATATTTACAGTAGGTAGGTAGCACCATTGGTTGTGTTGTTGGTTATGACCTTGGAAGCAGGATCCAAAAGAGTGATGGTAGTTTGAGCAGAATGAAATCACAATTGAGAACAGTGGGACACTTTCTACACAGATGGAGTGAAACTAATTGTCATTCGTAAGAAGGTAGTTAAGGTGTTTAGTAATAACTCTTTAACACAGCAGAGAGTTGTTTGAATTAGAAAAATGTTTTGAAAACAGTGTACAAGATGTGGATGATGCTGACTACTCTGCCACTCCAGGTACATTGCACAGTCATGCTCTTAAACATTCCCCTACTTGAGGGTCTCATTCACAGCAACTTTTTCATCAAAGTGACAGAAATCACTCCAGTCTGCCATGGTGGCCAAGCCATCAGAAGCGTAGGTTTCTGGTTACCCACTTGGGAGGTGGACGTGGGTTCAAGTCTTGGTACGGCATGGGAGTTGTATTTGTCTTATAATTCCCTTCCTTTCCCTTTCCTGGAATCAGTAGCCATAAATTGAGAACAGGTGACTGCTTATAGCCCTTAGAGTTGTGTGTGGTAATTGTATATATAAACAAAATTTTAAAAAATCACCAAAATTAAAAAAAATTAAAAAGAACTCTGAAAACTCTGGAAAGAATTAAATATCGGTGTTAGATCTAAACATAGTGTTGTCCACAGCAAGTCATGATTCCATAAACTGTGCATGGTGGAGCTCTCCATCAGTCTGAAGCAAATTTATGTTGGTGTGTGCTTTGTGCTGCTGTCTTGGTGTGAAGATGAAAATCATCATGTACAGTGATAAAATATGAATTAGTCACACTGTCCCTCAGAGTAAGTCAACCAGTAATGATTGGTGGCATCACCAAACCCATGAAAAATCTGTGACACTCCCTATGGGTAAAGGAGCATTGACTGTGTTCTAGGGCAATAAAGGAACCATTCTCAAGTTTTTCTGGAAAAAGAAACAACCATTAATGATGCAGCCTGCTTTCATTAACTTAAAAATGACTCACGAACTGTAATTCAGTTTACAATCAGAGATTCCTTCCCTTTACTAGAAACAGCGCTAATGGAATACCTTAATTCATTTATCTGTGTAATTTCAAGGTAAAGTTAAAGACTATTATATTAAATGCACATTTTCTTATTTAATAATAAAAGTTAGTAAGTTTCTGAAATGCTATTGAGTGTATAATTGATATTCATATGTTCATATGTGACACACTCATACCTACTAATTAATTTTTACTGTTCTTGTTTTGCAAGTTTTTAAACAACAGGAAAATATGGATAAACAGCCATTAACCGACCATGAAAGTTAGGATAATGGATAGACCTATTTTAGTTTGAACTTCATGTGAATAGTGGTACCACACAATTATGTGATTTAGCATTTATCACTTAACTGATCTGGTCACCCTATGAATCTGTCCTGAAAATCTTGCTTGGCCACTGTTTCAACACAGTTGAGAACTTTTATTTACCCAACTCTGCTTATAACTCATATCTTTGAAGACTGAGTAATGAAGTCTCAGCAATTTAGTTGCTTTATCCAGATCAAACAGAAAGATAATTAACTTTTGGAATATTGTTTAGTTCATAAAGCTGATGCTTGTGATTTTGAAACTACTGAGAATTTTAAAAATGGCTTTAGTAATGGGCAATATAATTAGTGGAGAATTTTGATGTCTAGGCTTCAAACTGATTTATTTATAATATACAATATAAAACCACTCACTCGTACATCCTTGATAAATAAGTATAAGTGACACCGTCTCTGTACAAACAATTGAATAAGAAAGTCAAGGAACTTTAATCTAAAATACACATGAGTACTTTCGGGCCACTTTGGTCCCATCTTCAGATGAGAGGTGAACATTTGAGCAGTGCTGCGAGCAATTGAATAAGAAAGTCAAGGAACTTTAATCTAAAATACACATGAGTACTTTCGGGCCACTTTGGTCCCATCTTCAGATGTGAGGTGAACATTTGCAATTTATAGTTTCTATAAATTGCAGCACTGTAAATTGCAGCACCGTTCAAATGTTCACCTCACATCTGAAGATAGGACCAAAGTGGCCCGAAAGTACTCATGTGTATTTTAGATTAAAGTTCCTTGACTTTCTTATTCAATTGTTCGTACAGAGACGGTGTCACTTATACTGATTTATTTATAACTTTCAAAGATCTGCACTGCATGTGCTGAAACTGGTTTGCAAAAAATTTTGTTTTCACTAGGCTATAAATAATTTTAATTATTACACCAACAGACCCTGTAGCACTAGGGAGACACCACATCTGCCTCATGCAGAAACATCATTATTGGAACTTCTACTGCTACAGCATGGAGATGATCCCTTCTTTTTCTTTTATTTCTTGCTTGTTCTTTGGATCATTCAAGCTTTAAAATTGTAAATATAAAATAATGTGAAAACAGCTCTTTTATTTATTGTAAATTATGTTTTGCAAGAAAGTTAGTAAACTTTTGTTGCAATAACTTTGTGAGAAACATTTGCTACTGAACTTATCTGTTTTAAAAACTGTGCCAATTGAAGGAGAAAGTATAAAAAATTCTGCATATCATGCAAGAATTACCAAAATTATTGTTTATCTGAAAGTTTTCAAGGTGTCTACTTTTTGGTGTTATTTTTTATAATAGCAGTTACTGTTGTAATAATTATTACTCAAAGTAAAGCGTCATACTTAACCATATATAATTATATGAGGGATGTAAGGTCAGGTGATGCGTAACATCACAGCCTCTCCTTGACAAATGTCAACCCCGCCTTCTCGTGGTGCATCCTGTTCCCACTAAAGGGGCTCTGACGACCGCAAATAGCGGTATAACTATACCATCGGGATCAGAGGAAATGCTATCCCACACTCACCAACCCGCTTGGCCAGCGTGGTGAGTTATGGCCAAACACCTCCAAAATGACTCTACAACTTAAATCTTGGCCCTCAGTCTCCGGCAGCTGGAATGTACCTGGCCAAGGCAGCGGCCAGTGCGACATGAAGGCAGAGGGTGCTAAGAATCCCCGGAGGACCGGACTAGGCTGCCATTTGATGCTGACCTTGGCTACCTACAACGGACGCTCCCTATCTTCTGATTCAAGGCTTCTTGAATTGGAAGAGGAACTACAAAGGATCAAGTGGGACATCGTCGGGCTAAGTGAGGTAAGGAGAAAAGGAGAAGATCTCATTGAACTGAAAAGTGGACATCTCTTCTATTATCGTGGGACAGATACTGGCAGAACTAGTGGTGTTGGATTTATAATAAACAAGAAACTGAAGGATAAAGTGGTAGAAGTTGAAAGTTCCTCTGACAGAGCTGCACGACTCGTTATCCAACTATCGAGAAGATACCAAGCTCAGATTATTCAAACTTATGCACCCACCACAAGTCATCCTGAAGAAGAAATTGAAGAATTTTATGAGGAAATTCGTCATCTAAATAATAAAGGTAAGCAGCACTTGAAGATAATTATGGGAGATTTCAATGCAAAAATAGGGCACCGGCAACAGAATGAAACTTCAGTAGGTAAATTCGGTCACGGCAACAGAAACCAGCGTGGAAATACTCTCGTTGAGTTTGCAGAGGCAGAAGGATTTTTCATCTTGAATTCCTTTTTCAAGAAAAAGCCACACAGGAAATGGACATGGAGACATCCAATTGGGATGACAAGTGAAATTGATTTTATTATGTGTAACAAAAAATTCGTCATCGAAGACTGCAGTGTGCTAAACAAGTTCAACACAGGTAGTGACCATAGGTTGGTGAGATGTAAGATGCACCTCAACACTAAACTGGAACGTGGCAAGCTCATAAGACAAACAAAATCTATTGACATAACCAACCTTAAAAAACACCATAATACTTTCAAGTTGGAACTGAAGAACAGATTCTCTGCTTTAGAAGGCCTAACATCGGAAGAAGTGGATATTTCGGAAGTTAACAGAAAAGTAACCAAAGCTCTTATGGAAACAGCAACAAAATTAGCTGGGTCTAAGAACAAGTTGCATGTAAACAAATTATCAGGAAAAACCAAAATGTTGATGCAAAAAAGAAGAGAGATGAGGACAACTAAAGAAGATGTGACTTCCAAAGTGGAATATATAGAGCTATGCAAGACAGCACGAAAAAGTATGACTGAAGACGTCAGGAAATTCAACTGTGAGCTAGTGAGGAAAGCAATTGAAAACAACCAAAGCCTAAAGATAGCAAAGGGACATCTCAGTAAAGGAAGAAAACAGATTATGGCTCTGAGAAAAGAAGATGGTTCTATAACAAGAAATAGAGGCAGAAATTTTGACAAGAGTGAAAGATTTCTACTCCAAATTATATGAAAGGGATGATACATGTACTCCAGACATCATGAAAGGTACCAGAGTTCTTCCAGTCCTCCCAGCAGAAGTTGCTCATGCAATCAAGAACATGAAGCGGGGAAAGCTCCAGGAGAAGATGGAATTACTATAGACATCATACAAGAAGCAAGTGGAGAAATTGAAACAGTACTCGCCCAAATTTTCACTCGATGCCTTAATGAAGGGAAGATCCCTGAGGATTGGAACAATGCTACAATGATCCTGCTACATAAAAAAGGTGACATTGAGGATCTCAGGAACTACAGACCTATCAGCCTCCTATCAGTGGTTTATAAAATCTTCACTAAAGTTCTTTCACACCGCTTGAAGGTAACACTGGACATGGCTCAACCGAGAGAACAAGCTGGATTCAGGAGTGGCTACAGCACAATAGATCATATCCATGTACTGAGAGAACTAATTGAAAGAGCGAGGAATATGAACTTCCATTGTGCATGGCTTTTATCGATTATGAAAAAGCCTTTGATTCGGTGAAACCATCAGCAGTTACCACGGCTCTGAAATCCTGCGGTATTGAAGATGCATACATTAATATTATTAATAACATCTATGAAAATGCAAGTGCAAAGATTCGGCTGTTTGAAAATACAACACACATAAAAATTGGAAAGGGAGTGAGACAAGGTGACACCATATCTCCGAAGCTCTTTAATGCCACATTGGAAAATGTCTTTCAATCACTGAACTGGGAAAACAAAGGGATAAAGATTAATGGAGATTATCTAACCCACCTTCGTTTTGCTGATGACGTAGTCATTTTTGCAACTACCCCATCAGAGCTGCAGAGTATGATCCAGGAACTTGCTGACAAGAGTAAAGAAGTGGGATTAAAAATGAACTTTCAGAAGACAAAAGTGATGTTCAATGCTTTTACAAGAAATGAAGATTTATCGATTGATGGAGAAAAACTGGAGATAACAGATACGTATGTTTATCTTGGACAGCAGATATCAAGTGAGGGTCACATTGATGAAGAAATTAATCGGCGTACAAAACTTGCCTGGAGAGCTTTTGGAAGAAACAGCATAATTTTCAAGAGCAATATGCCATTATGTCTTAAAAGAAAAGTGTTTGATCAATGCATCCTTCCAGTGCTTACGTATGGTGCAGAGACGTGGACCTTAACTAAAAGAGACATACAAAGGCTGCAGACAACTCAAAGAAGCATGGAGAGGTGCATGCTTGGTATAACCAGGAGAGATAAGAAGAGGAACTCGTGGATCCGAAAAATGACGAGAGTGGAAGACATCATGATCAGAGTTAAATCCCTGAAATGGCAATGGGCTGGACATACTGCCAGAAGGACAGACCATAGATGGACAGCCGAAATTTTAGATTGGATTCCAAGGGACAGGAAAAGACCCAGAAAAAGACCACATGGGAGATGGGTGGATGAAATTCGTAAATATGCGGGAGTGACATGGAGGAGACTGGCACAAGACAGACCGTTGTGGAGGAAACTTGGGGAGACCTTCGTCCAGCAGTGGATTGATAATGGTTGACAATGATGATGATGATGATGAATTATATGAAAGAATGGGAAATGTGAATATTGATGAAGTTGCAAATTACCACCTTTGTGGGACATTAGTCTTAAGCACTGGCTTATGACCATTCATTCAGGTGGTCCCAGAAGAGTCATGGATAGTGTGCTTGTCTTATGGCACTAGTTCTCTCTCATCCTTAGAAACACTGGCCCCAAATTAGTGATGGGTTACTACTTATAGCCCATGAAGTTGCTCGCAATGGTCATTAAACCCAAAAAAAATGAGAACCAAAATTATAAATTATCTTGCTGAATCCAAATTCGTGTTGCTCACATAAACTCATGTTGATTTAACTGTAATTAGAACTATTAATTTTATCTCCAATTACATTATGAATGCTTATTAAGTAAATTATCAGTTAAAAATTATCTGGTAGTTTGTCTTTTCATTTTGGAGCTAACCTCTTAATCCTAGAGAACAGCTTAGTGATATGTGTATGCATGCTTATTTAAGCAAAGAATACAAAAACATGAGAAATGTGTTTTGTGGTGGTGTCAGAAGTGAAGTTTGTTAGAGGTGAACAGTTATTCTCAAAGTGATATGGCCACATTGTGTCTGAATGTTGCAGGGTGCATTCAAGAAGTATGAGCATTTGTGGTGGATAGAAGAATGCTATTTGGTATTGACGTTTAAACACACAATTAATATATAGGTTATTTTGCATTAATTGGAGGTGTTTAATACATGTTCATGCAAGGGTAAGAAATGGACAATATGCAAGTCCCATTCAAAAATCAGAAGAGGAGGCTGAGGCTCATGATTTTTCATCACACCCCCAATTCTTAGTTTAATGTTCAGTCCAGTTGAATGTTATTATTTTTATTATAGTTGAGTCATATCTATAACAAAAATGTCTGTGTTATTTAATTTCAGGTTCATTGTTTATTAGAAATTTTGTATTAGTTCATCACACTTTTCCATAGATTAGAATGCTCTATCATTGTAACATATTTTTTCGTAGTTACATTTATCTCTGATGCAGGTTTACTTGATAAAAAAAAAAAAAAAAAAAGAGCGTTTTGTTATCACTCTTTTTTTCTGTATTAACTGAAGACTGAAACAGCATAATAAGAAGTCAATGTCATACCAAAATCTTCCCTCCTACTGTTAAAGCTACTGCTTTTTCTTTCTTTTTTTCCTTTTGTTCACTGGTTAACTTCTGTTTAAAGTTTCCTTTTATGAATTACTCCTTGTTTCTTTTTAACTTAATTTAGTTGGTGATTGGTGTTTATAAAAATTAATATGCTTGTTATTTTTTGCTTTGGGTTTTCGGTGGCAGTTTAAATTTCTTTCATGTTGCTTTAATTGCTGTATTTATATTTTGCTAACGTGTTTTATTTTTGCTATTCTAAAAAAAAGCTCTGTTTTTAACTCCTGATTTCTTACTAATTTATAATTTTTATTGTTCGGGTATTTAGAGCCAAGTCTTGGTTTAGGACCATGTGAGTATTAGTTGATTTTCATTTTATTTTTATTTTCAGTGTGACTGCAGCATCTGCAAAAGTTTTGCATTGAATGCATGACTGGTTATAATTTGTATTAATTTGAAACAAAAGTCACCTTATGAATTTTTGTTTGATTTGCTATCTGCCCAATTTCAGTGATTCAGAAAAAAGTTCTGTGTGCTTAATATAATTCTTAAAATTATTGATCTTCTTCCAAACATCTTTTATTACATGCACTTAATTTAAGATACTACTAATAATTTTATGAATCAGCTAATAGAGTTTCCCTGCTCCCCTGGTAACTTGATTACCAGTTTGCAAATGGATTTAATTTACAAAATTGAAAGCTTGTCATTGTGCAGCATAGCTAGCAGGGAATTAGTAAATCACCTCTTATGCTATTAGCAGTGTGTTAGTTTTGTAGCATGTTTTGTTATTCTTTTGTAAGTCATATTATTTTGTACTCAAGCAAGTAATATGCAGATACAGCAATAATAATATATGGAAAAATGTTGGAATATGTGTTTCTCCTTTACTACAACTTGCTGGTGCTTTACATAGGGTGATCCAAAAGTTCTTGGCCTGACCATGAAGGAATGGTCATAAGTTTGCACCTTTTTATTTATTTATTTTATTTTATTATAATATAATACAAATTTTTACTTGTCTTGGGACAAGCTTTCAGCTTCATAATTATGTTCATTATATTTTTGCAAGTCCTCAAAGGTGACTAGGTGAACCAAGGAAGGAAAATAGGAAGCAAGAGCTCAGAGTTGTGATAAAGTGTCTGCATGACAAAAAGGTTGAAACTGTAAAACATCCATAAAAATATGGTGGCAACACTAGGGGAAAGCTCCTTCATACAGTACTGTAAAGGAGTGGGCAGCAGAATTCAAGCGTGCGAAAATGAGTGTGAAATATTACACTGAAACAGTACTGTGAGATAGACATTTAATGGCCAGGAGGGTTAGTGAGACACTGCTCATGTTAAAAATGATGGTTGTTAGCATTCTGACAGAGCATCTAGCAATGACAAAGACCTAGTTGAAAATGGGTTGCAAAGTCATAGATGCAAGTATAAGTCCCCCCCCCCCCCCAATTTTTTTTTTTAATTACGTAACCGCCCTCAAAGGTGTGGAAATTAAATAATTAAGTAAAAGTTTTTACACACATCTATCACTTTCCTGGCCCAACCCATACTCATCGTCTCTCACAAAAACCAGAAAAACATTGGCAAAAGAGCTCACAAAAAATGTGAGGCTTAGAACTTTAGACCCAGAAAACTAGGCAAAACCTACTACAAAGAAAAATATATCAACTGAGCAACAACACCCAGAAAACGACATGTTTGACACGTGACAAGCAACCTTACCGCCCAAGTGAAGTTCCAAACGTTAACCAAAAAATAATAAAAAGTACTTAAAAAGTATCATTCCCTGGGGAAAAAAGAACTTCCAAAAAAACTAAAGAAAAATAAAATAAAAACAGAGACCACAGGAGCAAATAGGAATGTTTTACACACAGTTCCCACGAAAATACGGAATGCCAGGAGACAAAAACACGTAATATAATGCATTGGAAAAGTACTTATAGTTAAAAATAAAAGGTACAATATTCAATATTTACATAGTATACAGCATGAAATATTTATTCCGTATTGAATGGTGTAACAATTTATAAAACATACAACGACTAAGTGCCGAGCTTTCACACTTCGAGCGGGAGGCTTTCTCAAGGCCAGTTAACACAAGAATATTTTTGAGAACAACGATAATTTGAAATCTTGGAGCGCGTATCTACTACGTGTCTAGGTGATATTGCGTCTCACGGAAGGTGGTGTCTCGCGACCTACCTTTCAGACATTCTCTCTCCTTTTCACCTTAATGTCCTATTTCAGTAGAATCTTCCACGCAGCCGAGAGTTCGAGAGAAGGGCTCTCGTTGCAAGGGTTGATGTGCATGAATATTTCGACGCTTTCTTTAGTCAGTGTTCCTCTGTAGTCAGTGTACCGAGCGATCCTCTTCATGTTTTTCCACATCGGTATGGCGTCATATTGGGCTACCTCTTTGCAAAGCACTGTTTGTGTTTTTCCTGCTTTAATGTCCCTTATGTGTTCTTTTCCCTTAATTGTAAGGGATCTTTTGGTCATTCCGATGTATGATCGAGACAAGCCATCTGGATATTCTAATGGTATCTCATACACCCCAGCTCCAGAATTCACGTCAGGGTCCTTATGTGTATTTGTTGTTGCTGTGGCGATGGATATTGGTCATTTAATTCCAATGCGTAATCCATAGCGCTTCATAAGGTTCTTAAACACAAACGAAAATTTCGGGATGTATGAAATGGATCCAGCAAACTGCAAGTTGTTGACTCCTGGGCGTGGTGTCTTGTGGCTCCTGGTTATCATCTTGTGGGATATGGATTGCAGAGTTTGTTCCGAGAATCCAGCAGTGACCCCTTTGTTGATGCTATTTGTTATTTCTCTGTCCCTCATTTCTTTGGTGGAGCAAATCGTGATTGCTCTATTGAAGTGGGTACGGAATGCCGCCATTTTATATGAGCTAGGGGATATGGATTTAGGAGGGATGAAATTCGTCACTGTTGTTGGTTTGTAATATACGGTGGAGCATAAGCGGCCATCTTGGGATCTGCTTAACTCAGCGTCAAGAAACCGAAGCTTCCCGTCTTTTTCCTTTTCATAAGTGAATTTAACGGAGGGGTGGATGGTGTTGATTCACTGTCGGAATTCCTTGAGGTCTCTGCCGTCATGTTGCCAAATTAAGAACACATTGTCCACATATCTAAGCCACAATTTTGGTTTCTTGCCACTGCTTGAGAAGATATTTTCCTCTAGCGGGCGAAGGACAGCTTCCGCGAGCACTCCTGATATTGGAGACCCCATGGGGGCACCTTTTGTCTGCTTGTAGTGTGTTCTTAGGAACTAGAAGTAGTTATTGTTTACAATCAGGTCCAACACCCTTCGTATGTCTTGCCCTGCATCCGGGGTTTGTTCACCATCTCTGGTAAGAAAGTTCTCTAGGTTGTCACACGCTTCTTTGACCGGGATTGACGGGTACAATGATGTCGCGTCGAAACTAACCATAATCTCTTTTTTTCTAAACTTATTTCTTTTATTCTGCTTATAAAGTCCGCAGTCGAGCGTAGGGCATGTTGGGAGACAGGTAGGTAGGTAGGTAGGTTTTTAGGAAGCTAGCCAGCTCTTTCTCTACGTAATACGTTGGCGCTCTTAATTTGCTAACAATGGGTCTGAGTTTAAGGCCAGGTTTATGGTGCTTCAGTCTGCCATACAGGGGAGGAATGGATGGTCCCGGTGGAATAATGGCCGCTCTTTTGATGCTCTCAGGTAAGTGCTTCCATTTGGTTAGGCCTTTCACTTTACTAACAAAAGTGTTTGTTTTATAAATTGTTACACCATTCAATACGGAATAACTATTTCAAGTTGTATAATACTAAGGTGTAAGTTCCATTATTGTAATTTACATAGTATTCTAGGAATGCTTTAAGATTACAACAACTGAGAATTATTCCATCGAACTCCGTAACTCGACAAACACCACGAGGTCGAGAGACCAGCTAACACCCCCAAAAGAGGAGCACAAAAACGAGCTCATGGCCAAAATAAATGAAATAATTTTTTTAAATAATTAGAATACAAGCTTCACCAATGCCAAACAAGAAAAAAATAATAATTTTTAAGCATTTAACGAAAACTACAAGAATAAGAGAAAGAAAGAACCTGCATATGAACAAATGGAAGAGCCCACTCACAATGCTGTGACCTCTGAACTCCGCATACGCAAAATGGCTGACTGTAAAACAGCAGCAGACAAAATACGCTGCATATATATATATATATATATAAGGTCAGGTGATGCGTAACATCACAGCCTCTCCTTGACAAATGTCAACCCCGCCTTCTCGTGGTGCATCCTGTTCCCACTAAAGGGGCTCTGACGACCGCCAATAGCGGTATAACTATACCATCGGGATTAGAGGAAATTCTATCCCACACTCACCAACCCGCTTGGCCAGCGTGGTGAGTTATGGCCAAACCCTCCAAAATGATTCCACAATTTAAATCTTGGCCCTCAGTCTC
The DNA here is from genome assembly GCA_039090855.1 of Macrothele yani. Classification (NCBI taxonomy): domain Eukaryota; kingdom Metazoa; phylum Arthropoda; class Arachnida; order Araneae; family Macrothelidae; genus Macrothele; species Macrothele yani. The sequence continues at coordinate 152,757,387 of CM077027.1, read as the reverse complement.
CGGCAGCTGGAATGTACCTGGCCAAGGCAGCGGCCAGTGCGACATGAAGGCAGAGGGTGCTAAGAATCCCGGAGGACCGGACTAGGCTGCCATCTGATGCTGACCTTGGCTACGTACAATGGACGCTCCCTATCTTCTGATTCAAGGCTTCTTGAATTGGAAGAGGAACTACAAAGGATCAAGTGGGACATCGTGGGGCTAAGTGAGGTAAGGAGAAAAGGAGAAGATCTCATCGAACTGAAAAGTGGACATCTCTTCTACTATCGTGGGACAGATACTGGCAGAACTAGTGGTGTTGGATTTATAATAAACAAGAAACTGAAGGATAAAGTTGTAGAAGTTGAAAGTTCCTCTGACAGAGCTGCACGACTTGTTATCCAACTCTCGAAAAGATACCAGGCTCAGATTATTCAAACTTATGCACCCACCACAAGTCATCCTGAAGAAGAAATTGAAGAATTTTATGAGGAAATTTGTCATCTAAATAATAAAGGTAAGCAGCACTTGAAAATAATTATGGGAGATTTCAATGCAAAAATAGGGCAACGCAACAGAATGAAACTTCAGTAGGTAAATTCGGTCACGGCAACAGAAACCAGCGTGGAAATACTTCTCGCTGAGTTTGGTAGAGGCAGAAGGGTTTTTCATCTTGAACTCCTTCTTCAAGAAAAAGCCACACAGGAAATGGACATGGAGACATCCAAATGGGACGACAAGTGAAATTGATTTTATTATGTGTAACAAAAAATTCGTCATAGAAGACTGCAGTGTGCTGAACAAGTTCAACACAGGTAGTGACCATAGATTGGTGAGATGTAAGATGCACCTCAACACTAAACTTGAACGTGGCAAGCTCATAAGACAAACAAAATCTATTGACATAACCAACCTTAAAAAACACCATAATACCTTCAAGTTGGAACTGAAGAACAGGTTCTCTGCTTTAGAAGGCCTAACATCGAAGAAGTGGACATCTCTGAAGTTAACAGAAAAGTAACCAAAGCTCTTATGGAAACAGCAACAAAATTAGCTGGGTCAAGAACAAGTTGTATGTGAACAAATTATCAGGAAAAACCAAAATGTTGATGCAAAAAAGAAGAGAGATGAGGACAACTAAAGAAGATGTGACTTCCAAAGTGGAATATATAGAGCTATGCAAGACAGTAAGAAAAAGTATCACTGAAGACATAAGAAAAATTCAACTGTGAACTAGTGAGGAAAGCAATTGAAAACAACCAAAGCCTAAAGATAGCAAAGGGACATCTCAGTAAGGAAAGAAAACAGATTATGGCACTGAGAAAAGAAGATGGTTCTGTAACAAGAAATAGAGGTGAAATTTTGACAAGAGTGAAAGATTTCTACTCCAAATTATATGAAAGGGATGATATATGCACTCCAGACATCATGAAAGATACCAGTACCAGAGTTCCTCCAGTCCTTCCAGCAGAAGTTGCACATGCAATCAAGAACATGAAGCGAGGAAAGCTCCAGGAGAAGATGGAATTACTGTAGACATCATACAAGAAGCAAGTGGAGAAATCGAAACAGTACTCGCCCAAATTTTCACTGATGCCTTAATGAAGGAAAGATTCCTGAGGATTGGAACACCGCTACAATGATCCTGCTACATAAGAAAGGTGACATTGAGGATCTCGGAAACTACAGACCTATCAGCCTCCTATCAGTAGTTTATAAAATCTTCACTAAAGTTCTTTCACACCGCTTGAAGGTAACACTGGACATGGCTCAACCGAGAGAACAAGCTGGATTCAGGAGTGGCTACAGCACAATAGATCATATCCACGTGCTGAGAGAACTAATTGAAAGAGCGAGGGAATATGAACTTCCATTGTGCATGGCTTTTATCGATTATGAAAAAGCCTTTGATTCAGTGAAACCATCAGCAGTTACAATGGCTCTGAAACTCATGCGGTATTGAAGATGCATACATTAATATTATTAATAACATCTATGAAAATGCAAGTGCAAAGATTAGGCTGTTTGAAAATACAACACACGTAAAAATTGGAAAGGGAGTGAGACAAGGTGTGACACCATATCTCCGAAGCTCTTTAATGCCACATTGGAGGGTGTTTTTCAGTCGCTGAGCTGGGAAAACAAGGGGATAAAGATTAATGGAGATTATCTAACCCACCTTCGTTTTGCTGATGACGTAGGCTCATTTTTGCAACTACCCCATCAGAGCTGCAGAGTATGATCCAGGAACTTGCTGACAAGAGTAAAGAAGTGGGATTAAAAATGAACTTTCAGAAGACAAAAGTGATGTTCAATGCTTTTACAAGAAATGAAGATTTATCGATTGATGGAGAAAAGCTGGAGATAACAGACACGTACGTTTATCTTGGACAGCAGATATCAAGTGAGGGTCACATTGATGAAGAAATTAATCGGCGTACAAAACTTGCCTGGAGAGCTTTTGGAAGAAACAGCATAATTTTCAAGAGCAATATGCCATTATGTCTTAAAAGAAAAGTGTTTGATCAATGCATCCTTCCAGTGTTTACGTATGGTGCAGAGACGTGGACCTTAACTAAAAGAGACATACAAAGGCTGCAGACAACTCAAAGAAGCATGGAGAGGTGCATACTTGGTGTAACCAGGAGAGATAAGAAGAGGAACTCGTGATCCGAAAAATGACAAGAGTGGAAGACATCATGATCAGAGTTAAATCCCTGAAATGGCAATGGGCTGGACATACTGCCAGAAGGACAGATCATCGATGGACAGCCGAAATTTTAGATTGGATTCCAAGGGACAGGAAAAGACCCAGAAGAAGACCACATGGGAGATGGGTGGATGAAATTCGAAAGTATGCAGGGGTGACATGGAGGAGACTGGCACAAGACAGACCGCTGTGGAGGAAACTTGGGGAGACCTTTCGTCCAGCAGTGGATTGATAATGGTTGACAATGATGATGATGATGATGATATATATACTTAAGAGCAAAACTGAAGACTAAGGAAAAACTTTAGAATTTAAAACGAAGGTTGCAAAATAACCTGAAGATCAAAACGCGCAACGCAGCAGTTTTGAAAATTCAGAATTCACATTCTATAAAGAAGATACCTAAGCAAAAAAATACATATATAATTTTGACTCACACCTAGTACAACATAGAAAAGGTTATGTATCTACCTGTGTGAGTAAAAGGAGAAAAGATAAAAAAATAAAATAAAACTACTGAATGTAGAAGGTGTCGAGAATACTGAGCCTTGGCTTTATCAAGGACCAGCAAAAACTCTGCATTTTCTCACTTCCACAAAGACCTAGTTGGAAATGGGTTTCTGCAAGGCCATAGATGCAAGTAACATTCCCACCTAAAATAGTTTAAAATATATATATATGTCATGTCCTCCGTAGAGTTGCATGACCTAGCACTAGTTAACAATTTCGCTTGCATCCATTAACCTTACTGGCCCGACCCATGCTCTTCATCTGTTACTATTAAACAGAGAGAAGAAGATTAAAGAGAACTCAAGCTGTGAGAGTGACATAATAATTAGAAATGTATATACTATATATATAAGAAAATATTAAATTATAATATATTGTTGAATTGGATAAATTTATCATTTGCCTTTTATCAATACCTGGAGCATCAAATAAAATTGTAGGAGCAATAGCTGTCAGAAGCACGATGCACAAAACTTTAGCCGAGTTAAACTGGAGAGATAAAATGATTTTATTTACAATTTAAAATTAACGAAAAGACACAGGCAAGATCTTTCACATCTGCGATGGCCGCACCATCAAGCCTAATCAGCAACACTGCTGTGCAGGTACAGTATTACATAGTTATCTTCCCCCTCCCCCCAATTCCCACAATCCATAGCGAGGCTAGTTCAGGTTGTCAGATAACAGTATGATTAACTTGAGTATTTTACAAAAGGTAGTTCATCATTATAAGTTTTTAACCATGTCAATAGTCCTTGCCAAATGTAGTTCACATTGATCAGCATTTCCTCATTGCAGCACCCTTCAGAAAAATATGTAATGTATAATGCCTCTGTAAATAGTAATGCATGTTTATTACTAGCAGATGTAAGAATCCTAACCCCACCCCAGTCCAGGTAAAAAGTTCTGTTCGCCAGAGTCCTGGTTAATGATGTTGAAATAGTATTGGAACAAAGTGAGTTCCGAAAACATGTGATGTGATGTTCCGAAAACATGCATACTTGCTTCGTTCCAATACTACGGCAACCTGAACTAGCCTTCCTATGGATTGTGGGAACTGGGGTAGAGGAGGGGGGGGATAATTATGTAATACTGTACCTGCACACCAGTGTTGCTGATTAGGCCTGATGATGCGGCCATCGCGGCTTTTAAAGATCTTGCCTGTGTCTTTTAGTTGATTTGAAATTGTAAATAAAATCTTTTTATCTCCTCAGTTTAACTCAGCTTTGTGAATCGTGCTTCTGACAGCTATTGCTTCTACAATTTTATTTGAACTTTGCAGCATGAGATATTATTGATGTGAGCTGGAGCATGCTGGATGTTACTTTCTGATTTAGCAGAAATATTTAGCAAACACAGTAAAACCTCATTTATCCAATTTAATTGGTACAATGGTACCATTGGAAAATAAAAAAATTCCAGGTAGTCAGAAACACTGTATTGGTACTACATGGCATTTAGGTGTATTGGTACATTTCATTTATGGATGAACAATCCATGTAAAGTATAATACAATTCTTCATCATGCACTGTGTTCATCATTTTCTGAGATTTTGCACAACTAATGTCCAATGATAAAGCAATTTTTCTGCACCACACTTCTTATTACCAATAGTTAATGCACTGACATCAAATTCCTGTGCTAGCATTATGATTGTTTTTCCTGCTTCTAATCTATTCGCAGTATGACTTTTTTGTTCTACCATCAAATGAACATGCTTTCATTTGGTAAATTTCATCTTACCAACCACTTTATCAAGCTTTCAATCCAACAGCAAGTGTTTGATGGCACAGGTTGGTGTTCGTTATGTTTCTGTGATTGGATCGTGTCCGTGCAGCAGAGGAGATAGATAAGTAAATGAGAATGGTATGTGATGTTGACATTTCAAGACACACACACAGAACACAAGCAGGAAATTTAAAAATTTAAATAAAAAATAACACCGAACATGGTAGTCTTCAGTTAGCATAGAGTTCTGAATAAACAAGTATCATTTAGAAGATGTTTTACTGTATTTTCAAGTATTCATGAATAGTGTGTAAATAGCATTTTTCATTAAAGAGAGATAAAGAAGGATAAAACAAATTTACCTGAATATAAAGTTTTCCTAAACCTAGAACTATGTCTTTTGATGAAGTTTGTTTCCTATAAGAAAGATTCAGATACTGCCACAATTGATGGAGATGTTAGTTGGAATAATTTTTCTGTCATGGCAAAGCATTGGCAGGAAGATATTTTCCTATTTGTCATCTGTGAGCTATTTTTTATCAGGTTGTAAAAAAGTATCTGGAAAATAGAGAAGCATGTATTCTAAGCTTAAAAAATAGTACAAAACTCTTAACCTAATCATCCAGGTAGTCCCCATTGTAACTGATGACCTTGTTCTATCAATCTACAAGTTGAAATATCCCATTGTGATAGAAGTCTGGTGAGCAGGAGTTGAAGAAGTTATCCATGCAATGTTTCACATCATCATCATTAGCAAAGTTTTTCTCACCAAGAAAAGTGGACAAAGACCAAAGAGTCTTTGTCAAATTTTCAAGTCAATGATTTGAAGGTCTGGAGAATAAGGAAGGTGTGACAACATTTCTCATTCCAGCTCATGCACTTTTTTCTGAGTCTTGTAAAACGGCCAATGGAGTAGTGTTGCATCTGATTCTGGTCAGGCAAAGCATAGGGTACCCATTTGCACAGTTCACTCGAATATCCCAACTTCCAAAGTCAGGTGTTGAATGATCATATGAGAGATCTTCAGTTCCTCTGCCAGTTCCCGCAGTGTTGCATCAGGCTTGGTCGATAGCGTGTGTTGCAGTGTATCATTTTCATACTTACTGGTCTGCCACTTCTGGGCACATCGGACAAATCCTGTACACTAGTATTGAATTTCCTGTATCAGTCATAGCAAGTAACCTATCCGATAATATTGTCACCAAATGTGTTTTGCAATTTTTCAAGTGCTTCCATAACTTTCACACAATTCAAATATTCATAGAGCAATATTGCACTCGCACCTTCCTTCGATATCACCATCGTATCATCGCCACATGCAACTAATCTTCATCACAACAGCATATGTTCTGTCCTTAAAATACATTTTTTGTGTGTGTGCACAGCACTCTGGGATGTTTACATCACCACTGGCCTGCAGTATCTTGTATTACACATGCCACACCACTTTTTCCGGAAACTTTATTTACAACCTGATAACTTCAGAACATAAAGACTGGTGACAAAAATTGATAGATCTGCTTTTTGCATTGTTCCTGATGATTAGAACATATATGGTAGTGTCTGCCAACTTGTTTCTTAGACATTTTCAGTGTGCACGTGTTGTGCACACTGAAAATGTCTAAGAAAATGTTGGCAGACACTACCCAACTTTCTCTTAGACATTTCAGAATCACAAAAATTTTCTGAAATTTATGCTTCTATTTGTTTGTGATTTAAGATGACTTAGGTAATTGTGTTTGGCAGTTTTGTTCACTTAAATAAATTAATCTCAGACCGTTTAGAACAAACGTTCATAATTTGATGATGAGAATACAATAGTGTATAAATGTTGTTATCTAAAAGTGTCAGCAAAATCACTAAAATGGTGTTGAATAAGAGAACTGTATTGCCACCTTCAGTTAAAAAATAGTTATTTGATGAAAGGGTAGGGCTATACCTCTGGTATAATGTCCATAACCAATGCAGTCTGCGATGTAGTCACATCAGAGAGCAAAATACATGTTTGAAGGAACAATTCATTATTTTGTTTGTGTTTATTGCTACGAGGGTTAGTCCGAAAATAAGTTTTGCAGTTCTGTTAACGGCAGGAATGTGCATGCTGGTAAAAAATTACATTATGGACGTGAAGATCATGACTTGCCTATTTTTCAACATAGTCCCCACAGATATTGAGGCATTTGTTGTACCAGTATACCAGGTTGAAGAAGCCCCTGTCGTAAAAACTGAGTGTTTCACATCATCATTGCTGGCGTAATGGTGTCCATCAAGAGCCTTCTTCAAAGCTGGGAAAAAGTGGAAGTTGCTGTGGGTGCAAAGTTAGGACTTGTATGGGGGAGGGGGGCATGCGTCCTCCCCCCGAACCTGTCCAGAAAAGCTGCTGTTGCCACCGCCACATGGGATCTCGCATTGTCATCCAGAAGCACAACACCAGAAGTAAAAAGGCTTGGTTTCGTTTGTCGAATGCAGGCTCTCAACCATTTCAATGTTCACAGTACCTGGCAGCATTCACTGTTCCACCTTCAAGGAAGTCGAGCAACAGAACCTCTTTGGCATCCCAAAAGACGGTCAGCAGGGTCTTGCCTGCAGACTGGGTAACCTTGAACTTCTTTTTGCCCAAGGAATTGGGATGCTTCCATTTCTTGGACTCTACTTTGGCTCCGGGGTGTAATGGTGGATCCAGCTTCCATCACAATGTGGAACAGAAGCGGATTTCCTTCCTGCTGGTAATGCATGAGATGTTGCAGACTGCTTCCCATTCTGTGTGCCATGTGAACCGCAGTCAGTTGTCGAGGCACCCATCGTGCTCACACTTTGTGATAGTCCAGGATATCGCGGATGATGTGGTCTGCTTGGGCATGTCCAATTTACAATGCTGAGGCAAGCATATCCACATTGATCCGTCGGTCGGCACGAATCATGGCTTCCACATGTTCGACATTCTCCTCTGTAGTCGGCATCGACGGCCTTCCAGGTCGTTGCTCATCTGACACACTCTCATGCCCTTCACTAAACTGCTGACACCATTGGCGCCCCATTTGCTCTGATATCACTTCCGGACCATAAACCTCAACGAGCTTCTTATGGATTTCTGTACCACTCATGCCACGTGCCCACTCATATCGGACAACAGATCTCACTTCAGCTTTCGTCCACGTCTGTAACGTGCAACTGTTCTCCATCACGACTGCTCTCCATCACGACTCCTTCTCTTATGACGAGGGCATGCTCTGTGCGGAGGTCGCTTGCTTCCACCTACTCCTGCGCATGCTTGGCATTGACCCTGCAGACCAATTTCCTTCCTGCTGGTAATGCATGAGATGTTGCAGACTGCTTCCCATTCTGTGTGCCATGTGAACCGCAGTCAGTTGTCGAGGCACCCATCGTGCTCACACTTTGTGATAGTCCAGGATATCGCGGATGATGTGGTCTGCTTGGGCATGTCCAATTTACAATGCTGAGGCAAGCATATCCACATTGATCCGTCGGTCGGCACGAATCATGGCTTCCACATGTTCGACATTCTCCTCTGTAGTCGGCATCGACGGCCTTCCAGGTCGTTGCTCATCTGACACACTCTCATGCCCTTCACTAAACTGCTAACACCATTGGCGCCCCATTTGCTCTGATATCACTTCCGGACCATAAACCTCAACGAGCTTCTTATGGATTTCTGTACCACTCATGCCACGTGCCCACTCATATCGGACAACAGATCTCACTTCAGCTTTCGTCCACGTCTGTAACGTGCAACTGTTCTCCATCACGACTGCTCTCCATCACGACTCCTTCTCTTATGACGAGGGCATGCTCTGTGCGGAGGTCGCTTGCTTCCACCTACTCCTGCGCATGCTTGGCATTGACCCTGCAGACCAAACGTAGCTCAGTAGAAGAGTAGGTTCCTCGTAAACTGGGGACGGTATAATTTTTCCCATCGTTACATCGAAACTTATTTTTAGACTCCTCGAAACTTATTTTTAGACTATCCCTCGTACATGGGATTGAACTAAAAAAACAATGACGGTTTATTAAATAATTTCATAAAAAAACATTGTTCTGCACTAAAAATGAATGCTAAAATATGAAGTGCTGTTAAAAAGCACTTGCTTAAAGTATACAATCAAGACTTAGCAAAAAGAATAGGAATTGGCAGTCTCCAAATGAATTTTATTATTAATCTAAATCCAACCATCATGTGGTACTCTATTATGATTACTTTGATAATATTTTGTAATAATAGCTAACAACAAAAAAAAAGAAACAGTTATTCTTCTCAGTGTTTCTTTTTCAACTGTGCCAAACATTGCTGAATTGTCTAGAGTTTGGGAAAATTGTTGCAAAAGTTAGCCAAATACTTCTTAGCATTTGATTACACTCAATATACAAAAAACGTAGTGTTAAATATTTGAAATCATGAAAGTCAACATCGCAGAAATTTGCAATTGCACATTACTGTTGACAAAGGTATCAGTAGTTAAGCTGTGGCTATACAAAAAGATTATCATGAAATTAGGAGCTGTTTTTAAAACATTTGATGAAATAGCACAACAAATATTTAGATTCATGTAGAAGTGCAGGAATTGCTTCTCTAAGGTACCACATGTAGTTTCTGTGCATTTCACAGCAAATAACAAAAATGAGTGAATTTATAAATAAGTAAATGGCTGTTTAGAAATAAGAGTTTCAGCATGGGAAGATTTCAATTAAATTTTGAAAAGCTGAAAAAATTAAGAATGGTCAAAATCAAAACTAGTCGAAAAAAACATTAATTTTATCTTACAGTGCGAATGAATTATGCATTTAATGATGTTTGGAAGAAAGATTGACTCCTATCATTAATACTGAAAAATACTCAAAACTGAAGCCTCAATATTATATAGAATTAATCATATTTTTAACACATGACTAAACTGGCCAATGGAACTTTCCTGTGAGCCACATAGTAATTGGGTTATTATTCCACCTGATTTACCTCTAAATTGAAAAAAAAAACAGTACCGTTTGATTCTTTTTTTGGGGGGGGGGGAGGTGCTAGTTTCCACTTTAAAAACATAGTCATACAATTGACCTTCAAATGAAATCACCCTATTTGTGATGCTTTTTCCGAACATAAATTTTATTGTAAAACCATAAGGACCAGAAATCTTGTTGCAATGAGAAGATCTAATGGGTTATGACAATAGTGTGTCCAGATACTTTTGGGTGATGTTGTATGTTACTTAAAATTCAAAATTCATAAGTATACCATCAGCTCTGTATCCCCAAAATTGTTCTACAAAATTTGGTTGGAAAAATCTGTGAGGTATATTGCTTTGTTCTTTCAGTTGCACCAATCAGTAGTTGTTAATAAAATGAATGAAATGAACTTTTTCTGTCAGTATGCTGGGCACATGTATTTCTGATTTTTCATACATTCTTTTCATGCGATATAGAACTGCTATGAAATTTTGGCATTTTATCTATAAATATTGCAAGTTCTATATTTCATCAGTGCGATAACGTTTTAAGAATATGTTAACTGTCAATGATAGTTTGGGCAAGTGTGCAATTTTACAGACAAAGAAAGTGATGTTCCTTGTAAAATGGACACCAATTATGTGCATGTGTGTGCCTGAATGCATTGTCTATGTCCCCAAATTGTAATTTTCCCTCAATAAACACAATCATGTATGGAATTGCTAGCAGTTATTATTGTAAAAATACAAGTATAACACTAATCTGTTTTTTCTGTAGAAAAATGTGGTATCAGTTTTAATGAAAATTATTTCAGGGTTTTTGTCATTCCTTGTAGTGATAAATGTTCATGACAATTATTTTTCCATATTTTATTTCAATGACAATTTTTTTTCTCTCTCTTTGTTGTGTAAGTGAATGGCAACTCTTGTTTTATTTAGGTGTGATTACAGTTGTGGAAGAACTTGACTTCGAAACAACACCAAGTTATTACCTGACCCTAAGAGCCACAGATGCAATTAGTGGCATCTACTCTGATGTTAGAGTTACCATATCCGTTCAAGACGTCAACGACAATCCTCCTATGTTCACCCAGCCTTCATACAATACAACTGTGACCGAGGCTGCTCCATTTGGAACAACGATTCTCCAAGTGAAAGCGACTGACAGAGATTCTGGTGCTAATAAAGTAATCCAGTATCACATTGCAGGCAATGCTACAACACATTTTCACATTGATGCCACGGAAGGAATTGTTTTTATCAAGCAGCCTCTTGATCATGAAACTCAAAAGGAACACTATTTTGCTGTGATGGCCACAGATGGTGGTCATCCTATTCTTAGTTCTACAGCTCATGTGTGGGTTACTGTTGCTGATATGAATGATAATCCACCTAGATTTGATCATTTGTTTTATAAGTGTGTCATTAGTCAAGAAGTGAAGAGGGGACAATTTGTAACCATGGTTATTGCTTCTGACCCAGATGCCTCTGACCAGTTAAAATTAAAATACGCAATAACTGGTGGAAACGACTTGCAGTCATTTACTATCAGCAAATTTTCAGGTAAAAATTAAAATTTATAGCATGTTTTGTTAAGTGAATTTCATTGTGTATACTGTTGTGGTTGTGTAACCAATTTTTGCTTTATTTTGCTTCAAATAAATGAGATGCATTATATAAGGCAGATTAAAATTTTTTCCAGATATTCCTTTTTATACAGAAAGCAATAACATTGCCATTATTTATGCTGCACTTCCTTTGAAATAGTTTCTTTAGCCAGCTACGTGCTTTTTTCAATGTCATAAACATTCCTAATATCCATTCTTTGAAACCTCTTTTCAGCACCTTTGTCGCATTTTCAATGATGTTCTTAGCACTTGTGAATCGTCGTATTTTTAGGACAGATTTCAACCACGAAAACAAGTAAAAAACAGGCTGGGTCAAAACAGGAGAATATAGATGATGACCAAGGGATGTCATATTGTACTTTGAGAGGTACTGTTTGACCATTATGGATAGATGTGCAGGCACATTGTGATGAAGAATCCTACAGTTTGTTGCCCATTTTTCTGGAAGTTTGCTTCAAATTGCATCTCTTAGGTGACAAAGGATATTGACATACATTTCTTTTAATAATCTAAAGCAACTTACGGGAATTTACTAGGAAATTTTTTCATTTATAGCAAATTTTCGGAGAAAACTCTTCTCCTTCTTCAGGCTGTCTTGTTGTTGTCACTTTTTGCTTGTCACTATCATGGTTACGGTTTACCTTGACGGTTACGGTTAACCTTGACGGTTTAGGTTATTTTTCAACAAATCCTGCCAGATGTTAGGCAGGGAAAATCCTTTGCAGTCATTGATGATGGAATTTTGTTTTTTCTCAATCTCTATTCCTTCTTTCAGTTTTCTTTTTTGGAAATTGCTTTGGAAACTGATTACTTTAAGGGAATTCCAATCCATGCTGTGCCCAGTTTCTCTAACATGCCTATCTAATCCAGTCTTGTTGGAGCAATTTTTTATAGCTGCTTTATGCTCAGCTATACGAGTTTCTAGTCTGCGACCTGTTTCACCTATGTAAGATAGTCCACAACTACAATTTACTTCATAAACTACTCCTTGCATTTTTAAAATATCTTCTTCTCTTTGAACTATTTTAGGGAAAAATTTTTTAACTTTGTTCTCTAAACTTGGAGCTAGCCTAATATTGTATTTTTTACTAATTCTCTTTAAAGCCTCAAATAAACCCTTGTGATAAGAAATTTTTCTAGTGAATTTTACTTCTTGCTTTTGTGGGTTCTTCGTACCATTAAAATTCAGAAGCTTCTCAATTTCTTCTTTAGGATAGTTATTTTCTGCAAGTATGACTTTAAGCTCTTCTTTATGGGCTTCTTTTTTATCTGCAGTAGAAACTATTTTATTAATTTTTTTTTTTTTTTTTTTTACCCACAAAAGCAAGAAGTAAAATTCACTAGAAAAATTTCTTATCACAAAGGTTTATTTGAGGCTTTAAAGAGAATTTGTAAAAAATACAATATTAGGCTAGCTCCAAGTTTAGAGAACAAAGTTAAAAATTTTTTCCCTAAAATAGTTCAAAGAGAAGAAGATATTTTAAAAATGCAAGGAGTAGTTTATGATGTAAATTGTAGTTGTGGACTATCTTACATAGGTGAAACAGGTCGCAGACTAGAAACTCGTATAGCTGAGCATAAAGCAGCTATAAAAAATTGCTCCAACAAGACTGGATTAGATAGGTTTGTTAGAGAAACTGGGCACAGCATGGATTGGAATTCCCTTAAAGTAATCAGTTTCCAAAGCAATTTCCAAAAAGAAAACTGAAAGAAGGAATAGAGATTGAGAAAAAACAAAATTCCATCATCAATGGCTGCAAAGGATTTTCCCTGCCTAACATCTGGCAGGATTTGTTGAAAAATAACCTAAACCGTCAAGGTTAACCGTAACCGTCAAGGTAAACCGTAACCATGATAGTGACAAGCAAAAAGTGACAACAACAAGACAGCCTGAAGAAGGAGAAGAGTTTTCTCCGAAAATTTGCTATAAATGAAAAAATTTCCTAGTAAATTCCCGTAAGTTGCTTTAGATTATTAATTCAATTAAACTAGGAAGCCATTTCTCAATATGAGCTTTATTCAAAGAAATACATTTCTTTATTCACACAATCCTCCCTTCTAAAATAAATCCATACTGGGAAAGGCACTGAGAATCAAAGAAAACTTCCCACATTACTTTTCCTCTACTATTGTCCAGACTGGGTTTTCTGTTTTCCAGGTGATGATGTTGATTTCCATTCACAGGATTGACGTTTCTTTTGTTGGTCATACAAAAAACACTATGTCAAGTCTCCTATGATTATGTTGCTAAGAAAATTGTCATCCTGATCGACCATATTGATTATGTCTGTAACAAAGGTGTTTCTTGTTGTTCAGGTGTCTTCATTTTTGTAACCAAGTCATGACAATTATAATGCTTCTTCAAATCATTGTGGAGAATGTGAACATTTCCAACTGATATCCCTAACTCTGACACTGTTTTCTTTACAGTTTTTCTTCCATCATGTTGAACAGTGTTTACATATGCATTCAATCTTTTCCAGCAGTTGAAGAGGCACATGAGCTCCCACTAAGTGGATAATCTTCAACTCGAACGTTATGGTAATTCTTATGTCATGCATAAACTTGCAATTTCTTCATTACCATTTCATGTGGCCGATGAATGGCTGATTTCTCCAATTGTGATTTTTGAAGCAAAACACAAAATTCATCCGAATCGAAACATTTTTACGTAAGTTATGGCGCATAATGGCGATGGAAGTGATTCCGCTCCTATGTCCTGACCTTTGACCCCATTTCGCCCATTTTCAATAGGGTTTGTGGCCAGGTGGTCCCCTACCATATACTAAAATTTCATCGAAATCGAACCTTTTTTACATTAGTTATGAAGCATAACAGCAGTGGAATGGATCCCGCTCCTATGTACTGACCTTTCACCCCATTTCATTCACTTTAAATAAGGTTCCTTCCCAGGTGATACCCTACCAGATACTAAAATTTCATCAAAATCGAACGATTGCTACGCGAGTTATTGTGCGGACGGACATGCGCACACAGCGCGTGACGTAATGAAGCAGATGGGAATCGCAACCATCTGCTGGCAAGAGTATGACGTCATAAAACTTTAATCGGATCCATACACACAAGCGTGACGTAATGAGACAGATGGTATGACCGTGCGCCAACATTCTCAAACGTGAGATTGTGATGTCATAAAATTTCTAAGCATTGGAAACATTAATGGAACGACGCCATGACACTAAAAACGTTATAATTCCGGGTGGTTATTTAACCCACTAAACGATTCTCCTAAAGTCGAGATCAAGCTAAATCGATTTCTAGTACCAGAAAACGGTAGGTTAACGACTTTCCTCAAAATTCTTAGAGCCGTTTTCAAAATAAAATGTACATACATACATACAAGAATTGCTACTTTAAGGTGGACGTCAAATAATTTTGCTTCCTATACTTCCAATGGAAAAACTTTTGTACACATTTTCTTCACAATTAATGCATTCCTAAGAATGAAAATTTGAACATCGATTAAAATAGCTTCATTTCATAACTTGGAATACTTAATATTTTCTAAACCATAACCATAATTATGCAATCCAACATTTATTTGTCCACTGACGTCATCAAAGTACAGGTCGCGCCATCTTTTTTCTGGTTTCAACACCACCAAAAGAAAGGTTATTGTTTTTTAATATAATTATGCTTATGTTTTAGAAAATGTTAAGTATTCCAAGTTATAGTATGAAGTTATTTTAATCAATGTTCAAATTTCCATCCTTGGGAACACACTAATTGTGAAGGAAATGTGTACAAAAGGTTTTCCATTGGAAATATAGGAAGCAAAATTACTTGACTTACACCTTAATAGTGTGGGATAAGGGCGATTGAATGGATCCAGATCCCATGTCCTGACTTTTGACTCCATTTGTCCCATTTTCAATAGGGCTCCTCTCCAGGTGGTCCCCTACCACATACTAAAATTTCATCGAAATCGAACCATTTTTATGCACCTTATGATGCATAAGGGCAATGGAATGCATCACGCTCCTCTGCCCTGACCTTTGACTCCACTTCACCCATTTTCAACAGGGTTTGTCCCCAGGTGGTCCCCTACCACATAGTAAAATTTCATTGAGATTGAACCATATTTACGCAAGTTAGGACGCATAAGAGCAATTGAATGGATCCCGCTCTTATGGTGTGACCTTTGACCCCATTTCACCCATTTTCAATAGGGTTTGTCCCCTGGTGGTCCCCTACCACATACTAAAATTTAATCGAAATCGAACCATTTTTGCGTGTTATCATGCCGACAGACGGACGGAAAAAGCTGGAGCATATACACTTCTTCAACCTACGGTTGGAAAGCATAAAAAACAAAAACTCATGGATCAGGAAAACGACAAGAGTTGATATCATGATCAAAATAGTGACCCTCAAGTGGCAATGGGTAGGACGTATTGCTGGAAGAACTGACTGTTGTTGGACAACTGAAATTTTAGACTGGCTACCAAGGAACAGGGAAAGACACAAAAGAAAGCCATGAAGAAGATGGGTGCATGAAATTCTCAAGCATTTTGGAGTGATATGGAAGAAAGTGGCTCAAGACAGAGTTTTTGGAGAGAGTTGATAAGATCTTCATCCTGCAGTGGATTGGGAATGGTTGATGATGATTATGCATGCTTTTTATACGCTTAGCACTTAGTTATTTTATATATGTTACTTTAGCTCCATGTATAAAAGTTATATTTTTAAAGCTGAAACATGCTTTTTGTTTGAAGACTAATATTATACATATTTGTTTTGATTTTCCTCTTTTAAAGTTGCTGATTTTATTCCATAGGGATTGTCACTCTGTCAAACCTAAATCATTTCAACTTAGAAACCAGCTATGTTTTGAATGTATCAGTTACTGATGGAGTCCATTCTACCTATGCAGCAGTTTATGTCAACATTGAAGGTGCCAATAACCATTCACCATACTTTTCTCGCACTGCTTATGAAGTTGCTTTGCCAGAAAATGCTGCAACTGGAAGAATCATTGCTGTGGTGTCAGCAGAAGATAAAGATATTGGTGTCTATGGCCAGGTTGAATATTTCATTCAAAGCAAAGAAAGTCAGAAGCTGTTTGATATTGATTCACACACAGGTGATTTCCTATTTTATTAGTGTGAAATTAGTTATGATATAGAAACCACTGTTTTTGTGTGTCAGCTGTGCAAATAAATTTATTAGCTAACCAGTGATCTGTTATAGTTTATGAATTTAACTGTTCCATGTGTATTAATCAAATAAAAAACTCATTCCTGTGAAATTTTTACATATTACATAAAATAGCTTTTATTTTAGTATTATTTTCTCTAAGCATCAAAGGTTTCTGATTTGTTCCCCTCTAATTCAGAGTGAATTTTTTTGCAGTTATGTTGGCACATAGAATTTGCTCTTGTTTTCTTCCTTCTTATAAAAGCAGTGGTGGAATTCCCTTAACATTCCACCACTATTAGTGGTGGAATTCCCTTATCCCTAAAAGGTTTTAAGATCAGCATTAATTTTCTAAAATTCTAAAACTATATTTCTTAAATTTTGTGTGTGAAACTTAGTAACATCATGCATAAAAAAAAACCTGTCTGTCCAATTAATAGCTTTACGTTTATTGATTCTTTCTCAAACCGTTCAAGACACTAATGTGTAATGAAAACAAAAAAGTTCAAATGATATATTTCTTGTAGTGTGGTCATTGTTCTTTGGAGCTAGCAGCATTAGTCCTCATTTTTCTGTACATGTCATTCCATCGTGAAGAGTAATCACTTAAAATCTACATTTTACCAATAAGCAAATGTTGGGTCAATTTACATGTTAATGCATTATTTTTACATCATATGTATATTTTTTTTATTCTCAGTGAAAGGAAATATTATCTGAACACTGGATCTTCAACTCCTCTATGTTAGTAGGAAAAGAATAACTTGTCGATCTTATTTTATTTTTGACTTTGCACATAAAAAACAAGCTTTTTTTTTTTCACTTCACCAAGTAAATTCACCGAAGTGGTAATGTTTTTACTGTTTGCACTACAGTGTTTTTATGGTGAGGATTTAAACATGTTTCATTCAATGTCATTCATATTCTGAATGGTAGTTTATAGACTTGCCAGGTCCCAGTACCATGATTAAATACGGTCTTTTTACTGTTGGTTTGTAATTATTATTTGTATCGAAAGTTTTGTGAGCTGCCTTGTAACATAGCTTAATACCCACAATGATTAAAGAAATGCATTGTTTTCCAGTTTAGTACAAATTTCCACAAATGTAAGGAGATTTCCTTTGATTTAGTAAACTGTTTTCCAGTTATTGCAGCTGCAATTGTAAGGTGCAGGTTCAATTTCCTCTATTAATGTGTTCCAGAAAATTACAGTGTAAAGTGAAGTACAATAAATTTAAAAATATTTCCACATAAGGTATCCTGTAAAAAAAAGGGGGAAACTTATTCCGATCTACCCTTTCATTGTTTGTGTGAAGTACAAAGGCAACTTAATTCTAAAAATGTACAGAATGGTTATAAAGTAACTTGACAAACTCAAAGTGTTTTAGAAATCACTGTAATGGATAAATGTGATTAACATTTAATGCACAGATATACTGTTCACCATTAGAATGATGTATGTTACATCTCCTGGTTACAGTTAACTGTGCCGCCATATCCTAATATATAAAAGGCTAAGTTGCTGACGACATGGATCACTGTTTAAGTCGTCATAGCAACAACCAAGAAACAAATGTTTGTGACGTCACAATTAGCTTTTCGTGTTTTCGTGCAATCTGCACACTCACAGTTCATGCATATATCATTTTGTTTTGTTCATCTGCACGCTCACAGTTCATGCATATATCATTTTGTTTTGTTGTCATAGCAACAAAGAACACAGCTGCTGGTGTGACATCATCTCATCCAAATCATTCTCACATGACGTCAGAAATGCGTAACGTCACATGATCAACTCTTTAGAAATAGGAAAACTAAGTCAGGAATTTTGGTTCTACTTTACATACTCTTGATATGCTTTATTACGCTGTTTACCAGAAAAGACGAACATTTGTATTCCAGTGCTCACACTGTGTTATCCGTAACCATTCCTGTTTAACGTTTTGTGTACATCTTTTTTCTTTTGTTCCAAGTTAGAGTTGTTTTTTTCCAAGTGTGGTGGAAGAGGAAGGATGGATACAGTTCTAGGCTGTAAGATGTTTATTATTTATATATTTAAACATGCAGGATGATTATTTTTTCATGCATTTTCCTCCTAAAAATATTTAATAGCTGTTAATACTTATAAATTTGTTAATTTTAATACGTACTTGCAATGACGTGGATCACTTTTATTTCAATAAGACAAGGACGATCGTTAGTGCCCTTCGTAAGCTTGACTGTTGTTTTAAGCCCTGCCTATGCCACATCAAAAAAGAAATTTACCTCCTTCATTAGATGAAGAGATTGAAGATAAATGCCGCAAAACCAATTTGCCGCCCCTGTGGCCCAGTGGTCTAAGCGATGGCTTCTGCTCATTTGTCCGAGCTGGGTCCGGGTTCGAATCCCAGTGGGGTATAGATGTTGTGTTTGTCTTACAGCACTGGGTTTCTCCCTTCCCTGGAACCAGTGGCCTTAAATTAGGTACGGGCGACTGCTTATAGCCCATTGAGTTGCTCATGGTGGTCGTTGAACCTTCAATAATAAAAAAAAAAGTCTGTTACAGTCGAGCAAGGCACGGACATCACACTGCAGTCGAAAGACGAAATCAGCATGAGCATTCAAAAAACTTTGTGGTTAACATACGGTCAATTAATAGTTCTCTTGCATTTGCATTGATGGGAGCCCAATTGGCTCCTCCACCAGGTTATGGACCTTATTGTTTTAGAATAAATGGATCAATATATCATCGTACAGGAGCATTGCATCCTGATAATGGTGAACAGTGGATATACGCGCAATTGTACATATTGGATCCTGATGAGGCTGCTGCTCAAAGAGTGCAAATGCGAGAAAATAGTGGTGGCAATAAAGATCTGTTACAAAAACTGAATACATTCTTGACAGAAAATAATCCATTTGTGGAAGCATGTAAAATGCTTTATGAAGTCAAGCAAGAGAGTATTCAAGATGCTCAAATGAATAATGCTCTTCTAATGTATCAATGGATATAATTCAAGATCTTAGAAATTATCAAAGGCGTTATAATGCTCCAAGATCTAATAAGGTTGCTATTATATTATAGACCATACTTAAGCTCTGATTCAATTGATGCCGACGGTGAAAAGAATACTGAACGGTATTATCCTATAGAGTTTTTAAATGAGCAAACTCCATCAGGAATGCCACTTCACAGACTGAAGTTGAAGATTGGAGCTATTATCATGCTCCTGAGAAAACTCAATACACAAGGTTTATGCAATGGAACAAGACATAATTAAAGAACTGAAACCCAATTTGGTCATTGCAGAAGTACTCATAGGCTCAGCATGTGGTAAAACTGGTTTTATTCTGCGAATTGACGTCACACCTACTGTTATAGACCTCCCATTCTACATTAAGATGACGACAGTTTCCTGTAAAACTCGCCTTTGCTATGACCATTTATAAGTCTTAAGGTCAAACACTGGAGAAAGTAGCTATCTACCTTCCTGAAGCAATGCTTAGCCATGGACAACTTTATGTTGCATTGTCAAGAGTTGGACAGTTTGATAATGTCACAGTTAATATAGTCCATGGGCCAGAACAAGGAAAACTACTCCCAGATTCCGAATAAATATTTACAAAAACTATCGTGTACAACGATATTTTCCAACGTTGTTAAGAAATGCTTGAGTAGCAATAAATGATTTCTAGAACCCGTTGTATTCTTATCTCAACAGGCTTTACAGCTAGTCTTATATATTTCAAATAGAACACCCCCATTGAGGGATGTACGGATTACAAGAAATATGAGAAACAGCATATATCATTGAAATGGAGGTCATTATACTTAAAAATTGTATGAAATACAATTAGAGAGGCAGGCAGCCTGCTCTTAGCACATCAGCACCTGAAGTTTGTTGTAGAACCATGCAGCATTAAATGAATGAAGTGATGTCATGCTCTAAATATTTAAAAGCATGACAGATCAGCAACAGGACTTGCACCAGAACAGTCTGATAAAATTGTGAAGCTTTTTTACATGAATGTTTGCAATGCAGCAGAAACATTATGCTATTTTTGTTTAAATCATCATTTGCATGGGCCTATATTCTATGCTAATTGTGCGTGATCTTTATTAGATGTACAGCCATTTTCTACAATCCGTAAATTTGAAGGAAATGGCTGTACATGTAATAAAGCTCATAATAGCTGACTGGAAATGGCTGTATTACAGGATGGGAATGCTGGATGGAGCAGCAGAATAGCTGGTGTGGTTTGATGCCAATTACAGCTGGAAATCACAAATTCTGTGGACAGATGAGGCTCATTTTGCCTTGGCAGGGTAAGTGAGCACCAAGAACATTATGGTCTAAGATCCCCTCCTCCCTGGTCTATTGTCAATGCCTTTCAATGAAGTGAAGGGTGACTAGTGTCTTCCTTTTAGGCCTTTTTTTTTTTTTAAAGAGAGAGAGAGAGACACACTACACCAAAGACATTACAAATGTACACTGCCAGACAATTGCTAAGGACGGATGACAATAGCAACGATAGCAACCATAAAATGGAAGGCAGGAAAATGTGGAAATTAGCACAAGTG
Organism: Macrothele yani; assembly: GCA_039090855.1. Classification (NCBI taxonomy): domain Eukaryota; kingdom Metazoa; phylum Arthropoda; class Arachnida; order Araneae; family Macrothelidae; genus Macrothele; species Macrothele yani. The sequence goes on along the minus strand of CM077027.1, from coordinate 152,736,161 downwards.
CGGGATACAGTAAGACGTATTGTGCGTATGCAAATTTTGGATTGCCGAACTTGTTCGTGACGTCATAGCGCTGATAAGAGATATAAAGGATTTGACGCATATTGACCGTTGTTGTTCAAACGCAAGTTCAAAGGGAAAGTATCAATTGACGAACTTGCAATTTTCAGTATGTCTTCCCGACATCACTTAGATGATTTTACGCGTGGCCGTATTGTTGGCAAGATTGAAGAAGGGCGAAAAATAACAGATGTTGCGAGGGAGTTCGACGTCAGCCACGGTGTTGTTTCAAGGCTTTGGAAATCATTTCAAACAAATGGAGAGTGTAGCAAATATCACGGAGGAGGTCGCGTTCGCAGTATGACACCTGCAGAAGATCGGTACATAGTGCTATCAACAAAAAGACACCGGCGCAGCACAGCTAGTGAGGTAGCAAATCAGTTTATGGCTGCTACCGGCAAGCGGATCTCCCAAAAAACTGTCGCCAGACGTTTGCATGAAGGAGGACTATACGCCCGCCGTCCTGTTGTGTGCATCCCATTGTCCAGACGTCACCGTACCGCCCGTTTGCAATGGTGCCATCAACATCGCAATTGGACTGATAACGACTGGTCTGCTGTCCTCTTCTCAGATGAGAGTAGATACAGTCTATCGTCTGATTGTCAACGACAACTGATCTGGTGTGATAGTGGTACTGCATATTGTCCAGCAAACATACAGGAAAGGGACCGATATCCGACATGTAGTGTCATGGTATGGGCTGGCATCATGATCAATGGCCGTACGTCCCTCTATGTGCTTCCAACTGGGACTATGACTGGCCAACGATACATTAATGATGTTCTGCTACCTCATGTTCGCATGTTCCGTGGTGCTGTCGGTGATAGATTCATTTTCATGGACGACAACGCAACATGTCATCGAACAGTCGCTGTCCAGGAGTGTCTTGAGAGCGAGGATATTCAACGCCTCGTATGGCCAGCACGTTCTCCAGATCTAAATCCCATTGAAAATGTGTGGGATGCTTTGGGGAGGAGTCTTGCTGGTCGCCAAAGCCCTCCAATAAACAAGGACACCCTCATCCGTGTACTGACAGAGGAATGGGATAAATTACCCCAACAGCTGCGTGATAATGTTTTGCAAAGCATGACACGACGTGTGGAATCTTGCATCGCCCTCCATGGTGGCCATATCCCGTATTGACATCTTACGCCGGAACGCCTGCGGACGGTAATTGGATTTTTCACGTTTACGTATTCTGCACAAAATGGCCTGTTTGTCCCTTGAACATGTTCCAAAGCCTTCTGGCTTTCAGAGCACAATAAATTGCCTTTCTTGTAATGTCCTGGCATTCTGACATTATTTTATTTCACTTGGCATCCAACCACACTTACTTTTTTATGCGCTATATAGCCATTTATGATCCGTCCTTAGCAATTGTCCAGCAGTGTATAACGTAATGGCCATGCATTATGCCACAATGATGAGCACATCCAGGAGTACAGTTGAGGCCTGGCATCGTGAGGGTACTTTTTACCTGTGTCGTTGACCCACTGCTCCAACTAATTCACCCTCCTTCATAATTTGGTAGCCGTTGATAGTGCCAGACCAGATGTTGGAGACATATATATGATTTCAAAGGTTTTTGCCCCCTCTCCCCGCATACTTTGCTGTAGTTGATAATGCCTGAGCCAGTCTTCTCAGTGCCAGGCCACTTCTTTTTTCAGGATTGCACCACTGAGCACATCCATTATTAGCCCAAAGTTGCAAGAATGCAATGCATTGTACCTGAATGCAGGATGATGTCTTATCACATGTGGCCGAGAGGTGTAAAAGGGGTAATGCAACATCACTTTGGTGACTGCATCATTCCTGACACTTTCCTTTTGCATCATAGCCTGTGTGTTCTTTCAATTTCAACCTCCTTGATTTCTGGTTGTGGGAATATCTGAAAGAGTGTCATAACTCTCCTGCTACTCTACCTCAACTGAAATTCAGAAGCATGATATATAATATATGAAGGAATGAATATCACAGCTGCCAGGTGTCATGCTGCTATTTTGTCTGTCATTTGCTGTTTGGTAATGATAGTGGGCATATTGAACTTTTGATAATGATGATGGTGGAGATATTGAATATTTGATGATGATGAGGTGGTGAAACAACACACATACATACACACACACATTTGATAATTATGATAGTGGATATATTTAGCATTTGATAATGATGGTGGGGGACAAAGGTGTAGCCAAGGAGAGTGTCCTCAAGCCCCCTCCCCCTCCCCCAAGGGGAGATTGAGCACGAATTTAAAGCGACACACACATATATATATATATAAGGTAGATGTTCACACTCTTGCAAATTATTGTAATGAAAATCACACAGAACAGAACAAGTAGCCTGGAAAGGCAAGTACACTCTATAGCTGTAGAATGCTTAATCCAAGATGAAATTTAAAGAAGTAAATAATGCAATAACTAAAAGGAATGAAATATAGGGCCAATTTCATCAGTGGAACACTGGCCCTGGTGACTTTTCGATACTGGTATAGGCAAAATGTTGAAAGCAACCTGTGTGTTCCCTAGGTCACCAAAATATATAACCAAGCTCAACAATCAAGCCAAGAAAGTATAAAAGCGCAAGCAAACAACAATATATATATATATATGAGATTACTGAGCTTACTATTGTGAATTTTTAAACACCACTGAGCTTACTGCTTTCTTCCATGATCTTGGAGGACTTACATTTTCTGTAGTACCCAATTTTGGTTCTAATGGCTCAGTTCCAATGCCATATGCTGTATTTTGCATTGCTTGTCATCCTAATATCAGTAAGTGCAGGTACTTCTATTCCATATATTTGAAATATAAGGTGTTTACTGTAACCATGAGGCATACCAAATGCTTTGTTTCATATATTTTGTTTCCATGCCAAACAGTATCTGTGTCCCAAATTTGTATTATGTCCGTCCATCCATTAAGGTATCCCTGGACTGCTTTGGGTTGGTGAAGTTAGGTTATTACTGATAAACGTACAGAGAGATTTTGTAAGGGGGGGTCCATGATTTTGGTTCATTGGTGAAACCCCTTATATACATATATATCGCTTTAAATTCATACTAAATCTCCCCTCAAGGAGGGGGTTCCAGACCCGAGGACCACCCCCTTGGCTACGCCTATGTATATGTATATATAATATCAAATATTCACACATTACTTGCATATTTTTCTCATTCAAGGTGAAAATCTGATTCTTTCCTGTAGGACAAAAGCTTGAATGACATTTATGCATCGAGGGGGGGTCTCAAATTCAGTAATCTTTCTGTTCCTGCACTCTGATTACTATGTCATACTAGTTTTACACCAAAATATTTAATAATATGATTTACTTGACACATGATTTCTTTAATGATCTTTGATGTGGTACATAATTTCAAAATTAATTGATGAGAAATATAATGCAATGATAACTGAGTTCTAAATCCTGAGATATTTTTTAACGGGATAAAAAGTAAACCGTGGTTTTGAAGTCAACTGCTGCTCTTTTAAAAAGTTGCTAATGACTGGGGTATATTTAGAGGTGGGGTCAAGAGGGGTCTCACCCCCCTCTCCTGCCAAAAACATCACGAAAAAATGCTTTAATTTAATAAATATTCATCAACCTATACTAGAAAAACTGCCTCCCCAGATTCTATGTCTGCCTCCTGGCTCATGAAGTGAGCTTTTTAAATACAGAAATTAAATAAACTTTACTGCAGAATCTTTGATAGTTTGTTTTCAGGTTACCTCACTTTTTAACAAGATGAATGATTTAACATCAATATTTGCTATTGTAAATTTTTAAACACCACTGAGCTTACTGCTGAAAGTCTTCAGTTGTAAGGTGCAACATACAGGCTTCAAAATAAGTACTGAAGTGCAGTGCTTAATGCAATCTATTTAAGTGAATTCTTCATTTATGTGCATGTAGGCACATAATGCAATCGCATCTGCTGGCTCTCAGTGAAAGCCTCGGCCCATAGGATACAAAACCAGTGGCCATTTATCAACATTTAAGAGTTTCTTGATTTGTCTCTGTGGAGCAAAAATTTTCTTCTTTCTACTTAGGTGGAAAAAAAAAATAAGAAGAAAAAAGATAAGAGCACTTACATCTCTGGCAAGCTGTGTTGCCAAATAGGCAAAAAAAAAAAAAAAAAAAAAAGAAAGAAAGGACACAACACTTACTAACAAGTGCTTCTGAAAATGATTATTTCAATATTTTCTCCATTGTTTTCATCTTGAAGCAACAAGCTGTGTTGGGACACTCTTGTTGGGCTGTTTTCCTTAAACACACACACACACACACACACACACACACACACACACACACACACACACACACACACACACACCTTCCGTCCGTCCTTCCTTCGGCACTCTGCTCTCCATTCTGTTGTGCTGCATGTCAAATCCTTCTGTTGTCAACAGAAGTTCATCCTCCCACTATGCTTCTTTTCAGCACTAATAAAAATTTCCTGATCCTGAAAACCTTTTTTTTTTTTTTTTTTTCTTCCTCAACATGTGTTTACAAAAGCCATCTGCTCTTTTACACAATATTTAGAATAAGCTTTTAACTTTATTGTTTTTTAATGTGTTACCATATCATTTGTATGATCTAAGTTCCCTTGTCTGTTGTGGCCATGGGTTGTGAATGCATCCATTAGTAGATGGCCCCTTTTAACATTCCTTTTTTTCTTTTTTTATGCTTTTCCACTACACCTGCCAGGTTCCCCTAGTTTCAGTCAGCCCCACTTCACTATTACTTATAAATAAGTTTTTCCTTCTCAAATTTCAATGTTTTACTCATTTATTGGGGTACTGTTTTCTTGCCTGTGTAGTTTTGAATGTATTGTGCCCATTTATCAATTATTTTACTGTGTACAGGCCATTTTTTATCACTTCATTATTAAATGCCACTGCTATTTTAAATAATGATTTGAATAACATTTTGGATAAATTTATCATTTACAGGAGAATTTCTGACTAAAGTTCCGCTTGACAGAGAGCAGCAACACTTGTACACTGTAATCGTTTCTGCTGTCGACACTGGTGGAAGGTGTGGCTTTACAACTGTTAGAGTGACTGTGACTGATGAAAATGACAACATGCCTCAGTTTTCTGTTTCTGAATACCAGACAACTGTACCAGTGAATATAACAATTGGTACTACCATACTTAAGGTATGTGTTACATCTGCAAAATAATTTTTAAGTCACACTGCCCCTGTGGGTGATATAGCATTTCCTTGAATGAATAATCTGAGATTTTGGTTGTTGCTTTCTTCTTTGTTTTTGTTAGTATTGTCTTTTATTGTCTTTATAACTAAAAGAGGGCTAGGGGCAGGTTGAACTATTTACCCACCATTGTCTTCAGGGTTAGGACATAGAGGGGGAGGAATAGATTTTGCTATTTTTCCTGTACATTTAGATGAGGTATCTTCTATTATATGTGCTGTAAATTTTATTACAACTATTTTGAATTTGCAAGGGTCAGGAATAATTATAGAACTTGGCTTCTGACCATTTGTCTAGGTTGAACCTAGGTTCAAGTCCTGAATACCAGACGACTATGGGTGGTGTGTGTTTTTCATATGGCACTGTTTGTCTCCCTTCCCTGGAACCAGTGGCTCCAAATTAGGGATGGAGAACTTCTCATAGCCCTTAGCATTCCTCATTTCCTCACTGTCATTGTTCAACAACTAAACAAAATGAAATTCATTCAAGTCAGTCACAGTTTTGCAATGGAAACAACATTGTGCATGTGTGTTTGAAACTGAGCCAGAGCAATGGTGCAATTTTTATTTAGCCAGCTATTTTTGCACTTTTTTTTTTTTTTGCTGTTGATATTAATGTAAATGTGCAGGTAGTTCACGTGCAGTTTTTTATATAACCTATAAAGTCTTCTCTCTCATGCTGGATTGCTGATGAACATAAGTCATTCAGAAATTAAAGAATGTTTGTGCACAGCATCTGCGCAGGTTCCTGGCCTGTGTTCAGTCAAGATCATCTGGGCACAGTGCGCTGTTGGCTATCTCCTGACACCATTGTTGGGCATGTGTTATCCGCTTGGGGACTTTTGAAATGAATGCACACATTGAAAATCCCACAGAACGTGAAGTGGGATCAGTTATCCGTTTTCTGACTGCTGAAATCACCAGACCTATTTACATTCATCAGAGATGCTAAAGTATATGGAGAAGGTGTTATGAATGAATCCAGTGTCAGGAAGTGGTCCATAATGTTTAATAATGGAAGAACAAACGTTCATGACGAAAAACGGCCAGGGCACCCCTCTCTCATGACAGACTGAAACAAAAGGTTGATGCATCATTAAAAAGAATCGTTGCTTTACGTTTAGCAAAGTGCGCGAATGCCCTGAAGTTTCTTGTACACTTGTGTACTAAATTGTGACTGAACATCTAAACTTTAACAAAATTTGTGCGAGATGGGTCTGACGGACGCTCGCAGGTGAACACAGAACTCAGCAACTGGGAGCTGCCATGACATTCTTGGAAATTTACCACCAAGATGGCAATGAGTTTATTGACCAAACTGTTACAGGGGACGAAATGGGGATTTCGTACTACACCCTCGAGAACAAAAGATGGTCACTCGTGTGGCGCATAACCCTCAATCACTGAAAAAACTGCAAAAAGTCAAACAAATTTATTTTTTGTAAAGAAAATCATGGTGTCTTCTGGGACTGGAAAGGTGTCTTACTTGTCTGTTTCATGGAAAGAGGTGCAACCATAAATGCTGATGCCTACTGTGCAACCATAAATGCTGATGCCTACTGTGCAACTATGAAACATCTATGGCAAGCCATTCAGAACTGCCAGAGGGGCATGCTCTCACAATGAATCTATTTCATACACGAAAATGCCTGTCCACACACTGCCAGGAATACATAAGAGCTGCTTGATTAGTTTTACTAAGAAGTTTATGAACATCCACCTTACTGCCTAGACTGGCACCATCAGACTACCCCTTGTTCCCCAATTTAAAGTAGTTCCTTGGTGGACAACATTTTTATGATGGTGATGATGATGTGCTAATACAGACTGTTGTGGACTGGCTGAAAAGACAAGCAGCAGAGTTATATGAGGAGGGGGTACATAAACTTATCCCAAGATATGACAAGTGCCCAATGTTCAGGTCCACGTAGCAAAATAGGCTAAGGTGTGAATTAAAAATTGTAAATAAAATATTTGAAAAAATTAAAAGTGTATAGCTTTTATAACCAAACGTTCTTTGCTTTCTGAATAGGCCTCATAAAAAGCAATAGTTATGGACAGTTTCCTTTCATCATAGGAAAATCAGCTTACTAGTGATCAATGACCATGGTGAATTTCCACCTCACAGTTTCTGATGTATTCAACTTTTGTTGCAGTGTTTCCTTCAATTTAAAGGAGAAAAACACTAGAAATGTTGTTAGGTGATCTAAGAAATTGCAACAGAGATAAAAATCTAATAGTTTTCATGTGGATTGATAAAGATAAGATTATCTTTTAATTCATGTGCTTTTTTTTTTATTTTTCAGCTGATAGTCTCAATTATTCAGCACATTAGCCTCTAAAGTTTATATTAATGCTTAGCTGATTTTTACTAAAGCTGATGCAAATGATTAAAACTTTTATAAAGAAAATGACATTTATTTATGTATTGATTTTCATGCACCCCCTCCCCCATATATATGTACATATAAGATAACCCTTTCAACAAACTCAAACTTGAAAACGAACCAATGTTCAGAACGAAATACCCTAGACACACCCAACACGAAAAACAGCAAAGGTTCAAACCAAATCACAAAACGAATGAACCTGTAGACAACAGGTTCATTTGTTTTGTGATTTGCTTTGAATCTTTGCTTTTTTTCGTGTTGGGTGTGTCTAGGGTATTTCGTTCTGAACATTGGTTCATTTTTGGGTTTTCGAGTTTGAGTTTGTTGAAAGTGTTATCTTATATATAATGAGTCAGGATTTGGGTTTGCTGCTTTTTAGCGCAACTTGGTTTATGACTTTGATTTTTCTTTGTGGTTTGCTCGGTTTGGATTTGCCTAGAATATTTTAATAATTCCATATATATATATATATATATATATATATTATTATTTTAATTTTAGTGTAGAGCTGTACTTCTACATACATTTTGTTTTTCTTTAATAGTAGAAATCAGATTGGCCCATAAGAAATATATATTTCTGGCAGTGACAAGATGGCAAAATATAAAATCATGTGTGTTGCATGCATCAAAATATGACAAGTGCATTGCATACATGAAAATATAATTTTGCAAGAGTTTGTGTAGTGGTGAACCATCAGTTTACATGCAATTTTTAAGTAATGAAAAATATTGAATGCTACAAAATAATTTGATATGTGAAACAATATGGGTGTTGTAGAGATAAACGCCGGATATATGTAGTGCTTTACAAATTTCAGAGAAAGAATACTGAAAATGCAGCAATGAAAAAAAACAATATGCTGTTGTTGGTTCTAGAACTTCAGTTTGGCTTCATTGATGTGCTTATAATCAATTTTTGGATCTTGTGGTTTTTTTATCTCTAACCGCTGCTTTCAGGAAAATTCTACTCCAACTCTTGTTTTACCTTTCCTTAAAACTGGAAATATTATACTAAACTTGCCAATGCATTCTTTTGATATAAGTTTTTTGGTCCCACTGAAAATTCTGGTAGAAAAAAGTGTAAACAGCTTTTTTAAAGAAAAGATCAACAGTAAATCACAGAGTGATTAAAATTCTTTATAGCTGGTATTTTGAAACCCTAAACATGGGAGGGGGCTGATATGTTTGTGTGAGTGATTTTAACACTAGCTTTGTGTATCAAACACTGGAGCTTCAGACAAACATCATATAATGTGGCAAAAATGTTAAACATAAGAATATTAGAAAAACTAGATAAAAACGGGTAGTAGTATGCCAAACAACTAAGTATAGAACAATAATATCCCTTTGTTGGCATAAAACAGCAAACAACTGGTTGCAAGCTTTCAGCATGTATAAAAACGCAACAGCACGGCCCATGCGAAAACAGTTGAAAATGAGAAGAATCGGGTACTTTCATGAGAGGTATGCAGGAACATGCGCCATATCAAAGGCGGCTCCATTGACACGTCATCATTGCAGACATCATTGCTAGAGGTACAGCCATTAGGGAGTCTTTGGAGATCTTGTTTAGCAATGATGTCTGCAATGATGACATGTCAATGGAGCTGCCTTTGATATGGCAAATGTTCCTGCATTCCTCTCATGAAAGTCCTTGATTCTTCTCATTTTCAACTGTTTTTGCATGTGCTGTGCTGTCTCATTTTTATACATTTCACATGCATATTTAAATTTTCTGTTCATTCATTTAGGTTACTAACGTTGTTCTAAACCATATCTAAGCCTGAAGAAGGCACCCGTAGGTGCTGAAAGCTTGCAACCAGTTGTATGCTGTTTTATGCCAATAAATGGATATTATCGTTCTATAAGAATATTAGATCACAATTTTATTATCATATGCAGTTATGTGCTTTCTGTATAATACAGAAGTGGTGAAATGATATGTAAATTAGAGGTTTAACAATAGTCTTATACTGAATTTTTGGGTAATGCATGATTTGCTGTGATAAAGTATAGTTTTGTTACTTTTATGCACACCTTCAACAATAAACAAATACGTGTATGACAAAATGATCTTCATTCACTTGTTTAGTGCCAGGTGCAAGTGTGTATCCTTTTTTTCCAGTTTTCTTTGATTGAAAGTAATGTATAATCAGCTGTATTTTTTTCTTTATTGTGGATTACTTCCCTGTCTCCATTTATTTAGTTGTGTAAACTTTTTTCATGTCCCAGTCTCAAAATTTATTGTGATTTATTTTGACACATCCTTCCTTTCTGAATGTGCATTTGTCTGCATATTCTGGTTAAAAAATAAAGTAAAGGACAGAATATTTTTGCAGGTATTCAGCAGGAAATAACTGAAACTAATGGTGAATTAATAATTCTAAACATATTAATGCATATATGAATTCTCATAGTTGGTTTTTGGCAGTAAAGTTTTTAATTGCATTTACACCAATTTGCAGATTTTACTTTTACTTAATTTGAAGCAAGTGATTTTTTAAGAGAAACTATTGTTCATCACTTTTGTCTTCATTAATAATGTCTATAAAAAATTTTGATTCTGTTTGAATTTTGTGAAAGACAATCGTTCAGGAAAAATAGCCTTTTAACAATTTCTTTAGGTGCAAGCTACTGACAAAGATGATGGTCCAAGCAGCAACCTTGGAATATTCCATTTATAAATCAAACAACAGTGCTGTTAATGAATTATTTGGGATAACTCATGATAATGGAGAGATTTATTTAAGAAAATCAGCTGTTGGCCAAGGTAATTCATTATCTCTTTTCAAACTATTGACATGTCTAAAAAAAAAAATCATTTCCTTTAGTGAAAAAAAAAAAGTTTTTTTCAAGTTTTTATTTCAGCTTTTTATGTTTATTACAAGTGAACATTCTGTGTTTGTTGCAATTACTATAACTGTCTTTTGTGTATGGCACTGTATGAAATATTTATATAACCAAATGCTTAGTCAGTATTTTAGCATACTTTTTGAAATTATACACTGCTGGCCACCCAAAATGCAACACCAAGAAAGAAGCATCTGATTGGCCTGAAATTCGCAGCATGCGTCGCCCGCAAGAGGACATGAAAACGATTATCATTGCAGGGCATATGCAAATCATGTGCGCCCGGCACGCCACGGAGAAGCACTATAAGAAGAGTGCACAGAAGGCAGGGTGTAAGTAGTGGAAGTGTGTTGTGGTGCCTCGTCGCAGAATATGGCAGTCAATTCCAGCACGTTTCGGAGTTTGACATAGGACGCATAGTGGCTTATCGCGGCAGCGGTTTATTGTACAGAGACATCGGCGCCTGTGTGGGACGACATCCAGCCACAGTGAGGCGAGTATGGATTCGGTGGGTGCAAGAGGGACGGACGGACCGACCGACATGAGCTATTGCCGCAGGCGCAGCACACCACGGAATGAGAGGACCGGCATGTTGTGCGGCGGGCATTGACGGCTTGCACCGCCACATCATGAACGTTAGCGCAGGAATTAGGGTGCGTTGCACAACAACCTGTGTCAGCACGTACCATTCGCCGGTGTCTGCTGGAGCGGGGACTTGTCGCACAGTGCCCGTTGCTCCGATTACCATTGACGTTACACCACCACCGAGTACGGTGGCAGTGGGCCGTTGAACGCCACACCTGGACTACGGAAAGGCACGACATTGTCTTCTACGATGAATCCCGCTTCTGCCTGCAAAACCACGATGGTCGGATCCACGTGTGGCGGCACCGCGGCGAGAGTCTGTATGACGCCTGCATTATGCATCGCCATACCGGTCCGTCGCCTGGCATTATGGTTTGGCGCGCAATTGGATATGACACCCGCACCCCTCTGGTACGCGTCGCCGGTACACTCAACAGCCACTGCTACATCTCCGACGTTTTGGAGCCTGTAGTCCTCCCTTACCTGCAGGACCTGCCAGCGGTCACGTTTCAACAAGACAATGTGCGCCCGCACGTGGCGCACATCGTGCAACAATTTTTCACGGCCCACTAAGTGTCACTGCTGTCGTGGCCCGCCTGTTCTCCCAATATTTGGCCCATCGAACACGTCTGGTCACTGATTGGCAACCGAGTGGCCCAACAAGCACCACCCACTGCTACGCCTGATGAACTGTGGCAACTTGTGGAAGCAGCCTGGACCGACATACCCCAAGCCCACATCCAAAGCCTCTTTCGTTCGATGCCGCAGCGTGTAGCGGCCATTATTGCCAGCCATGGGGGCCACACGAACTATTGATGTCTGCGTGCTCCGCAAGCCGCACGGCCCTGTAAGCTCAATCATTTCATCTTTGTATCTGTTGTTGTGTGTCCAGTAAATCTGGCTTTGCTATCTCGTGTCCTCCTTGGTATTGCATTTTGGGTGCCCAGCAGTGTAGAAAACTTCAAGGTCCAATAGTGCCTGTTAATGTAAAGTCTCCCATCTGTTATATATCATCATTGTCAACCATTATCAATCCACTGCCGGACAAAGGCCTCCCCAAGTTTCCTCCACAATGGTCTGTCTTGTGCCAGTCTCCTCCATGTCACTCCCGCATACTTTCGAATTTCATCCACCCATCTCCCATGTGGTCTTCTTCTGGGTCTTTTCCTATTCCTTGGAATCCAATCTAAAATTTCGGCTGTCCATCGATGGTCTGTCCTTCTGGCAGTATGTCCAGCCCATTGCCATTTCAGGGATTTAACTCTGATCATGATGTCTTCCACTCTTGTCATTTTTCTGATCCACGAGTTCCTCTTCTTAACTTTCCTGGTTACACCGAGCATGCACCTCTCCATGCTACTTTGAGTTGTTTGCAGCCTTTGTATGTCTCTTTTAGTTAAGGTCCACGTCTCTGCACCATACGTTAGCACTGAAAGGATGCATTGATCAAACACTTTTTTTTAAAAGACATAATGGCATATTGCTCTTGAAAATTATGCTGTTTCTTCCAAAAGCTCTCCAGGCAAGTTTTGTACGCCGATTAATTTCTTCATCAATGTGACCCTCACTTGATATCTGCTGTCCAAGATAAACGTACATGTCTGTTATCTCCAGCTTTTCTCCATCAATCGATAAATCTTCATTTCTTGTAAAAGCATTGAACATCACTTTTGTCTTCTGAAAGTTCATTTTTAATCCCACTTCTTTACTCTTGTAAGCAAGTTCCTGGATCATACTCTGCAGCTCTGATGGGGTAGTTGCAAAAATGACTATGTTATCAGCAAAACAAAGGTGGGTTAGATAATCTCCATTAATCTTTATTCCTTTGTTTTCCCAGTTCAGTGATTGAAAGACATTTTCCAATGTGGCATTAAAGAGCTTCGGAGATATAGTGTCACCTTGTCTCACTCCATTTCCAATTTTTATGTGTGTTGTATTTTCAAACAGCCGAATCTTTGTACTTGCATTTTCATAGATGTTATTAATAATATTAATGTATGCATCTTCAATACCACAGGATTTCAGAGCCATTGTAACTGCTGATGGTTTCACCGAATCAAAGGCTTTTTCATAATCGATAAAAGCCATGCACAATGGAAGTTCATATTCTAGTCATATTCCGAGCAGCGCTATTGGACTTGGTGATTAAAGGCTTGTGGGCAGCAGCACGTCCATGATAACCGAGCAGATGGGCTTCCTTACGGATGGTATTCATTGAAAGACACTCCCGGATGCCTGTTGAAAGTCCTCGCGGATGTGGCCCATCTATTTGGTGCGGTTCTTCCGAATTTCTCTGGCCAGCACCCGTCTGTCTCTAACTCCCAGTTTTGTGGGTCTGCTGGGTCGTGGCACATTCCGACAGTCACCTCTCATCTTCCACTTGCCAATCACGTTGGCCACTGTTGATTTTGGGTACTTCAACTTGCTGGATATGTCATGTGTGGATCGGCCATTTCTGTGATACCCGACGATTACACCTTTCTCGAAATCAGAGAACTCCGAACTGCGCGGCATTTTGCATGCGACTGGTTGCCTTGTTGTTTCCCACACGATATTTAACTGCGGCGGCCGTGATGTGTATCAGGACCGCAGGTATCGTCGATTGCAGGGATGTCCAATTACTTGTTGGTAGATAGTGTATATATATATCCTCAGATTAACAGGTATATTCTTTAACTAAGTCAAAGGTTTAACACACTGTAAATAGTTTTATAATCTCAGGCTTGCCGAATATAACGCATTTATAAACATGGCAAAGACTGACATAAGTAAAGCAACTAATCAGTCCTTTTAAAAGTTTTCAGGGTCCCTGTATTTATGTCTGTTATTATGTCTTTACTGACTGCCAGTCATAGCCCAAATGAATGAAAACTTACAGGTGTTCTAACGTAGTATTTCATATGAAAAATATGACAAGAAGTAACCAAAATTTACGTAAGTGTAGGTCAACGAAAACAGAAGGTGAAAAAGGCAGTATATGTCTCATGAGGCTTTTGGAAAAAATGAGTACATTTATTTGATGTATCCTTTTCAAACTTACACTTCTCAGACACCTGCTGTTATTATGCACAAAAACTGTTCAGAAACTAGAGACAAATTCACTGTGACAATGGACTAGTACTTACCATATTATATTTGATTTGATTTTCTCATCTAAGCAATGGCATCTGTAGCATGGTCCACTTGTCAGCACAGACATGAAGTCAAGTAAAGACATAGTCACTCATGGTTTAAAAGTCATTTTACTATGTGGCATGTATTGAGAATTACTGCTTCTTGGATTTTGGGACTTAGGTGTTGTAGGTCTAAAGCATCGTTCTGAGTCATAAGAGTCTGAGGAATTATACCAGTTGCAGAGATAAACAGTGAATGTATATGAATTGTTTTCATCTTTCACATCTGTTTAATCTCTGCAGCGAGTTCCACATGTTGATTTTTGCTGCATAGGTATTCTAAATATTACGGCCCAATGGTACGGATATGTTAATCGTGACTGCTTCCTTCTGCCCTTTTGTCACATAGCACTATGTCTGGACAATTGCCACAGATAGTTATGTCTGATTTAATCTTATAGTCCCAATATAATTTATATTGTTTATTATCTAGTACCTCAGTGGGTTGGTATTTATAGTACGGTACTTCTGACACTGATAGTTCTATATCATGTGCTAATTGTTGATAAATCATCTTAGCAAAATTATTCTGTTGTTGTGTATGATCAACAATTTTTGCGTGGTGCATTTCCTGCAGATGTGCTGAATGGTCTCACTACATCTTTCTTCAACATTTGTCATTTTGCAGATTCTCCTTCAAAACGCATTTTCTATAATTTTCGGTTGCAATCACTTTGTCTTGCGTGTGAACAGCCATCATAAACCCAATACTGTAGTCTGTTCATATAATTTTCATCACTTCAGCCAGAGGCTTTGTTGTCAACTTCTGGCCTGTCTAACTGGTTTGGATGAGCCCCACGAAACTCCTTTTGCTTCCATTTTTGAATCTGTTCTTCTGTAGACAACTCTTCTATTTTAGCATGTGGTTTACTTAACATTAGTGGAGTTGTACTCTTTATCTGCAGTGCATAAGACATCAAACATATTATTTTCATTACATTTGGAATGAAAGTATTTGCGCAGTGAGCAAATTTCTGTATCGTGAATGCGTTTTGTATCACGAATACCTAATCCTCCTCCTTGTGGGAGTATGATGCACTCCACAGCTGCCATTGGGTGTCTCATTCGATGTTGGGTCATACTTGATCTCACAGTTCTGTTAATTTCCTCAAGATCTGTTTTTGACCATCTGATGATACCAAAAGAATAAGTTAGAACTGGGACAACAAAGGTGTTAATTGCTTTCACTCTTTTAGCTGTGTTTAGGTATGTCTTCAGGATCATTTTAAGTCAATGCTGGAACTTATCTTTTAATTATTCTTAATTTTACTGTGTTTAATGCCATGTGCTTGTAAAAATGTGAGGGACCTGTATCCATTTTCTGCATTTAAATCATCATTATTTCATTGTTGCTTATAGAGAAACTGTCAGATTTAACCAGAACTCCTCTTTTCAAATGCACCACCTTACTTTTGTCCAAGCCAAAGTTGCTATGAATTGATCTGCTAAATGTGGTGGTAATCTATAGAAGTTATTCAATTGTGTTTGGGATTGCTGTATTTCTTGAAGTCATTCGTGTATAATAAAGGATTGAAGGTATGACTTTGTGTTCTGGTCACTTTGATACTGAATCCATATTGTGTGCTGCCTAGTATGTGAGTGAGAGCATTAAGGCCTATGCAAAACCAAAGTGCACTACGTGAGTCCCCTTAAAAAATACCTCTCCTGATTCTGATATTTCTAGGATTCATCATTTTTGTTGCATCTGGTATATTATATTATTATTTATAGAGGTTCCACCTCTTCCTGAGGTTTTTCTTCCCTTCCTTCCAGGATGGGTAGGACACACCAAGTATGGGAAGTGGTATTTCTTTCTCTCAGTTGTCCAGGAACTTCCTTACTATTCTACCAGTGTTCAGGATAGCTGCCTTCTGTAGTTCCATGTAGGTGTTAGGTCTGTATAGAGCTGTGAATGGTCTTAGGTACAACTCCTGTGGCTGATATTACTATGGGGACGGTGGTGACATTCTCCATATGCCACATTTCCTTGACTTCATATCGTAGGTCATTATACCTTGACAGCTTCTCTCCGTGCGTCTTCCGGATGTTGCACGTGTTGGGCACGGCTATGTCAGTGAAGTATGTAGACTTCTTTTCCTTGTCGACCAGGACGATGTCGGGCCAATTGTGGGGGATGGTGTTATCTGTTCTGATTGATCTGTCCCAGTACATCTTGTGGGTGTTGTTCTCTAGAAGCATTCTTGGCTCATATTTGTAGTAGAGGACAGGCTCAATTATAATGAGGTGGTGCTTTCTTGCCAATTTCTGATGGACAATCTTGGTGACTTGATTGTGCCTGTTTGTGTACTCTGTTTGTGTGAGAACTTTGCTCCCTGCTGTGATATGTTGGATGGTCTCTGGTGCTTAATGGCATTGCCGGCATGGGTCGCTTTCCACTGAAATGTCCTTCAGGATATGCTTCCGGTAGTTTCTGGTGTTTACAACTTGATCTTGTATAGCCATCAGGAACCCTTTTGTCTCGGGGAAGAGTGATCTGTTTATTAGCCATGCATTGGAGACAGTCTTGCCCACATGGTCCGATTGCAGATTGTTGTGGTGCCTTCACTTTCTTGCCCCAAGCTTCTTTTATTATTATTATTATTATTATTATTATTATTATTATTATTATTATAGACGATTCCATCCCTTTCTGGGGAGATGTTTTTTTCTTCCTTCTAGGACAAGTATGATATACCAAATCTGGGAAGTGGTATTTCTTTCTCTTACCAGGAACTTTCTTACTATCCTACAAGTGTTCAGGATAGCTGCCTTCTGTAGTTCCATGTAGGTGTTAGATTGAAGGTCTAGTGTCTGTATAGAGCTATAAATGGTCTTAGGTACAACTCCTATGTCTGATATTACTACCGGGGTGGTGGTGACATTCTCCATATGCCACATTTTCTTGACTTCGTATTGTAGGTCATTATACTTTGACAGCTTCTCTCTGTATCTCTTCTGGATTTTGCATGTGTTGCGCACAGCTATGTCAATGAGGTATGTTGATTTCTTCTCCTTGTTAACAAGGACGATGTCAAGCCAATTATGGAGGTGGTCTTATTTGTTCTGATCAGTCTGTCGCAGTACATCTTGTGGGTGTTCTCTAGAAGCGTTGTTGTCTCATACTTGTAGTAGGGAACACTCTGAGTTATAATGAGGTAGTGCTTTCTTGCCAATTTCTTGTGGAGGATCTTGGCAACTTGATTGTGCCTGTTCATGTACTCTGTTTGTGTGAGGACTCTGCACCCTGCTGTGATATGTCGAATGGTCTCTTTTGCTTGATGGCATTGCCAACATGTGTCACTTTCACTGACATGTCCTTCAGGATATACTTCTGATAGTTTCTGGTGTTTACAACTTGATCTTATATAGCCACAAAGAACCCTTTGGTCTCAGAGAAGAGTGATCTATTTGTTAGCCATGCATTGGAGGCAATATTATCCACATGGCCAGATTGCTGGTCATTGTAGTGCCTTTCCCCAAGCTTCTTCTTTTGGTTCCCTCGTTCTAATCTTGATGTTTTGAGTAGAGGTCTAGGGCTATATACTTCTTCAAAAGCAGAAATACACCATTTAAAGATGTACTTCAGAAAACTATAAGTTTCGATCCGTAAATTTATTGGTGTAAAAATGTTTCTTCAAGGAGTACATCACTATTTGTCAGTTAGCTATTTCCATGGAATTATAGTGAGTACTGCATATGAAGTTTCTTGTATTCAGTGAGCTAGCTTAGAAGTTATATATTCATACAGCATTGCAAATGTCATCTAGCTGCTTAATTATTCACATGCTATTTAGAGAATCTAAATTTTCAGGTTACTCACCTTTATTCCCTAAATCATTTAGGAGGTTTTCGCCTCTACACATTTCCAACACACGTATTTTTCTTATTTACATCGTGGTTCGAGGGTGCAACAAAAAAAAAAAGAGATCATTTTCAACTCGCACAAACATCGCTCCCCTCCCGTCTTTTCCAACTATGACCAAATTCAGATGTAATTGTGGTGGATTATTTTGAATCTAAATTTGGTCATAGGGAAAAGAGGGGAGGGGAGTGATGTTTGCGTGAGTTAAAAATGATTTTTTTTTTTTTTTTTTTTTTTTTTTTTTTTGTGGCCTCGAACCACGATGTAAACAAGAAAAATACGTGTTGGAAATGTGTAGAGGCGAAAACCTCCTAAATGATTTAGGGAATAAAGGTGAGTAACCTGAAAATTTAGATAGCTTAGAAGTGTATAGTTTATTTTGTGCAGTGAGCAGCTATTGAAAATACAACATAAGCTCAATTTTAGGTAATGTAATGGTGACCATTTTGTTGTTGTTCTGTCACACACTTCAGAAGTTATTAAATACTGTACTTCATTTGCAGCACTATATTTCTTTCACAACATGAGTATATTGATCTGTTAAATTGTACATGATATATTCTTCTGCTACTTTCAACTGAAGTGTTTGTTCCTCTATTGCAGAAAACTCTGTATATCAGTTCTTTGTGGAGGCTGAAGATAGAGGTCCTTTGTCTCATGAAGCTGTGGTGCCAGTGAGCATCACATTTGTTGATTCCTTAGAGAGTTATCCACGTTTTGATCGGTTGAAATATGAGTTTTATTTAACTGAAAAAGCACCCATTGGGACTGTTGTGTCTACCCTAAACACATCTTGTTCTCTTCCTGTGCAGTATTCTTTAACACCTGGTCCCAAAGATTCTGATGCTGAACTCTATCTTTCAAAATTCAGTATAGATGAGCATGGTGCACTCATTTTGATGGCAGAAATTGACCGTGAGAAGCAGTCTACTTACTTTTTGAATGTCAGAGCAGAAACTGTGTCTACTCCTGCTAGAATTTCTTGTGCAGATGTTGTAATCATTGTGATGGATGATAATGACAACTACCCAAAATTTGAATCAGATTTGTATAGCATTACAGTAGCTGAAAATATTGAAAAAGGAGCTTCATTACTAAAAATTGTTGCATCAGATTCAGATTTGGGTGAAAGCCAATTGATTGCATACCAGTTTGGCCCTGATGCTGATAGTGTGGCTAATGTCTTCCAGTTAGATTCCAAATCCGGATGGCTTTCCACTATGATTTTACTAGACAGAGAAGAAACATCCTTTTACAATTTTACAGTTCAAGCTTTTAATCCTGGTTTCCCCCTGCGAATATCTACCACAGTGGTAAATATCTATCTCAAAGATTACAATGATAATCCTCCTGAGTTTCAGATGCAACACTACAACTATGCAGTAATGGAAGATGTTGCACCAGGAGCATCTGTAGCAACCCTGTATACTACAGATAAAGATGAAGAAAAAAGTTCCATAGAGTTCTATATCACTGATGGCAATCCACAAGGACAGTTCCAAATACTTGATTCTGGAAAACTGCTGATTAAGAAACCACTTGATCGTGAAGATATTGCTAGTTATGAGCTGGAGATCACTGCAACTGATGGAAAGTTTGTGACTAAAACTTGGGTTTCCATTGATGTATCAGATGTGAATGATAATCCTCCAGTTTGTTTGAAAGTAAGTTTCCTTTTTAAATATTTAATGTGTATTTTGCATGTGTTTGTGGCAAACAAGTCAGGAAAGTGAAATCTGTAAAATGCATCACGCTATCAGCAACATGTATATGTATCTCAGCTATTCCTTTATCTAATAATAATTTTCAGGCTGTTTCAGTATTTCACACATGCAGCACATCCTAATCTAGGTATAAAAAAGAAAAATAGACAAAGAGGAAAACGAAAATACAGCAGATGTTAAGTGTGTCAGTTTTTATTTTTTCATTGACAGTTGCATAGTAACACCTTACCCTTGGGGGCATATGTTTCCACAGATCAAATGCTGTGTGGGCATTGCTTCCATGGATTCCATCTTAATGAGCATCATATTTTTATATCTGTCATTTTTTTTATTTCTTATGATCATACCAAATGGAACAGCAACCTGCTTCAGTAATTCCTCTGATGCTAACAAACTAAACTTTTTTTCCTTATTTTTTGATGTAAACACACTCATCTGTGAGCCTAAAACTCAATATAAACACGTTGTTTTGTGCATGAGTTGCAGAGTCCCATCTACCAGTGTGTCCTTATCTATGCCCACACCCTCAACAAACCCATAAATTAATTGTTTCCTTCACTTTCAAGCAAAACACACTGACACAGGACAACTTATTCTGCCTAGTAGAATGGTAAATGTTTCTTCCTCACAGAGAATGAAGGCATTCTTCTATGTCACTCTTACATTAAGACTAAAAAGTCCCAAAGAGTATCACTACAGAAGAGAATGTCTTCTCGTATGGCGTCTCTCTCTCTCTCTCTCTCTCTCTCTCTCTCTCTCTCTCTCTCTCTCTCTCTCTCTCTCTCTCTCTCTATCCAAACATTTCCCGAGTGGACGGGATATATTAGGATGAATTAAC
The DNA here is from genome assembly GCA_039090855.1 of Macrothele yani. NCBI lineage: Eukaryota > Metazoa > Arthropoda > Arachnida > Araneae > Macrothelidae > Macrothele > Macrothele yani. The sequence goes on along the minus strand of CM077027.1, from coordinate 152,715,463 downwards.
CCATCGAAAAAACGTTTCAGTTACACTGCCAAATTTAAACTTGAAGTGGTGGACACAATTGTGAACTATCGCGCAGTGACATGATATGATCATGTCACTGCGCAATAGTTTTGAGGTCAGAAAACAATCGCGCGGTAACAAGCGGAAAGGAAAGCCTCTGTGTCGCGGTTTAAAACGTAAACAAATCGTTTGGTAAATTCCGCTGGAGAATTCACGGAAGTTCTTTTATTGGCTCACGTATAAGCCGTTTCACCGACTCTGAAAGCAAGATTTCCCAAAAAAACTTTTGACTTATACGTAGTACATACGGTATTTCTATGACTTGTTCTGTATCAGCCTTTCGTCATTGGCAAGGTGTAATGCAATAACTCTGGAGCGGCATCGGCGCGATCTGTGGATGCCAGACCCTTTATCTGTCCGGAGAAAAAAATATGAAAAAGTAACCTTTAAAAATGAATTTCTTCATTTTATAAAATCGGGTTTTTTTCTCTTACTTCTTCAGACTCATAGGTTATGTGACCGACTTTTCTGTCAGAAATCCCACTTCTGTTTCAACATCTATGATGTGCCGATTATACAGCAATTTTTTTCACGAATGTCACAGGCTGGGGATTATACGAAGGAAAAAAAAAGTTTATGTGAATTTCACAGTCTGCGGATTGTACGCCGGTGTGAATAATACGACGAAAATTACGGTAATATAAATTTTCAATACTATTCGCAATTCTCAAACTGCATTTGTAAAATTGCATTTGAAAATATACATAAAAATAACATTTGGCTTCTATACTATTGGAAAATGTAACAATAAAAAGTAAATACATGAGATTTTAAAACCACAAAACTTTTTCTTTTCTTTTTCTTTTTTTAAGACACGTTCTGATTGTGTGAGGAATGAAGATGTGTTGCATATGTATAATGTGAAGCAAAATGTTGTTAGTAGGGTGAAGATAAATAATCTCAGGTGGTTTGGCCATCTTGGAAGAATAAGTGGTGAGATGCTTACTAAGAGAATTTATTCAGCCCAAGTGGTAGAATAGAAAGGTTCAAGGGAGGCCAAGGAAATCATGGGATGACCAGATTCAGGAATGTGTGCATCAGAAAAAGTGAGTATGAAGTACAAAAGGTCTTGTGTGCGACGTGGTGGATGTCAGCAAAGCTGGAGTTGTGTGCCGAGATTGCTGTAAATGGAGATGTTTTTTACTTCAACAGTACGTAAAATAGTTCCATCAGGGTGCCTAACAGAATAGCCATTTCCTTACTTAATGTTCAACATGTAACTGAACATCAGAAAACTTAAAAATTACATTGCCCTGTAGGGGAAATGAATCTGCATCTCCCATTTTCAGTTCAAGCATGCTGTCCGTTACACATGTAATATTCAAGTTTTCTGATGTTAAGTTACATGTTGAACAGTAAGCAAGGTAATGGCTGTTCTGTTTCCCTCCTTAAAAATCCTGTAGTTGTTCCATGTATTTGTAAGGAATGTTTCTTCTATGATCTCCATGTTAGATGCTAGTTCCAACAGTTTTAAACTTTAGTCTGGCAGATGAGCACTTTCTTTGAGGAGCTAACCTCTGAATCTCAGAGAACAGCTTAAAGATATGTGTATATGTGCAATTTACAACAAGCACAGTAAAACAAGCCTGTTATTTATATTTTGGTTGTCATCTGGAAGGTCAAGACAGAAGTTGGGCACCATACGAATGCTGCATAACATGCTACATACATTTGACAGAATGGATAAAAGGAAAAAAAAAGAGGAAGCCATTTGCGATTTCCATGATCTGGTGTGAACTAATTGGTCATCTTAAGGATTGATATTTCTTTTTTACAAAAAATAAGGGGTATCAAAAAAGAAATAAACTAAAAATAAATTACAATATCTAGACATTAGATCTGTGATGGAAAGCAGTGCAATATGGTAATATATTCATCTTCCTCTTTTATTGCCTAAATGGCAAGATTTCATTATTCCTAATGAAGATGAAAAATACTTCTTCGAAGATCCATCTACTTGACTTCTGATCCAAGTTACACTCTGAATAATAGTTAAAATGGAATCTTGTTCAGCAGAGTGAACTGAACGTTCTAATATGTGACCTAAATCTATCAAAACAACAAGCAGAACTTTTGGGATCCAGGTACAAGAATGGAATTTACTGGCTACAGGTACAGGAATTTATGTATTTTAAAAAAATTAGAAACTCTTACATTTTTATGGCATTCAGGGTTCCCTCTGTGTGTGCCTGGACATAAATGAACTGATGAAAAAATTTGGATTTCAACATAAGCCTGAAAAATGGAGGCTTTTTATAGACTCTTGAAGTAAGCTTAAAAGCTTTTCTGTTTCATAGTGGAAACAGAAAAAAGCCATCAGTAACTGTGGCCCATTCAGTTGTTATGAAAGGAACCTATGACCCTATGTCTTCCATACTAAATGCATTAAATTATACAGTACACTTTTCGCAGTTATGTGTTTATTCAAATGCGTTCATACTATTATTTGTGGTCAAGCTGTTTCCTTTATTTGTGAAATAGTTGACCAACACTCTGATGTAATGGGCTGACCATCTAGACAAAACATTGTTCCTGGAATACATAGTATTAAGTATACACCATTAGTGAATCTTGAGTCCATTCTGCTTCTGCTACATATAAAGCTGGGTCTTATGAGGTACTTAGTTAAATCATTGGACAAAAACTGTGATGCAATTTTCGAAGCCCATCAGTTCCCACCATTTGAGAAAATCCTCCAAAATTTTTTGAAGCAAAATTGACGAAACCACCTTCTACATGGTATTATGCACATTGGTATACAATGTTACTTATTACTGTTTCACACGTTGTATTGTTTCATTAACTAAACTAGTTTCAACTCTTCATTTTGCGAGTCCTCCTCAGTAGCATACGATGTTTGCATTTCCAAAGAGGTCGTTGTATCTCTGGGTCACTGATCGTTCTCATTATCTGCTGTGTTCTTGTTGCACATGCATATTATGGTCGTGGGTTCGTTTGGACATCTTTTTTATTTTCTTCTCACGTTCCACCAAGAATTTCCATGCATATGGCAGGTCGTAGGGGGTGTTGTTATTACAATTTATATCACGAGTTTTCTCGATCAATACTGCCTCTGCCATTAGGATATACTACCTCTGCCAATTGATATCACAAGTTTTCTTGATCAATACTGCCTCTGCCATTATTGATCGAGAAAACTCGTGATATAAATTGTAATAACAACACCCCCTACGACCTGCCATATGCATTGAAATTCTTGCTGGAACGTGAGAAGAAAATAAAAAGAAGATGTCTAAACGAACCCACGACCATAATACACATGCGCAACAAAGACACAGCAGATAACGAGAACGATCAGTGACCCAGAGATACAACGACCTCTTTGGAAATGCAAACATCGTACGCTACTGAGGATGACTTGCAAAATGAAGAGTTGAAACTAGTTTAGTTAATGAAACAATACAACGTGTGAAACAGTAATAAGTAACATTGTATACCAATGTGCATAATACCATGCAATTAGCCACGTATTGATGTAGAGCATTTATTGAATATTTGACTCACAAACCACATCCACCTTCTACAATTGAGAAAATCCTCCAAAATTCCCATTTGAAAAATGTGTCTGCTCTCTCACCAACACTAATGGAAAAAAACACCATTCATTGGTTCCATCCCTTTCCATGGATCCTTCTCTTATAAGATGTGTAAACTATTCAAAACTATGGGCTACACTCTCACAGTGAAACCAAATCCTCCTTCAACTTCCTCTGGTCTTTCAGTGTATACTGGAAGCACATATTGAAACATCAATACAAGACTTAGTGAACACAAAAAAGATTTAATAATCTAAAGCAACTTATGGGAATTTACTAGAATTTTTTTCCATTTATAGCAAATTTTCGGAGAAAACTCTTCTCCTTCTTCAGGCTCTCTTGTTGTTGTCACTTTTTGCTTGTCACTATCATGGTTACGGTTTACCTTGGACGGTTACAGTTAACCTTGACGGTTTAGGTTATTTTTCAACAAATCCTGCCAGATGTTAGGCAGGGAAAATCCTTTGCAGTCATTGATGATGGAATTTTGATTTTTCTCAATCTCTATTCCTTCTTTCAGTTTTCTTTTTGGAAATTGCTTTGGAAACTGATTACTTTAAGGAATTCCAATCCATGCTGTGCCCAGTTTCTCTAACATGCCTATCTAATCCAGTCTTGTTGGAGCAATTTTTTATAGCTGCTTTATGCTCAGCTATACGAGTTTCTAGTCTGCGACCTGTTTCACCTATGTAAGATAGTCCACAACTACAATTTACTTCATAAACTACTCCTTGCATTTTTAAAATATCTTCTTCTCTTTGAACTATTTTAGGAAAAAAATTTTTAACTTTGTTCTCTAAACTTGGAGCTAACCTAATATTGTATTTTTTACTAATTCTCTTTAAAGCCTCAAATAAACCTTTGTGATAAGAAATTTTTCTAGTGAATTTTACTTCTTGCTTTTGTGGGTTCTTCGTACCATTAAAATTCAGAAGCTTCTCAATTTCTTCTTTAGGATAGTTATTTTCTGCAAGTATGACTTTAAGCTCTTTTTTATGGGCTTCTTTTTTATCTGCAGTAGAAACTATTTTATTAATTTTTTCTAAAAAACTGACTTGCTACATTTTTCTTAATAGAAACTGGATGATACGAATTGAAATCCAGTAGTCTTTTTGTATTCATTGGTTTTATACCAACTAGTGAGGAATTTTTCATCTTCATAATAGATAGTAATATCTAAGAAGTTTATTCTTCTTTCTTTTTGAAGTTCAATAGTGAACTTAAGGGAATCATCTAATTCATTGAATGAGTCTAGAATTCTTTCTGGAACAATTTCTGAGCTATCTATTATAAATAAGATGTCATCCATGTATCTGCTATATAAGCAGAAGTATGTGGGTTGTACTAGTATCTTTTCTTCTAGTTTTCCCACATAATAGTTAGCTAAGAGTGGGGAGAGTGGGGAGCCCATAGCTAGCCCCGATTTTTGAATGAAAAAAGTTTTCCCAAATTGAAAGTAGTTGTTCTGCAAAGAGAAAGTAAGCATTTCAAAAATTCCTACTAATATGTTTTTTTCCTTGTTGTGAAAAACTATTAGGTCTGCCAAGTCTTCCGCTATAAAGTCTATAAGTTGATCTATATTAATGTGAGTATACATAGACACTATATCTAAACTACCCATAATAGGAGAATCTAATTTAGGAAGAAGTTCTAGTTTTTCTTTTAGCTGCATTGAGTTTTTAATCAAGTTAGGTGGCTCTTTTAAAAGATTCTGAAGGTGTGACTTTAAAAAATAGTTTAGATTTGAAAGAATAGAGTTTTTTGAGTCTATTATTGGTCTAATTGGTTGGTGTTCTTTATGCAGTTTGACTATTCCATATATTTGAGGTAATCTGAACTGTAATTTTGAGAATTGTTTATAGTTTTCTGGAAGCTGGTTTTTCTTTTTTTGAAGTGAAATAAGCTTAGAGACTTTTTTTAATCAAATCTGGTAGTGGGTTTTCTTTTACTTCTTCATACATAGGTTTTTTTTTAGTTCTTCTTCCATCTTTTCTAGATAATCTTTCTTATCCATAATAGTAATCAACTTACTTTTGTCTGTTTTCACAGCAACTATACTTTCATTTTTTCTGAAATCTTTAAGAGCTTTTAATTGACTATTATCAAAATTTTTTTGAGGTTTCCTTACTTGCTTCTGGAATTTTGTAAGGCTATTGTAGTAATCTTTTCTGAGGAGGTCTGCTTTAATTTGGTCCTCTTTTTCTAAAGTGCTGCAGATGCTTTCCAATTCAATTACCAATTTTTCTGGATTTATTTTTTTCTTTGGATAGATTGAAATTACTTCCTTTATTTATCACTTGTAATAATTCTTGGCTAACTCCAGTAGCAGTGTTGTCCTTCACATGACTAAGAACTGCAGTTTTTTTGTTTTTACTTGAATAGTTTTTCTTCAAAAATTTTTCTTCTTTAAGGTTCAGCTTTTTAACAAATTTCTTATTTTTGTTGCTTACTAAAAAAGATGTTTCCAATGGTCTTCCAAAGTCAGCATTATCTGCACTAACCCTTGAAGACACCTCTGCAGTTCCCATTTGGAAAGAAACAAAAAGTTGCCCCATTCATCAACAAAGCATCTCTGCATTTCTAAGAAAGCATTGACATTTTGTTCACCAAATCCTGCAATTCAGAAACTCCTCACCAAATCCCATTTATTTGGATCTCTCTACTAAAATCTGGCAACAGTTCCAGCACCCCAATTTTAAATTGTAGTACTGGCAACCAGCCCATTCAGTCGATCGCAGGTGATTATTCAGTCGAACGCAGGTGATCATTCAGTCGAACGCAGGTGACCAAAAGCTACTGCTAAACGAACCTTTTTACTATACATGACTGTGTGTTTTTGCTGGATTTCTATGTTTACTCTGATAATAGCTGAAGGAGAAATTCTATGAAGTTAACTTTTACAAAGGGAAGATGATACCATTCATCTAAGTATAAAATAGCCGTCTGTTAACAAGTTTAAAGCCTTAGCGGTTTTGTTAAATTACAGGCATAATAATATAATCTGTGCCTGTTATGTCTTCATGGTGTTTACGAGTGTATTTTTATTACCAGTCTTTTAAAAGTAATAACAGTGATGTGTATGAATAAAATCATATGTGTTGAACACAAGACCAAAATTAGTAAATCACAAAACATTGTGCATACCCAATTTAATAATAAAAACAACAACTTATTTCAGTCATGTTATTTTAAGAGTTAAAATTTGTTGACCTAGTGTAATTTTTCTTTATTTCTTTTTCTCCCCTTCCTCACTGTTTTCATTCAGTACATTAAATATTTCAGACAAAATATACAGAGCTAGTGTCAGAAAGCATAATACCTCAAACTTATATACTCACTGTGGAAGCTACAGATGCTGACAGCTACAACAACTCTCGTCTCTATTACTTTCTCTCTGGGAAGGGATCAGAAGACTTTTCTGTTGACCCTGTTACAGGTAAGCTGAAATCATTCTCAAAACTGCAAAAATTAAATTATGTCATAATACTTTTTCACTGTACAGGGTGTCCGAGAATTATTGGACACATTACAAAATTATGTACAAAAAAACTGTGAGCATTGTCTGTTTTTCTATGTCACATATTACTAACACGGTTTCTATATTTTTGTTTTGAAGAATTGTTATTCCTAGAATCCGATAGATGGCAGTATGTGTGGCCTGATGAGGAATGTAGGAGAAAGGCGCAATCAGTAGTCATGTCATCCGTACAGTAGAAGGCAATGTGTGTGTTATGGCTTGCGGAATTCAAGTCTGTCATTAAAGTTAAAAGACGGTACCATTTAGAGTATGGTTGTAATCCTCTGTCAACAAATTCAATTAAGCGGTGGATGAAACAGTTTAAAGAAACTGGCAATGTGGAACATCGTGGAGGAGCCGGTAGGCCTAGCGTCAGCGGTGAGACGGTTGACCAAGTTAATGAAAGTTTCCGACGAAGCCCCAGGAAATCTGTTCGTAAAGCAAGCAGAGAACTGTGCATTCCGAAATCAACAATTCATGATATCTTACGCAAGAAATTAAAGTTTCATGCTCATAAAATTCAAATAGTGCAAAAGATACATGTAAATGATCACACTCCGCAATACGATTTCATTGTGGATATGCTGAATCGAGTGGAAAATGACGAAAACTTTTTCAGTACTGTAATTTTTAGTGATGAATCCACATTTCATGTATCAGGTATTGTGAATCGTCACAACTGTAGGAAATGGGGCAGTGAACCACCTCATGCTGCTATTGAACTGGAACGTGATTCTCCAAAAGTTAATGTGTGGTGCGCCCTATCAAAAAGAGAAGTGATTGGCCCTTTCTTCTGCGAAAAAACCATAAATGGTGACATTTACTTGTACATGTTAGAAAATTTTGCTATCCCCAGATCAAAAGATATGACAACATCGTTTTCCAACAAGACGGCATGCCTCCGCATTGGTCAACATGTGTGCGGAAATGCCTAAATGAGCATTTCCCCAACAGATGGATTGGGCGTGGTGTTCCCATTCCATGGCCTCCTCGCTCTCCAGATCTAACTCCATTGGATTATTTCATGTGGGATTATGTGAATGATTGCGTCTAGCAGATGCCTTGTACTGATTTGCAGGAACTGAAGCAGCGTATCACAGCTGCTATTAATTCCATAACTCCTCAGATGCTTGCCAATTCATGGCATGAAGTCAAGTATCGCTTGGACGTACTAGGACTAACCAAAGGATCTCACATCGAAATTTATTAACGTGTAGTTACATTGTAAGTTAGTACAGTCAGTTTCTTTCTATCTGTTTAATGTTTTGTTTCATATAATTTTGTAATGTGTCCAATAATTCTCGGACACCCTGTATTACAAGGTAAAATGTGAAATTCTGATCAATATTTTCGCACATTAAAATATTTATTAAGATCCTGTATGCATATACCCCATCACTCTGCGACATCATTTTCCCTAAAATAAATTCCTGCAAGAAAAATAATACTCATGAAAAATGGCACAGTGGCTTAAATGTGCTGAGAAAAGTGAGAATTTAGTCTTCATATTCTTTGTCTAAGTATCATGAAACACCGTAGTTATTAACGACTTAATGCCATTGTTGGATTACGTGGTTATCAGAACGTTTTAATATACCGTCAGAGTATAATTACTCGTAGTTTAATTTACTGTTTCACACGTTAATATCAGTTCTAATCATCAAGAATTGAAGTTGTACTTCATCATTTCTAGAAACATTGTAATAAACACAAGTTTGATGATATTATTTACCGTTGCCTTGTCTTTTGATAATAGGCTTAACAATGATGGTTCTCGATGTCATTGAGGTTAAGTGTTTCCTTTTTAGCCAAAGAACAGTTAATGGTTACCTTGATGAAATCCAGGAATGTGAAGTATTGGCATCGTCTTCTTATCGTACTTTTTTAATAAGATGATATATGATATATGACAACCTATTGTGCTTCATTTCACATCCTTTAAATGCATTTTAATACCTTTCCCATGAATCCTGTTAATACCTTTCCCATGAAGCATTTTAATACCTTTCCCATGAAGTTGAATGTTTCAGAGAATGTCATGCATGTATCAACATACTTTCATGTTGACGTACAGGGGTTGGACAGAATAATGTGGACACCTTGGAAGTACCTAGTAGGGTGTGGGACCACCTTTGGCTTTCAAAACCGCCTGAATCCTCCTTGGAATGGAAGCATGCAAATCCTGGATGGTGATTAGTGGGATGTTACACCATTCTTCATACAGAAACTGCTACAGGTCCTTGAGAGATGCAGGAAGAGGATAACGGGATCTTATTCTGTTTTCCAACACAGACCACAGTGGCTCAATGATGTTCAAGTCTGGTGATTGGGGAGGCCAAAGAAGGTGTGAAAGTTCATCCTCATGTTGCTCAAACCATGATTGGACATACCGAGCTCTGTGAATTGGGACGTTATCATCTTGATACATAGCATCACCTGATGCAGGAAACAATGCCTGAGTCATTGGATGGACTTGGTTAGCCAAAATGGTTTCATATGCCCTTCCAGTAGTCATTCATCCTTTCAAGGTGATCAGGGGACCTTTGATTTTCTGCACCTGTCCTTTAGGTGATCGTTTTACCTGAAAACGACTATATGACTGCCCAGAGCATGACAGAACCACCACCATGCTGCACTATTGGCAGCAGACAGTTTGGGTTGTACGCTTATACATCCTGCGGTGGGGAATAGTGTGAATGTGGATTCAACCGACCATATTACATGCTTCCATGCATCGGCAATCCACACTGTATGCTCCTGGCGCCGCTGCCATTGTGCATTCACCTGGGTTACCAGAGGTTTTGCAATAGCAGCTCTGCCATGAAAATCTTGTTTATGCAGATCCCTGTACACTGTTTTTGTTGATACTGGAGTCTGGAAATGCGTGCAGATTGAACTCTGCTCTGATTTTTGGTGCCGTGTTCTTTTTATTACAGGTAGCAATCCTCATTAATGCTCTCCTGTCTCTATAAGTCAGGCTCGTTTTCGTTTTTTGCTCTTGTGTTTCGTAGACGAGGTTTTACCAGGTATGAACATGGTATACTACGATGACGGTAGGCACAGTAGCTCTCGATACCTACAGTAGCCTGGCGACTGTTGTCACGGAGGAACCAACTTGCCGGCCACCAGCAATTAGCCCTCTTTTGAAGTCCATTAAGTTGCTCATTTCATCATCATCTTGAAAGAAATTTTGCAACACGGCACTTTAAATGTACTTAAACAGGATCTTGAGGTTCTAAAACAAAGCTATTACAGCCAAAAAGTGGTGTATACCTTTTGGATATTGTGACATATTCAGCTGCATTAAAAGTCATGTCTCTGAGCGTAGTGTTCACAACCACTGTATCTGTATAACTGTAGGTCATCTGACAAATGTAGTTATTTTTGAATTATCAACAGCACATAACATTGAAACAACATAAGTGATATCGAATTGATAATCTATTTGGTTCCAGAATTAATAACATTTGCCACTTCACCAACAAACTTGCAATTCCCACTTGATAAACTTTTGTAGGTTTGGGGAAAAAGAACAAATAGATACTTTCCTTGGAGGTCTTCCACTTTCTGAAAAGTTTAACCTTTTGTTGTTGCTGCAACCTTGAGAGTAAATGGAAGTCCAGTTGGGGATGTAGTGTGGTTAATGCAGTGAATGGGGCATTAGTTTCCAGCCAAAAACCAGTGATAATTTGTACTATTCTTCTTGGTATATGGGGGAAATGAATCACTGTTCTGGTGCAGTTTAATGGCCTTTTTATTGACCAATGAACATTTTATTTGATATTTGACCAAATGCTTAACATGATCTATAGATAGACTACCTATGGTTTGGTTGGTGTTGAAATGTTTTTGTCAGTTCCATAGTGCTAACTTTCAAGAAAGTGGGTGGATGCTCACATTCTTTACATACTCACACACAGGTACATTTAGTGGAACATTGATTACATTTTTCTGCAAAAGTTTTTTTTTTTTTCTGAGTAAGAGTTATGTGCTTCTTAAAGATTTTTTCATGCAGGATTCAGATCTGTGCTTAGATTTTTTCTGTCAGGGATAGTTTTTAATGTTTTATTTGTCTATAATTTCTTGTTTTGTTCCTTATATGTACAGTGAACATTAGGAAAAAAAGTGAGTAATCTGAGCTTCCTTAGTATTAAAATAATTATATACTTATACAGAACATTTTACAGAATATTATACAGAAAGAAATTGAATACAGAATAATTGAATTGCAAAATGGTTGGTCTTATAATAGGTAACATTTTTTTCTTGTGTCTTGCAAAGTTGATCTCTCCACAAATCAGCGGCGGCGGAGAGTGAAGTTTGTTGACCGGTCCCGAAATTTCAAATCGTGGTGCACCCCTACCTTCCCGCTTCGCGGAACAAACAGAAGAAAAACAATGCCCAAGGAGATTTGTTGGGAATTAGGACTACCGTATATACTCGCGTATAAGTCGAGAAATTTGGGACAAAATGAGAGCTTCAAAGTAATGGGGTCGACTTATACGCGGGGTCTAAAAAAATCGTAAGTCCAAAAGTTCTTCCCATGAGGCAAAAGGCAATCCATCCCAAAAGAAATAAAAATGCCGATGCGGTATTAATTACGAAATCACAACCCTCCGAAAGAAAGAAAGAAAAAACGCCGATGTGGTAGAATTACGAAATCACGACCCTTCGAATTTCTCTGCGCTTTGAGAAGTCTCCTCTCTCCTGGCTTTGTGTATCCACAGCACAGTCACAGCCGCGCATAGAAAGCTCCGCCCAACCGACTACCAGTTGATTGCACTGACCTTCGACGTAACGGAGCTATGTGACAGCCAGTGTTAGGTGTTGCTTGTTCTTAATCGCACATGTTTTTCTTGTTCTTAATCGCACGTGTCTCGCTTCTCCAATTATGGGTGACACGGATTGTGTAAAGAAACGGATGTCCTATAACGCAGGATTCAAGTTGAAAGTGGTTTCTTTTGCAGAAGATACTAACAACTGTGCTGCTTCACGTCAATTTGGCATTAACGAAAAACTGATTCGAGATTGGCGTAAAAAAAAATGGACTTGGTGAAAATCCCAAAATCGCAAAAGGCGCTGTGCCGTGGAACGACATCTTTCCCAGAGCTGGAAAGTGTCTTGAATGATTGGATTGTGAGCTGCAGACAAAATGGTTACATTGTAACGCGAACTGGTATACGTTTGTGAGCAATGAAGCTCGCAAAAGATAAAAAGTTTGCAGCCGCAAATAAAACTTTTCGGGCCTCACCAGGTTGGTGCACGAGGTTCTTGAACCGCTATGGGTTGTGTCTACGCCAGCACACCAAAATTGCACAAAAGTTACCTTGTGACCTCGAAGCAAAGATAATGGAATTTCAAAAGTATGTAATTCAAAAGAGAAAAGAGACTGCTTTTGAACTTTCCCAAATAGGGAACATGGATGAAACCGCCTTGTGTTTCGACCTTCCTGGAAATAAGACGGTGAACCAAAAGGACGAAAAAAATATCTTGATCAAAATGACTGGCCACAAAAAATCCAGTTTCACGGTTGTTCTTTCCTGTTTGGCCGACGGCAGTAAGCTACCTCCGGTAATTATTTTCAAACGCAAAACTCTGCCGAAAAGCGTTGTCTTTCCGTCTGGTGTGCTCGTTCGTGCCCGTGAAAAAGGATGGATGAACGAATCCAGAACAATTGACTGGTTAAAGAATGTGTGGAACAAAAGGCTAGGTGCACTTTTGAGGAAACCTTCTCTTTAGGTGTGGGATATGTTTGTTGCATACCGTTGTGCAGAAGTGAAAAAAACTGCAGAAAATTCAAAAACAACTCTTGCTGTCATCCCAGGTGGGTTGACATCTGTTCTTCAACCACTAGATGTCTGCCTTAATAAGCCTTTCAAGGACAATGTGCGGAGGTATTGGGCAGATTGAATAAGTTCCGATTTGCCGACTGAAAAAAAGGGCGGAAATCTAAAGAAGCCGGATATCGTTTTGATTGCGCGATGGGTCAAGGATGCTTGGGATGCGATACCTGCGGAAATGGTCGTGAAATCATTCAAGAAATGTTGCATTAGTAACAAACTTGATGGCACAGAGGATGATGAGATTTTTATGAGTGATGATGACAGATTGACAGTGATTCTTATGACACAGGCATAGATGGGAATACTAATGTTTATGATGATGCGCCGATGATGGAGAAAGACTTTTTGAACTGTTTGGCGAGTCTGACTCGGAATCGGATTTTGAAGGGTTCCGATGAAGTTTTTGGGTATGCAAATTAAATTTAGTATTATATATATACTTTTTTTTGTTTTAAAATGTTTTTGAATAAATTCATTGAAATTTTTTTTTTCTCATTCCGGGATCGACTTATACGCCAGTTTCCGATTTCTTACGATTTTTTTCCCTCTGAAAGTGGAGGGGGGGGGGTCGACTTATACGCGAGTATATACGATACCCAACCACTTACCTAGAGGAACTTTTTAGGGCACATCACAACAAAGCGCACATATGCCAAATAAAGAAATAATAAAAAGAAAAATGTTGGCTTAAATTGTTGAAATTATTTACCGGGCCCGGGCCTTGGCCGACCGGGCGGTTCCGCCACTGCCACAAATACACTGGTTTCCATAAATTCAGCAACAAATGGAAAAAAATCGTGATAACTCAAAATGTATGCAACCGATTTGGATGAAATTTGGTGGTAAGCTTTATCAGACTAACTGCAATAAAAAAACTTAAGACCAAGTGATACAAAGCATTTACATTTTGTATGAGTGATACAAATATGAAAATACAGAAATATAGGTATCAAGATGAAATACGAAAAGGTACTTCAATGTGGAGTGTGGTTACCCTGAACAGCCATACAGGCCTGACAGTGATGTTCCATGCTGTAAATTATGGTGTCAAGCAGTTCCGTATGTAACTGGGTCCATTGCTTGAGAAAGGCAGTGCGGAGCCCCTGCAGGGTTCGGGTAGGGTTCTGCAGGCCAGCAACATGCCTCCAGAGAGCATCCCAGACATATTCAATGGGATTCAAATCGAGAAAGCATGCTGGCCACTCCATACGAACTATAGTTTCCTGTTCCAGGTACTGGTGCATGAGGCGAGCTGTGGGAGGGCGGGCGTTATCCACCTGCAGTACAAATGTTACTGCAATTGTGGCCACATACGAATGAACAATGGGGTCCAGGATGTCATCTCTATACCTCTGAGCATTGAAGTTTCCATGTGGCAACACATAGAGGTTGGTACGGCAGCCTAACTATATGCTTGCCCACACCAGGACACTACCACCACCATAGGTGTCTCTTTCCTGGATATTAGAGGGAAGATAGTGACTACCGGCCTCTCTCCAGATTCAAACTCGGTGAGAATCACTCTGTAAACAGTATCACAACGCATTAGTGAACAGAATGAACCTCCACTGATTTTGAGTCCAGTTCAGATGCATTCGTGCCCAATTGAAATGTTCCTTCTGGTGGCAGTTGTTGAGGGGTACGTATAATACCAGTCGCCGAGCGTACAATACATCTGCATCTAACCTTCTGCGTACTGTTGAAGGTGATACCATCTGTCCGGTGGCTGCCGCAAGCACAGATTTGAGATGAGTTGGTGTAGGCGTCTTCCAACGTGCTAAAAGCCGCAAATACCGGTCATCCACGGAGGTTGTCGCCCTTGGCCTACCTTCGCTATACCTTCGGGAAGCTGCACCGTGGCTTAGAACTGCTTATATCATATTTAATCGCTTAAAATTCTTTCTGCCTTCCTGTATGCTTTTTAAATTTGGCTGTGTAAGTCCGAAATTGTAATATCTGTTACCTTCAAATTCGGTTTTGATTAAATGTAAGTTCACTTGCATGTTCATTCTCCACAATAAAGTTCCACATTTTTTTTTTTTTTTTTTTTTTTTTTTTTTTGATTGGAGGTTTAACGACCACCGTGAGCAACTCAATGGGCTATAAGCAGTCGCCCGTCCCTAATTTAGGGTCACTGGTTCCAGGGAAGGGAGAGAGCCAGTGCCGTAAGACAAACACAACATCCATGCCTGACCGGGATTCGAACCCGGACCCCTTACGGACGAATGATCAGAGGCCAGCGCCTTAGACCACTGCGCCACCGGGGCGGCAAAGTTCCACATTGTTATGCTTGGTATAAATTTAGAAGTAACATGCTTTGGCATTGTCATAGAATTTTTCATGTGTTTCTTATCTCAGTTAAAAGACATACATAGTTACATTAAAAAGGCACATTATCTTAACATTTAGTTTGATGCATCTTAGCATTTAGAAAATTTAATTTCAAAAATATTAAAGTTGATAAATTTTGCTGTTTTTCAAAACAGTGTTGAACTGTTTTTATGGTTTTTCAGGTGTGTTGAAAACATCCAGACCGATTGATCGTGAGAAGAACTCACGTTATTCCTTTATAGCTCATGTTCAGGATGCTAGCCACCCTGAATGGGAATGCAGAAGCTTAATAGAAGTTCTTCTGAGTGATGTTAATGATAATGCACCAGTATTTACTCAGGAGGAATATTCTGTTACTGTTCCTGAAGATTCAGAAGTTGGAACTCTAATTGCTAAAGTTCATGCCACAGATATTGATATAGGTACTAAATTCCTTTGTTTTAAAATATTCATGTTATTTTTCTAAATAGTTGGTAATGACAGAAAAAATTGTATTTAAATGTGATATATTTCTAAATATTTAATAGGTAGCAGGAATTACTTTTATTCACAAGTTTCAAACTTTAGTAAGGACATCAAATCAGATAGTGGAGTGGACACAGTTTATGGTTATTGAAAATGTATGGGAAATACTAGAGTTAAAACATTTATTTTTTTTATTTCTCAGTTTTTGAATTTGGATATAGAGTATGAATTGATAATCAAGAACATCCTTGCTGACAAAATGGAATGCTGTTGACATACAATACTCTGAAAATAATTAAGCTGTTATTGCAGTGAGTTTTCTGTAAACAGATCTGTCAAGATGATTTTCTTAATCTTGTCAAATGGGCATTCAGAAAGTCAATGCCTTATAGTGATTCTTCATTGCTGGTGAATTTTATTGATGGGAACTTCAAGGATATCTTTTCTATTAGGAATTCTAGGTTGGTTCTTTTGTGGGGCCAAATGACAAAAATATCCGCACATCAAAGCCAAATGGAAGATTGTAAATTGTGTTTCATGACTATGGTTTTCTCAATATGTTGCATGAAAACTTCTGCTAAGAGTGGTTAATGGGGTGAACTCATTGGAAGTCATTCCACTTAGGAAAGAAACAAAAAAAAAACTTGCCTCATTTATAAACAATACATTTCTACATTTTCAAGAAAGAATTGAAGTTTTGTTTACCAAGAACTGCAATTTAGAAATCCCTCACTAAATTCCATTTATGTAAATCTATCTACTAAACTCTGGCAACAGTTCCTGCACTTTCAATTCGCATTGTTGTTCTAGCAGCCAGTCCTCTAATTCAGTTGATCGCAGGTGGACAAGAATGTAGAACAGTTAAAGGCTTCCGCTTGGTAAATTTTATTACTATACATAACTCTACATTTTCACTTAATTCTATGGTGGTTATTATTGGGTGATATAGTTTGGATTTATACAAAGCACAGTAATTTTTAAGTTGGATGCATGAATATCAAAAAATTAGGAGGCATTTATTATATAGTGATTTGATTACATGTTCAATTATTAAGATAACTGAAGGATTATGGAATATTTTGCTCTGTGTTACTGCAGATTGAGCAATCTTGCATACAAAACATTTGGCGGTCAAAAGTGTTTCGAATTTCATGTTGTTGTTGATGTTTTGTTTGTTTGGAGTAATTGCATATGGTACACCTATATATGAAACTAAGTACGAGAGGCAAAGAAGGACATAACTATGTCTAAACACTAAATCCGTTTTTGTTTCAAGAAATTAGTCATTCACGAAAGATAAGACCAAATCAGCAATCTCAGTTGTTTGCAACTGATTCTGCAAAAGAGCAGATTTTCTTAAATAATTAGTCATAATTACCTATCAGATTTTCACCAGAGTGTCTCTGTAGATATAACCATATTCAGAAGTGTAAAAAAGGCTATACATTTCATGAAAGTTTTGAAACCAACTTATCTAAAAACTAAGAAATCCCCCCCCATAAGACTTAAAAATATTAAACTGAAAATCTTTCACTAAACTGGATAACACAAACAAAGTCAACTCTGAACTGATTTATGACAGTCGTTTCCTGCAGAAATTGTTCATCACCAAGTGTCAGCAAATAAAACAAATGAACTAGTGTGAACAAATCATTTTAGTGAATCAGATTGATTCTTTCAAAAGAATTGGTTTCCCTATTACTACCATATAACAGAGCATCAAAAAGTGCTCGGAATTTTCAACAGACAGGTTTACAGAACGTTTAAGAATGCTACTCTGGCTTGCAAAAATGGCTGTTGATAAATAGATAATCGAGCATGTAGCCAATACCATGGCCATGCCTCTAAAGTAATTAAGTCAGGTAGGCATTACTTTGTCTTCTGCATGGAGATCAATTCTATATTTATTTAGTTCAAGGCTGTTCTACTACTTTGTTCATTCCTTAGTTTGCGTGCAGTATCTGCTCCTCTTGTGCAAAAAACCGTATGAGACGCAAAGTTGGTCATATTTTTCAGTATCCCATCAAAATGCTTGGAAATGTTGATATACATTTTGCCTTGGCATAATATCAGTCTTTTCTAAGACTGTCATTTACCGTGACCACAAACACAAAGCCAGCACCAAGATCAGTCTTTTCTAAGACTGTCATTTACCGTGACCACAAACACAAAGCCAGCACCAAGAGTTTCTACAGTGTTAATCTGTACATAATGGCTGATCAAGAACATTTCACACAAAGTCAGTTGTATAGTGTGTTGCATAAATATAGAGACAAAACAAATTCTCAAATAAAAAAGAAACAACAACAAGTTGAAATGTACACCTCATATTTATAGCAAAAATAGCATGGACACGCAGCTGCACAGTAGTTTGACGGAAACATAACAGTTCCAACGCCAAGTACAAGAAAAAAACGGAAATACGCTGTCTCAAAAATATAAAGACTTACTAGTTATGAGCACCTCCGGTACAAATAGTGGAGCCGTTGTTCTGAATAACACTGAAAACCCGATTGGGCATGCTGTGTCCACCAAGTGATGTAAGTGTTCTGGACAGAGTGTGTACCAGCTTCGTTCAGTCTGCTCTTTCAATGCCACCACACTTGAGAACTGCTGTCCATTCACATACACATCATGAGCTAGGATACCCCAGATGTTCTTAATAGGGTTCAGATCTGGACTGAGTGCTGGCCAATCCATTACGGCCACATGATGAGTGCTAAACCAGCTTCTCGTTGAAGCAGACCGATGGATAGAGGCATTGTCTTGCTGGAACAGATAATTGGCAAATGGTAGAAGGTGGCAGCTGAGTGTGTCCTGATATGTTTCAGAGTTTTGCCTGCCTTGCAGAAAAGCGATATCCATTGTCCCATTGAACGCAAAAGCTTCCCAGACGATCACAGATCTTCCTCCTTTCTGTCTGCTGAAGAAGGTGCGTTGCTCGCATCATAAATCATGCCAATAGCAGTTCCAACCGTCAGGGCTGTCCAGGTTGAACTTTTTCTCATCGGAGAAAATAGTTGTGATCCACTCGTCCATCCAGTGCATGTGGCTGCTTGCCCATAATAATCTAGCTTCCTTGTGGCGCCGTGTGAGGCGTGGCAGATGGCACATTTTACAGAGCACAATGTTGCGACTTTCCTTGATTCGTCGATGAACACCAACAGTCCGAGAAACTTGATGTAATGATAACCTTTTGGATGAAACTAAACGCATGATGGCACGATCATCTTATTTGGTTGTTATTCAAGGCCTTCCAGGCCGTTTTCTGGCAGTTAATGCACCACGTTTTGATAAAGCCTTATAAATGACTGCCCTACTCCTCCCCATGGCTTTACAAATCAAATTTTTGCTACAGGCAATCCATTTGCTCTCAGCCTCCAAATCTTCTGCACCTTCTCACCAGAAAGTTGACTGTTGCGTGGTATTCGGCAAATGAATGTCTGACGGCAGGTCCACTCTCTTTTGTAGGCTGGACCGAATTACGGCCCATGTGCATGTGTACAACATCCTAATTTGTACATATCATTTGCATGTGGCTACTTTATGTAGTTGTCTTTATATTTATAAGACACCTAAAATTTCACTATTTCACTTTGTGGTGGTGTTTTCTCACAATCCGGTCATCTCGATGGGTCAAAACGTTTGTTGTAGGGTTATGTCTAATTAGGTACCACTTCAGCTTCCTACCTATATTCGCATTGCGTTCACGGCGCAAAGTCGACTGTCTCTATATTTATGTGATGCACCTTATGTACTGTGTTCAGGTTCAGAAACAGAAACAGGATATGAATGCATAAGCAAGCCAATAGTATGGAGATACTTAATGTTTTTAAGGAAATATAAGAAGCAGAATTCAAAAGCTTTGACCCAGTATTTATTCTTGCTTAATGTCACTGACAATGTGTGAAGCACATAGACTGCTGTGGTTGATGGCAGAGACATCACTGTGTTCACAAAAGAATCACAACATTGTGGTCCCTTATGCATAGCCTGTAAGTTTGCATTGTATGTTTTGCCTTTTTCTTATGGAAAAATATTAGTCAAGAACACATGCAGCACAAAGACTGCTGTTATGGATTAATGAGTAAAGCAATAATCTCCTAGTTTACTTACAAAAAAAAATGCATTTCTGTCTCTTACAGAGAGCCTGTGAATTTGTGATGTGTTTTTGGTTTGTCTTATGAAAATCTATTTATATTATCAAGAAGTTATTTGGTCATATAATTTAGCCCAGTTTTTTAATTAAAGTTCCATTAGTGTCACAAACAACCCTTTGAAGTACTTGCTGCTGCCAAAAAATAAATTGCAGTGTACATCAAAAATTCAGTTCCTCAATTTATGCATTTGTATTCCCTCATAGTTAAAATTTATTCATTATGATTAAAGTCCTTCATAATACCACACTGCACATAATTGAAAAATACACATCAGAATGAAAAAAATGGCAACATGAATTAGGAATTTGATACTTGAAAAACAGTTGTGAAACAAATATGAAGACTTACAGTGTAAAACAAAAATTTTGGGGAATCAGATAAATTCTGTGGAAAAAATATTCTTCTCACAATACGTAGAGATATGTCAGAATTGTTGGTACAGCAATCAGACATCTCTGAATTTCCTGTATTTACTGTTCTTCATGTAACATTAATCACATCAGGAAGCATTCAAGATACTTGGGACTTGGTCATCATGGAGAGTGTAATGGATAGTATGCTCAAACAGAAATTAGGAGATGCAGGTTCGATTCCCGCTCCAGGATGATGTAATTTTCAGGTTTTCTAATCTGATTAATGTTACTTGAAGAACAGTGTTAATACAGACAATTCAGATTGCTGTATTGACAATTCTGGGGAAATCAAAGTTATTCATTTCAGCTGATAACTGTACCCAATTTCTGCATATATGCAAGGCGTGTTCAAAAAATTCATTTAATAAAGCTTAAGTATCATTTTTTCTACTATGTTAAGAGTTTGAAGAATTTTCTGCTAGCACAGAAACTAGTTTGATGCAAATCATTAGCAAATGAATTTTTTTGCATTCCTGCCGTTTTAACATACCTGTTTTTGAGCCACTGGGAGACATGAAATTCTGCTTCAAAGTGAGCAAAACAGCAAATGAATCTTGTAATAGTTTGTAAGATTATATAAAAGCTTGCCATATTGTGTTATCTCTTGCTGTTTCCCACCATGAAATCTAAATTGAAAGGTTGGAAATGCAATAGCACAGTAGGAATTCAGTGTGCACAAGAAGAATACTTTGAAAGCAATTAAAGGTTTTGCTCCAATGTAATTTGCTTTTCATCTTTCTCTCAGCATAGTAAGCTACTTTTCAAAATATACACAGATATAGAACAAACCAATTCACTTCATTTGGAAAAAAAAAAAAACTCTTTACACTCAGATGATTTACATAAAAAAAAATCTCTTTGCACTTCCTTTGTCATTCTTAACTCATACTTATGGAAACTTAAGGAAGAAATATTCCTCACAAACACACATTTTTGGATTTCTGTTAGCGAAAATCAGAAGGTGTGGGTTTGATTCCAGCTTCTGGGCAATGTATTTTTCAAGTTTTCAGAGGGGATGTTACATGGTAAACAGTAAATTATAAGCAATTCAGTGTCACACTCTGATTGTTGAGATCAAACTTATAAAGTCACAATGCTATGAAACTAGATTTGGTTCTAGCACATTCCTCTCATCATTTTTTTTTTTTTTTTTTTTTTGGTAAGAACCAACTTTAAAGTAAGTAGCATTTTTTGTGCTAATATTTGGAATGATATTCACCCATAAGTCAAGAAACTCGGATTCTCAGAATTTAAGAAAAAAAGTTTTTTATTTCTTTTTAAATAACATCTGAAAAGTTGTAATTCCTGTCAAACTACCTGATTAACTAATCTTGAACTTAATATAAATAATGAATTATTTTGTTAAAATTGCCTGTACTTTTTTCTGAACTTTCTGTAGTTTTTCTTTTCATGAGTTTGTGGAAAAAGACTAGACACTTATGTCCGTAAATCTTCTGACTTTTTCTCTATCAGGGCATTCTTTACCTGTTTCTATTTTCATTTTTTCAGCCTTTCCAAGACATTCAGAGTTGCAGCAGGAAAGGAAGCAAACCTTTGAGGTTTTCATCATTTGTTCATATACCTCCTTTTTTTCTGTATATTTCTTTCTTAATATAGAGAGTATTCAGTTTGAATCTTATTATTTAAACATTGTTTTTAGGACTTTTACATTCCAATGCTCTTCATATGTGTAGCAATAAGCTGCAGAAATAAATTGTTTTGTTCTATTTTAGTTTATATTGGTACTTTGTTATGTATTTAAACCATTTTGAGAATTTTTTGGCCGTACCTGATATTACGAGGAATAATGACTTATTTTAAGTCAGTGAAAGAGAAGTCAGTCTAAGAGGGCTAAACATGTTTACACGTACAAATATTTGAGTAAGAAACTCAAAACATTATTCATGTGTTTACATGAATTTTTGTACTGTTTAAATAACATTCTTTTATAATAATGAGGTGCTCAATTGCTTCTCGATCAAATTTGTAACAATTTATAGTAGTAGTGGTGTCCATTTAAGTGCTGTAAAGAACATATAACTTATTTGTATTTGGTAACAAAAATAGAAATAAATAAAAATATATTCTTTTTATTTTATTTTTATTGGATTTTATTATCTTTTTAGTTTTCTTTCTAAATACAATTTTAATGAGATCAATATTTTTTTCAGGCTTTAATAGGAAAATCAGATATTCTTTAGTGGATTCAGGAAGCAATCACTTCAGGATAGATGAGTTAACTGGTATAGTGCACTTAAGCAAAGCTGTTGATCGAGAGGAAGTTGCTATGTATAATCTTACAATTCAAGCCAGTGACCATGGTATTCCTCAAATGTCATCACTTTGTACGCTTTTAGTCATTGTGCAGGACATCAATGACAATCCTCCTGAATTTACTTCAAAATATTACTATGCTATTGTTTCTGAAACTGCACCTATTGGATTTGAAGTGCTTAAGGTAGTTGCAACAAGTAAAGATAGTGGTATCAATGCTGAAATAACATACCATGTTCTGGCTGATCCTAAGTCTCCACCATTTTCCATTCATCCCAAATCAGGTAATTTTTCTGATTGTATTCTGATTCACTTGATGAACCATTTTGTAACTTGCATTCTGAATCTTATTGCAGTTAACTTGTGTCTGTAAATGGTAACTTTATGTAAATGTTTTTAGATACTACTTTCTTTTTATGCTTCACTACACAATATTTAATGTTAATATGATAATTTTTGTGTACTATGTGAAATTGAGTATCAAAATTAATGAGAAGTGAAGTTAATATAAACCCTGTGTATCAATGCAGTCATGGCAAATCCTAGTGATGAAATATCTTTAAAATATAATTAACTTAGTAATACGGAGATAACTAGGATTACACTTATTTAATATTGTTTGTCACTTATTGGGGCTGGCCAGGGCCATAGCTAGCAGGATAGAGGGGACTCAGCCTCCCCCTGCAATGTAAGTGAGCCCTTCAGGAAAATGGATGATGTTGTAAATTCTTTCATTGGTGGTTTATGAAAATGATCTTTGTATTTCATTATAAATGTAAATATTTTACTTTATCTCCATATTGCACTTTTGCCTAAAAACAAAAGCAATCAAAATTAAGATGCTACAGATCAAGCGATGGATAACTCAAAAGACATGTCCTCGATGTGAATCAGTAGAAAGAGCTGGGCCAATAATTTTCTATCACGTGGGCACAGGACTTGTTGGTGTCAAAGATCAGAGAAGAAAAAAATGCCTTCTTTTTTTTTTAGGAGAAACTTAAAATTTGGAAGAATGTTATTTCAAAAAGAGAGAGAGAGAGAGAGAGAGAGAGAGAGAGAGAGAGAGAGACAGAGAGAGAGAGAGAGAGAGAGAGAGAGAGAGAGAGAGAGAGAGAGAGAGAGAGAGAGAGAGAGAGAGAGAGAGAGAGAGAAAAGGCAAAGGTGTAATTGCACTGAAAGCTAAACCACTGTTTGTCACTAGGTAAGGGGACTATGAAATACTAAGCTGCTGTTAAAAACTTTCTCATAGTTAATTACCTACAAAGAAGTGTCTTCAGGAGGTTTTAGCTAAATGTATCCCTCAAGTATATGGAAAATAGTAGTGGAGGGAAATCTTTGTTCGGGGGAGAGACAGAGAGAACATTCAACTTTTCTTGTTCATTACTTTGATGTAAGTAAGAATGGTTTATCTTTATTAATTCTGGATGTCAGATCTGTGCACAATATGAGCTGTTGAGGGAGTTTGAGAGAGGATGTATAATTGGGCTGAGAAATGGCTGTTTGGCCAAGTTGTCGTATCACCAGGGCATTTGGTCGCAGCGCTATGGCAATTGGGTGATATTGGTGCCAATGGATCGAGGAGGGCACAACCCAGTGCCACGTGGTCAGGGGACAGCCGAAGGCAATGATAGAATGTGGGAATCAAGTTATTGTGAGAGGCGTATGAACAGAACCAAATTCGTCGGTCTCAACCACCCATGGCCATGTTTTGTCATCTACAGGAACGGAAGTGGCCATCCGGACCAATGACTTGCAGCAGGTGGACTACATTCAAGGAGGCCACTCCACCGCCTATCACTGACCAGCAAGCAATGCCTGCACCGGTTGCAGTGATGTTGGGCCCGATCAACGTGGGAGAGTGTCCAGTGGCGCCGTGTTGCTTCAGTGATAAGTCATAGTTTGCATTTGGTGCCAAATACCAGTACATACATATCTGGAGACAAGCCAACCAGCGTACAGATTCTGCCTGTACCGTGGAAAGGCACATGGCTCGCACACCAGAAGTGACTGTCTTGGGAGCCATTTCCTACAATAGCCGGACATCTTTGGTAATCCTTCGTACAACCCTCAAGGCTCAATGGTACGTTGATGACATGACCTGTTGTGTTGCCATTCCTATTGCGGCATCACCAAGTAATTTTTCAACAGGGCAATCCCCGACCACCCACAGGGCACCTCTTACACGCCTGTTTTCGTAATGTTGACACCCTTCCATGACTAGATTAATTATCCAACCTCTTACCAATTGAACATGTTTGGGACATAGTGGGACACCACCTACACCCATCCCGAAATGTCAGCAAACTGGCCAGCAATTTAGTCACCACCTGGCATGCTGTTGGTGTTGGTGGTATCTGTGAACTCAGGGCAGTATCTGTGTCTGTATGCGTCTATGCCACGCCATGTAACCACTTTTATCCGAGCCAGAGGTGGCGATACAACATACTGACTTGTTCCACATGCATAGATGCCAACTAGTACGGATTTTCCATAATTTTACGGATTTTTGATTGCTGTTACGGTAGTACGGAAACACCGCTGAAATTACGGAAAATCTCCATTTGATTTAATTTTCTGAGATAGAAAGTAAATTTTCATCAACTTAAAAATTTTTGTTGGTTCTTCAAGTTTTTCTGGGGGAAAAAATTAAATGCTAATTCAGGGCTGCCAGACCTGCGCCAATTGCGCCAGCCCGCGCCAAAACGTTGTTCTTGCGCCATTCTGCTTAAAAAATCGCCATTTCGACGAAATCTGCGCCAATTTTGCGCCAAAAGTTAAAATTTACCGGTCATCGATATTTTAGCGTTATCTTACGACATTCGAAATCGATTCAGCGGTTAATTCGTACGTGAGATTCTTCCGCGGATTCGCGGAGCCCCCTCCGTTTTTTTTTTTTTTTTTTCGTCGAGATCGATGCAAAAGTGAAGAAATTTTCGGGATATTAGTTTGGGGGGGGTCGTATTCCGTCTGGGGACGTTGTTTTGTCTTTTTAAACGTTCGGAAACGGAAGTTTAACGAAGTGCAGATTTTTCCCGTAATCGTATTTTTTCTCTCGCGCTGTTGCTTCTGTTCAGTATTGTTAAATTTAATTTCATTGCATAATTTCAGCTTGAAATTGTAGGCAACGATTTCCGAAAACAGCAGTTAGGCCGCCCGAAAATTTCCCCGTAATCTTCGGCGACGAGATTCTCACGCTGATTCGAGGAATTCAGTCTTTTTTTGTTATCATTTGGACCATGCACGAAATCGATGCATAACTAAACTTAAATTTTGGAATGATTGGTGGCGGGGGGAGGGGGTCGGGTCGTTTTCTCCGTCGTAGGACGGAATTTCGGAATTTCATCCTTCGAAAACGGAAAGTACACGAAGGTAAGATTTTTCTGGTAATCGTAATTTTTTTCTATCGATGTTTCCTCTACCCAGTATTGTTAGATACCATTTTATTCCATAAATATTTGTATTTCAGCTTGAAAATGTTGGATAAATTTCCGAAAACTGAAGGCTTGAAAAACCGTTATTTCAAGCCATGTTTCCGGATTCAGCGATCACAAAAAAATATTCGTGTGGAAGAACCAAGGCTACTGCACTAATTCAGCACATGGCCCATGTTTCTACAAGTAACATTGTATCTGAAGTTTAAAAAAATCCTTTTTCTCTATCTACGGATGGAAGTAATGATGCTCAAGCAAATAAACTGTATCCAATTACAATAACATATTTTGACGAAAAAATAGGGAAAAATTCAACTGTTTTGTTATCATTGGTTGAATCAAGTAATAATACAGGTGAAAGAATATCAACGTTTTGAACAATGTGTTTGTTAAAAAAAAAAAAAAAATCTCATGGAGCAACTGTGTGTCATTTTCCTGTGACAATGCTAAAACACTATGATAGGTCAAGTAAAAGGTGTTGTTTCTCACATAAAGAAGGTTCAGCCTGCAATCATAGTGCAGCGATGTTCATGCCATTTAGTAAATTTAGCTGCACAGAAATCTGCTACTCAACTGAAAGGCTTTAATGTTGAGCAGTTTCTGATACAGTTGTACTTTTTTTGGAGAAAAGTTCAAAGAGGAAACACAATCTAAAACTGAGTCAAGCTGTTTGTGGTACTAAACCAAACAAAATTCTAAAGCATGTCAATACTCGCTGGTTATCACTTTTGGAATCCATTGACAGAATTTTAGAACAGTGGGAGGCTCTAGAACATTATTTCAGTGACAATGAAGAAGCTAATTCACAGTATAAGAACCTTGCAAGTATGATTGGAAATCCTTCATCTAAACTTTATTGTCTTTTTTTTATCTGCTACTCTTCCTTTGTTTACATCTGTTAACGTGTTCTTGAAGCAGGAATCTCCGCTTGTGCCTGTATTAAAAAGAAAACTTCATAGTCTGTTATCTGAATTGCTTGTACGATTTATCAAGCCATCAGCATTTGATGTGACAGCTACATCTCTTGCAGATGTAAATTTTGAAAGAAGGAGAAATCAAAAAGAAAACTGTGATCTCGTAATTGGGTCAAAAGCGAGATCTTATATAGGCACAACTGCGGATATGAGTGAAGACACAGTGGCTGCTTTTTATTCTGAGGTAAGGGAATTTTACAAGGCAGGCTGCAATTACATTTTAAGAAAATTTCCACTTAATGATGAATTTCTGAGTCATGCTGAAATTGCAGATGTAGCATTAAGGCAAAGTGTTTCTTTTGCATCATTCCAATATATGTGTTCCCTGTTTCCAGTTTTGAAACCAGAAGAATTTGACAAGGTGGAATCTGAATTTGCTCACTACCAGTTTGAAAATTTTAACTGTGCTGTTACTTCTGGGAGAATGGATGAAGTGTGGCACAGAATTTCTTTAATGAAAAATGAAAGTGGCCAGTTGAAGTATGAATCATTAAGCAAAATTATGAAAATGATTTTAATAGTCCCTCATAGCAATGCAAGTACAGAAAGAATTTTCAGTAGTGTGAAAAAAAACATGAATGAATTCAGACCTAATTTAAGTGCTCATGTGCTGTCTTCTTTATTAGTAGAAAAAATAAACAGCATTGCACACAGTGAACTATGCTATCAGAAGAAGTTTTCGCAAATTTAACTAAGGAAGGCCAAAAATGGCAACTACAGCCAGTTTATCATAATAATTTGGCCAACATTCCAAGGAATAATTTTTCTTCATGTCTGGAGGTAATTTATTATATTTTCCTGGTAGACAGTATTTTAAATTTTCCCACTAGCAAATTATTTTTATTGTATTATTATTATTATTATTATTATTATTTTGTTAATAGTTCTGACAGATTAAAATTTGTTGCAGTGTTAAATACCCAAATTTGCTGCTGTAGGCTGGATTACTGAAAATTACTGAAAAGAAAAATTGTTACTGAAAATTACTGAAAAATGAACATGTTGGTTACTGAAAACTACTTTTAGAGGTTGGCATCTATGCACATGTGTAGCTGCTTTATCCGAATAAATGACCCAACTGCTCTGAAACTGCCATCATTTCCTTTCCTATACATATACAATGCACATAGCAATTTTCATCTCAATTGATTTCTTCTGGGTGCTCCGTTTTTTTTTTTTTTTTTTTTTTTGCGAAGAATATATAACTGGTACAGGAAAAAATGTGAAGTTAAACTACACAGGAACTAATGCTTATTTGTTGTATTATTTATATATATATATATATATCCATTGATGGACAGCTGAAATTTTAGATTGGATTCCAAGGGACAGGAAAAGACCCAGAAGAAGACCACATGGGAGATGGGTGGATGAAATTTGAAAGTATGCCAGAGTAACATGGAGGAGACTGGCACAAGACAGACTGTTGTGGAAGAAACTTGGGGAGACCTTCGTCCAGCAGTGGTTTGATAATGGTTGACGATGATATATAAATGAAAATTTATTGATTGATGGAGAAAAGTTGGAGATAACAAATATGTGCATTTATCTTGGACAGCAGATATCAAGTGAGGGTCACATTGATGAAGAAATTAATCAGCGTATAAAACTTGCCTGGAGAGCTTTTGGAAGAAACAGCATAATTTTCAAGAGCAATATGCCATTATGTTTTAGAAGAAAAGTGTTTGATCATTGCATCCTTCCAGTGCTTACGTATGGTGCAGAGACGTGGACCTTAACTAAAAGAGACATACAAAGGCTGCAGACAACTCAAAGAAGCATGGAGAGGTGCATACTTGGTGTAACCAGGAGAGATAAGAAGAGGAACTTGTGAATCCGAAAAAGGACAAGAGTGGAAGACATCATGATCAGAGTTAAATCCCTGAAATGGCAATGGGCTGGGCATACTGCCAGAAGGACAGACCATCGATGGACAGCCGAAATTTTAGATTAGATTCCAAGGGACAGGAAAAGACCCAGAAGAAGACCACATGGGAGATGGGTGGATGAAATTCGAAAGTATGCGGGAGTATAACATGGAGGAGACTGGCACAAGACAGACCGTTGTGGAAGAAATTTGGGGAGACCTTCGTCCAGCAGTGGATTGATAATGGTTGACAATGATGATGATGATGATTTATATATATATATTGGCATTGAGCTCAGAGCTTCGGGGTTTTCTGTTTTACCTCACAATCGCCCCTGAATAGATAACATACTACTTGGGTAATGCTGCATTGTTACCCAGTTTGAAATCACATATAATTTTTATTAAATAAAGTGAGAAGATCTGCCAATGTATGCATCAGTGGTGGCAGGCACTTCACCCTAAAATTTATTTTAAAAAAAATATTCGAATGATTTAGCGGATTCTTAAAATAAGTCATTTTTTTTATTTACAAGAATGATTTCTGGAAAATGTGGCTTTCAGACAAAAGCTTTCCCATTTCTAAAAGCAAGCTGGAAGTGTGAGCAACCCATTTCAAATGGCACTAGGAATTGATGAACAGACGACCTTGTAACTGAGTGTAAGCCATATGAAGAGATATTAGCAGCAGTTCCAGATCACTTTACTGTAGGCACCATGAAGAGGGCTGACATAGGAACTTGGGGTTCACTGCATAACGGGGTTGCTATGGCAACCAATGACGTCAATGGTCGAGGTGAAGTGATAGCCCATGTCGCTGGTTGTCACTTCCCCTTGATCAAGTAAACTCACAGTCCCTCCACGCAACGCTATTTTGAGTTTAGATTATTCGCGTTTTGTCCGTTGTGTTTATATAGTAACTACAAGTGTGAAGTACAGTTTCAGTGCTGTTTCTTTAATATTCTCCGTATGTTTTGGATTTGTGCTTTTGTTTAAGAAAATGATACAGTGTGCACATTGTTCCAGACATATAATGTGTGTAACCTCCTCAGATGTACGATGAAGTTAAACACTTGATTTTTTAAAACAGGTTTGCTGTAATTGTAGTATTTAAGAATTCGAAAATTACTGGTTTAATCAATCGGTTTTCAAGTTATATTATGCAATATTATAATATATCATAATTTCTTTTTAATGGAACATATTGAAATAATTTCTGGAGCTATTGAGACACATAAACACCTTACAGTTTGAACTTCATACTGTATCTAACTCATTGCACTTTGAATTTCAGCATCTCCTTCTGTGGGCACAGTCTCCAGTAATCTCAGGCATGTGTCTTACATGCTTATTTCGTGCTCAATTATGTGGCATAGATGTAGGAATAATCCTACGTTTAGAAAGTAGTTATCATCTGAGGATTCATCAGAAAAAATGAATAATATTATTATAAGTGAAAATTTCAAGTAATGATGTTAACACAAGAAACGAGAGTTAATTTTCTTTTAAATTATATTTATTAAATATTACATAGATTGTAGAAAATAATTAGTAAATACAAGTGTGAACAAACACCCTTTAAAATAATTTATAATTTTTTTTCTGACAGGATTGGAAACCATTGTACCACCAGTGATACAAAAATGTTTAAGAAGTTACTATCTATATAATATGTTGATGAAATTAAACTTATTTACTTTAAATAACTAACTTATACTTACCAAAATGGAATGTATATACTTAAATATATATAACTTTTTTTAATTTAGTTATAAAACACTTATCAAGACCATGTGAAGACATCCTGTTTTTCTTACAAGATGCCGCTACAAGTCAGGAAAGTTGACTTGTGCTGCCATTTATTGACAATAAGAGAAAATTTAGCAAAGTGTTTAACATAGTTTCACATGTGATACAACCGGTTCTGGAAGATTTTCTGTTATTGGGCATTTTTTTAAAATTGTGAAACCATTATATCACCTGTGATGCAAGAGAACCAAGGAGGATGAGGATCTATGTATTCTAAGAAGTGCATAAATTGCTTTCTCTATTTCTTACTTTACTCTCAACCACTGTGCCAGCAGAAAGAAGGTTTTTCTGTTTGAAACGAATAAAAAATTACTTAAGGAACACAATTTCACAGCAAAGACAAGCGTCATCATCTAATATCATGATACAAAAAAGAACTCTCCGAACTTGTAGTTAAACAGGTGTCATGACATCATTGAAAAAATGGACGAAAACAGAATCATCTACATTGAAGAACGCTTCCTTGAAAGATAGAAGAATTTACCTTCTCTGTAAGAAAAGATGCATTTTCCCCCATAAATTATCATCTTCACGTGTTTCTCTGATCACAAGATGCCACTGGTATGCAGTAACATCAAATCCTACCCCTTCTGTTCTTTTTTTTTTTTTTTTTTTTCATAAATAAGTATACAGTTTCCAGATGCTGTAAAACAGTAACAGTTGAAGACATGGACCACAACTGTGAACCGTTAGGTAGATGTATTCATAAAGTTTGTGTCCGGCCACTGAGGGAAGTGACGTAGGCGATAGCGTGTGTGTCACATGACTAGTCAGTCAAAATGGCAGCATCTGCAGTGGAGAAGGCATTTTGTGTTCTTGAATTGAGCAAAACGGAATCTGTAACTGTTGTGCTACAGCATTTTCGATCATGATTCGGAAAAGAACCTCCAACCAGAAAATCTATCTACGATTGGAATAAACAATTTGAAACTACGGGCTGTTTGTGCAAACTTAAAATTCCTGAACAACAGCATGTATCGGAAGAAGTCATCGATAGTGTTTGCACGCCATTCACGAAGCCCGGGAAAATCAACTCGGAGGGTGAGTCGTGAAGTGCAGATTTCACAGCCCACTGTCTGGAGAATTTTAAGAAAGAAGCTGAGAATGATTCCATACAAAGTGCAGATGTTGCAAAATCTCACTGACCTTGACAAGACAAAGTGCTTTGAATTTTATGCCGAAATGCAGCACCGTTTTGAAAATGACGATTTTGCCAATCACTTATTTTTCATCGATGAAGCTACATTTCACGTGAGTGGTTAGGTAAACAAGCACAATGTTTGCTTTTGGGGAGTGGAGAATTCCAGATTTACAGTGCAACATGTGCAAGATTCCCCTAAGGTAAATGTGTCCTGTGCTGTGTCCAAAAAGAAAGTGTACGGCCTCTTCTTTTTTCTCAAGAAAAGTGTCACGGGAGGCTCTTTTCTGGATATATTAAGTCTTTGGTTGATGCCACAGTTGCAGGACGACAGTGACAACTTTATTCTCCAATTGGATGGTGCACCACCGCACTGGTTAAGCGATGTGCGAGATTATCTCGATTAACATCTTCCTCACCGATGGATTGGGTGAGCCACAGACTACAACATGCCAATGGCCACCCAGAAGTCCTGACTTAACACCTTGTGACTTTGTCCTGTGGGGGTACGTAAAGGACAAGGTGTTTGCCCCTCCCCTTCCTGTCGATCTAGCGGAGCTGAAACAGCATATCACAGACACTATCACTGCACTTCAATCAGATATCTTAATTCGCATTTGGGCGGAAATGGATTACCGGTTCAATGTGTGTCATGTGACTGAGGGTGTACACATAGAACATCTGTGACTGTCTCTAAAAAAACTTGAAACATTCCCCTACAATTCTGTTACAGGTAACATAAAATATCTTACATTGTTCTTGTTTTATAGTGCGTTGAAACTGTATACTTCTTTATGAATCACCCTGTATTAAGAATATCTATTTCACCTTGAGGTAGATAATTTTTTATGGAGTTGTAAAACTTATGAATTAATTAAAAGCTGTATTTTTTTTATTTGAAGAAGTATGAAAAAAGCTATATAAGAGACATACAGCTACAAATTGCAGAATATTTTCCTACAGAAGCTTGAAGTGAAAGATGGTGGGTATATTCTTGTGTTAACTGGCATCAGTTGTGAAACTATATGCAATGGTCATTAATATCTTTATGCTATTGTTTATCCAGTTTTGATTTTTGCAAGTCTTGATACACATGGTAGCATGCAACATTCTCAAATGGATGTATTGATGATTCTAGAGTTGCTACTTTATGGGCAGTAGGAGTACATGAATTTAAATCTGTAGTCAAGTAAGCTGTGATTCTAATATGGGACAAAGCCTTAAAACTTTCAATGATCTAACAAATTTGCAAACCAGGTTTTGTTGTAGCACAGTAGTCAAAATTATTTATTTTCATCCTGATGTTCTGAACTGAACTTCTTTCACAAGTGCAAGGAGACTACCAACTGTTTATTTCTAGTTGTTGAAATGGAAAACCAGAAATGGTTTCAAGTTATTGCAGTCCTTGCATCTGGAAGCACCCTCATAAATGGCAAGGCAGTTATTAAAAACTCAGTTAAATTTATTTATTTTTTCATTTTCATTTTTGCATTATTAGGCAATGCAAAAATATGTAATGCAGATTTGTTTGTGTCTCAATCTGTTTGATGAAAAGCAAATCAACCTAATAAAAAATAGCTATTTCTTGAACATTGCTCTTTAAGTGTTATTAATGTTGCGTGGTACAAAATGCAAAAACATAATTTGCATGATCATATTTTATCAATTTATTGTATTTGAAAAACATTATTCCATAACAGTTTTATAATAATATCAAATGCTGAAAACGAAATTTAAGTCAAACTTACCCACAAATGAGATTTAAACTAGCACTTCAATGCACATAAATATCTGCACAACTGCGATGGGAATGGTCAAAAATCAGGTAAGGTAGGTCAAAGCACTTTGTCCCTGCTGTGTACTACACTATTGAAATGCTATTTCATTGACACCTAATTCTTGCCATCCCTCTCTCTCTCTCTCTCTCTCTCTCTCTCATATGTTACAGTTATTACATTACTCTAATTAAATAATTACATCATGTTATGTTATTTTTGGTATTAATTTCATGTTTTGGTTATTTTAATTAATTAATGATTTCCAGAATCAAAGCACAGAATATTTTGTATTGAGAAAGCTGTTGGAACACCATTCAGGCATGTTCCGCAAAAAAAAATCTTCATTATTTTGTAGAAAGTGAGAGTTACGTCCCTTACTGTAGCTCTTTTTATTCAATATCACCAACATTACAAAAGAAAATACAAGAGTGATATTAAATTTTGTCTTAGTAACACAGCATTAAACAATTAAACTGACTGAGAATGCTTGAAAGTTGATCATGTTCAACAGTTTAAAACCACTCTGTGGTTTCTACTTATTGCACAGTCTGCATTGCCTGGAATCCTTCAATTATATTCAGATGATATATAGAAATTAATGTGTAATTCTGGCAACATTTTTGTGGATGACTACAAAAGAAATATTAAGTCATGGTGAAATTTATGTGGCATGGGTTTATTTATTTATTTATTAAGTATAAAACAAAATGAGTGTTTGTAGTATTATATTGATTGATATCTCATGTTTGCAATTTTATCATGTCTGTTTCATCTTTAGAAAGTTGTTACTGTAACTTTTCATCTTCAGGTATAGACGATTTTTTTACTTCTGTAATTGAATATTGAGTTATATAAGTATGAAGTTAATTAAGTAATATTCTGATTTTTTCTTTGTGTTAGGAATTATTTCTGTTTCTTCTCATCTTGATTATGAAATGGCACATGGCTACTATGTGACCATACAAGCAGTTGATGGAGGTACCCCGCCACTAAGTGCAGAAGTAGCTGTTAACATTACCATTACAGATGCTAATGACAATGCCCCTGAGTTTTCATTAAGTACTTACACTGCTGTAATTAGAGAAGATGCAATTGTTGCAGATAAAATTATACAGGTAATAAAATACTCTTTCAAATTTTGGTTGGTGGATTTTTGTTTTAATTTTAAATTTGGTTCATTGTGTTTATTGAATTTATTATATGTAATGATCATATATTTCTTAAAATTTCAGAATGCGAGAGCAACTGAGTCCATTAGTAAGGATTTCAAATTATTTTTCTTTTGTTACTGCTATTATTGTCATTATTTATTTTCTCTGCCAGACCAAGTTAGCAAAAGGTAAAGTTGTTCAACACACTCCTGGAAATCCAGGAATTTTTGAATGATTTGGCACATCTGCAAATTGACTGCCTTTTGGATTGAGTTAAGCACTTCTTGTGGCAGTTTCTGTGATGTTTCCATCTCTAAATTGACTATGGTGCCTTTCACCATCAAGTCCACAAGTAAAATCCCATATATATTCCAAAAGATGGTTGGTTGCCATGACTTCATCCACAGAAGCATTAGCCTCACCAGGATTTTTTAATTTTTTGCAGGAGGAAGATTAAATAACATTTTTTTAACTTTGTACGAAAGCACTTATCTGTGTCTCAGCAGTTTTATTGAAAAAAAAAAAACCACTTCATTTTTAAAATAAAATAAAAAGTAGATTAAAAATGAATGATTTTTTTCTTTTTCACACATTTTTCTGAAAATAAAAACTTCACTTGTCTCAGGCCCCAATTTATTGATGGCCTTTTCAATAAAATTGTCTCTCATGTTATTCACCTTCTTTCTGTGAATAGTTAGCATGCAAGAATGAATAAGATGATCTTCTGACATTGAAGAGCCTTTCTTGCTCCTCAAAGTGCTCATATACCTTTCAGTTGTACAGATTGTTGGAGGTAGTAAAAGGAATATGATTAGAGCCTCTAATGTGGCAGGAAAAAAATGCTGTGATGAATTAACTCACAAATGGATAAAACATATAGCTCTACACTCAGTTTCCTCCTTTTCAGAACTTGAACCATAAATTAGCTTCAAGAATTTTCATTTTTAGTAAAAATACAACTTTTCCAAATTCTACACACCAATTGCCCCTAGCTGAATGAACTCCTTGCCAATGCCCATGCATAGAAGACTGTCTATTGAATTTTTTTTTTTTTTTTTTTGTGATAACTCCTGATTATGACATTGCCTTTTGATTTTGAGGTTGTAATGGTTGAACAAAGTCTCGTCTACTCTGGTTTTGCATGACAGAAATACATTCCTTTTTACCTAATTGTGCTCAAAGTTCCATACAGAAAACTTTTCAGGATTCTGTGACCATCTGCCATGCAGAAAAGCTGTAGCAAATATCTCTAATCACTCACATCATCAATAGTTTTCCAGTGTCAACTTCATTGAACAATTCACATGTGATTTGTGATGAAGGGGTTCCTTAATCAGAACATCAATCCTGCTCTTGATGTTAACAATTTCGTTGCCATACATATTTTCCAGATGTGTATGAATTTCGATCAAACTCTGTTCTTCTTAGTAAGTAATTCAACTTCCACTCTCTGCATCATGTGTTCATTCATCATATGTGCCATTTTGCATTGCCTGTGTGTAATACTGCAGTGACTGATCTCAGTGTCACTCGCTATAGTGGAAGTAGGAGCTACTAGTTCACACTCTGTGGTATGCTAAGCTTTCTGCCACTGTCAGAGATGCCAACCACTCTGGAGTCTGTTCGGTATCTCTATGAAAATACAGAAGTATGGATCAGCAATAAAAAAATACATTTTTTTTTGTAGTTTTTTTTTCTTTCAGATAAATGCTTGTGTTTGTGTGTGTGTGTTTCTATGTAATTGTACGAATTTTGCTTATCACTGAAGTTGGGGCATAGTCTCAGTTTTTATTTCTGACAGCTGGTGTCATGAAAGCCACGCTTAGGTGCTAAAGCCTTAAAATAACTGCTTGCGATTTATTTGTTAAGTGATCCATCCCTTTAATAAAGAATGGATCTGCTTAGGGTGGAACTGCAACCACGCATCTCTTTTTAATTCGTGCTCTCTGCTTATAATAATGATGGATGACTTAATTTCTAAAAGAAAGGGAATAAGAAATCGGAAGTTCTTACCAGAATGTAGTTAAAAATGGCCATGTTTGAAAAAAGAAAAACAGCTTGTAGTACACTGTGCATTGTTTGTAGCAGTGATTTTTCAGTAGCGCATGGCAGTCATGATGATTGTCATCAATATATTGCTGTGCTGAAGTATCAGAAACTTGCTGCTGGATTTGAAAACTCAAGTACAGTTAATTCTTTCTTTAAAGTTGATGATTCTGAACCATAACGAAGGCTGAAACACTGTTTGCTAATTTCCTTATTGAGCATAACATTCTAATAACATGTAGTGACTATGCAGGACCATTATTTCGTCATATGTTCCAGGACTCTAGAATTGCAGGAAAGTAGCCTTTTTTATGCCAAAGTGGTCCATGTGCTGTTTGTACAGATGACTTGCTTGTAAAGGTGATGTTTTTAGTGCTAGTAATTCCTCACAGTAATGCAGAAAGTGAACATATATTCAGCATTGTGAGAAAGATGAGAAAGAACAAGTCGTCCAAAACTTTCTGGCAAGGTTCTATCAGATTTGCTGGTGGGGAAAAAACTAGAATGATTTCTGCAGAAGAATTGTGTTATAAACAAGATTTTTCAAAAGATTTGATAAAAGAGCTATGATCAGCTACTCCTGCTTGCTTCCCTTGAGAAGGACTCAAATTTATTAACAACACAAGTTCATTTCTTTTCTCACTAGCTGTTTGATTTTTCTGCAAAGCGAGTTAATTACAATGCAATATAAAAATTTTATATTTTTCAGTTATGTGCCAGGAATTTGTTTATGTGAACTGTATTTTCAAAATTGAAATTTATGAGCAGAAATATTTAACTGAACAAAAATGCCTGTTTATGAGGTATGTTAAAATGTTGAAATTTTATATTTACTAATTTCAAACAATTTATACATTAAATTAAAAATACAGTGTTGTATTTTAATTAAGTTGTATGTATTTTTTTTTTGATTATTTCATACTTTTGTAAATGCGTAAAATATCAGGCACGTTAGTACTCCTGAAGTTTTGCTCAAAACTCCTGATATGGAGTCTGTAGGGTTGGCGTCTCTGCATACTTGGTTTGAAATAAATAAACGAAGCATAGCCTTTGTGCCTTCCCTAGTAGTTAATTTAAGACCTTTTGCATGAGTTTGACTGAAACTAGGAGGGGGAGATGTTAAAACTTGTTTAAAAATAATAACTATAGTGATTATTTCTTATCTTACTAAATGGGATCTTAGAGAGAGAACTTTTCTTTTTCTGAGTTAGTAGCTTTTACTTAGGGAATTTCTTATTTTTGTGAATGAGAATCTTGTTTCAAGGTTACTACACTTTGGAGAACTTTCATGTGAAAATAATCCCAAAATATTTTATTGCATTGTCCTTCAACTGTACCGATAAGTGCACACCTAATGATTTAATTATCTGCAATTACTTCTCATTTTCATGGAGCAGGAAGGTGGTAGAGCACAGTTTCACAGTAGTGGGCCAGCATTTTGAATATGACTTACTTGTAAACACACATCAACAAATTTACCTCTAATAACTGATTTCACACCATTAATTCATAGTATTCTAGTTCTGTGTCCTCATACCTGTGAAATAGTCACCCTTATTTGTATGTTGTGTGCATTTTCTTATTCCTTATGATGATTTATGAAATGGTAGAATGAAATTCACTTGGTTACAATGTATTGAAAAAATGTTAAATGTATTGATTTTTAATTTTTTTGCAATTAATTTCACCTAGGTAATTGCTACAGATGCAGACAGTTCACCTAATGCACAGCTGACTTACTCCATTTTAAATGGTGACAGATTTGGGGAATTTATTATTGATGAAGAACTGGGATATATATCTGTTGCTTCTAATTTAGACAGAGAAAAGGTAACACTATTTAAGTAATATTCTTCGTTTGTATTATTCCTTATCATTTTATGTTAAATATTGAAGCAGTTTAGACTTAAGTGGTAAATAATACAGGTGCAGGAAGAAACTGTAATATACAACAGCTGTTCCATAAAAACTGAGAGTAAATTCACACAAAATGAAGAAATATAGGTACAGCAAAATATATGTTATTTTTTTCTGATGATATGCAATGGTCCCATCATTCAGTCCACTTTTAAAAGCATGTGGTGAAGGCATTTTGTGGAAGCTGCTTTAGTAGCCCCTTGTACAGCTTGAATAATGTCAGCATCTGTGTTAAATGTTGTGCCACAGAACTTCTCCATTGTTGGAAACAACCAGAAATTGCACGGGGCTAGGTTAGGAATGTAGGCATGTTGTGGCATGATTTCAATACTGCATTTCATAAGAAAATGTTGAATACAAGCAGCCACATGTGGGCGGGTGTTATCATGGTGTTGGATCCATTTGGCCACCAGTTCTGGTCGCTTAATCGATATGTGCCATCGCAGACGCTTCAAGACTGAACTGTAATACTCAGCATTGACAGTAGCTTGTGGAGGAATGGTATGCTGGTAGACTACACCTTTATAACCAAAGAAAATTATCATTATCACTTTCCAAGCTGATTTGGTTTGGCGGTCTTTTTTCAGAGGAGGTAAGCCTGTGTGTTTCCAGACAATTGTTGTACACTTCGTGAGAGGGTCGAAATAGTGGACCCATGTTTTATCGGCGGTTATTACTGTGTTTAGAATGTTTGGATCCTTTGAAAACATTTGTTTTCACTCGTGACACACCTAAACTCTAGCTAACAATTGTTCTCTCATCAGGTGATGAGGTATCCATCCGAAACATACACTATCCAGCAGTAATCTGTCATATAGAATGCTGAATGCTAACATTTTTTAAATATTAGTTAATGCCGCTATGTCTTCACACATAATTCATCAATCTTCTTGCAAGATTACCCAAACAATACGCTCTGTAACAACACTTTTAGGTCGATCAGGCCTAGGAACGAGTTCTGCTGACAAATGCCCTTTTTTTAAATCTTGGTGCCATCTCAAAAACGTTAACTCACCCTAACATTTATCTTTGTAAGCATTTTTAATTAAATCAAATGTTTTTGGAGCCGTTTTACCCGAACGATAGCAAAATTTTATTGCACAACACATTTCACTTCTTAACTCTGAAACACTCATCTCCATAGCTGTATGGCGAAATGCAGACATACCTTAAACAACTGCGCAATAACAAAACCAGAATTGTCTGCTACGGCTAATAACTGCTGCCAAAGACACTTCTTTAATTCAGTTAGTCGTCTGTGCGGTTATTTTTCCCCTTTGCACTGTTGCCAACTCAAAAAATATTACTCTGAGTTTTTATGGAACGGCCTTTGTAAATACAATAAGGGAACAACTATTCATGACGGTTTAGCACAAATTTTCTCTATCTTGTGTTGCTTGATGCATGATCATCTGCATTTTGCAGTTACTGTGTCTATTACTAGTAAACAATTTCACATCATTAGTCTACAGCGGTCTAGATCTATTGCCTGCTACTTAAGAAAGTAACATCCAGTGACAGCATTTTTCAAGTACCATCATACAGTTCTAAGTGAAACCTTTGTTTTC
Source organism: Macrothele yani (assembly GCA_039090855.1). NCBI lineage: Eukaryota > Metazoa > Arthropoda > Arachnida > Araneae > Macrothelidae > Macrothele > Macrothele yani. The sequence goes on along the minus strand of CM077027.1, from coordinate 152,675,164 downwards.
TCATTTTCTTGAGTTCAAATGATTTCATGAAAAGTATTCTCCAGAGCTCTTAATGCACAAGTAAGTGGTATAATATATTACATATACTCACAACAAAAATAACTTATGGTCAATTAATATTGGTAGCAAAAGAACATTAATGTAGCAGAAATGTTCAGTGTTTATGATATATTCCCCTGTATGTCTAGGTACACCTATTATGGAAATTTTAGATAAAATATTCTTGTGTCGTTTATGAATTAGTTTGTTAGTTTTTATATCAAAACTTCATAGATTACTCAAATAAATTGCTCAAATTTATTGGAAATATGTTACTACCAATGCATTAAATCATATGTTCAAATAGTGAACTTTTTAAAAAAAGTAAATAAAATATAAATAAAAAACAGAATGCAAGAACTCGTATAAAATAATGTTATTGCAGAAATGGCTGCAGATCTTTGCTGTGATAGTTATTGAACATTGATTAATAATTTTAAAAAGTAATGAAACTATGTTGCAAAACACTTCCTGCTTGAGTTACCTATCTGTTCTCTCACTTTTCTGATATAAACAGCATGGCAAATTGAAGTTAGGTGTTAAGTAAGTGGAACATAAGTTTTTAGTGAAGCAAATGTGCACTGGATAGGTACATTTCTGAACGTATTACTCAATTATTTGGATAACTTTAAGCCATGAGGTCATTGCCTAAGCTGAGTAGATTGATGCATTGTTCGAGCCCCCTCCCCACCAAAGTTAGACTACTATGTAACTTATATATACAGGGTGTCTGAGAATTATTGGACACATTACAAAATTATATAAAACAAAACATTAAACAGATAGAAAGAAACTGACTGTACTAACTTACAATGTAACTACACAAGTTAATACATTTCGATGTGAGATCCCTTGGTTGCTCGTAGTATGTCCAAGCGATACTCGATTTCATACCATGTATTGGCAAGCATCTGAGGAGTTGTGGAATTAATAGCAGCTGTGATACGCTGCTTCAGTTCCTGCAAATCAGTACAAGGCATCTGATAGACACTATCTTTCACATAACCCCACATGAAATAATCCAATGGAGTTAGATCTGGAGAGCGAGGAGGCCACTGAATGGTACCACCATACCCAATCCATCTGTTGGGGGAAATGCTCATTTAGGCACTTACGTACACACATTGACCAATGCAGAGGCACGCCGTCTTGTTGGAAAATGACGTCATATCTTTTGATCTGGGGATAGCGAAATTTTTTAGCATATCCAATTAAATGTCACCATTTATGTTAGTAATATGTGATATAGAAAAACAGACAATGCTCATAGTTTTTTTTTGTACATAATTTTGTAATGTTTCCAATAATTCTCGGACGCCCTGTATATATGTATAGATACTACTACGTTCAAAAAGTTCCATAACTTTTTGAATATTTGCCAAATGTCAGTGAATTACGTCATTCCCCGCTAAGCAAGTGAAGATCATCATGTGACTAACCAACCAGAACCGGTTTGATCCAGATCCAACACGTACAGCATATGTGCGTAGTTCGTAATTACAGGCATTCGAGGCTCTCCGTCGTGAGGACAACGATGTCGAATTTTGAACTGGGTTCAAGTGTAAAATTTTGTGTTCTGTTCGGAAAATCTTTTGCTCAGACATTTCAAATGATTAAGTCAGTGTACAGTGAGAGTGCAATGAATCGAACTAGAGTTTATGAGCGACAACAACGATTCAGAAACGGACGACAGAGTATCGAGGATGATGAGAGGTCAGGACGACCTTCAACATCCACAACAGATGAACAAATCACCATTGTCAAAGAAATTGTGAAAAATGACCGTCGAAAAACTGCTGCAGCGATTGCAGAAGTTGCCAGCATCGCAGTTGGAAGTTGCCATGCCATTTTAACAGAGAAACTGGGCATGCATCACATGTGCCAACAAATTGTTCCCAAAAACCTGACAAGAAAAAATGGATGAGCGCATGCAAGTTTGCTGGGATAACATCCATACAGTGGATTCAGATCCCGATCTCTTGAATCGATTGATCACTGGCGATGAGACTTGGGGCTTTCTGTATGACCCCCAATCCAACCGACAGTCAAAAGTGTAGAAATCACTGCCGTCACCACGACCTAAAACGTTCAAGGCTGTCTGCTCCAAAGGAAAGGTCTTGTTAACAGTTTTCTTCGATTGCAAGGGTGCCGTACACAAGGAATTCCTTCAACATGGTCCTACAGTCACTGAAGAAGAATATGTCAACATCCTAAAACGTCTCCGAGAATCAATTAGATGCCAGCGACCTGATCTTTAGAAGAACAACTCTTCGGTGCTCCATCACGATAATGCGCCTGCTCACAGATCCCTCCTGGTGTCCGATTACCTGTCCAAATATCACATTCCCATTCTTCCACAACCAGCTTATTCCCCTAATCTTGCCCCCTTATGACTTTTTCCTTTTTCCCTGGGTGAAGAATTTGCTTGAAGGGCGATGCTTCTCAAGTTCCGAAGAAGTGCAACGAGCTGCGACAGAGGCACTGGAGGATGTGGCAAAAGAAGGCTTGCAATCTGCATTTAAATCTTTGTATGAGCGCTGACAAAAATGCAAAGCTGCACAGGGTAACTACTTCGAAGGAAACACCGCATAAACAGGTATTATCTGTACTCATTCTTTTTTAATATAAAAAGTTCCGGAACTTTTTGAACGTACTTATATATATATATATCAGGGCTTAAAAAATACCATGCTCAAGATGCCCGGGACATGTAAACTGTTGACCTGGGCAGGTAAAAAAAATTATCTAATTGCTGGGCTGCACAACTGCACTCAAAAAAAAAAAAAAAAAAAAAAAAAAAGTAAGCATGCTGAATGTGCTACCATAATAAAAATGAGTCACCTGGCATTTTTTATTTCACTGCAAACCAAGGATTTTATATCACTGTTGCAGTCAGGGGTATATCACTTTTAGAACTGTCTTATGATCTACATACAAACATTGGGAAAATACGATGTTCTGTTCCAAATGTTATTTTCACTTGGCGACAGGAGTACTAAGTTGCTAAAAACGTTAATTGTACTTTTTAACCTTTTTGATTTTTTGCTTCAAAAGATAAGATTTTTCTGTGCATCCTACTTTTACTACTTGGACAGGTAAATTTTTCTGCACGTGGTCAGCTGGGCATGTAACATTTTAGATATTTTTCAAATCCTGTATGTTCTTTTTCTCACTTTTGCTTTTTATCTTTGAGTTTTTTCAGCTATCAGCTGTGTTATTGGTTATAAAAATTGACAACTCAATGACAACATGATTTTTTTATTTTAAACTATGCTTTTTTCTCTCTAAATGTTTCTATCACAGGTTTCAAATTATGTTTTGGAAATTCATTGTGAAGATAGTGGATCTCCACGCCTTTCATCTACAGCTTTAGTAAATATTGAAATATCAGATGTGAATGATAATCCACCATTATTTTCAGAAGAAAACTACACTGCCATAGTTCAAGTAAGTCCTTAGTACTGGTCATGTAATTTCCCAGAATGCAAAGTAGCTTTCATGTGCTGTTTGTTCTTCCAAACTGTTGTGCTATAAAATAACATGTTTTCAAAACTCAAAAAAAAAAAAAAAAAAAAAACTGTAGTTGCTCCTTTCCTCAGGTTTAGAAATTATTTGGGTTTAGATGTTGTTGTTGTTGTAATTAATATTTGGTTTAGATGTTTCAAAATTTTTGTTGTTGTTGTTGTTGTTTTTTGTGCAAATGTATATAAAAAAACTGAGTGCTCAAATATATAAAATAATATTTCTGATATTCTGGAATTTAGAATAAGAAAATGCAGAGAGAGTGAGTGAGTGAGTGAGTGTATGTATGTATGTATGTATGTATGTATGTATGTATGTATGTATGTCCAACAAGATGAAAATCCTTATGTTGCCTACCATTAACTTGTTTGCCTCCAATTGCAGTGCGGCTTTATATCATATAATAATGATGCATATCTACCTCATAATTATCATCATCATCATCATTGTCAACCATTATCAATCCACTGCTGGACGAAGGTCTCCCCAAGTTTCCTCATAATTATATGATGTAAGAAATATAATGGGTGATAAAATATGAGAGCCACGCCAGGACGGCATCCAGTAAAACCTAACTAACATAATTTAGTACACATTATGTACATAAATATAACTCTTCCATTGCTATGCTTTATGATACATTAATATTAAATGTAAATTAGATGTAGCCATTAAACTGAATGTCCAGCTTGATTGTAGTCCTCGAACGTTCTGTATGTTTGTATTAGCATCTGTCACAAGAAAGAGAGGAGATGAGCTCGTGACATCATCCAGTGTTAGTGTCTTTCATGAGAGGGAGATAAGATGAGCTCATGTGCCAAGAAGGGTGGCCACAAGCCTTTGTTAACGGCGGGTTTTAAATTAAGCAGTGGTTCACAAATTAGCCAATGAAAGACTTTAAAAGAAAATGCACAAAAAAAAAGTAGATTGTATAGGGTGTTCAATTTTTCTCTGCTGCAATAATTGACAAATTTGTTGCATTTTGTGCAATAAAACAGGTGCAAGTCTACAGTTTTTTTTTTTTTTTTTATTCTTGAATTTTCTTTCCACAGCAAGTTTTTTCTTCTCTCCCCCTTCCAAAGAATGAAAGTTGCATAGAGCATGCTGATAGCTCTCCACAAAACTGTATTTCATGGAACATAATTTAGAAGCTTGCATCATCTCACTTCAGAATGATAGAAATGTCAAAATATTTCTATGACTCTGATTGTTTATTGCAGTTACTTCAGTGACAGTGCAGTGCCATATCTTTTCAAAATCTTGTAATGGGGACATTCATTCTTGTCAAGTGGTATCCCACATTCATTCAAGTAATGCAACATGGGTGTAAATGAGATATAGCCCTAACCTTCAGGCACCATAAAGAAACAAATGAGTAGTTTTTTTTTTTTTTTTTTTTTGCTTTTTGTGAGTAGTTATAACCCTGATTATAACTACTCACAAAAATATAAGGCCAGATTCATGTATGAAAAAATAAAACTGTAAAAATATTACAGATTAAAATTTTTACATTAAAATAGATGAAAGTTAAACACAAAAAGCTCTCAGACCTAACATTTGGAGGTTAATGTATGGTTTTCAACTGGGGAAAATGATTGGCTACTATTTTTTTCTTTCTGCTTATTATGTGACTTTAGTATTCAATACTGGCTGGCTGAGTTAATAAAAATGTAAATCATTTAAATCCAAATGAGTGTACATTTGCATCATTTTTTTTAATACCTGTGAAAGTGCCATTTGTTATGAGATATGTTTTATGAAGTTTGATCTACTTCATCAGCATCCCAACTTTTTATCGCTTTCCTTATGTAATTAAAAAAATATATTTGCATATACTTCAGCATGCATTAATGGCATGATGTGTGTTGTTTTCTTTTTTGAAAATTTGAAGAGTGCGTTGTATATACTTCTGTGAAAGATATCTATATGTTACTCCCATCAAGTGTTTCTATTACGTGGTATATTGGTTTTAATGTTGTGACATGAACTGTCATAAATTATTCTGTTCATCACATTGAAGAGTGAGTTATGTGCAAAAACAGTTTCCAGATAGAAACATATATGTATACTATTATTCACATCAAATTAGTTAGAATGGCCTGCATTCTTATGAGGAGAGAAACTAGAAGCAGCAGATTTTGTCTCATCAGATGGAAACAGTTATTCAAAGGATTTTGTGTACTGCATTGTTGCTCAGACAAGTATGAACTATTTATCTTATTGTATTAAAGCTGATCTCTGAGTTCAATATGGTGAAATTATAGCTTACACATTACTGAGCTAAAGATTTGTGAATTTTGCAGGAAGTTAATCAAACTCTTTTCATAATGCTGAACCTAACTTTTGATGGGAGCATGACTGTTTTCATGGTAGTATTCAAAATTCCTTGAAACACGAAAACATTGTTTTATTTGAAAAGAAGCTTCAAAGATTTTTTTTTTTTTGAAGGTACAGTGAGTTATCCTGCCTTATATGTTTCCTTACCTGGTCATGCTGTTGATGTTGTAATTTAGATGTGTATAGCACAGTACCATTCATATTTGTGTGTTATTGTTGTTAATGTACTGTATGTTATCATCTCTTTCTTAATTTGCACCTTTTTTCCTAAATGCATCTTTTTCTATTTGCACTCATGTAAAAGATTGTCACACGTTTATTTTGCACATGCCCTCTAGTTTCAAATCTCTAATTAATATAAAATGGATGTCAGAGCAGTTTATTCCTTCTGTAATAGGCTAATATTGCATAAATATCTGTAAATCAAGACCAATCTGTCAGGCATGCATATTCAAATGAACTCATATCTGCTCAGTCAAAGTCAGTCTCATATCTTAGATGCTTCTGAAGTGAATTGTATTCTTTGAAACATGCAGATCTTGCAGGAAAGTCTTATTTTTCAGGTATCACCTTTCTGTACAGTGCCTATCATAGAAAAAAGAACTTATTAGTTTCATGTATTAACTGTTTCAATAGGCTTTAATGTGGAATTAGTACTATTTTTACAAGAAACTAATATGTGCAAAGCTTAAGACTTCTGCCATATTAAAATTGACCCACATCATACAAACTCTAATATCAGTTAAACAACAAACAGATAATGTCTTCTCCCCATCATCCCCTTCTTTATTTTTGTGATTCTCCAAAATTCACATCATAGTTGATATCTCCAAGATCTTAGTGTAAGAGCTTAAATGTGCAACTTTCTGTTTATTTATATGTATTCCATTAATCAGTAGCTTTGCACCCAAATATAGTGCAAATTGCTTTCTAAATTTTACTGCTATGATTGCCACAAATCTGTAATTCTTTTAAAGAGACTTAATATTTCCTATCACTAGACCACAGAAATGAAGGCAATTAAAAGTCAGAATAGGTGATAAAATGTCTTTCAAAAAATCTGTGCAAAGAAAAATTTATCAGATAAGTAGTATGTACAAAATGTATACTGTGATTTATGAACAATGACTAAATATTTAAGTACTCATTTTCTGGACTGAACATTGTTACAAAATTCGGTCTATTGCTGTCAAAGACTAAACTACTAAAAAAATAGACTGTAACTTAGAATGGATTTTAGCATTTGAAAAGATGTCAGCCTCAGCAATTGTGATAGAGGCGTAGTTAAAATATACTGATATTTAAGGATCAGCATCAACAAAAATATATTTGTCACCACTAGATATCTTTTAATGTTTTTATATTGTTATTAATATTTTTTTCAAGTCAGCATTAGCCAAGATAGCTGAAATGACATGTGTACTCTATTTTTTTTTCTCTGAGTTTCAGTATGTCCCTTATTTTAAGGACAGCATTTTACATCTCTCACTACATCACTGAATACATATAGAGCACACCTTCCCACTATAACTAATTTACATTTTAATTTCCAAAAAAAAAAACCTGTTGACCATAACTAATAAAAAAATTAATCTTCAGGTCCCATCAAATTCAAATTAGTTACTACATGGATGGCAATCATGGCTCTCTTGTGCCATGTAAGTAATATGTCATAAAAAGCATGTGATCATCATCATTTAAATTGTGAGGAAGTGTGTGCAATTTTGTAGTTTTATCTCTTTTGGACTCACTGATCACCATACCTAAGGCCAGAAAAATATCCACATTTTAACCTTCCTAGCATGATACGTAAGAACTAAAGGTATTTCATGCTAATTGTAGGTAAGAAGATTAAAGATGCTGTCAAAGCACGGTAACATTTTTTGGAGACCAAAGCACACACACCACATCCCTAAATTATATTTTAAAAAACATCTTTATTTACAAGTTAAAAACATGGTAGATAAAAGCTCTGGCAAGCACTTTCGCGACCACTATGGCCGCATCATCAGGCCGATGAGTGAAACCAAATTCGAAAGACACAAGGTTAAATAGTGACAGATAGGAGCACAAGTAATACACATTATGTAAATGAAACACATAAGTCATTGCCATTCACTATAAATTGTTAAAAGTCTTTGTAATTATTCAGCTTCTTCCTCCCGTGAATATTGTAAAACCAGGTTTCTACAGGCAGTGAATATATACAGGTACGCCTTCATTACAGCATTTTGGTCCAAGTTTTATGATATATAGACTCTCAGTAAAGAACATAGAGTGTTTATTAGAAGCTGTCAATAGTAAGCTCGCATTGTTCCAGTCAGTTCTTAAGTCTTCTTCATTAACAGTTTTTGACAATGTCGAGGTAGCAGATTTCTTACGGATCACATATGTGTTCAGCCTAGCAAATACCCAGGCTTCGAAAGAACGAACCCACATAACAAAGATCTGCCGATTGTCCGTTTCTGTCCATTAGAGGGATATTACACACCCCATAGCGGGAAATAGTTGGAACTATGTCTCTATCACGTCTAATTACCGAAGGTTTTGGGTTTTAACACCAAATCCAATAGAGTATTTTTTACAGGTGTTTTTTAATAAAGAGACCACAAGTGAAACTTCAGAGAATCGTAATTGTTGTAGTGTATGCTCCTTGTGATTCTGAATCTTCTGATAAGAAGGAAGATTTCTGGAATGAGCTAAAAGCTGTTTTGAGGCAGTTTGGTGCTAAAGAAAAAGTTATAATAGCAAGGGATTTCAATGCTAGAGTAGGTGTGCAGAATGCAATTTCTGACAATGTTCTGGGTAAGTTTAATGATCCTTGTGTGAATGATAATGGTGAAAGATTAATTGAACTCTGCATTGAGAATCGTTTGTGTGTATCTAATACATTTTTCAACCACAAGTATATCCACACATATACTTTGGAAAATCGTACTCTTGGTCAAAAGAGTGTGATAGATTTTGTTGTCTACGATCAGCATCTCAAACGCTTAGTTGTTGACACCCGTGTGATGAGAGGTGCAGATGTTGGTTCTGATCATTACTTGGTAGTGTCACGAGTGAAACTTAATGTTGGTTGGAGGAAACGGAATAGGAAGAGACCCAGGATAGAAAAAAAAGGTTGATAGGCTCCTTGAAGATCATCAGCATTATTCTGACTTACTCAGAGAATGACTGAAGGAGCTGAAGTCTGGTGAGAGTTATGTAGAAAAGAAGTGGGAATGTTTTAAGAACTGTGTTGTTACTGCTGCTAAAGAGGTCTATGGCACCACAATAGTGGGTAACAATAGATGTGATGCTTGGTGGAATACTGAGATCGAAGAGGCAGTAAAGAGAAAGAAGCTGCTAAGCTGGTTCGCCACAGTAAGGCAAAAGATAGGAAGGAGAAGGTGGAAAGGCATGAACTGGCTTTTGGAAAGATAGGAAGTCTTTCTGGAAGTACATGAGACTCATGAAAAATAGGGGAAACAAAGTTGTAAGTTGTGTGAAGAATGACATCGGGGAATAGATATGGGATCCCAATGAGTTCAGTGAATATTTCTGTGAGTTATTAGATCAGGAAAGCAAAGATGATTCTGAGACAGATGCAGATGATGTCACAGTGAGGGATGGAAGCACAGGAGGGATCTCAAGAGAAGAAGTGTGGAAAGCTATAAAATCCCTTCAGAATGGTAAGGCTCCGGGAGTTGATGGCATAACCGCCGAGATGTTGAAATATGGTGGTGACTCTATCTGTAATTGACTGGTTAACTGAAATTTACCAGTTGTGCTGATAGTTAGGAATGGTCCCCTGGGATTGGAAGGATGCTATTATTGTTCTCTTGTATAAGGGAAAAGGTGATCAGATTGAATGCAAGAACTATCGTGGTATTAGCCTACTGAGTGTGCCAGGGAAAGTGTTTGGTAAGGTTGTTATCGAAAAAGTATGGAGTCTTACATCAGAAAAAGTGTGGGATGTTCAGAGTGGTTTTATGTCTGGTAAAGGCTGCCCTAACCAGATTTTTGTATTATCAACAGTCAGATATTGAAAAATATCTGACTGTTGGTAAGAAAGTTTTTGCTGCCTTCATAGATTTAGAGAAAGCTTACGACCGAGTAAATAGGACACTTGGACACTTTTGTGGAAGGTATTGAATGAATATGGTGTTACTGGGAATCTACTTAGTAATGTAAAAGCCATGTATGCTGGTAGTAGAGCTTGTGTACGAGTGAATGGTGTTTTAATAAAATGGTTTTCTATTGGTGCAGGAGTTTGACAAGGTTGTGTAATGTCACCCTGGCTGTTTAATATATTTATGGACGCGTGCATGTGCGATCTGTCTAGTAACGTGTTGCACCACCTTTCGCCCTGATGATAGCGACGATTCGTCTCGGCATGTACTCGACAAGACACCGGAAGCGTTGGGAAGCCATCCGGATCCATGAAACCTGAACAAGCTCCCACAGTTCACGAAGATTTGATGAATGGGGTCAGAGCCTTGAACACCTCTCTCGATGGCATCCCAGATGTTCTCGATGGGATTGAGGTCAGGTGACCTAGCTGGCCAAGAAAGCAAGGTCATGTCAGTGGAGTGTTCATCCAACCATTCGGATACAATTCGGCAGCAAATGGTCGTTCAGGATATCTCGATAACGTTGACCTATGAGGGACGATGTCACACGTACCAGGGGTCTCATTTCAGTCCACGTAAACAGTCCCCAGACGAGAATGTCACCTCTACCAGCTTGAAGAGTACCCTGCTGGCAAGAAGGATCCATCGCTTCATGTGGTTTGTGCCGTACTCATATCCTGCCATCCGCATGTACCAACGTAAATCTCGACTCATCAGTCCAGGCAACATTTTTCCACATGTCTAGGGTCCAGTGGCGATGTTCCCACGCCCATGCTAATCTTTGCAGCCTGTGATGTGTGGTCAGCAGCAGTACCCTCGTGGGACAATGGCTTCTGTACCCCATAGCGAGGAGATGGTTCTGGATGGTGTGGCTGCTCACACGTTTTTGTGCACCAGCGTTAAATTGCTGAGTAATTTCTTGCACTGTGGCCCGTATATCCGCTGTTACAATGCAAGCTAGCCGACGATGACCCCGCTCATCCACACACTGTTGTCTATGGCAGTTGGTCCTTGCAGGGATGGTTTTACCCGGATTCGATGTACTCACGGTGCACCCGTGACAAAGTGGCTCGTGAAAATCCCAGTGCCTGCACGACTTCCGAGATGGAGTGACCCATTGGTCGGGCCCCGACAATTTGCCCACGATCAAATGTGCTTAGATCCTTCGTTTTACCCATACTGTGTCCAACTCTTACTGATTTCCTTCACATCACTCCTTATATTGTCGGATCGCTGCATACGTCATGTCATTTCCATTTACATAGCCCCCCACATTTGCATAACACCAGCTGTCTCTAATTCAATTGCTCTTCCATGTAGATTATAGTGGTTTATGTCTTGGTGATATCCGTGTGTGCAGATTGCTGTCTGCTGATGACACTGTCCTGTTGGTAGAGAGCAAAAGTGAGTTGCAGAGTACGCTGTCTCGGATGTACGAAGTTTGCATGAAATTCAAACTGAGTATAAATAAGGAAAAAACCAAAGTTATGGTGTTTGAGAGAGGAACTGGTAGCACTGAATGTAATGTAAGTATAAACGGCACTGTGTTTGACCAGGTGAGTGAGCTTGTGTATTTAGGAAGCATGTTTGACAGAGAGAACAAATTGGATGGTGAAATTAGTAGGCGAGTGAATTCTTCATTGAAAGTCATAGCTGCTCTGGGAGATTTCCACAGGAATGATGGGTTCTCTAGAGAGTCCCGCATGGCTGTGTATGAAACAGTAATTGTTCTTACTCTGATGTATGGCAGTGAAACCTGGGTACTGCAGAAGAAACATAGGAGTTGTTTGTGTGCTGGAGAAATGCATTACTTATGGGGGTCTGATTCTGTGAGAAATGAAGATGTGTTGCAGTTGTGTGATGTGAAGCAAAATGTTGTTAGCAAGGTGGAGATCAATATGCTTCAGTGTTTTGGCCATGTTGAAAGAATGAGTGATGAGATGCTTACTAAGAAAATCTTTTTAGCCCAAGTGGCAGGAAGGAAAGGCAGAGGAAGGCCAAGGAAGACATGGGTAGATCAGATTCAGGAGTGTCTGCATGAGAAAAAGATTATGAGTATGAAGTATAAAAGATCTTGTGTATGGTGTGTAATGGATATCAGAGAAGCCCAAGTTGTATGTCAAGATTGCTGTAAATGGAGAAGTTTGATACGACGACAGTAAGTAAAAATATCTGGTAGTTTGTATTTCTTTTTGGAGCTAACCTCTGAATCTCAGAGAACAGCTTAGTTATATGTATGTATGTAATGTAGATTTCTGGTAGTCCATGCTCCCCACATACTTAATCGTAGATACATTTCTAGTCAGGGTTGTAGAAGTTTTCCGTTCATACTGTTGAACAAGTCTTTGAACACAACCCACGAGGTATCCATGCACATCGGAAATCTCCGTTATTTTTCTGAGTTCCAAATTTTGGCTATCAGAAGTTGAAGAGTGTGAAAAAGCTCTATGTACAAGGAATATGAGTGCTGAAAATTTGTAGGGGGTTGGAGTGCATGAATTGAAGGGAATAATAACCGAAGTTGAGGTTGGTTTTCGGTAAACTGAAAAATTCAAATGTGAGTTGTCAGAGGTGTGGGAAACCAAAAAGTCAAGATAAGGAAGTGGCCCAGATTCCTCAATCTCAATAGTAAACTTTATTCCGGGAATGATGGAGGATAGATTCGAAGCCATATTAAAACCTGACTGGGACAATCATACAAGACCTGACTGGGACAATGCAAGCTTACTATCGCCAGCTTCTAATAAGCGCTCTATGCTCTTTACTGAGAGTCTATATATCATAAAACTTGGACCAAAATGCTGTAATGAAGACGTGCCTGTATACATTCCCACTGCCTGGAGAAACCTGGTTTTACAGTATTCATGGGAGGAAGAAGCTGAATAATTACAAAGACTTTTAACAATTTGTAGTGAATGGCAATGACTTATGTGTTTCATTTACATAATGTGTATTACTTGTGCTCCTATCTGTCACAATTTAACCTTGTGTCTTTCGAATTTGGTTTCACTCATCGGCCTGATGATGCAGCCATAGTGGGCACAAAAGTGCTTGCCAGAGCTTTTATCTACCATGTTTTTAAATTGTAAATAAAGACGTTTATTAAATTTTACATTTTTAAAAGATAATTTAGGGATGTGGTGTGTGTGTGCTTTGGGCTCCAAAAAATGCTACCGTGCTTTGACAGTATCTTCATTCTTTTTTCCTAGCATGAGATAAGAAAAATGGAGGGAGGGGAGGGGGCTAATGCATAATTTATGAATCCTAAATAAAGATTTTAAACAATCAAATTGTAAACTACTTACATATAAAACAAAAGGCCAGATTGAATCCTTGCATTTTTTTAAATTATCTATTCACATATAGTCACTCAGGTTTTGAGACTTCATTGCACAACCGCTAAGCTCCCATGCTAAAAACCAATTAACAGTCTGCTCTCTGGATTCATTATAGCTCAGTGTCTGCCATAAGCAATTCACAAAGTGATTGGTTTTAACATCATGAATGATGGTTGAAATTTATAATGGTACTTAAAATAGCTACAAGAGAGCTACTTGTAATTCAGTGCCACATTTCAGAGATGCATGTTTGCAAAATCGAGTTCAGTTCTACAGGATTATAATGGGAAAATACGATATGTAAGTGTCCTGATTATATGGTAAGGAAATTAATTTTCCCGCCAAAATATGTCAGTGCCCTGATTATCTGATAGGAAAACCAATGAAAACTGGGAAATTGTTTTTTTTTTTTTCTTCCAGTGTAGAATATGATCATCAATTATGAATCCGCTTACAGTCTTCTCTTCAACAATTCAACTTACCTGAATTGATAAAAAGAAATTTTTTTGAAATCTATTGTACAAGTATTGAATATGGCAGTCTAGAAATTAATTGCAGTATAATGGCTAGAGGTCAAGGAATAAGTTTTTTTTTTTTGTGTGTGTTTTTTGTTTTTTGGAGAGAGCAACTTTCATGCAGATGGCAAATTCAGTTTTCATTTCCTGATGAATTTCAGATGGAGAGCATATAATTACTTAAGTCTGCCCTAGAAAGAGAAAGAAAAAAAGTTATCAAGTATGTAAGAAGTGATTAAATTAATTGTATAAATGGAATGCAACATAGAACTATCATTTTTGATCATCAAACTAATCAGGAAGGAACAGAATGCAGGCATAAAGTTTGCCGGAAACCAACTGCTTTCTGAATTTTAATTCTTGTAGATTCTGCCCATCTATAAATCTTTAAATTATCAGCTTTCAGATTCTGTATCAATGAGCCTTTACTCATAGCAGCAATAAAAAATACAGTGAAGGATTTTTTTTTTCAATTAGAAAATTCGCTAAATTGTATGGATACAAGATCTTAGACATAAATAAAATAATCTATGACAAATAATAATCTAAATAACAAAAAAGCAGAGGGGAAATAAAAAAAAAGTATAGGAAAATATCTGTACACAAATCTTCCATTCATCAAGACCATTCAACATAGATTTCATAACTACAGCAGCTATCAAATCTAAATTTCCGAATTAAGGATAGGGATTGAACCAGGGTATTAGGTAAAACATTAGTTTAACAAACCAGACTCCACCCATAAAACTAAACTCCAACCATAAAAATAAAACACTTGATATAGGTAAATAATAATAAAAAAACCCCATCTTATCCAATATTTAACCAATTGCCATTACAAGCAAGATAAAACCACCTTTATTCAGTATTGTAATACTAAACAAAGAGAGAATTAGAAATTACTAATCAGCATTAGAAATGAATCCTGTTTGAGATGTGCCAAATCAATAAAAATGTGGGAAAAAGTATGAACTACAATAATAATTACCCATTCAAAATCTCAAAGTCCTGAAAACTTCTTATAGAAAATTAAAGGGGGGGGGGCAAAATGAAAAGAAGTTATTAAAAATGCATAAGGTACTGAACTTGAGCACAGATGGCACCACACTGAATCCCTTATGATCAGATAGTCAGCCAATCACTATTGTATTGGATTGTAGAATAAAATTGCATCTACTAAATTATCTTCAGTAACAAGACAGCGTTCAAAGGTAGAAGATTTAGCCTGTCTAGATGACAAATTATGGGGCAAATTTCAAAATACAATGGTTGCAAATTATCCCAGATATAGTTCTTACACTCTTGCAAGGGTGATGCTTATTAACAGTTGTTAGCAACCTGTTTTTAATATTTTCCAGTCATTTTAAATTTATTATAGTACCTCCAGTCATTTTAAATTCATCATTTCTACCTTCAGTCTGCACCTTATTAAGACAATGGTGTTTGACAATGAGCTTTAAACAGAGTGCCTAATGGCATAATATCAACAGGAATGCAGTCATTGTTTCTGCACTTAGTAACAAAGGAAATAAAACAAATACAAGTAAGAGTCTATAAAGTTACTTTATTACAATCCAAACATTGTTTTAATAGTATAAGAATTGCAATCTTGACTGACTTGCAATGGTTTCCCAAGAGTAAACCTTAGAATGATAAAAAATACACTTGCAATTTTACATACCAAAACCAAAAGCTGTAGGAAATGAATCCAGTTTTGTTGAAAAAAAAAAATGCTATTTACTCGTATTTCAAATTGTTATCACTTAAATCCTGTGTTTCTTACCCATGTGAGAGGACTTGCATAATTGAGACATTTCAGAAGAAAGGAGTAAATTAACTCCTTTGTCACTTGTAGAATAAAGAATATTTGTGAAATCTTTTCAAGCACTTTTGAAACACAGAAGTTCATGTATGAAACACGTGTAAAAATTGAAGCACATGTATGAAACACAGGATAAAGATTCTGTATGTGCATTAAAAATTTTGTTTAATGTAACAAAACTATACATATGTCATATATCTATTACATTATCATTAGTTGTTGCAGTTTTTCAATATTGTGTTACCAGTAATATTTCTGTGAGTTATTAGATCAGGAAAGCAAAGATGATTCTGAGACAGATGCAGATGATGGCACAGTGAAGGATGAAAGCACAGGAGGGATCTCAAGAGAAGAAGTGTGTAAAGCTCTAAAATCTCTTCAGAATTAAGGCTCTGGGAGTTGATGGCATAACTGCCAAGATGTTGAAATATGGTGGTGACTCTGTAATTGATTGGTTAACTGATATTTGCCAGTTGTGCTGGGAGTTAGGAATGGTACCTCGAGGTTGGAGGGATGCTATCATTGCTCCCTTGTGTAAGGGAAAAGGTGATCAGACTGACTGCAAGAACTATCGTGGTATTAACCTATTAAGTGTGCCAGGGAAAGTGTTTGGTAAGGTTGTTATTGAAAAAGTACAGGGTCTTACATCAGAGAAAGTATGGGATGTTCACAGTGGTTTTATGCCTGGTAAAGGCTGCACTAACCAAATTTTTGCATTATACATGATTGAAAAGTATCTGGCTGTTGGTAAGAAAGTTTTTGCTGCCTTCATAGATTTAGAGAAGGCTTACAATCGAGTAAATAGGACACTTTTGTGGAAAGTATTAAATGAATATGGTGTTATTGGGAATCTACTTAATAGTGTAAAAGCCATGTATGCTGACAGTAGAGCCTGTGTATGAGTGAATGGTGTTTTATCAAAATGGTTTTCTATTGGTGCAGGAATCAGGCTAGGTTGTGTAATGTCTCCATGGCTGTTTAATATATTTATGGATGCATACATGCGTGATGCCAAAGTAGATAATACTGGTTTATGTTTTGGTGATATCCATGTGTGCAGATTGTTGTATGCTGATGACACTGTCTTGTTGGTAGAGAGCAAAAGTGAGTTGCAGAGTATGTTATCCCGGATGTACAAAGTTTGCATGAAACTCAACCTGAGTATAAATAAGGGGAAAACCAAAGTTATGGTTTTTGAGAGAGGAACCGGTAGCACTGAATGTAATGTAAGTGCAAATGGCACAGTGATTGACCAGGTGAGTGAGTTTGTGTATTTAGGAAGCATGTTTGACAGAGAGAACAAATTGGATGGTGAAATTAGTAGGAGAGCGAATTCTTCATTGAAAGTCATAGCTGTTCTGGGAGGTTTTCACAGGAATGATGGGTTCTCAAGGGAGTCCTGCATGGCTGTGTATGAGAGTGTAATTGTTCCTACTCTGATGTATGGCAGTGAAACCTGGGTACTGCAGAAGAAACATAGTAGTTGTTTGTGTGCTGGTGCTGGAGAAATGCGTTACTTATGGGGGTCTGATTGTGTGAGGAATGAAGATGTGTTGCAATTGTGTGATGTGAAGCAAAATGTTGTTAGCAAGGTGAAGACCAATATGCTTTGGTGGTTTGGCCATGTTGAAAGAATGAGTGATGAGATGCTTACTAAGAAAATCTTTTTAGCCCAAGTGGCAGGAAGGAAAGACAGAGGAAGTCATGGGAGGATCAGATTCAGGAGTGACTGCATGAGAAACAAATTATGGGTATGAAGTATAGAAGATCTTGTGTACGGCGTGTAATGAATGTCAGTGAAGCCCGAGTTATATATCAAGATTGCTGTAAATGGAGAAGTTTGATACGGCAACAGTAAGTAAAACTATCAGGTTGTTTGTATTTCTTTTTGGAGCTAACCTCTGAATTTCAGAGAACAGCTTAGTGACATGCATATATGTACGTATGTATGTTACCAGTATTTAAAAAAAAATACCAAGTTGGAAGTTCTCACTTGTTTTTCACGATTCCAAATTTTGCTACAAGACTAGGAATCAAAATTTTGTTTTAATTTTGGACATTTGAACCTAGAGTTATTACTATTTTCAAATGTGGTCTTTTCATTTATTAATACACAAGGATAATTGCATTTGTCTTGCCATTTCCATGGTACTGTTTTGACGGTATATTTGTATGAGCAATTTAAGGACGATTTTCCTTTCTCCTTATCTGTTAACTTTGCATTGGAATTTTTGCATTTCCCTATTTTTTAAATCATAAGGGCAGTCATTAAATTTTGTACACATCTCTATGCTGTTCTCTGAGATTCAATGGTTAGCTCTTCAAAGCAATATTATCTGCCAAATCAGAATTATTGATGGGGTTATGTTATGTAACATCTCAGTAGATGGCACAACTGTTGAGATGATAAAATATGGTGGTGACTCTGTAATTGATTGGTTAACTGAAATTTGCCAGTTGTGCTGGGAGTTAGGAATGGACCCTCAGAATTGGAGAAATGCTATCATTGTTCCCTTCTATGAGGGGAAAAATGATCGGACTGAATGCAAGAACTATTGTAGTATTAGCTTGCTGAATGTACCAAAGAAAGTGTTTGGAAAGGTTGTTTTTGATAAGGTACGAGCTCTTACATCAGAGAATGTATGGGACATGCTGTGTTTTTATGCCTGGTAAGCGCTGCACTAACCAAATTTTTGCATTATGCATGATGATTGAAAAGTATCTGTCTGTTGGTAAGAAGGTTTTTGCTGCCTTCATAGATTTAGAGAAAGCCTATGACAGAGTAAATAGGATACTTCTGTTGGAAGGTACTGAATAAATATGTTATTACTGGGACTCTACTTAATAGTGTGAAAGCCATGTATCTTGGCAGTAGAGCATGTGTACAAGTGAATGGGGTTGTTTCAAAATGGTTTTCTATTGGTGCAGGAGTCTGACAAGGTTGTGTAATGTCACCATGGCTGTTTAATATATTTATGGATGCATGCATGCGTGATGCCAAAATAGATAACACTGGGTTATGTCTTGGTGATATCCATGTGTGCAGATTGCTGTATGCTGATGGAACTCTCCTGTTGGCAGAGAGCAAAAGTGAGTTGCAGAGTATGTTGTCCTGTATGTACGAAGCTTGCATGAAATTCAAACTGAGTATAAATAAGGGAAAAACCAAAGTTATGGTTTTTGAGTGAGGAACTCGTAGTACTGAATGTAATATAAGTCTAAATGGTACAGCGATTGACCAGGTGAATGAGTTTGTGTATTTAAGAAGCATGTTTGACAGAGAGAAAAAATTGAGTGGTGAAATTAGTAGGCGAATGAATTCTTCACTGAAAGTCATGGCTGCTTTAGGAGGTTTTCACAGAAGTGATGGTTTCTCAAAAGAGTCCCACATGGCTGTGTATGAAAGCATAATTGTTCCTATTCTGATGTATGGCAGTGAAACCTGGGTACTGCAGAAGAGACATAGGAGTCGTTTGTGTGCTGGAGAGACGCATTACTTACGAGAAGTTTGTGGTCACATCTTCATGCCTCACTGAAGATGTGACCACAAACCGCCCCAACACATCTTCATTCCTCACTCGTTCTGATCATGTGAGGAATGAAGATGTGTTGCAGTTGTGTAATGTGAGGCAAAATGTTGTTAGTAAGGTGGAGATTATATTCTTAGGTGGTTTGGCCATGTTGAAATAATGAGTGATGAAATGCTTACTAAGAGAATTTTTTCAGCCCACGTGGCAGGAAAGAAAGGTAGAGGAAGTCCCAGGAAATCTTGGGAGGACCAGATTCAGGAATGTCTGCTTGAGAAAAAGAGAATGAGTATGAAGTATAAAAGGTCTTGCATGTGTCGTGTGATGGATGTTAATGAAGCTCAAGCTGTGTGTCAAAATCGCTGTAAATGGAGACGTTTTATGCACCAACAGTAAGGAAATTCTAATTCCATCAGTTAAACATTTTTCTGGCAGTTTGTCTTTCCTTGAGGAGCTAACCTGTGAATCTCAGAGAACTGCTTAGTGATGTGTATGTTTGTTATGTTTTGCTAATTATTGATGAATCAGATGCAATTAGCACTACTCGGGCTTCACTGAAATCCACAACAAGTTTCACACAAAGCCTGTTTTACTTCACACTCATTATCTTTTTCTCTTGCAGACATTCCTGAATCTGTCCCTCCCATGATTTCCTTGGCCATTCACTACCTTTCTTTCCTGCCACTTAGGCTGAACAAATGTTCTTAATTAAATACTACCTTGTTAATCATTCTTTTAAAATGGCCAAACCACCTCAAAATATTTGTCTCCACCTTACTAACAACATTATGTTTCACATTACACTTGTGTAACATATTTTGTTTCGACGTGATTAGAATGAGTCTTGCCACAAGCTCCCTCCCTGCTTTCTTCCCTTCCCATAAGTAATGCATCTCTCTAGCACACAAACAACTGTCTTTTGAAGTTTACTAGTTCTACTACCATATGTCAAATGCAGAGACAATCCTATTTTTGTAGAAAGCCATTCATGAGTATTTTCATAGATGAAATTTGGGCAACATACCTTGAATTCAAATATCTCCAGAAGTAGCTCTTCTTGAAATAATAGGTATATCCATAAATGTGTTAGTCTTAGTCCATATTCATTTTGCATTAGTTGAATAAAAAAAAATTTCAGGCTAAAGATGCAGAAAGTATAAAGTTTTGAAAATTAAAGTGTGTGATATGATGAAAAGAGGGGTAGATAAGATAGTTATGAAAAACATAAAGTTCCCTTAAATCCTGTAAAATCCTAAGTCCAGATTCACTCTGATCTATTTCAGAGTTTTTTATGCCTGCCATACCTATCATATGTATTCGTCTTTTCATCCTATCGTTCTACTTTTAATTTCTAAATTTCTATATCAATTTTTTCATTTAAAATCATGGTGTCTAACACTTTCATAAAACTGAAGGGTGCATGAACTCTGGGGGAAAAAACCTGATCTATTAACTTCTGAAGTTCAGTCTTCTCCTAAACCCATAGCATCTACAAGAATATGTTTTTATTTATTCATTTATTTTCGCTGTGCAATTCCTTTTTAAATTGATCTTCATAGAGCAGTGTTAATGGATCACAATAACTGCTACCTTTATCTCCCCCTATTAGTAATGAAGAAGTGAGTGAATTGAGAATTTCTTGTTAAACAACACTGTCACTTTTATGTGTTACTTCTGACGTATGATTTTAAATATGTGTAAACACACATGTTACACTTGTGGTTTTTACACATGGTGATAATCACATTGGTGTAAAACATTTAGTGGCTGATAATTTTTATCTGTAAAATTTTGTGTTAACGAAGGCAAATCAGTTCAAACAAGTTGAAAGCACGTAACCATGAAAACAGAAACAACCCCCTTTTTCCATTTCCTTTGCTCTCAGATGCCTTAATTATAGCAGTGTGTTTAAAATTGGGTGATTTAATGGTTGTTTTTTTAAGTATGCCATCATTTGAACATCACAATGGGAAATCCAAAATTTGATCCCACTCCCACCTTTTTTTTTTTTTTTTTACTTATTAAAAATTTGACTGTTTGACTTCTTGTTCAAGTGTCTTTTTGGTATAAATTCTCAAGCATGTTATGATGTTGCATTTTGTTTCTTCATGCCTGTACTCTCTATCATATATTTCCTTTCCCGTCCCATCCCTAGCTGGACAAATTGGATTATAGTAAAAAGAGAGTAAGTGTAACATCCTCTGTCATTTTTTCCTCTTCGTTGCTCCATGTGACATACCTGATTTTTTTTTCCTTTCACATGTGTACTTTGCATGCTATAAAAGATTGCTACTTATATCCATTTTGAGTGTGTTTGTTTTTTCTGATTAATTGGATGACTCACTGTAGTACCAATTCATGCAGCTGTTAATGTTACAATCGCTTACTGTTTGTTGAATTCAGTTATAATGATCTCGTTTTCATTGTTTTGGTATGGACATGTGGTAATTAGCTTTCATTCATGTGTTCACAACCTTGGAAAATTTTAAAACTTTGTTGCCATAGTGCAGGGAATTAAGCTCACATCTTTTGATTTCCATCAAAGTATAGTACCATTACACAATGCATTAATCAGTGGCTGAAGGTTATGAATTTGAGCAGACAGCCAGACTGCACTAGTCAAAGCTTTCCTACAATTTCATAATAGCAAGCTTTCCATTTTATTGGTTGTATGGATGAGATGACGGTTACTTACAGCATTTCTGTGCCAAAAAAACAATGAGGTTATGTAATTGCCATGTGCTATGGAGATCAGTTCTGCATTTATATCTGTGTGATGCTTTTATATTTAGTATACACCTAATACTATACTGCAAAAATATTCTTTGAAATTACTTTAAGAGCATTACAAGTAAAAATTATGGTAAAAGTAGTTATTATCATGCAGCATGATAAGAAAAAAATGTGAGATTTATATAAGTGCACTTTCATATGCCTTTATAGCATTTTCAGTGCGAACATAATATTTTTATTTGCAGCTTAGATTTGTTCAGAACATAACAGAAATTATAAGTTCTTCCTGTTTCTTTGACAAATCAATCATTCTTATATCTCACTACCTGCAGATTCTCCTGTTCATCCTTGCTACTTTTCGCATTTAAATTGCTCCTTCATAGTGTAAATCTCACGTTTGACTTTCATGATTAACATGGCGGTTTTTCCAGGTACTGCAGTATAAATTGCCTTTTATTGATATTGATTTCTAACTGTATGAAATTATTTGATTCAGTTATTTAAGTCAGATATCATCATATTGTTGCTCTTCAAGGGAATGATAAAAGTGGATATTGCTTATTGTGAACCATTCAGGATCTTCAGGTGGACATGTTTTGACTGTGATAACCTGATAACAGTATTCAATAAAATAAAAAATACATCAGTTACAACAATATGTATTGGTATTTTTAAAGATGATTAAAGAAAGGAAAAAAATTCTAAACACAGAATTGGAAAAACTCATATGTAGTTAACTATCTGTAATCTTTTCAGAGCAACTCATTAACAAACTTTTGATGTTCATACTATACATCGGTTTAACCTAATGTTTGCTGTACCCCAAACTTTAGAATTGAAGCAGCTATCTGATTTCTGCTGACTGTGTCTCAGCTTCATCTTGACCACTTTTGTTTGTTTGTTTATTTATTCTGGTTTTCTCAGAATAACCATCTGACAGAAGTCTGTTTCCGCTGGTTTAACATGAACTTCACTACTTTCGTTCAGCTATTATCCAGACATCAAAACTATTTGCAAGGTATATCAGGTAGTGTATCTACAATTTATTTTGTTCCTTTGTCTTCTTTTGGGAATCCACAATGATTAAAACAATTCCATATTGCCTTTTCAGGCTCTTGATTCCATGAAATAGCTAAACGATGCAATACATCTAAAAGATCTGTTTGCTTAAATCATTTCCATTAAGTTATTGCATGTTATCCATATTTTTTTTATGTTTAGTGCTTATTTTTTGACAGCAATGAGGCTTAAAATCTTAGATAATTCTCTGATTCCATAGGTATGTCAATAACATAAGATTTGTGAGTAAGAAAATAACAATTGTTTTAATGGCACATTAATGTAGTGTGTAGTGTAGTTACTTTAAAACAGATAGAACAAACAAGGTTAAGCTTGAACTTATTAACCAGTTTTGTGAATGGATCATTAGCACTTAGATTTGATCAAGTGCTAATCATCCATTAGTAATTTAAAAGACTGCATATTCTTGTTTCTTCCAATCACCAAGACTTATTTTGTTGTTGTTAGTGGAAATACTTAGCAAAACATAAACACTGTTATACATTCCTTCAAATTTTTACAGTCTTGCCCTCTCACATTTTGAAACAGTGAAATGTGTTCAAGCAAATTACAATAATAAAGGGCTATTTTATCTATATTATATGTGCCATCATTCAAATATTTTACACTAATAATTAATTGGCTATTCTTCTTCAATCAAGCCTTGTTCTCCTAGCAAATTAGCATCTTTTTTGTTCATTTCAAGTACATTTGTATAAAGCATTTTCCTGGTTTTTTCTATGATTAATCCACATCTCATTTGCAACAAAATTGTCTTTTCCCAATTTCATAGCTGACTTGGATGCATCATTAGGCCATTTCCTCAAGCACCTTGTTCATAATTGTTAGTAAACTGATCTTAATTCTGATTTGATTTGGTCAAGTTTTTCACTGCTTTTTCTCTTATAGTTTAAGTTTTGTTTTTGTTTTTTGTATTGGCTTAATTTTTGGTTAGAAAATTATTGTTTTCTCTTTTATTACATTGGCTTATTTTTGGTAGCATTCAAAAGTGACACCTTTTTCATTTATTTTTAGAATTTCCTTTTGTGTGTTTCTTCTGTTATTATAGAGTGTTGTTGAGATTAAAATTTGTGAGGGTGCCATCTATCGTGGAAGAAATGTTTGGAAGTGGGAACAAAGTGGCGTACAGAATCCTTCTTCTCCATGCGCATATGATGTTGTGAGACTTGTGACTTGGATTATACATGGTATTATCCAGTATCCTCAGAAAGGTCATATTAGGTATATGACAGTATCTCAGAAAGGTCATATGTCTTAATTGCTTACAAATCACTTATAGGAAGAGTTTAAAATTAATTTTCTGTTTACAGTTAGAGAGCAAGAGAGAAAGAAAGACAGAGAAACATTAAGTTGAACTCTGGATGTATATGTTAAGAGATTATTCTTTTTATTAAGGAGTTAAAATGTTTCTAGAATAAAAAAGATTTAATATAAATTTTTATGGTCATCATGCTTTATTTTTAAGTCATCACTAAGGATTATTTAAACAGTCACAGATAAATTATTCCGTATATTGTATATTTTACTGAAGTACAACCTTACATTTGCCATTCAAGAATGTGATTGCACTATTTACCAGAGCTGTAACCAGGGAGGTGTTTTGGGGGTTTAAACCCTCCCCAAAATGCCGTACTTAAATAAAGAGAGGGTAGATAGATCCACATACTTGTGTAAGTAGTATAGCATGCAATTCAGTATTTGAAAAATGGGAAGTATTAAATAAAAAAATTTCATGTGCAAGTAAAATGTGACAGAGAAAAAGTTTAACATACATATAACATATGAGGAAAATTGATTTTCAAATTCAGAAACCCTCCTTGAAAATTCTTTCTCGCTATGGCCCTGCAATTTACATATGTAGTATGATGCGATCGATGTATGTACTTATCATTTTACTGGAATTCATATTAAAAATTAATTATTCTGCCATAGCCTTTTTTCTTTCATAACAATTTGTCTTAGTTGTAACATTTTATAGTTTAATACTGATATCATTTTAATTGTTTCATCTTTCAGGAAGGAAAACCACTTGGATTTACTGTTATAAAATTTACTGTAACAGACCAAGATTCTCCTCCAAATACAGGGCCTTTCATATTTGATATTTTATCTGGGAATGAGGACAATGCCTTTCGACTTGTGCAGCAGGATGCAACCTTAAGAACAGCTAACAGGTTTGACCATAAAAACAAAAGTGAATATTCCCTTAAGGTACGAGTTACTGATGGTGGTAATCCTCCTCTGTACAGTGACACATGGGTCAACATTCTTGTAATTGAAGAAAGTCGGTATCCTCCAGTGGTTACACCTTTGGATGTCTCAGTGAGCTCATACATGGATGAATTCCCAGGTGGTGTGATGGGCCGTGTGCATGCAACTGATCAGGACCCATATGATAAATTGATATTTGATATTGTATCTCATCATGATAATTTATTTACAATTGACCGCGAGGATGGAACCCTGGTGGCACTGCCGGGCTTAGATGTTGGAACTTATGAAGTTAATGTCAGCATCAGTGATGGCAAGTTTACCACTTACACTGCAGTTGCTGTTGATGTGTCGATGATTACTGCTGATTCTTTGAAAAATGGTGTTGCTATTAGGCTTGATGATGTCACCCCAGAAGATTTTCTTCTAACTTACAAAAAGAGATTCCTCCGAGGTTTGCGTAACATTCTCAATATTAGAACAAAGGATGTTGAAATTATTAGTGTACAGCCAACTATTGAAGATTCAACAAAACATCATAAAAGGAGTGCTCATCAAGATTTGGATGTTGTTTTTGCTGTGCACCAGGGAATTAATGGCTTTTACTCATCAGAACTCATTAGAACCAAAATAAAAGAAAAGAAGGACATTTTAGAAGATAATATTGGACTCAAAGTTGTTAAGGTAAATGTAATAAAATATTTTTAAGCTTCTCAAAAATGCATTTCTGTTTATTTTATTTTGTTATGTTGTGCTATGAATTTTTATTTCCAAAGTCTTCCTATCAATGTTTTTAATTGTTCAGCTCATAAGTAATTTATTTGTGAAAGTTAGTATGTTTGTTGGTTGCTGCACAAGAGCTAAAATGTACATTTTCTTTTGCTGTTAATAATACACTGTAGCTTGTACATCATTTTCATGCAAGATATTACAAATAATTTTCATGAGCAAAAATTTTTCAAAGATCTTACCTACAAATATTGATGAATGTACATTACACAAAGTAGTCTCTTTGAGAATGCCTCTCAATGTAAAAACGACAACTATTTAGATCTGTTTAATTAAAAGAAAATTGTAGTGTATCTAAGTTACCTCAAAATTCGTAAAAATTAATAACTGGAAATCGTGAATGGAATACGGAGTTACACCATACAATACAAATTTTGGAGATGACAATCCGGTCTTTGGTGTAAATATGACAAGGATGGTAAGTCAGATAATATCTGAAAACTTGAAAATTTCCTTGTCCTGGAGCGGGAATCGAACCCGCGTCTCCCAGATAGCGCCCGGGGATGCTAACCACTACACCACCCAGAACGACCAAGTCTCAAGTTAATCGAAAACTTGAGACTTGGTCGTTCTGGGTGGTGTAGTGGTTAGCATCCCGGGGCGCTATCTGGGAGACGCGGGTTCGATTCCCGCTCCAGGACAAGGAAATTTTCAAGTTTTCAGATATTTATTATCTGACTTACCATCCTTGTCATATTTACACCAAAAACTGGATTGTCATCTTCAAAATTTGCAATAACTGGAAAACTTTTCTGACCCATTCACTTGGAAACTACATAGTCCCTATTTTACACATCTGAGATTCATTTAAAAAAAAAAAAAATATATATATATATATATATTTTATATATATATATATATATATATATATATATATTTTTTTTTTTTTTTTTTTTAAATGAATCTCAGATGTGTAAAATAGGGACTATGTAGTTTCCAAGTGAATGGGTCAGAAAAAGTTTTCAGTTATTGCAAATTTTGAAGATGACAATCCAGTTTTTGGTGTAAATATGACAAGGATGGTAAGTCAGATAATAAGCCATTCAGGAGTGGCTACAGCACAATAGATCATATCCACGTGCTGAGAGAACTAATTGAAAGAGCAAGGGAATATGAACTTCCATTGTGCATGGCTTTTATCGATTATGAAAAAGCCTTTGATTCGGTGAAACCATCAGCAGTTACAATGGCTCTGAAAACCTGCGGTATTGAAGATGCATACATTAATATTATTAATAACATCTATGAAAATGCAAGTGCAAAGATTAGGCTGTTTGAAAATACAACACACGTAAAAATTGGAAAGGGAGTGAGACAAGGTGACACCATATCTCCGAAGCTCTTTAATGCCACATTGGAGGGTGTTTTTCAGTCGCTGAGCTGGGAAAACAAGGGGATAAAGATTAATGGAGATTATCTAACCCACCTTCGTTTTGCTGATGACGTAGTCATTTTTGCAACTACCCCATCAGAGCTGCAGAGTATGATCCAGGAACTTGCTGACAAGAGTAAAGAAGTGGGATTAAAAATGAACTTTCAGAAGACAAAAGTGATGTTCAATGCTTTTACAAGAAATGAAGATTTATCGATTGATGGAGAAAAGCTGGAGATAACAGCCACGTACGTTTATCTTGGACAGCAGATATCAAGTGAGGGTCACATTGATGAAGAAATTAATCGGCGTACAAAACTTGCCTGGAGAGCTTTTGGAAGAAACAGCATAATTTTCAAGAGCAATATGCCATTATGTCTTAAAAGAAAAGTGTTTGATCAATGCATCCTTCCAGTGCTTACGTATGGTGCAGAGACGTGGACCTTAACTAAAAGAGACATACAAAGGCTGCAGACAACTCAAAGAAGCATGGAGAGGTGCATACTTGGTGTAACCAGGAGAGATAAGAAGAGGAACTCGTGGATCCGAAAAATGACAAAAGTGGAAGACATCATGATCAGAGTTAAATCCCTGAAATGGCAATGGGCTGGACATACTGCCAGAAGGACAGATCATCGATGGACAGCCGAAATTTTAGATTGGATTCCAAGGGACAGGAAAAGACCCAGAAGAAGACCACATGGGAGATGGGTGGATGAAATTCGAAAGTATGCAGGGGTGACATGGAGGAGACTGGCACAAGACAGACCGTTGTGGAGGAAACTTGGGGAGACCTTCGTCCAGCAGTGGATTGATAATGGTTGACAATGATGATGATGATGATGATATATATATACACTGAAGAGCAATTGAATTAGAGACAGCTGGCATTATGCAAATGTGGCACTGTGGGTGGCCTTGTAAACAGAAACGACATGACGTATGCAGCGATCTGACAATATAAGGAGTGATGCGACGGGAATCAGTAAGAGTCAGACGCAGTATGGGTAAGACGAAGGATCTAAGTGCATTTGATTGTGGGCAAATTGTCGGGGCCCGACGAATGGGTCACTCCATCTTGGAAGTCGTGCAGGCACTGGGATTTTCACGAACCACTGTGTCACGGGTGCACCGTGAGTACATCAAATCCGGTAAAACCATCCCTGCAAGGGCCAATTGCAGTGGATGAGCGGGGTCATCGTTAGCTAGCTTGCATTGTAACAGCGGATAGATGGGCCACAGTGCAAGAAATCACTTGGCAATTTAACGCTGGTGCACAAAAACGTGTAAGCAGCCACACCATCCAGAACCATCTCCTCGCTATGGGGTACAGAAGCCATCGTCCCACGAGGGTACCGCTGCTGACTGCACATCACAGGGTGCAAAGATTAGCACGAGCGCGGGAACATCGTCACTGGACCCTAGACATGTTGAAAAGTCGAGAGTCACGTTGGTACATGCGGATGGCAGGATATGAGTACGGCACAAACCACTTGAAGCGATGGATCTGTCTTGCCAGCATAGTACTCTTCAAGCTGGTGGGGGTGGCATTCTCGTCTGGGGACTGTTCACGTGGACTGAAATTTGACTCCTGGTACGTGTGACATCGTCCCTCACAGGTCAACGTTACCGGGATATCCTGGACCACCATTTGCTCCTGTTTGTGCGTCTTCAACATCCCACTGGGGACCTCATCCTGCAACAAGACAATACAGCTGCCGAATTGTATCCTAATGGTTGGATGAACACTCCACCGACGTGACCTCACTTCCTTGGCCAGCTAGGTCACCAGACCTCAATCCCATCGAGCACATCTGGGATGCCATCGAGAGAGAGATGTTCTAGGCTCTGACCGCTCTCCATCAAATCTTCGTGAACTGTGGGAGCTTGTTCAGGGGTTGTGGATCCGTATGGCTTCCAAACGCTTCCGGTGTCTTGTCGAGTCCATGCCAAGACAAATCGCCGCCGTCATCAGGGCGAAAGGTGCTGCAACACATTACTAAACAGGTATCTCTAATTCAATTGCTCTTCAGTGTATAATATAAAGGAAGAAAAAGAAAGGGAAATAAACCGAAAAATTGTGTTACATGATTTATTCATTTTATACTATACCGTATTACGAAGTAACATTTTCACACCTGCAGAACTCTCATGGAAGGCTCTTAAGCCTTGGCATCCATACAATGTGCACGTAGGAAAATTTGATACACAAGTGAATTGATGGAGCTTTCATCTGTTTATATGTGGCTGGAATCTAAAAGGAACTAGTGTACATGTCTTCTCTTATCTATGCTGATTGTATCATCTTAGTATTGTGGATCGTAAATGCTGCCTTATGTTGTTTTCACAAGAAGAATCAGATTTAAAATTAGTTGTGTTTTCTCTCTTTTTAAAATACTTCAGTTAATCGCCCCCCCCTTCCCGTTTCATTGACAACTTCCATGCTTCAGGTAAACTTTCTTTATCATGTACATTGCACAGATTATAATTTATTTTTTTTTTTTTTCTGTGGCTATTGGTTCCATTAGTCAGTTGTTGTTTTTTTCTCTTCTATGAGTTGATAATAACTGAACATCTTCCAAATTTAAGGTTCCATTATTATATACAATATTTTATTAAGGCTGTTTTTTTTTTTTTTTTTTTTATCTTTCAAGTTTACTTATGCTGATATAAATGTTTTTAATATATTTTTAGTGCTATGTACAGACAGAATTTTGGGTTATTTAATGTTATGGGAATTTCATGAACTCTTGCTCTCTCTAAGAGACTAGTTTTATTAGTAAGAATAATATAATTTTGTGTCATAACTGAAAGAGCAAATCTTTTATATACCTTGTTTAATTCTTTTGTTAATCCTTCAATATATGAGAAAGTACCTTTATATATTCAATTTCTCTTTTTATTTTGATTTGGTTTTGATTTTCAATATTACAAAGTAAATATTTTACAGATTTATAGCCATGTTTTGGAAGAAAAGATTTAATCCATTTTATTTCTTTATATTTTCTACATGAAGAATTTGTAAAGGCTGTTTTAATCCATGTTCTTGGACTATTTAGCAATGGGTAAAAGCCCTTTCAGAACATGTTCTCAGACTATTTAAGAGTGGGTAAAGGAAGGATCTCTGAATCCATGTTCTCAGGCCATTTACGAATGGGTAAAAGCCTCTTTAAATCCATGTTTTCGGACTATTTAGGAATGGATAGAAGCACTTTTAGAACATGTTCTCAGACTATTTAAAAATGGGTACAGTATCTTTTTCAGTTGATGTTCTCAAATTATTTAAGAATGGGTACAGTCTCTTTTTCAGTTGATGTTCTCAAAATACGTCAAAATGGATAAAGGAATGCTCTTTCAGTACATGTTCTCAGACTATTTAAGACTGGGTAAAGGAAGGATCTTTGAATCCGTGGTCTCAGACTATTTACGAATGGGTCAAGTCTCTTTCAATCCATGTTCTCATATTATTTATGAATGGGTAAAAGCTCCTCTCTCCTTTTTTTTTTTTTTTTTTTTTTTTTTCAATCCATGTTTTCAGACTATTTAATTTGTGGTTCATAGAATGAATAGATTCTTCAGGAATTAATATAGGTACAGAAGATGATTTTCTATCAGGGCTGAGTTTGTGCTAAAATTTTAAGAGCCTGAAACTGAAGTACGTCAGCCTGAGCCTAAATTTTATTTCACAAAATAGAGCATGGGCCCAAACGAGCCCCAAAACTGGTCTGTTTAGGCATTTACAAAAAAAAAAAAAAGAAAAAAAAAAAACTAAAATGTCCTCAATGAAAGAAATATTATACACATCTATGTCCTCAATGAAAGAAAGAGATTCACATCTTCCAAATTTGTATTAAAATGTCCTCTTTCAGAGTTCCACTCTCTCCTCGCCCCTGAAATTAACTGATGTTTTTCTCAACTGGGAAGTGTAGAAAAGACATCTGTTTTTATAGTATAACCATACGATTTTCTTTGACTACTTATTTCCTCCTGAAATGCTTTGGGCAGCCAAGCATCAGGCAAAATTAGGCTGCACTGCAATCTACTTATATTGCTCAATTAAATTAGCAAGAAGCTACCACTTGCAGGAGGGAGTAAAATTTCGATGGCATTTTATCTGGTTTATAAATTAGAAACTGTTTTCTAATGTACTGGTAATTTTAGTATGGTGATATTTCCTTTTTTTGGGGGGGGGGGGTTTAACGACAACTGTGAAGAACTCAATGGGCTATATATAAGCATTTGCTCATCCCTAGTTTTGAACCACATTTTCCATGGAAGGGAGAAAGCTAGCGGCATAAGACAAACACACCATTCATGCCTCACCCAGGATTCAAACCCAAACCCATCTTGTACAAATAGAAGACAGTGCTTAGACCACTGTGCAAATGGGGCAATAATATATTTTTCATTGTTTTGTTTTTGTTTAGCCAAAATGTATGCAGTAACAAGTTGAGAAATCATATCCAATACTACTCATAGTTGATAAAAACTTTTCAGAATTATTTTAATTACATATTTTAATTATCACTATGTACTTTAGTTTAACCTTTCATTTGCCCATGCATCTGTATGTGGACATCATACCAGCACCTGTTAGTTGTAGTGTGAAAACAATAGTACTTTTGATCTTTCCTCATGTATAATATTGTGACTGAGGGGCACAGATGCAGATACTATTGATCCTCAATTGTGTTTTATTCTAAATCATTACTTCTAAAAATCTGACGGGGGAAGGGGGGATATTTTACCATTAGACACCTTTTACTACAAACACTACTTTGCACACACTTCCAATAAAGTTAGTTTTCTCTCATTAGGGGGGGGGGTCATAAATATTATATTTTTCTTGATATCTCTGCTTCTGAAAGTGCAATTTGAAAAATTGTTTTCACATCACATAGTTTTTACAGTGTGGATTACATAGAACTTCTGATTTTTAATAATGCATTGCTTTGCCACAATGTAACAGAAGTGTGTGTTTCTATTTGCAATATATGCATAGCATATCCACTTACAAAACAGAGTGGGAAAAATAATTTTTTGGTCAACAAAACTCACTGCGAAAACTATGTTACATATATTATTACACAGTTTTTCCACTTAGGAAGTGTAAACCCATATTCTACTTCCCTTGTTTTCTGTGCTTCTAAAATCTGATTTGAAAAAATATATATTGGTATATTGGATATCTTTCAGTTATGGTGAATGTTTTTCATATAACCAATAATGAATAAATTTTCACATATGATTTATTATGTACTAAACTTTAGGAATTGTCAGATTTGTAAGATCTTTCCACTGCAGCATCAGCCTTGTTTGTGTACTGGAGAAATGCGTTACTTACGGAGGGAGGTTTGTGGCAAGACATGTTCTGATTGTGTGAAGAATGAAGATGTGTTGCAGTTGTGTGATATGAATAAACAAAAGACATTGCTCTTTCCACGTTTACGAATGCACAACAACCAAAAAATTGTTATTCGGTCATCCCCAGTGGCAGCCGAATAAAAAAATTTCGGTTGCTATGCATTGCTAAACGTGAAAAGAGCGATGTCTTTGTTTATTCACTGATGCCACATATTGGGAGGATTTTCACTGTGTGATGTGAAGCAAAATATTGTTAGCAAGGTGGAGACTAATATGCCTCGGTGGTTTGTCCATGTTGAAAGAATGAGTGATGAGATACTTACTAAGAAAATCTTTTTAGCTCAAGTGGCAGGAAGGAAAGGCAGAGGAAGGCCAAGGGAGTCATGGGAGGATCAGATTCAGGAGTGTCTGCATGAGAAAAAGATTGTAAGTATGAAGTATAAAAGATCTTGTGTATGGCGTGTAATGGATACCACTGAAGCCCGAGTTGTATGTCAAGATCGCTGTAAATGGAGAAGTTTGATACGGCAACAGTAAGTAAAAACTATCTGGTAGTTTGTATTTCTTTTTGGAGCTAACCTCTAAATCTCAGAGAACAGCTTAGTGATATGTATGTATGTACAGTATGTTTGTGTTGAAGGGTGTGTCCAAATTGCAAGAGTTTTTTTTTTGAAGAGAATTTCAATGCTTTGTCTGTAGCGTAATGAACAT
The DNA here is from genome assembly GCA_039090855.1 of Macrothele yani. Taxonomy (NCBI): domain Eukaryota; kingdom Metazoa; phylum Arthropoda; class Arachnida; order Araneae; family Macrothelidae; genus Macrothele; species Macrothele yani. The sequence goes on along the minus strand of CM077027.1, from coordinate 152,641,689 downwards.
TTGTTTAAGATGGGTGCAATCCTTTTGGTACAATTAGTGTGAACAAGGCTGATGCTGCAGCCGAAAAATTTTACAAATATGACAATTCCTAAAGTTTAGTACGTAATAAATCATGCATGAAATGATCTTCATTATTGGTTTCTTCATATTGCATGAAATGGCCTTTCTACCAAAAGTTTTTCATATATTTCCTGATTTCTCTTAATGCACAGCTGTGCCACTAGGTGGCATAACTGTGTTTTCTAAAAAGTCTGATTGAAAGTAATTCTTTTTGGCTGAATACCCATTCACTAAGATGAAGATTTTGTGCACTGAAGACTTTAAGTAATGTACAGTTTTCTCCACAATGGGTTGTACATGTACTCTTTCTTGCTGTCTCTTCTTCTGAATATGAAAAATTTCCTTCTGTCATGTATCTTCTTCTACCATGGAAAATATTTTACAAAAAGGAAAAAGTTCATTTTATTAGTGTCCAAAATGTAACATTCTTTCTGAAATAACTTTCTTTGCTTTATTTTATCACAAAAGTTTACCACTATATTAAAATATGTTTATGTAAATCTGAAATTTCTCCTGTGAGTACTGTATATTATATTATTATTTTTCTTGTTCCTATAGATTATGGAGAATAGATGCACTAATGACCGCTGTATTAATGGAAAATGTATTGATCGCATCATACTGGATGCATCATATTCCATTAGTATCACCACTGACACTTTAAGTTATGTGTGCCCACAGCACTATCGAAAATTGGAGTGCTCTTGTGATTCAGGCTTTGGAGGTTTGTTAGAAGTAACATTTTTTATAATAAATGTAAACTTTTTTTTGTTTTTGCTCTTCTGTTTTCTAATGTTTGATTCAAAGAAAAAATGCTTTGAAAAATATATCTACATCTTTTTAAGTAAGAGGGCTAGAAAAGTGGTGGAAGGTGAGCTGAGTGAGGGAGTGACGGCAAATGACTTCTGTAGAGATAGAAAATGCCAAGACAATGTATTTATATTCAGAAAACTTTCTGAAGAGTTTTGTGGAGTGAATAAGGATATGTGTGCTTTGAAAAGGCCTTTGATCAGATATGGAGGGAAAAGTTTTTAGTGTGATAAAAAATAATCAAATGGAAGGCTAGTTATTAGTGAAATCAATCACGAACCTCTACACCAAAAGCCCTGCAAACCTAAAGATGGAAGGAAGTAGTGGTAACTAGTTTTAAATTAACTGTGGAGTAAGAAGGAGATATACTGTTTTCGTTTGTATCATAAAGTGCTTAAGAGAAGTAACTTAGTTTCATAGATTGAAGTATAGTATATGGTTCCTATATCAGGTATAGTTTCATAGATCAAAGTAGATGGTTCTTATATCAGTTATAGTTTCATAAATTAATTTAGACCATTCTTAATCAGTTCATCATCATCATCATTGTCAACCATTATCAATCCACTGCTGGACGAAGGTCTCCCCAAGTTTCCTCCACAACGGTCTGTCTTGTGCCAGTCTCCTCCATGTCACTCCCGCATATTTACGAATTTCATCCACCCATCTCCCATGTGGTCTTTTTCTGGGTCTTTTCCTGTCCCTTGGAATCCAATCTAAAATTTCGGCTGTCCATCTATGGTCTGTCCTTCTGGCAGTATGTCCAGCCCATTGCCATTTCAGGGATTTAACCCTGATCATGATGTCTTCCACTCTCGTCATTTTTCGGATCCACGAGTTTCTCTTCTTATCTCTCCTGGTTATACCAAGCATGCACCTCTCCATGCTTCTTTGAGTTGTCTGCAGCCTTTGTATGTCTCTTTTAGTTAAGGTCCACGTCTCTGCACCATACGTAAGCACTGGAAGGATGCATCGATCAAACACTTTTCTTTTAAGACATAATGGCATATTGCTCTTGAAAATTATGCTGTTTCTTCCAAAAGCTCTCCAGGCAAGTTTTGTACGCCGATTAATTTCTTCATCAATGTGACCCTCACTTGATATCTGCTGTCCAAGATAAACATACGTATCTGTTATCTCCAGTTTTCTCCATCAATCGATAAATCTTCATTTCTTGTAAAAGCATTGAACATCACTTTTGTCTTCTGAAAGTTCATTTTTAATCCCACTTCTTTACTCTTGTCAGCAAGTTCCTGGATCATACTCTGCAGCTCTGATGGGGTAGTTGCAAAAATGACTACGTCATCAGCAAAACGAAGGTGGGTTAGATAATCTCCATTAATCTTTATCCCTTTGTTTTCCCAGTTCAGTGATTGAAAGACATTTTCCAATGTGGCATTAAAGAGCTTCGGAGATATGGTGTCACCTTGTCTTACTCCCTTTCCAATTTTTATGTGTGTTGTATTTTCAAACAGCCGAATCTTTGCACTTGCATTTTCATAGATGTTATTAATAATGTTAATGTATGCATCTTCAATACCGCAGGATTTCAGAGCCGTGGTAACTGCTGATGGTTTCACCGAATCAAAGGCCTTTTCATAATCGATAAAAGCCATGCACAATGGAAGTTCATATTCCCTCGCTCTTTCAATTAGTTCTCTCAGTACGTGGATATGATCTATTGTGCTGTAGCCACTCCTGAATCCAGCTTGTTCTCTCGGTTGAGCCGTGTCCAGTGTTACCTTCAAGCGGTGTGAAAGAACTTTAGTGAAGATTTTATAAACCACTGATAGGAGGCTGATAGGTCTGTAGTTCCTGAGATCCTCAATGTCACCTTTTTTATGTAGCAGGATCATTGTAGCATTGTTCCAATCCTCAGGAATCTTCTCTTCATTAAGGCATCGAGTGGAAAATTTGGGCGAGTACTGTTTCGATTTCTCCACTTGCTTCTTGTATGATGTCTATAGTAATTCCATCTTCTCCTGGAGCTTTCCCCCGCTTCATGTTCTTGATTGCATGAGCAACTTCTGCTGGGAGGACTGGAAGAACTCTGGTACCTTTCATGATGTCTGGAGTACATGTATCATCCCTTTCATATAATTTGGAGTAGAAATCTTTCACTCTTGTCAAAATTTCGCCTCTATTTCTTGTTATAGAACCATCTTCTTTTCTCAGAGCCATAATCTGTTTTCTTCCCTTACTGAGATGTCCCTTTGCTATCTTAAGGCTTTGGTTGTTTTCAGTTGCTTTCCTCACTAGCTCACAGTTGAATTTCCTTACGTCTTCAGTGATACTTTTTCGTGTTGTCTTGCATAGCTCTATATATTCCACTTTGGAAGTCACATCTTCTTTAGTTGTCCTCATCTCTCTTCTTTTTGCATCAACATTTTGGTTTTCCTGATAATTTGTTCACATGCAACTTGTTCTTAGACCCAGCTAATTTTGTTGCTGTTTCCATTAGAGCTTTGGTTACTTTTCTGTTAACTTCCGAAATATCCACTTCTTCCGATGTTAGGCCTTCTAAAGCAGAGAATCTGTTCTTCAGTTCTAACTTGAAAGTATTATGGTGTTTTTTAAGGTTGGTTATGTCAATACATTTGTTTGTCTTATGAGCTTGCCACGTTCCAGTTTAGTGTTGAGGTGCATCTTACATCTCACCAATCTATGGTCACTACCTGTGTTGAACTTGTTCAGCACACTGCAGTCTTCGATGACGAATTTTTTGTTACACATAATAAAATCAATTTCACTTGTCGTTCCAACTGGATGTCTCCATGTCCATTTCCTGTGTGGCTTTTTCTTGAAAAAGGAGTTCAAGATGAAAAAATCCTTCTGCCTCTGCAAACTCAACGAGAGTATTTCCACGCTGGTTTCTGTTGCCGTGACCAAATTTACCTACTGAAGTTTCATTCTGTTGCCGTTGCCCTATTTTTGCATTGAAATCTCCCATAATTATCTTCAAGTGCTGCTTACCTTTATTATTTAGATGACGAATTTCCTCATAAAATTCTTCAATTTCTTCTTCAGGATGACTTGTGGTGGGTGCATAAGTTTGAATAATCTGAGCCTGGTATCTTCTCGAGAGTTGGATAACAAGTCGTGCAGCTCTGTCAGAGGAACTTTCAACTTCTACCACTTTATCCTTCAGTTTCTTGTTTATTATAAATCCAACACCACTAGTTCTGCCAGTATCTGTCCCACGATAATAGAAGAGATGTCCACTTTTCAGTTCAATGAGATCTTCTCCTTTTCTCCTTACCTCACTTAGCCCGACGATGTCCCACTTGATCCTTTGTAGTTCCTCTTCCAATTCAAGAAGCCTTGAATCAGAAGATAGGGAGCGTCCGTTATAGGTAGCCAAGGTCAGCATCAAATGGCAGCCTAGTCCGGTCCTCCGGGGATTCTTAGCACCCTCTGTCTTCATGTCGCACTGGCCGCTGCCTTGGCCAGGTACATTCCAGCTGCCGGAGACTGAGGGCCAAGATTTAAGTTGTAGAGTCATTTTGGAGGTGTTTGGCCATAACTCACCACGCTGGCCAAGCGGGTTGGTGAGTGTGGGATAGCATTTCCTCTGATCCCGATGGTATAGTTATACCGCTATTGGCGGTCGTCAGAGCCCCTTTAGTGGGAACAGGATGCACCACGAGAAGGCGGGGTTGACATTTGTCAAGGAGAGGCTGTGATGTTACGCATCACCTGACCTTATGGCAAGTTATTTCATAAATAGTCTAAGTCTGCTGATCATAGCCAGCAATGTCCCAAAAGGTCCACTGCTTTTTTAAGGGCATATTTGGATTATCAAAATTTATGAAACCATTTTGTATTTCTAATTAATTTATTTATTTTTATTTTCTAATTTTTTTTATTTGAGTTCTGGGAAATAAAATGAAGATTTATTTTACATTTCACTTAAGTTTTTAATTTATTGTTAATAAGACAAAGCCATACTTGTTCTTCATGGGATGTCTTTCTCTCTGCTTTTTTTATGATACCCCTGATATTTAAACGTAGCAGATCATAGCATGTTAAAAGTTTGGGATGAAGGTAATGCTAGAAATTCTGAACAAGTGTTCCTAAGTCAAAAGTCAAAAAATGATTAATTTTGTAGCATAAGGAACAGAACTAAAATGGGTAACAAATTTAAGTATTTGGAGATGGTTATTGATGATAGAGAAAGAAAAGGCTTGATTAGAAACATCACATCAGAATCAGCAAATTAGGGGAAGTCTCATATCAGTGGTATAAAAACATTTTCAGCAAAAATAAAAAAATATTGACTGGGAAACTAAGCCTGTAACTAGTACATACTATAGTACTTAGATGTATTCTCTTTTATGGGATCAGGAGTTGGGTCTGAAATAAAGAGCTGCACAGGAGGTTAGGAGCTCTAGACAGTGTAAAGGCATATGGTTTAAAGTAGGTGGTTGCAATGGCAAAACAAAATTGGTAATGCAGGTGTCAGAAATGAAGCGAAAACTTCTTTAGTAGAAGAAAAAGCTAATGAGAAATAATGATATGTGTGATTGGGGCATGTGTTGCCTGGAAGATGAAAGAGTACCCAGGCAGGCACTAAATTCTATGGTATCAGGCCATAGACTCAGAGATAGATTAGAACAAGGCAGACTGAATGTGTAAAATCAGCCATTAGTGATCAAGGAGCAGTATGGTATAGAATGAACTGAAAGTGTGATCGAAAAAGTTTGTTACTCACAAATACTTTTCTTTAATGATCTGTGCTAATACAGTGACTGAACACCATACTTGCAAATGGGTATAAAATGACAAATAAAGGTAACTTGATCACGCTAGTTATGTTACATGAAAAAAACTTTTACAAGAAAGTTCGTAAGTTGGGAGCTTTCGACCTTATCTTAGGTCTTCATCACTTAGAAAAGATGTTTTGAAAGCCAATCCTAATACAGCCTTGTCTATTTTGACAATGGAAGACACATCTGCAGTTCCCCACTGTAACGAAGCAAAACGAATTGCTTCTTTTGACAATCGTTTTGCCCTCCGTTACTGTGAAAGCCTGGAAATTATTTTCAACTCAATGACTTGCAATTCCGTATCTTCTCTCTACATCCCGATAATCTGGAGATCAATTCTAAGTTTTGGCAACAAAAATAGAAAAAATTCAAATGTAGAATCTGGCAGCAATCTTAGTCTTCCATTTGCGTGATGAAGATCTAAGATAAGGTTGAAAGCTCCGAACTTTCTTGTAAAAGTTTTTTTCATGTAACGTAACTAGCGGGATCAAGTTACCTTTATTTGTTATTATTGTTACATGTTTTGCCCATCATCATCACAGGTATAAAATGATGCATTGTTCTGAACTACCTTTTTATGGCTCCTTGCTTGGGGGGGGGGGGAATTACCTAAAAAATCCATTTGCTTGGTAGCCAGTTAGTTCAAAGAAGGCATGAAAATGGATTGCAAGTTTTTCTCTATAAACATGCACATTATCATACTAACTTTCAGGTACGAACAAATACCCTTTTTTTGTTTCCACTTAACTAGTTTCAGTGTTGTATAATAACTTGTAGCTTGAGGTGTGACATTTGTATGTGTTCCTTCTAATATGCACTTGTGAAGCAAATCTTTTTTTTTTTTATTATATGCAAGATTTATTGAAAGCTTGTTCCTAGACACCTATCATGTACTTACTATTTAAAAACAATCAAAACTAAATTTTATTTTCAGATTTATCCAGGTTGAAAAACGTATTGTAGGTCACTATATACCATAAAATTTAAAAAAGAAAAACAAGAAAATATTGTATTATCTCTTAATGCAATATTTTAACAGCATAGATACTGTCTTAGGATTTATGGAAAAATGTCATGTATTATGTGTAATAAATTGCAAATCTGTGTTCAGAACAGAAAATTTGATCAGGGCATTTACACAAAAACATATTTTTAATTTTTGTGAAACGGTTGAGGATTCTTCGCTTCCATTTCTGTGAAGTGTTATGATTTGGATGCTCAGGTGCTAAACATTGATAGAAAATTAATTGCAGAATAAATTTTCATTCTCCCAAATTGGTGTAATGCTTTTTTAATGAAAGATTTTTGTTCCTGTGTCCTCACAAGCTGTGACATCAGAACAAGAAAACAAACCACTAAATGTGAATCTCTCCAAAAACAAACATAATTTCATGATGTAAATGAGAAATGAGAAGTGAAACAGGTTGCCATTTAGTGTTCTGTTTACTATTATTAATATGAAAATGCATTCTTGTATAAGAATATTATATTCTCAAAGAAACATGTAACTTTTTAGTGTGGTAGTTGAGAAAATTGGTCATCAACACATAATTGAATTAAAGAATGTGAAAAAAATAAGAGGAACATGCTTAAGTTACATGAAAGTTATATGTGTATTTTTCATGGAAGCTTTTGAACTATGTCTTCAGTTCATCTTCAGCCAGAGTTCGTGATATAAAAGGAAGTCAGAAGCTGTATACCATTGTTCGTTCCATTCTTCTTAATCACATTATTTTTTGCTAGTACATAGACTTTATATTGTTTTTAGGATCTGAATAATTGTTCATATAAAATATAGCTTTTTATGAACATATACTATTGTGCTCTGTCAGTTGGATAAAAGATTAAAGCAATTAGGAAACAGAAACAATTCATACTATGCCACAAAAAAGCACTTTGTTCTTAAACAGGAAAAAGTTTGCTTACTATGAGTAAATGAGATCAATAGTGTGCAGAATGCCACTGTGGACTTTTTACATGTTGGAGAAACATAAAGACAGCTTCAGACCCATTTGGCAGTGAACCAAAAGAAAAAAAGAGAAGAAAAAGAAAGAAAATATGAGATCAAGAGAGTAGTAAGCAAGACAAGATTAGAAATAAAAGACATGCAATAAACTGAGACTCCTGAAATCCATAGCTTATCAATCGCACATTTTCAACAGGTAAACTGAAAAGAAGCTACAAATAGGCAGTAAACATAAGCTACATAAATGCCACAATATTTGCTCAGTAATTCCTCAGTGACAATGCCTACTGCTGTGAATATCATCTAATAATAAGCTAAGCTGCAAATCAAAAAAACTGAAAATTTTATTTATTGACTTTACCCAGAGATGTTGTTTTCAAAAATGGTATAGTTGAGGAATTTAGTTACTTCTGTGTCAATGACCTCTTGATAGTGGAGTGAATTATTGAGAACAGTCTTGATAGAGATTTGAACAGGCCTTTATTTGAGAAACACTGTTTGGCTTGTTTAAAACTTTCAACTTATAGATTGGCCCATTGATTTCAGCTCAAATTAATGAAAATACCAGTTTGTGTTGCATTTCCTTGTCTTCTGTTTCACTCAGTGAACTTTGTCATCCTGTATGCCCTCTTAAGGATAATCAGAAACAACAGAAAATATTACAGAATAAATGCAAAATTGTTTTCAATGCTTCAAAGTTTTTTACTGAAATTAAGGAAGAAATATTCTTCACAAATAGATGGGAACTTCACAGGTCCATTACTTTCAGCAATCATCAGATTGCATTATTGATTGCTTTTAATTCACTGCTCTCCATGTGATTACTCCTCAGAAAACTTGAAAATTTTATTGCTCTGGATTGTGGATTAGACATGCATCTCCCAGTTTCTATTCAAGCACGCTGCCATTATAAGGACAGTTACATTCTAAGTAACTGAAGCTGAGTTCTTATAGCTTAGGAATCTGAACCAACTTCAGATTTGACGTAATTGAAGTAATGATACACTTCTTGTAACCTCTTAAAGATGACCCTTTCAAATTCTAAAACCAGTACAGGTCATCAATCACTTAGGACATCAGATATCCTCACAAAAATTAAGAGATAATATTCTTCACAAATACATGGTAAATTCACATGTATGTTATTTTCAGCAGTCAGATTGCAGTGCTGAATTGCTTTTAGTTCACTGTTCCCCATGTAAAATCTCCTTACATACATTTCTGAGAATTTGTGAAGAATAAGTATTCCTTAATTTCTGTGAGGATATCTGAGACACTATGTGACCTATATCTGTTCATTGAATTGAAAGGGTCATCTTTAAGACACTATGTGTGAGGAAGCATAGGGTTGCTTCGACTTGTGCAAATCTGAAGTTGGTTCAGATTCTGAATGCTTAGCTCCAGTTTCTTGGAACTATCCTGGGTGGTGTAATAAATCTTGAGTGGAAATTGGGAGATGCGGGTTCAAATCCCTCTTCAGGGAATATTATTTTCAAGTGAGATAGATGTTACATGGTGAACAGTGAATTAAAAGCAATTCAGTACCACAATTTGATTGCTGAAAATGAAATGCTTTAGGGTTTTTCAACTGGCCAGGATAAGGGTATGGGGTGGTGGAAAAGAGAGAGACCGTTATATCTCTGTATATGTTATACTAAGAAACTAATGAAATGTCTATAGATATATTTATTTTAAAAAAAAATCAAGTTTTGGGTGTAAAATGAAATTAGAATTTTTTTCTTTTAGGAAATCAAATTTGGTTTCATTATATTTGCTGGTTTAAATCAGTTCTGTGAGGAGGTAATATAAAGAACAACTGTGCTATAAATATCTCAAAATTAAGAGTTTTTACTAAGGAATAAAACGAAATTTATTTGTCAAGTTTTTGTGTGGTACCACTACCTTTCCTCAGGACTAAAGTGCTGCCATTCATGAAGGAAATTCCAACCTTTCAAATAATTTAATGCTGTACCTCTTCTCCTCTCTATTTTCAGTCCTTCTGACAATTTTCTTTTGAAAAAGTGTTGTTTATGTGTCAGAACTTCTACAGTGTCCCAAAGCATTTCATGTCCTGTATTTAGAACACTTCTGTCCAAACCTGCTTTGTTTGTCATATTTTTAATTGCAGCTTTATGTTCTGCCAATCTGGTTTTAAGTTTACTGCCTGTTTCTCCCACATAGCTGAGACCACAGTCTCATTTTATGTTGTAGACCACCTAGCTAAGGCCACACTCTCACTTTATGTTGTAGACTTCCTGTAACAAGATGTTTTATTCTTTTTGATTTAATTCTGGAAGGTAATTCTTAATTTTTCAGAATTTTTAAAAAATGCTGAACAGGAGTAATTTAAATTCTTAGTAAAAAAATCAGAAGTCAAAAACTAAATGTAATCCTTGGCACAAATGTGTTGTATTTTTACTGTTTCCATGTACATGGGAACAGTGAAAAGAAAATGTCAGAAGGACTGAAAATAGAGAGGAGAAGAAGTACAACATTAAATGATTTGAAGGGTTGGAATTTACCTCATGAATGGCAACACCTGCTATAGCTGTAGTCCTGAGAAAGGGTAGGGGTACTACCCAAAAATTTGACTTATTTTGTTCATAGTAAAACCCCATAATTTTTTATTTTTGAGATATTTATTGTGCTTATAATGTCTAGCAATAGCCATGTCATCAATTACTACCAAGAACAACTGATTATGTCACAAGGTAATCCCCATTTTGCCAGCCAGCATGTTTTTTTTTTTTAATCCAGCAACAGGCCAAGCCCATGTTGGTTTGCAGTCTTTGATGAAAACCAAAAGGTCAGAAACTTCAGCAAGGAAATAAAAAAATACTCAGAGGTGGGAAGGTGTGTATAACTTCTTCAGAATGGAAATGGTTTCTACATCTAATAAATTCGAGCATTTCTTAAATAGTTTGAAACTTCTAAAGCTATCTTGTGTTGTATTATCACTGCAATCTGTCAGTGAGTAACCTGTGCCCACTACTGAGAAGCACAGATCAATACTTGGGATAATGTCATAGTCCTACTACTGATGAACCATAATGCCCAAGCATGTTATGTATCATCTTGATCACAGGAATAATTGATTTCATGGGATTTGTAATTCAGTTTGTCCCATATATTTTCTAAAAGTTTTGATGTATGCATGTGTATATGTACACACACACACACATATATATATATATATATATATACACTGGCAGAAAGTGAAAAAAGAACACCAAGAAGGAGACGTCTGATACCATCGAAATTTATACAGCATAATAACGGAATACAGAGGATAACGTGATCAAAACATTATGGCAAAATGCAGCTGTATTTGCTGGTAAACTGAAAAATAACATTTCCATGTAACATGGTTAGTACAAGGTTGAACCGCCATGAACTGCGTCACACTGTGCAATTCTGGCATGGAGTCTGTCGTACAGATGTTGGATGTAAGTTTGGGGTATTGAGTTCCAAGCATCCTCAACCATGGACGCGTAAATCGGGGATGGTCGTGGCTGGCCGTGGAGACCGGATAAGTCGTTGTCCCATAAAATCCCACACATGCTCAATGGGGGACAAATCTGGTGAACGTGCAGGCCATGGAAGTTGTCTCACACCCTGAAGTGCATGTTGTGTTGCACGTGCCATGTGTGGGCGTGCATTATCTTGCTGGAAAACACCACGATGGACCAACCTTACAAATGGCACAACAACGGGCTGAATGATGATGTTGATGTAAGAGGTGCTGTTTAACGTACCCGGTACAAACACTAGTTGTGTACGGGAGTGATAGCTGATTGCTCCCCACACCAGGAGACCAGGTGTAGGCCTTGTGTGTCGCTGGCAGATGCAAAAAGTGTGGAGACACTCCCCTGTGCATCTGCGAACATGCATACTGCCATCGGAGGCTCCCAAGCAGAATCTGCTTTCATCGCCATTGCATTCCCCAGTGCAGACGTTAGCAACACCACTGCAGCCGTTCCTGACAGTGGGCTGGAGTCAGAGGCACACGTGCACGTACCTGTATCCAGTAGACGGTTGCGGATTGTTCACACAGTCACCTCAGGTGCAACAGCAACTCGAATTTGCATCACAGTGGGTGTTCTGCTTGACAACGCCGCTCTTCTTATGCGTCGATAGGTCCGCTCATCAGTCCGTCTGTGACTCCTGGTTCCACGTCTTCTCATGTGGGAATGTTCCTCGGACCATCTACACCACCATCGTACCACCAACAATACTTCCCGTCCCCTCCGCAATATGACGATACGACCACCCGGCCTCGTGGAGTTCGACTAGACGACCTCGCTCAAAGTCCGATAACTGCTGAAATCGTACACATCTTCCATGTCCAGGCATTGCAGCTTCTTCAGGGTCTTCGCACGTCTCTGTACGCCGACGACTGATTACATTCACTTCGCCGTACTCCTTAAATACCACCAACGATAATTTGCATATTATGCCATGCTGTGGCGTAAGCACTCACCAGTTGGTCCCGAAATTAACATCACACCTACGTAAACTTGACCCCATTAACATATGTAAATTTCATGATCGTCCGCCAATTCCTTCTTGGTGTTCTTTTTTTACTTTCCGGCAGTGCATATATATATATACGTTCTTACGTGTGTGTTTTTCTTTCACTTTTTTTAAATAGGTCCTCAATGTGAGTTGGCTGTAAATGAATGCTCTCGGAGGCCATGTCCATCATATCGAATTTGTGATCCAGAAGCAACTATTTTAGGGTATATTTGTAAATGTCCTGAAGGAAAAACTGGTGCTACTTGCAACAGAGAAACAAGTACAGCTTGTAAACAGCCAACATGCTACGAAGGTATGTAAGCAGTCCAGTCTAACCTGTTATAGTCTGTTTCGTACATTAGGGTGAAGACTACATTTTCTTCACACCTTTACTACCCTCCCCCTTTTTTTTTTGTTCTTAGTACTATACTATTGTGAAATTTTATTTTGTATTTTGTTCCTAATTACTACTATGCAATTTTTTGGTCTTGATTACTACTCTGCATTTTCCCTACTGTAATTTTTTTTTTTTTTTTCGTTGCTGTGCAGTTTTTTTTCTTTTCACAAACAGAACTGAACAGCATAGTGTAGCCTTGAAGTAAAATATGCCCAGTTAAAATCCCTAAAATATATGCATAATATATTTTTTCTTCCATTTTTGCTAGGGACTTGAAATCAGGAATTTCAGATACTTAATCAAACATCTAATATGGGATTTTTCTTCTAGGAAATCTTTATTTTAATCTCAAATTTTCTGAGAAAATTCTTCTTCTTCAGGCAGTCTTTTGTTGTCACTTTTTCCCATCACTAGCGCAGTTTCTCCCTAGAAGAAAAATCTCGTATTAGAAGTTTGATTAAGTATTTGAATTAAGAAACTAGGAAGCCAATTTTCAACGTGAGCTTTATTCAATTTCAATATTTCTCGTAGTCGCGCTGATGAAGGCCATAGTAATTTCTGAAATATATTTGCCTTAAACTTTTTATAGCGTGATCTACACTACCTTCTTCTTAATTTGAATATGACACTGTAGCTACTTACGAGTTTTTGAAATTTTTAAAATCTGCTGATGCATGTACACATTTCAGACCATTTGACAGGAAGGGGACAAGCATAAAAACTCTTAACTCTTGAGAATTTCTCTTCTGTATAATAAATTAATGATCAGATAAATCAATCCCAGTTGAATGTGGGTATTTATTACTGCTCAGTAAACTTAATAACATTCATTACCAAATTTAAACTTGGGGACTTTTATAATGTCCTGTTTTGCTGAAGTCTGAAAGCTTCATACAAAATAAATTTCATATTCGTAGCATTTGTAAAAGTTCACAAGTATTACCTTTGGCTACATTACAACTTATAAGTATCATGTTTTCTTACTGAAAGGTGAGATTCTGGTTACCAACATTTGAGCTGTTTAAAAGATTCATTATTTATGACACAGATGCCATGTTTTCTGATGTTTCAGTAGCTTTCTGTTTCCTTTTTTTACCCTCTCCTCAGTCTGTAGAAAAAAACTGCTTTTTACTACTGGTAAAATTAGAAACATTTTCAAAAACAGAAAAAAAAATCTATGTGCAATTCATTGTGCAGCAAAGGACTTTTTAATTTCCTCTACTAAAAATATCTTAGTTAATTCTGCATTAGCAACTGTAGCATGAAGATAAGTTTTCATTCATAATGTTTAAATGAATGTGATGAATAGAAATATAACTGTTATTTTTGTTGTTAGAAAATAAGAAAACGTAAAAAATTAGGCTTCAATAGTTCAAAGATGACTGGAATAGTGAAAAGCCAAAATCATCCCTCAAAGTAAGACCTGTGAGTGAACCATAAAGTGTGCATAACACATGAAAACAGATGAATAAAAAATATATAGCTTTTCCTCTCTAGAAAATTGAAAATAGAAATAAAGAATAAGTTAATCAGTAATTACAATGTGAAACAATATTAAATATCAAATTTTGTTCTTATTTAAAAGTTTGATATAAAAAGAAGGTTGTAATGCTCTAGAACAAATAATGTGAGTTTTTCTAAGAAACCTAGATGTAATTTTCCATCAGCTGAACTTTTTAAGTTTTGTAATGTTATATAATTCAGATTCTCAAAATAGAAAGAAAGTAGCTCATGAAAAATATTGTACATGTATATCAAATGATACTGAAATTTGCTGTTGATATCTTTGTTTTGGTGATTGCTTAAATTTGCAGTTGTACACTTAGATGAATTCCCATATTTCATCAGTGCTAATATAATGTTTGAAATAAGACTACTTACATACATATATAGTGAGTGAGTGAGACATGGTGACATCATATTTCCCAAATCCTTTAATGCCATATTGAAAAATGTCTTTCAATCACTGAACTGGGAAAACAAAGGGATAAAGATTAATAGACACTATTTAACTCACCTTTGTTTTGCTGATGAAGTTGTCATTTTTGCGATAGCCTCTTCAGAGCTGCAGAGTATGATCCAGGAACTTGCTAACAAGAATAAAGAAGTGGGATTAAAAATGAACTTTCAGAAGACAAAACTAATGTACAATGTTTTCACAAGTGATGAAGATACGAATGTTTATTGATCGATGGGGAAAAGCTGGAGATAACCGATACCTACATTTACCTTGGACAGCAGATATCAAGTGAGGGTCACATTGAGGAAGACATTAATAAGCATATAAAACTTGGTTGAAGAGCTTTTGGAAGAAACAATACAATTTTTAAGAGCAATATGTCATTATGTCTTAAAAGCAAAGTGTTTAATCCATGCATCCTTCCAGTTCTTACACATGGAGCATAGACATGGACGTTAACTAAAAAAGACATACAAAGACTGAAGACAGCTGAAAGCAGCATGGAGAGATACATGTTTGGTGTAACCATGAAAGACAAGAAGAGGAACTTGTGGATAAGGAAAGTGATAAGAGTGGAGGACATTATGATCAGAGTAAAATCCCTGAAATGGCAATGGGTTGGGCATATTGCTAAAAGAACGGACCACCGATGGACAACCAAAATTTCAAACTGGATTCCAAGGGACAGGAAAACACACAGAAGAGGACCACATGGGAGATACGTGATTGAAATTCGAAAGCATGTGAAAGTGACATGGAGGAGACTGGCTAAAGACAGAATGTTGTGGAAGAAACTTAGGGAGACCTTCGTCCAGCAGTGGATTGATCATGGTTGACGATGATGATGATATATACATTTCTATGTATGGTGCATTTATCACCTGAATTTCAATGCTGAAACCAAACTATTGTTGTGACTCTTTTCTGTGGTATTAAATAAATTAATTAATTAATCCAACCAGTGATTTATTTTGTTCACTTTATCAGTATACAGGAAAGAGAATAGTTCTCTTTGATAAAGGAATTAATTAGTCACAGGCACACCTGATACTTTATTTCACCAAGATAATGCTAGGCCACACACTACTATCACACAAGAATCATTATGAATTGTCTACGTTTTTCTGTGGCCAGGCTGGTTGTTGG
The DNA here is from genome assembly GCA_039090855.1 of Macrothele yani. Taxonomy (NCBI): domain Eukaryota; kingdom Metazoa; phylum Arthropoda; class Arachnida; order Araneae; family Macrothelidae; genus Macrothele; species Macrothele yani. Next base: position 152,626,069 of record CM077027.1, on the reverse strand, counting down.
TTTATCACCCACTGAACATGTCTGGGACTTGGTAGGGTGTTGTTATTGTTATCAATAGACTCATTTGTAACTAGCAAGAAAAAAAAAAAAAGCAAAGAAACAAGTTACAACAATCATGGTGAACCATTTCTCAGGATGCTATTTAGTTGATCTATGACTGCACGCGTGCAATGTGATCTGGGTGTGTTAGAATAAATTTGTGTCTTTGCTCAGCAACCATAGTCATGTGCTACTCAGATACGAACTTATCTCATCTGTGATTTTAATGGGATTTTAATCACTTCTTTTGGGTGGACAATGTCAGTGTGGCAAAGTTTTCTGCAAATATGTTATTTTTTATGGGCTTTCTCACTGATAAACAGACAATCCTGTCATAATTTTGCTCTTACATGTATTGTTTTTATTACTTCATAAGTATAATTTTAAACATTGTTGTAGTGTGTTGTAAATTAAAAATTTTTGTTTTTCATTGTATTTTATTTTAGAAAAAACCCCTATTGCATTTGGTGGTAAGAGTTACGTATCATATGTCTTGAGCAAGCCAATAGATCAGCGTATGAGTGTAGCATTGCATATCAGGACCAAACAAGACACAGGAAACATCATGTATGCTGCTGGTGAAAGGGATTACAGTATTTTAGAGGTAAGTAATTATTGTGCTGCATTAATGTAAAGAAAATGAAATTAGCACTGTATTATGACATTTTACACTTAATACAAAGAGGTATTATGTAATTATTTATTGATTTTAACAAAACATGATGAGAAATTCACAGGAAGTCTGTGCAATGAAAATGAAGAAACTTTTTTCAATTTTTAAATACATGAGGCTGTATAAAAATCAGCAATAAAAAATGCACTGACAGTATTCAAACAAATGCTTAAAATGTGGGTTTGTGTACTCTATCTATAATAATAAAACGAAGTGTGTGTGCGTGCGCGCACATGCACTTTACAATATGAAAAAAATTACTCAACCTAGAAACCTGAAATTTTGCATGAAGGTAGCTTACATATCAAGGATGTGCTCCTCGGGCTTAGATTTTGAAGTTTTTGATATTTCAAAAAATGAAAAACCTGGTTCCCGATTTCTCATGTATCGTTCCGCTTTGTTTACAACCTGATCACACGCAACATGAAGGAAAGTAGTTCACGAAAAATTTTATGCATTTCTTTTTTTAGAATTTCGTTATAACAGATGCCTTAATGACTATTTTGATTTGTAAATACATTTTATGAAGGAAATATATCGAACAACAGTACTATGTGTTTTTGTTTTGTTTTTATCCGGAGCTAGCGTATTCTTTAAGCGAAGTCTTTCGAACTTTTGTTCTGGAAGTCAAAGTGCCTAAGACTGATGCCTCTTTTTGATAGTATTTATTCAAATTTTATAAATTTTGCCGCTGTGGAATTGGTCACGATTGCTGCAGGAGGCAGCCAAAGATTCAGAGACAGCTATTAAGTAGGCTGAAATGATGGCCTTCTTCCAAAAAGGAAAGTATGTTCAGAAGGGCACAAGACGGAATTATGATGCATAAATTTGTGATATGAAAATAAATGTATTATTATTTTCCATAATAAAATAAATGCCTATGATTATTTCCTTACAATAAGATTTATGTCGATGAAAATAGTAAAAAAAAAGTTGCATATTATTGTGAACTACTTTCTTTCACGTTGGGTGTTATCAGGTTGTATGTAAACAAAGCGAAATGATACGCAGGAAATTGGGAACTACTTGAAAGCATTCTGATTCTGTAGTACAGCCCTATTTTTATATTTTAATTAGCACTTTCGTTTAGGAAAGTGAGCTACAAATAATGTTAAGTCATCCACTTCTGATGTTACAGTTTTGAATTACATAGATATTAACAACTAGCTATGGTGATGAAATGCTTAAAATGATGTTCAATATGTTCTCAAAAGATGGCCTGGGCAAGCTCTTTTTACTGCATTTCATCAAATTACAGTTCACATATAATTACTCATTTCAAATAATGCAAAATAAGATTTCTTTATTTAATTAATTAACGTTTGTGTTAAGTTTCAATGTACATATAAATGCTTGAAAACATTCATTTTTTTTTAAGTGATACTTTCAAACGTCTCGTGCTGCACGTCATTGAAGGTGCAATTATGACTGGCAAGGCAGCGGAGCAAGAAGTGTTCATTCCCCGAATACCCATCATTTCAACTGATGTGCCCTTTAAATTTAAACAAATTCAGCTTCCAGTGTGCCTATGCTTTTCTATGAGCATCAACAAGGCTCAAGGACACTAGCTCAAAGTTGTTGGCTTAAATTTGCAAAGCTCTTGCTTTTCCTATGGACAATTTTACGTTGGAAGGATGTTCCAGAGTTCGCAGCAAGCAAAATCTGTACATTTTAGTGCCACATGGGAGAATTCACAATATTGTTTACCAAGAAGCATTGGCTTAATATCCATTTTTCTCCACTAATTTTTTTAAAATTAAAAACAGTTAGGCCTATTTAACTTCAAGCTTATTAACAGCAATTTTTTTACACCATCCTTATGATTCACGGTCAGATATTTCATCCATCCAAGAGAAAACTACTTGCAGATAGTAAAAACAAAGTCAAATATGTTTCAGCACAAGCTCATTTTTTTGCTCGGATTTATCTGCTCAAAAACCATGATGAGTCGCCGACAAAACTTAACATTGAGTTTCGTTCTGTAGCTAAACAAAGCCTATACCAACAAACAGCATCAGCAAAGTGACAGGCTAAAAGCTAGTAATTAAAAAATAGGATGTGTGTGTGTGTGGCAATTATAAGTCATCAAGAAAATATGAAAGACAGTGCAAAATTCGTCAGGTTGTTTTTTGTTGTTCCAGTTGCAGCATCTGGATTCAAGTCAAAATTCCAAAAGAGTGGCATATTAAAAGCAAAAAAAGTTTGCCGTGTTATTTCTATGGGAAACAAGATAGAGCTGAGAATGCACATGGGACCTTGAAATGTGTATGCTCTACCATCGACACCTGCTTGAAAATGTCCCTGTCAAATGTGCTTTAGGCATTATTATTCCATTGATGATCAGAAGTCTTCTTGATGATGAATGTACACTATTCTCACAATGCATGCAGCACTTCACTATGGGTCACAAGTAAGATATGTTATTTGACCTACAGTTCATAAAGATTATACATCAGGTTTTTGTTGAAGTCATTTTCATTACATTCCTTCTAAAAGAGGAAAATCATGGCTGTAGCTAGAAGTATAGAAATAGGAAGTAGAGAAAAGAAGCATTTTATTGCCTAATGGAAAGACAGTAAAAAAGGGTATACATGAACTTTCTTGTACATCTAAGATTTTTTTCCATATGCATACAGTATATCCCATTGATATTATTAATGCACTGATAACAAGATTACCTGCATAGAGCATAAAAAAAACTTGCATTTTTGTGGTTAGAGGAGTTCATTCAGGAGGTTGTTTTTGCAATGCAATAATTCACTGCAGTAATAATATGCCTGGGCATCATTTGGTACAGTTGAACTAGTCATCAAGTAAATGATTGTTTAGTGGTGTGTCCAGTTTCTGAGAAAATATTTGCAAATAAAATTGTGTAAAACTTCCGGATTGAGTAAATATTTAACAGTTAAGTATGAAAACACAGTGAGCAAGGATGTGTACATTTTTCCTCAAATGAATGTAAAAATTGAAAAGTGACATACGGCAGGTTTTGAAAAATGTTTGTAACAAACTGATTGGTTATGTCTGCCTTTATATTAAATTTCACATGTAACTGTTTGTTTAATATTATTAAACAATTAGGAGATATTATTCTTGTTGTGAATCAGGATTAGCGCTTGATAACACACCTAGGCGGGAATGATAAAACACTATCAATTTCCTATACCAAAAATGTGACACAAAGTTATTAACGAGATGTCAGGTGACATCAGATGTAAGATATGTATTCGCTTTGTGATAATTCACCTCTGTGTAGCAGTAATTCTGAGATATTAGTTTTTGTGGGTTTCACAAATAATGAAAGGTGGTATTAAGCTTTTGCTCTTCCTACCAAATCATAAATTGCAGAAACAAAGGTGTAACAGTCAAGCAAATGATGGTGCATGTCATTTATTATATTTCAAATTACAACTGGTATTACATTATCCATAGTGCATTTTAAAGATTGAATCGCTTCTTTTCTATTCCGTTGTATTATTCATTAGCAATAATCAGTTTTTAATTATCGTCATGGTAGGCTGAGCATGTCTGTGCAGGTTGTTATCAATGTTGTGGAGGAAATATAAGCTGTAACATTGAACAGCTTTTTGTTATGCCATTCTTGTGATGAATGTAAAGAAATAAATATTTAAGTGGCATCCTTGTATTAGGTGGACATTTCCATGAACTGTGTGGTACTGTTTTTTAATTTTCTTCATTCAGTTGTTCAAATAATGCACAGGAATGGTAAACAAATCAAATTGATATGGATGCCCTTTTGATATATGTTCATACACATACATATCACTAAGCTGTTCTCTGAGATTCAGAGGTTAGCTCCAAAAAGAAGTATAAACTACCAGATAATGTTTATTTACTGTTGCCGTATCAAACTTATCCATTTACAGCAATCTTGACATACAACTCGGGCTTCACTGACATCCATCACACACAGTACACAAGATTTTCTATACTTCATACTCATAATCTTTTTCTCATTTTCTCATGCAGACACTTCTGAATCTGATCCTCCTACGACTTCCTTGGCCTTCCTCTGCCTTTCCTTCCTGCCACTTGGGTTAAAAAAATTTTCTTAGTAAGCATCTCATCATTCATTCTTTCAACATGGTAAAACCACCAAAGCATATTAGTCCCCATCATGCTAACAACATTTTGCATCACATTACACAACTGTAACACATTTCTCCAGCACACAAACAACTCCTATGTCTCTTCTGTAGTACCCAGGTTTCACTGCCATACATCAGAGTAAGAACAATTACACTTTCATACACAGCCATGCGGGACTCTCTAGAGAACCCATCATTCCTGTGGAAATCTCCCAGAGCAGCTATGACTTTCAATGAAGAATTCACTCGCCTACTAATTTCACCATCCAATTTGTTCTCTCTGTCAAACATGCTTGCTAAATACACAAGCTCACTCACCTGGTCAAACACAGTGCCGTTTATACTTACATTACATTCAGTGCTACCAGTTCCTCTCTCAAACACCATAACTTTGGTTTTTCCCTTATTTATACTCAGTTTGAATTTCATGCAAACTTTGTACATCCGAGACAGCGTACTCTGCAACTCCCTTTTGCTCTCTGCCAACAGGACAGTGTCATCAGCATACAGCAATCTGCACACACGGATATCACCAAGACATAAACCAGTATTAATTATCTATTTTGGCATCATGCATGCACGCATCCATAAATATATTAAACAGCCATGGTGACATTACACAACCTTGTCTGACTCCTGCACCAATAGAAAACTGTTTTGATGACACACCATTCACTCGTACACAAGCTCTACTACCAGCATACATGGTTTTTACACTATTAAGTAGATTCCCCATTAACACCATATTCATTCAATACCTTCCACTCTCATGGGCGAGATAATCATGACCACCCATCTCTATGTGTGGGCAAATCCCACAGTGTGTAGCAGTGACATTGCCAATTAATGTGTTATATGCATAGACAACAAGCGCAGGGCATGTCTGTTTGCTAATATAAATACCCCATGCATTTGAACTTGTTAGAGTTTGAACACAGAGAAAAAATGATTAACGGTACAAGAAAGGTGGGGGCCAGCATCTAGTCATTGTTGGATCTTTGAGGGCTGCCATAGGGAAAGTGTGTTGGGAATAGTTGGAAGAGTGATACATGCCCACCTTACATGCCGGAAAGGAAAAACCACCATTGGTTGACAGTCAACTTAAACATCTATTGTCAGATTCTGTCCAGAGCAACAGATGATTCACCATGCCTTAATTAATGGTAGAGTGCAACCAGGTCTCACAAAGAAACCTTTTTGAGTATACTTTGTAGGTGATGCTCTTGTGGATGGGCCTAAGATGGTGGCAGTCCATTCATGTGCCCATGTTGACTGACCGTCACTGACAACTCCACCTTCTGTGAGCTTGAAAGCATCATGACTGAACATTGAATGACTGGAAGAATCATCTGGACCAATGAGTCCAAGTTCCAGCTCCACCATGCCAATAGATGGGTCCATATTTGATGACATATGGATGAAAGCCTGCAACCAGACTGCACATTTTGTTGCAGGCAAAGCCATGGCAGCAGTATCATGGTGCAGGGATTGTTCTAGTAAATATCACTGGGCCTCCTTCATACCTATTTAACATGCCCTCACTTCCAGATCATACCTACGCATTCTTTTGGACCAAGTGTTGGCATACATAGTGCCTTTGTATCCAAATGTCCCTGGTCTTTTTCAGCAAAACAGCACTTCATGTTGCAAGCCCTACATTATGCAGTAATGGTTTGACAATCACATCCAAATGTTTTGTGCACCCCTTGGCCACCAAATTCTCCTGACTTGAATCCCATTGAACATATTCTGGATATACTGGAATGCAGCATTAACTAGTTCATACCAATTCCTTATTTCTTCACTAAACTCTGAGACATCATTTTATCCAGCTAGTACAGTATACCCGAGGACACATTTTACTGTCTAGCTGTCAAGTTAATGCCATGCCAGGCATAGGTGCCAACTTTCCAGAAATCAAATGAGTGCTCAAGATTTGAACATGAGCCCAATGGGTGCCCAAGTTTGGAACAAAAATATCCAATGGATGCCCCAGCTTTTTACATACTCACATGAGGATACATACTGTATATTTGCAGTGGATCTTCGATTACATGCCAATTAATCATATGATTTAATTGGTGGTAGGTTTTTAAAATTGTAACAGATGTATAATTATATACATTCTAAATTTTTCGTGTGCACATTTGACAGTTACGCACTTTTGCAAATGTTTTTTTTTTCTGAGGTGGCAACTTTTATTTTTATCAATGATCTAATGGGTGCTTGAGCCCGTAACACCAACACAGTCGGCACTTATGAAAGACACGTTCACAGCATTTTTTTGTATTGAACAGGGTGCTTCCACTAAAAGTTTGATATCAAGAGATTAATTGCTAGTCTTCAAAAAAATGCAAAATTTGTGAAAGTAAATTTTTAAAATAATTTTATTACTAAGCTTTCATTTTTTACAATCTTTCAATGGGCGTTGAGCCCCAAAGCACCCATGTAATCAGCGTCTACAATACTATATGCATCTGGTTACCACAATGAAAGGTGGCTCAATACACTATTACATAAGGTGGTCATGGTTCATGAATGTATACATCTACCATTTAGAAGGGAATGAAATTACATCTTTATGCACAGAGTGCAAGATATTCTCAATAGAGTACTTGCAATCTCCATCCGTTTCAGGATGTTGGAATAATGTTTTCCTTAAAGAGAAAATGTTTTTCATTTCATAGAAGATATTAAATGGAAACTGTAGGGAGTTTTTTTTTTTCAGGGGGTGTATTTTCTTTGTTTATGTTAAATGTACAAGGTCACTTTCCATCAGTACTGTAATAACTGAGGTACGTATAATAACTTTGTTTGGCAGCTTTTCACTCCTCAACTTCTAAGTGTTAATTATAATCTGAGAGTGATTTCATCTGTTCTGTCGCTTAAGTTGTAGATCATTTATCTTATGATATAAAACATAACTGTTGCATGCATATGGTATTCTGGCCAAATAAATGTAAATACAGTTTATCATTTTCTGCTCATTCATCTAAAACTTTCTACCCTAGTAAGAAATTTTGTGTGTGTGTCATAACATGGAGGTCTTTAAAATGAAAGTAGAATTTTGCTGAAATAATGCTGAATAATTTGCCAGAACTATGCGTCATTGATTTTTAAAGGTTTTATATCAAAACATGATTATCATGAATCATCTGTGTGACTTTGAAATTTTATTGAACATAGAATGTTTGTAATATATATATACATACATATCACTAAGCTGTTCTCTGTTATTCAGAGGTTAGCTCCTCACAGAAAGAACTCACTATTGCTGTATTAGGCATCACTAATTACAGCAATCTTGGCACACAGCTTGAGCTTCATTGATGTCCATCACATGCCGCTCACAAGACTTTTGCACTTCATACTCATTATCTTTTTCTAATGCAGACATTCTTGAATCTGGTCCTCCCGTGATTTTCTTGGCCTTCCTCTGCCTTCCTTTCCTGCCACTTGGGCTGAATAAATTCTCTTAGTAAGCATTTCATCACTCATTCTTTCAACATGGCCAAACCATCTAAGAATATTAGTCTCCAATTTACTAACAACATTTTGCTTCACATTACACAACTGCAACACATCTTCATTTCTCACATGATCCAAGCGTGTTTTACCACAAAGTTTCACTGCCATACATCAGAGTAGCAACAGTTACACTTTCATATACAGCCATTCAAGACTTTGTTGAGAACCCTTCATTCTGAAATCTTCCTAAAGCAGCTATGACTTTTAATGAAGAGTTCACTTGCCTACTAATTTCACCATCTAATTTATTCTCTCTGTCAAACATGTTTCCTAAATATATAAACTCATTTACCTGATCAATAATGGTGCAATTTAGACTAATCCTGTATTCAGTACTAACAGATCTTTGCTCAAAAACCATAACTTTGGTTTTTCCCTTATTTTTATACTCAGTTTGAAATTCAAACAAACTTCGTACATCTGGGCCAGCATATTCTGCCACTCGCTTTCGCTCTGTGCCAACAGGACTGCGTCATCAGCATATAGCAATCTACACACACGGACAGTACTAAGACATAAATTGGTATTGTCCACTTTGGCATCATGCATGCATGCCCCCATAAATATATTAAACAGCCATGGTGACATTACACAACCTTGCCTGACTCCTGCACCAATAGAAAACCATTTTGATAAAACACCATTCACTCGTACACTGGCTCTACTGCCAGCATACGTGGCCTTTACACTATTAAGTAGATTCCCAGTAACACCATATTCATTCATTATCTTCTACAAAAGTGTCCTATTTACTCAGTTGTAAGTTTTCTCTAAATTTATGAAGGCAGTAAAAACTTTCTGACCAACAGCCAGATACTTTTGTATCATCAAACATAATGAGAAAATTTGTTTAGTGCAGCCCTTACCAGGCATAATGCCGCTCTGCACATCCCACACTTAATCTGATGTAAGACCCTGTACCTTATCAATAACAATCTTTCCAAATACTTTCCCTGGCACACTCAGCAAACTGATATCACGAAAATTCTTACATTCAGTCTGATTACCCTTTGCCTTATACAAAGAAACAATGATAGCATTTCTCCAATCCTGAGTGATCATTCCTAACTCCCAGCACAACTGTCAAATTACAGTTAACCAGCCAATTACAGAGTCATCGCCATATTTTAGTAACTCAACAGTTATGCCATCCACTCCCGGATCCTTACCATTCTGAAGAGATTTTAGAGCTTTACACACCTCTTCTCTTGAGATCCCTGCTCTTCCGTCTCTCACTGTTACATCATCTGCTTCTGCCTCAGAATCATCTTTGCTTTCATGCTCTAATAACTCACAGAAGTATTCATCCCACCTTTCGCTTAACTCATTGGGCTCCCGTATCATTTCTCCGATTCTATTTTTCACACAACTTAGAATTTTATTTCCCCTATTTTTCCTATGTCTTATTTACTTCCAGAAAGAATTTTCTATCTTTCCAAAAAGCCAATTCATGCCTTTCTACCTTTTCCTTCCTATCTTTTGCTTTACTCTGGCAAACCAGCTTGGCTGCTTCACACTTCTTACAGCAATATTCATCCTCAGAAACCCTACCTTGCAACATGCCCAAATATGCTTCCTTCTTTCCTTTAACTGCTTTTTTAATCTCACTGTTCCACCAGGAATCACCTGTTAGCTATAATTGCAGTATCACAGACCTCTTCAGCAATAGTGACAATGCAGTTCGTAAAATGTGCCCACTTCTTTTCTGCATCCCTCTCACAAGTTCAACTCATTCAGTCGTTTTTTGAGTAATTCAGAGTAATTCTGGTGTTCTTCTTGGAGCCTTTCAACCTGTATTCTTTTAATCACAGGCCTCTTCTTATTCTTCTTTCTCTAGCCAACATTCAGTTTTACTTATGACACTAACAATAATGATCAGAGCCAACATCAGCACCTCTCATCACATGAGTGTCAACAACTAAGTGTTTGAGACGTTGATTGTAAACAACAAAACCTATTACACTCTGTTGCTCCAAAGCACGATTTTCCCAAGTGTATGTGTGGTTATATTTGTGATTGAAAAATGCATTGGATACCCACAATCCATTTTCAATGCAGAGCTCAACTAACCTTTCACCATTATCATTCACACCCAGACCATTAAATTTACCCAGAACATTATCAGAAATCCCATTCTGAACACCTACTTTAGCATTGAAATCCCCTGCTATTATAACTTTCTCTATAGCACCAAACTGGCTTGAAACAGCCTTTAGCTCATTCCAATGATCTTCCTTCTTAGGGCCGTCCATAAAGTACGTCCATGAATTTTTACTATTTTTAGACCCCCCCCCATGTCACATTTTGTCCGATTGTTGGCACACACCCCCTAAAAAGTATGTCCCAATTCCCGCAACCCCCCTTCCCCCTTTGATTTTGACAACTGCTTTTAGAAATCCATTGAGAAACAGAAGGAGAACATGTAATTATTTAAAGGAATCTTCCATATATTTACACATTTGCTTCAGAAAATATTTATTATTTAGGCATTAATTTATTCCCAAATGCTACCCAAACTTTTTCTTTCTGAAATAAAGATCTACAAACTAACGCACACTTTCAAGGTTGCAACACTCCCGATTATACCATCTACAAAACACGCTAGATTTGGTAGTGCAAATACAAAAACTTAATATTAATATTCTGATTTAGCTAAAAATCTGAAATATTTCATACCTTTTTTAACTATTAAAAGAAGAAAAAAAGAGAACAAAACAAATACCACCTACTATATTTTTGCCGCTGGACATTAAAATTACTACCCCCCCTCCCATGTCACATTTGGTCGACCCACCGTTATCTCGGACGTACTTTATGGGCGGCCTAAAATCAGAAGGTTCTGAGTGACAAGGAGCATACACTACAACAATTACTATTCTCTGAAGTTTCACTTTTAGACATATTCAAAAAATTCTATCACTAACGCAGCTGTAATGGATCAAGTTGTTGTTCTTCCTTTCACTTAAAATCACACCTACACCAGCCTGTCCTCTCACATTATCCATCACTCCAGACCACACACTCACCATTCCATTCATCTTTTCAATCCCAATTTCTTTCTTTTTAGTTTCACTTACACACAGCACATCCAATCTGTAGTTGTTCATTTCTTCAGTCACCTCATTTATCTTTCCATTTATACCTCTAGTATTCCATGCACCAATCTTACGCTCACTCAGCCGAAATTTCTTTCTCATGTGCCTTTTGCCATCCGAATTGTTTTCGTGGTGGACCATCCTTCTCAAGTGTGGTAGGTCCGCCATATCCCACACTTGGGTCTGTTTTATACTTTATGAGAGTCAGTAATTATATGTTTATTCTTTCTGAGAGTCAGTAATTAAATTAATAATGAGTCAGTAATTAGTTTGTAATTATGCCTTTTAATTGAAATGGAAGAAATGCATTAATTTGTAATTTCTTTGTTTCAGATATCTAATGGAATGGTCCAGTACAGATTTGATTGTGGGAGTGGAGAAGGTGTCATTCGCATTGAACAAGTAAAGATCAGTGATGCAAGCTGGCACGAAATAAAGGTAGAGAGAAGAGGCAAGAGAGCTGAGGTCATAGTCGATAACCGTTTCCGTCGCTCAGGTGACTCATATGGCAGCCATGAAATTCTAAATTTAGATCGCAGTGATATATATTTTGGGGCTGAAGTAAGAAACCACTTTGAGCTCTTAAGCCCTGAAGACATCCGTCTCGGATTTATAGGATGTATGGACGATATTCGAATTGAAAGTATATCTTTGCCCATGCACAATTCAGGAAACAACCTGGTAGCCTCTCTGAACAGGTAAGTGCATTGTTTTGGGGTTACTAGGCTTTCAGAATTTGTTTCTAAATGTTCCCTGTAAAATAATAAAATAAAAAAAAAAGAGATAAATTGTCATTACACGAAAATCATTGTGAGAGGAAGTCTCACCAGAATGTAAGTAATGTGCAGAATACGTCAAGAATTTGTAAATGATTTTGGCAAAATTAATTTTAAGAGACAAAAATGTAACCCAAAATAAATATCTTCAGTAATATTGACTTATTCTATCAGTGCTTTTAGAGGTCTGTGTACTTTCCCTTTCATGCTGTGTTTCTTCCTGGTTTATCTACTTTCTCAATGGTCTTAATCTATTTCCGGAATTTCAGTGTGGCTGGTAAAAGTACCTAGAAGAATGTCTTAACACTTTACATTATCAGCTTTTCAAAGCAGATATTTTATAAATATTGCTTTCAAAGCCACATATGTATTTTCATAACTAATAAATTAATGTGTGCTATTTCATTCACAACCTTTCCGAGTTGGTTGTAAAAAAAAAGACTTGTTATTACTGATGTACATCTTAATAAAAGTACACATGCACAGTTTGATAATACAGATACAGTATAAGAAGAAAATACAATTGACTGATCAGTTTGAGATTATCTAACAGGATTATATAGGCATATACAACAAACTGGCCGCAAGATGGGATGGAACTTCTTAAAAGTTATTAAGTACTCAATTGTCCAAAAATTAGAAGAATCCATGGAAATTTCTTGAACACAAGGTGGCAAAATCAATGGTCATGCTGGATGGCAAATCAACCAGGCTTGGTCACCAAACCTGTGGATGATGCAGGAACTCCTGATGATGATGATCTAGTGTATAGATCAAAAATATGAGAGGTAATGTCCCTAAAAATTTATCCTCTATAATTCCCATTAATGAGTTCCTCAGTACTGACCATAATTAGAGGAAGCAATGAAGTCATTAATTATTGGAATATTCCTTTAACTTACATGACAGTTCTTCATACAGTGAACTTCCAAATAACTGAGTGTCAGAAAATCTTCAAATGCTTGAATCTATTAATAATATCCAGGTCTGGAAATGGAAAATATCATAACATCATCGATATTAATGGGAAATGAAACCTCCATAAGAAATAATTCTTCACAACTACATGGTAAACACATACAAATGTAATTAAAGGCACGTGTGACATTTTCATTGTTTTCCTATATAGCCATCTCTTCAGAAAACTTACAAATTGCGTCACTTTGGAGCATGAACTGAACTCTCTTCTCCTGATTCTTGTTCAAATGCACTACCATTAAACCACCCAGGAAATGAAGTTCCAAGCAGTTATTGCTAATTATTCTGAATAAACTTTTTCAGGTTGTCCTGTTTGAAGCAACCGATTGCTCCCTCGTAGCATTGCAGGCTTTTTCCTCATCCAGTAACATGCCTCGAGCTTTAATGAAACATAGATGGCGCCAGCCGGGCTTGATAACGAAATATATCCAGGAAAGTATATCCGACGAATGGCAACAAGGAGTATCGGACTCCATTAGCGCGAAGTTAACCACGAACATCGGTGGTAAAGTCGCAACGCTCCTGAGGATGCCCAGAGGATGGGCGAAAATTTCGAGTATGAAGAACGGTAAAAATTGATGTGTTTGGAATCCTAAGGCAAAGATCCAATGAGTATACCCAGCGAAAAGTGTGAGAAGTAAAGCCAGTCATCGCATACAACGGACGTTAGGACAATAGCATCAACAAAGACCGGAAAACACGTGCGTGAAATGTTCCCATCGCTAGAAAGGAATGCCAAGGTAAGCATTATCCGCTAGAATTTTTGTACAAGTTACTTTGAAATATCGCACGTAAAAGAGAATAGTAGAATGATTAGAGCTATATAATAGTCAGAATTAGAACTACTAATTGGAATTGAAATAGTACATTATAAATTTCACTAAATTATGGGATTTACTCAGGAATAAAAGAATATTACTTACAGTCGAATTTTTGGGTAGCACCCCTACCCTTCCTCAGGATGACACTATAGTAGGTGTTGCCATTCGTGAGCTAAATTCCTACTTTTCATTTAATGTCGTACCTCTTCTCTCAATTTTCAGTCCTTCTGAAAATTTTCTCTTGAAACAGGTTGGGATTAACTCACGAGTGGCAACACCTACTATAGTGTAGTCCTGAGGAAGGGTAGGGGTGCTACTCTAAAATTCGACTGTAAGTAATATCCTTTTATTCCTGAGTAAATCCCATAATTTAGTGAAATGTCTAAGATATCAAATCTAGGAATAGCCATGACATTAATTATTACCAAGTTGAATCAGTATTTTTCCTCAATGTGAATCAGTATTTTTATTTGTGCTGTCTTTAATTCTTCTGAAAGCATGTATAGTTTAAAGTTTTTGCTTCAAGATTTGAGATTGTTCCGCTGACCAATACTTTCTTTTTCTTCATCTTACAGATTCAGCAAAATGGAACTACACTGTGGTGAACTTGTTGACCTTGGCGTTTGTGGTAATCAGCCGTGCCTCAATGGAGGCACCTGTATTCCATCAGAAGTTGGTTTCTCCTGCCATTGCCACTCTCGATTTTTAGGAAGCTTATGTGAAACCGACACAAACCCTTGTGCCTCCAGCCCTTGTTTGAATGGTGGAACATGCCAAAAAGGAGGTGATGATTTTATTTGCACTTGTCTCCCTGGCATAACGGGTAAACGCTGTGAATATGGTCGTTACTGCAAGCCCAACCCATGTCATAATGGAGGACTGTGCGAAGAAGGGACTTATGGGCCAATTTGCAAGTGCCATGGATACCATGGCGAGTTGTGTCAGTATGACATCGATGAGTGTCAAGCCCTGCCGTGTGGAATTGGAGCGACATGTAGTAACTTCGGAGGTTCATTCAGGTGCCATTGTCCACCCAACATGACAGGACTTTTCTGTAATGACCATCTGTACACTACTTCCATTACTTCATCTAGCTGGAATACAACTATTGAGGAGATAGTTGGAATTAGTTTAGCCATTTTAATTATTCTTTTACTAGCAATGTCACTTGTGTGCTGCTGGCGTTATCGACACAAACGCCAACAACTTCGTCCAAATAATGAGGTGCTAGATTCTGCCACAAACGAGTTCCTTCTAAAGAACACTGTGTATGAGAAAGACAATTTTAATAGAATTAGCAAAATTAGTAATTTAGAAGTCACAACTTTTACCACGCCACCGCTGCCACCAAGACCTGCATCTTATACCCCCAGTACCCAAGATACTGTTCAGGCAATGAATAACTTTGGTACTGTTCGTAGCTATGGAAGTGCTGCGGATGACCTTGAAAACTTCCCTCGCCAAGGTAATGACTATGTGCAGAAGATCAATAAACCTCCTATAAACACTATGAATCAAACGCTGCCGTCCAGTTCAGACAACGACTCGATTAAAAAAGGAGTGTGGGAGCAAGAAAGTTCTCAGCCGAAAGACAAGTTATATGAAAGCAAAGTGCATAAAGGTAGGACATTAACTGCTTGAATACTTATTTTACAGATAAGTTTCCTTTAGTAAGTAATTCCCATAATTTTATTCAAAGTCAGATAAATGAAATAGCTTTTATAGTATTTCTAGCAGTGTAGTAATGATTTCCACCTGTTTATGTACTAGATGGATACTAAAAGTATTCGGGAAGTATATCATCATCATCATCATTGTCAACCATTATCAATCCACTGCTGGACGAAGGTCTCCCCAAGTTTCCTCCACAACGGTCTGTCTTGTGCCAGTCTCCTCCATGTCACCCCTGCATACTTTCGAATTTCATCCACCCATCTCCCATGTGGTCTTCTTCTGGGTCTTTTCCTGTCCCTTGGAATCCAATCTAAAATTTCAGCTGTCCATCGATGGTCTGTCCTTCTGGCAGTATGTCCAGCCCATTGCCATTTCAGGGATTTAACTCTGCTCCTGATGTCTTCCACTCTTGTCATTTTTCGGATCCACGAGTTCCTCTTCTTATCTCTTCTGGTTACACCAAGCATGCACCTCTCCATGCTTCTTTGAGTTGTCTGCAGCCTTTGTATGTCTCTTTTAGTTAAGGTCCACGTCTCTGCACCATACGTAAGCACTGGAAGGATGCATTGATCAAACACTTTTCTTTTAAGACATAATGGCATATTGCTCTTGAAAATTATGCTGTTTCTTCCAAAAGCTCTCCAGGCAAGTTTTGTACGCCGATTAATTTCTTCATCAATGTGACCCTCACTTGATATCTGCTGTCCAAGATAAACGTACGTGTCTGTTATCTCCAGCTTTTCTCCATCAATCGATAAATCTTCATTTCTTGTAAAAGCATTGAACATCACTTTTGTCTTCTGAAAGTTCATTTTTAATCCCACTTCTTTACTCTTGTCAGCAAGTTCCTGGATCATACTCTGCAGCTCTGATGGGGTAGTTGCAAAAATGACTACGTCATCAGCAAAACGAAGGTGGGTTAGATAATCTCCATTAATCCTTATCCCTTTGTTTTCCCAGCTCAGCGACTGAAAAACACCCTCCAATGTGGCATTAAAGAGCTTCGGAGATATGGTGTCACCTTGTCTCACTCCCTTTCCAATTTTTACGTGTGTTGTATTTTCAAACAGCCTAATATATATATATATATATACTGTATATACACACACTATATTGACAAAAGTCGCCAGACACCCCTTCAAAAGCAAATGAGCGGATACACTGCATTGTTAAGATGCGTGGTACAGTGCAAATGGTATAAAAACAAGCCTGCAGCTGACCGCAATCATATTGCACCGTAAGGTTGAGTGAAAATGTTGCGGCAGGAGAGAACTGACTTTGAAAAAGGAAAGATTGTTGGGTGTTATATTAGTGGTTTGTCCATAAGAAAAACCGAGAGGCATTTAAACATACCCAAGTCAACTGTTTTGGATGTACTGAATAAGTGGAAGACACATAGTGTGCCTTAAGCAGCAAAACGTATCAGCAGACCCCCCCCCCCCCAAAAAAAAAACAATGATAGAGGACGTCGAAGCCTCAGGATTGTTACAGCTAAACGGAGTACTGCACAAGGCCTCAGTGTACAGATGAGTAAAAATGTTGGAACCTCAGTATGTGCATGTACCATTCACAGAGAACTTCATTCCATGGGTTACTGTGGTCGAACGGCTGCTCATGAGCCTTTCATCACCACTCGGAATGCTACTCGTCGTTTAGTATGTTGTAAAGAACATTTATCGTGGACCGTAGATCAATGGAAACGAGTCCTATGGGCTGATGAATCCGCATACACACATCCATCAGTCTGATGGATGTGTGTGAGTATGGCGGCAGCCAAGAGAAAGCTATTTACCACAGTGTACTGTTCCTACGGTCAAGTTTTGAGCTGGCAGCGTACTCGTATGGGGGTGTTTTTTGTGGTATGGTCCCAGCCCATTGGTTTTGGTGGACAAACCTGTTAACCAGCACATCTACCTCGATATTTTGGACAATTATGTCCTACCAACTCTGTGGCAATACTATGGAACCAAGCCTTGTTAGTACCAGCAGGATAATGCACCGGGCCATAAAGCAAGGACTGTTATGGCGTGGTTTGATGATAATTCCATATCGTGTGTGGACTGGCCAGCACAGAGCCCTGATCTTAATCCCATAGAGCACCTATGGGATGAATTAGAGCGCTGCATAAGAAGTTTGGAACCAAGGCCTACTACCGAGCAACAGTTAGTGGCAGCATATTATGTACTGAATGGAAGCGCATACCTATCGCTGTGTTTCAAAACCTTGTCGAAAGCATGTCTCGAAGGATCAGTGCCTGCATTAAGGCCAAAGATGGACTGAGACCATACTAATGTATGTCAATAAATGCTATCTTGTGCTTCTCTTCTAGGTGTCTGGTGACTTTTGTAATATAGTGTATGTATGTTAACTGCAAATATTTCAGGAAAAGGTCATTGTTTTTTATGCTTATGTCAAAAATTTTATTTTTGATTCATGCCCAAAATGCTAAAAATAATGGAATATAGATGTATTTCTGAAATTTTAAGACAATTTTAACATCCATTTGACTGATTTACTTAAATACCATTAATAGCAGAAATTACTATCTGAAACACTTGTTTTAGTCATTTTCTTTTTTAATTCATATGGGGACCTAGGCATTTCAAGGTAGTCATGAAAAGAGAATGTTTGTTTAGTGTATATAATCAGTTTGGGTATATGTATTTGAAAGACAAATAGTAAATACTTGTGCATAAATTGTATCACTAATGTGAATGGATTGGAAGGAATTGTTTTATTTGTTTAGGCTTTCGGGTCTTCATTAGTTACATGAAGACTGACTGGAAAGCTACTTTTCAAAAGTCACTAACCACTAATTACAACTACTTTTTAGTTACAGTTTTTTTTTCTTTTTTTTTTTTTTACATTTTGACTTAAATTAAAAATGCAGGATTTAAGGTTTATATTGATATACACATTCTTACAGATGTCATTCAGTGCTAAATATCATTGTAAATTACATAAACAATTTATCTTTGTATTTAGCTCTGATCATCGTATGTAACACATTTTAACACATTTAATGGTGTATATCCCACGCTATATAGCTAGACTAGTTGTGAAGTCCATGGAATCCAAATAAATACCATATAAAGAAATATCTGTGAATTCATTTCCTTTGACTAAGGGAATTGAATCTCGCAATCAGTAGCCCTTACAAAACTGCTAGTGCAATCTTCTCATACATACTGTTTTCACCAGCTAGCTGAGAAGACTTCCCAGGTAACTGCTTGCCTAGCTTTCACAGTGTGAATCAAGCGGGTTATTGTAGGCAGGGAACACTTAGCCACCCTGTCTTAGCCAATTACACTTCAAGAAAACTGAAAATGTCATATGTTTCGAAGAACATTTTTACCACTTTTTAAAATTAGCACGATTTATAGCATGATTTCCTCTACAAGCTACTTTACTTTGTAGCATTCTACTGCTACAACTATATATTATATTTCTATTTGTGGTAATGTTACATGCCATGTGCTACTTTCATTCACTGTATGAAGAACACCCAGAAACCTAAAATTTACTGTCTCAAACTGCCCAGTTCATTCTTTTATTAAAAGTAAAATGTAATGCACCTACTTGCGACAGTGTAATGTGCTTGTTATTCATAATAAGTATATTACATTGATCTTTGGCATTCCATACATAAGAGTAGATAGCCACTGGTTGAGTCATCATTGTTGTTGAATACCAAAAGCACTGTAAACACATGTTAAAGCATTTTGTCAAGTTTTTGAAACTCATAGTTTTGCAATACATCAAAATTTATAACTTGGTACTACTCACATTTTCATTATTCAATTTCATGGAATCATTCTGAAATGCAATTGGATGTTATAAATATTTTATTGTACATTAATAAATGCCATAGTGGCTTATTAGATTGTTTTTGAATTTAACAATGACTAAAACAAAGAGTTGATGCTTTTGTTCAAACACACAATTCTTTCAGCTTATATTTTTGTATACCAGACACTATAGTAATAAAGCCACAAATTGTGGGAACTGATACAGTAGTGCACTCTAATGACTGTCTTGAAGTTTCAGTTTATCATACCATTATGTGACACTGACTGTACCAGACCCATTTCTCCCAGCAATCTACACAATAAAAAAATAATAATAATTTGTGAAATGAAGTCACAAGTTATTTTCCAATAGCTTTTTCTGTTTATGAATGTAAAGCTGCATGACTTATTCTGTAAACATTCAAGATGGTGATTCAGATTTCTCACACACTTCATTAAGTATTTAAATAACTAAAATCTTATAATTAAAACTTTTATTTATTGTGATAGTTCCATTGTTTTGATGTGTGTGTGCACAATTGAAAGTGCTGGTTCTTCTTTCCTTTTTTTTTTTTTTTTTTAGTTTAAAGTATTGTTTGATAATATTCATGGAAGCCAAAATAGACAGTACTGGTTTGTGTCTTCAAAATTCCCATGTGTGTAGTTTGTTGTATGCTGATGACAAAGTCCTGTTGGCTGAGAACAAAAGTGAGATGTAGAGTGTGTTGCCCAGGATGAACAAAGTATGAATGAAATTCAAACCACAAATAAAAAGAGAAAAACCAAAGTTATAGTTTTTTTAAGAAACTTCTAGTACTGAATGCAATTAGTTAGACCAGGTGAATGAGTTTGTGTATCTAGGAAGCATGTTGAACAGAGTAAACAGATCAGATGACAAAATCAGTAGATGTGTGTGAATTCAGCTTTGAAAGTAATAACTGCTATAGGAGAATTTCACAAGACTTGTGGTTTCCCAAATGGCTGTGTATGCAAGTGTAACTGTTCCTACTGTGGTGTATGTTGTTGATAGCTGGGTACTTCAGAAGAACCACAACAGTCATTTGTATGCTGGAGAGATGCATGACTTACAGGGACATTGTAGCAGGGTGCAATGTGATCAAGTATGAAAATGAAACAACGATGTGTTGCATATGTGTACATGAAGCAAAATGTTGTTAGTCAAGTGGAGATGAATATTCTAAGGTGGTTTAGCCATGTTGAAAGAATGAATGGTGAATGCTAATTAGAGAAATTATGCAGCCCCAGTGACAGGAAAGAAGTGCAGAGGAAGGTCATAGAAATCATGGTAGGACCAGATTTGGAAATTAATGCAAAAGATCTTGTGTGAGACATGTGATGGATGTCAGTGGAGCTCAAGTTGTGTGCCAAGATTTCTGTAAATGGATCTACTTGATACATCAACAGTAAATAATATCTAACACCATTAGTAACTTTGATTTACATTGCTTTGAGAAGCTAACCTCTGAGTCTCAGGAAACAATTTATGCATATGTATGTAGGTTGAAATATTCTATGATTGTACAGTGTTCTGCCAGAATTACTTTGAATGTGTCTGCTAGCAGTGATTGTCTATGCATGAATTATACTTCTAAGCATTTCAGGGAAAGATCTGATAGGGGGAAATAGCTGTGTTACTCATATATGTAGTGAATATTAAATGAGATTTTTATTAATTTTGCTCTCACAACATAAGAAGACCTCGTGTTTTAATATAACCAGCAATTCATTTATTTTTTGTAATAATAAGGCAAACGAAAACATATATTCCTTTCTTCTACTTTTTCTTCTTCCTTATGATGCTTGTGTATATCATCGATGTCATTGTAGTTTTAGTTTCATATGAGTTATGTTCAAAAGTTTTGAGAATGACTTCTTTCTCTCTCTCTCTGTCTGTCTGCCTCTCTTTCTCTCTGTCTCTCTCTCTCTCTCTCACACACACAGTACAGCACCAGCATGGTCCTCAAACCTTGACCATCTTCTGTTCTGAAATATGCTGAGTTGTATGATGCTTCACGAGGTTCTCTGTCTTGCTTCAGTATCCAATTTTATGAAGTAGAGTGAACACCTGTTGCGTATCCATTCTGGTCTTTTGACTATGTGAAAGTGCTGTATTTCAAAAAACAGCATGTGTGCACCAAATTTTGTTTCAAATTAGACAATTGCTGTTTTGTTTCAGGGTCATACGCACAAATCCATGATTTGTTACCAGTCAGAATCTTGAACAGAAGTTTAGGGTCCGGATGTAGTTTCCCTTTCAATTCCACACACACATTTACCTTAAATTGCTTCTGATCATCAATCTAGGTGTTTGGCACAAATTTCGTGACAATTCTTCTTATGTTCAAATCGTTTGTTAAAATTATCTGATGATACTTAAAGAAATGCCTAATTCGGATGATATTTTCTAAGTAATGACTCACCTGTCGTCTCATACAATTTCCTTAACTGAATTCACATGTTCATCAGATTTGCTTGTTGCTGGGTGTCATGAATGTTTGGCATTCTCAACTAACATCATGACTTTTTTAAACTTTGAAAACCACTCAAATATTTGGGTTTTGGTCATTGTTCCTTCCCCAAAAGCTGTTTTCAACATTTCATAGGTTTCTGATGCAGTGTTGCCTAATATGATGTACACGCATTGCTCTTTGAAATTGGGCATTCTCACAAAGTTGAGAGGTCACAAAAGGCACTCAACACATGTCTACTCTACTTCATAAAAGTGAACAATGAAGCAAGACCGCTGTGTGTCTGAACTGCTGTGTCTCAACACTTTCCACTCTTGAGGATGGTAGAAGTTCTAACCAAAGAGCATGTATGCACCCTTGTGATACACTGAGGTTACTCCTTAGTTGATACACTGAGGATCACACCTCATACAGTTGTGCGCATTAAATTGTCAGATCTATGTGCATGTGTGTGTGTGTGAGAGAGAGAGAGAGAGAGAGAGAGAATGAGAGAGAGGGAGAGAGAGAGAGAGAGAGAGAGAGAGAGAGAGAGAAATTGCAAAATAGTGTTGGCTAAAAGTTTCTTTTAATTCGTTAGAGCTACAACCTCGTAAGAGTGATGTTCCTATGCGGAATAACATTCCTGCTCCAGCTGTACCTTCTCGTGGTCCGTCCAGCCTTGGTGTGCCTTCTGTTCTTAGCCTTAATTCTGTTGATGACTTACCAGGTAAAAGATATATTCTTTCTGCTTTTCAAAAAGTGATAAAAAATCTTAATTCTGCAATGAGCATGTTCTGACCACTGTAATAATTAACACTGCTAGCATTATTTTGCACATTTTAGTCATGTCATTCTTGTGAATGGATACTCTGAATGTTGTACTCATCATCAATTACAAATTTAATTATTTTTTTCTAAACTATAATAAAATTTGTTATTTTTCTAAGATCTTCAAGTTTGATAGATTTTAAAATCTAAGTTTTTACTCAGTGGTTCTGAAAAAAATGTGCTCATGTGCAAGGGTGATTGTGTGCCCTTAATAAAGGGACAGAATTTTCTGGATTGCTATACTGGTTAAAAATGCACAGTTATTTATTGATTTTTTCTTATTTACTGTCAAGTTTTGAAAATGAAAGTAACTCTTAAGACTCCAGATGTCATCTTTTTCATATGGTAGTAGTAATAAGACTCCTTCCATCATTTTCAGATTTCTGCAATAGGCTTTATTCACATGTGTGTGTATGTGTGAGTGTGTGTATGTGTGAGTGTGTGTATATACATGCTTGTGACCATGTGAATACTTCTTGTGGTTAGGGCATTCCGTATTTAACTTGTGAAGCCACACTTGAAGGTGCAGTTGACAGTTGATTGTCTCTCAGTGGTTATGTATATATATATATATAATTTGCCATTTTTAAATGCATAATATATAAATCAAAATTTGCCATATTTTAAATGCAAGTGTATACAAAAAATGAATAACAAAAACAGATCAAGATCCATTAATTCTGAATGTGACAGTTACCTATTTAAATTTGGCAAAGAAAAAGTATAAATTTGATATTAATTTTGCTAAGAATGCGGAACATTTTGCATATAGAAACAGTCAAAAATGTTAAGCTTTCATTTCATGTGATACTACAAATAAGTAAAATAAAATTTCAGTTTCCTTTGATAGATTTTGTTACACACACGCACAGGTATATGCAGTGCTATCTTAACTCCCGCCCTGTTCTAGTTCCTTCTCAAAACAAACATTCTTGAACAAAGCTGTGTCTTGTCATCCATTTTGTTGAGTATTAGCAGCAGCACACCTCACTGATTTCACATTTAAATTCTTCCAGAATGAAAATGCACCTTTGAATGCAGTTATTTTTCATAAATAAGAAAATCAGTATCCATATTTCTCTTTAATGAGGGATTATAACATATTTATGGACTATTGATATTGTATTACTTAAGTAGCACTGCCTTTGAGAATATGTCTTGCTTGCATTTCTGCTCTTTTTTTTTTTTCAGAGTTGTCCTCATAATCATCTTCTCTGACTCATGTTAAACTGCATTGTTGGTCAGGTTTTGAATATACCAACAGTGATCAACCAAAATACCGTATTTTTTGGAATATAAGACTCGCCGCACAGTATATAAGGCGCAACCTTATTTCTTAATGAGAATTGGGGGAGGGGGGGGGTAAAATGCCATTCTAAAGATTTTTATTAAGAAAAAAATATGGAATTGTATGCATATAAACAGCAGTTTATGAATCTTTGAATCCTTGGAATTTGTGAAGTTACAAACTGAACTTTATCTCTTAGCCAAAGCTTGGCATGTCCTACTCCTTCAATATCTCTCACGCTACTCCTCTACATCACTCACCACACGCTCAAGTCATTAAGTGTCAATGTATCATTCCGCACTTTTGTGCGTGGAAGTTCGTATTTTACAACCCCTCCTCACTCCAGAGGAACTTCTTCCAGTGGTAAAAAGTTCTTGTCATTTTACGATACAATAGTCATAGTTCACATAATGAGTCATAATCCGTTTACAAAGAGAAATATATGAGTTAATTTAACAATTATCTTTACGTGTTTTCCAACAATTTCTATGTATTATATACCACAACCAAAAAAACAAAAAAATGTTTTCACTAGCAGACACATGATCAAGGTGGATCATCTAAATTTGGAATTCTGCTCAGTCCATCTGCATTTTTGTGCATAGTTCCCGATCGATGAATTATAACAAAATCATATGCTTGTAAAGGAAGGGCCCATCTCATCAGACGAGCATTTGAACTTGCGTTGGTGCGTAACCAAACGAGAGGGTTATGATCAGTTTGTATGAGGAATTTTTGACCATCCAGGTAGCATTTCAGTTTCTGTACCGCAAATATAATGGTGGCACATTCTTTTTCACTGGTGCTGTATGTCTTCTCTGCTGTCAAAAGTTTTCTGCTTAGATAGAGTACAGGATGTTCAGCGCCATCTTCTTGTTCTTGCGAGAGGACGACTCCCATTCCTTGATCTGAAGCATCAGTTTGTAGAATAAATCTATGTTCATAGTCAGGGGCATACAGAACAGGAAAACTAGATAAAGATTTTTTTAGTTCCACAAAAGCTTTCTCACATTGTTCTGACCATATAATTTCCTCTTTACGATTTTTACCCTTCAAGATGTCTGTCAAGGGAGCTGCTATCAAAGAAAACATTGGAATATATCTGCTGTAATATCCCGCCAGGCCTAAGAAAGATCTTACTTGCGTCTTGTTCTTCGGCGTAGGAAAATTTTGTATGGCCTGAACATTTCGTTCCGCTGGTTTCCGATATCCTTGTCCAACAATATGACCCAAATACAAGACGTGATCTTGAGAAAACTTACATTTGTAAGGTTTTATGGTCAAGGAAGCCCTCTGCAACCTCTGTAGCACTTCTTCAAGATGTATCAAATGATCCCCCCAGTTTTCGGAAAAAATGGCAACATCATCTAGATATGGTACGGCAAACTCTTCGCAGCCTCTCAAAAGTTCCGACATCATTTTGCTAAAGAAATAAGGTGCGTTCTTAAGGCCAAATGGCATCTTTAAGGGCCGATACATTCCAAAAGTAGTCACAAATGCTGCCAATCGTTGAGCTCTAGCACTTAATGGAATTTGCCAGTACCCTTTTGTTAAATCTAATACTGTAATATACTTCGCTCCAGAAACCTTTTCGACTCTTTCTTCTATGTTGTGCAATGGATAGAACTGTGTCCTTGTCACTTCATTCAATCGCCTGGAATCAATACATGGGTGTGGATCTCTTCCGGGTACTTCTACCAAAATCATGGGTGATGTATAGTCTGATTCTCCAACTTCTATAATCTTGTACTGCAGCATTTTATCTATCTCGGCTTTAAGAATATTTATCTGCCTGGGCAACATTCTATAAGGCTTAACTCTTACGATAGCATTACTAGCTAGCTCGATATCATGTTCGACCAAATGAGTCTTTCCTGGAATATTAGAAAACATTTTCAAGTAATGACATAATAGTTTTTTCAGATCTTGAATTTGTTGGCCACTTAGGCGCTCTCGAAGTTTACTGTTCTCCTTGATATCAGAGAAGTTAAATATATTTGGATTTTTTTCAACTTGCGGAAATTTAATCTCTAAATCCATTTCACCATTTTCACAACCGGGCAATAAGTTCACAAATTCTGGTCATTTATGGTATGGTTTCAGCATGTTAATGTGATATACTTGATGCTTTACATTTTTACCTTCAAAGCTTACTACATAATTAGTCTCAGAAATTTTTTTCTCAATTTTCCCTGGTCCTTTCCACTGTTCTGCTAACTTATTTGGCCTGCAGGTAACAAAAACCAATACGAAATCTCCTTCTTGAAATTCACGTTTCACCGCATTTCTGTCATACCAATATTTTCTTTTCAATTGAGCCACTTCCATGTTTTTAATGGCAAGTCCTTGACATCTTTTCATCCTATTTATTAACTCAAATACATATTCAGTGACATAGTTTTCTTCTTCAGGATGACCCATCCATTTTTCATACAATAGTGTCATTGGCGTCCTCAAATTCTTTCCATGCACCAATTCAGCAGGCGTAAACCCTGTGCTTTCATGTGTCACAGTTCTCAAAGCAAACAGCGCCACCGGTAACTGTTTCTCCCAATCCAGAGCAGACTCAAGACATAAAACTCTCAACATTCTTTTAATAGTTCGATGGAATCGTTCTACCGGATTACTTTGGGGATGATATACAGAACTATGAGTAACTTTTATTCCAAACCGCTCCAGAAATTCTAGTGTCAAAATGCTTACAAAACTGGCTCCTTGATCAGTTTGAATTTCTTTCGGAAATCCCATGCGGCTAAAAATGTGTAACAAAGCGTCAACTACCGACTTGGATCCTATGTCTGGGACTGGTACCACATCTGGATATTTGGATGACAAACACATAGCTGTAATTATGTATCTATTTCCGCTTGAAGTCTTGGGCAAAGGCCCACAGGCATCAACGTTGATCTTTGTAAAAATTTCAGGAATAATTGGAACTATTTTCAAAGGTGCTTTCTTTTTGTCCCCAGCTTGGCATGAATCACAAGATTGGCATGAATCACAAGATTTTACAAATTCTTCAATGTCTTTATAACAGTTAGGCCAATAAAAATACTTTGCAGGTCTGTCTTTGGTTTTTGTCACTCCTAAATGCCCCAAAGTTCACTCATGACACATGTTTTTTATTTGTTCTCTATATTGTTCTGGAACAACAATAAGATCTTCCTCTTTGCCAATCTTGTTGATCTTTTTCTTCACCAACATCCCATTGCTTAGTACAGCATAACCATTTGCCTTTTTAAAATCTGTTTTCTCTATTTCTTTGAGAATTTTTCTCAATTCCAAACTTTGCCGTTGATCTTTCATGAAACTTTTTGAATCCATTTTTACCAACTCTAACATGGCTTTATCTTCATCATGCCTCAATGGCAGAATATGGCTTTATCTTCATCATGCCTCAATGGCAGAATTTCTTTTTCTAATTCATCTGATTCTTCGGAACCCACAGCCTCTCCTTCAAGGGTTTGTTTTTCTTTCTTCCCTGAATCATTCTTTACTGAATTTCTCTCTTCGTTGTTTCGTTTCTGTTTTTCTTGATACCGAGTAACCACAACATTTACCTGTTCTGAATTAAGTGGCCACTCCATATCAATTTTTTTAACAAAGCAGCAGCCTTAGTTACAATATGACCTAATTCACATTCTAGTTCAACTTCTGCCAATGGTAAACAAACCTTTTGTTCATCCAGAAGATGCTGTACCCACACATGTTCTCCAGTAAACTCACCTGGCGACACATATTCTTGACAAATGATATCAACTGATGAACTTGTATCCCGAAGAATAGGCATGGTAACTCCATTTATTTTTCCTTTAAAGGTGTAGGGTGCCAAGAGATTCCCTTCAGTTTCCTCTCTGATTCTATTTACGCTTCCTGAGTTCTGTGATTTTAGCTTTGGACACTGAGGTCGAATGTGATCATAAGATCCACACTCGTAACACTGAAGCTTCCGTCTGCAATCATACTTTTCTTCATTCTGAGATACATTCTGGTTTGACCACCCTTGTCCTACATCTGACTTAACATAATTTTTGTTATAAAATCCATTTTTCATAAAATTTCCCCGATCATAGTTATCTCTAGTTTTTTTCTCACTGCCTTGCATTTTCTTTGAAGCACAAAATTCATTCGACGAATTTTTCTTGGTTCTTCCTCTTACACTTTCATAATTGTCCACCATATCAGCCAAATCTGAAGGTGAGACAATATTTGACCATTTATCAATAAAATGCTCCCTTATCTCTATAGGCACTCTCCGCTTCAATTGATCTGTGATCATTAATTTTTTTAGCCCTTCAAAATCGCCTATTTTAAGTCCTGAAATCCACTCATTAAAATAATTTTCTAACTCGAAGGCGAAATCTCTCCAGGTCTTCTCTGATGTACGCATGTGTTGTACAAATTTCAATCTAAATTTCTCTGGACTTAACTTATATCTTTTAAGAAGTAACCTTTTAACATATTCATAGTTTTTAGCATCTTCCACATTTTCTCTGGCAATCAATTGTGACATTTCGTACGGCAAAAGTCCTATCAAATTTGCGACCCAATCTTCCCTTTTTATTTCTGCTTGTTGTGCTTGCCTTTCAAATAAAACTAAGTAAATACTTATATCACTGTCTTTTGGGTCAAATGTTTTCATCAAATGACGAAGTTCTAATCTCGGTTCATGAGAATTTCCATTTTGCTCCAAACTACCTCCCAGCGGCTGACGTCCAGCTTCTATTCTGAGTTTTTCAAGCTCAAATTCCATTTGTCTTTCTGTTTGTCTACGTTTTTCAAGCTCCAATTCCATTTGTCTCTCTGTTTCTCTACGCTCTTTTATACCTGCCAAAAGTTCTTTCACGAAATCCTCTTCATAACCTTCAAAGTTGACAATTTTATTTTTTAATTCCAGAATTTTGAGATTTGGCATAACTTCTATACCCAATTCTTCCGCCAACTGCAGAAGTTCTCCTTTTCGAGCTCTTCCTAAGAAAGCCATTTCAACAAGCTCTACGTGTACCTAATGTTTATTTATTATCATATATGTGTATACGTTCACAGAAATTGTTTACAACAATATTCTACATTTACCTATACTCTAGGCACAAACAGTTGATCTGAATGTACTATTTCTTGACAGAAATTATTTCCTTCTATTATCGTATATGTGTATACGTTTACAGAAATTGTTTACAACAATATTCTACATTTACCTATAATCTAGGCTCAAACAGTTGATCTGAATTTACTATTTCTTGACAGAAATTATTTCCTTCTATTATCGTATATGTGTATACGTTCACAGAAATTGTTTACAACAATATTCTACATTTACCTATAATCTAGGCTCAAACAGTTGTTCTGAATGTACTATTTCTTGACAGAAATTATTTCCTTCTATTTAATTCCGTGCCCGGAAACTTCTAAAAAACTTGCTTTGATATTTCATTCCATTCGATAATTCTCTAAGAACAACAAAAACAGTACTTACATAAACATCTAACGTGGTGTAAATCCAATACGGAACTTTTTTTTTCTTCTCACGAACTAATTTCGAAAAACAAGAGTCACCATCCTTTGTTCTTCCCAACACAAAGAGGAAAAAAAAATCCCTGTCGCGTTGGTTCTTTCTCACGCTTGAAGATCTTTCAACTCATCGATTCCCTCGGTCATAAAAACGCCGCTGAAGTTGCGCAATCTCACCGGTTGCCTCCACTTCTATCTTTTGTCTGTAACATCACAGACACTCGATCACAACACAAAACATTTATTACTTTACACAAAAACATAAACTGGAATACACTCTGTGGTACAAACTGAACTTTATCTCTTAGCCAAAGCTTGGCATGTCCTACTCCTTCAATATCTCTCATCCTACTCTTCTACATCACTCACCACACGCTCAAGTCATTAAGTGTCAATGTATCATTCCGCACTTTTGTGCGTGGAAGTTCGTATTTTACAAGGTTCATAGGCAGCAGCCTGAGGCAGTTTTTCTGGAGTTCCTTTTTTTGTTTGTTTGAGTTAGAAACTGCAGCATTTTATTTGGGAATCTTTGAACTGAATTCAGATGTAGTGTTCAACAGACTATCAGCATAACCTGAACTTGCTGAAGAGGTTACAGTCTTTTATATCAGGCAAAAAATTTACATGTGGATGTCTTTCATGGAGAATAAACATTGAGTGAATTCATTCAATATTTCTTGACAATGTCTTTCCATTTGTTATTTTTCCTTTAAAATACGATGAAAAAGATTTATTGTATTTCATTTTTTACACATTTTGATATTTTTTATTAAAAAAAATACTAACATGAAAAGCACCAATATTATAAATTTAACAAGATAGATTGTTTAACATTATGGCTATAGAACATACTGATACCTGTCTGAGCTTAACTTTGTGATGTGAGTATGAATGATCGGTTGGTTGGTTGGTTAGTTAGTTGGAGTTTATTGGCACAAGGGCCTGAATAGGATAAAGAGCATTGTGAGTATGAATAAAACACTTCTTTTGCAGTGTACGTATAGTAAACAATACACATGTATTTACTGCAGCAAGATGCAGAATATTAATATTTCTTGTATAAAATGGGTACAGCTCACTTTATGTTTGATTTTTGATCAATATGTAAAATATAAAATATTCTCACAT
The DNA here is from genome assembly GCA_039090855.1 of Macrothele yani. NCBI lineage: Eukaryota > Metazoa > Arthropoda > Arachnida > Araneae > Macrothelidae > Macrothele > Macrothele yani. Next base: position 152,595,365 of record CM077027.1, on the reverse strand, counting down.
TACAGATTAACTCTGAGCCATGATAGTAAGATTTATTCTAAAGAGCAGGGTAAATATGTTTGCTTAGTGGAGAACTAAGTTTCAATTCTTCTGATGAAAAAATTACTATTAATGTACAGATAACTATATTTGTTGAGCATTGTGAGTGCATCCAAATTATTTTTATGTTTACTCCATTCATTCAGCAGCATGTTTGAATTAGACAGACTGTATTAGGATTGAAGTATAAATCATAAAATCTGTGTCTATTCATCAGTGAATTGGTGAAACTTAAGTGTCTAAATAATTGGTATGTCATGTATCTGAAAACAATTTTAGAGGCAAGATAAGAGCTGCCATATTTTAGATGATATACAACAGCAAGAACTGATGACACATTTAGAGTAGAATCACAAATGAGTTATGAACACTAATTATTTCAGTACTCCCCCCCCCCAAACCAAATATTTCCTCAATTCTGTGTGGAATGTGTACTAGAAAAACTGCTGTTCATTAATCATAACAAGATGTTGGGCTTGTGTTCCATCCATTGCATTGTGATATTCATCAGTATTATACGTGGTTCATCTGAGAGTTCATCAAAATGCTTTTATCACAATGACCAGCTCTTTTGACCCGAAATGATTCATGTGAATTTTTTGGGTCTCCTAAGCAAGGATTTACAAAATTACTCAATCAACATTGAGTAGTTGAAAATTAACATACCTAAGTTTCGCACGTTGCTCGTGTTTTTTTTTATGTTTTTTTTATGTTTTTTTTTATGTTTTTTTGTTTTTTTTTTCCTATTTTAGCTTATTTCCCAGTAGCAGAACTCAGCATCCAGTATCAAGACCTTTAAAAAAATACAAAAAACAGGATTTCTGTAATATGCAAGATTGCACAAATTTACTAGGATCTTGGAAGTTAGTAATTAAAAAAAAAAAAATCTTACCCACAACAACAACAAAAAATGAGAGGGGGGAGGATAAATGTAAAATCTCTTTTTAAGATTTAATACTTCAACTTTAAACAATAGAGGTCAGCACTAGCTCACTAATATCTAATGGTGCAGTGATCTATTGAAAGACCCCACCTTTTCCACACAGAGAAAAACTCCATTGCTATCTTGTTGACACATTCACTGAGGTGCCACAAAAGCTGCAAAGGGCACTACCATTTCCATTACATGCCACCACACCCATGTAGTAAATAGTATCGTCCATAAACAACACATATATAGAAGCAGATAGCTCCGCAAGCTCAAGTAGTCGCATTTGCAGTTCGGACAGCAGTTTATCAGGATTTAAGCAATTTTGAATATGGTATGATAGTCTGCCCCTGGGAGATGGGTCACTCCATCTCGGAAATTACCACAAAATTTGGATTTACATGGTCAACAATTTCAAGGGTGTGCCTGGACCCCACACCACAGAAAAGCCATCCAGAGTGTGAGATCGATGTGACTGCAGGAAAGCTCTGGACGATTGTGGACAGTGGCATCTGGCTCGCATCATAACATCTGCCCAGCATGCAACATTGCCACATATCACAGCGCAATTCAGTACTGGGGCCTATCAGTGTTTGGACAGTGTAATGTTCCCTGCATTCTATGGGGTTCCGAAGTTGACGGCCCACCTGGGTGCCATTGCTGAGAAGATGGCCAACTCCAGGTGTGGCAACAACCTCACGAGGCAATGGATCCCGTATGCGCTACAAGGGACAGTGCAGGCAGACGATGGCTCTGTTATGATGTGGGGTGTTTTCAGCTGGCATGCATTAGGACCCCTCATATGTCTGCAGACTGCTCTGACCGCTTGTGGCTACGTAACTATACTTGGTGGTCATTTTGCACCCGTTCAAGTCATGCAACCACTCCAATGGGTGCAACCTCTTTCAACACTACAATGTGCCACTGCACACATCCACAGTTGCCTGATTATGGCTGGAGGAACATTCCACAAAGTTTAGCATCCTAACTTGGCCTCCTTGTTCTCCAGATTTAAATGCCATCAAACACATTTAGGAGGCTATTTAACATGCCCTCAGTGCCAGGAATCCTTCACCGGTGAATATTATAGAATTGTGAGATGCTCTTCAGGAAACATGATTATCACTGCCTCCACAGTACTACAGAGGCTTGTAGGGTCCATGCCCCATCACGTTGCTACCATTATTCAATCGCAAGGAGGACCAAAGTGGTGTTAGAAAGGTATCCTAGTTTGTTTGCTTTTTGGCACTTCAGTGTACAGTGTTATAAGAGGACTTGCTAGTGAAAATTGAGGCATGATGGTCCATTGAGAGAGCATTAAAATGGACCATGGGTATCTGAAAGTCTTCTTTCATGCTTTATTGGAAATATTCTATGCTATTCATTCTGTTTTAAATTAGCATGAATTTAGGATTTTGAAATAATGAAATGGTTCCTAATTCAATTACAATACTACACTGGTGTCCAAAACTAATGTGGCTAACACAAAATCACGAATAATGCAAAATCCATGCAAGATTTTAGTAATGGTATGGACATACATATATTGATAACTAGAGCTAGGATTAATATGTAATTACATATTTGACATTTTTTCCAGTTATTATACATATTTGTTTTACTGAATACAACACATGTTTTCACATAATTTAAAAATAGTTTTACATAAATTGCCAGTTTTTAAGCTAAACTTCCTAATATTTTCTATTGTAACAACCTGTGTGCCGACAAATAGCAACACCAAACCGGCACCAGACCATTTGCTCATCTCAGATGAGAGATGAGGAAAGCAGACTGAGGAGTCTGTCATTTAATGAATAGTTTTGCATCCAGTTTCTTCCTAAATATTTTTGCTCTTGTCATTATCAGAAGTTTGCTTTTCCTGTTCAAGTTGTTAAGTAAATAAACATGCCCAAAATTAAATGAACTATATAATCAAAATTAAAGGCATTTGTTAACAAGTTTCCCAATGAAGGACTGAGAACTGATGGAAACATTTTGTTTTGTGGTGTGTCAGGCGATTGAAATATTAGGAAAGGTACCCAGCTACATTGGAGAAATTATTAAAAAAAAATGCACGCTTAGAAACCATTACAACTATAAAAAAATGTTCTCTAGGAACTTTAACTGGCAGTTGTGCTGTTTTAAAAGATAAGGAATTCTTGCCATCAGATATAGTAGATTTAAGTTTTCGCCAATCATATGTGACATTGAGAGGTCGTTCAGCCAATTTAAAAGTATTTTGAGGGAAAACAGGAGAAGCTTTGTTTTTGACGAACTGACGCGCTATCTCGTTGCTAGTTGTAATAGCAGTTAAGTTGAAAATCCTAGTTTTTAGTAAAGTAATATAAAATTTGTAAAGTAATTTTTAATTTCTTATGACTGTATAGGTTAAGATATTATAGAAAGTTATTAAAATATAAAAAGAAATATATCACATATTTTAGTAATTTTCGTTTTTTTCCTACATATTTCCTCATTTTTAATAAATATTTTATGTACATATTTTAAAATTTTTATTACATATAAATCCTAGCCCTATTGATAACACAGTGATACACAACTGGGGGAAATGCCATCACCATATGAGGAGGAATCAGGAATCATGCACATGACAGCGTGGCAGTCCAAAAGTGATGCAGCAAGTGGCAGGGATTTCAAGGGGCTAATAGCAAGTTTGATTACCCAAACAGCAATACATCTCCCACAATGAGTCCACATGCTGTTTACGAGGCTGTGAATAAGGGTTTGGGGCAATAAGTGTCACTCCTCCACCAGTGCACATCGGAGTCCCAGGAAAGGACTGCTGGATTGCAATTGGTCTTTGACAGGGCATCCCAGACATGTGATATTGGGTTGAGGTCTGGTGATCACACTGGCTACTCCGTTCTGTGAATTTCCTCGTTCTCCAGGTATTCGTCAACTAGCTGAGCTCTGCGGAGATGGGTGTTATCGTCCATAAAAAGAAACTAGGGCCCAACAATTTTCCTGAAAAGCTGTACATAGGGCTCTAGGATGTCATTCCTGTAGCGTGCAGCAGTCAGGGTGCCTCCTGGAAACACATGCAGTGGTGTGCATCCATCCAGCATGACACCAGCCCAAACAAGGAGTCCACCACCGCAGTAGTGGTCAACTTACCTAATGTTGGGAAGATTTCGGCTTCTCACCCTTCTCCAAATGTACACACACTGAGAATCTGTGTTTAGGCTGCATTGCAACTCATCACTGAAGAAAACACATGCCCATTGATCAGGGGTCCAGGGGCAATGTTGTTGGGCCCAATTAAGACAGAATTTTCTGTGTTATGCTGTGAATGGGATATATAGACCATTGGCCTTCTTGTGTACAGACCTCTCTCATGGAGTCTTCTGTAAACTGTTTGCCCCAATATTGTAGTTATATAGCAGAGGAGAGCTCCATAGCAGAGGAGAGCTCCTGCAAGAGTTGCCTACCTGTCGACTCCCTATGGCGGCAAGCTGATAGAGACAAGTACCAGTCGTCTTGACTTGTTGTGGCTCATGAGCATCCTTATCTTGGCATTCTGATTATTGTTCTGGTTTCCTGGAGCTGTCTCTAGAGATTGGAGATCACTTGCCTTGACATATTCAGCCATCTTGCTGCCTCAGCTTGTGATTGCTCTGCTTGCAATCTACCAATCACTCTCTATCATAAAGAGTTTTATAAGCGATGATGCAAAGCCATTTCTCCACTAACAGTCCAAATCATGTTTCAACTGCCGCACCCCACTCAGAACAGTGTTTATAAAAGTCATGTGCCTGCCAGCTCAATAATGTACGGGCATCATTTGTGTATTTCTGTTGAAGCTAGCACAATGTGCTTGGGTATATCAACTTAGCGTTTCCCCTTGCACATGTCTCTGAAAAATTGTTATAATCAGTTGTCTTGGACATGTTCTTGAATATGTATTTGTCATGTTAAGTTCAGACACCAGTTTAGATGCACAGAACTAGATAACCCCATGGTTGCCAATAGAAATGCTTTAAAGTTGGAGATTAACTTATGGTGAATGAATGTTTACTTTTAATGGAAAATTTTGTGTGCCTTAAAGTAATTACAAGAGGTATAGCATTAATAGGAAAGAGAGAAAATTTGGTCATACTTTGCATGTTGCCTGTACTTTGTTGCCTCAAGAAAAGAAAAATAATCCTGATCCTTCCATTTGTTTTAGCTGTTACAATTCATGATTCTTCATATATTTTGCTCATTGGAGTGATGAATACTTGTGCTAAAAAATGAAGACTGTTTAAAAATTATTTTAAGATTTCCCTGTGTGGAAAGATAACTAGATAAAGTAAAGATTTATCTGAAATGCAGCTATCTTTAATAGCTTTCTATGAAAACTAGCGGAATAGAAATTGTGGTTCAATATTAATTCTGATTTGTACATTACCAATTAGGTAAGAAAACTAAGTAGGGGGAGAAAATTCTCACAGAAATTTCACGGCTAATAAATTTGTGTTCTGAACAAACCCTCAAGGGTTCTTCATTCTCACATATTTTTCATTTCTTTGGAGAAGAGAGAGAGAGAGAATCAGTAGTACTAGTGTTTTAGGTTTTTCTTATTGTTTGTGAAAAACATGAAGAGTTGTATAATTTATGGGATGTCTTGGTTTTATTTTTTACACAGTTTGGAAGTTTGTTCTCTTGGCTGTATAAAAATTAAATTACAAAAATTAAAAGAGGAAGGAAGGACAGTTTACTTATCTTTTTAAATCTTTGTGTATAGTCATGAATTCATGTACCAGTGGCAAGTTGGAATTCTTTGGCAGCCTTTGGAAATTTCTACCACTGGACTCTATCCCTTTAGACTATTGTTTGAAATTGGATATTTTTCTGGTATAATTGCTAGAGTCTGCACAGCCCCTGGCAGAGTCCTGGAATTTGATCCCCTTTTCCAGGCCCACAAAATCCTTTATTTTTTTCATATTTTTGATAAAGGTCCTGGTATAATACTGGAAAAAAATTTTTAATGAAAAAAAAAATGGTTCAAATGTTTGGATTGATTGTGTCACTTTGTTTAGCTCCTTACAGCATCTACATGAAGAGTTGTATAATTTATGGGATGTCTTGGTTTTATTTTTTACACAGTTTGGAAGTTTGTTCTCTTGGCTGTATAAAAATTAAATTACAAAAATTAAAAGAGGAAGGAAGGACAGTTTACTTATCTTTTTAAATCTTTGTGTATAGTCATGAATTCATGTACCAGTGGCAAGTTGGAATTCTTTGGCAGCCTTTGGAAATTTCTACCACTGGACTCTATCCCTTTAGACTATTGTTTGAAATTGGATATTTTTCTGGTATAATTGCTAGAGTCTGCACAGCCCCTGGCAGAGTCCTGGAATTTGATCCCCTTTTCCAGGCCCACAAAATCCTTTATTTTTTTCATATTTTTGATAAAGGTCCTGGTATAATACTGGAAAAAAATTTTTAATGAAAAAAAAAATGGTTCAAATGTTTGGATTGATTGTGTCACTTTGTTTAGCTCCTTACAGCATCTGCTCACAATGACATCACTTCCACCCATGAAGTGTGGAGATGTGATGTCTTCTCATCTATGATGCTGCAGTGTCAGATGTTTGAATGCCATATTTTTAGCAACTTTGGTTTGCGATATACCAGCTGTGTGCTGCTGTAGTCACAACAGTGTGTGGAAACTTTCCCGTGAGTTCAAGATGGCTGTTCCTTCTAACACCTTCTTTCCTCACTGAAGGTGATTGAAATCTAGCCTGCCTGCCATCAGTATGCATGAGAATAGATGATTATGGAATATGAAATCTCCAGTGCCATGGCAAAATTGTTTTGTATTGTTATCATTGTGCTAAGTTCCAAATTGCTTCATATAAGTGTTATACAGAGCAATTTTTATGCTGGAAAATTTTGTCACTTCAATGAAGATACAACATACACTGAAGAACACTGTAACAGCAGAACCCATAGGATTTCATAAGAATTCTAAGTGCATAATAAATTGATTTTAGCAAAAAATTTAGCTTGTAGAATATTTTTTATGAACTTCAGAAATATATTTTCTGTAAATGTGTATGAACCCTGAATTCCCCTTGTAATGTAAGTCCTTGATTGTCAAAATTAGCTTGATCCATTATTTTCTTTTCAGGACATCCTCAGAAGCTTAATTTCCCCCTTTTTAAGGTGCTGGCCATCATATTAATGTATTTGTCCATTATTTTTTAGTGTGTTATGTTGTGGTAAAATATTTCACTCTCTGTTTTGTTTCTGATGTCTTAGGTGGTTACCTACCAGTGCAGTGCTTTGGCCATTACTTTTTAGTGTGTAGTGATTTGTCTGTCTGTCTGTCTCTCTCTCTCTCTCTCTCTCTCTCTCTCTCTCACTCACTCACTCACACACACACACACACACACACACACACACACACACACACACACCTTGGTACTCTGTCCTTTAATTTTTATGTATTGTAGCACCATCTTTTACTTTTCGTTTTTGTGTGCCAGTGAGTATTATTTTTTTAGTGTATAGTGATTTCTCTCTCTCTCTTCCTTTGTTTTTCTTTTCTTTTTCTTTCCATTTGTGGTCACCTGCCTGCACTTTGTATTTTTCCATTATTTTTTGTGTGTTGTGGCACCACCTCTCCTTCTTCTTTTTTTTTTTTTTTTTTTTTCTTTGGTGGGTTTTTACTTGCCAGTAAGTATTTATCCATTATTTTTAGCATTTTGTTTAGGTACCATCTTTCACTCTTTTTTTTTTTTTTTCAATGGCAGTCATTGCCCTGAGCATGTGTTTCTTACTTAATGATGTATAACAGATTTCTCATAGATTTTTTAGATGGCTAATCACTTTCTAATGCAAATTTCATTCATTTTTCTGTTACACAAAATTATATTTTATGTAGGTCAGATCATCTGCAAGTTAGGGTGATTTTGGAAAACGTGAACAGTTAGTTGTGCCTCAGACCTTCAAAAATACATATTCTTTTTGAAGCTGCACAATGCTGTAGTCAATCAATTTCATCTCTGCTTTGTTTTCTTTTTCTTTTTTTTTTAATGAGGGAAAGAAATGTTTTTTGCTCCCAATTTGTACACACGTTTTCTTTCATCTTGTCTATATACACCTAAACAGGCACAATGAAAACCACCATAATTTTAGCACAGTGCATCAAAAATTGGGGTAGGAGCAATTACCCTAATTAAATAATTACATGGAAAATAAAAGAGCACCAAATCTGTAGAACATAAAATTACATCTGGAGCAAGGAAACTTGAGGAAATTTTTACTGCAGGATTAGTAGTGATGTATATACATATAAAACAAAAGGCTAGAGCTGTGACTTCTGTTATCCAGAAAAATCTCTTGTGTATGAAAATATATAGTTGAGGAGGAAATACAAACTCCATTATCTGATTGTGTTCATTCAAAAAAGGGTGATAGATTTTGCCACAACACAACAACTCTAAAATTATGGACCACCAAAAGTATTGTGCTTCCAAAGATATCCCAGAATGGATAAAAATATAACAAACTAATTTTGGGAAAATAAAAGACACTTTAAAACACCTCTGAGTCTCTGCTGTGGAAATTTACAGAGGTTGCAAACAACCCCATCTTTCCATGAGAATGAGGATTCACAGATGAAATAGAAACTTAGAAAAGTAAACAACCTTTTTTTAAAAACAGAATCTATCTGTATGAACTTGAGTAAGCCACATGATTCAATGCTCCAGTTTAACATTTATTTTTTATTTTTTATTTATTTATTTATTTATTTATTTATTTTATTTTTTTTTTTTTTTTGAATTCTACAGAATTTCTTTTGAGTTCTAAGTTCAAAACTTTTTGTTTAAAAAATGAAAATGACATACAAACTGATACCAAATAAATAAATGAACACAGTGGTGCAGCCAGGATTTCTTTGTGGGGGTAGCCCAAAATACTGAAGATGCAAATAAAAATACCCTGGAGAAAACATCTTGCAAAATATTGGGAAGTGATCAAAATATCTCAGCAATATTAAAGTGCATTTCTAATGATTTGTGAAATATGTATTTATAAACATGTAATGCGCAATAGACCTTAGGTCGCAGTGCTGGGTCAAGTACCATTGGTACAAGTAAACATATAGAAATATGTTTAGAAATAAGCGGCTCATAACAAAGAATGAAGAATCAGGTGATACTTCATGAGGAGGGCCCTGGACCATCTCCATTGAGTGTGCCATTGAATGGGCATACAGTGGCTATGGCTGAATCATAAACAACTGAAAGCATATTTTTATATTTTTACACCACAGAAACCTTTTTTTTTTTTTTTTTTTTTCATTCTCCTGAAATTTATATACAGTATTGGTGTATTTTAATTTGAAGTAATTTTTCAGCCATTTTTTCTGCAATTTGATAAGCACTATTTTAGAAAATACATCATTCCGATCCCTACGAATTTTTTGAAAAAGGATACTTTTTCTTTCTCCAAAGGTGAGCCTGTGTTTCTTACAGACACTTTTCAAAGCATTTACAATTATTGGATGGTGTTCAATAGAACTGACAAAGCTAGGTGTGTTATTAATTCTGGACAGGTTAATACATTTGCATTTTTGAACTTCACATTTAGTTGGTAAAGTTCGATGAACACTTACCGCACGTGGGGCTTGGCTTTCAATTCATATTTCCGTTATGTGGATGCGGCACGGGATTTTTCATTTGGCCACGGGTCCGTTTCTTTTTTTCTCCGTTGGAATTTATTTTGTCTCATCACCAAATGAGTTTTTCCTTTGCTGCATCCTCATTTACTTCAATATTTATTCATACCCGAGTACTTTCAGTAAAATTCCTTTACCGTCTTCGAGGGGACGTTTTGCTCCGACTAGCACGGACCGTGTCAGCTGGGCATTTCGGTGGTTCTCGCGGGCTGCTTCTGTCATCGGCTATCGTTTCTATGTTATTTTCATTTTTTAAACAAAAAGCAGCCCGCGAGAACCACCGAAATGCCCAGCTGACACGGTCCGTGCTAGTCGGAGCAAAACGTCCCCTCGAAGACGGTAAAGGAATTTTACTGAAAATACTCGGGTATGAATAAATACTGAAGTAAATGAGGATGCAGCAAAGGAAAAACTCATTTGGTGATGAGACAAAATAAATTCCAACGGAGAAAAAAAGAAGCGGACCCGTGGCCAAATGAAAAAATCCCGTGCCGCATCCACATAACGGAAATATGAATTGAAAGCCAAGCCCCACGTGCGGTAAGTGTTCATCGAACTTTACCAACTAAATGTGAAGTTCAAAAATGCAAATGCATTAATGCACGTTAAATAATATAACCTCCAATATCAGAAGTAAATTGAAAGGTTAATACATGATTTCCTTCTATATTTAGCAATTAGGTTAAAACTGAAGTCCCTGGAGTACCCATTCTGCAAAGCTATCGAGATAATATTTTTGAGTTCGGTGTTGCATGCTCAGAGGTTCGAGAAATGAGTATGAGCATGTCGTATCATAGTTCGCTATGATACGACATATAAAACTGCCACTTTCCAAACTATGATATGACGTGCTCATACCCATTCCTCGAACCTCCAAGTGCGCAACGCCGAACACGAAAATATTATCCGGATAGCTTTGCAGTATGGATACTCCAGGGACTTCATTTTTAACCTAATCGCAGAATATAGAAGGAAATCGTGTACTAACCTGTCCAGAATTAATAACACACCTAGCTTCATCAGTTCTATTGAATACCATCCAATAATTGTAAATGCTTTGAAAAGTGTCTGTAAGAAACACAGGCTCACCTTTGGAGTAGAACTTGTCTTTTCGTGCCTCGTATCAAGATGCTTATTACTAGGCTTTAGTTCGAAAATTTGACCACCAACTTTTTTGAATAATAACCTCTATAGACCTAGAAAAAAGGTAATTCCAAAGTAATCTTTTTCAAAAAATTTGTAGAGATCATGATAACACTCATGAATTACCAAAATTTGGTGTTTACTGCATTGCATTCCTGTCAAATCTATAGTGTCCTGAGACCTCGAGTACCAGCTATTTGGGCTCTACACTCCAGAACTTATCCATTAGAGTGGCAGAACACCAATATTCTGAAAGAATTGGCACCTCCAATACCGCGCGTGCTTGACTCATCCAGAACTTGTCTTTTCGTGCCTCATATCCAGATGCTTATATCATTCTGTGTACAAGGACAAAGCATTTAACATTGTTTGCTGAGAGCCTGTTTATTCAACACTATAGACAACAATGCTGAAATGACAATATACCAGCTTTTATTTCGAATACATGGAAAACCCTTCTGAATAACTTACAACTATTCATCCCTAGGAATTTAAAAAACATTTACAGTAATGTTCCGAGAACGCAGTGATGACTTCATGGGTTTCGGGATACTATGCTACTTCACCACAGTTAATCGATATAGCGCTAACAATATCAGCTTCTCGGACATGACGACATCACAAACCTGCCTATATATTGCTATCCCCGGGGTGCCATGGTTTCAGTATTTCACCTGATGATGTAATGGACGCCATTACGAAAGATCTACTAGTGCAATTTTAATTATGATGTGTGACTTTAACTTGTAAATATTTTAGAATCTTCATCATAAAATTTTTCATCTCTCCATCTGTGCGTTATTAATGTGCATAAGACAGCGTATTGGTGCCTTTACTTGGATTATTTTTTGCATGTATTCAAAACAAATTTTCCTGTTGAACTTCAGTTTAGTTTTAGAGATATGGCTGCATTAATACCAGAGTGATAAAGCTTCTTTTTTTATTGTGATGTATTTATTTTACAAACCATATATTTTATTTCATGCCATATTTGCCATCGTCAACAGCTCATTGTTTATTTTTAAAAGACCATTGGAAAAAATGTATAAAATGTGAAGATGTAAATAACCCATGTTATGAATACAGATTTTTTTGGACACACTATTTTTTCTAGTGATACTAGGAATCTCATGTCACAATTTTTGTATTTATAGCTATTTTCTTGTGCCATGTCATGCCATCATTTAATACTGTTTTAGGGTGGCAAATTCTGTTAATATGCCATTAGTACTAGCACACTGATGACAGATAAAAGCAAACTTCCTGTTTGGTCTTTGTGATGGTCCCCTCCCCTCCCCTGTGCATAGAAAAAAAGTGGAAATTATCAATTTGTAACACCTGCCATTTTGTACTTGTAACTGATGACAGCTTTAGAATCAGTAGCTCATATTCTTCAGCTTTTTAACTTTTTAGTTTTCTTTTTGACGTTATTACTATATTTTTGTAATGCCCTCTTTCTTCATCTTGTGTTTTAGTGTTTTATGCCATTCTCTTTCAGGGTTTGTAATTAGCTAGGCTACATTATGGTTTTTTATTGATTTATAATAGTGCTGCTTTGCCCAGAACCACAGAATATCAGCTAAATAGTAATGAAGCATTTTATGCAGTTCATGTTGTGAGGTTTGTTTCAGTGATACTGTGCATGATACACAGTGCTTGTTGGAAAATGACAGATAATCCAAACTTGTTTGATGCATTCTTTTGTTAGTATTTACATGACCCCAATCCTCTTCTTCTTCCTCATTATTTTGAGTGGTGCTTCATTGTACCTAATACAAGCATCTTCATTCCTTATACAGCAGTCCAGGGCCTGTCTGGCAGAAGAAATCAAAATGAAGGTATTATGTTAATTTTTGTTTTATTTGTGCATGGTTTCTTGTGACTAGGAGCATGTGATGATGTTAGCTCTTTAATCATGCTGGCTGTTTTTAATTAGCAAAGGAGCATCAGTCTTGCTGCTTCAAATAAGCTTGAGCTTTGTCACTTTGCTTGTTGGGTTGATGTAATGTTGCATTTTGCTCACAATGTTCCCCACTTACAGCATTATGAACACTCTAGAACTGATTACTGAGATACTTGGCATGTTCCTGTATTCTGTTCAAATAACTAACATGCAGGTTGACTGATGTATATGCAACTAAAATCCTGCTGTGTGATGTTGCACACTGTTCAGTACTACACGGTCGAGTCATATTATTGTGACCACCAGCTAATATCCAAAGTAACCGCCGTGTGTAGCGTGGACAGCAGCTAGACGGGATGGGAATGACTCAATAAGGTGCTGGAAGGTGTTCACGGATATGTGGAGCCATGCTGACTGCAGTGCATCTGACAGCTGCTGGAGGGTACGTGGTGGAGGATCCATGGAGCGAACAACATGATGGAGGTAGTCCCACAGATGCTCAATTGGGTTTAAGTCTGGGGAATTAGGGGGCCAGGGAAGTACTTTGAAGTCTTCATTGTGCTCTTCCAACCACTCTCGGACATTTCTAGCTGTGTGACACGTCGAATTGTCGTTCTGGAAGATCTCATCCACTACAGGGAAGACAATCAGCATGTATGGGTGTACATGGTCTGCAAAGATAGATTCATAACGAATTCGGTCCATAGTGCCTTCCACAGGTATGAGTGGACCCAGAGAATGCCACAAAAGCATTCCCCAGACCATAACTGCCCCCACCAGCTTGTGTTCTTCCAGCAACGGTTGAAGAGTATTTGTTCTCTGATGTTTCTCGCTTTATATGCCAACATCCATCTGTTCGATGAAGCAGAAAACGTGACTCATCGGAGAAGGCAATCTTTTGCCAATCAGTGGAGGTCCAATTTCGATACTGCAGTGCAAATGTAAGCCTTTTCTGCCAATGCACCTTTGTTAGCATAAGTGCAGTGACCATCCGTCTGCATTGGAACCCCATACACAGCAGGGTTCGCTGAACTGTCATTTTAGAAACACTTCCGGTAGCTCCCTGGTTCATTCGGCCAGTCAGTTGCTCCACTGAAGCGAGTCGATCGGCCCGCATGCACCTTTGCAGCCGACGTTCACCTCTTACATCAATGGCACGTTGTGCACTGCAGTTTCCATGTCGCTTATTTGCAATGGTGCCACTTCTCCAATCACGATACACTTTAACCACAGCAGCATGCGAATGGTACACAAGCTGCGCTGTTTCAGAAATACTGCCACCCTTGGCTCGAAAGCCGATAATCATCCCTTTTTGCAAATCTGATAAATCGCTCCTTTTATCCATGGCAGCAACGAGTGATATGTTTTCAGAATGCCACACAGCACACCTTATATACCCTCCAAGCCAGCTAACAACATGTGCCTTCTTTCATTGGCTGTGCGCTGTTGACGTCAAAAGTAGGAGGTGGTCACAATAATGTGACTCGACTGTGCATAGAAATGATGTACACCTTTCTTTTAATCACCTGTTACCTTTTGTAGTGAAAGATTTGTATGATTATAAATTTTTATGTATAAATTTTAAATCATGTAAAAGTGTGGTGAGTGCAATTGACAGAAAATTATATTATCAAGGATTGTTGCACAGCAGATATTATATTATGTATATGGTATTTCTTATAACATTGTTTTGCCTTAAACAGATGCTTTCAAGTTTTGTGTCAACATGCTTTTTCTACAAGAGTGTTCCTCAACCAGGGAATCTGTACCATATCTGCAGGGGTTCCATGAGAAATTACAGAACAAATAAATAGAAATTGATAGTATTACAGTAACTTCCATACACTACTAACTTCTTATTTGAACTGTTTCTCTCAATTCATATTTGTTGCATTTAGTTGCTTTGTGTATAAGCTCACCTTTTGTGCATAGCTTGTCCCAAAACAACTGAGAATGTTTTTTATAAAAAAATGTGCAAAACTGCATTCGACCTAGGCACACGTCTTGAGAAAATGGTAGTTGTTGTAGTAACCATAGCAACTGGCCACACATGTTTATCACGCATTCATCATTGGTAGTGCTCTGTTTAATAAGCATTGTTTTGTGAATTCCTAACAGGTGTTTTTGTGCTCTGATTTTTCAAAAAACGGATGTGAAGGAGAAACAAAGATGTGCCATTAAATTTTGCTGTCGACTTAAGATGTCTGTCAGAAAGACTTTCTGTCTTATGCCAGGGACATAAATGTCTAAGAAAATCAACAATTTACAGATGGCATAAGGAATTTATGGATGGTCGTGAGTTGGCGGCTTTAATTGCACATGGAGAAAGACCTTCAACTTGTGTTACAGTGGTAAACATCAATGCAATAGCTGTTATTATACAGGAAGACAGACACTCATCAATCAGACATATCAAAGATATATGTAATAAATAATTAATGACTTCATGGCTTCCTCTAATTACTTAAGTATTATAAATATTGAACAAGAATTATAGAGGGTAAATTTTTAAGGTACTTTACCTCTCAAATTTTCGATCTAGTCTTTGAGAGGTAAAGTACCTTAAAAATTTGTCCTGTGTAATTCCCGTTCAATATTTTTAATGCCAAAGATATGTGGCTCACATTTCAAAAACATCAATTCACAGAATTTTAACTGAGCATTTGGGCATGAAACAAGTTTATTCAACTTGGGTATACCATAAATGAGTGGTAGGCAATGCACGTAACTAACAAACAAATCAAGAAGTAGGTAGTTTAGAACACGCAAAGTTACGTATAAAAAGTTTAAGGCAAATATATTTCAGCCATTACTATGGCTTTCATCAGTGCGACTACGATTGGTTTCCGTTGCCAGATTGGAAAGGTAAGTTTTGTAATGGTAACTCCGGGTGACGTGATGCAATGAGGGATTTCCAGATGTAAGGAATGAAAATGGGGAGCTCAGAGTTGCAATTTTTGGAAAATAAAATTTCCAGACTTTCTCTAAACCTCAGAGCATACCAATTTTGGAAGGGAGCCAACTTTCCACTTAGGTCCGGTACTAAAAAGTGAATAATGAAATTTTTGAGGTGTGATGACTCATAACACCACTTTGTTTTTGGAGTAATACCATAAAATTATATATCAATGGAAAGATAATTTCATCAAGAATGTAATGCAACAAAGTTTGTTCAATTATCTGTATTCTATGAAAAGTTATAGCCAAATAACCAGAAAAAGGAAGCACAACTTGATTTGGTTGATATGAAGTAGTTTTCCTTCATTTGAATGTAGCCAATGAGCATGGGTCTTTAGAGAGCCAATCAGGTGTCATCTTGTTTTGGCAATGAGCCAGTCAGGTCACAGTAGGATTCAGCTATTGATGTCATATATTGGAGCTGAGAAGAGGACATTTATCAGTGTGTTATGTGATTGTTATCAAGTTGGCTGGGTTTTTTTTTATTTTGTGTGTGTTCCTTCATTTAGTGAACTTGTAAAACATAATAAAATTAAAGAAATGGCACTAAGAGTTGACTGGTTACCCAGAAAGTGATGTAAAATAGTACTATTAAGTGAACAAGGCTTCAGTTATGAAGAAATTAGAAGAAAAATTGGTGGAAACTTAACCAAAGGTGGCATTTTTGAAGAGGTATAAGGAGACTCAGTCACTACAAAACCAGACTGGTAAAGGCAGGAAAAGGTGCACAACAGCAAGAGATGATAGAAGAATTAAAAGACTGTGCCTAGGTGATAGAAGAAAATCATCAGGGTGTATACAAGATGAAATGGCGCAATGCAATATGAAGTTGAGTGCAAGGACTGTTTGGCGCAGACTGCAGGAATTTGGTCTAAAAGCTACAATTCCATGAAAAAAGCCATTTTTATCTCTGAAACAAAGGTTGAAAAGATTAAACTGTGCTAAAACCTATGTTAACTGGACAGCATAACAATGGGACAGTGTTATTTGGAGTGTTGAGACCAAAATCTCCCTGTTTGGTAGTGATGGCATAAAACACGTAAGGAGAAGAATCGGAGAAGATTTGCACCCTGATTGCATTACATGTACCGTAAAACACCCAGTTGGTGTTATGATCTGGAGTTGTATGACATCAAAAGGTGTGGGCAGAATTTGCATGATTAATAGGAATATAAATGGCCGAAAATACATTAATGAAATACTTGAGCCCAAACTGAAGCCTTCCGCACATGATCTTTTCCATGATAATGAAGCATTTATATTTCAACAGGATTCAGCTCCATGTCATGTTGCTGATGTGTGCCAAAAAGTGGTTTCAGGATAATCATATTCCACTGCTGGAATGGTCTGGGAATAGCCCAGACCTTAACCCCATCAAAATTCTATGGAGCCAACTAAAGAAACTTAGTTGTAAATGCATTTATGGCACCTCTATTCATAGTGATTGTGGAATAGCTTTTTTACGGGTCTTATAGAGGTTATTTTTCATCAAAGTTTGTTGTCAAATTTTCGAACTAAAGCCTAGTTCGTCATCAGGACTACGTCACTGGAGTAGTTGCTGCCACTCAATTGGAAGAGTCCATCCGCAATTATCGTTAATTGTGGTACTTCTTCTTCTTGCTATTTCGATCCCTTCTTCTAGTTTCCTCTTTATTAAGTTTGACTGGTGGGCGATTATTTTCACTGAGTCCCAATTTATGGAGTGTTCACAGGCAAACTTCAGGACTTGCAATGGGTTCTCCACTAGCACCTCTGCTAGCAAATTATTATATAAGTAAACTAGAGGCAAAAATCCTTATACAACCCTCCTTGTTTGCTCTCTATGTGAGGTACATGGATGATGTCCTAATTATAGTAGATACTGTGGACCAATCTCTACCCTCTCAGATTCTGGAAGAATTTAACTTACTAGAGAATACCTTGCAGTGCACCCTAGAACAGGAAAGAGACCATAGCATCAATTACCTAGATTTAACCTTGACCTCAAGAGAGGGGAAAATATTCACTCAGCTTTTTAGAAAACCCACCAACACAGGGAAGATGTTAGACTTCTGCTCATTCCACCCTGATTATATTAAATCGAATACGGCAAGACAATTTTTGGAAAAGATTGAAATCCTGGTCTCTTCAGCTACTCAAAAAGATCTTCACAAAGAAGAATTAAAGGAAATATTGGCAGAAAACAATTACCCCTCCCCATATGTTGAGAAAATATTTAAACAAGTGCCAAAAAAGAAGCAGGAGAAAACCAACTTCAAATTCACCAGCAAAATTACGTACCACAAGGGACTTTTCGAGAACCTGAAAAGGATCGGAGCAAAATATAATATCAGGCTAGCTCCAGACCTTAATAACAAAATAAAGAAATTCCTGCCAGCTTTAAAGCAGAAAGAATTGGACATCCAATTGCAGGAAGGAGTAATTTACTGCATCGACTGTAACTGCGGACTCAGCTATATAGGAGAAACAGGGAGAAGTATTAAGGTCTGAATGAAAGAACACCAAGCAGCTATTAGGAACATTGGGAACAAAACAGGGCTAGACAGACATATACAAGCAAGTGGACACTCCATAAATTGGGACTCAGTGAAAATAATCGCCCACCAGTCAAACTTAGTAAAGAGGAAACTAGAAGAAGGGATCGAAATAGCAAGAAGAAGAAGTACCACAATTAACGATAATTGCGGATGGACTCTTCCAATTGAGTGGCAGCAACTACTCCAGTGACGTAGTCCTGATGACGAACTAGGCTTTAGTTCGAAAATTTGACAACAAACTTTGATGAAAAATAACCTCTATAAGACCCGTAAAAAAGCTATTCCATAAAGAAACTTGTTAGTCAGAAGCAACCCAGTAATAAAACCCAATTAATAGAAGCAATAATTCAATCTTGGTCTCACATTATAACAGTTGCAGAACTAAAAACTTTGTTCACTCCATGGGAAGGTGTTGTAAGGCCGTAATTAACACTAATGGTTACCCAATTAAGTATTTAACTGACATGTTGAGGATTTTTGTATATCTCATTTTTTCTATGTTTCACTTTTCTTCTTTATAACTGCTGTTCTAATACAAAATCCTTCATAAAAGTTATTGCATTACATTCTTGATGAAATTATCTTTCCATTGATAAATAATTTTATGGTATTAATCCAAAAAAAAAAAAAAAAAAAAGGTGGTGTTATGAACCATCAAACCTCAAAAATACACTATTTCTGAAAGGTTTCCACAATTTTGGCCACTACTGGATGACCATTCATTGTTTTCATCACAAAATTTGTGCTCATGGTGGGGTAAGCTGGAACAGCAATAAAAACTGAAGGGCAAGCAAGCTGCCTACTAATGCCATTCTTACTGTCTTCAGCATTCGTCGTACATGTTTAATTTCATATGTGAATGTATATACTGTATATATTCTATGTCCTTTTTAATTAAACATTTCCATGAGTCCACATGGATCCCAGACATATTACCTAAGCTTTCTTTGTGTTTTTCAATAGTAATGGCCTCTGAATATCACAACTCGAAATCATTTCATGATGTGTTAACAGTCTTGATGTTCTCAAAAATCACGATGTCTATGATTTTCCAAACAATACTGTTTGAGTGCTGTTTTGTTTCCCTTTTCTTGCCAGTTGTTGATGTGTTGCTCCAGTTTTTTTTTTTTTAAATATATTTCTTCTACTTTCTGATATATGATATTTTGGTGTGGTTGCTATTCTCACATTGAATGGGCAGCTCATATACACCTGCTTTCTCCAGAATAGTCATTTTATCTTTGCAAATGACAATGGCATTTTTGTAATAAATTGTCTCAATCCTACTTTGCACCTCTTACCGATATAATTTATTTTCTGATTTTATTTCTCTCTTACATGGAAGTTATCCTTTATATTTTCTTATTACGGTAATTTTCAGCATATAATCCGCGGATTATCTGCTAAAAAAGTTTAAAATGTAGGTTCTACGGATTATACGCCAATGCAAATAATACGCCAATTTAAAAAAAAAAAAAAAATACGACCCTCCGATTTTTTTAAAAATCTGCAGCGAAATCGTACAGGGAGAGGGTTATAATTGGAAAAGGAACTCCCTTGGAAGAATTTTCCTCAGTTCAGGAGTTCGTATAGAGTGGGGAGGTCAGGGAGGATGGGGGTAGGAATGCCGTAACGAAAGATCGGGAAAGTTGTGGGGAGGGACGACAGGGGTTATTTTGTTATTGTTAAAGACAGTTCTTAGTGCTGTGCCAACTCTGTTTTTGGCAAAAAGCCAAAGGAGTACGCACAGCGCTTGCTTCACGAACCTATGCATTCCTCCTTTCACATCTCATGTACACTGCCTTGTGTTAGTTCGTCTTTCACCATTTTGCCATTTTGACCGTCGTTGCTGCTATTTTCCTTTACTGCTATTCATGATGTCTTTGAAAAGAAAACATTTCAGTTACACTGCCGAATTTAAACTTAAAGTGGTGGACAGAATTGAGGATATGATCGTGTCACTGCGCGATAGTTTTGAGATCAGAACACAATCGTGTGCAGTAACATTCGGAAAGCCTCTGTGTCGCTGTCTAAAACATAAAAAAATCCGTCGGTAAATTCCACAGGAGAATTCACGAAATTTTTTTTATTGGCCCACGTATAAGCCGATCCCCCAACTCTGAAAGTAGGAATACCTTCCAAAACTTTCGACTTATACACGAGTACATACGGTATTTCTATGACTTGTTCTGTATCAGCCTTTTGTCATTGGCAAGGTGTAATGCAATACTCTGAAGCTGCATCAGCGTGATCTATGGATGCCACATACTTTATCTGTTCGGAGATAAAAATATAAAACAGTAACCTTTAAAAACGAAATTCTTCATTTAATAAAATCGTTTTTTTTTTTTTTCTCTTACTTCTTCAGACTCATGGGTCATTATGTGACCGACTTTTCTGTCAGAAATTCCACTTCCGGTTCAACATCTATAATGTGGAGATTATACAGCGATTTTTTTTCCTGAATGTCACAGTCTGCGAATTATTTGCCGGTGCATATTATACGAAGGAAAAAAAATGTATGTGAATTTCGCAGTCTGCGCATTATACACCGGTGCAGATAATACGACGGAAATTACGGTAGTATCATTATTGGCAGAGATGTTTGTTGATGAACAAATTTTCTCATTAATTTAAAACTATTCAAATTAATATAGGACTTACTTAGGAATCAGTCTTTTTTCTCTTTAGTAAAATTTTTGGTTGTACCCCTACCCTTCTTGAGGACTCAATGGGTAGTGCCACTCATGAGACAAATTTCAACCTTTCTGATCATTTAATGTTGTACCTCTTTTTCTCTCTATTTCCAGTCCTAATTTTCTTTAGAAAAAATGCTGCTGGAGTGTCAGTACAAGGGGATGCTGATAAGTCCTCTGCCTCACCAAGAAGGAAATGGGCTAGAGCCATGAAACTTACAGACTATTCCACATATTCACCTTGAAGTTCAACACTTGGCACAGCATTTCTGGAGTTTCTTTAACCCTTCCAAAAAATTCTGAAGTCTGATCACTCAAATACTGCTCTGCTGCTGATATCACCTCCAAATCATTTGAAAAATGCTTCCCTTTCAAACTTTTTTTAAGGTTTGGGAACAGGAAATAGGCCGATGGAGCAAGCTCTGGCGAGTAGGGTGGATAGGCTATGCACTTAAACCCCAGATCCTTCAAAACATCCATTGTGTTGCCAGCCTTGTGAGCCGGTGCATTGTCCTGCAATATGAGAACACCTTTTTGCCATTTTCCTCTCCTTTTTTTCTTCAACACCTCCTTTAATTGGCACAGCAAGTCGGAATAGTATTCAGCATTTATTGTTTGGCCCTTTGGGAGATAGTCAGTCAGTAAAAGCCTTCTGAATCTCAAAAAACCATTGCTGTGACCTTTCCTGCAGACCTTAGAGTCTTAAATTTTTTTTTGCCGTGAAGAACCCAAGAGCCGCCACTGCAGAGACTGTCGTTTCATCTCTGGATCAGAGTGATGTAACCACGTTTCGTCAACAGCAACAAGTCGCTGCAAAAATTCATCACCAGATCTCACAAAATGCTGCAAAACCAATTTGGAAGTGTCCACTTATTTTCGTGTCTCATCGGTGTTCAAACATTTGGGCACCCACTTTGCTGACATCTTCTGCATATCCAACTGCTCATGAATTATGAACCTAACACGTTCCCTGGATATCTCCAGTGTCTCAGCTATTGGTTTAGCTGAGATTCGCCGATCTGACAAAATTAAGTCATTAACATGATCACCAATTTCAGGTGTTGTCTCTGTTGAAGGCCTCCCAGATCTTGCTGCATCTTCGGTCTCAAAGTTTCTGTGCTGAAAGTTGGCACACCATTTCCTCACAATGGAATATGAAGGGCACTTGTCACTTAATGTTTGCGTCATACACTCATAGATTTTCCTTGCAATTTTCTTCTGCAGGAACAGAAATTTCATAACAGCCCAGAATTCCACATTCAAAAATTCAACACTTTGCATTGACATGATTCAATTCAGGACATCAAACATCTGCAAAAAAAAAAAAAAAAAAAAGGCATTAGTCTGAAAATTGTTACTTTGCAATTCAAAAGAACACTTTTTGGAGCTGCAGTGACAAAATAATGCTACAATTACAGGAAGTGTGTTAGGCCGAGAACTTTTCAGCATCCCCTTGTACTTCTACAGAATCCAAAATCACTTTATGCCCTGTAATTTGCATATATATTTGACCAAACCTCTTTTATTTGTAATATTCTTAATTGCAGTTTTAATCTCTCTCTCTCTCTCTCTCTCTCACACACACACACACACACACACACACACACACACACACACACACACACACATTACATGCAAAACAGGTTTGGATAGATACATAAAAAATATTTTCACATTTTATTTGGTTGTTTATTTCATATCTACAATGATGTTGTTTACACCACTCAGGCTGTGCCCTTTGTAACTTCCTGCATTCTGGTGAACTAAAACAGACAACTTCTACATGCTGTCTTGCCATAGGCTTTTTCCTGGGCCTTTCCCACTTTTAAAATTTGCAACACATTTCTTGAACTACAACATTTTATTCACATTTGCCCAAATTAATACCCTCAACTCTCTAACAGGATCAGCTGCAGGGGTTTTATAGGGGAGGGAAGGGGCCTTGCATACCCGCCCCTCAAAAGTTTTTTTTTTTTTTGTTAAAATGCGACTAACAATAGAAGAAATGCTTCAATTTAATAAAAATGCATCGTATTACATTAGAAAATAATGCTTTAATTTTTTCTTCAGTTTTTCATTAACTTTTATTTTGTCC
This sequence comes from Macrothele yani, assembly GCA_039090855.1. Lineage (NCBI taxonomy): Eukaryota > Metazoa > Arthropoda > Arachnida > Araneae > Macrothelidae > Macrothele > Macrothele yani. The sequence goes on along the minus strand of CM077027.1, from coordinate 152,572,374 downwards.
TGATGGATTTAAAAAGTTTTCATTTTTGTTGCCCCATAAAAAAAAAAATTCTATATATTCCACTGAGCAGCAGACTAATCCACATATTCCTTCCTTAAAGGCATGAAACAATGACTTGCACTGAGTCAACGGAAACCATGCACAGCTGAAATATTAAATGTGTTATGTTACAAAGGTGGTAGATGTGTTATTGCAGTCATCATCTTTTAAAGCCAGTTCTTTCTTTTGTACACTTACACAAAAGAACTCAATCTTACCTGCAGTTTTTTAAAACTGAGAAAAAAGTAGCAGTTAAATTCATCTTATTTAAAACTAAACCTCATGTACCTGTCTCTTGGATTACAGGTAATGCTTCAAGCTTCTGAAACTTTCTGCGAATGTAACTTCACACAAAATTTTTTGTTAAAATGCGACTAACAGTTTTACAAGCTTAATAAAACATGACAGCTGAATCTTGAGGAATATTAGATTTTCCTACTGTAGTGTGACTTGGAGCCCATGTTTTGTGTATTACTTTTCAGGAACACAACAGAAAATTCTGATGATAATTTTGTCACGAAATTTATCAACTGCATATGTGATACTTTTCTTTTGTAACACCATTATATATCCTGGAAGAAATTTAAAAAATAACCTGCTGTTCTTCAGTCTTCCATACAATTAATGTAGCTTTTATGTCCGTGTACAAATGCATATCTGCATTCAGGGATGTTCCTGTTAGGTTGTGATGGATGAAATTTCAGATTTTACAGACTTGTGCTGTTGGCAAGTAATTTAGGAATTACGACATTGTGCAATGTGATATGTAAAATTAAAGCATCAATGCTACTGCCTATAAAGCAGCAGTCTTTTTGTTGGTGACATAAACTCTATGGGATATAAAAATACATATGAATATGGTCTGTATTAATGTTTAAAAAACTCATCTCGTGAGGTGTATTTCTCAATACAGTTCTCATTACCTCAAAACTCTATGCACATTCTTTACATGCGAGTACTTTAGTTTCATTTCAATGCATGTACTAAAGAAATGTAGTTATATGAATCCTGCAGTAAAAATATTAAAAACAAAGCTCTGGTGACCAAACTTTTGTTTAACTTTGTACGGGTGAAAGTATGCTTGGTAATGGCGCTGCTTAGAAAAAGTGTTGTTGTGATTGATTTAGACACACTTTTGAAGTATAAATCTCAGTCACAACAGTATAAGACCTTCCTGTGATGCTCTGTGGCATTTGTTTTGAAAATTTGCCTCAATCAATTCTAAAAGCACCAGTAATAAACAACAATTGTTCTTATTAATAGCAACTCAGTAAAAATTTGGGCAAATTCTTGAAGTGGACATCTAGTGATTTTGCTCCCTGCGCTTCCAATGGAAAAAAAAATATTTGACCCTATTTCCTCAGTGAAAAAGATTTCCCATACATCAAAATTGGCCCACTGATGAAAAACATCTTAACTTAGATTGTACAATTGGTGTTTTTTGCAAAAAAAAAAACCCTTTCTTGAACAATATTAAAAATCAATAACTTTACTTTGATGTAGTTATGATACTGGCTTACAGGTGGCGCTACTCTTCCTTACCACTACATCGAACTAAAGTTATTGATTTTTGATATAGTTCAGGAAAGGTTTTTGCAAAAACACCAATTGTACAGCGTCTAAATTTTTCCATTGGAAGTATAGGGGCAAAATTACTAATGTCCACCTTAAGATTATAGGAATGGGCAAAAGGAATTTTGTGTATGCAACATAGCTGAAATTCTTCATATTCATACAGGAGGTTATCTAAAGATTAGAATGATATAGGGTGTGTCCAAATGGCAGGTGTTAAAGAAAGATTTCAGAGAGAGAGAGTTCTGTCCCTATAATGTATCAGAAATGTGTTCATAAAAGAAGCAGAACAATTTGCATCAGTACCATCTAGCATAGTGAGGTATCTTTGAAGTAAACAGAAAAAAGCAATGAGGCTCTTTTTCTCCCCCCTCCTTTTTTTTATGCTCTGTTATTTTTTAATAGTTATAATATATGGTTTTGCTTATCTGATATTTCTCTAGATAGAGGACAAATTACTTGCAAACTAAATCCCAGGATATTCAACTCCATACGATTTAATAAATATGAATGTGCATAGTATATTTAACAACCCATATTGAGATAAATTCTACTGAAATACAGCTTGCTTGGTTGTACCTCATTATATCCCAACAGCTTTAAAACATTTTATGTGCATGTGCTGTAGAAGAACAACAGCCTCTAGCTGTTATGGGACAGAATATCTCATTAGCAGTCCTTCATTTTTGCTTACTGTTTTTGTGATAGCTGAAGAAATTTTAATAATAATGTGTACCAAATATGTCCATTTTCGTGACTTTGTTGATAATTGTGACCATGAAGTGTTTTTCTTGAAAAGTTTTACACAGATACTTGAGGTGAACAGTAAATAGGATGTGTCTTTAGATCTTCAAAGAGGTAGTGTGATTGTATATTATTTTCCACTCACTGAAAGCTCTTCTTTCTAAATAGGTCTTGTTATGATGCTTTATGAGGGATGTTATGATAGGAAGATCTTTCTTCTTTTTTAAACTAAGAAAGAATAAATTTGCACCAAAGAGTTAGGGGTAGGAAAAATAGTAGTGTAATTAATTTTTGTCAATAGTTACCATCATATTGTAAACATGATTTCATAGTTTGGAATGGTTTTGTTGGGAAAATTTGTTTTACTTTAGTTGTTATGTGATGTTCAGTTGAAATTTAGTGTGTTACATTGGCATATTCTGTTCTTGTTCTCAAATGTGCATGACTGTTGTTACAATGTAAATAAATATGAGCAACTACATGGAATTCTGCACCTTACTAACATGAGCATGTCACCTTTTCATCAAATTTCACTCATTCCATTACCATGTCATTGTTTTAATTGTTTGCTTGCACTTCTCACTCATTTAATTAGAAGCATCTTTTTATTTATTTCAAGTGCACTAATTGTTCTCACTTAGTTGTTTTTTTCACTGAAAAAATCAATGCACTTGAATATTTTTGAAGAAAAATTAAGCTGATTTCTCTTATACATGTTTTTTGTATTCATAAAATTGTAATTAGTTTTAAGAGTAATCTCAGTTTTTATAATAACTAATTTGTTTGCTCTCCTCACAAAGTTACGATGTTCTCAAGTACCATTTTCTTATTTGTAAGATAAGTCATGTCGTACTTAAAAATGATTATAGGCTGATACTTGAACCTTTTCATGTGAATAAACAATTTAATGTTAATGTAATTAACTAAAACACCACACTAAAACGTAGCAGCTTTACGTGTGTTGTCATGCAGCCACATAAAATTTCTTGTTTCTTTTTAAAATCAGAGACCAACAGTAGGGTAGATAAAAATGTTTCTTAAAAAAAAATATGATAAAAAAATTTTGAAAATGAAAAAATAAGATTCAAAAAGAGATTTTGCATCTTGGTTGAAAAAGCATAAAAGCACACACAAATACAGAAGAAAGACAGAAATAATTTTAAAGGCAAATGTAATTGCCAAAATTTTAATTTAGTATAAATTATATTGTTCTCCCAGTGCTGACATTTTTTTTAGTATCTGCATGCATTAAAATGATGCATTTTTAATTGTTTGGTTCAACTTTTCCCTTTTTAAATATAATAGTATAATATGCCAAACAGCATTTGTATCAACAGATTATTTAATCTCTTGAATATGTAAATAAATATTTTATTCAATTTTATGCTTTAGAGAAGAAAAGTGTAGTAAGGTTTTGAGAGAGGGGGAACGCACGTGAGTGCTTGAGTGCTATGCATTCATGTCTTGTCTGTTTTGTGAAGAGTATTTCATTAAACTAATATATGAACATAAATTTGCATCGACAGCTCATTTTTGGGGGTATATGTTTATTTGATGCTTAATTAATTTTACATGGTTCTTACATGAAGGTTCACATTGTTTGGTTGGTTTTAATTGGGTTTGCATAAAGTAACAAGTGAAATGAAATGCAATTTATGAAGGAAACTTCTGACCTGAAAATCATGAAATCATATTTTCCAAATTTATGTGTGGCATTTGAAAATAATTCAACTTCGATAAGAAATGTGTTGAGCTGCAACTGTGATATCATATCATATATTATTACCGTTCTCTGAGATTCAAAAGTTATGAACTCAAAGATCATTTACCAAATCAAAGTTAATAATGATGTTAGATTTTACATACATACACACATTTGATGTACCACACAGTTCCCCATGTATCACACACTTTCCCACAACTCAAAATTCCCTTAGATCCATTACATCTCATACAAGACCTTTTGTGTTCCATACTCATTATTTTTTTCCTCTTTCAAAAATTCCAGAATCATTTCCTACACCTTTCTTGAACTTTCTTTTCTGCCACCTGAACTGAATAAACTTCTTAGTTACCCTCATCACTCATTCTTTCCATGTGGTCAAACCAACTCAAATTATTTCCCACCACCCTATTAACAACATTTTGCTTCACATTATACATATGCACCACATACTCATTCTGCATGTGGCCAGAACAAGTCTTGCCACAAACCTCCCTTAAGTAGGTTTTAATCATCTCTTGGCACACAAACAACCCCTGTATCTCTTCTGCAACTGTAATATTAATAAGTAACCATATTTTGTGAATTCCTAGCTTTGTCTCATTGTTTCCAATCACATTTGAAATAGAATCACAGTAGAAATCAATATTTAGTAAAGCACATAGCAATCATATAAAATTATTTGTGGCACAGAAATGGCATCATTAGTGACCATCTATCTATAAATCAGGCTTCTTAGGAAGCTTAAAAATTGTATTTCTCTTGAGCAAAAACCAAAATATATGTCTCCCACACCCCTATTAGCAAAATAAATGGTTCACTGGTAGTACCTGTAGTAGGTACCTTTAATGTTGCACTGCAGCCATCAATTCAATTGTATCTATTTCATTTGAAGAAGATTGCATGATGCAGAGTGGTGTGATGGAGCTGTCTTTGTCTCTTTTCTGTAACCAGTGGCCCAAAATTAGGAATGGAAAACTATCTATTAGCCCTAAGAGTTGCTCAGGGTGGTTATAAAACCCCAAACAAAAGAAACAATATCAAGCTTGTTTCACCTGATACAGAGTTAGAAAAAAAAAAAAGTGTCTTCTGAAATGTTTAATGAATGCTTTTGCATTTTCTTGCCATGTTAATTCCTGATGTTAGTGAGGTCATAAGTTACAATGCTTCATGTTGAGTTGTTCTTTCATGATGCACTATGCCAATAGCTGATCAGCATCAATTGCAACACCTAGTTCATCACCTGTAAATCATTGAATCATACATTCTGTATGGCAGTTCCTTTTTTTTTTTTTTTCATGGCTTATCCTGCTATACACTTCTTTTTCCAAAAGATGAATGCTGAAATGTGTTTGAAAGTGGATTTAAGTAATTCATCTAGCTACTTTCCAACAGACCATTGCATCATGTTCCCTCCCATTTTATTCAGCATTATAGTTCTTAAACTTGGTAATAACTGATGACAGAGCCATTCATAGATTTAATGAACTACAAATATCTCAAAATTGTGGGTTTTTACATAGGAATAAAAGGATATTTTATATAGCTGTAGTCATAAGAAAGGGTAGGGGATACTACCCAAAAATTTCACATATAAATGTCTTTTTATTCCTTAGTAAAAACCCATAATTTTGAGATATTTGTAGTTTATCATTCTTGTTTATTTAGCATGAAGCACTTTCATTGTACACATGCATTATTATTGTTGCTGAACTGCATTACTTATATAAGATTCATTGAAACAGGTTTCATGAACAACGTACCATCTGCATATCACTTCTCTGCTATAGGATTGTTATCATCAGGTGCAAATAAAAAATGCTTTGCATATTTTTCTTGTGATATATTACTAATATTAAAATGAAGGGAGTTGCAGAATTGTGTACTAAATGAAGCATGTTTCTTTGTTCCTTTTTCTAGATTACATCTGGGATTGTTCTGATTGGGCCTCGTCTCACAAGCCTCCCTTACCCAACATAGTGGAAGTGTCCACCAAAGAAATAATAGACTCATCTAGTGTGCCCAGCACAGAATCAAATAGTCGTGCCAGTCAAATAGAACTCCTTCCTGCAAAAGAAACAGAAATGAATATTCTAAATCTTCACAGAGTGCCAAAAAATCAGAGTGGAAGTCAAGATTTTGACCGAGCGGATTCCGAGTATGTCGGTGACTCTGAAAACAATGACAACGATTTTGATGACAGCACCCTACCTGGCCCAAATTTTGAAAACATTCTGAAAATGACAGACCTTGAGTTTGTTGACGATGGAGCAGAAAGCTTGCCTGCATCTCCACACAAATATCAGCGACATCCCAATTCTTACTTGCCTCCCCACTCCCTGAGTACTGCAGAGACAAGTCCAGATCATTTGTGGGAGGGCAATCATCGACAACAGATCTGTGATCTTTCCGATGACGAAGTGATGACGTACGGTTTTCCACCTCAGGGAGGACGGGGCTTCCACATTGAAGCGGAGAGTGAAGATCTAGTTCATGCACCTGGATTAGATACCATGTCAATGTCTGTTGGTGGGTTCACATCCACCAATGCTTCCTATTCTGATATTTCAGGTGCTGTCTGTGAAATAGATGATAGTGAAGCGAATTTTAGTGATGTAGACTATGATGCCACAGAAGTGAAGCCTTTACCATTCCCTCAGGACAAACTATGCTCAACGCATCTATAGCCATGGGTACATTTACTGTTCTTCTTAATCAACAAATGTTCCACATGCAGCCAGGGATATATTAGTTGATTTCACGCGGTTCTAGTGGGTCACTAATTTTTGGTCCAAATTTCTGATTAGAAATCTCCCACATTGATTTTATTTTTATTTTGAGAAGTTTTGAGTTAGAGATGTTTTAAGTAGAGCGCTGTTTGATGTCTATACTTTTTTTATTCTATTTTAAAAGTATAAAATCGGATATTGCGGGTACATATAGAATGTTTTGTTTTAATTATATTCTGGTGTATGTTTCATGATGGCAGTTTTACTTGATATACCAAATTTTTGCAAGCCAGTATAGCTAGTCCAGTTCATCCTAGTAAAATTTATCCCCTTCCTCATAATTTTATGCTGCATTTGAGTGTGTGCAAATAGTTGTCATTCATCCTTCATGTATTTTGACAATAATTCATGAATGATTTTTTATTTCATGTATTTTCTACTGTTTTATAACATTTATAACCTTATGATTGCAGGAGATTCCATATCACTGAACTTCATTGCATTCCAAATTTACATTTCTGACATTTTATACTTAATTTTAAAGTTATCACTTGCCTGAATAGAGTGATCAAATTCGTTGCTAATTTTACTGTTTACATTCTTCTTAACATCAAATTAATTTTACTGTTTAGATGTTGGATTTTTACAAACACAGTGTTATTGCTGCGGAATTAAACTTCGGAGTTTCAATATACATTTTCACTTGATTCTGCGGCAATGGGCTTTAAAATGGTTGCAATATATCTTCCCATTTAACATAGAGCTGACTGGGCAAGTAGACCTAACAGCTTTTGAAAATTTTGTATTATTGTTATTAGAAAAAATGTATCAAAATTTATACATACAAGTAGGAATTTATACACCCCCTCCCCCATAAAAAATCTCAACACCTCTCTATTTGAGGGTATGTAACACACTTTTTAACTTTTAAAAAAGTATTAGTCCTTTCTTTTTATCTATAGTACAATAGAGTTAAAATTTATACAAATTTCTTCTGCAATATTTTTTTTTTTTTATTTGAAGTCTATGTAAATGGTCTTTACTTTCTGTTTTATTTGAAATCTGTTTCACTTTTTGTTTTCCTTGTCTAAAATCAGTCATTGCAACTACAAAAGCACTATGTATCTCTTCATTTTTAGTCCATTACAAATTCTGCACATATACTTCTGAATCATTTCAGCATAATTAAATTAAGGTAAAGTAGATTACTCTTATTACATTAGGAGATTAGAACTTTTTCAAAAAGTTCATAAGTTGGGAGCTTTCAACCTTCTCTTAGGTCTTCATCCTGCCAATGGAGGATGAAGACCTAAAACTAAGTTGAAAGCTCCCAACTTACAAACGTTTTTGAAAAAATTCTAATCTCCTAACGTAACAAGCATGATCTTACTTTACCTTAATTTAGTTATTTCTTGTGTCATCATTTCAGCATGCACAAAATTTGTGAAAATATCAATATCTGCTGTTTCAACAATCCATGCTAATACTTCTTTGCTTTAGTATCCTGTATGAAAGCACTTAGAATGAGCAATAAAAAAAAGAACAAGACAAAGACAAAATACCAGTGTGCAGTTTTAGAAAAAAATATTCCCAATTTTAATCATTCCTAACTATAAAAAATTAAACAGTTATCTATTTTATAAAGTTTTCCCAATTATCAATCCTAGGTTTACTTCACTATAAAAATTTCCTATCACCCAACACCTCTATTTTTTTTTTCACCCCCACCTTTTTCAGCATGATCCCAATTTGAAATTTCTGGATAAATTCCTGCATATAAGTACTGCTTGAGTGTAGACTTAGACTTCAGTGTGTTGACCTAAAACAATACTTTCATGAATCGCATTTACAAATCATTACACAAATTTCATTTGAAAATGATGGTTAATTACAAATCAATCTGTAAAATAAGGATTAAACCTATTATAATTTTCACTCAATAAAGTAAAACTATGCCATAATATGATTTTCATTCTTTGCCATGAGCCTTGGATTATATTGTTTCACCAACACTTAATTCACATCATTTTAGGTACATGTAGTATTAATCCATAAAGAACAAATGCAACAATACAGATATATGACTTCATAACATAGCCTGCCCATGATCCACTAACTTATATTATAGCCCATGCACATGACACTGTTGTATCCTTTTTAAAGGACATCTTATGTCACTGTGCAGCATTCATTATTGCACTATGAATAAGAATGCAATAAGTTAGTATAGCCTACTTGTGATCTACAAACTAATATTCCATCTGGACAATGTTAAAATATCTACAAATTAAAAAACATACCTGTTAATAGTCCTAAGTGCAAACATATGGTATTGTTTTTTGCAAGTTTTATATCTGGATCAACAGAAGATACAAAGAGGAAAAGCAAAATTAATTTGTGTTGAACCTAATTTTCCATATCTTTAATATAGTGAAATTTATTTAGGGTTGGAACCTCCATATATTTATACCATGTATTTAACCTGTGTTTAACTCTTCTTGTGTTGTATATCTCCCATTTTTCACTCTTGTGTCTTTTTTAAATAAATGTTTTCATGAAAGTGAAGTGAGAAATGGGAGATATACAACATAAGAAGAGTTAAAATCAGGTTAGATATGAGGCTTTAGCATACTAAGTCCCAACCCTAAATATATATTTTAGATTTTGAGGTTAGGTTGAAAAATGGAACCCTCTTATTCCAGTTTCTGAAAGGAATTCTATATTTAGGTTTGTTAAGATTTTGTTTGTTTCTCCTTCATTTCTGGATGACAGATAAAGTATTAGACTTGAAACACTAGAAGAAATGTAATTGGTGTGTGTGTGTGTGTGTGTGTCAAAAGTGAAGTTAATGCTGTTAATACTTTATTTTGAAGCACTTAGAAAATCAGCTAATTGGGAAAAAATTTGCTGTCATTAACAATTTTATCATGGTTCTTATTATTTGTTCTCTTGACTTTTTTCCCCCATAGCAAGAAGGCTTTCATGCACAAATGCAAATAAATGGCATTGAGGAAGTTATATCTCCAGAAACTTGCAGTCCATAAGCTTTCCAAAGCCACACAAAACTCAACTAGCTTTATACAGAAGTAGAAATCATCAATGGGGAGTCACAAAACTTTCTTTTTTAAAAAACAAGTTTGTGCATTTATTATGGAAAATATGTATGGTTGCTACACAGTAAATGATAAACCAAACCTGTAAGAATTAAGGGTAGTACACTTCATGGGACATTAAATACCTCTAAAGTCATAGGTATGAATTTTATTCATAAAAAAAATGGTTACCTAATAACAGCCATTTAGAGAAATATCTTAATTAACAAAGAAATGTGCACATACATTCATAAATAAAATTACATAGTTTTATGTACAGTATGTAAGTTGAATTTTGTTAAGTAATCCTGAAAATATCTCCTATTCCTTTGAAAAAGTATCTCTTACTGAATTAAAAAAAAAAAAAAAAGATGATTAGCTCTCACTGCACCTAATATGTGTACAATAAAATGTCTTTATCCTACTCTCATTTACATATTTTTTTATCACAAGGAAACAGTAGACTGTTCTCTAGTAGTTTAAAAAAAATGTGGATTGTCATTTCAGCACATCTTCATGATTTTCAATTTCAGTCATCATATGAACTGTTGTATGTTTTTTTTTTTTTTGTATTCCATATGTTGTTAGTGTATGTATCCCTGGCTGTATGGTACTGAGCTGACTAGTGTCTGGCTTTTAATGAGCTATGTGACACAATGTCCTACAATTTGTGATATATTTTTCATAGGCAGCTGAATGCAGTTTCTGTTTGCAAGTGATGTATATGTTGCTTCGTCTTGCTAGATCTTTTTGTGCCAAACCTTCTCATCTTCCATGTTCTATACTTTTCCAGTTTTATACTACTGTTTTTTACTAAATGATTGATGTTTAAGACTTGCAACCTTCATTACATGGCATGGAACAAGTTAATAGGGAACAATATTGTTTACTGAACTATAAATTGATTGTGCTTTTGTTTTTAATGCGTAAAATATTGACATGTCATCATTCATTTTTTTACCAATGAACATTCCTTTTATATTCATTTGTAAACCCTAGTGAAGATTACATTTTAATAAAGAAACTCATACAATGAAAATCAGTTTTAAATAGTTCAGAATAGCTTTTTTTATTGTTTGTTTTATTATTTTCCAACTTTATTTTTTATCATGTCTATGCACTGGATTTTATTTCAAAGTGCAGCTTAAGGCAACAGCAAAAAAAGATTAACTGGAATAAATTAAAGATAAAACCAAGTAATTTGTTACAGCTATTTTTCCCCCATGATAGTCTGCAAAATGCATGTATAATTTACTGAAAACTAACATTTAGAGCTTAAAAATATGAAAGAAAAAGTGCCAAACAAATTTTAAAATTATTTTCAATTTTGTTACATGTATAATAGCTATATTAGAATATATTTACATACACTTCCTTTTCATGCATGCATTTAAACATACTCTCTCACACTTTAAAATATAATCTAAAAAAATCTACAGAATACAAGCAAGATTACCTCAAGGATCCACATAAATAAGTAAATTTGATTGTTTTTCCTTTTTTGATATGGGAGTGTATTAGTAGTAGTGTACAAACCACTGCTGCAGAGGTACAGTGACCTTCGCATGTTTTCTTTCTTTGCTACTTTTCACTCTCTGGAGAAATTTTAACCACAAATTAACATACGACACACTACCAAAGCATCAATAAATTTTGTTGTAATTAAATAATACCCCTGCAAAATTTTCATCTACTGCCACATTCTTTCATAGTTTGGAACATATTTGTCTCATCAAATATGTATAAATTTCATGTAGTCATATTAGCAATGCATTATATCTTCATATTGTGCATCACTTGTGAGGCACTTTTTTCTTGCTATCAAATGCTGTAACCTAAATGATCAATTTGGTATGCTAATCTTCTTTACTAATGAAAATGGATCAGCACAGCAGATGCTGATTAATGTGATTGCTTGTTAACATAATCAAGAAAATTAGGATTTTGTTTTGAGAAACTTAGCTTTGGAATGTTCCAACTTTACTCTTTTTAACAAAAACTGTTCCTTGGATGGTAAATTAGACTTAATACTCACACTGGAGTTCTCCATGTAAAATAAGTGTAACCAATAAATAAAGATTTTTACACTTGACTATACATAATGCTCTAGTCAACTTCATGACAACAATGAAGTTATATCAAAATGCATTATGACTTTCTTATAATAATCTTATCACAGTCACAACAGCAGAAGCACACAACTTGTAATCTTATATGAATCATACATGAAACTACGTCAGAAATTATATTGTTATGTGATGTCCAAGATCACTGTGCTTTGTAGCTCAAGTTAGGACATTTCCAAATAATTTGACTGATCTGAACAAGAACCTGGAAGATCAAGGACATAAAAGAAACAAAAAAGGAGCACAACAGGGGAATTAATTCCTAATAGGCATATAAGTAAACCTTTATTTTATACATTTTGTATTATACAAAATGAGCTCCCCACTGGAGCTCGAATGTTAAATCCCCCCCCACTACCACCACCACACACACACAAAATAATAATAATAATAATAATAATAAATTCGTACAGTGTGGTCTTATAAATAAGGTGCTGTTTTTTAAACTGAGAGCTTAAAAAATCAGCTTCACAGTGTAAACATGCATACCCAAAATTTGTGCTCACAGTTTTTGTTTCACAGAAGAGTATCATATCCAGGGCTTGAAAAATACCATGCCCAAGATGTCCGGGGAATGTAAATTGTTGACCTGGGCAGGTAAATAAAAAGTCTAGTTGTCCAGTCTGGGCAACTAAATTTTAAAATAAAGTTTGGAATAGAATTTCCTACTACACAAGAAAAAAAAAAAAAAGGTGAGTCATTTCACATCACGTTTCATTTCACTGCTAATCACTGGAAGTTGTATTATTGTTATGGAGGGCCAAGGACAGAACAGTATCACTTCTTCATAATAATTATATTATGCTCTAGGTCCAGAAATTAGAACCATATGTAGTTTTGCTTCAAATGTTTATAATCAGCAATGGGATGCATGTCTCCAAACTAGCCTCCAGTGCTTAGTGACAAAGGGCAAAAACTTTAACATAAGGACCATGGCAGAATCCCTAAATTTCTCAAATACCAATTTCGTCATCATCTTAAAACTTGAAATGCACGTTTTCGGGCATTGAACATTTTGAATACACACCCTTAAAATAGAAATGCAAATCATGTAAAAAAAAATAAATAAGGGTTCTGATTTGTTATCTTAAACAATAAATTTTCCTGGGCATCCAGCTTTTACTACCTGGGCAGGTAAAAAATTTGTCCACATGCCCAGCTGGGCATGCAACTTTTCAGATATTTATCAAGCCCTGATATCCCTTTTCAAACACATAAAAAAGAATGCACAAAATGGCACAACAGCAGAAATGTAAGTGGAATTTCATTGGTACATAAACACACTGTTGTAGTCACCTTTCAGCAGGTGCTTGTTGATTCTGTCTGGTGGGAAAAGTAGCCACAGCCACTTGCCCCCTTTCCAGAGTGGGCTAGTTTTTGGTGAAGGCAGCCTCTCTTCTGTTAGGGCACTGACCAACATGGCCCTCACAGCATTTCAGTTAACCATTTCAAATCACTATTTTAACTGTAGAATGCAAATAAATATCCTGAGAGGAACACATTGGGAAATTAATTTGCTACACTCATTTTGCTGTCTTCTTGTGAAGTTTAATTTTTGCAGGAAGCAAAATAATTTTTAATGCATATGAAAGTACAGTACTTTCACCATTTATTCAAACAATGGTGAAATATGAGTATGAATTACTTTTTAAAGTCTTGGTATTGCAACCAAACAGGTAAATGTGGACATTCTTTTTTGCATGAGAATTTACATAATATTATTTTTATTATTATTATTATTATAGTATAAAACAAAACTTGGGAGGTAATTCTTTATTTTTAAAAGAGGCCCTCTCTGCTCTAGGTTAGAATTTCACTTTTCAAATGAATGTTTTTCTCTTCCACTTCAAAATACAACAACTGTTAGCATAGATTTTTTTTTTTTTTTCACAATCTGTGGTCATATTCTGAAAATTAAATGTTGTTAGATTGATCAGCATCTGTTGTATATCTGCATAAAATAGATTATTTGAAACTTAAACTAGTAACCAAGATTTTCTTCCTTTTGAAGAAGACATTGTTAAAATTGTTCTGTAAAAGTAAATATGATTTGAAGTTTTTGAGCCACAGCAGCATGTATACAATGCAAAATATAGCATTACATATGTCTTTATTTATCAAAACTGCATTTATTGTTGTTCTGTTCTTCACTTGCAACAACAAGGGGTAGCATGCTTTGCATTTGTCTTTCAATGGAATGGTTATTAAAAACAATATTGTAAGAAGACTTTATGTCCGTGAACACAGAATTTTCTGGCATAATATTTCTTGTAATTTGTCTTATAAACTGATACCTGTTAATAATTATTTTCCTTCTCTGCTCATTAGTTCTTTCATATTTATGGAGCCCTTCAATCTTTCTTTCTGTACTACATTCATGCTGTTTTGTTATTATGTTATACCTCTGAAGTTCTTCCAGCATTAACTCCAAATGTTGCAAGTAGAAAGCAAGATGCTGAGCCTAAGCTGAAATATAATAATGTTAATAATTCAGTTGGATAATACTTGTCTGAGGATATTGTTTCTAGTTATGTACGAGTTGTATTTTGTGCATGTTCTTGTAAAAATGCAGGGAGGTTTATCAGTGGCTAAGGATATTAACTGTAGTACACCGGCATTGATGATGTATAGGAACAATGGAAGAAAACCTTATTCTTCCTTTGTTGCACTTAATCATTGTCTTGAAAGGTTCCAAGCTGCATCTTCTATTATTTACATGATATTCTGTAGAAAACTCTTTCTAAATATATGTTTCATTTCCATTTTTTATATAGTTTTTTTTTCTAAATATAGATAATTATGTGATCACCTTTTAATTATGAATGGTACATTTCATCTGTCACTACTTTTTGTTTAGTGCTATAGGTACATCATGTTTACTCTTTAAGTTGGTTGACACTTGGTGTACATACTGCACAGAACTGAATAAAGGAAAATAAAAATCATTAAATGAATGTGTTTGTAAAAGTATAAAGTTATGTGTGGAATTTTCTCAAAGAAGATACCTGAGTGCACAATTCAAAACAATCGTGGGTATTATTTACATTCATTTAGAAGAGAAAAAAAATATGTATTACCTTGATATTGAGCAAAAAAAAAAAAAAAATATGGGGCATATGGTTTTTATACTGTTTTAGCAAATATTCAATTTTTATTCATTTACACTACAAATATGAATATAATGATTGAATAGTAAAAATTACAATGAATTTATGTGCTTCATGGTTATTGTAGTCCATTATTATATATCATGGTTATCATAACAGTCTTTAATGCCATAAATCATTCAGTGTTTCAATATTTTATTGTACTGTATCCATTTAGTTTTAAAAACCACAAAAATAGCATAATCCCATTTTATATCAACTCTCCCTCCCTCACACAAAAGATGTGTGCAAATACATACATGGGCATTACTTAGATAAAATAGCTACACACAGAAAGCAAAATGCAAGTATAGAAAGCAATACATTGACTTTGTTAATCAGGTAAAAATTAACTGTGTTCTATAGCCACAACCACCATGTAAGAGTGATGTAGTTATATTGTTCAAGATTTCTTAAGGAAGATTTTGTCCACATTAGGGCAGACAGTTCATACAGAAGTAAGGCAGATTGCACAGAGTTTTTGTTTTGTTTTTTCAGGTGAAAGCTTTCCATTTCCTTTTATTACTTTATCTTTCTGGAAACTTTTATTTTCCTGTTAAGAAAATTTTTTGAGAGTGAAAGGTGCATTACATCTTTCCCATCATTCAGCTTTTATTATTATTATTATTCCTTTTTTTGTTTACATGCTTTTTCAAAGGCATCATAGTCCACCATTACTGGGAAGAAACACATGTTGCAGCCTCTGTTCATCTTGTGTGAGCTCACTTGCCCTTAAAATCATAACATTTTTTTACTACTTATTGTAGGTTGTGCAATTTGTAGTTCATTTGTAATAAATTTGCAACCCTTAAACAGATAGTGCCATTTGAGTAACAGTTGCGACTGACATGGGTATTTCACTCAATATTTTATTCACTGTAGTTCATTTTACTTGAAAGCTTGCTGCTCTACTGAATCAAGCATAAGTATCACCTTATAATTATGACTTAGCTACTGAATGTATCCTGTGCATTTAATGTGTTTATAGTAGGTAGCCAGAATATTTTCTCTCATCATTAGATTGCTGTGTATATACCGAATATACTCGCACATAAGCCGAAAGTGTTTGGAAGAAATCCTATTTTCAAAGTTGAGGGGTTGGCTTATATGTGGGTCAGTAAAACATAGGGCTGGACTTCTAGGAATTCCCAGGAATTCTCCCATGGAATTTACAGACACCTTTGTTTTGCGTTTTAGATCGCAGCTTTTCGCGTGTCAAAAATGTAAACAAATCCGTTTTGTACCATGGCTTTCTGCATGTTCTTCGAAAGTACTTCCAAAAAATAAATAAAAATTATGAAGTGTTTTTTTCACTCAGAGTAGGATTCCTAAGGGCATAAATGCCACTAATGTGATTAGTGCAAAACCTAATCCTGTTTCGAATTGAGACCATGAAATTTCTTGTTTCCAAACATGAAATAGAATACCTCATTACTTCTTGTATGTAACTGTTTAACACCACCTTTCAAATTTGTCATGCAGCTAGTCAGACACTGCATAAATCATTTAGCTGTTGGGGTGGTCTGCAGCCAATCAGGCATCAGACCTCTCTAGAGTTTTCACAGGAAGCGTGGGCATGCATGTTAGAGCTGAGCTCGAGCTCAATTTTAAGAGCCCGAGCCCGAATTTTATGTTGCAAGAAAGAGCCTGAGCCCGAAAGCTACGATTTAATCTGTTTAGGCATTAAAAAAATCTCCTCTTCCAGACTTCCACTATTTCTTCCCGTGCAATTAACCGATGTCTTTCTCAACTGCGGAGTGCGGAAGGGATGTCTATCTATTTCTGTAGTTTCTTTGACTATTCATTTCTTCCTGAAATGTTTTGAGGGGCCCGGCATCAGGAAAAATCGAGATGCACAACAATCTCTGTCGTACATTGCTCAATAGAATTAGCAGGGAGCTGCCCCTTTGAGGTAGGGAGAACATTTTCATCAGCTTGCTATCTGCTATCTATAGTTCTTAAAGAAACTTTTCCTTCACAGAAATCCAGTAATTCATGGCCTATGGTATTTGTTACCCCTGCCCGGAATGAATAGCCCTGCCGAGTTCCCACTCCCCATCTAGACTCAGTTGCCCAAGTATTCTCTTTAACTAGAAAGTGTAAAAAAGTCTTATGTGCTAAATCATACAAAATCACATTAAAAGAAAAAGGAAGAAAATTCTTGCTCTCTCAGAGTCCGACCCCGAACTAAAGTAAGTAATGTGCAGCCCAAGCCCGGGTTCGGGCTTGGCCCATCTCAGCACTGGTGTATGTCTTCCGCTCCATGCTGGTGAAAGCCACTCATGTTATCAAACAGCACAGATACAGTGTTTTATGAAAGGTGGTAAAACTTTTAGAAAAAGGCTGACTTGGCCTTGTTATTTCTTGAGTGAAAGAACTGTGAAGCGCAATTTCACCAGAAATAGTTATAAAGTCTCTCAAAAAATGTTGCCTAGGTAATGCAATGGATGTTACTGAAGTTATTTGAAAACTGTGATAGTGAATCGTACTTCGAAGGTTTCTACAGAAAATAATCTCAGATATTTGCACAATTCATTTCAATAAATATATTTTCCAAACTCTTGAAATTTAACATCAGCATAAGTGTGGGTCAAGGTTTTTCACAAATTTTTAGTTCTTGAGGTAGGGGTTCAGCTTATACCTGAGTATATATGGTAATTTATGTAAAAACACTTTCCAGTTATAAAGCATTTCTTCCCTCTCATACCATTTGTTTTGCTTTAGAGGCATCAGTCAGTTTGTCTTTGAACTGTTTCTTTAGTCTTGACATGTATTTTTGTGCAGAATCATGCAAATAACAACATTTTCCCTTTGTTTCCTTGATTCAGGGGAAGTGGTTATCTTATGTGTCACTGTGACTGCCTTCCTCAATAAAGTTGACATAAATTTTAAATTATGTATGTAGTGTGTTCCGTTAAATACTTTTACAGCAATATGTTGATTTTTGCAATTAATGATATTTCCATAGTTGTGGCATCTTGCACTCATCATGAAAATGAATTAAGAAAGAATGGCAATTATATTCCATTAAGTCTTTGTAACAGATTGTACCCAAAGAAATAAGAATGGAGATACGAATCATTAACACATTTATTATGAGTTTGTACTCTATGCATTTTCAGTAAATGAAGGTGAAAAACCAGCATCTCTGAAACAATATAACCTTATTATACAAACATTTTTCTTTTTCAAGTTGTTCAGTGATTTGTTTTTTGATGAGTGGAAACTTGAGCAGGCTTACAGAAATGCATAAGAAATAACAGCTCATTATTAGTGTCTTTGTGTTTACTGAAAATCTGTTAGAAATGAGTGAAGACAATTCTCTACAACCACATGGTATAGGATACCTAAGCTTGTTTTTTTAGGGGGTGGGTCACAGGAGTGTGGGACATAGAAATATTGCATTTAGCTGTCATCCATGTGGCCCACTTCTCAAAAAGTGATGACCACAGTCTAGATGTTTGTCCAGATTCCTGCACTTTCACAGTCTCGGAAATGTGTTGTAGCATATGTGGGCAGAAATCAAGATCCAGTTTATGCAAAATATAATGAATTTATCTCTGCCCGTACATTCACGATTGTACATGGTACATGATAAGAATTTTTCCATTGTGCAGCTGTATAATTTTCACTGATTGCATTGAAGTAAAAATTCACTGTATCCTGGTGCATTACTGGATGCATCCATTTTTACCTGTAAGTGAGTAAAATGAAACCACATTTTGAACAAAATTACTTGATGTATTTTTAATTGCTACACAGAGTAGCTTGAACCTAAGAATGTTAGAGACTGAAAAAATTAACACTGTGATTTTTGAAATTAAAACAGAATCAGAAGAATGGATTAAAAAGTAACTATTTTTGTTCCCGTTAACTGAGGGGGGAGCTTTAATCATTCAGAAAAAAAATTCTTTCATAAATTGGATCCTTCAGCATCATTTCATGCTATCCTGAAAAGTAAGTAAATATTTAAAATCAATGAGAAAAAGAGAACCATGTTAGCTCTATGGAAGTCACTATCAGAGGGCAAGATCTCCTTGATAAGTAATGTGCATGAACACACCTTCACACCCACAAAAGCAGCTGAAACGAATTTGTAAAGACACTGTGATGTGTGGACAATGTTTTTGTAAATTTCAAGTGCTAGAGAAAATAAATTGTTAAACTTTGGAAATAGGATGACAGTCCTAAATGCTATAAAGCATAAAGGTTTTGCTGCATGTTTTTTGTTGTTGTTTTCTCCCTCTTGTTTTCCTAATAACACAAAATTAACTTCTCTCTGTGAGTTTGTAGTTTTTCAAATCCATTGAGGTCCCTAATTTTAAAGTTTGGCTACATGGAAAGAATAGAATGACTCTATAGAAAAATCACACTACCAATTACACATTTCAATCTAAAACACTACCAATGCTTTGTTCAGAATTCAAACTCATTCTTTACATCACATGAAATTAGTGCCTAAATTACATAACCAGTGGAGTGATGTTTTTTGTGCATTCATGTTAGCTTTGATATAGAACAAGACAGCAGATTTTTAAAAAAATCTTTTTGAAGTATTCTTTATTACAGGGGATGTTCACACATTTTAGAATGTTTTCATAAGAAATTATAGAAAATAAAATAAGTTCAAAGAATTGAAACTGGCAACACCATGTTAGATGAACACGAAAAAAAAAAAACATCTACTGCAGTTCTTTAATATCATCTGCTAAGAAAATGGCGCACATAAACAAGCTGTGGATAGAAGGTTGTTTTTGCTCTTTACGAAGAGAAATATTCATATTCTGTAATTTAAAAATGCTGTGAAAAATCATGGAATTAGCATTTCTAAATGCTAAATAAGAAATATTATTAAAAATAGAGGGAAAAATTGTCAAGCATTAATTTTAACAGGAAAATGAACACCAAACGTGTATCCCAAGAAGTTACGTATTTTTATGACTATTTCAAAAGTGAAGTCTCTGGTCTTAAAAGAAAATCCACCGACCCAAAGAGCAATCACTAGATCATTAAAAATCTCCGTATTAACTATAAATAAGGTAATAAACAAAGATTTAAATCCGAAAGAAACCAAAAAACATAATAATGTTCACTGCCTTTTTCATAGGAACATGGCTGAGCGCAGAACACGGTGTAGACTTCTTTATGAAAATCACTTAGCCAGGAGACAGACGACGAAAATTTATTGTGACTATTGATGAAGCATGGATCTGCCTAAATGACTGTAACAAAAAAAGGTGGATTTACTATCACAAAAGAGCAAAAAAAGGACGTACAAACTTGGTTCCAAGAATCCAAAAGAAGTTTCAATAAAGAATTCATGATTATTTCTGGTTTCTCATACAGTGGCAAATTAATTGTGCATGCATACATACATATCACTAAGCTGTTCTCTGATATTCAGAGGTTAGCTCCACAAAGAAATACAAACTACCAGATAATTTTTACTTACTGTTGCCATATCAGACTTCTCCATTTACAGCGATCTTGACATACAACTCGGGCTTCACTGACATCCATCACACGCCATACACAAGATCTTCTATACTTCATACTCATAATCTTTTTCTCATGTAGACACTCCTGAATCTGATCCTCCCATGACTTCCTCTACCTTTCCTTCCTGCCAATTGGGCTAAAAGATTTTCTTAGTAAGCATCTCATCACTCATTCTTTCAACATGGCCAAACCACCGAAGCATATTAGTCTCCACATTAATTAAAGTTAAGAAAAGTTGAAAAGAATATTAAAATCAATTCTACATATTACCAAAATAATGTTTTAACTCCTAAAAAAAAAAAAAATAGGAAATACCATTCCTTTATACACAGAGCATTCAAAGAGTAGAACTCCATGAGAATAAGGCTACCAGTCATACATCTAAAATGTAGAACTTTATTTATTGAAAAAAAAGACAGGTATCAAGTCTATAGGTCTTGCTCATATTCTTTGAAAGTCCCCTGATGTGTTTATCACCAATGGACTATTGTGCCTTCAGACTGCTAAAACAAGTGCTTTCTAAATGCAGACCTAAAACAATTATTGAACTATGGAAAGCAGTAGAAGAGGAGTGGAATAAAATAGCACTCCAATTTTTTAAAAATGCCCTATTATTTTGGAAATCTAGATGTAGGTTTATAGTTCAGAGAAAAAGCTATCAGATAGAACATTTAAGAAAGAAATAATTTTATTTTAAACATTAAATATGTTGCTCAAAAATCTTTCTAAAAATGAGTGAACATCCTTTGTATTTGTGTCAGTGTATGTGCACAGCTTTCAGATCTACAAGATTTAGTATCAAACATACATAATGATGAGTTCATTTTGAAGAATTTGCTTAGGACCGAGCAGGAAGAAATACATATTTAAATGGTAAACTCACACACAACCTGCCTTTCTTACATGCACGATGAATATTATGGTCACTGCCTTACTGTTCTCAAAATGCATAAAATTCATAATTCAAAATATATATTCTTCCCTCATAATTGGAAGAAAGAAGCTCTAAATTATTAACTTGTGATCTCATTTATTAAACTGAAAAAGGCATGAACAAGTTTTGAACTAAAATTCCTTTTCAGCAATGTGATGCTTTCACAGAATGTTAAACAGAAGTTAAATATAAAAATTTTGTTTGTGAACTGGAGTCATACTAGAGAAAAATGGACATACATCCACAATTCCGAATGGTGGTTACATAATTTTTTTTATTTTTTTTTTATTGAAGAGAAGTATTTCAATCATTATTAGTGCATGTAAAGGCTAAGTGCCAGTGTAGCACCTGTTAATTCCCAATAAATATTTCTTATTCCTCATACTTTCCCATATAGTGGGTAGTGATACTAATGGCCCATTATCTGAACTTATGTAGCTAGTCTGGGTCTGTCATCTCTTTTGATGGTAGCACTTCAAGTGAAGAGCATCTTAAGATTCAAACAAAGACTTCTAACTAAGACTGGTACTGTTTTTATTCATTTTGGAAGCAACAGTAGATCCAGTAGGTTAAATTATGTGTGGATTGTTCACTGAGTGTATATCACTATAGTATAAAATTCTGTACGGTAATAAGATTGGAAGCAAACTTGTGAAATTATTATACATTTCTAAATAACCAGTGTTCTAGAAATGACCACAGAAAACCAGTTTATGAACCTGAGTGCAGTTTGAAAAGAAATAAAAGTGGCATCAATGTTTGATAACTTGTGACACACACATATATACACAATTACTAGTTTCCCTTATTGTTGTAACTAGCAATTTTTTTTATAAAAGTCAGTTTCTGAAACAATTATTTTAAAGTTCTAGAAATGGTTGCAGTTGTTAGGTGTAAATTACTTATATATATTGTGTAGATACTCTTTGCAAAAATGAACATCAAGATGTTTTTTGGGTCCTATGTAGACAAATGCCATGCAGAATAAACAATAAAAAGCTACTCAATCTTATGACGATTATGGGCAAAACACGTAACAATATTAACAAATAAAGGTAACTTGATCACGCTAGTTACGTTAACTGAAACTTTTACAAAAAGTTCGTAAGTTGGAAGCTTTCGGCCTTATCTTAGGTCTTCATCACGCCAATGGAGGACTAAGATTGTTGCCAGATTCGACATTTGAATTTTTCTTATTTTTGTTGCCAAAACTTAGAATTGGTCTCCAGATCAACGGAATGTAGAGAGGAGATTCGGAGTTGCAAGTCATTGAGTTGAACATAATTTCTATGCTTTCACAGTAACGGAGGGCAAAATGATTGTCAAAAGAAGCAATTCGTTTTGCTTCGTTCCAGTGGGGAACTGCAGATGTGTCTTCCATTGTCAAAATAGACAAGGCAGTATTGGGATTGGCTTTGAAACATCTTTTCTATGTTCTAAAATTCTATGGCTAATGCTCCTGTATGTGCTTCCAATGTATAAGTTATCCCCAGTAGAAGAAGAGATAGGAATGCAGTAAACTCCTGGGAGGTTCAGGCTTTCAACTTTGTCCCTATCCCTTTGTAGAAGTTTCAAGATGTTTGGGGTAGATTTAATGGCAAGATGGTAACCAAAACTTCTAAAAAGAATCTGTAACTTATAAGCATAGGAAGGATGGTAAGGAACAGAACCACAGAATTTCAGGTCTTCTTTCTTGTGAGGAAGGAGGCATTCGATTTTCGAATGGTTTTCATATTTCTTTATGAGGGAGTTGACTATAACAGCAGGGAAACCATGAGAGAGGGCTATTGTAGAAATTTTGGAGATTTCTTCTTGAAGAGAGAGTTGGTTGTTGCAAATGATATGAGCCCTGTGGATGTAGGACTTCAATGCTGCAAGTTTGTAGAGATGCAGGGTGCAAGATTTGTAGGGAATGATGTTAGTGGCCGCAGAAGGTTTTCGATAGACGGAACGAGTAATGGAGAGATCAGCGTTTCTGCAGATAGATACATCCAGGAAATCAATTTTGTGATTTACTTCCTTAGATATAGTGAGCTTAATGGAAGGAAATTTTTCTGTAATGGAGTTGATCAGTATCTGTAGTTCAGACTCGGAATGTGGCCAGCTAATGAAAATGTCGTCTACATATCTTAACCATAGGGAAGGTTGAAAAGGGTATAGAGGAATGATGGAAACTTCAATATGTTGCATGTAGATTTCAGCAAGCAGAGGGGAAAGAGGTGAGCCCATGGGGAGACCAGATTGTTGCCTATACACAATTTTGTTGAAAACAAAACAACTGTGTTGATGAATAGTGTGGAAACAATCATAAAGATCTTTGATAAAAAATAAGAAAAATTCAAATGTAGAATCTGGCAACAATCTTAGTCCTCCATTGGCGTGATGAAGACCTAAGATAAGGTCGAAAGCTTCCAACTTACGAACTTTTTGTAAAAGTTTCAGTTAACGTAACTAGCGTGATCAAGTTACCTTTATTTGTTACTCAATCTTAATAAGCATTTTTTCTCAATGAAACAATCACCCTCAAAAATAATGCATTATTAATTAATTAAAAATTAAATCCAAATAATAAGGCAATGTCAATAATTATAACAACATAAAAGTACTTTTTATAGCTATCAACAAAGGATTCTTAGTGCAAAGATGGGCACTGCATCTTACTGATTATCTCTTTAAAGTCAGGGTTAGTGTCAGAAAGACAAGATCTTGTTTTCACAGTGTGCAAACAGTGACAAATAACAGCTGTTTTACACAAAATTTTATGACATTTTGATTGAAGGAAATCTAAAATACTGTAAATAAAATTTATTTATGAGAAAATATTGGATTGTAGCAAAAGTTTGTAGCACAGGTTAGGTGAAATTAAAAGACAGAGATGACATGCCTGTACATAGATTTATTGAACCATATATGTGTCATTTTGTTCCACGACCTGTCTCCATCTGTGCGGCAGCTGCAGGATTCCATCCTCCCAGAACTTGGCATCTTGCTGGGCGATGAACTGTCCCCAGTGATTTTCACAGGCTTCCAAGGAATTGAAGTTCTTCCCATTAAGGGAATTCTGTAGGGACTGGAATAGGTGGTAATCTGAAGGTGCGAGACCCAAGGAATATGACGGGTGAGATAAGACATCCCAGCCAAGCTGCATCAATTTTTGCCGGCTCTGCAAAGCGATGTGTGGTCTGGCGTTGTCCATATGGAAGACGACACCCTTCCGATTCCAGATGGTTTGTATCGACTGCAATTGGTCCAGTTGGGAACAGTACATGTCCCAATTCAATGTCCGGTTGGGTGGCAGAAACTCTCAATACATGACACACTTCCAATCCTACCAGATACACAGCATCGCCTTCTTCAGATGCAGACCGGCTTTTGTAGTGGTTAATGGTGGCTTGTTTCATTTTCCCCAGGACTGTTTTCGCACCATATTGTTGTACACAATCCATTTTTTATTGCCCATGATCGTCCGTTTCAGAAATGGGTTGTTGGCATTGCGTTTGAGCAGAGAATCACAGACGGAAACGCGATCCATTAAATTTTTGTCTGTTGAAGCGTGTGGTACCCAAACATCGTAGCGATTCACACATCCGAGTGTCTCCAAATGCCTTGCAATGCTCATATGAGATATGTTGAGTATCTCTGCAGTGTCCCATATCATGTGACATAGTGTTACAATTTGGTCATCATCAATGACTGCAGGCCTGCCAGAACATTCCTGGTCTTTTAGAACAAAATTTCCATTTCTGAACTGAACGAACCACTTGCAGCAACGGCACCATCTCCATAAATGGCACATATCTTCTGTGCTGTCTGTTCGGTGTTTTTTCCTTACCGAAAAAAAGAGCATCAAATGACAAAAACGCACCTTATTGTCCTCCATTTTCAAATTTCACTTCAACCCACTTAAATTGTACACATCCACATACAACTCACAGCAAACGACATGCTGCACTGTGACCTTTCAGGCTGTTATCTCTGTCACATGCTTCCGCTACACATGCAATGCTTTCAAATCACAATGTCACCTACTGCCTAATGCTACAATCTTTTGTCACAACCAATAAAAGTGTCTTCCTACAATAGTGACATGGGACATAGAAAGAAATAGACAGATGCATAGGCACCCTCCTATGCAGTGTTGGTAAAATAAAATATGGTTGTCATTTCTGTTTTCATAATTGGTCAGTCTATCCACTTGGGCATCATTTAGATCATGCAGTAGCATAAAATGTTGTGTTATAGATCTGAGCTAACAAAAGTAACCAGGCAGCAATATAAGCATGTTAGTAAAACACTTTTTAGACATAAACATTTTAGTCTTATATCCATTTTGGATATGAGCCCAATGATTTTTAGTAGGAACACTTAAACTCTACTTTGTCACTTCCATTATAAAATAATTTCTCTTCATGCAAAGCAATGTGCTACTGTCACAAGAAAAACAAAACTTACTTTCGCAAACTTGTTTTCTCTATGTACCATGTTCTCTGTAACAAATCCACTATTTTTCCCCTTTTCTGTCATTGCTTTATGTACAACCCTTTATAGGTACATCTGGCACTCACTCCATAAAGCCAAAATAGCTTCTCAGAAAATCATTTGTATACTTCAGCCATGATTGGAAAGTTCTCTTTCACTTTTCATAATAACATGCATTTAAAATGAAACAGTGAACTAGCATAGTGAAATTGATTATTTGAAAAATGCTTGTGGCTTGCGTAAGTAATAAATGTGCTGTGCTGCTGACTTTAGTATTCTAATGATTTAACCAAAACTTGCTTTCATCTGTGATGGGGAAAAAATTCATATTTTGTGGGTAGGTATTATGATTTCAAATAAACAATGAATAGCAATCAAATGTACCAAAGTTTGAATTGAATATCATGCCACTTTTGTGTTATGTGTGTCAGTGCATTGGAGTTAGTGTCTAAAAATGTACTGTGCTAAACAAAACGATATGTGAAAGAATTGTGTCTGTATGATTTGTTATGCATAAGTGCCTCACCAGCAATGTCAAGCATTGAAATATTGAACCCCCCCCCCTTCCTCATTCTCAAAAATGTTTACCCTCTGTGGGATCCCTTTCTTTCTTTGTCATAATCACAAGCTTCAATATCCTGCTGTCTGTAAATCTTGGTAGGAAGCCTTCGTAGTCCAAATCAAATCCTTGTTAACGAGTAACTGAACTTGTTAACGAGTAACTGAACTTGTTAACGAGTAACTGAACTTGTTAACTATAGTGATCAGCAAAGCTCCATAATTTCAGTTTAGAGGAAAAAGAATGTCTATCATGTTTTGAATACATTTAAGTTTAAAACGATGAAATTTATTTGACATCTTTGCCTAAATGATACTTGTATCAGTTGTGTGCTTTAGTGATCATCACAGGAAAAAGAAAAGGTTCATATGTTTACTAGATTTTATTTAAACAGTTACCCCTTCTGTCTCATCTCACACACGCACACACACACGAAACATATTTGTAAAGTAAGTACCGTTTGGTTATTAAAGTTAAATGAGAATGTATTTGCAAAAAAAAAAAAGAAAGTTATTTTTATCTGTTTTACCATACCTTAAACTACTTTTCTATGTAGTTTCCACCATTATTGAAGCTTTTATTGTAACGGTGCACAGTCTTTGTGCCCCCTCGTCAGGCACAACGCTATGGGTGGGCTGGGGTTGACTTCAGCCCACCCAACTTTGCTTTGAGCCCACACACTATCTTTAGCCCCCCCCCCCATATTTAAGCATTTAGAACACATGGAGGGTGCAACCATCTAATATTTTAGGGAACTTTGGTAAATGTACATGAATTTCTCAAATTCACAGAAATTTTGTTATAGGTGTAAAATGAATTTTTTGTAAAATTTAGTTTCTGGGAAATGGAAGGAGTCCTCTGAGCAAATGTCTAAGAGAGAAGTAGAAAGGCACCATTTTTGTAATTATAATTTAAAAAGATGAGAGAAAAATAGATATTCCTTGTCAGATTACAAAGTGAAATTCATAAACAGCCTTTTGACAGCAAAAAGAAAAGGCCGCCCTGGTGGCACAGTGGTCTAAGCGATGGCCTCCGATCATTCGTCCGAAAGGGGTCCGGGTTCAAATCCTGGTGAGGCATGGATGTTGTGTTTGTCTTACGGCACTGGCTCTCTCCCATCCCTGGAACCAGTGACCCTAAATTAGGGATGGGCGACTGCTTATAGCCCATTGAGTTACTCACTGTGGTCGTTAAACCTCCAATAAAAAAAAAAAGAAAAACAATGTAGGTAAGCTAAAATTGTTAAGGACAAAGAAATAGTAACCTGTTAAAGGATATGAAGATTCATATCCATTGTTCCCATACTACATACACTGAATAAATAACATTATCAGCGCCGGGTAAAATTTATAAAAACGGAATGTTTTTCCCAAAATTTGTGCTCCCCATCATGCTTAGCCTCCCTAATAGCCCACCCAGTTCTGAGCACCTGGTATCGCCACGGCCACCTGTGAAGACAGCCACTTCTGCACTGCTCCTTTGTCGAAGAAATGCCAACCAGCAAGGAACTTCTTCAGATACAAGAACAGGTGATAGTCACTTGGGGCTAGGTACGACCTGTTGGGTGGTGAGCAATCCATTTGTTTCCGGCCAAATGATATGATGAGTGCTCAAGTCTGTGCAGAAGTGTAAGGCCGAACATTCCCACCCATTTCCCAATCACTCATGGCCATTTGACTTAGACCTCACAAATCTGATGATGAATGTCAGTCGAATTCACAGACCTTATCTCACAGTCAGTGGACAACTTGATCTTCTATATTCTCTTAAACATGTTAAATGCATGGAATAAACATGATCTGATGTTCTCATAATTGTGTCTGTGGCTTGCCCGTAAATGAGAGGAGTGAGCATGCATGCACAATATCCACAGCAAAAATATTCGCAAATGGTACTTACTTTCCAAATATGACTTATATGTGTGTGTGTGCAGTGTATATAAACAATGTAACTAGTGTATTATCACTTCTTGTTTAATTATACATAATCTCAAACATTTTATTATTTCTGTTTGTGTAACACACGTGTCATTCAGTAAGTCCTATGCATTGTGCTATGAGTAATAGTCTGTGCACACGGTTCTCAGGTTAGTGATGTACTTTTACCCCTGACCGTGAAAAGCAGAAAAAGAAAACTTCATATGTTTATCACCATTGCAAGTGTCTACATATTAAAGTTATATAATTATTCAACTAGGAGTTAATTATCTTAATACACTCTGACTTCTGGGATTGGTACCTAAAACTATTTTTAGCAATGTATGCTGATATAGATAGGTATGTTTGTTTCATCATATATTTTTAAGTAAATATAACTAAGCTGTTCCTCGTAGGAACTTCATTGTTCGCTGACATCACTTTAAAATAAAAACACATTTATCATAGATGAAAACTAATAATTATGTGAATTACTGCAATTGTAACTGAATCTTAATGCAGTGATCTTGTATATTTTCTTGCTCATATTAGTTGGCATTAGCAAATATGAGAAAAAGATTCTAATAGTTATTTAATAATTCTAAAAAAACATTCTTGCAAAACGTTATTAAAAGTACACAAGGAATCATGGCAAAAGTGATGTTTTTGTAGTCTTCTTCCTTTCAAAGCCTTGCTTTGAAGTTATAACTGTATACAATGGTGTTCAATAAGAAAAATTGAATGGTGCAAAGTTATTTGAATGCTGCATGAAATTTGAGATCTTAAACAGCTATACAAGTATATGCTGATCATTTCTTTTTTTAGAAACATGAGTTTTGTGATGAATTAATGTTTAAAGTTGTGCATTTAAGCCTTCATGCTACTTTTGTGTGAATCTGACCAGTGTTGCTTCCAAGTGCTGCTCTTCAAGAGAGTTTTTACTAAGCAGGTGCTATTTAAGGGTGCCATCCATTGTGTAAATACATTCAGGTTGTATATAAGGGCCAAATGTAATAAAGACTGTTTCACTAAAGTATTTTTGTCAATTATTCTGTGTACTGTTCTCAAAATACCAAGTACACACATTGTACTTTTGTATAATAGATTAAACACCTTTAACATTAAAGTAAAGCACAAGGCTGCTCACCTTGGTACACGATATGTCAATAAAATCAATCCATGGTTTGAAACCTCAGTTGATGAACCATAACTGTTTAATTATGCTCAAGATGCAAGTTAAAACCTGATGATCATTAAAAACACTTTATAAGGACTTTCGGGTCCACCCTGGATCCCATCTTCAGATGAGAAATACAAATGCAAACATAAGACAGAATAACACATTAATTTATAGGTCTCTGCAATGGCGTATGTGTAGTGGTCCCCTAGCAGCCAGCAGGATATCTACATCATTAACTGATATCAAAGTGAGACAAATAGGTTGACAGGGGATAGATCCCACCACTGCTACTCCCTCAGCAGTAGCTCACCTGAAAAATCATTCTCAGCTACCTTCTTATGTTCTTCAAAAAATTAAGACCTGTTTTTGGGCCGAGGGTTCCAGACCTTTCTGGCAAGTTGAAAGTACACAAAGAGGGGTATCCCATTCCGCCGCTTGTGTCTGGCTACACCAACCGTACGAGGTCATTACAACAGACACTTGATCAATACCTTTCCCCGTTGATTCAGGGTTCTGCTTATTCAGTCTCCGGATCAGTACAAGCACTCAACCGTATTAATTCCATCCCCATGAATGCGTCACCTTTTCTACTTGCTTCTCTCGACGTAATATCACTTTTCCCTAATGTGACTATTCCCCAGGTTCATGAAATCATTCAAGAACGACTATCCACCGAAGGTTTTGCCCAACAAGCAGAAATTCATTCTGTTATGGCAGCCCTCAAGCTTGTTTTTCAGCGGTCATATTTCAAATTCAACAACATCTTATACCGACAAACCGGGGTGGCCCAAGTGGGATCCCCCTGTCACCGATTCTTGCGGAAATATTATTGCAACATCTGGAAAACAAAATTCTACAGGAATGAATGTCAATATAAGCCTAAACTATTCATCCAGTATGTAGATGGCATATCACTGTTCTGGCCACACTCCTTGAGTGAACTTCAGAACTTTTCAATTACTTTTTCATCTGAGTTTGATACTATTAAGTTTATTATCGAACTTGAGGTGGAAGGTAAGCTGCCATTTCTGGACTTTATGCTTGAAAGGGATACTGTGGCAAATTCTTTAAATTATTCTGTGTATTGTAAGCCCAATTATGTTCTTCAAAAAATTAAGTTCTCATCCATCATTCCCTGTGTATTGTAAGCCCAATTATGTTCTTCAATTATGTTCTCATCCATCATTCCCTATAACTCGAATCATTCACATTCTTACAAATTAGCTGCTATTAGATTTTTATTACATAGAGCTTTTACCCATTCCTCGGATGAAACTCGACGACACAAAGAAATCAATAAAGTGTTTCAGATAACCAGGCAACATGGTTTATCGGACCATATTGTGAGGTCGGTTTTAAGAAAGCTCTCTAATAATTCCACTACCACCTAACAAAGTGTAAAGAGGAAACCTAGATACGTAGATTCTATGGCATTCCACCCTATCATAACTCCAGCCTTAAAAAACATCTGCAGAAGATTTGATATTGCCTTTGGGTCAAAAACTTGCAATATTCTGACTCGCTTTATCAAAAAGATTGCGACAAAGTCCCGATGTTGAATAGAGGAGGTGTCTACTCCATCCCGTTACCCAGTAGCGATACACGGGATCCCAACTTAGCATACATCGGATCAATACACCGTACCTTGGGAATAAGATTTAAAGAACATAAATACTACATAAAAAAATGAGCTACCGACAACCACTCTCTCTAAACTGGTTAATTTTAGTACCTACTCTCCGATCTGGGAGGAAGATTATGTCTTCCCCGATACACCAATCTACACTATTATTTGTGGAAAGCCTTGCTATATTCCAGACGGGAACAGGATGCTGTAATGATGATCTGCCTCAATTTATTTCGACTGCTTGGAAACGTGTCGACATTACTGTAAGCACCTTTTGGGATTTGAAATTTTTTATACATTACATCTGTTTATATTGATGTGATATGAGTTGTACATATGATATGGGTATGCACTACATTTGTTTAATATGTTGATATGAGTTGTACATTTTCCGTATGTTAGTTACATTCCTAACCTTTTTGGAGCCTCTTTTTCGATAACCTTTTCCACCTCTACCCCCCACATGGTACTACCCCTTTTCCCCCAGGTACCTTTTAACTGCTTTTTGTACTTATCCTACCTTTTCTACATATACCCCCTTCCCTGTCAACCTATTTGTCTCACTTTGCTATCAGTTAACGATTTAGATACCCTGGTGGCCGCTAGGGGACCACCACTACACATACGTCATTGCAGAGACCTGTGTTAACTCTGTCTTATGTTTACATTTGTATTTCTCATCTGAAGACGGGATCCAGGGTGGGCCCGAAAGTCCTTATAAAGTGTTTTTAATTATCATCAGGTTTTAACTTGTATCTTGAGCATAATTAAAGTTTCTGGTTCATTAACTCAGGTTTTAAACCATGGATTGATTTTATTGATGTATCGTGCACCAAGGTGAGCTGCCTTGTGTTTTACTTTAATGTTTTTAGCTGCATGAAAGTATTTATAGAGATTAAACACCTTTTGCACTAAGAAACAGATGTCATAGATATTTTATTGGAATCATATAAGAATTGTTTCAAGTCTATTTTAAGGCTTACCTCTAATGATTATTCTGAAAACCATGGGAAGACGGGAAGGGGTCATTACCTCCTGTATGAAGAATAGAAATGTGCAAACAATTTATTGCCTTAGAGCTACTGAATTTTGAAATTAAAAAAAAAAAACTGGAAATAGTAGCATAAAACAATTTTGAGAAAAATTAATGCTGGTTGCTATAAATCTCCTCTGTTGTTGTCCATAGCAAGATTTTCTGTCCCCACAATAGTTCTATCCTCATCACTAATGTTTCTTTTTACTCCTTCAACCTAACTTCTAAGTCTCCTCCTGTCTGCTAATTTAAAATATGACCTCCTGTCAATCCAGTAACCTGATCTTCTACAGAAGTAACAGTTCAGATTTAATAATAGCTGCATTACTAATCTTTTCATGCCATTGCCACCATGTTCTTCTGAAACCCTTCTGACCAATTTCTTATCGGCTACTGAGTGTGTTTTAATAACACCTAATTTCTTATCCAGCTCTAACTACAATTAAAGAGAGTACTGTATTTTATAACATGAAGTAATGTTCTTCACCCAACTTATTGTACAGATTGCTGATAAAAAAAAAAATCTGGTTTGTTTGTATTTTTGACAAATTCCTAACCAAGTTTTTATGCCAGATGCGTCTTACCTATGTCAATTTTCATTTATAATGAAAAAAATTTAATTTTTGAACTTCAATATTAATATTTGTTTTTCTTTAATATTTTGAACTTCAATATTTTTATGTGGGGGAAATGATTTGAGTATAACAGCGAATTTATCGCTGTCTTTAACTTCTGTTCAACATGTAGTAACTAACCCTTGTCACGGTGTGGCCGTGTCCATCCGCGAGCCATTGGCTGGTTCAATATACTGATAACCAGTGTTAGAATTAGAAATAAATCTTTTACTGGCCCAGTGGACCACTACCAATTTGCAAACCACTGGTTCAAAAAAATAAATAATTTAAAGATATTTAATATAGAAAATAACGTATCATTTCAAAGGAATTATCTCCCATATTTGTTTTTAAACCTATCATTAGTTAGCAGCCTAAAAAGAAAACCATACAGCAAGATAAAAAAAATAGAAATTCATTTTTTAACTTGTGAGAAATTAGAAAATAAAAATTTTTTTCTGGCCATCTGGGCCAGTTAAAATCAATAGTTCAGTGGTCCGACGGAAGTCTTACTGGCCAGCGGGCCACTGGGTAATTCGAACGCAGCTGATAACACAGAACAATAATAGTATTTAAGTTCTTACCCCCCCTCCTTTTTTTATTCTTGTTGTTATTCACATCGGTAGCCGCTCCTCTTCCATTATGCATTTCCAGTATAGGTGCTGTCTCATATGTGTCATTCTTACACTTGGTAATCATGATGCCAATGACGTACAAGTATCCAATTCAATAATATAATGTTCAATTCTTTTATTGCATAGTTAACATCAGGGAAGTGTTAAAAAATTTAGAATGAGAATTTAAAAGAACCACAGACTTGTATTGACGAAATGGGCTATAGTGAGAAACAGATGTTAATTGCATGGAGTAGGATCTCAACCCCTTCCAATTCCTGTAGTTTTTGGTACACCACTTTGGAAGAGTGACATGGGGCATTGCAGCAATGCCTGCTTCCTGTTGATGAGCTCTGGGTAACATTGATGCAGAGCATCATAAACCCACTGCAGTGTTTGGCATAGAAGTTTCTATCCACAGCCTGGCCATCTAGCCCAAGTTCCCAGCACACAGGACCCGCATTATTTGACCAAATCAACAGCATAACTTTCCTCTCGAACCGCCCTCTTCACACCACTTGCTGTACTTCCTGGTATGGCCTCGGCCACTGGCTCCCAGTGGTAAGATAGCCTAGAAATATCCACTTTTCATTTCCTGTGTCGGTGACACGTCCCACCTGCTGTGTTGTCAATTCACTGTGAACCATTCAATGGCGCTTGTAGGAGAAACCAAGCTGGTTCAAGTAATGAACGGTGGTGTATTAGGAAAATCCCACCTCAGCTGTCAATTGTCAAGTACTGGGGTTTGCTGTCACAGCTTCAACCAGGGTGACAGTGTTGGTGGTCACTGGACATCCAGACATCTGCTTGTCTTTGAGACTGGTGTTCCTAGCATTGAAATGCCAGGACCATTTTCATACAGTGATGCTGTCCATTGTTTCCTCACCTCCAACTGCACAAATTTCTCTCATAGCTGCTGCTACTATGTTAAACCTTTTTTTTTTTTTTTAATAATGGCATTGGAGCACCCAAACAGCACATATATTGACCTCCATCCTCTGCTCACCTGATAATGCATTGTGGCTCTGTGCCAAATGCATCTACGTCATCACGGTACTCACTCGATGCTGGTTCATGTTTCACACAGGCTCAACATTATATGTAGGTCAAAACGGGACAAACTTTTGACTCTTCCTAGAATAAAGAAAACTTGTTAATCCACTACCTTTGACTAACTGTGAATTAATTTCATCAAAAGCTGCAACTCTGCCACTCTTCAGAAACAAAAGTGTCTATTACATTCATTTGATTTCACAGTCCTCATGTTTGATACTACAGTCGAACCCGTATATAATGAAGTTGAACATAGGGGTTAAAAAACATTCAATATATGCGAGCTTTGTTATAACCGGGCAGATAAAAACGGAGCTACTTTTGGCATATTACATTACAAAAGGTTAAAACTAGTCAATCATAAACTATTTATTAATTAATTGAAGGTAAATAATACTTGCTTAATGAAAACTTTGCTAGCAAAATAATATGAGCAAGATCTGCAATAAACAAAATATTTAACAAATGTAAAAATTAAAATAACTCAAGAATTTGAAATTTCATCTGTTACATAGGATATATAAGCCAATTCTTTCTTGTTTTGCAAGAATTGGATAATTGAGAAATCATTTATCATGATTTCTCTTTTAAATCTGTCTCAACATCTTCCGATGTGATGGTTAAGATGTTTCTAAATTCAAAATAAACTTTTAAAGATTTTCTAAATGGAAATTCAGTGATTGAAAGGTGGTGAGGAAAGAGGATAAAAGACGTCTGCCCAGGAAATGTATAGCAAGTGTGGCAGGAAGCTAGGGTAATAAAAAAGCAACTGAAAGATTCTTGTCTTCGTGTGAACTGATGCATCTATAAGGGGAACCACAGGGTGTTGTTGACAGCAGGTAATTCTTAGTTTTCCAGTGAAAAAAACTGGAAGAATGCCATTTTCTTTGTTTGCTGATAATAGTGCTGAACTTTGCGGTTTCTCTGAAAATTATTGTTCATAACATGCGGTTAAAATAACAAGGGAAAATATTAAGAAGTTCAAGGGATCTGCAAAAACTTTGGTTTATGTGTTTTATGCAACATCGTCGTACGTGGGTTTTACTGAAATGACTATTATCTGCTAGCCATGTAGTTCATGATCTTTAATTCAATAAAATGGAACGTGATCATTCCACACACTCCATATGCTTAAGTTCAGTTTAGATGCCAACCATATCTGATAAGTAAATTCTGAGTTATTGAATTTTCACCATTTTGTGAGCATTTTACAATACTTTAATGCCATTCTAAAAGTTTATTTCAATATAATCATATGAGGGCTGTACAATAAAGAATGACATCATCATCACTAAGTTGTTCTCTGAGATTCAGAGGTTAGCTCCACAAAGAAATACAAACTACCAGAGTTTTTACTTACTGTTGCCGTATCAAACTTCTCCATTTACAGCGATCATGACATACAACTTGGGCTTCACTGACATCCATCACACGCCGTACAAAAGATCTTCTATACTTCATGCTCATAAACTTTTTCTCATGCAGACACTCCTGAATCTGATCCTCCCATAACTTCATTGGCTTTTCTCTGCCTTTCCTTCCTGCCACTTGGGCTAAACAGATTTTCCCAGTAAGTATCTCATCACTCATTCTTTCAACATGGCCAAACCACCGAAGCATATTAGTGTTCACCTTGCACAACTGCAACACATCTTCATTCCTCACACAATCAGAATGTGTCTTGCCCCCCCCCCAATAAGTAACACATTTCCCCAGCACACAAATGACTCCTATGTTTCTCCTGCAATACCCAGGTTTCACTGCCATACATCAGAGTAGGAACAATTACACTTTCATACACAGCCATGCAGGACTCTTGAGAACCCATCATTCCTGTGATAACCTCCCAAAGCAGCCATGATTTTTACTGAAGAATTCACTCGCCTACTAATTTCACCCTCCAATTTGTTCTCTCTGTCAAACATGCTTCCAAAATACACAAACCTATTCAACTGGTCAATCACTATGCTATTTAGACATATATTGCATTCAGTACTACCAGTTCCTCTCTCAAAAACCATAACATTGGTTTTCCCTTGTTTATACTCAGTTTGAATTTCATGCAAACTTCGTACATTCGGGACAATGTGCTCTCAACTCACTTTTGCTCTCTGCCAACAGGACAGTATCATCAGTATACAGCAATCTGCACACACGGATATCACCAAGACGTACAGTAACGAAAAACTTAATAGGAATTATAGGGGAAAATTACCAAAATTAACTCTCAAATTTTCGACTAGATCATCATCAGGAGTTCCAACATCTTTTTACCTCTGAGTAGTTTGAGAGGTACAGTACTACTAAATTTGAGAGATCATCATTCATGACGATGATGGGCAAAACACGTAACAATATTAACAAATAAAGGTAACTTGATCACGCTAGTTACGTTAAATGAAAACTTTTACAAAAAGTTCGTAAGTTGGAAGCTTTCGACCTTATCTTAGGTCTTCATCATGCCAATGAAGGACTAATATTGTTGCCAAAACTTAGAATTGATCTCCAGATCATCGGAATGTAGAGAGGAGATTCGGAATTGCAAGTCATTGAGTTAAAAATAATTTCCAGGCTTTCACGGTAACGGAGGGCAAAACGATTGTCAAAAGAAGCAATTCGTTTTGCTTCGTTCCAGTGGGGAACTGCAGATGTGTCTTCCATTGTCAAAATAGACAAGGCAGTATTGGGATTGGCTTTCGAAACATCTTTTCTATGTTCTAAAATTCTATGGCTAATGCTCCTGTATGTGCTTCCAATGTATAAGTTATCCCCAGTAGAAGAAGAGATAGGAATGCAGTAAACTCCTGGGAGGTTCAGGCTTTCAACTTTGTCCCTATCCCTTTGTAGAAGTTTCAAGATGATAACCAAAACTTCTAAAAAGAATCTGTAACTTATAAGCATAGGAAGGATGGTAAGGAACAGAACAGCAGAATTTCAGGTCTTCTTTCTTATGAGGAAGGAGGCATTCGATTTTCGAATGGTTTTCATATTTCTTTATGAGGGAGTTGACTGTAACAGCAGGGAAACCATGGGAGAGGGCTATTGTAGACTCCCTCATAAAGAAATATGAAAACCATTCGAAAATCGAATGCCTCCTTCCTCATAAGAAAGAAGACCTGAAATTCTGTGGTTCTGTTCCTTACCATCCTTCCTATGCTTATAAGTTACAGATTTTTTTTAGAAGTTTTGGTTACCATCTTGCCATTAAATCTACCCCAAACATCTTGAAACTTCTACAAAGGGATAAGGACAAAGTTGAAAGCCTGAAACTCCCAGGAGTTTACTGCATTCCTATCTCTTCTTCTACTGGGGATAACTTATACATTGGAAGCACATACAGGAGCATTAACCATAGAATTTTAGAACATAAAAAAGATGTTTTGAAAGCCAATCCTAATACTGCCTTGTCTATTTTGACAATGGAAGACACATCTGCAGTTCCCCACTGGAACGAAGCAAACGAATTGCTTCTTTTGACAATCGTTTTGCCCTCCGTTACCGTGAAAGCCTGGAAATTATTTTCAACTCAATGACTTGCAATTCCGAATCTCCTCTCTACATTCCGATGATCTAGAGATCAATTCTAAGTTTTGGCAACAAAATAGGAAAAATTCCAATGTAGAATCTGGCAACAATCTTAGTCCTCCATTGGCGTGATGAAGACCTAAGATAAGGTCGAAAGCTTCCAACTTACGAACTTTTTGTAAAAGTTTTCATTTAACGTAACTAGCGTGATCAAGTTACCTTTATTTGTTATCATCATTCATCATCATTGTCAACCATTATCTATCCACTGCTGGACGAAGGTCTCCAAGCCTCTTCCAACAACGAACGATCTGTCTTGTGCCAGTCTCCTCCAAGTTACTCCCGCATACTTTCGAATTTCATCCACCCATCTCCCATGTGGTCTTCTTCTAGGTCTTTTCCTGTCCCTTGGAATCCAATCTAAAATTTTGACTGTCCATCAATGGTCTGTTCTTCTGGCAGTATGTTCAGCCCATTGCCATTTCAGATATTTTACTCTGATCATGATGTCTTCCACTCTTGTCATCTTTCTGATCCACGAGTTCCTCTTCTTATCTCACCTGGTTACACAAAGCATGCACCTCTCCATGCTTCTTTGAGTTGTCTGCAGCCTTTGTATGTCTCGTTTAGTTAAGGTCCACTTCTCTGCACCATACGTAAGCACTGGAAGGATGCATTGATCAAACACTTTTCTTTTACGACATAATGGCATATTGCTCTTGAAAATTATGCTGTTTCTTCCAAAAGCTCTCCAGGCAAGTTTGGTACGCCGATTAATTTCTTCATCAATGTGACCCTCATTTGATATCTGCTGTCCAAGATAAACGTACGTGTCTGTTATCTCCAGCTTTTCTCCATCAATCAATAAATCTTCATTTCTTGTAAAAGCATTGTACATCACTTTGGTCTTCTGAAAGTTCATTTTTAATCCCACTTCTTTACTCTTGTCGGCCAGTTCCTGGATCATACTCTGCAGCTCTGATGGGGTAGTTGCAAAAATGACAACGTCATCAGCAAAACGAAGATGAGTTAGATAATCTCCATTAATCTTTATCCCTTTGTTTTCCCATGGATGGCAGGATATGAGTACGGCGCAAACCACATGAAGCGATGGATCCTTCAAGCTGGTGGGGGTGGCATTCTCGTCTGGGGACAGTTTACGTGGACTGAAATGGGACTCCTGGTACGTGTGACATCGTCCCTCACAGGTCAACGTTAACGGGATATCCTGGATGACCATTTGCTTCTGTTTGTGCGTCTTCAACATCCCACTGGGGACCTCATCCTGCAACAAGACAATGCACCATGCCATCGCTCCCTAATTGTATCCGAATGGTTGGATGAACACTCCACCGACTTGACCTCGCTTCCTTGGCCAGCTAGGTCACCTGACCTCAATCCTATCCAGCACACCTGGGATGCCATCAAATGAGATGTTCAAGGCTCCGACCCTCCTCCATCAAATCTTCGTGAACTGTGGGAGTTTGTTCAGGGGTCGTGGATCCGTATGGCTTCCCAACGCTTCCGGTGTCTTGTCGATTCCATGCAGAGACGAATCGCCGCCGTTATCAGGGAGAAAGGTTGTGCTACACGTTACTAGACAGGTATCTCTAATTCAATTGCTCTTCAGTGTATATTAAGCAGCCTACATCATGAAAAGTTTCTCAAAATTGTTCTGCAACTCATTTTTAGCAACCCAAACATGATTTTTTTCCTTTTGACAGTATTTTATAAGCCATCCAGCTACACTGTGAAAAAAAAATCTCATTTTTATTCCCAGTTATTTTTTTTTAATTGTACCCAGTTCTGTTTACAATAATTGTACTTATTCTACTCTCCATCAGATGGTTTTAACCAATCTTTTTTTAACCAGTCTGTACAACTATAGCCAAACTACTACCTCAACTACACAATTCTTATACCTGTCCCAAACCACACCTGAATGTTTTTGTAGGATGAAATTAAAATTTTATTGTAACCTTTGGTGATCCTTTCTAAATTTTGTCTGACTTAATTTCTTTTTTTCAATTTCTCATATCTCAATTCATTTTAATAACTTTGATAATTTCTTAACTTTCCAACTCACGGCAAATGCAGATACTGCAGAAATCGCCACTGCATATTTTAAAACCTACATAGATCCAAGCATCTTCCATGCTTTTCAATCATGATTTATTTAGACGTGCTTTCACTATTCAAAGTTTTCTCCCACCAAATGTTTTGCTACTAAAAAATGTTACCAACTATACATTTGGTACCCAAAAAT
Source organism: Macrothele yani (assembly GCA_039090855.1). Lineage (NCBI taxonomy): Eukaryota > Metazoa > Arthropoda > Arachnida > Araneae > Macrothelidae > Macrothele > Macrothele yani. The sequence goes on along the minus strand of CM077027.1, from coordinate 152,531,904 downwards.
ATTTCAGTCACTTTCATAACTTATCTGCCAGAAAACATGCTGAGATCACTATAAATGGAAATGTTTGATAATCAGTTCAGGTAAAATTTAGCACCAATTTTAATTTGGCAAATGAGCTTTCGGCCGTAGTGAGCGATGGGTTTGCTTCCTCGGGGCGCTCCGTGGTAACAATGGCACACACAACAGCAACTAGGACCTCTGTGAATCTTGGAGAGCTGCAAGCTAGTTCTGTGTGACATTGGAGAAAAGACCCCAACTCACTGGGTTTTGTTCCAGAATCCTTAGGTTGAATGACCAACTGGAACCCTCAGCTGTGGGCTAATCCCAGACACTGATGTACTTACCTGATTAAAAAGACAAAAAGAAATATTAAGAATGACTCAAGTGTGGGATATGGTGGACCTACCACACTTGAGAAGGACGGTCCACCACGGAATTGACCTGGACTTTCTAAACGGCGTATGAGAAAGAGATCTCGGCTGAGTGAATGTAAGATTGGTGTATGGAATACTAGAGGTATAATTGGCAAGATGAGTGAGGTGATTGAGGAGATGAATAAGTATAGACTGGATGTGCTGTGTGTAAGGGAAACCAAAAAGAAGGAAATTGGGGTAGAAGAAGTAAATGGCACGGTGAGTATTGGATATGAGGACAGGCTGGTGTAGTGTGATTTTAAGTGAAAAGATGAAGAACAACTTGATTCACTATCGTTGCATAAGTGAGAGAATTCTCTGGATTCGTTTGAAAGTGAAACTTCAGAGAATTGTAATTGTTATAGTGTATCTCCTTGTGACTCGGAACCTTCTGATAAGAAAGAAGATTTTGGAATGAGCTAAAAGCTGTTTTGAGCCAGTTAGGTGCTAAAGAAAAAGTTATAATAGCAGGGGATTTCAATGCTAGAGTAGGTGTGCAGAATGCAATTTCTGACAATGTTCTGGGTAAGTTTAATGATCCTTGTGTAAATGATAATGGTGAAAGATTAATTGAACTCTGCATTGAGAATGGTTTGTGTGTATCTAATACATTTTTCAACCACAAGTATATCCACGAATATACTTGGGAAAATCGTACTCTTGGTCAAAAGAGCGTGATAGATTTTGTTGTGTACGATCAGCGTTTGAAACACTTAGTTGTTGACACCCGTGTGCTGAGAGGTGCGGATATTGGTTCTGATCATTACTTGGTAGTGTCACGAGTTAAACTTAATGTTGGTTGGAGGAAAAGGAATAGGAAGAGACCCAGGGTAGAAAGAATAAAGGTTGATAGGCTCCTTGAAGATCATCAGCGGTATTCTGACTTACTCAGAGAACGACTGAAGGATCTGAAGTCTGGTGAGAGGGATGTAGAAAAGAAGTGGGAATGTTTTAAGAACTGTGTTGTCACTGCTGCTAAAGAGGTCTGTGGCACCACAATAGTGGGTAACAATAGAGGTGATGCTTGGTGGAATAGTGAGATTGAAGAGGCAGTAAAGAGAAAGAAGGAAGCCTATTTGGAGATGTTGCAAGGTAGAGTCTCTGTGGATGAATATCGCTGTAAGAAGCGTGAAGCTGCTAAGCTGGTTCGCCACAGTAAGGCAAAAGATAGGAAGGAGAAAGTGGAAAGGCATGAACTGGCATTTTGGAAAGATAGAAAGTCCTTCTGGAAGTACATGAGACTCAGGAAAAATAGGGGAAACAAAGTTGTAAGTTGTGTGAAGAATGAGATTGGGGAAATGATATGGGAGCCCAATGAGTTAAGTGACAGATGGGGTGAATACTTCTGTGAGTTATTAGATCAGGAAAGCAAAGATGATTCTGAGACAGGTGCAGATGATGTCACAATGAGGGATGAAAGCACAGGAGGGATCTCAAAAGAAGAAGTGTGTAAAGCTGTAAAATCTCTTCAGAATGGTAAGGCTCCAGGAGTTGATGGCATAACTGCAGAGATGTTGAAATATGGTGGTGACTATAATTGACTGGTTAACTGAAATTTGCCAGTTGTGCTGGGAGTTAGGAATTGTCCCTCGGGATTGGAAGGATGCTATTATTGTCCCTTTGTATAAGGGAAAAGGTGATCAGACTGAATGCAAGAACTATCGTGGTATTAGCCTACTGAGTGTGCCAGGGAAAGTGTTTGGTAAGGTTGTTATTGAAAAAGTATGGGGTCTTACATCATTGAAAGTGTGGCATGTTCAGAGTGGTTTTATGCTTGGCAAAGGCTGCACTAACCAGATTTTTGCATTACGCACGATGATTGAAAAGTATCTGGCTGTTGGGAAGAAAGTTTTTACTGCCTTCATAGATTTAGAGAAAGCTTACGACCGAGTGAATAGGACACTTTTGTGGAAGGTATTGAATGAATATGGTGTTACTGGGAATCTATTTAATAGTGTAAAAGCCATGTATGCTGGTAGTAGAGCTAGTGTACGAGTGAATGGTGTTTTATCAAAATGGTTTTCCATTGGTGCAGGAGTTAGACAAGGTTGTGTAATGTCACCATGGCTGTTTAATATATTTATGGACGCATGCATGTGTGATGCCAAAATAGATAATAGTGGTTTATGTCTTGGTGATACCCGTGTGTGCAGATTGCTGTATGCTGATGACACTGTCCTGTTGGCAGAGAGCAAAAGTGAGTTACAGAGTATGTTGACTCTGATGCACAAAGTTTGCATGAAATTCAAACTGAGTATAAATAAGGGAAAAACCAAAGTTATGGTGTTTGAGAGAGGAACTGGTAGCACTGAATGCAATGTAAGTATAAATGGTACTGTGATTGACCAGGTGAGTGAGTTTGTGTATTTAGGAAGCATGTTTGACAGAGAGAACAAGTTGGATGGTGAAATCAGTAGGCGAGTGAATTCTTCTTTGAAAGTCATAGCTGCTCTGGGAGGTTTTCACAGGAATGATGGGTTCTCTAGAGAGTCACGCATGGCTGTGTATGAAACTGTAATTGTTCCTACTCTGATGTATGGCAGAAGAAACATAGGAGTCATTTGTGTGCTGGAGAAATGCGTTACTTACGTGGGGTTTGTGGCAAGACACGATCTGATTGTGTGAGAAATGAAGATGTATTGCAGTTGTGTGATGTGAAGCAAAATGTTGTTAGCAAGGTGGAGACCAATATGCTTCGGTAGTTTGGCCATGCTGAAAGAATGAGTGATGAAATGCTTACTAAGAAAATCTTTTCAGCCCAAGTGGCAGGAAGGAAAGGCAGAGGAGGGCCAAGGAAGACATGGGTGGATCAGATTCAGAAGTGTCTGCATGAGAAAAAGATTATGAGTATGAAGTATAAAAGATCTTGTGTACGGCGTGTAATGGATATCAGTGAAGCACGAAATGTATGTCAAGATCGCTGTAAATGGAGAAGTTTGATACGACAACAATAAGTAAAAATATCTGGAAGTTTGTATTTCTTTTTGCTAACCTCTGAATCTCAGAGAACAGCTTAGTGATATGTATGTATGTATGTATTAAAGACTAACCTCAGGAAACAGCTTAGTTATATGTATATATGTGCCCAGCAATATTCTCCAAAATTGACCCATTTATCTTCAAAGCCAAAATCCTCAAGATGGACACAATCAACTTCCTGAGTGTAATGAACACATTTTTTGACAAAAGAGAACTCGATTGTTATGGTGTTACTCATTGCTTCTTCATATACTACTGAGCACTTGTCATGACTGCTCTTATCATCCTCAAATACATGGTGAAGGCAGATCAGTTGTTTTGGGAAAATGTTATGTCCACAACCTTATACAGATAGATACTCAATGTCTTTACCCAGGACGATTATTTGAAAACAATCCAATTGATGTGGAAGGAAGGGAATCATATAGGAAAGTGGATATGTGCTTCCTAATACACATGATCGCAGTGCCCCTGGCAGCAAAATATAGAAGTTACCAAAGAAAAGAAAAATTGTGGAAGTGTCGCCAACAGAATAAAAGTTTCAATTACAAAGTTGTAGAGCTGTACTTGTAAGACATACAAAAATGGCATCAGAATGTCCAAATTTTGCAGACAAGCCACAGAAAACTGCTTTTAGAAAAACAGATGACAAGACAAAAGAAGACTTAAATGTGATTATGTATTATACTACATATAACACATACTCAAGAGTGTGGACCTAGTATGGTATTGGGCAGGTCTAAAAATATTCCAATGAATGACATCCAGTATGGCTCCATTAATGGTACCACAAGCACAGCATACACATTGCTTCAAGTCTTGCAGGTGAACAAGGTTTGTTGCATATACAGTAGAACTTGCTTATAGCAAGGAGCTTGGGACGCCGGAAACCCTTGTTAAATATGGATGCTCACTAATCCCGTTTTTGGGTATAAATTCCCCACCATGTAAAGATATGCATATACGATAATATGCACATACGTTTATGTTATATATCCATAACTGAATATACTTGAAAGATTTAATTAACTACATTAGTACTATAATTAATGAATTAAATATTTTAAGTATGTATATTCAACTTGATGGCCACATGACACTGACCACTACGCACATGAAGCAAGGTGCAAAGGTCTTTTGACCATTTGTCAGAGATAGGTCTGGATTCCAATCCTGGTGAAGCATAGGTGTTTTGTTTGTCTTATGGTACTGGCTCTCTTCCTTCCCTGGAGCCAGTGGCCCTAAATTAGGAACAGGTGACTGCTTATAGCCCATTGAGTTGCTCACGGTGGTCATTAAACCTCCAAACAAACAATAACATGAAGCAAAAGCAACAGTGTTTCTTCCAATGCAATGCTCGCTTGGTGTGTGAAAGAGGCAATGAATAAAATTCCAGCAATTATTATCTATTGTAGCTCAGAAATCCATTTAAATCTGCGTGAGCCCCTACCCATCCTCTTTTTGCCTAGGAGTAGGGGCCCGTTTTAAACTCAGCTGTGATCCCTTGGGGTGGGTGGGCAGAAGATCCTTTTGCACAACTTACTTCTTGAACATTTGACATACTCCCTCCCCATTGCTTTTCTACCAAAATTCTTCCACTAGGATTCCCCTGCACTGTTAGAATTTCATCCTGTATGCTATTTCTCCATTCCAAGACAGTTTAATATGTCAGACTAGTAAATATAGTTTTAGACTAGTTTCATTAAATTTTGTTACTTTGCTTTCTAAAAGTGATCATCTTAGCTTTTCTCTCCCTCATTAAATCTATATACTTGAAAGATTTAATTAACTACATTAGTACTATAATTAATGAATTAAATATTTTAAGTATGTATATTTAACTTGATGGCCAGATTTTAGAAGAGAGTCCATTAAATTTTGTTTGTTAAAAATGACTAAATTAGCTTTGATCAAACAAAAAGTAGCCTAGCATTACACCAAACAAAAGTTCCTGTTTTGCACATGAAATCAGGGATCTTGCTAAATGTGGGCTTGTTTATAAGTGGGTTCTACAGTATTTTCAATTTCACATATATACCCTACAGGTGTCAGGTCAGACAAGCATCCCATCCCAGTCAGGACACAGTACCTCCTGGACTGATCCATTGACTTCCAAATGTAGATGTCAACCATGCATATATGGTACCATGCAATAAGATGCTGCTGTATTCAATTGCATCAATTTCTTACTAATGGCTTAACACCTGATTTTGCAGGAGATCCATACACAACAGTCACTGGCTAGAGTTAATACAAATGACCCAATAATAGTGTTTTCCAAATGTGAAATATATTTGTGGACCACTGGACTTGCCAGCAAGTTAGGTCTATCACCGGTGGACATTAACTCATCACAGTTTAATTTTGCCCTCATCTGTCCACTAGGTGTTGTAATGGAAATTAAAGGATTCTTTCACAGCATGTAAGAGATCATTGAACCTGTTCTGTCTGTTCCATGTTCCTGTGCAGCAAGACACATTACTGAAGAACTTGGTTTAAAACTCGGACTGCACGCGACAATAACACATAAAACGGGCGAAACACACAGTCACGTATGGTAAAAGGTTCGTTTAGCGGTAGCTTTCGGTCATCCTACGAACTTGATCACTCGCAATCAACTGGATGGGCTGGTTGCCAGAACTACAATTTGAAGTTGGGGTGTTGGAAATGTTACCAGATTTTAGAAGAGAGATCCAAATAAATGGGATTTGGTGAGGGGTCTCTGAATTGCAGTTTTTGGTGAACAAAATTTCAATGCTCTCTTGGAAACGCAGAGATGCCTTGTTGATGAATGGGGCAACTTTTTTTGGTTTCTTTCCAAATGGGAACTGCTGAGGTGTCTTCAAGGGTTAGTGCAGATAAAGCTGTCTTTGGAAGACCATTGAAAACATCTTTTTTGTGTTCACCAAGTCTTGTTTTGATGCTTTGGTATGAGCTTCCAATATACACTTGGAAAAAAACCAAAAAAGTTGTCCCATTCATCAACAAGGCATCTCTGCATTTCCAAGAGAGCATTGAAATTTTGTTCACCAAATACTGCAATTCAGAGACCCCTCACCAAATCTCATTTATTTGGATCTCTCTTCTAAAATCTGGCAACATTTCCAACACCCCAACTTCAAATTGTAGTTCTGGCAACCAGCACATCCAGTTGATTGCGGGTGATCAAGTTCGTGGGATGACCGAAAGCTACCGCTAAATGAACCTTTTACCATACGTGATTCTGTGTGTTTCGCTCGTTTTATATGTTTTACTGAAGAACTCAATACTCCATTACCATTCCTTTTCCATTTTAGGAACTTGTAACATCAATTTTCTATGTAATACATTCTGCTATACAACTTTTTAATTGGAACTTTTCTGCTGTCTACAATATTCCATATACATTTTTTGTTAAGTTCTGCATTTCAAGCCAAGAGCACCGTAATGTCCACTTTCTTGTGCAACTGCTTTACTCCCAAATCAATTGAATTCCTTGTTTTCAAGTAATTGCCAGTATAAGGACTTTGGGTATCACTCTGTATATGTATAAAATCACAAAACAAACATACACACCCTTTCAAACTACATTATTTCAAAAACTATAAAAGTTTGGAAAGTAGTATATTCGTTATACTAATACATTAAAAGTATATACAGATAAATTTTTTGGGGAAAAGAAAAGGATAACACTGGTTTGCGTGGATTTCGATGTCTACAGTTGAAATAGTGCTTCTAGGCCCATTTTTCCTGCTGATTTTAGAAATATATATATATATATATTTTTTGCTATCACGTCAGAATTTTATAATATCAGTGGTACTTATTTCAACAAAGTTAGTAAATACGCATTTATGATAGAGACAATGTTTTGGCAATAATTTTCAAATGTTTGCAATAGAGGGCACCATGTTTACTCTCGGGACCATTTAACTTTAACTTTTCCTTTCAGTTACTCCATAGCTCAATTACTTTGTTAAAACCAATATGCGTACCTTTCAGTTTAATTGTTAAAGCCATTGTGTTTACAACTGAAATGCTGAGCATACAGTGACTTATTATCTGCAGAAATGGCTTCTCATAGATGGTTAAATAATCCTGATGTATTTTGTTAAATACTTGTATGTGGAAGCTATATTGTAGTTACAAAAATGCAAAGTGGAAACAGCATACTCTGCCTATTTTTAAATTGTATTAGGATACCGAGACACCTCACAGGTGCTGCACCAAGTATATAGTAATATTATTGAATATTTAAGACTTTGAAAAAATTGTAAGTAAACAGGTATGCCATTTACAATTTTTATGGTATGGAAAGAGCCTAAAACGTATATTGTAGATGGCTGTTATTTTTCTTGATAAAAGCTGCTAGCTGCAGTGCAAAAGATAAAAAAGATATTGTGTTTACCTCAGCAATTAGACCAGTATCTCATGGAGACGATCGTGTTCACCAACTGGATTGGAGAATGTCACAGCAGAGAACTGTGAAACAAAAGAACTGGAGGTCTATTGTGAGAGGTTAGTAATATCACTCCACAATTGTTTGCACAGCTCAAACTTAGCAAGATCTTAACTTACCAAAAGAAAGCGCTGAACTCCTTGGTTCTCAACTCAAATAAAAAAATATTTGATCACCAGGAACACAGTTTTCATGATACAGGCATTATGAATGACAGTTAGGTCAATGTTTCTGTGTGTAGGAGTCTTTGATGAATATAACATAACTACAATAATGAAATACGTTGATGTTGTTTATACCCCTGCTGAATGACATTCATTGATTCTTCAAAGAGAAGCTTAAAAGGTGTTTTGTTATAAAACGGGAATGTATGTGGATCTATATCTCAGTTGCAGTGCATTTGAAAGAATGCTGTGAGTGTCTTAAGCTTCTATTACTTTGGGTGAATTATGAGGAACATGGTGGTTTCTGTGTGGAGATTTTAAAGTGATTGGTTTATTGCTTGGACAAGCTGGCTACACGGAAATTCCTTGTTTTCTGTGCAAGTGGGATAGCTGGGCCAAAAGCAAATACTTGGAAATGAGGAATATGACACCTACAATGTGTGTTTACTGCCCGGTTCTAAAAACATATTACATGAACCATTGGTTGATCACACAAAAGTGTTACTCCCTTCTCTACACCTGAACATGTGTTTAATGAGGCAGTTTATTAAAGCATTGGAAAGAAAGAGTGACCTTTTTAATTTCATTTGCAACAAATTCCCATTTTATTGTGAGGGTTGTACTGAAAGTAATGCAAAAGTGGGCATAACTTTTTTATTAACTGACAGAGGTCATTCAAATTGCACATGTTGGTAGAGTAACTCTTTCTCTATAGTAACCCTTCTTCATTGCAGGTAAATAATGAATTCCAAGTAGAAGAAACGTGCTGTCATTGAGTTCTTAACGAAGGAAAAGTGCAGGCTGTCTGACATCGACAGAATGTTCACGGAGATTATATCATTGACAAGAGCAATGTGCACAGATGGATGAAGTTTAAAGAAGGGGAAACCAGCATTGACGACAAACCGCGCAGTGGGAGACCATCATCTGTGACCACTGACACGAATCGTCAGCAAGTGGATGAATTGATTCACGCAGACAGGCACAACTGGACTGTGGTCACATGCCATAAAGAAGATGGTGGAAGACTTAGGGTATCGGGAAGTGTGTGCAAAGTGGGTACCTCGGCAGTTGACACCCAATTTGAAGGAGAGAAGGGTGGAAGTCTGCTCTGGTCTGCTGGAAGCATTTGAAGCCAATAAAGACCCGTTTTTTTTTTTTTTTTTTTTAATCTGGTGACAGGGGATGAAATGTGAGTGGGATTCGAATATACTCCACAATGAAATGGATGAAATGTTTTCTGGCGTGATTTGAATATACTCCAGAATGCGGAACTGAAAAGACTGATCAGCATTATCCACCAAAAGTGTGGATGTATTGACTATCTACAATGTCGGACCTATAACTCATATTCTGATCTTGTTAAGTCCACACATTCAATCCTATTGGACAGAATTTTGGTAGTAACTGCTGTTACTAACCTTGCTAAAACATTGACTTTGCAAGAAACCCATATTATGAAATTAGGACACCTCGTGTCACAAGAATTTTCCTCAAAAACTACTCAACAAGGAACTCGCATTAAACAAAGACTGACACGTCCATGTTCTTCATATGTTAACCTTAGCGACACGCTGTTAAATACAACCCAACATGAAGCCCTCAACAGGGGTGTTAAATTTGCATACCTGGTTATGAGGCCTAATAATTTTCACCTTCTCCCTCAGATTGAGGGCATTGTCAAAGAACTTCCCCTTGATGTTCAGGGGGCAACTAGACACCAAATTGCAAGAGTTTTGACAACCCACAATTCACTCAATGGTAGATTGAAAGTTTCTGATCACAAAAAGCTTGAACTATCACAGCTTCATGCTCTTAGATATAACCGTAACATTTCCATTGTGGGTGCTGACAAATCTTCACCTGCCATCAATTTAAATCGTACTGATTACCATGAAAAAAATGCAACAGGCTATAGGAAAAAACCCCCACATCGTTATTAATAAAGACTTAACTCAAGCAACCATTTCAGCTTTATCAAAACTAAAATCAATCTGATTGTTCCTTTCCCCCGTTATTGCTAACAACCTACACCCACCCCCGGACTTGGGGTTCCTGAACTCTTTGGCAAATTAAAACTGCACAAGGAGGGATACCCTGTCCGGCCCCTTGTTTTTGATTATGCTAGTCCGACCCCTTGGTTCTGATTAAGCTAGTCCCACCCGCCATCTTGAGAAATCTTTGGCTTAATTTCTGTTCCCCTTAACCTCTGCTTCACCCTATTCCGTTAATACACTGCTGGACAATTGCTAAGGACAGATCATAAACGGCTATATACAGGGTTCGTACTCTTTTTGGGGGAAAAAATTCAAGGACTTTCCAGGCCTTTTCCAGGCCATATACAAAAAATTCCAGGATGATTACTACGCTTTACAGTATCATGCTCAAATTAGTTTTTAAAAGCAATTTCAGTTTTAAGTAATAAAAATGATGAAAGATGCAAATGGATTAGGGATGATAGGGGGAAGGGAATAGAACTGTCCATAATTAGCATGTTCTCGTTGCGCTAGGCGCTTAAGCACTGCTGAATTCAGTCAGACCCCCAATGGTCAAATGATTGAAATGTGCTGATGTTCATGGAATGAAATGGTTGATCAGCTATGATAACCGCATAAAAGTTCGAAGGGGCGATTTCTTTTTACGTTATGCAACATTCTACATTACTCCAGTATTTATCTTGCCATCATCAACAATAGCAATGTAACTACCACTTACGATCGCGGATATCGGCCAACTGAAAATCTGCCATACAACTAAGGGATACAACACACAGGTATCATGTTACAGTGTATTGCAATTGAAAAAAAAAAGATTTCAGAAATTAAAATCGAAAAAAAAAACTTTCAGAAATTAATATCATCAAGTCATGGTGTTTCAAAAATCCGCTTTCCTTTATAATGTTTAAAAACATGTAATGTTTTTTCTTTTTTACCTGTCGTGTATAATAAAATGGGTTGATTTTTTTATGGAATCAGACGTCCATATGTCCAATTGTCTTCGTCTGAGTTCACACGTTAGCTACTGTGTACAAGTAGACATATTTTTTCAGCTCAAAAATATGTAGTTTTGTATGTATTCACAGTATAACTCATTCCGTATTCCCACAGAACAAAATTCAGCAGATACAAATGAAGAACATCAAGACCCACCCAACACCATGTTTCCGATTGTCTGCTGTTTATATTCAAGAAATGCGAATATGGATCAATGGTGAATGCAGCAACTATGGTTTTTATTTATTACCAAGAAAAAAAAAAGGAGCCTGAAAGCTGTAAAGCTGAAACGGATATTTCTCCCCCTCCCGAAAACATTCCGATTAAGTTCAAACAGCAGGAGCACGCGTCCACGCACACTCAACCTCTGGAATGTCCTGATGGAACAGCTTCTTTTCATTTGGCACATCGCCATAAATCACCACCTGCAGCTCACTGAAGTGTCTTCCTCCTTCACCCTAACTATAGGAGAAAACGCAAAAAAAAAAATGCTGCCCAATTTTCGACAAAATGACCAAATTTACGTCATAACGTTGCAATTTACTAAAATACGTTTATCTGCTGAATTTCGCCTAAATCCATTGAAAACTTTTTAATTAGATTTTTTTATTAAAACAGTAACTCAGACATCTGAAAAAAATTTATGTTTGTAATTAAAATAGAGTCCATATCATCACAGAAACAAAATTTAAGGATCACTCTGTTTAAATAAACCATGGCATCTAAAAAAAAATAATTTGCTTGCTTTTCCCGTAATTTATAATTGCCGTTTCATTTTTTGAATCCGATTTTGCAACAGAAGATTTTTTTTTTTTTTTTTTGCATCTGCTAAAGTTTCAAACGGAATTCGGCGAAATTTGCACTAGAACTTTATTGTGATGTATTTTAACCACTGTAAAAATTTTACTGTGTTATTTTCAAAATTCCGGAAAATGGATTTCTGAAAATATCTCTTAGTCCTTTTGAGCCGTGGAAGTGATAAACAGGTGTTTGCTTTCTTCCCAACCAAGGGCTTCGGATCAGCGCTCCCAGCTGTCAATCAACCGTTGCTATGGTAACACCCTTTCTGCTCAAGGCTCACTGTCTAAAGAGGCACACATAATAAAAATTTCCAATGCTAACTTTTTAAGTTTTAAACCGATTCAAATGGAATTTTGGGAGTGAGCTTCTGTAATCCAATTATAGTAAATGTAAAAATTTCAGCCACTTTTGTGAAAAATTCGCAAAGATAGTTTTCTTATTTTTTATCATAAGTAGCCGAAGTCTCTTGAGGGGTGGGCCGGAAGCAAGCGTCTTAATGCAATAAACAAGGAGCAGATGAATGTGTTGTTCAGGCATACTCTTCACTGGTGGATGCCAGCTGACTTGGTAAACACGCGACCCCCTTGCAAATGCTAAATGTCTCTTCTTTCCCCTTCTGTTGTTCTCAGTAGTTGTCGGACGGACATCAAGCTCAGGGCTAGAGAATGCATCAAGCTCCCCTTCCCTAACAGACCTGCTAGTAATCATCCAATTTTATTGCACTGGAAGTAGTGCTTCCCCCCCCCCAGCCAAATTAGGATTTGGGCACATCCGAAACACCACTGTAGCCGGCGGTTTCTTTGAGAACAGAGGAGAGGAACTTAAAAAAATTAAGGGGTAACAGTCAGTAACACGATTTCCTAAAAGGGCATTTTTTTTAAGCACTAATTTCAAATTTCAAGGCTTTTCAAGACAGCATTAAAAAAAATACCGTTTTTCCAGGATATTCCAGGCCTTGAAAACGTAATCATGATTTTCCAGGACTTTCCAGGTTTTCAAGCACGCGTGCGCACCCTGTATATAGCGCATAAAAAAGTAAGTGTGGTTGGATGCCAAGTGAAATAAAATAATGTCAGAATGCCAGGACATTACAAGAAAGACAATTTATTGTGCTCTGAAATCCAGAAGGCTTTGGAACGTGTTCAAGGGACAAACAGGCCATTTTGTGCAGAATACGTAAACGTGAAAAAAATGCAATTACCATCCGCAGGCGTTCCGGCGTAAGATGTCAATACGGGATATGACCACCATGGAGGGCGATGCAAGATTCCACACATCGTGTCATGCTTTGCACAACTTATCAAGCAGCTGTTGGGGTAATTTATCCCATTCCTCTGTCAGTGCACGGATGAGGGTGTCCTTGTTTATTGGAGGGCATTGGTGACCAGCAAGACTCCTCCCCAAAGCATCCCACACATTTTCAATGGGATTCAGATCTGAAGAATGTGTTGGCCATATGAGGCGTTGAATATCCTCGCTCTCAAGACACTCCTGGACAGCGACTGTTCGATGACATGTTGCGTTGTCGTCCATGAAAATGAATCTATCACCGACAGCACCACGGAACATGCGAACATGAGGTAGCAGAACATCATTAGTGTATCGTTGGCCAGTCATAGTCCCAGTTGGAAGCACATAGAGGGACGTACGGCCATTGATCGTGATGCCAGCCCATACCATGACACTACATGTCGGATATCGGTCCCTTTCCTGTATGTTTGCTGGACAATATGCAGTACCACTATCACGCCAGATCAGTTGTCGTCGACAATCAGACGATAGACTGTATCTACTCTCATCTGAGAAGAGGACAGCAGACCAGTCGTTATCAGTCCAATTGCGATGCTGATGGCACCATTGCAAACGGGCGGTAAGGTGACGTCTGGACAATGGGATGCACACAACAGAACGGCAGGCGTATAGTCCTCCTTATTGCAAACGTCTGGCGACAGTTTTTCGGGAGATCCGCTTGCTAGTAGCAGCCATAAACTGATTTGCTACCTCACTAGCTGTGCTGCGCCGGTGTCTTTTTGTTGATAGCACTATGTACCGATCTTCTGCAGGTGTCGTACTGCGAACGTGACCTCCCCCGTGACGTTTGCTACACTCTCCATTTGTTTGAAATGATTTCCAAAGCCTTGAAACAACACTGTGGCTGACGTCGAACTCCCTGGCAACATCTGTTATTTTTCGCCCTTCTTCAATCTTGCCAATAATATGGCCATGCGTAAAATCATCTAGGTGATGTCGGGAAGACATACTGAAAATTGCAAGTTCGTCAATTGATTCTTTCCCTTTCAACTTTGCGTTTGAACAACAACGGTCAATACGCGTCAAATCCTCTATATCTCTTATCAGCGCTATGACGTCACGAACAAGTTCGGCAATCCAAAATTTGCATACACACAACACGTCTTACTGTATCCCGCACTTATGCTAATTTCCACATTCTCCTGCCTTCCATTTTATGGTTGCTATCGCTGCTATTGTCATCCGTCCTTAGCAATTGTCCGGCAGTGTAGTTCAGTGTAGCCTTAACCAAGATCCGGTCTTTTACTAGTAGTAATATTTCATTTCTCATGGCCGCTCTTCATGTTATCTCCTTGTACCCTAATGTACCCAATCCCGTTGCTCACAATTCGAAACTTTGCTCACTGGAACATTTATCCCCACCTGAAATTTCTTCCATTCTGTGTGCTCTATGCCTTGTTTACAATAAATCTTAATTTTGTTATAACAATATTATTTACCATCAGCTAGAGGGATCCCCATGGGTTCCCCGCTTTCAGCTACTTTAGCGGAAATTCTTATGCAGGATTTGGAAGAAAACATCCTACAATCCTCCCCCACAAAACCACTTCTGTACCTTCCTTATGTTGACGATATACTGGTTATTTGGCCCTCTAGTCACGATGAACTTGTTGAGTTTCCCAATAGGCTTTCATCGCGATCCCCTGACTATTAAACTTTATATTGAATTTGAACAAAATTGCTCCTTACCCTTTCTGATTTTTTCTTACAACGAGAACCAGGAGATAACACCATTACCTACTCTGTTTATAATAAAACATCTTCTTCTGCTTGTTTTATCCCTTTTAACTCAGCACACACTATCAACCATAAACTTTCTGCCTTTAATTTCTTATTGCATCAGGCAATAACTTATTCTTCCAGCATTAGCCTTCGAGAATTTGAAATTTCCAGGATTAAAGATCTTGCCAGCAATCATGGCTATCCTAACCATATTATTAATAAATTAATCCGACATACAATAGAGTTACCTTCCACCACTCTAATTTGGGAAAGAAATACTATAAAGTTCACTGGATCTATGCAATACATTCCTGCCATTAGCTGCACCCGTAGGAAAATTTGTAAAAATTATGACTTAAATTTTGGTGTGAGAACCAGTAATATAATGTCACAAATAAAAATTGACAGGGACCTAATAAGCATTGAGTACTGTCACAGCATTTATGTCATCCCACTAAGATCCACAGAACCTAATTAAAGAGATTGTGTGTATGTGGGCCCTACGCTTCGAAATCTTAAATGCCGAATCTATGAACATTAATATAATTTAAAAACAAGCTCTTCTGCCACCACTTTTTCCAGATTGTGTCTAGAAGGAAATCATGAGCCACTATGGAACCTTGTCACCATTTTATCTGCTCCAAAGACATGTTCATCTATTTTGTTCTTTGAGAGTATGTGGTTATACAAGTACGGACCTAACGGTTGTAATGATGACATACCGATTCAAATACCACTCCCCTTGAAACTCTTCTTAACTGGAACCACTAATTTGGTTCCTAGGAACCTTAGTTAGTGCATTTGTAATATGTAAAACTTATTCTTTGACTTGCACGTTTCACATGTATAATGACATACAGTATTTGCTACGTATGTAAGTAGCCCACCTTTCATTCCATTGCTCACTACCTGAAGAAGGGACCGATGTGGTACGCGAAAGATCTAGTGCTTTAATGTTTTTATCATATTTTATCATCATCTTCTACATTAAAGTCATTTTACTCTTGAAATCGTACAGAGACAGCATTTTTTGTATCTTGATTGCCTCAGCATGAATCGTCTTACTCTTCAAATTTGGGGGTTGAATCTGGCTTGTTAATTAGTTTTGCTTCTTCAAAGACAAATTTATGGTCCTTTTCATAACAGTGTTTACTGTTTAGCTATCGATGACTTCTTTAGGTCACAGTTCCTAATACAGGTCTTGAGCTCCTTCAATCAAAAATGCTGAGTACATTTCAACAAGAAATCAAACTACAGAGCCCAAAATCTTGCCAAACTGCGGTAAATTCATTGAAGGCCAGTACAGAACTCCATAGCTAATAAAGTACAATGTGAAAAGAACATCAGCCTCTCTTATCTTTTTAGAGAATGCATATCAACAATGGAGCCAACTGCATGAAAAAAAATCATAATTGGTCAGTTCCCAACTTAGGCGTTTTCATGACAACCCACTAAATCATTTGAAGTTTCTAGTGTGCTTGTTGCAACTTATACCGTTTTTCTGGTAACAACGCACACTTTTCAGAATACTCCAAAAAAACTGATTTACTGTTCTTCATTTTAACGAAGCCAGTTTATAATTAGTAATCACTAATCATCGGTGCATTCATAAAATTCCAAAAATAATAACCAGAAACAGAATTTGTATGGATGTGTAGAAACTTCTACTAGAACTTGCTGACAAGAGTAAAGAAGCGAGATTAAAGATAAACTCACAAAGAAAAAAATAAAAATAAAAGGTGTACAATGCTTTTACAAGAACTGAAGATTTAGAAGTTGATTGAGCAAATTAAGAAGTAACTGATGCCTACACCTATTCAAACAACACGTATCAAAAGTGGACTGCACCAAAGAAGAAATTAATAGGTGTATAAAACTTGGCTGCAGTGTTTTTGGAAGAAACAATACAATTTTCAAGAAGAATTTACCATTATGTCTTAAAAGAAAATTGTTTAATTGATGTATTCTTCCAGTTCTTGCCTGTGGATCAGAGACTAAAATAGACATACACAGGCTGTGGAAAATTCAAGGAAGCCTGGAGAGATATGTGCTTGGTATGACTAAGGAAGGCAGGAAAAGCAACTCCTGGATCAGGAAAATGAGAAGAATGGATAATATGATGTTCAAAGTAAAATGCTTGAGTGGAACTGGGTTGGATGTATTGCTGGAAGAAAAGACCACCAATGGACAACTGAAATGCTAGACTGGGTACCAAGAAGATCAAGACCATGTGGGAGATGAAATTCCAAAGCCTGCTAGAATAACATAGAAGAGGCTCATATCAGGAAGCTGTGGTAGCTATTGCATCACTTTTCTTTAAGGATGCCTACCTAGCACGGCACGGAGTTCATCAGTTGCAATCTTAGTGCAAGTTGCCATATGAATGGAGCAATTCTCCTAACTTGTTCTGCTTTGTGTTTAAAGAATTTACTCCAAAGAAGAAGCGGAGACCATTTACATGAATAATCAAGAAAGAACACAAACTTTTTTTTTGGCTGTAAGGTGGGTGTCCAGGATAAACACTGGGTGCCACACATTCCAGAAGCTGCATGGTTAATCTTTGATCATGAATTAAATGAACTGGATGTTGTATGCTATTTGTTGTTCCAATGGACCACATTACAGATTCTCACAAATGTTTCCCAAGTTTCATCAAAAAGTAAGGAAAGCATTGTGTATCCACATTTTGTGACATCTTCATGACCAGGGCCTCATGCCAAAACCACCAACACCTACAGAGACTGATAGTAGTGAGGGAGACTGATAGCAGTGACACCCTACAGAGATCAAGATTTTGCAGCTTAATATGCACTGGACCCACATTTTATCATTCAAGCAGTGTTGAATGATCTTGCAAGAGACCTTTATCGTTCGAAGTTAACGCAGAAGCATGGTAACTCCCCAAGGATCAAATCTTGTTGCCAGAAGCACTAAAGTTACATTTCTCAGAAGCTGTCGGAGTACATAAAATTTTTCTCTAAATGTGATGACTTAACCTCCTGCAATGACATAGGTGGATTAATTAAGTCCTTTGGAAATTTTACAACAGAAATTTCCTAAGATAAATGATGCTAAACTAAAAGAAGGCATTTTCATTGGGCCTGAGATTAGACAATTAACAAGCTCATTTGAAATTACTCTCAACCAAAAAGATTTCAATGCCTGGACACAATTTAAGTTCGTGACAGAACAATTTTTAGGAAATGAAACATTTCCTGATTGCAAAGAAAGCGTGGCATCCATGGTGAAGGCATATCCCACAATAGGATGCAATATGTCTCTTAAACTACACTTCTTGGATTCACATCTAGATAATTTTCCATAAACCTTGGGTCTGTGAGTGATGGACCTAGTGAAAGGTTCCTCCAAGAAATTTTGGAGATGGAAGGAAGTGAAGTCCGGTAATGTGGTCTGATAATGAAAATGCCACAATCATCCTACAAACGATAGTGACCAAGAAAAATATTCTAGGTGGGTAACAAATGTTTCTATAAATTTTTCCAAGAAGGCTTCCTTAACTGTGTTTGTGCACTATATTTTTTTACGGGCCTTTCACTCATAAACTTTACATGTAGGAAACAAAGAAAAAACGTTTTGAACAGTGTAAAGTGCTTTGAATTTCCCAAGCGGAAAGAAACATGGTAATTATGCACTTGAGAAATTCAGTATTTGTTGCATGTTCTGTAAACACCTTTCTGATTCCTGATCTTCATAGTTTAGATTACAGTGAGACATGTTCAATTCTTGATTGGTCAACCTCCATGACAATAGGTTATCTAAACAATGGCTTTGGCACATTTTTAATGAAACAACTCTATCTGTGGAAGAATGATGCACTAACTTCTTAGACAGCCTCTTCCAGGCATGAAAGAAAAAGGCTGAACTTTTCTCACATAGGAATACGCCCAAATAATTAACTTTTCAGCATTTATTAACTACCCTAGGCACCATATATGCATTTATAAAAGCCATAACATTGTAACATGTCTTTAGGAACGAATAAGAATTTTATTTTAGTCAATGTGCTTACGCCAAACCAATAATGTCAATCCCATGTTTATACTGATCGAATTTTTCCCACTTACATCCACTTTCGTTTTTTCACAAAACTTTCCCACTTACATCCACTTTCTTGATAGTTTCTCCAACAGTTATTTAATTTCATCAATAACCAGTACTTTTTCAAGCCAATCAAAACGGAACTTGTTTTTCTCACAGTCATCACACATCTGAGCTTTATGTTCATCTGTTACTGCAACTAAATCAGCCATTTCTGTAAAACTGAAACACAATTAACAAAAACAAAAAATTTTGAAGATGACAATCCGAAAACTTGAAAATTTTCATCATCCTGGAGCGGGACTCGAACCCGCGTCTCCCAGAAAATGCCCGGGTATGCTAACCACTACACCACCCAGAACGACCAAGTTTCCGATCAATCCCGTATTTCTTTCATGAAAAACAAAAAATTCCAATTTACTTCTAAAAACGCAAACTGCCAACTAGACTACAAAACGATTACGATGGCGATTAATAAACTCTTTGTACTGCATCTTGAAAAAGCAGTTACCCGATCCCTTATACCCACGTAGAAAACTGCGGCCAGCGACGTTTTCCCACCCACACCAATCAACTGTAAGACCAATCCTTCACAAGGGAAGCCCCATCTACTGCCCTTGCAGTTGGCATGCTGCAGCCAATCACAGTCCAGTTCTCCAGCCCAGATGTCTCTGGGCTGGAGAACTTGATGTTGGCATTGCTCAGGGTTGCGACTCATCTTTCTGATCTGCAACAGTTTTGTCTCCAGCTTTGCGAGACAGTTTAAACTGCCCTGCTTCTCCCTACCACACATACAACAAATTATTGCATTTCTGCATCAATCTCCACAGATGACAACCAAAACGACGGAATTCTGCCTTTTAGCAGAACTCTTTCAGCCCTGCTCTTCAGTATGTTTGGAGTTTCAAAAGAGATTCTACATAACACTAAATTAAATCATCCAATTCAATTCCATGTTGTTTAATATTAAAAATTGGACTGTGAAAGAGCTTTTATGCATATATGCGACTCCCCACGTCAGCATGCAGTGACTTAAAAGTTAAAAATAATTAGAGAGAAAATTAAACACTTTTAAGATCATTCTTTACTTCAAAAAGTGTCTATTTACATGGATAAGAAAAGTTAACATAAAATACTATGTCTTGGCTGCTCCTGCTGACCCCATACGTTGAGGATCCTGTGATGGGTAATGTATTACTGGCGAAGGGTTCTTGCCCTCCTCCGAAGGCGGTAACATGGGTGGTGGTGGAACAAAAGAACCTGGGGGTCGCAATCCTGGTGGAGGTGCAGTTGGAGGTGGCCGTGGAGGTGGAATTCCAGGAGGTCCAAGGAACAGTGGTGGAGGTGGGGGTGGAGGAGGCACAGCAAATCTTAAACCTGTACACAATAAATAGAAAACTCATTATTAGTAATAAAAGAGATCAGGCATTTACTTGAAAATATTTCATTTTGCACCAATCCTTCTAAAAGAAAATGTATTGCCATTTTGTTGGTTCCATTTTGTGGCTAATCAAGCCTTGTTTCTCATGTTCATTGGTGTTACTTCCACTCTTGCCTTAAGCTATCTCTCCCTCATAGCAATTTTTTTCTTTCTTATTTGATGTTAGGCTGGAACCATGATTAGATAATTAAGTAAAAAAAATATTCTATAAAATGTGTATGTAGGAGGGACAATTCAACAGCTTAAGACAAAACTGGGTTAGATACTTAAATTTACTGGCTTTACTCAGATATATGAGGGTCAATCAAAAAGTAATGCCTCTGTGTCTGTAATGTTAGAGTGACTGTTCCTGTACAATGCTATAGAGGGGACCTTACCCCACTAATGTATGTTTTTCTTTTTTAGATTGAGTGCTTAGAACCATGGGTCTGTGCCTAAAACAAAGGGTGGTGATTGAAATTCTGGTGAAAAAGGGCTGCACACCTAAAGAAATCCATGCCGCCCAGGTGGCGCAGTGGTCTAAGCGATGGCTTTTGATCATTTGTCTGAAAGGGGTCCGGGTTCGAATCCCGGTGAGGCATGGATGTTGTGTTTGTCTTACGACACTGGCTCCCTCCCTTCCCTGGAACCAATTACCCTAAATTAGGGATGGGCGACTGCTTATAGCCCATTGAGTTGCTCACGGTGGTCGTTGAACCTCCAATCCCAAAGAAATCCATAATCGGATGAAAAATGTTTATGGGGACACTGTAGTGGACGTTAGCAAGCATAGTGTTGGGTGAAGAAGTTTCAAGAAGGAGAAACCGAAATTGCAGATAAGCTGAGAAGTGGCTGTCCATCAACACCAGTCACAGATGAGAACCAACAAAGTGCTGATGAGTTCATTCGAGGAGCTGGACGCATCACAGTTCAGCATGTTGCTGATGCATTGAACGTGTCATTTGGTTCTGCACAAATATTAATTTCTGACTTGGGATATCAAAAGGTCTGTGCTAAGTAGGTTCCCAAGCAGTCAACAATCGGAGTAGATGGGTGGTGGTGTGTCAAGAGCTCCTGGATGCAGCATTTGAAGCTGAGGAACAGGGCTTCTTCACAAATGTGGTCACTGGAGACGAGACGTCGGCACACCTGTATAACCCAGAGAGTAAGGCGCCATACTGGTTCTCCACGTCCCAAAAAAATTCAAGTCTACCAGATCAATGCAGAAGGTAATGACAACAGTGTTTTATTCTCGTTGATGTTTTGGATGGGTGTCACACAATCAATAGCAAAACCTATATTACAACACTTAAGAAGCTGAAGCAGGCCATCAGGGAGAAGAGACCACATAAAAACCACACATGTCATTTTTCACAACCCAGGTGATTGCCAAAATGCAGCACCAGGGTGGTCCATGGTGCTGCATCCACCTTACAACCCTGATTTGGTCCCTTGTGACTTTTACCTGTTTGGGCCTATGAAGGCCAACCTACATGGTTTCTGATTTGACACCTTGGATGCAGTTAAATCCACTGTAAAGTCATGGGGTCCGGCAACAAACTCCATAATTTTTCCAAAAAGGGATTTCATACTTGGGTTTGACACTGGTGTAAATGTACTGAAAGTAATGGTAAACATGTGGAACAGTAGTTTTGTGTATAGGATACTTCACACTATAATCTATGTAACTTTTACTTTGATTTGGTTATTAATAAAGATGTGGTGACCAAGGAGGCATTACTTTTTTTATTGGCCCTCATATTTTTAATTAAAGCCTTCACTGTCTCCTCTGACCTTTAGATGACTATCAAAGCTTCACTCCACCTTTGTTGTTGACACACAATGTAATTTAAATATTGTTGCCAGATCACCCAACTCACGTATTGTATCTTTTAAACGTCACCGAATATTGCAATTACTATTTCGGTAGATTCATTGATCAAACCTTTTCCTCCTATTATAGTAGCTTTCTTTTACAAGTCTTCTGTTGCTTTGTGGTAAATAATCCAAAATTTGAATTTGTTCCCACATTGGCTTGCACTTACATTTTACTTTAAGAACTTGCTTGTCAGTATTAAAGTGTGAAATCAAGAACATAAGACAGCTATCTTGAAAAAAAAAAAACATAAGTGAAAGTCAATGTGGGAACATATTCAAATTTTGGACTATGTGTACCACTAATCAACCGAAGACTAAAAGAAACTTACTACAATCAGAGAACCTACCAAAACCTATGTTCAGTTTAATAAGAAAAACATTAAATGTCCTTTAATTTAAGTCCCATGCTACAACATGAATCTGGTGACAATATTTAAATTTCATTTGGCATTAACAACAAAGGTGGAGTGATGTGAAGATTAGATAACAGGCTTGATAATCACCTAAAGGCCAGAAAATAAAAATTCAGGTGATAGTTTAAAATTATATAAGATGCAGTAAAACTGGATTTCAATATGAAAATTCTTTAATCTATACAGACAAGTGGCAAGATATGGATTTTCAAGTGGTACCTATTTAAATGCTCTCATGAAAGCAGAGCCCCTTTTGTTGATGAAAGAAGCAATTTTCTCAGTATTCTTCCAGAGAGAGTCAAAAATGCCAAGGTAAGTCTTCCATGGGCAACATCCTTTTCATGCTGAGCCAGACATTTAGTACATACATACATATCACTACGTTGTTCTCTGAGATTCAGAGGTTAGCTCCACAAAGAAATACAAACTACTAGATAATTTTTTAATTGACTATTTACTTACTGTTGCTGTATCAAACTTTATAGGACATATAGTAATTCTACAAAATGTGATGCCAGCAGAAGTTGAAATGGGAATTTTTACACTCCAGGAATATTAAGGTCTTTGATTTTATTGCTGACAAGGAGGATTAGATTTGATGCCAATCAGATAGCCATAGAATTTGAAAATTTGACACGACTGATGGAATACATCCAGCAAATTGTAATTGTCTGTTGGCGTCTGAAGAATCGAGAGCAGTGGAATTTTTGAGTTTACCGCCAAACCGCTAGAAATTGTTGGTGAGCAACAATGATTGTAATATTATGATATTCAAGGGTGAGAGATACTGGGCTATATTGCACATGATGTTGGCACAAGTAATAAAAGTGAATGTAGAAAGCTTGTAGGCAGCAAAGATTCATGAAAAATGTAACATTCAATCTTGCAAGGCAAACATCCAGGAAATTAATGGTATTTTGACCATCTGATGGAAACCAAAATTTCAGTCTCTTGTGGTGAGCTTAAGTAAGTCAAGACCAGGAAAATATCATCTATATGTTGAAGAGGGTATTTAACAATGACAGAATTTTTCAATATATTGCAAGAAGAGGTGACTACTACTTGATATTTTTGTGGTGTGACGTCACTCTTTTTTTTTATTATTTACTTGAGCTCGCCCCAAGAGTCACCGAATTTCAACACCTTCCATCAAACTTACTGTCATGACATGGTCAACAATATGATTAACTTCCTGGATGTCTGCCTTGCAAGATTCAACAGCTCCCTGAAGATCATCAGCGTTATTCTGACTTACTCAGAGAACAATTGAAGGAGCTGAAGTCATGTGAGAAGGATGTAGAAAAGAAGTGGGAATGTTTTAAGTACTGTGCTGTCACTGCTGCTGAAGAGGTCTGTGGCACCACAATAGTGAGTAACAATAGAGGTGATGCTTGGTGGAATAGTGATATTGAAGAGGCGGTAAAGAGAAAGAAGGAAGCCTAATTGGGGATGTTGCAAGGTAGAGTTTCTGTGGATGAATATCACTGTAAGAAGCGTGAAGCCACTAGGCTAGTTTGCCAGAGTAAAGCAAAAGCTAGAAAGGAGAAGGTGGAAAGGCATGAATTGGCTTTTTGGAAAGATAGGAAGACTTTCTGGAAGTACATGAGAATCACGAAAAATAGGGGAAACAAAGTTGTAAGTTGTGTGAAGAATAGGATCGGGGAAATGATATGGGAGCCCAATGAGTTAAGTGAAAGATGGGGTGAATACTTCTGTGAGTTATTGGATCAAGAAAGCAAAGGTGATTCAGAAGCAGATGATGTCACATGGAAGGATGGAAGCACAGGTGGGATTTCAAGAGAAGAGGTATGTAAAGCTCTAAAATCTCTTCAGAATGATAAGGCTCTGGGAGTCGATGGGATAACTGCTGAGATGTTGAAATATGGTGGTGACTCTGTAATTGACTGGTTAACTGAAATTTGCCAGTTGTGCTGGGAGTTTGGAATGGTCCCTTGGGATTGGAAGGATGCTATCATTGTTCCCTTGTATAAGGGAAAAGGTGATCAGACTGACTGCAAGAACTATCGTGGTATTAGCCTACTGAGTGTGCCAGGGAAAGTGTTTGGTAAGATTGTTATTGAAAAAGTACGGGGTCTTACATCATTGAAAGTGTGGGATGTTTAGAGTGGTTTTATGCCTGGTAAAGGCTGCACTAACCAAATGTTTGCATTACGCATGATGATTGAAAAGTATCTGGCTGTTGGTAAGAAAGTTTTTGCTGCCTTCATAGATTTAGAGAAAGCTTACGACCGAGTAAATAGGACACTTATGTGGAAGGTATTAAATGAATATGTTGTTACTGGGATTCTACTTCACAGTGTAAAAACCATGTATGCTGACAGTAGAGCTTGTGTATGAGTGAATGGTATTTTAACCAAATGGTTTTCTATTGGTGCAGGAGTCAGACAGGGTTGTGTAATGTCACCATGGCTGTTTAATATATTTATGGATGTGTGCATGCGTGATGCCAAAATAGATAATACTGGTTTATATCTTGGTGACATCCATGTGTGCAAATTGCTGTATGCTCATGGCACTGCCCTGTTGGCAGAGAGCAAAAGTGAGTTTCAGAGTATGTTGTCTTGGATGTACGAAATTCAAACTGAATATAAATAAGGGAAAACCCAAAGTTATGGTTTTTGAGAGAGGAACTGGTAGTACTGAGTTTAATATATGTATAAATGGCACAGTGATTGACCAGGTGAATAAGTTTGTGTATTTAGGAAGCATGTTTGACAGAGAGAACAAATTGGGTGGTGAAATTAGTAGGCATGTGAATTCTTCGGTGAAAGTCATGGCTGCTTTGGGAGGTTTTCACAGGAATGACGGGTTCTCAAGAGAGTCCTGCATGGCTGTGTATGGCAGTGAAACCTGGGTGCTACAGAAAAAACATAGGAGTTGTTTGTGTGCTGGAGAAATGTGTTACAGTTGTGTAATGTGATGCAAAATGTTGTTAGCAAGATGGGGACTAATATGCTTCGGTGGTTTTACCATGTTGAAAGAATGAATGAAGAGATGCTTACTAAGAAAATCTTTTTGACCCAAGTGGCAGGAAGGCCAAGGAAGTCATGAGAGGATCAGGTTCAGGAATGTCTGCATGAGAAAAAGATTATGAGTATGAAGTATAGAAGATCTTGTGTACAGCATGTGATGGATGTGAGTGAAGCCCGAGTTGTATGTCAAGATCACTGTAAATGAAGAAGTTTGATACGGCAACAGTAAGTAAAATTTATCTGGTAGTTTATATTTCTTTGTGGAGCTAACCTCTGAATATCACAGAACAGCTTAGTGATATGTATGTATGCATGCATGTATTTTTCATAAACCTACTGCTGCAAACAATATAATAGCCCTTCACTTTTGGTACCTACAAGCTTTATTGCTCATGCCAACATCATCTCTCACCCTTAAATATAATATTAAAACCATTGCTGTTCACCACTGGTTAGGTGGACATACTTGTAAAAAAACTTTGAAGTCAAAAATTCCAAGACTCTCCAGATATCAATGGAGAATTACAATTTGCTAGATGTATTCTACCTCTTGCATCAAATCTAATCCTCTTCAACAAAGACCTTAATGTTCTTGGAATGCACAAAATTCACATTTTGCAGCATTGCACCTCTCTGGAGGAATATTGCATCTTTTATCAACAAAAGGACTCTACACACTTAGCTCCTACTTCAAACTATTTTTAGCAACAACCCTGTATAACTGGTGTGTTTATACAAACTATCTCCCATAATTTTTAAATATTCATTTTAGTGCTCAGTGGCTAAACAGTGATCATACTTTCGCAATGCGCACCAACGTGCCATTGGGACTGACTCAAGAGAGTAGTGTTGCCATCAAGTGGTAATACCAAGCCTTTATATTTGTTAGCTGTGGCACTTCTGCTTCCTTTCAACACTCTTTTCACAAAGTGATGTTGATGTTAATAATTTTGGAGTCCCAGTTAATTGTGTGTTTTTGTCAAGGCCTGTTTTGTTGGTGATGTTTCTTATAGCGGCTTTATGTTCTGCTATACAGGTTCAAAGTTGTCTCCCAGTTTCTCCTACATAGGTGCTCGCACAACTGCAGTTTACACTGTAGACTACTCCTTCTTGTATCAGGACATTGTTTTGGTCTGGAACAAGGAATTTGTTGCTGATCTTCTGAAGTGCTTCAAATAATCTTCTATGATAGGTGACCTAAATTAGGGACGGGCGACAGCTTATATATAGCCCACTGAGTTTCTCACGGTGGTCGTTAAACATTAAACCTCCAATAAAAATTTAAAAAATTACGGAAAAAATAAAGGCTCTGGATTCTTTAGAAATATTAAAGAAAATCCTTAAAAAATTAAAAAGTACACTTGCTGAAAATTATTATCCTTTTATAGTGATAGAATATATTTTCAACAAAAAAAAAAAAGTTAAATTGTAATCAGTCAAACAACATTCAGTTTACCAGAAAAGTCACCTATCATAAAGTATTATTTGAAGCACTTCAGTGGATTAGCGAAAATTCCATGTTCGACTTGCTCCAGACCTAAACAAAATTTAAAAATTATTTCGTCCCATTAAGCAAAAAGAAAACAATGTCCTGATACAAGAAAGAGTGGTCTACAGTGGGGACACTTATGCAGGAGAATCTGAGAGACAACTTTGAACCCATGTAGCAGAACTTAAAGCTGCTATAAGAAACGTTGCCAATAAAACAGGCATTGATAGACACATTCAAAGCACTGGGACTCCATAAAAATTATTTCATATCAACAGTACTTTTCGAAAAGAAAGTCTACAAATTGAAAGAAGAAGAGGTGCCACAATTAATGAACAAAAAGGCTGGGTATTGCCGCACAAGGGGTAACACCTACTCTCTTGAGTCAGTCCCGATGACAGGTTGGTGTACAATCTGAAAATCTGGTAAGTAAGTGCCGTCCTGGTAAGATTTTACTTCACTAGGATTTGTCATGATTTCATTAATACACAGGACTAAAAATGTGTCCATAAAGTTGAGGCCAATTTTAGTTCCATGGTTCTTGGTAGTTTCCAGATTGAAGCCAGAAAGAAAGCAAATACCCTTTCTCTTATGGTGACTGTCACATCATCACTATGTGGGGTTTGTGATGAGGTCATAGTTATTGAGGTGCCATCTGTAAATTGATTTTCTTGTTTTTTTCTTCAGTACGTATATGGTAGATTTATACAACTACACTGATGTGAAAAAAGTAAAATAATGTCAGGAGCAGCAGTATCAGTTGAACGGAGTGTATAAGTGTTACATATATTCGATTGTGTTAGTTGTGTGCTAGAGATGATGAAATGGCTCACCGAGAACACCTTGATGATTTTACTCGTGGTCGAATAATTGGAAAGCCTGAGGCAGGGACAACTGTGATGAGTGTGGCCCAAGGGTTCAGTTCATAGCATCGTATTGCATGCATAGCTAGCTGGCCTTCAGGATTACAGGTACAGCTGTGTGTGCGAAAGACCAGTGGTGGTTATCCACCAAAAACCACACTCAGTGTGCTCCAACAGGCCAAGAGGGATTGACACCAAGTAACCCTGTAAAACAACTGAACATGAGCACAGGATGCACAATATTATGGTTTACAGTGGCCAGGTGACTACACAAAGGTAGATTGTTTGCCTGACGACTAGTACACTGTGTTCCATTAACAACTGCTCACCAGAGACACTGTTGAGGGGTCCAGAGGACCTCTCAACAGTGTCTCTGGACTGGGCAGCAAAACAGTGGGGTTCAGTACTCTTTACTGATGGTAGTAGATTTAGTCTCTCTAGCGATTCTGGACGTCAACTAATCTGGCATGAGGGAGGCACTCAATATTGCCCTGAAAACATCAATGAAAGAGACAGATATGGTGGCTGTGATGTTCTCATATGGGGAAGCAATCTGATCGACAGAAGTACAGAACTTCAGATACTAGAAGGAAGTACTGTAACTAGTGCATGCTACTGTAATGGGGTAATCCTTTGTCATGTTCATCTGTTTCGAGGTGCCATTGGTCCACAGTTCGTGTTAACGTACCACATCCCATTGTACAGTGGCTGTTGATGAGCTGTTGGAAAGTGAAGACATTCAGTGGATGAATTGGCCCGCACATTCCCACAACCTAAATCCCACCGAACATGTGTGGGGCACTCTGGGAAGACATTCTGCACCACATCAACACACATCAGAAACTGTCCAACACCTGAAGATGGTGTTGGCAGAAGAATGAGCGATGTTACTGCAAGAACTCGCCAACAACCTAGTGCAAAGTATGGACATATGGTACAAAGCATGCATCAATTTGAGGGGTGATCATATCCCCTACCCTTCTTACAGTCTTTGGCAGTGATGCATCTGTATTGTGGCACCCAATGCTATGTAGCCAATTCAGAATAAAGTTCCACTATCTGCAGTTGTGTCAGTGTTGTTTCCATAAGTAATGGAGTTCCTATGGTTTGAATTTCACATATCCAGGCACCTCCTGTGCGAGACACTACAGGTCAAAACCTGGCTCATCTATTAGTATTGCACACTAGTGTATTATGATTACACATTTTTTGAAATTAAAATACTTATGAATATCTAATTTTATCCTGTTTTTTTTTGTTGTTGTTGTTGTTTTTTATGCTGAAACACTTAATCCGGCATGAAAAACAGGACAAAATCAGCCATTCTGAGGCTCATTTAATTCAGTTAGTTAGTTAGTTAATTGATTTTAGTGGCGCAAGGGCCAGGTTTGGCCAAAGAGCGCCAGACACAGAACTATCAGCTAAAGATTTTTAAAAGCGTGGAGAATGATTAAGAGCAGACGGGCTTAGGAAAAGTTAGAAAAGAGGATGATGAAAGATGTGAAGACCAGTTAGTTAATTAGGTTTATATATAACTTTATTAGTTTACTATTATATTTATTATATAACTTTATTTTTTTTTTTTTTTTTTTTTATTTAAATAAGTTTTAAAAAGTTAATCTGTTTTAAAAAGGAAAATACTGCGAAAGTGTCGCAGTGGTCGCCCAAAAGTTTTTGAAGCGTAGCTGCGTCCTCGTCCAGCAGATGAGACTGAAAATAGTGAAACCGATTATTACAAAACCGAACACAACTACATAAAACATGAGAGATGGTGAGTAAACAGTCGCACGCCTCACACATTGGGGCAGCGTCGCCACACAGCAAATAGCTATGCGTGAAGCGACAATGCCCAATGCGGAGACGCGCAAGAACAACTTCTTCCCTACGGTTCCGGCGACACGATGATTTCCAGACTCCAAGGATGGGTTTAACACGGTGCAGTTTATTCTCCACCTGTTGGTCCCACTGACCCCGCCACGTTCGTCTGATATGATCGTGAACAAGAAAGCGAAAATCACGGTGGAACAGTGGCAACGGTGTGACAACCAAAGAGGAGGCAGATCTAGCAGCAGCATCAGCAGACTCGTTCCCTGGGATTCCAACATGCCCAGGAATCCAGCAGAACCGAATCTGGACATCAGCCTCGAACAAAGAACGAAGAAGTCTCCGTACGGTAAAAAGAAGGGGGTGGCCAGTGAAATCCAAAGATGACAATGATTGCACAACACTCAACGAATCAGTGTACACAATAGCACGCTGATGAGAGCTCGACTGCACGTGAACAAGTGCAAGATACACAGCATGCATCTCCGCCGAAAACACCGTGGCCTCAGGAGGAATGCGGGCAACAGAAACTTCGTCAACGCAGACGGCGGCGGATCCAACAACACCAGCCGCCTTAGATCCATCGGTGAAAACAGGAATAAAGTCTGCATTGACGTAACGGTGTTCAGCGAAGAGCTGCTGGTACACTGACGCAGGGGTTGAGGACTTGTCAAAAGATGTAAAGCTGGTATCAACCATGACACCAAGAGGATGCCATGGGGGATCCTCAAAGCCCCTGGTGACAAGTCGAGCCCTGCATCACGAGCTACGGCCGCCATACGAAGACCGAAGGTTCGAATGCACGAGGGACGGATCTCGAACAAACGAGCATGCTGGGGATGAAAAACTGCATCGTATAAAGAATGGTCTGTGAGTGATTTAAGTTTCAGGTAAAACTGAAGAGACAGCTGCAGACGGCGTAAATGAAGCGACGGTTCGTTCGCGTCGGCATAAAGGCTGGGAATGGGTGACGTACGAAAGGCTCCCGTACAAAGACGCAGCGCTTGATGGTGGATGGTATCCAACGGCCGGAGAACGGTAGGACGCGCAGAGCCATACACCATACAGCCATAATCCAGCTTAGACCGAATGAGAGAATGGTAAATACGGAACAAAGAAGTCCTGTCTGCACCCCAGGAGACTGAGGCAAGGATCTTAAGGATTGACAAGGCTCTCAGACAGGAAGTCCTTAGCCGTCGAACGTGCGAGCGAAAGGTGAGAGCACGGTCAACGGTCAAACCAAGGAACTTGGTTTCCGGCAAAACTGGAATGGCTGCACGGTCCAAATAGAGCTCTGGATCAGGATGGAGGCCACGCCTCCGGCAGAAATGGACACAGGCTGTCTTGTCGGGAGAAAGAACAAACCCATTATTGTTAGCGGCTTTAACAATCTGGGTAATTGCAGACTGCAGCTGCCTTTCAACGAAATGCATGCTGGATGATGAACAGAAGATGTGAAGGTCGTCAACATAAATGGTAGCCGAAACCGTAGGAGGAAGATTTTTGAGTAACTCATTTAATTCAAAAAATATCAATAATAATAGATCTAACATATATTCCTGGGTGTGTGCGTGACCTTACTACTAACCCTCTAATGAGAGAAAGCCATCAGAACACAGTGTGACAAGTCACCACAGACGGAAGAGTGTTTCCTTTCTTTCTGGCTTCACTGAGCCAAAAAAAAACTTGCCTTTAGATTGTGAAGTTTGTGGATTTTTTTTTTTAATTTACCAAGAACAAGTGTAGAGTTAATATTGGCTTCAGCCACTGCGCAACAAAATGAGGCAATATTCTTCGTGGATCATAAGTGGAAGAACCACATTAAAATTCTACACAAGTTCTGTATCTATTAATGAATGCAGCAACACATTTTGTTCCTTTCAACATTTTTTTTTCTTTTAAATGCTTGCTCTGTTCCCTTGATATAGCACAAAGTGACAACTCTTTTTAAGAGAAATCAAAAATCGGTACTGCATTGTTCACTCCGCTGGGGAAACTATTTTACAGATTGAGTACTGATTCTGAAACTTAATTTGGCTTTGAAAAGGTGAAGGGGGCAAAAATGCTTTTCTCTACTTATTGGTTTTCAAGAAAAGACTGCTAGAAATAGTAAAACATGAAGTTGCTCCTTTTCACTATTGCCAAAGATGTTAAAAAAAGAAAGAATTGTGATGAGTAAAATATATGAGAAAGAGAAATGAGAAAGAGAAACAACATATATACTGTTCTAGCAGGAACAATACTTTCTGGTGGTTCCAAACATTTTCAGCCAGCAGATGGCATAAGCTAACAAAAAAAAAAAAAAAAAAAAAATCAAAAAGTCACAACATTTAACAAATGCTAGAAACATGAAAATAAACTTTACACAGATATTGAATAGCATTAGATTTTCAATTTCCATAGTGTATCAAATACTTCTCAGTGACTACAGAAAATCTGTAGCACGAAAATCAGTGAGTCTGTTGTTACCCCATCAGGAGATGACCGAGTGCACACAGCTGCAAAAGGTGAATAGCGAGTTCCAAGAAAAGAAAATAATAATAATAATAAGTTCACTTGCTAAATGAACAATGGAAGATAAAAAAAAATTCGAAGTTCAATAATTTCGAGGACTTTTCGCGTAAATAAGAAGAAAAAATTTTGTTTAAGGAGTTCTTAAATTCCAGGAGTAAGAAGCCTGTACAGCAGGGCTGCAAGCGAACTAGGACAGAAAATGTCAAATCAACCATTACTAAAATTTTGTAATAGTGAGGAAGTTTTGTGCACCATAACATCAAGTTGGCATACAGGTATGAGATGATGATAATTACGTGACAGAAATATTATTTTATTATATTCAAACTTAAAATAAATGGATGATGCACTAGTTTAGAATTTCAACAGATTAAAAACTATAGTTCAAATCAGTTTACATACCTAGTGGTGGTGGCCCTCTCATCATGCCCATGTGAGGAGGGTATGGTGGAAGAGGTGGTGGTGGCGGAGGTACTGGTGGTGTGGGTGGCAAGTTGAAATAATTGTTTGTAAGTTCTTCTGGAGGTGGTGGCAGAGCTACAATATAAAAGAGGTAATCAATATGCATACATACATACATATCACTAAGCCATTATCTGAGATTCAGAGATTAACTCTGCAAAGAGAGCTCATCTGCCAAATTAAAATTTTAAAACTGATTATAACAAACAATCTTTGCACACAACTCAAGCTTTACTAAAATCTGTCACTCATCTCACACAAGATCTTTTGTACTTCATAACCGTTATCTTTTTTACTGCAGACATTCCTGAATATGATCTTTCCACGATTTCCTTAGCCTTCTACCTTTCTTTCCTGTCACTAGGGCTGAATGAGTTCTTTTATTTAGCATCTCATCAGTCATTCTTTCAACATGGCCAAATCACATAAAAATATTTGCCTCCACCGTAATAACATTTTGCTTTACATTAAACATCTGCAACACATCTTCATTCTAATATGGCTAGATCAAATAATTACGTAAATCATTATCACTCCTCACATTGTGTGATCTTTTAACATTCTTTAAAACATGACGATTATGGGCAAAACACGTAACAATATTAATAACAAATAAAGGTAACTTGATCACGCTAGTTACGTTAACTGAAACTTTTACAAAAAGTTCGTTAAGTTGGAAGCTTTCGACCTTATCTTAGGTCTTCATCACGCCAATGGAAGACTAAGATTGTTGCCAGATTCTACATTTGAATTTTTCTTATTTTTGTTGCCAAAACTTAGAATTGATCTCCAGCAACAAAAATAAGAAAAATTCAAATGTAGAATCTGGCAACAATCTTAGTCCTCCATTGGCGTGATGAAGACCTAAGATAAGGTCGAAAGCTTCCAACTTACGAACTTTTTGTAAAAGTTTCAGTTAACGTAACTAGCGTGATCAAGTTACCTTTATTCTTTAAAAGTTACGATCCACCAAGGATCAATGATACACTATGCATTTGTGGATACCAATGAGCATAAACAGCAATATCGATTTCTCTTAGGCAACCATTTCAAAATGCCTGCATCAGTGGTAGTGTTTCTTACAAGATCTGATGAATTTAGAATCAGTAGGCAGGCAAGTACTTTGTTCCAGATTTTAACAGGCAATTAGGAAGGGTGAAGGGCAGATCCTGTGTTAACACCATGAATACCATTACATGTGCATGAGATGTCATCCATATCATAGCAAACCTAGACTGGCATTTGCTATGATCAATAACAAATCTCAGGATATGTTTTACGTGCATTGCCTCTTTCTAAGTAAAGGAAGGTTTCACGAATAATCACTTATGCAGTGCTTTAGCCAGATTCACTTCAGAATGCAACATTAAGATTTAGTTTCAATTTACTTCCGATATTGGAGGTTATATTATTTAACGTGCATTAATGCATTTGCATTTTTGAACTTCACTTTTAGTTGGTAAAGTTCGATGAACACTTACCGCACGTGGGGCTTGGCTTTCAATTCATATTTCCGTTATGTGGATGCGGCACGGGATTTTTCATTTGGCCACGGGTCCGCTTCTTCTTTTTTTCTCCGTTGGAATTTATTTTGTCTCATCACCAAATGAGTTTTTCCTTTGCTGCATCCTCATTTACTTCAATATTTATTCATACCCGAGTACTTTCAGTAAAATTCCTTTACCGTCTTCGAGGGGACGTTTTGCTCCGACTAGCACGGACCGTGTCAGCTGGGCATTTCGGTGGTTCTCGCGGGCTGCTTCTGTCATCGGCTATCGCTTCTTCTTGGGCGTTGTGGCGCCATCTCTTGTTGGTCAGTGATCTCACTTTTCGAACTTTTTCATTTTTTTGCTCAATTTTAATTAAATTTTTCCAGCTGTTTCTCAAATTATTAGGGTCATTATGGTTGCAAACTTTTGTCCTATTTTTTTCAATCATTACCGACTCTGCTATTCTGAGGTGTTTTTCGGATTTACAGCTTTTAATGATTTTTATATTTTCGAATTTAGGATATTTTTGGTTATCTAGACAGTATTGGATAAGTGCTGTTTTTTCTTCTTTTTTCTGCCAGTTTTTTACGTGTTGTTTTAATCTGTGTTTAAGCTTATTTTTGGTACTTCCTATATAAGCCATTGGAGGATTTTCATGAAAAAAACAACTATTGGAATTGAAAAATGACCCATATATCAAATTCTGTGAAGCAGATAAATCTGGCCAAATCATTATTCTCAACACTGATGAATTTGAACAAAAAATGACAGCAGCAATCAATGGATTAAATTGTACCGAAATTATGAAAGACCCAACTGATAATCAAATTAAATTCTTAGCGGATATAAGAAATCATAGCACCTTACCAGATGAAATCAAGCGCTCTTTTCCACCAATGGGAGCAGGCATACCACGTATCGTTGCAAAGATAAAAACGCACAAGGATGATGCTCCAATGAGACTGATAGTTTCAAAAAAAAACTCACCATTGATAACTTTAGAGAAAAGCATTTACAAATTCCTAGCACCCTTTTTCATGAACAACAAGTTCACCATCAAGAACACATATGAATTTATAGAGAAAATTAAAAATGTAAAAACTGACCTAAAGGACTTAAATATGGCAAGCATGGATGTTAAAGCATTATATCCAAGCACTCCTGTTCCAGATGCTATTGAAATTATCATTAAGAAGTTGCAAAATCTTAAAATTTTAAATAACACAAATTCATGAATTCAAAAAAGTTTTAGTCTATTTATATGAAAATAATATTTTTACATACAAGAACAAAATATTCAAGCAAAATTCAGGAGGCCCAATGGGCTCACCATTATCAACTCTATATGCTGAGGTTGTGATGAACGAAATTGAAGAAAATGTCCTGCATCGTATGGAAGAAAAACCAGAAGTGTACTGTCGATACATGGATGATATTTTCATTCTATCAAAACTGAACGAAGAAGAATTAAAAAAATTAACAAAATGTTACAGCGCTTTATATCCAACTATAGAACTCACTGTTGAAATAGAAAAAAATAATGCATTAGCCTTTCTGGATGTACAGGTTATCAAATCCACAGATAAGTTTCTATACAGGGTTTATCGGAAAAGTTCATTCGTTCCGGTCCTAATCCCGTACAATTCAGCACATCCTTATCCTCAAAAATGCAATAGTATAAAAACCTTAATTAAAAGAGCATATACGCATTCTGAAAATAGTCAGTTCATCAATGAAGAAATCAAATTCATAAAAAAAATTGCAGGCAGCTTTGGTTATCCTAACCATTTAATAAAAAAATGGGACACTGAAGTAATAAAGAAACTAAAAAATAATGCTGTAGTAAATAAAAAAGAAGTCAAATATTTAAATGGTTTTCCTTACGTAAAAGGTACTACCAATGAAATTAATAACATTTGTAAAAAACATAACATTCAAATTGGAGGAAAAGTAAACACCATCAAAAATATAGTAATAAAAAAGGAAAAAATAAAAATGTTAGAAAAAGCAGGTATTTACTCAATTCCTATTACTGAAAATCCTCCAATGGCTTATATAGGAAGTACCAAAAATAAGCTTAAACACAGATTAAAACAACACGTAAAAAACTGGCAGAAAAAAGAAGAAAAAACAGCACTTATCCAATACTGTCTAGATAACCAAAAATATCCTAAATTCGAAAATATAAAAATCATTAAAAGCTGTAAATCCGAAAAACACCTCAGAATAGCAGAGTCGGTAATGATTGAAAAAAATAGGACAAAAGTTTGCAACCATAATGACCCTAATAATTTGAGAAACAGCTGGAAAAATTTAATTAAAATTGAGCAAAAAAATGAAAAAGTTCGAAAAGTGAGATCACTGACCAACAAGAGATGGCGCCACAACGCCCAAGAAGAAGCGATAGCCGATGACAGAAGCAGCCCGCGAGAACCACCGAAATGCCCAGCTGACACGGTCCGTGCTAGTCGGAGCAAAACGTCCCCTCGAAGACGGTAAAGGAATTTTACTGAAAGTACTCGGGTATGAATAAATATTGAAGTAAATGAGGATGCAGCAAAGGAAAAACTCATTTGGTGATGAGACAAAATAAATTCCAACGGAGAAAAAAAGAAGAAGCGGACCCGTGGCCAAATGAAAAAATCCCGTGCCGCATCCACATAACGGAAATATGAATTGAAAGCCAAGCCCCACGTGC
Source organism: Macrothele yani (assembly GCA_039090855.1). Taxonomy (NCBI): domain Eukaryota; kingdom Metazoa; phylum Arthropoda; class Arachnida; order Araneae; family Macrothelidae; genus Macrothele; species Macrothele yani. The sequence continues at coordinate 152,494,980 of CM077027.1, read as the reverse complement.
GGTAAGTGTTCATCGAACTTTACCAACTAAAAGTGAAGTTCAAAAATGCAAATTAAGATTTAGACTGAACATTATTGAACACAGAGCAGATTCCGCATTAAGTGTTCGTCAAATGCAATTATGACAAAAAAGAAAAAAAACAAAAAAAAAAAAAAACAGGCAAACTAGAAAAAAAAAAAACTGGCTAAATTTTAGGTGAATCCCTCTCATCATTATGCAACTGGAGGTTTTCAGCAGAAGAAGAAAACCAAGTTCTCATTCACAGTTCTGTGTTTCATTAACAATGGAAGTAGGCAGTGAAGTGTTTGCAGCGTCTCCACTCATTTACTCCCCCAAAAAGCACTTTTTAAGGACTTTACCAATTGCATTTATAATCACTGCATATGCACAATACACTTTTATACATAACTGCAAACTGAAGTATGTTGATGAAGTTGGCAATATCTTTCCATATAATTTAAGTTTGTGGATGAAATAACATAGAATGTATGCAATTTAAAGGACAGTTATGTTGGCCAAATCAGTTTTCTATCTGAGGGAACAATTTCATATGCAATAACAAGTATGGAAATTGTAAAACTATAATTAAAACTGTGAGTTCAAGATTTCAATTTTGCACTTAATTTTCTTTTGGTGTAACTGAATAATTGGCATTTACATATATTAGGTGCTTGAATTAATTCCCACTGTTTTTTGCCACACAAACACCTGTGTGTTGCCACAGAACGGTACAGGATAGTCTATTCAAAGTAGTGTCCGCTGGCAGCTACGACCCATTCCCACCGTTGGGATAACAAATGGATTCCGCGGCAGAAAAATGCAGGTTCTTTCGAGGTGAACCATTCATCGAGCCATTTTTGGATATCCGCGACAGAAAGGAAGTGCTGCTCTGACAGGCCATGTTGTCGCAACCGGAACAAATGGAAGTCCGAGGGAGCAATGTCCGGGGAATAAGGTGGGTGGGGTAAGAAGTCCCTGCCAAGTGCCTCCAAGAGTTCCTTAACGGATTTGGCGACATGAGGTCTAGCACTGTTGTGGAGAAGAATAACCTTGTCATGTAGGATCCAGTTTCCGAGCTTCTGGATCATTCCCATTGCCTTTAAACGTTTGCTAACTGTTGACTCATCGACCCGTAGTGTCTCAGACAACTTGTGGAGCATCCGACATGAATCCTCGTCAAATAAGGCCTCCAACGCACCATCTTCGAACTTTTTGGCTGCCCAGGGTGCTCTTTGTCCTTCACGTCATATTCATTGGCTTTGAAGCGTCGGAACCACTCTCTGCATGTTGTTTCCGATAGGTCATGTTCCCCATAGGCCTTCACTAGCAAACGATGACTTTCTGTTGCAGATTTCTTGAGATGAAAGCAGAAGAGTAATGCTTCCGGCAAGTGCTCCCTTTTTGGTACGAAACTCGACATCGTGAATGCGATACAAACTCGTGTTCTGTGCCCATCGATCGCGTGTCACACACTGCTTCGCCCAGACTACGGATGGTACGTGCATGCATGCGCAAGGGAGGTCACGTGTGGCCCGGGTCACAGCACACCACTGCTGCGCTCTATTGGGCAACAGCGGGAATTAATTCAAGCACCTAATACAAAAGGGGGAATATCATTACCAAGAGACAGTCATGGGCTTGTTAGGCAGAAGCTGCTAAATATGTTTAATTTTGCCAACGGTTCTTAACTTTTCCACGGGCTTTCAGCTGATGTCATCATCAACACAGCCAACCAGCAACAGAAGTTCTACGCACTACATCATAACTTCTGAATTTCATGCAGCCAGTTAGGAAAACTAAGAACAGTTCTTAAGAACTTTTCACCTTTTTTTGGAAAAAAAGGACAGTGGGAACCCTGATTTTTATTATTATTTGGGAGTTTAATGACACCCAGGAGCAACTCTGTGGGCTATAAGCAGACTCCCACTCCTGATTTAAGGCTGCTGGTTCCAAGGAAGGAAGAGAGCCAGTTCTGCAAGACAAGCCCACCTCCATCCATGCCTCACCCAGAATCTGAACCTGAGCACATGCACAATATACTGGAGCAAATGATTAGAAGCAATGTTTCTTACCACTCGGCTGCTGTAGAGAAGTGTTATGAATCACTAAGTGCTTGCTGAAGCCATGTGACTTTGGACTGCTGCATTCTTCAAAAGAAAACAAACTACTTCTTACCTTCCCTCATCATCAAAGTAACCCTACTTCATTTTTCTGCACATGGTGATACCCAACAACTCACAATAAAGTTTACACTGGCAAACCTTCTCACTATTTCCACACAACAAATCTTGTTTTCTTTACAGGAATTTTTTTTTTTAATCATATATTTTTTCACATTGATGTATGCAAAATTGTTTTTGGTTGACAAAAATTGAACTTCTTTTTTTCTTAATTTGGCTAGGGTTTTTTTAATGCCATGATCTTAACACTGCCCCTGCAGAGTGTTTACTGAAGTTTTGCAATTAATAAATTTATGATGTGAAATGTAAATAAATAGCATGTCTTTCTTTGCTTACTATGAACCTTATTTTCAAGGTTTGGCATGAGCTCCAAGCAAGTTGAACAGTTACTTAGTATTTTTCTTTTCCTCATAAAAATCAAGTTTTTCAAGAATGACAAGTGGGTAAAGGTATGAAACAAAATGCAGAAGAATAGCACATCTACAACACCATTAATAAATTAAAATTTATTGCTTTAACTCTTACTTATTAATTTTTTTTAATTCTCAACAGCAGTAATGGCAATGCACATAATAGAAGTTAGTATACTATGTAGTCTGAAATGTCTGATAGGGTAAACTGGTAAATGCCAGTTTTCTCAAAGGTGCCCTTAGCTGAGTGGGGGAAATATCTGAAAAAATATGCTCTTAACTAAAATCTAAGAATTTTTATTGGGGGGGGTCATTTACTAATATCATTGCCCAAATCATATTACCAATCATTATCAATTGAGGAGAACAGCAAAATTATTTTTATGGTAGATACAAAGGAAGAAGTAAAATCATTTAGAACAGTTCACAACAAAAATGCAGAACTGAAAAACCTCTTAAGAAACACACTTTAAGTACAATTAATGGTACTGACAGTGTTCATTTTACTAACAAAATGTCACTTTTACCTTAATACTCATTGCATTTCAACATTACTTTAACCTAAGCCAGTTATCTATTGAAATTTTACATTGGTATAAAATAGTTGTCTTGTTTAATACATACACTGGCGTGGAAAAATTAAGACGAGGTGATTTTTCAAATGTAACGTCATGCAGAAGTGCTCCACATCTAATCAAATCATACCATAAGATCCCAAAGATGTAAGAATATGGAACAAGTGAGCAAAACCGTCCAAACAAGGAATCCAAAGGATACAAAGGCACTTCATTGAAAAGGTAGCTTCGAGTACAACTGGACAGAAGACAGAAACGCCCATGTGACAGGCGGCTGCCAAGAAAAATCCAGTCTTTAGTAGGGGATATGATCACCCCTGACTGCGTTGCAGGATTTACAACGTCTGTCCATGCCGATTTGTCAAGGAGCTGTTGAGGCATTGCTGGCGGCTGGTGACGTGCTGCCAAGCATCTCCCGAGAAGGTCCCACACGTGTTTGATTGGATTTAGGTCCGGGAACCTTGCGGACCAATCCATGCGTTAAATATCTTCACTCCCCAACAGCTCTGTGACAACCACTGTACGATGAGGTGTAGCGTTGTCGTCCATGAAGAGGAACTCAGGATCCACAGCACCTCTAAACAGACGTGCGTGAGGCAGGAGAACCTCGGTACAATAGCGGACACCAATGACTGAACCTCCTTGGAAGATGTGGAGGTCAGTACGAATACCAAGCATGATACCGCCCCAAACGAGAACTCCACCACCTCCAAACTGGTCCCTTTCGATGATGTTGGAGATGTGATTGCGTGTTCCCTGCTCTCTCCAGATGTGTATACGTCCAGAATCGCTCGTCAGACTAAATCAGCTCTCAGCCGTAAAGAGAATTTGACCCCATTGCTGATGTGTCCTGTTCTTCTGTTCCTGGCACACAGAAACCGCCGTCTCCGATGAGCAGGCGTTAATGGCACACACCGTACTGGTCGTTGTGCAAATAGACCACTTCTGTGCAGCCTCCTGGCCACGGTAAAACGCGATAACGAACGTTCAGTTGTCTGTTCCATGTGCCTTGCGATTTTTCTCGCTGTCTGCTGTCAGTCTCTTCTCGCCTGTAGGACAATATACCGGTCGTCCGCTGCCGTGGTTGCTTGTAGACGACCACTGCTAAACTATCGGACAGCCAGCTGTTCCTGTCATTTGAAATGCTCTCCAAGATCGTGAAACGATGCTGTGAGCAATCCCGAACTCCTCGGCCACACTAATCACACTTTGACCTTCTTCCAACTTCCCAATGACGCGACCTCGGGTAAAGTCATCCAGATGTCGTCTACTGGATTGCCTGTTGGCCATATCACACGGTGGCAGCAACTCAACGCCGTTCAAACCGATGTACACCGTACAATAGCTTTCACCGAATTGCGAATTGCTGAGCGTACACCGCCCATGTGCTTTATACCCTTCGACACCCCCCCTCCCCACGTCATGCTGCATATATGCACATGCCCTACCGTAACGGACCCTAGTCTATCTCCTGAGTGGTACTTCGGTCCGTTCTGCCTGCTTGTTCCGCTGTTATGCTAACTTCTCCTCTTCGTCCTTAATTTTTGCACACCAGTGTATTTAGCATGTTCATTTATGCTTTCACTCTGAGCCTGTCTTTCTTATATAACTATGAATTTCCTTTTTTTTAACTAAAAACTGTGAAAAGTTTCACACAGTAAGGAGAGAACTCATTAAAAACAGTTAAAAGGTTACCCATAAAAATAGTCTTAATGAAATAAGAAAGACGGGCACAGAGTCTAAACGTAAATAAATGTGCTACATCTGTCATAAAGAGAGAACTTGAGATAAGTGATAACTATTTTATAACATAAAAGTTTTAATAGATAACTTACTTAGCTTAAACCAATGTTAATTAATAAGACATGAACAAAATTTATATTGATAATTATACTAAACATACTTTTTGTAAACGTTAATTGGTAAATTACTGGTTTTAATTAGGTTCCAGTTCTAATAAGCTTTTTCAATTGTGGCATAAATCACATTATCAAATTAACAAAAGTGCTTTCAATCATTAAATGATATCTCATGCACAATGTTGACTGAAGCATTATAACCATATTTTACATAGATCCAGCACTTTCAATGAGTGTTTATATTATGATAACACAAATCTACACGAATTTGTATATTTTTTAAACTAGATCAGGGATGGAAAACCTATGACACATGTGTCACTGGGTGGCACACGAACATGATTTGAGTGGTACACCAATATGAAAAAATTAACATAAAATAAAAATTTAGTTTTTTCAAGACAATTTTTCAACAGCATGCCTGTAGTATGTTCTTGCAAAAAAACCGAGTTTTGACAAGAAAATTAATCAAGCCATGCAGTGTCCTGCAAAGGGGTGATAAATCAACCTCATCCTATTTAATCACCTTATGCATTAATTCCCAAAAGGCAAGCGTCACGCACATACAGTTATTGTTTTTTTCTTTTTGTCACTCCGCTCCTACGGACTTCCACAATGAGACATCCACGCCTCCTTCAGCTCAAGCCCACCCCCTTTTTCTTCTGCTTCCTCCTTACCTTTGCAGGAGAGAGAGAAACCCAATTTGACAAGAAGACACACGTGAGAACTGAAAGTAACCTTGAACAATGAATGGAGAGATTTCAAATGCATAACTTGGCAACACTGTAACGCCAGTCCAGAACTTCAGTTTGTCAGTGAAGGTTGATTCACTTGTAGCTGCTGCTTATTTCTCTTGTGTATTGGAACTGTTTCTTTGCTAGTGTTTTTTGTATCCGGACCGTGCAAACATGTTTTCAGTGCTGAAAAAACAGAAACTTAACAAAGATAATGGCAGAGTATTTCAAGAATAGTAGACATCAGAATTCATAGTGATTGAAAAAACAACAAAGCTTTCTGTTGCTTGTATAGGGAAACAGTAGGTGTCCAGCAAATTCAATGTAAAGCATTATTTTGAGAGCAATCATAAAAATGTTCGTTCCATATCAAATGACGAAAGGGAATAAATTTCACAAAAAGTGAAACAATATGAAGAACAATCAAATTGTTTCGCATTTTCTTTCAGGCCAAGAAATAATATCACTGCACCTAGTTTTCATCTATCTCGCTGTATAATAACACAGCATGAGAAACAACTTTGTGGTGGCGATTTTTTCAAGGCGGCTTTCTTAGTCACATTCAACACATTATTGGAAGATTTTCCCAACAAACAAAAAATTGTGAATAGAATTGAGAAAATGCCAGCTAGCAGGAACACTGTCAAATATAGAATAACAAGAATGAGTGAAGAAATTTCGGACCAAATTAAATCTGATTTGGACAACACAGATATGTTTTCAATATTTAATACAGACATTTGACGTGGACTAGGAACATCAAACAGAGGTCATTGCTCTTTCCACGTTTATAAGTGAGTCACGGAAAAATTCTCATTAGCCGCCACCGGGAATCGAACCCAGGGTCTTCCAGTTATGGGCCGGACATGCTTCCACTGCACCACAGCGGCCTTGAATTCCTCCAGACTCACATACACTAACTGCCAAACCAATTTGGCAGGTTGCTTCTTAGAGCCCCGCACAATGCTGGGGATTCACCAAAGATGAAATTTTTCTGTCGCTAACTTATAAACGTGGAAAGAGCATGACCTCTGTTAGATGTTCCTAGTCCACGTCAAATGTCTGTATTAATTATTCATTCGCCTTCTAATTATTTGTTCAGTTGCTGTTTACCATCTTTGGTGAATCCCTAGCATTGTGCGGGGCTCCAAGAAGCAACCTGCCAAACTGGCTTGGCAGTTAGTGTATGCGAGTCTGGAGGAATTCGAGACTGCTGTGGTGCAGTGGGAGCATATCCGACGCGTAACTGGAAAACCCTGGCTTTGATTTCCAGTGGCGGCCAATGATAATTTTTCCGTGACTCACTTATTAACGTGGAAAGAGCGATGACCTCTGTTTGATGTTTTCAATATGTCTTGATGAAAGCACTAATGTGACATCACAAGGAAGGTTAGATATTTTTGTCATATTTCCTTGTGGAAATGTAATGAGGGAGGAATTAATTAAATTGCTGGGTTTGCCAACTAGGATCACACCGAAAAATATAATACAGTGTTAGAATTAGAAATAAATCTTCTACTGGCCCAGGAGACCACTAGAATTTGCAAACTATTAGTCCACCAAACTGCTCACTGGTCCATCAAAAAAAAAAATAATAATAATAATAAAACTTAAAGACATTTTCAATATATGTAGAAAATAACATGTCAATTCAATGGAATTATCTCCAATATTTGTTTTTAAACTTATCATAATTTACAGCCTAAAAAGAATACAAATTCATTTCTTAACTTGTGACAAATTAGAAAAAAAAAAAGAACTTACTAGCCATCCGGGCCAGTAAAATTAATAGTTCATTGGCCAGCAGACCACTGGGTAATTCGAACACTGTAATATATGAAGTGAAGCCGGAATTCATAGTAAAAATGGGAACTGGCTTAAAGGAAATAATGTCTGTGACTACTGATAGTGCCTATAACCATGAAGACAACAGCTTATGAAATGAAGATAAATGCCTTGCCTTGTAGCATTCAGCAACAAGTTTCACACTAATGTGACTATGTAAGAATGATTTTTCAATTATCTTCTTACAAATTAAATCAGGTTCAAATTGAAACTGTCTTCATCTTAAAACTCACCTACTTACCTATTTTGTTAATGTCATTTTTATGGTACTTGCAAAAAGTTTCGCCGCCCCGGTGGTGCAGTGGTCTAAGTGATGGTCTCTGATCATTCTTCCGAAAGGGGTCCAGGTTCGAATTCCAGTGAGGCATGGATGTTGTGTTTGTCTTACGGCACTGGCTCTCTCCCTTCCCTGGAACCAGTGACCCTAAATTAGGGACGGGCAACTGCTTATAGCCCATTCAGTTGCTCACTGTGGTCGTTAAACCTCCCAAACAAAAAAAAAAAAAACAAAAAAAAACGAGTTAGTAAAATCATGCAATGCATTGATTATGATACGCTTTCCAACATACCAGAAATCAAAGTTATGGGGATAATGGCTGTGGAATAAATCTCGCTCCTGTGCCCTGTCCTTTGATCCCATTTCGATGATATTCAACAGAACTGGTTCAGCAACCTCCGAAATAACATGATAAAGTTTTGTCGCAATCGAAGTAATTTTACGTAAGTTATGATGCATAAGGGCTGTGGAATAGATCTCGCTCCTGTGTCCTAACCTTTGGCCCCATTTCGCCCATTTTCAATAGGATTCGTCCCCAGGCAGGTCCCTATAACATACTAACATTTCATCCAAATCGAAATTTTTTTTTGTAAGTTATGACGCATCATGGCAATGGAAGTGATTTCGCTCCTATGTCCTGAGCTTTGACCCCATTTCGCCCATTTTCAATAGGGTTTTGTCCCCAGGTGTTCCCCTACCACATACTAAAATTTAATCGAACCTTTTTTACGTTAGTTATGACGCATAAGAGCTGTGTAATGGATCCCGCTCCTATGTCCTAACCTTTGACCCCATTTCATTCACTTTCAATAGGGTTCCTTCCCAGGTGTTCCCCTACCACATCCTAAAACTTCATCGAAAGATTTTTACACGAGTTATCGTGCGGACGAACATACGCACACAACGCATGACGTAATGAGGCAGATGGGAATCGCGGCCATCTGCTCGCAAGAGTGCGACGTCATAAAACTTTAATAGGATCCACGCACAACGCGTGACGTAATGAGACAGATGGCATGACCGCGCGCCAACATCTGAATTACGAGAGTATGACGTCATAAGATTGCTAAGCATGGATAACATTAATGGGACGACGCCATGACACTACCCTAAAAACGTGGTAATTCGGGGTGGTTATTTAACCCACTAAACGAATTTTCCTAAAGTCGAGATCAAGCTAAATCGATTTCTAGTACCAGAAAACGGTAGGTTAACGACTTTCATCAAAATCCTTAGAGCCGTTTTTAAAATAAAATTTACATACATACAAGAATTGCTCCTTTAAGGTGAACGTCAAGTAATTTTGCTTCCTGTACTTTGAATGGAAAAATTTATGTACACATTTCCTTCCCAATTAATGCGTTCCCAAGGATGAAAATTTGAACATCGATTAAAATAGCTTCATTTTATAACTTGGAATACTTGATATTTTCTAAAACACAATAATAATTATACAATCCAACATTTGTTTGTCTACTGGCGTCATCAAAGTACAGGTCATGCCATCCTTTTTCTGGTTTCAACACCACCAAAGGAAAAGTTATTGATTTTTATATAATTATGTTTTAGAAAATATTAAGTATTCCAAGTTATAATATGAAGTTATTTTAATCGATGTTAAAATTTTTATCCTTGGGAACACATTAATTGTGAAGGAAATGTGTACAATAGTTTTTCCATTAGAAGTATAGGAAGCAAAATTACTTGACGTCCACCTTAATAATATGGGATAAGGGCGATGGAATGGATCCCAATTTTATGTCCTGACCTTTGACCCCATTTTGTCCATTTTCAATAGGGTTCGTCCCCAGGTGGTCCCCTACCACATACTAAAATTTCATCGAAATCGAACCATTTTTATGCACGTTATGACGCATAAGGGAAATAGAATGCATCCCAATCTTATGTCCTGACCTTTGACTGCACTTCACCCATTTTGAATAGGGTTCGTCCCCAGGCGGTCGCCTACCACATAGTAAAATTTCATTGAAATCGAACCATATTTACGCAAGTTATGACGCATAAGGGCAATGGAATAGATCCTGCTCCTACGTCGTGATATTTGACCCCGTTTGTCCCATTTTTAATAGGGTTCGTCCCCAGAAGGTCCCCACCATATACTAAAATTTCATCGAAATCGAACCATTTTTACGCCAGTTATCGTGGGGACAGACGGATGGATGAACGGCTGGAAAAAGCTGAAGCATATATGCTTCTTCAACCTACGGTTGGAAAGCGTAAAAAAAGTTTCATGAAGTATATTGATAAAAAAAAAAAAATGCAAGATGTGGCACATTAGACACTTGAAAGCAGTAAAGCAAACTTTAAGTGGCACCCTAGTCAGAAAAGGTTTGCCATCCCTGAACTAGATGCTGCTTGTGTTGTGAGTGCACACACCTCCTAACCATGAAAAACAAAAAACATTTTTTTTTAAAACAATCCAGGTGTGCAAATCCTGTCAGCAGTGAAGTAATAAATACCTTTAGAACTAGGCTGGCCTTATGGCAATGTGAGCAGTGCCGCCACACTGGGCACCAAGCTGAACTTTTTTTTTTTTTTTTGTAAAATGGTAGAGCCTACATAATGTGATCAAAAAGTTCCGAGACTAGGTACATAGCGCGCCAACAGATGGCAATACATGGATGCACAAGCAGTGGTCGAGGGCAGTGACCTGCATGAGTCACTGGGCAAAGTGGCATCATTCTGTGAATATCGGGAGCTGTGCTACACGATATTTGGTTACCACATGCAGAACACGGATGCGATTTCAGTATGGACTGCAAACTAGAGCAGCGAGAGAAAATCAAATTCTGCGTCACACTCGTCAAATCGGGAATGGAAAAGCATGAAATGTTGCAGCAGCTTATGTCAATGAAGCAATGAGTCATGCGAGGTGTTTTGAGTGGCACTCACACTTCAAGAGCAGCAGAACGGCACTGGAAGATGACGAGAGCTCAGGGCAACTGTCCACGAGCAAAACCCCCAATAATGTGGACCAAATTAGGGAACTGGAGCATGAGGATCATCAGAGAACCATTCAAGACATTGTTATCATTGTCAATGTGTCATACGGAACAGTGCAAGAAATTCTGACGTCGGTTTTGAACATGCACCGCATTGTTGCAAAGTTTGTGCCAAAGATTCTGAACCCCAAACAGAAGGCCCTCTGTGTCGAACTCTATCAAGATTTTCATGAGCAGGTGGTGAATGAACCAATGTTACTGTCGCAGGTCATCACTGGAGATGAGACTTGGGTCACGGTTACGACCCGGAGACCAATCAACAGTCGTCACAGTGGAACAGCCTGGCATCTCCATGACCGAAGAAGGCTCGACAGGTCCAGAGTGCAACCAAAAGCATGCTTATCGTGTTCTCCAACATTTGTGGGGTTGTGCACAGTGAATTTGTCGCCCAAGGCCAGACCATCACTGCCCTTTTTTACTGCAATGTCTTAGGGAGGACATTCGCTGCAAACGACCTGAAATGTGGCGCAGGGGCAATTTCCTGCTCCATCACGACAATGCAGCAGCTCACAGAGCATTAGCAATATGCCAGTTTTGCAGCTGCAACAGCATGACCGCCCTTCCTCACCCACCGGATTTGGCCCACTGTGACTTCTTTCTCTTCCCGAAGATGAAGCTCAAGGGTCGCCGTTTTGAAACCGTGGACGAGATCCAGCACAAATCGCAGACAGTGCTTGAGATGATTCGCGAACAGGACTTTCAGGGAGCGTTCCAACAGTGGCAAAAACGCTGGCAGCAGTATATCACTGCCCAAGGAGACTACTTTGAGGGAGATCATAGCCAGACTTAAGTAACGTAAGTACTTTGTTGTAAATCAACCCAGTTTTGGAACTTTTTGATCGGACCTTGTATATATAAAAAAATATACTATATATCCTGTGAGTATTTTAATTTGCAATGATGAATGGAGATGATGATGTCCTGCTGTCTCTAAACAATCCAAATCATCACAATAGAGTGTTGTTATAGTTAAGCACAAAAAGGACCATTGCTTTCAGCATTGACCTTGGGATCAATGTGTGATGCTATTTATTTATGTTGTATATCTTTATATCTTCCATATTGCGGCTGAAAAACCATACAGCCTCCCCCCCCACACACACACACACATACACAAACCAACCGTTCCTGGGGGGCATCAAAAAATATTATTGCAGCAGGTGCCATGGACATTAAAGCTCACCCTGCAAACAATTACAGGGGGAAAAAATTTGCATTATCACCTAGTAATCATGAGAAAATATTAAAAGCAAAAATATATAAGTTTGATAGACTCTCAAAACATACCTCCAGGAAGACCAGGGACAGGCTCTAAATTTTTGCCTTCAGCTTCTTTTGTTGATGGAGTGGAAATTTTGGCTTGAGATCTTCCCCACTTGATCGTCAAACGTCGGCCACCCAAAATCAATTTATTAAAAGATTTTTCTGCCGCTAATTCTGCAGATGTCCTATTAGTAAACTGAATGAAGGCACACTGCTGCTTACTGAGAAGAGTAATGGAGCGTATTTCACCATACTGATAAAAATGGTCCCTGGAAGAAGAAATACTTATTAATAAACACAAGTTGTACTTTACTGTAAAACACTAGTATAAGTTCAAAAAGTAAAAAGCCTCATTTATATTTTTGCTGTACTACACTCCAAGTAATTGATATTTTGGAACAGTCCATTTAAAGTGCTTAACCAACAAATAAGATGCACATAATTCCATAAAACGAGGAATGCTCCCTAAACTATGAAGGAAAGAAACCTCAATGCAATTGATTTTGAACATTTTTATATATAAATAATTATGACACTAAATACACTGGACAAAAAATTACGGAATGCTGATTGAAACATGTACATAAGTATAAAGTTGATAAATGCAACGAGTTGTATAAAAATGGAGAGTGAAACTGCTGGATTATGATTGTGAATGTCTGAGGTGTGTGTTTAAAGCATCTGTAATATTCTGTATTTCCTTTTACAGGTACAACTAAGAGTCGTAAAGGTGGCATTACTGAGTGGCAAAAGCAAGCCATTGTTTCTGGCCAAAAACATGGTCATCCCTTGCGAGAAGTGGCAAAGTTTGTTGGACTGTTTGAGTCAACAGTTAGTAGTGTCTATTTCCAGTGCAAGAAGTATAAAAGATATCACTCTAGGCAGAGCAAACTAGGGTAGAAGCTCTATGATGACAAACCAAGATCGCAGGCATTTGGGACAATTAGCAACTGCTGCATGTTTCCAGACTCTTCAATGGTACAATGCTGGATCCAGTAAATCAGTCTCAGAACCTAATGCTATGGGGAGAACTGCATAGCTTGGGCATTTTCAGTCATGTTGACTGGATACATCCGAAGTTGACAAGTGTCCAGATGAAAATCGCCTTGCATGGGCAAAACGGCATCATCACTGGACTATTGAACAGTGGCAACAAATAATATGGTCCAATGAATCCAGATTCTGCTTCTATTCCAAGTATGGCAGCTCCAGATTCATGCAGAAGGCTGAAGAAGCATTTAACCCAGAATGTGTCCAAAGAGCTGTGCACAAAGAAGGTGGAGATGTCATGTTTGGGGGCTGTATTTCTCCTACTGGAGTTGGACCATTCATTGAGGTGTCCAATTGCATGTAATCTATGGATTATGTGCCACTTTTAAATACTGCATTATTGCCATGTGCCCAGTTTTTGGAACAAGAAGGACACACAGTGGATCCTGTGTTTCAAGATGATAAACTCTCGGGTCCATCGAGTTAGAATTGTGTGAATTGGTTTTAAGAACATGAGAGAGATGTTCCGCATCTCAACTGGTCTGCAAATTCACCTGATGTAAATGTGATTGAAAAAATCTGGGACATGTTAGAATGGGCTGTGAAGACGAAAAAACAACAACCTGCAAGTTTGAGGGATCTTTTGAGCACGGAGTGAAATACACTTGATATGCATGTGATACTGTGTCATACTGATAGCATGCCAAACAAAATTAAAGCAGGAGGTGATATAACTCCATATTAAGGAATAAAGTTTAGTTACATTCCATGATTTTTTGTCCAGTGTGTTTTCTTTCATTCCCAAAGTAAAAAAACCATAACATACCTAAGAAACCCAAAAAGTTAGTTAAAAATTAAAAATCTGAAATAAATTGCAATTGATGTACTTTTGAGTCACAGTTAAAAAATTTCCTGTATCTACAATAACAGATTTTCAAAACTTGTACAACAGGACGTAGTATCTGACATTGGTTTAATGATTGACAAAAGATAAATTAGATATGTCTACCAATTTCACATTAGCTGTATGTGAAGGGCATTAAATGACTTTAAAGGTACTGAGAAGTACTTAATTATTTTACATAGGATATGTTGTTGGTTTTTTTTCTGAAATAATGCAAAAAGCCATGAAAATGAAATTTCAAACTTAAATATTCCTATAAATTATTCACATATACATGAATAATTTAATAATAATGTAGCTCTGAATCTGTACACCTAATGGTTTAGTCTTCTGGTATTTAGCTAACATTTGATGACACAAAAAATATTAAGTCCAGATCTATTTCTATAAGGTTTACAACATATCATTATCACACACACACACACACACACACACACACACACACACACACACACACACACACACACACACACACACACACACACATACACACCAGCTTGATAACGATACTAAAGTATATATCGAAATGCACTGCTGATTCCGAAGATCATACAGAGCTGAGGGGATTGAGGTAGTATTAAGGTTCAATGTTTTTAATGTAGTATTTTATCCTTTCTTGATGTTTCCTTCAGATTGTAATTGTATAAATATAACAAAAATCAATGAACATCTGAAAATTTGTATACTACGAGGGTCATTCAGAAAGTAAAGTATGTTGGGTTGTAAAAACTATATACTTTTAAATCTTTCAAATATTTTATTTACAATTTTTAACTCATACCTTAGCCTATTTTTCTTCATTGTCGCCCAGGACGTTGAGGCACTTGTCATATCTTGGGATAAGTTTAAGTATCCCCTCCTCATAGAACTCTGCTGCCTGTCCTTTCAGCCAGTCCATAACAGCTCCCTTTAGTGCATCATCATCAAAACATTGTCCACCAAGGAACTGCTCTAAATTGGGGAACAAGTGGCTGTCCGATGGTGCAAAGTCCGGGCGGGCATTAATTGCGTTCGTTTATGATGAGAGAATGGCACCTTGACTATTCTTCGTCACGAGCGTTTGCTTTTCCGTTTTTAAACATTCTTCCCCACTTTCTGACACTGAATTCATACACAACACCTTCTTCATACACTCGAACAAGTCTCTGACGAATGTCAAAAGGCCTGGTGTTTTCAGGAGTCAGAAACTGGAGAACTGATCAAACTTCGAATTCAGCGGGATTTTCAATGTGTGTATTAATTTCGAAAGATTGTAACTCTAACCACAAATGAATAATACACACCCGACAATGGTGCCAAGAGACAGCCAACAATGCACTGGACGTGGATGACCTTGATTGAGGGCCTGCCAGGAACCAGCGCAGACGCAGTGCGCAAACGTTCTTTACTTTCTGCATGACCTACGTAAATAGTAATAAATATTTTTTTTAGTGAAAAGTTATCAACAATAGGACTAATAGTTTCTTGAACTAAAAAATGGTTCCAGTAACCTCTTGTTTTTAGTATGTTTACTGCAGGATACAGATAACCACATTTCTTTAGTACATACATCGAAGTGAAACTAAACTACTCACATGTAAAGAACGTGCATAGAGATTTGAGATAATGAGAACTGTATTGAGAAATACACCTCATGATATGGATCGTTACCCCAATAAAACAGAATAGTTTTTTATCATAATGTGTACTTACAGTCATCTACTCATAAACTCAATGGACACTGACATTTATTCACAGAAGACATCTGTGACTGACTGGAAATAATGCAAATAGAGGAAATATTAATACAATATAAGGAGTGTGCTGTATGCTAATGACACTGCCCTGTTGGCAGAGAGCAAAAGTGAGTTGCAGAGTATGTTGTCCCAGATGTACGAAGTTGGCATGAAATTCAAACTGAGTATAAATAAGGGAAAAACCAAAGTTATGGTCTTTGAAAGAGGAACTGGTAGCACTGAATGTAATGTAAGTATAAATGGCAGAGTGATTGACCAGGTGAGTGAGTTTGTGTATTTAGGAAGCATGTTTGACAGAGAGAACAAATTGGATGGTGAAATTAGTAGGCGAGTGAATTCATTGAAAGTCATAGCTGCTCTGGGAGGTTTTCACAGGAATGATGGGTTCTCTAGAGTCTCGCATGGCTGTGTATCAAAATGTAATTGTTCCTACTCTGATGTATGGTAGTGAAACCTAAGTACTACAGACGAAGCATAGAAGTCGTTTGTGTGCTGGAGAAATGCGTTACTTACGGTGCTTTGTGGCAAGACATGGTCTGATTGTGTGAGTAATGAAGATGTGTTGCAGTTGTGTGATGTGAAGCAAAATGTTGTTACCAAGGTGGAGACTAATATGCTTTGGTGGTTTGGCCATGTTGAAAGAATGAGTGATGAGATGCTCACTAAGAAAATCTTTTTAGCCCAAGTAGCTGGTAGGAAAGGCAGAGGAAGCCCAAGGAAGACACGGGTGGATCAGATTCAGGAGTGTCTGCATGAGAAAAAGATTATGAGTATGAAGTATAAAAGATCCTGTGTACGGTGTGTAATGGATATCAGTGAAGCCCCAATTGTATGTCGAAATTGCTGTAAATGGAGAAGTTTGATACGACAACACTAAGTGAAAATATCTGGTGGTTTGTATTTCATTTTTGGAGCTAACTTCTGAATCTCGGAGAACAGCTTGGTGATATGAACGTATAAGAAGTGTGTAACACCACTGCATGCACTACAATCAGAACTCGCACAGTAAGAAAAAGATGGGCGGAAGGTGTTATCACCTGCAGGAAGGAAACCTTCATGAAAGTAAAAATGGTAGACAAAAAATTGTTCCCACTGTACTGAAACTAATTTCTGCAAATCGGATGAGAATTCTGTTGCAGCTGATGGCATGAAGTCAAACAGTAATGGTAGCTACCTATTTTGTTGCTCACTACTGCTACCAGAAAAGTTTATTTTGCTTGAATGGGGCCCTTAAACCCCTCATATTATTTTTTTGACTCATAAGGGACCTAAATTTCAAATCTTTGCATTGAGTTTACTATTGATCAGAACAGAGATACACTGTTAACATATTATTAGGGCTGTCGGGTTTGATCGATTAATCGATCAATTTTTTTTTTGTCGCCGATTATTTTCTTCTTCCGATTAATTGGTTACTTAAAAAATTAGTACAAAAATAAAATTCTTTAGGAACTTCCAAAAAACTGCATATAGTTTTGAATTTGTTGAATACAACATTTGTGCTTGTGTCTTCACTTCTTGGAAAATAGCCTTTTCATGGCGATGGGAGTTTAAATCTAGCAGTCATCACTATCAGCAGGGATTCCATCGTTCATTGTGTGTCAGTATGCTAGTCTTCAAAGTCCAACGTCAATTCCGAACTTCCATTGCTGTGCGCTACGCTCGTTTCTGATATGGTGGTCTGTCTGTGCTTCCCCTCCCTGCTATCCACTTGTTGACTGTAGCAGTGTAGCTATTCAGGGAAAATGCAGCCCCGTCAGCCATTACGTGGTGCCACACCTCTTGTACTCCTGTCTCAGCTGAATCGTCTGGGAAAAGTTAGTTGTTTCAATACGTAAGGTCGATGTAACAGACGGCAGGCATCTTCTGAGCTTGGATAGTGGTCTCCGAGGTTTTATTACATCGATGCAGATCAAAATTCGCCGCTGGTCTTTACAATGAGATTCAGCTTTCAATAGGAAAGATGGGGGATAAATACATGTGTTTCTTGGAATCAATGGGGGTATGCAATTAGTCTTAATTACCCAGGGACCAAGTTGCGTACTGTTGCCGAAGTATTGTATCCGTCAACAGGGAGAATTTCCAGTGCAAGAGCAAAGGTCTGGGGAAAATTTTTGCCCCTCTCTCTCTTCATTGAAAAAGCAAATAGTGTTTCTTTATTGGTAGCAGAGCCAACTGGGATGAGCATGGGAGTGTCTGTCAGTGAAAGAATGTTAGTTTGAACGCTGATTCATCTCTTGCTGTCACGTTTCTTTGAGCTCCAAAAATGAAGTTTCAGGGATTAAAAGGGAAATTATCCTCTTGTTTTGGATACAAATTAGAAGACAGTGGGGAAGTTATTGATCGCGGACATGTTTATTGTTTAAAATGTGAGAAAAAGTTTGAGTACAGTGGAAGTGTGACTAGCTTACGTTATCATTTACAATCGCAACATCCATTCATGGAAATTGTATCAAATACGCCACGGGATCAGCCTAGTTCAAATGCCACCACTATGAAGCAAATCGGTATAAATTCCTTCCTCAAAAAGCCTGTTTCTGCATTAAAAGAACAGGAATTAACAAATAAATTAGTGTTGTGGATTGCATCTAGTTCGAGACCTGTCAGTATTGTTGAAGATCCTGGCCTGAAAGTGTTGTTGCAAACAGCTCTGAATTCTAAGTGTTACAATTTACTTGCCAGAAGTACCATTATGAACAAAATTGTCCAAATTTACGACATTCAGAAGTCAAGAGTGTTCAATGAATTAAAGAGAGCTTCCTATGTGGGTTTAACTGGAGATTTTTGGACATCACTCACCAACGACAGCTACTTAGCAATAACAGTACACTGGATTGACAATGAGTGGTATTATTGTGATGCAACTCTTCAAGTGAAACAGGTGATTGAGAAGCATACTGCAAATCAGTGTACAATTGAATTTGAGGAACCCGTTGAAAAATGGGAACTAACGGACAAGCTTGTTGCCATCTGCACTGATAATGCCAGAAATATTGTTCTTGGCATTAACAGATCAATGCTTGACAGTGTAAGATGTTCAGCACATACTTTACAATTAAGTATAAATAAAGCTCGTAAAGTCGCATCAATAGAAAAGGTTCTAGCTAAATGCCAAAAAATGGTAGGACATTTTAAACACAGCTCACATTTAGAGGTTACACTCTTGTCTAAGCAAAAAGAACTTGGTCTTCCTGATACTAAGCTGCAACAGGACATAGTGACACGCTGGAATAGTACCTACATCATGGTGGAAAGTCTGGTGAAAACTAAAACCGCAGTAGATACCATTCTGGTAGCCAACGCATCGAATACCCCTGTTCTGACAACAGTTGAGTGGGAAGTGCTTGAGAAGCTAATCAGCGTATTGAAACCTTGCTTGGAAATCACTGAAATACTCGGAGGTCACAAGTACGTAACTGCCAGTGTTGTAATTCCTGCTTTTACACATCTCAAAAGCGCAATGAGATTGTCCGATACCGACCCAACATATATTTGCAGATTTAAAGCTATGTTGCTCGATGATCTGACGGAAAGACTCAGTCAATGGCCTTTATACGACAAGTACGAAGAAGCTACTGCCCTTGACCCTCGATTCAAGACACTTCACTGTATACCAGAAAAAAAAACGAGATCTAGTGTGGAACAGAATTTCATCCAGTAGCGCAAATCAACAGCTGCCCTTACACCAAGAACAAAGTAATGTGCAACAGAAACGAAGAAAACTATGTTTTGACAATTCGTCGATCCCAGAAACAAAGGCATACACAAATGTCAGCACGCAGATAGAATTAGAGCTTCAAGTTCATCAGAGCTTGCCTGAACTCGACGACAATTTTACAGATCCTCTTCAGTGGAGGAAAACTCATTCATTACAGTTGCCGTTGCTTGCTACTTTAGCAAAACGGTTGCTGTGCATTCCAGCAACGTCTGTGCCAAGTGAAAGAGTGTTTAGTGCCGCTGGTATTGTTGTCAACAAACTTCGTACTTCGCTTAAACCATCCAATGTTGACAAGCTCTTGTGCCTAAAATCTTGGCTAAAGCAATGACTGCAAACCAAATTCAAAGTAATTATTATTAATTTGTATTTCTGATTTTTTTGATAATGTAAAGCAATGAATACTACTAGATTAACAGGCTATGATGCATTCAACACTCTAACATTTCAGACAACGTATTTAGTATCCATATAATAATAGAATAATGCATAATATAATTTACAGTCTTATATTTTTTGTGACAGTATTTTTTTTACTCGATCAAATTACCGATTAATCGATCAATGGTAAAATATTAACCGATTAAAAATATTGATCGGTCGACAGCCCTACATATTATCTATAACATTATGTTTTGGGTGTTAACAATATATCCATGTTTTATACCTTGCACATTGTTTTTTAAATTAAATACAGTCAATTCCGCTTATAGTGAACCTCTGCGGACTCACATATTTTGTTCACTATGTCCGAGGTTCACTAAAACCTAAGCGTCTTTCCTTAACCTGAATTGAGTGGAAATGGTGAGCAAGAAAATTAAATACAGTATGTACATATATATCTAAAAAATATTTTTATGTACGTAGTGTATATTCATGAAATTAAGCAAACAAAATTAATTTTACATTACCTTAATTAACATGAAAATAGTCTGTTATGTGCCGCCTGCTTGCTACGAACAATTTTAATAAATAATTTCTCTATGTCCTTATCTAGATTCTGTGCTTTTCTTGCTACACTTAATTCTACATTTTCCATACATTCTAGAAACCTCAGCACAGTCCTGACATCCTCCAACGCCTCTTTCACTGTTGGAATATGTTCTTCATTATCGTCTTCATCATCTTCAGCCTTGTTATCTTCCGTACATTATTTTCTTTGAAGTTTTATTTTTTAAGTTCACTATAACTGAAGTTGAGGGTTCACTATAAACACAAATTTTAATGTACATTTCTGATGTTGCAAGTTGGGACCAATGATTTAGGTTCACTATAGCCAAATGTTCACTATAACAGAGTTCACTATATCCAGAGTTGTCTGTAGTTAACATGTCCCTTGATATACAACAGAGCAACTACTATGAAGGGAAGTCAGAAAGTAACTTTTCCAACATCATATATTTTGTATTTATTAGTATGAAAAAAGTATGTTATGTACATCTCTGAGATTTGGACATCCATACACTACTACTCAACGTAGTCACCTTATCTTTTGAGACACTTGTCAAGTCGGGAGATCCATGTGTTGAAACATTGTCTATAAAAGTTTGACAGTTGTCCATACAGCCATTGTTTAACATCCGACGGGAATTGTTTCCCGTGAAAGTGCTTCTTCAACTGTGGAAAGAGGTGAAAATCAGATGGAGCCAGATCAGGGCTGTAGGCTGGATGTTGCAAAATTTTCCATTCTCAGCTTTCCAACAGATTCACTGTGTAATGAGCTGTATTCAGGCAAGCATTGACATGCAACAAAAACATGGATTGGGATGACATTTCACGACTTTTTTGTCAAACAGCTCTCTTCAGTCTCTTGAGGGTAGCTTGATAAGCAGCAGCATTGATCCTTGTCCTGGAAGATGTGAAATTCACCAGAAGCACCCATGCATGTCCCATGACACAGTAGCCATAATCTTCCCACTGCTGGTGGATGTCTTGAATTTTTTGGCAACGGAAGACTCTGGATGCTTCCACACCATGGATTGGGCCTTTGACTCAGGAGTGTAGTGGAATATCCATGTCAAGGGGCAACATGCATCAAAGGAATAACATAGAACCTCACATGTGTGTACAGCTTGACTATTCAATAAGATGACATGATGAGCAGTGGTCCAAGCATGAGATCTGGGTGGTCATGAGATTTGTGAATGCCACGTGGTTTAGTGCTGTAGAAATTCATCACCACCTGGTGAAATTTATACGGAAGATGTAATCAGTCATTAAATGCAGCAAAGTGGAGTTCATAATTTCAGATACATATGGACAATAGAGAATCAATGTGTGGAAAACAGGACGTATGAAAAATACAATTCTGAATAAAAGTCAAATCATAATGAGTGCACTGCAACATGACCTGCATCTGCCACATGGAACTGTTGCCAAGTTCTGCTATGATTTCTTAAGGTGTGAGCATAGTGGGAGCCACAGGTACAGTTGATGGATCACAAAGTATATGGGTCATCATTCCTGCAACAATATGCCATCAGTGGGCAGCCAATGCTTGAACACACTGTTACTAGATATGAACTCATCACACCATATGACAAAGATTACACATGCAAACATGGAGTGGAAACACCTAGAGCTGAAGTGATCAAGGAAGTTTAAGGTTATGCAATCTGCAGGTAAATTGGTGCTCATTATACCCTGGGGCCACAATTGCTGGTGAATTCCATGCAACAGGGAACAACCATCAATGTGGCTGCATATTGTTACACAGTGGAAAGCCTCAGTGCAACCATTAAATATAAGCATCCAGGATTGCTGACAAAATGTGTGCTACAAAATAATACCCAGCCACACACTGTCAACAAGACTTTGCATTTCTCTCAATGCTTTTGGTGGGGCATCTCTGACCCTTGTATAGCCTTGACCTCGCATCCAGTGACTACCCATCTTTTCTGTTCTGAAACATCATTTGGGCAGACACTAATTTCTTAATGACAAAGCAAAATTCAATGGCTTTATACATAGGACATGGGCTATAACCAGGGTATTGAAAAGCTTGTCCAAAAACATGATAAATGATCGTACTGACAAGCAAAGGGTATGTATACTCTTGTGTCTTTAATGTTTCTGTTTGTACGGCAAATAAAAATCCTAGCTTTATGATTCATAAATTGCTTTTGGGTTGACCCTTATGTATTATTCCAAGTATTTAATTGTTTATTTAGTTTTCCAGTAAATGATTTGATTCATAACACAATACAAAAAATAAAAGAAAGAAAACAAACAGCAACTTACTTTAAGTCCTTTTCAGTCAATCGCTCTCCAAGATTGCCAACATATAAGGTAGATATAGACTTATCCTCTGGAGGGTCTAATTTTGGCATAGCAGCTGCTCTTCTGAGAAGCTTTTCAGCAACAGGATCATTTGCCCCATAATAGCGATCTTTAATATTCTGATCTGCTAAGGGATCATCAGGATCTGTTGGTTTCTCATGTCTGAAAAGAACAAAATCGTAATGGTTCATGATCAGCAAAATTTAGAATATGTTACTTTATTACCAAAATGTTAGTCAAAACATGTTACTCATACAAATGCAATGATGTCTAGCAAAATCACAAAAAAATTTGAAATTTAAGTCTATGAAATGACTTCACAACTGACCAGAACAGAACAAATGCATGATTATTATTTTTGAAATAGCACACAAGACAAAAATATTATAATGATCCTTGGTAGCCATGAGGTTAGGCAGTCTAACTACTTTCATACCCATAAACTAAGCTCACAAAATCCAGCATATGACAAATGTTAGCTCAAAGGTTCATATTATCCCCCTCCCATGAAGCCATTACTTCTAGAAAGTAATGGGTCACCCCCCTAAACCTCATATTCTCATAGGTCTAAAAAAAAAAAAAAAAAAAAAAGATGTATATGCACCTTTTTGCAGGATGCATCATATTAATTTCTCTTTTTTTCCCCCTCTGATTTATAACTTTATAATAAAGTTGTGTTCCATGGCAATGAATTTGATTAACTCTTCCACAAACAAACAAATACATTACTTTCCAACCTGAACTCAAATAACCTAGCTGAAAACGAATTCGGTTCAGTCAATACATCTAAGTCTAGGATGAATGAGGCAATCTATTTCTATGACAATTTTTCCACAAATAATCTCCAATTATTCACAAAAAAATAAAAATTAAAACTGCTGCTTCAAGCTGATGATGCAAATGGTATTTATTTAAAAATACAGCTCAGTAGTTCAAACTGACAGATTTTTTTACAGTAACAATAATCTCAAATTGTTTGCATAAAATAAATATAAAAAATGTTGCGTCAAATGTCATCTGTTTAAAGAGACAGTCCTATAACTCACAGGGCTTGAAAAAACACCTGAAAATTTACATGCTCATCTAGGCAAGTGCAGAAATTATTTATCTGCCCAGGTAGTAAAAGCTGGATGCCCAGAAATTTTATCTTTTAATATAACAAATCAGAACCCTCATTTTTCTTTTTTACTTAAAAAATATGAACTTTTTTACATGTTCTGCATTTCCGTTTTAAGGGTCTGTATTCAAAATGTTCAATGCACAGAAGTGTGTATCTAGTTTTAAGATGATGATGCTGAAATTGGTATGAAATAGTATTTTGATGAAATTGGTATTTGAAAAATTTAGTAATTCTGTCATCTTCCTTTCGTTCAAGTTTTCTCCCTTTGTTCAGACACACGCGTCCCGTTGCTGACTGAAATCACATTTGGAGAACTACATATGGTCCCAATTTCTGTGCCTAGAGCATAATATAATTAAAGAAGTGATATTCTTCTGTTCTTGGCACTGCATAACAGTAATAAAACTTCTGGTAATTACCAGTTATTCCAAATTTTTTTTAATTTATTTGACCAGACTGGGCACTAGATTTTTTATTTACCTGCCAAGTCCAATCATTTGCATGCCCCAGGCATCTCAGGCATGGTATTTTTCAAGCCCTGTTTCACAATGACTTTTTTTTTTTTTATGAAGAAATGTTTTGTTACATCTAAATAGAAGAAATACAACATACAAAAACACCTAATTTTTATTATTGTGAAATGAAACAATGAAAGGATTCAAACAAAGAATCAATACATGTGTGTGTGTGTGTGTGTGTGTCATACATGAGACTGACAAAAAAGAAAAAAAAAGCTGAACTTTTTAACTGGCTGAAAAATCAGAACCTGCAGTGAAACGTGTGGATATAACATAGCACGAGCAAGACAGAATTGATCATCTTAATTTATTTATGTAAATATTAATTAAACTGGAGCACATCACTCTATTCAAAACATAAAATTACTGACATATAACAACACAGGGTAGAGGGAACATCCCAGGGGGAGCAATCACGATTATGGGCGAAATTTTCGCTCTGTCTGACTTTCGTTTTTGAAAATTTTCCTGCATTTCCAAGCTGAAATATAAATATTTATTGAATAAAATGACATTTAACAACAATACTGGGAGAAGGAACATCGTGAGAAAACAAAATTATGATTATAGGAAAAAAATTCACTGTTTAACTTCCGTTTTTGAAAGTTTTGAAAGATGAAATATCGTCCCCTGACGGAAAACGACCCCCTCCTTCAACTAATCATCCCCCAAAAATTTCTCTTCAGTTTTGCAGCGATCTTCAGCATGACCCAAATGATGATGAAAAATCATAATTGCATGAATCCGTGGAAGAATCTCATGTATGGTGTGTGCACTATGGAAGCAGACTTTTATAATATATAATTATTTATGTATCTAATAACTCACTGAATGATTGATTATTTCCTGGGGCTTTGTGGCGCAATTGCCATTATGGCTTAAATTTACCAAATCCATAATATGGGGGAAAATATAAAATAAAGTATGTATTACATCATTGTAAAACTCACATGTACAATACAGAAGACACATACAGTACCTGCCAACATTGGCAAGAAGCTTGTCAGTAGTAACTAGTATTATTGTATGGCACTCATAGACACTTTCTTACAAAACGATCCGTCCCTTTGTGAAAAAGAAATGCACATGACAACAAAATGGCACAACGAACAAGGACACTAATGAAACAAACTTAACACGTGTGAAACACGAAGTTTATTCCCCTAGTGAGGGCATGATAGGTAACATTGCAAGATTGAAATTCGAAACTTCCACCAGTAAAAAAACAGTCAGATGCTTTCAGAATTCCACAACACTTGACAGACAAGAAATCCGAAATTTGTAGAAAATACATCAATTTTTATCAATTTTCCAAATTGTCACTTCTGTTTTTCTGTTTTTAGGAATTTCCATCTCCCTTATCAAGCTTAAATGCAAAAACTTATGGTACTGGGAATATTTAACAACGCAGAAGAGTGGGAAATTCGCCACGCTGGAGGGGAGGGATGGGTAGCGATCAAGGGAGAAATCTTTCCTCCATCCGACTTCCGGTTTTGGAAATTTTCACTCTATTTTCTAGCTAAAATAAAAATATTTATACAGCAGAATGTTCAGAATGTTATTTAACAATAATACTGGACAGAGGCAACATCACAAGAAAAAGAAATTACAATTACTAAAAAATCTTAACTCTGTCGACTTCCGTTTTAGAAAGTTTCGTAGATGGAATTTCGTCCTCCAACGAACACACACCCCCCACCCCATTTCTGTTCACTTGTGCATCGATCTTGTAAATGACCAAAATAATAACAAAAATGGCGGAATTCCTCGAATTTGCGGAATAATCTTATGCCTGAAGATTACGGCGAAATTTTTGCGCCGTCTAACTTCCATTTTTGCAAATTACTGCCTACAGTTTCAAACTGAAATGTAAACATTTATGCAATAAAATGACATTTAACAACAGTACTGGATACAAAGGCAACATCAGGAGAAAAAAATTACAATTACAGCAAAACTTTTTATACTCCATTTAACTACAATTTTCTAAAGTTTTGAAACACGAAATACCGTCTCCAAACGGAAAACAACCTGAATTATCTTCAGTTTTGCCTCAATCTTGAGAAGGATTTAAATGACGAAATGAAAAAAAAAAAATAAAAAAACCCACCCAGAATTCCACTTAAGAATCTCATTTATATCATAAAATAATAGCAAAATAAAAAAAAATTTAAACAAAATGAAAATTTGTAGAATCTGTAGTTTTGACAGTGAGTTTCGTAATCAGACAACAAAATCCGTAGAAACTACGGACATTCCATAGTAGTTGGCAGGTATGAAGACATGGCAAATCACAAAAGAAGAAAAAACAAGTCAGAAGCAACAGCTAGAAAATGATGACAAAATTTAAGATCATTCAAATGCAATTACTTGAAAAACAATGGAAGCAAAAATTTCAGAGAAAACTCACCAGATATGAACAAGGCAGAAAGGAGCCCAATTAAGACCATGAATAAATCACTAACAAAAAAAAAAAAAAAAAAAAAGATAAAAAACAGGACAAAAAAAACAGCATTGAAAAGAGCACTCCTAAGGAAATGAAAGCATTTATAAAGATATTTTTTGTATAAAGTCCTAGACAGACTTAACAAGACTCAGTGTTATCAACTGATAAAGAGGATCAAAAAATAACAAACAAACATAATAAGATGTATGATCAATTATTTGCAGCATGAAGTATGTAGAGTAAAATCCCAATTATCTGATCTAATGAGAACCAAGAGGATCTTGGATAACAAAAAAATGTGTTAGATAATATGAAAGGTAAATAAAAATATTTTAAAAAGTTACATAATAACAAAATTTATGATTTTTCATCTTTTTATTCATTACAGACACAATATGAAAGATATTACACTGAAATAAGAGAAA
Source organism: Macrothele yani (assembly GCA_039090855.1). Taxonomy (NCBI): domain Eukaryota; kingdom Metazoa; phylum Arthropoda; class Arachnida; order Araneae; family Macrothelidae; genus Macrothele; species Macrothele yani. Next base: position 152,467,681 of record CM077027.1, on the reverse strand, counting down.
AAATGTTGATATACAGAATAAATAAAAATACATAAACAAAAAATATAAATGTTTGAGTAACAAAAACTGGTAACAAAATTGTTTTATACCCTTCCCTTTCTTTGCGGCAATATCCCGCTAACGCAGGAAGAATAGCATGTTCGTTCAATTATATTCTGAGATAATGTATTCAAGCAGTAAAATGACTTTATTTTATTGTGACTTCTCATTTTTAACTGCATGAAAACCTTTGGAATAAAATGAGAGAGAGAGACAATGCAGAATGATAGATGTTTGATAATTGGGATTCTCTTGTAATAGTAACGAAGGCAATATCCAATATGGATACAAGAGATTAAAAATTATTTTCAGTGATTCATCTACAAGCTGGATTGCCATACAACAATAGCTGGCTAAAGACCGTACAGCTTCTTTCTTACATGCTAACTTCACTTCAGGTATTTACAAAGGTTAGCATCAAACTCTTGAAAATACAGCAGCAAGCAAGTGACACATAATGGGAAACAAAACTCGCCAAAATGCCAGCACAATCCTTTTTATCCTAACACAGAAAGAAATTTGACAAAACTGGAGCAAGAATTGGCCTCAATCTATGTCTACAGCACATGCTAATCAACATAATCACTGGTGATTCCCATGTTACAGTGACAGAAGAATTTGTAGAATACTCAGTGTGGTGTACACCACAGCACAACACTTAAGCTTTAACTGGATGTAATGCAAGTGCTCAACATACATTTTCACAGTAAACATAGTCACCTCTGATGGAACCTGTAGTTCCCAAAGTCAATCGAAGCACAAGCAAATACAGATCTCAAAACATCACCACATTTTAAAGCATCCGTGATGATAGGATGGCAACTGGGCTGGATGGAGTTATATTCACCAAAGAATTGTTAATACTCAAACAGGCTAAGCTGAGAGAGGCAGAGCTTTATGCTGCACACAAAAAGAGAGAAAGAAATCAGTAATGTCCTGTACAGACAAACACATTTTGCCTATCCTGAGTTGTTCTATTAAAATATAAATTTCAGACACCTTGATATCTATCAAAGCCTGCCATCAATGCTTCACAAGACCAACTGGAAAACAGAGAACAAAAAGAAAAGTCATAGCCAGACCCTCAAATTAAACGTTCAGAAATTCTGTTTCTTTATTGGGTGGTAAAGCTAGGAAAACATTCCACCCCAAGAGCACTTCGATTACCTATCTCTGAGTACAGTCAAAGTAACTTCGGACTGTACAGTCAGCCAGAGGCTCATACCCCCTAGTCATACCAACAAATTAATCCCACCATATTATATACTATGGCACACATGTACATTCTAAATATTTACACTCGAGGGTGATTATCAAATATTGTACAGGTAGGACTCAGTTTACGCAGCTTCAATTTACACCCACTTTACTTTTGTGCCTCTCACAGATCACAACTGGAGGCGACGATGAGTCACGGCTCTGACAGACTTCCTAGACACACATGACGGTCCCAACATTGTAATAAAACTACAATACTAAATGATCAAACTACGGCTTAAAAATTTAAATAATTAGAAAAAAAGAACATAAAATGCCACAAGAAAAAGCAAACTACATTAACCACGAACTAAGAACTGCAAGGAATTTCGGAGGCTATTCAAGTATCTCAAAATGTCAAGCCGAGACTAATAGAAGTCATATGACATCTTAAAAGGGATTTTCAACATTTCAGCAGCATGGAGTGAAGTGTCAAAATCATGTATGAATGATGTCTGGCATGAGCTTTGGCCTAACTGCATTCCAGATTTGCATGAGCACGACACTACCCTTCTGTCAATAACAGAGAATGCAACAGAGATAGTAAAGAAAACAGGACAAGAAGATGCAGAAATTGGTGACATAAATGGGCTCCTTGAGTCATGGTGAAGAGCTTTCAATGGAGCATTTAGAAGAGCTAACTGAGCAACTGTCCAAAGAAGACACAGAGGAAAGTGAAGCTGACTCTGCAATGCCAGTCAGGACACTAAAAGTGAAAGCAAAGCAAGAGGCTATTGCTCTTATTAATAAGGGATGTGAGATCTTCTGTAGCAATGACCCCAACTGAGAGCGGAGCTCAACCATTAAGAGAGGAATTGACACAATTCTACAGCCATACTATAACTTATTATCAGAAAGGAAAAAAAGCAAAACAGGCATCTATGCATTCTATCTTTTTTCCGCAGAGATATGGGTTATTTGAGGTGTTAGAAAGTTATGACAACTGTATTTCCTAAAAGAAACTTCTCACTACCATTTTTCAAAATCATACAAAATACAGCAAATAAAGGCTTTGATCTACACATTTCAAATACACTACCATGAGAAAACATAACTTTGTGAACAAACGGAGCTTCAATGGTAATGTTTAGCTTAACAAAGTGAAACAAAAAAGCTACACAAAATCATACATACATACATACATGTCACTAAGCTGTTCTTTGTTATTCAGAGGTTAGCTCCTCACAGAAAGAACTTACTGTTGCTGTATCAAACATCTCCATTTACAGCGATCTCAGCACACAGCTGGGGCTTCATTAACATCCATCACACACTACACACAAGACCTTTTGTACTTCATACTCATTATCTTTTTCTCATGCAGGGATTCCTGAATCTGGTCCTCCCATGATTTCTTTGGCCTTCCTCTAACTTTTCTCTCCTGCCACTTGGGCTGAATAAATTCTCTTTGTAAGCATCTCATCACTCATTCTTTCAACATGGCCAAACTACCTAAGAATATTAATCTCCACTTTACTAACAACATTTTGCTTCACTTACACAACTGCAACGCATCTTCATTCCTCACATGATCTAAACATGTCTTGCCACAAACCCCCAGTAAGTAACGCATCTCTCCAGCACACAAACAACTCTTATGTCTCTTCTGTAGTATGCAGGTTTTACTGCCATATATCAGAGTAGGAACAATTACCCTTTCATGTCATACACAACCATTCGGGACTTCCTTCAGAACCCAACATTCCTGTGAAATCCTCCTAAAGCAGCTATGACTTTCAATGAAGAGTTCACTCACCTACTAATTTCACCATCTCATTTGTTCTCTTTGTTGAACATGCTGCCCAAATATTCAAACTTGTTTACCTGGTCAATAACTGTGCCATTTAGATATATCCTTCATTCAGTACTAACAGTTCCTTGGTCAAAAACAATAACTATGGATTTTCCCTTATTTATACTCAATTTGAAATTCATACAAACTTCGTACATTTGGGACAGCATACTCTGTAGCTCACTTTTCCTCTCTGCCAACAGGACTGTGTCACCAGCATATAGCAATCTTCCAAATACTTTCCCTGGCACACTCGGCAAACTGATACCACAATAGTTCTTGCATTCAGTCTGATCACCCTTTTCCTTATAGAAGGAAACAATGATAGCATCCCTCCAATCCTGAGTGACCATTCCTAACTCCCAGCACAACTGGCAAATTACAGTTAACCAGCCAATTACGGAGTCACAACCACATTTTAGCATCTCAGCAGTTATGCCATCTATATCCGGAGCCTTACCATTCTGAAGAGATTTTAGAGTTTTACACACCTCTTCACTTTAGATCCCTCCTGTACTTCCATCCCTCACTGTGATATCATCTGCTTCTACCTCAGAATCACCTTTGCTTTCATGCTCTAATAACTCACAGAAGTATTCACCCCATATTTCACTTAACTCATTGGGCTCCCATATCATTTCTCTGATTCTATTCTTCACAACTTAGAATTTTATTTCCCTATATCTTACATAATTCCAGAAAGATTTTCTATCTTTCCAAAAAGCCAATTCATGCCTTTCCACCTTTTCCTTCCTATATTTTGCCGTACTCTGGTGAACCAGCCTGGAAGCCTAACTCTTCTTAACTGCTTTTTTAATTTCACTGTTACACCAAGCAACACCTCTGTTACCCACCACAGTAGTACCACAGACATCGTCAGTGGCAGTGACAACACAGTTCTTAAAACATGTCCGCTTCTTTTCTACATCCCTCTCACAAGACTTCAACTCATCCAGTCATTCCCTGAGTAAATTAGAGAAATGCTGATGTTCTTCATGGAGCCTTTCAACCTTTATTCTTTTCATCACAGGCCTCTTCCTATTCCTCTTTCTCCAGCCAACAATCAATTGCACTCGTGACACTAACAAGTAATGATCAGAGCCAACATCTGCTCTTCTCATCACACGAGTGTCAACAACTGTTTAGATGTTGATCATAAACATCAAAATCTATTACACCCTTTTGTCCTAGTGTACAATTTTCCCAAGTGTATGTATGGATATACTTGAGGTTGAAAAATTTATTGGATACCCACAAACCATTTTCAATGCAGAGCTCAACTAATCTTTCACCATTATCATTCACACCAGGATCATTAAACTTACCAGAACATTACCAGAAATCCCATTCAGAACACCTACTTTAGTACACAAAATCATGATGACGTAAAATGAAAACGGGATTGTTATCATCATTTAGACACTGAAGAAGAGCTAGACTGTGGGCAGTCTTAGTGAGAGATAGGTTTGCCTCCTCGGGCGCTCTGTGGTAACAATGGCGCACAGAACAGCAATAAGGGCCTCTGTGAATTTTGGAGAGGTGCCAACTAGTCGTATGTGACATTGGCAAAAAAGACCCCAACTCACTGAGCTTTTGTTCCAGAATCCTTAGGTGAATAACCAACTGGAACCGTCAGCTGTGGGCTAATCCCCCACACTGGTGTACTTTCCTGATTAAAAAGACTAAAAGAATTACTATTCCAGACTTTCGTGTGGGATATGGTGCACCTACCACACTTGAGAAAGACGGTCCACCACGGAAATGATACAGAAATGGAAAACAGAGAATGAAAAAGAGATTCTGGCTGAGTGGGGGTAAAATTGGTGTGTGGAATACTAGAGGAATAAATGGAAAGATGAATGAGGTGATTGAAGAAATTAATAAGTATAAATTGGATGTGCTGTGTGTGAGTGAAACTAAAAAGAAGGAAATTGGGATAGAAGAAGTGAATGATACAGTGAGTGGCTGGTGTAGGTGTGATTTTAAGTGAAAAGATGAAGAACAACTTGATTCCCTATAGTTGCACAAGTGAGAGAATTCTTTGGATTCGTTTAAAAGTGAAACTTCAGAGAATAGTAATTGTTGTAGTGTATGCTACTTGTGACTCGGAACCTTCTGATAGGGAGGAAGATTTTTGGAATGAGCTAAAAACTGTTTTGAGCCAGTTTGGTGCTAAAGAGAAAGTTATAATAGCAGGGGATTTCAATGCTAGAGTAGGTGTGCAGAATGCAATTTCTGATAATGTTCTGGGTAAATTTAATGATCCTTGTGTGAATGATAATGGTGAAAGATTAATCGGACTCTGCATTGAGAATGGTTTGTGTATCTAATACGTTTTTCAACCACAAGTATATCCACACATATACTTGGGAAAATCGTACTCTAGGTCAAAAGAGTGTGATAGATTTTGTTGTTTACGATCAGTGTCTGAAACACTTAGTTATTGACACCCGTGTGATGAGAGGTGCAGATGTTGGCTCTGATCATTGCCTGGTGGTGTCATGAGTGAAACTGAATGTTGGTTGGAAGAAAAGAAATAGGAAAAGGCCTAGGATGGAAAGAATAAAGATTGAAAGGCTCCTTGAAGTCCATCAGAGTTACTCTAATTTATTCAGTGAACAACTGAAGAAGCTGAAGTCATGTGAGAGGGATGTAGAAAAGAAGTGGACTTGTTTTAAGAACTGTGTTGTCACTGCCACTGAAGAGGTCTGTGGCACCAAAATAGTGGATAGCACAAAAGGTCATGTCTGGTGGAATAGTGAGATTGAACAGGCAGTAAAGAGGAAGAAGGAAACTTATTTGGGGATGTTGCAAGATAGAGTTTCTGAGGATGAATATCACTGTAAGAAGTAGAAGGCAGGGAAGCTGGTTTGCCAGAGTAAGGCAAAAGATAGGAAGGCAAAGGTAGAAAGGCATGAAATGGCTTTTTGGAAAGATAGAAAAACTTTCTGGAAGAATGTGAGACACTGGAGAAGTAGGAGAAACGAAGTTGCAAGTTATGTGAAGTATAGGATCGGGTAAATGATATGGAAGCCCAATGAGTTAAGTGAAAGGTGAGGTGAATACTTCTATGAGTTATTAGGTCAAGAAAGCAAAGGTGATTCTGAGGCAGAAGCAGATGATGTCATAGTGAGACATGGATGCACAGGAGAAATCTCGAGAGAAGAGGTGTGTAAAGCTCTAAAATCTCTTCACAATGATAAAGCTCCTGGAGTTGATGGCATAACTGCTGAGATGTTGAAATATGGTGGTGATTTTGTAATTGACTGCTTAACTGAAATCTGCTAGTTATGCTGGGAGTTAGGAATGGTACCTTGGGACTGGAGAGATGCTATCATTGTTCCCTTGTATAAGAGAAAAGGTGATCAGACTGACTGCAAAAACTATCATGGTATTAGCTTACTGAGTGTGCCAGGGAAAGTGTTTGGTAAGGTAATTATTGAAAAGGTATGAGGTCTTACATCAGAGAAAGTGTGGGATGTTCAGAGTGGTTTTGTGCCTGGTAAAGGCTGCACTAACCAAATTTGTCCATTATGCATGATGATTGAAAAGTATCTGGCTGTTGGTAAGAAAGTTTTCACTGCCTTCATAGATTTAGAGAAAGCATATGACTGAGTAAATAGGATACTTCTATGGAAGGTGTTGAATGAATATGGTGTTACTACTGGGAATCTACTTAATAGTGTGAAAGCCATGTATGCTGGCAGTAGCACTTGTGTATGAGTGAATGGTGTCATATCAAAATGGTTTATCACTGGTGCAGGAGTCAGGCAAGGTTGTGTAATGTCACCATGGCTATTTAATATATTTATGGATGCATGATTCCAAGATGGACAATACTGGTTAATGTCTTGGTAATACCCATGTGTGCTGATTGATGTATGCTGATGACACAGTGCTGTTGGCAGAGAGTAAAAGTTAGTTGCGGAGTATGTTGTCCCGGATGTACGAAGTTTGCATGAAATTCAAACTGAATATAAATAAGGGAAAAACCAAAGTTATGGTTTTTGAGAGAGAAACTGGTAGTACTGAATGTAACATAAGTCTAAATGGCACCGTGATTGACCAGGTGAGTGAGTTTGTATATTTGGGAAGCTTGTTTGACATAGAAAATGTCAAACAAGATTAGATGGCGAAATTAGGAGGTGAGTGAATCTTTCATTGAAAGTCATAGCTGCTTTAGGAGGCTTTCACACAAATGATGGATTCTCAGAAGAGTCCCAAATGGCTGTGTATGAAAATGCAATTATTCCTACTCTGATGTATGGCAGTGAAACCTGGGTACTAGAGAAGATACATAGGAGTTGTTTTGTGTGCCAGAGAAATGATGCATTACTTATGCAGGATTTGTGGCAAGACATGTTTAGATCATGTGAGGAATGAAGATGTGTTGCAGTAGTGTAATGTGAAGCCACATATTGTTAGCAAGGTGGATACTAATATTCTTAGATGGTTTGGCCAAGTTGAAAGAATGAGCGATGAGATATGCTTACTAAGAAAAAAATGTCGACCCAAGTGGCAAGAAATAAAGGCAGAGGAAGGCCAAGGAAGTCATGAGAGGATCAGATTCACGAGTGCCTGAATGAGAAATAGGTTATGAGCATGAAATATAGAAGGTCCTGTGTACGTCGTGTGATGGATGTCAGTGAAGTCCGAGTTGTGTGTCAAGATCACTGTAAATGGAGAAGTTTGATACAGCAACAGTAAGTTAATAATCAGTTAAAAATTTATCTGGTGGTTTTCAGGGATCGCATTCCTCCTAAAATTCCTAATATTTTGTGACCCTCCTTAAATTCCTAAAATTATACCTAAAATTTGCTATTCTTCCTAAAATTTTCGTAAGCTTATTTATTAAAAATACAACCGTTATTAACGCCAATAAATTTACCATTACGGTAAGGTAAAAAGACCTGTTATTGTAGAAACGCAGCCTATATGCTGTGCTGCTGAAGGAAGGGAAAATGACGCCATCGAGATGCACTTGCTTCGGGGCGGGCGCTCCACTTTTTTGCCTTCGGACAGTTTTCGAGAGTAACAAGAGATCTAAGGGGAAAGGGGAGGGGTCATTATCACCCCTGGTTTGCGCTTTGCAGACGAACTCCGTGGCACGCAGAAGATCGTACTTTATTTTTGTACATGCCTTGTGGAACCTCCTCTTTCTGCTGATGTTTTGTTATTGTAAACCGCAGGTGGGTGGAAGCAAAGAGGACACATGTGGTCTCCTTCCGTAACCTCCGGTAATGACGATGGGATGGTAGCTGAGTGTTATCGTGGCAGGCAGTAGAGCACATGATCATTGACCTTCGATCGTGCGTCGGCGACAGCGACCTTCGATGCGCTATATATCTCGGCTCCGACTCGCTTTGACTGAACTTGCATGAGATGCGTATGATAGTTTCTGGTTTTGCGTTTTTTATGGTGTTCTCTGTGCTGTGTGCAAGTTCAGTTCTCTAGAGGTGACCTGCTTTTTTTTCCCCTATCTTCTGACATCCTCGCAGCCAAATTTCGGGAAGTTGTCTGGTTTTGCAATATTGGAACGTGTTTTTGTACTTCCCTTTCATTTTTTGGTTAGTAATACAAGTGTTTAAGATGCCTAAATCCAAAACGAAATTTCAAGATGCATGGCTCGCCAAAGAATTGGACGGAGTGAATTTGAAAGAATGGTGTTCTGCAACTGAAACAATATTTTCTGCTAAGTGTATATTGTGTTCAGAAATTTTCAACATTTCTAATAGTGGCTTTTCACAAGTAAAAGCGCATCATACAGGAAAAAAACATTTGCAGAAATTTCAAAGTAAATTTCAAAATAAGTCCATCCTGAAAGCCTTTGGAGGACGGGATCTTCAGCCCAAAACAAATATTAGTGAAGTACTGAGTCATGATTTACAGTTGGCTAAAGCCGAAGCATTATGGGTCATGAAAGTTGCTAAGGACAATATGTCTTTTGTTTCATGCACTGAAACAGTTGAACTTTTCAAAGAAATGTTTCCTGATTCTGCTATTGCAGCTAAAATGCAACTTAAAGAAAAAAGTTGCTTATGTGATATCACATGGATTGTCAAAATATTTTGAAGAGGATTTGAAAAAAGACATTGCATCTAGTAGCCCAGGAAAGGTTACTATAGCATTTGATGAAACTACAAATACACAAGTGAAACGACAGTTGGATGTGTATCTCAGGTACTGGTCTTCAGAAATAAATTCAGTTTCTTGCAGATACCTAACAAGCGTTTTTCTGGGTCATGCAACAGCAGATATTTTGCTAAAAGAAATTCTTGATGTGTTATCATCCTTCAATATTTCGTTGAACAGAATTATTTGTGTGTCCATGGACAGCCCAAATGTAAATAAGTGCTTTTTATGCAAATTCAATGAAGTTGTAAAACAAGAAACAGGCCAGAAATCTTTGGAACTAGGTTTTTGCAACCTGCATGTTGTTAGTAATGCATTTAAAAATTTTTTGACAAGCTTAAATATAGATTTTGACGAATTTGCTACTGATATGCATTCCTTTTTAAAGAGTAGTGCTGCAAGACGAGAGGATTATAAATTTGTCGAGGATATAACATTGGTCACAGCCAAATTTCTTTTTGTGTCATGTCAGCAACAGATGGTTAACCGTTGGTTCTGTAGCCCAGAGGCTCTTGGATCAATGGCTAAATATTACAGAATATTTTTTAAACTTCTTGCCATCTCAAAAAATATTTGAAAAACAACTACGCAATTCGGCAAGGTATAAAAGAATTCACTGTTTCCTGAAAAATGAGCTAACTCCTTGCTATTTAGCATTAATTTCCTTTACACACCAAAATTTTGAAAAGTTTTCATTATGTTATCAGAGTGAAGAACCAAAAATACACCAGTTATATTCTGATTTAAATACTTTAATGAGGAATGTTATGGCTCAGTTTATCCAAGATGATGTTATTGCAGGGAAATTTGGAGAAGACCTAAAGAATGTAGATTTTGAAAACAAAAATTCATGGAAAAAACTAGGGGAGTTAGAAGTTGGTATGAAGACAAAAAATCTCCTCAGGAATGTTCAGGAGACCAGGCAGAAATTATTTCTCTTAGATGTAAGATCATCACTAATTGCAACCACAAAATATTTAAAGTCAAATTTGCCATTCTGCAATCAAAAGCTAAGAGACATAGAAGTTTTAAAGGTAAAAGAACCAAAGAAAGAGTCAACTCAACTTTCAGTCACTGAAGGACTTTCAGAAATAACCAGAATTTCAAGTGTTTTGCATCTTTCTGAGGAACAAATTGATAGAGTAAGAGAAGAGTGGAAACTTTTAAATTGCGATAAGCCAACTCTAGATGAACTAGTAAAATTTTCAGAGGAAGGGCATATTCCAGTGCGGATTGATCATTACTGGCGTAATATATTTAGTATTAAAGACTCTAGCGGAAAAGAAAAATACTCAAATCTTGCTAAACTCATCAAGTCAATATTAGTTTTACCTCATGGTAATGCTGATGCAGAAAGGGGATTTTTGGTTAACACTGCTCTGTTAAGGAAGGACAAGGCTAACTTAAAAGACTCAACTATAACATCATTAAGAATAGTTAAAGGGGCCATTAAACACTATGGATGTGTAAGTAAAGTTCCCATAACAAGAAATTTGTTAAATAGTGTTCGTGATTCACATAAATTTTATAAAGAGTATGTTGATAAGCTGAAGGAAGAAGAATAAAAAAAGGTAAAAGAAAGGAAGCAGAAAGAGAGGGAAAATAAGGAAAAGCAGCTAGAGAAAAAAAGAAAAGCTGAGTTTGATGACAAAATAAAAAAAAATGATGCAGAAATAAATAGGCTTAAAAAAGATAAAGAAGCCTCCCTAGCAGTAATTCAAGAGGGAACAGAAAGAATGAGAAAAGCTGTAGAAAAACAAAATACTGTTGAAATAGCAGTTGCCTCTAACTTGATCATACAAGGTTCAGCTGAAATAAAGAAAACTGAAAGTAAATTAGTTGTGGTGGAAGCAGAAAAAGATAGGCTAATCAGGAAAAGGTTAAAACAATAATATGAAAAAAGTAATTTAGTGAACAATTGTACATAGTTCTTGGTTTTCAATTACCTTTTTAGGATATTATAATTTAATGTGAAACCTGAAAACTTTACTGTGAAAATCGTGAATTGCTTCTGGTTCAACAGCATATTAATGTTCAAAGTGAAACTTGAATGTGGTAAATATACTTGAATATGATAATAACACGTGAAAAGATAAGAACTGAACATTAGAAGTAAATCATACTTAAACTTTAGACATTAGACGTTATGCAAAAAATTTGGGTGTGAACTTCGACCATATATACTAAAGGACTGCGCATTGGCAATAGCTGCATCAAAGCCGCCATGGCTCAAACATTGGGCACGTCATCATCAGACTCCAAATTTCGTGTAAAAATGCTGTTATGATTACTAATTTAGGCTGCAGAACTTCAGTGTTTTCGGTGTATTATGTGGATGCGCATCATATATAATGAAAACTCTTCAGGTAAGTTTACTTATGAGCTATATACATGCATGATCAGGTTGTTTACATTTTGTGATTTATAATGTGATGAACATTTGCGAAGAATTTGGAACATGCATTCCATTTTTTTCTTAAGTTACTATATTCTTATATCAATAGCTGCAAGTTTCTGGTTAAGTAATTGAACTTTATTGACTTAGGTATTTAATTTGTTTCTTACCCATGAAAAATCATAGAACTTTCTTTACTATATCGCTCAGAGCAACCATAAGCACAGCAGGTGTAACCCATCTTTTTGACTGTTGTCATGTGATTTTATGTCGGAGCCAGAAATTTTGATGTCATGCGCAGTCTATCAGTATATATGGTTGAAGGGTGTGAAGCAAACTCTTTACAATGTATACAAAGTTGTTATATACATCTAGTTTTTATTGAAATACACTCCTAAAATTTTCCTAAAATTTTTCTAAAAAGTCCTAAAATTCCTACCTAAAATTTTCCAGAAGTATGCTATGATCCCTGGGTTTGTATTATCTGTTAAATGTTTATTTGTCAGATGGTCTTTCTTTGAGGAGCTAAACTCTGAATATCAGAGAACAGCTTAATGATATGTATGTATGCATACTAGACTGTGAAGTTTTTAACACAAGTGTTAATTTTTATATGTTCCTTTCATAAATTCAAGCAGAATTTCTAAATGATGAATTTCTAAATAAAATTGCTTCTAACCTTGTACCAAAGTGAACTTTGTATAAGAGTTGTCCAAATCAGAAATGGTATAATGATTTATAGTGTTCTTAAAAAACAAATGTCTCAATTTGTGAAATGCTTTGAGTTCATTATGAGTATTACAAAAACTGGAGAGGGAAAAAATTTTCTCATAAGTTGCTCCTGCAGTAAATTTACTTTTCAGTGACTGTTTTGGAAAAGAACGTACATCATTCACTCACTTACCTATCACTTCTGTTCACAGACAGGCTGTCATACTTGCATGGAGCACTGGCTATTTGTTTCTTCACAAAATGCCCAGACAGATACACAGCATAATATGCACAGCCAGCAAACTGATCTCTACTGCATGAAGATGGATGAAATCAGGACCACAGCTCATCGAAACCTAACTTGGAAACAGATAAATACCCCGTTAATCATGATAGCATCCACCAAAAATCATGGGGAACTGCTGGCAGGAACATTGGATTCTAATGCCAGAGACATTGGCCTCACACAAACAGGCTTCATGGCACTGTGACCTTAAATATTTCAGCATAATTCACTGTCTGTTCCACAAGCAATGTGATGCAATGTTCTTTCAGGCTTACACCTAAGGTTCATTTCATAGGTGATTAACTGAAGTTTTCTGATTTGGTCAAATGGGTAAAGAATTTTCCTTTAATATTCTTGGCATCCACTCTATGGAACTTTGGAACACAGTACCTAGAGCAGAATTTAAGAACAAAATCATTTACTTAATCAATTGAGACATATCTTTCTGCAGGCCACTAAAATTTTCTTAGAAAATAAAAGTCATTAACATAAATTAAATTGCTAGGATTAATATCTTTAACTGTGCTATCCAAGTGCAAACACTAACAACTTTTTTTTTATTAGATCTACAAAAATCAAAACCATAATGATGCAATTTTTCTTTTGTCAAACACCATAACAGATATTTTCTTATCTCATGCAAGAAAACAGCTCAGTCTCAATTCATGACGACACAGTAAATAATCTAACAAATCGATTTCCTTACTACTGCTAAACTGTCTGAGTAAAAAATGTGCAGTTAATTTTGACAAAAACAAATCAAGTATCACTGCACAGCTGTTTAAGCATCAATGCACTGGGTAAAACTTGAGATGCCAAATACTAACACTGCAAGTCCAAAGTATTTGCATTTGAAAAAATAGAATTAAATCAAGATCCAATTCTTACAATTAATGATCAATACACTTCAGCACCAAATACTTCTAAATATGAACCAAGTTCCTCCTCTGACTTATATTGGGGTGCATCTTATTAAGCCATAGCACAAGATATATATATATATATATATATATACTGAAGAGCAAAACTGAAAACTAAGGAAAAACTTTAGAATTTAAAACGAAAGTTGCAAAATAACCTGAAGATCAAAACGTGCAACGCAGCAGTTTTGAAAATTCAGAATTCACATTCTATTAAGAAGAGACCTAAGCAAAAAAAATACATATATATTTTTGACTCATACCAAGTACAACATAGAAAAGGTTATGTATCTACCGGTGTGAGTAAAAGGAGAAAAGATAAAAAAATAAAATAAAACAACTGAATGTAGAAAGTGTCGAGAATACTGAGCCTTGGCTTTATCAAGGACCAGCAAAAACTCTGCATTTTCTTACTTCCACAAAGACCTAGTTGGAAATGCAAGGCCATAGATGCAAGTAACAAGCCCACCAAAAATTGTTTTAAAAAATATTTATATGTCATGACCTCCGCAGAGTTGTATGACCTAGCACTAGTTAACAATTTCGCTTGCATCCATAACCCTCCTGGCCCGACCCATGCTCTTCATCTGTTACTATTAAACAGAGAGAAGAAGATTAAAGAGAACTCAAGCTGTGAGAGTGACATAATAATTAGAAATAATTTTCAGCTATAACGAAATGCCAAGTTCGCCTGAGAGAGAATTTAAACCTGTAAAGCAATGCAAAAGAAATCCAAATTTTTACATTGCAATTAAAAAAAGGAAATATTAAATTTTTTTAAAAATCAGATTTTTGAAAGAAAACTTGATTCTAAAACCCCCTACTCTACAACTTCTGACAACACAAAAACGAGAATAAGTTAAAGACAATAATTAACTAAAGAAAAGCTTTGTGAAAGTTATATGACTTAAACAATTAGTTGCAATATGTACAAAGTATTTCAGCAGTGCTTTAAGTGCATAATTAAGTAGTTATTAAGAACTTAACTACTTTGAAAATACAGCGCAAAGAAAAGGAACTATGCTTAGCCATCTGCTGTGCCTAAGTTTCCTAAAAGACGCGCAAAGTTACCAAGAAAAGAAAGAGTTAAAACCCGCAAAAATGTTAACAGACAAGCCAGTGCCTAAAAGCTGAAAAGCAAAAAATCAACAGAGAAAAAAAGTACAAGAAGCACAAACTTTGAACTTATAAAACCTAAAACCCAAAGACAAGGAAGAGAGCTTACCTCTTATGCAACTAAACTTTCTCCACACAAGAGAAAAACATGGCTGACCTCTTCCCCAAGCGTCCTAACACTTCTGCCACTCCCTAGTCGCTGGGGGGCAGTGTGGGTGGGGCTGACGGCCTCCTCATACTGAAAGAAACCAACTCGCGGAGATTTTAACCAGAGAAAAAAATATATATATACTTAAGACTGTGGATCTGTATGATCAGAAAGAGCAGAATTAACTCTCCAGAATACATGAGAAATATTATAAAATACACGAGTGGTGTATTTAATAATCTTTGCATGTATTAAATCACCTTAGTGAGCTTCTATAGATTAATCAGAATTTTATTAATTTTAATGTTAGTTTTACTATTTTTAGTATAGCTATCCTAGTGATGAATAACTAGTTTTCTTTTTTATTTGTTTTTATTTTCTTTTATAAACAGATTTTTAAGCTTTTTTGTGATTTTGTCTATATTATTTAATTTTTTGTTTTAATAGGACCTTCATATCCATAGCACTAAGGTTCCTTTTAGTAGTTAATAGGCATCCTCTAGCCAACTTCCTTACGGCTTTGATTGGTCAGAATCATATTATTAACTGTGTAGAAAATTAAAGCAGATCTGCCAACCTTACTCTATTATTCAGAATAATTTTTCTTAAAGTTCTTTTGATGAAAGAAGAAGGAATTTCGTTCTCTAGAAAACTATCTAATAGTATATTAATGTGGTAATTGAAGTCCAAATTGTTGCTGCAAATTCTTGAAATTCTTAGGACCTGAGAAATTAGTACATTCTCAATTACTTTGGTTGATATGTTATTATTCCAGTGTAGATATTTAATTACTTTGAAAGGAAAATTAACTCTTTTATCAAAGAGGCTAATAGATGGGTTACCTCTGTTGAGCTTAATGCTTAAGTCTAGGAGCTCAAGTTCCTGATTACTGTGGTTGGTTTTACATAAGTTAAGAGAGCTAGGATAGATATTATCAAAATCACTCTCTATAACTTCTGAATTATTGATACACAGCAGATCATCAATATATCTAAATGTGTAAAGGTAGTTATCTGAGCAGGTGGGGTGATTTTTAATGAATTTATATTCCTTAAAGAACAGGAATAGATTAGCGATATTCGTGGAGGTTGATGTTCCCATGGGAATACTGTTCACTTGCTTATAGAGAGTATTATTATATAAGATATGGTTATTTTTTATGCAGCAATTGAGATAAGAGTTCCAAGCTCCTACATTAACAAATTGGTTAAGTTTAAATTCTGCATACAGCTCTTTAAAGGTAGTGATTATATCTGATAGAGGCAGATTAGTATATAAGTTCTCAAAATCATAACTATTAATATCTAAGGGACATACTTTGAGTATAGTAGAAATTACTTCTGCATTATTATTAATTATCCAAAAATCTCTGTACATCAAATTAGTACAGTTTCTAATGTGTTTCAAAACCTTCTTTAAGACATCTTCAAAAGCAAGATCTATTTTCTTTTTATGACTCCTTACTCCACTAGCTATGAACCTGAATTTCACAGGATCTTTATGAAACTTAACCGTTGCAAAAAGAAATGGAAATTCAGTCCCATATCTACTAGTATGTGGAATTTTAAGTTTCTTGAAGAATGCCTTAAACCGATTTTCTAACTGCTTGGTAGAATAACTTACGGGCTCGTACGTTACTCTATTATTGAGTTCCATAGTTAACAATTCAAAATAGAACTTCTTACAGATAATTGCAAAATTATTGCTAGCTTTATCCGTAGTGGTAAAAATAAATAGGTCTCGTAGTTTGGAGAGTGACCTTTTAGCTTCTCCAGAGAAAAAGAGATTTCTATCGAAACAAAAGTCCAGACCTGCCAACTCACAGGTGAAGCTATTGATTACATTATATTTCCATTCTGCGAAGGCCTCAATAGGCTGATTGTACGTTAAACTGGTTTTTACGATGTACCTATTAACATCTTGAGTGAAGCTCTCAAGAATCCTTTCTTTGGAAATTGTGAAGGAAGGTCTAAATTTAGAACCATACTCTAATAAATTCCTAAGCTTTTCATTTTCAACAAAACTCAAGTTTCCGGTGATAATATGGTTGTAATTCTTATCATAGTGAACTGTTTCTTTATGTTCATCACAAGAACATGTAGTAATTACAGGAATGTAACTCGAAGAGTTAAGTTTGTAGTTTTTAACTATTGACCCTAAGGTCTTAACATATTTAAAACTTACAATAGACTGGTGCCTGTGGATGGGAAAAAAATTGCATTATTGTAGAACAGCTTCCTTACATTGAGATGATCATAGGCTTTATTTAGAAACCTGATGGTTACAAAATTACTGGAAAATTCTTTAAGAGAAATTTTATCTTTAAGAATATGTTTAAGAATGTCTAGAACCAAAGCAAAAACATGCTTATCAACATGGTCAGCAGTTTCTTTCCAGAATTTGAAAAAACTTTTAAGGACAGAGTGCTTGAAGGACTTGAGTATTTTGTAAGTATTTTTAACAAAATTAGTGCCAGTTTTAAAGTTTTCCAGAGTTATTAGCAAGTTAGCATAATCAACTTTGCTCGATGTGCGAAATAACCTCTGTCCTCTATTACCTCTAGTGCAGCTCTTATTATTAACAAGAAAGAAGAGTTCACGTATCGAAAATTTATGCTGATTATGCTTATTGTCAGATAGAGTGGAATTAAGACCATAGGGATAAAGAGACTGATGCTGCAAAATTTCAAGGGATTCAGTTTATATTTTGGTACACTATTTTCAGGTAAGAAAGTGTTTGAAAGATATTATTGATAATCTATGGAGTTTGATATCAGAGGTGGTTTAGGATGCACTGAGTGGGTGGTTTCATGAAATACCTGGTAAGAGCCAAACTAATTCAGATTTTTATGTTATGCAACTTGACTGAAACTGTCAGTAAGAAAGAAACAAAAGAAAGGAAGTTTTTGCTGCATTTTTAGATTTGGTGCAGATACCTGACAAAGTAAATAAAGTCATCAACACAGCATTGTGAACATTACATTCAGTTAGCTGCTTTTCTAAATTACTGTACTTGTTAGTAATCTAATACATTTGAGGGTTACTCACTTTTTCACTTAGAGTTCAGAGGTTTTCACTTCATCAAATTAACATATCTAACATGTCAGCTGTTTGCCCGCTGTGGTTCAAGAATCTGATATTTCTTGTAAAGAATATTTTTTT
This sequence comes from Macrothele yani, assembly GCA_039090855.1. Taxonomy (NCBI): domain Eukaryota; kingdom Metazoa; phylum Arthropoda; class Arachnida; order Araneae; family Macrothelidae; genus Macrothele; species Macrothele yani. Next base: position 152,449,724 of record CM077027.1, on the reverse strand, counting down.
CTTATTGCCTATTGAAGTACATCGGTTCTCATAAAAAAAATTTACTTTAAGACTAGAAAACTTCCATTTCAATATGCAAAAAGATGCCAAAACAATGCATACAGCATTCACAAAAAACAACAACAACAACAAAATGAACACATCATCCTTAAAAACGTGCAGCACTTTAAGAAACTATAATACAGAACATTTAAAATCCTTGACATCTGGTTAAAATTCTATTTAGCTACATATTTACAAGAAGAAAAAAAGAGCCTTTCATTAACTCTGAACCCTAAAAAAAAAAAAAAACACATATCCAAAAAGAATGAACTACAGATACAACATCTATCAATTCTCACCCCACATGGCAACATTCTCTCTAAGTGCTTTCAACCTTTAACCAAGACCATTACCTAGGAGCTCTGCAGCAACCAACTGCACCCTCTGCCCTCCGGCTAGTAAATGTTTTAGACTTAGTGTCATATCACCTCATTACGTTTTTTCTGATCTATTACAGTGGCGCCATCTATTAGATGATTCAGTTTAACAAAAATTTCGTTTTGGTTTATATTTTATGGTAAAAATGTTTTTTTGGTTTATATCTTATGGTAAACATCTTTTTTCGTTTTGGTTTATATTTTATGGTAAACATCTATTTTTGTTTGTATTATTTTATATTCTTTTAATTTGTCATGCAAGCTATTTATTTTTAGTGTTTTTTTTTCTCTTTTTTTTTTTTCATCTTTTAATATTTTTCCATAAAGGTTCATTTCACACACATTGCTGCACATTCCATTGTAATGTTCTAATAATTATTTATTGTTGTATTAATTTTTCTTAAAATTATCTTATTCTATTGTTATCTTGGTTTGCACTTCATGGGCTTGCAGCAAGTTTTCTGTTTCAATAGCTGTGTACGTAGATGCATTTTTTATACAACTCTGCTAGTTGCTAAAAACTGTTCTTTTGCTCCATGGCAATGCTCACCCCCACACAACAGCTACAACCACAGTACTGCAATGATCTGAAACCTCAAATATAATCTGAGGCTCTTCCACAGCCACTTTACAGCTCAGAGCTCTGAGATCGCAACAACTGATTTTCAGTCCGCTTAAAGAAGCGGACCAGTTTGGTTAAATGAGCGACTTGATAGTGATGAAGAGGCAAAATTAGTAGTGCTTACATGGCTTAAGGAGCTGCCAAAGACCTTCCTTTCTGATAGGATCAATCAAGAAGCTTGTGGTCTATTACAAGAAGTGTGTAGAACTGCAGGGAAGGGACATTAAAAAATAATGCAACAGTTATGTAAGTTTCACATTGTTTAGGGTAAATACAACAAAATTGTTATTATTTTATGATTTACCCTTGGATTTATGTCCTTACAGGTGCTTCTGTCACTTTTTTTGTTGACTTGAGAATGGCCATGACAAAAAAATATGACAACAGGAATGAAAGGCAAGTAACAAGTTCTCAAAATAAATCAACACTAACAAAGAAATGCAATCTAAAAGTGAAACAAGTGTTAATCCAAATCTCCCTATCTCCCTGTGGAATAGTAATAATCAGGGCCCAGGTGTTGATGACCTAAAAATTCCTAAAAAAAATACCCTAAAATTTAAAGGGACCCCCCCCCCCCAACAGTTTGTATTAATTTTTTTCAAAATTATAAATGAAATAACTTCAACACCTCAAACAATCATAAACTGGAATTTCGTCTTTTCTTTATAAAATGCACTATAAAACCTCAGAAGAAAAGAAACAAGTAAATACCTGCCAGGTAGTACATAAAGGGTTTGGAGTGTCAGCAACAGTACATGAGAAGCCCTGAATTTGAATTCTTTTGTTCACTACCCTCCCTTACAGACCCTTTCAAAAGTCGACAATGGGTAATTTTCTTTCCCCAAAATGGGAAAGCACTAAACAGTGACTTGAACAGATGCCAGAATGAGCTGCTTTTGAAGTTTTTTGCTTTGGTAATCTGACAATCCTGGTTTTGAGTGTTGCAATGTGAAAGCATATTCCTTATGAAAATTCAATTTTTTGTTGAAAAAATAAGAGAAAATACAAAACAATGACCTAAAATGAAAAAGGTGCTCCGAAGATATGAAAAACAAAAAAACAGCCCCCAAACCCCGCGCGCGCGCACGCTCACACACACACACACACACACACACACACACACACACACACACACACACACACACACACACACACACACACACACACACACACACACACACACACACACACACACACACACAAACCCCTAAAAATAGAAAAAAGGCTCAAAAATGCAAATGTCATGAAAGTCCGGGCCCTGCTAATAACACATGTGTATGTAATATTGCACCGTACTCAAAACAGTAATCGTTTATTAAATACTGTGCAGAATATTTCATTCCTTAGAGCAATGAATTGTTGTTCACTCTTTTACAACTTTTTTCTTTCTTTTCTTTTTCTTTTTTTTTTTTTTTTTTTTTTTTTGTTTCCCTTAGAAGTTTTCTTTAAATTTTTGATTTGATGAAAACCTAGATAGGGCAAGGAAGAGGAGTGACAAAAAAATATTTCAGGACAAGATTTTTTTTTATTTCAGGTCAATTTTGGGACATACATACAATATGAGCCACATATGGTCATTACCTGGAATGCAGAAATTTTACACACAAAAAATTATTTTATCTGATCATATTTTATCCTTACCTCAGTGAATATGAGAAAAGACCAAGTAAAAAAAAAATACTTATTCTTAAATCACACTTTCAAATTATACAGAATGAGACATCACAGATATTCAATAGAACTGTGGACAAGTTGATCGTAGGAAGGCAACCTAAACTACAACTGTAGTGATACATTGATACATTTTACTGTGGCTCTAAAAGTTAGATTTTTTGTTTGTTTCTCTTGAAATTCAGACATTGCTTAGCAAATCTCATTTAGTTTCTTTGTGATTTCACCAGTTCCTTGTTTCCCATAGACAGCATCAACTTAGCAACTATGACTGTCTTCAAATTATTTTCTTTAACATCAGCGCCACTGTCCAATTTTTTTAAGCTTCAACCATGAGCTTGTGCAGTGTATCTTGTTCAATCGCCAAGGACTTCTCTGCATTCAATAAATCAGCTATTTGTTCCTCAAGTTTTGATTGCTTTTTTTTTTTTTTTCTAATATTTCAATGGATTTTTATTCTGCTTTCCATTTTTTTTTTTGCTTCTATTTTTCCAATCTTTTTGCTGTTTTAAGTATGAAGCATATAGTGCATGGAATTGCTTCACATAAAGAGCTCTTTAGAAACTGGAATGGATTGAACTGAGTTTTCATGTAGTGGAATTGCACCTTTACACAGATTTAAGAAGTGGATCCAAAAGAGGAACTCTTTCCTTCATAACAATGCAATTATTTTGTGAAAGGTCCCTTTCAGGCTGTGCATTGTAACCATGTGACAATATTGGAGATGCTTTAACATGTGCTGATAAGGAACTGAATTTGAATTCATCAGCAGAATCTTTAATGCCCACAAATTCAGACCAATATTTACTGATATTTACTTCTTCTGAATTTTTTGTAGATGCCATAACTTGGTCATATAAGGTTGCCCTGAAAATTTCACTTGAATTCAATGAAAACTTATTGAATTATGCATTAAAAAATTTATTCAGACAATTAGAAAAACTCTGCCATTATGATTTGGGGCATCATGTTTTGCAGAAACTGACAACCAGTCTTTGGCAATTAGAAACACTGAAATGTTTGGTGACAGGAGCTATTGCTGCCTGTTAGCACTTGTGGAGAAGAGGGAGCAGGAAGGGTTGCAAGTGGTAGTCATAACATTCTAATTTAGGACGTGTTCATTATTTTCTTTATTTCTGATTGCAGCTGCTTTCAATAATAATAAAAAAAACAAGTTAGTAAAATCATGCAATGCACTGATTATGATATGCTTTCCAACATACCAGAAATCATTACTCAAGTTATGAGGATAATGGCTGTGGAATAAATCTCGCTCCTGTACCGACCTTTGACCCCATTTCGATGATATTAAACATAATTGGTTCAGTATACCTCCGGAACAACATACTAAAGTTTTGTCCCAATAGAAGCATTTTTAGTCAAGTTATGAGGATAATGGCTGTGGAATAAATCTCATTCCTGTGCCCTGACCTTTGACCCCATTTCGATGATATTCAACAGAACCGGTTCAGTATACCTCCGGAACATGATAAAAGTTTTGTTGCAATCAAAGCATTTTTACCTAAGTTCTGATGCATAAAGGCGATGGAATGGATCCCGCTCCTATGACATGACCGTTGACCCCATTTTGATGATATTCAACAGAACCGATTCGGTATACGTCCGGAACAACATAATAAAGTTTTTTTTGCAATCAAAGCATTTTTACATAAGTTATGACGCACAAGGGCGATGGAAAGGATCCTGCTTCTATGCCCTGACCTTTGACCCCATTTCGCCCATTTTCAATAGGGTTCATCCCCTGGTTGTCCCCTACCACGTATTAAAATTTCATCAAAATCAAATGATTTTTATGTGAGTTATTGTGCGTGCGTGCGGACGGACGGACGGACGGACAGACACGCAGGCAGGCAGGCGGACAAAGCTGGAGCATATACACTTCTTGAACCTAGGGTTGAAAAGCGTAAAAAACATGAAATCTTAGAAGTGAATTAATATTCTTTTGAAATTTCAGGACAAAATAGTTAAAGCTAAGGACTTTTCAGGACATGAAAAGAAAAATCAGGAATTTCAGGACAACTCCCTACAACTGCTTAGATCAACAAAGTTCCTAATTTCAGCATGATTCTTAGGCAGGCTGGTACCAAATTCTAATATTTTTTTTATGGTTAAACACTGAGTAAGAACTGTTCTTTTTTGTTGTTGTTGTTCTTGTTTTTTGCTTTTAACAAAGTTTCATAGAAGAGTAAATACTGAAGAAAAATAATCACTGCAATTAATGGCAATAAAAAAAACTGATGTGCGCAAACAATAAGCACTAACAATTAGCTTTTGCCAATTCATTGATAAAACCTAATACTTTATATTAAAACATAGTATTAACCAGAAATAACTGTGTGTGTGTGTGTGTGTGTGTGTGTGTGTGTGTGTGTGTGTGTGTGTGTGTGTGTGTGTGTGTGTGTGCGTGCGTGCATGCGTGCGAGAGATGTACACTTCAGGGAACTGAAGTATGCAAACCTGCACAAACCGGTGCGAAAAAAACAGTAATACCATGTTCTTTGAAGATTTCCACTGCATAACTGACTTCACAGGAGCACTGCTGCCGAGCTCGATATCCCAACACCTACGTCTGCTTTGATTTTATGTTTGCCAAGGCTCCGAAACTCATCACAAAGGTTCTTCCTTGGAATCGCTAGTTCTAAATCATGCATGGGTTACTCTTTACAGCTATAAATGCTCATTGGAGTAATTAAGCCCCAGAAACAAGAAAAAAAAAAGATCATTTACTTCACTTCCATTCCTGTTCAGATACCCATTAGTTCAGCAGTCCAAAGATGCAGTGCCTTGCAAAGTAGATGACAGGACATTATCTCCAGGGCAGCACAGCAATGGTACCTGCACACCATGGTGACAACAATGCACCTGCAGGCAAATTTCATGGCAAAGTCCCCCTAAACATACTTCATTACTATAATTCTCACAGCACTTTAAATAGATTTACACACTTAAAAAGACAGGACATTGCCTTTGGCATATTCTTCACCAAACGTGTCAATGAATACCAAGACCACAATATTACATAGCCATACTTCATGTGTGCACACCAATTATTATCAATTTTCATTTTCCTTCTTAATGCAACAGTAAAGGTGTTGCAGCCACTTTCCACCCTAAATTTATACAACTGCCCCCAATGAATGATGTGGGAGCACCTGACAAGTACTGCTCATACAACTAAATGAAGCCAAGCCTGGAAAGGGGAGTGCGTGGAATATGGAACAGCCACAATGGGCTCTCAAGAAGGTTGCCAAACACTGCTGTGACTCTAGCTGCACATGGCTACTATCATTCAACCAACACCTTGTCTGTCTTATTGCAGAGCCGCATGTAATGAAAAAGATTGCATCATCTACATCCCTGCCCTGCATGTAAGTGAAAGGAAGTGATGTCATTGCAAACAACACATCCAAAGCTACAGTAATAAAAAGAAGAGACACAATCCCTAACTTTCTTTTTATTACTGATCAGGCAGTAATCAGTGAAGCTTTCTTTCATGATTGAAATCATCTGATTAAATAAAAAGGAACTATACACCAACTGTACTTTAATAGTATAACTATACTAGATATCTGAAATTTCCAAGCTTTCACACATCAATCAGATCGCTTTTTCAAGGAAGGTAGACAGCAAACTGAATAATAGAACGCTTCAACAATTTGAACACATTGACTTGACTTGACAATAACAAAGAGATGCAATGTAATCAGGTATTGAAAGACACGAGACGTTATGTTCGTTTAGCACGCGGAATCATGGAAGGAAAATAAAGAGGTAATCACTATTTAAAGAAATGGTTCTAAATTCGTGGCAACTCCAGTGAGACGCTATCATTGCATGACTCACTGCTCATTATGATCTCCAAAGTTTCACAAAAGGCAGTAGATTCTGGGGTGGAGTAGAAAGTTAATTACTTTACGTCATCCTACATAGGAGCAGCGGACTTGAACTTGACTTCTCTGGATAGGGTCGTGGTTTCTTTGCCATTCCTTTATGTTCCCTTTATGTTCATTGACTCTAATTTAAATGAACGTTGAGTCATTCCAATGTAGCATCGCTTGGAGCCATCCGGATGTAGTGGACGAATGGCATAAACACCTGCTTCGCTGGAAGGTGGGGTCTTGTCAGTGTTTCCCTTAAGCATGGTACATAAAGACGTCGGAGACCTGATGCCAACACAGAGGTTCATCTTCTTCAGCACGTCCTTGAGCTAATAGGAAACATTTGGTCTATAGGGAATTGAGCCCAGGTAGCGTAGCTGCAGCATAGAAATATCAGTGCGACTGGTTCGGGTTTTCTCGATGTAGCGATGTACCAGGTTCGGGGCGTATCCTGCCTCAGTGGCCAAATCAACGACATTTCTCAATTCACATTGCCTAGAAGGAACATCTGAGGAGACTGTAAAGGCTCTTTGGATTCGAGAATGGAAAAAAGCTGTTTTGTAGTCAGCGGGGCAGAATGAGTTGTGGAGCATCAGGTTAGGTACGGATGTGGGTTTATAATAGACCTATGTGAGAAGGCGTTTTTCAGGTAATTTACTCAGTAAAATATCCAGATAAGGCAATGCGCCATTGTGTTCGAGCTCCATAGGGAAATTGATAGTAGGGTGAACATCATTGATTTTATCTAGAAAATGCAGGATGGACTCCTTTCCGTGAGGCCATATGAAGAACACATCGTCCGCATATCTTAGCCAGGTGGCAGGCTTTGGAGTGATTCAATTTCACTATGGAACTCGAACACAATGGCGCCTTGCCTTATCTGGATGTTTTACTGAGTAAATTACCTGAAAATCGCCTTTGCACACAGGTCTATTATAAACCCACATCCGTACCTAACCTGATGCTCCACAGCTCATTCTGCCCAGCTGACTACAAGCCAGCTTTCTTCCGTTCTGGAATCCAAAGAGCCTTTGCAGTCTCCTCAGATGTTCCTTCTAGGCAATGCAAATTGAGAAATGTCGTCGAGTTGGCCACTGAGGCAGGATACACCCCAAACCTGGTACATTGCTACATCGAGAAAACCTGAACCAGTCGTACTGATATTTCTATGCCGCAGCTACGCTACCTGGGCTCAATTCCCTATAGACCAAATGTTTCCTATCAGCTCAAGAACGCGCTGAAGAAGATGAACCTCTGTGTTGGCATCAGGTCTCAGACGTCTTTATATACCATGCTTAAGGGAAACACTGACAAGACCCCACCTTCCAATGAAGCAGGTGTTTATGCCATTCCTGTACTATATCCGGACGGCTCCAAGCGATGCTACATTGGAAGGACTAAATGTTCCTTTAGCATTAGAGTTAACGAACATAAAAGGGACATAAAGAATGGTTAAGAACCCACTGCCCTATCCAGAGACGTCAAGTTCAAGTCCACTACTCCTATATGGGATGACGTAAAGAAATTAGCTTCCTACTCCACCCCAAAATCCACTGCCATTCGCGAAACTTTGGAGATCAAAATGAGTAGCGAGTCATGCAACAATAGCATCTCACTAGAGTTGCCACAAATTTGGAACCATTTCTTTAAATAGTGATTACCTCTTTATTTTCCTTCCATGATTCTGCGTGCTAAATGAACATAACACCTCGTGTCTTTGAATACCTGATTACATTTGCATCTCTTCGTTATTGTCGTCAATGTGTTCAAATTGTTGAAGCGTTCTATTATTCAGTTTGCAGCTTGCTGTCTACCTTCCTTGAAAATGCCATCTGGTTGATGTGTGAAAGCTTGGAAATTTTGATTTCTATTCAACACCAAAAAATTTCGGATATCTAGTATAGTTATACTATAAAGAAATGATCTGATTCACCAACTAAAGCATTTCAGAAAAAAATATGAAAAAATTTTATGCCAATCTATCACATATCTTATACAAAAAATAATATTGTTCATTTGATCCTTCTATTGGCACAAAAACCTTCTGTAAGAGTAACCCCAGCAATCTTATGCATGTGCATTCTTATAAAAGAAAAAAAAATGCAAATTAATGGTACCTGTAAGGACATTCTTCCCCTCTCTTACACTCCCCCTTCACCCAGAAGCTGCATATATGTGGCCTATTTCTTTTGTAGTAAGGAGTAGTTCGAGCTAACTTCATGAGAAGCTCGCTGGGAGCCTGGGCTTTTGCAAGTACTCCATATGGCTGATTTCCATCAGCATTTTGTACCTATGAAATGCAAACAAATATATCAGTTTAGCTACCAAAAGAGAGAAAAAAACAGCAAATACATGTCAAAAAGTGATGTTACACTGGAACTTAAGAGTTCTTCATACAATTAATGATTTTTGCTTCTAAGTTGAACTGCAAAACTGTTAAATATACAGTCCTATAGGGAAAGAAATTAGAACAGGTAGCAGATTTTAATAGCAAGAGTGTGATTATTGATGAAATGGGAAAGCTCTGTATGAAAATTAGACAACACAATCAGTAAAGCTTATCAAATGTATATCTTCAGTAAAAGGTTGGTTAAAGAACAAAACTGTCTACATATGTAGAATTGAAACATATCCCCCCCCCCAAATTTACATACATATATATCACGAAGTTCTTCTCTGAAATCCAGAGGTTGGCTCCTAAAAGGAAGCTCATGGGGCAAATAAAAGTTTAAAACTGATACTGCAAGATTTTACTTACTCTTGATGTATCAAACATAGGTTTGCATTGAAAATCTTTAATAACAAATTTTTAGTTTCACTTCAGCAATTGAAAAATTACCTGAAGGTAGTAATTGGCTAAAAACAAGATGATTATATGGCAGGAAAAAATTTGTTACACAGCCATTAGAACTAAGCTTGATACTCATTTGGCAGAAGAAAAAGTAAATAAGAACATACCGTGGAGGGGGGGGTCTAGAAATTAGCCTATTCCATTAGTAAAGATGCTACTCGTACTGACATGTAATTATGAGTGCCATGGTATACTATTCATCACAAAGAAACATACTTTGTATTGTACCTTATTATTTACAAAACTAAATACAAAGAACCCCCAAAGTAAAAAAAAAAAATACAAACATATATGCAGAAATCCATATAACAAACCTATCACCAAAAAAAATCCTTAGATACTGAAGGACTAGATATTGGGTTAAAAACTAACACACACCAAAATGAGAAAGCATAAAAAAATACTGATACAAGAGAAATAAATAGCAAAAGCAAATAATGTGAAACAACAAAAACCAGTGAACATATTTGAAATTTATTAGCGCCAGAGGCTGCATAAGAGAAAGATCAAATAACAATAGGGCAAAACAAAGCAAAATTTTGAACACGAGAAATAAAAATAATAGAAAGACCATCAGCCACCAAATACACCATCCGAACCAGGCTAGCTTCAAACGATGCAAAGTACCGAATAAAAGAATGCAGGGAAGCATATTAATGACTGACCTCTTGTCGGCTTCGTCAAGGGCAAGAAACAAGAAAACACTCACTAATCTACAAAGACAAGAAAATTGTGGGTTTCTGCCACTTTAGTTTGCAAAAAGGACCAATTAAATTTAGGGGAATAATGTCAATAAAAGGGATAACTAATAATAACCCGTACCCAGCAAACTAAAACACATAGTTTGCTGGGTACGGGTTATTATTAGTTTTTTTCTTTTATTGAAATTATTCCCCTAAAATAGCAGAAACCCACAATTTTCTGGTCTTAGTAGATTAGTCAGTGTTATCTTGTTGCTTGCCCTTGACGAAGCCGACAAGAGGTCAGTCATTAATATGCTTCCCTGCATTCTTTTATTCGGTACTTTGCATCGTTTGAAGCTAGCCTGGTTTGGTGGCTGATGGTCTTTCTATTATTTTTATTTCTCTTGTTCAAAATTTTGCTTTGTTTTGCCCGAGAGAAATATATACACATATATATAAGGTCAGGTGATGCGTAACATCACAGCCTCTCCTTGACAAATGTCAACCCCGCCTTCTCGTGGTACATCCTGTTCCCACTAAAGGGGCTCTGACGACCGCCAATAGCGGTATAACTATACCATCGGGATTAGAGGAAATTCTATCCCACACTCACCAACCCGCTTGGCCAGCGTGGTGAGTTATGGCCAAACCCCTCCAAAATGACTCCACAACTTAAATCTTGGCCCTCAGTCTCCGGCAGCTGGAATGTACCTGGCCAAGGCAGCGGCCTGTGCGACATGAAGGCAGAGGGTGCTAAGAATCCCCGGAGGACCGGACTAGGCTGCCATCTGATGCTGACCTTGGCAACGTACAATGGACGCTCCCTATCTTCTGATTCAAGGCTTCTTGAATTGGAAGAGGAACTACAAAGGATCAAGTGGGACATCGTGGGGCTAAGTGAGGTAAGGAGAAAAGGAGAAGATCTCATCGAACTGAAAAGTGGACATCTCTTCTACTATTGTGGGACAGATACTGGCAGAACTAGTGGTGTTGGATTTATAATAAACAAGAAACTGAAGGATAAAGTTGTAGAAGTTGAAAGTTCCTCTGACAGAGCTGCACGGCTTGTTATCCAACTCTCGAAAAGATACCAGGCTCAGATTATTCAAACTTATGCACCCACCACAAGTCATCCTGAAGAAGAAATTGAAGAATTTTATGAGGAAATTTGTCATCTAAATAATAAAGGTAAGCAGCACTTGAAAATAATTATGGGAGATTTCAGTGCAAAAATAGGGCAACGGCAACAGAATGAAACTTCAGTAGGTAAATTCGGTCACGGCAACAGGAACCAGCGTGGAAATACTCTCGTTGAGTTTGCAGAGGCAGAAGGGTTTTTCATCTTGAACTCCTTCTTCAAGAAAAAGCCACACAGGAAATGGACATGGAGACATCCAAATGGGACGACAAGTGAAATTGATTTTATTATGTGTAACAAAAAATTCGTCATAGAAGACTGCAGTGTGCTAAACAAGTTCAACACAGGTAGTGACCATAGATTGGTGAGATGTAAGATGCACCTCAACACTAAACTTGAACGTGGCAAGCTCATAAGACAAACAAAATCTATTGACATAACGAACCTTAAAAAACACCATAATACCTTCAAGTTGGAACTGAAGAACAGGTTCTCTGCTTTAGAAGGCCTAACATCGGAAGAAGTGGACATCTCTGAAGTTAACAGAAAAGTAACCAAAGCTCTTATGGAAACAGCAACAAAATTAGCTGGGTCTAAGAACAAGTTGCATGTAAATAAATTATCAGGAAAAACGAAAATGTTGATGCAAAAAAGAAGAGAGATGAGGACAACTAAAGAAGATGTGACTTCCAAAGTGGAATATATAGAGCTATGCAAGACAGTACGAAAAAGTATCACTGAAGACGTAAGAAAATTCAACTGTGAACTAGTGAGGAAAGCAATTGAAAACAACCAAAGCCTAAAGATAGCAAAGGGACATCTCAGTAAGGGAAGAAAACAGATTATGGCACTGAGAAAAGAAGATGGTTCTGTAACAAGAAATAGAGGCGAAATTTTGACAAGAGTGAAAGATTTCTACTCCAAATTATATGAAAGGGATGATACATGCACTCCAGACATCATGAAAGATACCAGTACCAGAGTTCCTCCAGTCCTTCCAGCAGAAGTTGCACATGCAATCAAGAACATGAAGCGGGGAAAAGCTCCAGGAGAAGATGGAATTACTGTAGACATCATACAAGAAGCAAGTGGAGATCTCGAAACAGTACTCGCGCAAATTTTCACTCGATGCTTTAATAAAGGGAAGATTCCTGAGGATTGGAACAGTGCTACAATGATCCTGCTACATAAAAAAGGTGACATTGAGGATCTCAGGAACTACAGACCTATCAGCCTCCTATCAGTAGTTTATAAAATCTTCACTAAAGTTCTTTCACACCGCTTGAAGGTAACACTGGACATGGCTCAACCGAGAGAACAAGCTGGATTCAGGAGTGGCTACAGCACAATAGATCATATCCATGTGCTGAGAGAACTAATTGAAAGAGCGAGGGAATATGAACTTCCATTGTGCATGGCTTTTATCGATTATGAAAAAGCCTTTGATTCGGTGAAACCATCAGCAGTTACAATGGCTCTGAAAACCTGCGGTATTGAAGATGCATACATTAATATTATTAATAACATCTATGAAAATGCAAGTGCAAAGATTAGGCTGTTTGAAAATACAACACACATAAAAATTGGAAAGGGAGTGAGACAAGGTGACACCATATCTCCGAAGCTCTTTAATGCCACATTGGAGGGTGTTTTTCAGTCGCTGAGCTGGGAAAACAAGGGGATAAAGATTAATGGAGATTATCTAACCCACCTTCGTTTTGCTGATGACGTAGTCATTTTTGCAACTAGCCCAGGAACTTGCTGACAAGAGTAAAGAAGTGGGATTAAAAATGAACTTTCAGAAGACAAAAGTGATGTTCAATGCTTTTACAAGAAATGAAGATTTATCGATTGATGGAGAAAAGCTGGAGATAACAGACACGTACGTTTATCTTGGACAGCAGATATCAAGTGAGGGTCACATTGATGAAGAAATTAATCGGCGTACAAAACTTGCCTGGAGAGCTTTTGGAAGAAACAGCATAATTTTCAAGAGCAATATGCCATTATGTCTTAAAAGAAAAGTGTTTGATCAATGCATCCTTCCAGTGCTTACGTATGGTGCAGAGACGTGGACCTTAACTAAAAGAGACATACAAAGGCTGCAGACAACTCAAAGTAGCATGGAGAGGTGCATACTTGGTGTAACCAGGAGAGATAAGAAGAGGAACTCGTGGATCCGAAAAATGACAAGAGTAGAAGAGATCATGATCAGAGTTAAATCCCTGAAATGGCAATGGGCTGGACATACTGCCAGAAGGACAGATCATCGATGGACAGCCGAAATTTTAGATTGGATTCCAATTGACAGGAAAAGACCCCGAAGAAGACCACATGGGAGATGGGTGGATGAAATTCGAAAGTATGCAGGGGTGACATGGAGGAGACTGGCACAAGACAGACCGTTGTGGAGGAAACTTGGGGAGACCTTCGTCCAGCAGTGGATTGATAATGGTTGATGATGATGATGATACATATATATCTTAAGTAAATATGGAGTACATTCAAGTGTAACAGTAGAGCAACCAGGCATTAAAAAATCAACACACCTTATATACTGGCATATAAGCCAAAAGCTTTTGGAAGAAATTCTGTTTTCAAAGTTGGGGGGTTGGCTTATATATGGGTCAGTAAAAAATGGGGCTGGACTTCTATGAATTTTCACGCGGAATTTATCAACGGATTTTTTTACATTTTAGATCACAGCTTTTTGAATGTCAAAAACGTAAACAACTGTTTTTCGACCACGTCTTTACGCATGGTTTTCAAAAGTACTTCCAAAAAAATTTTAAATATGTAAATTATGAAGTACTTTTCCTCGCAGAGTAGAATTCCTACAGGAATAAATGCCATCAATATGATAAGAGAAAAACCTGATCCCGTTTCAAATTGAGACCCTGATGTTTCTTGCCTCCAAACATGAAATAGAATACCTCATTACTTCCTATATGCAACTGCATAACACCATCTTTCAAACTGGACATGCAGTGAGTCAGACACCATTGAAATCACTCAGCTGTTGGAGTGGGCCAGAGCTGATCAGGCATCTCTCTCCTCTCAAGTTTTCACGGCAAGCGTGGGCGTGCATGTCTTTCACTCTGAGCTGGTGAAAGCCATTCGCGCTAACAAACAGCAAAGACACAGTGCTTTACGAAACAAGTTAGTAAAATCAGGCAATGCATTGATTATAATACGCTTTCCAACATTACAGAAATCATTACTCAAGTTATCACTCAAGTTATGAGAATAATGTCTGTGGAATAAATCTCGGTCCTGTGCCCTGACCTTTGATCCCATTTCGATGATATTCAACAGAACCGGCTTGGTATACCTCCGAAATAACATGATAAAGTTTTGTCGCAATCGAAGCATTTTTACGTAAGTTATGATGCATAAGGGCTATGGAATAGATCCCGCTCCTGTGTCCTAACCTTTGACCCCATTTCGCCCATTTTCAATAAGGTTTGTCACCAGGTGGTCCCCTACCACGTATTAAAATTTCATCGAAATCGAACCTTTTACGTTAGTTATGGCGCATAACAGCAGTGGAATGGATCCCTCTCCTATGTACTGACCTTTGACCTCATTTCTTTCACTTTAAATAGAGTTCCTTCCCAGGTGATCCCCTACCAGATAATAAAATTTCATCGAAATTGAACGGTTGTTACGCAAGTTATCATGCTGACGGACATACACACACAACACGTGACGTAATGAGGCAGACGGGAATCGCGACCATCTGCCCGCTGCAAGAGTGTGACGTCATAAATCTTTAATACAATCCACACACAACGCGTGACGTAATGAGACAGATGGCGTGACCGCGCGCCAACATTCTCAAACGCGAGTTGTGACGTCATAAGATTTCTAAGCATTGGTAACATTAATGGAACAACGCCATCACTAAAAACGTTATAATTCGGGGTGCTTATTTAACCCACTAAACGAATTCTTCTAAAGTCGAGATCAAGCTAAATCGATTTCTGGTACCAGAAAACGGTAGGTTAACTACTTTCATCAAAATTCTTAGAGCCGTTTTCAAAATGAAATGTACATACATACATACGTACAAGAATTGCTACTTTAAGGTGGACGTCAAGTAACTTTGCTTCCTATACTTCCAATGGAAAAACTTTTGCACACATTTTCTTCACAATTAATGCGTTCCCAAGGATGAAAATTTGAACATCGATTAAAATATCTTCATTTTATAACTTGCAATACTTAATATTTTCTAGAACATAACCATAATTATGCAATTCAACATTTGTTTGTCTACTGACGTCATTAAAATACAGGTCGCGCCAGCTTTTTCTGGACAATTAATGCGTTCACAAGGATGAAAATTTGAACATCGATTAAAATAGCTTCATTTCATAACTTGGAATACTTAATATTTTCTAAACCATAACCGTAATTATGCAATCCAACATTTTTTTGTCCACTGACGTCATCCAAGTACAGGTCGCGCCATCTTTTCTCTGGTTTCAACACCACCAAAGGAAAAGTTATTGATTTTTAATATAATTATGGTTATGTTTTAGAAAATATTAAGTTTTCCAAGTTATAATATGAAGTTATTTTAATCGATGTTCAAATTTTCATCCTTGGGAAAACATTAATTGTGAAGGAAATGTGTACAAAAGTTTTTCCATTGGAAGTATAGGAAGCAAAATTACTTGACGTCCACCTTAATAATATGGGATAAGGGCAATGGAATGGATCGCAATCCTATGTCCTGACCCTTGACCACATTTTGTCCATTTTCAATAGGGTTCGTCCCCAGGTGGTCCCCTACTAACTGAAATTTCATCAAAATCTAACCATTTTTACGCACGTTATGATGCATAAGGGCAATGGAATGCATCCCGATCTTATGTCCTGACCTTTGACCCCACTTCACCCATTTTGAATAGGGTTCGTCCCAGGCGGTCTCCTACCACATAGTAAACTTTCATTGAAATCGAACCATATTTACGCAAGTTATGACGCATAAGGGCAATGGAATGATCCCGTTCCTACGTCGTGACCTTTGACCCCATTTGTCCCATTTTCAATAGGGTTCATCCCTAGGTGGTCCCATACCACATAGTAAACTTTCATTGAAACTGAACCATTTTTACGCAAGTTATGACGCATAAGGGCAATGGAATGATTCCGCTCCTACGTAGACCCCATTTGTCCCTTTTTCAATAGGGTTCGTCCCCGGGTGGTCCCCTTCCACATACTAATATTTCATCGAAATCGACCCATTTTTACGGCAGTTATCGTGCGGATGGACAGACAAAGCTGGAGCATATACACTTCTTCAACCTATGATTGAAAAGCGTAAAAAATGGTAAAACGAAAAAAAGGACGACTTGGCCTTGTTACTTTTTGAGTGAACGAACTGTGGGATGCAATTTCACCAGAAGTGATTAAAACGTCTCTCAAAAAATGCTGTACGAGTAATGCAATGGATCTCACTGAAGTTACAGTAGTCTCTCTATATAACAAACTTCCATTTAACGAAATTTTCCACAGAACCTTGACTTTGAATGACATTTACATGTAAATTAATCTCCATATTACAAAAATAAATTTCTATACAACAAAATTTTTCAGCTAAAAATTACCATTTTGTATTTCAAAAATGTTTACAATTTTTAGCATGCAGATGGAAGTAAACATCCTTAATTCCTTATCTTGACACTTTTGGTTATGTGAGGTGCACGGAAACTTGTTGGAAGAGGAACCACGCAAGTAGTCAGTCATATCCATAGAGACTTTACGAAGCAGCTGTTTTTCCAAATCTGGATAAGTAGAAACTGCACTCCACAGGATAAAACCAGTTGTAACTGGTGTGTGCCTGACTCTGTAGAAGTTACATATTCATTCTCATTCAATCAGTACACGCTTGACAGGCCTGTGTTGTTCGCTCAAATTGTCCAAAAGGAATTGCCTGTCTTGGGGATAAAGTGAAACTTTTAGATTATGTTGATCAAGGATAAAGAAGAAAGCTGTAGCTACAAAGTATTAAAATGGCAGCAACTAGTAGACAAAGGAAGTGTTGAAGAAAGTGTAGAGCTCTGATTTTAAAGTTGATGAAAACGTTGTGATCCCTGATTATCCTACAAAAAATGCCATCTTGGGAAGTGTTATAAAATGCAGTGAAACTATAGTAAATGATGAAGATGATGATGAAAGGCTATCAAAAAACCTTCACATGAAGAAATGCTTTCTATTGAATTCAACAAGGATTAAAATTTTGAGAAAATGTTATAAACATCGGAATGTTCTGTTTACAAAAATGTGAAACTTTTTATGAACTATGTTTTATAGGAAATTTGTACAGAGCAGAATTACAGATTTTTTTACAGTTTAAAATAAGTACATATATTATTAGGATAATGAAAAAGAGAGGTAAGCTTTAGTCTCCACTTCTTTCTCTTCATTAATTTGTTTATTCTGACAATGTATTCTACTTCAATGAATATATGTATAAAAAAGATTTAAACTCATTTATGAAAAGTTTCTGCTCAAAAGTTCAATTTACTGTCCAAATTCAACAACATTTTATGGTATATTTCATTTTATTTGATTAAGTTTTCACAATTTAAGTTTATTTCTATTTAACGAATTTTCTTTATAACGAAGTTTTTAAATGGAACAATGGACTTCATTAAATAGAGACTCAACTGCATTTCGAAACTCTGATAGTGAATCATACTTTGAAGGTTTTTACAGAAGATAATCTCAGAAATTTGCATAATTCATTTCAATAAATATATTTTTCAAATTCTTAAAATTTAACAGCTTATATGCAGATCAAGGTTTTTCACAAATCTTTAGCTCTTGAAGTAGAAACACCAACTAAAAACAAAACATGTTATCAGAACATGCATCAAAAGCACCAACTAAAAACATAAAACATGTTATACCATCCACTATAATCCAAAATTAGAATAGCAGAATCAGTGGTCATCAAGAAGCCTACAAACAAAAATTGTAACCAAAATGAACACATAATTTTGCCAAACTAGTTGGAAAATCATGTTAAAAAGTAACGAAATTAATGAAAAAATTAAGGAAAAAGAAACAGTTTGGAGACCACCAACACATTTTGCTATCCCTCCACCACAAAAATGTGTGGAGAAAATGAAGGGACAGAGGACAGAACCCCCCCCCCAGAAGGAACATACAGTGCCATTGAGCATATGACCTGAAGAGGCCAGCAGGGGTGCAGAATATGGCCGAACACGCGAGCAAGGTTCGGGAGAAATTAATGCTGCTTTGGGGAAATTTTTAACCGGGGGTAAAAAAATTGTGATAAACGATCTTTTAAACACAGCCTCTTTTTTTTTTTTTTTTTAAGTACTTGATTCTTCAGAAGAAAATCAAAAACTGAACTTAATCATCCACAATAACACATTAATAAAAGAAGCATTTACTAACCCTGAAGTGTATGCTCACATCCCCAAAATAATTTACATATTTGAAAACTGTTTAAAAATATGTAGTGAAGCTGTTTGTGAATCAGTTGGATCTGTAATTGGCAACCACCTACACAATCGGAACACCCAGTTCGACACCCTTTTTAATGAAGTCTTCGTTTCTTGGAATGGACCTCCTGTTTATATGGCTTCACAACTTTTAAAAGAATCCTTGGACAGGCATTTCCATGGTGGAAGATACCATTTCACATGGTTTTCTTCAGCACCTCGTCCCAAGGTGTATGAGACGTCAAAGGTGTTTGACAACCTTCGCAAAGAGACGGGAAAACTGTCATTTCTTGGTGACAACTGATATCACCCATCAATGTAAGATTGTTTTATTTATTCATTGGAATAAATATTGTTTTTCAAATTTTTAAGTAATAGGCTTTAAGCATAGTTCTTAATCATCAACATATACTCTAATAATCGCTTAAGCTTGTAAATGAAAATCCGCTACAGTTTTGGGGGAAATTTCGGACAAAAACAATTGTGTTCTGGAAAAATATTGGGCCCTGAAAATTTTCTGCATTCCTGGAGGCCAGCACATGTCGCCAACATAGGAATGTACTCAAACCTCAGTGTGATGATTCTTTTAAAAAAAAAAATCATAAAAAGAAGTCATTAAAAGTATTTAACAAGATGGAAAATAATTTTAACAGTTTTTATGGATTTCCTGGAAACCAGATTCAGATAAAAGGTCTTGCAAAGAACAACAGGGAAAATAATTAAAAAAAAAAAAAAAAGCACTGCCCTTTTGATTTCAGCTGAAGAATATGGATTTTTAACAGTTTTACATGTTTCTATTTAACTCAACATTGTACTTTAAGATATTGATTTTTAAATTGAAATCTTTTAGGTTTTCCCCACTATGTGTGAAAAGTAGCAGAGCTGAAACGGGCTGTAGAATATTTACTGCGGTTTGGGCTTGGGCTCTTAGAGAGAGGGAGAGCGAGAGAATTTTTATATACATATAAATATGATTATACATGATTTAGCAAATGAGACACTTTATAGTTGGTAAAGGGAATTCTTCTGCAACTGGTTCTGGTTGGGGAATGGGTATTCAAGATGGCTATTTATTCCGGGCTTTGTTGGAAAATGCCAAAGGCCGCGCATTAGTGTGTTCCTGCAGAGAAGAAAAAGCTTTTCCAAGAACTATAGATATTGGATAGTTGATAGCATGCCGACGATAATTTACCCCACTATCTCCACACAGTAGCTCCCTGCTAATTCTGCTTAGCAACGTACATATTGCATCGCATTAAGGCACGATAATATTAGCATTATTTGAGCAACATACAATTGCAGCACCACCCGATCATTTTGGATTCGGGCTGCCCAAAGCACTTCAGGTGGAAAGGAACGGCCAAAGAAAATTGTACAGTTACACTATAAAAATAGATAGAGGTCCCTTCCTCACTCCCCATTTGAGAAGTACATTGGTTAATTGCAGGAGGAGGAGTGAATGGAAGTGTGGAAAAGGAGATGTTTTTTATTAGTGGTTGAACAGGTTAGCCTCTTTACAGGCTCTATCTTGCAATATAAAATTCGGTCTAGGGCGGGCTTGGGCTGATATACCACGGACTTGGACGGGCTCGGGCTGATATACCATGGACTCGGACTCCGAAAATTGAGCCCGAACTCAACTCTAGAAAGTAGCTGGATATGAATGCTAGTTATGTTAAGAAAAAATTGAAAAAACACACATGACTTTCAACCAGGCTTGGGTCCTGATCACCTGTAAATATTTGGAGCAAGACTGGTTGCCAGCTTTGGATTTTCAAGTACTTGGTTGCTGTCAAACAAGAGGGAAAATTTCCATATGATGGGGATGAAATATTGGTATTACGGTTAAGAAGTACAGTTTCAATGCTCCCACGAAAATGTAGAACTCTTTTGTTGACGAAAGGAGCAATAATTTTCACAGTGTTCTTCCACAGAGGCACAGCTGATACATCCAAGAGAGTCAATAACGCCAGGGAAGAATTAGGTCGAAATGTGAAATTACGTCTTCCAAAATGTGCTACTGATTTATACTGTTGTTCCAACTGAAGTGAAAATGGGGATCTTGATAAGTGCAAATAGGGATCAGTTGATGCTACGGTTTACATTGGTAGCACATTTTGCCACACTAATAAAGCATTTGGCTAAGCATTAAAAGGGCATTACCGATGGAATACATAATTATTCTTCAGCATTACTGAGTTCCCAAGCCAGGTTGAAAGTTTTGTGTTTTTTCAATTCTTTCTGAATGTAACTAGCATGAATGCCCAACTACTTTCACTTGTTTGTTCATATGTAATGCACACTTCTTTCACAAAACATACTCACTGGCAGATAGGAGCCTGCCACCCACCCACATTTTTTTTTTTTTTTTCTCATCTATACATAAGAAATCCTGAAATTCTGTTTGGAGAATAGAAATAATAAGACAACATTGCTAAGAAAATGAAGAATATGTAGCACTTAAAAAGTGCTTACTTTGGAGAAATCCCAAGCATACTGCACAAGGTGTTTTTTGTCTCTGACTGTTTCTTTGCCATAGTGATGTTGTTCAGGAGAAAGATGAAAAACTAATATCCAGGTGGATTAAATATGAGAAATCAACCATTAAAAATCAAGAAAACATAAGACAGAATGTGATGGATAAAGTTTGTTGCAAACCAGCACATTCTTTACCAACAATATTTTCAGACACCACCTTTGTTATACAGATTTGTTTGGAAGCAGCTGTCTGGAAATTTTTGAGAAGTGGAACCTGTGCACATTTGTGGACTTTAAAAAGACATTTGACAAAGTCTGTAGCAAAAGTATAGAGTGAAATATAGACTGAAATCATTCATCAATCTACAAGTCATGCAACAATCAGGACAGACAGAAGTAGAGTCTAGAGTGTAAGATTTGACACGGGGCATGAAACTGTAACAAATGGTCTCACCTTTTGTTTTTAGTTCACATGTGTATGGATGATAAACTGATTAGACAAAGTAAACCTACAGTGTATGTTGAAGATTTGGGTACAAATGATTTGCTGAATACACATTTATTACACCATTTGGCATTCAGAGGCTGCACCCAACAGAAAGAATAATGAAGAGATGCATGCTCGGTATAATCAGGAAATATTATACCAAACATGCATCTCTCAAAGCTCTCATGGATCATCAAGAACTTGTGATGTATGCAGCATCACAAAGAACTCGTGGATCAAGAAAATGACAAGAGCTCATGACATCATGATCAAGATTAAGACACTGAAATGGCAATGGGCTGGACATATTGCTAGAACAGCTGCATCACATTGCCCAACAACAATACTAGACTGGATTTCAAGGAACAGGAAAAGACTCAGAAGAAGACTATATGGAAATGGATGGATAAAATTTGAAAGCGTGCAGGACTAACAGGGAGGAGACTAGCTCAAGACTGAAAGTAGTGGAGGAGACTTGGGAAGACTTTCATCCGGCAGTGGATTAATAATGGATAATAACGGTGACACCATTTGACCATTGGGAACATTACATGTTAGACTAGACACTTGCATGGGTCGGGACAGTCGGGATAAACCTAAGTCCGGCTTGACACCAGGTCAGGTTCGGGCTTGATCTCGGGTAACTCAGGCCAAGCAATGTAAGTTTTATCTTGGGGTTGGGTTTGGGTTGCACACAATGGCCAGCATTTTAATAATCTCATGTAAAAATCATGCCTTAACACCAGTTTGCTTTCCATAACTATTTCTATTTGTTAAAGTTAGTTTTTAGAAATTTGGAACTAAGTCTCAAAGCTTGATGCTGATCACTGATGTATGGCTTCGATATTATTAGTTAAGGACTGCTGAGAGCAATTAACCATTCTTTCTGACAGCTAAGAATTTTTTCACATGTAGGGAGCAACTAAAGTGAAGACTTGTGCAAAATACGTACTTATTTTTTTAAAATGTACTAATAAGAAATCTACAACTCATCAAGAAAAGTAAAAATAATGGCACTGACTGGGAGAATATCAGCACAAAAGAGGTAAGATTCACTGAACATAATTTTAGTACATAATTTTACCATATGGCAAGTCACATTGATTAGTTAACATGGTAAACGTGAAATTCAAGCCAATGTCCACAGCCAGATAAGGTCACTAAACATGTTATCTCAATACGAACTTTGCATATATCTTCCGTATATGGAAAAATATACTCTATACATGGCTGATATATTAAAATAAAAGTTAATATAACACCTCAAAATATTCTATTGCTCACGTCAAAACATTTGACGTGAATAATAGAATATTTTGATGTGTTATATCAACTTTTATTTTAGTGTTATCTCAATCCCTACCTCAAAAGAGCAAGCAACAAAAGAAATTAGGTACTACATGGAGAATATTTGAAGAAAGAACTAATTTGAAGCTTGAGATTGTAGACAGCATGTTGTTTCTTTGTTATGATTTACTAAGATGAATTTTATACATACATACATATCACTAAGCTGTTCTCTGAGAATCAGAGGTTAGCTCCACAAAGAAACACAAACTGCCAGATAATTTTTACTTACTTTTGCCGTATCAAACTTCTCCATTTACAGCTATCTTGACATACAACTCGGGATTCACTTACATCCATCACACATCATACACAAGATCATCTATATTTCATACTCATAATCTTTTTCACATGCAGACACTCCTGAATCTGATCCTCCCATGACTTCCTTAGCTTTCCTCTGCCTTTCCTTCCTGCCACTTAGGCCAAAAAGATTTTCTTAGTAAGCATCTCATCACCCATTCTTTCAATATGGCCAAAGCATATTAGTCTCCACCTTGCTAACAACATTTTGCTTCACATTACACAACTGCAACACATTCTTATTCCTCACACAATCAGAACGTGTCTTGCCACAAAACCCCAGTAACGCATTTCTCCAGCACACAAATGACTCCTGTTTTTTCTGTAGTACTCAGGTTTTACTGCCATACATCAGAGTAGGAACACTTACACTTTCATACACAGCCATGCGGGACTCGCTTGAGAACCCATCATTCCTGTGAAAACCTCCCAAAGCAGCCATGACTTTCAATGAAGATTTCACTAGCCTACTAATTTCACCATTCAAACATGCTTCCTAAATACACAAACTCATTCACCTGGTCAATCACTGTGCCATTTAGATGAATTTTATACTCATACGGTCTTTCTTTGAGGAGCTAACCTCTGAATATCAGAGAACAGCTTAATGATATGATATGTACAAATTTAGATATTTCTACATGATAATTCTCAAATCTACTTTCTGTTCGTGTTACTCAAGACTAGCATTTCCCATATACTTGCGGAATTTGTTACAAAGGAGGGAATGTCAACAATATTTTTCTATTGCGCATGGGATCCTCATTATACGTGGACAATGGGACCCTAAAATGACTACAGACATTAAATCCCTTAATAGCAAGGACCAAATTTTCACGAGAGGTAATGTAACTAATGCTTAACTTGGACCGTGTGACACAGGTAATGACACCCTTAGCAATAGATTTATTGTATTTCAAAATGAACGACTGTTAGCGTAACCACTATTCCTTTGCTTACATTAATAATATTCATTGTAACACCCAATTCCTAGGTAGTAGGAATTCCTTTAAGTGCAAGAGCTACCCTACCAATTCTTTCAAGATCTGTAGACATGAGTGCAACAAAAACACATAAGTAAAATAACAAATAAAATGCTGTAGATCAAAGTGAAACCTCAACATGTTTATAATTTATGAAATTTATGACAGAAAAAAAAAGGGACTCCGTCACTTGAACAAGCAGTATCCTGATTTCTTTCCTCCTCTCACATAGTACTCGGGGAGTCATGTTAAGGAAAAAAAGAGCTGTTCCTGTGTTCATCAGAAGAATAACAATCATATTAATTTAGTTAAATTAAAGATTATCTCCTCACCTAGATAATGTTTCTGTAACCACATAAACACATTTGTTGAAATCATAATTAAGAAATGAGAGAACAAAAATATTGGACTTTTTAACAAAATTTCTTCGGGCTCAAGACGGGCCGGGTTTAGTTTCTGAGTGGTTTCAGGCTTGGTAAGGTCAGACAATGAATCTGAGTTTTCACTTTGGGCCGAACTGAACTCTTAGCCAGCTGTTGTCCAGTTGGGTCAGAATTTTAAGGCCCGTGCAGGCCTCTCTCTCTATGTCAGACCAATATTCATGTACATCACAACATTAGAGAAAAATGTACAACTTGACGAAGAGTTGCATACGTACTATGGCATTAAGCTAATCAAAATCATGTGTTTAAACCAAAAGATTCACAATATCCCAAAGAAGACAGTCCCAGTATGAATAAGCTGATGAAAAACTGAACAAAGCTGATACACACAGTATCTAGCAAAAATTCCATACTAATTCACAGTGTCTACCAAATTTTAGAGATGCAATTTCATGACTAATAAACAATATTCATGATCATTAAAAGACTGTGCGCATGTGTGTGTTGATACACACACTTTGTCTCTCTATTGCATCTCTTTAAAGGTTTGAAATCAAATTTCATTTTCACTTCTTTGGCTCTAATATCCTTTACTCCATGGCAGACAGACGGATTGGTTAATAATCCCCGGGGAGTGTGCAGGCATAATTCTTTTGTGTGATTTTGGCGAAAGCGCATACAGGTGCGGTCGGGTTCCCGCGCGAGCGGCGCCTGCTTTGATTTGCTTACTTGATTCTAACAGTCCTTCTGAGGGCTCCAAGCTCCCACCAGTCCAGTCCCCACACTCAACATGAGTGGGCCAAGTGAAGGGACAGACGAGCAGACTCCATCCTACTTGGGCCTCCAGAACCCAGACATGGAGAACACAGGCACAGAAAACAATGTAAGCTCAGGCTCAGAGGAGTTCTTGAGACTGTTCCGTGAGATGAACATGCTTCTGGACAGTCCCACTACCAGGATCTCACACTATGTGAGGGGTCTCATATGCCCTATCCTGAACAAAATGCTTGATCAGCCACTAAACAGTCGCTGCTAATCGAACATCTAAGGGGGTCAACTTGATGAATGCGAAAGGTATGCAACCAGTGGAAAGGAAGACCTACGCTGAAGCCGTCAGGAGAAGGGCAGCTCCCGGTGTGAAAAAACCTCAGCAAACCCATTCCATGATCCTCTGTCCGACGGATCCAGCAAAGACCTCAGACGAGGTGAAGGAACTTGTGCAGGAGGTGTTCGTCCCAGAGGCCATCGGGACGGGCATCAAGGGTGTGAAAAAGTGTCTAAAGGTGGTATCATAATCGAATGCACTGGGGCGGAAGGGGTAAATAAAATTATCAAGAGCCTTGATGAATTTCCTAGACTGAAGGGCCATTTCGTCATGAAAAGACCACCCAGAGTGATCGCATACGGTGTCGATACTGATGACCCTGAGCGGGTTTTGACTTGTTTCTCTAAACAGAACGAGCTAAAGGGCCCTGAGAAATGCAGGGTTCTCTTCCCCATCAAAGGGAAGAGGGGGGGGAAACCCACTGGGTGATCGAAGTGGCTCCAGCAGACTTCTGCACCCTCATTAAAAAAGGGAAAGCCAACATCGGTTGGCACATGTACTCCTGCAAGGAATTTTTGCAGGAGACCCGATGCTTTCACTGCAATGGGTTTGGTCACCACAGGGATAAATGCAAGTCCGAGTCATGTGCCCGGTGCAGCCAGACGGGTCAGAGGCCCCGGGCCTGCCAAAATGAAGTGATTTGTCCAAACTGCCACAGTGCAAATGAGCGTTTCTGCCTGAAACTGAAAACTGCATACTCCAGCCTGGACTCGGATTGCCCGAGTCTCAGACGTGAGTTAGAAAGATTAAAATCTCGTATTGATTATGGTTGAGAACCATGCGACGTACTCAAGCGTGATGGGACTGCATTCCCAACGTGAATGTGTGACACGGATTGTGCGTCTAACTGGGCCTGTAATTTCAACAACCAAGTGTCATTGCTCAAATGTGTGCTTAAATTGTTTTTTTCTCGTCTTACTGAATAAAGGCCTTCAGGCCTGTAAAAATATTTGCATGGCGAACTGGTCTCCCAGGGAGGTCTGAATAGAAAATATGGTCCATTGTGTACGACCTTCCCAGTTCGCACCACCTATCGGTGTGTCCGAATCTGTGGTCCCTTGAATGGGATTTTTACTGTAACGTTTACGCCTAGTAAACGTGCATAGTAAGATCCATTTAACCCTGTGGAATCTGCATTTGGACAGTGCAGGATGACAGACTCATCAACTTACCCCATGGCAGTGGTCGGGATTTGAGAATCTACGCCATACACACATCTGGAATGGAAACTCACTTATGACCACTTACACTTAAAACTATGGTATAGTAATCATCCTGACTACTATAAAGATTTTAAAAAAATGCAATAATTACTGGACATTAGACAGGTTCTTTGGATGTCATAGAACACCTGGCTATTGTTTCTGAACAATGTTTATATATATACAGAGTTAGCGAATAAAACACATGGCTTTTTTTTTCCTTTCTGAGAAAAATTTACATAAACAGACTTTTCAGCTCCACAAAGCCAAACAACCAACCTTTTAGCACAATTCTTTACTACAACAGCGATGAGGAAGTTTGAAATATTTGTTCGCATATTTGGTGATCAAGGTTATCTTGTTTACACTTATATGTGGAAGACGAAATGCATTTGCATTCGTAACTAAAGTAGGCTGTCCGGTCAAAACCTCATCAAGCTCATGTGTGGAGGTATCCTACAAGAAAAAAAAAAAAAACCACAGCTGTCTGCATAACATTCCGTTTACTACTGAGATAGTTCAGTTCACCAGAACAGATTTGTTACTCCAGATATAGCACTGCACTGTTTTCACTCTGAAGCAGAGAATGTGGAATGAAAGTCTGAAACCAGCCGAGCCGGGTTTCCCAAATTAAGGCCCACGGAGACCACTACTCAGACTTCACCCTCCCTCCCTCCCCTCCCCCCAATGCTCAGAGTGAAGATTTTATTTTCACAAAACACCTTTTCTCCTTCTGACTTGTCACCTCATTCTTTTTTATCATCCCACCCTACCTTGGGTTATATCACTGTGTGGCTGTTGTGCATTGTTGGTAAGCACACATGACACGACATCCATCACCTTTCGTGATTGACACAATTGTGCATTCTTGCCTGCAGTTATTTTTACAGGTTTTCTTTCAACTCCTATATATATCTTAAACAATGGGGGACACCTCCAAAACATGTGCAGTGGCAAATTTGCACATGCTCATAAACTTCTTGTTGTAGAGCATAAAAACATAGCCACATTTTGTGCCTTGTGACTGCAAATTTCCCATGCTGGTTCCAACTTATCCATAATTATCATGATATAGTTTCTTCAAAAGTTTATTTTAGCAAGTATGAAAGACATTAATTCGAAGAATTTTTATGTCTGTTTGTTTGTTTTTGTTTCAGCTTTAATGATCACCGAGCAACTTTAAGGGCTATATAAGCAGTCGCCTGTCCCTAACTTAGGGTCACAGGTTGCAGGGAAAGAAGAGAGTTAGTGTTGTAAGACAAACACACCACCTATGGCTTCATCTGGGACTTAAAAACCAGCACCTACTTTGGCAAAAGCTCAGAAGCTAGCACTTAGACTACTGCACTACTGGTGTGACCAAGACTTCTTTACAAGAGATAGAAAAAATATCACATTATTGTGCTATCTAAGATTAGAATAATTAACTAATATAAGTATAAAGAAGAGTTTAGCAATTTCACAGTTTCATAGCCATGAACTTAGAATTACTACCTTGCCAAACTTTTTTGTTTACAGTTTAAAAATTCAATGACAGAAGTCAGGACAGTAAGTTAAGTAACAGATAAATAGGAACTGGAATGAGTTCCACCACTTCACAGGGAACTAAACACCATATTCGTGCAATTACCTGCTGACAACTGAAAGAGCAGTGGTCAAAAAAGATAGGCAACAAAATATTGTACAGTTTAAGCAAAAGGAATTTAAAAAAATTAAATAATTAACATTCAATAATCTAATTACTGGAAACAAAAAAAAAAACTCAGTATTGATTCACAAAATGCATACCTCTCTCTCCATGTTCTGTGAATAAAATTCACGATTGACTTCTGACTTCGGAATTTCATCTTTAAGGTTCATGGCATAGTCACGCACTTGTACTGGTAAGCCTACACATAGAAAGTTCATACAGTTATTGAAAAACAGTGCACAGTTTCAGACTTCAACAATAAATTACAATATCACATTTACTTTATAAAAATACTTAAGAGTATTTCCTATTTAGATAACTAATTACATTATGGAAAATACTGTAGTCTTACAGAATTCTTTCAAGTTTTAAAAACAAGAATTTATATGTTGGCAAATAAATACAGAAATATAACACATCTTTTATAAATCTTTAAGGATATCCAAGAATCAGTCTGATGTTTATGAAACAATTTAACACATAAGCTGATGAACACAACGAAAGCTAATTTTTTAAGTAAAGAAAAAATAGGAACTATTTTAACAAATTAAAAAAAATATTATTATTTATGCCAACTTCTTAAATGAACAGACACATTATGTCTTGGACATATAATATATATATATATATAGTTTTCCCCCACTATCTGAAAGCAGAATGTTCCAATAAAACTTTTCATATGCCGAAATGGCATGAAGCAATGAAGCAATTACCATTCATTCATATGGGAAATTTTGAGCATTCCCAAACCCAACCATGGTGTTTTGTTACGTATAAGATAACTTAACAGAACACCATGTTTTGTACCTATCAACTGACTTAAGCAATAGACTTTCCATTTCATCCGTTACAGAATGCCGGCTAAAAGAGATGACTTTGCTACCAGCAGAAGCAATAGTAATTTCGGCAGCTTTCAAGATAAGTCTTTCTCTCTGCGTGCAAGTAGTACAAACACTGGGTATAGGCAAGTTCAAAGCAAGTACAATCTCTTTATTTCATTCACCATGCTCAAAACGCTTAATTACGTCACATTTTAAGCTAAGCATAACACCCTAGCAAGCTCTCTTAGGCTTTTCTGATACCTTAGGACACATTTTGCTAATGGATGATCAAAATAAATTGAGATAAATCACAGATCAAAGCTATGGAGCCTTGCTGCTGAGTGTAGTTCCTGGGGTAGGAGTTTGGCAGGGCCACTCTCGCTGCTCAGGGTGCACACTGCCTCTATAACGGCTCGCTACAAAACAAATGCTGAACACTATTTTCACTTTTCGCCTGTTTTTGTAAAAACAGAAATCTTCTTCAGCTTTCGATTAGCAAAATCAGGCACTAATCAGATTTGTATAAAAATAAAATGCATCTGTTTACAAAACCATTGAAACAGAAAACTTGCTGCAAACTTGCAAATAGCAAACCACGATAACCATAGAATAAAATAGTAAAGAAAAATTAATAAAATAATTATTAGAACATTAGAGGTTCAAATGAGAACAAAATAAGTACATAACAATTAAATGTCCAGCAATGTGTGTGAAATGGACCTTTATGACAAAATATAAAACTATTAGACAATGAAACTCATGAAACACGAGACTAAAAATGAAGAAAATTTTTACATCCAGAAAAACAGTTCCATTAATGAATCTTTAAAATTTAAAAATAGCATTTTCAACACTTAATTCAAAAATATGTAGTAGACTTATAAAATACATAAGGAAAATATTTTAATTTAATAACTGGCAGCTGCAAGGGGAACCTCACAATAAACCTCCCTGGTGGTGCAGTGATCCAAGCACTGGCTTATGACCATCTGTCTAAGAAGTACCTCCCTTCCCTGGAACCAGTTGCCCTAAATTAGCGACAGACGACTGCTTATAGCCCATTGCGTTGCTCACGGCAGGGCTCGACAAATTCCAAGCGCCAGGTCATCCAGGCACATAAAAATTCGGGCCGTAGCCCCCAATTTTCTTCTTACTTGAGATTTCGCAATTAGCAGTACATATCAAAATTTCTGTTATAGTCACCTATAGATTATCTATTAAAAAGTTATAAATTCAGGTACTGTCACTCATAGATTATCTATTAAAAAGTTATAAATTCAGGTACTGCGGATACAGGTAAAGAAAAAAACAAAATTTAAAAAAACGGTGCAGTGTTTTAAAACATCCACCAGGTAATTGTAAAAGTACCGAAAATGGGGTGACAGAAAAAATGTAACATAACAGCAAGATTTAGAAAACTGCAAAGAGATTGTAAGAATATACATATATTCTAATAATTAATTACTTCATGGCTTCCTCTTATTACTTTCAGTAAAACGCAAGAACTCCTGATGAAGATCTAGTGTTTAGATCGAAAATTTGAGAGGTAATGTACCTTAATAAATTTATCCTTGATAATTCCCGTTAAATATTTATAATACTGGAAATACATATATTTTTTTTACTTCACAAGTATTCTGATAGAAAATATGACACAAGGAAGGCATTACTATTTGCACATGCAGAAGCCTATGTGGTGTGAGAATCAGTGACTCTCAGGAATCCCACAGAGCTATTTCCATAGCACATAACCATTCTGCGAATCGCACTGCTTAGTTTTGGTGTGCTAATTTTATTAGTTAAGGATTATTTTTTTTTTCGGTATTAGTTGAAACACATTCAGAAAAGAGACTGCTATGGATTGTCAACAGATCTAACTAACGAACTACGGTAATGCTGCAATAGCTGGCGATTTTAGTTCTTTATTTACTTAAATGTAATGCAGAAGTACTTCAAAATGACAGTTACTTTTCCAATAAGTCAATCATCTGTTTCTTACACCTTTGGATTTCTGAGTCGGTCCTGTGAATCACAGTTTTCTGTCAGAAATTACAATTCACGATTAACATGATAGGTGCAGATTATACTACTGTGATACATGCCAATTACTACGGAATGTCCATAGTTTCTACAGATTTAGTTGTCTGACTACGGAAGTCACTCTTGAAACTGCGGATTCTATGAATTTTCATTTAGTTTAATTTTTTTTTCATTTTGCTATTATTTTATGAAATACATGAGATTCCCAAATCTGCATTTTTTTTTTTTTTTTTTGCCATCATTTAGATCGTTCTAAGATTAATGCAAAACTGAAGAGAATTTGGGGGGGGTCATTTTCCATCTGGGAACGGTATTTTGTGTTTAAAAGCTTTCAAAAACAGTAGTTAAATGGGGTAAAAAGAATTTGCCCTAATCGTAATCTTTTTCTCCCAATGTTGCCTTTGCGTCCAGTATTCTTGTTAAACATAGTTTTATTGCATATATGCTTGTATTTAAGTTTAAAACTGTAGGCAACGATTTGCGGAAACAGAAGTTAGATACTGCAAAAAATTCCCCCTAATTTACAGGCAAGAAATTCTTCCACGAATTCGAGAAATTTCACCTTTTTCGTTATTTTTTTGGTTGGCCACTCAGGAGATCGGAGCACAAGTGAACAAAAAATTGTTTTTGGTGGAGGGAGGGGGATTGACAGGGTGAATGTTTGCCGGAAGACGGAATTCCATCTTTACGAAACTTTTGAAAACGGAAAGTCGAAGAAGTTCACAATTTTTTCCGTAATTGTAATTTCTTTTTTTTTTTTTTTTTTGTGATGTTGCCTCTGTCCAGTATTGTTAAGTATCATTTTACTGCATAAATTTTTGTATTTCAGCTTGAAAATACGAGAAAAATTTCCCCAACAGGAAGTTGAACGGAGCAAATATTTCCCCCCATAATCGCTACCCCAACGCCCCTGCAATGTCCTCACTCTCTTGCACTGTTAAATATCCACAAATTTCTCAAATTCTTCCACGAATTCAAGAAATTTCACCTTTTTTGTTAGTATTTTGGTCACTCAGGAGATCGGGGCACGAGTGAGCAGAAATTGGGGGAGGTGACGGAAATGGGGGTTTCGATGGAGGACGGAATTCCATCTTTACGAAACTTTCAAAAACAGAAAGTCGACAGAGTTCAGATTTTTTCCATAATCGTAATTTCTTTTTTCTTGTAATGTTGCCTCTGTGTTGTAAAAGTATCATTTTACTGCTTAAAATTTTGTATTTTGGCTTGAAAATACAACAAATATTTCCAAAACCAGAAGTTGGACGGAGCAAATATTTTTCTCGTAATCCCTACAAGGATGTTATGTTCCCACTCTCCTGCGCTGTTAAATATTCCCCTCCCATAATTTTTTACATTTTAAGCTTAATAAGGGAGGAAGGGAAATTAGCCAAAATCTGAAGTGACAACATTGAAAAATTTGTAAAAATTGATGCACGGTGTTCAAAAGTACAATCAACTCCGCTTATAGTGAACCTCTGCGGACTCGCATATTTCGTTCACTATATCCGAAGTTCATTAAAACTGAAGTGCCCTTAACCTAAATTGAACAGAATGGTGAGCAAGAAAATAAAATATGTACATATGTACCTAAAAAATAATATTTTTATGTATGTGGTGTATATTCATTAAATTAAGTAAACAAAATAAATTTTACGTAACCTTAATTAACATGAAAATAGTCTGTTATATGCCGCTGCTTACTGCAAACAGTTTTAATAAATATTTTCTCCATGTTCTTTTATAGAGGCTGTGCTTTTGCTACACTCAATTGTACATTTTCCATACATTCTAGGAACTTTAGCACAGTCCTGACACACTCCAACATCTCTTTCACTGTTGGAACACGTTCTTCATTACCGTCCTCGTCATCCTTTGCCTCATTTTCTTCTGTGCTGGAACCGTCTTTCACAGCCTCGACAAGTTTCATCCAATGGAATTTCATTCGTTATAACTTCACAGTCAGCATCGATAAAATCTTCAGCTTCAGTGGAATTCGCACCAATACGCTGAAGCAGGTACTTAAAAGGCACATCATTTTCTTCTTCGAATGCCACATGTCCATTAGCCAAACCAGACCTCCAGAAAAAGTTCTGTATAGTGACAGTTGACACACTCCTTCACGCTTTGTTTCCAAAACGTACAGCATTCAGAACATTTATTGATGTGTTCTGCTTTGATTCCAAGACATGGATTAAACGAAGCCTTACTTCCCTTCTGTAATAGGTTTTAAAGCTGCGAATCACACCTTGCTCCGTGGGTTGGAGGACTGACATGGTGTTGGCAAGCAGGAACACAAGCTCGATGTTGCTGAAGTTTTTAATCCTACTGTTGCCCTTCAATGCACTTAAGGAGTAGTAGGCCTACAATATTATGTTCTCAACACATTCTTTCAAGTTTTTACAAGGTTTGTTTTGAAATAAGTTACAATTTCATTTTACAAGAGCATTCTTTTCTTTGAAGTTTTATTTTTTGAAATAAGTTACAATTTCATTTTACAAGAGCATTCTTTTCTTTGAAGTTTTATTTTTTAGGTTCACTATAACCGAAATTGAAGGTTCACTATAAACAAAAAATTTTAATGTACATTTCCGATGTTGCAGGTCGGGACCAATGATTTAGGTTCACTATAGCCGAATGTTCACTACAACAGAGTTCACCATATTAATATTCCTTAAGTTACACCATTTATCTAAAATAGTTGAAGCTTTGATATGATGTGTTCATAGTCCTCAGGCTGTCATGGTTGTTATCAAAGGACATAAAAAAAAAGAAAGAAAAGTGACAGTGAGGGAGAGAATAATATCAGCAGAAAGAAAAATTAAGCAATGGATGGCAATGGATGCTGTGCAGCTGCAGAGTCAACAAAAGACAAACTGACAGTAGTCTGCATTCTTGCTGTTTGTTTTGATTTTTCACCAGTTAAAATGTTCAGTTTGTTTGTTTGTTTTTTGTTTTTTTTTCCCCTTCTTTGGTCTAATCTTGTCTTAAACTGCCATTTTAGAAGCAGTATGAGCGTATGGTAAGTGGAGGTTTGCGCACTGCGCGTTCACTTGCTTGGATTTCCTGTCTGTCAAGCCTTGTGGAATTCTGAATGCCTCTTATTGTGTTTACTGGTGGAAGTTTTGAACTTAAATCTCACAATCCTGCCCTCGCCAGGGAATCAACTTTGTGTTTTGCATGTGCTAAGTTTGTTTCATTAGAGTCCTTGTTTGTTGTAATGTTTTGTTGGGGAGCATATTTTTTTTTTTTTTTTTTACAAAAAGATGGGTCATTTCATAAAAAGTGTTTATGTACGCCACGCAATAATACTAGTTACTACTAACAAGCTGACTGCCTTTTTTTTTCTATTCTCCCTTTTTTTTTTTTTTTTTTTTTCAAATATCATGCTGTCAGAGATTATCCAAAGGAAAAAGTTGTTTTTCTCAGAATTTTACGATCTATGGAACATGTGCTGCCACGGATTACATGTGGGATTTTTTTTTTTTTTTTTACGGCCTTTGGATTATACACCATTGTGGATTTCACGAAGGAATTTTTTTTTCTGAATTTCATGGTCTACAAATTATACAAAGAAAAAAATATGGTACTTTGAATTAATATGTACAAAATATGACATCTGCAAATAGTATTTTAATAAAATCAAAATCTGAAATTTTAATTTTTTTTGAGATCATCTAGTGAAATAATGGAAAAAGAAAATTATGAAGCAAATTAGAACTTTATTTTGCAATAAGTGGTTTGGGTAAAAAATAAAAATAAAAAAAATGACTTCAAATATGGTTTACCACTTTTTTGTTCCAGCGTCATAACCAAGGTGCTATTGGACTTTGTTTCACCTGGCGCCTAAATTTTGGGAGCTGGCTCCTAGATCTAGAACATTGTCGAGCCCTGGCTCACGGTGGTAGTTAACCTCCAATCAAAATAAAAAAAAAAAATAAAAACCTCACAATACAATTTGAAATCTTTCTGTGTAAAAGCAACTTTTGATACAGTTCCTATACACTGAGAACGGGCCTTGATAAAATCTAGAGGTCAGGAACATCTGTAAAAACAAAAGAACTCAAAAGATGTGAAAATTCTATTTTAACTTGAATGTTCAATTATTTCAGTATATTAATCTGAGTAAAGCCTTGAGTAAGTGTTTTAATTGCTGTAAATAAATTTCATTTTTTTCAATTTACAAGCAAAAACTATCTGTAAAATCTGCTAATAATTTGGAAGCTATCTCCGTACAGCGCACGTCTACTTTCCGCCACTCAGGTACTAATGTAAGCTTTTCGTACAAGAATAGTGGCCTAAAGCGAACTTTCGAAAAGCAGGGTGTACTTGTATATACCAGGTTCAAATAAATAAATGCAAAATATTCCAAAACTTATCTGGCAAATGCAATGCAATGTTTACATGAAATTAAAAAGACCATAATGTAAGGACAGCCAACCCTTGATATAGCACCTCCGTTTGTTACATTATATTGTGGCATTATATCAAGTCTACCGATTATTTTTAAGTAACACAAATGTTGTTAATTACGGTTCACCGAAAATCGTAATTAGAATTAAGCTAAAAACATGTTAATTGGGGAAAATGCAGTTATATGTTGTGTACTTGGTGCACACTGTAGTTCAAGGTTTTCCTTTCCATCTCGGAAGCTTCTGGTACACACTGAATGTGGAAATTTACTTTGCATAGCAGGACAACAAAGTTAACATTTTAATTATATGGAAAATGAATAAAAAAATCACATTACGTTACTATAACTTTATCAAGTAAAAATTAATAGCATTACACAAAATCATTTTATAAGCCTTAGTTTCTTTTTAAAACTCATCTACATTTTCATTTGTGTTTTAGATTTCAACCCAATTATTTCCAGAGCATAATCTAACTTAACAAGTGTGTTTGAAATATCGCCGTCCAGCAAGTTTGCTTTAAAAAAATTTCTTAATGTTAAAAGATTCCGATTCACATTTTTTATTGAAACAGTGTCTTTAACATTGAGGTTTGCCACAATTGCACCATGGTCCAAAAAGCAAGAAAGTAACTTGTGCAGCTTGCATGTGAAGTATGTTTCGCAATTAAGTGTGTTTTATATTAGGAAAGGCAGATTGCCGTGGTAATAAAAACTGAGGTGTCAAAAAAAAACAAAAAACTGGGAAGTGCAGTACTGTTTCCATTACTTGGCACTACACACCCACGCGGAAAATTGCATTATCCACAAACAACATATACATAGAGGCAGATATCTCCGCAAGCTCAGGTAGTAGCATTCACAGTTCAGATGGCAGCTGTAGGGGCGAAGAATTAATCGCTTGAATAAACTATGTAATGGACGCTAATTTGCATAATTTACAGAGACTGAAATATTACGGAATTATATGATGGACATTAAATTATGTAATTTCCTGGAAATGTAAGTATTCCAGTCCAGCTCATGTATGTTTGAAGATCACCTGTGAGAAACTATTAGCGATCGCCATTTTGGGTGAACACACACACGAAAACGATGCTGAAATAACAAGACGCCAGACGTCTGAGGAATGCAGTATTTCGACGACATTCCAATGTATACCGTTGTTATTCTATGTATTCACAGAGGCCACAACTATTGTTCCTAGCCGGAGCGATCTCAGGTTTGCAGGGGATGCAGAAGCAGGAGAGGCTCAAGGGCGCTTCGGGGTCACGCAAGAGAAGGTCAAAGGTCAGGTTAGAAGTTGGAAGGCACGGAAGTGTGTAGGGGAGCTGCAGAGGGGTGAGACAGCCATCTTTGAGCGCGCTCCACGCCAGGTAAGCACGTGACCACCAAAAAGAGGGTGGAAAGCAGGAGCCAATGAGGAGCGAGGAAGTTGTATCTTCGGAAATTTTACGTCGGAGGAAGAGGAATTGGTGTCGAGTGCTCATAGGAGCAGGAAGTGTTTTTCGGAGGTATAGGGTCCGGAATATGGACTCTGCAAAGTCCACGTGTGCTGAGATGAGGCATTAAGTCTTTTCTTTTTCATTGGAGAGAAGAGAAGAGTGCGGCGTGTACAAAACGATTTATGCCGGTAAGGGCTGTCATTTACGAGTGAGGACCATGTGCGCAGAAAGGAAGCATTAAGCCTTTCTTTTATTGTTAGAAAGAGAAAAGAGTGTAACGTGTACGAAACGAAGCAGGCCGGGGAAGGCTCTCGTTTACGTAATAAGATAAGCATTTAGGGAACGAACCGACTTTTGAGTAAGGCTCATGAGACGGAAGACGAATTTTTCGAAGTACTGAGTCAGTAGCAACTGAAGTAGCCCATGCTAGAGAACAATAGCGGCCAAACCCTAAGACAATAAAATTGTTAAGTTTAGTACTTGGGCCTAATGAATATTTTTTGCCTCAATGTTTGTCTACTATTCTACCCTTCCCTCTCTTGAATAGCAGATATATTTATAAAAAGCTGAGAGAAAAAGAACGCTGGGCTATCATCAGCATTTGCTGATAAATAGTTTTATTTGTAAAAAGAACCTTATTTTATTTTGCCTGCTGTGGGACAATCTTCTCAACACATGAGAGCAAGGTTGGCATGAGCATATGCTAATTAACATACGAGCTCAGTCCCTACAGCAGCTCCTCAGGATTTACGCGTTTTCGAATGTGGTGTGATCGTCGGCACCCGGGACATGGGTCACTCCATCTCCGAAATTACTACAAAATTTGGATTTACACAGTCACCAATTTCAAGGGTGTACCTGGATTACACAAACTCAGGGAAAACATCCAGAGTGCAACCAGTGTGGCCATAGAAAAGCCCTGCACACTCATGGACAGTGGTATCTGGCATGCATCGTAACATCCACCAGGCGTGCTAACGGTGCCGCAAATCATAGTGCAATTCAATGCTGGGACAATTACCTTTCAGACAGTGCAACGTTTCCTGTTTTCCATGGAGCTCCAGAGTCCACCTATGTGCCATTGCTGACCCGACAAAACAAGGCTGTGCGCCTCGCCTGGGCTCAGGAACACTGCCACTGGACGCAAAATGACTGGAAACGTGTAGCCTGTTCTGACGAATCACAGTACCATATCGGGTAGATGCCCGACTCCGGGTGTGTCACCAACCCCATGAGGCAATGGATCCCACATGCCTAAAACAGGTAGTGCTGATCGGCTGTGGCTCTCTTGTGGTGTGGGGAGTTTTCAGCTGGCATGCATTAGGACCTCTCATACATCAGCAGACCACTCTGACCAGTGGTGGCTATGTAGCCATCCTTGGGGATCATTTGCACGCATTCATGTCGTGCAACCACTCCGATGGATGTGACCTCTTTCAACACAACAATGCATCACCGCACACATTTCCACAGTCACCTGATTATGGTTGGAGGAATTTTCCACGGAGTTTGGCATCCTGACTTGGCCCCCTCAAACACCGGGATTTTGTTCATTCAATGTGCAGTCAATGCCAGGAATCCTCCAATAGCAAATATTACACAACTGTG
Organism: Macrothele yani; assembly: GCA_039090855.1. Taxonomy (NCBI): domain Eukaryota; kingdom Metazoa; phylum Arthropoda; class Arachnida; order Araneae; family Macrothelidae; genus Macrothele; species Macrothele yani. The sequence goes on along the minus strand of CM077027.1, from coordinate 152,410,660 downwards.
GGATGCTTTTCAGGAAGCATGTTGTTTACAAGTGAGGACTACGTGCACGGTCCTCACTCGTAAACGACATGGTGGGCACTGCCTCCCCAGTACTACAGAGAGCTTGTGCAGTCAATGCTCCATTGTCATGCTCCATTATTCTTGAACTCAAAAAAATTGCATACTCTAATGCCACTTTTAATTTCCTGTATTTTAACAGTAAAATGATAAGTGCTCTTTGGAAATTAGAAGTGATCTATTTCTTAAACTAACTTATGTCAGCTCAAAAAACTGATTTTTTTTCATAATTACATAAGGTGAAATTTATGGTCCTAAAAATCCCTGAAAGTCTTACCAAAATATGCATTTTTTATGTACCCAATAAAAAATGAAAGGGGATATTATAATAATTACTTGTGAGAGAAGCTCAAGCCATCTGATTTACAATACCACCAATATTTCAAAATAGGAAGAAAAATTAATAAAACAGTAAAGTAACTGCTGAGTTAAAGAGAAGATCAAATTACATATGCAAGACAGAAAAATGACACACCATATTCAAGATCTAGTAAACATGTCTGACAAACATTTTTTAACTTGCTGCAGGTCTGACAAACTTCAGTTTTTTTAAAACGCATCCTGGCTCCAGGGCACCATCGGAAGACTGTGAAAGGTCGCGAACAGATTTTACATTCTTTCCCAAATCGCTCTTTAGTCTGAAATTGGAAAAAAGAAAAAAAAGTATTATGAGGCCAAAACTGAGTTTTGGCAATACTGCACTTTGTTTTAACATACACTGATATTATAAAAAGCCAGCAAACACTCGTCTTGTCACAAGTTTTAATGAACACATGTTAGCAATCAAGTAACCTTATAAAAGCATACATGCAATTAAAGCATATGAAGCCATACAGCTGGCTATATGATCGAAATAAAATGACATTTGCTCAGAATTAAGTGAGTGCCTCAGCTAAGTATTTTATCGCCATTTTGCTGGCACTGCTCTGTGTAATTAGCTCTTCAATCTCAAAACTCAGTATGCTGCAACAAATACCTATCCTAATGCTGTACATAACTTATGTACATATGCTTTTATGTGAGAAAACATATACTCACAAATATACATAGCACCCTGGACAAAACAACCTATTTCATTCACAACAGCTGGTAAGGCTCTTCCAGTGCTTAAAATTCAAATTTGAAATGGAAGGGAGTCTCCTCACCTGTGTTTGTAAATGGAGTAGATTGAAAATTTCCGGTGGGGAGTTTTGAATATGTGGCTTAATAATATTAAAAGACTGGAAAAACAATAGTAATTTTTCAAACAATATAAGCTATACTTGATTTTTAAAACAAATAGGTTAATTAGATCAAAATATGTATTACATTTAACCTCATACAAATTACCGCGCTTCATTTTACAAAAATTGTTAATTTTGTAGAACACCGATATCACAAAATTGCACCTATATTATTTGTGTCTGTCTTTCATTCCTGACGATGATGGGCAAAACACGTAACAATATTAACAAATAAAGGTAGCTTGATCACGCTAGTTACGTTAAATGAAAACTTTTACAAAAAGTTTGTAAGTTGGAAGCTTCCGACCTTATCTTAGGCATGATGAAGACCATTTTCATTTAACGTAACTAGCGTGATCAAGTTACCTTTATTTGCTTTCATTCCTTGTCACAGTTAGCAAGCTTTGATCAGCTGTTTCTTTTCTTTTTCTTTTTTGTTTTTTTGGTGGGGGGAGGGGGAGGGGGGTATATGGCCCAATTTCAGAAATATGCACTTTTGTTGCTCATTGAGTCTAATTTTAAAAGAAACTCATGCTTAAAGTTTACAAGGAAATTTTTGCTCTGTCGAACTTCTGTTATTGGAAATTGTTGTCTACACTTTCAAGCTGAATTATATAAACATTTATGCAATAAATTGATATTTAGTAACAATACTGCACAGACAACTTCGTGAGGAATAGAAATTACGATCGTGGAAAAAATGTAACTCCATTTAACTTTCGTTTTCAGAAGTTCTCAAAAATGGAATACTGTTCCCAGACGAAAAATGACTCCCCCCCCACACACACACACACAAATTCTCATAAAATAGAACATTATCTTCAGTTTTGCATCGACCTAATGTATACCCGAAATGATGGCGAAAAAGCAGAATTCTGCAAATCCGAGGAAGAATCTCATGCCCGATTCGTAACAGTCCATGATATGCAAAATGAACTGCTTGTGCGGCTACATATGGAAGCCGATTCACGTGTCCACAAACTGATTATATTCCTGACACGAACAATGTATTCGATTGCAATTTTCAGAACTCTGAAGGGTCCATTTCTAATGTACATAATTTTATGAAGGATGTGTTTTTAAAGCTAGAATTTTGTGAGTGATCCAAAAACAGATCCGAGATTTTACATTTACTTATATTTTTTCTTAAAATTTCATAAGGTGGGAGACTCCCTCCTAAAAACTTCATTTCAGCAAGAATACCACCATTCTGCCCTGAATTATAAGCCCTGCTCTTCTTATCTTCTTAGGAATGGAGCAAGTATTTTTATCTGCTATAACTTTAGAAGGTTTGTTCACATAGTGACATAATTGATGGAGTGAGGGAAATGTTGCAGAAGGAGAGATTTTTTTTTACCAACTTAGTACCAGACTAACTAGAATGAGAATTCTAACTAAATTTCATTTACAAATTAGGATAAACAAGGCAATCTTTATGATATATCATATCACCTGTGTATAATCTGCAAACAATGAAATTTAGAAAATGAATTTCTTTTCACATAATCTGCAAAATATGAAATTAAAAAAAAATGGCATATAATCTGCACCCAGCATGTTGATCTCAAACCACAATTTTCTGCAGAAAAGTAGCAATTCACATGAGTTTAAAAAGTAAATAAAACAAGAACTTATTGAATACAGGAACTTTATGCAAAACCTTGCAGCATTTTCTTTTAACTTAATAGAATGCAAAAATTCATAGTTTTTTTTTTAATTAATAAAGAGCAAATTTCATAGTTTTTTCTGTATGTAGTTCTGCAGTTAGACAAAAAATCTTGGCATCTATGAATGTCTCAACTGAACACTGAACAAAAGCCTTACCTAATGCAATTAGAGCAGCAAAAACCGAGGAATAACATTCATGAACCGATTACCGACAACAATAGTTATGTACTCTGAAAACCTCCGTACAGCATGTTATCTTCCACAAACACCTTCAACTGCATCATGTTTTCTGTCAAAATGCTGGTAAGTAAAAGAAAAAAGAAAACCTTTCCAACTCTTCTTATTCTTCTATCTATGTATTTTGGTAATATGTTATATATTTTTCTGTTACATACATACATATCACAAAGCTGTTCTCTGATATTCAGAGGTTAGCTCCACAAAGAAATACAAACTACCAGATAATTTTTACTTACTGTTGCCATATCAAACTTCTCCATTTACAGCGATATTGATATACAACTAGGGCTTCACTGACATCCATCACACCCCGTACACAAGATCTTCAATACTTCATACTCATAATTTGTTTCTCATGCAGACACTCCTGAATCTGATCCTCCCATGACTTCCTTGGCCTTCCTCTACCTTTCGTTTCTGCCACTTGGGCTAAAAAATTTCTTAGTAAGCATCTCATCACCCATTCTTTCAACATGGCCAAACCACCAAAGCATATTAGTCTCCACTTTGCTAACAACATTTTGCTTCACATTACACAACTGCAACACATCTTCATTCCTCACACAGTCAGAACATGTCTTGCCACAAATCCCACGTAAGTAATGCATTTCTCCAGCACACAAACGACTTCTATGTTTCTTTTGTAGCACCCAGGTTTCACTGCCATACATCAGAGTAGGAACAATTACACTTTCATATTCAAGCCATGCAGGACTCTCTTAAGAACCTATCATTCCTGTGAAACCTTCCCAAGTCAGCCATGACTTTCAATGAAGAATTCACTCACCTACTAATTTCACCATCCATTTTGTTCTCTCTGTCAAACATGCTTCCTAAATACACAAACTCATTCACCTGGTCAATCACTGTGCCATTTAGACATATATTACATTCAGTACTATCAGTTTCTCTCTCAAAAACCATAACTTTGGTTTTTCCCTTATTTATACTCAGTTTGAATTTCATGCAAACTTCGTGCATCCGAGACAACATATTCTGCAACTCACTTTTGCTCTCTGCCAACAGGACAGTGTCATCAGCATACAGCAATCTGCACACACGGATATCACCAAGATATAAACCAGTATTATCTATTTTGGCAACACGTATGCACGTATCCATAAATACATTAAACAGCCATGATGACATTACACAGCCTTGTCTGACTCCTGCACCAACAGAAAACCATTTTGATAAAACACCATTTACTCGTACACAAGCTCCACTGCCAGCATACATGGCTTTTACACTGTTAAGTAGATTCCCAGTAACACCATATTCATTCAATACCTTCCACAAAAGTGTCCTATTTACTCGGTCATAAGCTTTCTCTAAATCTATGAAGGCAGCAAAAATTTTCTTACCAACAGTCAGATACTTTTCAATCATTATGCGTAATGCAAAAATTTGGTTAGTGCACCAGGCATAAAACCACTCTGAACATCCCACACTTTATCTGATGTAAGACCCCGTACTTTTTCAATAATGACCTAACCAAACACTTTCTCTGGCACATTCAGTAGGCTAATACCACGATAGTGATTGCAGTCAGTCTGATCACCTTTTCCCTTATACAAGGGAACAATGATAGCATCCTTCCAATCCCGAGGGACAATTCCTAACTCCCAGCACAACTGCCAAATTTCAGTTAATCAGTCAATTATAGGGTCACCACCATATTTCAACATCTTGGCAGTTATGTCATCAACTCCTGCAGCCATTCTGAAGAGATTTTAAAGCTTTACACACCTCTTCTCTTGAGATCCCTCCTGTGCTTCCATCCTTCACTGTGACATCATTTGCTTCTGCCTCTGAAACACCTTTGCTTTCCTGATCTAATAACTCGCAAAAGCAGGGCTAAACAAATCCCAGGCGCCTGGGTGAAATTCGGGACGTGGCACCTAATTTTCTTCTTAGTTCAGATTTCGTAATATATTGCAGTAAATGCCGTCATTTCTGTTGTGTAATCCGCAGATTATCTATTAAAAGGTTATAAATTTAGGTGCTGCGGACATCGGTAAAAAAAAAAAAAAGAAAAAAAAATTATGTGTCGTTTTAAAAAGTCTGCGAGGTAATTGTTATGAAAGGTGGTGTTATTGGGAAAGTACCGAAAATGCAGTAGCAGAAAAAAATATAATGTAACAGCGAGATAGAAGACTGCAAAGAATTGTAAGAATATATATTTTTTACTTAGAAGTATTTTGACAGAAAATATGATGCAAGGAAGGCGTTACTATTTGCGCGTGCGGAAGCCTACGCGGTGTGAGAATCCGCGACTCTCGGGAATCGCGCAGAGCTATTCCGTAGCGTGTAGCCATTCTGCAAATCGCATTGCCTAGTTTTGGTGCGCTGATTGTATTAGTTAAGGTTTTTTAGTATTCAGTTGAAACGTTCAGAAATTAAGACAATGCTATGGACTGTCCGCAATTTCAACGGATTTTTTTGTCTAACTAATGAACTGCGATAATGTGGCAACAGCTAACGATTTTAGTTATTTATTTACTTAAAAGTAACACAAAAGTACTTCAAAATGACAGTTACTTTTTCAATAAGACGATCATTTTTTCTTGCATCTTTGGAATTCTGAGTCTGTCCTGTGAATCGCAGTTTCCTGTCGGAAATTATGATTCATGATTAACATGATAGAAGCGGATCACGTGGTGCCGATTATACTACTGTTATGCATGCCAATTACCACGGAATGTTTGTATTTTCTACTGATTTAGTTGTCTAACTACGGATTCTACGAATTTTCATTTTGTTTAAAAAAATATATTTTGCTATTATTTTATGATATACATAATACTCGGGATTCGCGGAATTCTCCGGTTTTTGTTTTTTATTCATCATTTAGATCGCTATCATGATTGATGATTTGAAGAGAATTTGGGGGTTGGGTCATTTTACGTCTGGGGTTGGTATTTCGTGTTTCAAAGCTTTCGAAAACAGTAGTTAAATGGAGTAAAAAGAATTTGCCTTAATCGTAATTTTTTTCTCCGGATGTTGCGTTTGTGTCTAGTTTTCTTGTTAAATATCATTTTATGGCATATATGTTCGTATTTCAGCTTGAAACTGTAGGCAAGAATTTGTGGAAACTGAAGTTAGACGCCGCGAAAATTGCCTCCTAATCTTCAGGCTTGAGGTTCTTCCGCGAATTCGAGAAATTCCGCCTTTTTCGTTATTTGCATTTTTGAACTTCACTTTTAGTTGGTAAAGTTCGATGAACACTTACCGCATGTGGGGCTTGGCTTTCAATTCCTATTTCCGTTATGTGGATGCGGCACGGGGGTTTTTCATTTGGCCACGGGTCCGCTTCTTTTTTTTTTTTTTTTTTTCCCCGTTGGAATTTATTTTGTCTCATCACCAAATGAGTTTTTCCTTTGCTGCATCCTCATTTACTTCAATATTTATTCATACCCGAGTACTTTCAGTAAAATTCCTTTACCGTCTTCGAGGGGACGTTTTGCTCCGACTAGCACGGACCGTGTCAGCTGGGCATTTCGGTGGTTCTCGCGGGCTGCTTCTGTCATCGGCTATCGCTTCTTCTTGGGCGTTGTGGCGCCATCTCTTGTTGGTCAGTGATCTCACTTTTCGAACTTTTTCATTTTTTTGCTCAATTTTAATTAAATTTTTCCAGCTGTTTCTCAAATTATTAGGGTCATTGTGGTTGCAAACTTTTGTCCTATTTTTTTCAATCATTACCGACTCTGCTATTCTGAGGTGTTTTTCGGATTTACAGCTTTTGATGATTTTAATATTTTCGAATTTAGGATATTTTTGGTTATCCAGACAGTATTGGATAAGTGCTGTTTTTTCTTCGTTTTTCTGCCAGTTTTTTACGTGTTGTTTTAATCTGTGTTTAAGCTTATTTTTGGTACTTCCTATATCAGCCATTGGAGGATTTTCAGTAATAGGAATTGAGTAAATACCTGCTTTTTCTAACATTTTTATTTTTTTCATTTTTTATTACTATATTTTTGATGGTATTTACTTTTCCTCCAATTTGAATGTTATGTTTTTTACAAATGTTATTAATTTCATTGGTAGTACCTTTTACGTAAGGAAAACCATTTAAATTATTTGACATCTTTTTTATTTACTACAGCATTATTTTTTATTTTCTTTATTACTTCAGTGTCCCATTTTTTTATTAAATGGTTAGGATAACCAAAGCTGCCTGCAATTTTTTTTATGAATTTGATTTCTTCATTGATGAACTGACTATTTTCAGAATGCGTATATGCTCTTTTAATTAAGGTTTTTATACTATTGCATTTTTGAGGATAAGGATGTGCTGAATTGTACGGGATTAGGACCGGAACGAATGAATTTTTCCGATAAACCCTGTATAATAACTTATCTGTGGATTTGATAACCTGTACATCCAAAAAGGCTAATGCATTATTTTTTTCTATTTCAACAGTGAGTTCTATAGTTGGATATAAAGCGCTGTAACATTTTGTTAATTTTTTTAATTCTTCTTCGTTCAGTTTTGATAGAATGAAAATATCATCCACGTATCGACAGTACACTTCTGGTTTTTCTTCCATACGATGCAGGACATTTTCTTCAATTTCGTTCATCACAACCTCAGCATATAGTTATGTTGGATACTCAGGAGATCGATGCACAAGTAAACAGAATTGTGTGTGTGTTGGAGATGTTCGTCGGAGGACGGAATTCCATCTTTACAAAACTTTCGAAATCTGAAAATCGACGGAGTTCAGATTTTTTCCGTAATCGCAATTTCTTTTTTATCACGATGTTGCCTGTGTCCAGTATTTTTAAGTAATATTATACTGCATAAATTTTTGCATTTCACCTAGAAAATAGGATAAAAATTTCCAAAACCGGAAGTCGGACGGAATTCCCGTTATCGCTATTGCCCCCTCCCGTGATGTTCCCACTCCCCAGCGTTGTTAAATATCCCCCGCCCCATAAGTTTTTGCATTTAATCTTGATAAGAGAAGAAAGAAATTCCCGAAAACGGAAGTGACGAAGTTGGAAAATTTGTAAAAATTGAGGCATGGTGTTCAAAAGTATTAATATTCCCAAAGTTACACCATTTATCTGAAATAGTTGAAGCTTCGATATGCGTTCATGGTCCTCAGGCTGATGGTTGTTATCAGAGGGCACAAAAATCAAGAAAAGAAAGAAAAGCGACAATGAAGTAGAGAGAGAATGATAGCAGCAGAAAGAAAAATTAAGCAATCAATGCTGTGCAGTTGCAGAGTCAACAAAAGACAGACTAACGGTAGTCTGCATTCTTGCTGTCTGTTTTGATTTTTGATTTTTCACCAGTTAAAATGTTCAGCCCCCCCCACCCCTTCTTTTGTCTCCTCTTATCTTAAACTGCAATTTTAGAGGCAGTATAATTATATGGTAAGTGGAGGTTCGTGCACTGCGCATTCACTTTGCTCGGATTTCCTGTCTGTCGAGTGTTGTGGAATTCTGAACACATCTTACTGATATTTACTGGTGGAAGTTTTGAACTTAAATCTTGCGATCATGCCCTCGCTGGGGAATCAATTCTGTGTTTCTCACGTGCTAAGTTTGTTTCATTAGAGTCTTTGTTTGCTGTAACGTTTTGTTGGGCACATATTTATTGTTTACAAAGAGATGGATCATTTCGTAAAATAGAGTCTATGTATGCCACGCAATACTAGTTATTAGTAACAAGGCTATTGCCAATGTTGGCAGGTATAGACTGTCTTTTTAAAAAAATATTTAATATTATGGTCTGAGACATGCTGCGGATTATGCGAAGGAAGAAATTGTTTTTCTCAGAATTTCCTGATCTACGAATCATATGCTGCTGCGGTTTATGTGTGGGATTTTTTTTTTCACAGCCTTTGGATTGCATGCCCTTGTGGATCTCATGAAGAAAAAAAAAATATGGTACTTTGAATTAATATATGCAAAATATGACATCCACAAGTAGTATTTTAATAAAATCGAAACCTGAAATTTTAATTTTTTTGAGATCGCCTACTGAAAGAATAGAAAAAGTAAATTGTGAAGCAAATTGGAACTTTATTTTGCAAAAAGTGGTTTGGGTAAAAAGAAAAAAAAATGACAACAAATATGGTTTACCACTTTTCGTTCCAGCGTCATAACCAAATATGTTTTTGCTCAAGCGTTATTGACTTAGTTTCACCTGGCGCCTAAATTTTGGAGCTGGCTCCTAGATCTAGAAAATTTCGTCGAGCCCTGCGCAAAAGTATTCACCCCATCTTTCACTTAACTCATTGGGCTCCCATATCATTTCCCCGATCCTATTCTTTACACAGCTTACAACTTTGTTTCCCATATTTTTCTTGAGTCTCATGTACTTCCAGAAAGTCTTCCTATCTTTCCAGAAAGCCAATTCATGCCTTTCCACATTCTCCTTCCTATCTTTTGCCTTAATCTGGCAAACTAGCTTAACGGCTTCATGCTTCTTACAGCGATATTCATCCACAGAAACTCTACCTTGCAGCATCCCCAAATAGGCTTCCTTCTTTCTCTTTACTGCCTCTTCAATCTCACTATTCCACCAAGCATCACCTCTATTGTAACCCATTTTTCTGGTGCCACAGACCTCTTCAACAGCAGTGACAACACAGTTCTTAAAATATTCCCACTTCTTTTCTACGTCCCTCTCTCACAAGACTTCAGCTGTTAGTAACACTTATTTTGGTACTTTTTTAATTATACTACCTCTTCTGTGCAATTATCTTGCAGATTTTTTTAAAACAAAGTGCCGCAAAAACATTTGTTTAAAAGCAACATATTACCTACAGAAACTAAATTTATTAATTTTTAATGCATAATTCACTAATTACATGGTGGAATTTATGGTCTACATTGTTTCAATTATTACAAATTATCATACTATTTGATTATTACCTGAAAAAGGCATATTCCTAATTCATTTTGACAGCAAATTTGCTGCAAGTCCCCAATTTATTTTGAAGTCAGGAAATGCAGGTTCAATTTCCATACCAGGCGATGTAATTTTCAAGTTTTCTGATGTGATTAATATTATGTGGTGAATAGCAAATACAGGTAATTCAGCAAAGTCTGATTGCTGAGTTAATAGTTCTGACATACTTCCCTGTATTAAGAAAAGAATAATTCTTCCACAGAGTTCTGGTTCATGTCACAATATATTCTTTGTACCAGTGAAAATATTATAACATTGAATGGAAAATATTGTGCCACCTTTTTAGCACCTTTTACATCTTTCTCTATGACCATGATTTCAGTTTTACATTTTAAGTACATAATCTGCTGATTTTTTAGTCTGTATATGGAGTCTCTACCATTAAATTAAATTTGGGTAAAGCAAATTTTTTCAGCAAGAATGTTCTAGATTACATCACCACTCATGCAAATTGTTTACATTATTAATTCTGATCTCCTGCAGGAATTAACATTTTAAAAGGGTTTTTATTTAATACAGACATCAACATCAAACAAAGATCTTCGCTCTTTCCACGTTTACAAGTGAGTCATGGAAAAATTCTCATTGGCCGCCACCGGGAGTCAAACCCAGGGTCTTCCAGTTACGCGCCGGATATGCTTCCGCTACACCACAGCGGCCTCGAATTCCTCCAGACTCACACAGGCTAAGAGCCAAGTCAATTTGGCAGGTTGCTTCTTGGAGCCCAGCACAATGCTGGGGATTCACCAAAGATGGTAAGCAGCAACTGAAGAAATAATTAGAAGGCGAATGAATAATTAATACACATTTAATGTGGAACAGGAACATCAAACAAAGATCTTCGCTCTTTCCACGTTTACAAGTGAGTTTATTTTCTTGACCCACAAAAATTATGGAAAATCATGGAACAGTAAATTTCTCTTTGTTCCCAAGATATGAAACAAAGCATGTTTGTTTTATTTCTAAAAGCTGAATGAACAACTGTTTGGTATTTTTATCATTTTTTTCCCCATCAGAATCCCAACTAAATACTTTCAGGGTACTGATGTTTAAATACTTTCAAAAATAGATGGTAAAGCTTGACCCTCATTTGCTTTAGTCTGTTAGTCTGCAATATAATGACTGGTCTTTGTATCATATATACTTCAATTCATTAAGCAATTAAAAAATCCGAGATTGAATAAATTTATTTATTACATAATTTTTTTTTTTTTGAGGTTTTTAACGACCACCGTGAGCAACTCAATGGGCTATAAGCAGTCGCCCGTCCCTAATTTAGGGTCACTGGTTCCAGGGAAGGGAGAGAGCCAGTGCCGTAACACAAACACAACATCCATGCCTGACCGGGATTCGAACCCGGACCCCTTACGGACGAATGATCAGAGGCCAGCGCCTTAGACCACTGCGCCACCGGGGCGGCACATAATTTAGTAACACTTTTCTATAGTGCATTTATTATATAGTGCATTTTATTATAACAATGGCTGAAATACCAGTAGAAATTTTAAAACTCTCAGTCCTGTAAATAGCAAATTAAAAAACTTTTACTAATCAAAAACTTCTATTATGAGAATTCTTATTAGGAAATATTTTATTTTAATTGCAAATTTTCATAGAAAACTCTTCTCCTTTTTAAGGCTGTCTTTTGTTGTCACTTTTTCCCGTCATTATCACGGTTATGGTTAATCTTGATGGTTACGATTATTTTTCATCAAATCCTGCCAGATGTTAGGCAGGGATAATCCTCTGCAGTAATTGATGATGGAATTCTGATTTTTCTCAATTTCTATTCCTTCTTTCAGCTTTCTTTTTTGAAAATTCCTTTGGAAACTGATGATTTTAAGGGAATTCCAATCCGTGCTAACACCAGTTTCTCTAACTAAACCAGTCTTGTTGGAGCAATTTTTTATGGCAGCTTTAAGCTATATAAGTTTCTAGTCTGCGACCTGTCTCACCTATGTAAGATAGTCCACAACTACATTTTACTTCATAGAGAACACTTTGCATTTTTAAAATATCTTCTTCTCTGTGAACTGTTTTAGGGAAAAATTTCTTAACCTTGTTCTCTAAACTTGGAGCTAGCCTAATATTATACTTCTTACTAATTCTCTTTAAGGACTCAAATAAACCTTTGTGATGATAATTTTTTTTAGGGAATTTGACTTGTTGCTTTTGCGGGTTCTTCTTACCACTAAAATTTAGAAGCTTCTCAATTTCTCCTTTAGGATAGTTATTTTCTGCAAGGATGACTTTAAGTTCTTCTTTATGGGTGTCAAATTCACTACAAAAATTTCTTATCATAAAGGTTTATTTGAGTTCTTAAAGAGAAATTAGTAAGAAGTATAATACAGTATTAGGCTAGCTCCAAGTTAAGAGAGCAAGGTTAAGAAATTTTTCCCTAAAATAGTTCACAGAGAAAAAGATATTTTTTAAATGCAAGGCGTGGTAATGATGCTGGAACGAAGTAAAATGCAGTTGTGGACTATCTTACATAGGTGAGACAGGTTGCAGACTAGAAACTTGTATAGCAGAGCATAAAGCTGCTATAAAAAATTGCTCCAACAAGACTGGTTTAGATAGGCATGTTAGAGAAACTAGTCACAGCATGGATTGGAATTCCCTTAAAGTCATCAGTTTGCAAAGCAATTTTCAAAAAAGAAAGCTAAAAGAAGGAATAGAAATTGAGAAAATCAGAATTCCATCATCAATGACTACAGAGGATATCTGGCAGGATTTGATGAAAAATAACCGTAAGGTTCCGCGATAGTGACGGGGGAAAAAATGACAACAAAAGACGGCCTGAAAAAGGAGAAGAGTTTTCTACGAAAATTTGCAATTAAAATAAAAAATTTCCTAGTAAGAATTCCCATAATAGAAGTTTTTGATTAGTAATTGGATTAAGATACTAAGAAGCCAATTCTCAACATGAGCTTTAATAAAAAAAAAACTTTTCACATGAGGACAGCTTTTGCTGTCTTTAGAATTGTTGCTATAACATGAGAAGCCCTTCCATAACAAACCATGAAATTTGCAACTTCCTTTCTCTGATCCAAAATAAATCTAAAATGGTACAATATATGCATAAACTTCTAATGTATGCAAAATAACAATAAATAAGAATGAAATTAATGTAAATAACTTACCATTCTGATATATGGATTGTCTCCTAAACAAGTTTGACAGAGAACTGGGAATTCCTATAAAAGGAAGGGAATTTTTTTTTTTTTTATTAAAACATGCTTGTTTACATCTGATACCACATCAAAATTTTATTCACTGTTCTATAAACCTCAGTCTAAAAAACATTCATTCCTAAAAATAAATTTAAAAAATCACCATAAAACACTCTAAATAGCGCATTTGCAAGAACACAAAGTAATAATCACTAAAGAATGAAATTAAACAATATTAGTTAAACACTCCAATTTAAATAGCATTTTTAAAAAGAACACACTATATAAAAAACTCATGAATTTGCAATTACAATCAAGATTTAAAAGCTTTTGAATTTATGAGCAGAGCTCGACAAATATGTTCCAGATCTAGGAGCCAAGTGAAACAAAGACAAACTTCAAAGAATAATGTATTCACGTAATGCGTGGTAATGATGCTGGAACGAAAAGTGATAAAAGTATATTTGTTGACATTTTTTTATTTTTTTACCCAAACCACTTATTAGAAAATGCAGTTCCAATGCGCTCCATTAATTTCATTTCCCAATCTCCGAGCTGCTCCTCTCAAAATATTAAAAACATTTTAGATTTTGGTTTTATTAAAAACCCAATTTGTGGAAGTCAAATTTTGTACATATTAATTCATAGTATCATATTTTCCTTTGTATAATCTGGAGACCATAAAGTCCAACAAAAAAATTCCTTCGTAAGATCTGCGGTTACGTGTAATCCACAAATCGTGAAATAAAAATAAGAATAATAATAATCTGACGCATTATTCGAGGCATTGTATTATGCACAGGTAAGGAAATTCTGAGCAAAACAATTTTTCACTTCATATAATTCTCGGCTGCAGGTAAGCAGATCATGAAATTCTGAAGAAAAAAGATTGTCATACAATCCACTATAGTCATGAATCATGACTCATGTTAACCTTATCCGTAATTTCTGACCGAAAAGCCACGATTCACAGGACAACCGACTCAGCAGTCCAAGAAGTAAAAAAGAAACCATCATTATATTAAAAGAGCAACTGTCATTTTTAAGCATTACTCTGTTACTTTTAAGTAAATAACGAACTAAAATCCCTGGCTTCTGCAACATTACCATAGTAGCTCGTATTTGTCTCTTTTCTGAATATGTTTCAAATGAATAGCGAACAAAAACCATAACTAATACGATGAGTACAGCGAAACTAATAATGAATGCCATTCACAAAATTATCATTTGCCATATAAGAGCTCTGTGGGCTTCTCATAGCACGTAAGCTTCCAAGGGCACAAATAGTACTGCCTTCGTTGCATCATATTTTCTAATCTAAAGCAAATATTATGGGAATTTTACTAGGAAATTTTTTCATTAATAGCAAATTTTCGGAGAAAACTCTTCTCCTTCTTCAGGCTGTCTTGTTGTTGTCCCTCTTTCCTGTCACTATCACGGTTGTGGTTTACCTTGACGGTTACGGTTAACCTTGACGGTTTAGGTTATTTTTCAACAAATCCTGCCAGATGTTAGGCAGGGAAAATCCTTTGCAGTCATTGATGATGGAATTTTGACTTTTCTCAATCTCTATTCCTTCTTTCAGCTTTCTTTTTGAAAATTGCTTTGGAAACTGATGAGTTTAAGGGAATTCCAATCCATGCTGTGCCCAGTTTCTCTAACATGCCTATCTAATCCAGTCTTGTTGGAGCAATTTTTTATAGCTGCTTTATGCTCAGCTATACGAGTTTCTAGTCTGCGACCTGTTTCACCTATATAAGATAGTCCACAACTACAATTTACTTCATAGACTACTCCTTGCATTTTTAAAATATCTTCTTCTCTTTGAACTATTTTAGGGAATTTTTTTTTAACTTTGTTCTCTAAACTTGGAGCTAGCCTAATATTGTACTTCTTACTAATTCTCTTTAAAGACTCAAATAAACCTTTGTGATAAGAAATTTTTCTAGTGAATTTTACTTGTTGCTTTTGTGGGTTCTTCGTACCATTAAAATTTAGAAGCTTCTCATATTTTCTGTCAGAACATTCGTAAGAAAAAAAAAAAAAAAATTCTCTCAATTTCTTTGCAGTCGTCATCTCCGAATCCCCTTGCATTTTTTCGTTACCACATTTTTGCTACTTTTCCAATAACACCAGGTCTCCTGACAATTACCACACGGATTTTTTAAAATGCCAAAGTAATATTTTTTTAAATAATAACGCAAGGAACTGTACACCAACTATACATAAGATAGTACAACTTTACTAGTTATCCGAATTTATTGGTGTAAATAAAATCAAAGTTTCCAAGCTTTCGCACATCAACCAGATGGCTTTTTCAAGGAAGGTAGACAGCAAACTGGATAATAGAACACTTCAACAATTTGAACACTGTGACTTGACAATAAACGAAGAGATGCGAATGTAATTATTCAAAAAAACATGAGGCATCATGTTCGTTTCGCACGCGGAATCCTTGGAGGAAAACAAAAGGCATTCATTATTTGAAAAATTGGTTCCAAATTCGTGGTAACTCTAGCGAGACGCTATCATTGCAGGCCTCATGGTTGGTAATGATCTCCAATGTTTCCCGAATGGCAGTGGATTTAGGAGTAGAGTAGGAAGCTAATTTCTTTGTCATTCCACATAGAATCGGCAGACTTGAACTGGACTTCTCTGGATAGGGCCGTGGTTAATTTGCCGTTCTTTATGTCTCTCTTATGCTCGTTGACTCCAATTCTAAATGAATGTTTGGTCATCCCAATGTAGTATCGCTTGGAGCCATCCAGATATTGTAAAGAGGTGGCATAAACACCTACTTCGTTGAAAAGTGGGAACTTGTCAGTATTTCGCTTTTGCATCGCATATAAAGATGTCAGAGATCTGTCCGAGCTCATTCTCGAGTTTGTAGGAAACATTTGGTACATAAGGAATTGAGCCCAAATAGTGTTGCCGCGGCATAGAAAGATTGGCATGCCTCTTTCTGTTTCTTTTGATATATCTATGTACCATGTTCGGGTTGAACCCTGCCTCAGTGCCCAATTGAATAACGCTTTTTAATTCACTTAGTCCAGAAGGAACATTGGAGGAGATGTCAAATGCTCTTCTGATTCGAGAACGGAAGAAAGCTGTCTTGTAATCAGCAGGGAAGAATGAGCTACGGAGCATCTGGTTGAGAACAGAAGTGGGTTTATAATAGACTTGTGTACAGAAGTGATTTTCAGGCGATTTACTCAGTAAAACATCCAGATAAGGCAATGCATTATTGTGTTCCAACTCCATAGTGAAATTGATCATAGGGTGTATATCGTTGATTTTATCCAGGAAAAGTGGGAGAATCTCCTTTCCATGAGGCCATATGAAAAATATGTTGTCAGCATATCGGAGCCAAGTCTTGGGGTAATGCTGGTGAATATGTTTGCTCAGTTGAGTGAAGGATTGCTGAAAGCGAAGATCCCATCGGAGCGCCATTTGTTTGTTTATAGATTTTTCCTCGGAAACTATAGTAGCTAAAATTTGAGACTAAGTCCATTCATTTAAAGATGTGGCGGCAAGATTCTTGCGAATAAAGTGATGAATCATATATGGCCTCTTTTAACGATCTGAAGGCTTCCAGCACGGGGACCGAAGGATAAAGAGAAACCACGTCAAAACTACTGATAATGTCACGCTGTTGAACAGAGATTTGCTTGATTTTCATAATAAAATCTTGAGTGGAGGTTATTATAAAGTCAGATTCAGGGAGGCGATTGGCCAGAAATTTGCAGAGTGCCTTCTCTAAATGGTATGTCGGTGCGGATCTCCTTGGCACGATGGGTCTCAATGGATTATCGGGTTTGTAGTGCTTAAGTCTTCCGAAGAGCTTCGGGATCTGGGGGTCTGGTGGTAATTTGGCAGCTTTCTTGAGATCCTCCGGGATAGCAGTCAACCTGGCAGCTCTTTGTACCTGTGCAATCCAACAATTTAGAGGGTTCCTTCGTAGCATCACTATCTGACTGGATTGGTCCGTTAGTGTTAAAATTACAGAACTGTCATTTCTAAGGTACGAAATCGGTCTCAGAATTTTAAATCCATTAGACGATTGTTTTGGATTGTACAGCAATCGAAGCCTAGAGCAACAGAGTTGGCATAGTTCATCTTCGGTGTTTTCTGTAACACGATATTAAGCTCTCCAACTCTGAAACGATTATTTTTGGATTCGGTCTTGTTCGGAAGCACAACTTTGGTCCAAGTTCCAAAACTTTCATTTCTTCCAGTGTGAGCGTCCAGTTTGAAATATTGACAAAGGGAGTAGTGATATCTTTAGGTTTTGGATTCTGGGATGATTTTGCAAGTAATCCAGCTTCTTTTTATGTCTGAAGGATAAGGAAGTTTGGAGTCTTTTGACTAACATATCCACTCAGAGCATTAGGTTGTTGAAAGTGATCGGGTCAAAAGCCTATATAACTTCATATGTAGGTCATAGCCCTTGGATTCCATTGACATGACCTCCTTTCTTTGCAGGTTCACTATTCTTAATAGGGTCTGGCAAATAAATTTGTCCTTTTTCTTCTTGAATCATGATCCTTTTACCGATGTCTTAAAATTAAGGAACTTTGGGATTAATCCTAATGTCTTTTAAGCGGTGAAAAATTCAGGTGGGACCGTTCCTTTTCCAATTTGAGTCGAAGCTGTCGGAATTGTTTAAAGGCGTTCCACATTGCTCGGAGAGTGCAAAACCTGAATAATAATGCAAGGAACTGTACACCAACTATACATAAAATAGTATAACTATACTAGTTATCCAAATTTATTGGCAGAGATAAAATCAAAGTTTCCAAGCTTTCACACATCAACTAGATGGCTTTTTCAAGGAAGGTAGACAACAAACTGGATAATAGAACGCTTCAACAATTTGAACGCAGTGACCTGACTTGACAATAAACAAAGAGATGTGAATGTAATTTGTATGGAGCGGAGAGGATGGAGAAGGGGTGTCATAATAAAAGATTGGGAAGGTTGTACAGAGGTGCACGCAGCGATTGCTGCATGAACCTACATATGCATGCCTCCTTTCAAAGTTCCTTGTTCTGGATCTCGTGTGCACTGCTTTGTGTTTAGTTCATCCTTTGCTGTTTGGACCAATGTCTTTGCTGCTGATATTTTTCTTCTTTGCTATTTATGATGTCTTCGAAAAGGAAACATTTTTGTTAACACAGTCGAATTTCAACTTAAAATTGGGGGCACAGCTAAGAGAGAAAGGATATGATTGTATCACTGCGCAGTAGTTTTCAAAAGGTCAGAAAACCAGTGCGCAGTGACACACAAAAAGCTGCGGTCTAAAACATAAACAAACCCGTCGGTAAACTCCGCAAGAGAATTCACGTTAGTCCAGACCTCTTTTTTACTGATCCAATCCATGTGTAAGCTGACTACCCAATCATCAAAGCAGAATTTCTTCCATAAACTTTCGACTTACATGGGAGTATACACAGTATTTCTATGAATAGTTCTGCATCAGAATGAAATTCTTTAGAGCTGCATTAGCGTGATTGAATTTTGTGCTCTATGGATGCCATGCCACTAAGCTTTACTTGTGTCCAAAGATAAAAATATAAAAAAAGTAACCTTTAAAAATGAATTTTTTTTAATTTAATAAAGTTTTTGTGTGTGGTTTTTTTTTTCTTCTTACTTTTTCAGACTCCTGGGTCATTTATATGACAGACTTTTCTGTCAGACATTTCGCTTGCGGATCAACATTTGTGATGTGAAGATCATACAGCGATTTTTTTTCTCTGAATGTCACAGTCTGCGGATTTTGTGAAGGAAATTTTTTTTTTTTTTTTTTTTTTGAGAATTCCAGGATCTGCAGATTACACGCTGGTGCGGATAATATAATGAAAATTACAGTATAACATTGTGGTGCCGAACTCCATTTTACAAATGTGCAACTCTGAAATTCAGCTTTTACCTAGGTGCTGCTTGGAAATGCTTTCAGTAACATAAATTTCAATCATCATTCAAGGTATTAAAACAGATCATTTCATGAATCGCTTGTAGCAGACACTGGGCCATAAAGAATTTGGGCAAAGGTGTAGTTAACATCTGAAATCATTTGGCTGAAAATTTTGAGAAAAATTTATATACATATTTTAAAGTATGACATTTGATAGAAAATGACAGTGGCCATTTTGTGAATCTACCAAAACAAAGATAATGGTCATGTTTTTTTTTTTTCCTTTTTCTTTTTTGTTTTTTTGTAAACCACTTAGAAATAGAGTTTTAACACCATTTCTAGAGACAATAATGATAAATTTAGACTCTTGTCCAGAGCAAAGCAGATTGTTGTAAGGTGCAATGGCTCACTTTGTCTCATAGTTTTTGCCCATAAAATGGCCCCTTCAGCACGACCCGATGATCACTATCACTATTTTGGTGGAACCTTGGACAACATCGCGGCAGTGCTGGAGACAGGCTCACTGCTATGTTCATTCACATCCTAGTGCTGCTCGCAGGCAAATTTTACAGTAAAAATATTTAAAATTAGTTGTAAAGTTGAAATTTTTTCACCATTTTATATCAAGTTACATACT
This sequence comes from Macrothele yani, assembly GCA_039090855.1. NCBI lineage: Eukaryota > Metazoa > Arthropoda > Arachnida > Araneae > Macrothelidae > Macrothele > Macrothele yani. Next base: position 152,390,823 of record CM077027.1, on the reverse strand, counting down.
TCAACATTTCCTCAAAATTTTTAGTAATTTAGGATGCTAAACTACACCTTTACCAGAATTCAGAGGGCTGACTATTCATTGACTGTTAGCATAAGAGACTAGCAATCATGCAAAGGAAGCCTTAAAATCTGCATGATTATATGTGAATAGGTAATTTGGAGAACAGCAAGGATTCCATTCTTGCCTTTTATTTCGCACACAAGTGGTTTACGATTTACTGTCGGAAAATATTTACTTAGAATTAATAATTTATGCTTTAGCGCCTTCTTTTTCTTTTATCTTGTGCTAGGGAGGGTAAAACAGATATTTTTTTACATTTCAATAGTCAGTGAGCCTGCAACAGGGAAAATGACAAAACTGTATGCACTTCCCCCATCACACACCTTGCCACACATGAAATTAGAGTGGTGTTACCCTCTTTCTAAACAAATAAACCACTGTAAGTGTCAACCACAGGATAAATTACATTCACCTCCTGCCGCCCAACATTGATAACAAACGGTAAATGTGTAGTTTTAACGTCCTAAATTATTTGGCTGAAAATTCCGAGAAATTTCGTGAAAAAGGATGTACCAGGTCAGGCAAATATGACTTATCATTTGTATATAGAACAGAAACATTAATGTATTGTTCGAAACTGAAGTTGCTACATTTCAACATAATCCCTCTGGTTTGCAATGTACTTGCACCAGCAGTCTGGAAGCTTGCAGATGCCACTCAGGAAGAAGTCTTTTGGTTGTTGGTGTAGCCACTCCCAAACAGCCTGTATTACATCTTCATTACTGCCAAACCTTTTCCCACCCAGATATGCCTTTAAAGGGCCAAAGAGGTGATATTTCAAGGGTGCAAGGTCCGGACTGTATGCAGGATGGGGTGGAACACTCCATTCCAGTTTCTGGATGGTTTTCATGGTCCGAGCATCCACGTGGGGACGGGCATTATTCTGGAGAAATGACAGATGTTTCTGCCCTTTTTCGCATGTTCCTGATGGCTGCCTTTACTTGGCCTTCAAGAAGTGTCTAGTAATATTCAGCGTTTACTGTGCGACGATCTGCGAGATATCTGTGAGGAAATCATATAAAATCATACATACCTTTAGAGTGACCAGAAGACGGAGGCCATAATCTTGCCAGCAGAGAACGTGGTGCTCATGAAGTTTACTCTCCACCATTTCCCTTCCATTTTCAAACACACTGCTCCACTTATAGACACTCACATTGGACAGTGTATTCTCACCGGACTGTCTATGCAATTGTGAACAGATTTCCAATGGTTTACAACCTTCTTTCGTCAGGAATTTGATTATAATGCGCTGTTTCACGCTAATGTGTACCTTCGCTTTGCTCATCTTTCTCCCAACTGACCAACGGTGCCATAGCACACACGAGGTGGGTGTAAGACCTTGGAACAGTGCTGCCATCTGCCACGTATTACCGCTTTCAATGCACCGTGCTGCACTGTTGAACTACAAACAAATTTTCATATTTGCCCACACCTTGTACAATTTGATGTGAATTGGTAAAAATTTCAGCTTTAAAAGTATTTTAAAGATTTTTACCGTACAATGTACCTGCAAGTGTGGAGATGTAAACACACATTACAGCAAGCTTACCCCCAGCACTGCTGCACTGTCTAAACAATCTTTGGCTCGTGATGTGGCAGCCATTTTATGGGTGGAAAATAATGAAACATAGCATGCCTTTGCATCTTACAACAATCTGCCATGCTCTAAAAAAAAGTTTTAAATTTACCATTATTAACTAGAAAAGGCATTACAACTGTTATGAATTACAGAAATAAAAAAATAAAAAATAAAGAAGTAAAGAGATACATCTTTGTTTCAGCAGATCCATAAAATAGCCACTGTAGAATGACTCGAAGTTCATCGCTTTGCCGTAGCCTCTGATGACGTTCCAGCAGTGCTTGGGAGCAAGCTCGCCTCAGCGTGTGTTTGCATTGCCATCATCATCATCATCATTGTCAACCATTATCAATCCACTGCTGGACGAAGGTCTCCCCAAGTTTCCTCCACAACGGTCTGTCTTGTGCCAGTCTCCTCCATGTCACTCCCGCATATTTACGAATTTCATCCACCCATCTCCCATGTGGTCTTTTTTTGGGTCTTTTCCTGTCCCTTGGAATCCAATCTAAAATTTCGGCTGTCCATCTATGGTCTGTCCTTCTGGCAGTATGTCCAGCCCATTGCCATTTCAGGAATTTAACTCTGATCATGATGTCTTCCACTCTCGTCATTTTTCGGATCCACGAGTTCCTCTTCTTATCTCTCCTGGTTATACCAAGCATGCACCTCTCCATGCTTCTTTGAGTTGTCTGCAGCCTTTGTATGTCTCTTTTAGTTAAGGTCCACGTCTCTGCACCATACGTAAGCACTGGAAGGATGCATTGATCAAACACTTTTCTTTTAAGACATAATGGCATATTGCTCTTGAAAATTATGCTGTTTCTTCCAAAAGCTCTCCAGGCAAGTTTTGTACGCCGATTAATTTCTTCATCAATGTGACCCTCACTTGATATCTGCTGTCCAAGATAAACATACGTATCTGTTATCTCCAGTTTTTCTCCATCAATCGATAAATCTTCATTTCTTGTAAAAGCATTGAACATCACTTTTGTCTTCTGAAAGTTCATTTTTAATCCCACTTCTTTACTCTTGTCAGCAAGTTCCTGGATGATACTCTGCAGCTCTGATGGGGTAGTTGCAAAAATGACTACGTCATCAGCAAAACGAAGGTGGGTTCTTAGATAATCTCCATTAATCTTTATCCCTTTGTTTTCCCAGTTCAGTGATTGAAAGACATTTTCCAATGTGGCATTAAAGAGCTTCGGAGATATGGTGTCACCTTGTCTCACTCCCTTTCCAATTTTTATGTGTGTTGTATTTTCAAACAGCCGAATCTTTGCACTTGCATTTTCATAGATGTTATTAATAATATTAATGTATGCATCTTCAATACCGCAGGATTTCAGAGCCGTGGTAACTGCTGATGGTTTCACCGAATCAAAGGCTTTTTCATAATCGATAAAAGCCATGCACAATGGAAGTTCATATTCCCTCGCTCTTTCAATTAGTTCTCTCAGCACATGGATATGATCTATTGTGCTGTAGCCACTCCTGAATCCAGCTTGTTCTCTCGGTTGAGCCATGTCCAGTGTTACCTTCAAGCGGTGTGAAAGAACTTTAGTGAAGATTTTATAAACCACTGATAGGAGGCTGATAGGTCTGTAGTTCCTGAGATCCTCAATGTCACCTTTTTTATGTAGCAGGATCATTGTAGCATTGTTCCAATCCTCAGGAATCTTCCCTTCATTAAGGCATCGAGTGAAAATTTGGGCGAGTACTGTTTCAATTTCTCCACTTGCTTCTTGTATGATGTCTATAGTAATTCCATCTTCTCCTGGAGCTTTCCCCGCTTCATGTTCTTGATTGCATGTGCAACTTCTGCTGGGAGGACTGGAAGAACTCTGGTACCTTTCATGATGTCTGGAGTACATGTATCATCCCTTTCATATAATTTGGAGTAGAAATCTTTCACTCTTGTCAAAATTTCGCCTCTATTTCTTGTTATAGAACCATCTTCTTTTCTCAGAGCCATAATCTGTTTTCTTCCCTTACTGAGATGTCCCTTTGCTATCTTTAGGCTTTGGTTGTTTTCAATTGCTTTCCTCACTAGTTCACAGTTGAATTTTCTTACGTCTTCAGTGATACTTTTTCGTACTGTCTTGCATAGCTCTATATATTCCACTTTGGAAGTCACATCTTCTTTAGTTGTCCTCATCTCTCTTCTTTTTGCATCAACATTTTGGTTTTTCCTGATAATTTGTTTACATGCAACTTGTTCTTAGACCCAGCTAATTTTGTTGCTGTTTCCATAAGAGCTTTGGTTACTTTTCTGTTAACTTCCGAAATATCCACTTCTTCCGATGTTAGGCCTTCTAAAGCAGAGAATCTGTTCTTCAGTTCCAACTTGAAAGTATTATGGTGTTTTTTAAGGTTGGTTATGTCAATACATTTTGTTTGTCTTATGAGCTTGCCACGTTCCAGTTTAGTGTTGAGGTGCATCTTACATCTCACCAATCTATACCTGTGTTGAACTTGTTTAGCACACTGCAGTCTTCGATGACGAATTTTTTGTTACACATAATAAAATCAATTTCACTTGTCGTCCCAATTGGATGTCTCCATGTCCATTTCCTGTGTGGCTTTTTCTTGAAAAAGGAATTCAAGATGAAAAATCCTTCTGCCTCTGCAAACTCAACGAGAGTATTTCCACGCTGGTTTCTGTTGCCGTGACCGAATTTACCTACTGAAGTTTCATTCTGTTGCCGGTGCCCTATTTTTGCATTGAAATCTCCCATAACTATCTTCAAGTGCTGCTTACCTTTATTATTTAGATGACGAATTTCCTCATAAAATTCTTCAATCTGCTAAATGTTACATGATAAAAATCTTTAAAATGCAGAATATTCAAAGCAAACTGAATTTGCTATAGCTCTATATATTCCACTTTGGAAGTCACATCTTCTTTAGTTGTCCTCATCTCTCTTCTTTTTTGCATCAACATTTTGGTTTTTCCTGATAATTTGTTTACATGCAACTTGTTCTTAGACCCAGCTAATTTTGTTGCTGTTTCCATAAGAGCTTTGGTTACTTTTCTGTTAACTTCCGAAATATCCACTTCTTCCGATGTTAGGCCTTCTAAAGCAGAGAATCTGTTCTTCAGTTCCAACTTGAAAGTATTATGGTGTTTTTTAAGGTTGGTTATGTCAATACATTTTGTTTGTCTTATGAGCTTGCCACGTTCCAGTTTAGTGTTGAGGTGCATCTTACATCTCACCAATCTATACCTGTGTTGAACTTGTTTAGCACACTGCAGTCTTCGATGACGAATTTTTTGTTACACATAATAAAATCAATTTCACTTGTCGTCCCAATTGGATGTCTCCATGTCCATTTCCTGTGTGGCTTTTTCTTGAAAAAGGAATTCAAGATGAAAAATCCTTCTGCCTCTGCAAACTCAACGAGAGTATTTCCACGCTGGTTTCTGTTGCCGTGACCGAATTTACCTACTGAAGTTTCATTCTGTTGCCGGTGCCCTATTTTTGCATTGAAATCTCCCATAACTATCTTCAAGTGCTGCTTACCTTTATTATTTAGATGACGAATTTCCTCATAAAATTCTTCAATCTGCTAAATGTTACATGATAAAAATCTTTAAAATGCAGAATATTCAAAGCAAACTGAATTTGCTTGTGCCACTCATTGGTCTTCCAGTAAGTGGTACAATGGTACAAGCAAATTCAGTTTGCTTTGAATATTCTGTCGATTTTCCATTTATTATGAAGAATATTTCATCCTTCATTGATTTTTCTTCAAAATGTGTTGCAAAGCTGGAATCTATTCATCATTTGATATCAAATTACATACTTTAAAACATGTATATGACATTTTTTTTCAAAATTTTCAGCCAAATTACATACTTTAAATATTTTAAAGTATGTAATCACATATTTTTACTTTACATATTTTAAAGTATGTAATCTGACACTAAACTACACATTTACCTAACAAACACCTTGCTGTGAAGCATTCTCAGTCACTCACACCATCTCCCTCTTCCATAAATGGGATGTGAAGGTCTTTTACCCATTAGGAGGAAGAGTTACACAAACAATAAAGCAGCTGTAATGACTACCACTTAGTGCATAACTTTCAATGTATCCATCTACAGCTCTTCCAACTCCAAAAAATGTGAGCTGCATAGGCAATTTAAAGTGTATTAAAAATAAACAATTTTTCTAACACCCTTCCTTCAATGTGCCATTTATTTATTTAATTATTTTTCATTTGGGGGTTCAATTGACCACCATGATCAACTCGATGGGCTATAAGAAATCAGCAGTCCCTAATTTAGGGCCACTGGTTCCAGGGAAGGGAGAGAGCCAGTGGCGTAAAACAAACGCAACATCCATGCCTCACTCGGATTCAAACCCAGACCTATCTTTAATGAATGGTCGAAGGCCTGAGATAAGACCACTGCACCACCAGAGCAGCCACCAAATCATTTATCTTCAGTGAAAGTCATACAACGCACTCTGCTACCATATCAGCAGGAGAAGAGGGTGCTGGTCATCAAATAAAAATTCCTTTGTGATAAGTTTACCTGTGGCTTCAAACTGGGTGGCCATTCTTATTGGAAAATATGGTATCTCTTCCTTGGGGATAGACTTAAATGCTTAAAAGGCTGTAATGAGGAAAGGAACTAAAAAAAAAAAAAAAAGAATTACAGATGTCGATATCTCAGATATAAATGAATTAGCAAATCATGTAGTGGATCCCAACAGGTACTGCATTTCTTGCAGTGAAACGAAAAAGGCAAATGGTGAAGAATACGGGCAGATAGCTCCTGAGAACCGATGGCATCATCTCTAAAAGATAATTCTAGCTTTAATTCATTTTGTTCACAGCTTGGGCAAAAGGAACTGAAGTGAATTACTGGTGGCTTGTCAAGCAAGCGGACGGTTTTTGTCTGTACAGCATCAAAGAGTTTTAGAGTTGACTTCTAAGTACTGTCAAAGATGTGACAACAAAGATCTGAACAATGTGAATTTGGGAGTGATAGTGGCACTTTATGGAAGCATAGGCTCAAACAACTGGTATTTGTATTAATTTATGGAGTAGTGGAAGACACAGCCAGTGTTTAAGCTGGAATTTTTTCTCTTGTAACAACATGGATATTTTGTCAGCAAAAGTTGTAGCAAAATGCTATGCAAATTAGTCACATTTACAGTTCTATTTTTTGCTATATTTACTTACGAAAATAGTAAGTAAATATAGCAATGCACAATGCATTGGCTACGTAAAATTTTGTACTTTTTAAAATAGAATTCAAGAATAAAAACAAACAAGCTTTTACACTTTTAATTTTAATAAAAAATACATTTGCTGCTGCATGCAGTTTGTGAAAATATATACAAAGACCAGGACTGAGCAACTCACAACCGACAACACACCGACTGGTCGACCCGAATCAAAATGGCGCATTCTACTCCTGCGGTTGCTGCAGCTGCAAATCACCAAAGAAATGAATGAAATGTCTCTTTCCTTATCCATTGCAGCAAAGCTCTTGCGAATGGTACTTACGAGGCTAACCAGTATTTTATTGTGATAGGAGAAAAGACAACTGGGGTTGAAAAACAACAACAGGGAAAAGCAGCGTGTGACAGCGATGATGGAAAGAAAAATTATGGGGAAGAATACCAGGTCGACAGGGTAAAGCAGTGATGACAGAACGAAAAAATGATGGGTATGAAAAAAACAATGCAAGGGCACAGCAGGGGTGGGAGGGATAACAGTAAAAAAGAATACCACAAAACATTTGCTTTTTGGCAATTTAGTTGGGCTTTGAAAATTACCGTCTTTATCACTATTTGGCAAAAATGCAAGCAGCAGCATAAACACTGCCCACAGCTGAGATAATGACTAATCCTGTGTCATATTGGCAAATTCCAACCCACTAAGTTTTATTTCACATATTTTCTGGTGAAATAATTAACTGGATTGTCAGTTATAGATATTTTTCTCTTTTAATATGTAATGAAGCAAAGACACTGTGGACAAATATCTTTAAATTACCATTATGTCAACAATGATTTTAATCTGTATGATCATAAGTTCTTAACAATTGTACAATATAGTGACTACCACAATTTACTTGGTTCTCAATGTAATTTTTATGTAGTCTTCTATCACCAATTGCACACTAATTTGTTATCTTGTGCAACTCACACATACGAAAAAGTAAACCTTGACTGGAATAAAAAATCTGCCAACCGACAATGACAATCTACCATACAGTGGCAGGGCAGTTTCCAGTGTAACCACGGATCTCGCATCAGGTATACACTAAGGAGTTGAGTGTTTATTAGAGCTGAGTTCGGGCTCACTTTTCGGAACCCAAGCCCAAATTTTATATTGCAAGATAAAGCCCGGGCCTGAACGAGCCCGGAAACTGGCTAACCTGTTCAACCATCAATAAAAATATATCCTTTTCCACACTTCCACTATCTGCTCCTCCTGCAATAAACCAATATATTTCTCAAATGGAAGTGAGGAAGGAACCTCTATTTTTACAGTGTAACTGTACGCTTTTCTTGGACTGTTCGCTTCCGCCTGTGTTTCAGGCAGCCGGACATCCAAAAAAATCGGGCTGCAATTGCATGTGGCTCAAATAATGCTAATATTATCGTGCCATAATGGGCTGCAATATGTACGTTGCTAAATAGAATTAGCAGGGAGCTACTGCGTGGAGATAGAGAGTAAATTATCGTCGGCGTGCTATCAACTATCCAATATCTATAGCTCTTGAAAAAGCTTTTTCTTCTTTGCAGAAACACACTAGTGTGCGGCTTATGGTATTTTCTACCCAAGCCCGGAGTAAATAGCCATCTCAAATGACCGCTCTCCAACCAGAACGAGTTGCCGAAGAATTTCCTTTACCGACTATACAGTGTCTCATTTGCTAAATTATATAAAATCATATTTATATATAAAAAATTATTTCGCTCTCCCTCTCTTTAAGAGACTAAGCCCGAACCGCAGTAAATATTCCACAGCCCGCGCCCGATCTCTGCGTCGGGCTCAGCTCTGGTGTTTATCCATAGTGTTGACACTTTTCTTACAAGGGTGCCCATGACACCAACATTTTTGTTCTTTCGGCAGAACATTACCTAAACCTGCGCAGTTCCGACTCGGTGAAAATAATATTACGCACGAATTTCTCTAATGTTATGTACGATTTTTTAAAACCACGTATGTGATTGCATGTTGTGGAGAACCAACCGAATGAGACAGCTCGTGTTTATTTAATGTAGACATAAATCAGCAACTCTGCACTACAGTACATACTTACAGATTCTTCCCAATTCAGCCTATTGTATGTATTCGAGCCCTTAGAAGTAGCCATAACTTCAAGTTAAAATTGAATATTTTAGATTTTCTTTTACAATTTTATTTTCCTAATAAAAAACACTTCATATCAACTGCTTCCGATGCCTTTACAGACCATATTTATTTAGAGGTGTTGCCACACACTTCATTACAGTTCTTGTTCATAACAGTAGTAAGACATTCACAAAACCCACAGAAGTTCCTATGTAAAAATCTGCCAATCGACAATGACGATCTAACGTACGCCGCCCCGGTGACACACTGGTCTTTTTTTTTTTTTTTTTTTTTTGGTTGGAGGTTTAACGACCACCGTGAGCAACTCAATGGGCTATAAGCAGTCGCCCGTCCCTAATTTAGGGTCACTGGTTCCAAGGAAGGAGAGAGCCAGTGCCGTAAGACAAACACAACATCCATGCCTCACCGGGATTCGAACCCGGACCCCTTACTGACGAATGATCAGAGGCCAGCGCCTTAGACCACTGCGCCACCGGGACGGCCACCACAGTGGTCTAAGCGATGGCCTCTGATCCTTCGTCCGAACGGGGTCCGGGTGCCAATCCCGGTGAGGCATGGATGTTGTGTTTGTCTTACGGCACTGGCTCTCTCCTTCCTTGGAACCAGTGACCCTAAATTAGGGACAGCCGACTGCTTATAGCCCATTGAGTTGCTCACGGTGGTCGTTAAACCTCCAATAAAAAAAAAAAAAAAAAAAAAACTAACGAACAGTGGGCAGTTTCCAGTGCAACCACGGATCTCGCATCAGGTATACACAAAGGAGTGGAGTGTTTATTAGAGCTGAGTTCGGGTTCACTTTTCAGAACCCGAATTTTATATTGCGAGATAAAGCCCGGGCCTGAACGAGACCGAAAACTGGCTAACCTGTTCAACCATCAATAAAAATATATCCTTTTCCACACTTCCACTGTCTCCTCCTTCTGCAATAAACCAATGTATTTCTCAAATGGAAAATGAGGAAGGAACCTCTCTTTTTACAGTATAACTATACGCTTTTCGTTGACTGTTTGCTTCCGCCTGTGTTTTTTTTTATTGGAGGTTTAACGACCTTCGTGAGCAACTCAATGGGCTATAAGCAGTCACCCGTATCTAATTTAGGGTCACTGGCTCCAGGGAAGGGAGAGAGCCAGTGCCGTAAGACAAACACAACATCCATGCCTCACCGGGATTCGAACCCGGACCCCTTACGGACGAATGCTCAGAGGCCAGCGCCTTAGACCACTGCGCTACCAGGGCGGCCGGCCTGTGTTCCAGGCGGCCGGATGTCCAAAATAATCGGGCGGTGCTGCAATTGTATGTGGCTCAAATAATGCTAATATTATCGTGTCATAATGGGCTGCAATATGTACGTTGCTACATAGAGTTAGCAGGGAGCTACTGCGTGGAGATAGGGAGAAAATTATCGTCGGCGTGCTATCAACTATCCAATATCTATAGCTCTTGAAAAAGCTTTTTCTTCTTTGCAGAAACACACTAGTGTGCGGCTTATGGTATTTTCTACCCAAGCCCGGAATAAATAGCCATCTCAAATGCCCGCTCTCCAAAGGAGTTGGCCGCCCCGGTGGCGCAGTGGTCTAAGGCATTGGCCTCTGATCATTCATCCGTAAGTGGTCCGGGTTCGAATCCCGTCAGGCATGGATGTTGTGTTTGTCTTACGGCACTGGCTCTCTCTTTTTCCTGGAACCAGTGACCGTAAATTAGGGACGGGCGACTGCTTATAGCCCATTGAGTTGCTCACGGTGGTCGTTAAACCTCCAATCGGCCGCCCCGGTGGCGCAGTGGTCTAAGGCGTTGGCCTTTGATCATTCGTCCGTAAGGGGTCTGGGTTCGAATCCCGGTGAGGCATGGATGTTATGTTTGTCTTACGGCACTGGCTCTCTCCCTTCCCTGGAACCAGTGACCCTAAATTAGGGACGGGCGACTGCTTATAGCCCATTGAGTTGCTCACGGTGGTCGTTAAACCTCCAATAAAAAAAAAAAAAACCTCCAATCAAAAAAAAAAAAAAAAAAAAGGAGTTGAGTTTTAGACGCTATAGCCAAGACGTCACAAAATTGTCTGCTAGACTTCCGGGTGGTTCAATGGCTGGTGCTGTGGCAAATAGAGTTTAAAAAACTGTTCTTTCTGACAAAGTTTGTCCTCTGAATGTGGTGGAAAAGCAATGTTACAAAGAAAAGCTTAGAAATAATGACATAGAAGATCCATGCGACATACCTGAAAGAAGTTTTTATCGTCTGGAAGTTTGTGTCGCTACGGACCTCCCTGATCTGAACTATCACGATATTTATAACTGTTTAAAAGGCAGTTTTACATGTTATACCGAAAAATCTCTAAAAGTATTGACGCATATAAATATTTTACAAATGGGTGGGTTAGAAATGTATTTATTCTTAAGACTGAAAACGAAGAATTTCTTATCCGCTCTAAGGTAAGTTGTTACATTTCTGACTGATTTCAGTGCGTATGGCAGTTGAAAAAAAGAAAATACCGACTTATCATATCCCGAAAAACGGACTATTTTTTCACCAAAAAAAAAAAAAAAGATTCGAGAAAACGGAATACACAATAATGTATGACAGCACCCGTTAATTCCATGTGGACGTATGTCCTTTAATTTCGGTTGGGAAAAAAAGGCATCTGTTTCAGTATTTAGAAATCAGTAACAGAACAAAATCTTGAAAGTTCACGAAAGCTTAGCAATTCCCGATTCGACAGCAAAATTAATCCGTTATGCATTCAGAGCATTTTAAACAGAATAACAAATATTTGCGTAACAACTTGAAAATAATAAATAAGAATGAGTAAGAAATTGTACCGATATAAATTCGACTATTAACGTAGTAAGATATGCAGATTTACGATACCTGAAATGAAATGTTTACTGCCGCCCCGGTGGCGCAGTAGTCTAAGGCGATGGCCTCTGATCGTTCGTCCGAAAGGTGTCCAGGTTCGAATCCCGGTGAGGCATGGATGTTGTGTTTGTCTAACGGCACTGGCTCTATCCCTTCCCTAGAACCAGTGACACTAAATTAGGGACGGGCGACTGCTTATAGCCCATTGAGTTGCTCACGGTGGTCGTTAAACCTCCAAATAAAAAAAAAAAAAAAAAAAGATCCTGTCATACGGCCTGTGTGAAACATGCCTTCCGATTTATGGCTATTTCCACATAAGCAGGTATTTTTCTGCCGTTGGAAAGCGATAAAAGGAAATTCCACTGCCTTACTCGTACTTGAAGAATCACCCATACGCCACACAACTTTTAACCATTTCTACAACGTCAAACAATCGAGTGATAGAGGGTCCACAAATCGCTTCCCCAATGTTAATCCTATGGAAACCTTATAGACGTTATAGCAGCTGAACTTTCGCTTAACCACCCGGAAGTAAACGTAACCGCCCCAGTGGCGCAGTGGTCTAAGCGATGGCCTCTGATCATTCGTCCGAACGGGGTCCGGGTTCGAATCCCGGTGAGGCATGGATGTTGCGTTTGTCTTACGGCACTGGCTCTCTCCCTTCCCTGGAACAAGTTACCCTAAATTAGGGACGGGCGACTGCTTATAGCCCATTCAGTTGCTCACGGTGGTCGTTAAACCTCCAACCAAAAAAAAAAAAAGTAACCGTGACGTCGAAAATGACGTCGTGCTTAGGCTCTATGAGGATTTAGCAGACACATCACTCTCAGCATGGCAACAAGCCTTAGTTGCGTAACTGAAGGACAACCAGCCTGGTTGAAATGATGGCTTCTTACTTTGAAACTTTAACTTCCGAGTACAAAATGCGGTTTTGGAAAAAATTAAAGAGATTGAAGGAAAAGATCCTTATGAGCTGAATGCAAATATCTTCGAAGGTGATGCGAAAAGTTTTTCGAACGTGCAAATAGTAAATATTTTCGATTACTTCGTCTTTGGTCGAAGCGCCTTTACTGCACACTAATTCGAGGCATATAAAATTTCGAAGCATGTAACAATTTCTCGTCGTCGGTATTCTTTTACAGGGTAATTTAGTACAATCACAAATTCGTGAGTAATCAGTAATTTATGGAGAAAATACATACGCTGCCTTAATAAGCAAGGTTCTCTTTCCTCCCAGGTGCGGAAATCTGAGTAAAAAAGAATAGGTTTCCTTCTTTCCAGGAATCGCTGATTTTGGATAAAACTCACCCTTGAAAGGTTCTATGACTTTTTGAGAGTTTAACTCTTCTACAAAAAGTGTCTTTCTTGGCTCTGGGAAGCGATTTCCAAACCTTAAAAAAATGAGCAATTTGTTTTTTTATTTTTTTTACGTGAAATTGTGGTGAAATTTTTTTTGCTGGGACTTGCGCCCTATAATCTATTTATCCGTAAATAAATTTAGCAGCATAACACCGACATGTAAACAGACCTAGATACTAAAAGGGATTTTATTTGGACAATAATTTTAGCCATTATTTGCATTTTTCTGCAAAAGTGTGCTTCAGCTCCAGGTAAAAATCCTGGCGTACTAAAAAAAAATAAACGGTAGTTTGGGGGAGGGGGTATCATATAGAACAAAGTAGTACACTAAAAACTCCCAACACCGACAGCCAAATAACCTTAAAAGTGAAAAGCCGAAAACTCGCAAAAAAAGTGAGTCATATTAACGGTGTGATCGCGAACTAAAAAATACAGAAGAGCCAAAGATTTGAATCTGACTAAAAGTCAGGTTTGATAACAAATTAACTTTTAGCCCTATAAAAAGTTTCAATATCCCCTAGATCAATCAGGAACTTTCTGAAAAGAAGTCCCTGGTGAAAAAAAAGAAAAAAACCACGTGCACAGAAGTTTCGATTGGAAATCGAAGCGTTTATTTAAGAAATATTTTGACTAAGAGACAAACTCTAAAATATGTTCTATAAGAAAATAGTCAGTAGTAACAAAACCTACGCAAAAAAAAAAAAAAAAAAAAAAAAAAGCTAACACCTTTTAAATTCAACTTGAAAACTTTGAATCAACGAATGAAATGCCTGGCCCAATAAGTGCAAGCATTGCTCTCCAATAGCGTTTGAACAAGTAAATTGTGGATTATCTGGTTTACCAGAAATCACTGATTTCTAGATAAACTAACATTTAAGAGGTTCTCTGCCTTCGAAGAATGTTAACTCTTTAAAAAAAGTGTTTTCTAAGCTCTGGGAAGCGATGTCCCTTCGTTTGGCGTATAAGCGAATTTTTTCGGTACTGCCTTTAGAGACAGCAGCTACTAGCCTGATAAAGACTTATCGTCTCAATTTCCTCTATCACTGCAATTCATAATGCCGAAAATTCTAGGCATATTTGCTTTATTTAAATTTTTATAAACACCGACCGCTAATGATTGAATGATTGCACTTTACACACTAAGTGCAGGACAGCCAGCTATGCTTGTCCTTCAGGAACTTTTTAATTTTTTTTTTATTATTTTTTTTAATAAGACGATGAGGCTTATAGACAAAGCTTTGTGCCTCACAGCAACTAGTTGGCCATGCGGAAATAGCTAAAATATTTCCTGATCAGTAAGACACGAAGAAGCACGACCAGCCGCAGAGGAGAACCTCCTTGCGACCAGCACGTGAAGTCACAGTAGCAGCACAAAAGACCATCAAAGGGGCACGCTCATGAGAAGGAATGTTAGAACAGTAGCGTCCTCACAGAGAAACGTCTTGAGAGAGTAATAAATTTCTCCAAGGCCCGAACTTTACGTTTTGCCACGGAAGCGTCCCGAAAGTCCAACAAAGAATACATGTGAGCAGAGACGGAGGTTGAGGAATGAGGGGTTGTCACTCCAAAACAAATCCTCCGATATGCGCTGTACGCAGGGCAGGAGAGGAGGAAGTGAGGAACAGTCTCTGGCCCGGAGCCACAGAAGCACATCGGGGAAGAACGTTTTCGAATCAGAAAGAGGTAGCTGTTTAAAGGTGCCGTGTCCGTGCGTAATTTTTGAATTATAATTGCTGAGGAGCTTCGATAACAGTGTTCGCTAGGCCATCTGTGACGGAAGCTGATGAACGGATACAGCTCTGCCCACCCGGACGAAAGCCAAGCTGAATCAGAAGCGGTGATGAGCATGTTACCACTGTGCCGAGCAGCGTCGGAGGCTGTACCTGGGGAAACAAAGCCAGGCCCTCAGCATGGCCCCGTCGGGCGGCAGCGTCAGCGGCCTCATTCGCTGGAAGACCAACATGAGCCGGGCACCAAACGAGCACAATGTCCTCGTAGAAAGAACGGAGGTGTTGAAGAGAATCATGCAGAAGGACGATAATGTCTGGAGATTTGCGATTTAATGCCAACAAGGCCTGTAGAACAGAACGACTATCCGTAAGCAGCAAGAGGCCACCGCACGGGCCGGGAGCAAATTCAAGCGCTGATATTAGGGCCCATGCTTCAGACGAGAACACTGAGGAAATAGTCGAGAAGAAGAACGAACGGCTGGATTTGTTCCGTGGAAAAATGCCCGATCGCCACCGAGGAGTTAATCTTCGAAGCGTCAGTAGCAATGATGTGGTGTGACGCTGAGAACTGGGCCAAGAACACCCCAAAGCAATGTCTGATAAGCATCGGATGCAGATATCGTTGTTGAAAAGGGAGACCCGAGCAAATAATCGAGTAGCAAGGTGCAGACGAAACAGGAGGGGCCGACAGAGCCTGAAGAAGATCGCTGTTGACGAAAAACGGCTCCTGTCGGAAGAGACTGAGCACGATTCCAAGGGGAAAGCCATGGGATTTCCAATCGTAGAATGACAAGGCGTCCTCTTCCAGAAGAAGATGAGCGATAGGCGAACGCTGACCCATCGACAAATGGCGGTACAAAAATCGGACTGTCAGGAGGGTGATTCGAGAACGCACGCTAGCGATTCCACATTCGGCACGCAAGACCGCCACAGGCGTCGAACGAGGGAGGTGAATGGCTGCACGGAGTGCATGGTTGAGCAGAACTTCGAGAGCGTCGTAGAGATAGGTGGGGGAGGCGAACAGAACCGGAGCCGCATATTCCAGAATAGGCCGAATCACAGCAACGACAAAGGCGACAGCGTTGGGGAAGCCAAGACCCCACCGGCGATGACAAACAACTTTAACAGCAGACAAGGCTCTGAAGACTGACTTCTTGACGTGCGTGAGGTGGGAAGACCAAGTCAGGGAGGAGTGAAACCAGACCCCTAAAATCTTGATGGAGGACTGCCAAGTCACTGAGTCAGAGCCCAGCAGGAAAGGAGGGGCAGGCGACCGGCGCTTACGAGAAAAGTCAACCGCGAAGCTTTTAGAAGGAGAGAGGTGTAAATCCCAGGACAATGCCCACTGAACAATGGAATCCAAAGAGGATTGCATATAGCTAAGTGCCGCCGCCCGGTTGGGACTATAGGAAACAATAAAAATATCGTCTGCAAATAAGAACATATGCGCATTCGGATGACAGCAATCAACCACATCATCAATGTATAAGTTAAAAAGGATAGGTGAAATGGAGCTACTCTGAGGAACACCTCGACACTGCCGAAAGGAGGAAGACACCGTACCCCGCCAACGAACGCGAAATCTGCGCCGAGCAAGGTAGTCAGCCAGCCAACGGAGAAGACGACCACGAACACCCAGAGACGCCAATTTCCCTAGGAGAGCAGGATGACAGACCGAATCATATGCCGCCTGAAGGTACAAAGACACCAGAAAAACATAATTATGTCTAGCTCGAGCCACCAGAAGATGACGTTGGATCGACAGAAGGCACGCCGATGTGGAACGTCCAGGCAAAAATGCGAATTGCAGCTTGCTGATCCGTTGATGAGAGATAATGAAGTCTGTTAGGCGAGAGACCAAGATTTTCTCCAAGATCTTCGAAAAAACTGAAGTGAGAGTGATCATTCGGTACGATGATAAGTCGAGAGCAGGTTTGTTAGGCTTCTGTATTGGAATCACCCAGGACTCTTTCCAGCAGGAAGGATGAACGCCGGCTGACCAAAAAAGGTTAAGGAGGTCAACCAGCCAAGACGAATTCCACCTCCATATACGTCTCACCAGTTCGTAAGTACATCCATCAGGGCCGGGTGCAGAGCGTCGAGGCGATCCATTAATAGCCCCGGCAACTTCACTGGCAGTAAGTAACGCATCCATCTCAAGAGAAGAGTCATCATGGTCAATAGAAAAGGAGTGCACCGAACAGCCTGAGGCAGTGGAAAAGAGTTCACCAAACGCCGAAGCCTGCTCCGCCGGATCAGCAACAAGGAAATCGCCAATCCGAAGTAGCAGGTGATCCGGGCTCGAACCAACATGAGATTTCAGACGGCGCAAGAGGGAGAAAACGAAGCCTGGCCTCGAGGTGTCGTTGCATTGTGCCTTCCAGTAGGCACGTCTCTTAAGGATGAGGAGGTGGCGAAGATTTCCGTTCTTCCTGCCGATATAATGACCAAGCGAAGAGGCAGCCGGATGACTTAGCGGAGCGAAGGAGGCGGCGTTTCTTGCGAAGCCGCTGAGCACAATCAGAGTCCCACCAGGGAGACCAACGTCGACGCTGACCGCTGAGCCGACGAGAAGCGTGGAGAATCAGGGAAATGCGGTCCAGGATCATAGCGGCGCCGTCAGGAGTGGAAGGAAGGTCACCACGGAGAATCTTCTGGATAGAAGGCCAAGCCACTGACCAAGCAACTGGTTGTAGACCCAGAGCAGGAGGGGAGGGGAGCCAAACATCCCTGCCTCCAATGTTGTAATGACAGGATGATGGGTGCTACCGTAGAGGTCACTATCCACAGACCAGGAGCAGCACGGAACCAGCTGAGGGGAGCACATGGTGAGGTCCAAAACAGAACAAGTTGAACCCCTGCAAAAGGTAGAGGCCCCCGAGTTTAGGAGACAAAGATCTTGCGAGCAAAGCCAGTCCACGAATTCAGTACCTCCCCGGCTCGGAGAAGTAGAACCCCAGCTAGGGTGATGAATATTGAAATCACCAACCACCATACAACAATCAGTGAGCAGTTGTTCGATCCGTCCAAGCAAGAGCGCCGAGAGGGGAGGAGAGGGAATGTATAAATTAATAATCCTGAGCGTGGTGTCGCCGGAGAAGATATCCGTCGCAAGAAGCTGCTCGTTCGAATCCGAGCTGAAGATGTCCACCAATCTGGAAGAGATATCCGACCTAATTGCAGTTAAGAGGCCACCCCGACCCTCCCCGACCCTCCCCCGATCACTCCTATACACCGTATGGGCTGGGAGGGAAAAAGAGAGACCAAGAGATAGCCAGGATTCTTGGATAGTCAAAATCGTGGCTGTAGAAAAAATAGAACTGTCGGTGAAATAAGGTCTTTTGGAGCGAAGGGACTGCGCATTCCATTGGACCAGCGACCAGCTATTCATGAAGAAAAAAGTGATCCGCTAGGCCAGACGCCGTCTTGAACCGCATGGAACAGAGGCCACAAAGAAACTTACCGTCGTCACGATGAGCTTTCAGGTGTGACAGCAAGGCTGGACGAGAAGAGAAAGGCATGGCGCATGGAAGACACGAGTAGGTTCTGGAGTGAGAAAGTTTGACGGATTCCGCAGCAGACTCTACATACGGAACCACAGATTTTTCGCATGACAGGAATTCATCGGCGCTTAGGCCAGTGTCAGAAGGTTGCTCAGTAGGCACTGAAGAAGCTGGGCACGCTGCAACTGTAGTAGGAGGATTCTGCAAAATTTCAGCCTGTGGCACCTGTGCAACGGATGATGTGGGGCCAGCATGTAGGGAAGGAGGTGAAAGAAGATTCGTCAAAGAGTCCAATTTACTGGTGAGTTTAGAGATAATGTCCAGAAGCTGAGGGAAGGCAGAGGAGCAAGCACACGGAGGTTGAGCCTGAGTCGCCGCCGCATATGAGGCCTGGTGGACTTGACGCACAGAGTCCCGAGCTTCTGGATAGCTGAGATGCTTCGAAGCCATAATATCTAGGATCTGCTTTTCTCGGAGGTAAATTGGGCAGTTCGTGTCAGAAGCAGGATGAGAGCCCTTGCATAACACGCACTGGAAGCTCGACGCCGAGCATACCGAAGAGTCGTGTCCTTCACCACAACGAGAACAGCGAGCGGCACTACGACAGGTTGACAGCAGATGTCCATAACGCTGACAGTTTTTGCACTGCCTAGGCGAATCCAAGAAGGGTCTGACCGCACATCTGGAATACCACAGATAGATAGTGTCACGGTTAGTAAATCCCAGTTCTTCCACTAGGACCGAAGAAGTAGGGACCCTCGAGGAATTTACCGAACGTCGGAACCGAACAACACGAAGACAGTTCACACCACGGTCCAACAATTCTGAAGCAATTTCATCAACAGGGGCTTCAGTGTCCACATCTCGAACTAAAAACTTTCTTGTCATAAGCTTAGTAAGAACCTGAGTTTTGACAGGTACCTGAAGAAAATTAGAAAGTTGACAAATTTTCAGCAAGCAAATGAGATTCGAGGAACGCACCAATAAGTCACCCGAACGTAAAAACTGAACGTCTGAAATCGAGTCATGCATGGAAATATTGTCCACGAAGAACCTCTTCAACAACATGGGACGGACTCTGGGTAGCTTCCCAGAAGTCGCGGAAATAAGTATTTCACCACGAGTCACTCCGCTCGCAAATGCCCTACGCAGCAATTCCTGAGGAGACCATTGAATCGAACAAACAAAATCATTAACTGGAACCAGCAAATCACCCAGCTGAGGAAGCTCATCACCCTGTGAAGAACGCATTCTTTTAGCCGGAGTCGAGGAATCAGAGACCCCCATCCCCGCCGGGCCCACCGGCGGCAGCTAGGGCCCACCCCGAATCAACAGACCACAACAGACAAGAGCATGCAAAGACAATAATCCTACCTTGGATATGGGAAGAACCAACCGCCTGCAAAACTTTAGCAGGAAAAGAAACGAAAATAGAAGAGGAAACAGCAAGCCGCTGTTTCAAAAATGCAACGAAACAAGAACGCTTTCGCCAACGACGACACACCCAAAGAACAGTACCCTACGGGGTTCACCGATTAGAAACAGGAGAGCCAACTTCACACCAGCCAACCGTTGCCAATCATCTCCTTCAGGAACTTGCAGGGACTCTTGCTACTTCACTGAAACTTCTCGATGACGTCACGTGCTACATCCTCATACACCTTAGACAAAGCGAGTACATGGTAAGCGTAGGAACTCCAATGGAGATAGTGGATCCCCCAAACAAAGTTAGAAGAAGAGGACGTGTATGGTTGTATGCTCCAAACGATTTGCTCGAAAAAGTGATCTTATGAAGTATTTACTCATTCAGACGTGGGGGAAAGCCTCACCAATGTATTATATGCTCCAAACGATTTGCTCGAAAAAGTGTTCTTTCGAAGTATTTACTCATTCAGACAGAGAAAAAGCCTCGCCAATGTGGTGTATGCTCCAAACAATTTGCTCGGAAAAGTGTTCTTTCACAGCCCATCCTCATTCACACAGGTGAAAAGCCTCATCAATGTGATGATGGTGATGATGAGGCTTTTCACCTCTAATAGCCAATTTGCTCAGAAAAGTCATGTTTTAAGGCATATGTTTGTTAATTCAGGTGGAAAACCTTACCAATGTGATGTACGTGTATGTTCCAAACAATTTCCTCGGAAAAGTCGCATTTCAAGGCATATGCTTGCTCACAGGTGAAAAGGCATTTTCCCAATTAGATTGTATAGTCAAGGTGTATTATAAAGCTGGGGGATATATTACTGAATCGTGCATGCACTTTTTTAAGTTTTACTTAATGATTTTGTATTGCTTTTGAAATTGGGCCCTTCCTTGGTGAAAGATATATTTTCATCGTAATATATCTAATATAAAATAATATCGTGGTATTACAGCTTAACATTAATTTTTGTGCACTATCACATTCTCTTCATTTTAACAGAGCAGATCCCTGTAAAACGTACCTAAACTTTGATTATCACACACACAACTTTAAAAACTATGAAATTACATGGCAGTTTTACCTACAGAATTAGAAAAACTTTTTTTGCCGCCCCGGTGGCGCAGTGGTCTAAGGCGCTGGCCTCTGATCATTCGTCCGTAAGGGGTCCGGGTTCGAATCCCGGTCAGGCATGGATGTTGTGTTTGTCTTACGGCACTGGCTCTCTCCCTTCCCTGGAACCAGTGGCCCTAAATTAGGGACGGGCGACTGCTTATAGCCCATTGAGTTGCTCACGGTGGTCGTTAAACCTCCAATCAAAAAAAAAAAAAAAAAACTTTTGTTCCTACGCTGATCCCCCAGAAGCCAGCCGAAATGTTTCCTAAATTCTAAATCCAGGAAGTAGCCGTAACGCTCTAAACATTGATAAATCAACTAATGCTATCCTTAATAACAGTATATCAACGATTAATATAATAAAGAAGGGCAAATTTATTAATATTAAAAGCAAATTGTCAACTTCATGCCTTGCACAGCATTTTTTTTTGATTGGAGGTTTAACGACCACCGTGAGCAACTCAATGGGCTATAAGCAGTCGCCCGTCCCTAATTTAGGGGGGGGGTGGAGGTTTAACGACCACCGTGAGCAACTCAATGGGCTATAAGCAGTCGCCCGTCCCTAATTTAGGGTCACTGCTTCCAGGGAAGGGAGAGAGCCAGTGCCGTAAGACAAACACAACATCCATGCCCGACCGGCATTCGAACCCGGACCACTTACGGACGAATGATCAGAGGCCAGAGCCTTAGACCACTGCGCCACCGGGGCGGCCTTGCACAGCATTAACAGCTATTGCATAGTCTGCTCATGTCAGACTTAAGACGGCTGCCGTGACATCACAGGCATGACGTTTTGCTGGCTTCACTTGGATTGTATTGAGCCAACGGAGAGTGCTTTCTTCCCTTATTCCTACCTCCATGTTCTGTAGTCGCTTTGTACATGCGTCTCGGTAGATCCATGTGTGTGACATCAGAGCCTTTGGTGATGGGGGGGGGCTTAGCCTTTTTTATTGATGGCCACTGCTAAGTGTGGTAGGGGGCACAGAGTCTATAGAAATTGGCAGTAATATTGCCAAAAAAAGTCCGTTCGTGTCGATTTTACATCACACTGTTATCAACACTATTATCCCCAGTGAAAAAGAGTTTTCAGGTATATATTCTATGTAGTTTATTTTTTTTATTGAACGTTTAAACAACCACCGTGAGCAACTGGATAAGCTATAAGCAGTCGCCCGTACCAAATTTAGGGCCACTGGTTCCAGGGAAGGAGAGAGCCAGTGCTCCATGCCTCACCAGGATTTGAACCTGGATCTATCTCAGTCAAACTGCTTATTATTATTGATTGGAGGTTTAACGACCGCCGTGAGCAACTCAATGGGCTATATGCAGTCGCCCGTCCCTAATTTATGGTTACTGGTTCCAGGGAAGGGAGAGAGCCAGTGCCGTAAGACAAAACACAACATCCATGCCTCACCGGTATTCGAACCCGGACCCCTTTCGGACGAATGATCAGTGGCCATCGCCTTAGACCACTGCGCCACCGGGGCGACTCAAATCGCTTAGACCACAGCGCCACTGGAGCAGCAGAGTAATGTTTTTTCAGTGTATGCAGAACTGAAAACCAGGGTTTTTTTTTTATTGGAGGTTTAACGACCACCGTGAGCAACTCAATGGGCTATAAGCAGTCGCCCATCCCTAATTTAGGGTCACTGGTTCCAAGGAAGGGAGAGAGCCAGTGCCGTAAGACAAACACAACATCCATGCCTCACCGGGATTCGAACCCGGACCCCGTTCGGACGAATGATCAGAGGCCATCGCTTAGACCACTGCGCCACCGGGGCGGGATCATTCGTCCGAACGGGGTCCGGGTTCGAATCTCGATGAGGCATGAGTGTTGTGTTTGTCTTACGGCACTGGCTCTCTCCCTTCCGTGGAACCAGTGACCCTAAATTAGGGACGGGCGACTGCTTATAGCCCATTGAGTTGCTCACGGTGGTCGTTAAACCTCCAATCAAAAAAAAACCTTCATGGCCTTTAAAAAGTTACTATTTCTTTGCAACTTTAATTTACTTGTCTTTTTTTTTTTAATATTTGCTGTCATAAGGCTGCTTATGAATTTGGTTAGTAACCTGGTAAGGAATATATCTTTTTAAGCTATAATTACAAAAATGAATCTTACTCCCTTGGACATTCGCTCAGAGAACACCTTCCATTTCACAGAATAGTACAACACTAAATTTAACAGAAAATTAATTTTATATAACACAATTTCTGTGAATTCAAGAAACTTATCTAAGCTACCTAAAATTGCAGATGGCTGCACTCACCATGTATTCTAACTTCTTATATATTTTGGGGTAGACAAAGGGTGGGCTGTTGCCCACATGTAACTTCACACTTGCTGTCCAACACGAGACAAAGCAAGGTAAGGTGGAAATGGGTCTTCTTTCTTTCTTTTCTTTATTGGAGGTTTAACGACCACCGTGAGCAACTCAATGGGCTATAAGCAGTCGCCCGTCCCTAATTTAGGGTCACTGGTTCCAGGGTAGGGAGAGAGCCAGTGCCGTAAGACATACACAACATCCATGCCTGACCGGGATTCGAACCTGGACCCCTTAAGGACGAATGATCAGAGGACAGCGCCTTAGACCACTGCGCCACCGGGGCGGCAAGGAAATGGGTCAAACTGCATCGCTGTTGTATTGGTGAGTGAGCAGCGTGCCTGTTGCCCGTCATTTCTAAGATACTAATTGTGACACCCGACGCTCACCAATGTAACATACGCCATACCATGAACTCCAAGACTTTCTTGACATGTTCTTAGAAAGATTATTTCATCTCATCATTAATTTCTGTGATATATTTTTTTCTTTTCAATCAACACCCAATTTTAACAGTAAATGGAAAAAAGTTTTCAGATTTCAAACTGAATGATACATAACTAAATTTCGAACAAAAAAAAAGAGGACACAGTGGAAATAATCTCTATCATATCTGCCAATAAAGAAAGCAAGCAAATATTCACAAACCTTCACTTTTAATGCCCTAAATTCTTAGATGAGAATTTATAGAAAAAAGATTACACGCATCTTGCCAACCAATAACTAATTCACAAAGAAATAATACAACCATAAGTAATCCTTACCTCTGAGCTGCAGGGTCGGATTAAGCCGGGGGTCTATAGCCTTGGGGCCCAGTGTGACCAAAGGCCCAGGAGGCATGCTTGTACAAATAATATAGACAGGAGGGGAGAGTTTATAAAATAGTTTTACTTTTGCTTATATGATTTCACATGGTCAGAAGCAGAGGTTGGAAGACGAACAGATTTTAAGACAATGAATGACTCATCAAGGATAAAAGGTTTCATGTCACTGTATACAGCAGTGTTTGCAAGACAGTTTCAACTTTTTCACTACCATCTACCCACACCTCCCAATTTGCACTGGGAACCATTAATAGTCGAAGTCCCCTGTTGCTTCACATTGGATAACAAAAAAGATGCAGTAAAAAAAGTATACAATGCTAAATCATTACAAAATCCAAGACAGAATCTAGGAATCTCAAGCTTTTAACTCGTGTTCTTGTGAGGGCAATGGAAAATATAGTGACTTATTATGGAAACTTGCAGTTAATTTAGTAGTTACAGTTTTGTGTTTCAACGAACTTCACAATTATACCCCGTCATAAGTTCTCTGGGGGACCACTCAGATGTCTTAGCCTTGGGGCCCAATCAAATGTCTTAGCCTAGGGGACCACTAAGGCCTTAATCCAGCCCTGCTGAGCCGTTTAAATGATCTGCAGACGTTTCACGTCCCTTGATGTCCATCAGGTCATGTTATCAATGCTAAAGCCTTCAGAGAAAATTCAGATCACTACAGCATTGATAACATGACCTGCTGGGCATCAAGGGACATGAAACATCTGCAGATAATTAAACAGCCCAGAGATAAGGAATAATTATGGTTGTATTATTTCTTCGTGAATTATTTATTGTCTAATCTGGGTAAGCCAACCTTTTATAGTTTCAGTTACTGTAAATCTTGCCAAATATGTAAATTTACATAAAATGCTATAAAATTATAGCATTGAAATGATTGATTAAATATTTTTCCTAGTCTAATTAATTAAAGATTTTTCCTTTAATTCATTACAGGCTTTTTCCAATAAAATTTATTTTGAATTGAAGTTAATCGAGATCTCCCTGCTTCACAAGTGATAGTTGTTTGCTGGGTTTCTGTGTCATGCTTAGTGACATCAGTCAGAGAGACGACCACTAAACACAAATCATATACCAATGAAGCATTCTAAATAGTTGAACCTCATACAAAAGCCCAATAGACAGCAATAACTTGTTCTAAAGGACCAAGCAATGCCTGAAACTAAATTTCACAGAACATAAGTACTAAATTCTTTTTTCTGCTGCAATTTTCACAGCATTTTACATCAATTCATATATGATATGATGTGCATCATTTTCTGACATAAATTCCCACCAAATAATTTTGTATGCCAAAACAAAAGATAACTGTAAATATTCTTTACAGAACAACACTGTAGTTTAATCAAATTTTGTTTACAAATTAGAGAATAAGTATTCTGAAGATACAGTAATGCAAATTTTGACAGAAGCAGAATGCTAGAAAACTACTGTAAATAACAAATCAGAACTGAACAAAGACATCAAGTAGACCTATTTTGGATCATATAAAATATTATCATTCCCCTAATACAAAATTAACTAAAAATAAATACAATAAGATATGATTTACAAATTCAAAACAAAATTTATTTACAGTACTGGATATAGTCTTATTTTACATTATGTTTCAGCCTGTATATCAAAATCTAGTTACATTTCTCAATTCAATTAATTACACAGGATACACAGATGGGAAATACGAAAGCAAACTAAGCCATGACAGATTCTCGTGGGACGAATCTAGTTTCACGCTTCACAACGTGAATCTTCTTGTTAGACATACCAATCACATAAAAATAGTCATCATAGTGAACTAAAGTTGAGAAGAAAAAAATAAATAAGAAGGCAGTTTTAAAACATCTACTTTATTGATTTACTTTATTAAACAAGCATATCAAAAAAGTTACTAAAATTTCAATAGACATACCACTGGCAAAGCCTTGAAAAACATTTGAAATTTAATTTATTGCTATGCTTCTTCTTCAAGAACATGGACTTTCACAGTCTTTTAAGGCTGTCTTTGAATGAGTGTTAGGGTTAATCTTCTGCAATAGATGGTGCAAAAAATCACACCTTGGGTGTGGCTTTTACGTCTTGAGTGACTGTCCCAGAAGTTGGCATCAGCAAATCATTGCAGACCTCACCATATTCAGAATGGAAGCAGTCTGTCATTGGCTCCACAATGAAAAGACAAAATATGTGCTATTACGTTTTTAACCAATGATGTTATTTGGGGGTGGAGCACAGTAAGTAGGCGTAGTTTCTGCAGCTGAAATTCAGGGGTTCTCTGCTAATGTACACATCTATTCAAAAAATTAATGCACAGTAAGATTGAAGATGATCTATAGAAGACAATAATCCAATCTCACTTTTGTCCCTATTCATTGATTTCTAATTGGCTCAGATAATTAGAAAAATCAGGCAGAAATAAGAGATTTCATTGCTTCCAGACAGAAACACTGCTATGCAAACTTATTGCACCATCTAGTGCCGAATTGGAATGCTTTTCAGTCAGATAAATTGAAATTAAAAAAAAAAAATCTGACAATTTTTTTGGAATAACTGTTGCATATATTAGCTATGTGTTATTTTTATTTGTGCTCAAAATTTCAAACACTGCAAAGTAATAGTCTTCAAGAAAATGTGTACAAAAGAATTTACATTGCAGATATAGGGTAGCAGATGAGCCTAACACTCATTCAAACACAGCCTTAAAAGAAACATTTTCAATTAAAAAAAAAAAAATAGCTAGGCACATACCACATATCAAAAAGGTAATTATAAAAACACAAAGTAAATAAGAAATTTGCACTTCAAAATAAAAAACATTAGAAAAACACAGGAACATAGCAAAAATAGTTTCTGAGTTGATATGTGGAGAGAGCATGTGGATCTAAATGCTGTTAAACGGGTGGTTACAAAAAAACAAAACAAAAAAACAACTAAAGATTACACCAAATACTTGGCAGTAATGATCACACCCTTTGAGTTCTTTCTGATATGAAGGGGGGGGGGGGTCTTCAGAGCAGATTTTAAGAAAAACCAGAAAATCAGTGAAAAAAACAACAACACAAAAACGTGCATTTATGGCCTCTAGTTGAAAAATTGCACTTTTCTTAAAATGCACAACGTGTATAATGTACTTTTAAAGAGTGAAAAGAATGAGTTAGAAAATGAATTTTTCCAAATGAATTTATAGAATAACAAAAACATTTGAAGTAAAAATAGCTGATTGTCAGCATTAGAAATGTGAATTACTTAAAAAAAAAATGCATGCACAATTTCCCCATAAAGTACAATATCCAAAGTATAATTCAACGATGCAAACTTAGCAGTTGGTAGAACTGAACTCTTCCACAATTAAGTGTGATATAGCTGGCATGAATGTGCTGACTTCTAGCTGAATTTGTCCGAGTGTCATGGCAATGCAAGGTGTTCAAATGCCTAATCATATTGCTCTCTTAGGATTACTGCAATTGGTTGTGGGGTAGGGTGAAGAACAAAAGAATTTTCCTTGTGTCAGAAAGATAATTGCCTTGCAATTTTTTTAGGGGCTGTGGGAGATGTCAATTCCACCATTAAATATTCTCGTATTTAAAATTTTTTTGATTTGATTGAAATTTTATTGTTTAACAGAAGCTATTTTTTGAAGTTTCATGTCTATCCAACTTTAAAAATGTTCAACTTAACTAAATATAACTTATTTCACTTTGGGCAACACGAAATAGAAAGAAAACATGTTATTGCCCGAGTGAATTTGTTTAATGGTTAGAGAAATACTATTATAGGCAATTTTAACACCTTGCATTGCTAGGTCACTTAGGGAGTTTAAAGGGAAGATGACAAAGTCATGCCTGCTATTACTCCTAATTGTGAGAGAGTTCAATTCCACCAACTTCTGAATCTGAATGGATGAAGTATACAAGGAATCTTTTTTAATCAGACAATTAGATGCATAGGTGTGGAGGAGAAAGCAATATAAATTTATGGCTTCTAGTGGGAAAACTGTGCATTATTTGAGGAAGAAAATGGGTTCAAACTGTTCGTAATAGTCAAGGGTAGATGGCCAAGAAAGGGTTGTTTTCAGACAAATTTTCTATCATAGAATATATTCTTTCAAATAGAAATATACACCAATGTACTTAGTACCAGACCTTTGCATTATGAAAAAATATAAAATACACTGCCTGACAGAGAAAATGACACAACATGAAAGAATGTTCGAAAACAGATCACACTGGACACACAGATAGCCAAGTAGGTCCAGAACAAATGATTTAATTGTCACATACAGACTAGGCTCCAGTGGCTGAATATACAGGATGATCAATAAGAAATGTGGCCTCCATTTTGGGTAATATAGCATTGAATCTGACGTGGCATCGAGGCAATGAGAGTCCGAATAGAATCCTGGGGTATTGTGCATCACTTGGTGTTGATCCGAGTCCACAGTTTATCTTCATTTTGTGGTGGTGGGAGGGTACTCAACTGACGTCCAATCATGACCCACAGATGTTCGATGGGCGAGAGGTCGAGGAATCGTGCTGACCATGGAAACATCCGCATACTGTGTAAAGCATTCAGGCTGATCCGAGAAGTATGTGGCTGGGCCTTATGCTGTTGAGAAACAGCGTTTGGGATGCCTTACAGATACAGTAGTGCCACGAGCTGCAGCACCTTGTCAAAATAGCAGTGTGCCATCAATGTGCGCATAATACGTACCAGCGGTGAGCGGCTGTTGGCGCTGAGAGTACCCCACACCATGATTCCATGTTGCCGGACTGTGTGGCACTCCACATTGGTGAAGGAATCCACCCATTGGCCACATCGCCTCTGGTGACGACGATGGAATGCTGTTCAGGGAAGCCTTTGCAACGGACGGCTCAGCAGCATACCTGGTGCAGCTAATCAGAGCAACACTATCTGCGTTGATATCAGAGCACCCAAGCTTCTCTGTACACTCCGCAAAATGTCGCTCATTGTGGCTCTGCTACGGCATGACGTCGGATGCGATGATCGGTGGGCTTGGACATCCATCTCTGTGCTCTGGTCCCCCTATGACATTGCACAGATCCCTCCTGGGACCATTGTCTCCAAATGCTACTGATGGTTGTGGAAGTATATTGCATTTCTTCCACAATATGACACAAGGACCATCCGGTGGTATAAGAGGTGTTATTGTATGCCTTTTATACAGTATATACACTGAGTGGCCACTTTATTATGACCACCTGACAGTTTTAAGCAAATGAGCTATGGCTGCATGCTGTTGCCGCCAGAGGGTGAAGCTAGCATAAAAAGGGAAAGCTTAGTGCTTGCGACAGTAGTAGAAGTGAGATGAGTAAAAAATGCTATTTGACGGACTTTCAACTTGGGATGATTGTAGGAGCTCGGAGCCATGGAACGAGTATCACTGAAACTGCAGCATTCATGAAATGTTCCAGAGCAGCTGTTGTTAAAGTGTTTAAAGACTGGACTGTCAGCCAAAAAACTGAGTTTCTACGTGCAACGTGTGATCGTCATCGACTTGTGACTGCTTGGGCAGAACAGAGAGTGTCCAGACTGGTAACAGACAACAGAAAGGCAACAGTGCAGCAAATTACAGACCATCTTAATTAAGGATTCCCTCAAATGATCTCGGCACGCACTGTTCGCCGTACACTGCATCGGATGGGATATGGCAGCCGAAGGCCTGTTCGAACACCTTTGCCCAGTTCGCACAGGAGCATAAGGATTGGACAGTCGATAATTGGAAACAAATTATGTGGTCCGATGAATCACGTTTTCAGTTGCACCATGCTGATGACCGAGTGATAATTTGGCGGAAACAGCATGAAAGCATGGACCCCAAATGCATTGCTACAACTCTTCAAGCTGGTGGAGGCAACGTTATGGTTTGAGGAATGTTTTCCTGGCATGCTTTGGGCCCTTTAATTCGTGTTGATCAACGTCTGATTGGCACACCATATCTCAACATCGTTGTGGACCAAGTGCATCCTGTCATGTGGATGGTTTATCCCATTAGCGATGGCTACTTTCAACAAGATAATGCGTCCTGCCATAGTGCTCGTATTGTACAGGATTGGTTTCAGGAACATGCCGGTGAGTTTACTTTGCTTAGGTGGCCCCCACAATCTCCAGATCTTAACCCAATTGAGAATTTGTGGGATGAAGGTGTCAGACAGCTGGATCCACAAACCTGCAATCTCACACTCCTGGAAAGTGCTATTCATCAAGCATGGTCTCAGACTCCACAAACCACCTATCAACATCTCCTGGAGTCCATGCCACGAAGAATTGACGCAATATTAAAGGCAAAAGGTGGCCCAACGAAGTACTGAGGGGGTGGTCATAATAAAGTGGCTACTCAGTGTATATATAAGGCCTACGATAACACCTCTTGTGAACTCATCCATCTGATGAAATCGCGTACTATGGCGTCTTAACGGCATTGGTACTCCTTGTTTGTTCTCCAGACAAGGTTACAGCAGCACCACTCACTTCCCGCGGCCGTGACATCTCGACTGATGGCCTCATGGGCTAGTTGTCTGCTTATATCCCGCGCGCCGTTCATGCGACTGGCTTGCAAATGCAATCATTTGCATAACTTGTACGTGTGCACCCACCCTACAATTTGCATGCCGCTGGATTCGCGTCGTCATGGTGTGGCATTTTTCATAGAGTATAAAAAATATATAAAATATTCCTCATACAGGCAGCTCAGCAATGAAAAAAGGAATTTTCAAATATGACTTCTAGCTACAGTTTTACATACATGCCCCTACAGAAAAATTGTGTAAAATAAAAAAAAATAAAAAATATAAAAAATCTACAATTGTATTGCCATGCAATGGGAGAAAAAAAAATATTCTTTTTTTAGAACAGATACAGTCGCAACAGAAATTTAAACTTATGCCAACCAGTGGTGCAATTGCTGATTATGGAAAATTCAAAAACATATATATATAATTCAAGACTACTACACACTTGTGATGTTGATTTAGAATAAATTATCAGTGTTTATTATTCACCATTAAATGTTTTATTAACATTAATATGCAAATTGTTTCTTATGCCATGAATATAGTGTCCTATGTAAAACGAATTTTTTTTTTTTTTTTGATTGGAGGTTTAACGACCACCGTGAGCAACTCAATGGGCTATAAGCAGTCGCCCGTCCCTAATTTTGGGTCACTGGTTCCAGGAAAGGGAGAGATCCAGTGCCGTAAGACAAACACAACATCCATGCCTCACCGGGATTTGAACCCGGACCTCTTTCGGACGAATGATCAGAGGCCATCGCTTAGACCACTGCGCCACCGGGGCGGCAAAACGAATTTTCCAAATTAGACTTTTAGAGGAGGGGTATCAAGAAAAATGAAATGTACATTTACATTCTCTAGCATGAGAACTAGTCCCATGGTCCCATGTTGCACTGGTTATGATAGAAAGTAAGTAAAAATTATCTGGTAGTTTGTATTTCTTTGTGGAGCTAACCTCTGAATATCAGAGTACAGCTTAGTGATATGTATGTACACTGGCATGCAAAAATTAAGGACGAGACAGTTTTTCGAATGTAACGTCGTGCAGAAGTGCTCCACATCGACTTAAATCATACCATAAGATCCCCAACATGTAAGAATATAGGACAAGTGAGCAAAACCGTCCAAACAAGGAATCCAAAGGATACAAAGGCACTTTTTTTAAAAGGTAGCTTCGAGCACAACTGGACAGAAGACAGAAACACCCATGTGACAGGTGGCTGCCAAGAAATATCCAGTCTTTAGGAGGAGATATGATCACCCCTGACAGCGTTGCAGGATTTACAACGTCTGTCCATGCTGAGGATGAGGTTATCAGGGAGCTGTTGAAGCATCGCGGCCCATTCCTTTTGTTGTGCCAATCGCAGCTGCAGAATCGTTGGTGGCGGCTGGTGACGTGCTGCCAAGCGTCTCCCGAGAAGGTCCCACACGTGTTCGATTGGATTTAGGTCCGGGGACCTTGCGGGCCAATCCACATGTTGAATATCTTTACTCTCCAACAGCTCTGCGACAGCCACTACATGATGAGGTGTAGCGTTGTCGTCCATGAAGAGGAACTCGGGACCCGCAGCACCTCTAAACAGACGCACGTGAGGCAGGAGAACCTTGGTACAATAGCGGACACCAGTGACTGAACCTCCTTGGAAGATGTGGAGGTCAGTACGGCTACCAAGCATAACGCCCCAAACGAGAACTCCGCCACCTCCAAAGCAGTCCCTTTCGATTATGTTGGAGGTGTGATTGCGTGTTCCCTGCTCTCTCCAGATGTGTATACGTCCAGAATCGCTTGTCAGACTAAATCGGCTCTTTTCCGTAAAGAGAAATCGAACCCATTGCTGATGTGTCCAGTTCTTGTGTTCCTGGCACCACAGAAATCGCCGTCTCCGATGAGCAGGCATTAGTGGCACACACTGTACTGGTCGTCATGCAAATAGACCACTTTTGTGCAGCCTTCTGGCCACGGTAAAAAGCGATAACTGATGCCCAGTTGTCTGTTGCATGTGCCTTGCGATTTCTCCCGCTGTCTGTCTGTTCTCGCCTGTAGGACAATATACCGGTCTTCGTGGACGACCACTGCTAAACTCTCGGACAGCTGTTCCTCTCATTTGGAATGCTCTCCAAGCTCGTGAAACGATGCTGTGAGCAATCCCGAACTCCTTGGCCACACTAGTCACACTTCGACCTTCTTCCAACTTCCCAATGACGCGACCTTGGGTAAAGTTATCCAGATGTCGTCTATTGGATTGCCTGTTGACCATATCACATGGTGGCAGCAACTCGACGTCGTTCAAACCGATGCACACCGTGCAATAGCTTTCACCGAATTGCTGAGCATACACTGCTCGTGTGCTTTATACCCTTCCGACCCTCCCCCACATCATGCTGCATATATGCGCATGCCCTACCGTACCGGACCCTAGTCTATCTCCTGAGTGGTCTTTCGGTCTGTTCTGCCTGCTTGTTCCGCTGTTATGCTAATTTCTCCTCTTCGTCCTTAATTTTTGCACACCAGTGTATGTATGCATGAGAACTGTGTATTACTTTGAGGAGAAACCATACGTATGGTTTCAGTAGTGGGTGGTACCTGTACAGAAAAGGACTTCTTCAATGGGGTTTTTAGAGGCTTAGATGTTGCTACAAATAAGTTGTAAACACAAATATGCACTTGACCCCAGTAGGGAAACTGCAATTCACAAAAAATTAGAAATTATGTACAGAATACTTCACTATTTTCTACAGCAAATAAAATATGAACATGGAAGAATCTTTTTAACTGGGGAACACGCTCAGAAAGTTCCCCCAACTCCCATCGTTCGTTGTGGTCCACATGTTCGGCACATCAAAATATATCCATCCATCTCATGTTCACATTGTCATGGAACCGGCCATCATTGCACCGCCTGTCCCCATCATTGCCCAACCTATTCGTCTTCCTCCATGAAATCTCCAATGTCTTCCGAACAGCCCTCAACAACCTCCAAAGTTTATCCAGCTGCTTGGGAAACGCCTCAAAATAAAAATAAGACTCCAGCCGTTGGTCAACGATCGTCGACGTCGACAATGAAGCTTCCACCTCTTCGGCCAGCACTAAGCCTCACTCGACAGGACTTTCCATCCCTTCCACCTACCAGAATTCAACATCTTGCCTCTTCTTTAGCCCTGACAGATAACCTTGATGCTGCACCATCTATAACTGCTTCCTGTTCAAGTGCGCAAGAGCAATCTAAAACGCACTTTCACTCCTCAACCTATGCGAGAACCCCGGAGACAGCGACGTCGAAACCGCGGCTCTCGCTCACGCACAATTTCTTCAAGCACTTCTCCTGTCCACAAGTGAGAGATCGGTCTCCTGGATCTGTACAAAAAGATATGGATGATCCTATCCCTTCTGACCTTGACTCAAAGAGCACCTCATCCATCACCGAAACCAAGTTTACTCAACTTTTACAAGCAAATTCACTCCCACTCACTCCAGTGCCTGGTGACATTCTTTTTGATCTCCTTATCCAACCTCGAGTGAAGATGCTGAGTCAGGATTTTCTTCGACCCTTCATTTCTGAAATGCCAGCTGCCTTACGTCAGACAGAAACAATCCATATCTCCCTCCAAACGATTTATGATGAAGTCCCAGCAGCATATTCTTGGATCCCATTTTTTGCAGGCCATCTCCAATGACTGCATAAAGCTGCTAATGATCTCCTACAACCAACCACTGACATAAATATTCAAGATCGTAACACTAAATTGTAGGGGCTTTGCTACCCCTCTTGCTAATGCCCTTATCAAGGAGGATGTTAACCATATCGACGCTGATCTCCTGCTTTTACAGGAACCAAATTGTATCTCATCAACACCTTCTCACCATTAGAGACAATGGGATTTTCAATTCCATCATGCATTTCGAGTCTCTACAAGTGGCGGCCTTGCAATAGGAATCCGCACACGATTCCTCAATTCCATCTCTTCTCCACGAGTCCATAACCTATGTAGAGACTTTCTTCAACGTCTATCATTTACCATTGCAGGTCATCAATATCATATTTTCAATTTATATATTTTAAATCATTCCACACAACTCATCGCTGTTTTCTCGTCACTCCAAACAGCTCTACAATCAACTACACCCTCCGAGCACATTGTGCTTGGAGGAGATTTCAATTGTACCTTAGACCCCGAACTTGACAGAGCACCTCTCCATCGAGAATATTGACTTCAACTTGTGGCACGTCTTCGATCTTCTCGATGTTTTTCGACAAATTCACCCTAGTGAAATATCTCACACCTGGTGCTCTGCATCCTCCTCTTCTCCCTCTACTGCAAGGCTTGACCGCTTCTATACCACAGCCTCCACTCTTCCTGATATTGTACAATATTCACATTCTCCAACTGCTTCATCTAACCACTGTGCAGTAATGCTGACAATTGGTTCTGCCTCTAAGCCTTGTTGTAGACCACAGGTCTGGACCCTGCCCAATTCACTCCTTGAAGATTCCACTTTCTATGCAGAAGTTCGTCGTTTACTTACGGAGTTTCAACCTGGAATTTCCACTGCACCCTGTGAACTTCAATACTGGATCAAAACTAAACAAAGTCTTTTATACTACATGAAGCAGTATTCCTTCCAGGAATCCACACTTCGCTCCATGAAAATACAGAATCTTCGATGCCTTTTGTCTCATTTAAATATTGCTGATCCTATATACCAAGTGTAGAATCTTCGATGCCTTTTGTCTCATTTAAATATTGCTGATCCTATATACCAAGTGTATCAGTCCAATCTAAAAGCTCTTCTAGAACCACGAAATATGTACAAAAAACCTTCACACATGTAACTCACTCGAAGAAAATGGTCCAAAGGGCGATTATGCATTCTTCAAATGTAAGACTTCGTCTTATAGAACTTAAAAAGATTAAAGAAATAGTTACCCTCTTTGGTTATGAGACTGTTAGTGTTGACCGCCTATTTTCCAGTTTGAAGGGAAAACTGAGTTCTACGTTGCAACACAGTCAACCATCTTACAGATTTGTGGGTTCCATTAATTATTTCCCAGCACCAGTGATAAAGAACTTATGTAGATGATTCGGTTTGGATGTTGGCGTGAAGACAACAAATATCCTTACTTTAATAAAGAAAGATAGGGACAATGCAGGTATACAGGAACATCATGGTGTTTACAGTATACCCCTTCCATCCGTGGACGATTCCGTACCCAAACAATACATTGGTTCCACAAAGCGTGCATTACAATTTCGTTTGTTGGAACATAAATATGCTGTTAAGAATGGAGCAGAGAACACAGCATTGGCACGCCTGACTAGGGATGGATTATATTATCCAGATTAGAGTCATGTAAGTATATTGTCTTCACAACCTGACATTCCGTCATAATTGTTAGCTGAGAGTTTGAGCATTTATGCTAACAGGGATTCTGTGTGTAATGATAATTACCCTTGTGATATACCGTAGCCCTGGAAATAACTTGTTCCAGTATGCAACACCAATATTAACTTTTGATTTTTTTGTATGTTTTAATTTTATAGTTTGAATTGGTAGTATGTATATTCTGTAGCAGGTGTTTGATTGGTGTGTGTGTGTGTGTGTGTGTGTGTGTGTGTGTGTGTTGTAAAATGTTAGGATTCAATTGAGTGGTGTATGTGTGCTTATGGTTATTTTAGTTATGTAATGTTTTGGATCTCTACCTAATTTGAGAACATTAAGAGGCCGAGTAAAACTGTGTGTGCATGCTTATTTGTGACATGCGTCATTGATGTAACTTCAGTGTATATATAGAGGGCGCATTGGACTGAGACAATCTGTCTGAAGATGGGAACAAGGTGTCCCGAAAGATCTTACTAAGTGTGTAGTCGTATGACTTTTATAAAAATTCTTAAGGATCACTTCGAACTTCCTTCGAGTGAGTTACGTGTGTGAAGATTTTTTGTACATATTTCTTAGTTTTATCAGCACGTAAACTTCAGTTCAGTTGTTCTTCTAGAACCGTTAGCCTGGCAATCAATTATCTGCCTTCATCTGAAACATCTCTCACCTGAAGATTGTACATACGACTTCTTGACATCCCTAGAGAAGAAGACTCGATCCGCCCGAGGTCTACGTCTACTACATCTTCTGGATGGACGAGTATCTTCAGATCCTGATCTCATTTGCTCTGCAATTCGTTGCTTCTTCACCGATAAATACAGTGAAGCTCCTCCCGCTTCTGCATCTACCTCACTTCACTGCTCTCTTCCTAAAATTCCTGATCATCTCTCTACCTCACTTCTCCAAACTATCTCTAAACCTGAATTTCAAGCTGCTTTTTCTTCCCAAAACTCTCATGCCATCCCTGGCCCGGATGGCCTCCCTTTCCCCTTCTACCGTACTTTTCTCTCTGAGCTCCTTCCTTTCCTTCTTGCTGCTTTTTCAACAGCTCTACACTCTCCTTCTCTTACGAGTAGATTCACTGTAACACATGTTGTACTTTTTCCTAAGAAAGGCGATCTGCTTGACTTGGGAAACGGATGCCCGATATCTCTCCTCAACCTCGATTAAAAAATTTTCATTTAAATTGCTCTCTCGAAGGCTTAATCCAATTCTTCCTTTCCTACTTTCACCCAACCAGACATACACTGTCCCTGGTCGATCCCTTACTCACAACGTAACTCTCCTCCGTGATCTTCACTATCTAGCTCGACTTAACTCTGAAACTCTTGCTCTTCTAAATCTTGACCAACGTGCAGCCTTTGACAATGTCTCTCACTCATATCTCTCCACTACTCTTCTTGCTTTTGGCTTTCCTTCCTCCTTTGTTTCTCTGATTCTCGCCTTATATCGAGGTGCCGTCTTCCATGTCAAGACGGCCGCCTTTCTCACTGCCCTGATCTTCTTTCACCAAGGAGTGCGCTGGCATTCGTACCATTCCTGCGCTCTGTCTACAATGCCTTCACATCAACTCTGCCTTTTCCAACTGCAAGCAATCGTAATTTTTCTATAGTCTACACAGCATATGCGGATGATGCCACATTTTGCATCTGATCTAATTCACAGTTTGATCTCCTGCTAAATCTCTTCAATCAATAGGCTACCTGCTCTGCCGCCTCTTTAAATACATCTAAAAGTACAGGCCTTTGTTGTGGGACCTGGGTCTCCCACCCTGACACCCCATGGGGGGGCCTCTTGGTCTTCAACCTACCAGAAAATTCTCGGAGTTCATATCGGAACTCCGCTTGCAGCCCATAATGCTACCTGGACATCTCTTCATCGTAGTTTATCTCAGTCCACAGCCTTTTGGAAGGCAGCATAACTTTGCACATCATACCCTGCTCGTGCCAAGATTGCAAGAACATATCTTCTTTCTAAGTGTCTACATGTTTGGACTACCTCCACGATGACTCCAACTCATCTCCTCAAAATCACCGCGTCTGAGTCTCAGTGGTATGGTCACATCGTCACTGGCTAAACAGAGACTCCACCACTCTACCTCTTTCATATGGTGGCCTCAACTTGTCAATATCCGCCTTTACTATCGTGCACACAGGATTATTACTTTCCCGTGCCTCTTGTGCTCAACTACAGACTCCATCAATACCAGATGGGATGTAATAGTCTCCACCCGGAAACCAAGCTTAACGTTTTCTGCCCTGCTAATGGATCGCTTTCCTTTTCAACACACTCGCCTCTCCCAGGTGTATTCTGAGGTACTTTCCTATCTTCGTGATCTTCCTCTCATTCGCTCACCCCCTGCTTCTATGTCTGAACTCTTAACTGAACCTCTTTTCTTTTCAACTATCATTCATCCCCCTGACCTTCCTTTCTTTGATGACCCTTCCTGGCTCCCTGCTGGGATTGTAACTGCCCGTGATCTTGTTTTTCCTGACCTCACCTGGAAACCTTTCGTCGCTCTCTCTCCTTATCTTCCCACTACCTCTGCTTTGAATTCCATACTTGCTTCCATCCGATCTGCAATCATTACTTTTTTCCTTCACTTGCTACTTTTTCAGGACTCCTCTCAGTACCTTCTGCTTTTCTCCCTCTTCCATATTTTTTTCCTTTTTGAGGTACTGTTCAACCTCTGTCTTCCTTTCCTATCTGATCTCTATATCTTTTCCTCCGTGACTCTCCACCCAACGATCCTATGCCGATCCAGGGAGTTCCATCTTCTGCTCTTTGCTCGGTATGGAATGCTGCAGCCTCTCCACTTTCAGCTCCTGCCGAGCAAAATATACATTGGCAATTCCTTCATCAGAGACTACATGTGCCTACCATCCTACATCGAATGACGCTTCTATCTTCAACTGCATGTCGCTTTTGTGAGTCTACAGCTGACGTAGACCATGTTTATTTTCACTGTCTAGTGCTGCTACTCTTGTTGCACGTGGCATTCACTGTTGCACGCCATCTTTCAACCACTCTTACATTTTCCGCTTACTCAACCTTACTCATCAGTGTATTACCGCCTACTCCACTATCACCAGCCTTGCATACATCTTTGTTTTAGCTCATCATGTAATATATTGTTATTATCAGCAGCTTCGCACTTTAACAACCTCACTCTCCCTGTTTCAGATGGGGGAGGTTCTGTGCAGCCAATTCAGAAATCGCCTTATTTCTAGACTTTGCCTTGCTCATCTTTCACTTCCTGAATCCACCCGTGATGTAACTTTCCTACATACCTGGTCACCTAATACCAGATGGTTCACTGGACCTTCCACTACCATTTGACTCTTATTATAAGAGACTGATAAACTCTATCACCCAATTACTATTTGTAGTAATTTATTGTATTAATGTAAATAGCCTATTCTTGTTATCATTAACTCTTTGCACTTTTCCAAAATTTTGTAATTATCTCTTTGGCATCTTATTACATCTATCTTGTAAATAACTATACATATGTAAATATTGTAATTTTATTCTTTGTTGCACCAATCTTTGTAAATATCCTTTGAGACGCAAATTTGTGCCCTTTTTTTTTCTTTTTCATCCTGTAACCCTTTTATTTGCTCAATAAATAATTGAAATCCCTAGAGGCACATTATGAAAAAGAGACATTATATACCTTGTATACACTTTAAAGTGGGTACTTTTTAACTCTATGCATGTTAGATTAAGAGTTACTCCGCAAGTTCAAGTGATAGTCCCATGTTGCACTGGTTATGACAGAAAGTAATATGAAAGCACATACCAGCGAACACATCTTGTGAAGTCAGAAGGTTCTTGTACGAAGTTTAACACTTAGATGTCAACTTGAGCATAAGCTGCAAATTCCGTTAAAATTCAAATGATGAAAATATAAAAGTTCATCGGCAAATTTGTATGTTCTGTAAGGCCTAATTTTCATTGGGTTCAATTCCACTTAGTCATAAAAAGTCATAAAATTCCACATAGTAAAAAACTAAGAATTCAAACTGTAATAAAAAATTATAATATAGACCTCCCCCTATCCTGGAAATTACTTATTAAAGATAAACAAAATAATTTGATTAAAAAAAAAAAAAAAAGGAATCATAATTACGCTAATAATAGTACACGGGAAGCAAATCCATCGAGAAATATACTGACACGTAGTGACATGTGAGGGAAAATGCATGATGAATGGATATACCTTACCTGCGCAAAACACTGCACTATTAATACCAATGAACAACGACTGTAATGTCTTTTTATTTTTTTTATTGGAGGTTTAACGACCACCATAAGCAACTCAATGGGCTATAAGCAGTTGCCCATCCCTAATTTAGGCACTGGTTCCAGGGAAGAGAGAGAGCCAGTGCCGTAAGACAAACACAATATCCATGCCTCACTGGGAGTTGAAACCAGACCCCTTTCGGATGAATGATCAGAAGCCATCGCTTAGACCACTGCGCCACCGGGGCAGCATAATGTCATTTGCCTGAAGATGGTGTGAGAAACAGTGAAATGCATTGCAATCCCACAACTTAGACTGGTCCTCCAGATATTCATGATGAGTTTCACGAAGCCCTTCGGTTGTTTATTTACATGACGACCAAAACTGTACACATAATTTGGGAACGTGTCCTTCCCTTCAACTTCTTAGACTATTCATTTATCATAGACCTAATACTGACTTATTTTAACTTAGTTAAATCATTCTTTCATTTAATTCACTACATCAGGAACTTTAAGTAATCAAGCCAAATGAACTTTGACCCAGCAAAACTGCCTACATATACAGCAAATATTCTCAACATTTCTCAAGATTTTGGAACAGTGACAAGTACACACCACAAGTTATTTGCTGCATAAACCAAATGAATTGGTCATATATTACTCAAAACCCGGACCCAACCTTGCAATACTTCAATTCGAATGTCTTCAGACAAGTTTCGCACTACTCTTTTGTCACACAAGTGTGTGATAATTTTAACCTGTATATACAATCGAGTATGTACTCTTTTTACAGCATTTTAGTAAAATATTTCAACGTACAAGATTTTAATGTGCCACCCTTAAATACATTTTTATTCTACAATACTTGTTCACCACAACCTGGGAGATGCCAAGCTTAACGAAATGAAACAGAATTTACAGCTACTTCTGCAGTGTAAACCATAAGGATCTCCCAATTGCAGTTAATGTTTTGCAAAGTTGTAGAACTTGTGGAACCAAACCAATTTATAGCATGTATAGTTCAACATACACTACCATAAAATTTATGAGATTAACTTAAATTACTTCCAGACTAAGGCTTGACCTATACAGTTTTTTTGGTTCTGACTACAACAGACAATCTAAAGGTAACTTTGATTTTATATATCCTGGTGATTAATCTTGTCTCCGTCACTATAAACATATCAGTTTCCCACGTTTTATGAAATCCTTTAACTATCCTATTTTTCAGTAACTCTACCTACTCAACTGTGGAATCATTTACTGTATTGTATTATGACTATGTGGAATTAAACCCAATGAAAATTAGGCCTTACAGAACATACAAATTTGCCAATGAACTTTTATATTTTCATCATTTGAATTTTAATGGAATTTGCAGCTTATGAAATTGACATCTAAGTGTTAAACTTCGTACAAGAACCCCTGACTTCACAAGAAGTGTTTGCGGGTAAGTGCTTTCATATTACTTTCTGTCATAACCAGTGCAACACGAGACTACCTGCTTGAACTTGTGGAGTAACTCTTGATCTAACGTACATAGAGTTAAAAAGTGCCCACTTTAATGTATACAAGTTATACCTTTGTTTCGCACGTTCAACTTGTAGTGAATCATATATTATGTTCCATGACAAACTCTGGAGTACTGGATAATGTGAGAGGACAGGTTGGTGTAGGTGTGATTTTAAGTAAAAAGATGAAGAACAACTTGATTCACTATAGCTGAATAAGAGGGAGAATTCTTTGGATTTGTTTGAAAGTGAAACTTCAGAGAATAGTAATTGTTGTAGTGTATGCTTTTTGTGACTTGAAACACCTTATCATAAGAAGGAAGATTTTTGGAATGAGCTAAAAGCTGTTTTGAGCCAGTTTCGTGCTAAAGAGAAAGTTATAATAGCAGGGGATTTCAATGCTAGAGTAGGTGTGCAGAATGCAATTTCTGACAATGTTCTGGGTAAGTTTAACGATCCTTGTGTGAATGATAATGGTGAAAGATTAATTGAATTCTGCATTGAGAATGGTTTGTGTCTATCTAATACATTTTTCAACCACAAGTACAACCACACATATACTTTGGAAAATTGTACTCTTGGTCAAAAGAGAGTGCTTGATTTTGTTGTCTACGATCAGCGTCTGAAACATTTAGTTGTTGATACCCGTGTGATGAGAGGTGCGGATGTTGGTTCTGATCATCACTTGGTAGTGTTACGAGTGAAACTGAATGTTGGTTGGAGGAAAAGGAATAGGGAGGGGCCCAGGATAGAAAGAATAAAGGTTGAAAGGATTCTTGAAGATCATCAGCATTATTCTGACTTACTCAGAGAACGACTGAAGGATCTGAAGTCTGGTGAGAGGGATGTAGAAAAGTAAGTGGGAATGTTTTAAGAACTGTGTTGTCACTGCTGCTGAAGAGGTTAGTGGCACCACAATAGTGGGTAACAATAGAGGTGATGCTTGGTGGAATACTGAGATTGAAGAGGCAGTAAAGAGAAAGAAGGAAGCCTATTTGGGGATGTTGCAAGATAGAGTTTCTGTGGATGAATATCGCTGTAAGAAGCGTGAAGCCACTAAGCTGTTTTGCCAGAGTAAGGCAAAAGATAGGAAGGAGAAGGTGGAAAGGCATGAATTGGCTTTTTGGAAAGATAGAAAGACTTTCTGGAAGTACATGAGACTCAAGAAAAAAAGGGAATCAAAGTTGTAAGTTGTGTGAAGAATAGGATCGGGAAATGATATGGGAGCCCAATGAGTTAAGTGAAAGATGGGGTGAATACTTCTGTGAGTTATTAGATCAGGAAAGCAAAAGTGATTCTGAGGCAGACAAACATGATGTCACAGTGAAAGATAGAAGCACAGGATAGATCTCAAGAAAAGAGGCGTGTAAAGCTCTAAAATCTCTTCAGGATGGTAAGGCTCCAGGAGTTGATGGCATAACTGCCGAGAGGTTGAAATATGGTGGTGAATCTGTAATTGACTGGTTAACTGAAATTTGCGAGTTGTGCTGGGAGTTAGGAATGGTCCCTCAGGATTGAGAGGATGCTATCATTGTTCCTTTGTATAAGGGAAAATGTGATCAAATTAACCGCAAGAACTATCATGGTATTAGCCTACTGAGTTTGCCATGGAAAGTTTTTGGTAAGGTCATTATTGAAAAAGTACGGGGTCTTACATCAGAGAAAGTGTGGGATATTCAGAGTGGTTTTATGCCTGGTAAAGGCTGCACTAACCAAATTTTTACATTAAGCAAGATGATTGAAAAGTATCTGGCTGTTGGTAAGAAAGTTTTTGCTGCCTTCATAGATTTAGAGAAAGCTTACGACAGAGTAAATAGGACACTTTGTGGAAGGTATTGAATGAATATGGTGTTACTGCAAATCTACTTAGCAGTGTAAAAGCCATGTATGCTGGCAGTAGAGCTTATGTAGAATGAATGGTGTTTTATCAAAATGGGTTTCTCTTGGTGCAGGAGTCAGACAAGGTTACATGTAATGTCACCCATGGCTGTTTAATATATTTATGGATGTGTGCATGCGTGATGCCAAAATAGATAACTGGTTTATATCTTGGTGATATCCATGTGTGCAGATTACTGTATGCTGATGATACAGTTCTGTTGGCAGAGAACAAAAGTGAGTTGCAGAATATGTTGTCTCGGATGTACAAAGTTTGCATGAAATTCAAACTAAGTATAAATAAGGGAAAAACCAAAGTTATGGGTTTTGAGAGAGGAACTGGTAGTAGTGAATGTAATATAAGTCTAAATGGCACAGTGATTGACCAGGTGAATGAGTTTGTGTATTTAGGAAGCATGTTTGACAGAGAGAACAAAATGGATGGTGAAATTAGTAGGCGAGTGAATTCTTTATTGAAAGTCATGGCTGCTTTGGGAGGTTTTCACAGGAATGATGGGTTCTCAAGAGAGTCCCACATGGCTGTGTATGAAAGTGTAATTGTTCCTACTCTGATGTATAGCAGTGAAACCTGGGTACTGCAGAAGAAACATAGGAGTCGTTTGTGTGCTGGAGAAATGCGTTACTTATGGTGGGTTTGTGGCAAGAGCCGTTCTGATTGTGTGAGGAATGAAGATGTGTTGCAGTTGTGTAATGCGAAGCAAAATGTTGTTAGCAAGGTGGAGAATAATATGCTTTGGTGGTTTGGCCATGTTGAAAGAATGAGTGATGAGATGCTTACTAAGAAAATCATTTTAGCCCAAGTGGCAGGAAGAAGAGGAAGGCCAAGAAAGTCATGGGAGGATCAAATTCAGGAGTGTCTGCATGAGAAAAAGATTATGAGTATGAAGTATAGAAGATCATGTGTACGGCGTGTGATAGATGTGAGTGAAGCCCGAGTTGTACGTCAAGATCGCTGTAAATGGAGGTCTGATATGGCAACAGTAAGTAAAAATTATCTGGTAGTTTGTTTTCTTTGTGGAGCTAACCTCTGAATCTCAGAGAACAGCTTAGTGATATGTATATATGTATGTATGCATGCATGCATGCATGCATGTATGTATGTATGTATGT
This sequence comes from Macrothele yani, assembly GCA_039090855.1. NCBI lineage: Eukaryota > Metazoa > Arthropoda > Arachnida > Araneae > Macrothelidae > Macrothele > Macrothele yani. The sequence goes on along the minus strand of CM077027.1, from coordinate 152,346,033 downwards.
ATGTATGTATGTATGTATGTATGTATGTATGTATGTATGTATGTATGTATGTATGTATGTATGTATGTATGTATGTATGCATGCATGCATGTATGTATGTACAAACTTTACTAGACATTGTATGCAAGATATTCCTCCACCATAAACAATATTTGACACAAAAAATATTTCTCAAATCAGACTTAGATGCAGAGATATCAGGGGAAAATATAGCACACACTTAATACCTAGAGTGGAAAAACTGTACATTATTATTTGAAGAAGGGACTATACAAAAAATGGTTTTCATAGTAAAAAATTATAAAAATAAATAAGATTTTTTTCAGTCAGATTTTTTACAGCAAATATCTGGAATAAAGTAAAGGCCAAAAGGCAAGGCTCATATGCATCACAGTCTAGGTTACTATTCCAAAAAAGAATTTTTCATATTGGACTAAAAGATGCTGATATACACTGCCCACAGACAGACAGATGGACATTGTGATAAGTGCATACTTTGGCTTGTTAAAAAAATGAAATGTGTCATTATTTAAAGAAAAGGATATTACACCTAATAGAAACAATGTTATTCAATGTTTTAGGCATACTGTTCATTTTTCTGGGTGAATAATAATCATGAAAACTAACATTCTCTAATGCAAATGGTGTAACAGCTATATTACGTTTTGTATGAATCTCAAAATTATTCATAATCCGAAATTGTACGATCAGTTACTTGATGTGATAGTACAAATATCTTGAAAACAGTAATTTATTTTCATAAAGTTAATCTGTTCTTTAGGTATTTTATAGCCATCCATTAAAAGCTTGAGAAATCTAGATTAGTGTGCATGTGATAATAATCTTTATAATAACTACAGTTCGGTAAAATAATTTATAAGATATTCTTCTCATCATCACTTCTGAAAGTCTGCTGTCTAATGACTCCTCTGCTTACTTTTCTCCACAGCTGCTTACAGAGGCGTAACTAGACATTTCTGCGCACAGGACAAACCACACATTGTACCCCGTTCTGTCTTTCTATCTTATATATATACTGTACATTACTAATTTAATAGCTACATATCATCATCATTGTCAACCATTATCAATCCACTGCTGGACGAAGGTCTCTCCAAGCCTCTTCCACAACGATCTGTCTTGTGCAAATCTCCTCCATGTTACTCCCACATACTTTCGAATTTCATCAATCCATCTCCCATGTGGTCTTCTTCTGAGTCTTTTCTTGTCCCTTGGAATCCAATCTAAAATCTGGACTGTCCATCAATGGTCTGTTTTTCTGGCAGTATGTCCAGCCCATTGCCATTTCAGGGATTTAACTCTGATCATGATGTCTTCCACTCTTGTCATTTTTCTGATCCACGAGTTCCTCTTCTTATCTCTCCTGGTTACACCAAGCATGCACCTCTCCACGCTTCTTTGAGTTGTCTGCAGCCTTTGTATGTCTCTTTTAGTTAAGGTCCACGTCTCTGCACCATACGTAAGCACTGCAAGGATGCATTGATCAAACACTTTTCTTTTAAGACATAATGGCACATTGCTCTTGAAAATGATACTGTTTCTTCCAAACACTCTCCAGGCAAGTTTTATACGCTGATTAATTTCTTCATCAATGAGACCCTCACTTGATATCTGCTGTCCAAGATAAATGTACACATCTGTATATTACTAATTTCATATAATAGTTGCATATAAATAATTAGTAATAATGTCCGTCTGTCTGCCCTTCTGTTCATCCATCCACTGTTGGACAAAAAAAAAAAAAAAAAAAATGAACATCATAATTCAATGTTACCTCTATGCTGGAGACATAATCAAACTGACTGTACAGCATTTAGCAACTGCTTTGGAGTTCTGACCTATGGCAACACATAAAACACGTCAAATGCAGGTTGGCGGCTATAACTTGCAGTCATAGTAACACTCGAATAACTACCAGAGAATCTTGGGAGTTATTTGAGCATTACTGTGAATAACATGGAATACAGTGAAAATATGTCAATAATAGTATTACAATGCCTACCATGTATTTATGAAGAATTATTTCTTCAGGGAAAATTGTTTCCCAATTGCATATGACGTACTTTCATCACTGGGATTTGTGACCTACATCCGACCCTGGATGTGAGATGCTACGATGAGGCAGGAATAGCTTCGACTTGTGCAAATCTGAAGCTTAGATATCTACATTCAGTTGCTTGGAATTTCCTTGTCCTTCAATGAAGAAATTGACACCATAAAGAAAACTTCTGAAGCCCATCAGTTTCCACTTCTACAATTCAGAAATTCCTCCAAAATTCCCATTTGAAAAATCTGTCTGCTCTCTCACCAATAGTAATGGAAAAACCACCATTCATTGTTTCCATCCCTTTCCATGGATCCTTCTCTTACAAGATGTGTAAACTCTTCAAAACTATGTGCTACACTCTCAGTGAAACCAAACCCTTCTGCAATAATGTGTCTGCTTAAAGACAGGAATCCTGTCTCATCCCTGGACACCCCTGGAGTTTATGCTATTCCCATTTCAACTTCCTCTGGTCTCTAAGTCTATATTGGAAGAACATACCGAAGCATCAATACAAGACTTGGCGAACACAAAAAAATGTTTCCAATGGTCTTACAAAGACAGCATTATCTGCACTAACTCTTGAAGACACCTTTGCAGTTCCCATTTGGAAAGAAACTACCCCATTCATCAACAAAGCATCTCTGCGTTTCCAAGAAAGCATTGAAATTTTGTTCACCAAAAAACTGAAATTCAGAAACCCCTCACCAAATCCCAATTATTTGGATCTCTCTACTAAAATCTGGCAACAGTTCCAACACCCCAACTTCAAATTGTAGTTCTGGTAACCAGCCCATCCAGTCGATCGCGGGTGATCAAAGTCATACGATGATCGAAAGCTACTGCTAAACTAACTTTTTTACCATACGTGACTCTGTGTGTTAATGCTTGATTTCTATGTTCACACACACACACATCATTCAGTCACTGTGTGCATGTCCTTCAGTCACACTCTTTCAGTACGTTTCCACCTCTCTGTATTTGACAAGAACATAAGTCCACCTGCCAATTTACATATTTGCAGAGCTAAGTCCAGCGAAGTTTTACATAAAAAGCTCTGAATATGTCAATACCAAAAATATTGAAATGCCTCCCATTTAAATACATCAACTTTGTTAGATATTAATGATTACAGGAAAACTAATACTTACTTGAACACCTTTTGAAAGGTGCATTATCAGAAACTGAGAATATGGACTTGTCAGTCCCTTTCACCATACTGAAAATGACACTTGCAACACGTTCATTATTTTCTAGATCACCGCCAGACTGCACAAGGAGAAAAAAGTGTCAAAATCATAAATTTTTGTGTATTCTGCTTCATACATTAATACCAAGTCACTGATCTATTACTTAATAGCTTTTTAACTTGACTGTGTGAATGCATAACTAACAACGCACACAGATGTCACAATTTACCATGCAGAGAAAAAAAAAAAAAAAAAAATGAACAGAATAAAATTTCAATTACCAAAACTACAAAAAATTTAAGATTAGTTTTAATATTCATTTTAAGATTTAGAAGTACCACAAAAAATTTCAAAGAGTAGGCACTGCACGAGAACCAAGTTATAACCCGAACAAAGATGTCTCAAATGAAATGAGCTGTAGTGTGGCATTATCTGCAGAATCACTTTATATGCATTCATGGTGGCTGGGTGGCAAATGGTCAAGATGCATTTTGTGGGTTATACAGTTGCAATAAAATGCCTATACTTGACACTGACACATGGGTTTAATCAGGGTTTCACCCGCCCCTCCTCCCAACACCTCTACTACTATAGACCATTACAAAAATGTACAAGCAAACACAAACTATAATTTCATAGCCAACATTAAGATTTACACTCATGAGCTATAACAATATGACAACCACCAGACCTAATCGCATATTGGTCCACTATTTGCTGTGATAATTATTTGCACCCAACATGACAAACTCCATCAGACTGTAGACATTCTCAAACATTCAGTGCCAACTGGACAGAATAATGTCCCGGAATTTGGTGACAGAGTGAATGTTGCATTTTACTGTATCCCACAAATGTTTGATGTAATTCAGTTCAGGGGTATTTGGCAGACAGGAGAGCTCACAAAATGCTTGGACATGGCCCTTGAAGCATTCCTACACAACATGGGCCTTGTGACATGGGCTGTGCTGCAAATCCAGTGCCTTCAAGACACACGAACACTATGGAAGGCAAACAACCCTGATAGAAAAAAATAAAAAATTACGAGCATTATAAGGTAATCAGATGGTAAGGGTGTGTTTAACAGGGATAAGGGGACCCAGTGAAGACCATAAGAGCAATTCCTATAGAGTGATTCCACCACTGCCAGCATAATTCCAACCAACTATGCAGTCTGGTTACAGTTGTGTATCAACAGGCATCAAATATGGACCAACCCATTAGTTTATTGGAAATGGAACCTAGACTTATCAAATTAGGCAGGTCACAGTAATCCGATATCAAGTCATTCACAGTACTTCCATGCCAGGCAAAGCTGTAAATGACAGTAGGTCAACATAGGTATACAAAGTATGGCTATTAAATAATGAGACAGCCACTATAACTTTGGTAAAATAAGAATATTTCATTTTTAACTCTTATCACCTTCATAGCACTCCCCTTTTGCATCAACACACTGCTGCATTCTGATCTTCAGAAGGGCAAAGCAATGCTGCAGCTTGGTCATTCTCTTCTTCGTCACAGTCAGTGGCTCAAAATGGGTCCCCTTGAGCATATATATAGATATATATCACCCTTAATGCCAAAGAAAATAATTAACATGGCCTTGAATTTCCTTTGTTGTGTTTCTTCATCATTAGTGACAGTGGTGTTTTCCAAAGCATCAAATGTGTTTTTTCATTTCATGGTCACATTGGAAGATCCTGATTTTTTAACAAGTGATAACACTTTCTAAAATGTTGGGGTTCACTGGAATTTGCTCCAGAATGTCAGCATAAATTTGCTTGCAATTTTCTTTTAGTTCAAGCACAAGAAGCTTTAGAACCATGTTGGTTTGGTTTGGTTGTTTAATTTTTATGGCACAAGGGCCATGGTTGGCCAAAGAGCGCTAAACAAAAGACTAAAAACAAGGCAAAACCATGTTGGCACAAACCTCTGTCATGTTCAGATCTTCATGTAAAATTTATCTAACAGTTTACTGTTTCTGCTATCACTCCAGTGCTCAGTTGTCAATCATTTCAAAGAACTGCATAGATTTTGAAGATGACAATCCATTTTTGGGTGTAAATATGACAAGGGTGGTAAGTCAGATAATATCCGAAACTTTTCAAGTTTTCAGATATTATCTGACTTACCATCTTTGTCATATTTACACTAAAAAATGGATTGTCATCTTCAAAATTTGTATTACATGGAGTAATCCCATATTTCATTCATGATTTATCTGCTCCTCCGGGCAACCAAGGAATAGGATTCTTAACCTCCAGATTCGCTAAACATGAATGCCGGATGCTTCGACTAGCAAATCCTGTTATTGTTATATTCAAATAAATCAAAAACTTGAGACTTGGTCATTCTGGGTGGTGTAGTGGTTAGCATACCCGGGCATTATCTGAGAGAGGTGGGTTCGATTCCCGCTCCAGGACGACGAAATTTTCAAGTTTTTGAATATTATCTGACTTACCAGCCTTGTCATATTTACACCAAAAAGTGGATTGTCATCTTCAAAATTGGTATTACATGGTGTAATCTTGTATTTCATTCATGAACTGCATAGATTTTGTTTCTGAAGTGCTTGAACATCCTGAACATTCATTGTCCTCAATGTCCTCCCAGCCAGCCATTGCAAATGTTGGTAGCCAGTCGACAGATGGTGACCAGATATTTTGCAGTGGCCAGTAAATTTTTCAACATAGTAGCCAATGATGGCCAGCAGATTTTTTCCCCCAAGCGAGCAACTAATTTGTACAACTTCTCCCCCCACTTGTGAACGAATATTGAGTTCAGTTTTCTCGCCCGTGTTCCTGCAGCTTCTTCGAAAATGAATTGAAGTGAAGGTGGGCTTCGAGAGAAACTTAATCTGCTGACAGATCAGCCAACCAAAGGGTCAAGGTTACTAAAGCAACCTTTGCCATGATATGCTTTGTACAAAGTATAATGTCATCTACAGGTAAAAGAATTATCTTTGAATCACTGTTTAGCCCATATATGCCAAACAAAAAGAAACAAACTGTTATGACAATGTTTTTAAGATGATGTAGCTACTACATCTAATGCCATGTAGTACTGCTCCTTGTGAGCGTGGCTTTTCAGTAATGAACCTCATAAAAACAAGTAATCGAGCATGTCTGGACAATGACACTTTAAATGACTTAATGATGATTAGATGCAATGGCCCTTTAATTGAAAATTTTGATCCTCAAAATGCTATTCAATTGTGGTGGGCAGATACCTCTGATGGGAAGATCAGACACAGTACATATCAGTGGTAAACTGTATCAGCATTATCACTGCCACTTTATGTATGTATATCCTACCTTTTGTCCCTTTGTTTCAAATATTATTAAGGAAATTAGACATCTAACTTCAATGGCCTCTTGAAAATAAATTATGTATGTGTAAATGAAAATAGTAACAGTAATGAAAATAAATTGTCAAAAATCAATGGAACAAAAAAGCATATGCAATGTTTGCATTCAATCTAATGATAATTTGCAGTAACTGCTATGCATCTGTTTTTATGAAGTTAATTGGGAAGGGGTCTCTCATTAGAAAGAAAAAAAATCACCCATTTAATTTCATAGAAACATAAGTAGAAAAGTTTCTGAATTATTTTTATTTTTAACTTTGCATGGGGAGTAGATTTTGTCATTTGGCTAGTAAAATTTTTATTCCACTGGCCACATTGGCTAGTAGGAATTTCAGCAGTTTTTCAAGGGCTGCTTCCAGCCTTAACCTCTTATGACACACAAAAATGTGCACATGACATACATTCTTTTCCTCATATGACTCACTTAACATATAAGATTGAATGGGCATTTTCTTTAATTTCACCAGAAATTTCATCTTCATTCATTACTCAGATCTTAAACTCTGCAATTTTTCAGATGCGCAACAAGTCTACTTTCACAGTACTAGTGCAGAGAGTGAGGTGAACTTTGCATTTCCAGTTATAGACAGTTCAAGGTCAATGACCTCACTCTCTTTTGACCAACACAACATGTTTATTTTATCACAAGCACAGCCTCTTTACTTCATAGCTGCACCTCATATAAATGAGCCACAAACACCTTGAGGGCCGTCCATAAAGTACGTCTGAGATTACAGGGGAAGAGGGGGGGAGTCCTGACAGCCGGACCAAATGTGACATGGGGGTGGGTGAGTCCAAAAATAATAAAAAAAATCACGGAAATACTTTATGTACGGCCCCTTAGGCCCATCCATTGAACAGCATGTTCGGAAATGCTTCTCTGTGCACTCTTGTTGAAGAATTTTGTTAACAAAGCTGACTGCTGTCTAGAACAATACTTGCTAATTGATGTACACCTCAACTGTCAACCAGAGTTAGACTTGCTTATCTAACACATTAGATGCACGTATACCCTTTTCAGATTATTCCAGCCACATCACTATGATATCCACCAAACAGCCAATTATGTCTATGGTTGCTGAGATGCTAGCACCAACATTCCTTTCACAAATAATCATTCCTGATTCAGATTGATAAATCCTTCCCTTTTCTTGAACTGGTAAAATGACATGGTCTTTCTATACTGTCTAGCCAGCTGTTACATTACAATGTAATGAACAATAATTATTGTTCATTATTTCAATGGAAGACTATATAAGGATGGCAGTTGATTCAACAATAAGAACTTGCCATAGATATTCTAGTGAACTGCTTTTCTATCTAAGGAGAAAAACAGTTAAACCTGAGACACAAAATAAGTTATATGTAGAAACTGTACAAGTGCATGGGGTTTGATATATGTTAAAACCATTTTATGAAGACTTACATTATGTACAACATACACACATGCAAAAAGGGCAAGAATCTATCACAACATTCATTTACTAAACACATGAAGAATACTAGGTAAGAATACCAAAATAACTCACTGATATTACTGCACCATCTTCATTAATTAATAAATATCCAGTTTGCTGTGGGATTCTGTCAAATGCAGGTAATGCCATTTTTTTTATCTACAAGAAAAAAACATATATATATATATAGTATATATATTTACATAAACTTGCAACTTTCATGAACACAAATATATAAAACAGTTGACACACTTGGGTTTTTTGTGATGACTTGTATATACACATCTGCACTGATTAATCAGTGATTTTACAAAAAAAAAAGAATCCCACTAAAACCTTGTTTTTACAAATAAATAAATAAATAAATAAAATAAGAAATACTGGTGGTAAGTGTGGAATGCAGTGATACTTTAAGCATCTCAGTTGTCCAAATCACCAAAATCAAAGTAAGTTCAATTATCACACAGACGAATGAATAGTGTGTATCTGTATGTCACAGTGATCTCAAGGCAACTGTTTAATGGGATTCCACATTTAAGACATGACTCCAAATTAAGGACAAACAGACCCATCCAAAGTCATGAGCAGTAACTCAAATAAACCTCTGAACTACACTCTCTGCTGATATTCTCCCAGCTACATTCTCAACATCTTTGTCAATCTATCCAGGGACTCTTTAGTTTAAGAACCTCTGAGGCCCCTAGAGGTCCTTAAACTAAAGAGTCCCCCCCCTCATTTCATCCTAAGTGTACATAAACGCATATAATTCCATTTTATCAGCTAAATATTGCTTGGTATATCTTTTCCTTTTCATCTCAGACAAATACAATAAAAAAATTTGCAGTGTATTTCAGCAATATATAATTGATATATACTACTCATGTTGTATTTACATAAAAAGTCTGTCATATAAATAAGACAGGAAAAGAGAAAATAATTATGCGACATTAACCCAAACCATGAAACAGTGGAGGTTGAGTAGAAGCACATAGTTTAAATTACAGTCAAATGAAATTTAGGGTATTGGTGCATATTTCTGATTTTCAGTAGATCCACAATAAAATAGTTAGTAGAAGTAGTTATTGTAACTAATCAAATAAATAAAGAAATTTTTAAAAAATATTGAAAAAACTGTTCTTAACAAAAGCATCTGAATGTCTTGAAGTATGTTGCTCATTAGCGGTATGATTAATTTAGTGACCCAGACTAAAGCCACGAGGTTTGGAGGGAGAATAATAATGTGAGGTTCAAGAATGGCTTTAAACTTACAATTTTTGCCTATTTTGTTTGCTTGTCTTATTGGGGTTAATGGTACAAGAGCCAGGTTGGCCAAAGAGTGCAGGTACAGTAAAAAAAAAACAACAGAAAACAGTTACATGGTCAGCTAGGGCCGTGGGGACACCATTCCTCAATCAGCTGGAGCTCCAGCTGACCCCATGAATGTTTGCTCATTTTCCACAAAAGCCCAAGGAGCAATAAGCTTGGTTACATTGCATCATTTTTTTTTTTTCACGGAATGAGATTCCCAGTAGGCCTACAAAAAACCCAAGCACTGTGTTTAAATTTTCTTTAAACTACAAGCTGTTTTCTTTATTATTATTTTTCTCTTCCCCTCTTTTAGATTCAGCTAATCTTAAAAGGGAAATAGAAAACATGCTCTCTGCAGTGTGAGTTGGAGTGAGAAAATGGTGTAACACAAGTATCTTAGGCGGCTCGGTCAAAGAGAGGCTCCCCCAGGGCCTCCCCAGAGCTTGAGGCCCCCGATGAACACTGGGTACTCCCATGCAATCTTTGATTCTATCCAGCTTTAAATGTGTCAGCATTTTTTATTACTCCACAGCCCCTTTCCTCACTGTTGAAAAGTTTAAGAACAATTATTTGACTTATTCTATCAATAAATTATTTGCTTGGTATTTATTTATGTTTTGCATAATTCACAAGTACTTGTTCAGGGGTTGATCCAGGTTTTTAAAGATGATACTCATTTTTTGCAAAATATGTTTATTTTTGTGTTTAGAGCAATTTTGCCAAAAATGTTGTTAAAAAAGCTCTCAAAAGTTCACAAAGTTTTGAAGTGGTATGGACTGATAGGAACAATCATCAGTAACAAACAGGACTTACAAAATGCCATTGCTCAGATGCGAAGGTCATCAAAATGATAGGTTGGGGTGAGTAAATAAAAAATCCAGTTGCGTGGCTAGGTATTTGAAAAAGAAAAAAAAAAAAAAAAAGAACTTTCAACACCAATTGCCTTATTTAACTTAGTAAAATAAAAATTCTGAATGCATATATATATATATGCTACTATAAAAAAATTACATATGCAATACTTGAAATTGAAAGTACGTGAAGAATATGAATACCAAAGTGGGAAAACAATATAGTACTCACACGTTATAGTGAACTATGAAATCAGAATATTATGAAATCTAAACACTTACCTACAAAGATGAAACAAAAAAAGAACACGTATGAAAAAATGAGGTACAAGTATAAAAATATGTGAACGAATAACTATAGTCAGTAGAAAGCGCTGAAAGCCACTAAACCAACGGTATAGCCAATGTACAAAAATAAAATACATGTACATAACCAAGATCAAAATCTCAACAAATGTACCCAAAAAGTCAAGACACAAAAGGAAAACAATATATATAAATATATATATAAACCACATGCATAACGGGTGCTTCCCTGATGATGACCGTTAGTGCATCTGCATTATTTACGGGTTAATTTATATATATATTTTTTTCCGTTTATGTGTCTTGTCTTCTTGGGTACATTTGTTGAGATTTTGATCTTGGTTATGTACTTGTATTTTATTTTTATATATATATATATTGGTAAAACAAAATATGCAAGATGACTTTTATGCTAAAATATTTTTGTTAAAATACAATTTTACTGAAAACATTTTGTGAAGATACTGTTAAAGTTCAAAATATTTTTGTGAAGATGCTGCCTAACAGTATGAAATGCCACCTGCATTGCACCCTGTTTAAAAACAACTTTTTTATATCAGAACTATTTTTATGACAATAGTCAATATTATCTTTTCAATTCAGAACATTCTAATAATAATATTTAACTTGTTTCCCTATTTGTATGGGCACATTATAGATACAGGTAATTTTGTATTGCAGCAAAACAGTGAGCATCACTCTTCTGCATGAAAGGGGTGATTCAAGTCCAATTCACATATATGTAAAACTTATTTGAGGTAACATGCTGTAAACCGCAGTGCAAATCTCAGGAACTCAGATGATCACAAAATCCACACTGAAAACATTGAAACGAAGTGAATGTGCTTTCAATACCATGACTAGCTATGCCCAACTCACTATGAAACAGACACCAATCACCAATGCCCTGTCTGGGAGAGAAATGTGCTTATCTACTATAATACTAAAATGCCAATGCCTATAATGAGCCCATAAGAGTAGAAAGCAAAGTTAAGAATTATCTGCACACTTCTGAAATGAAAACAACAACAAAAATTGCCAATCATTAAAAAAAATCTAATGCAAAAAATGTATTAAAAAGATGCATCCAGAACATGCCAACATACTGATTTGCTGTTCTAAAAACCACATGAACTTTTACATCTTTAGTTTATTTAAACTAATAACTGATTTCAGTAGGTATTAGGAGGAATGTCAGTTGGATAATTTATCTCAAATTTTTAAATTCCATCCATGTCAGATGGATTTGCCAGCCTGTGTAGTCATTGATATTACCGCTTTTCATTAAAAACAATTTGAACAAATTCTTCCTGTTTCCAGATAGACATGTCTACTCAATGCTTAATCACTGCTACAGTCCCAGTTTATTTTGTGTCCTGTTTGTTGTATATGCCAATTTAGTTTTGTTTTATTAGAAGTATCTTTACAGCAACTTTATGTTCATTCAAACTAGTCAATAATCTCCACTCTGTTTCTCATCTGCAAGAGCAATTTAAACTATAAATGTAAAATACCCTTTTTCTGACGGTTTCAATAATGGTAAGTACTTTTTATTTATTTATTTATTTATTTTTTTTTTTTGTTCACACCAGGAACAATTTTTCGAATAGGGTCATATGATAACTTTTCTCGTAAATAAAGGGTAGCCATAGCTTTTTAATAAAATTGAAGAGCTTGCGTTGAGCGTAGATGTATTTAAATTAATGATTTTAATTTATTTGCAGAGGGTAATTATTAGCCATCAAGTTAAATTTTAGTTTTTCTTTGCCCTTAGAGAAGCGTTCAGTTTTTTGTGTTTTTTTATTCATTTCAGCAGATAATTGGGACACATGCTTCATCATGTAGTAATAAGGCGTGATTCCATTATTGAAAAATTACAAATCGTATTATGTATTGGGAAGGTTTTATAACAATCTATAATACCATACACTGAGGTGCCAAAAAAACTTGGATACCTCTCTAATACTGTGTTGGTTCTCCTCGCGATCGGATAACAGCAGCAACGCAATGGGAATGGACTCTGAAAGCTCTCTGTTGTACTGTGGAGACTGTGAACACCATGCTTCCTGAAGGGCATCCCACAATTCCATAATATTCATTGGTGAAGGATTCCTGGAATTAATGGCATGTTGAACAGCATCCCAAATGTGTTCGATGGTGTTTAAATCCAGCGAACAAGAGGGGTCCAAGTCAGGATGCCCTCCATGGAACCTTCCTCAAGCCATAATCGGGCGACTGTGGACGAGTGTGGTGGCACATTGTCGTGTTGAAAGAGATCACACCCACTGGAGTGGTTGCATGACATGGACTGGCGCAAATGATCCCGAAGGATGGTTACATAGCCTGGGGCATGTGTGGTGGCACATAGTCGTGTTGAAAGAGGTCACACCCATTGGAGTGGTTGCATGACACTGAAATGGAGCCAATGATCCCGAAGGACGGTTACATAACCTTCACCCGTCAGCATACATATGAGGAGTCCTAATGCATGCCAGCTGATAACACCCCATACCATAACAGAGCCACCTCCAGCCTGCATTGTTCCTTGTAGGCATGCGGAATCCATTGCCTGATAGGGTTGTTCCCACATCCGGAGTCAGCCATCTGCCCAAAACAGTTGGTACTGCAATCTGTCAGACCAGGCTACATGTTTCCAGTCATACTGATCCAATGGTAGTGTTCCTGGGATTCCCACAGAACACAGGGAATGTTACACTATCCAAACACTGATGTTACCACTGGCCTCAGCGTTGAATTGCACTGTAATTTGCGGCAATGTTGCACGCCTGGCAGATGTTACAATGTGTGCCAGACGCTGCTGTCCACGATCGTCCAGGGCTTTTCTATGGCCACAACGGTCTCACACTGGATTTCCCAAGAGTTTGTGTAGTCCATGTACACACTTGAAATTGTTGATCATGTAAATTCAAATTTCATGGAAATTTCTGAGATGGAGTGACCCATCTTCTGGGCGCAGACTATAACGCCACGTTCAGAATTACTTAAATCCTGATAAGCTGCCACATAAATGGATAAGACCATTTAGTGCATGGGTGTGGTGCCATGTAATGGAAATGGTAGCACCCTTCCCAATTTTTGCACCTCAGTGTATAGATAGTAAAGCATTAAACAATAGAGTTTTAAAGCCCCATCCAACAATGTTTCCACTTCCAACTGTGGCAATTGTTTGCCAACCTGCAACTGAAAGAGAAAACAAACTAACTCCTTCTTGGTGTTCAGCATTAGTGTTTTTATTCCCTTTGCTCTAGAGTAATATAGAATTTACAAATTTTGTTCTTCGCCAAACTCTGAGTAGCATGACATCAAGTCCAGATTTCTTAATCAATTTTCTGATGGCATGGACCTTTCATAGTTTTAATATGGCCTGTACTCCAAAGAACTTTTGTTTCCCTAAGCCTCCATTGCACTACTCTAAAGCTTCTGTTATATGCTGCATGGTATTTCTGCATTTTCTCATGGGGTATTAGAGAATGCTAAACTTTGATTATTTGTGACATAACTGAAACCTCATTTTGGTAGGAAACACAAAAACAATTTCTGATTTGCTAGCTAATCATGGTACACACAAACTATGAGCTTAAATGACTCATTGCAATTTCATTAAATCTATATATGATCCAACATTAATTTATTTAATACAATAGTGTATTTCTGCAAATTATTAAGACACTTTTTCCATGATATTCTTTTTTTTTTTTTTTTACTTTTTTAAGATAACTGTTCACTTCCTTATCATGCCTTGAGTCATGGATCAAAGAGTATAAGGAACAGGAAGGGTACAAAGAAGATTCTGTGCACCATCTTGTTCAGGTACGTTGATCACTTAAGGGGTTAATGATCATAACATCCTCAGTCTATGGATCAGCTGAGGAAGATTTCGCATACCACAGTAGAATTAAATGACTAGTTACACAGTTGGCACCACACAATCAAACTTATCAAATTCTTTGATTGTTCATTTACAACAGACATGCTGCATTGCAGTGCTGTAAAATGTAGACACATGTGGATAATTCCCAAATTGTTAGCAGATAGTTTTTGTTTGCAGATTTAAAAGAAGAAAATTTTAAATAAGTTATTTGCAATTTTCTTTTTGTTTTGTTTTTAATTTTCAAGGTCCCTGAAGTAATTGAAAAGTCATAAAATAAGTTATGGCTTTAACGGGAATAAGAATGTCAAGTGGTTTTCTGCATTTCAAATTTTTCTGATAACGTAACTTTGTTTTATTTTATTTTCTGATTATATTCCTCATTTTTAACATTTATTTGCTTATATTCCCCTTTTTCTTGTAACAGTTCAAAAGAGCAACTTTGTATTTTTTACAAATATTTCCTAATGAAATGCATGTTTTGCCATTCCCAACAGTCTCTTCAAAATCAGTCAACAAAGCACACATTTTTGTCTACTCACCATTTTTTAAGCAAAATCAAATTTCAAAATCAGTACTTAATCTGTCCACGATGGAACTAGTGTCATTTCTGTGACCAGTAAAGTTGTTTTAAGTGTCAATGGAAGTGAAGAGTTTTTTAATTTAACTTTGCTTAAAATGCATGCTTTTCTGTTCCTTAGTCCTTTCTTGCTATATCAAGGACAAATCAAGAATCCCCCCCCAGTGGCGTACCTGAAAAATTCGGGGGATCCCCTGCAAAATACACTGCTGGACAATTGCTAAGGACGGATGACAATAGCAACGATAGCAACCATAAAATGGAAGGCAGGAAAATGTGGAAATTAGCATAAGTGCGGGATACAGTAAGACGTGTTATGCGTATGCAAATTTTTGATTGCCGAACGTGTTCGTGACGTCATAGCGCTGATAAGAGATATAAAGGATTTGACGCGTATTGACCGTTGCTGTTCAAACGCAAAGTTGAAAGGGAAAGAATCAATTGACAAACTTGCAATTTTCAATATGTCTTCCCGACATCACCTAGATGATTTTATGCGTGGCCGCATTATTGGCAAGATTGAAGAAGGGAGAAAAATAACAGCTGTTGCCAGGGTCTTCGACGTCAGCCACAGTGTTGTTTCAAGGCTTTGGAAATCATTTCAAACAAATGGAGAGTGTAGCAAACGTCACGGGGAGGTCGTGTTCGCAGTACGACACCTGCAGAAGATCGGTACATAGTGCTATCAACAAAAAGACACCGGCGCACCACAGCTAGTGAGGTAGCAAATCAGTTTATGGCTGCTACTGGCAAGCGGATCTCCCGAAAAACTGTCGCCAGACGTTTGCATGAAGGAGGACTATACGCCCGCCGTCCTGTTGTGTGCATCCCATTGTCCAGACGTCACCGTACCGCCCGTTTGAAATGGTGCCATCAACATCGCAATTGGACTGATAACGACTGGTCTGCTGTCCTCTTCTCAGATGAGAGTAGATGCAGTCTATCGTCTGATTGTCGACGGCAAATGATCTGGCGTGATAGTGGTACTGCATATTGTCCAGCAAACATACAGGAAAGGGACCGATATCCGACATGTAGTGTCATGGTGTGGGCTGGCATCATGATCAATGGCCGTACGTCCCTCTATGTGCTTCCAACTGGGACTATGACTGGCCAACGATACATTAATGATGTTCTGCTACCTCATGTTCGCATGTTCCGTGGTGCTGTCGGTGACAGATTCATTTTCATGGACGACAACGCAACATGTCATCGAACAGTCGCTGTCCAGGAGTGTCTTGAGAGCAAGGATATTCAACGCCTCGTATGGCCAGCACGTTCTCCAGATCTGAATCCCATTGAAAATGTGTGGGGTGCTTTGGGGAGGAGTCTTGCTGGTCGCCAATGCCCTCCAATAAACAAGGACACCCTCATCCATGCACTGGCAGAGGAATGGGATAAATTACCCCAACAGCTGCTTGATAATGTTGTGCAAAGCATGACACGACGTGTGGAATCTTGCATCGCCCTCCATGATGGCCATAACCCGTATCGACATCTTACGCCGGAACGCCTGCTGACGGTAATTGCATTTTTCACATTTACGTATTCTGCACAAAATGGCCTGTTTGTCCCTTGAACACGTTCCAAAGCCTTCTGGATTTCAGAGCACAATAAATTGTCTTTCTTGTAATGTCCTGGCATTCTGACATTATGTTATTTCACTTGGCATCCAACCACACTTACTTTTTTATGCGCTATATAGCCGTTTATGATCCGTCCTTAGCAATTGTCCAGCAGTGTAATATCTTCGAGACCCTTTTGCAAAAATCTATTTGCTTTCAATTACTAAAAATTTTAAAATAATATCTTCGAGGCCCTTTTGCAAAAATCTATTTGCTTTCAATTACTGAAAATTTTAAATTCTATATTACACCAGGGGGCCTTGAACTAATAGGTTCCAAGAATTTTAATTATGGGCATTCTGTAATTCAAATTCTTTGGAACCTACTGACATTTTCCGTAAAAACAAAATTGTTACCCTTTTTTTGCGTATAAAACAAATGTACACATTGTAATTAAAATGACTGCCTTAGTTTTATACTGATACAAAGTATTACAAAACACTTACGTCAAAGTTAATCATATCATGCAAATTTTATTCTTTTAGAAATCTAAGGCCCGCCTCTTTGAAATGCCTCACAATCACACACATAAAACATGTAACTTCCATGTGGCAGTGTGTAATGAACTTTTCCAATTTACACAAAAGTACAGAACATAAGAAGGCAAATAAAAAAGTAACAATTATGGCACAAAAAGGGTAAAATAAATTATTTACTTTTGAATACAAAAAATTACTTAACATAATGTTACAATGTTTTACACATAGCAAACGTCTTTACTTTTAACTCTGTTATACTAAAATAATGACACAGATGATATAAAGAGATTCAGTATCTCTATAGAATTACTATTACACACGTCAAAACGCAGACTTGTGGGGCAGAAAGTTATCAAACCATAATCACAAGTCCGCGTTTTGACGTGTGTAATAGTAATTCCACAGAGATACTGAATCTCTTTATATTATGTATTAAAGCCACGTACAGCATGACTTCCTAATGCAGAAGATATACATGAAATATCTATAATGACACAGGTCTCTGTTTTTCATTCCCGTGAAGAGTACCTTTTAGCTCATTATATTCTGAAGTATGTGTAATGCAAACAAGTGTAATATGCAACACCTTATCCTCATTGATGCAAAAATTTATTTTATCCAACTGATATTTCTTTCACATTCTCTTGTTAAATATATGTAGGAACTATAGCTATGGCTGTAAAAAAGGGTCTCAAGTCTTTGGGAATAGTGCCTTTCTTGTCACCCAGGTTTTATAAACTAAAGAAAAATTGATTTCTTAAAGATTTTAACTTATTTACTGAAAAAAAATATATCACAAATTGTATTTCATTTTCATACGTTATTCAAGCTGTCAAAATAAAAAATTCCTGGCTATTTCTTTACCGGTTTCATATAAAGCTCCCACAAAAATTTTGAAAAATCCTTCTGTTAAGGCTAGATACCGTAAGGCCCTCCCGTGCTGAAGAGGCTGCGTGGGCTATCAGTACACCTACGATGCCCCCTTGTTTAAAGTGAAATCAAAGTGTAATCTGTACTACCTGCTCAATATACAGAGAAAACAACTTTACAGGTAACAAAAGATAGCGATGGAGAGTTCTGATTTTGAACTTTAATTTCTTTTCACAGGATTCATACATATTTATAAAAAATAAATTCAACTTTTCCAGTTCATCAAAAAATTTTAGAAGCTTAAATTTTTCCTAGAATCATTGTGCTTTGTTTTAAATTTTGCAAATCGGGCAGAAAATTTAGTATTCTTACAAAGTCGTGGGTTCTCTTGTTAGAGAGTATTCTTCAGTGAAGTGGCAAAATTACCCCATATAAAAATTGCCCTATATGATATAAGACTTATATCGAGCAATTTGGAACTTAGCACAATGACAATAACACGAAACATTTTTTTTGTTACGGCAGTGAAGATTCTTTTTTTTTTATTGGGGGTTTAACGACCGCTGTGATCAACTCAATGGGCTATAAGCAGTCGCCCATCCCTAATTTAGAGCCACTTGTTCCAGGGAAGGGAGAAAGCCAGTGCCATAAGACAAACACAACATCAATGCCTCACTGGAATTCAAATCCGGACCCATCTCGGACGAATGGTCAGAAGTCAGCGCTTAGACCACTGAGCTATCAGGGTGGCCAGTGAAGATTCCTTATTCCATAGTCATCTATTACCATGCACACTTGCAGCAGAGAGGCCATATATAAAGCTCCTTCAATGAGGAAAGTCCATGCTAGAAGGCAAGGCAACCCTGGACTAGCAGCAAGGTTTCCACTCACTGTTGTGACTCCAACTGTATACAACTTCTATACCACAAACCAAAATCAATGAAAATATGGCACTCAAACATCTTGCACTGCAGCATCATACGAGATGAAATCACCTCTCCACACTCCATGGAAGAACGCGGTGTCACTGTGGGCAGATGCAGCAAGGAGCTAATAAAATGACACAATCAATCCAAAAATTTTGGCCAATTTTATTTTTCACTGCAAGAAAAAATTCCAGAAATTTTCCAGGAACTTTCACAAAAATATGGAAAAGCAAGGACTTTCAAGGCCTGAAAAAAAGAAAAATCAAATTCCAAGACTTTTACAGGGGATGTGTGAACCCTGTTTTCAAACAAAAGAAAAAATGCTTGCTCTTTTTTTTGCTATTTGATACAGCAAAAGGAATGAAAAAACAAGCACTTAAAAGTGAAATTAAATTTCATCTAACTGCTTCATTTGTGGTAGAAGGTGAAATATGAATCTATCCATTTTATTGCTGTATAGTCAATCATAGCACACTTATTTTGTCATCACTGGAATTTGTTATAATATATAATTCTCTATTATTTTATTAATTTTTCTTTAAATGATTTTATTGTTAGCATAGTTTCACTCTTTAATCATTTGCACTGATTTTCTGTTTCAGTGGTGGTATATAAGCAGATATATTTCCTTATATACAACCCTGCCAACACCTTTTTCTCTTATACATATCTACTTATACACTCTTACACCTGTATGTATGATTGCAATCTGCTGAAATAATACTGGGTTTATCAGTAGGTTTTCTATATATTTTATATTATATGTTTTTACTATTTCTATTGTTAATTAGCATGATGGCAAAGTTATAGTAGGCAAAGCAAGGTAGTTGACCCAACTGTTCTATCTTTGCTGATATCTCAATGAAGGAATAAACAGCAGGAACGTCACCAAGGGGATGCGAGGGTAGGATTGAGCCCACCCAGTTCAAAATGGGCCAATTTTCAGTATATTTAACTTTCAAATACAATCTGGACTTGTGTTTTATATCACATAGCCCTACGTATTTTCTTCTAGGAAGTGCGTTGTTTACTTCTCTGTAGAAAAGTTATCAAAATAGCATCTGAGTTCTGAGGGCCTTGAAAATTTAATTGTCCTCCATTCTTCTAATTCCTCAGCTTATACTCCGGAGTGAGGGGACCAGAGTTCAATGGCCAGCACAGACAAACTTGTATGTTATAAGTCTCTTTTTTCCTGTTTGGATGGCAATGGGAGGGGGGGGGTAATGAGAATGGAGGATAGGAATTAACTGAGGGGTCTTTACTTATTGCTCTGCAATTTGTTTTCTTTAAGGAATAGGGGATTTCGACACAGAAAATGGAGTCTAAAGATACAGTAGTGCTCTTAAGACTGCCCCAGGACAGTGAAAGTGTAGGAAGTGGCTGAAGACTGCTTTGTAGGACAAGAGTGCAAGGCAAAGTCACTGGCTTGATGGAAGGGAGTGTTAAGTAGGGGGAAGGAGTGGTATTGTGTGTGCATGGCATGTCTTAAAATTTGATTTAGATTAAAAAAAAACGATGTTTTCCTTTAAATTGCTCAAGTACAGTACTATTTTCATAAGCAAAAATGCAAAATTTTGAAAAGCAATTCAAGGCAATGCATTCAGAGCAAGCAAAGAGTTGAAAGTGACATTCTAGCAACACTGGTATCTTACATCAGAGGCGTAAGTAGTCAGACCCGCGTGTGTCCAGGTGGAGGGATTACAAGAATTCCTTTGTAGCCAGTAGTGAAAAGCATCAAAAATGAGTTCTTTCAGTGTTTCATAAAAAAAAAAAAATGCTATTTAGCTTGCCTATACGAGAAAGCTCACTAAGAAAATAAATAAAGCTTGCCCCCATAAAAAAAAAAATGATCGCCCACCCGTTGCCCATCCTGATTATTTTTAAGTCTAGCGATGTCCCTGAGCAACAGTGGAATACAAATTGATGAATGCTACAAATCATCTTGATTGTTCTGCTACATATGGATATATATATATATATATATATATATATATATATATAGGGATGTAAGGTCAGGTGATGCGTAACATCACAGCCTCTCCTTGACAAATGTCAACCCCGCCTTCTCGTGGTGCATCCTGTTCCCACTAAAGGGGCTCTGACGACCGCCAATAGCGGTATAACTATACCATCGGGATCAGAGGAAATGCTATCCCACACTCACCAACCCGCTTGGCCAGCGTGGTGAGTTATGGCCAAACACCTCCAAAATGACTCTACAACTTAAATCTTGGCCCTCAGTCTCCGGCAGCTGGAATGTACCTGGCCAAGGCAGCGGCCAGTGCGACATGAAGGCAGAGGGTGTTAAGAATCCCCGGAGGACCGGACTAGGCTGCCATTTGATGCTGACCTTGGCTACCTATAACGGACGCTCCCTATCTTCTGATTCAAGGCTTCTTGAATTGGAAGAGGAACTACAAAGGATCAAGTGGGACATCGTCGGGCTAAGTGAGGTAAGGAGAAAAGGAGAAGATCTCATTGAACTGAAGAGTGGACATCTCTTCTATTATCGTGGGACAGATACTGGCAGAACTAGTGGTGTTGGATTTATAATAAACAAGAAACTGAAGGATAAAGTGGTAGAAGTTGAAAGTTCCTCTGACAGAGCTGCACGACTCGTTATCCAACTATCAAGAAGATACCAGGCTCAGATTATTCAAACTTATGCGCCCACCACAAGTCATCCTGAAGAAGAAATTGAAGAATTTTATGAGGAAATTCGTCATCTAAATAATAAAGGTAAGCAGCACTTGAAGATAATTATGGGAGATTTCAATGCAAAAATAGGGCAACGGCAACAGAATGAAACTTCAGTAGGTAAATTCGGTCACGGCAACAGAAACCAGCGTGGAAATACTCTCGTTGAGTTTGCAGAGGCAGAAGGATTTTTCATCTTGAACTCCTTTTTCAAGAAAAAGCCACACAGGAAATGGACATGGAGACATCCAATTGGGACGACAAGTGAAATTGATTTTATTATGTGTAACAAAAAATTCGTCATCGAAGACTGCAGTGTGCTGAACAAGTTCAACACAGGTAGTGACCATAGATTGGTGAGATGTAAGATGCACCTCAACACTAAACTGGAACGTGGCAAGCTCATAAGACAAACAAAATGTATTGACATAACCAACCTTAAAAAACACCATAATACTTTCAAGTTGGAACTGAAAAACAGATTCTCTGCTTTAGAAGGCCTAACATCAGAAGAAGTGGATATTTCGGAAGTTAACAGAAAAGTAACCAAAGCTCTAATGGAAACAGCAACAAAATTAGCTGGGTCTAAGAACAAGTTGCATGTGAACAAATTATCAGGAAAAACCAAAATGTTGATGCAAAAAAGAAGAGAGATGAGGACAACTAAAGAAGATGTGACTTCCAAAGTGGAATATATAGAGCTATGCAAGACAACACGAAAAAGTATCACTGAAGACGTAAGGAAATTCAACTGTGAGCTAGTGAGGAAAGCAATTGAAAACAACCAAAGCCTTAAGATAGCAAAGGGACATCTCAGTAAGGGAAGAAAACAGATTATGGCTCTGAGAAAAGAAGATGGTTCTATAACAAGAAATAGAGGCGAAATTTTGACAAGAGTGAAAGATTTCTACTCCAAATTATATGAAAGGGATGATACATGTACTCCAGACATCATGAAAGGTACCAGAGTTCTCCCAGTCCTCCCAGCAGAAGTTGCTCATGCAATCAAGAACATGAAGCAGGGGAAAGCTCCAGGAGAAGATGGAATTACTATAGACATCATACAAGAAGCAAGTGGAGAAATTGAAACAGTACTCGCCCAAATTTTCACTCGATGCCTTAATGAAGGGAAGATTCCTGAGGATTGGAACAATGCTACAATGATCCTGCTACATAAAAAGGTGACATTGAGGATCTCAGGAACTACAGACCTATCAGCCTCCTATCAGTGGTTTATAAAATCTTCACTAAAGTTCTTTCACACCGCTTGAAGGTAACACTGGACATGGCTCAACCGAGAGAACAAGCTGGATTCAGGAGTGGCTACAGCACAATAGATCATATCCACGTACTGAGAGAACTAATTGAAAGAGCGAGGGAATATGAACTTCCGTTGTGCATGGCTTTTATCGATTATGAAAAAGCCTTTGATTCGGTGAAACCATCAGCAGTTACCACGGCTCTGAAATCCTGCGGTATTGAAGATGCATACATTAATATTATTCATAACATCTATGAAAATGCAAGTGCAAAGATTCGGCTGTTTGAAAATACAACACACATAAAAATTGGAAAGGGAGTGAGACAAGGTGACACCATATCTCCGAAGCTCTTTAATGCCACATTGGAAAATGTCTTTCAATCACTGAACTGGGAAAACAAAGGGATAAAGATTAATGGAGATTATCTAACCCACCTTCGTTTTGCTGATGACGTAGCCATTTTTGCAACTACCCCATCAGAGCTGCAGAGTATGATCCAGGAACTTGCTGACAAGAGTAAAGAAGTGGGATTAAAAATGAACTTTCAGAAGACAAAAGTGATGTTCAATGCTTTTACAAGAAATGAAGATTTATCGATTGATGGAGAAAAACTGGAGATAACAGATGCGTATGTTTATCTTGGACAGCAGATATCAAGTGAGGGTCACATTGATGAAGAAATTAATCGGCGTACAAAACTTGCCTGGAGAGCTTTTGGAAGAAACAGCATAATTTTCAAGAGCAATATGCCATTATGTCTTAAAAGAAAAGTGTTTGATCAATGCATCCTTCCAGTGCTTACGTATGGTGCAGAGACGTGGACCTTAACTAAAAGAGACATACAAAGACTGCAGACAACTCAAAGCAGCATGGAGAGGTGCATACTTGGTATAACCAGGAGAGATAAGAAGAGGAACTCGTGGATCCGAAAAATGACGGGAGTGGAAGACATCATGATCAGAGTTAAATCCCTGAAATGGCAATGGGCTGGACATACTGCCAGAAGGACAGACCATAGATGGACAGCCGAAATTTTAGATTGGATTCCAAGGGACAGGAAAAGACCCAGAAAAAGACCACATGGGAGATGGGTGGATGAAATTCGTAAATATGCGGGAGTGACATGGAGGAGACTGGCACAAGACAGACCGTTGTGGAGGAAACTTGGGGAGACCTTCGTCCAGCAGTGGATTGATAATGGTTGACAATGATGATGATGATGATATATATATACACGTCTTCATATATTAGAACATCATGGAATTTTTTTTTCGTATTATTGTTCAGAACTTAATTTTCTGTAACCTATAGAATGACATCAATAAGGATTCGAAACACCACAGATCAAAATGGTGCACCTTCAAAAGTTGTCTGTAAATCTTATTCTGAAATGAAAAAAATTTCACTGATATATTTTAGTGGTTTTTTAATATATGATTTTTTTTTCAAATTTATTATGTTCTTCAAGTTCAGGTTAGGATGGCACATACCCCTTTCTCCATGTAATTTTATACAAACATAGGCATAACATGGGGGTGGAAGGTAACTGCCCAACCTATATTTTTCATTTTCCCAAATAACTATATTTTTACTTTCAAATGCTACTCTTTTTTTTAAAGAACTAACTCGAGTCTCAACTTTTTTTTTTTTTTTTTTTTGATTGGAGGTTTAACGACCACCGTGAGCAACTCAATGGGCTATAAGCAGTCGCCCGTCCCTAATTTAGGGTCACTGGTTCCAGGGCACAAATGAGTCAAAAATATCAGTTCTCTTGCAATAGGTGGGAGTCCATGGCTCTGGCATGCTACATTACGAACCCTATTAAATGTCTAGAATACACCAGAGTACTTCCGAAGTCTAACATATGTGGTTAAATTGATTACATCAAATAATGCCAAAAATAATTACCGTTATCAACATTTAATCACACAATAAACACACTGGAGACTGCAGAACAGTCATTACCTGACAAAAAAAAAAAAATACTTAGCGGTATCGTGCACATATAAACGCATATACAACTAACAAATTATTTACAAATACAAAATTTTGACACAGCGATAGCAATAAAAATAGTGCAAACAAACCACTTATTCAGACCTTCACCAGCGCTGTTTACTTTTACGTACAGACCGAAGACCGATCTCTGCTTACAGAAGAGCAGACAGATAATCACCTGACTTGCAAGAAGTGCGTTCCAAAATGTCATCTATATAGTTCTTAATGAAGGGTTACGTTTAGTCATGGCTTTCTGCGATTAATCTTATAGTATCTATTAATTAACTGTATAGTACCTATACGTTTAACTCGGAAATCCATGGTTTAGGCAATACCATTTTTTGTTTAGTCCATATTCATTTCCTTTTTGTTTGTTTGTTTTTATGTGAGGCATGGATGTTGTGTTTGTCTTACGGCACTGGCTCTCTTTCTTTCCTAGAACCAGTAGCCCTAAATTAGGGGCCGCCCCGGTGGCGCAGTGGTCTAAGGCGTTGGCCTCTGATCGTTCGTCCGTAAGGGGTCCGGGTTCGAATCCCGGTCAGGCATGGATGTTGTGTTTGTCTTACGGCACTGGTTCTCTCCCTTCCCTGGAACCAGTGACCCTAAATTAAGGACGGGCGACTGCTTATAGCCCATTGAGAGCTCACGGTGGTCGTTAAACCTCCAATCAAAAAAAAAAAATTAGGGACGGGCGACTTCTTATAGCCAATTGAGTTGCTTACGGTGATTGTTAAATCCCCAATCAAACAAAACAAAATAAAGTAAAATAATGGAAACTATAAACCGACGAAATGACATTTTGAAATAAAATGTGGAATCAAACAAATTGTTGTTTCAGCAACTTGTGTGATTCTTTTACCGATCCGGAGCACCAAATCCCATCATATTAGGACGATATAGTATTACATCGTATTACGTTATAGATGATTTGCGCGGTCTTTGCACGGAACACTGTTATAAGTCGGAAAACATCATCAGCATCAGCAGTTCGAATATGACGTCGACCTCCAATCGTGGTCGTCTGCAATAGTTTGTTTCGGTTTTGATGGTACTAGGACTTCCTAATAATAATAAAAAAATGACTGAATTTAACATATTAAAGCCAGAGTTAATTTGGGTTAGCGAAAGGTGTTACAGGAAGTTACCCATTCGGAAGGCTGCTGTTAACCCAGAGGAAGTTGAGTATGATATGTTTACAAGTGAGTTTAGAAATCTATTATTTCCCTGAGGTTTTGTTCAGTGTTACACATGCAATGACGATTTACGCCCACGTCAGTCGTTCTTGTCATTTAAAAGTACTTGTTTTGGCAAGATCTAGCACCAACTATGACAGAAACATATTGACGAATGTCGATCACTAGTTTTGTCGTTACTCGTCAACAAGAATATATTGTGGTTAGGGTTGCCCTAGGCAAAGATTTGCTTCGGCGGCTCCTAATAGTATTTTTATTTTAAAAACGTGAATGGTGCTTAATTGTTAAAATATCAGTTTTCAATCATATTTGAGTAACGCATTTTCAATGACAGGAAACTAAAATAAAAAAAATGCACAAAATTGGTTTTGAGTATATGAACTTAAGGCTTACCTGAAATTTTCTGAACTCCTAATGCTGCCGATATGCAATATGCTTATTTGTAAATGCCATTGTAGCTTGCTGTTTCGTGATTATTTCTGCATAGACTTTTCGACACATGACAAGGTTAAACGCTAATCTCACTGTTCACCACTGTTGTAGAAAACTCAAACTAGAAAAAAAAATGCTTTCTTGGAGTGTCATAATTTTTATAATTTGACAAAAAAATTACTCTCTGAATTATAGAGTATATTTTTGTGCACAATGCCATGCAAATATTGTGAAGGAAATTTTAATGGTTTAAAATGCCACATTTCTTGCTTTTTTAAAAGCAAAATCTCCAAGTACTTGAGATAGGTCTAAAGACAGAAGCAATCATATCATTTTCAACTTATATTAAAGATAGCCTAGCTAATTGTTCTTGAGTCATTGTCGATCTCAAATGAGTTTTAAGAAGCTTTAATTTTGGAAAACTCTCTCCTGATGCAACGGTGATGGGAATCGTTAATAATATCTGCAGGGCAATCGAGGCACTCGGAAGTTCTTTGTTTAACCTGTTCTCATAAAGATAATGTAATAACTGTATTGGAGATAAACCTTCAGGTATAATGTTAATTAATGATTTTAATTCTGTTAGCAGACATGTATCATCTATATCACTCTATGTGCCGTCATTTGCTGTGAGAAATATTTTCAATTTTCTGTTTTATATGTAAAGCTGGCAGAAAAGAAACTAAACTTCACTGCAAAGCATAAAGAAGGGAAACATCTGTTTTTATATAGATTCACTTAGTGGCATGCTCTCAAAAAACTATTGGGACAAGAGAAAAGGCGTACTTCGACTGTTTATCGTTTTAGTGATTTTATTAATTTATTTTTAAAGATAATACAGATTAAAAATTGGATGATGACAGAAAATCAATATATGATTAAAATCCGCGGCCCCTAGAATCGATGGCCCTAGGCAGCGACTTTGCTTGCCTATGCCAAAGGCTGCCCTGGTTGTGGTTCTGTACAGCGCGAGTCAAAACGGTATCCCTTACTATAAGGGTCATTCAAATGAAAGCAAGCCGCTCCATAGCTATAGAAGTGTTGGGAGTGTTTGCCCAATGCTTCTATAGCTATGGAGAAACATAAATGTGAACCTTCCCAAATTACTGCAGAAAAAAAAGAGTAAGAAGACCGAAGAGTCCAAGTAGCAGTGCTTTGACAACCAATAAAACTTTTGACCATTCATTCAAGATGGGCGCAAGTTTGTAGGTTGAAAATTCTGGTGAGGCATGAATATTGTGTTTGCCTTATAGCATTGGTCCTCTCCTTTCACTGGAGAGCATTGGTCCTCTCCTTTCACTGGAGCCAGTGGACCTAAATTAGAGAAGAGGAACTGCTTATAGCCCATCAAGTTGCTCATGGTGACAATTAAACCCCAAACAAACAATAAAACTAATGTAAAACTTAGATATATCAGATATCATCAATAAAGGCGTTGCAGCTGGTTTCCCCAAGCATGATTTAAGAAGAGTCCTTCAAAAAGTCCAATCAAGGTATCGTACAACTCCCAAGGCGAAAGGAGATAATTTATGTTACGCCGGATCTGTGCCGTATATCCCAAAGTTCTCTTACTCATTCAAAAGTCTAATGAGACGTCATGGCCTTCACTTCGGCATCAGATCACCGAACAGCATACACAAAGCAGTGGTGAACACGTGCAGAAACCCAAACAGGAAATCGGAAGCAGGAGTGTACATGGTACCTGTGATGTACCCGAACGGCGTCGAAAATTTACATCGGAATGACGAAAAGGTTGATTGCTGTAAGGTTTAAGGAGCACAAGAGAGACATCAGATTGGGAAAGAACTTAACAGCCTTGTCTAAAGAAGTAGTCCAAAAAAACACAGTCCCATTATGGGATAAAGTAAAGATAATTGCGCTGTATACTGGCTACAAAGTTACACTGATCAGAGAAAGTATCGAGATCTCCACACATTCCTACGCATGCAACGATACCCAATCTGTTGATATTCCGTCCGCGTGGAGAAACATGCTGAGATGATTCTCCGCATGAAAGAAACCCGTGTATCACCTTGTGCCTCGAGCATCAAGTTTCAAAATATGACGTTCCTAAGCACCAGTGTTTGGCAATTTTTTGTTTATACTCGCCAGACTTGTTAGTAACTTGTTAGTAACATCTGCAACCCTTGAGAAAGCCTCCCGGTTGGAGAGCGAAAGCTCGGGAGATGCAATTTTTTTGTATTTCTTCATTAAATATACTTTCACACCAATAAACAGAGTTTGTATAGATTTTTATATTGTAATAAAACAAATGTTTATCGTGGATTTGTAGTTGTGTGGGATGCTTCCATTGTTCAAAAACATGATAGTGGCTGTGTCTTCAAAAACCTCGAACATGATCTACACTGCCAGAAAGTGAAAAAAGGACACCCAGAAAGGAATGCCAGTAGGAATGTCATGTTATAATACATTAATTTTTAAGGGCAGCAGAAACTGTGATCCAAGTTGGAATGTCATTGGGTGAAATAATGACGTCACTGCGGACGACAACAGGCAAATATACGCAGCATGCATTTAAGGACTAGGGAATGCAGAACAAAGTCATTTGTCTGGTGTCGTGTTGTTCAGTACTTGTTGAAGAAGCTACCATGCCTGGACGATGCAGGCGCGCAACACTTGTTCAGTTATCGGAGTTTGAGCGAGGCCGTATAGTGGGTCTGTGGGAAGGAGGTTGGTTCTTCCGTCAATGTGGGATTAGAGATATCAGCCATGGTAAGATGGTGGTGTCGGTGGTCAGAGGAGCATTCACACACTTGCAGATGTAGTTCCGGGCAATATAGAGTTATGGACGCATGAGAGTATCAGCATATCGGGAGGATGGCATTGACAGGGCAAATGGCTACGGCGTCGCAAATTGAATCCTCTGTCATACCAAGGGTGACTACCAGAACAATACGGAATCGCTTGTTTAAAGCAGGACTATGGGCATATATACCATTGGCATGGTTACCACTGACCCATGGTCACTGTCAAGCACGTTTGCAGTGGTATCAAAAGGCGTTTATTGTACAGAAGAATGGCAGTCAGTGGTGTTCAGTGATGAAAGCCGATTCTCCTTGGGAGCATTGAATGGTCATGTAAGCATCCGAAAGCAATAAAGTGAATGGCTTCCTCCATTGTGCATCCTCCAATGACGCACAGGCTGAGTATCATGATGTAGGGAGATATTAGCTATCACTCTCATACGAGTCTCGTGTTTGTATGGGGTACACTGAATAGCAGTACGTACGTCAGCGGCATCGTCCTACCAATTTTTTAGTGTGATCCCCGATGCGATATACCAGCAGGATAATGCCCACCCACACTCTGCTCGAGCAACTCAACATGCTTTTTAAGCTGTGCATCAACTCCCTTGGCCAGCACGCTCTCCGGACTTGTCTGCAATCAAGCATGTCTGGTACTAGGTTGGACAAAGACTCTTCTGTGGACACCAGTAGGCAGCGACCATCTCTGATTTATGCGTCCAAGTTGAAAGCGCATGGAATGCTATTCCTCAGTGTGACATCCAGCATTTGTGTGACCGATTAGATGCCACATTGCAGCTCGTATTATTATGGCACCTTATTAAAATGTGCTTCTGTACACTATAATACGCATTAAAAGGTAAAATAAACACTGAATCACTTCACATGTGTGATCACTTTCCTTTCTTAACAAGTTGTTGCTACGACATACATCTCATAAATGCAGCTGCAATTTTTAATGGTGTTCTGTTTTCACTTTTTGGCAGTGTGTTATTCTAACATTTGTGTTAGATAATTCTATTCATCATTTTTTTTTTTTTATTGGCAAAAATAGAATGCCTGTAGAGGAGTGCTGGAACACAAAATTTCAAGGGGGGAGAGGGGGGCTTGTAGCATAAAAGAGAATTTTAGTTGTTTTGATGCTCACCTTGCCATTTTCTGAGTAGTGAAACTTTTGCTTTTTCCTGGAAGTTTCAGGTTGTAATGGTGCCCAATATTTTCCTTCGGGAGACATGAAATTCTGAGCTCCCCAGTTCTAAGGCCTTGCCTATACACTTTCTCACATGTCATATCACACTCACACAAAACATTTAAGATTAACATTTCAGCTTTGGGGAAATCCATTATGTATAATTAATACAGCAAAAAGGGCATAAAAAAAGTGCTAATTTATATGGTGTTGACAGTCCTTTCACTGATTTCCATGTACAGTAAAACCTCGAAAATCCGGCACTGACGGGACTGGATGAGTGCCGGATTTATGGAAATTCCGGATTTCTGAAGCTATTCAAAAACTGCGTAAAAGGAGTTACCTAAAGCACATACTTACCCGTAACAGGTCACTTTAACAAAAATTTGTGTGTGTATGCCATATAAACATGCAGGGGTCATGCTGCTGATGGCATTCTTCATAATTTGCAGGGGAAAAAACTGTTTTGGTGATGGAAAAAAGTTTTGGCAAAAATATTGGCGATTATCTTATTGTACTATTTCTTATAAAACTGTCGGGAAAAAAATTAATTTGGCAAATGGTTAGGCAAAAACTTGAAAAAACCCAGAGCAACCTCTAGGGCTGGGAGATGTGTTGATACATCGTGAAAACTCAATGTGAATATTACCTCGATGTTAAGGTTTTTCGACTGACGAAACTACGATACATCGTGATGCATCATGAAGGCCAATGTTGATGCCATTACATGGATCGAATCCACATACTGCCACCACCAAGCACAGATCATCATCACATGTTCCACGTGCATTTCAAATGGACATGCCGATTCGTCGTCTCATTGGTCTTTGTCACTTCAGCGTGACCCGATGAGATGACAAATTTGAGAAATCTCCCGATGTTACACATAGGTGGCTATCAGCAATGCGCATGCTGAGATCGGATGATCTCATGATGTGTTGTTGAGAACATGCATTGGGTGGTAATTGGTGAAACATCGGATGTTCTCACGAAAACGAAATCAGAAAAGTGCTGGATTTCTGAAGTTGCCGGTTTTCTGGATGCCGGCATTTCAAGTTTTACTGTAGTAAGAATGTTTGCATTCATACAAAATTAATTTAGCAGATAAAGAAACTTAAATTTTGGGGGTGTAATTTCGTAGCATGAAAAGCAAAAACCTTAAATTATGAAAGAAAAACAGTTACTCTGTTTTGTTATGGGAGAAATTTATTATAATTACCTTTAAGCAAATATTGGCTGTACTTCCGAAATACTGCAGGTCGGAGGGTTAGTTTACTTTTCCCATCATGACTCACTGTATGCCACTACATGATATAGATAGTTCCAAAATGCAAAAGAACATGTGCATGCAGTTGGAATAATAATAGACTTTTGTAAAGTAAAACTTCATTTGAATGGTCGAGCGAATATGCAGTTGAACTGACTTTCCAATCCTGCTTGTGATTAGGAAACAGTGATGTCACACTTTTGTAAAGTGAATAGCATTAGCCAATAGTATCCTTCATTGGTTTGAATGGTCTTTACTATGCAGTTTAATGAATTGATAAATGCAATTAAAACTACTGAATGGAAAAATAATAATGGAATTGTTATTTCAGATAGTTGTGATATTCACTTGGTTGTATTTTGATTTATGTTTGCTGGAAATTTAATACTTTAGTTTTTAAAATAAGTATTTTATTTATATTTGATATTGATGCTTTCTTGTTATTTCCTTAGCTGGGTTGTCTCCCACTTTGGGGGGGGGGGGGGGGGCTGCTGCTGAGGATATAACTTATCTCAAGTGAACAACCTGTAGTCTAAATTGTAAACAAACCTGCTGGCAATTGCTGTGGGATAATTATTATGGTAGTATTTATATCACATAATGTTGCTTGCAAAACCATGATCTCTCAAATGCAAACAAATGTGTCATTGAATGCAGGGGAGTACCTGTAGCACTTCAGAAGTACTTCACATATGATTCCTGAAATGGTTGAAGCTTTTTCATGGTTTGCCTACAAAATAAAGCAGATAATTAATTGAACAGAGAAATGTTAAACATAGTGTTCAAACCAGTGCAATTTATGCCCTGCTTTTTGTACTATGTCATGAAAAAATTCCTTCAAATCTTGGTAATCAATAGCCAAAGAAAGCTTTGTTATTATGTAACCAATTGTTGAAGTGATTTTTTTTACCTAGTCGTTTAACAAAATCCCACCGTTTCTGATAAAAATATAGGAAGTGAATTCAGAAAAATCACTGGGTTAGAAATAGTACCCTTTTTAAAAGCATTTAATAAAATGTATCTGGGAATTGTTTTTAGATTATTATTTATGAAACAGTGTATTTAAACTGCACACCAAGGAGAGTATATCAAGAGCAAAGCTCACATTCAGAGACAATTGTGACAGCCTCAACATCAGATCCATGTATGATATGACCAGTTGAGCAAGTTTGAGAGAGGACATATAATTGGGCTGAGTGAAGCCTGTTGGGGTCAAATTGTCGTATTGCCAAGTATTTAAGTCAGAGCGATGCAGCAATTGATGACCTTGGCACCAATGGGTCGAGGAGGGCGCAATCCAGCGGCACATGGGCAGTAGACTGCCAAGGGCAACAGTAGAATGTGAGTTGTAAGTGGTTGTGAGAGCTGCATGAACAGAACAAATTTTTCACTCAACAATCTGTGGTGAGGTTATGGCCATCTGAACAGTTTCCAGATGACTTGTGGCATGGGAACCACATTTGAGGAGGCCACTCCGCTGCCTACCTCTGACCAGCGAGCATCACTGGCTCGAGTTGCACAGTGATATTGGGCCTGATCAGCGTGGGATAGTATCCAGTGATGTGTTGTCTTCAGTGATAAGCCATGGTTTGCATTTGGCACTGATGACTGGTGTATATGTGTCTGGAGACAAGCTAGCCAGCTCATGGATCTTGCTTTTACTGTGGAACGACACATGACTGGCATACAAGGAGTTACTATCTGGGGTGACATTTTCTATGATAGTAGAACACCCTTAGTAATCCTGTGTACCACCTTCACAGCCCAACGCTACATCAATGGCATTCTACAACCTGTATTGCCATTCTTGTTGCAGCATCACCAAGCAATTTTTCAACAGGATAATTCTGGCCACAAACGGCACAGCTTTTCTAGGCCTGCCTCCCTCATAGTGACACTCCTCCAAGGCCAGTCCAATCACCCGACCTGTCACTAATTGGATATGATGGGATGCTACCTATGCCCATCCCGAAATTTCGGCAGACTGGCCCACAATTTGGACACCATCTAGCTTGTCATACCTCAGGACAGTATCCAAACTGTATGCATCTATGCCACACCTGGTAACTGCTTAACCGAGCCAGAGGTGGCACCACAACATACCAACTTGTTCCGCTCGTGTAGCTGTTTTGTCAGAATAAATGGCCCAACTGCTCTGGAATTCCAATCATTTTCTTTCCTATACATATACATTTCACATTCCAATTTTCATCATGAGTGGATGACTTCTTCTGGGTGCCTCAGTTTTTTTTGGCAAACAGTATATTTTCAGAAATGGTAATAAGCCTGGATGAAATGACTGCTGGAGCTGATATTCATATTGGAGGTGAAACCATCAACAATTTAAGATATGCAGATAACACCACTCTTTTGGCAGAAAGTAGAGAAGACTTAGAGGACCTCATCAAAAAAGTAATAGTGGAGAGTGCAAAATCATGTTTAATGTTAAATATTAAGAAGACAAAAGTTGTGTTAACTTCCAACCTTACAGATTTTAAAAATGACAGGGAGGAAATGGAGGTTGAAGACAATTGTATTCTCTAGGAATCCAAATAGATAACAAAGGGCAGTGTCTTGGACAAATAAAAACGAGATTATCCCTAGGGAAAATTATCTTTCAATTTATCATTGTCCTAGGGTAGGGCAATGACAAATTTAGAGAAATATGTAAAGGATAAAGACATTTTAGTGACAACAAAGATCACAATTCTTAAATCAGTGGTCTTTTCTGTGGTAATGTATGGTTGTGAAAGCTAGATATTGTGGAATAGTGAGAGTAAGAAGATTGATTCTTTTGAATTATGGACCTGGAGACAGCTACTTAAAATTCCATGGATATCACAGTACTTGACCAAATCAAGCCCAACTGTTGTCTTGAGACAATGATGTGTAAGAAAAAACGCACATATTTTGGACATGTGATACATGCCAATAAGGTTTGAAAAAATGATCATGTTTTGCTAGGTTGGAGGAAGCAGAAGAAGAGGAAGACAGAGAACAAGATGGTTGGATAGGATCAAAAATGCTTGTACAATGACCATAGAATAGTTGCAAAATCTTACTGAGAACAAATCGAGATGGTGAGCTCTTGTTATGGTGGGCTTTTGTTCATACAGTCATCAAATGTCAAACACTACTTGATCGAATGTAGCAACAACAACAACCAACAATGTGATTGCTTTTCTTACAGAGACATTGTTCTACAATTTGTGAAAGTAGCTATGTTTGATACAGAGATGCCAACAACTACGAAATCTCCATAGTTCCTACGGAAAAAGCTGTTGTACTACGGAATATGGAAAACCGAGATTTTTCTACGGAAAATTAACAGAAGTTATTAATTTTTATTTTGCTTGTTCCCCTTCCCAACGCAACGGCAGCCACTAGACGATCCGTCATTTGTCTTGCTTGCTATGCTGCCTCCAGTTCTGCCTCTCAAAGCTGCTCGGATCTTAGCGCTAGCGGTCGGCACTCGATGAGTGTGGCCTTGCGCTGAGTCATTCTAAGTGAAAGCCCTCCCTCCCCAGCATGCAACATTCTGGGAACATTAAGCGTAGCTCGCTTTGGTGGATGTGGGCAAAGTTTGGCCTGAAACTCTTTCGCAGTGCAGCGACAAGCTGTTGAAAATCGTTTGGTGCAGAACGTGAGTGTCATTGCCTGGCATCGGAGTTTTTTTTTTTTAAATTGTGCGTCAACCATTCATGTCAGTAATTAATGTTTTGAAGTTTTTTTCTTGCGTTGCAGAAAGTATGCTTAGATTTCGTTGCAGAGTTCACCAAAATGCGTAATTACATGTCTAGTACGCATCAAAATTTTACCAAAGCATAAAAATATGCATCAGGAATTTTTCACGACGCGTAGAAATACACTTTGTGGAATAACTTTTTTATGGGTCTTATAGAGGTTATTTTTCATGAAAGTTGGTTGTCAAATTTTCGAACTAAAGCCTAGTTCGTCATCAGGACTATGTCACTGGAGTAGTTGCTGCCACTCAATTGGAAGAGTCCATCCGCAATTATCGTTAATTGTGGTACTTCTTCTTCTTGCTATTTCGATCCCTTCTTCTAGTTTCCTCTTTACTAAGTTTGACTGGTGGGCGATTATTTTCACTGAGACCCAATTTATGGAGTGTCCACTTGCTTGTATATGTCTGTCTAGCCCTGTTTTGTTCCCAATGTTCCTAATAGCTGCTTGGTGTTCTTTCATTCGGACCTTAATACTTCTCCGTGTTTCTCCTATATAGCTGAGTCCGCAGTTACAGTCGATGCAGTAAATTACTCCTTCCTGCAATTGGATGTCCAATTCTTTCTGCTTTAAAGCTGGCAGGAATATCTTTATTTTGTTATTAAGATCTGGAGCTAGCATGATATTATATTTTGCTCTGATCCTTTTCAGTTTCTCGAAAAGTCCCTTGTGGTGCGTAATTTTGCTGGAGAATTTGAAGGAAAAAACCAACTTCAAATTCACCAGCAAAATTACGTACCACAAGGGACTTTTCGAGAAACTGAAAAGGATCGGAGCAAAATATAATATCAGGCTAGCTCCAGATCTTAATAACAAAATAAAGAAATTCCTGCCAGCTTTAAAGCAGAAAGAATTGGACATCCAATTGCAGGAAGGAGTAATTCACTGCATCGACTGTAACTGCGGACTCAGCTATATAGGAGAAACAGGGAGAAGTATTAAGGTCCGAATGAAAGAACACCAAGCAGCTATTAGGAACATTGGGAACAAAACAGGGCTAGACAGACATATACAAGCAAGTGGACACTCCATAAATTGGGACTCAGTGAAAATAATCGCCCACCAGTCAAACTTAGTAAAGAGGAAACTAGAAGAAGGGATCAAAATAGCAAGAAGAAGAAGTACCACAATTAACGATAATTGCGGATGGACTCTTCCAATTGAGTTGCAGCAACTACTCCAGTGACATAGTCCTGATGACGAACTAGGCTTTAGTTCGAAAATTTGACAACAAACTTTGATGAAAAATAACCTCTATAAGACCCGTAAAAAAAGTTATTCCACAATCACTATGAATAGAGGTGCCATAAATGCATTTACAACTAGAAATACACGTCCTGAAGCGCGTAAAGTACGCATCAACACGTAAAAATACGCATCGAGAAACGCGTGAAATACACATCAATGCGCAAAAACACACATCGAGAAACGTGTAAAACTACGCATTGAAGAATTTTACCAACTCTTAAAAATACTCATCGGGACAGCATTTTGCCTTTCAAAAATGGAAGTGAACGAAATAAAGATTTCTTCCATAATCGTAATTTTGTTTTCCTGCGATGTTGACTCTGTCCAGTATTGTTGTTATACATAATTTTATTCCATAAATCTTTGTATTTCATTTTGAAAATGGAGGGAATATTTCCGAAAACGGAAATTCGATGGCGCAAAAATTCTCGTGTAATCTTCGACTTCGAGGAATTTCTGCTTTTTCATTGTAATTTGGGTTATTCTCGAGATCGATGCGTAACTGAACAGAAATTTTGGGGCAATTGGTAGTGGTGAAAGATACTTTCCGCCAGAAACTTTCGAAAACGGAAATTTCGTCTTTCAAAACTTTCGGAAACAGTGAAGATTTTATTTTTCACGTGATGTTTCCTCTGCCTACTATTGTTGTTAAATTTCATTTTATTTCATAAATATTTGTATTTCACCTTGAATATGGAAGGGAAATGTCCGAAAACGGAAATCGGACGTGGCAAAGGCTTCTCCTGTAACTGTAATTTTTTTTTCCCAACAATGTTCCGAACGTGTATCCTGTGTTCTTACATATTCCCCCAAAAAAGGTTTGCATATCAGCTTGATAAAGGGGGAGAGTCCAAAAACGAAAGTGATGAAGCTGAAAAATTTGTAAGAATTGATGCATGATATTCAAAAGCTTTCATATTCTCCAAGTTACACTACTTTTTATCTAAAATAGTCAAAGCTGTCATGCATTCATGGTCCTCAAACTGAAAGTTCTTTCAGCATGATGGATAAAATTGTCATGGCATCCAAGGGGTTTGTGAAGCCTACTGTTGTAGCTGATGGTGATGTTGAGCTTAATTTTTCAAATAACAGTTTTTCGAAAAAAAAAAAAAAATCAGGAAGGGCACAACTGGTAATTAGAGTAAAAAACAAGAATGTATTAAAGTGAAATCATTTTAAACGAAAATGAACTTCCTAAGTTCTATACATCTGTCGGAAAATTTCACATTGAAGAATGTTCTTATATTCAAGAAATGATACTGATCTATGATGAATTCTTAAAACATGCAGAAGTAGTAGATCCTTCACTTAGAGCCATAACATCATTTACTTTTGTATTACACATAGTCAAACACCTTTCATTTATAATAACTAAAAATGAACTTGATATACTAGAAGCGGAATTCCTTGTTATCAAGCTGACAAATTAGAGACCATAGCAGTAACAGATAGAATAGATGTCACTTGGTCAGAAATCTCAAAATTAAGAGGCTGTAATGGAACGGTTAAGTATACTATTCTCTCGAAAGTAATGTTTGCAATACTTGTAGTTCCACACTCGAATGCTGTGAGTAAGAAAGATTTTAGTTTAGTGCGAAAAAATCAAGCCCGTTTCCAACCTAATTTAGGTTTAGAAACTGTAGAAGCACTTTTTATTGCAAAAATGAATATGTTCTCCTCTGGGCAAGTGTGTTATGAAACAAAATTTTCTGCTGAGGAACCCAAATCGGCAAAACACTGTACAGCAAAATCACTAAAGAAAGCTGTTTAATCAATTTTTTGTTGTGTAAAAAAAAATGTATCAGTCATGGTGTATATTATTTTCCATGTGAAAAATTTGGAATGTTTTGATACAGATTTTCATGTATATAAATGAATAAGTAAGTAAAAAAAAATGCTAATTAAATTAAATGAGTTGTTTTCCTCGGTTAAAATTTTCCTTTTTGTTATGACTACTGAAAAGTGGCCAAAACTACTGAAAATTTGTACGAGTACTACTGAAAATATCTGAAACAGGTTGGCATCTTTGGTGATACCTCAGAGGAGAAGCATTTTGTCAGTACTGCAGTTGTTGACATTGTAGAGAAACACCATTCATTCCATCAGCCAATGTCTTAAGTGCTGTGGATGAGGATGCAGTGATGTGACGTCGTCGTGCAGCCAATGGCCTTTATTGTTGGTTTGGATGGTTGCTCCCCCCACCCCCAGGGCTGTTATGTTGCTCTCTGTTGATATTCTGTTGCACACAAACAATTCAAGAGACTAGGGTATAATCTAAGGCCTTGCCAAACAACTCTTCACTGTGCTCTCTTGGAGTAAGAGTTGAACTTGTAATTGCTGACTCTTGCTTGAGTGTACCATTACTAGAAATATGCCACTTAAATTACCAAATCGTATTTAATTGACTCTACCATAATTCTTTTGTTTGGATTTTATATTTGGAATCCATGTTGTTGCATTGAAGTTAAAATTATCATGTGAGTGTGTTGCTAGTAAAATTATGAAATGAAGTGTTAAAAAGTTTTTCATATATACCAATTCTATTTATTTTTTGAAACTTTGCTTGCAGTATCATAATTGTTTATAAATTTCAATAGTATATAAAAATAGTAAATAGAAAAAAGTGATTTAACTTTGCTTCTCAGTTTTTAATAGCATCTTCTAATTATTTAAGCTCAACAGTTCATGAGAAATGAAGCAGAAGATGACGTAAGAGACATCGACATTAAGCACCATGCAAATAAGTTTTGGACTACAATCAGTGTTCCTTCTGCATTATATGGGTATACCTAATTTTTAATACATATTAAGGCATAGGTATTTTTATTTACTTTTATTGTAGTGTTAATTTCTGTCATCTCTTTGTGTATTGTTTGCATACATATTGCATCTTAGGTACTGTATTTTCTGGTTATAGTCCCACTGTGCTAAGTTTTACAAATGTAGCATTTAACTACAGTTGAACCCTCACATAAAGAGCTCGGATATAAGGAAGGTTCATATATAGCGATGTCTTTGCAGTTCCCTGAATTTTCAATGCCATCATAATGTTATTTCAACTGGATATTACGAACAGCAGTTTTGTCCAAAATCATATATAACGGAAGTTTTTGCCTTTTTCCCCATTCAACATTTCTCCTGCGGGAGAGATAGCCAGTTTCTTTTTTTCTTCTTCAGGATATCTTGAGACCTCTGACTCAGTGAAATGCCCGAAGACTATCCAGGCGGTGTCGGAATCCCCCACTTTTCCTTAATCCTCCTTCACTAAAGGGACCCGCACTTCATCACTCCTAGAGCTTAGAGGGTAAATGATCTGTTTCCCAGCTTGAGAACAGGAGGAGGAATGCGACAAAGGATCAGGGGTGGGGTGTTTTGGAGTCATGCCAGGGGTGTCCAATGTCTGCGTCTTCGTTTTGGGGCCGTATGTTAAATTGTTCGGATGGACCAGATAGGCAGACGTTTGTCTTAATCGCACTTCTGCAATTTCTAACCGGGTGCACCTGATGGTTTAAAGCTTTGGAAGCAGCAATTTTTCTCACAAATTCGTTCGTTAGAACGCATCAACACAAGCTGACAAATCATGTCAGTTGTTAAACGAAAAACACTGAGTTTAAGTGGAAAAATTGAAGCAATCAATTTGGTGGAGAAAGGGAAAAGAAGTGTGACATAGCCAAAACATTTGGCATTCTGGCAAATTCACTATCCACAATTTTAAAAAATAAGGATGGTTTGAAGCGAAAGTTCTCGGAAGGTTCTTTTAGCCATGATAGAAAACAATTTCATGGTCTTTATACAGACATGGAAGCAGCGCTATTAAAGTGGTTCCAAGAAGTGAGAAGCAAAAATGTTGCAGTCTCTGTCCTTTTGCTGAAGGAAAAAGCATTAGATTTTGCCGGACTTCTAGGAAAATCTGATTTTCGGCCAAGCAATGGTTGGCTTCAAAGATTTAAAGAGCGTCATGGAATCATATTTAAATCCATTTGGAGAGAGTGCTTCCGTGGATGATGAAACAACCCAAAGTGGCTGGAATCAAGTGAAACCTTTATTTCGCAGTATGAAGCTTGCGATGTTTACAATGCTGATGAAACTGGTGTTTTTATCAGTTTTTGCCAGAAAAAACCTTAGCTTTCAAAGGTGAAAAATGTTCTGGTGGGAAAAACTCAAAACTCCGTTTAACTGTATTGCTGTGCGCAAATATGGATGGATCCGATAAAAGGGAACTTTTCGTAATCGGGAAATCAAAAAATCTCAGATGCTTCAAGAAAGGTGAAAAATTACCAGTAAGTTACAGAGCTAATAAGAAAACATGGATGACATTGAAACTCTTTACAGTATGGTTGAAACAATTTGACAACGAAATGACTAAGAAAAATAGGAAAGTTCTGCTGTTCATCGATAATTGTGCAGCACATTCGTCTAACATAGTGTTAACGTGTACAAATGTACATCGGTTTCCACCAAACACTACATCAAAACTTCAGCCCATGGATCAGCGTGTTATAAAAAACCTAAAACTTCATTACTGAAAAATTTTACTCAGAAAAATTCTTATTAACGTGGAAAAGAAGCAACCAACTGTCATCGATGTTCGAATGGCATGTGATATGCTATCTAATGCTTGGACTACCGTAACTGATGTAACCATAAAAAATTGTAGGAAACATGCTGGTTTTGGTATTTCAGTAGTAAATGTGAAGACACAGTGGTAACTACTAAAGATGGAACATGGAATCACCTGAGTGCAAAAGGGCTCATTTCATCGGATTTATGTTTTCCAGATTATCTGCTGGCTGACGATGACATCTCAACGGAATCTCAAAATACAGATAAGGACATTGTTGATGGTGTGTTGAACTCTCAGTATGATGCGTCCACTGATGAGGAGGAAGAATATGCAGAAGTTAAAAATATATCAAATGCGGTGGCAATTGAAAGTCTTGATAATTTGCGTGCTTTTTTTGCGTCAAAAAATATGTTTTGTTTAGCATTGTTGGATCAAATAGAAAAACAGCTGTCTACAGCAATTGTTCAATCCCAAAAACAGGTAACTCTGGATAGTTACTTCCAGAAGTGTGAATGAAAAATTAAAAGTAAATGTTTCAATTATTGTACTGCTTTCTAATACATACGTACTATAGTAGTATACTGTATGTGCTTTTTTACATAACTTTTGCTCGTTTGCTGATACATTTAAGGCAAAATCGGATTAAACGAAGTTTGCGTATAACAAACTTTTTCTTAACTCCCTTCAACTTCCTTATAAATGGTTTTGACTGTTGTTGCAGCTTATAACCATTTTCAGTAACATAAATTTCAACTGTCATTCACGATATTAAAACAAATTGTTTTGTGAACTATTTACTGAAGTGCAGAGCTATAAAGAATTTGGAGTGCCGACTCTACTTTGATTATTAGCATGAGAGGTCATGCAAATGAAGTCTTGAAACCTGCAGTGTGGCTGTGTGTGAATAGGTAATTTGGTGAACTACGAGGCTTCATTCAATCTGGCCCTTTGTTTTTCATGCAAATGGTTTATGATTTACTATTTGGAAATCTGAATTTAGGATTAATAAATTATGCTTTAGCACCCTTGTTTTTTGTCAATTTTTCTTTTCTTATCTCATGCTAGGAGGGTAAGATGGACTTGTTTTCAGGCTTGCATGTCATATACTAGCCCACAAGAAGGAAAGTCACAAAACTGTACGTGCTTCCACTAATGCATACTTCTACACACACATGCAATTAAAGTGGTGTCTCCCTCTTTTTAAACATAAACCGCTGTAGGCGTAAACTACCAGCTAAATGTCATTCACCTCACACCTC
This sequence comes from Macrothele yani, assembly GCA_039090855.1. Classification (NCBI taxonomy): domain Eukaryota; kingdom Metazoa; phylum Arthropoda; class Arachnida; order Araneae; family Macrothelidae; genus Macrothele; species Macrothele yani. Next base: position 152,303,499 of record CM077027.1, on the reverse strand, counting down.
TTGAGATTGATAACAAACATGCTGCTGTGAATCAAGGTCTTTCACATCCCTTCCTGACCTGTAAATAGGGTGTGAAAATCTTTTACATGTTAAGAGGAAGAGTACAGCAATAAAGTAGAGGTGATGACTGCCATTTAGGACATAACTTTCCTTGTGCCTACAGCACTTTAACCTTCGATGTTGTGCATGTGATTCAAAGTGTATTAAAAATAGACAGTGTTCTTATCACCTCCCTTCATTGCATCATTTATCTTCAGTGAAGGTCCACCACCAATGCCAGTATGCTACCATACTTGCATTGGTGGTAGATGAAAATGGTTGTCAAATAAAAATTCCTTTGTGTTAAATTTACCTGCAACATTATTTCCAATAGCTAATCAAGAAGATAAATGGAACTGTGTCATTATTCTTAGAAAATACAGTATTTATAATTAGTTTCTGTTTGAGTGCTTTAAAAATCTTAGGTGAGGGTTTCTTGAAGATGGTGTAAAAATTACTGAAATGCGTAGAAATTTTAAAATATTTTTAGCTTCTTTATTTAGAAGAAAAGTTCTTGGAAGATAGTAAACAGGTATTTGATTCCATATCACCTACAATTTTAAAAAGTTTTATTTGATTGGTACTGTTTCATTAGTGAGAGTGGTTTCATAAGTTTTGCATCCAGCACTGTAAGAAGGAGCAAACGGATAATGCAATTTTAAAGTATTGACAATGAGGCTGGCTTTTGTTGTTGTAATTTAGCATTGCTTGCTGCTCTCTACAGTTGCTACATTTCCTCCTATTATACTTGGTTGTCTCATTTGGAGTCAGCTTCCTGGACAGAGAAGGCCTAAGGGAGGAGTCTGGGAACAAATCATAATCTGTGACACTTCTTGAGAAGAGTTTCATAAATTTTACATCCAGCAGTGCAAGAAGGAACACAAAGACCATCCACTTCTATAGTGTTAACAAACAGATGGAATTTAGTTATTGTAATAACATTGCCTGCCACTTACTGCAGTCCCTACTATTGGACTTGCTTATCTCATTTTGTCAATTTCCTTGATCAGAGATGGCCTGAGAGCTGAGTCTCGGGACAGGTGGAAGTCTGCGACAGTTCTGTTAAGTTTGGATTTATATTAGGTCCTTAAGAGTTCTGGCACTAGAATCAGACCTTGAAAATATTAACCCTTACCACAAACTGATATTTAGATTAACCATTATTGTCCATATAAGCGGTGGTATTTATCCAAATATTTAATTTTATGGTGCTCACATACACTGAAAAAATTGCCTTTCTTAACATCAGCAATATATTCCATCAGTTGCTGGTTGATGCTGCAGTAAGTACTACCAATATAGTGGGTAACACCCATGGAAGTGTTGACAGACTGTATAGAGTAGACACCTTGCTCTATTTTAAAATCTTTTGGCTACAGGATTGCAGTTAAACCACCTCCACATCTTCTTAACCTCATCCTTAAAGACAGAGATCTCAATACTCCCCCCCCCCCCAAGTTAAAAGGTGTCTACTCTATCCCTGTCAACACTTCCACAGGTGTTACCCACTATATTGGTAGTACTCACCGCAGCATCAACTGGCAGCTGATGGAACATATAGCTGATGTTGTTAAGAAAGGCAACCCTTCCACCTCCCTTTCTATTTTAACTATCAGCGATACGTTCCAGATTCCCGATTGGCAAAATGTTAAATGTATCGTTCAGCAATCCGAAAGCCCTCAGGTACAGCAAAAGCATTGAAATCTATCTTACCCCTAACACCTGCAATACAGATGCACCTTTTCACATCCCTATCATTTGGAAAGCTATTTAGAAATGTGGCAACAACTGATGCTTATACCATGTGTTTCTTTCGATGTGTTTCATTCCATGGCTGATGAAGGTAGAAGTCACTACTGAAACGTCCCATCACTTATTATTTTAATGTTACATATGTGTGATATGATGGTATTAAGAATTCTTCTAATGATCCTATATACCACAGGATTGTATTGATGACTGGAACATCTAGAGGGGCTGTGTTTCTAATTACATTGCACAGCAAGGTGGTCACACAAGTTATTGACAGCTGTCATGTGTTCCTGTCTTGTACACTGTTAAACTGAAGTAACCTTCTTGGAAATGAAATCATGTATTATCCACCTCACATTCTATATTTCTGGCGATTTTCAGCTCATTTGGCATACACTTTCTGGGCAAGGCAATTTCCATGTCAAACAGTGTACAAACAACCAGGAAATGTGTAATGTATTTATTAGGAGACAAAATTTCCTTCAGGTGCAATGAATCCTGCCTTGCTGTCACATTTCAAGCAGGTGATCATGTTTGGGCCCATAATTTTGGACAAGGTACTGGTTAGTTCATCACATGAACATTGTAATTCTTAAAATCAAAACTCCATTAGAAATCTGGTACCACCATCTGGACTAGGTTCATTGTGTTGCAATGCTGCAAACTGTTATCCTTGTACCAGGGAAGACTTTATTTCTCCCTATAGCACCAGTAGAACTTAGAGACTGTATGCAAGAACTCCTACTACTGAAGCAGTGACCTGACTAGGTGAGCAAAAATTCAGTTGTGGTTCCAGAGAAGTCTGGCTGGGGTTTGTCAAGCCCCTAAACATTTGGATTTAATCAGACTTTTGAATCTTATATTGTAAAGATGACTCTAGTGAACTATTTCCTTTTCTAAATGCTAACACAAGGAACTTTACACTGACTATACATGAGATAGTATAACGATACTAGTGATCCAAATTTATTAGCATAGATAAAAAATCAGAGTTTCCAAGGTTTTATACATCAACCAGATGGCTTTTTCAAGGAAGATAGACAGCAAACTGTGTTCAAATTGTTGAAGCATTCTATTATCCAGTTTGCTGTCTACCTTCCTTAAAAAAGCCATCTGGTTGGTGTGCGAAAGCCTGGAAACTTTTGTTTTTATCTGCGCCAAGCTGATCACAAGTTTAGTTATACTATCACATATTTCCTTTTCTTTTTCTTTTTTTCGTGGAAAAAAATATATTCTAATAAATACATTTTTCACCTTCCTTAGTTGTTTAGATTTTGTTTTTGATACCACTACACCAGGCAGTCCACTGAGTGCCGGGGAAGAGAAAACTCATGGGTGTGTGAGGCAATTTAACTGATGGCTGTTTTAGTAAATGTATAAAAGTGTGTTTATACCTTGTAAATAAGTGTGTCAGTATACTGTACTGGTGTTCACTCATGCATTTACGCACTCAAATACCCATCTACAAACTCTCCATACAAAGAACTGTGGTTGAATGCTTCTCCTCCTACCCCTCCACCATCCATGTGGTAACTTTAGCATGGATGGTTTTAGTCTTGTAATAATCTATCTGCTGAGCCTCTCTTGTATCTATATTCAGTAGCAGGTATTTTGATCCAGTTTAAAGTTTGTTTTGGAGAATCAGGAACATTCATGTAGGCCTAACTTACATTCAGAAAAGTGAGAGAAAGAGGGGAGAGAATTTACATTTTCTCATGCTTGATTTAAGATTTCTTGTGGGAAGGATATGATCAACAAAGTTTAAAACTCAGGCTTCACGTGACAATAACACATAAACATATAAAACAAGCGAAACACACAGAGTCACGCACGGTAAAAGGTTCGTTTAGCTGTAGCTTTCGGTCATCCGACGACCTTGATCAACCTGCGATCGACTGGATGGGCTGGTTGCCAGAACTACAACTTCTCAGTGTATATTGGAAGCGCATACCGAAGCATCAAAACCAGACTTGGTGAACACAAAAAAGATGTTTCCAATGGTCTTCCAAAGACAGTTTTATCTGCACTAACCCTTGAAGACACCTCTGCAGTTCCCATTTGGAAAGAAACCAAAAAAGTTTCCCCTTTCATCAACAAGGCATCTCTGCGTTTCCAAGAGAGCATTGAAATTTTGTTCACCAAAAACTGCAATTCAGAGACCCCTCACCAAATCTCATTTATTTAGATCTCTCTTCTAAAATCTGGCAACATTTCCAACACCCCAACTTCAAATTGTAGTTCTGGCAACCAGCCCATCCAGTCGATCGCGAGTGATCAAGGTCGTAGGATGACCGAAAGCTACCACTAAACGAACCTTTTACCGTATGTGACTCTGTGTGTTTCGCTTGTTTTATATGTTTATGATCAACAAAGATTTTACTCATTGAAGACACTTTTTCAAAAAGGTGAAATTACATCATTGCAGTATTTATTGTCTTTCAGTATTGCAAAAGATTTTTAAGTCAGAAGAAAAACATGTACTTCCACATGGATCCAACACATACTGAATTTGAATATTATCTTTTCTCTTTTTGTTTCATTGGCTTTAAGCAAATTGCACTGTTTAAATGAACTCCTTGGCTCATCCCTGTTGATATATTTTGGTTTTGTAAAAAAAAAAAATCACCAGAATGTCTGCTTTTTATTCTTTTTTTTTGCCAATTAGCATAGTGATAATATCTAAACTCACGTTGGTAGTTTTATTCTTGTCAATTTTCTGTTGTTTTGTGTTCTTTTAAAAAATTTTGTCTTTCTTAACTTAGTGTTATTATTGGGAAAAAATTTGCCAATTTGCGTCGCATTGAAAACGAGACTCGGACCAAGATTTCTGTACCAAAAGAATCGAATGATCAGTCAGGAGAAATCAGTAAGAAAATCTGCTTTTTCTGATTTTATTTATTGTATAAATTACATAATTATTGTTTTCAGTTGATTGTTGTTTTTAAAACTTGTATGTAACCTAGCTTGTAACAAATGAGTTATAATTTAATATCAAAATGCATATTTGGTGTGAAGTTGTGTGTATTAGAAAGAAATTCAAATTATTTTGCTCTTACAAATAGTGATGAAAATATAAGCTGCCTTAGAATTGTACTGTATATATTATTGGAAGGTGTGGATTTTGAACAGCAGAATACTTTAAAAGGTGTTTTATTTTAATTTTTGTTGTCACAGATTAGAAAAAAATGAAATACCTGTACTTTAAAAAATACTCCTGGGTAAATGTATGTGTACAAAACAGCAGAATAGATATGTAATCAATTAGAGTGCACTTTGTTGTATTCTGTTGGGGTGCTAAATGCATATACCTATTCAGCAGTCATTGACTTTCTGTTGTAAGAAATTGTGCCTTCACATTTTGTGTGTATGTAGGTGTTTGCACTATCCATGCAGTATATTCTTATATGAATAATTAAGAAATCATTTTTAAATACACACTTTCCATTTTTCAGTTAACTTTTCATGAAGTAAACATTTAAATAGTTTTGTAGTTAGAAATGTCTTAATATATTAATCACAGTTATTTAAATTTTTTTATTGACCAAGGTGCTTGCTTTTGGTCCAGTCTATTGAGATTAGATGTGACATTATCAATGGTGTTGATGGTCACAGGTTTTTGCCAGTTGCTTTCACGTGCCTCATAGAAATGATGTGGATGCCAGTCTTTGACGAGTTGCAAAGAATTTTGATGTGTATGGAAAGCTTACAAAATATGAAGTTTGATGGTTGAATGTAGGGTGACAATAAGCTTAGCTTCCTATAAAATTTGCTAAATTATGGGTTTTACACAGGAATAAAGGGAATTACTTACAGTCAAATTTTCGGGTAGCACCCCTACCCTTCCTCAGGACTACGCTATAGTAGGTGTTGCCATTCATTAGCTAAATTACATCTAATGAATGGAAACACCTACTATAGTGTAGTCCTAAGGAAGGATAGGGGTGCTACCCGAAAATTTTACTGTAAGCGATTTTCTTTATTCCTGTGTAAAACCCATAATTTAGTGTAATTTATAGTGTATCAAGTCTAGGAATAGCCATGACATCAATTATTACCAAGCTTAGCTTCTTCAATTAGAAATCTGTGATAATTTTCATGAGAATGTTTAGCTGTTAGTGATTTCTTTGTTTGACAGTTCCATATTCAAGTCTTAAGTGCTCCTTCAATCAATAACGCAAGGCCTTACGGGTCTGTCCTGTATATGAAATACCATATTCACACAGGATTTGATACACCACCTATGAATTTACATCTTCAGCATGTTGATTTGATCCAAAAAGTAAATTTTGTTTATGAATGTTGGATGAAATTAAAAGTTTTGAGAATTTTTGAAATTTTGAGGGCAAAGTCATGAGAAAGTAGTATATGCAAAATTCTGTCATAATGGATGCCGAACAGGTGTTGATGTGGAGACAGGCTTTGGTTTCTGAAACTTCTCAAGAGCTTTTTCTTTAATGGAAGGGAAGTATCCACTCTGTGCTGCAACACCTTTAAAAAAACTATATAAATTATTGTTTCTTCGGTTGATTAATAGATGGCACCATAGTGAATCAGTTGAGTGCTCTGCTATTATGGAAACAGGTAGGAGGTCTCTATGTTTTGTCAGTTGTCTGTCAGATGTTGATAGAAGCTGTTGCCTTCAGAATGTCCTAGCTTGCTTGATAAAAAGCTTCGGGATTGAAGTCCTAGAAGTTGGTTGAACCAGGCCAAACTTTCTTTGTTTTCTAATGTTTTTAATAATTTTAAGGTTAGTTAAATTAAATTAGTTATAAATATAATGAGAAGGAAATGCTTGAATGAAGACTTGTATTAATCTTGTGTTAGACTGTGCTTGCTAACATAATAATAGTCAGTTAAATGTTAGTCTTATTTTTAATTGCATGGTATGTAGGTATTTTTTTAGAATTCATGAATATAGGGAAGATTTAAAATGTTCTTAGTTGGCTGTAATGCTGTGAAGTATCTTAATTTGAATTCAGAGGTTTGGCAGTCAGCTTAAATGTGGGCATTGTAATTGTTTCAAGATTTGGCAGTGGCTTACATAAGTAAGTTCATGTTTACATTTAGTGTATATAATGAAGGGTTTTTCCTGCTAGAGAGCTGTTTGCATTTAGTATATATAATAAAGTGTTTTTCCTGCTACTCCTTAAACAGCTCAGGTCACACAAGCCCAAACCCAAAGATACAACAAATTTGGTGATGATGGATGAGATCATCCATTCATTGGATCATTCTGTTGATGGAGATACAGGTTCACTGTGACTTCCATCCAGGTCAAGTTTCTCTGAGTTCATAAATTTTAATTATCCATTTTTTATTATTTGCCTCAAACAAATTGAGTTCAAATCTTCTAAACTATGACTACCTATGGTTGTCTAGGAGAGTTTGATTCCAAAATAAAGTACTTTGCTCATGAGTAGAGCAATTAGGACATTTCTGTGCAAACAGCATTTTAAATGCAGTTTGTAAATGAGGAATACTAGTCATATTCCTCACACAGGGTTTGATAAATAAACCTTTCTTGTACAGCTCACTAAAAGATCTGTTGTATTCTGATTAAAATATCAAATGCCACAGACACAAGTAATTATGAACCAATGAAGTAAAAATGTTACCTTCATCACACATCTCATTATCAGAACGTACTCTCCTGCAATCTTCCAAACTTCCAGCCTCACATTGTAAGATAATTTAAGTTTAAATTATTTATTTCTTTTACTATGAATTATACCAATTTAATCCCAATATTTTATTTACATTTAAGCTTCATATAGTGCTATTATTAACAGCACCTATTGTAACATTCATGCTACATTCATATGATTGCCAGTTTCAATTCACATTATTAAAAACACATTAAGTTATGTTTAAAACTATTTAAAAACATTATTGTAATATAAAAACATATATTTACATTCCTTTAAAAAAAACACAAGGCCAATGTTTCATTTGGCCACACCCTCAGGTTTTCATTCTACGTGTGTTACCAGGTGAAAACATACTATGCAATAGTAATGTCTTTGTCCCAAGCTGCCATGAAAGAGAAAGTTAAAACATAGGTCATACCCTTCAAGCAAGACTAGATATTGTGATGCATGCACATCGTAAAACACTCATTCAGGTCATCTGAGGTCTCATCTCGCATACTACCAGTTATCAACAGGGCTGTACACACACTTCTGTATCAATGTGTAGTAGAGCCTTGTTTATACATTTCTCATTTTAACATGAAATGCTGCCAATCCGAAAATTCTGAATTACAGTTAATGTTAGATTTTTCTTGTTTCGTTCATGCATTTCTTTTTCAATTGTACTTTCATTTTACTTGGTCCCTTGAAAAATGTATAAACATGGTTCCATTATATATATTATTCCCCCTCCCCTCTTGTTTTTTGCCATCTACTAAGGAGTTCTTTATGAATCAAAAATTTTCAGGGTTCTGTTATACTATATGGATTGTGGCTACTACATATGGTTATCTTATTTTTTCCCATGGACACTGATTCAAAAATATGCAGTTCCATCTCTTTTTCTCGGGGAATCAACCAACACAAACTGAATTCATTCTAATATGTGCAACACAGCAGATTAATATAATTTTTAAGTATTTCTGATACTTTTTCATAATTTAATTATTTTAAATATTTCAGGTATCTCTGGAGAAGATAGGTGGGGTGTAGGCACAGCTTATCGACAGATAGAGACAATTGCTAGGAATGCAAGATGGAGGCAGGAGTTTACACATTTCGTATCATTGCCAATGAATTTTGACAATTTGAGAACTTCATTTTTGGAATTTAAACAAGAAGTTCTGAATAACAGTAGCAGAGTAAGTTTTTGAATTAATCATCTTTAAGCATTTAAAAAAATCCTGTGTGTATATCTTGCTGCCATACCTGTAGTTAGACACCTTTTATTATGCATCTAGAAAAAACCACATCCCATGATCTCTACGTGGCCAGGATGGAGGTTTTGTTGCACTTACGAGTTTTCATTTGAGTGATGAAAGCAACCACAAAGAATTCATTTGATCATTCATGATTGCGTGAAATTAGTTCAGAAGCAAAAGTGTAATTTGACCTCGAAGTGTAAAAACATAATGAAAAACAGATCCAAAGGAAGAAATTTCACAAGAACTTTTTTTTTTTTTAATAGTAAAGTGATTGTGAAAGGCAAATTGCACCATAGTAAGATTTGTGCTGGTGCTTAAAGTGTGGAATTGTTCAAAAATAGAATATTAAAAGCAATCACAGTTATGTACTGAATTGCCAGTGGTTCAGTGGTCATCCATGTAACAACTCCTCAGAAAACTTGAAAATTATATTTCTAAGGAGTTGTTACATGGACAACCAGTGAACAACTGGAAATTCAGTCATAATTCTGATTGCTTTGAATATTCTATGGCATTGTCATGTACAAGGTGTTTTACTCTCTATTGAACCCAGCATTTCTTCAATAATATTAACACCAATGAAGATATTGCAACTAAATTTTAAGTGGACTTACCTCATTTCGTGCAAAATGTGATGACATTACAACATGTGCTGGAAGTTGCCACCATTTGCGTCCAGACAGCATTGAACCCAGTTCTGTCTGCCAGCTAGCGGAGTGCTCCTTAGTAGCAGGCACGTTCCTAAGTGTGGTGCCACTGAGGGGCAATCCACTAGCCAGCCGGATGTGCCTCTTTGCTGCTTTGTCATGCCATTTCGCTGAGCGTGTCTACACAATATGGTTGTTGATAGTGAGTGCTCGTGGCTGTTCGTGTACATGTGAAAATGTATCGGTATACTCTGGAGGAGCAAGTATTTATTGTTCGCACTTATTGGAAAACAGCATCGATAAAGTCTTGTCAACAGCAATTCCTGGAGAGGTTTGCAGGCAGACATCCACCGAGCAAGTCCACCACTTGGGCATTGTTGAAGAAATTGGAAACCACGGGGACTTTATTAGATGACCATGCAGGAGGTCATCCACAAACGTCCTAGGAAACGATCCAGAATGTAAAGGGCCGACTACTTGCATCTTCCAGGAAGTCACTTCGCCAACTGTCACAGGAAACAGGGTTGTCCAAAAGTACTTGTCAACGTGCTGTGAAAAAAGCATAGCTTCATGTGTACCTTATCTCCGTGGTCCACAAACTGAAAGAGCCTGACCACATGAAACGAGTGACATACTATTGATGGTTTCAGACATTTCTTCAGGAAAATCCGGACATTCTGGACTACACGTTCTTGGACGAGGCATGGTCTCACCTGTCCGGATACATCAATTCTCAAAATTCCCGTATTTGGGCCAGTGAAAGTCCCAACACGATACATGAAGAACCCCTCCATTCACAGAAAATTAGTGTTTGGTGTGGGATGACCCGGTGTCGCATAATTGGCCCCATCTTCTTCGACACAACCATCACAACAGCTGCATATGTGGAAATCTTCAACACCTTTGTAAATCAATTGGACGATGAAGAACTCTCCATTGGATATTACCAGCTTGATGGAGCGACATCATACACCAGTATTGTTGAAATTCAGTCCTTTTTCGGTGACCGCGTCATTTCGAAGGGTCTATTTCCACCACGCTCTCCTGATCTGATGCCTTCTAATTACTTTTATGGGGATATCTAAAAGGGAGAGTTTAACTAAAGGAACAGCAAACCATAGAAGCCTTGAAAGCAAACATCACCGAACAAATTCAGGCTGTGACGACGGACGTACTGGCAAGGACTTTCCACAATATGGTACACCAGGTTCGGTTCAATGCTGTCTGGACGCAAGTGGTGGCCACTGCTGGCACATGTGATGTCATCACATTTCGCCCGAAATTAGGTAAGTCCACTTCAAATTTCATTGCAATATCTTCATTGGTGTTAATGTTATTAAAGAAATGCCGGGTTCAGTAGCGAGTGGGTCACCCTGTATTTCTGAGGAATACTTCTCCCTTAAATTTTGCATATTCAAAAATAGTTAATTGGATTATCATATGAATAACTTAAGGCTGCATTCTTAAGGTAAAATGAAATCAGGTAAGGAGTTTGAAACTTCAGTATCAGATTATTTTTCCCACCAAAAAGTCTGAGGGTCAGTCACTGTTCTGTATCATGTGGAAATTTCTATGGAAGTCTGCTTTGTTTATTTGAGTTCATTTTTTCCACAAATTTAAAAGTTTTTTTATAATGATAAAGTAACAGTATTGATTAATTATTATAGTTCAATTACTGTATATATAAAGTCAGCAGGAAATGTTGAAGATAATTTATAACTGGTCACTATGTTACCTGTTTTTGCAACAGAAATGAGCTTCTGTTTGCCAATCCATGACAAATCAGAAATATAAAACTCTGTGAAAATTCTCATAATATTTATTCAGATAAATAGTAGAAGTTGTTGCATTGGCAGTACCAGAACAGGAACATTTTTCATATGTTGCATCACAAAATTTCTATTGAAAGCTCATCTGCTGATAATATTTTGAGGGAGTGAAATACATATATCAAATATGTTTGAAGCATAAAGAATTTTATTTAAGGTTTAAGTTATTTATTATATTGTGACATCAGATTTTTGAGTTATTTGGTAACATTTCTTTGAACTCTCTGGAGTGCTTGCTATTTTGTGCGGCGATCATCGTGCAAGCATTAAGTTTATTATTTGTGTGATAAAACAAAAATGAGCTTTGACTGACCATTAACCTTGCATAAGTTGATCACCCTTTATTACTATTTGTTCTTAGCTATTAATCTGTGCAATGTTTTCATATTAATCTTATTTAATATTGACATTGTCTTTTTTAGTCAGTTGTACTTTATGAAATATCATAATTATGAGGAATCAATGGAATTACAGTAGAACCTGCTTATGGCAAGGAGCTTAAGACCAACCCAACACCCCTGTTAAATCCAGGTGCTCAGTAAATACATTTTTTGGGGGAAAATTTCATGTAACAATTGGATATACTTGAAATATTTGATTATTAATTAACATGGTTCCCATGGTTCTTGAAAACTTCTTGAATTTAATTTTCCTTTTCCAGGGCCTTTGAAAGTCCATGAAAGTACTTGATTCTTTTTTCCTTTCACGAAATTTCAGAATAGCCTGAGTTAATTGAAAAAAAGCTATCACCAAAATGTCACAGGTGATGCATTGAATTGTGTAGTGCTCTCTTGGAATCAGGAGTCACATTTCAGTTTTTACATGGTTGTGCAGAATAATTATGGTAAGCAAATGCAAAGGGGTGTAAGGTACTGGCATCTCAAACCAGACATATGATCTGCTGAATGTTTGTAGCCCAGCACATGAGTGTAGGAATGGTGCTTTTCAATATGTCACTGGTCGATCGTCCCTTGCTTGGTAGGTGTGGCTGTTTTCTCCATGGTATAATGTTTACTTTTTCACATGGCTGTTGATTCTAAACTTGTGATAAAACTGCAGTCAGCTAGTGTAAAGTTGCAGATCTTAGTGGCAAGGAATAAAAGTCCTTCACAGGTCTACGTGCAGTACTACAAAGTGTGCTTATCTAATCTGTTTTGGAATAAAAGCACCTCATTTTACTACAGCTGTTTTTTTAGGCATGTTAATGTACTAGACTTCTACACATTATTATTTGTTGAGATTTTGAACCATGCTATACAGTCAAAGCAGATGGACTATCATGTTCCCTTCTGGAATGCAGAAAAGAACTTAGTTACTGTACCTCTGTTTTTATGGGTCACTCTATTGCTAAATTAACATTGGCTTGTGTGATGCTACACAAACATAATTTGTCCAACGTATCAGTGGTTGGTCCAGCAGTTAACTGGAAGGTTTTTTAGCTTTCTGCAAGCAGAAATTAAAAATGAGTTTAGTTGCCAAATGGTTAATACAGGTAGTTGTATTCATATACTGAACAATGGTTTTAAACATGGATGCACAGCTTCTTCATGAAATGTAACAAGTTTTCTGAAAAGCCTTTATCAACTTTATAAAGACTGTTCTGCAAGAAGGGGAAGACTATTAATAGAACTCAACAAACTCTGGAAAAATGCCCTAAAAGTTTTGCAATCATTGGTGGCTGGAAAATTGTCTTGCTGCTGAAAGAGCCATTGAGATGTGGGAGAATGTACAAAATTGTGTTTCCCTTACTGACAAAGGGAAATCTGCAAATATTCTAAAGTGCAAATCATACCTTGTAGTTTCCTGATGAAAGTGAAGCTGAATTTTTTCCTTTCAATTTCCAAGATTTTGCAACCCTTCCTAATTCACTACCAAAGGGATTCTCCACTGTTGCCATTTTTAGCTGAAGATATTAAAAAAAATAGTATTGAACTGTTTAAGATGTTTTGGCATATTGAAACTTCAAAAAGTAAATAAGATCAGCACTGCATATAATGTGACCATTTTTTATTTCACTGATACATCTGCATCAGTAAAATGAGCCTTGGCTTTACTGTGGATAAATTGTTAATGATACTTAGTTCCAGGGAAAAAGTGTGTCAGTGATACAGAAAGCTGAAATCTTGTGGAACAGTGATACCTCAGCTAAGTATGCGCTATGTTTAGGTATAACTATAATTTTAATTAAACTTTTTGACTATTTGTTACAACTTGTTTCGATGATTCATGAGAGTTCTTATTGGGCATGAATATTGTCTTAAAAATTTTTTTTGAGTCCTTGAAAAATCCTAAAAAAGTCTTTGATATATATTTTTTTTTTTTTGTGGAAAAAAAGAGTGGTAACTATGATCAACTACATTAATGCTATAGTTCATTAAATTTTTCAAGTATATTTAACTATTGACCACTGTTTAAATACTCAACACACACAAAGCAAAAGCAGCACTGATCTCTCAATGCAACGCTCACTTGAAGGGTGAATAAGGCAATGGGCACATTTCCAGAAATCACTATCTCCTATTTCCCCTGTGACCGCATTCCCATTCCATAACTCCCATATTCCTCTCAGCAGTTGTTGGCCAGAAATCTACATGGACCTAGCAGATGTTTAGAGGTGAGTGTATTTGTTGAAAATATTCTGAGTATGCAACAGAAACTCAGTTGGCTGACACAGAGCTACATAGGATCATCAATATGCAACAGCTGGATCTCAGCTTACAAGAATTTTTTACATGCCTGCTGCCTAATGTTAGCACAGTGCAACATTGTGTGTCACTCTGTGTTACAGAGCACAGAATGATGTGGCGGGAAGGAAGTCAACCAAGCTGCCAGACTATAAGCATGTGGCAATGTCCTATTCTGTAAGCAGGCTGTTTGCAGCTTGTTTTCTATGAAGACCATGCTGCTAGCTGCCTCAGGTACAGAGGTGTCGATCCAAATGATATAGCAATGCTTGCATAACATGGAACTGTGGCTGAGAAGCCAAGTTCAGAATCTACTAATCATTGCTGTCACATCATAGGGGCTTATTATGGGTAATGGTGCAGAGAGAGACAACACTAGGCTGTAGAATAGAGGAGCATGTTATTTATGAACGAGTCCCAAGTACTGTTTCGGCATGTCAGATGGATGCACGTTGGTATGGTGCCATTGTTAATGACACATGTATATGTTTACAATCAGCAGCTATACAACTCCCTGGCATGTCACACTGGCGAGAAGTGAAGTCTGAGTGAGCCACATGAACCCTTCGTGTACTTTAGAAAATAAGCCCTTCATTAATTTTTATGAAGGCTTATTGTGCTGTTTGAGAACTTTAACTATTATTGAGCATGAAATAATTTCAGATCAGTAGCAAATCCAGTGGAGGGTGACTGGGGCAATCTCCCCCACCCCCTAAGCATATATATTTCCTTATTAAATTGCCAAGTTCATAAGTAATTAATTTACTCATTTTCAAAAAAATATAGTAAAAAATTCACACACAAATTTTCTTAAAGGTTTTATAATACATTGAAATTTCCTGAATTTTGAGATAGTACATTTCTTGTGTATTCATGAAGTCATGGCCATAAACAAAACCCCATAAAGATGTTCACCACTACACTGCTTTCCATTTTATTTCAATGTTTGTATGTTTTTTCATCCCTTCCCATTTTCCCATGCGTAAGTCATACAGTTTTTTATACCAATGGCAGATTCATTGGCTTCTTTTCATCAGTTCGCTCATTCTTTGAGAAAGAGCCAAGCATAAAAATTTCAATGCTAGGCATTCGATTTGAAAATAGAAAATTTTAGACTGCAGTGTGTGTGTGTGTGTGTGTGTGTGTGTGTGTGTGTGTGTGTGTGCTTGTGTTTGTGCTTGTGTTTATATATAGGGATTGTGCTGCTGATCGCATTCTTCACAATTTGTGAAAAAATAAAATGTTTTGGCAATGGAAAAAAGTTTAGGTGAAAATATTGACAATTATCTTTTTGTACTATTTTAACACTTTGGTAAAAAAAAATTGAGAATTTGGCAAATGGGTTGACGAAAACTCTTAAAGCCGGAGCAGCCACTGTATATACATATATGTAAACACACACCAGAGCACCCCCAGCCCCCTAGAAGTTAATTTTTTTTCAGACCACAGTAACTGCTCCCCAAGCTTTTTTAGACCAGAGCACCCTCCCCCTCACCCCCACCCCCACATAAACCACCACCCACCCCAAGGTAAGCTTCTGGATCAGCTCCTATTTCAGATTAGCAATCAGTTTAGGTAATTACAAATGATCTGGGGTTGTGCTAAGCTGATATAATGCTGCATTATTAAATTTTTCTTGTGAGCATGATAAATTTCTTGTTCAGTATTTAACTGTAGTCTACTTGCATTGTGCCTTGCAATATTTTATCACGAATGACATATGCTGAATGTGTGCTTCTGTTTAAAGATATATGCAATATGGATATTTTTTTTTTAAGTTGCTCTGCTGGAGTATTTGTGATTGATTTTCAAAAATCATATCCTGTAGCATCGGTGTTATTTCACATATTATTTCAGATTCGTGGAGTGGATGATCGCATTTTTCAGAACCCTGAGAAATTGCATTTGACAATTGTAACTTTGACACTATTAGACAAGCGTGAAAGGGAAAAAGCAGCTGCTGTGCTTCAGAGGTTCAAAGAGGATGTTAGGTAAGATTGTTCAAAATGATTCTTTTTTTTTCTTTTGTTGTTGCATATTTAGTAGGGTTGATTTTGTAGAAAGAGACCCTCTGATAACATGGTTTCCCATCTTCTAGTATAGGTTGCAAATTAAGGAAGTATATGTGGTTTTCACTGATTTGGAATCAGCACCCCAGTCTCTACCAGAGATATATTTGAGAATTTTGAGTCTTTTTCTACTTTTGACATTTTTTTCAATATGTTTGTTACTGGTAACTTCTAAATCCAAGGTATACACAAGTCAATTAAAGTGTTTGATACAGTTCATGGTATTCCTTAAATACAATATTAGGCTGAATATTATACAGATTCTTGTTTGTGGTGAAAAGAATGGTCATGGATTAGATAGGATTAAAATCTAACTGGTGAACTTCAGTGGAAATCTGAATGTTGACAAGAGAAATGTTTTGATGGCTGTTTCTATGGAAAGTAAATTTGAGTTGCTTGTTTGTTTGTGGTTAACATCATCCACTAACAAATCAATGGTATAAAGTGGGGGAGTTTTCAGTTTGTTTCCAGTTAAAAAAGTGAGAACAGTGTTTGGCTAAGAACCAAGTCCTGTGTGTTACTTTGATTTAATTTGAACTATTTAGATAATGTTTTGTTGAGCTTGACTCTGATGAATCAGTTTTTCAAAAATTCAGAAATCCATGGAAGAGCCTGTGCACTGTTGTGCAAACAAAATGCACTAATGAAATTTTATTTAAGGTTTTGAGAATTATATATAGTAATAATTATTTAACACAGACAGAAGTGTATATACCTATACTTTAGCAGTGTAAATGTTCGTCTGTTGCTTGTGTGGAGCGTAATGGTAATAGGTCCAGCTAATACAGTTGATACTCGATAAGTCAATTCTAAAGGTAGTATGAAAAAATTCAAAATATCAAGAAAACATTACATGCATAGGACATGTGCAGGAAATTTTACTTTTTTTGAGCTGTGAAGAATTTCGTCTTATTGAAGTTCGAGTTATCAAGTGTCGACTGTAATGACTAGGGCTAGGATTTTGCATATTTTTTTTTTTTTTTTTTGGCAATACTAAAACGTTTTTCAAGTGCATACAAGTATCTTTCATACAAAACTAAGCTGATTTAAGTACCTTTGTTAAGGGCATTTTTTGCATTTTTTCGTGATTTCGATGCGATATGGAATTTTTTCAGGTTTTTCAGTCATTTTAAGTCATTTTTTTGGTAGTTTTCAGTCATTATTTTGCATATTTCTGCATTTTTTAAAGGCATTTTGAATGAATTTTCCTGAAACCCACCAGCAAGACTGAGAAAACGAGGGGGGGGGCTGTGCTCGTGTTCAAAACATCTGTATATGCGTCATAGCAAACGGTTGCGCCACGACGACAGTAAAATCACTTCCTTCCTTCCTTCCTCTGTCTCTTCCTTCAAGCCTGTGATGAGCAGTTCTCTCATTTGGAGTATACGGTCATCACCATTTTGTCGGAAGGCGAGGTTCAGTTCCGGGGAGGGTGGATAACGAACACCGCAGACCATCAAGCCGCAGACTTCAAGCTCTCAGTTTGGGCAGAGAGAGTCAAACCGCCGATACAGGTTTCACTGTATAACCGTGCCCTTGTTAGCTGTGAATAATTTTTGCATAGTAATTGTGAATTTCAACACCGAACATGCCTCAAGTGAAAAAAAGTGCCTCACAGAAATTAAAACACTTCATTTCTGAATATGGCAAAAATGTATTCTCTACCTATGGAAAGGTACTATATTGCAAACTCTGCGACGTGAGAGTTGCCACGGAAAAGAAATTTACTGTGCAGCAGCATGTCAAACAGCTCGTTTGACAGCAATGAAGCGGCCTCAATTAAGGTTATGTATAGACTACTTTCTGATCCTGAAATTGCAGGTAAATTTTCTTACATAAAGTCAAATTTAGGATTTCTGCCTGGTTCCATTACTTCCTTTGAGAAGTCAGCAGTGCTATTAGTGGATCAAATAGATTTGATGAAGAAAGTTGTGAATGACCTAGATATAGATATTGTGACTGGAAAAGTGGGAAAGGCTGTGCAAAGAAAATTGAGCAAGTTTAAAAAAAAATGTGGAATATGAACAGCTGTGCTTAATTGCAGATGTGCTATTGGGGAGAATCTTTTCCCTTGGTGAAATTTCAGAAGACTTTAAACAAAGTGACATATGCTATATCAAGTATGCTCCTGTGGTGTCAGTAGAAGTGGAAAGGAGCTTTTCAATGTTTAAAGCTTTGTTGGCAGACAATAGAAAATCATTCTCTTTTGAAAATCTGCACATGGGTGTAGTTGTGCATTGCAATTCTGGACTGCTGAAATAAAAACTTTGTTTCCCATGGCAAACTAAAAATATTCAAATATGTTTTTTTGTTTGTAATATTAAAACTTTCAATTTGCCACAGGAACTGTCAGAAAATGTAAGTTGCATTTTTGTCTTTTTCTTGTTTTCTTTTATAAGGCACATTTTTGTTAACAAAAAAAAAAAAAAAAAAAAAAAAACAGTTTGCACAGAAACTGAAAAAAGTTAAATTGTACTTTTAAGTTGTTGTTGTTTTTTTCTTTTTTTGTGTTGCAAGGCATATTTTTGAGTAATAAATTTTTAGTTTGGCACAGAAACTGTAAAACAAGTTGTATTTACTGTCTGTTTTTACATAGGTCCTTTGTTGGTTAATAAAATTAAGAATTTCAGTTGACACAGCAACAGTCAACAGATTAAATTATGTTTTTTAGATTCATTTTTTTTTGTTTCATGCACCTCTTCTTCTTTTTTTAATTAATTAGTTTTGCAAAGAAATAAATATGCATTTAATGGTACTTTTTGTTTTGTTTTATAGGGCATTTTTTTTAGTTTTTTGGGTCATAAATGCATTTTTATAGGCCATATTTTTTAGTTTTTTAGGTCATAAATGCATTTTTTATAGGGCATTTTCTAGCAATTTTTAGGTCATAAAAATCCCAGCCCTAGTAATGACAAAACATTTCTAAAATTTCGGTTTCGTACATAGATTTGTTCTTTTGCTAAAGCATCATTATTTAACATCTACTATATCATGCTATGGGATGTAAGGTCAGGTGATGCGTAACATCACAGCCTCTCCTTGACAAATGTCAACCCCGCCTTCTCGTGGTGCATCCTGTTCCCACTAAAGGGGCTCTGACGACTGCCAATAGCGGTATAACTATACCATCGGGATTAGAGGAAATTCTATCCCACACTCACCAACCCGCTTGGCCAGCGTGGTGAGTTATGGCCAAACCCCTCCAAAATGATTCCACAACTTAAATCTTGGCCCTCAGTCTCCGGCAGCTGGAATGTACCTGGCCAAGGCAGCGGCCAGTGCGACATGAAGGCAGAGGGTGCTAAGAATCCCCGGAGGACCGGACTAGGCTGCCATCTGATGCTGACCTTGGCTACGTACAATGGAGCGCTCCCTATCTTCTGATTCAAGGCTTCTTGAATTGGAAGAGGAACTACAAAGGATCAAGTGGGACATCGTGGGGCTAAGTGAGGTAAGGAGAAAAGGAGAAGATCTCATTGAACTGAAAAGTGGACATCTCTTCTACTATCGTGGGACAGATACTGGCAGAACTAGTGGTGTTGGATTTATAATAAACAAGAAACTGAAGGATAAAGTTGTAGAAGTTGAAAGTTCCTCTGACAGAGCTGCACGACTTGTTATACAACTCTCGAAAAGATACCAGGCTCAGATTATTCAAACTTATGCACCCACCACAAGTCATCCTGAAGAAGAAATTGAAGAATTTTATGAGGAAATTTGTCATCTAAATAATAAAGGTAAGCAGCACTTGAAAATAATTATGGGAGATTTCAATGCAAAAATAGGGCAACGGCAACAGAATGAAACTTCAGTAGGTAAATTCGGTCACGGCAACAGAAACCAGCGTGGAAATACTCTCGTTGAGTTTGCAGAGGCAGAAGGGTTTTTCATCTTGAACTCCTTCTTCAAGAAAAAGCCACACAGGAAATGGACATGGAGACATCCAAATGGGACGACAAGTGAAATTGATTTTATTATGTGTAACAAAAAATTCGTCATAGAAGACTGCAGTGTGCTAAACAAGTTCAACACAGGTAGTGACCATAGATTGGTGAGATGTAAGATGCACCTCAACACTAAACTTGAACGTGGCAAGCTCATAAGACAAACAAAATCTATTGACATAACCAACCTTAAAAAACACCATAATACCTTCAAGTTGGAACTGAAGAACAGGTTCTCTGCTTTAGAAGGCCTAACATCGGAAGAAGTGGACATCTCTGAAGTTAACAGAAAAGTAACCAAAGCTCTTATGGAAACAGCAACAAAATTAGCTGGGTCTAAGAACAAGTTGCATGTAAATAAATTATCAGGAAAAACGAAAATGTTGATGCAAAAAGAAGAGATGAGGACAACTAAAGAAGATGTGACTTCCAAAGTGGAATATATAGAGCTATGCAAGACAGTACGAAAAAGTATCACTGAAGACGTAAGAAAATTCAACTGTGAACTAGTGAGGAAAGCAATTGAAAACAACCAAAGCCTAAAGATAGCAAAGGGACATCTCAGTAAGGGAAGAAAACAGATTATGGCACTGAGAAAAGAAGATGGTTCTGTAACAAGAAATAGAGGCGAAATTTTGACAAGAGTGAAAGATTTCTACTCCAAATTATATGAAAGGGATGATACATGCACTCCAGACATCATGAAAGATACCAGTACCAGAGTTCCTCCAGTCCTTCCAGCAGAAGTTGCACATGCAATCAAGAACATGAAGCGGGAAAAGCTCCAGGAGAAGATGGAATTACTGTAGACATCATACAAGAAGCAAGTGGAGAAATCGAAACAGTACTCGCCCAAATTTTCACTCGATGCCTTAATGAAGGAAAGATTCCTGAGGATTGGAACACCGCTACAATGATCCTGCTACATAAGAAAGGTGACATTGAGGATCTCGGAAACTACAGACCTATCAGCCTCCTATCAGTAGTTTATAAAATCTTCACTAAAGTTCTTTCACACCGCTTTGAAGGTAACACTGGACATGGCTCAACCGAGAGAACAAGCTGGATTCAGGAGTGGCTACAGCACAATAGATCATATCCACGTACTGAGAGAACTAATTGAAAGAGCGAGGGAATATGAACTTCCATTGTGCATGGCTTTTATCGATTATGAAAAGGCCTTTGATTCGGTGAAACCATCAGCAGTTACAATGGCTCTGAAAACCTGCGGTATTGAAGATGCATACATTAATATTATTAATAACATCTATGAAAATGCAAGTGCAAAGATTAGGCTGTTTGAAAATACAACACACGTAAAAATTGGAAAGGGAGTGAGACAAGGTGACACCATATCTCCGAAGCTCTTTAATGCCACATTGGAGGGTGTTTTTCAGTCGCTGAGCTGGGAAAACAAGGGGATAAAGATTAATGGAGATTATCTAACCCACCTTCGTTTTGCTGATGACGTAGTCATTTTGCAACTACCCCATCAGAGCTGCAGAGTATGATCCAGGAACTTGCTGACACGAGTAAAGAAGTGGGATTAAAAATGAACTTTCAGAAGACAAAAGTGATGTTCAATGCTTTTACAAGAAATGAAGATTTATCGATTGATGGAGAAAAGCTGGAGATAACAGACACGTACGTTTATCTTGGACAGCAGATATCTAGTGAGGGTCACATTGATGAAGAAATTAATCGGCGTACAAAACTTGCCTGGAGAGCTTTTGGAAGAAACAGCATAATTTTCAAGAGCAATATGCCATTATGTCTTAAAAGAAAAGTGTTTGATCAATGCATCCTTCCAGTGCTTACGTATGGTGCAGAGGCAGTGGACCTTAACTAAAAGAGACATACAAAGGCTGCAGACAACTCAAAGCAGCATGGAGAGGTGCCATACTTGGTGTAACCAGGAGAGATAAGAAGAGGAACTCGTGGATCCGAAAAATGACAAGAGTGGAAGACATCATGATCAGAGTTAAATCCCTGAAATGGCAATGGGCTGGACATACTGCCAGAAGGACAGATCATCGATGGACAGCCGAAATTTTAGATTGGATTCCAAGGGACAGGAAAAGACCCAGAAGAAGACCACATGGGAGATGGGTGGATGAAATTCGAAAGTATGCAGGGGTGACATGGAGGAGACTGGCACAAGACAGACTGTTGTGGAGGAAACTTGGGAGACCTTCGTCCAGCAGTGGATTGATAATGGTTGACAATGATGATGATGATGATGATGATATCATGCTATACACATGCATGTTGTTGTTGTTTTTAGAAGAAATTTTCTTATGCCAAATGTCATCATATGAAAAACTTTCAGCATTATTATGGTAGATAACATTGTGAACTCTTGCAATTTTATTTTGTGAAAAATTGCATTTACTTTTAAAGCATGTCACAGAAGAATACAGCTTGCTTGCAAAGTACCCATCATTCAAAAAGTACTTGTACCCATGTGTAAACTGCCCACAGAAAGAGTTTCATCATAATTTTTGTAAATATTAGTAAGACATCAGTTCAATTTCTTTGTTTCTGTTTATGTATTTTTAATTTTAGAAAGTTTATATTAATTTGAAACTGTAAACCACTTTTTTTTTCTGTTAGAGTGCATCTGGACACAAAACCTTTAATTGTATCTGTTAAGGGTATTGAATACATGAATGATGATCCATCTGAAGTAGATGTTCTGTATGCAAAAGTCATGGATCATGATGGTGAAGCTAAGTAAGCTTTCAAAGTTCTTTGCATGTTATCCAGAATTCATTTAGAAGGATTTTATGTATATAAGAAAACCTAATCAGTATTAATTACAATGGAGTTCAATGGATTATATACAAACTAAAACAAAATCTATATTCCAAACAGATGAGCTAATGTGGTGATAAATACTCATTTTATGAAAATAATTCATTTTCATTTAGGAGCTCCTGTTGGTGGTATGGTACTCACACTGCCAACAGTTGCTTCCATATGAAAATCTATTTCCTTTCTTTTCCATATACTACATGGGATTTCCAAAAAGTAAGGTAATGCATTTTTGTTCTCCACAATGTTTAATTAGAGAAGTTGAAATTAGGCATCAATTACTTCTCCACATAATCATCAAATTTATCGATATTTGATAAGTTTATTAATTCAGCTACAGCAGAAGTCCATGCCCCAACCAATTAACAAACTGTGTACCTTCTGATGAACATTATCTGTCATGTGAAGTGCCTTCCTTAAATATTGTAGTCTGAAGGTACTAAGTCCCTGGCTGTAGGGTGTGTGTGTGTGTGTCCAATTTTCCAGTGATTATGATGCAACCAGTCATGTGAATTGCACACTGGGTCGAATGTTGGCTTTCAGTTTGTCCATTGTTGCTCAGTAACATTCTACAGTTATTGTTCCTCCTCCTGGCAAATATTCTATCAACAGAATGCCATAATTTTTTGAACACTGGAAACAGTTATGAATATTTTTGCACACAAGACATTGTGGATGCTTCCAAGCCATGGAGTCTCATTTGCTCTCAATGTTGTGATGTGACGAACACACATTTCATCACCAGTCACAGTCTGGCCAAGGAGGTCCTCATTGTCTTAATATAATGCACCAGGTCATCCAGACACACTCCCATGTATTTCACCTTGTGCTCCTCTGTCAATTGTCAGGGTGGTTCCAAATCCAAGGATGTTGTGGGCATTCATAAACTGCAGATTTCATAAGTTGACCTCTGGTTCAATTTCACAGAGCTTCACTTGTCTGTTTTTGAGAACAATGCCCTTAAGGGAGACCTCAACAGAAAATCTATCCTATACCTGCAATGTTAATTCATTCTATGCACATTTTCTCAAAGGCTATTGCGTTCTGGTCTTCAAAATTTTGAGCACAAATAAAGTCCTTTGCTAATTAATATATGCCCCAACTGTAATTTTGAAAAAAATTGTCAGAATTTTTTTCTTAAAATTTAGTTTTTTGTGATTGGGAAGTATTCCAGTTTGGCACTGATTGAGGTAAATTGGATTTAAAAAAAATCTGACAAATTTTTCAAAATCACAGTTGGAGCATATATGAGGGTTATACCGAAAGTAATGCAAAAGTGGGCATATCTTTTTTATTAATGACAGAGGTCGTTCAAATTGCACATGTTGGTAGAGTAACTCTTTCTCTATACAAAGGTAGTACTCAACATAATCTCCATTACAAGCGATGCATTTTCACCATTGTTGAACCCAACTCTTGAATCCTCTTTGAAAAAATTCAGGTGTGGTCTGTTGTACCCACTTCTTCACAGCCACTTTCACCTTGTCTGTGTCATCAAATCATTGACCCTGTAGACTGTCCTTCATTGGACCGAACAGGTGCAAGTCAGAGGGTGCCAGATCTGGGCTGTATAGCAGATGGGAGAACATCAACCAGCCTAATTTGCTGATGGCCTGATTTGTTGCCAAAGATGTGTGTGGTCTTGCATTGTCATGGTGAATGTGGATCCTTTTCAGATTCTTGTTTGGTATCTTCCTCCTTGTGGCTTCTCTAAGCTTTTTGAGTGTCTCAATGAACCATTTGCTGGTCATGATACAGTCACGTTCCAGAAAATTGGCCACGTTCCAGAAAATCAAGGAGAATGACATCCCTGTCATCCCCAAAAAATAGTCACCATGACTTTCTGTGCTGATCGCTGTCTCTTGTACAGTTCTTAGGCCTTGGTGAAGAGGTGTGACACCATTCCATGGATTGATTCTTCGTTTCTGGATCATAAAAATACACCCATGTTTCATCCCCTGTCACCAGATCGGAAAAAAACATGTCTATATTGGCTTCAAATGCTTCCACCAGACCAGAGCTGACTTCCATTCTTCTCTCCAAATCTACAATGAAGAAGAAGGGTTACTATAGAGGAAGAGTTACTCTACGAATATGTGCAATTTTAACGACCACTGTCAGTTAATAAAAAAGTTATGCCCACTTTTGCATTACTTTTGGTACATCCCTCGTATTAGCAAAGGACTTTATTTGTATGTGCTCAAAATTGTGAAAACCAGGACACTATGAATAGTCTGAGAAAATGTGTATAGGACAAACTAACACTGCAGGTATAGGTTAAATTTTCCTTTGAGCTTCCCCTTAATGAACGAAGTGTTGTTTTCTGTATTGCTCACTGATGGCTTTCCCACCTGATGTTCACCTTTGATCTCAGTAAGGCTAGTTTTAAATTCACTGCACCAAAAACACACCTGCTTCATTGATATTAATCCCCCCCCACACACACACACACACAAAATCTAGTTCATGGTGAATATCACTTAGTAAGGTCATGTTTGCTTGCAAAAATTGAATTACTTCATGTATACCTATTTTGTACCACACTATCACAATAGCCTCCATCTTGCAACTAGAATCAGTTGGAGAGCAACAGTAGCACCACCTAGCATGGGCCAATTTTTTGTACACTGTTAATGGATCTATCCATCTGTGATTTTTATTTTTCATTCGCCTTCCCTATTATTGAGAAAACAAATGTTATCTTATTTTTCAGAAACTTTACATACTTTTATCCATATTTTGTGTGTGGATGTTTAATGCTGTACATTATGTTATCCTGCTATATGTTGCTATTGCAGTATGAACACATTAACAAAGTGCCTCCTCTGAAATGATGTTTATCATGTACTACACTGTTTAAAATGATGTACTTTTAAGATATTTCTATTTTGTATTCATTTAATGATGTAGTGATCTTATGAAAATCTTACTGGAAATGATAGATATTACTATTTGTATGTTTCTTATTGGTATGTTATCGTTTCGAATAAGAAACTATTTGTATGTTTCTTATTTGAAATGAATAAAAAACATACAAAATAGTAATTGGTGGCCCCAGAATTCCTTCAATGCCTGGCATCCTGTAGAAAAAATAATTGAAGTTAGTAGTAATTTCCAGAAAGAAAAAGTACCAGTCTGTTTTTGTCTAAAATATCCTTTGCAAATCGCACATTCTTTCTTATAAACTTGAATCAGTCTTTTCCCACTGACTGTTAATTCTTTTAGACTTTCATTTTTCAAATTAACAATTTTATTAATCATATCAAAAATTCCTATTGTGTTCTGATTTCTCTCAGTACTTTTCCTTTATCATTTCATTAATTTTATAGATTTTGTGCTCTCTAATGATCTGTCATTCATTTAACACTCTCATCATTTTGTTTCTCATGTACATACCCAGAATTATTTTTTTTGGGGGGGGGGGGAGGGTTCAGGGTATTCAATTTGGATACAGTGCTATGTGTGAAACCTGAGTGCAATTATTAATTCATTGTTGTTGATAATGTTATTAATATTCTTATTACCAATTACAATAAATAATTTAAAAAATTTTCACTGACACCTATATGTGCTTTTAAAATACATAATGCATGTAAACTTACTTGTTTATTCATATATTTTTTTTCTACTTGATTTTTAATAATAAATAAATAATGGTAACATGAGAGTATCACTGTATCATAACCATTAGTCCATTACTGAGCATTTTACCTATTTTTTACATATTGGTTAACTAGTTATATGCAGCCATTTATCTATGCAGAAAACATGAATACTGTACACAAATACCGCATTACTTACTACTAAATATCAAAAAGATGTAAGTAGTTCTGGAACAAACTAAAAATTAACTTCTAGTGAAACATTATTTGTGTGACAGTGCTTTTTTTCATGAAGGCTAATTATTCCTGATGAATGACAAAAGTTGTTTCGCCATGCAGTTTGCCAGTCTGAGTTGAAACGTGTATTATCAGTGTCAAATATCATTAGTCTTGATATAAAAAAGCACCCTTATTCAAATAAAGAATACTGCATTGTAAGATTAATTTTTATTTTGTTTTTGAAATATTTGTATCTTTTCACCGTTTAATTTGAGGTTCTTTTAGCAGGCGTAGTTTTGATTCGAAACCATTCAGCATGATCACTAAATCTACATTCTTCCCTTTCCCTTGAAGCTCAAGGATGAACATGTTGTAATGGCCTGTGAGATCAGTTACAAAAGCTAAATTTTGTGGCCAAGTAGCATCTTGTTGCCAAGCATAATTTTCTTCCATTGCGTCTAGGAATTCGATTATTTCTGGCAAGAGATTAAAAAATCTTTCAAGAAACTTTCCTTTACTAAGCCACCTAGCATTCGTGAAAAACAGCAGGTTATCATATTCAGCTTCATTTTCTTCTAGTTGGCTTCGATTAAGCCTCCAACGTAAACTTCGTACCCCAATAGAATTACCGTAATTTTTGGGCTAAGAGCAGCGGCTCTTATGTTACTAAAAGTGAAATTTTTCGGGTGTGCAGCCCTAATGCCGAATTTGTTTTCGATAAGACTGTTTCTTCTTTCCCCCCCCTTTTTTCATGCAGATGCTTAGTAAATTTTTTCAAACTTCTTTTTTTCACAAACTTGACTGTGATCACCCCCCCCTTTCTACTCCTACGTTAGACACATCTATTTAAACGACAACTCCGCTGTCCTGATGTTGGTTTAAGAGGGAAAGTGGGGGGAGGAATGGGAAATGCTCACGTAGGTCTTAAGCTTAGGAGGTTTGTTTGTGAAAGGAATGCCTGACTCAAATGCCCTTTGCGTGGGGGATGGAATGGAGACATAAGCACACAGATGTCCGAGGCTTCTGTGGAGAGCGCGCCCAGGGTATCTCTTTCGTTGGCTGCAGCATACATCATGTAGAAAGGTGCGATGCAACCAAGGGAAGGAATGTTGAATTCTCTGGGGTGGGGAGACCGATTTACTTCCCTGGACAAAAGCTTAAGAACATGGACAATGCAAAAGCCTGCCCCAGGATGATTCCAATAGCAGTGACTTATTCCAAACAATACTGGTGGGACGGAAAGACAAATTCTGTTTACTCTTCTTAGTTAATCTGGCATGCGATACAGGTGTTTCTTGGCTCTGTGCTCCTGAGTTTTGCTTCGATTTTAATTTTTAAATTTTTTTTTATTGACTGACGATAGTGGAAGTTGAAGGCTTCAGCTGGAAATGCTTTCTCACTAATAATCGCTATAGCATTATCATCTGGATAATTAATTTAATACTTGGTTGAAGATAAAATCTTCACAAACACAAAAGAGAAAAAGAAGGGAGAGCTTTCCCATTCATATAAAAGTGGAGCTCAACGCAAAGGCTCAAAGCACAGTAAATGAAAGTAGGTCAAACCACTTGAAAGAAAAAAGCGAGAAAGCGGAAATACCGTTGTTTTGAAGTGTTGGCGGAGGGATTCGCGAACACGTGTGAGACAGCTGGTAAAAGGAAGCGTAAAGCAACTTCATTCTAACAAAAACATCTGTAGATGAGAAAAAAAAAGCATAACAAACATAGAAGAAACATATTATTAAAGAAAACATTAATCGAAAGCATTACAAGCAATAATTTATAAGTTAATTACTTCTAAGACGGATTCTATTACGGTGAACAGAGAACCATCCTGTAGCAGACATCCACATTGAATGGAATTTAGACAATTGTGCGGTTTTACGAGCAATGCGATATTCTAACGGGAGTCTTAAGATTAACTGTGATTTATATTGATTACATAAATGGTTTTGAGCATTAATAAAGGCAAACAAATAACATCATTAGCATGATTAATTAAAAATGTATAAATAAAAGCTTTTGCCAGTATGAAAAAATAAGTGCATAAAGCAGATCGACACTGAGTTGCAGAATTAGCCTTTGAAGTATACATATAATCATGTTGGATGTGAGTTAATTCATGAAAATAAGGAAGATAATTTAGTTTTCTGAGGAGCACCACAACTTCACAGGTGCGGCCCTTACTGCAACTTTTGCTTCCAAGTTCGCAAAATTTCTCACCTGCGGCCCTTACGCCGATGCTGCTCGTAGTCCAAAAATTACGGTAGCTATTTTGGCAGTTATGTCGATAATGTCTTTCACGTTTAAAACATTGATGCACAGTGCATTTTTGGGGGATAATGCAATGAAAAGAGGTAAAGTTTGGAAAATTGTCCTTTTTCCTACAAAGTGCAGTGAACCCATTTGGTTCGGCCTACCATCGGAGGTGCCTCGTCAGTAGCAAAGCAAACAAGCTTCCATAATGGCAGATTTAATTTTTGGGCGAATTCTGTAAATATATTAAAAATATCTTTAGCCCGAGTTAGTTAGGGTTGGGGAGGGGAGTCTGGCTGATTCTTTCTACCATCTGGTCTTGGGCAGTTCGTATGGAACAACATACACCAGCACGATAAAACAAACGATCTACCGTTTGGCCACCCCTGGTCTAGAAGCTAATTTGATGATATGATCTAACTAAAATCACACATGTGAATTTTATGAATGATGATAGAAATTCAAGTGTGGGGGGATTCACTTGTATATAAGATAAAGGACTACATAAAATGAGCTCATGCATGTATTTATATAATTGAAACTGCTCATGTTATAGATAGAGCAGTTTCAAATGTATAAATACATGCAAGGTAGAGTTTTCTTAATCGATAAAATTTTTCTGGGAGTTTGTTATGTGTTCCCTATGAATCATTGTCATATTTAAAAAAAATGTTTTCCACAAATTGAAATTTTTTAAACTGAAATATTTTCTCAGATTGTTCTGGTAATAATAATTTTAATTTAATGTGTTATTAATTTTAATTGAATAACATAAAAGGATTTTAATTTAATAATGCATTAGAAGCACATGTGCATAGTAACAAGTAATAAATATTGGATAGCCTTCTTATTGGCTGCCTCAATTTTTATCAGTCCAAGTATTTCATGCATTACATTTTGTATATAATGTATCATTTAAAATATATATTTGTATTTATGTTTGTTGGATTAATATTTAAAGCTTAATATTTTTTAAGGCTTCAGATACTGGCAGACAGTCTCCTGGCAAAATTTGAATCTACTGGTTTAGTAAAAAAACAGAATGAAAGAGTAAAACTGCATATAACCTTAATGAATACTATATTTCGCTGTGGAGAGGATTCGGAGAAGCGTGGGAGATTCAGTGCTCGGACAAGGGAAACATTTGATGCACGATTTCTGCTTGAGGTAATTTATATTCATTAAAAATAAATGTTTGAAATTCTTGCACAGTATGCGTATCTTAAAATGCTTCATATTTAATGGCGTGGACAACAGAATTTACTTCTGTATCAGGTTATGTGTTGATAATATCAAGCATTGCTGGTAGGCTTATGTGCATGCAGTATTGATTCCAGCACTTTATTGTTTGCTGGAAGTTAATTTAGTACCTGCCATTGACTTCTAAAGGATCCAGATGTGTTGATTTTAAATTGTAGTACTGCATGATCAGTAATTTTGTATGTAGAGTAAACATACATAATGTTGTAAAAAGTGCTTGAACATTAATGCTGACAAATGACAAAGTGTGCAACTTGAACCATTGGGTAACTATTGTGTGTCTATGTGTGTGTGGAACATATGCAAGGTTTATTGTACAAAACTGAAGTGTTCTGATGCATGCAAACATATCTTAAAAGGTGAATACATCCTGCTATGAAATTAGTCTTATACTATCATTAAACTGGGTGTGCACTAATTAAAAGAATGTTTTTGATACCATAATTTTTGTCAATTATATGAATTAACATATAATTTGCAGATCATGAAATTCACACAACATTTTTTTCCCTTCGTATAATGTGTAGACTGTGACACTCAGGAAAAAAATAAAAGTAAAATTGCCATATAATCCACACATCACAGATGTTGATCTGGAAGTGGAATTTCTTTCAGAGAAGTCAGCCACATAATGACCCAGGAGTCTGAAGAAGTAAGAAAAAAAAAACGATCTTATTAAATAAAGAAATTTATTTTTAAAGGTCATTTTTTTTATATTTTTATCTCCAAACAAATAAAGCTCAGTGGTGTGACATCCATAGAACACAATATTTAATCACACCAATGCAGCTCCAGAGTATTACCTTACACTTTGCGAATAATGGAACGCTGATACAGAACAAGTAGAAATACCATATGTACTCGCGTATAAGTCGAACGTTTATGGAAAGAATCCTGCTTTCAAAGTTGGGGGATCGGCTAATACATGGGTCAGTAAAAAATAGCCCTGGACTTCTGTGAATTCTCCCGTGGAATTTACTGACAGATTTGTTTACGTTTTAGGCTGTGGCATAGTGGCTTTCTGCGTAATTGTTTTCTAACCTGAAAATTATCACACAGTGACACAAACATATCTTCAGCTGTGCCCCCCACTTTAAGTTTAAATTCAACAGTGTAACTGAAACGTTCCCTTTTTGAAATTATCAGAAATAGCAGTGAAGGAAAATAGCAGCAGCAAAGACGTTGGCCAAAATGGCGAAGGATGAACCAAACACTCAAGGCACAGTGCACAAGAGATCCAAAACAAGGAACTTTGAAAGAAGGCATGCATCACAGAGTATAAGCATTGTGCATATGTTTTCATTGGATGGTTGACAAAAACAGAGATGGCATGACAGTCAGAGTTGTCCTTCTCAGTAATACAAAATGTCACTCCCCAATCTTTCATTATGAAACCCCTCCTCTCTGCTCTGTACAAACTCTTGAACTGAGAACATTTTTTCCAAGGGAGTTCCTTTTCCAATTATACCCCCTCTCCTGCACAGTTACCCTGCGGATTTTTTTTTTAAATCAAAGGGCTGCAAAAACTTTTTTTTTAATTGGGGTATTATCCACATTGGCGTATAATCCACAGAACCTACATTTAAAACTTTTTTAGCAGATAATCCATGGATTACGTGATGAAAATTACGATAATTATATTCTTCATTCCAAATGTTTAACAATAAAGAATAAACAGCTATGTTTTGTTTCAGTTCCACCAATCAAGCTTACCTTTCAGACTATTACAATTGGCATTTAAGTTTTGATACACAGTTTGACAAATGTGCAGACACCTTGTGGAGTCTTTACCGCTATTTTCTTTCTAAAAAGCTTGGCTGAGATAATATCTGTATTCTGGAGAATGATATGATATACACTGAAGTGCCAGAAAAACTGGTACACCAGTCTAATACTTGGTAGGTCCCCCACGGGAGTGCAGGACTGCAGAAATACGACAGGGCATGGACTCCACTAGCTTCTGGAAATATGCTGTAGGCAATGCACACCATACTTCCTGCAGAGCGTTCTACAATTCATGTGTATTCCGAGGTCTCGGATTCCTGTGTTCGATAGCGTATTGCATGGCATCACAGATGTGTTCTATCACGTTCAGATCTGGGGACTTGGGTGGGAATGGCAACACCCCAAATTCAGATGAATGCTCCTCTAACCATAATGTGGTGTCCCAACACTTGTGTGGAGGTGCATTGTTCTGTTGGAACAGGCCCAACCCATCAGCATGAATGCAGGACATGAACGGGTGTACCTCATCAGAAAGGATGCGCACATAGCGTTGGCTGGTCACAGACGTTTGTAGATGTACCAGGGGTTCCAGTGAAGTCCAGCTGAACACATCCCACACCATTACAGACTTCCCCCCCCCCAGCCTGTACAGTTCCCTGCTGACAGGTGGGATCCATGGCTTCATGAGGTGTGCGCCATACATGAATCCTTCCATCTGCCCAATACAGTTGGAAACGTGACTCGTCAGACCAGGCTACTTGTTTCCAGTCATCAAGTGTCCAGTGGCGGTGTTGCCGTGCCCAAGCAAGGTGCATAGCTCTGTGTCATGCACCCACCAAGGGGACTCGAGTTGGGCGTCGGCTCCCAAATCCTATATCAGCAGGGTACATTGCATAGTCCGGACGCTGATGCTTATTGAGGCTCCAGCATTGAATTTCGATTATACCTGCGAGAGTGTTGCACGCCTATCGCGCGTGAAACGATTCTTGATAGCCGGCGATGGTCACATTCACCCAATGTCTTTTTACGGCCACATTGGTATTGGAGGTTTTGCCGGAATTCTTGTAGTCACGGTACACCCTTGCAATGGTCGTCCGTGAAAATCCGAACTTCGTTTCTACCTCCGAAATACTATAGCCCATCTCACGAGCGCCAACTATGACACTGCGTTGAAAATCGCTTAAATCGTTATTGCTTGTCATTCTCATGCCGAAAACTGCTCTGACAGCTGGCAAAGATGTCTATCGCTTTATATACGCACTGGCGGACGCAACTGAGTATGCGCATAGGTGACGTTGCTATGTATTTTGCATAAACTTGTCTGTACCAGTTTTTCTGGCCCTTCAGTGTATAAACATCTGGAATGCAAATTTCAGTTTTAAAGAAATAATGTCAGTTGAGTGCAAAATGGTGAGAACAGTGATTAAAACCAAGGATTTCTTGGAGTTTACAAATTGGTGGCACTCATGGATTGTTCAAGGGCCTCCATGGTTAAAGTGTACTGGGAGTGGTGCTAAAATGGTGAAACCACCAAGTGGCATCATGGCTGTAAAGGGCAGCGAAAGGTGGATTTCAGGGGTGAACAATAGGTGTACTGCTTTCTGCAGGGGAATTGGTGCAGTATAGTTTTGCAGTTGATGGCTCAGTACAGTATGGGCCAACCAGAAACAATATCTTATGTGATGCATAGTTGCACACTGTCATGGATGGGCTACGAGAACAGATGCTCTATATGCCAACCTCTCTTAACAACAGTTCATCGTGGTAAATGTGTCCTGGTACCAACAGCATATGGATTGAATGATAGAAGATTAGAAGCAGGTGTGTTAGTCCAGTGAATCACAATATGCACTCTACTCTGCTGATGGTTGAGACCATATTTGGCATCAGCAAGCATGAGACTATGGATTCATCGTGTATGTCACTGATTATCCAGGCCAGGTGTATGTTATGGTGCATGATTAGCTGGCATGAAGTGGGACTCTTGGAGCTTATGGATATCGGCTACTACCAGGGACTTCTTCTGGACTATATGCATCCCACAGTGTTGTACCTCTATCTAGAGAGGCATGAGTTCATCCAGGATGATAATGCACTATGTCACTGAGTCTGCCTCTTGCAGGAATGGTTTGACAAAAGTGTTAATATGAGGCATCTCAAATAGCCTCTATACTCACCCCAGTTGAACATCTACGGGATGTTGTGGAATGCCAGGTGAGGCAGTGTGATACACCATCCTATTCTGTATCAGAATTGTAGACCGTAATACAAACATCTTGATTGCAGATCCCCACACAAATGCACAGATACCTTGTGGAGTCGATGCTACGCCATGTAGTAGCTATCCTGTGAGCAAGAGAATTGGGCCCCACCAAGTATTAGGTAGGCAGTCATAATTCAGTGAGCATGCAGAGTAGACTAATAAAAGAATTCCAGACAACAGATTTAAAATATTTTGGGCAACTAAATAAATGTTTGCTTTTAGAATGATTCATGTTGCATATAAAGTTAGATACTGTACTATCTTAACTTGAACTGCATATAATGAAGTTTTCACTAATTTCATATTATGTGGAATATACCATTGCCATCTACTTTTCCAGTGTATTTTTTTTCTCATCTTAGACTTTGGAGGCTACTTTTATCATTATGAAATTAATCCACTAGAAAGCAGTGAAATTTCCAAAGTCACAGTTTCAGACCTTGAGTTTCAAGCTACCGTACCTGCATTATTTTTTTCAAGCAGTAACAGTGAACTCATGGTAGTAGTTGACAACAAAAATTGGCTCTGCATGCAGGTCGTATCTTCTGATTCCTTTTGTACTGCAATCTGA
Organism: Macrothele yani; assembly: GCA_039090855.1. Classification (NCBI taxonomy): domain Eukaryota; kingdom Metazoa; phylum Arthropoda; class Arachnida; order Araneae; family Macrothelidae; genus Macrothele; species Macrothele yani. The sequence continues at coordinate 152,268,934 of CM077027.1, read as the reverse complement.
ACTGTCACCCAAATAGGTTCATCGATTGTCAGGTGGCAAAACTCAGAACTCAATCTTACATCATTGTCCAACTATAAATAAAAAATATGCTGGTGATGTATTGCATGATCTGACCATAATTTTGGCTTAGAAGTTTGAAATGTATACTTTAATTTTTTTTTTTTTTAGGAGTTCAATAGAATAATGAAACCATAATGAAGTGTTTAAGACAAGTAATAATATTTGCAAGGTAGTCTTAAAGTATTACAAGATCAAAACCTTCTGTTGTTGTCACTGTTTATTTTGGTATCCTCACTAACTTTTCGTTTTCATCTAATTTTAAACCATTGGATTATTCTGAATTGGACAACAAATAGTTTGCTGTGCTAGATGTTCTGTTAGTCTAAGTACTCACAGCATGTTTTTGTGCTTTTTTCCATCACATGCTGGCATTTCCTAGTTCTTGATGACTCACTGGAATAGTTGTGAGATCTGTGTCTCTTTAGGGGAACTACCAGCATTTACTCCAGTGAGAATGGAAAATTACTTTGAACAAATGCAACATAGAATCAGTTGTTTAATAAGCTTCAGAAATCTGTGAAGTTACCATTTTTATAATTGCTCATCTTATTGCATATAAAGTTGCAGTTACTTTGTATTGGTTGCTTGTTTTACTTTATTTGTAACTTTTTTTCTGGTGGAAGTTTGTGACCATTTATGTCAATCTTGCTGTTCTTCTAACCTTCCATTTATAACTCATTGGCAGATTTCTTCCTCTATATCTGCAAATCTTGTCTTGCTACTTCTTTCATTAAATGTTTTCTTAGCCTCCTTTAAAAAAAGAATATATATATTGTAATGATGTTAAAAAATGTTGATGTGGCGATAAAAAAGAGTTTATAAATCTCTTAGTTACCTGCAAATCTATGATAGTTTTAGTGATATTATGTAACATTGCCTATTTTTGTTTGTTTGAGTGCTAAATGACCCCTATAAGCTCTATAAGGAGTTGCATATCCCTGGTTTAGAGGTACTGGGAGGGAAGGGAAAAAATCAGCATTAGAAGGATACATACAACATCTATGTCCTGCCGTGGGATTTGAACCCAAAACCAGTAGCCAAGAAGTTAGAAGCCTACACTGTATACTGGACTACTAGGTAACACATATTTTGGAAAAATGCAGCTGTTCAAATAAGTTCAACACTGATTATATCTGTGCTGCCTTTTGATAAAGTTTTAACTAGAGATTACACAGTCATATCAGGATAATATGACCATCCCTGAAACCACAGTGTACCCACCCAGGCACGTCACAGAATGCATGTGACAAGGTTGACCACACAGAGATATGAGTGGCTAGCCAGGACAGATGAGCCATAGTGTGTTACATGAGCACAATATGCAGAGGTACAGTGATTTGACAGACTTTCAAAAAGAAATGATCATTGGCTACTGCACCAAGGGTGGAAGCATCTCGGAAACAGACGACAACCTGTGGGAGTGGCCTTTCTAGTACCAACAAAACGACAAGGCAAGCCAAAATTGTCGTTTGGTCATGCTCCCTAGGCCACAAAACCAAATTCAAATAAGCACAAAAATCAAATTTATAAAACTAAAAATAGAAGAATTAAAAACTTACTGGCAGAACAAAAACCGCCATGACAAATAATCAAACAAGACTGAACAGAGCACCCACAAGAACCCAAATACACTGACAGAAAAAAAAACCCCAACACCACGAAAAAATAGTTGTAGAGGAATGAAGTGGCGGCAATACATTTGTATAGGTAACATATTTAATCGATTAAGGTTTCAAGATCACAGCTTATTGTAAGCGTGAGAAGAGCCATTTTAAATGTGAAATGCTGGTACATTAATAACCGGTGTAACAGCCAGAATGTTGAATGCAAGCACGCAAACGTTCATGCATTGTGTCGTACAAGTGCTGGATGTCAGTTTGTGGGATGGAGTTCCATGCCTGTTGCACTTGGTCGGTCAATACAGGGACGGTTAATGCTGGTTGGGGGTGACGCTGGAGTTGTTGTCCAATGATGTCCCATACGTGCTCGATTGGTGAAAGATCTGGTGATCTAGCAGGCCACGGCAACATGTCGACACTCTGTAGAGCATGTTGGGTTACAACAGCGGTATGCGGGTGAGCGTTATCCTGTTGGAAAACACCCCCTGGAATGCTGTTCATGGATGGCAGCACAACAGGTTGAATCACCAGACCGACGTACAACTGTGCCTTCAGGGTAACCACGCACCCTGACGGCACAGTTGTACACAGTTGACCTTATCTTGAAATTTTTGTGAGATCCACAAAAATTTCAAGATAAGGTCGAAAGCTTCCAACTTACGAACTTTTTGTAAAAGTTTTCAGTTAACGTAACTAGCATGATCAAGTTACCTTTATTTGTTCAAATAGTGCAAAAGATGCATGTAAATGATCACACTCTGCGATATGATTTCGCTGTGGATATGTTGAATCAAGTGGAAAACGAAAACTTTCTCAGTACTGTAATTTTTAGTGATGAATCCACATTTCATGTGTCAGGTATTGTGAATCATCAAAACTGTAGGATATGGGGCAGTGAACCGCCTCATGCTGCTATTGAACTGGAACGTGATTCTGCAAAAGGTAATGTGTGGTGTGCCCTATTAAAAGGAGAAGTGATTGGCCCTTTCTTCTTCTGAGAAAAAAACATAAATAGTGACATTTACTTGGATATGCTAGTAAATTTCACTATACCCCAGATTAAAAAGAAATGACGTCGTTTTCCAACAAGACGGCACGCCTCCGCATTGGGCAACGTGTGTACATAAGTGCCTAAATGAGCATTGCCCCAACAGATGGATTGAGCGTGGTAGTCCCATTCCGTGGCCTCCTTGCTGTCCAGATCTAACTCCATTGGATTATTTCATGTGGGGTTATGTGAAGGATCGTGTCTATCAGACGCCTTGTACTGATTTGTAGGAACTGAAGCAGCGTATCACAGCTGCTATTAATTCCATAACTCCCGAGATGCTTGCCAATACATGGCATGAAATTGAGTATCGCTTGGACGTACTACGAGCAACCAAGGGATCTCACATCGAAATTTATTAACTTGTGTAGTTACATTGCAAGTTAGTACAGTCAGTTTCTTTCTATCTGTTTAATGTTTTGTTTTATATAATTTTGTAATGTGTCCAATAATTCTGAGACACCCTGTATATTAGAGATATGTGAAGCTTATGTTTTAAAGTAATCATATAGTTGCAGTTTTATTTTATTGTTTGTATTTCATATTGTTATTGATTTTTGTTTTGTTTTGTGATGTATTGCATTGCCATTTTAGCCTTTTCTAATGCAAAAATGTTATTTTTCTTTTCCCACTTCCAAAAAGAACTATGGAGACTATGACTTTGGGATTGTGACTCTTAGTGAAATCCATATATCTGTACGTTACTCCAGTGGAAGAGATGAATACTATTCTTCAACATCCATTCTGAAGTTACCTACAAAATGAATTTTGCAACACCTAAAATTTTGTGTGTGTGTGTATATATATATATATTAAAATTTTTAAATAATTATTAGCATTACTTTGTTTTTTCATTTTAAATTACCGTAATTTTTGGGCTAAGAGCCGCGACTCTTACGTTACTAAAAGTGAAATTTTTCTGGTGTGCAGCCCTTATGCCGACTTTGTTTTCGATAAGACTGTTTCTTACCACGTCTTTTTTTTTTCACAAACTAGACTGTGATCATGTCCCCCCACCCTTTCTACTCATACGTTAGACACGTCTATTTGAACGATAACTCCGCTGTCCTGATGTTGGTTTAGGAGGGAAAGTGGGGGAGGTTAAGAATGCCTGACTCAAATGCCCTTTGCGTGGGGGATAGAATGGGGACATAAGCACACAGACGAGTAGCGTGACGTCCGAGGCTTATGTGGATAACGCAACCAGCGTATCTCTTTCGTTGGCTGCAGCATACATCATACAGGAAGGTGTAATGCAACCAAGGGAAGGAACGTTGATTTTCACTGGAGTGGGGAGACCGGTTTGATGGGCACTTCCCTGAACAAAAGCTTAAGAACATGAATAAAAGCCTGCCCCAGGATGATTCCATTAGCAGAGACCTATTCCAAACAATACTGGCAGGACGGAAAGACAAATTCTGTTCACTCTTCTTGGTTAATCTGGCATGCGATACAGGTATTTCTTGACTCTGTGCTCCTGAGTTTTGCTTCGATTTTAATTTTTTTTTTTTTGACTGATGATAGTGGAAGTTAAAGGCTTCGGCTGGAAAAGAAAAAAAGAAGGGAGAGCTTTCCCATTCATATAAAAGCGGAGCTCAACGCGAAGGCTCAGTGCGCAGTAAATGAAAGTAGGTCAGACCACTTGAAAGAGAGAAAGCAGCACCGCTGTTTCGAAGTGTTGGCGGCCAGATCCACGAACACGTGCAAGGCAGCTGGTAAAAGGAAGTGCAACTTCATTCAAACAAAAACATCTGTAGATGAGAAAAGAAGCATAACATAGAAGGAACATATTATTAAAGAAAACATTAATCGAAAGCATTACAAACAATAATTTATAAGTTAATTACTTCTAAGACGGATTCTATTACGGTGAACACAGAACTATCCTGTAAAAGACATCCACATTGAATGGAATTTAGACAATTGTGCGGTTTTACGAGCAATGCGATATTCTAACGAGAATCTTAAGATTAACTGTGATTTATATTGATTACATAAATGGTTTTGAGCATTAATAAAAGGCAAACAAATAACATCATTAGCATGATTAATAAAAAATGTATAAATAAAAGCTTTTGCCAGTATGAAAAAATAAGTGCATAAAGCAGATCGACGCTGAGTTGCAGAATTAGCCTTTGAAGTATACATATAATCATGTTGGGTGTGAGTTAATTCATGAAAATAAGGAAGATAATTTAGTTTTCTGAGCAGCACCACGACTTCACAGGTGTGGCCCTTACAGCAACTTTTGCTTCCAAGATTGCAAAATTTCTCACCTGCGGCTCTTAGTCTGAAAATTACGGTACTTTTGATTTCAGCATAATCTCGAATCCATATGCTTTTGTTTTGAATTTTTACGAGCATGCCATTTAATTATTGTGAAACTAACAATTGCTTCACATTACACATCTAAAATGCTGCAGCATTGCAGATTATGCACTGGATCAGAAATCTTTCCACAATTCTCCTTGAGTAATGCATCTCCTGTGCACAAAAACTATTACTATGTCACTTCTGCAATACATAATTGTAGGTATAGGGCTATAGAAGTGAAAGGCTGGTCGTTGGAGCAGAAGCAGAGAATGAAATAGTCATGTTGCAGCAGTGGGTTTAGAAGGCACTGCTCCATGTGAAATCCAAACAAACAAATCAGTGGGAAAGGCAAGGAAATGGTGAAAATCTTCCAAATACATGGAGACAATGTAAATAGACAAAGTCATCACTCTATTACATTGTCTCATATATCATTGTTGGCACCATAGCGTAAGGCGAACGCACTTGACTAGCTATCGAGAAATCTGGGGTTCGATCCCAGCGGTGTCAAATTACAATTCTTCGGTTGCTGTGTGTTAATTAAAGAAAAATGTGGAAAGAGCTATGACTTTGACTGTTTACATTATCTCCACGTATTTGGAATATTTTCACCATTTATCTCACCCTTTGGATTTATTAGCTATAATTAAATAGTTTGTGCTGTTACGCCCCACCAAATGGAGACGTCTCAGTTGCTGAGCCCATCCCTATGGATTTCTGAAGTCAGATACTGACAGATAAGCACACATAGCGCCGTAGATTGTTGGACCGTAGCGTAAGGCGAACACACTCGGCTAGTTATCGAGAGGTCCGGGATTCGATCCCAGCGGTATTGAAATACAATTTTTCAGTTGCTGTGAGTTAAACAATTAAAGAAAAACGTGGAAAGAGCGATGCCTTTTTTTATTTAAGGCAAAGAAAACTACATGAATCTAAAGCCTTGGAGTAAAGGGAACGAGAATGAGCCAAATTTTCTGTCATCACTGTAATTTAAAAGGAACAAAATATACTTTACGTGGAAAGAGTGATGACTTTTTTTATTTAAGGCAAAAAAAACTACATAAATCTAAAGCCTTGGAGTAAAAGGAACAAGAATGAGCTAAATTCTCTGTCATCACTGTAATTTAAAAGGAACAAAATATACTTTAAACACATGTTTCTAAAATTACAGTATTGGGCATATGAACACATTGTTTATTATGCTAAGGGCACAGTGACTAATAAAAATTTTATTTTTTAGTAAAATACAGCATTGGAAAATCCTCCTAATGCTGTATTTTGCCATTTTTGGTTTGTGCGTATATTCGAACATGTTGCAACAACACATGAAGACATTCGAAACAAGAAAATGGCTCACCAATTTATGCAGCTAAATTATTCATATCATCATCATCAACCATTATCAATCCACTGCTGGATGAAGGTCTCCCCAAGTTTCTTCCACAACGGTCTGTCTTGTGCCAGTCTCCTCCATGTTACTCCCGCATACTTTCGAATTTCATCCACCCATCTCCCATGTGGTCTTCTTCTGGGTCTTTTCCTCTCCCTTGGAATCCAATCTAAAATTTCAGCTGTCCATCAATGGTCTGTCCTTCTGGCAGTATGTCCAGCCCATTGCCATTTCAAGGATTTAACTCGGATCATGATGTCTTCCACTCTTGTCATTTTTCGGATCCACGAGTTTCTCTTCTTATCTCTCCTGGTTACACCAAGCATGCACCTCTCCATGCTACTTTGAGTTGTCAGCAGCCTTTGTATGTCTCTTTTAGTTAAGGTCCACGTCTCTGCACCATACGTAAGCACTGGAAGGATGCATTGATCAAACACTTTTTTTTTTAAGACATAATGGCATATTGCTCTTGAAAATTATGCTGTTTCTTCCAAAAGCTCTCCAGGCAAATTTTGTACGCCGATTAATTTCTTCATCAATGTGACCCTCACTTGATATCTGCTGTCCAAGGTAAACATACATATCTGTTATCTCCAGCTTTTCTCCATCAACCGATAAATCTTCATTTCTTGTAAAATCATTGAACATCACTTTTGTCTTCTGAAAGTTCATTTTTAATCCCACTTCTTTGCTCTTGTCAGCAAGTTCCTGGATCATACTCTGCAGCTCTGATGGGGTAGTTGCAAAAATGACCACGTCATCAGCAAAACGAAGGTGATTTAGATAATCTCCATTAATCTTTATCCCTTTGTTTTCCCAGTTCAGTGATTGAAAGACATTTTCCAATGTAGCATTAAAGAGTTTTGGAGATATGGTGTCACCTTGTCTCACTCCCTTTCCACTTTTTATGTGTGTTGTATTTTCAAACAGCCGAATCTTTGCACTTGCATTTTCATAGATGTTATTAATAATATTAATGTATGAATCTTCAATACCGCAGAATTTCAAAGCCATTGTAACTGCTGATGGTTTCACCGAATCAAAGGCTTTTTCATTATCGATAAAAGCCATGCACAATGGAAGTTCATATTCCCTCGCTCTTTCAATTAGTTCTCTCAGTACGTGGATATGATCTATTGTGCTGTAGCCACTCCTGAATCCAGCTTGTTCTGTCGGTTGAGCCATGTCCAGTGTTACCTTCAACCGGCGTGAAAGAACTTTAGTGAAGATTTTATAAACCACTGATATGAGGCTGATAGGTCTGTAGTTTCCTGAGATCCTCAATGTCACCTTTCTTATGTAGCAGGATCATTGTAGCACTGTTCCAATCCTCAGGAATCTTCCCTTTATTAAGGCATCGAGTGAAAATTTGGCCGAGTACTGTTTCAATTTCTCCACTTGCTTCTTGTATGATGTCTACAGTAATTCCATATTCTCCTGGTGCTTTTCCCCGCTTCATGTTCTTGATTGCATGTGCAACTTCTGCTGGGAGGACTGGAAGAACTCTGGTACTGGTACCTTTCATGATGTCTGGAGTACATATATCATCCCTTTCATATAATTTGGAGTAGAAATCTTTCACTCTTGTCAAAATTTCACCTCTATTTCTTGTTACAGAACCATCTTCTTTTCTTAGTGCCATAATCTGTTTTCCTCCCTTACTGAGATGTCCCTTTGCTATCTTTAGGCTTTGGTTGTTTTCAATTGCTTTCCTCACTAGTTCACAGTTGAATTTCCTTACGTCTTCAGTGATACTTTTTCATACCTTCTTGCATAGCTCTATATATTCCACTTTGGAAGTCACATCTTCTTTAGTTGTCCTCATCTGTCTTCTTTTTTGCATCAACATTTTGGTTTTTCCTGATAATTTGTTCACATGCAACTTGTTCTTAGACCCAGCTAATTTTGTTGCTGTTTCCACAAGAGCTTTGGTTATTTTTCTGTTAACTTCAGAAATATCCACTTCTTCCGATGTTAGGCCTTCTAAAGCAGAGAATCTGTTCTTCAGTTCCAACTTATAGGTATTATGGTGTTTTTTAAGGTTGGTTATGTCAATATATTTTGTTTGTCTTATGAGCTTGCCACATTCCAGTTTAGTATTGAGGTGCATCTTACATCTCACCAATCTATGGTCACTACCTGTGTTGAACTTGTTTAGCACACTGCAGTCTTCAATGATGAATTTTTTGTTACACATAATAAAATCAATTTCACTTGTCGTCCGATTTAGATGTCTCCATGTCCATTTCCTGTGTGGCTTTTTCTTGAAGAAGGAATTCAAGATGAAAAACCCTACTGCATCTGCAAACTCAACGAGAGTATTTCCACGCTGGTTTCTGTTGCAGTGACCGAATTTACGTACTGAAGTTTCATTCTGTTGCCGTTGCCCTATTTTTGCATTGAAATCTCCCGTAATTATCTTCAAGTGCTGCTTACCTTTATTATTTAGATGACGAATTTCCTCATAAAATTCTTCAATTTCTTCTTCAGGATGACTTGTGGTGGGTGCATAAGTTTGAATAATCTGAGCCTGGTATCTTCTCGAGAGTTGGATAACGAGTCGTGCAGCTCTGTCAGAAGAACTATCAACTTCTACAACTTTATCCTTCAGTTTCTTGTTTATTATAAATCCAACATCACTAGTTCTGCCAGTATCTGTCCCACGATAGTAGAAGAGATGACCACTTTTCAGTTCAATGAGATCTTCTCCTTTTCTCCTTACCTCACTTAGCCCGACGATGCCCTACTTGATCCTTTGTAGTTCCTCTTCCAATTCAAGAAGCCTTGAATCAGAAGATAGGGAGCGTCCATTATATGTAGCCAATGTCAGCATCAGACGGCGGCCTAGTCCGGTCCTCCTGTGATTCTTAGCACCCTGTGCCTTCATGTCGCACTGGCAGCTGCCTTGGCCAGGTACATTCCAGTTGCCGGAGACTGAGAGCCAAGATTTAAGTTGTGAAGTCATTTTGGAGGGGTTTGGCCATAACTCACCATGCTGGCGAAGCGGGTTGGTGAGTGTGGCATAGCATTTCATCTAATCCCGATGGTATTGTTATACCGCTATTGGCGGTCGTCAGAGCCCCTTTAGTGGGAACAGGATGCACCACGAGAAGGTGGGGTTGACATTTGTCAAGGAGAGGCTGTGATGTTGTGCATCACCTGACCTTAATTATTCATATATATACTATTAAATATTTGCACTGTTAACATATATGTGTATGTACACTGATAAATACATCACAAACGATAGCATAATCTAGTTTGGTGAAACAAAGCACAGGTTAGAAACTCTGCAATGACAGCCCAGCAGCACGGTTAGGTTCCAACTGCTCCCCCAACCTCTTCCATGAGGATTGCGTTGGGATTCTGCTTCGTAAAGCGATGTACTAGCCCTTCTCTCACCATGCATCAAAGTAAGAACACTTTCATACACAGTGCATTCAGTACTTTTCTTTAATACCCGCTGCTCCTGTAAAATCCTCTTAAAGCAGCTATAACTTTCAATGCTAAATTCACTCACTATTTATTTCATTAATTTGTTTTCTCTGTCAGCTATGATTTCTTATTATGCAAACTCATTCACGTGGTCTAATTCTACTCTTTTAGAGTGGCTCTAGCAATCAGTACTAATAATTCGTCATGTGAAAACCATGAATTTGGTTTTCCTTTGTTTTACTCATTTGAATTCCATGCATACTTCTTTCATTCTGGACAATACATAATGATACTCTTCAATATACAACCTACATGAATCTATAAACATATTGAACAGCCATGAAGACATTACACAATCTTGTGTTTCTTGCACTAATGCAATGCTAACTTGGTGAAACACCATTTTTACACACACATGCTTTATTCACTAGAACACCATGTTTACTTTGTGATAAGCCTTTTCCAGATACACCCAAAACTCTCTGAACAACACAAAAATACTTTTAAATCAACATTATTGTTGTTGTTGTTACATTCCATCGAGTCGTGCTTGATTTTTGGTGAATGCATGAACAAAAGCTTGCCATCTAGATCTGTTCACAGCTAGATCTCACAACTCTTCTATGGTCATTCTAAGACAAACATCTTTGATCTGATCCAACCATCTCGTTCTCTGTCTTTCCCTTCTTCTGTTTTGTCCAACCTTGCAAAGCATGATCATTTTTTCAAACCCGTTATTGTCACATATCACATGTTCAAAATATGCGAGTTCAATCAACATACTGCATGTAAGATAAGGCAAAATAAACTTGCCCTGAAAAATTTGATGTTTTAAACTGTAACAATGCCATTTCATTATTTAATTATCAGAAGAAAAAAATCGACAGCTACAGTGAGATTCACAAAAATTTCATTTTTCTGCTGAAAACAAATAGCAAAACTGTCAACTTCCAAGAATTGAAATCTGTAAAAAAAAAAAAAAAAAACTCAGTGAGCATTTAATCAATATGTTCAACTCCCTCTTGTATCAAACATACTGATAAAATGTTTTGAGCATATCGAACAAAAGCTGATTTATTATGCAAATGGTTGGGTATTTTAATCAATTTCATATACTATAAGTGAGATATTTGGCACTACTTCATGCTTAAAGCGATTAAAATGCAACTGATACATAACCATCTCATTAGGGTACATATACAGATAAAAATTTCATTTGTAACCGTGAAAATCTCCAGTCCTAATCCTACAGCCTTTCCTGCTAGGCTTCAAGTAGAGAAGGTTAGGGATGTACAAATTAGTGAAATTGTGATAGAGTATGAATAACTATACTACTGTATGAAATTTCAACCAATTATCAAGCTTGCAACAAGAACCCATACATCACAATTAACAAAATATGGGCCACCCCGGTGATACAGTGGTCTAAGCGATGGCTTCTGACCATTCGTCCGAGATGAATCCGGGTTCAAATCCTGGTGAGGCATGGATGCTGTGTTGGTCTTACGGCACTGGCTCTTTTCCTTCCCTGGAACCAGTGGACCTAAATTAAGAGATGGGCGACTGCTTATAGCCCACTCAGTTGCTCACTGTGGTTGTTAAACCTCCAATCGAAAAAGAAAAATCGAAAATATGGGATAATTTTCTCACATTGTTTTGACAAAATATTAACGACCAATTAGTCTTCCGAAAATTCAACAGATTCCAGCCGGTAGATGGTGGCACATGACCACAACCCTGTAATAAGAGATTCAAAAGCTGGTCAAGAACGGAACAACGTACACGATTTGATGGCTAACAAGAGCCGTAGTAGCTGAAACCATGGTCCCATTATACAGTACACTCATGGACAATGAAATTTGCACACCAAGAAGGAAGCATCGGATTGAACTGAAATTTTATGGACGTATTAATACAGATGAATGATACACATGATGGCAAAAACAAAGCTGCAGGACAATTGCAAAGGGATCTGTGGCACGCAGTCTGGTCATCTTCAGTAGTGCGCTGCACTGTTTCGTTCGGCGATACATGCTGCAATATGGTCTGGTAGGCGAACAGACGCCTGATGTCCTGCAGCAGACTGGTCCACACGCGTTGGACGGTGTGCTCCAAATCCTAGATAGTGTGGCAGCTGGTGTTTCAACTGGGTGTGCTTGATAGAGTTCATGTCCAGGGAGCAGGCAGGCCATGGAAATGTCTGGACATGATGTAGGCAGTCCTGGGCGACCCGAGCTGTGTGTGGGCGGGCATTATCCTGCTGGTATAGCGCACCTGGAATCCTGGCCAGGAATGGGAGCACATGGGTCCACAGGATCTCATCCACATACCGCTGGCCTGTCAATGATCCACGTACCACTACTAGAGCTGATTGGCTATCGTAGGTAATGTCTCCCTAGACCGTAATGCCTGCAGTGGTTGAGGTGTGGCACTTGATAGCAAGGTTGGGATTGTGACATTGACCCGGGGTCCTCCACATTTGGACATGATGATCATCTGTCCCCAAAATGAAGCGGCACTTATTGCTAAACACCACATGCCGCTCTGGCTTGGCACCACTGCAAACGGATCTGGCTACGTTCCAGTGTTAATGGCAGCATACGTAACAGGTGCTGGGATCACAGATTTTGTTCGAGGCATTGGAAAATGGTTTGTAGGCACACAGGAGCCGCTACATCTGCCTGTAAAGTGGACCGGGTCCCCGTTCACGCCTGGCGCACGATCAGTCAATCCTCTCTACCAGTGGTCCGTCCAGAGCCGCTCCGCCAGGTGGCAGTGCCATCACGTGTCCACTGCTCCCAATACAGTGGGACGGTATGGTCAGAACGATCCACGTGGCGGGGTATACTGCTCGCCGACCACTCTGTAGTTTTCGGCCGGTAATCTGACCTCTCTCAAAGTCCGCACATTGCATAAATCGACGTCTACCTGGCAGTCTTGTCACTCTGTACTGTTGCTTGCATCGGCCGGTGCTTTTGTTTTCATGGGGCATCAATTGCACACCGGTTTATAAGGCTGCCGGTTCATGCTTGCAGTGCCACCACAGGGTGTGCACTCATGCGCAATTGCACCAAACGTGGATCATTTGCATACCAGCATGCACTCTAGTTTTTTTGCAAAGTTTTGCCATTGTAGCATGTTTTCTTCTAGGTGCGCAAATTTCGTTGTCTGCAATGTAGTTTCCTTTACTGGCATTTTCATAAGTATAATCTTTGATTCAAAAATGATCTATGTATAATAAAATGCCATTAGCAAATTTTGCTCTGATTTGTTATATAATAAATCTGTCAGTTGATTAGTTTCAGTTTTTCTGTACCACAATGCAGCTAAGCTTAATGATGGAATGGCTCCTGTTCAGAGAAACATTGTCCATTGTTTGGTTGGATCTCTTGTGATGTGTTTTGCCATTGTGAACTGTTAAATGTTACAACAAATGTCTGCAGAAATTGAACAAAAACTTAATAATGCGATTTTTAAAATTCAGTTTTGCATTTTTTTTTTTAGGAATAAAAGAGTAATGTAATGCAACTGAAAGTAATATCTGCCAAATTCTAGGCAGGCAATGATTGCAAAGAAGTCTAAAATCTGAAAAAAAAAAAAAAAAAAAATTCTTTTTGGCAAAATAAAATATCTCCTGATTCTAACAAAAATGAGCAATTTTCCCTGATTTTTGCAAAAAGAAAAAAAGAAAAAAAAAAGACAATTTTTCCTGAGTTTTCTCTGACTTTTGGAACCATTTTCAAATTCTCTGAGAATTCTAGGTTTCAAGGGAACCCTGCAGGAACTTGCATTTCTTTTCCAATGGCTCAGAGTTTAACTAAGCATGAACAAGTGTAAATCAGAATGGAAATTTTGGATGTAGCTAATGAACGAGCTGTGTCACAAAATTGGAAGTTGCCAGAATGTCCTAAACATTCATATTAAGTGAATAAAGCATACTTTTTATGGTCATTAAGAACCAGAAATCAATTTGTAAAGCAAGAGAGATGACAAATTTACACTTTTGGAGAGCTCTCATGGAATGGTTGTAAACTATGCATTCAAAGAATATTTTATTTGATGGAAATTTCCTGAAGGCCAAGTACAATCTTTAAAGAATGTTCCTACTGATGGAAATTATCAGAGATCTTCAAAGAATGTTCCAATTGATGGAAATTATCAGAGATATTCAAAGATGTTCTAACTGATGAAAATTTCCTGGAGGACAAAGCACAATCTTTTACACAAAAGATGAATATTGATTCTGCTTTTAAAACATCAGAAAGATGGGTTCGATAATTCAAAGGCATGGACATTCCTTCAAAAATCTTTTTAGTAAAAGTGCATCCATGGATGAAAAACAGAACACATCAAATGCAACACAAAGGAAATTTTCAATGCAGATGAAGCAGCTTTTAACTATGTTATTGCCAGACTTAGTGTCCCCCCCTAGGCCATTTTAGCAGGACACAGCGCCTTGCCCTTTTTTGACATGTTAAAATCTGCCCTGCCTTATTTTTGGATGGAAAAAATGCTAGCTGCCCTCCCCCAATTTTTACCCTGCCCTTAATCTTGTATTGCCCTTGCCTTTCCACGACTTGCCAAGCCCACGATCGCACGTCAGTCACAAATGCACCCGTGTAATCGTCTTGCTTGAAGACAATACCCACAAACCCTACGGTTAACGTGATCGTGTGGAAATTGCAACCTTTTTTTTTTTTTTTCGTTTGGGGGTTTAACGACCACCATGAGCAACTGAAAGGGCTATAATCAGTTGCTTGCCCTTAATTTAGGGACCCTGGTTTCAAGAAAAGATATAAGTTAGTGGTTACCACTAGCCGTGTGGCAACTGGATAAAACAAATGGCAGGTAGAAAAAGTTGCTTTACTCACCAAGCTCGAAAATTTGCCTCTTGCAACGGTCTGGTGATCAAATTATTTTTTCATTACTAAAGAATTTATTTGCATTTTTCAAAACCCTCCTATAAATTATCAAGATCATTTTCTATCATCCAACTCACACGTGGGGAAAAACAATTCTCTGCTCAGTAAATAAGTGGGTGCAATCTATTTATAGATTCTCTCTTCGAGAAAGGGGAGGCGGTTGTTTTCCTCACTGAAGTTTGGGCAGGAAGTAACGACAATAGACATTTGAGCTTCAGCTGGAACTCTGACACCACAAACCGACATCAGCAGCTCGCATTTTGTTAAGTTTTTCCGAAAATACATGATTTCCCATTGATTAATCACTTCCTGCTTTTCAACAGACAAAAAAGAGCAATCATTACTTTTTTTGTTAAGAAAAGAATTGAAGTTCAAATGGGAACTTTAGCTTTTCGTTGCGGTCTTTTGCTCCCTGTTGAGTCACGTTTCTTTTGCACGGTGTGCATGCAGTAGCATTTTTGGAACATTAATTTTGATTTAAACAAAAAATATTTTTGCTCTGCTCTTAATATAGCAAAAAAAAAAAAAAAAAGTTACTACAGATTGAGAAAACATGCTTTAAGTGAAATCAAATGTCAAAAATCGATACTGCATTGTACACTTTGCTGTGATAACAATTTTATGAGTCGTGGAAAAGGCAGGTTCCATCATGGACAGATTAAGTACCAATTTTAAAATTGAATTTGGCTTTAAAAAAATATATATATATTACAAAAACCATAGAGCTTGTTATTGAAATATTCCTACTTCATCACTGTGTATAATGGTATATGTTTAGGATGAGAACAAAGGCATAGGTTTATTTTCCGGGAGGGGGGGGGAAGCATGGGGTCTAAAACTATGACCTCACGCATACATAATGTGTCGCTTTTTTTTTCAGATATGTTTTTCCATCACAAAGTGCGCCTTCGTGATACAAAGTGCCCTTTTTTTCAGATCTTGCAAAGTTTTGCACACATAATGAGCCCTTGTTTTATATAAATGTGCCCTTTCTCAGCAAATTAACCTGCCCTTTTCAATTTCTAGGATGAACACTAAGACTGATATCTTGTTTTGGAAGGTGGAACTGGTAGCTACAGAAAACAAGCAAAACCATGATTAATTGTGCTTCTTGTTGCCCCTAACACGGCAGAAACTGAAAATTTTCATCTCCTAATTACCAGAAAAAGTGGAAAGCAAAAATATTTTTAAGAACATAAAAAGTTTGCCTATTACACACAAGGACAATTGTAATGTATAAACAGCTCAATTACTGAAGAGTAACTTTGTGATCTTAATCAGAAAATGGCTGCAAACAGACAAAAGTTGACATATATCGTTGTTCAATTTTCGCTAAGTTGCGATGAACAAACTTTTTACGTGGCTACGATATTTTAATTCGGTTGACATTAAATGTCTGTAAATACTGTTTCACACGTTATGCAAGTTCAGCTATCGGGAGATTGCAAAAGGACGTTAACGTAGTATTGGCAATTGAAGTCAAGTATATTAATAATAAGTATTTATACTTACAATATTCATAGTGGCTGTCGGGGCTTCATATATGCGTCATCTAAGAATGTGAATTCTTTCAATTGTGAAGTTAAAATTCATGATATTGTAAAATCTGCACCAGATAAAATTAAACAAGATGAATTTTTACAATGCAAAAAAATCCTTTAACATTGATGAAATAAAAAACTGAATTAAAACCTTGTTGAATTTTTTAAAAAATGAATACTATCCTGAAGAGGACTACAGATGGCGACACCATTGATATGTGCAGTTGAACCCAAATTATGATGCGCAAATATCTACACGACAGGGCTGAACATACATTGGGGGTTGAGCTGCATACCTGAGCGAGTGAGTGCGGTGATCCTAATGTCCGTGCACCTCCCACTGATGATGGCTATAAAAGTTAGCAGAAACTAGTTTGGTGCTTCGCATTCGGGAGATTTGTATGTTTGTATTTTTCTTTTTCAAGATTGTTTATTTTTTGAGGTTTTGGCAAAAGTATAATTCATCTTTGGTTTTCATTATGTGTCAGGGTGCTTCGCGGTCAAGATTGTCTCCTCTTCAGGATAGTAGTTCATTTTTTAAAAAATTCAACAAGGTTTTAATTCAGTTTCTTATTTCATCGATGTTAAAGGATTTTTTTGCATTGTAAAAATTCATCTTGTTTAATTTTATCTGGTGCAGATTTTACAATATCATGAATTTTAACTTCACAATTGAAAGAATTCACATTCTTAGATGACGCATATATGAAGCCCCGACAGCCACTATGAATATTTTAAGTATAAATACTTATTATTAATATACTTGACTTCAATTGCCAATACTACGTTAACGTCCTTTTGCAATCTCCCGATAGCTGAACTTGCATAACATGTGAAACAGTATTTACAGACATTTAATGTCAACCGAATTAAAAGACAAAAGTTGTTTTGATCATTGACAAGATCATTGACAACAGCAGTGCTCATCCAGTTATTGGCGACCTCATGCCAGTCGAAGTCGATTTCCCCACCCAGTGTAACATGTCTTTCAGCCAATTGACCAGCGTTACACATATTCAAAGATTTAAAACAAATTACCAAAAAATGGTAATTAACAGAATCACTACTGCCATTAAAAATGGAAAATTATATCAAATCGATGTTCTCAAAGCATTGCACCTGGCAAAAGCGGTAGTAGACACTATAAGTGAAACAACTATTGTGAATTGTTTTTGACATGTAGGAACTAAAAGAAAGAAGTTTCAGGAGTCAGGCAAAGCTATGACCTCCAACTTTCTCCCTATTGCTTCACAAGTAGAGAAGGATAATATCAATGAAGGTGCTACAGAAACATGGAATTTTCAAAAGACTGACCTTTTGAGAAATTTGTTGTGCTCGATAAAGATATTCATTGATGTGAAAACCTTTCCAAAGCCCAAAGGTAATATAGTATTACAGAGGAAATCGACCAATTCTGACTTGGTTTCCAAAGATGAGCAGTTGATAGAGCAAAGGACAACAGTGTGAGAGAATAATATCTGATGCAGCTGAATTATTGTGAAGTCTCTTTGATGGAGAAGAAGGTACTGAGAAGTATTTAGAAACCATCACAGAAATGGGAAATTATGTTTCAAAAGCAGCTCAGGAGCATTTCACTAAACAAACAAGTATATATAAAAAAGCATTTCACACAGCAATAATATGGAATATTATCATTTACATTGGCAAATAAAAAATTTCTTGTTTTAATTACATTAACATTTAATTTTTTAGAAAAGCTGATAAAAATTAGTATAGCAAACCTTTTGATATTTTGTTCTCATTTGGTTGATTCCGTAACAAATTGTTATAACGTGTATTGCAATGTCTTTGTACATGACATTTGGAAAGACAATGAAGAAATTAATTGTACATACAATTAGTTATTTCGTGTATTTTCAGTGTATCAGAAACATTCAGATTTCTGACTGTCACTCCATTTACAATGTGTAGTGTTTCAAGAGTGCTTTCCTTTTTCATTAACGCTTGTGTTAGTCCAGAACCTCTGAAATCTTTTTTATATACTGGAAGTAACTATTTCTCAGAGAGGAAACAGACATGAGAAAAACAGTTTATTTTTTTTACACATATTTGAATTTATACAAAAAGTCAAAAGGAACTAAAACAATATACAATCTGCACAGAAGGTTGCAGAATTTTTTTCCCCTCACTAACATTATCAGTCAGTGTTGCATTTTTTGCATTTTAAAATGTTGTTAGCTGTGGAAAAGTAAATAAAAATAAAATCAATATATTATACATGTACAAGGATTAAATTATGTATTGGACTAAATCAAACTACACATACATAGACATATTTCATATCCTTTTTTTTTTCTTTTCTTGAACAAAATATTTTAAAACTGTATGACATTTCAAGTGAAATATAGGTCTCAAAATCGCTCTAAATTTGGGAAAGTTTATTTATAGAATGCGATTCAACCAGTCTCAAGTGAACATGCCTATTTAAAAAATTCAAAAAGACCCGTGAAAATAAAAACACAATTAAAGGCTTCTATTTTTCAGAATGTAGTTCACATGCCAATGAAACCTTTCCCTGTCACCATCTATAAAAGTGTTCACCATCCCTACACTGCACAAGCTTTTACTTCTATGTCACTAATCAGTCAAGCACCAAAGAAAGATGAGATTGTCTTACAACTGTTACTTTAGTGGAAAAGAGCTGCTACATGTATTCATTAATTACAGTTAAAAAAAATAGGTTTTTACAAATACAAAATTTTATTGGCCTGAAGAAAAAAATTAATCACATGCCACCATCACAGGGAAACCAAACAATAAAGATGACCAACTGCTATGTACAAAACTTCTAGGTTCTGTAATGTCAGATATTGACAGGGCATTAGTTTTATCCTTGCATATATTTTTTTTTTCAAAATTAAATAAAATTCATTAAAAATATAACTTATGCCTCATAAGCTACTGAAAAATCTTCCAACTTTAAATAGACTTGAGTAAATATACTTCTATTCGAAACAAAAGCTGTATTAGATAGTTAAGTCTATATTGTAGCAATAATCCCCTGATCAATACCAAAAATATTTCTAAAATATGTACATTATAGCAAGGTTATGAATGGGAAGATTCTGGTTTAGAAACAAACTGTAGTGGAATGATAATAAATGAATATGAAAAAATCAAATTATTCTGCTTTTAAATTGAATTGAAGTAATCATTCCCTATAACAGTATGAAATGGAAAACAAATTGCAGATGTGCCAACCCAGAAGCACAGTGTCAATATTATGAAAATAATAGAATTCCCACGGCTTCAGGTACAACTTATCAAATATTTTTATGTTTCCTACAGTAATAAAAACCTTTTAATTGGCTGGGACAAATTAACTCAGGGTTAGAATATGAGCTACAATCAGCTCTAAGGAATATATTTGGTATCTAAGTGGATAGAATGGGGCTGGAAAGAGTGAACCTGAGAATGAGAAAGCTTTTTGCTCTTCCCTTAGCTTTGTTATTCAAAGTGGTCATTTAGAGGAATGAATTACACTAATCCTTTGATTGATTACCTGCTAAAAGAGCTATAACAATGGTGATCAATCTAAGAAAGGAGAGAGAAGATATTTGAGCAACTTGTTTCTACCTAGTGGCACAATGTTTGTGTCAGGGGGACTACACACTGACACCATAATACTGAAAAGAAACAAGCACTCATCCTTAGGTCATAGAACAGACTAGAAGAGAGCTCTATCAGCACTGACAAGTTTGTTGTCGGTACTACTGAGATGAGAAAGGAAAAGGAATTTTTTTGTCGTAGCTTTTGTTAAACCCAGTTGCTATGTGGACATTTCTGTTTGAGAAGCTCAGAAAATTCTGGGTACCATTTGGTTCAGGTACATCAGTTGCTTAAAGAGTTAATATCTATACTGTGTGGAAACAACAAGATAATACTTAAGTAGCACAGCTTCATAGAGCTTTCATATAATGCTCATGCAATTATGAAAATGTAGACTTTTAATTTATTCAATACGGCATGTATTATTTTCACAAATTCTGCGTTAATACATCTTATATTTTTCAAAATCATTGGTTTCACTTATAGTTTTAATGTTTTTTCTAATTAACTTTGTACCAAACCATCATTTCACTAATAACCTGCTTGTGGTAACATCACTTCCTACCAAGGAGTGTGGGGATGTCATGTTATCTCTTGTGATGCTGGAGTGCAAAATGATTGAGTGCCATATTTCCAGTCACCTTGGTTTGTGGCATAGCAGTTGTATGTAGACACAACAGCATGTGGAAACCTTTCTGCAAGTCCAAGACGGCCACTCCTTCTAGCACACACTTTTCTCACTGAAGGAGGTTGATATCTGGCCACCCTGCTGCTGTAATGTGCATAGGAATAGATGACTCTGGAATCGGGAAAGTTCAGTGCCATGGCAAAGTTGAGTTATATTATTATCATTGTCCTCTGTATAAAACTTATAGGAAGCAGGTTACAGATTACTTCATATGAGTTTTACACGGGGAAATTTTGTTACTGAAGAACACTCTGTAACAGCAGAACCCACAGGACTTATAAGAATTCTAAATGCGTACTAAATTTCACCCCAATTTCCAAAATATATTGGGTTGGTGTGAATGGCATATCCAGCAAAGGACCAGCACACGTGGATGGCGAGAACGGAAAAGTGGGTCAACTTATGTAGGCAAAATAATCCCCCTCGGCATCGACGCATAGTTGCCATCTGTGTGGCAAGGCCATGATCCCGGAACGAAAAAAGTCTTGTAGCTGGGACCTGAAGAAATCGTCAACTGCATGTTGAACCTCGTCGTGTGTCGCAAACTGTTTCCGGACAGGAACTGATCCGGGCAACGAAACAGATGATACTCTGTCGGAGACAAATGCTTGGAATAGGCAAAATGAGGCAGTTCTTCATAGCCGTTGTGTGACACGAGGGCGGGCGTTGTCATGGAGAAAAACACCATGTCTGTTGACCAAAGCTGGTTGCTTTTGCAGAAATTTACGGTGCATCTGGTGTAATTCAGCACAATAATGTTCTGCAGTGATGGTTTGGCCTGTTGCCAAGAAACTCCGATGAATTATCCTGGCTGTTGACCTCCAGACGAGGAGCATCCTCTTCTTGGTGTGTAGGGGTGGCTTAAGATACAGTCCAAGAGGCTGTGTCTTGCTTAACCATTGTGCAGATAGTTTCCAATTATCATAAAGGACCCATTTCTCGTCGCAGGCGACGGTTCGATGCAATAGAGGTCCCTGTTTATTCCTGGTAGGCAGCGGCGACATGTAGACTTCCAAAATGCCTAGTCTTGTTGGCAGTTGTCAACTCGTGCAGCAGCCACATGTCCAGCTTTTAAACCTTACCAAGTGCATCCAGACGCCGAACAACTGTCGCGTGGTGGACACCAACCTCTGCCGCTATCTCAAGACACATTTTTTTGGGGATCAGTTTCAACCACACATAACAAAACATCGTCAGAAACAGCAACAGATTGGTGACCACGTGCTTGGTTTTGCTGGTCCATATCTCCACTTTGAAACTTTACAAACCATCGCCAAATGGTTTGTTCGTTGGCTGTATTCTCCCCAAACACTTTGTTAATGTTTCGAGCGGCATTTCCTGCAAGTGGCCAAGTTTAAATTCATATAGGAAGATGACTCTCAAATCCAGTGTCTGCATGTTTCCTTTGCAAGCCACGTTATGTCCGAACAAACTACGCCTGAACCTTGTTCTTTACACACATGCTGTTTATAGTAACTCTGTGACGTAATACCTGCAACACCTGTGGGTGGTTCCATTCGCTGTGGTGGTGGCCTGTCTCCACTGCTCATTCGCGCCGGACATTTCATTCGCACCAGCCCAATATTAGAAAGCACTATGATTCTAGCAAAAATTTAACGTTCTGGAATTTTTCAATAAACTCTCGGAAAGGATAAGTCCTCGAATTTCTTTTCTGTTAATGTGTACAACCCCTGTAATTATCCCCCTGCACAGGTAAAATGATGAACTAGTTGCTTGGTCGTACAAGTAGATTTGGAAAAAGAGATAAGAATGTTGAATTTGCTACTATAGCAAAAAAAGATGGTTTTAATTTCACTGCACAAATTAAGGATTTTGCATTACTGTTGTGGTCAGGGATATATCACTTCAGCAACTGTCTTATGATCTTGATATAGACATTGGGGCAATGTGATGTTCTGCCCCAAATGTCATTTAGAGTTGGTGACAGAAGAACCTAGTTGCTAAAAATATGTTTTTTGAACTTTTTAACCTAAAGAAAAATGGATCTTCTGATTTTTTGCATCAAAAAATACTTTTTTTCCGGACATCCTGCTTTTACTACCTGGACAGGAGTCGTGCTGCAGATCGCATTTTTTGCAATTTGTGAAAAAAAAAAATTACTTTGGCAAAAAAACTTGGCAATTACCTTTTCTTAATGATGTACAAGCAAAATCAAATTTTTAATTTTTATTTGATTTGGTATTTGAAAAGTTAAATTTGACTGTTAGTTACTGCTTTCATTGTCTGCATTGTGCACGAGACGGAAAGCAATTACATGAAAAGAAAGATGCAATTGCTAATGTAAGATCTATTACACTTTATGTTTTTATAATTCCAATGGAGGATAAGAAAAATGAAAACTGGTGACTTCAGATTACATTTGGGAAGAAAAAAAGAAAAATTAATTTGGCAAATGGGTTGCCAAAAACTTTGAAAAGGCCAGAGCAACCCCTGCCTGAGCAGGTAACATTTTAGAAATTTTTCAATTCTTGATCCCTTATTTCAAAATCCCTAAAACAAAAACCTCTGAAATTCGAAACTTTTTTCGAGGGCTAACCAGTAGCGTAGCAATTCAAAAATTATGGGGAAGGGGGGGGGATACAAAAATTTTTACTAATCTAGGAAAACCAATTAATAATTAAATGTTATTTATCAATAATTCATTATTCAGATTAATTATATTAATTCATTAATAAATTTATTGATAATTAAAATACGGATTTACAAAATTTTCATACAAAGCCTTATACAATGTGAAGGCCTATATATTTATTAAATATGGTTAATATAAAACAGAGCACTTCTCTCTCGGTATCAAATTTCTCGGAGTTATTTATAAAGGTGCAATTTTAAAATTAGTTATTTTATGAAATAGATGATAGAATATTGAAAATGTAAAATTTTGCTAGTATTTTAATAAAATGTACTTAACGATCTTGGCATCACAGTACAAGGTAACTGCACTTCGCCGTCGTTGCGTTCAAAATGGAGTCTGTACTTCTACTTCTCAACGAATGTTCAGCAATGCAAGTGCAGAAAGTCAATAATTAGACATTGTATTTCAAAGATACATTTTCAAGTGCTTGAGATTAGAAAATGTTCTTTCTGGAGTGGCTGTTGAGACAGGAAGCGCTGATAGAATTTTTAGTAATTTCTTGATATTGGGGTAAACAGCAGCTTTGCAACTCGATAAAGATTCTATTGCAGTGATGGGTCTTTCTTCTTTGTCTGATGCTGAAAACACAATCATTTCTCAACCCACATTTTTATTTCTGCTTGTAAAATATTTAGAAGAATATTTACAGTATATCAGAGGAGTAAAATTTTGCACAGTGCATTTTTTTTTTTTTAATTGGAGGTTTAACGACCACCGTGAGAACCTCAATGGGCTATAAGCAGTCGCCTGTCCCTAATTTAGGGTCACTGGTTCCAGGGAAGGAAGAGAGCCAGTGCCGTAAGACAAACACAACATCCATGCTTCACCGGGATTCGAACCCGGACCCCTTTCGAACGAATGATCAGAGGACATCGCTTAGACCACTGCGCCACCGGGGCGGCGCACAGAGCATGATGTTCTTTATTGAAGATGTTTCTGTTTTTTTGACAGAATGTCACGTAAGTTTCAAAACGGTCAATCATATTTTGAATATGGAAATCCAAAAAGGATATGGAAACTGGTTTTTAATTACTAATTAAAAGCTTCTATTATGGGAATTCTTACTAGGAAATTTTTTATTTTAATTGCAAATTTTCAGAGAAAACTCTTCTCCTTCTTCAGGCTGTCAATTCAAAAGATTATGCTCATGTAAATATGTGATGGCAATTTTTTTTTTTTTTTTTTTTTTTTTTTTAGGTTGTAATTTGCATACTATCATTATTCTGTTTCTTGTTTACATTTTGCTTTTATAGGGAATAAAAGACCAGTATTTGGTATTATTATTGATTCACAATTTCAGTCAGCAAAAAAAAACCCCATCACACTGGTTAATGGTAGTCACTTTTCAAAAGATGGCATTTTAATCAGGGGAGGTCTGAATCTCAAAACACACTTTCGGTAGTTCACATATTCATACCCAATTTAAATAATTAACCATTGTATAATAACCCAACTCTGTTTTCTCCCTTTAGGGAAGATGATGCAAACATCCTTCAGTGTTTTAGAACTTTCCTAACAGCTACGCTGACAAACGGGTTCTGTGTTTGCCCTTTGATGTACGACAGCAGTTGGCTAAGTGGCAGCTCGCAAAGCGCATGTGACTCCTATACTACCTATCTTTTCACACAGTGTTTGGGGAAATCATTCTACCGGGCTAGCGACTTATTGCCTCCTGTTTCTTGTTAAGTGCACCATGCCCTGATGTTTTGACTCACGGAATTCCCTGTCCAACTTCTTTTGCGGAGAAACAGATTTCCTATGCTGGCACACAATCATGCATCACTTCTGTGAAAATGAGCATTATTAAGAAACTGAGAGATTTATGTATCCAGCAATAGGCATAATAACGTATGAATAACTGCCAATTGTTTAAATTGCTCTACTGATTTTTTTATTCGTCAGCTAAAACTTTTCACTCGCCACAGACAAGCAGACGACCCCATCTTTTAAGACCTGTTCGTACCTAAGTCTACTCACATCCAGCTTAAGGAAAAAGGAACTCCACATAAATTTCATGCAGAGTATTTTTATAGAGAAACTAGCTTTACTACCCGTAATTTAGGCTTATTAATTTCATATTCCTTTATATGTCACTGAAAAAATTGATGCTTGCAAGAAAGAAAAAAGCTGATTTCACAAATTCGGTCATTACAAATTATTTATTCATAGTGTGATTATTTCAGCACTTGGTCGTACACAACATTTTTGGATTCTCCTTCATCGGCAACAATATACACTGCTGGACAATTGCTAAGGACGGATCATAAACGGCTCTACAGCGCATAAAAAAGTAAGTGTGGTTGGATGCCAAGTAAAAGAAAATAATGTCAGAATGCCAGGACATTACAAGAAAGACAATTTATTGTGCTCTGAAATCCAGAAGGCTTTGGAACGTGTTCAAGGGACAAACAGGCCATTTTGTGCAGAATACGTAAACGTGAAAAAAATGCATTTACCGTCCGCAGGCGTTCCGGCGTAAGATGTCAATACGGGATATGGCCACCATGGAGGGCGATGCAAGATTCCACACGTCGTGTCATGCTTTGCACAACATTATCAAGCAGCTGTTGGGGTAATTTATCCCATTCCTCTGTCAGTGCACGGATGAGGGTGTCCTTGTTTATTGGAGGGCATTGGCGACCAGCAAGACTCCTTCCCAAAGCATCCCACACATTTTCAATGGGATTCAGATCTGGAGAACGTGCTGGCCATACGAGGCGTTGAATATCCTCGCTCTCAAGACACTCCTGGACAGCGACTGTTCGATGACATGTTGCGTTGTCGTCCATGAAAGTGAATCTATCACCGACAGCACCACGGAACATGCGAACATGAGGTAGCAGAACATCATTAATGTATCGTTGTCCAGTCATAGTCCCAGTTGGAAGCACATAGAGGGACGTACAGCCATTGATCATGATGCCAGCCCATACCATCACACTACATGTCGGATATCGGTCCCTTTCCTGTATGTTTGCTGGACAATATGCAGTACCACTATCACGCCAGATCAGTTGTCGTCGACAATCAGACGATAGATTGTATCTACTCTCATCTGAGAAAAGGACAGCAGACCAGTCTTTATCAGTCCAATTGCGATGTTGATGGCACCATTTCAAACGGGCGGTACGGTGACGTCTGGACAATGGGATGCACACAACAGGACAGCGGGCGTATAGTCCTCCTTCATGCAAACGTCTGGCGACAGTTTTTCGGGAGATCCGCTTGCCAGTAGCAGCCATAAACTGATTTGCTAACTCACTAGCTGTGCTGCGCCGGTGTCTTTTTGTTGATAGCACTGTGTACCGATCTTCTGCAGGTGTCGTACTGCGAACACGACTTTCCCCGTGACGTTTGCTACACTCTCCATTTGTTTGAAATGATTTCCAAAGCCTTGAATCAACACTGTGGCTGAAGTCGAACTCCCTGGCAACATCTGTTATTTTTCGCCCTTTTTCAATCTTGCCAATAATACGGCCACGCGTAAAATCATCTAGGTGATGTCGGGAAGACATACTGAAAATTGCAAGTTCGTCAATTGATTCTTTCCCTTTTAACTTTGCGTTTGAACAACAACGGTCAATACGCGTCAAATCCTTTATATCTCTTATCAGCGCTATGACGTCACGAACAAGTTCGGCAATCCAAAATTTGCATACGCACAACACGTCTTACTGTATCCCGCACTTATGCTAATTTCCACATTTTCCTGCCTTCCATTTTATGGTTGCTATCGTTGCTATTGTCATCCGTCCTTAGCAATTGTCCGGCAGTGTATAATTTTGTTGGATCCTTTGCTCTTGACATTCCAACATACAGCTGTCCATGTGAGAAGCATTCATCTGTCAAATCCAAGCCCGTAACTTTAAGCGATTGTCCCTGCGATTTATTAATGGTGATTGCAAATGCAAGCCGAACAGGAAATTGTAATCGTTTGAATGAAAATGGCAAATCAGTTGGAATTAACGGAATCTTTGGAATGGTCCAGTTAGAATCGTTGCTTCGATGACATAAGCATTTAATGCCTTTACCCTCAGTCTTGATCCGTTGCACATTTTTGGTGGGTCTAAGTTTCTTAACAGCATGATGGGAGATCCAACTTTCAGCACTAATTTGTGTGGCGGAATTCCATTTGGATTCAAAGAATTCAAAAATTCTACCGGATAGCTTGTTGCTTTGTCTTCATTCATACATTTGTCAATGGAGAAGAATGTTCATGATTTGAGAATATTAAATGAAACTGGCTGAAATTTTAATGAACACCATAAATCGTTAACAGGAACATGACCTCCAAATTTTGTATGAATCAGTAAATAACTTTTTAAATTGGCCGTCAAAATTTTATTAACTGTTTCTGCGTATATATATATTTCTGTTTACCGATGAATTAAAAAGCCCATTCCTATTTTTAAAAGTTTTGACCGGATTCCATTGAAATTTTGAGGGACTCCTCATATTACCAATTCATAGTGTTGATAAAAATTTCAGCCCGTTTCGTTAAGATTTTGCAAAGTTCGTTTTTGCATTGTTTTATGCACAGTTCTCAAAGAATAGAAACACCTGTGGATGTGCCGCGGTGATGAATGCAGTCACGGGCTTTCAGATTTGGAACAAGGTAACGATGACATAGCAAACGACGCTGACTTTATTGATTAGCTTATTAATTAATTCATAACTCACGAACGGAACAATGTAGAGATCTTAAAATAATTGCGTTGACCTAGAAATTCCAGTATTAATAAGCTATGCAAATTTCACGATGCCATGTTCGGCGTTCGAGTTTTTGCTGCTTCAGACAAACAGACATTTTTGTTTTATATACGTATAAGATAATAGACAATTATTTACAAGATGATGTATAATTTTGTTGTGTTATAGCTCACCATAGAAATGGCAGAATGGCAAAATAATAGCAACAAACAGGAAAAGGTTCTCAGTAACTACTTATAATTGGTTTTCATACTTCAGAAAGTTTTCACTTAAAACAAAAAGAAGTTAAGACTTACTTCCCTCCTCTTTGTAGCATTTCAACATACATATGTATGAAGCCAAGACTGCACTTCATTAAGCGCAGTCAAGACAGCTACATTTTTATGAATTCTAAGTAACACAGTCTGCGCACACACCCATTTTGGCATTTTACTTTGACTGGGAATTACAGGCAACAGTTATTATTCATAACATTGATATAACTGCCAAATGGTTGCAAAACTAAATCACAGCCTTGCCTTATCTCCCATTTTTTGCAATTTATGAAGTTCACAGCATTCTCTATATGGAGATACACATGCTGCTGAGTAGGTGTCTAAACTCTTTTTTAAATAAAAACATTCTGGAACTACAAAAATGTTAGTTGGTTAACATGAACTTTTCCTTGTCTGCTGGAGGTGTAATTTTGTTAAACTTTACAACTAATAAAGAGGCTACTCATAAAAGTACAGAACTCATTCATAACAAGCCTGTATTTAGCGAGATCTGGGATTTAATGAGAAAAACAGGAGCTTTTGTTTGGTATAATGTTAATTCAAAGCTAATTTGATCATTTTTAATGAACAAAATTTAAAGAAGGGAAAAGTTAAGACTATCACTTTTAACAAGCAAAGTAGCAAAATTTAATGAAATTCAATATTTAATGAGCCAGAGAAATTTTTCTGTACACTGTCCTGGAATGGAAATGGTAGAATACAGGGAATGCAGTAGCAACAATGCAGGGGAATCTTTGTGTGCTAACGGGAACATGTTGATAGAAAAGCAATGGGAGGGAGTACATTAAATGTTCACCAAGCAAATTGTGCAACGACACTCTCTCCACCACCCATTTCAAGGGGCTATGCTATGCCTTGGGTGCATGTTTGCCGGGGGAAAAATTTAAAGGAGTATTTTTACTCTTTTGAAAAAATTTTAGGGAGTAATTTTTAAAAGTGGGGAGTATTTTGGAAAAATTAATAGATGAAATAAAAAAAAACTAACAAAAATGCTGGGCAATTATGAAAAATCAATCCATATTTTTTTCATATTAAAAAATATTTCACTACCACTAGATGTATTTAAAATTGCGATCCGTTTTGCTTCTTGTTTTAGTAATAAATATAATATTCATATTTTAAAAATATGACATTGAATTTATCATGTTTTGTAACAACCACATGCAACAGCAGTGTGTTCAAGGAGTGAATACATTGCACTTTTGATATTCTTATAGACATCTAAAAATATCTAAGAAACCTCTCAGCATGTTCCACAGCCACATTTGTCTTTTGTTGACTCTGCAGCTGCACAGCATCCAGTGCTTAAATTTGCATTTTGCTGATATCTTTGTTTCCCTTCCCATTTTTTATTGTCACTTCTTTAATTTTTTTAATGCGTTTGGATTGCAATTTTATCCATCAAGCTGAAAGCCCCCCCATTTATGAATATAGTATATATGTTCGGAACATCGTTGGGAAAAAAATTAGTTACGGAAGAAATCATTGCTACGTCCGATTTCGAACATTTTCAAGTTGAAATACAAATATTTATGAAATAAAATGATATTTAACAACAATACTAGGCAGAGGAAACAGCGCATGAAAAATAAAAGTATGATTACGGGAGAAATCTTCACTGCGTCTAACTTCTGTTTTCGAAAGTTTCAGCGAAAAACATCCTCCATCACTACCAATGGCCCCAAAATTTCTATTCAGTTATGCATCGATATTGAAGATAACCCAAATTATGACGGAAAAGGAGAAATTCCTTGAAGCCGTTGCACTCTCATGCCTGAAGATTACAGGAGAATTTTTGTGCCGTTGAATTTCCTTTTTCGGAAATTTTTCCTCCATTTGCAAACTGAAATACAAATATTTATGGAATAAAATGTTATATATGACAATAATACTGGACAGAGGCAACATCGCAGGAAAACAAAATTACAATTAAGGAAAAAATCTTTATTTTGTTTGCTTTTGTTTTTGAAAGACGAAATACCGTCCCGATGCGTATGTTTACGTGCTGGTATATTATGTGTTTCTTGATGCATATTTTTACGTGTCGAGAAAAATTCCTGATGCATATTTTTACACGATGGTAAAATTTTGATGCGTAAACACACTTTTCGATGCGTATTAGATGAGTAATTACGCATTTTGGCGAACTCTTCTTGGGTGTATATAGCACCCGCAGAGTTGAAAACAGGCCACCTACTCCTAAACAAAAAAAAAAAAATAAAATAAAATAAAAGGTTGACTGGGGCTCACACACAGGAAAGTGGATTTCTGGGTGACAATTGTCCTTCCTGTAATTGTATCCATTCCACCCCTTTCACCCTCCAAGTGAGCATTACATTGGAAGAATCAGTGCTCCTTTTGCTTTGTGTAGTTAAACAGCAATCAGTCTCATGTGACTGTCAAGTTGAATATCATTGAAAGTTTTAATTAACTATAGTACTAAAAAAATGTAGTTCATTAAAATCTATCTTACCAAAAGAATGTAGTTAATTAAAATCAAGTATTGGTTACCCATTAGGCTGCAACACCTTTTCCCTATTAAGTGAAGATTTATCCCAAAGAGCAAATTTGGATTGTTCTTCAAGAATTGTCCTACATAAAAAGCTGCCCTAATTAATTGATGGCCCAATTAACAAGAATCTACAGTATATCTAATTGTTATGGATTCATAACAATGTATAATTTTACATGGCTGGAATTTTCATCCAAAAATGGATTTAGCGAAAGTTTGTTGATTCTAAGCATTCCATTATACTGGGGTTCTACTATACGCTCAATGGCAGCGTTGCTGTAAAATTACAATTACATATACAAGGCTTGAAAAATATCTGAAAGGTTACATGCCCAGCTGGGCATGTTCAGAAACTTTTTTACTTGCCCAGGTAGTTTTAAAGTTGGGTGTCTAGCATCATTTAAAATAACAAATCAGAAGCCTCTTTTTTTTTTTTTTTTTTTTTTTTTTGAATTTAAAAAATGTGAACTTTTTATACATCTTTTGCATTGCCATTTTAAGGGTCTTAAAAATATTCAATGCACAAAAGTTCAATCTTAAAATGTTCAATGCATTGCAAGTTTTAAGATGATGACTCTGAAATTGGTATGATAATGAAATTGGTATTAGAAATTTAGTGATTCTGCCATGTTCCTGAATTTTTTAAATATATCTTGCTATTTTGCAGAAAAATTAAATAATCACAGCTGAGTCTACAGCAGTTCAAATAGTGTGGCAACAATTATTAAATGTTTTTTCCATAATTTGAGTGTGTAAGTTTGTTTGTTTTTCTTTTTCATATACTTTATTGTTGTCCATCTGTGTAGTTTCCAATTTACCAACGATGTAGATTCTGAAATTACATCACTCAGCAATGCAGAAGACTAATGTGTAAATAACACTGACCAATTAGGAATTTCACATATTTCATAACTAGGAGTTAAACTCTCATTGCTGGGGAAAAAACAAAAAAAAAAAATCATTGGATATCCATTACTTTACACAACTTGATACACACTTACTGAAGCGTCAATCTGCCTTGAGATAAACTAAGTAACGATGTCGGCAATGTTTACTCCTCTCCTAGCTAACTAGAACAAATTGTGCAGGCTTGTTTTTAAATGAAACTTTGCCTTTGTTTTCAGCAGTCCCAGTACTTGAAAAATATCTGAAAAGTTCCATGCCCAGATGGGCATGTGCAGAAATTATTTACCTGCCTAGGTAGTAAAAGCTAGGTGCCCAGGAAAATTTATCTTTCCCAAAAAAATAAAAAATAAACAAGGGTTCTGATTTGTTAAGTTAACAAAATAGGATGAACTTTTTTACATGTTTCGCATTTCCGTTTTAAAAGTCTGTATTCAAAATATTTAATGCACAAAAGTGTGTATCTCAAGTTTTAAGATGATGCTGAAATTGGTATGAAATGGTAGGACAATGAAATTGGCATTTGAGAAATTCAGTGATTCTGCCTTGTTCTTTTCTTTCAAGTTTTTGCCCTTTGTCACTAAACACGGGAGGTTAGTTCCATCATTGATTGTAGGCAACATTTGGAGCAATACTAATAATATAGAGCTAAAGCATTATAAAATAAAAATGTGAACATATATTTAAAAAATGAATAAAAATGTGATATTTTTTTGTCTTTGGCATCCCGTAACAATAAAGAACTTTCAATGATCTGCAGAGAAATGAAAAACGACATATGACTGTCTTTTTTTTTTTTTTTTTAATAGCAGGGAATTCTCCATTCCAAACTTTTTAGTTTTTAAATCTAGTTGCCTGACCATGCAACTAGATTTTTTTTACTTGCCCAGGCAATTTTTTTTATTGAAGGTTTAATGACCACTGCAAGCAACTCAATGGACTATAAGTAGTTACCCGTCCCTAATTTAGGACCACTGGTTCCAGGGAAGGGAGACAGCCAGCACCGTAAGACAAATACAAGATTCATGCCTTACCGGGATTCGAACCCGGACCCAACTCGGACGAGTGGTCATAAGCCAATGCTTAGACTACTGCGCCACCAGGGCGGCCCACACCATTTGTTTACATTCCCCAGGTACTGTATTTTTCAAGTCCTGATATACATTGTCTTGTAAATAATTACCAAATAATTTCAACACTAATTTTTTTTATATGTGAAAGTGTGGATTCCTTTATGCAGAGGAAATACATAATAATAACAGAATGGAAGTTTTTTTGGGGGAGTTTTTTTTTAGTTTTTTTTTTTTTTGTAAAACTTTAGCTGCTTGCTCTTAAGTTTGTACTTGCCTTCAGCAGTCCATTGTCTCGGAACTCTCACAAAACTATATGCACACAATTCGAATTTCAGAAAGGGCAGAATTTCTGTTGTAAGCAAACATGCACATTTTAGCATTACACTCCATCTGTACAATAAATAACACCAGTTAGTCTTTTTGGAAGTCATGAATTCTTGTTCATACATGTATTAACTGGTTTTCCATTTCATGGGTTTTTAAACATATTGTATTTGAAAAACAAATCTTACTCCAAATGGCAATTTTTTTTTTTTGTCTGATGTTTTGTCCTTTTAACAGCAGAGCTAGTTCTGCCTCTTAATGCAGGGAGTGGGCTGACATAATATATCAACAGGGTGGAGTCATACATGCAACATGGTGGACTACTTGAAGAGGTCTAGCTTTAAAACAGCAGCCCAAAAAGGAAACCATATGAAAGTTTGTTGACTTATTGTTAGTTACATCACATCTCCACCCCCATTAGTAGAGTGCAGTCGTAGTTAAATGGGAAATATGGTTGATAGTCGTACAGATGTAAACAGACTTGATGACAACTAATGGATTGCTTGACATATTTATAATCAAATCATGGAATGAAAAAAAGTAATGACTTCATGGCTTCCTCTTATTACTTTCAGTATTATAAATATTTAACGGGAATTATTGAGGATAAATTTATTAAGGTGCATTACCTCTCAAATTTTCCATCTATACAGAAGATGATCTAGTGTATAGATCGAAAATTTGAGAGGTAATGTACCTTAATAAATTTATCCTCAATAATTCCCGTTAAATATTTATAATACTGAAAAAAAGTATTTCTACTGCCTGAAATGTACAAGTAACACAGTGAAGTACAATGGAAAAAATAGACATAATGGGTTGCTTAGAATTTGTAGAAGTGCATCCAAGCAACTGGGGTCTACCCTAAAAGGATGATCCTTATTTGTTCATCACTCCACGTGAAGCTTTCGAGTCAGATGGCAAATAGATTCAGACATAAAAATTATATTAAGAGTTACTTTTCACACCAGAATACAACCCCAGCTGTAGTATATGCACTTCTAAAATTTCTACAGCCTTGCAGGGGTTCTGCAATCAGATGGAGTACTTTTTATCAGTGGATTTTCCCTTTCTAAATTATGGTCATGTTTTGCAACAGGGCTTGAAAAATATCTAAAAAGTTACATGCTCAGCCAGGTATTTACAGAAATTAGGCTGTACTACTGAATCTGAATGCTTTAAAGTAGTTTTCAACTTTCCATGTATTGTTCCACTTTGTTTACATACATGATCACACCTAACGTAAAAGAAAGTAGTTCATGATAAGGAATTTTTTTTACTACTTTCATCAAAATAAAGCTTATTGTAATGGAAATAATTATAGGCATTTATTTTATTATGGAAAATATGAATACATTTATTTTCATATCACAAATTTATGCATCATAATTCCGATAAAGTAAATGCAATGCCTTTTTTACAAAATTAATGTGTTGAACATTCATTTTTTCCACTTGGTAGAACGAAGTACTTCAATGAAATGTTCAAATGCATTTAAATTTTGTTTTTTACAAAATCATTGGAACAAATATTTCATTAGGCTATCGGCCAATAGTTCTTCCGATTTGTTAGTACTGCTTCTGAGAGAACAAAAGTTAGAAATAGCTTTGCTTAAGAAATGTCTGGTCAGTATGAATTTTCTCTAATTTGATGTTCTACTTGTTTAATTATCTTTTTAGGTTCAAAATTAATTTAGAATATATTTGGTATTTTATTCAAATTGCCGTAATCATTTGAAACTCTTGTACTATGCAAAGAACGCAAAGCAAATGTTATTATTTTGAACTTAATTCTGTTGCTTTAGGACTCAAAAGGCAATCTTGATTTTTTTTCAAGCATATAATGGACATATTGACCTACATTCCTGTAAAATATCATTGATGTGTGAGGTTTCCTTCATTTTTTTTTTTTTTTTTTGTGCTTACGTAAGAGCAAAATTGTTAGTTTATAATTTTTTTCGAAGTTTCTAAACTGTTTTGAAGATGAAGGAAATGAAAGGCAAATTCCAAAGTTCAGCAATCTGTCATATCTAGCACTATTGGGCATTAATTTTGAGGACACCTTTAAATTCCTTGTCCGCAGAAAATTTTTAATTGTTAAAATTGACAAATTTTCCTTTACAATCAATTCAAGATTAATTATGATGTTTAAAAATTGTTATCGTATTGATAAACAGACAATTTTCCACAGTTTACCACACTATGAAAAATTCTAGTTTACATTAAGTAGTCTTTAAAATACAGAACTTCAAACATGCAACGTTGAGCAATTGCACAAGTGCCGTTCAAAGTTACATGTTTCTCAAATGCTCAAAACTACCAAAATATTTTAGACATCTGAATTTATGCATGAACTGAACCCATGTACCAAATTTCATAAAATTCGGTTACCATGTGGCCACATGTTATTTTTTTTTTTTTTTTTTGCTCATTTCGTATGGAATGACCCATACGTTAATAATTTTGATTTGTCTTAACCTTAATAAATTTTTGAGCACACTTAAGCTTTAAAGGTTCACCCTGGAAAACCGATCATTGCACAGGAAAGATACAATTTCACCACTTTCACAAACCTGGGGATTTTTCCGAGATCAAATCTACTTACTTGGCATCATTTTGTTTACATCCCATTTTTGGCTTTATTACAATGCACTGAAATCGAGACAGCTTAAAACACAAAATATCTTTGAGTCGTAATTTTATCGAATGAGTTTGTTGATTTTGAGTTTGCTGAGAATGAGTTTGTTTTTGTAATTTCAGATCACTGGGAAATTCACCCCGATGTTTACTGTCTGAAGAACAACCAGGAACAATGCAGTGTACCATCGTTACATCTTATGTTAAGATCGTTATTTTCATGATAATATCCAAAACAAAATCAAATACTAATTCATAAAACAAAATGACCACCTAAACAATCGGCAAATCACAACATGATAAGCTACGCATCGTAGTACGTATCAAGGGACGCTCAGCTTGCCTCCAACGACCCCTGGGGAGAGTTAAAGGCAAAACGTGCTGCTCGGTTTTTCAGAATTATGGAAGGCATTTACTTATTTGGGAGCAACGGTTTAATAAAGTTCATTACACCCCAGTAAATTTTGTGTCGCATCTCTTTTTCCAATACTAATGGCCTGCCACAAAACTTTTTACATTTTGCTAGCAAAATAATCATAAATGAGACTGACGAAGAAAAAATAAAGTTGAACTTCTCAATCAGGTGAAAAATCAAAACACGCAGTGAAACAATATGAATATAAGGTAGCATGAGCAA
Source organism: Macrothele yani (assembly GCA_039090855.1). Taxonomy (NCBI): domain Eukaryota; kingdom Metazoa; phylum Arthropoda; class Arachnida; order Araneae; family Macrothelidae; genus Macrothele; species Macrothele yani. The sequence goes on along the minus strand of CM077027.1, from coordinate 152,232,622 downwards.
GAAAAAATTTTTTCACGTTAATTTATTTATGTAAATATTAAACTGCAGCACAACTACACGAGATAGAGGGAACACCGCGGGAGGAAAAATTACAATTGCAGCCGAAATCTTCACTCCGTTTGACTTCCATTTTCAGAAATGTTTCCTACATTTTCGAGGTGAAATGCAAATATTTATGGAATAAAATGGTATTTGGCAACAACACTGGGCAGAAGAAACATCGTGAGATAAAAAAAAAAGTTATGAACGCAGGAGAAATCTTTCCTCCATCTAACTTCCAATTTCGGAAGTGGGAATTCCGTCCTCCGATGGAAAACGACCCCCAACACACATATGCACACCACCATCAATAACCCCAAGAATTCTGTTCAGTGATGCATCGATCTCGTGAGTCGCACAAATGGAAGAATCTCCAGCCTGAATATTATTGGGAAATTTTCGCGCCATCTAACTATCTAACTTCCGTTTTCTAAAAAATGTCTCCGTCTTCAAGCTAAAATACAAATATTTATGGAATAAAATTATGTTTAACAGCAGTACTGGGCAAAAGGAACATTCTAAGAAAAAGAAATTACAATCTTCAATCTGTTTTCGAAAGTTTGAAAGATGAAATATACCGTCCCCTGAGGGAAGATGACCTCCCCAACTAATTCTTCCAAAATTTCTTTCAGTTCTGCATTGATCTCGAGGACTCAAATGATACCGAAAAAAGCGGAATTCCGTGAAAGAATCTCAGAATTTCATGTATGAATAATTTATGCATTCTGTTGTAAACCAAACATTAAAAATACAATATTTACAAAAAAAAAAAAAAAAAAAGGTAGCCTTTTAGTTAGCAGTTATGTGTTACTCTGCTTTTCTGCTTTGTTTACACCACACTTACAGACACATAATTATGGGTCAAAGAAACTAGCACTGCCACTACATTTTGTGCAAAGTATTTTTTGAATTGATATCATTTCTGCACTAAGCATCAAGTTTGTAAATATATATATTATAGAAATGAAATGTGGAATAATAAATAATATCAAGTGTTTTTTTTACTGAGGTTTTTATGCAGACCTTCCCCCCCCCCCCTTGCTTATTTTTTAAAAATTTGGGTAGATGTGTAGATTTGCGTCCTAAATTATTTCGTCAGAAAAATGTTAGTACCTGGGAAAAGTGCGAAGTACAGATTTTAGAGTATGAAAAATAATGGCAAATGGTGCAGAAATTTCATATTTTAAATGTGTTCTAAAGATTTTTATTTTCATATTGACCTGTGAGAGAAGCTGCGGTAGGCCTAATGCATCGCTCCGGCAAAGATGTGAAGCTTTGGTTCGTTAAAAGGAAGGTTTGTTGCTGTGCCAAAAAGCGGTTACATTGTTGGCAGGAGAGCGATAAATGTTGTAATGATACGCCACAGAAAATAGGTCCCGATTACCCACTCTTTATTTTGTTGTATGCTGTATGTTGTTGGCAGGAACCCCCCCCCCCCCAAAAAAAAACTCTTTGATTTGCAAAAGATATCTATCGGTGAGATAGAAACTGACCTGCAAAGAAGGTATTAACAGGAGAACCAAAAAAAGTACAGTGGCACAGCAAATTAGCTATGAATGGAAGCCGTTCAAGGCAGAATCGAAAGTATTACTTCCCCAGTTTCCTGTACAACATAGAAAGGCATATTCGTACTTTCTATTTGGAATCAGAGAACAGGACACGAAATTTCTGGTCGCCAGCTCGCCATTGGCGAGTGAAGAATTGTCATTGCCGAGTAAAACTTTTCTCATTGAATTACCGCAATTTCATTGTTAACAGCCGGGGTATTATGATGATAAAAGTTTTTTTTTTTTAATATGTGGCACATATGTGGTGCTGCTGATATGCTGAATTTGTTTTCGGTAATTACTTCTTTTTCTTCTCTGAAATTTCCACACTGATGAGTAAACCTTTTCAAAGCATTTTTTTTTTTCTCTTCCATAAACTGCCGGGTTTTTGGTGCTCGTTTGAAGTCTGTAAAGATCACTCTGCAGGCTTGTTTACATTCCACTACTGGGAACTGACTCACTTGAATGAACTTCGACCAGCGGGGGATCCCATCATGAGATACAGGCAGGCCACAGCAGAGACAATCCCTCAAACAAAGAAAGAAAAGCAAAAATTAAACAAGCTTCCCTCAGATTTATGATACCCGCAATTGAGCTACTAGAACAAACTTTTAAGCAGTGCACGAAAACACAAAACACCGGGTCTTCGGCACTGCATCTTTTTTTTCTTTACCTTTGAAAGCAAAGACATAACAGAGAAACTTCGTTTACGAGGAAAAAATAACAATATGCACTATTTTAATCGTATTTTTAGAAACTGGGAAGTGCAGTTTTTTTGGGGGGTTTTTTTTGCGAAAACGATTTTTGTAAGTATTTTTACTGTTAAAAAAATGTGTGAATCACTGTAGATACTAATTTTCTAAGAAAACTGCTCACTGTCAACGGCTGATCGGAGGATTTTCACCGTCATCGTTAAATTCATGAAATGTTTACCTAATAGAAAAATTATTTGGAAGACGTGAATGAATAATAAAAAAATTATAGTAGGATAAAAATGTGAATTTAAACACAGTATTTCTATTCTATGTAGCTAAATGGTTTAACTTTAGGGATCGGCTCATAAAATGACTGTTTTCCACGCATCCCCAGTTTAATAGGGCTACAGCTGTCAACGCGTGTGTGGCACATACGGCAAGGTTTGCTCCCAAGATGACTAAATTAACACTTCAGCAAAACCTTAAAATTTTATTATAAAAACCATATATACTCGTGTAAAAGCCGAAAGTTTTTGGAAGAAATTCTTTTTTTTAAAGTGAAAGTGTCGGCTTATATGTAGGTCCCGGTTTTTTGCCAATTTCTAGCTGTTGAACTAGGGGGCTCGGTTTATATGCAAGTAAGTATATACGGTATATAAAATGCTGTTGTTTTTTTTTTTCCCTAGTACAGCATTTTCCTTTCATGTGACGTCACAACCTTTCCAAAGCCTTCACGCATTGTGAGCTATCAACGTTCTTTCTGAATTGGTGGAATCCAAAAAAAAAAAAAAAAAAAAAAAAAATGAAAGTGATGTATATTATTGGATTTTTCTTATGAAACCATGCTTGCATAATTTCATAAACCAATGCTATCTGTCGTTTGGTGGACAAGGGTTCGAAATGCTAAAATACCTGCCAGGTTTTATGATTTACCCGTAAAATTTACGGAAATGCAACTTGCTTTACCGGCAGAGTGTTAATTTTACAGATTTGATTCTTCCAGATTTTTTTTTTCTGATGATTTTGCACCCAACATTAAGATTTTTATTTAACATAATCCATTTAAATTGAAGCACTGATGCAAGTTACAAATAAATTTCTCAGTTGCTTGGGAACATTTGTCTGCAGTTTTCCCACGTTGTTTTGGGTTGTTTCAAACGTTAAAGAACTTACACCGCTCGTAAACGGTATGTAAACAGCTGCAGCTGGGCTTGTTTATCTCTCAACATGTTGACAGGCAGGCGGGCATCCTCCATTGGAACACATCTTTATTACTCCTAGTTCGAAATGCTATCTCAGAACTTAGTTATCGTAGAGAAATAATTCGAGCGGATTTTAAATCTGTGGAATTTTTGAGCCCAGATCGATGCCCAACATGACGAAATTAAACAAAAGCTGCCAGATTAGTGAACTTAAAAATCCATTTGGGGCATGGTTTCGTAACTTCTTTGGCAATAACTAACGACAAGATTGCTGTATTATAGGAAGTTAGAAAAAAAAAAAAAATCCAATGCTCATTCGACCCAGTGCTTTTCCAGCAATGATTTATTTTGCTGGTCCTTTAGTCAGTAAGTTTTCTGCGCTTTCCCACCATAGAGTGAGGAAGTGTAATATGTTCCAGATTTGTCTGTCCGTACGATAATTTGCATGATGTCTTGGCTGGATTCAACTAAATTAGTATGTTGCTGTCCATACTAATTCATCGTATGACGTTCGTAACTAAAATCTAAACCTTTATTTCTGATAACTTTCAGTTGATCTTGGCTTTCCTAGCTGATCATATGTAGAGGATTTTTAAGAAGGGAGTGTCTGACCCCAGGTCTTAAACAACCCTTAGAAATAGGAAGCTAGGAGATTTGGGCTAGAGTGTCCGATAGGAAAGTGACACGGAAGTAGGGATGGGCAAAAACGATCGATGTTAAGCCACCGATAATCGAGGTTTTTTCCCTCGATGTTGCGCTGATTGATATATCGGAGAAACCTCGATGTTTGAACCTCGATGTCTTGAAAAACATCGGTGCCTGTGGAGGCGTGGGTACACCCACACGTCAGCAAAACCTCGATGTTACCGAAGCGATACATCGGTGAACCGTGAATAACATCGGTCAGTCCTTCACCTTGTGCAGCTTCAGAGTGCAGATGTACGTTGAAAATATCGGTGGATTGTCTTTTGTCATCCCTGATGCATCGAGTTGTGCAACGAGGGTAATAATCTCCCATCCATTTTTAACTCTTCTATAGGAAATTCAGGGGATTTAAAATTAAGATACAGAAAAACAAAAGCTTTTTTTAAGTATCCGTGGTGTGTTCTTGTGCGTGGGCATTAAACAGAAGTAGCTAATTATAGTTTTTAATCTGACAAAAAAACTGGTGTAGTTTAAATATGGTGTTTCATTTGAAGGGTTACCGGAAAAAATATCCATGGAAATAAAATCCAACGGCTACTTTCATGTTGGCTAACCAGTAGGGAACTTATGGGGTCATATAAAAAATTACTGGCTATTTTCCAGTTCCAGGGATCATAGCATACTTCTGGAAAATTTTAGGTAGGAATTTTAGGAATTTTAGGAATTTTTAGAAAAATTTTAGGAAAATTTTAGGAGTGTATTTCAATAAAAACTAGATGTATATTTGTATACATCTAGTAAAACAACTTTGTATACATTGTAAAGAGTTTGCTTCACACCCTTCAACCATATATACTGATAGACTGCGCATGACATCAAAATTTCTGGCTCCAACATAAAATCACATGACAACAGTCAAAAAGATGGGTTACACCTGCTGTGCTTATGGTTGCTCTGACCGATATAGTAAAGAAAGTTCTATGATTTTTCATGGGTAAGAAAACGAATTAAATACCTAAGTCGATAAAGTTCAATTACTTAACCAGAAACTTGCAGCTATTGATATAAAAATATAGTAACTTAAGAAAAAAAATGGAATGCATGTTCCAAATTCTTCGCAAATGTTCATCACATTATAAATCACAAAATGTAAACAACCCGATCATGCATGTATATAGCTCATAAGTAAACTTACCTGAAGAGTTTTCATTATATATGAGGCGCATTCACATAATACACCGAAAACACTGAAGTTCTGCAGCGTAAATTAGTAATCATAACAGCATTTTTACACGAAATTTGGAGTCTGATGATGACGTGCCCAATGTTTGAGCCATGGCGGCTTTGATGCAGCTATTGCCAATGTGCAGTCCATTAGTATATATGGTCGAAGTTAACACCCAAATTTTTTGCATAACGTCTAATGTCTAAAGTTTAAGTATGATTTACTTCTAATGTTCAGTTTTTATCTTTTCACGTGTTATTATCATATTCAAGTATATTTATCACATTCAAGTTTCACTTTGAACATTAATATGCTGTTGAACCAGAAGCAATTCACGATTTTCACAGTAAAGTTTTCAGGTTTCACATTAAATTATAATATCTTAAAAAGGTAATTGAAAACCAAGAACTATATGTACAATTGTTCACTGAATTACTTTTTTCATATTATTGTTTTAACCTTTTCCTGATTAGCCTATCTTTTTCTGCTTCTACCACAACTAATTTACTTTCAGTTTTCTTTATTTCAGCTGAACCTTGTATGATCAAGTTAGAGGCAACTGCTATTTCAACAGTATTTTGTTTTTCTACAGCTTTTCTCATTCTTTCTGTTCCCTCTTGAATTATTGCTAGGGAGGCTTCTTTATCGTTTTTAAGTCTATTTATTTCTGCATCATTTTCTTTTATTTTGTCATCAAACTCAGCTTTTCTTTTTTCTCTAGCTGCTTTTCCTTATTTTCCCTCTCTTTCTGCTTCCTTTCTTTTACCTTTTTTGATTCTTCTTCCTTCAGCTTATCAACATACTCTTTATAAAATTTATGTGAATCACAAACACTATTTAACAAATTTCTTGTTATGGGAACTTTACTTACACATCCATAGTGTTTAATGGCCCCTTTAACTATTCTTAATGATGTTATAGTTGAGTCTTTTAAGTTAGCCTTGTCCTTCCTTAACAGAGCAGTGTTAACCGAAAATCCCCTTTCTGCATCAGCATTACCATGAGGTAAAACTAAAATTGACTTTATGAGTTTAGCAAGATTTGAGTATTTTTCTTTTCCGCTAGAGTCTTTAATACTAAATATATTACGCCAGTAATGATCAATCCGCACTGGAATATGCCCTTCCTCTGAAAATTTCACTAGTTCATCTAGAGTTGGCTTATCGCAATTTAAAAGTTTCCACTCTTCTCTTACTCTATCAATTTGTTCCTCAGAAAGATGCAAAACACTTGAAATTCTGGTTATTTCCAAAAGTCCTTCAGTGACTGAAAGTTGAGTTGACTCTTTCTTTGGTTCTTTTACCTTTAAAACTTCTATGTCTCTTAGCTTTTGATTGCAGAATGGCAAATTTGACTTTAAATATTTTGTGGTTGCAATTAGTGATGATCTTACATCTAAGAGAAATAATTTCTGCCTGGTCTCCTGAACATTCCTGAGGAGATTTTTGTCTTCATACCAACTTCTAACTCCCCTAGTTTTTTCCATGAATTTTTGTTTTCAAAATCTACATTCTTTAGGTCTTCTCCAAATTTCCCTGCTATAACATCATCTTGGATAAACTGAGCCATAACATTCCTCATTAAAGTATTTAAATCAGAATATAACTGGTATATTTTTGGTTCTTCACTCTGATAACATAATGAAAACTTTTCAAAATTTTGGTGTGAAAATGAAATTAATGCTAAATAGCAAGGAGTAAGCTCATTTTCAGGAAACAGTGAATTCTTTTATACCTTGCCGAATTGGCAGTTGTTTTTCAAATATTTTTGAGATGGCAAGAAGTTTAAAAAATATTCTGTAATATTTAGCCATTGATCCAAGAGCCTCTGGGCTACAGAACCAACGGTTAACCATCTGTTGCTGACATGAGCGCAAAGAAATTTGGCAGTGACCAATGTTATATCCTCGACAGATTTATAATCCTCTCGTCTTGCAGCACTACTCTTTAAAAAGTAATGCATATCAGTAGCAAATTCGTCAAAATCTATATTTAAGCTTGTCAAAAAAATTTTAAATGCATTACTAACAACATGCAGGTTGCAAAAACCTAGTTCCAAAGATTTCTGGCCTGTTTCTTGTTTTACAACTTCATTGAATTTGCGTAAAAAGCACTTATTTACATTTGGGCTGTCCATGGATACACAAATAATTCTGTTCAACGAAATATTGAAGGATGATAACACATCAAGAATTTCTTTTAGCAAAATATCTGCTGTTGCATGACCCAGAAAAACGCTTGTTAGGTATCGGCAAGAAACTGAATTTATTTCTGAAGACCAGTACCTGAGATACACATCCAACTGCCGTTTCACTTGTGTATTTGTAGTTTCATCAAATGCTATAGTAACCTTCCCTGGGCTACTAGATGCAATGTCTTTTTTCAAATCCTCTTCAAAATATTTTGACAATCCATGTGATATCACATAAGCAACTTTTTTTCTTTAAGTTGCATTTTGGCTGCAATAGCAGAATCAGGAAACATTTCTTTGAAAAGTTCAACTGTTTCAGTGCATGAAACAAAAGACATATTGTCCTTAGCAACTTTCATGGCCCATAATGCTTCGGCTTTAGCCAACTGTAAATCATGACTCAGTACTTCACTAATATTTGTTTTGGGCTGAAGATCCCGTCCTCCAAAGGCTTTCAGGATGGACTTATTTTGAAATTTACTTTGAAATTTCTGCAAATGTTTTTTTCCTTTATGATGCGCTTTTACTTGTGAAAAGCCACTATTAGAAATGTTGAAAATTTCTGAACACAATATACACTTAGCAGAAAATATTGTTTCAGTTGCAGAACACCATTCTTTCAACTTCACTCCGTCCAATTCTTTGGCGAGCCACGCATCTTGAAATTTCGTTTTGGATTTAGGCATCTTAAACACTTGTATTACTAACCAGAAAATGAAAGGGAAGTACAAAAACACGTTCCAATATTGCAAAACCAGACAACTTCCCGAAATTTGGCTGCGAGGATGTCAGAAGATATGGAAAAAAAAAAAAAAAAAAAAAGCAGGTCACCACTAGAGAACTGAACCTGCACACAGCACAGAGAACACCATAAAAGACGTAAAACCAGAAACTATCATACGCATCTCACGCAAGTTCAGTCAAAGCGAGTCGGAGCCGAGATATATTGCGCATCGAAGGTCGCTGTCGCCGACGCATGATCGAAGGTCAATGATCACGTGCTCTACTGCCTGCCAAGATAATACTCAGCTACCATCCCATCGTCATTACCGGAGGTTACGGAAGGAGACCACATGTTTCCTTTTTGCTTCCACCCACCTGCGGTTTACAATAACAAAACATCAGCAGAAAGAGGAGGTTCCACAAGGCATGTACAAAAATAAAGTACGATCTTCTGCGTGCCACGGAGTTCGTCTGCAAAGCGCAAACCAGGGGTGAAAATGACCCCTCCCCTTTTCCCTTAGATCTCTTGTTACTCTCGAAAACTGTTCGAAGGCAAAAAATGGAACGCCCGCCCCGAAGCAAGTGCATCTCGATGGCGTCATTTTTCCCTCCCTTCAGCAGCACAGCATATAGGCTGTGTTTCTACAAAAACAGGTCTTTTTACCTTACCGTAATGGTAAATTTATTGGCGTTAATAACGGTTGTGTTTTTAATAAAAATAAGCTTACGAAAATTTTAGGATGAATAGCAAATTTTAGGTCTAATTTTAGGAATTTAAGGAGGGTCACAAAATATTAGGAATTTTAGGAGGAATGCGATCCCTGCAGTTCATATTAATTCATATATCTAAATCCATTTTTATAGTATAACTTTACATGAAGTTCATAATTTTTTATAACCATACTTTGACTACCCTTATATTACAAATAACGAGAGTAGGAAAGTGGTATGACACTTTCCTACTCTCGTCAGCTAGGGGGCCAGTACCCAGGTACTTGGCTTTCCTAGCTGACTAGCTCGATCGGATATAACTCGCTAGGCTTTCCTAGCTGACCAGCTCAATCGGATATAACTCGGTAGTCAGTATTTTTTCCTCTGCAAATTGCATCTCTTTAAGCTGTTGCTGTTTTACTATAGCAGTTTTAGTTGCATTTTTTTTTCAAGTGTCAATAAATTTAGTATTAGTGTTTCACTATGAGCAGCAATATAAGAAAGAGGGGGGTGGGGGTGTACTATCAACTATCAAACATTCCATGATGCGAATTCCCGTGTATTGCAAAATCTTCAAAAAATGAAAAATACGCATTTTGCACTACGTGTCGATGTAATTTCAGCGTTCCGCGTGGTGGAATGATATTACTAATCACATTTCTAGTGCCAAGCATAAATCTAATGTAGACTGCGTGGGGAAAAATACGAAATTTACTTCCTTTGTTAAAAGTTATTACAAACTGGATGCGATTCAAGCAAAATGTTCACTTCGTTTTTAGTTGAGCATAATTTACCAATTAGTGTCCCTCAGTCACTTATTTATTTCATTAAGACTGTCTCATTGTCTGTCACTCCGTAAGATAAACCTAGTATTAAAATGGTTCGTTTTTTAAAACATTTTCGTTTGTTCCGTGACGGCGTGGGATACATACAATATTATTGGATTTGGGGGTCAAAGGGTGGAACTTTCATAAAAATAAGTTCTTATCTCTTTATAGATCGAAATGGTAGCATAGTAATGAGAAATTATGTATAGATTCTATTTTAATCGAAATAAATGTGCCGATAAATTCAAGCATATGTAGTCACATTATATCATAAACATATCGTTTTTTAATTGATATGTTCGATACATTTAATCAATACGCGCGACAAGTAATTTCATCGAATATATTTGATTAATTTTTTTATGGATTTTGGTTTCTGAAAGTTCACAGGTATGCACTAAGGAGTGCCGAGTGGTGTTTTTTTTTTTTTTTTTTTTTTTTTGGCAAGTGCATTTCATCTCGAAATTTCTGCCCCGGCAGAGAATCATGTGTGAAAGAACGAAACATTTCTCAAAATCTGCGTTAAAAAAAATGACAAAACATGAACAAACTATATTCTGTAGCGTATCAGTACACGATGCTTTGCTCTTTTGGCAAGAGCGTACATGGCTGCACTTGCTGCACTTGTAGTCATCCACAAGTGAATTACACACCGCCGCACCAAATCTTCCTTTCAACGGAGCAAAGCTTGACATCGTCGTTGCAGCGACGCGTTAGGCCTACTGCAGCGTCTTTTCACAGCATCGCATTTACAGGTAAATATTACAATAAAAATCTTTAAAAGCCATTTAAAATATAAAATTTCTGTACCATTTGCCATTATTTTCCATACTCTAAAATCAGTAGATACTTTTTCCAGGTACGAACGTTTTCCCGACAAAATAATTTAGGACGCTAATCTAAACATTTACCAAATTATGTTATAATAGACGCCTTAAAAACTTTTTATTTGTAAATATATTTTATGAAGGAAATATATGGAATAACAGTACCAATTTGTTTTTTGTTGTTGCTATCTTGGAGCTAGCCTGTTTTTTACCTGAAGCAATTTCCAACTTTTGTTCATGAACTCAAAATAGCTACAAGAATGATGCCTCATTTTTTTTGGTAGTATTTATTCCAATCCAATTGGAGAGCTCTTAAGCAAAATCATATTTGAGAAGCCATCTTTCGATTGGAAGAACTATAGGCCAATAGTATATTTCTTCTAACGATTTTGTAAAAAATAAATAAAAAAATTAGATCCATTTGAACAATTCATTAAAGCATTTCATTCTACAGAGTGATAAAAAAAATGAATGTTACACATTAATTTCATACTATTTACACCACATGAAAACTGTGTTGCGATTATTTTTGGAATTATGATGTACAAGTCAGTGATATAAAATAAATGTATTATTTTCGATAATAAAATAAATACCTATAATTATTTCCATTACAATAAGATTTATTTTGATGAAAATTCCTGTTCCATATCACGAACTGCTTTTGTTCACGCTGGGTGTAATCAGGTTCTATGCAAAGAAAAACAACTCACTCAAAATTGGAGACTACTTGAAAGCATTCTGATTCAGAAGTCCAGCAAAAAAAAAAGGGGGGGGGGGAGAAAGAAATCAGTTAAACCAAAGCTGCAAATAATTTTTAAAATATGCTGAAGCTATTACTAATCTTGCTTTCAAAAAATATTTGGTCATGCATAGCTCTATGTATATTATATACATTTTTCTATCTACTTTTGTATTATACACAAATGCAATTAAATCTAAATTTTTCATTGTGAAACAAACACCTGACATTACTTCTTTGATGGTGTGAATGCCTACAGTTTAATAACTTACACAAAAAAACTACCTTAGGTCAATTTTATAAATATTTCATATTTCTCTTAACATAAGAGGAAGACATTACAAGATTGAATTATATGATATTTAAAAACTTGAAATGGCAAACTTTTGATCAAGTTTTGTATCTACAGAGCCAGATGATGAAATAAGTTAAAAATAAAAAAAAATAAAAAAGCTTGTACTAAATTTAATGTGCACTTGCACAGGTCAGATATCATTTTGTTCAGTTAACTTAGAAGTGAAATCAATGCATCAAAAAATTTGCTTTTGTCATTACTATTGATACAAACCACAGAAGTGTCAAAGTAGTCTTGAACCAATGAAATTCTGCAGCGCTCAGCAGCTTGTTCAAATGCTTTGCCAAAAAAGTTTTTAGGCGAACCTTCGGAAACGGGTGGAATGCCAACCACTAAGTGCTGACTGTTGTCTTTATCATTCGGTGCCATCACAACTAATGGAAGAGACTTAGCTTTCCTGCTTTTTGTGCTGTTGACGTGAGCGTTTAAAAGAAAATGGGCAAGCATGGTGAGGCATGAAGGATAACTGAAATACCGCACGTCAGGTGCACTCTCTTGTATGATGGCGTACAAAAATGGCCCTGCTGAAATGATGTGGTTCATGTCGATGAACGACTGCACCTGCTTGAACATCGCAACCAACTGGTGTCGAGCCATTTCAAGTCCTTTATATACGAATTCCATTTCGCTTTTGCTCAGAGCATCTAATGCATTCAAGAACTTGTCTGATGGTGTTTTTTCTTTATCAACTGATTCCAACAGGGCACTAATTGCAAAGACCAAGTCTGTCGCACAAAATCTATTTCTGAAGCCATACTGAAACGTAAATGACCCATAAACAATCTGATCGAGCTTATATTTTTCAGTCATATCCTCAATCCATGCCACAAGATTGTTACGAAACTGAATGTCCATTGCTGTAAATTTCTGTCTACACTGAGATAATGGAATACCAATTTCTGCAAGAAATTCACACATTCTCTTCTGACCTTTAAACGTCCACAATTTGAATTTACATGATGTATACCTGGTGTGAATAAAGCTCTCCATTAACGACCAATGACGATATAGGTATAAATTAAGCTCCTTATCAAAGGCAATCTTTACACAACCCCCTGCAGTATTGTTGTTTTGGTGATTATGTCTTGCAACATGGTTCTGCAGAGTAGCTGCATTCAAGACATACTTGTCCTGTTCAATCTTGCCCATTACATGCTGTTCAGTAAGGCCAATGATTGCCCACCACAAAAGTTCATTGGTGTCCCTGGACATTTTCCATGCCAAGTCAAACATGAGGAGTGCTGATGATAGTCCATAGTAACTAAACTGAGTATAGTCAAACATGATCTTGTGTCTTTTTTCTTCCCATAGTCTCCTCTCCCTGCGTCTTAAAATCGCATTTTCATCAAGCCTACCACTTTCATCATCTTCCTCTTCCTCCTCTTCCCGAAAAATGTCATCAAACGCTGGAACTGATTCATCTTCATCAGGTTTCATCAACAGCCTTACTTGTGAATCACTGTACACGTTGTATACGTCGACAGGTCGGTTGGTATCGCACACGAAGAAAATTACCTCTTCAGTGGGTTTTAACTGTTCCACGACATCAAGAGTGGCACCGCAGTTGATCAACACAACATATTTTACTTGAATTTTGTGTCGATTGTATGCCGAAAGAAGCGACTCTTTACCGTCCACCGAAATCAATGAGTACAACACATTGTCGCAATGGAAAAGAAATTGTAGGATCTTACATGCACATAGAGCATCCACATCACATCCAACCAATATGAGTACTCTGTTTCCCACAAGAACATCGTAAAACTCCGTTCTTATGTTTGAGACAAACATTGGTACGGGTCTCTGGGTGCCTCGGCAAAATACTGGAAGCCTTTCACTTTTAATACGCCTGGCTTACACACATTAGCAACAAATAAACTAGTTACAACTCCAGTTTCAACTAGTGCGCGCCATAACTTCTAAATACAATTTCAAACCAGTGCTGCCAACTTGTTTCTCAAATGTTTCCCTAGATCAGAGATAGAAAATTCCTAGTTTTCCACAAAATTTCCCTAGGAAATATATATAGAGGTAATGTATAATGTTTTGCAATTGTAGGACACAACTTGGTAAACACATGTCATCATCATTTTCAACCATTATCAATCCACTGCTGGACGAAGGTCTCCCCAAGTTTTCTCCTCAACGGTCTGCCTTGTACCAGTCTCCTCCATGTCACTCCCGCATACTTTCGAATTTCATCCACCCATCTCCCATGTGGTCTTCTTCTAGGTCTTTTCCTGTCCCTTGGAATCCAATCTAAAATTTCGGCTGTCCATCGATGGTTTGTCCTTCTGACAATATGTCCAGCCCATTGCCATTTCAGGTATTTAAATCTGATCATGATGTCTTCCACTCTTGTCATTTTTCGGATCCACGAGTTCCTCTTCTTATCTCTCCTGGTTACACCAAGCATGCACCTCTCCATGCCCCTTCGAGTTGTCTGCAGCCTTTGTATGTCTCTTTTAGTGAAGGTCCACGTCTCTGCACCATACGTAAACACTGGAAGGATGCATTGGTCAAACACTTTTCTTTTAAGACATAATGACATAATGCTCTTGAAAATTATGCTGTTTCTTCCAAAAGCTCTCCAGGCAAGTTTCGCACGCAGATTAATTTCTTTATCAATGTGACCCCCACTTGATATCTGCTGTCCAAGATAAACATTCGTGTCTGTTTATCTAGCTTTTCTCCATCAGTCGATAAATCTTCATTTCTTGTAAAAGCATTGTACATCACTTTTGTCTTCTGAAAGTTCATTTTTAATCCCACTTCTTTACTCTTGTCAGCAAGTTCCTGGATCATACTCTGCAGCTCTGATGGGGTAGTTGCAAAAATTACTATGTCATCAGCAAAACGAAGGTGGGTTAGATAATCTCCATTAATATTTATTCCTTTGTTTTCCCAATTCAGTGATTGAAAGACATTTTCCAATGTGGCATTAAAGAGCTTCGGAGATATGGTGTCACCTTGTCTCACTCCCTTTCCATTTTTTATGTGTGTTGTATTTTCAAGCAGCAGAATCTTTGCACTTGCATTTTCATAGATGTTATTAATAATATTAATGTATGCATTTTCAATACCGCAGGATTTCAGAGCCATTGTAACTGCTGATGGTTTCACCGAATCAAAGGCTTTTTCATAATCGATAAAAGCCATGCACAATGGAAGTTCATTTTCCCTCGCTCTTTCAATTAGTTCTATCAGTACGTGGATATGATCTATTGTGCGGTAGCCACTCCTGAATCCAGCTTGTTCTCTCGGTTGAGCCATGTCCAGTGTTACCTTCAAGCGGTGTGAAAGAACTTTAGTGAAGATTTTATAAACCACTGATAGGAGGCTGATAGGTCTGTAGTTCCTGAGATCCTCAATGTCACCTTTTTTATGTGGCAGGATCATTGTAGTACTGTTCCAATCCTCAGGAATCTTCCCTTTATTAAGGCATCGAGTGAAAATTTGGGCGAGTACTGTTTCAATTTCTCCACTTGCTTCTTGTATGATGTCTACAGTAATTCCATTTTCTCCTGGAGCTTTTCCCCGCTTCATGTTCTTGATTGCATGTGCAACTTCTGATGGGAGGACTGGAAGAACTCTGGTACTGGTACCTTTCATGATGTCTGGAGTACATGTATCATCCCTTTCATATAATTTGGAGTAGAAATCTTTCACTCTTGTCAAAATTTCGCCTCTAATTCTTGTTACAGAACCATCTTCTTTTCTCGGTGCCATAATCTGTTTTTCCCCTTACTGAGATGTCCCTTTGCTATCTTTAGGCTTTGGTTGTTTTCAATTGCTTTCCTCACTAGTTCACAGTTGAATTTCCTTACGTCTTCAGTGATACTTTTTCGTACTGTCTTGCATAGCTCTATATATTCCACTTTGGAAGTCACATCTTCTTTAGTTGTCCTCATCACTCTTCTTTTTTGCATCAACATTTTGGTTTTTCCTGATAATTTGTTCACATGCAACTTGTTCTTAGACCCAGCTAATTTTGTTGCTGTTTCCATAAGAGCTTTGGTTATTTTTCTGTTAACTTCAGAAATATCCAGTTCTTCCGATGTTAGGCCTTCTAAAGCAGAGAATCTGTTCTTCAGTTCCAACTTGAAGGTATTATGGTGTTTTTCAAGGTTGGTTATGTCAATAGATTTTATTTGTCTTATGAGCTTGCCACGTTCGAGTTTAGTGTTGAGGTACATCTTACATCTTACCAATCTATGGTCACTACCTGTGTTGAACTTGTTTAGCACACTATAGTCTTCTATGACGCCTTTTTTGTTACACATAATAAAATCAATTTCACTTGTCGTCCCATTTGGATGTCTCCATGTCCATTTCCTGTGTGGCTTTTTCTTGAAAAAGGAGTTCAAGATGAAAAACCCTTCTGCCTCTGCAAACTCAACGAGAGTATTTCCACGCTGGTTTCTATTGCCGTGACCGAATTTACCTACTGAAGTTTCATTCTGTTGCCGTTGCCCTATTTTTGCATTGAAATCTTCCATAATGATATTCAAGTGCTGCTTACCTTTATTATTTAGATGACGAATTTCCTCATAAAATTCTTCAATTTCTTCTTCAGCATGACTTGTGGTGGGTGCATAAGTTTGAATAATCTGAGCCTTGTATCTTCTCGAGAGTTGGATAACGAGTCGTGAAGCTCTGTCAGAGGAACTTTCAACTTCTACAACTTTATCTTTCAGTTTCTTGTTTATTATAAATCCAACACCACTAGTTCTGCCAGTATCTGTCCCACGATAGTAGAAGAGATGTCCACTTTTCAGTTCAAGATCTCCTTTTCTCCTTACCTAACTTAGCCCGACGATGTCCCACTTGATCCTTTGTAGTTCCTCTTCCAATTCAAGAAGCCTTGAATGAGAAGATAGGGAGCGTCTATTATACGTAGCCAAGGTCAGCATCAGATGGCAGCCTAGCACCCTTTGCCTTTATATCGCACTGGCCTCTGCCTTGGCCAGGTACATTCCAGCTGCCGAAGACTAAGGGCCAAGATTTAAGTTGTGGAGTAATTTTGGAGGGGTTGTACGGTCCCTTAAACACATGTACGGTCCCTTATGTGACGTCTCCCATTCGATCAATGAGAAGCGTTTGTACGCTTTACTCCTGGAGTTCTCTTTTTGTTGTCAGTTAGTACGTGTGGTTTGAGCTGATAATTAGCTCAACTTAGCTATTAAAAGTTACAGTTAAAATGAATTTTGCTTTTCGTCATTCTATTAATGATTATTTTGGATGCGTTTTTTTTGTTAGCAGATGCTTTAAATTTATCAAAAGCTTCGAGATTTCTACTAATACACATTATATTCAAAAACGTGGTGTAGTTCGCAATCTTGGGCAAGGCCGCCCCGGTGGCGCAGTGGTCTAAGCGATGGCCTCTGATCATTCGTCCGAACAGGGTCCGGGTTCGAATCCCGACGAGGCATGAATGTTGTGTTTGTCTTACGGCACTGGTTCTCTCCCTTCGCTGAAAACAGTTACCTTACATTAGGGACGGGCGACTGCTTATATCCCATTGAGTTGCTCACGGTGGTCGTTAAAGCGCCAATCAAAAAAAAAATCTTGGGCAAACCCAGTTAAGTGATATTAAAGATGTTATTTTTTTTTCGATTGGAGGTTTAACGACCACCGTGAGCAACTCAAATGGGCTATAAGCAGTCGCCCGTCCCTAATTTAGGGTCACTGGTTCCAGGGAAGGGAGAGAGCCAGTGCCGTAAGACAAACACAACATCCATGCCTGACCGGGATTCGAACCCGGACCCCTAACGGACGAATGATCAGAGGCCAACGCCTTTGACAACTGCGCCACCGGGGTGGCAAAGAAGATGTTATTTTCGAAGGGGGGGGGGATTCCAATGTTGGAAACAGGATACCATTTGATGGCATGCCATTTATTTCTATTGATCACTGTACATTAATTAATGTCATCAAGATCTTTCATTGAACAAAAAGTAAGCCAAAAGCAATTCAAAATCACGACTACTCGTGTAGTAAAAGCAAAGTTCAAACAACAAAAATGAATTTTACAGCACAAATCCAACTGAAAGAAATATTTAACGGATATTTTCCCACACGATTGTATGATTGTCTCTCGTGAGAATTCCATTAACAACGATGTTCAAATTTACACACATTTTAGGCTTTCATGATAAATTTTTATGAAGCTGTTTTCATCCACCAATGGAGGTGTTCGGATTGCCTAAGTGCGAAATGCTGATGACAAACTCGGCAAATATAGCACAATTAAAGAAATATTGATAAATGATGCTGTAAGCTATGCAATAACAAACATCTTTCTGGTATAAACAACCAGTGGCGTAGCCAGAGGAGGGGGAGTTCAACCCCCTCCCCCTTGAGGGGAGACTGAGCATGAATTTAAAGCGATATATATATATATATATATATATGTGTGTGTGTGTGTGGATGAAATTCGAAAGTATGCGGGCTTTAACCAGTGAACTAAACCCATGGACCCTCTCCCTCCCTTAAGAAATTAATTTCTGGCTACGCCACTGTAAACAACACTGAGAAATTGTTGAATCAGAATGCCTAACAGTAATAATTGAAAATGAGAAGATATTAGGAGCTAAAACGCTGAATAAGGCTGCAAAATTGTCAACAAACGACTACTTTCTTGTCACCATACAAGAAATCACAGTGGAAAGAGATACTTTTTCTAACAACACTTCTCATTGGTCGATGGGAGGCGTCCCATAACGGACCGTATGTGCGATTACCAAGTAGTGTCCCACAACTACAAAACAATACACATGACCTTGATTCAAACCAAGGAGGTACGATATGATAACGACATCAATGAAATTCCATTAGAGGGACATAGACCAGAACAGGTGGTTCTGAAACGATGGGAATCAATTGATCCTGCAATGGCATCTGTGAATGCGGGGAGTTTTATCAAAGACCAATAATGTTTGATGCGCCGCCCCGGTGGCGCAGTGGTCTAAAGCGCTGGCCTCTGATCATTCGTCCGTAAGGGGTCCGGGTTCGAATCCCGGTCAGGCATGGATGTTGTGTTTGTCTTACGGCACTGGCTCTCTCCCTTCCCTGGAACCAGTGACCCTAAATTAGGGATGGGCGACTGCTTATAGCCCATTGAGTTGCGCACGGTGGTCGTTAAACCTCCAATCAAAAAAAAAATGTTTGATGCAAGGAGGCTATATTACTGGAGACACCACTGGCTCTGCCACCATAGGTCACAGCTAATCTGTCGAGGCTGACGAGAAAGACAGGCTTCGGTGCGAAAGGGCATCGACGAGATCACGTGACCAACTTAGTGCTGTTGCCTCTGCTTGCGGCTGCCGACAGCAAACGGTGACCGAGTAGAGTAGAGAGCTATATTTTCCAACACGCAGCGAATATAAGGTGGCACATCTAATCATTGCATATTAATTTAAAACTATTAGAGAAGAAAACGTTTAAAAGGAACATTATTAAAATGGGAGTTCTACTGAACTTAATCGTTTAACACTACTGAATTAATTTTTTTTTCGTTTTCCGTGTAGTGTGGATTTTTGCGTTTAGCCGTTCCTTTAGCAAAGTCGTATCAAGAGACATATTCGACAGTTTTGTTGCTCGATTTAATGAAATTAACTATATTTTCTTCGTTGTCCGTGTAGTTCATTTTTTTTTCTTTTTGCCTTTATGATTTTCTAGCAACAATGAAAAGCAAATTCGTTTAATAAATAGCGTACAGAATATAAATAGCAAACGGAAAACGTCAAGCGAAATCATATTGAGATCGAAGAAAAAGTGTTCCCTCATATATATATATCTGGCTAAAACGTTCCTTACTAAATTAAAAAAAGTTATATTTTTTCTTGTTCTGGAAAAAATATTTTTTTTATATTATTGCATGTATTTTGTTTAATGGGGTTATTTCTAGGACAATGCTTCTGTACACTAAAAGTACATAATTTGGAAATAATTCCTTCTTAAAAAAAATGCTTAGGATCCCTTTTAATACAAATCATCTCTGTGCATTACAGTTTATTTAACTTATTTCTACTTGGGGGAAGAAAAAAAATTAATCCTTATCTGTATATATTTCAACACTAAAATTATGTGACAACACATTCTGGCACAAGCTATTTTCTTGGTAATTGAAAAAAAAGTTGAATGAAGGACACTGTCACAAAAAATGTTCTCATTGTTTTGTGAAAAATTAATGCAAGAACTTTTTTTCATAAAATTATTCATTTTTGTCACTATTAAATTTTCCTTTCATTTGTAAATTTACAATTACTATAATTGAACACCGTTAGGTAAGCCAAAAATTGAAAAAACTATTTCCATACTAGAATTTAATTCAAACTATAGCTCAGTAAACAGAATTCTTGCTCACCATTAACAGGAATTTAATTGCATTATGAGCCAATAAGCAATCTGAAATTGCAGATTTAGTGCTACTGACTAACTCTTTCATACCAGAAAATTTGAAAAATTCATCGCCGTGGAGCAGGAAGCGAACCTGCATTTCCCGATTTCCATTCGAGCATGCTACCGTTACACCATCCAGGATGAGGAAGTCCCAAACATCCGAGTGATTTAATCTGAATAATCACAGATTTTCGCCAGTCAAAGCGAGCCCTGCTTCATCGTAGCTCAGCTATTTAGAGTCAGGTCGATGCTTAGCAAATTCCCAGTTATTCAGGTAAACATTGGGGAAGAAATATTTCTTCTTATTATACATGGGAAATATATCTCTATAAGTAATCTGAAATCACATATTTACTGTTACGTAACTGAAATCAAACGATCGTCCATGGAATGGAAACATGTCACCTTTCCAACAAGGAAGACGTGAAAAGTCCAACTGTCTGTCTGCGGGAGAGGTCATGGCGACTGTGAATCTGTTGTTTACACAGAATTTCTGTCAAAAGAGACGACCATCAATAGTGACTCATATTGCCAAACACTATTAAATTTGCGAAATTCAATTAAGGACAGATGCCGGGATAAGTTGAGTGAAGGTGCCATTCTGCTGCCCAACAACGCTACGCAGCACGGAAAACAAAGGGAACTGCTGCAGTCATTCAAGTCAGAGGTGTGGCAACATCCACCTCACAGCCCCAACTTATCCCCATGCGGCTACCATTTGTTCGGTAAAATAAAACAGGACCTTAGTGGACAACGATTCCCAACCGATGAGGCTGTGAAAAGTGCGGTCCTTAACTAGTTGCACCAAACTGGACTTTTTCTGTACAGGTATGGGAAAGTTAATCACACGTTCCGATAAAGGTTTACAGTCCTTAGGCGACTATGTCGAAAACTGAATTAATGTTGTACCTTTAAACCAACATACATCCCCTGAGTATATCTTTGTTTGATTGTTTTATTCAACAGTGTAACTAACTTTTTGATCCACCCTCATATTATTAAAGCACTTTGCTGCAATTCAGAAATCCAATTTTTAGTTTGCTTTAAAAATTAGCATAAATACTACATTTGAAAAAAGTATCAACTTACCTACTGGCTATCAATTTGTCTTGTATCTTCAAGCGGAACGAAGTAAAAAATACTATTAAAAATAAACAAATGGGTCCATTTTTTTACATAAATGTACCTCAAATGTCTGTTTCAAATAGTTTGAAAGAAGGAAGTTATCACAAGCTGCAACTGTATTCAGCTTCAGATTGTTTACCCCAACTTGCCTTATGTGATAGAATCTGCAACAAAGTTATAGATACACACAACAAAATAAATAAAGAATTCTTGCCAACCAATGGCAGAAATTAAGACATCTGTTTCAAATAGTTTGAATCATCACAAGTTACATCAAAATTATCTCAGCTTTAGATCCTCCAGTATGTGCTACAATCTGAATATTTTATGTGTGAGTTGTGTCCATTATTTTCTTTACCTAAAATCTACTTATGTAATTAATGTTCATACCTAACTGTGATCTACTTTTTTATAAAACATATTTGATATCACATTTTGGATTAGACGACAACATTTCAACAGTATAAATAATTATTTCCCACACATTTCTAAAGGAATTAAGCACAATTGGTTAGCAGTTTTTCATAACACTAGGGAATTTATACATTTTACTAACATTCTTTACTAGAAGCCAAATTTGCTCATTATGGTAAAATTAAATTTTTACTTTCAATATACCTACTATAAATGTCAAGCTAAGCACTAGTACACAGACACAACAGTGCTGAGACGGGCCGAACCCGAACCGGGTGCTGGCTGCGTAATACTTACTGGAGTTCGAGCTTGGAGAGAGGGGAAGAATTTACTTCCTTTTTTTTTTTTTATGTGATTTTATATGATTTAGCACACGAGGCTTTTTTTACACTTTCTAGTTGTTAAAGAGAATTCTTCAGCAACTGGGTCTAAATGGGGAGTAGGAATTCTGCAGGGCTATCCATTCCGGGCTTGGATGACAAAATACCATAGGCCATGAATTACAGGATTTCTGCCAAGGATAAGTTTTAAGAAGTATAGATAGTAGATAGCAAGCTGACGGAAGTTTGCTCCCTACCTCAAAGGGGCAGCTCCCTACCTCAAAGGGGCAGCTCCCTGCTAATTCTATTGAGCAACATACGACGTAGTTTGTTGTGCCACCAGATGTTTCCTGATACACCCCCCCCCCCCAAAAAAAAAACATTTCAGGAAGAAATGAATGGTTAAAGAAACTATAGAAATAGATAGACATCCCTTCCCCACTCTACAGTTGAGAAAGACATCGGTTAATTGCATGGGTAGGAAAGAGTGGAAGTTTGGAAGACTTTTTTTAATGCCTATACAGGTTAATCATAGTTTTCTGGCTGACATACTTCAGGCTCGGGCTCTTAAAATTGAGCCTGAACTCAGCTCTGACTCACACACAGTTAACACTTCAGTTAACTTCTCACAGGTGTTTTTATCAAAAACTTTATGGCAATGAAGTCATAGTGGCAAGTATGAAAAATAAGAGAAATTTCCTGGAATTTTTTAGTACAGTATTAAAACGCAAACAAAAATGCTACAATATTACTGCTAACATTTATTAATCTGGAAATAAGTGACATGGAACTCTTGACGGGTATGGTGTCTTTGAGGGACTAGCCAGACCCCATGACGTGAAAGAGTACATCATCTTCCACGGAAAGAAAATAGTCCATAGATTTTCAAATGAATTTGGACTGATGAAATCAAAACTGCTATTAAAATGAGGACCTCTGGCCCATTTTGCTGTGAAACAGCTTGGCAAATTAAGATGCATATCTTGGGATAGGAGAATATAAAAAAGGTATATCACAGGCACATTGTGTAAGACGGGCAACAACTGCACAAACAATATTAGTTCCAATTTGAAAAAAAAAAAAAAACCACCACCAAAAATTAAATACAAATCTTCAGTACATAATGCCACCACCACTCAGCATCACTATGTGATGAAGCAGAAAAAAAGATCAGAAATATGTTACGAGACACGCTAACTGAAGTACTGCTTCCTGGTATACAAGTTTCAAAAATAACTTTTCGGAAATGTTATCTTCATTTACTACAGACGAAAAATACATTTCAATGCTTTAACCAACCTGGCTAAACACTTTACATGCATATAAAATATTTGATAAGTTTGAACTCTTTTTTCTATCTCAGGACTTTGTGCACACTATGCACTAAGGAAAGACACGGAAAACTAAGCGTTCAGACTTTCAACTTCTTAATTTTTCTTTCACATGATTTCAAATCATTTCGGTTATCATGTTTGGCTTTTACTAAGTTGTTCAAGAGTATTTTGCAGCTGAGGAGTTATGTTTTCCTATTTAGTTTTCAAGCTACTCATACACAAACATTCAACAGAAAATGAATAAAAAAATCTAAAATCAGAACTTTGTTTAAACATATGCAGCAGATTTTTTATAAGACAATGTTTGTCTTATACAAAATCTGCTGCATACATTACTTTGGTATGGCAAAAGTTGTAACAGTCTCCTTTTCGCTTCTATAATTTGACTTGCAGCCACTGACACCGTGGCATGGCAATTCCTCTAAAAATCATTATACCTTTTAATACAAGTGAAGAACTAGATATGAAATTTTTAATAGAAAGTAGTTCCCTATGTTTTGTACAGTTAGAATAAAATTGATCATGCAGTTTTTCAACATAATCTGTCGACACTGTTCAGCTTTAGTAAATTCAATCAGACAAATGCTATATCACAGTTGCATTAAGTTACGAAATTAAAAAATGTCCTCTTTAATTCAGAGACACATTACAATGCAACAGTTCAAACATTAATTAGGGCTAACGATTGTTGGAGATGCAAATGTTATACAAATTTCGAAGGCTAATTACCTGAAAAGTTGCCCTGATTTCTGGTAATATTCAAGCTCTATGTGAATCGGCATTGGCAAAAAATATTAATTATTCTATTTGAAATAAGAATTCAATACCACAGAATAACTCACTTCTTTATACTTCACTATTCACGAGACATGAACAGATTTCAACACGTGTGAAACTAAGATCTACTCATTAAACCTATAACTATCACTAAAACTAAATAAAACGTTTACTAAGAATTAACCTTATCTTAGAAATATACAAATACCTACCTCACAAAACTATACATGTATCCAAATGACAATAAACGGAACACTCACTCAATACAAATAACTATGAACAAACGATGCAATGGCTGTTCAACCGATTGACTTGGCGATAGAGATGGGTCGGAAATCACGTCACTGATATTTTGTCACTGATACCAGTATGTCACCGTCACCAGCTGTGACTCGTTTGCTGAAATATCAGTGACAGAATCACTGTAGGCGCCGCCTGTCGCTGTAACTGGCGGAAACTTCTAGCTCCTACAATCCTGCTCTTTGGGGACGGGTTAGGCGCTACTGAGCTGTTACAGTGATTT
The DNA here is from genome assembly GCA_039090855.1 of Macrothele yani. Taxonomy (NCBI): domain Eukaryota; kingdom Metazoa; phylum Arthropoda; class Arachnida; order Araneae; family Macrothelidae; genus Macrothele; species Macrothele yani. The sequence goes on along the minus strand of CM077027.1, from coordinate 152,207,998 downwards.
CCGCAAGAAAAAACAAACTTTTTTTTTATTATATACAGTTGATAAAAGAGTAAGCTTGTTCAATTGATTATTATTAAATCCCTCATTTGATCTGTAGTTCCGTTGGTTTCCATAATTTCAAAGGAGCTCCTTGCCTGGAGGCGATGTCACCTACAGCGCGGGCAGTGACTTATGGCGGCCAATGCTGCGTGGAACCGTGAATGCAAGCTCGATGGTTCCTGTCACTGATATACTGGTCACTGACTGACAAGCGTTACGCGGTCAGGAGGCGCTGCTGTCACCGACTGTGATTTTGTCACTGATACTTTTCACTGATACTTGTTTGGAACCGTCACCGTTGTCACTGATACTTAAAAGTCACCGTCAAACCCATCTCTACTTGGCGACAGCACTAAGTTGTGCACGTGACTATTTCGCACCGTAGCCTGTCTTTTTCGTCAGCCTCGTAATCTGTGGTGTGACGTCACAAGCAGGCAAAACCCGAACTAAATTGTACCGTTAAAGAAACAGTAAGCTTGTGTATCATTGAAAAAAATGTATTGAATTACTCATTTTATCTGTTTATACGCTTAGAAGCTTTTGTTCCATTGGTTTCAAAGCAGCTTCTTTACTGCAGCTGCGTCGTGCCTGCTCATGACGTCATTTGCAGCACGGACGGTGACTTATGGCGGCCAATGCCGCGTGGATAGGAGTGGTGTCTCCAGTAATATAACCTCCTTGGTTTGATGCTATTCTTTTTTTGGAGGGAAGGGGATAACCATCACCATGAGGAAGTCGATGGGTTATAAACAATCGCTCGTCCTAATTAAGGGCCGCCGCCCCGGTGGCCCAGTGATCTAAGGCACTGGCCTCTGATCATTCGCCCGTAAGGGTCCGGGTTCGAATCCCGGTGAGGCATGGATGTTGTGTTTGTCTTACGGCACTGGCTCTCTCCCTTCCCTGGAACCAGTGACCCTAAATTAGGGACGGGCGACTGCTTATAGCCCATTGAGTTGCGCACGGTGGTCGTTAAACCTCAAAAAAAAAAAAAAAAAAAAAAAAAAAGAAAAATTTAGGGCCACTGGCTCTAGGGAAGGGACATAAGACAAACACAACACCCATGCCTCACGGGATTCGAACCCGGACAAACTCGGTTGAATGGTCAGAAGCCGGCGCTTAGACCACTGGAGCGGTATCGATGCAATTCATAATGTACTGCCGAAATTACGCCAAAGAAATGTTCGCGTACGATCCGAGAAATTTATAGAGCAAATTGTTATTAGCAAGTTCTCATATCCGAGAAAAAATTAAACAAAGCTAGCAAACAGGAAAATACCAGGCTATATCGGGGATGAATGCATACACAGAGAAAATAATTAAATTAATAAAAAGAAACAAAATTACTAATAAAAAATCTACGATTTTATATTGAAAGCAATTATTTTAAATAGCAATTAAAGATTTGGTGCCGCAGGAGTCTAAGCGATGGCATCTGATTATTCGTCCGAGATGGGTTCGGGTTCGAATCCCGATGAGGTATGGATGTTGTGTTAGTCTTACGGCACTAGCTCTCCGTCCCTAAATCCAGTGGCCTTGAATTAGGGCCGGACGGTTGCTTATAGCCCACTGAGTTTCTCACGGCGGTCGTCAAACCTTCAATAAAAAAAAAATCAAACACAGATATCCGCGCACAAATCCATCAGCATACTAGTTACTCTGCAGAATGGAGATTTTCAATGTATGCCGGAAGCAGAATGCTCTTTTCCAGTCTTTCTCTAATGTATTTGGTTGAGTTGCTGTAATTTTCTTTCCCCCGAAAATTAACAGTACCTTCTGCAGCTCAGTGGGTAATAAATGAATGAGCTATTTAATCTATGATCAGTCACGTACGGGTCTAGACATGTGACTACACTGAAGCTTTGTCACCTCGTCTTTCTGGGCGTAAGTTTTCTCTTTTCGTTTCATACATACATACATATAACTAAGTTGCTCTCTGAGATTCAGAGGTTAGCTCCAAAAAGAAATACAAACTACCAGATATTTTTACTTACTGTTGTCGTATCAAACTTCTCCATTTACAGCGATCTTGACATACAACTCGGGCTTCCTTCGCTTTTATTTTGGGCTTTTTTTTTTTTTTTTTTTTTTTTTTTTTTGATTGGAGGTTTAACGACCACCGTGAGCAACTCAATGGGCTATAAGCAGTCGCCCGTCCCTAATTTAGAGGCACTGGTTCCAGGGAAGGGAGAGAGCCAGTGCCGTAGGACAAACACAACATCCATGCCCGACCGGGATTCGAACCCGGACCCCTTACGGACGAATGATCAGAGGCCAGAGCCTTAGACCACTGCGCCACCGGGGCGGCTTTTTTGGGCTTTAACGTCCCTATTGAGAATGAAAAGCTATTAAAGGCAAATTAGGCAATTCATGCTATGTTAGATCTAAATTTATGTGGCGGTCATTTTTAGGTTTTTGTAGACTATTCTTTATTAATTGAAGAAATTCTGAGATTGCCCCTAATTACTCTATTTGTGGTACAAATGGCCTTGTGCGATTGCCTTTCTTGAGCCTGCATATACTAAACTTTATTTATTTAAAATTTTTATGGTACATTTTTGTAGTGTCCCGACAGGGTTTAAACGATTTACTGCATTCTATTTATTTATTATTTGTAAAGTCCTCTCCGCTTCATGGATGTGGACGTACAGTCCACGTCCATGAAGAGGAGAAAACAGCGCTAGGATAAAAACCTTCCGTGTTAGGCTCAAAGATTCGGATCCAAGCCCAGCAGTACGAGAAATCAAAAGTCCATGCCTCAGACTACTCGACCACCGGGAATTCGTTCATAGGTCTACAAAAATACGGATGTTGACCTTGTCGTTATAGTGTTGTTTCCTTTTATCTGGCTTCGTAAATCAGGGGAGGGCAACTCAATCTAACCTAGTGGTAGATCTTTATTTATTTTATTTGATTGGAGGTTTAACGACCACCGTGAGCAACTCAATGGGCTATAAGCAGTCGCCCGTCCCTAATTTAGGGTCACTGGTTCCAGGGAAGGGAGAGAGCCAGTGCCGTAAGACAAACACAACACCCATGCCTCACCGGGATTCGAACCCGGACCCCAGACGGACGAATGATCAGAGGCCAGCGCCTTAGACCACTGCGCCACCGGGGCGGCGTGGTAGATCTGCAAATCTTTGTATAGGTATTGAATGAATATTCCTTGATCCATTGAGGATTCTTAGGCTCTAAAAAACGAAAAATATAGAAATCTTGTCAGAGTGTTCTGATGAGAAACCTACATAGAACAGTAAAAAGTGATATAGAAATATACTATACGACAGTTCGAAATGGTGTTGCAAGTTTCTAGCAGTGGCGGCTCGTGGTTGAAAAAATACGTGAAGTGGTACAAGAGCAGTATGAAAAGATATGTACTGTCTACAATGAAAATCACTTAATGTGAACTTACCTATTTTTTGTATATTAAATCAATTTTTCTTCCTTTTAAAGCTGCAAATTTGTCGAATATATCATCATACGATGGCTGTTTCTTCGTGAGCATCAATAAAATGTCTTCCTGAATAGAAATGTATGCCAAAGAAGCAAGTATATCTTGGGAACTAGTGTTTCTTGAGCAAGTTTGTATTCTTTCAAGAAAACTTCTTTCCACTGACACACTTGTAGATGGGATTGTTGAAATGAGTGAAACCAATTTAGAATCTTCTGTGAAAATGTCTTTGTCTCCGTGAAACACTCGGAGTTCTTGAGTCAATATATTCCTTAATTTTTCATCGGCATATACAAGACTCAGTTCATTTACAAGCCGCTGGTGTTTAGTAAATATGTTTCCGTAAAAATATAGATTTTCAAGAGCGCGAGAGGGAAAGCATGCATTAAATTATTCGAATTTAGTTGTGTCAGCAAGTCAGACAAATTGAAGCTTCTTACAGTCTTGAAATCTTATATCCATTTCCATAAGAATGTGGTTCAAAATGCAATTGTTTATAATTTTGAAAAATTGTTTCCTGTGTAAGAGCAGCATATTCCCGTGCTGATTTCTGTAATTTTGCTAGCTTTTCCAAACTGTGTCTCAAATACCTCATCGTTCCTTTTATGGCTCAAAATTTCACAAGTTTTTTTTTAGTTTGAGTTACACTGTGGTTTATGTTCAGTGAGTTTTTCTTCAAAAGTTCCAATAATAGATCGGTGGAGCCAAAAATGTAAATTCAAAAGTGTTCATATCATTCAAAAAACCCCTTGGCAAGATGAATTGGTTTTCTGTCTGATTGTTCGCTATTCGTCAGAAATACGAACACTTTCTTCAATTTATCCCAATCTTCAACAACTACACTTACTAATTTCGAAGTGGAGGACCATCGAGTTTCTGTTATGGTTGGTATGCGTCTTGCGGTTGTTGATATAAGTGTATAAGACCTATTCGCAGAATGGTGAAAAAACGAAGCAATTCTACTGAGGCTTGCAAAAAGTATTTGACACTTAGAAATTAAAAAAAACTATGCTGCAATAAAAGATTCAAACGATGAACTAAGCAATGAACAAAAACAGCTTGATAAGTTTTATCCTTGACTTTTTTTTTCTGTAGCCCATTAAAGTGTCCAGACATTATCCCCATCGTAATATTGTCCTATTTATTTGCGTTGATAATCAAACTGTTCCAAAATTTTGTCTATCTTTACTCACATCATGGAAACCCAAAAATCCCTCAACCAATACACCTGCCGAATCAACAATAAAAAATTATTTAATTTTTGACGTGATTGTTTCTATATTCAGGAATACATTCAATTAATTAATTTTGAATAGTTTTCGAGTTCCCAGTGAAGACATTTCTTATCCTTTCGTATTGATTTTGAATTTCTAAAGGACTTCTTGATATCAACAATGACAGTAATTCAATGAAATTTACACGATTTATCGAGTCCATGCTTTCATCATGGCCACGGAATGCTAGTTCTTGTTTGCTCAAATACAGTATAGACTAATTCTGCATCAATCACTGTCTTCAGGAAAAGTCTATTTAATCGAACGTTTTCGTTAAAATGCATTTTCAAAAGCTTAGCATTTCTTTCAGGGCATCGGCAATGTGTTTTGATTTTTTTCAAAATTACTTAACATTAATTCACATTTTAGGTGTTTGCTAGAATCGCGATGTTTATGATGTGACCGTGTTATGTTGGCTGAATCAAGGAGGTTATATTACCGGAGACACCACTCCTATCCACGCAGCATTGGCCGCCATAAGTCACCGTCCGTGCTGCAAATGACGTCATGAGCAGGCACGACGCAGCCGCAGTAAAGAAGCTGCTTTGAAACCAATGGAACAAAAGCTTCTAAGCGTATAAACAGATAAAATGAGTAATTCAATAAATCTTTTTCAATGATACACAAGCTGTTTCTTTAACGGTACAATTTAGTTCGGGTTTTGCCTGCTTGTGACGTCACACCACAGATTAGCTGTGACCTATGGCGGCAGAGCCAGTGGTGTCTCCAGTAATATAACCTCCTTGGGCTGAACTTGAAGAAGATAAGGCTATAACATTAGCGTTGAAGACAATAGACTTTTGGTAATTGGCCAGTGGGCGTTAAAGACGATTTCAGCCGTTAGATGCCACTGTGTCCCAAGGTATAAACATCTCAGTTTTCACGTTGTTTGAATTGTTGGATTGTGTATGTTCGTCGTTTCCTTGTTTCTTTTTAAAAACCTTACAGTTTTAAAACAAACTGTTGTTTTCACAACAAAATCTAACCCATTTAAAAAATGGTTTACTGTTGTGTGCCGATGTGCACATTTTCTGAGAAGAAAAACGTGGGATTTTTATTCCATGAGTTTCCCTCAGATCAGAACCTAAAGCAACTGTTGCCGACAGAAATATCTCGTCAGGATTTTGCTCCAAATGACAAGTTATCTTCAACTATTGTTTATGGTAAGCATTTTCATTATGATAATTACGTACCTAATTCAATTTTAGAAAAAAACCTCAGCTATATAAACTCATATTAAGTAAAATAGTAGGTAAATGTATAGATTTGCGTTTTAAATTATTTCGTCGGAAAAATATTAGTACCTGGGAAAAGTGCGACGTACAGATTTTAGATTATGAAAATTAATGGCAAATGGTGCAGAAATTTTCTGTTTCAAATGTCTTTTAAAGATTTTTATCGTAACATTTACCTGTACGTTCGATACGTTAGGTCTACGGCAGCGTCTCTTCACAGCATCGAACTTACAGGTAAATGTTACGATAAAAATCTTTAAAAGACACTTGAAACAGAAAATTTCTGCACCATTTGCCATTAATTTTCATAATCTAAAATCTGTACGTCGCACTTTTCCCAGGTACTAACATTTTTCCGACGAAATAATTTAAGACGCTAATCTACACATTTACCAAAATCTCAGCCCTAGATCGTTGAAGAATAAAGGAGGAATGAGATTTACACATAAAATACACCAATTCCTACAGAAAAATTATCATGCCCAAATACTACGAATTCAGAATGCAAATATCCATCTGTTCATGTGAAAGTGAATATAAATAAAATCTCAAATGTAAATAATGATACGGAATCAGTTTGTTAATGCGAACTACGTCAATAGATTGCACTGCGTCCCAACTAATCTTTTCTGTCCTCGCCGATTTTGCTTAATATTACAGTCTGGTAAGATCCAGTTCAGCCTTGGTTTAATAAATCTGAGAATCCGTCTTTATGCCCCGCCGAACGTTTATTACTAAAAAGTAGGCAGGGCCAAAAAAAAAAAAAAAAAAATTAACGCAGAAGTGCTGCAAATCCATTTATATTCAGTAAAGCAATTTTTTAATATTAATATTATTAGATTTACCGCTCTTCTTGATTTCTTTCTTGGCAGCAATTGTCAGTGAATCCGTCGGTCGTCCTTGAAGCAAAATGTCTGTTTTATCTGACACCATCTATTGGCATTGTTTGAGCTTGAATGAGATGAGGTGACTCTTTTTCCATTGTACAATGTCCAGTCATGGTTTTCCAGTAACCACCACAGGCAGAGTAGTAGATGGCAGTCAGCCAACATAGACACATGAATGCCGCCCCGGTGGCACAGTGGTCTAAGCGATAGCCTCCGATCATTCGTCCGAATGGGGTCTGGGTTCAAATCCCGGTGAGGCATGGATGTTGTGTTTGTCTTACGGCACTGGTTCTTTCCCTTCCCTGGAACCAGTGACCCTAGAATTAGGGACGGGCGACGGCTTATAGCCCATTGAATAGCTCACGGTGGTTGTTAAACCTCCAATAAAAAAATAAAAATAAAAAATACACATGAATGGGCTGCTGACTCCTTACGCTATCTGTAACAGCATTTGCTGGATTGTGTGCTCGGATATGTTTCTCTGTGTGCCCTTGTCGTAGTTTGCTGTTGATTGAGGGATCAAGAGCAGTCTGTTGCCCATGACAACACATGCCAACTGGCAGTCTTCCCTTTCTGCACTTTGAGTGGGTGTCTCTCTCTCAGATCATTCCCACCACACCTTCACAATGTCCTCCCTCGAACAGCCAACAAGTCCTGCCTTTTCTCCATTGCATGGACTTTTTACTGTCAAACTGACATGCCCTGCCTGTGCAGTCTCTCTATATATATTCCTTACAGTGCTGCAGTCCTAATAGAGAAGTGAGGTGGTGAGCAACAATGGGTACTTTAAGAACAGTATTTCACCATTAAATGCACAGAATCGAGGGAACTGATCGCTATGCCATTTTGTTTATGAGCATTTTCAAAGACCTTCTATCTTACTTATGATAAACTGAACGTGCTTTGAGTTCAGTAGAAAATAACTGCATAAAAAGAAGAGATCACAGCATGGATGGAGGACCTCCTATCTTCAGGAAAAGTAGAGGAGCATGCAGCGCCTCATCACGATCTCCTTGTCTGCAGCCCTAATTCTACATCATTCAGTATTGTCACCGCAATGTGCTATGGGACATATCTACTATATGATGTCATGAAGTGTCTATACAGCATAGTTATATCATGTCCATCTAGATACACAAACAAGCCTGGGGTTTGATAACTACATGACATGAAGATCTGCATTAATGATGTTTTAGACCACTGGTTAACTCACTCTGGCTGAGCACCAAAACAATAGGTCAACCAGTACCCTGAGATATCTTAAAAACATGAAGCCATTTTGTTCAGGTTCCCTGTATTTCTAGATGTCCACGGTTCTACCGAATCTCCTTTCCCAGCATTTATGGATATCATAAGTCCAGCTCAGGTGATAAGGATAAAACATACATATATTCTTTATGTTAGAAATTAGAACGTGTGCCATTTTACATGCCTAGAAATTGGTACTAAGTCATTAGCACACAGCAGTGGAAATACAGCTATTTAGCAGTTGCCCATATGGTAAATGCCTCATGAAACTTGGAAACTGAATCACACTCAGATAGAAATTGGGTTGTTCCGCTTCCAAAATAATTCGGTTTTCAAAGTTTTTGAAGAATTTACTATATTATATGGCAGTCAATGATAGTATTTTTATATAAAAAAAAGTCTTTCCTTCCCAAATGCCATGTCTGAATGGTCAGAAGCCAACACTTAAACTACTGCACCACTGGGGTGGTACATTACAGTTTTGGAAACCCAGGAAAAAATGGTAAATGAGTGGTTGGTAATAGGATCAGAAACATTCGTGTACCACACAGACATGAGGCTGGCTATTAACCAACTGTGCCATATCATTGGTTTCCTACAAATGTTAGAATATACTGTATATGTAACATCATATCTGTAAATATGTGCACGTTTTTTACCCCCTCATACATCAAGAAACCTAAATTAATGTCAAATGATGAAAAGAAAGTATTTAGTAATGAAACATGTAAGCATTGTAAATAGATACTTTTTTTTAAGGTAGGGAGAGAGGCAAACTATTTTTTTTTATTGGAATCAATGACAAGTGACTATCAAAAACACTATTAGTTTTTTTTTTTTTGTGCTACAAAAAACTTCTCTTAAATATTTTTCTCAGACTGGGATGTTCATTTCATGTTAGTTTCCCTTAATCACATTGCATGGAAAAGAATGCACAAGGCATCTTGAAGGCAACATGTGAGCGTCATTATGATGATGCTGTAGGAAATGTTGCAATGCATGTTTTTACTATAAACAAAGTGATGCTTTAAAGTGAAGATGTGTTTTGCTAGCTGTACGGATGTGAAATATAAAACTGCCTGAAAATTCAAAGGTTAACAGATTTTTGCACATGTTTAGGCATAGTTTGAAAACTCAAGTAAATTATTCTGAATTTATCACAATAAAAAAACTTAATAATCACCTGAAATAGTTTTGCAGAAGGCTCATGATGCATACTTTCATATGTCTAACATGTGATACACGAACATTAACTATACACATACTGTATATGCATTAATGTGATTACTCATGTTCATGTATCTTGGAATAGAAAGCATTTTGTGTACAGTACAAACTTAAGGCCCATTACTTATTGCAGCTAATTAAGTTTATCACTTTTAAACTGTTGTACATGGAGAAAATTTAGAAGTAATTAATGTTTACATCAACAGGTTTAACATTCTTTTTCTCAAACAAAAAATAAACTTTTAAGGACTTTTAAGCACCCTGCACAAATTTTTTAAGGACCTTACCATTTGCATGTGGAATGACATGTGCAGAAATATACTTTTACACATGACTTAGTTATGCAAATCGAAGCAGGATGGTGAAATTTGCAATAGTTTTCTACATAAATTAATTTAAGTTCGTGGATGTAATAAATTAGAATTTATGCAATTCAAAATACAGTTCAACTGACCAAATCAGTTTTCTTATCTGAGAGAATAATCACATATGTGTAACATAGAGTATGTAAATTGTAAAACTGTAATTAAAGTTATGAGTTCCAGATTTAAATTTTGCACATAATGATCTGATGGTTTAAGCTGCAAAATCAAAATTGTGTTCAAGATTTCAATTTTGCATTAATTTTCTCATGGCATAACTAAATAATTGTTATTTGCATATACAGAAAGGGGAAAAACAAAAAGCGAAATACATATCAGTACCAAAAGATTTTGACGGGACTTGTTAGATGGAATCTGCTGGGTGTGTTCAATTTAGCCCATGGTTCTTCACTTCTTTTCATCAAATTACTTATCTCACACTGGCTTTCAGCAGATGTCACATGATCCCATCATCAGTAGATTGTTTCTATCAATTATGTTTTATTCCTTGGTTGCTTCTGACTAACAAGTTCCTCCAATTGGCTCCACAGATTTTTTATTGGATTCAGGTCAGGGCTTTTACATGGTTACCCTAGCAGTGTAATATGAACTAGCAGCAGAAGTTCTAGGCATTACATCATAACTTCTGGATTTTGTGCAGCCAGTTAGGAGAAATAAGCACTTTGTCATTTTTAGCAAAAAATAAGGACTTTTCCTAAAAAAAAATAAAAAAAATAAAGACTTTTAAAGATTTATAATGACCATGGGGGCCCTGGATCTACCTTGGGTAATAAATATAAAAAACAAAGTCCATAGTGATGAAGAAATTAAATAAGTGTACATAACTTGGGTGGAATACATTTGGAAGAAAAAGTACAATTTTTCAAGAGTAATTTACCATTATGTGTTAAGAGAAAGCTGTGTGTAATCAATGCATTTTCCTTTTCTTACTTATGGATCAGAGAAATGGATCTTATTCGAAAAAAGACATACAGAGGATGCAGACAACTCAAAGAAGAATGAAAAGATGCATACTTAAGTTTACCACGAAAGACAGGAAAAGGAGTTCACAGATCAGGAAAATGCGAACAGCAGATGATATAATGAAAGTAAAGACCATCACATGGCAGTTGGCTGGACATATTGCTAGGAGAACTGACTGCCATTGGAGAACCAAAATACTAGACTGGATACTAAGGAACAGGAAAAGACCCAGAAGACCATGTGGAAGATGGGTGAATGTAATTAGAAGGCATGCTGGAGTCACATAGCTCATGAACAGAAAGTTGTGGAAGAGACTTGGGGAGACTTTCATCCAACAGAGGATAGATAATGGTTTATGATCATATCTGACATAACAGTAAAGGTTTGCCTTTAATATAAGCCAAATTATTAGACAAAACCAAAATTATTGTACACAGCAAAAGTGTGTTATCATTCCAGCTGTGCTAAATAGACAACACTCATTTTATGCAAAACCTAGAAATAACTCAAACCTGTTTGATGAGCTCTATTCCAAGTGTAATTTCTCTCAGTGTATTGAATATAAATAGTGGCACAACATTTTAGATTCTTACAGCATTTTTTTTTTGATTGAAAAATACAGGCAAGAAATATTTTTTAATTCTGTATTTAATACAAAATTTAATTAAAATCAAAGCTGAATGATTTAAAATCCCATTATCCAACAAGCATGGGAGTTCAACAATTGAAGGTTAACAAATAAATAAGATATTTAAAGCCAAATATTACAGTGTATTTATAGTTAAACAAATACATTATTTTTTAACTTTCATGTCCATTGTTTCCTGAAATTGTCTAGTGACAGCTTTTGAAAGTGCATCTAGGAAATCATCAAGGGTTGCAGATGTCTGAAAACAACAGAAAAAAATTGCGATGATTTTAAAACTATAAAGTAAAATAAAAGTGTAGTACTTAATCAATAACAGCTGACAAATAACACAGAAAAAAAAACATTACTTGGAACCCTAACATTGAAAAAAATCCAGTCTAGTTTAAAAAATACTCCATTTCGAGCTGAAAGATGTTTTATTAAACAGCAATAATTGCTCAAAAGTAAAAAAGAAAAAAATGTTTTTTCTTTAAAAGTTATAAAAGTTTTACAATATCGGAAAGGCATTATTTATAAGTAGGCTACTGTAATTTTCATCGTATAATTTGCAGATTATATGCCGAAAAAGTTAAAAATTTAGGTTCTGCAGATTATATGCTGATGTGGATAATACACCGATTAAAAAAGAAAAAAAAAATTGTGGCCCTTTGATTTTTAAAAATCCGCAGGGAAATTGTGCAGGAGAGGGGGTATAATTGGAAAAGGAACTCTCTCTGAGAATTTTTTCTCAGTTCAGGAGCATAGAGGAGAGGGAAGTGGTATCACAATGAAAGATTGATGATGTTGTAGGGAGGGACGACGGGAATAATTTTGTATTGTTGAGAAAAACAACGCCAACTGCCTGTGCCCTCTCTTTGTCAACCAGTCAGTGAAAATGTAAGCACGCAGTTGCTACATGAACCCACATATGCATGCCTCCTTTCAAGGTTTCTTGTTCTAAACCATGTGTGCCTTGTGTTTAGTTTGTCTTTCGCCATTTTGACCAATGTCTTTGAAAAGGAAACATTTTAGTAACACTGCCGAATTTAAACTTAAAGTGAGGAGCACAGCTGACGGAGAAAGAAAGGATAAGATTGTGTCACTATGTGATAATTTTCAAAAGGTCAGAGAACTAGCGCCCAGTGACACATGAGAAGCTGCAGTCTAAAACGTAAACAAACCCGCCGGTAAACTCTGCAGGAGAATTCAAGGAAGTCCAGCCCTCTTTTTCACTGATCTTGTGTAAGCTGACGCCCCAACTTTGAAAGCAGGATTTCTTCCAAAAACTTTCGACTTACACACAAATATATAAGGTATTATATATATATATATAGGGATGTAAATATATAGGGATGTAAGGTCAGGTGATGCGTAACATCACAGCCTCTCCTTGACAAATGTCAACCCCGCCTTCTCGTGGTGCATCCTGTTCCCACTAAAGGGGCTCTGACGACCGCCAATAGCAGTATAACTATACCATCGGGATCAGAGGAAATGCTATCCCACACTCACCAACCCGCTTGGCCAGCGTGGTGAGTTATGGCCAAACCCCTCCAAAATGACTCCACAACTTAAATCTTGGCCCTCAGTCTCCGGCAGCTGGAATGTACCTGGCCAAGGCAGCGGCCAGTGCGACATGAAGGCAGAGGGTGCTAAGAATCCCCGGAGGACCGGACTAGGCTGCCATCTGATGCTGACCTTGGCAACGTACAATGGACGCTCCCTATCTTCTGATTCAAGGCTTCTTGAATTGGAAGAGGAACTACAAAGGATCAAGTGGGACATTGTGGGGCTAAGTGAGGTAAGGAGAAAAGGAGAAGATCTCATTGAACTGAAAAGTGGACATCTCTTCTACTATCGTGGGACAGATACTGGCAGAACTAGTGGTGTTGGATTTATAATAAACAAGAAACTGAAGGATAAAGTGGTAGAAGTTGAAAGTTCCTCTGACAGAGCTGCACGACTCGTTATCCAACTATCGAGAAGATACCAGGCTCAGATTATTCAAACTTATGCACCCACCACAAGTCATCCTGAAGAAGAAATTGAAGAATTTTATGAGGAAATTTGTCATCTAAATAATAAAGGTAAGCAGCACTTGAAAATAATTATGGGAGATTTCAACGCAAAAATAGGGCAACGGCAACAGAATGAAACTTCAGTAGGTAAATTCGGTCCACGGCAACAGAAACCAGCGTGGAAATACTCTCGTTGAGTTTGCAGAGGCAGAAGGGTTTTTCATCTTGAACTCCTTCTTCAAGAAAAAGCCACACAGGAAATGGACATGGAGACATCCAAATGGGATGACAAGTGAAATTGATTTTATTATGTGTAACAAAAAATTCGTCATAGAAGACTGCAGTGTGCTAAACAAGTTCAACACAGGTAGTGACCATAGATTGGTGAGATGTAAGATGCACCTCAACACTAAACTTGAACGTGGCAAGCTCATAAGACAAACAAAATCTATTGACATAACCAACCTTAAAAAACACCATAATACCTTCAAGTTGGAACTGAAGAACAGGTTCTCTGCTTTAGAAGGCCTAACATCGGAAGAAGTGGACATCTCTGAAGTTAACAGAAAAGTAACCAAAGCTCTTATGGAAACAGCAACAAAATTAGCTGGGTCTAAGAACAAGTTGCATGTAAATAAATTATCAGGAAAAACGAAAATGTTGATGCAAAAAAGAAGAGAGATGAGGACAACTAAAGATGTGACTTCCAAAGTGGAATATATAGAGCTATGCAAGACAGTACGAAAAAGTATCACTGAAGACGTAGAAAATTCAACTGTGAACTAGTGAGGAAAGCAATTGAAAACAACCAAAGCCTAAAGATAGCAAAGGGATATCTCAGTAAGGGAAGAAAACAGATTATGGCACTGAGAAAAGAAGATGGTTCTGTAACAAGAAATAGAGGCGAAATTTTGACAAGAGTGAAAGATTTCTACTCCAAATTATATGAAAGGGATGATACATGCACTCCAGACATCATGAAAGATACCAGTACCAGAGTTCCTCCAATCCTTCCAGCAGAAGTTGCACATGCAATCAAGAACATGAAGCGGAAAGCTCCAGGAGAAGATGGAATTACTGTAGACATCATACAAGAAGCAAGTGGAGAAATCGAAACAGTACTCGCCCAAATTTTCACTCGATGCCTTAATGAAGGAAAGATTCCTGAAGATTGGAACACCGCTACAATGATCCTGCTACATAAGAAAGGTGACATTGAGGATCTCGGAAACTACAGACCTATCAGCCTCCTATCAGTAGTTTATAAAATCTTCACTAAAGTTCTTTCACACCGCTTGAAGGTAGCACTGGACATGGCTCAACCGAGAGAACAAGCTGGATTCAGGAGTGGCTACAGCACAATAGATCATATCCATGTGCTGAGAGAACTAATTGAAAGAGCAAAAGAATATGAACTTCCATTGTGCATGGCTTTTATCGATTATGAAAAAGCCTTTGATTCGGTGAAACCATCAGCAGTTACAATGGCTCTGAAAACCTGCGGTATTGAAGATGCATACATTAATATTATTAATAACATCTATGAAAATGCAAGTGCAAAGATTAGGCTGTTTGAAAATACAACACACATAAAAATTGGAAAGGGAGTGAGACAAGGTGACACCATATCTCCGAAGCTCTTTAATGCCACATTGGAGGGTGTTTTTCAGTCGCTGAGCTGGGAAAACAAGGGGATAAAGATTAATGGAGATTATCTAACCCACCTTCGTTTTGCTGATGACGTAGTCATTTTTGCAACTAGCCCATCAGAGCTGCAGAGTATGATCCAGGAACTTGCTGACAAGAGTAAAGAAGTGGGATTAAAAATGAACTTTCAGAAGACAAAAGTGATGTTCAATGCTTTTACAAGAAATGAAGATTTATCGATTGATGGAGAAAAGCTGGAGATAACAGACACGTACGTTTATCTTGGACAGCAGATATCAAGTGAGGGTCACATTGATGAAGAAATTAATCGGCGTACAAAACTTGCCTGGAGAGCTTTTGGAAGAAACAGCATAATTTTCAAGAGCAATATGCCATTATGTCTTAAAAGAAAAGTGTTTGATCAATGCATCCTTCCAGTGCTTACGTATGGTGCAGAGACGTGGACCTTAACTAAAAGAGACATACAAAGGCTGCAGACAACTCAAAGAAGCATGGAGAGGTGCATACTTGGTGTAACCAGGAGAGATAAGAAGAGGAACTCGTGGATCCGAAAAATGACAAGAGTGGAAGACATCATGATCAGAGTTAAATCCCTGAAATGGCAATGGGCTGGACATACTGCCAGAAGGACAGATCATCGATGGACAGCGAAATTTTAGATTGGATTCCAAGGGACAGGAAAAAACCCAGAAGAAGACCACATGGGAGATGGGTGGATGAAATTCGAAAGTATGCAGGGGTGACATGGAGGAGACTGGCACAAGACAGACCGTTGTGGAGGAAACTTGGGGAGACCTTCGTCCAGCAGTGGATTGATAATGGTTGACAATGATGATGATGATATAAGGTATTTCAATGAATTGTTCTGCAATAGTGTTTCATCATTGGCAAGGTGTAATGCAATTCTCTATAGCTACATCAGCATGATTAAATTTTGTGCTCTATGGATGCCCCACAACTAAGCTTTATTTGTGTCCAGAGACAAAAATAGAAAAAAAAAAAAGTAATCTTCAAAAATGAATTTATTTAATAAGATCATTTTTTTCTTACTTCACATTCCTTGGTCATTATGTGACTGACTTTTCTGTTGGAAATTCCTCTTCCGGATCAACATTTGTGATGTGCGGATTATACGGCGATATTTTTTTCTATGAATGTCACGATCTGCGGATTATATGAAGGTAAAAAAAAAAAAAAAATTGTGCGAATTCCAGGGTCTGTGGATTATGCACTGGTGAGGATAATACGATGAAAATTACGGTAATTATATTTCACTCCACCATTAAATTACAGTATTTAGATAATTGCACCCTTTTTTATATTTGAAACTATCACTCTTTTTTCTCTAACTTATCTTAATGAATACATGGAGAAGACTATTCCACTTAAAACATCAATAATGCCTCTAGAGACTTAACACAAAGATTTATTTTCAAAACATTTTTCAAGGAAAAGTAATTTCAATAAATTTTTTATAAATTTGACAGTTTGCATAGCCATATATAATTCTATCAGTGCATTTTTAGAAGTTTCTGATGAGCAATCCCCCTGCCTCTTAAAATCATGACCAGTTTATGACCTGGAACTGTGCAAGACAACAATGATTGGTGAATCACAAACATAGCCATAACCATAAGTGAGAATACATTTGATTTCCAATCATTACATTGTTGAACAGATAGTAGTAACAGTGCCTAGCTTCAAATCACCCATGGTGAGAAGGCGATGTGGTAGTCATGTTCAAGGGAGGTCAGAGCATCACAGCTTTCACATGATTCAAAAATGTTGCAAGGCATGTGGATTGCAGTAACAGCACGAGGAGTTCATAAGATTTGCAGATAATACCTGAGGTCCACTGGCTTGCTGGAAGCAGTGTTTCTACTGTGAGGAAACATCCTAGACTGAAGTGATCAAAGGCAGTGTTCAAAAGTGGAAATTTCTCATGTGAAAGAAAACCCCACAATCCAAAGAACTATTGCACAGGGTGTAAGTATTTTGTAGTCAATAGCTCAATGCATTATTACTCATGATGAGAAACTGGAGACGTGTTGTAAATCTTGCTATTTCATGCACTAAAGCTGCACCACGCTGCTGAATGTAAGACTATCTGCAAAAAGCTCTATGTGTGGCACCTATCAGGTCATAAATCAAAGCATATGGTGACACTGGATGAAGCATAGATTTATCTAAGTGACAATAACAAAATATGAATTGCTTGCTACTATCCTACACAGTGGTGGAAATGGGTCGAATGCAGCAGAACCCAGTTCCGGGAGCCATGCAACACCAAAAGAAAGGGAGCATTTAGTTTGAATAAAACATTTTGTAATGCATTATACATTTCAGTTAATGATGCCATCTTGTATGAATTGCTCATCGTTTCAGAAAGGAAAAAAATTCTTCTGCTCTAATAAGGTGTTTGGTGAGAGTTGGTTGGTTGGTTGGTAGATTTTAATGGCGCAAGGGCCATGGTTGGCCAAAGAGCGCCAAACGAAAGACATCAAAACAAAACATAATCAATAAAAAACGTACACAAGGTTAAAAACAGGCTGATGTGGTAAAAATGAAATATGATAGTGAACAAGTTAAAAGCTAGATAAGTTTAAAAAAGTCAATTTCTTGTAAAAACGAAAACACTGCTTTCATGTCGCAGGCTTCGCCAATAATAGTTTGCAGCGTAGCTGCTCCTTCGTCCAACAGATGAGAGTGAAAATGACGAAAACGATGATCACAAAACCGAACACAAGTACACAAAACATGAAGGACAGTGAGACGACAGTTGCATGCCTCACACACCGGGACACCCTCGCCACACAGCAAAAAGCGGTGAGTAAAATGACAGTGCCCAATGCGGAGACGTGCAAGAACAACTTCCTCACGACGGTTCTTCCGCAAACTAGACTTCCAAAGTCCGATCTGTGGTTTGATAGAATGCAGCTTATTGCTGCCCTGCTGAGACCACAGGGACTGCCACTCGTCCAGGAGAAATGTCCGGATCAAAGGTCTAAAATCGCGGAAAGACAGTGGCAGCCGAGCTGGCGACATGGAGAAAACAGACCTGGCAGAGAGATCTGCCAGCTCGTTACCCCGGATCCCAACATGGCCAGGAACCCAACAGAATCAGACCAGGAAGCCATCACCCTCCAAAGTTCACAGAAGACGACGGACATCACGGATGACAGGTGAGTCCGTGTCCTCTGGAGAAGATAAAACTTGGATGACGGACTGGGAATCAGAGCAAACCAGAGCGTGACGATGCGATCAAGACTGTATGTGGCACAAAGCGAGGTGTACCGCACGCATCTCTGCCGAAAAGACGGTGGATTCGGGCGGAAGCCTTTCAGCATGTGAGGCATCGCCACACACAAAAGCGGATCCAACGACATCCCCGGACTTCGAGCCATCGGTGAACACAGGCACGAAATCCGGGTAGACAGACAGTTTTTCAGCAAAGAGCTGCTGGTACACCAGAGCAGGAGTGGACGACTTTGGCCACACACAAAGAGAAAGGCCAGCCGTTGCTTGAACGGGCTGCCAAGGAGGATGGTTGAAAAAGGTGGTCAAGCCAATCCTAGACATGTTGAGACCAGCATCGCGCACTATAGCAGACATCCGAATCCCGAACGTCGGAACACAGGAGGGGCAGTTGGAAAACAAGCGGACACAGTCCGGTTGGAAGATGGAATCATACAGTGGATGATCAGGAAAAGATTTCAGTTTTGTATAAAACTGAAGAGACAGCTGCTTACGACGGATGCATAACGGCGGCTCATGAGCCTCCTCATACAGGCTATGCACGGGAGAGGTGCGGAAAGCACCAGTACATAGCCGCAATGCCTGGTGATGGACGGGGTCCAAAGGTTTTAAAATCGATAAACGCGCTGAACCGTACGTAATGCATCCGAAGTCTAACTTTGACCGAATGAGAAAGTGGTAAATGCGAAGCATTGAGCACCTGTCAGCCCCCCAAGATGTTCGGGAGAGGACCTTCAGGATACTCAATGACTTCGTGCACTTCACCTTCAAAGACTGAATGTGAGGTCGGAAGGTGAGCGCTCGGTCAAAAGTTAGCCCAAGGAACTTGGCTTCTGACACCACGGGGATGGTAGAACACCCCAGACGGAGGCTGGGGTCTAGGTGAAGACCCCGTTTGCCGCAAAAATGCACGCAAACGGTCTTCTGCGTCGAGAAGCCAAATCCATTTTGGGAAGCCCAGTGAGAGATCTTGGTAATGGCAGACTGGAGCTGTCTCTCATTGGTGCGCATGTTAACGGAGGCGCAAGAGATCTGTAGATCATCCACGTACATGGTTCCACGAACCGTCGGAGGAAGCAGTTTGAATATGTGATTCACACGAAGGATGAACAGAGTGACTGATAAAATGGAGCCTTGAGGTACACCCTGTTCTTGCGGGTACATCGCAGAGAGGGTCGACCCGACGCGCACACTGAAACTCTGGTCCTGGAGAAATCCGGCGATGAAAGATGGTAAGTTTCCCCGCAATCCACACTCGTGCAGATCACGGAGAATGCCGTATCTCCAGGTATGATCATAGGCTTTCTCCATGTCAAAGAACACGGAGACCATGTGCTGACGCCGGACAAACGCTTCCCTGACAGATGTCTCAAGGCGAAGATGATGATCGGTGGTGGAACGATATCTGCGAAATCCACTCTGATGAGGTGAAAAAACGTGATGACACTCCAAATAAAAAATGAGTCGAAAATTAATGATACGCTCGAGGACTTTGCAAAGGCAGCTCGTCATAGCAATTGGCCGGTAGTTCAACGGGTTAGCAGGATCTTTACCAGGTTTGGGAACAGGAACGACAATGGCAGTGTGCTAAGATACGGGAAAAGCACGCTCTTGCCAAATCCTGTTAAACAGGATTAGCCGACATTCAAGAGAGGACGGAGAAAGGTGCTTCAGCATCTCGTAATGGATGTTATATGGTCCGACAGATGTTCGGCCGGACCTATGCAGAGCGGTCTTCAGCTCCACGGCAGTCAGCGGGCTGTTATACTCTTCGGAAGAAAACGGTCCAACAGAAATCTTGGACCTTTCAAGCCACGGCTGTAACTGCCGGAACGAAGCAGGGTAATTGCTGCTGCTGGACACCGAAGAAAAAGCGGCGCCCAGACAATCAGCAATACCCAGAGCGTCAGCAACTGTTCCTCCATCACTCTCAAGAATGGAGATTTCCCCAGATGAGTACTGTCCCCGAATCTTACGGATCCTGTCCCAAACGATCTTAGGGCTGGTAGTGGAGTTAATCCCGGATACATATTGTATCCAGGACTCCCGTTGACTACGCCTACGAACCAATCGCGCGTAGGACTTGGCCTTCTTGAAAGCAAGTAGGTTCGCGTCAGTGGGGTACCGACGAAACCTACCCCAAGCCCGATGTTGGGCCTGACGAGCTGCCATGCAAGTGGAATTCCACCAAGGTCTCGGGCAACGTGAAAGATTAGTCGACGTCCTGGGGATGGTAAGTTCTGCTGCTTGCACAATACAATCCGTTACCGCCGCAACAGCGTCATTGACTGTTCCTGAGGTCACCATAGCTGGAGTAAGAATTGCCGAAGCCGTGAATGTGTCCCACTTGGCTTGATCAATATTCCATCTAGCAGGGCGAGTAGGGTAACGGTACCCACCACTCGCTAGACGGAGAAAGATGGGAAAGTGATCGCTGCCAAGGGGATCACCAGACACGCTCCAGGACCAGTCAGGATATAAAGAGGGGGAACTCAGAGACAAATCAATGGCTGAGTACGAGCGGGTGGGTTCATGAAAATACGTCACTGCCTCGGTGTTGTGGAGACAGAGGGACGTGTTGGAGAGAAGGGACTCAACAACACGGCCCCTGGAGTCTCGAGAGGGAGAACCCCACAACGGATTGTGTGCGTTGAAATCCCCTAAGATGAAGAAAGGAGGCGGCAGTTGGTCGACCAAATCTTCCAGATCCGAAAGGCTCACAGCTTCATCTGGTGGTATGTAGACAGAACACACCGTGAACAGAGTGTTTACAGATAATCTCACTGCCACTGCCTGCAAAGTCGTCTGAAGGGCAACTGCAGCGACAGGAACACCATGAGGAACAACGACGGCCACTCCTCCGCAGGCGATAACGCCGTCCTGGTGATCCTTGCGGAAAAGGGAATGTCTCCGCAGCGAAGGAGTGTCCGTCGTGCGAAGCTTTGTCTCCTGGAGACAAACGCACACGGGTGTGTGCGAAGACAGTAAGCCTTTCAAATCATCAATGCGTGATCACAGACCTCGGCAATTCCACTGAATGAGCGTGGCCAAAATGAAATGAAATGACAGAATGAAGACAGACGACTAGTAAGTCTCCATGTCGTCAGTCACCTCCAATCCATCAGCAGTGTCTGGAGGTAACAGAGGGCTGTGTTTACCCCCTGTGTTGAGAGGTGGTTTTTGCTTGCTCTGTTTCGGGGAGGATGATCCTGGTTTCAACTTCTCCGGCTTCTTCTTTGCAGTGCCCTGGGTCCCTGTGCTGGCAGAAAATGTTTTCGGCATAGAGGAAGGTTTAGGCGACGATGTTGATGTCGCCTTGGATGCAATGCGGCGAGACTTCAGCGCCTCCAATCCAGCAGCAACGATGTCCTCAAAATCATAAGGACACCGTGCTGGGATGGTCACCTCAGTCTGGACCGCCACTGAAGCCTTCTGCACCACAACTGAAGCATATGACCGCCGGCCTGGTTGTAATGGGGCGATCCGCCATCTAGCCTCGGGATACGAGAGATGCTCAGTTGTCTTCAGGCGTTGGATAGCCTGTTCCTCTATCCACTTCGGACACAGCTTAGAAGAAGCACGATGAGACCCTTCACAGTTGACACAATGATCTGACTCTGCAGAGCATTCCGCCAAAGAGTGTTCTGTGGAACCACAGCGACCACACTTTGCAACATTACAGCAAGACTGCTGGGAGTGACCGTAATGCTGGCACCTGAAACATCGTAAGGGGTTCGGGATATACGGCTGAACATCAAGCCGTAAATAACCTGCCTTGATGGAAGTAGGCAGGGTTGGGGAGTCAAAAGTAAGGATGATGTTACGGGAGGGAATAGATTTCCCATCCCGCCTAAAAAGAATCCGTCGAACCCCAATGACATGCTGTTCACTAAGCTCCTCCAGCAATTCCTCATCGCTGCACTCAAGCAGGTCGCGGGAGTTGACTACACCGCGAGAGGAATTGAGGTAACCATGGGGAGAAACCTGAACAGGAATGCCAAGCAAAACGGTCGTGGCCAGCAAGGTGGCACTGTGGCGTGGATTAGAGGTTTCCACGAGAAGATCCCCTGAAGGGAGCTTCTTGACACTCTTTGGAGAGCCAGCAATGGCCTGCAGAGCCTTGTTGATCCAAAAGGGACTCTTGCTACTGAGTGACTGAGCAGAGTCACCAGATTTTATTAAAAGAAACAGAGCATTGCATTGAGTCGAGACAAGTTTCTTAGTAGAGGAAGGTCTACCATCCTCCACAGGGTGCTTTAAAGTGGTAGCATGGGAAACACTGAGTGTTGCCATGAAGATGAGAAAAAATTCATCCGCCGACCTCCCCACCCACTACCGAGCCCAACGAGGGAGAGCCGGAGGTCCGCAAGCCCAAGAGGACGCAGGACACGGCTCTAGGGATAGTCAGCGGATATAGCAAGTTGGTAGGGCAGACATACGCTCGGCATGCACCTAGACTTTCCCGTGCCCGGGGAACACCCCTTTGGCATGCCCACCCTACCCCCAAACTCACCCTGCCGAACAGAACGACAAGCCGCTAGAAGTCTGGACGCCACTCGGCCACAGACTTCCTGACTAGGAGTGGGTTAGCTCCCAGCCTCCCGTTTAGGGTGAAGCAGAGGGCAAAGAGGAGTGTTGGCATCTGGAGACAACTACAACCCAGCCCCCAGATACCGCAGCCTCCAGCATCCCCGTTTCCACCTGTACGGGTCACCGCACACGGCAAACGTGCAGGTAGGTCTAAGCTAACCAGCTCTGGAAAAAACAGAAAATGTAACATAAAAGAGAAAAGACAGGGAAGGGAACGAGGAACAAAACCCAGAGCTGGCGCCTCATCACAACCTCAGCAGCCTACAACTGAGGCGGGTACATGTCAATATATGAAAGAAAGACGAAAAAGCAAAATAATAAGAGAAAATCGGCTTGGGCAGTGGGGATGCCATCCCCCATCAGCTGGATGAACAGCTGTCCCTTCGGTGATGTTATCGAACAAGAGTCAACGAAATGTATACCGTCACAAGGTGAGCTTGGGCCGTGGGGGCGCCGCTCCCCAAATAACTGGAAAACCAGTTATCCCCGTGTGGGGGTTTGGTGAGAGTGAAGTTCACGGCAGGAGCTGATCGCCAACTGTGTGGCAGATCTCCTTCGCGGTCCGCCGCGGCCAGGAGACTTTGGAAATTATTTTAGGAGATAATTTTTATGTTTTCAAATTGAAGTTATAATACATATTTCAGTTAAAATAAATGGAGATTTCAGACAGAGCTGAGTTTCTTTATTTTGTTGCCCAAGATAAGTGCATATCTCCACCTCAAATATGAGCTGACTTTTTTCTCCAATGTTCATTAATAGCAGACACTTTTAATTGCACCAGTATTTGAATGGTCTCTTCAATAAGAAACGCACATCTGAAAAAAGAAAACAGCTCTGACTTTCCCCAGATGGGTACTGTCCCCCGAATCTTACGGATCCTGTCCCAAACGATCTTAGGGCTGGTAGTGGAGTTAATCCCGGATACATATTGTATCCAGGACTCCCGTTGACTACGCCTACGAACCAATCGTGCGTAGGACTTGGCCTTCTTGAAAGCAAGTAGGTTCGCGTCAGTGGGGTACCGACGAAACCTACCCCAAGCCCGATGTTGGGCCTGACGAGCTGCCATGCAAGTGGAATTCCACCAAGGTCTCGGGCAACGTGAAAGATTAGTCGACGTCCTGGGGATGGTAAGTTCTGCCGCTTGCACAATACAATCCGTTACCGCCGCAACAGCGTCATCGACTGTTCCTGAGGTCACCATAGCTGGAGTAAGAATTGCCGAAGCCGTGAATGTGTCCCACTTGGCTTGATCAAATGTGAGCATTTCATTTTAAATTTTAATAACAAAATAGCCTTATATGGTTTTATATCTCCTGCGAATGGGTTTGTGCATATTAAATGTCGATGGCCTTCACTTGTACGTTGGGTTCCAGCAGCGAATAATTCCCATTTCATCACTGATCCTACAAGTGCCAAAGTCACATGGTGAGCAGGTGTGAAATTGTTAAAGTTTTCTTACTGGTTTTTGCTGGGTGCTGTCACAAAAGGAACTAGGCAATACGAAAGATTGTGAAAAAGGCTAAAGTTAGTGTGGCTTGCTATCAGTGTAACATTCTCAACCCAATTTATTGCCAAGAAATTCCTGTACTCTATGGAGGGAGTCCAATTGAAACTAACTACTAGGACAAGGTGTGTAGACATTATGCAAAGTCTACTATCTCCTGTATGAGGCAAATGGAAACTGGAATCCAAATAATCTAAGTGACTTCTGTCAAGTCTCCATCACAGATGCCTTTCTGATGGACTTTTGTGGATTTGGACTTTAAAATAAATAATAGCTACATAGCATCTGAGGATGCTAGATAATCTGTGGGAGGTATGGTTCAAAAAATCAGTCTTGTAACTCTAAGGAAAAAAGTTTGCTGGAACAGAGTTACAGATACTGAGCAAAAGTTTGGAAGCAGGACTATCATATAGCACATAGCAGCATGCGGAGACATAGTCTTGGGTAGACTGATAGTTCTGAGAAATCTAGAATGTGAATCAACCACCATAGTTTTGCTTTACAGTGAACATCATGTATAGCCAAAGAAACAAGAATAATACTTTTTGAACAGATCCCCACCCTCCATAGTTTTCAACCTCACTGGGCAATTTGTTGACTGTTAAGAGTAGTATATTCTTAGTTTATTGTTTTTACTGATTGTAGAATAGGAGTTTATCCTACAACAAACAACATTCTTGATGGACTGGGAGCTATTATACATGAAGTCAGTACCTGGGCCATATGACTACTGGAGTGGATTATTTCATGTTAGTCAAATTTGATTTTTAAACTGAAAGGAACATATTCAGCCATAAAGTGCTAAGAATAGGATGAATGCTGAAATATGTAATCAGTTTCTTGCAGAATTTCATGGGTAAAACAGCTTAATTAGACATATAATAATAGAAGGAATCAAAGAATTTAAAGAAGAAAAATCAAAACCTGATATTGGTTTTAGGTAAAAAGAAAAATCCAAGCCTAAGCAATCATGAAAATACTAAGCAAAAAAAAGTACATTACTTACCTCATAATTGCTTTTTGTATTACATATATTATTTGGGAATGTACTTGCTCTGAACTTCATTCCTTCAGCTTCATGTTACATATGTGAATTTTTTATTATTATTTTTATCATATAAATTAAGTAATTCTTACTGATAATTCTCATTTCTCTTAATTCACACCTGTAATACTATAAATACTATACATTACTAATCTGTGCTACATAGGCACAAGGTAGACACAGGCTTATTATGTTCTCATACCTTGTGCCTATGTGGATGTAACAGAGATCAGTAACATACAGTACTTATAAAATTATGGGTGTAATTAAAAAAAAGAATTATCAGTAAAAATTACTTAATTTATGTTATAACAATAACAACAATAATAAATTTGGAATAATATGTAACATGAGGATGAAGGAAAGAAGTTCAGAGTGAATACATGCCCAAATATTATGTATGATATAAGAAAGGATTATAAGATAATAATGTAATTTTTGCTTAGTACTTTCATGGTTGCTTTGGCTTTTTATTTATTGAAGGGACAATATCTAATACAAATGGGGCAATGACTTTTTAGTTATTGATCTTATGTATTGTTTTTAAGAGTTTAGTGTGAGGCATATAATTTGCAATATTAGGCTCACAAGATATTCCAGCTTCTCATAACATGAAACTTTCAGTGCTTTTTACAACATATTTCATCAGCTACTGAAATATGCATATTTTGAATTTTCTTGAGAGCCAATATTGAACAAACATTTTTTTTTTTCTAATCATTTGCAATATTATCCAAAAACCTTAAAAAATGCTGAAGGAGATATTTTACGGAAGCCTCAAAAGTTTTATCTGTTAAACATTTCTCACATTTTTTTTTTTTTGAGATAGCAGCTAACTTTATTATTATGAATATGGATAGTACAGTATAATTTATAAAAAAAAATCAAAATTATTTACTGATATTAATGTTTCAAAATACTTAAGTAGGAATTCACTTCATTGTTTTGAATGTAACATATTTACAGGTGTTAATGCAGGTTAACAATTTATATTTTAAAAGAAAATACATTATGTTTTTTTTATTCACACTCAAAATAATGTGCGATTTCTAAAGAGATAGCAACCCAAAAAAGTGTTAAGAATTCTATAGAATATCACATAGCAAATATTAATTACATAGTACTTTAATGGTTTTAGAAAAATGGCTTTGCAAATTTTTTTTTGAATTAAATGCTGCAGTTCGCTTGTTGAAACATACAATTACACAATATCAGCACACAAATTTAATGCAAACCTGAAATCTATAACAGCACACTACATATGCACAATAATAGACTATGCTGGCACACTGTTTCCAATGGCTGCTGACTACATTGGCTGATGGTAATTCTAAAAAGAATACTTACTGATTGACAATAATACACTGAGACTAAACCTAAGAAAAAAAATCCTCAAGTAAAAAATGTAAACAAAGTTTTCCAAGTATCCAAACACTTTGGGGAAGGGGGACTTACCTTAATGTATAATGCAAAAGCTAGGAAAGGCAGTTTTCTCAATGTTCTTCCACTAAGGCCTTCACTCTGCCTATTCAGAAAAAGGAAGAAAGAAAATATTTTAGTTAAGTCTCAGCCACACTGAACAATTGATTATTCTGACACAGTAAAAACCCTGTTGATCAAGGCAGTATTTGTTGGTGTGCAGAGCAATAACAGTTACACAGTTCCAAAAAAAAAAAAAAAAAAAAAAAAAAATGTGAACAGATTGTTGCCACAGTGCTGCTGTAGGAGTTTGAAGGAGGCTAATCAGCCAACTGGTAAAACAATGGCAGTCATACAGAATTCATAGTCATTTTCAATTCAGTGGTCAATTAGGATGCTGCACTGTTAATTAACATGTTTTATTTGTATCTGAGGAAAACCTTCTGAAAATATAAATCCTTTTTGCCATCACCAGATATGAAAATGTACAAAGTTAAATAAAAAAAGGGCAATTTTTTGTGTAATTAAATGCAGAAAAACAATATGTACACCGAAGAGCGAAAACATTATGACCAGCACATCTTTATGCAAATCAAAGCAACTGCAGGTAAACAACGGCACATGTGAAGTCATGAAATAGTATAAATAACACCTGATACTGAGTTCTGTTAATCAGTGTTATTCTTTATTCTTCAGATGGGAAAGGCAGTGGACTTAAGCAAGTTTGACAAAAGCCAAATTGTAATGACCAGACAACTGTTTCAGAGCATTTCCAAGATGGCAAGGCCTGAGGGGTGCTCACGATCAGTCGTGGTTAGTATCTTCAAAAAGTGGTTGGAAGAGGGGAAAAACCATGAACCGTTGGCAAGGTGTGGGTTTCCATGGCTCATTTAGGCTAGAGGTGAGTAAAGGCTATCCTGTATGGCATGAGCCAACAGAAAGGATACTGTGGCACAACTCGCGGGGAATTTGAATGCTGGTGATGGGAGATATGTGTCACAATACACGGTACATCAAACCCTGCTGAAAATGGCACTGCGTAGCTTCAGGCTGCTCCGAGTGCCCTTGCGAACCTTGGTTCGCCATCGGAAGCGTACAATGAGCATGCAAGATCAAAACTGGACATTGAATAATTGGAAGAAAATCATCTGGTCCAACGAATCCCGTTTCTTGTTGCTCCGTGTGAATGGCAGGGGTACAGGTGTGTCTTTTACCTGGGGGAAGTTTTGGTATCAGGATGAAAACAAGCTGGTGGAGGAAGTGTAATGCTTTGGGCAATGTTCTGCTGGGGAAACTCGGTGCAGTCATTCATGTTAAGGAAATTATGACATTTATCATTTACCTAAATGTCATTGCAGACCAGGTACATCCTGTCATGGAAATGGTATTCCCCTCTAGCATACTTGCCAACATTGGCAAGAACTCTTTCAGTAGTAACTAGTATTATTGCACGGGACACATTGACACTTTCTTACAAAACAATCCATCACTTTGTGAAAAATAAATATGCACCACAACTAAACATTACAACAAACAAGAACACCAATGAAACAAACTTAACATATGCAAAACACAAAGCAATGTTACCTATTGTGCCCTTGCAAGGGCACAATAGGTAACATTGCAAGATTTAAATTCGAAACTCCACAAAAAAAAAAAAAAAAAAAAAATCAGTCTGATGTGTTCAGAATTCCACAACGCTTGACAGACAGGAAAACCAAAATTAGTAAAAAATGCATCAATTTTTACAAATTTTCCAACTTTGTTGCTTCCATTTTCTGGAATTTCCCCTACCTTATAAAGCTTAAATACAAAAACTTATGGGACGGGAGATATTTAACAATGCAGAAGAAGAGTGTGAAGATAGCGTGGGCCGGGAGGGGGTTGAGTGGGGAGTGTGATTATGGAGAAGTCTTTGCTCCGTTTCACACCCAGTTTTGGAAATTTTCACCTTATTTGTAAGCTGAAAAAAAAATTTATACTGCAAAATGTTATTTAACAATAATACTGGACAGAGGCAACATCGCAAGAAAAAGAAATGACAATTATAGAAAAATCTTAACTCCGTCGACATTTAGTTTTAGAAATTGGACTTCCGTCCTCTGATGAACCCCCCATTTCTGTTCAATCGTACATCGGCCTCATAAGCAACCAAAATAATAACGAAAATAGCGGAATTCCTTGAATTCGAGGAAGAATCTTATGTCTGAAGCATACGGGGAAATGTTCGTGGCATCTAACTTCCGTTTGCACAAATTGTTGCTTACAATTTCAAGCTGAAATACAAACATTTATGTGACAAAATGATATTTAACAAGAATACTGGAACATCAAACATCTTCGCTCTTTCCACGTTTATAAGTGAGTCACGGAAAAATTCTCATTGACCCCCACCGGGAGTTGAACCCAGGGTCTTCCAGTTACACGCCGGATATGCTTCCGCTACACCACAGCGGCCTCGAATTCCTCCAGACTCACACTGGAAGACCCTGGGTTCGACTCCGGGTGGCGGACAATGAGAATTTTTCTGTGACTCACTTATAAACGTGGAAAGTGCGAAGATGTTTGTTTGATGTTCCTGGTCCACGTTAAATGTCTGTATTAATTATTCATTCGCCTTCTAATTATTTCTTCAGTTGCTGCTTACCATCTTTGGTGAATCCCCAGCATTGTGCGGGGCTCCAAGAAAGCAACCTGCCAACTTGGCTTGGCAGTTAGCGTGTGTGAGTCTGGAGGAATTCGAGGCCACTGTGGTGTAGCGGAAGCATATCCGGGCGTAACTGGAAGACCCTGGGTTCGACTCCCGGTGGCGGCCAATGATAATTTTTCCGTGACTCACTTATAAACGTGGAAAGAGTGAAGATCTTTGTTTGATGATCCTAGTCCACATTAAATGTCAGTATTAGAATACTGGACACAAAAGCAACATTGGGAGAAAAAAATTACGATAATGGCAAATTTTTCCACTCTGGTTAATAACCGTTTTCAAAAGTCTTTAAACACGAAATATTGTCCCCTGGACGGAAAACGACTCCCCCCCCGAAATTGTCTTCAGCTTTGCATTGAACTTGACAATGATCTAAATGACAAAAAAGTGGAATTCCGTGAATCCGCTTAAGAATCTCATGTATATCATAAAATAACAGCAAACTATAAAAAAAATAAAATGAAAAAAAATTGAAAATTCATAGAATCCGTAGTTTTGACAGTGAGTTCCGTGATCACACAACAAAATCCGTAGAAACTATGGACATTCCGTAGTAGTTGGCAGGTATGCTACAGTAGTGTCTTCTTTCAGAAAAATAATGCACAATGCCACACACTGACCAGATTGTTCGATAATGGTTTGTGGAACACGAGGAACGATTGGTCTCCAAATTCTCCAGACGTCCAATCCAGCATCTGTGGGTTGTGTTGAAATGGCAAATCCGACCTCTGACCTGCTGCGGCCTAACTACGTAACTTAAAGAATCTTCTGGAAATGTGTTGGTATCAAGACACCACAAAACACCTTTAGAAATCTTGTAACACCCATGCCTCGCCGGGTAAAAGCTGTTTTGGCGGCACATGGAGGAACAGCATCATATTAGGCAGGTGCTCATAATGTTTTGGCTCTTCAGTATATAATCTTTTAGATACTTTTTATATGCAGCCATTTTGGTGCAACAATAGTAACAATTTACCCATTTTCTTAAATGAGAGCATGAACTAAATCAGCAATGGCTTGAATAATGAAAAATATACTCACTGACTAGGTTAAGGTATTGGATAATGGAATTTTCATGTGAGACTTAGAAATGTTTGCTAGTAGACATTGGCCACCAAGACCAAAATTGCTAGTGGCCATAAAAAAAAGTCAGTGGACAAACTTTGAAAAAATCGAATTGTATATTTCATACTATTATTTTCATAAAATTGCTTATTATATTATCAATGTTTTATTTTGCATATTTCAATTATAGTACGCTTAAAAGTTGAAACTGAAGTAATAAAATACATAAATTAATCTTTGTGGTTTGGTCAACAAGATTTTACGCTATCCTCCCACCACAGTATCCCATCTTCAGGGTCAAAATTACTCATTTTTATTCCTGATGTTTTGATCCTAATGTGACTTGCAAGTCTGTTCTTTTTCATTAGAAGGCTTCTTTCACCTAATTGTGTTTTTAACTGCTGACCAAAACATTCTACATGACCATTTAATAACAATGCCGTTAAAAGCACAGTTACTAGATCTCTCATGATTTCAAAGGGCTTTAGAGAATCAGAATTTTCCAATTTGTGTAACAAAGCATTTGAAATACATGGAATTCTGTTAGGATTCAAACTAACAAGAATCTTCTTGATTTGAAGCCTATTCCAAAGCACGATCAGGGTGAAACTTTAAAACTTTGCATATTTCAGTTATTGCATCATCACCATGATTGTTTAGGCCTTCAGAAGATTTGGGAAATAGCACCTCATCTAAAGAGCAGACATATATTTGCAGAAAACAGATGTTTGGACATTATTAAGTCTTTTTTTCTCAAGTTTCTGTGCAATTCTTTTTCAATAAATCAATGCTGTTTTCTGTAGAACTTAATCCTATATCTTCATCATCTGCAACACATCTTCGTTGATTGCATGCTGTGCTGATTTGGTGACCTTGAAATGTTGATGGCATGTCATCATTTTGAGACAAAGATTCCTTAAAAAAAGGACCAATTTGTTCCTTCATCTGCAGATTTTAAAACAGCCAACTCTAGTTCAGTAACATAGTGCAAAACACTACTGATGTCCACATCAGTTTTTTTTCCAGCTTTTTGGAACATTCGGCAACACATGAGATTATGTCAAAAAATCCATTGATCCTCTGAATGGATATATATAACCAAAAGTTGATTTAAGAAAACTGAGCTAGAAATTGGAATTCCAAAAGATGATCATGTAAGATGTTTTATGGGTTTCATTCATGTTTTTTAACTGTGGTACTGCCTGTTTTGCAATTTAGGAGCTTTTAACCATGTCTAAGAAACTATCAGATTCAATTATATTTACCACAAGTATGTATTTTGGTAAAAAACTATGTAGTTTAATGTGAATCTGTTTCACATTTTTTAAAAAGGAGTTTGAAAAACATGAAGAATGTTAAAAAACTGAATATTGGCATTATGTTCCAACATAGAAACTTTATCTTTCTTGGAAATTAGGAAGTGGGATGTTTTTCTTGGGGTACTATTAAAAGCACATTGATTACAGTAAAAAGTGCTTGGGAAGGCAGATAATGTGAAAAAAAGTCTTTGCTTTTTGCTGACTGTGATAAGTCATAGATATAAATCAGGAAAAATATCCAGATTATCAGTTATTTGGGGTTACCACTCATTTTGCCAAATTAAATTCCCCGAGTTTTCCCATCTGCAGACAATAGTATTTTTAAAAGCCACACAAACTGTATTTGAATTGGATAAACAGTATTACAGAAATAATAACAGACAAAACAAACTAAATCATCTGCTGACGGTAAGGTGAAAAAAAGCAGTCTAACACACGAAAAAGAAAAATCTTTGCCGGTCTTGTAAACATCACAACTGGCATAAAAAGAAAAAAAGTACTCATGCACAGGAATACCATACCTGCCAACATTGGCAAGAGCCTTGTCAGTGGTAAACAGCATTATTGTGCGGCATACATAGACGCTTTTTTTACAAAACTATGCATCTCTTTGTGAAAAAGAAATATGCGCCACAACAAACAAGGACACTAATGAAACTAACAGGTGCGAAACACAAAGTTGATTCCCCTGGCGAGGGCACGATAGGTAACATTGTGAGATTTAAGTTCAAAACTTCCACCAGTAAAAATCAGTCAGATGTGTTCTAAATCCCACAACGCTTGACAGACAGGAAATCCAAGCAAGTGAACCTGCAGTGCATGAATCTCCACTTACCGTATGATCATACTGCCTCTAAAATTGTAGTTTATGTCAAGATAAGACCAAAGAAGGAAAAAAATGCTGAATGTTTTAACTGGATGAAAAATCAAAACACACAGCAAGAATGTGGACTACTGTCAGTTTGTCTTTTGTTGACTCTGCAGCTGAACAGCATCCATTGCTTAATTTTTCTTTCTGCTGATATCTTTCTCTCCCTATTTCTTCATTGACGCTTTTTTTTTCTTTCTTTTTTATGCCCTCTGATAACAATAACTTCATCCGTCATTCTGAAAGAACTTTCAGCCTGAAGACCATGAGTGCATGATATCAAAGCTTCAACTATTTTAGATAAATGGTGTAACTTTGAGAATATCAGTACTTTGAACATCATGCATCAATTTTTACAAATTTTCCAACTTTGTCAGTTCCATTTTCGTGAATTTCTCCCTCCCTTATCAAGCTTAAATGCCAAAGTTTAAGGGACAGGGGGGGGGATGTTTAACAACGCGAGAGAGGGAGAACATCGCTTGGGGGAGGGGGTGCCATTACGGTAGAAATCATTGGACCATCCGACTTCGGGCTTTGGAAATTCCGCTATTTTCAAGCTGAAAGACAAATATTTATGCAGTAAAATGTTATTTAACAGTAATACTGGGCAGAGATAACATCACAATAAAAAACGAATTACGATTGCGGAAAAAATCTGAACTCTGTCGACCTTCTGTTTTCGAAATTTTCGTAAAGATGGAATTCCGTCCTCCGACGAACATCCCCCCCCCCAAGTTATGTTCACTTACTTGTGCATTGATCTTGCGAATGAGTAAAATAATAACGAAAAAGGTGTAATTCCTCGATTTCGCGGAAGAACCTCATGCCTGAAGATTACGGGTAAATTTTTGCGGCGCCCAACCTCCGTTTTCACAAATTTTTGCCTACAGTTTCAAGCTGAAATACAAACATTTATGCAATAAAATCATATTTAACAAGAAAACTGGACACAAAGGCAACATCGGAAGAAAAAAAAATCACGATTACGGTAATGTTTTCACACGGTTTTCGAAAGTTTTGAAACACGAAATACCGTCTCCAGACGGACCCCCCCAAATTGTCTTCAGTTTTACACTGATCCTGAGAACGATCTAAATGATGACAAAAATCGCGGATTTCAGCAAATCTGCGTAAGAATCTCATGTATATCATAAAACAAAAGCAAAATGAAAAAAAAAAAATCAAGCAGAATAAAAATTCGTAGAATCCGTAGTTTCGACAGCGAAGTCCATAATTCCGTAGTCAGACAACTAAATCCGTAGAAACCAGACATTCTGTAGTAGTTGGCAGGTATGCCTGAATACTATTACAGTACCAAGGTTAATAGACAGTAAGGTTTGCTCATCCTGCCTCCCTCGCAGCGGAAGTGCCGGTCCCTTATGTAGTGACGTCAGTGTACCACACGACGCAGCCAGCAGGACGGATAGACTGTTAATACAATTGAAGCACTCGCGGGAGAAATGTCAACAACTTTTTACTCAAATACGCTCTGAATCTGAAAGCTTGCAACCAAGATGTAATGCAAAAACACATCTGTTATATAATCAGGAAAAACGGACATCCATGTGAATATTTTATTTAGAGTAAACCGAGAATGTGAAGAAACTTATTATACATTTCTTTCATTTTTTTTTCAAATCTGTTTAATCTAAATATCTAAATAGGATATTGACATGACACTAAGGAAAAGTGCAGGGACAGTGATTATACCTTCTAATTTATTTATATGTAACTGTAATACTGTCTTTAAATAAATTCAAAAGAAGGAAAAAAAAAAACTTATAAGATTATGCTGTCAGAACCTCATGAAGAAATCCTTTTATGCGGAACAAATAAAAACTTGAGTAGCATTCCACTAACTTGATTAATTAAAAAGTTGGAAATTAATTTCACTAAATGCTCTGTTATTATTTGTAACTAATCGCTGAACAGAAAAGTTAAAATCATGGATCTTTGCAATTTTTGTTTGTTTGTTTCTTTAGTCATATTTTATTCGCTAAATTTTGAGAACTTTAAGAATCGGGACATTATTTAACGTAAAAAAATTCTTTCTTCACTTACCTTTGTCATGCTCCTTAGGTAACTGTTTTAACCAGTTTTCTCTTCTTGGGTTGGCAATATATTTTTTGCTGAGCGTTACTATGGCGCATACGGATCATAATTCGAGTTTTCATGAATAGTTTGATGGCAGGGTGCACAT
Source organism: Macrothele yani (assembly GCA_039090855.1). NCBI lineage: Eukaryota > Metazoa > Arthropoda > Arachnida > Araneae > Macrothelidae > Macrothele > Macrothele yani. Next base: position 152,173,005 of record CM077027.1, on the reverse strand, counting down.
TTGGAGGGAACTGATGGGCAGAAGCTTCCACTGCGGTGTGAACAATTCTTTTAACTTTTCTTAAATTATTTTTCCCATGTAGTTTTAAAAAAAATTCTTCTAGTTGGATAACCATGCTCATCCACTCATTTGTTGGATGTTGCAAGCAGCCTCTGCTTATGACACTAATCCAGTTGCAAAGAATTCCTTTTTCTTGCACTAGGTCCAGAGGTGCATTTTTGTCCCCCAGCCCAGGACACGTTGTTTGGCATTTAAATGCAACATATCCAGTAAGGTATCGTAAAGCTTGGTACGATATGCTGTCACTAGAAGACGTAATTGCAGTTGTGGGTTCTTTGCGAAGTGCAGCCGTAATTTCATTTTCACTTATGTGGGCTGTTTCATCATTGCAGGATGCATTATTGTGTAAGAATCAGGAAGACGAGAGCATGGAGACAGTTAAATAATGTTGTTCTGACTCAGGCAAAACGTTAGATTTCTGACAGTTCCAGACTACTTTCCCAAGTACCAGCAGTCTGAGACTATTTTGAAATTCCAGTGGTGAAGGGTGATCATAGGTATTCCCTGCTGCACGTATCTGTGAGAAAATTTTTTCTAGGACATCTTGATTAACTCTGTGAGTTAAAAAATATTTTAGCTCATATTTTTCGCTTAGAATCTTGTGGACAGCCATTACGGATTTAATACTGACCACAAGACCTTGCTGAAATGGTAGGGCGTTTTTTCTTCCAACAACGCGCATCTGCGAAAAAGTGTTGTATGCCTCATTCAGAAGTTGAAATTGCTGTTGATTGTTACCTAAAGCACATCGGAATGGTTTGTCTGAGAATGGTTGCCTCGAATTCATTGTATCAAAAAATCTGTCAACAAGAAGAATACAATTTGCTGCTTCATCATCTTCGGGAAATAAATATTTGATGGCATTTCCAACACGCTCCGAAAGCAACTGTACAGCATAACGTACAATCTGCCTATTTGCTCCTTTAACACGTATGTGTGTTTCACTCATATTATACGCTATTTTTAATTCCTTACTGTCCTTCTTTAATAGCTTTTCAAATAGGGAGCAATTTATCACTATATTTCTTATTTTTATGCCACTGTCCAAATAATGGTTTCGCAATAACTTTACCATATGAGGAATGTCAGCAAATACATTTATATGTCTGTTTTTGTCGAAAGGATTTTCAAAGAACGGACTCTCAGGCGATATAGCCAATTCTTTCCATAATTTCTGGTTTAAAGCTCCCAGATCTGAAGTAAGAGCAAATACAGGAAACATGATATTTTCTACGGCACAAATTACTTTCATTAATATTTCTCTGAGACTGGAACCACTAACGTCAAAATCGTAAAATACTGGTTGTTTCCAGGGATTAACAAGTCCTCTTGCCATGAATACCAGTACGTACCTACACGGTCCTATAACTTTATCTGTTTCAATATTATAGCACATTTTGCTGGAAACTTTCATTTCATCTATAGAAATTACACATGTTCTTTCGGCTTCAGTCATTTGCATTCCTTGGCTCTGCATCAGTTTTAAAGTTGTGGCTTGAATTCCAGGTGAACATTTAATTGTAGCTACCCATCGGCGCAACGTTGACAAAGCAGGAAGCGGAATATTAACTTTATTTCTCAAGTAGTGATACGCTCTCCTGGAAACAGTTCTTAACGTTATTGCAGCTGCAATATCAGTAGAATTCCAAACAATCCGTTTTTGGCCTAACAAAACCCTTATCTGTCCTGGAGTAAACACTGTAGAAAGCAAATTTTTTATGCACATTTCTCTGTCTTTTTTCTCATCTTTCCGTAACCTTCGCAATTCTAATAATTCTTTCTGCATTTGATTCTGTTTTACTTTGAGGACTTTTACACGTAAAGTTAGATCATGGTTTGAAGAGCTCAAATATAATATTTGTTTTTTCAGCTTTTCATTTTCCTTCATCAAAATATAATTTTCCTTCAATAGAATTTCATTTTCTGTTTTCAGGTCTTTCATACATTCAATTTCAGTATTTTCATCATTGGCACTCCACATGTCTTCCAAAATTTCCTCTGCATTATCAGAGTTTATCAAATCGCCAACAAGATCAGTTCGTTTCCTTTTCTTCTGTCTGTTCTTTCTCTCTGAATTAGAATTTACATTAAAGTTTTCCGGGAGGCTTAAACTTGGTACAGCTGTGTCCTTTAGCATTTTGCGAATAGGCAAACCTAGAAGTTCATTCCTTAAATCGCGTTCGTAGTCTTCCTCAGGAACATGTTCCGAACAAATAGCTGAATTCATTTCGTTGAAACTATCAGCTCGTTTGCATCTCAATTTCCATGTTTTACGTAAAACTTGATTTTTTGGAAACCTATGGTAATGAATGCCATTCCTTCTGGTTTTCGAATAATAATTTTGACATGTTGCTATTGCGCACGAACCAGGCATGTTCAGTGTTTAATGTATAACCAAGGAAAAGAAAATTTGTTTGCTACAAATACCTAGCTTCAAATGAGACAATGTAGCTTTCAGACCCTGAACCAGAAAAACGGGAGCAAGCAGCTTTAGGTGGATGGGGTGTGGAGATCTTCGGGACTGTGACGTCACAAAGGCGACCCCTGAGACAGTGCTCAGCGGAAGTGTCGGATAAGCATAACCCTGGAGTCTACTAACTTTGTTACAGTACAACCTCGAAAATCTGGAATTGTCCGAACGTTGCCGATTCCGGAATGTTGAAATCCGGATTATAGAGAGTTTGGTTAAAATTCAAACTTAGTATTAACTAAATATACTATAAAACACTATATCTGGTAAAAATAATGACAAAAAGCAAAGTTATAAATAAAATAAAATAAAAAATGGTTAAGTGAACACGGAAGCGGATGGAAAACTCGGTCAGTATTAATTCGTAAAATAAATGTTCTTTTTAGCCGGCCGCTTTGCAATGCTCAAAATCCCCCAGGCGCACGCTAAATTCGGCACTGGAGGGATGGTAGCGAGAGAGTATGGATTATGCAGGCTTTCAGCGAACATTCATAAAATTTTTTTAAAAAAATGTCTAACTTCTAACGTTTTATTCGGATTTTGACGAAATTTCACATGGAAGTTTATTTTGACGTGTCTTGGTTACTGTCAAATTTGCATTCGGTTATTTTAAAAATTGGAGATTTTGTTTTTTATAAAAATTTCTCCCAGTACGACTTCCCCAAAGAGAAGAAGCTTTCATTCCCGCCCGCAACCTTGGTAACTCTCTCCCACGATGACCCCATATCCTTGTTAGCACCTTCTTTGTGATCAAACACCGACGCGACGCCCTCACCTTTTTCTCATAACTTTTTTTTCTTTTCTTTTCTGCTGTTCAAGCATAATAGCTTCTGTACCTCCGATTTTCGTACATTTGGGGCAAAATTTTTCAAAAACGTGAGAATTCCGTACAAGTTAAAACTTTTTTTTCCGTACAGCACAAGTTAAATAAAATTAAATAAATATATATATTTTTTCCGTACGGTACAGGTCGCCAGAATTGGCGATTTAATCAAACACTTTTAGTCGCCAGTGGCGACCTGGCGACCGTGAGTCTGGATCTTTAAAATAAAGCAAATAAAAGATGTACAAATATGGAGTGGATTGATCATGATCATATTTAGAATATCTTAGGAAAGGAGTGTGTGTTCCCAGGTCTTAAACAACCCTTAGAAATAAGAAACTAGGAGATTTGGGCCAGAGCGCCCGATAGGAAAGCGACACGGAAGCGAAGTAGAAAGGGGGAGGAAGACGCCCTTATTTATTACCGGGGGCCAGTACCCGGGGTCCGACAGCTTAACGTGCCCATCCGACACACGGCGTGTATTTAGTGGATCGAGCGTTCGTACCTGCCTGGGATCGAACATGAGGCCCTTCCCGTGGCAATCACGAACGTTGCTCACTCGGCCACTCGTGGCTATGGAGTGGATTGGAGTTCTGGAAGATATTTAGCACTGCTTTGGCAAAAAAAAAAAAAAAAAAAAAAAAAAAAGTGCCAATTACATTCACTCAGCACCCTGAGAAACACAATAAAGAAAATATTCCACAATTAATCAGCTTTTATAAATAATACAAAATATAAATTATTATTATTCTTACTCTGAAATTTTCTTTAGCTTTAAACTGCACTGCATCATTTCTGAACCACACATGTTCAACATACGGCGTGGCAAAATGGCTTCCTTTGTATAAATAAGTTTTGTCTAAACAAGAAATGGAAAACACATCAAGCACTTTAATCTCTAGTCAGTAAGGTATTCAGTAGTTAATTATTTAAAAATAGCAATTCATTTACAATAATGCAGCAAGTCTATCTACAAGATAGATCTATGGAAATGAATGCAACTTAGAACACAATGGAGAAGACTGGTGGCACAAGATAGACCATTGTGGAAGAAACTTGGGGAGACCTTCATCCAGCAGTGGATTGGTAATGGATGATGAATCAAAATTTTAAATCAATCCATGTGGTTGAATTAGCATGGCACATTTGCAAATATCCAGAATCCTACATTTCAGAGTTACTTTGGATAAAGATATTTTCAGGAAACAATTTGGAGTGGTGCTCTTCGTTTTGTATCTCCACATGAGCTCCCATTTTCTCCTATAAAAACTACAACAGAATCAATACTGATGTTGGTCAATTACTAGAACTGATACTATTATTTTCAATGAGAGGGGTGACCTGTCACATGCTTAACTGGGTGCTAAATGTAAGCATGCAGTTTTTTTTTTTTTTTTTTTTTACGGGTGATATAATTATCTTTTAAGGGACTTAGTCATCTCAGTCTCCAGGTCTCATTCCTCCCAGATTTTTTTCATGTTGAATCTGCTCAAAGGTATGTTATTTAAAATTATATCTTGCACTGTTGATAATCTGTACAAGAGCAACTATTTATAGGAATGAAATAGTTTGAATAGCCTTTGTTAAAATAAGGAAGACATATCTCTGGATTAAGTGAACCTTATGATTACTTACAATAAAGAAATATGAGTGAGATGAATGCCATTAATGCTCACTCTTGAAATTAAAGTTGGAAGAGTTAACACATTTTTTATAACTTTTTCACTATTATGAGGATGAAAAAAAAAAAAAAAAAAAAAAAAGAATCTTAGACCCAAAATAATTGACAGGTGAATTCAAAACTCCTGGAAAAGTATAAGTTTAAGCTTTGAGACAAAAATTACGATAGCCACATTTTGGGATGTGGATGTGGTTCTTCAAGGATCAGGCATGACATTTCCCAGTCTCTCAAAAGTTTTTCATTGAAATGTGAAAAACTTTTTGAGATACTGAGGGGGGGAGGCAGAGTACACAGTGGGCTACCACAGGGCAGCCATGACAATGCATGAACACACTTTTCAGATAATTTACAAAAGTAGAACCTAATCATCCTCTCTGTGCACAGCCTGGATCTGGTTACATGTGATTAGCACCTTTTTCAACAAATGAAAAGGACATCCGAGGGAACAGCATGCCTCAAAAATAAACTGCAAGCATCTGCGAGATAAAGTTTGATATCAGATGAAGATTTTCCTAGATAGAATTAAAAACGTTTCACTACTGGGAGAAATGCATTGATGGCAATGGAAGCTATGTAGAAAGATAAATGTACAACTTGTAAAATGAAGTCTGAGGGAACAACGTGAAAAATCTGTTTGGGCTACTGAAAAGCCTCTACAAAAAAAATTCTGTGCACAGGTATAAAACTAAAACTACTATTTCTAATTAAAAAAAAAAGGTAACTTATTTGAAATTGTTGTGGAAATTAACAGCACTTTGAAAAACTTCACATACCTCATGAAGTAAAGTAAAATAATTGATGGTGCTTCTGTTTATCAAACATTGTTGCGCTCAGCCAGATGCTTAGTAATGCTGCAAAAAGTGCTGATGATATAAACTGTGGTAACAACTGAAGCATAATATAAATGGGAATTTTGTACACACCAGGAACATCAAGGTTTTCGACTTTATCTCTGTCCAGGCAAATAAGTTTCATATTGGTAGGATTGGACTTCTCCAATTATGACCACCCACAGCCTAGAGAAATGAGCGCTCCTGGAGACCAAACGGTGGCACTGATGAAGTTCACAGAGCAGTATATATACAACCCGAGAACCGGCTTTCGGTTAGTAGTGCGTTCAGAGTCAGAATGGGAGAAGCTGCCCATTGATCAGAGTTTGACAAAGGACAATCTGTGATGGCACGGCGCATCAGAACTACGGTCTCGGAAACGGTGCGGCTTGTGGGTTGTCCACATGCCACTGTAGTGAGTAAGTATCAAAAAGGGTACACAGATGGCCAAACAATGAACCTTCATCCACAGCTCATTGATGCCAGAGGGGAGTGGAGACTGTTGCACATCGTTCACAGCGACCGCAGGGGCACAGTTCAACAAATCACCCACAGCTACAACAATGGTTATCAGGGTAAGGTGTCACAGCACACAGTTCATTGCAGGCTCCTGTTCATGGGCCTGTGTAGCCGAAGACCCAGCCGGGTCCCAATGCTCACTGCACGTCATTGCCAACAAGGTATGAAATGATCCCAAAATCATCGAGATTGGACCGTGGGCGATTAGAAGAAAGTGGCCTCGTCCGACGAATCAAGATTTCTGGTGCATCATGTAGACGTCTGAGCGTGAATATGCAGATTACCAACGGAGGCTATGGCACTTGGATGCACTGTTGGGCAGAAATGGGCCGCCGACAGCAGTGTTATGCTGTGGGTGACGTTTTCTTGGGACACTTTAGGGCCCATTATCCCAATAGAACAATCCCTGACAGCTGTCAGGTATCTGAATATCGCTGAGGACCAAATTCACCCATTCATGACAACTGTGTTCCCTGCTGGTGATGGCCATTATGAACAGGATAATGTGCCATGCCACACTTCCAGAATCATCAATGAGTGGTTTGAGGAACATGCTGGCTACTTTCTATTAATGCCCTGGCCTCTAAATTCACCTGACATGAACCCAATCGAACATTTGTAGTTCCGACTTGGAAAAGTGGGTTTGTGCTAAGTCACCGCCACCCCGAAATGTATGGGAACTGGAGGACCTGCTGTTGACATTATGGTACCAGATACTTATGGCCACCTCATTGAAATGATGCCTCGCCGAGTGGCCACTGTTTTATGGGCTAAAGAGGGTCCTACAGCTTATTAGGTAGATGGTCACAATGTAATACCTCATTGGTGTATCTTCTGCATAATATCATAACTACTCATCTGTTCTTTTGGTTCTTCCAATGTTTAAATAACAATGATTAATTACTTATTTGCAGTTTGTTTTTTCATTTTATATAGTCACTTTCTTTTCTCATTCCTAACGGTGCTTTTCTGGTCTCGATGTTATCAAGGATTTACCCATCCATTATTTGTACATAAGCAAGTGATAAATGAAAACATTAACATCTAATGCCTTGGGAAAGTTGATGACAATTTAGGCCTAACATTTCACGAATGCCAACTCAGCTGTAATTTTTTTTACAATTAGGCCTAACAACAATCTATATTGTAAAAGACTATGAACTCATCAAGATATGTCACGTTTATTTAACGTTTTTTGAAATACTACTGTTGAATCATTTCTTTTCAATACATTGGGCACCATTTATAAGGCCTGCATGGCACAATTTTTATGCAACTTCAACTGTGCATTGGAACATGATGAACAGAATATAAGTTGGTATGGATCATCACGGACATTTGCCAATGTACCTAAATAACGCACCACACAATTTTGATTAATATTATAATGACTGTTATCTGAAGTGCCAAAAGTCATGGGATAGCAGTATGCAAATTTTTAACTGGCACTGCCGTCATATAAAGACTTCGACGCATGCCATGATTTTTATGAGTTGCAAGGTGTAATCTTGTGAGTCAGGTTGAACAACTGCCAGTAGGATTATGGCAAACTGACGTGAATTATTGGAGTTTGAGCAAGGCATGGTAGTGGGAGCCAGACAGACGGGACATATAATTTCCGAAGTTGTGCAAACAATCCTCGATCCACAGTGTCACATGTGTACCAAGAATACCTCATAGAAGACATTACCACCCACTGTGGACAGTGTGGTGGCTGACCACAGGTGCTAAATGACCGTGACCAGCAGCATCTGACCAGGATTGTTCATGCAAACAGACAAGCGACTTTGGATCAAATAAAATCCACATTTAATGCAGGTAGTACCAGAGACATATCCATCAGGTCAGTGCACCGTAATTTAACATCCATGGGGTACGGGAGCAGAAGACCCACCAGAGTGCCTTTGTTAACACCATGACATCGTACACAGCACCTCACCTGGGCTAGTGAATATGGTAATTGGACCCTGGAAGACTGGCAACATGCGGTATGGTCCGATGAGCCACTCCACTACCAGCTGTTACGAGCTGATGGTAGGGTTTAGGTGTGGCGCAGACTTCATGGACCCAAGCTGTCAACAAGGCATTGTGCAAGTTGGTGGTGGTTCTATACATTTGGGGGATGTCTTGACATGGCATGGTTTGGGTCCTCTGGTCCTCATAAACATGTCATTAACCGGTAATCGCTTTGTTGTCCAGCTGGGTGACCATTTGCAGCCCTTCATGGACTTCATACACCCCAACAAGGATGGGATTTTCCAGGCGGACAATGCAACACGTTATCGGGCCCAAGTTTTCCAAAATTGGTTTGAGGAGCACTGTTGACAGTTACGACAGATGGAGTGGCCACCACATTCACCCGATATGAACCCAATAGAGCACTTATGGGACGTGGTGGAAAGGTCAATTAGCACCCAAGATCCTGCAGCTACATATACAAGGGAATTGTGGACAGCTGTTTAGAGAGCATGGCTCAACATCTCTCCAGAAGTCTTCTGGCCACTTGTGGAATCGATGCAATGTCAAGTTGCCTCACTTCGCCATGTCGTAGGAGGTCCCACACGATACTAGGTATGTATCTCATGATTTTTGGCACTTCAGTGTATATATTTTGAACTATTTTGTAAGTTGTCAAATATGTTTAGATCAAGAACAGACATTATTTGTCAAAAGATTACTTGATATGGAAACAGGAGAAAAATTTTGAACCCTTTAGTTCCTACTTGGGATTTGCAAGTGCTGAATTTTACATCACTGTCCTCATGCCATTTATAAATATGACCTCAGCACTCATTCACAGCATAGTTTGCCATGCAAGCACTGATGCACATCAGCAGAATTGTGAATTGAATTAGCTGTAATGGAAAAGAGGTATGAATTACCTGATGCATAAAGGAAAGGGAGGTAAATGTCTGGCTGGGCAAGTAGAACAAATGCTGTCTGCATATTAAGAGGTCCAACACTATACCAAAATTAATTCAATGGAAGTCATCTGCTCCTGTTCATAGCACACACATTGAAAATGCCTCCTCAAAATAAAGATAATCAATGGGATATGTAGCTTTTGAATTCAACATATATAAAGCTTTTGAGTTTGCATACTAGCAAACTAATCTTGTATTCACAGTTCTTAAGACTGCTGCAGAAAAACAATAAGTAAAGCTATGATAATGTGGTCTTGTGGTTTGTAAGAAAAAGCAACTATAATTCAAGAAAGTTCAGTTTGTTAATTTTGAAAGTAAGGGAACACATTCTCCCAAAGAGATAGCAAAATAGTACCCTTTCCCCAGTGGTCAATCTGCCTCTTTGAAAATCATGGTTTAATTTTTCTCTGCTTTATAAATACTTTACTAAGATGCATGTTATTTCAATTCTTTTCTGCAAAAACATTGAAAACAAATACATATCCTGAATGTACAAACAAAGTGCATAAAATACTTACACGTTGCAACTCTCTAATACATGAAGAATAAATCTGATAAATCGCAGCAACTGATGGTAGTCCAATGTAATGCCTGATATCAGCACGGTCAATCAGAGCTGTATCAATAGCTTCTGTAATATTAGATGTGGTCAAAATAACAACATTTGGATACCTATATATGTATATAAAAAACAAATGTCAAACCAGGAAGAAAACTTAAAACTAGATTGCCAACATCCTATCCCTTAAATTCATCAGTTGTGTACAAGATGAGCACAACACAAATTATGACATTCTTTCATATAAAAATGAATCATCATTAAGAATATTTTTAAATACACAAGAGAGATTTCTCTTGTTTATTAAATCGTTTTGTAAATTTTAAAAAACAATAGCAATGAAGAAAAACTTCTTTGTACAAATATTTGAGTGCCAATTATAAAAACAATGGGTATTCAAATGTTATAAAGTGCAGGGATATAGTGTTGTTACATAAAAATTTTGTAACAGTCGTTGAAAACTAAAACTTTTAAATTTGAAGTTACTTTAATGGAAATATTTCTCATCTGCATGCATGTATGTATATATTTGGGAAAATTCATAGGTAATTTTTTTATGACCTCAGACAATTCTGTGTTAAGACAACACATTTGCCTTGTATGATTTGCTCTAATGAAAATGAAGACAAAGTATTTATTCACTCATTTGAATGATGTTTATGATTAAAAAAAAAAAAAAGGTAAAGTTTATATCATATACTGAGGTCTCAGGTACTCATGCTCTTGTAAGCTTAATATAATAGCAAAAATAGTAGGTAGTATCTTGAGTTATATACAGGGGTTGTACTGCTGATCACATTCTTCACAATTTGCGAAAAAGAAATTGTTTTGGCGATTCGTTTTTACACCGTTGTATTAACAAGTTGGTGAAAACTTTTAAAAAGCCAGTGTAATCCCTGACACACACACACTGAGGTGAAAAAAAAAAAAAAAAAAAAAGCTGGGAAGGGCACTACAATTTCCATTACATGCCACTGTGGTAATGAAGAGTGATATAACAAAAAAAAAAAAAAAAAAAAAAAAAAAGGCTGCTTGTGTGACAGAAAAATCAGTGGGAAATGCTGGAAGAAAAAAAAGGACAAGGAAAGATAAAAAGGAGAAATCTCTGAACTTGGGTAATGGGTCGCCATTATATCAAGAAGAACGAAGGGAGGAAGAAACAGCTGCCATTTTTGTGACAAGGTCACAAGAGTCACATGTAGGACCAGAGCAACAGGGGATGTTAGAGTACATCGTGCGAAGGCCACAGGACTCGGGGTCAAAATGCAAGCCTATGATTGGTTGGGCACTGCCCGGAGTCAGGGGAGAAAGTTCAGTGAGGCAGGACAAGAGTTTCGGCGGGACTTCTCGTTCAGCTAACAAGAGGAGCGGATGATAGGTCATATTTCAGGATGAAGTTTGAGACCTAAAAAGTCTCAGTGCTCAGCTGCGGTTTGGTAGCCAGCATACTTCATCACTAGCCGAGGTTAGTGGTCGATTTTTGTGAATTACTGAGATAATAGGCTGCGGTCTAAAAATCTAAGATAAGTACATGTAAATAAAATGTACCTCCAGTGGAGAACTCCCGTGTTTTAAGTAGCTGATATGCTGTGTATACTGTAGCCTGAGTGGTCCTGATCACGAACTGTGCTGTGACTGACAAGTTCGTAATATCAACGTGACTTATATTACTGACTGTGGTCATTATGTACTCACTGCTGAGTGTCTGACCTATATTTGTAAAATTGTACCGTGCAGGTGCAATACCTAAATAATCTGAACTCAGTTTGATGATATCCTCCATCAACTTTTTACATATTGCAGCAACTGTAACGGAATGTATATAAAGTTGTGTGTTTGTGAAGATGCCAGCTCTGTGTCATCAATGCTTGATTTTTCGCTACACCTCTGAGGTGAGTACTGGTGTGTGAAATAAGTTATCCAGGTTTTACAAATTCTGGACTGGTGGCAGCGACTAACTCTGGTAAAAATACTATCAATACGAGCTAAAAATTCTACCGGAGTGCATATACATATGTGGATGGTTCATAGGTACGAAATGGTATTAATCAGATGGTAGCTACACATAACAAGAAGCAAAAACTTAACAAGTGGTAAGAAAAAGAAAGAACGTAACAGATGGTTGCAGCGGCGCGGATGAGAAAAACAAAAACTGAAGGATTTACAAGCAGATAACAGCTGACTTTTGACGGAACTTTTTGCTTAGCAAGAAACCGAACGCATCGCCGTAGGATTCATGGACAGCAGCGGAGTCAAAAACCGGAAGTCGTGCAATCAACGCAAACGCGGAGAGGAGCAACGCGCCACAGGTCAGAGGTCGTCCGTTTCCAAGGAAACCAGCAACGGGCCAGGATCAAAGTGTGGAGATGTGACTGTGGAGTGCAACACCCCCTTACTGGAACCCCTTGAAGCCAAAAGGGAATCATCACCAAAAGGAGTGTGTTCAGTGCTATGATCAAGTGGAAAAAGTAAGCATCACAAGGTATGAATTACTTAAACAGTGAGAAAAAGTGCCCAGTGCACCATTAATAAAAACAACAATCAGAAGTCATCTCCTGTGCAAAGGAATACAGGTACTGCAATTGCAACAAAAATATAATTAACTCTTTTAAACTGAATGCAAAATACACAAGGCAGTAAATGTACACAGCATGAAAAAAAAAAAAAACATTACAACACTTCACAGCAGAGAGAGAGACTCTGGCTTTAATAAAATAAAAATAAGAATGGGAGTTCAGGTACGGGAGCGTATTGTAATACGTTAAAGTGTGAAGCTAGTGATAGTATTTGCTAGGAAAAAAGCTTAAAGTGTGTGCAATGCCAGTTTTTGGAGTGGAAGATTATCAAGAGTGTATATAAGGATAGTTTTTGGAAGGGAAGCTTAAAGGGAAATATATAAAATCAGATTCTTAAAATTCTAAGAAGGTTAAGCAAAGTGGGAGGTAGTTAAGTGAGTTTTTCAGTTAAAGATCTCAGGCAAGAGTGCCAATTAAGAGGGATTAATGCTAAGAGAAAAACTAGGCAAGAATTAATAATGGATTTAAGAGAAGCTGATAGGCAGGAATACAATTTTGCTGTACAATACAAGCCAGGTGCAAAGCATGGGAATGCTGATGGGTTGTGGAGAAGAATGTAAATAGCGGATGAATGTAGTAGTGTTAGTAATCGAAGATATTAGTGCCAGTGCAATGTTAGTAATTGTAGGTATTAGTGTTAGTGAATAGTGTCAAGTATTATAATTTATATAACATAGAACATGTTTTACCAACAATAGAATTCTTAATATCAATTCATAACTCAGAATCAATGCAGAATAGTCAACATCAATAGAATAGACCAGAATCCTGATACAACCAAATCAGTAACTAATATCAGAATGCAGCAGTAGTGTTGTTGCATGGAATGCACAGTCCAGGACAGTCAGGGCATAGTACAGCGGGATTGAGAACTCAAGTGACTGGTTTCTTGTCAGGTGGCACTTGAAAAGAAACAGTTATAAAAAGCTTGGGTGGGCGGACTGTGGTGATGTGGAGTGATATAACAAAAAAATAGAGAAAAAAAAAGGACTGCCTGTGTGACAAAAAAATCAGTGGTAAATGCTGAAAGAAAAAATAGACAAGAAAAGATGAAAGGGAGAAAATTCTGAACTTGGATAATGAGATGCCATTATATCAAGAAGAATGAAAAGAGGAAGAAACAGCCACCAATTTTGTGACAAGGTCACAAGAGTCACATGGAGGTTACGACTTTCTAGGAATTTCAGAGAGTGGAATTCCCAGAGACCAGAGCAGCTGCAACAGGGGATGTTAGCGTACGTCGTGAGAAGGCCACAGGACTAAGGGTCAAAATACAAGCCTATGATTAGTTGTGTGCTGTCCAGGGTCAGCAGAGAAAGTTCAGTGAGGCAGGAGAAGAGTTTTGGCAGGACTTCTGGTTTAGCTAACTAGAGGAGTGGATGATAGGTCATCTCTCAGGATGAAGTTTGAGACCTAAAAAGTCTCAGTGCTCAGCTGCAGTTGGGTTGCCAGCATACTTCATCACTAGCAGAGGTTAGTGGTCGATTTTTGTGAATTACTGAGATAATAGGCTGCGGTCTAAAAATCTAAGATAAGTACATGAAAATAAAATGTACCTCCAGTGGAGAACTCCCCGTGTCTTAAGTTAGCTGATATGCTGTGTAGCCTGAGTGGTCCTGATCACGAACTGTGCTATGACTGACAAGTTTGTAATATCAACGTGACTTATATAACTGACTGTGGACATTATGTACTGACTGCTGTGTGTCTGACCTATATTTGTAAAACTGTACCATGCAGGTGAAATACCTAAATAATCTGAACTCAGTTTGATGATATCCTCCATCAACTTTGTACATATTGCCGCAACTGTAACGGAATGTATATAAAGTTGTGTGTTTGTGAAGATATCAGCTCTGTGTCATCAATGCTTGATTTTTCGCTACACCTCTGAGGTGAGTACTGGTGTGTGAAATAAGTTATCCAGGTTTTACAAATTCTGGACTGGTGGCAGCGACTAACTCTGGTAAAAAATACTATCAATACGAGTTAAAAATTCTACCGGAGTGCATATACATATGTGGATGGTTCATAGGTACAAAACACGGTATTAATCAAATGGTGGCTTTAACAATAACAAGAAGCAAAAACTTAACAAGTGGTAAGAAAAAGAAAGAACGTAACAGCCACCACACCCATGTGGTAAATGGTATCATCCGCAAATGACATATACACAGAGGCAGACATCTTCGCAAACTCAAATAGTAGCATTCGAAGTTCGGATGGCAGCTTATCAGGATTTAAGTGATTTCAAAAGTGGTATGATAGTCGGTGGCCGGACACGGGTCACTCCATCTCGGAAATTACCACGAAATTTAGATTTACATGGTTAAAAATTTCAAGGGTGTACTGGGACTACACGAACTCAGGGAAAACATCCAGTGTGAGACAGGTGTGGCAGTAGAAAAGCCCTGGACGATTGTGGACAGTGATGTCTGGCATGCATCGTAATATCGCCCGACGTGCAACATTGCCACAAATCACAGCGCAATTCACTGCTGAGGCCAGTAGTAGCATCGGTGTTCGGACAGTGCAACGTTCCCCGTGTTCTGTGGGGTTCCGGAGCCAACGAACCACCCGGGTGCCATCACTGACCTGACAACACAAGGCGGTGTGCCTCATCTGGGATCGGGAACACCGCCATTGGATGCCACATGCATAGCTGCCAACATTTAAAAAAAAAAAAAAAAACAAAAAAAACAGGAGATTTCACACCATTGATATACTGAAATAAAGTGTATTTATATGTATATATGCATATCATGTTGCACACACACACACACACACACACACACAATGTTTTATTTATATGTGTGCATGTGCCCTTGTTGGAAAACACTTAACTAACCACTGTACTTTTAAACAAATAATACAAGATGTTAACACTAGATTCCAAATTGAACATTAATACATACATGATACAACATTGAAAAATAATAAATGCCTATATCTTATTCATAGCACTTGTTGATGCTGATTTTGCTTTCTTTAGAAATGCACCATCATACTGCTGGTCAAATCACTTTCCTTCCTGGGGACATTTGGTGATCAGCAAATTTCCCAGATTTTCATCTGAGATTGAAGATCGAAACTCATTCCTTATTTTTTTTTTTTTTTTTTTTAACCTGACTGAACATACATTCACATTCAGCATTGCTGTGTGGTATAGATAAAATGGAGAGCATGACCTTTGCTATTTTGTCAAATGGTCTGTGTCCAAAATCATTTTTAATCTGGCTTACTTGGAACCACTGCCTATCAATTCTGTGCCCCTGCATGATACCAGGTGGAAGCTTACTGACCTGTAGTCTACAAAATTGGATTTGTAGTTCATCCATTGCTTCACTGTGATTTTCCTCTCCTAGCAGAACAGGAAACTTTTTGATAAAAAGAGGTGACGCTTAAAGAACATTTTCAATAGATGATATTTGGCACACTTCGGCATTAATGAGAATTTCATCTTTAAATGGAAATTTGTGTATCGTGTAATCACAAACAAAAAAAATATTTTCTGACATGAAAAAAGAAAAAAAGACCTTGTCTTTAGATTTCAGAGAATCTACTATGGTGGTGGTAGAATGCCCAATCACTAGGTCAACATAAACTTTTTGGTGTAATCTACTGTGATAGTCTGTGCTCAATAACCCTACAGAACTACACTGTTTAGCAACTGACTGCTTGACAAATTTTGAAATAACGTCTGCAAACAAATCACACAGCACTGACCTTAAGACATGTATGTGAAGAGCTTGGGACTATAGCAGTATGTTTACTTTTCGAAGGTTGGAATTACAATCAACAGAAATAAACAAAAAGCTTTATCTATACAATTTGTAAGAAAAAGAAATAACCTCTCTTCATGTGAAGTAATAGCTGAAGGTTCCGTTTCAGTCTTCCATATACTATTCACAGGTTTCATAACCTTTCTACTCTTTTCAGGGAGAGAAGCTTCCACTGCACATCTTTTTACAGAACCAGGCTTTTGACCAGACCTTATTACTGATGCACTGCCTTTTGGCTTTTGGAATTGCTTTATCGTGCTTTGGAATTCGGTAGGAATCCAAGCTGCTATATTTTTTGTTCTTTGTGATTTCATCCTTAAAAAGGCTGACTAATGGAGCCCATTGCTCAACCAGTCTTCCCAAGCATTTGCCCAATGAAAGCCAGCGAGTGCACACATGCTTCAATTTTTTTTTTTTTTTTTTTTTTTTTTTACTTCCGTGTCATGGAGATTCTGAGAATCTTGTAATTTCTCTTTCCGTTTCGCACTTTTTTTCAAATAGTAAAAAAATATCTATTAGGACCTCGCCAACTTTTACTGGAAGAACTAAAACACCTTTCTCAGCCACTAAATTAATGAGATGGCATGAACATCCTACTACTATTAAATCTTCTTGTTGTTCTTTTAGAACAGCTGCAACTCCAGACTTCCTTCAAATCATAACTGGTGCATTGTCTGATGCCAAAGCAATACAGTTTGACAATGGAACATTATGTTGCCTTAGATTACTGATCAAAAGGTTAGCAATATTACGACCTGTGGAATCACCACTCAGCACTGGAGCTGACAACAAATCACTTAAAAATTTTTCCCATATCAATGTTAAAATATGTAACTACAATTGGATATAACTTTCTGTCACCATCATTGCTTCCATCAGTAGCGACGCAAAACGCCTGCCTTTTTATTGTGGCCACCAACAAGTTTTTTTCTTTTGCCGCAAATTCCCCAATAATAGCTGTTGTTTTAGTGCATGCACACCCATAATGTTTAGCAGTGTCACATGTCGGAAGCATTTTCTGAAATGAAGAGCCAGCATGATCAGAGCAACTGATCGATATATTATGTTCAATTACAAATGATGTAAAATAACACTCAGCTTGAATTGCACCGTTATCTTCACTGTCAAAAAACCGACCGATTTTATTATTTTGTGACTGACCACAAGCTCTTTCTTTACGTTTCTTAGTACCGACGTGGTTAACTAAATCCCCTTTACCACCATGGGATATACTTATATCGACAACACATACTGTACAAAAAGCAAAAATTTCACTTTTCTGGGATTTCGACATGCACTTATTTATAAACAACTAAATACGAATGAACAACGAATAAAACTCACACCATCACACACACACACTGACTGACATCGCTTTGTTCCACACGTAAACAGCCACAGCAAACTTTCAGTCACTAACCCCAACACCAAAACTACTCGCTCCGCTCGGTAACGTAGCACTTCCGATTTGCTTCATGCAGCTGGCTGTCCGGTCCCTGCCACACTGAGAGTGGAATCATGGGTAATAGTCAAGCATCAATGACACAGTACGTAGGCACAGTGCAAACGCCAATGCATTTCGGAATCTGGTGGAATCGGAACCTGGCCTACAACACATTCAATTCCATACGGCAAAATTACACCTTTCCACTGAGGGATGATTTTTTTTTGAAACATTACAGAATATAAATGCTTATAATACAAATAAAACCAATTGGGGGAAATTCAGGAAAAACCAGGGGTCTCCCGGGAAAAACAGTAGAGTTGACAGCTAGGCCGACTCTACTGTTTTTCCTGGGAAACTCCTGGTTATGACTGGAAACGTGTAGCCTAGTCTGATGAATCGCGGTACTGACTGCTTCAAGCAGGTGGCAGACTCTGGGTGTGGTGACAAACCCACGAGGCAATGGAACTTGCATGCTTTCAAGGGACAGTGCAGGGTGGTGGATGCTCTGTCATGCTGTGGGGTGTTTTCAGTTGGCATGCATTAGAACCCCTCATTTGTTTGCAGACAGCTCTGATTGGTGGAGGCCACATAACCATCCTTGGGGATCATTTGCACCCTTTAATGTCCTGCAACCACTCCGATGGGTGTAACTTCTTTCAACATGACAATGTGCCACCGTACACGCCCACAGTTGCCTGATTATGGTTGGACGAACATTCCACGGAGTTTGGCATCCTGACTTGGCCCCCCTCGTTCGCTGAATTTAAGTGCCTTCGAACATATTTGGGATGCTGTTCAACATGCTTTCAATGCCAATAATCCTCCACCAGCAAATATCAAGGAATTGCGGGATGCTTTTCAGGAAGCATGGTGTGCACTGCCTCCACAGTACTACAGAGAGCTCATGGAGTCCATGACCCACCATGTTGCTGCTGTTATCCGAGTCTTTTGGCACTTCAGTATACACTATATTGACAAAAGTTGCCGGACACCCTTTCAAAAGCAAATGAACTGATCCGCTGTGTTATTAAGATGCACGGTACAGCTGCCAACAGTATAAAAACAAGCCTGCAGCTGACCACGATTATATCGCACTGTGAGGTTGAGTGAAAATGTTGTGGTGGGAGAGAACTGACTTTGAGAAAGGAAAGATTGTTGGGTGTTATATTAGTGGGTTGTCCATAAGAGAAACCGAGAAGCATTTAAACATACCCACGTCAACTGTTTTGGATGTACGGAATAAGTGAAGGCACATGGGGTGCCTGAAGCAGCAAAACGTACCGGCAGATGAAAGGTTTTGGCAACAAAAATAGGAAAAATTCAAATGTAGAATCTGGCAACAATCTTAGTCCCCCATTGGCGTGTTGAAAACCTAAGATAAGGTCGAAAGCTTCCAACTTACGAACTTTTTGTAAAAGTTTTCATTTAACGTAACTAGCGTGATCAAGTTACCTTTATTTGTTAATATTGTTACGTGTTTTGCCCATCATCGTCATGTGACAGAGGATGTTGAAGCCTAAGGAGAGGCGTTACAGCTAATCCACGGAGTACTACTACTACACAAGACCTCAGTGTACAGGCGAGTAAAAATGCTGGAACCTCGATATGTACACGTACCATTCGCAGAGAACCTCATTCCATGGGTTACAGTGGCCGTGTGGCTGCTCATAAGACTTTCATCTCCACTCGGAATGCTACTCGTCGTTTAACATGGTGTAAAGAACATTTATCATGGACCGTAGCTATATGGAAAAGGGTCCTATTGACTGATGAATCCAGATGCAGCTGAGAGAACACTATTTACCACAGTGCACTGTTCCTACGGTCAAGTTTGGAGCTGGCAGTGCACTCGTGTGGGGGCGTTTTTCATGGTATGGTTCCGGCCCATTGTTTATCGTGGACAAATCTGTTAACCAGTACGTCTACCTCGATATTCTGAAGAATTATGCCCTACCAACTCTGTGGCAATACTATGGAACAGAGTCTTGTTGGTAGCAGCAGGATAATGCACCCAGCCATAAAGCAAGGACTGTTACTGCGTGGTTTGACGATAATTCCATATCGTGTGTGGACTGGCCAGCACAGAGCCCTGATCTTAATTCCATAGAGCACCTATGGGATGAATTACAGCACCGCATAAGAAGTTTGGAACCAAGGCCTACTACTAAGCAACAGTTAGCGGCAACATTATGTACTGAATGAAAGCGCATACCTATCGCTGTGTTCCAAAATCTTGTCAAAGCATGTCTTGAAGGATCAGTGCATGCATTAAGGTCAAAGGTAGACAGACACTGTGCTAATGTACGTCAGTAAATGCTATGTTGTGTTTCTCTTCTAAGTGTCCAGTGACTTTTGTCAATATCTCTGTATGTATACAGAGAGAGATTAAATGAAAATACACTTACTAGAGAAAACCAGAAAACTTAATGACAATAACAGTGAAACAGAGAAAGTTGACAGAATTAATCATATGGAGGGAGTGGAGACTCTGGAGCTGTATTCGCAAATGTTGAACAACAAAGGAACAAGTCTACGGATGTGTCTATTATTAAAGTCCTGTGACCTTTCTGAGAAACAAATATATTAAAAAAAAATCTTAATCACCCACTTTTTTAAAGGGAAATCATCAATATACTGAGTGTCACACTTCTTTGCCTGAATTTTCATTAGCATAGTATGTTATTTTATCATCCTTCGGTCCAGTCTAGATTGATAATTATGGTAATCAGAGTATTATTGCACACATGAACATTTTGGTGAAGTATGATGCTTACAAACTTATGTATATTAATCGTTTCTAACACTATATAATTTTCTACTGTACAGTCATTAGATTCCAGAATTTTTTTATCAAAGTTTCCACTAGAACAGGGGTCGGCAAACTACTGCCTGCCGCCTCTTTTCGTACGGCCTGCGAGTCCTAAGAGTGGATTTTACATTTTCAAATTCTTTAAAATTTCAAAGTCTTTAAAATGTCAAAGTATGTGCTATAACGGAATGGCCGAACGTTGAGTTGAGGAGTTGCAAGTTACAACCGTATGTGGCGCTCCTATAGCTTCACATCCAGTGGCCTTAGCTTTGAACCCACGCAGCTATAATTCGGCAGTGCTTCCAGTGTCATGTGTATCGCTGTTCTGTGACATTTTGTTCTCGTTTGATTACCCTTGCATATCCATCATGTCTCTGTCAAAACCAGAAAAGAAGAGAAAAGTGGACTTTGAATGTCGTGCTTTTAAGGCAGAGTGGAGTGTGATTTATTGATTTATTTTGTTACCGAATTAGATGACAAAGCATTGTGTTTATTGTGCAATATAGTGTTCTCCCTAGAGCCCTTTTACTGGGTGGCCCACCCAGCTAATTTTCTCTGCTGCCCAGCTAAATTTCCTGTAATGAATGTTTTCACAACACACATAATAGTAAGAGTGCAAAACTTACTCCCACATACACCATAAATATTGGTGAAAACGTCTGAAATCTATGTTGGACATGATTTATCAGCAAGTATTTAATAAGTACAGTCATGTTAAGCAAAACATCCTTTCTTTTTTTTTTTTTTCGATTGAAGAAGGGGTCATTTAAAGTACCACCCAGTTAAAATTTCTTGCCACCCAGCTGTAAAAAATCTAGGGAGAACACTACAATAACACTATAGCTGTACTAAAAAGTACAATATATGTCATCATTATACCAGACTAAGCACTCGACACAATCTTCACAACTCACAAGAAAGCAACGGTCAAAATTTTTTTATTTTTTAGCCCATTTATTATTCTTTTTTAGTCTACTTATTATTATTACGTTATGTTTTAGTCTATTATTGCGCCCTTTTTTAGTCTACTTATTATTATTCGTTATTTAAGTAGGTACGCCTACTTAAATAACAAATAGAAAAAAATACCTGCATATATATATCCTCCAGTTTGCCTCTTGGCCTACAGAGTCTAAAATATTTACTATTGGCCCCTTACAATAAATGTTTGCTGACCCCTGCACTAGAAGAAAATAATTATTCTCATGGAGCTGGATTCACATAATATATATACCTTCTACACAGTACGGGAATTCTTCACACTCCATTTCATAACATTAAATTTCTAAGAGAAATATATACTTATTTTCACTGCCTTTTTGACTTTAGATAATTACCCGACAGTTCACATCCTCATTTACCTCTTTTTTTTTCTCTTTCTTTCTGTCAACTAAGTTTCGGAGAAAAAATGCTCTACAAAACTACTTCAATTTATCCAGAAGGGCTGCAAATGGTCTTTGTACAAAATATGTTTTTGTTGTCATAAAACTAGTATTTTTTAAAACAAACATTTAATAATGTACAAGCCTTGTCTATTGCACTACGGACCAAGGCTGTAATGATTTTTTGAAGCACTAAATAAGTAAATTTTTTTGCTACATTTTTAGAGTTAGTGTTGCAGGCTGTTTACCTGCTATGTATTATTTTCATTTGTCACAAAATCATGCAAAAGTAAAAGTGCAATCCACTTCTGCTGTAGAATGCAACTCCTCTGTCATTTAAAATTAAAGAAAAAAAAAAAGTGAGAAGGTTTGCAACTTCAGGAAGTATATTCTTAGTTAGGCGAATAAAAATATGACAGAAACATAGTAATCAACAAGAATTTAATTTCCAAAGCACATGCTAATCCAAAAAGCAATAGTTTCATCCAATGATTTTAGAGAGATCAGGGAATAAAACATCATTCAAAAATACTTTACCAAAGACAGCACATTTTCCCTAGCAAATGAAGTGTTTGTAACAGCATCCTTGACTTCTGAGTCAGGGTTCCTACATTATCCACATTAATGACTGCACCTGCATGCGGATAATGCAGTTCCAATTGATAACTGTTCAGTCAGTGCTAATTTGTTCTTATTTCCAATACTTGTACTTGACTGTTTCTCATCTTGATGCTATGATACAAAATTCATGTAGACATATTGTGAATCTAAATGAAATCAGGAGATAAAAGTAGCACTTGGGGGGGGGGCTACTATCTGCTTTGAAAATAATATACTGATTAGCTGCTATTATGTTTCTGCTACCAATTTATGCATATAAATAAAAATATACTTCCTGATGTAATGATGTAATATACATCAAAAATTGCAAACCTTGAAATTTTATTTGACAATTTCAAAACAAAATTCATATCAAAATTCAAACATACACGAAAACATACATAATTTAAATGATGATTACTTTATGATGTTTAGGGCTTTGAACCCATAATATTTTTATCCAATGGATTCTACAGTATTAAAAAAAGAAAGAAAGAAAAATTATGTAATTTGCACTATGCCCAGGTGATTACCCAAAGAAAATTTATACTAAGATTTACTTTTCTGAACTTTGCCTGTGAAACTGAAGTTAGTACACACTTCCATTTCACAGGTATGGAAGTGAATTAGCAATTTTTTAAAACAAACAAAATTCATGTTCCAAACAAAAATCTTTAAAAAGTACTAGTAAACATGAGAAGAAAAAAAGTAGACGCCTTTGACCTGTTTGTGTGCTAAGTTAGTATCAATTAGAGTTTAACCAAATTTCATACCACAGAACCTACTACATAAATATCAATCACTAAACTATGCAATTATCCCTGAAATGCTCATACAGATGGATATTCAACTTCATTTATTGCAAAGAACATTAAATTATGAAGTGTGTTCTAATAAGGGACAAGCATGAAGATTGGTATAAGGTAACAAAATTTTGCACAAAATGTCTCCTAGAATATTATACCATGAAATGTTTTGCCCTTTTTTGAGGACAAGTTATAAAAGCCTCTACAGACTATTAATACATCATATGGATTTTTTAACTTTAAAATTTAATATTTTGTGTTTGCATGTAAAGAGAAAATGCCACCTGAAGAGAAAAAGTATTTTTACCCCCCTCTGCAATTGAAAATTAGTACTTTTTATCTCCCCAAAGTGAAAAATTAGTACTGATTCATCCCATAAAATAAAAATTAGTACGTTTTTTTATCTCCTCAAAGTGAAAATTGGTAGATTTTATCCTCTCAAATTCCCAATTGTTTCATTTCCTTTTACCTAATTAACTAACAAAAGTGTTGAAAAATTGAAAACAATGGTTACATTTTTATTTTATCCAACTGAGTAAGAAGTGCATTGACAACTCTTAAAGAATCAGATGGTTCAACTCCTCCTAAGGAAGCTTGTCGAGAATGGGCAAGGCTTTCCACCTGCAAAAGAAATTATATTGTTTTATGCAAAGCATACAACACTTTAACACAATTTCAAATACTTTTAAAAAGACAGAAATTAACTATACACCATTATGACATATCTTTTATTAAAGTTACATTTCATCTCATAAGTTGGTTGGTTGGTTGGTGTATTTTAATGGCGCAAGGGCCAGGTCTGGCCAAAGAGCGCCAATCACGAAGCAATTAAAGAAAACAAGTTAAAAGCTAGGAAGAGTAATAAGAAGCATAGCGGAGGACAACTGAAAAACAAGAACGATAAAAGCTTGGTAATTTAGATTAGTTTAAGAAAGTCAATTTGCCTGAAAAATGAAAAAACTGCGAACGTATCACAACAGTCACCTAAGATTCTTTGAAGGGAAGATGAATTGTCTTCCAATGAATAAGCTCGGAAATATTGAAAACGGTTATCACGAAAGCGGACACAAGTACACAAGACATGAAGGACACTGAGACAACTGTTACATGTCTCGCACATTGGGGCAGTGTCGCCACACAGCAAGAAGTGGTGGGTGAAACGACAATGCCCAATGCGCAGACACGCAAGAACTACTTCCTCGCAATGATTCTTCCACAATCCAGATTGCCATAGTCCGATCTGCGGTTTGATGGAAAGAAGTTTGTTGCTGCCCTGTTGAGTCCACAAGGAACTGCCACTCCTCCATGATAAATTTGCGGATGCACGGGTGAAAATCTCGAAAAAATAGTGGCAGTCGGGTGATTGCCAAGGATGGAACAGATCTGACTGCGGTGTCGACCAGCTCGTTACCCCGAATCCCAACATGGCCGGGAATCCAACAGAATTGGACCAAGAACCCAGCACCCGCCAAAGTTCCCAGGAGACGACGGACATCTCTGGCGATTGGTGAGTCACTATTCTCCCCGGAGAATAAGGCTTTAATAACTGATTGAGAATCAATACAAATCATAGTGCGACGATGGTGTTTGGAATGAATGTGGCGCAAAGCGAGGTGCACCGCATGCATCTCTACCGTAAAGACTGTCGCAACCGGCGGAATCCTCTCAGCATAAGTCTCATCCGCACAAACAAAGGCGGAGCCTACAAAATCACCGGATTTCGAACCATCGGTGAAGACAGGCACGAAATCGGGATAGAGGGAAAGGTGTTCAGCAAAAAGTTTCTGGTACACCAGTGCAGGTGTGAAGGACTTAGGCCATCCAGAAAGAGAGAGGTCAGTCACTGCCTGAACTGGCTGCCGAGGTGGATCGTTAAAGGCACGGGTCACACCGATTAACAAAGAACACAGGTAGTTTCCTGCATATTTAACGTACGTTACTGCTCATCTCTATTAATTTAAAAACATATCGTTTTTTAAAAAAAAATTCTAGGTTTCTTAAATGATTTATTTAAATTTTTAATGTTAAGTACGCATTTTTGTTTTATAATTTGCTTAAATTATCTTAAAATACTAGCAATATTTTTAGACTCTTTCATAAAAAAAATAAAGAAATCACATTAGAGATGAGCAGTAAAAATTTCAAATTACAGAATTTTTCTCAGTACAGCAGCAACTTTAAATGTTTCATTTCACCATCACAAATTAAAACTTTTTGTATTGTGCAAAGCATTTATTGTTGACAAAAATTCTCTCTCACTGGTTTTCCTGACTGTTGTTCTTTAGTATAAAAAACTTAAACGATCCCACAAATATTTAATTTTAAATAAATTTCACCCCCCCCCCAAAAAAAAAATTTCTACAAATTTCTCACTGAAAAAATTCTTTTTCTCTGTTGTTGCACCCTTTTTCGTTGATGGCATCCATATTTTTACTGGTCTTAAAAGAAGAAATATGGATATCATCAACAAGAAAGAAATAGTAATAGGAAGGATTTTGTTTTACTGAAAGATTTTGTAGAAGGTTTTACTGGTGTTTTTATTTGGATGACTATTTTAAAATTAAATATTTACAGAATACCAAATGTTTTTAAATTGAAAAATATTGTGTCTGAGAATCAGTGAGGAGAATTTTTATTGATGGCAAAACAATTTACTGAAAACAAGATAGAAAGAATTTCAATTTTTAAGATTTAAAAATAAAAGAGGTGAGAAAAATTTGTTTAAAAAGTTATGAATATTATACCAAAATTATGAAACTGACTAAAGGAACCATTCAGGGGAACCTGTATTTACATAAACTTGGGCAGAAAAATTACAAGGTGTGCAGAAAAAATAAAATGCAGTGCCACATTAATTATTACTTATATATATGGTATATAGCAGGGGTGGCCAAACAGTTGATCGTTTGTTTTATCAAGCAGGCGTATGTTGTTCCATATGAACTGTTTGAGACCAGTTAATAGAATGAATTAACCAGACTTCCCTTCCCAACTCTAACCAACTCAGGGTCAAGATATTTTGAATATATTTACTGAATTCTCCCAAAAAAGAAACCTGCCATTATAGAAGCTTGCTTGTATTACTACTGATGGGGCACCTTCGATGGTAGGCGAAACCACCGGGTTCACTGCACTTTGTAGGAAATATAACGATTTTCCAGACTTTACCTCTTTTGACTGCATTATCCACCAAAATGCACTATGCATCAAAATTTTAAATGTGAAAAAAAAAAAAAAAAAAATATCCACATAACTGCCAAAATGGCTAATTCTAGTCGGGCATGAAGTTTACATAGGAGGCTATTTCAAAGCCAATTAGAAGAAAATGAAGCTGAATACGAAGGCCTGCTGTTTTTCACGAATGTTAGGTGGCTTAGTAAAGCAAAGTTTCTTGAATTTTTTTGAATCTCTTGCCAGAAATAATCGAATTCTTAGACGCAATAGGAGAAAAGTATGCTCAGCTACAAGGCGCTACTTGGCTACAAAACTTGTCTTTTGTAACTGATCTCACAGGCCATATTACAGCACGTTCAGCCTTGAGCTGCAAGGGGAAGGGAAGAGTGTTATAGATTTAGTGAGCTTGCTGAATACTTTCGAATCAAAACTAGGCCTGCTAAAATGTCAACTTGGTAAACAAAATTTGAAAAACTTTCCCAATCTGGAAAAATGCACGACATGCCAAACTGATTGCAATTTTGTTGAATACTTCACTGAGATAGAAGTTCTAATAACAGAATTTGATAGACGATTCACAGACCTGAAAATATTTCAGCACATTTTGAGCTTCATGTCATACCCTTTTGGCAAATGTGATATCAAGGAAGTTTTTCATCAAACATTTCCTCTTCGATTCTTCAGATGTAGAATCAGAATTTGTGAAACTTCAATCAGACATAGTACTGAAGGCAAGAGTGTCAAACAGCACATTTTGGACTCTATTGTCAGAAGAAGAACACCCCTGCTCGAGATCTGTTGCTTTGCAATTGACTGCTTTCTTTGGATCCACATATCTCTGTGAAGCAGTCTTTTCAGAAATGAAAATAATGAAGTCGAAATACAGGAGCTGCCTGACTGATGCTTATTTAGAAGTGTGTCTCTGACTGTGCCCGATTATTCAAAACTTTGTGAGGACATACAGCGTCATGCATCAACATTTAAGAATTAAATACTGTAAATAAAGAATCTATAAGAAACATTATATAATTTGTTTGAAAAATAGTGTTATAGAAATAAAAATGATTTAAATATTATTTTTCTGTATTTGTTTCCAAACTTACAAAACCACACACACTAACAAAACACTCGTGATACAGGCTTATTCCTATTTAAATATGCCTATATCACTGCGATAAACCATGGTAGATCACAGTAGGGAATGATAGCTTAAGGTAGATCTTGCTTCCTCAAAGTTTGGCCACCCCTGGCATATAGTAATGTGCAATACATTGTATTGCATTAGAATCTGCATAGAAACAATACAATTTTTCTTACCTCATCAATCAAAACAAATACTAATGCTTCTGGATCATCTATAATTTCTTGGATTTTCAAAAACATTTTCATAACCAATTTGCCACTCTAGAAGCAAAAGATAAAAACATGGTGATAATCTAGTCATGATTACTAATTACTTATTATGCATCAGTATACACAGTGGACATGCAATAAAGAAACCATAATTCATTTGAATTTCAGGAAATAACACACTTTTACTTATCACAAAAACATGTATAGGTGCTATGTGTTTGTTGAAACCTCCATTTCGCCGCCCCGGTGGCGCAGTGGTCTAAGCGATGGCCTCTGATCATTCGTCCGAAAGGGGTCCGGGTTTGAATCCCGGTGAGGCATGGATGTTGTGTTTGTCTTACGGCACTGGCTCTCTCCCTTCCCTGGAACCAGTGACCTTAAATTAGGGACGGGCGACTGCTTATAGCACATTGAGTTGCTCACGGTGGTCGTTAAACCTCCAATAAAAAAAAAAAACAAAAAACAAAAAAACCCTCCATTTCCTCATCTGAATTCTAATTTTTTTTTTCCCTAGATGATCAAATCAAAATCAACAATCCAAATTTAAAATTAATGGTACCATAGAAGTTTTTGCATTAATTATTTTTATTATGTATATTTAACTTAAAATTAATGGTAGAATAATTACATTTATTATTTTTATTTTGTATATTCAACTTGTAATAAAGATCTTTCAGTTGAACATCAACCTCTGTATACCAATAGCAATAGTTCACGTGGCAGATCTAGTTTGTATGTCTCCTGACACTAGAGATTTTGAAATAATTGGAATGTTGAAGGGTGGGTATGAATTACAAGATTTAATGTTTTAACATTTCAATTATTTAGAAATATGTACTGGAAGGAGATATGTTAACAAGGTCTGCCATACAAACTCTTGCTATCAGTGTGAAACAAATTTAACATTTCTTTAGCCAAATATTATAAAATGAAGTTAAATATTATACGTAATTATATAATACATTGTTAGTGTAAAAAATCTAGCAATGGGTTTCAGTTTGTTATTACATGAATTGCCCTTACTTGACGATCTCAACAATTCAAATCAATTAGATCTACTGAAACGGGTAGGGGCACATAATTCTAGAAGCATGAAAAAGAAAAAATCCAGCAAAAGAATTATTTCTTGTGTAAATCAGAATCCATCTAATGCTTGCCAAACCTAAGTATGCTACAGCTCCAGGAAGTGCTGTAGTCCTATTTGAAAAAGTAGTGTGGTGAGCAATGATGTGCATTTCAAGAATGCTCTATAAAATGCACAGATACACACTCTGGGGAAGACAGAAAGCTCTATTTTTTATGGGTATTTTAATCTTACTTTTAACCAACTAAACTTTGAGTTCTGTACAAAATAGTTGTGAAAGGAAAAGAGAATGCAGAAGAGACGGGATGCATCCCATATTCATGAAAAGTAGCAGGGTGGTGTCCCATTGCACCCTCCACCGACTGCACACTGGTTCCAAGGATATAGGCAGTAAGTCTTGTTTAGAGGAATGACAGAAATGCTTCTGGGAAGAATATTTTGGAAGTACAGAGCAATCACCATGAACCACTAAAAAAAACTGTCTCTGTGGGTAGCATGACCTATCATTCTGCCCTGAGGCAACTTTCCAGAACCAGAATCAATTGCATTCTTCCATCTATTTCCATTTCATTTAGCATTTCTTGACAGTAAAATATCAAATCATAGTACTGCATTTTCTGGTCATTTTTAATAGTTTTTAATTAAGAAGCAAAGGGTTTGTACAATTTTAATGCCGCTTTCAGTTAATATTTTGTTTAATTCAAACACATTTAATGACACCAGCCAAGTATGAAGCAGTAAGACTTTACCACATATAGTTTACAGGATGGAAAAAAATGCATACACAACTTCATTATGCAGATATGCACATAAAATGGAGTTCAAGCCTCTGAGTTCTTGATCTTTCTAATACGACACTGAATATTGTAATCATTTAGAAAGCAATAAATAGGAGTATGAGCAAAGAGAAACTGAAATTCATGATGCTAATGTTTTAATGGTTTTGTCAAAAGTTTCATACTTGTAAAACATGATCTCTCATTGTTTATTAACTTGAATAAACCAAGGATTTATGACAAAAATAATTTATTCATACTGGGTATCTATGAGTAAATCAAATTCATTTTAATTTAGTCTTAAACAAATCACTCAAAAACTGCCTTGATAATAAAGAAACAGTACAGTACCTAAAATATTTTGACAGGATTAAGAACAGACTCAATAAAAAATACTTTCCAACATTTTTTTAAGAATTAAGATACAGTGGTTCAAAACTGAACAGAGAAGAGATTACACTTTGGGGACTTGAACACAGTACAGTTGGAAATGAAAACAGGGGAACTGATTTCTTTTTGGAGCTAACCTCTGAATCTCAGAGAACAGCTTAGTGATATGTATGTATGTATGTATGGGAACTGAGAATATATGGGTGTCTGGGAAAAATTGCCTTTATGATACTCAGAACTTTGTAACAAACAGAGTTTATATTTCACAGTATACACTATTGTATTCAAAAGTTTAAACTCCTCTTTCTACAAAGAGTTCAATCCAAGCACAGTGCCATGCACTCCGCTTAGATATCAACAAATATTGGCACCTGCAGTTGATACTGTCCAAATCAGTGAAGTACCACCAAAGAAAAAGAGGCAGCATTATTAGATAATCAAAAGGGTGAGGTTGTGGCTGTATGCTGGGTGTAATAGGAGCCCAATTTCATCAAATTTGTGAAGCCTTATACAGGTCCATATGGCAGTATGAGGCTTGGCAGTGTCCTGTGGGACCAGCATCTGTGTTTGGTTGACTAAAGCAGGGTACTATTGCTTCACTTTGCCATGCATCCAATCCATCAGCTTGGAATGCAGCTCGATGGCAACCCAGCTACCTGTAATGATCTCAAAGCAGACCAATCCCTTGAATTCCACCAGACACATACAGCATGACCTTTTTCTCAAAATGTTCATGTTTGGGGGCAGCTAAAGCTGGTTCACCTGGGTCCAACCACTGGCTGGAGGTGTCTGGAAGAGGCAGTTGGATTCCTACTAATCCCCAGTAACTATACATGTGATGAACTAAATGCCACATGGAATCTTCAGCAGTTCCCCTGAAGACTTTCATGGGCCATTGAGCATAAGCATGGGATAAATTCATATACCAATCTTTATCACCATCTGTAGAACTTCCTAAGTTTGTGAAGGGGGTAAGTGATGGCAGATTCGGAAACTCATAGTCTGGAAACTTTTTGCAAATCCTGGTTGTTGGATCTGATTCAACAGCCATGAACAGGTTGCCTGAATCAATCATAGAAGGCTTTCCTGAACCTTTCTTCCTTTCCAAGCTCAAGTTGCCAGCCACAAACTTCTTGAACCAGATTTGTGCCATCCAAGTGACCAAAACACCTTCACCTTTGTTTATTTTTTGAACTGCTTCAGCCACTTTTAACCCTTTCTACCAGTAATGGTGCAGCAAAACCAAGATTTCAAACTTCATAACCATGTGAAAAACATTCAATCCATGTTTCAAAATATTGGTACTGGTACTCTGTGCA
This sequence comes from Macrothele yani, assembly GCA_039090855.1. Classification (NCBI taxonomy): domain Eukaryota; kingdom Metazoa; phylum Arthropoda; class Arachnida; order Araneae; family Macrothelidae; genus Macrothele; species Macrothele yani. The sequence continues at coordinate 152,141,641 of CM077027.1, read as the reverse complement.
ATGAGATAACCTATTCTGCTTAAACTATGCAAATGAGCAACACAAAAAAACACAATGCAAAAACAATTTTTTCTGGATGCCTAAATATAATGGATAAATATGGAAACTAATTGGAAAAACTAATGGAACATACTAAATGCTTTACACTTGGGGAAGGGACTCATTAACACTGTTTTTAAGCTCAAAATTATCCATTAGTTTACTTGGAGGAAAGGAGATGGAAACTTTGAAATGCATTTTTAACTATAGCGTGGTGGAAAAGTTTTCAAGAAACAATGTTTCTTAGAGAAACTTTTTTGCTTTTATTTTACTTTTAAGAAAAGGCTGAGATGACAAAGAACATATAAGCTACTACTAACACTACTATCTACAAGTTTTACTTTGGAATACAGCTACAAAACATTTCCCCATACACAACTGTGGTAAACTAAGTTCATCGTCTTACTCAAAATCACAGCTATGCTTAGTTACCTGTATGTCTGTTGTTCTAGATACTGAATCAGTGTTTCCAATCTTTTCCTTCCACAAAAAATAAGGACTTTTTAAGGGCTTCTAAAGCACCCTCCCAATTTTTTGTAAGGACCTTACCAATTGCACACGCAACAATGACATGTACACAAATATACTTTTACACACTACTTATGCAAATTAAAGAATGCTGATGAAGTTTGAAATATTTCTCCACATAATTTAAGTTTCTAAATGTAATAAACTAGAATTTATGCAATTTAAAAGACAGTTCTCTTGATCAAGTCAGTTTTCCTATCTGAGAAAATAATCACATTCACAGTAATGAGGATGCAAATTGTAAAACTGTAGATAAAGCTATGTGTTCAACATCTGAATTTTGCTCATAATCATCTCATGCAAAACCAAAGTCAAAACTGCATGTTCAAGATTTCAACTGTGCACTTCATCTTCTCATGATATAACTGAATATATATATATTTGCATATGCAAAAAGGTTAAATACAAGTGTGAAATATCAGTACCAACAGATGGGTGATAGGACTTGTTATGTAGAATCTGCTGGATGTGTTTAATTTAGCTCATGGTTCTTCACTTTTTTCAGCAAATTACTTATCTCACACTGTCCCCGCGTTCACATGGGCTTTTACCTGATGTAACATGACTCCTCAACATAGCCAACCAGCAGCAGAAGTTCTATGCACTACACCATAACTTCTGGATTTTATGCAGTCAGCTAGGAAAAATAAGCACTTTTTAAGGACTTGCCCCCCTTTTTGGCAAAAAAAAAAAAAAAAGAACTTCTAAGCACCCTAATAAAAAATAAGCATTTTTTGCAAACTGTTAAGGATTTATGAGGAATGTGGGAATCCTGTGAATTCACTCCTCAGATCTATTTTGTAATTTCAAACTCAACACATCCAATCCACACTTACTCATCTTTTCAGTCTAGTCATTCATCTTAAAACTCCACATATCAATCTTATGCTCATCATCTTGTGATAATTTTTATTTCCAATTTATTTCCACAATGGTATGCATTTCCAAGCATAACAGAATGGTAAGTCTATCTACTGAGTACCACATCCAATTCCTTTCTCTTCTGTGTTACTAATGGTAATCAAAGAACATGCAACACTGCTAGGTATCAATTTGCAACTAATGGTTTCAGTAAGTTATACTGGAAGAGAATTTGAAGTCTTCAACTGATAAAGCCTAAGAAAGCTAGTTGTGTGAGGCATTATTGCTCACAGAGCACCCTGGAGGCTTTGTAGGCAACAATAACTCTTTTAGAAGAAACCAGGAAATACAGCTTACAGATCAATTTTAAACGCTAGGACAATATTTAACAAAATGCATTAGTCTTTGTAACAGAAATCATACACACATCCCCCCCCCCAAAAAAAAAACAGCTGGAAAAAAATCAGTACTATCAGTTAGATGAAATCTTTGAAAACTAGCATTTACCTCAGAAAACCACTTTGAAAATAAACTGTGACTGTTGATTTCAATGAGCTGTCCATACTTGTATTTGTCTGACAGTCTGATACATAATTTTTGAGCCAGTGCCCTGCAAAGGGATGTTTTTCCTGTTCCTGGAGGGCCTTTTAAAAACATGCAAAACAGAGATTTATTTGAAAGAGAGACAGCATTAAATATCCGTATAATTTACATGCTTTATGATAGAATAACTCTTATGAGAAACACTTTACTAAGAAAACTCATCAATAATGACAAATTCCCTTCAATTTGCACAAATAACACACACTAAAACAGAAGCTATAATAAAAACAAATGCAGTAGCTAGCAACTAAATAATTTGCAGAAAAATGATAAGTACAGTTGTAGGAAGGAATACAGGGTGTTCAAAATTAACCACATGTGGGCAGCAGTCATTCTTAGTACAGAAGTAAGTTAGATGTATTCGTATCTTCCGATGTGAAATGTCTCTTCCTCCTTAACATGTCCTAGATTGTCTTGATGTCAGATCCTGCTTGACTGATAGTGTTTCCCTACATGACATGAAAGCTGAGTAATAATCCATGGATAAGATCACAGTCACAGCATAATGATGATGGTTATTATTATTATTTTTTTTAATTGGAGGTTTAACGACCACCGTGAGCAACTCAATGGGCTATAAGCAGTCGCCCGTCCCTAATTTAGGGTCACTGGTTCCAGGGAAGGGAGAGAGCCAGTGCCGTAAGACAAACACAACATCCATGCCTGACCGGGATTCGAACCTGGACCCCTTTCAGACGAATGATCAATGATGGTTAATAGCTGTGAATAAGTTGCACAGTATGGTTGGGAGATATCGACGCAATACAGCCTTAGAGCTTAGTCCAAGATCAGGTATGTAAATTGGAATTCTGGCACAGGTCAAACTCTGTTGTAATTGGATCTATGGGGGTCAATCTATGAAATCTCTGTCCATAATATTATTACGACAATGATTTAATAGAACAGAAACAGTACCGTAAGTTTTGTCGTATTATCCACGCCAATGTATAATCTGCAGACGGTGAAATTCACTTAAATTTTTTTTTCCTTCATATATAATCCACAGACTGTGACATTCGGGGAAAAAAATTGCAGTATAATCCGCACATTATAGACGTTGAACCGGAAGTGGAATTTCCTACAGAAAAGTGGGTCACATAATGACCCAGGAGTCCAAAGAAGTAAGAGAGAAGAAAAAAAAATAAATAAAAAAAAAAAAAACGATTTTATTAAATGAAGAAATTCATTTTTAAAGGTTACTTTTTTATATTTTTATCTTCAGACAGATAAAGGGCGTGGCATCCATAGATCACAGTGACGCAGCTCTATCCAGAGTATTGCATTACACCTTGCCAGTGATGAAAGGCTGATACAGAAGAAGTCATAGAAATACCATACGTACTCGCATATATGTCGAAAGTTTTTCGAGGAAATCCTGCTTTCAGAGTTGGGGGATTGGCTTATACGTGGGCCAATAAAAAAATTTCCATGAATTCTCCCACAAAATTTACCAACGGATTTGTTTACATTTTAGACTGTGGCACAGTGGCTCTCCGCATGTTACTGCACGATTGTTTTCTGACCTTCTCAAAACTATCGCGCAAGAACATGATCATATCCTCAATTGTGTCCACCACTTTCAGTTTAAATTTGGCAGTGCAACTGAAACGTTTCTCTTTCAAAGACACTATGAATAGCAATGAAAGAAAATAGCAGTACCTATGTTGGTCAAAATGGCGAAAGATGAACTAAACGTAAGGCAGCACACACAAGATCTGAAAAGAGGAACGCATAGGTTCGTGCAGCAAGCGCAGTGCATAAGTTCATTGGCTGGTTGACAAAAACAGAGATGGCACAACAGTCAAAGTTGTCTTTCTCAATGATTCAAAATGACCCGTCTCTCCCCACAACTTGCCTGATCTTTCATTACGATATTCCTCCCCCTCCTCCCCAATCCGTACAAACTCCTGAACTCAGGAAATTTTTTCCAAAGGAGTTCCTTTTCCAACTATACCTCCTCCCCTGCACAATTAAGCTGCACATTTTTTTAAAAATCAAAGGGCCGTGAATTTCTTTGTTTTTTTTTTTAATCGGCGTATTATCCGCATCGGCATATAATCTGCAGAACCTATATTTTTTACTTTTTTAGCATATAATCCACAGATTATACAACGAAAATTACAGTACAAATTTCTAACGTGAAAAAAAAAATGAAGTGACAAAAAATATTTATTATCTTAATGAGTTTTCCACTGTTTTTTTTTTACTGTTTCACTCATATTTGGCATGATACTGTTTTTAAAAATGTCTCTTAAACTTGAATCTCTCATTGCTGAATGCAATGGTGATTTGTAGGGCCTGGACTTTGATGACCGAAAAATTTCTTATAAATGCATTTAAAAGTAGCAGAAAATGCCCTAAAAAATTACAAAAAATGCTCATAAAATGAAAAAAAAAAATGCTCATAAAATGAAAAAAAATGCCCTTAAAATTCTTAAAAGAAAACCTACTTAGAACAGCTCTTACAGTAAATTTTGCCCAAAAATTGTTGTATTGTCTTAAAATAATTGATAAATTCTTCTTCTTTCCTTTAAAATAAATATTAATCGTAAAAAAAAAAACTCGTAACTGCATAAGAAAAAGAAAGAACGGTACATACCAATTCCATATGAATTTTATTTGCTTGTACACTGAAAGTCTTTCTTCATGTAAGTGCATCATAATTGCACTGAATTATAAGGTGCATCTTAATGATTTCGAAGGTAAATGAACGTCTATTATCTGTAAGTAGGTTTTTATATCTCAAGAAGCTTCTCTCGACATCAACGGATGTGACAAGGGCATACTTGAAAAAAAAACAAAAAAAAAAAAAAAACAGCTTCACTTACAGCTAGTTCTTCTTCTATTTTAAAACAGTGTTTTTTTTTCCAGTTAATATATGTGAGATTTTTTTCAAAGTCTGGAATCCAACGTTTTTTTCCAGAACATTGTTTAATTTGACAAAGATAGATTGTCCAACCTTGCCTTGGCTCCTTTAAGAACTTGGCTTGCTTTTTCAACGTAACTGAAAAAGAACTGAAAAACAAGGTAATCGTTGAGGCCAAAATGCCGAAGTTTGATTTAATGTATGCTAGATTTCCTTCTGTTTTATCTTCCGAGAACATGTGTTGGGCAATTTGAATTGAAGCGGCATCACCAGTTTGAAAACTATTTACTATAGACTTCACAGGCTGGAAATTGTCACTGTAATACACTGCCGGACAATCGCTAAGGATGGATGACAATAGCAACCATAAAATGGAAGGCAGGAAAATGTGGAAATTAGCATAAGTGTGGGATACAGTAAGACGTGTTGTGCGTATGCAAATTTTGGATTGCCGAACTTGTTCGTGATGTCATAGCGCTGATAAGAGATATAAAGGATTTGATGCGTATTGACCATTGTTGTTCAAACGCAAAGTTGAAAGGGAAAGAATCAATTGAGGAACTTGCAATTTTCAGTATGTCTTCCGGACATCACCTAGATGATCTTACGCGTGGCCGTATTATTGGCAAGATTGAAGAAAGGCGAAAAATAACAGATGCAGGGATCATAGCATACTTCTGGAAAATTTTAGGTAAGAATTTTAGGAATTTTTAGAAAAATTTTAGGAAAATTTTAGGAGTGTATTTCAATAAAAACTAGATGTATATTTGTAAACAACTTTGTATACATTGTAAAGAGTTTGCTTCACACCCTTCAACCATATATACTGATAGACTGCGCATGACATCAAAATTTCTGGCTCCAACATAAAATCACATGACAACAGTCAAAAAGATGGGTTACACCTGCTGTGCTTATGGTTGCTCTGACCGATATAGTAAAGAAAGTTCTATGATTTTTCATGGGTAAGAAACGAATTAAATACCTAAGTCAATAAAGTTCAATTACTTAACCAGAAACTTGCAGCTATTGATATAAAAATATAGTAACTTAAGAAAAAAAAAATGGAATGCATGTTCCAAATTCTTCGCAAATGTTCATCACATTATAAATCACAAAATGTAAACAACACGATCATGCATGTATATAGCTCATAAGTAAACTTACCTGAAGAGTTTTCATTATATATGAGGTGCATTCACATAATACACCGAAAACACTGAAGTTCTGCAGCGTAAATTAGTAATCATAACAGCATTTGTACACGAAATTTGGAGTCTGATGATGACGTGCCCAATGTTTGAGCCATGGCGGCTTTGATGCAGCTATTGCCAATGCGCAGTCCATTAGTATATATGGTCGAAGTTCACACCCAAATTTTTTGCATAACGTCTAATGTCTAAAGTTTAAGTATGATTTACTTCTAATGTTCAGTTCTTATCTTTTCACGTGTTATTATCATATTCAAGTATATTTACCACATTCAAGTTTCACTTTGAACATTAATATGCTGTTGAACCAGAAGCAATTCACGATTTTCACAGTAAAGTTTTCAGGTTTCACATTAAACTATAATATCCTAAAAAGGCAATTGAAAACCAAGAACTATGTACAATTGTTCACTGAATTACTTTTTTCATATTATTGTTTTAACCTTTTCCTGATTAGCCTATCTTTTTCTGCTTCCACCACATGCAACGTTTTTTTTTTTTTTTTTTTTTTGCATCTGCTAAAGTTCCTAACGGAATTTGGCGAAATTTGCACTAGAACTTTATTGTGATGTATCTTAACTACTGTAAAAATTTTACTGTGTTATTTTCAAAATTCAGAAAAATGGATTTCTGAAAATATTCTCCTAGTCCTTTTGTGCTGTGGAAGTGATAAACAGGTGTTTGCTTTCTTCCCAACCAAGGGCTTCAGATCAGCGCTCCCAGCTGTCAATCAACCGTTGCTATGGTAACACCCTTTCTGCTGGAGGCTCACTCTGTCCAAAGAGGCACACATACTTGTCCATAATAAAAATTACCAATGCTAACTTTTAAAGTTTTAAACCGATTCAACTGGAATTTTGGAAGTGAGCTTCTGTAATCCAATTACAGTGAATGTAAAAATTTCAGCCACTTTCGTGAAAAATTCGCAAAGATAGTTTTCTTATTTTTTATCATAAGTAGTGGAAGTCTCTTGAGGGGAGGGAGGGTGGCATGCACATAAACAAGAAGAAGATGAATGTGTTGTTCAGGCATACTCCTCACTGGTGGATGCCAGCTGACTTGGTACATACGCGACCCCCTGCAAATGCTAAATGCCTCTTCTTTCCCCTTCTGTTCTCAATTGTCGGACGGACATCAAGCTCCCCTTCGACCTACTAGTAATCATCCAATTTTATTGCACTCGAAGTAGTGCCTTTTTTTTCTTTTTTTCCCCCCAGCCAAATTAGGATTTGGTGCACATCGGAAACCGCTGCCGGTGGTTTCTTTGAGAACAGAGAAAAGGAACTTTAAAAAATGAAGGGGTAACAGTAACACGATTTCCTAAAAGGGCATTTTTTAAGCACTAATTTCAAATTTCAAGGATTTTCAAGACGGCATTAAAAAAACACCGTTTTTCCAGGATATTCCAGGCCTTGAAAACGTAATCATGATTTTCCAGGACTTTCCAGGTTTTCAAGCACGCGTGCGCACCCTGCGTAATGGTAAATTTATTGGCGTTAATAACGGTTGTGTTTTTAATAAATAAGCTTACGAAAATTTTAGGATGAATAGCAAATTTTAGGTATAATTTTAGGAATTTAAGGAGGGTCACAAAATATTAGGAATTTTAGGAGGAATGCGATCCCTGCAGATGTTGCCAGGGAGTTCGACGTCAGCCACAGTGTTGTTTCAAGGCTTTAGAAATCATTTGAAACAAATGGAGAGTGTAGCAAACATCACGGGGGAGGTCGTGTTCGCAGTACGACACCTGCAGAAGATCGGTACATAGTGCTATCAACAAAAAGACACCGGCACAGCACAGCTAGTGAGGTAGCAAATCAGTTTATGGCTGCTACTGGCAAGCGGATCTCCCAAAAAACTGTTGCCAGACGTTTGCATGAAGGAGGACTATACGCCCGCCGTCCTGTTGTGTGCACCCCATTGTCCAGACGTCACCGTACCGCCCGTTTGCAATGGTGCCATCAACATCGCAATTGGACTGATAACGACTGGTCTGCTGTCCTCTTCTCAGATGAGAGTAGATACTATCGTCGTCGCCAATCAGTCTATCGTCTGATTGGCGACGACAACTGATCTGGCGTGATAGTGGTACTGCATATTGTCCAGCAAACATACAGGAAAGGGACCGATATCCGACATGTAGTGTCATGGTATGGGCTGGCATCATGATCAATGGCTGTACGTCCCTCTATGTGCTTCCAACTAGGACTATGACTGGCCAACGATACATTAATGATGTTCTGCTACCTCATGTTCGCATGTTCCGTGGTGCTGTCGGTGATAGATTCATTTTTATGGATGACAACGCAACATGTCATCGAACAGTCGCTGTCCAGGAGTGTCTTGAGAGCGAGGATATTGAACGCCTCGTATGGCCAGCACGTTCTCCAGATCTGAATCCCATTGAAAATGTGTGGGATGCTTTGGGGAGGAGTCTTGCTGGTCGCCAATGCCCTCCAATAAACAAGGACACCCTCATCCGTGCACTGACAGAGGAATGGGATAAATTACCCCAACAGCTGCTTGATAATGTTGTGCAAAGCATGACACGACGTGTGGAATCTTGCATCGCCCTCCATGGTGGCCATATCCCGTATTGACATCTTACGCCGGAACGCCTGCGGACGGTAATTGCATTTTTTTCACGTTTACCTATTCTGCACAAAATGGCCTGTTTGTCCCTTGAACACGTTCCAAAGCCTTCTAGATTTCAGAGCATAACAAATTGTTTTTCTTGTAATGTCCTGGCATTCTGACATTATTTTATTTCACTTGGCATCCAACCACACTTACTTTTTTATGTGCTATATAGCCGTTTATGATCTGTCCTTAGCAATTGTCCAGCAGTGTATATGCATGCATTCAGCCATGTCCCCCAATGTGTTATTACTGGCTGTGGAGGTAAGGCTAGGCTAGGAGCTTGAGATTTGAAACATTGTATGTGATATGATGCTTTTAAGAATATTGTTTTGACATTGGATACAAGTTAATCAATATTAGGATAATTTGCATGATTTCTACAGCAGTGCAATGTAAAGCATGGGCAAGGCAAGTGACATGCACCAACTTGGGATAAAATCCTTTAGTTGATTTTCCTGCTTTAACCATACACAGGGCAGCATCAATAAAAAACAGAAGGATATCGTCATATTGTATACCACCAGGCCATAAAAGAAAAGGATTTGTCAAATAATTGACAGATTGCTGAGTGATCACTTTCTCTATGATCTCCGTATTTAGTAAAAATATTTTGCCAGGGCAATCTGGCTCAAGTGTTCCTAATATGATATTGGCAACAGGACGACCTTGAGCATCATTCGTTTCATTAATAGACGCAAACATTTTTTCCCCCTTTTACACTGTTCCTAATTTTGTCCATTATTTCGGTGTAACACTCACGTATGTAGTTATTTCGTAGTGTAGACTAGTCAGGTATGATATGACCAGTGTGTTTTTCCAAAAATTGTTGAAATTTAGGATGATTTAACTTTTCCAGTGGAATATTCGCAGAAACGAAAACTTTACACAACTCTTTATAAAATGGTGACTTCTTGGATGATGTCGACGAACAGTTTTCCATAAGTAAAGTTGAGATGCCTGCGACTTTTTCTTTGCAAATTCAACAGCTCGAATATGCTTTTCTCGTCCAATATGCTGCATGACGGTAAATCACTTTTGTGGTGCAACTTTAGTTTCACATAGTTTGCAAAACAGAATTACTCCATCAGTAGAAAAAACATTTTCTCCGAACTCCGAAACAAACTTGCGTAAATAGCAAGATTGGAAAGGTTTGCATTTAGGCATCTTTGGAAATAAACCGCTACTTTTCTTTTCAGGCTGGAAATAATGACTGGAGTACGTACTAACAGCTTCCATACAATTCCAGATGCTTTAAGTGTAACCCCTCAACCACTCAGAACAGGTTCTGCCTGGTACCAGAAGGTTGGGGGAGGGGTCAATGGAAAAACACCCTATCTAACCCTTTCACGAACAGTGTTCAAAACTCTTAGGCACAAATATTTTTATTCCATTTCCTTCCCTTCTGAAGACCAAACAAAATGAGGATTACTCTCAGATGTCCCTGTGGAGAGTGACACCTAATCCCAAGTAATGCTTCCTATAATTTGAGCTACCTGTTTCTTGGGAGGAATCTTTTCACTTCCTGAGGGAGAAGGTTGAGTATGTGTGGGGGAGGGGTGTGGGCGTTGCTTGAGGGATGAAGGACCTTTTAAGGTACACAGGCCGAATCACTCACATCCAAGCGCCGATCGGTTGTCTATCTCTCCCCCATCTTTGAGACTCAGGGGTTGTCGGGGGCATGTCCAAAGCCAGTGGCTCTTTTGAGGCGGTCAGACATTTGTTTTCTTTTGAGGAGGAAACCCAGCTTCGGAATCTTATCAGCACAATCAACTACGTAAGACCTTCCCAATGTCTCAAGGGGTGAAGAAATGCCATAGTCGTTTGATTGAAGGGCCATGTCGACCATTTCTGGACTACATAAAAAAGAAAGAAAATGCAGAAAAGTGACAAAAAATGAGCTAAATTGCAGAAATCCGTCCAAAATGCCAAAATAATTTTGGAAAAGGATGCAAAATGCCCTAAAAACGCCTAAAAATGCATTAAAGAGGCATAAAGCTCTGAAAATGCAAAAGTTATCAAAGTCCGGGCCCTAGTGATTTGTTTTGCTACAGAAAAATGTTTGTTTGCTCACACACATACGTTCTTCTGAATAACAATACAACCTTTATAACCTCTTTTCTGAGCACGAAGAAAATTTGGATTTGCTCAAGTGTCTGTAGAAATGAACAAGCAAAAATTTTCAGTACTTTTTTTTAAGGTTCTAGAGCACTACAAATCTACTAATTCGTGTTGTATGCTAAACTTGTAGTTTTCTACTTTAACAGAAAAAGTGTTGGTAAATGGGGTCTGCCCCACTTTTCATGACTTATGATTGGCCTGCCACTATATCACAAACAATGTGATTAGTTTTGATCCTCAGTACAATTTTTAAAAATGATTTTTTTTTTCACTCAAGACAATCTGAGCAGCAGCCAAGCACTCAACTTTTCATTGGCATTTGAAGTTATACCTCATTCAATTTCAATAAAAAACTCAACCCGCACTGCAAAGTTTTTCTCATATGAGTTTTGTTGTAACACTCAAATATTTTTATGTGAAATTAATTTCATTAAACACACACATACTTTTTCATCTTCATGTGGGACAGACCAAGTCAATGCCATCTTTCTCTCAGGCATGAAGCTCTAACCGTTCCCTTAAAAGCACAGGAATCGCATTGACAAATCTGGTAAGAATACTAAGAAACCAGTTGCCACTGTCAAACAGTAAGTTAAATTATCTTAGAAAGCAGCAACAAAACCGTTTTTATAAATAAATAGCTCACCATCATATAGCCAAATCCTGGGAAAACTTGAAAATGCTATGCTGATGTGGAGATTATTTTTTTCATCAATTTCTACAATATTTAGCTATCAAGAACATGTTTCCTCCCATAGATTCATTTCTCTTGACTGGATGGTCATTGTTATAAAGTGGCACTGAATGCCTCAACTAGCACAATCTCAATCTGATGTTAGATCAGGCTACAATACTTCAGTTGCTTAGAAACAGGCTGTCCTGGTTGAAATATTTCAGAAGGAACTGGGAGATGTGAATTTAATCCCCATTCCAGGAGAGCAGAATTTTTTAATTAATTCAGACATTTAAAGTGGACCAGGAACATCAAACAAAGATCTTCGCTCTTTCCACGTTTATAAGTGAGTCACGGAAAAATTCTCATTGGCCACCACCGGGAGTCAAACCCAGGGTCTTCCAGTTACGTGCTGGATATGATTCCACTACACCACAGCGGCCTTGAATTCCTCCAGACTCACACACGCTAACTGCCAAGCCAATTTGGCAGGTTGCTTCTTGGAGCACCGCACAATGCTGGGGATTCACCAAAGATGGTAAGCAGCAACTGAAGAAATAATTAGAAGGCGAATGAATAATTAATACAGACATTTAACGTGGACCAGGAACATCAAACAAAGATCTTCGCTCTTTCCACATTTATAAGTGAGTCACGGAAAAATTCTCATTGGCCGCCACCGGGAGTCGAACCCAGGGTCTTTCAGTTACGCGCCGGATATGCTTCTGCTACTTATAAACGTGGAAAGAGCGAAGATTTTTGTTTGATGTTCCTGGTTCACGTTAAATGTCTGTATTAATTATTCATTCGCCTTCTAATTATTTCTTCAGTTGCTGCTTACCATCTTTGGTGAATCCCCAGCATTGTGTGGGGCTCCAAGAAGCAACCTGCCAAATTGGCTTGGCAGTTAGCGTGTGCGAGTCTGGAGGAATTCGAGGCCACTGTGGTGTAGCGGTAGCATATCCAGCGCGTAACTGGAAGACCCTGGGTTCGATTCCCAGTGACGGCAAATGAGAATTTTTCTGTGACTCACTTATAAACGTGGAAAGAGCAAAGATCTTTGTTTGATGTTTGAATAATTTTTAAGTTTTTCAAGTAGTTCGTTATGTGGAGAACAGTTAATTGAGGTAATATTTTATTGAGTTTAAGCTGTCCCCCCACAAAAGAATGCTTAGAAAATCTCAGGGTAACTTCTCATGATCTGATAACTAATGCTAATGGTACAGAACATAAATCTGATACAGAAATATTTCAAACCAAAAATCTGAATATCAGCTTACCATGCAGGAGAACCACTTTGTTCCAAGTGATAACGTTAGAATCTACCTTCTTTTCAGCAAACAGAAGTGACTTTGAAACAAAATTCAGTAGCTGCAATAGTAAATTAAACAATGTCATCTCTGTTTATACACTAATGTTCACATGTCGGTGTAATAAAACTTGTGTTATTAAGCAAAGTTTTAACTTTATCTAAAGTTTCTAAAGAAAAACTCTAAAAACAAGATTTTTATAGAAAAACAAAGGGCATTTTTGAATCTGCAAATACAGTATGAATCGTAATTTTTCACTAATACTACTTCCAAAAAATGTAATATGTGAAAATCTCACAATTTAAAAAACAGATTCATAAAATATGAAGAATTTTAGAACAGTTCATAACTTGATGGTTTTAATTATTTAGCAGTAATATTAAAAATAACACCTCAGACATTAAATGAATAATAAAGTGTTATTTCTTAGAACAATATATGTATGCAATCAGAAATACCTTGACACACACATCTTCAATATCCAGTAAAAAAGGTAGGGTTATAATCTCCAACTAGGGTTGCTTTTAACACCTGAGATGCTCCTAAATCGGGATTTTTTTCCAGATGTGGCACTTAGTATAAAAGTTATGGTATGTGGATAAACTTGTTAAAGAAAGTAACTTTGTGACAGATGGTGAAATAGATAAATCTAGTATCAGAAGTTTGCTGTGTGCTAATGGTTTGATGTTAACATCTAAGAGTATCAGTAGCTTACAGTACAATCTTAGTATTTGTGATGTTTGAAGAATTTTTTAAGTATAATCTCTAACTAGGGTTGCTTTTAACACCTGAGATGCTCCTAAATCGGGATTTTTTTCCAGATGTGGCACTTAGTATAAAAGTTATGGTATATGGATAAACTTGTTAAAGAAAGCAACTTTGTGACAGATGGTGAAATAGATAAATCTAGTATCAGAAGTTTGCTGTGTGCTAATGGTTTGATGTTAACATCTAAGAGTATCAGTAGCTGACAGTACAATCTTAATTAGTTGAGTTGGACTAGCGAAGAATTTGGAATGAGGATAAACATTGCAAAATCTAAATCTATAACTTTAGGTGGGGAACTGCTAAAAATATAATTGTGTAATTTAGGGAAAGGTATTTGAATAGGCAACAAATTTTAACTATTTGTGTACTGTAACTGATAATGCAGGAAAGCTTGGTAAAGAATTAAATGTTAGGATTAGCAAAGCAAAGATGGCCTCATATCAGTTGTGTCAAACTACTTTCACTAAGGAGGATGTTGGCCAAAGAACAAAGCTGGCTGTTCACAATGCAGTATTTAGTCCTGTACTCATATGGCAGTGAGAGTTGGGTGCATATCAGATTTAAACTATCTAGGCGTAGCAATTGATGAGACATGAAAGCTTGATAAGGAATGGACAACAGAATCAGCAAAGCAAGGAAGGTCTACCCATCAGCTATATAAGACTATTTTTACTAAGCAGGATGTTGGTCAAAGAACATAGTTATCTGTTTACAATGTAATGTTTAGACCTACCCTCATTTGTGCAACCACCTAAAAATTCTAACACTTAAAAGTTAGGTGGATAGATGTGGCAACACAAGAGTGGTAAGAGGAATAACAGGAAAAAATAGATGAATTCAGTAGAACAAAAGGATTATAGTAACATACACACAAGATCTAAGTTGGTTAATTTTTGTGCACAAAATGAATGAATGAAAATGTACTTCAATTGGTTTGGGTTTGTGTGTTGTATGGAAAAGTTTCTGTGACTGGTGTTACATTCTAAGGCAACTGGCTGCAGACCAAGGAGAAGACTTAAAACAAAACAAACATATGGTGTAACACAGGCCATTAGTGGAAGAGGTAGTGAGATTAGTCAGAGGGTAAACATCTTGCAGTGGAATGAGAAAGTTTGTAGGCAAAAACTCAGCATTCATTTTCATTTATTCTCACAGTTTCTGTTTATACCTTATATGGTACTTTACCAACCTGAACACCCACTTTACTCACTTTTGGATGCATGCGATCTGATAATAATGAATAAAGCTAATTAAAGGTTTCAATCGTGTTTACATTGACTTTCTATGCAGATCTCTGGCCGTCTTAACACAATCTTATTGGATTCAAACAATACAATTGACAGTTTGAATAATTTAATGTGCTGAAGGTTAATATTAATATATACAGTAAACATTAGACCTTTTAGGTCTGCAACGGACCCATCTTCAGATGTTAGTAGCAAATTGGAACTGAGTATGATATTTAAATACAATAATGAGAAGTGATTTCGTGATAGTGTCACATGCGCATGAAGGATATATCTCATGAAAGATTTGATAACATCGATATATATAGTACATGTCAAGGAATATATTTAAATATTATATATGAAGAAAAAAATTGGTATAAGTCTATGTGTTAAATTGCATTAAGCACCGATTTCCAAGGCAAAGGGATGTGACAAGGAGTATCATCATTGTAACTTACTTCACCATATTTGTGAATAAACAGGCTTTCCATTAGGGGTATTGATGCTTTTGAGTAGGGTGTGGCGAGAATGTTGGCTTCATTCCAACATGGGTAATGAGATCCGTTGTGTGATAACCGTGATAAGGAAGTCTTAGATGAGCTTGTCCTTATGTTATATTGATGCTCTTTTATATGAGTTTTTAAGGAGCGAAGTGTAGATCCAACATATTATACCATCATGATATGGTATGAATGTTAGCAAAAGAATACACAAAGGTTGTTCAATAAAAAAAGTAACAAGACATCTGGCATCAAATTTCTTAACACGTCAATGAAGAGTTAAAATCACTGCCACCAGAAAGATGGAAAGGCTGTTGAAAGATGGCTGCATTATTATCAACATGGTCATATGAAAAAATGTGAAGCATATCAGTTTTCTTCATGCAAAGGGTACGACTCCAATGGAAATCCTTCATCAGCTGCTGAAATTGCATGGTGAAGATGTTACATCATGGAAAGCAGGTGTAAAGATGTGGTCCAAGGACTTCGCAAAGGGCAGTACAGATGGTGACAAAAAACCTGGACATGAATGCCCAAGGACCAAAATTTGAGAGGACATTGTGCTACAGGCAGATGCTCTTGTTCATACAACTGACACATGACAATGAAAGAATTTGCCCATGAACTGAAAATTTCATTGGGTAGTGCCAATAGTGTTGTGTGTATTATTGGAAAGTTTGCATGATGTAAGTGCTAAAGAATTTCACAGAACATAAAATAAGATGAACAGGTCACTCCCTCGTTCATTTGATACATGAGTAATACCAAGGTGAGCACTTCTTAAGTGCATTATCACAGGAGATGAAACTTGGGTGCATCATTTAATATCAGAAAACAGACGAGCACCCTTCATCTCCACCTGCCAAAAAAGTCAATACATCGTCATCCAGGAAAAGAAATCATGGAACTGTTTTTTGGGACTGAAAGAGAGTGCTTTTGACTGATTTCCTGGATCATGGTGTAGAAGCAACAACCAAATACATAGTATTATAAGAGGCTTCACAAGTTGCACCATGCCATTTGCCACAAAAGTGCAGGCCACTGAGTTCAGATGTTGTGCTGTAGCTGTAGCACAGATCTTTGCTCTAGACTATAACACCAGGCTACATGAAGCTCAACACATGGCTGAGTGGCTTTAGCAATATGGTTAGATAATTTTGAAGCATCTCGGTCACAAGAAACACTTGGTCTGCAGGCAATTTCCTACAGATGTGAGACAGGCTGTAACAGCATGGCTGCACCATGATCTTAATTCCTTCTCTGCTGGCAAACATGACTTACTGTCACAATGGGATATTTTTTTTAAATTATCATCATAACGCCATGGAAGGTTAAAGAGCACAAGCAAACCGTGTACTCTGTTCAATGCATAAAAGCTTCTAAATGAGAAGATCTTTACCTTATTCCAACAAACAAACCTCGTATATTTTTTGTCACTCAGTAGCTTTTCAGTTTAATTTATTTAAGCAGACTCAGTGAAACAGTACTTACATAAGATTTGATGTCAGTATCATAAATAAGGGTTTCCCATGAACCATGAAACTCTTCGGCAGGTAATATCCAGTATGTTGCAGCAGAAACGCCTTCTGATTCAATCGATTCTGTATCTTCAGCATCGGTATTCAGGCGAAATGTATGGTATATTAACTGGGATTCTTCAATGCAGGTACTCTACATGTCAAGTGGAAAAATGTGTTCAAACTGTTTATACAAGCATCATATTACAAAGATTTGAAGGAACTTATAAATGCATCAAGAAAAACACAGAATTTGAATTGCTCACTAACAAGTGATATAATTCAAAACTTAGTACTGTACATAATATTCAACAAAATTTCAATTTACATAGTGCAATGTAAGCTTATAAAAACAAATAAATGTAGAATCAAAACAACTTCAACAACCAATCAACTTCTACAAGTTAAGGTTTTTCGAGGGTTTATCACATCAATTGCAAAATACTGGTTTCTTATCCAGGCACTGAATGCAATACCCAAAATTTTCTTCCTATATAGTGGCAAGTCATTTCTTTCTCTAAATACATCAACTGCCAGTGCAACAAAATGCAAACAAAAAGTGTCTTAGAAGAGTGAAATTTAATGAGAGTGGGAAAAGAAGGTGATCTGACCTCAATTCATGCAAAATAGTGTTATGTAACCATCATCAATTTCATTAAAATATATACAGGGTGGTCATAAAGTAATTTGGCCTATTTACGAGCCTCTAATGACCACCGTTTTTGACGAATCAGGATGAGATTTGGGATTTAGATGTTTACAGATATGCTCGAGATTTATGCTTAGAGGTCATTCCATGTCAAATAAAAAAAAAATGATTTATGCTTAAAGGTCATTCCATGTCCAGCCCCCCCCCCCCCAAAAAAAAAAAAAAAAAAAAAAAAAAAGCATTTTCAGCCTCATTATTTTAGATTTAAAAAAAAATGGTACATTTGTAGTGTTCATCAATATAAACAAACATGAGTTTTTTCAGAATTTTTAATGCATCCGTTTTCTAGTTATTGGATTTAAAAAAAAAAAAAAAAACATGGAAATTTTTCTTCTGCTGAGCAAACTTGAACTGCCAATTACTCTGGTTCTAGTAGAGCTAAGCTCATGAATTATGGCTCGTTTTAAAGATCGTTAGTTGGGTTTTCATTTGATATGCCACATGACACTATTAAAGTTTTTAAAATTTCAAGGTCATTCAAAAAAATTATAAATTTAAATATTGGAAACCAAGTGTCTTGAAAAAAAAATCTGAAAAAAAAAATATGTTGAACGTACATTACTTTTCTACATATCCTGAAAGTTTCATAATGGGATCTCAATGGGATCACTATAAAAAAATTAATAACATAGAACAATGCAACTGAAATGCACCATCAGTGACTGAAGAACTGTTTATTTGGTCAGTCTAAAATGTTATCCCTGGTCATACAAACACTGTAAATATTAATGAATTACATTATAATTAGTTAAAAAGTTAATATATATCCATAGGGTAACAAATTGCGTTTCTTTCAGGTTTTAAAGTAGAAGCACATTTAAAGATGGATGCCAGCAGACCAACCACATTAAAAGTTTGTAGTGCAGTTTACTGCTGCAACCCCCTTGGGGAGCCAAACCATAAACATTACAAAAAATAAATAAATATATATATATATATGAGACCAGTTTCCAAAAATCTATTGTTACAGAACAATATGCTCAAAAATGGAGACAAGATCTATGACAATTGTTGTAAAGCAATCCAGAAATTTAACTCTAAAGCTTTAATCTTACATAAAGCTGTCTCGGCACGATTTAGAACACTTCCATCTAATACACGCAAGCCTCAGAAGTATAAGATATTTATTTACATCTAAAATCAGTATGTACAGATAAGAGCAACTTTAAAAACAGACAAGATCTTTCAAGTCTTCACAAGACTCATTATCAAGCCAAAGTGCAGCCCAATGTGCAGTGAACAAGACCATATAAGTACAAGAAAGTGACCGTCATGCATCTGTAACTGTAGCAACAACTAGGTGCACAACTGTACATGTACTGTAAACATAGAAATGATTTTTCCCGACAATTTATCCAAATATCTGGGGGTTTTAATGTCCTAATGTATTGATGCCAAGGTAATGGTGAGTTACTGGGCAAGTCTATGTTGCAATGGAGACTTAGTTACTTGAATATAGTTTATGAAAATTATTCTTTTGTAATGTATTGCAAGATGCAGCTCAGGGTTTTCACTGGAACAATACCCAGGCAACCCTGCATCCTATAGTTATATACTACCCAAGTCTGCCATGATGAGAGAACTCAGAACCTAGGACACATAAGTTTTGTGATTATATCTGATTGCCTAATTCATGACAGTATACCTGTCCATCTGTTTCAGCATTACCTAATTAATTTCATACAGTCACATTTTTCTCAAAAACCTGAAAACATAAAAATTTATTTTATTTTTCTGATGGAGCAGCTTCACAATATAAAAACAAGTCAAACTTCCTCAACTTGTGCTACCACGAGACTGACTTTAACATAAAAGCAGAATGGAATTTTTAACAGCACATGGCAAAAATGCATGTGATGGGATAGAGAGGGGGGGACACAGACTGTGAAGCGGTTAGCCGCAAGGGCAAGTTTACGACTTGTTTATAATGATCAAATCATGACCCCATGCCAACTCTTTGAATGGGTCAGTGCTAATATTGCCTCTTCACTTTCAGTTTGCAACAACAAAAATTACAAAGAGGAGGAAATTATCCTTAAAAGTAGAATAACTTCTGCTAAGACAATAAGTGGTACTCACAAACTCCATTGTTTCATTCCTGCAGGAAAACAAATTATTAGTCAAAGCTTACTCACTTTCTGAGTATTTTAAAGAAGAGATATGCGTAACAGACGAAGCTGAAGAGAACATTAGTTTGAAATATGGTAGGTTTTGTAATTAGTAAATATTCAGATCCCTGGTGGTTGGGATGTGTACTTGGTGTGAATGAGGACACAGAAGAGGTCAAAGTGAGCTTCCTGGAGCCACATGGCCCATCTCCATCATACAAGTATCTTCAATCACCGGATATACTATTGGTCCATAAATCTGATGTTTTGTTAAAAGTTGACCCCACGACAGCTACTGGAAGCGTATATAATTTAACAATTACAGAGACAAAGAAGGCAAATCAAGCACTGGCATACAAGTGTGGCAAAATTTAAAAGAAAGGAAAACAGCATTGTACATATAGAAGATAAAATTATTTTGTAAGTGTAAATATGCACATCGAACGTTATACAGAATTATGAATTGAATTAGACTGGAACACAGTTTCAAATGACTTAGATGCTTATTTTCATTGTTTAACATTCACAATGTTTGGAAGAACATGTATGACATTTTACACAAACCAAATGAAGAATGGCCCTACCAGTAAGTACATCTGGCACATTTCAGTTGCATTGTTCTATGTTATTGATTTTTTTATAATGATCCCATTATGAAACTTTTAGGATATGTAGAAAAATAATGTACATTAAACATATATTTTTTCAGATTTTTTTAAAGGCACTTGTTTTTTTATATTTAAATTTTTTTGAATGACCTTGAAAATTTAAAAACCTTAATAGTGTCACATGGCATATCAAATGAAAGCCCAACTAAAGATCTTTAAAATGAGCCATAATTTATGTGCCTAGCTCTGCTAGAACCAGAGTAATTAATTGGTAGTTCAAGTTCACTCAGCTGATGAAATTTCATGGTTTTTTTGAAATTTTAAAATTCAATAACTAAAAAACCGATACATTAAAAATTCTGAAAAAAATGTTTGTTTATATTGATGAACACTACAAATATGCCAAGTTTCATGAAAATAAAAAAATGGTTGGGTTGTGAGCCTGGTTGATTTGACATGGAATGACCCGCAGAGAAAATGAATTGTGCTCTCACAGCTACGGTTTCAGCTCACGAATTACGAAAACTTCCAATGGCAACACCCACTTTGCGACATTTTATTGTGATCAGCACCTTAAAAAGCCACAAACAACCCTTGCAAAACTACTGAAATTTCTACTAGCCAATGTGGCTAGTGGAATAAAAATTTTACTAGCCAAATGACAAAATCTACTGGCCATGCAAAGTTAAAAAAAAAAAATCAAAAAATCATAATAATTCAGTAACTTCTCTACTACATTTCTATGAAATTAAATAGGTGAACTTTTTTTTTCTTTTTAATAAGAGACCCCTCCTCCCTTAACTTCATAAAAATCGATGCAGAGCAGTTACTGCACAGGATAATCAGATTGACTGCAAATGTTGCACATGCTTTTGTTCCAAAATGATTGACTTTTTGACAATTTATTTTCAGTGCTGTAATATCATTACTCTTACTATCTTAATTTGCACATATATAATTTATTTTTGAGAGGCCATTGAAGTTAGATGTCTAATTTCTTTATTAATATTTAAAATAAAGGGACAAAAGCTAGGATATATACTTTATATTATATATACATAAAGTGGCACTAATAATGTTGATACAGTGTACTGCTGATATGTACTGTGTTTGATCTTCCCATCAGAGGTATCTGCCCAGCACAATTGAAGGGGATTTTGAAGATCAAAATCTTCAATTAAAGGCCCATTACATCTAATTATCTTAAGTCATTTAAAGCGTCACTATTCAGACATGCCCGATTACCCGTTTTTATGAGGTTCATTACTGAAGAGCCACGCTCACAAGGAGCAGTACTACATGGCCTTAGATGTAGCAGCTGAATCATCTTAAAAACATTGCCATAACAGTTTCTTTTGGTTCAGCATATATGCGGCTAAACAGAAATTCAAAGATAATTCTTTTACCTGTAGATGACATTATACTCTGTGCAAGGTATACCATAGCAAAGATCAAATATCCCATGGCAAAGATATATTATACTATGGCAAAGGTTGCTATAGTAACCTTGACCCTTTTTTTTTTGGTTGCTCCAGGCTGATCTGTCAGCAGACTAAGTTTCTCTCAAAGTTCACCTTCACTTCCATTCATTTTTCAAGCAGCTGCAGAAACACGGGCGAGAAAACTGAACTCAATATTCATTCACAGGTGGGGGAAAAGTTGGACAAAATAGTTGCTCACTTGGGGAAAATAATCTACTGGCCATCATTGGCTACTATATAAAAAAAATTACTAGCACTACAAAATTTCTGGTCGCCATTTGGCTACTGACATTCGCAAGGGCTGACCACAAATGGCATTGACAGTTTCTTTCTAGTCCTATAAGCCACTGAGCAATAGCACTTTCAAATAAGATGAGAAGTAACAACAAAAGAGGAAAGAAAGTCAAAACGAAAACATCACAATTACCCTTGTTTACAAATGCTCGATGTATCTGCCATCACAGGCAATGACAGATTGCATGCGGGGAATTGTGGACATTACCAAAGCATGCAACATGTTAAATGGAATAAGAATAACCTCTCGTTTAATGGCTTCTTTCAGGACAGACAAAGTTCTTGGATTATCTTTGTACACTTTTGATTTCAGAAATCCCCACAGCCAGAAATCCATTGGTGTTAGCTCTGGAGAGAGTGGTGGCCATGGAAACGCAAAATGGTGAGATATAATTCTGTTACTGAAGTGCTGTTCGAACAATTGTTTGACACATTTGCTGACATGTGGTGGAGCATCATCTTGCATCCAAATGACGAGATATTACATGTTGCTACAGCTCTGGAATGACGTAATTCATTAACATTGCTGCGTAGCAAGCACCTGTTACAGTACACGTCAATAACCCGTGAGGGATCACTTGTTCAAAGAAGTAGGGACTTAGAATGAAACTGCTTGTGATGCCGTGCCACACAATCACTCTGGCTTCCTTGTAAGGGAAGAGGTAACAAATCATGGGGCCATTTGTCTGCCCAATGCACACAGTTTTTAGCGTTCACTTTGCCAGTAAACGTGAAATGTGCTTCATCAGTCTACAGTATGCACAGTAGCCAGCTGTTGTCACTGTCATATCATATTAAAAATACATGCATACATATTACTAAACTTTCTATAATATTCAGAGGTTAGCTCCAAAAAGAAATACAAACTACCCGATATTTTTACTTACTGTTGTCCTATCAAACTACTCCATTTACAGCGATCTTGACATACAACTCGGGCTTCACTGATATCCATTACACGCCATACACAAGATTTTTATGCTTCATACTAATAATCTTTTTCTCATGCAGACACTCCTGAATCTGATCCACCCATGTCTTCCTTGGCCTTCCTCTGCCTTTCCTTCCTGCCACTTGGGCTAAAAAGATTTTCTTAGTAAGCATCACAACATTTTGCTTCACATCACACAACTGCAACACATTCTTCATTCCTCACACAATCAGACCATATCTTGCCAGAAACCCCCGTAAGTAACGCATTTCTTCAGCATACAAACAACTTCTATCTTTCTTGCCATACATAGGTTTCACTGCCATACATCAGAGTACGAACAATAACATTTTCATACACAGCCATACGGGACTATCTTCAGAACCCATCATTCCTGTGAAAACCTCCCAGAGCAGCTATGACTTTCAATGAATTCTCTCGCCTACTAATTTCGCTATCTAATTTGTTCTCTCTGTCAAACATGCTTCCTAAATATTGGGTTGTCGGAAAAGTCATGACATATTTTGCACCCGAGGGCGGTTGGGCAGTTTTGGAAGTACTAGAGGCATGCGCAGCTCTGTTATCGATATGGGATTCGACAGGTGCCAGTTCTAGCTGCAGTCTAAAAGGAATAGTGAGCGATTTGGTTGATTTGCAGAGATTTGATATCAAATTGAAGATCAAACTGTGCATTTTCGCCATATTTTACTGTTTTACTTCCGTAAAGGGAAGAACGTGCGTCAAGCTTGTGAAAAGTTGCGTAAAGTGTACGGTGATGATGCTCTACAAAAGTGTCAGTGTCAGCGGTGGTTTGCAAAATTCCGTGCTGGGGATTTTGACCTCAACGATGCCCCTCAGTCCGGGAGGCCAACCGAGGTTGATGACGACCAAATCAAGGCATTGATCGAGTCAAACACACGTTACACGACACAAGAGATTGCAGACACATTGCACATCCATCACTCAAGCGTTCACGACCACCTGAAGAAGCTGGGATATGTAAGCCAGCACGATGTGTGGGTTCCTCATGAACTCAAAGAAGCTCATCTGACGGCGTGTATAAACATCTGCAACATGCTCGTTAAACATGAGGAAAACAATCCTTTTTTGAAGCGACTGATAACTGGTGAAGAAAAGTGGATTGTGTACAAGAATGTGCTGTGCGCAAACGGTTTTGGTCTCGATGTGCTGCTTCGCTTCAAATGACATCCAAAGCAGACATTCATCAGTGGAAGGTTCTGGTCTCAGTGTGGTGGGATTTTAAAGGTGTCGTGTTTTTCGAGCTCATACTACGGAACCAAACCATCAATTCGAACGTGTACTGTCAGCAATTGGACAGTTTGAATGAATCCATCATCCAGAAACGTCCAGAGCTCCTTTATCGTAAAGGTGTTGTGTTCCATCATGACAATGCGAGACCACACACACGTTTGATCACCCACCAAAAATTATTAGAGCTTGTGTAGGATGTGTTGCCACACCCAGCATACTCGCCTGACCTTGCCCCGTCAGACTTCCACTTGTTTCGCTCTCTTCAACAGTCCTTGTGTGGTATAACGTTCAATTCAGATGAGGCTGTAAATCAGCACCATGTACAGTTTTTCGCCACAAAAGTCAGGTCCTTCTATGAACGAGGCATTCTGCAGCTCACTGACAGATGGCAAAAGGTCATCGAACAAAACGGGCATTAATTATATCATTGATTGATCTTTGTTCTTTCTATAAATAATTGACCTTTGCAAAACATGGCTAAAATACGTCATGACTTTTCCGACAATCCAATACACAAACTCACTCACCTGGTCAATCATAGTGCCATTTATACTTACATTACATTCAGTGCTACCAGTTCCTCTCTCAAAGACCATAACTTTGGTTTTTCTCTTATTTATACTCAGTTTGAATTTCATGTAAACTTCGTACATCCGAGACTACATATTCTGCAAATCACTTTTGCTCTCTGCCAACAGGACAGTGTCATCAGCATACAGCAATCTGCACACACGGATATCACCAAGACATAAACCAGTATTATCTATTTTGGCATCACACATGCCCACATCCATAAATATATCAAACAGCCATGGTGACATTGCACAACCTTGCCGGACTCCTGCACCAATGGAAAACCATTTTCATAAAACTCCATTCACTCGTACACAAGCTCTAATACCAGCATACATGGCTTTTACATTATTAAGTAGATTCCCAGTAACACCATCTTCATTCAATACCTCCCACAAAAGTGTCCTATTTACTCGGTCGTAAGCTTTCTCTAAATCTATGAAGGCAGCAAAAACTTTCTTATTAACAGCCAGATACTTTTCAATCATCACGCGTAACGCAAAAATTTGGTTAGTGCAGCCTTTAACAGGCATAAAACCACTCTGAACATGCCACACTTTTTCTGATGTAAGACCCCGTAATATTTCAATAACAACCTTACCAAACACTTTCCCTGGCACACTTAGTAGGCTAATACCATGATAGTTCTTGCATTTAATCTGATCACCTTTCACCTTATACAAGGGAACAATAATAGATAGCATCCTTCCAATCCCGAGGGACCATTCCTAACTCCCAGCACAACTGGCAAATTTCAGTTAACCAGTCAATTACAGAGACACCACCATATTTCAACATCTCGGCAGTTATGCCATTAACTCCCGCGACCTTACCATTCTGAAGAGATTTTAGAGCTTTACACACTTCTTCTCTTGAGATCCCTCCTGTGCTTTCATCCCTCACTGTGACAACATCTGCATCTGTCTCAGAATCATCTTTGCTTTCCTGATCTAATAACTCACAGAAGTATTCACCCTATCTCTCACTTAACTCATTGGGCTCCCATATCATTTCCCCGATCTTATTCTTCACACAACTTACAAATTTGTTTCCCCTAATTTTCCTGAGTCTCATGTACTTCCAGGAAGACTTCCTATCTTTCCAAAAAGCCAATTCATGCCTTTTCACCTTCTCCTTCCTATCTTTTGCCTTACTCTGGAGAACCAGCTTAACGGCTTCATGTTTCTTACAGCGATATTTATCCACAGAAGCGCTACCTTGCAACATCCCGAAATAGGCTTCCTTCTTTCCCTTTACTGCCTCTTCAATCTCACTATTCCACCAAGCATCACCTCTATTGTTACCCACTATTGTGGTGCCACAGACCTCTTTAGCAGCAGTGACAACACAGTTCTTTACACATTCCCACTTCTTTTCTACATCCCTCTCACAAGACTTTCTCCTTCAGTCGTTCTCTGAGTAAGTCAGAATAACGCTGATGATTTTCAAGGAGCCTTTCCACCTTTATTCTTTCTATTCTGGGTCTCTTCCTATTCCTTTTCCTCCAACCGACATTAAGTTTCACTCGTGACACTACCAAGTAATGACCAGAATCAACATCCGCACCTCTCATCACACGGGTGTCAACAACTAAGTGTTTCAGATGCTGATCGTAGACAACAAAATCTATCACACTCTTTTGACCAAGAGTATGATTTTCCCAAGTATATGTGTGGATATACTTGTGGTTGAAAAATGTATTAGATACACACAAACCATTCTCAATGCAGAGTTCAATTAATCTTTCACCATTATCATTCACACAAGGATCATTAAACTTACCCAGAACATTGTCAGAAATTGCATTCTGCACACCTACTCTAGCATTGAAATCCCTTGCTATTATAACTTTTTCTTTAGCACCAAACTGGCTCAAAACAGCTTGATGTGCACCTATGATTTAGGGTTAACATATGTGAATTATAATGATATGCAGCATAATCTTAATTAGGTAATCAAAATACTAGAAAGAATTTGGAATGAGAATAAACATTTCAAAATCTAAATCCCAACAGCACTGAATCAAACCATGTGGTTCAAGGACAGCTGCTCAAACAGGTAACAGATCTTAATTTAATTGTGAATAGTGTTTAAAGGAAGCTGGAAATCTTGATGAGGAATGGAATTAGCACAGCTAATTATCTGCAGTACAAACTCACTTTTAATAAGGATTTTAACAAACACATGTGCCTAAATCTCTAATTTTACTATTCAGTATATAATATCATCACTTCAGAAAACTTGAACATTACATTGCCCTGGAGCGGGAATAGAACTTGCATCTCCTGATTTCCATTCAGGCATGCTATCCATTACACCACCCAGGATATTGAAGGTCTAAGTATCTGAGTTAGAAGAGTCTGAACACCTTCAGATCTTGACACTGGAAGCCAGTTCTGCTTCCTCAGGTCACAATTATGCCATCAGCATTGAAGATATTTACTGGATATTACCTTAATTACACCACAAGTATCAAAAGGTATTAGCAGGGGAAAATCTATATAGTTTTAATATTGGAAAATTAAAAAAAAAAAAATCAGATCATTCCAGTTGAAGCCAGTTCTGCTTCCTCACAGTGTAATTAATTACGCCACTAGTATTGAAGGTATTGACAGAATATTACCTTAATTACACCACCAGCATTGAAGATATTACTTTTGATACTCGTGGTGTAATTAATTATGCTACAAGGAAGTAGAACTGGCAAGATTTGAAGATGTTAAGATTCTTGTAAATCAGATACCTGGAACTTCATTGTCCTGGGTGATGTAAGCATACTCAAATAGAAATCATGAGATGCATGTTTGATTCCTACTCCAGGGCGACATAATTTTAAAGTTTTCTAAGTGATGATGTTAAGTACTGAACAGTAAAACTAGCGATTTAGGCATATCTGATTACTAAAAATTCTTGACCTTGTTTTACGTAATTAGTGAAGAATATTTCTTCCATGGGATCCATGCCACTATTAGTAAGTTTGGAGGATAGAAAAAGAAAAAGCTTGCTGTACACAACTGAAGGTGCTGGAACTCACCGCTCCTCTGTTTATGGGTCCGGCCATCACTTTTGTGACGTCACACTAAGTGATGGAGTTGTGCACCGAGAAGGTTAGAGCACTACATTTCTATGCATTCAGTCAGACTTAATTGATGCTTGAAGGAAGAGCTTAAATAAAGTACATATTTTGGTTTTCTGTTTATTTTATGAAATAACATTTACCGAAATTTAAAAAAACAAAAAACAAAAAACAAAAAAACACACACACACCAGAAAATAGCCTGTTTTACTTTCTTGTTATTTCTGTTCTATATGAGTAAAAATGATTATGCCAAACAGCTCTAATAATGCAGTTTGAAACAGACACAGAAAATAACTGAAATGCAATCTATTAATATGTTGACATACTCTAACATTGCAATTTGCCTCTGTAAAAGAATAACCAGTGAAAAATTAATAAAATAGCCGCCAAAATTATGTGTTTTCTGACCCTAACCTTTTCTGGTCAAATAACATTGCTTTCATCAAAGAATAATAAATTTGAAGCAGTCTACTGTTTCAAAATTAATACCGAGAATGCATTTGAAAAGGTAATACACAAAAAAAGAAAAATGATAATAATGCTGCACTAGGCTAATGTTGCAGTACACACAGAAATAAAAAATAAAAAAAAAATTGGGGGCAGCCAGCTGTATACTAAATTAATACTGAGGGAAAAGAAAGTAAAAAAAAAGCATAGTGCTAATAATGCTACTACAGTCTATATTTTACGTATAGTTTTAACAACTTAGGCTCTCTTCTCCCAGTCTATTCTGAAACCAGGGTTCGTACTCTTTTTGGGGGAAAAAATTCAAGGACTTTCCAGGCCTTTTCCAGGCCATATACAAAAAATTCCAGGATGATTACTACGCTTTACAGTATCATGCTCAAATTAGTTTTTAAAAGCAATTTCAGTTTTAAGTAATAAAAATGATGAAAGATGCAAATGGATTAGGGATGATAGGGGGAAGGGAATAGAACTGTCCATAATTAGCATGTTCTCGTTGCGCTAGGCGCTTAAGCACTGCTGAATTCCGTCAGACCCCCAATGGTCAAATGATTGAAATGTGCTGATGTTCATGGAATGAAATGGTTGATCAGCTATGATAACCGCATAAAAGTTCGAAGGGGGGGGGCGATTTCTTTTTTACGTTATGCAACATTCTACATTACTCCAGTATTTATCTTGTCATCATCAACAATAGCAATGTAACTACCACTTACGATCGCGGATATCGGCCAACTGAAAATCTGCCATACAACTAAGGGATACAACACACAGGTATCATGTTACAGTGTATTGTAATTGAAAAAAAAAAAAAGATTTCAGAAATTAAAATCGAAAAAAAAAAAACTTTTAGAAATTAATATCATCAAGTCATGGTGTTTCAAAAATCCGCTTTCCTTTATAATGTTTAAAAACATGTAATGTTTTTTCTTTTTTACCTGTCGTGTATAATAAAATGGGTTGATTTTTTTATGGAATCAGAGTCCATATGTCCGATTGTCTTCGTCTGAGTTCACACGTTAGCTACTGTGTACAAGTAGACATATTTTTTCAGCTCAAAAATATGTAGTTTTGTATGTATTCACAGTATAACTCATTCCGTATTCCCACAGAACAAAATTCAGCAGATACAAATGAAGAACATCAAGACCCACCCAACACCATGTTTCCGATTGTCTGCTGTTTATATTCAAGAAATGCGAATATGGATCAATGGTGAATGCAGCAACTATGGTTTTTATTTATTACCAAGAAAAAAAAAGGAGCCTGAAAGCTGTAAAGCTGAAACGGATATTTCTCCCCTCCCGAAAACATTCCGATTAAGTTCAAACAGCAGGAGCACGCGTCCACGCACACTCAACCTCTGGAATGTCCTGATGGAACGGCTTCTTTTCATTTGGCACATCGCCATAAATCACCACCTGCAGCTCACTGAAGTGTCTTCCTCCTTCACCCTAACTATAGGAGAAAACGTAAAAAAAAAAATGCTGCCCAATTTTCGACAAAATGACCAAATTTACGTCATAACGTTGCAATTTACTAAAATACGTATATCTGCTGAATTTCGCCTAAATCCATTGAAAACTTTTTAATTATAGATTTTTTTATTAAAACAGTAACTCAGACATCTGAATAAAAATGTATGTTTGTAATTAAAATAGAGTCCATATCATCACAGAAACAAAATTTAAGGATCACTCTGTTTAAATAAACCATGGCATCTAAAAAAAAATAATTTGCTTGCTTTTCCCGTAATTTATAATTGCCGTTTCTTTTTTTGAATCCGATTTTGCAACGGAAGATTTTTTTTTTTTTTTTGCATCTGCTAAAGTTTCAAACGGAATTCGGCGAAATTTGCACTAGAACTTTATTGTGATGTATTTTAACCACTGTAAAAATTTTACTGTGTTCTTTTCAAAATTCCGGAAAATGGATTTCTGAAAATATCTCTTAGTCCTTTTGAGCCGTGGAAGTGATAAACAGGTGTTTGCTTTCTTCCCAACCAAGGGCTTCGGATCAGCGCTCCCAGCTGTCAATCAACCGTTGCTATGGTAACACCCTTTCTGCTCAAGGCTCACTGTCTAAAGAGGCACACATAATAAAAATTTCCAATGCTAACTTTTTGAGTTTTAAACCGATTCAAATGGAATTTTGGGAGTGAGCTTCTGTAATCCAATTATAGTAAATGTAAAAATTTCAGCCACTTTTGTGAAAAATTCGCAAAGATAGTTTTCTTATTTTTTATCATAAGTAGCCGAAGTCTCTTGAGGGGTGGGCCGGAAGCAAGCGTCTTAATGCAATAAACAAGGAGCAGATGAATGTGTTGTTCAGGCATACTCTTCACTGGTGGATGCCAGCTGACTTGGTAAACACGCGACCCCCTGCAAATGCTAAATGTCTCTTCTTTCCCCTTCTGTTGTTCTCAGTAGTTGTCGGACGGACATCAAGCTCAGGGCTAGAGAATGCATCAAGCTTCCCTTCCCTAACAGACCTGCTAGTAATCATCCAATTTTATTGCACTGGAAGTAGTGCTTCCCCCCCCCCAGCCAAATTAGGATTTGGGCACATCCGAAACACCACTGTAGCCGGCGGTTTCTTTGAGAACAGAGGAGAGGAACTTAAAAAAATTAAGGGGTAACAGTCAGTAACACGATTTCCTAAAAGGGCATTTTTTTTAAGCACTAATTTCAAAATTCAAGGCTTTTCAAGACAGCATTAAAAAAATACCGTTTTTCCAGGATATTCCAGGCCTTGAAAACGTAATCATGATTTTCCAGGACTTTCCAGGTTTTCAAGCACGCGTGCGCACCCTGTGAAACTGAAGAAATTTGGAATTAAAGATAATATTTTCTCACTATTTATCTGCACAAGTTGCAGGGCACACAAATATAAATAAAAACACTTTAAGGCTGCCAACTAGACTAAATTTTAAACATTGGTTACACCAGGATCTCTTCTTGACACAGCCATATTGTTAGTAAGCAAGCAAATTTGGTAGCTCAGATGGTACTGCATCAAGGGCAAGTTGTATCTAGGAACGTTCAAGATAGAGCCATCAGGTTTTGTAATAAAATATTCTATTATAATGTCTTTGTCCCTGAAATGCTTAATGCATACTACAGACCTCATAGTAGATGCCCAGTTTTTCCTCGGCATATTTCTAAGCCACACTGAATCACCTGCAATGTCTCTTGGAATTTTGAAAACTTTTATATTTTCTGCTGCTACTGACGGATAGTTTGACTTACAGCCTGGAACGCAACACGTAGAGAGCGTTTTGAAATTTGCTTCCAAAGTCATACGGGCAAAACTGCAGCTTAAACTTTGCGATTAAACAATGATTAAAAACATGTTATGTATATCATGTACTTACCACATAAACCTTTAGAAACAATGATAGTCCATTCAATAGTATGAGAATGCACTGCACTAACACTTGAATATCCAACTGAAATTCATAGTATAGGAACTATCCTTGCTACAAGGTCTTCTAGTCCTAAAAAGAACTCTTCACAAGGTAGTAATAAGTTGTGCAGTTATCAAACATTTTGACAGAGATGAGGGCATAGGAGACCATGCCAGGATGACACGAGTTTAAAGCTTGAATAGTGGTGGCAGTTTCTTCTACCCATTGACCTGTCCATTGCTTAGTGATGTCACAAGCAGGTTTTTAATCCAGTGGTTGGCCTATAAAGACAGAGAGGAGGAGGGAGGGTGTGTCCTGGAGGCCCTGACACAACATAATATTTGTAGTCTTTTGGTGCTGTGTGATAAAATATGGTGAATACAGTGAAGCATATGTGTTTCATTGGTGGCGTAGTAGTGGTTGACACGAGAGTGATATACGTGCCTAACCTCAACCGGACTCATTCAAAACTGCTATTATACCATTGAAAAAAAAAAAATTATTTTGACGAAAATATTGGCGATTACCTTTTTGTACTATTTATTATAAAGCTCTGTCTAAAAAGTTTGAATTTGGTGAATAGTTACACAAAAATTTGAAAAAAAGCCAGAGCAACCGCTAGGGCTGGGCGATGTATCGATACATTGTGAAAACCCGATTGGAATTTTACATCAATGTTATGGTTTGTTGACTAATGAAACTACGATCCATCGTGAAGGCGATTACCGTGATGCATCACGAAGGCCGACATAGATGTCATTACATGATACAATCCACATACCGCCACCAAGCACAGATCATCATCACACGTTCGATGCGCATTTAAAACGTACACGTCGATTCTTCACCTCATTGGTTCGCGTCACTTCAGTGCGGCCCAATGAGATGACGAATTTGAGAAACCTCCCGATGTTACATGTACGCGGCTATCGGCAATTCACACGCCGAGATCGGATGATTTCGCGATGTGTTGTTTTGACGGCACATTGGGAGATATCCATGGTTATTGGTGAAACATCGGATGCTCTCACGAAATCAGAAAAGTGCCGGATTTTCGAGGTTTTATTGTATAATACTTCAAGTTGGAACTGAGTTTTAAGAGGGGAAAGAACTTCCATTGCCAATAGGGGCCTAGATAGATATTAGAGAGCAGAAATGTCAGGTTCAAAATTTAAATCAATTCAGGGCATTAAAGTACATTAAAAGAAAAAGCTACTCATCAATTACTGATTGATCACGATTATCTGAATAAATCCATAGCTGTTTCCACAATGCTCACAATTCTAATTTACTTAGTCAAACAGATGTTGTGGACAGATGGATGTCAAATTGATCATGCAGGTAGACATGTTCACTTACTTCAAACCTGCATGGCACATGTCAATTAAGCAGGAAATTCCATACACAGACTGCATATGAAGTTAAATATAACATTCACACTCAGCATGTAATCATAATTTGCTAAAAATAAAAAAAAATGGTGTGAAGCACTTCCTCTTTAGAAGTGTAGGAGAAAATTTCAACAAAAAAAGCCAAATTTTTGTAAGAACATTTCTTCATTCAAGAATTATTTAATTCCTATACAATGTGTCAGCAAGCACAAACAATCTCCATTATTTTTTGGTAGATATTTAATAATTAAAAAAATCACCTGATCACAATTTGGACTGGAAATATTTAGTGATATGCTCTTGATGTGTTGTTTGACTTCTGGATCTTCAAATTCACGAAGAACAACATCCTCAACCAAAGATGATAAATTTTTCAAGGCTTTGTGAGCAAGCAGTACAACATTTTCTGAAGAGAAAGTACTGAAACAAAAATATTAAAACAATTTAAAATGTAATGTAAAGCACACAAATAATAAAATATACATTGTACAGTATATTACTTTTGTTTTGAGATGAAAAGCACCAGTAAGTGAATTATAAAGTGTTACAGCACAAGGGAAATGTATAGCCACGGAGTGTCTAACACGAAGCAGCTGTCAGCTCAGGTTGTGGTACACCATTCAGTAGTCAGCTAGTGATGGACCAGTGAATCAGCTGAGCAGAATAATCAACTAATAATACAGTTGATGCCATGCAAATTAACAGATTAAATTTGATTCTTTGCTAAGCTAAAATAAAATATTTTGTGCAAACTTTTCTAACATGCTGAATTTGCAATTCTATAAGAAAATCTAGAATTCTTCCTTAACGTTCCTTATCAAATCCTTGGCTGAAACCACCATTCGAATGAAGAGAAAAGCTAATCATACCCCCTCCCCACCCCCAAAGGGATTCATGTAAGACATCTACGTAAAGAAAATCTCATAATAAAAATAACCCTGGGACGTCAGCAGAAAATAAATTTGTCCATTAGAAGGTTAAAGCCCCAGAAATGAAATTGCAAAAGAGCGAACTCATGTATAAAAAAGTTTGCATTTTACATGCAGCTTTCACCGACTCATCAATCCTATTAAAGCAAATTTGTATTAACGAAACATACATAAATGCAGAGATGACTCTATTTATAATTTTTATTCAAAATCAGCGATGTGCAAATTACGATTTAGCATAGTATGAGGAAAAATTGTAAAACTTTATAAATAAAATAGTTTTTTTTTTTACTTTTCAACCTTCTGGTCTCAAAATTGGCATTATTTTGAATTAATGTAAATCAAGGGCTACCTGAAGTAATTCTGAAATTTTCCATCTATTAATTTCTACTTTAGCATAGGGTTATTTCTAATACTGTATTAAAGAACTTTGATGAACCTCTCCATTGTTATTTTGTTGCATGGATATTCAACATTTGTTATTAAGCTAGTTTTCATAAACAATAACAAAAAAAAAAATTAACACATTTCTCGTAGCTCAAATTTCAAAGAATATGGAAAACACACAGAGTTAATGTGTATCAAAATATCTTTTCAGCATAGAGAGAGTTTAACTGAATGTCTGTACTTATGTGGCCACAATGAATATACCTTACTGCAGACATAAATGAGATAGTTCCTATATTTATCATTTACTAACTTTTTATTTTTTAACATAAAGCAAAGTTGCCATTCCTAGACTGTTGATGACTTGCACAGGGTTTAAACTGTGATCGCATTTTTCGCATTTTGTGTAAATGAAATTTTGCTAAATTATTTATAATTATTTTCGCATAAATGCGAAAACATTTAAATGGCATGTTTCTTAGTGAGTGCCATTAAAATTCCGCGATTCCATCATACGCATACGAAATATCGTTGTGGTGGAATTTCTCTTCTTTCATCATGTTGCATCAAATGATGCATAGAAACTAGTAGCCAATTCAGTTTCTATGATGTGATAAACCGAGCTCTTTTACATGTTCTCCCCGCTTTGGGTTTTTGAAAATTGGCAACACCTAGTCGCCAAATGTGGTCATCTCTCTCTCTCTCTCTCTCTCGTGTTCGTGGTAGTCTGTTTTTTCACGTGGCCTTATTCGTGTGTGTTGAACATTTTTTCGTAGTCTAAATATGGATAAATGGTTAGGAATAAGTTCCAACCAAAAAAGCGATATTGAAAGTGTTACTACTACACAACAGCCAGCTAAAAAACCTAAGGTATCCAAATCTTTAGTGGAGAAGTGGCTTTCACTTTATAAGTGGGCCAAAGTAAGATGGCATGACGGTCAACCTTACATTCCGTGTGAGCTATGCCAGAAATCCAAGAAGAAAAACATCCTTACAACTGCTGAAGGTAAGTCATTTTCCTCTTTATTTACTTTTTTTCTTTTGGTTAAATTAATTTTTTTCTTTGGCACGCTTGATCGGCGTTCAAAAACAGCGTGCCCAAGATGAGCAATCACAGTTGGCAATCAATCGTGCAAGCAATCAACCTACGAAGACGAATTTCGAAATATCGCCATGTTCACAAATTTTGAAATAAATTCCACAAATTTAGTTTCAAATCTGAATGATTATTTTTTGTTGTTGTTTACATAAGTTAAATGTGTAGTTTAGTGTCCTAAATTATTTTGCCGCAAATGTTGAAGGATTTCGAAAAAGTGAGATGTACAAATTTTAAAGTATGTAACATACTTGCCAACATTTACGGATTTCTGCTTAATTTTATTGATTTACGGAATTGTTAATATTTCGATTGCTCAATCAAAATATTTCAATCTCCTGCAACCATCCACTTAGTTCTACCGGACCTTACGAGAGCTGTGCGCACTTATTTTCCAGCTGACTTAACGAAATGTTTGTCGAAAAAACACATGTGAGTCTTCTCATGGCCGATATATACACTGAAGGAAAAAAAATCCCAACACCCAGAAGGGGTTGTGTTAGATAAACGACAGTTGGTAGGCGGTGAGAGTACATCTGTAAGATGACGTCTATGCAAATTTCGCGCTTGGCGCATACGTGTGGCGCTGGTAGCACCCCTCGGAACATGCAAAGCAGGTTTGCTGTAAATACGCGCTGTAACATTCGTGAGCGTTAGTTATCGTTGAGATTCGACATAGGGTGTTGATGTTAGTCAAGAATGCCTTTAAGAAGACAAAGAAGCCATTATCAACAGCTCACGGAGTTTGAACGAGGTCATGTAATAGGGCTACGAGAAGGTGGATTTTCTTTCCGCAATATTGCAGAACGATTTGGCAGGAATGTAGCCACTGTGCATGATTGTTGGCAGCGGTGGTCAAAGGGAAGGTACTGCCTCAAGAAGACCGAGTTCCGGCCGGCCACGTGGCACTACTGAGAGGGAAGACCGCTGTGTACGGCGTAAGGCAGTGGCGCATCGTACTGCGTCTGCGGCAGCAATTCGAGCTGCAGTTGCCACCACAGTGACACAACGAACTGTTACAAATCGGTTACTTGAAGGACAGCTCCGAGCCAGATGCCCTGTAGCGTGCATTCTACTTACTCCAAACCACTGCCGCTTGCGACGTCAGTGGTGTCAAGCTAGAGCTCATTGGAGGACGGAGTGGAGATATGTTGTGTTTTCTGATGAAAGCCGGTTCTGCCTGGGTGCCAGTGATGGCCGTGTGTTGGTTAGAAGGAGGCCAGGTGAGCGCCTGCAACCAACCTGTCTGCGGCCGAGACACACTGGACCTACACCTGGAGTTATGGTTTGGGGAGCAATTTCCTATGACAGCAGGAGAACTCTCGTGGTTATCCCACGCACCCTGACGGCACAGTTGTATGTCGGTCTGGTGATTCAACCTGTTGTGCTGCCATTCATGAACAGCATTCCAGGGGGTGTTTTCCAACAGGATAACGCTCGCCCGCATACCGCTGTTGTAAACCAACATGCTCTACAGAGTGTCAACATGTTGCCGTGGCCTGCTAGATCACCAGATCTTTCACCAATCGACATCATTGGACGACAACTCCAGCGTCACCCCCAACCAGCATTAAGCGTCCCTGTATTGACCGACCAAGTGCAACAGGCATGGAACTCCATCCCACAAACTGACATCCAGCACCTGTACTACACAATGCATGAACGTTTGCGTGCTTGCATTCAACATTCTGGTGGTTACACCGGTTATTAATGTACCAGCATTTCACATTTAAAATGACTCTTCTCGCGCTTACAATAAGCTGTGATCTTGGAACCTTAATCGATTAAATATGTTACCTATACAAATGTATTGCCGCCATTTCATTCCTCTACAACTATTTTTTCGTGGTGTTGGGATTTTTTTTTAGTCACTGTATATGTGACTCCTTTTCTTTCAGTTAAAGCACAGAGTAGTGACTTCCTTTTTTTTTTTTTTATGCTGTTTCGTTTGCAAAGATTGGCGAAGAACACCTGCGTGTGTTCCCACGTGTTTCTCTTGCATGTCATTACTGCGTTTGCGCGCCAGCTGTAATGATACATTTTCTCACACTCCGTAACATAAACAAACACACTTTACTGAAGCACGGAGTGTGTTTTTTATGTTACTTCGAAAGATTGGAGCTTCACTAGAGTGTTTGCTTATGTTACTTCGAAAGATCCGCGAAGTACTTTTTCACATTTTGTTTTTGTTTGCTGCTCATCGGAGGAAAGTTGTATTTTTCTTGACAGTTGTACAAGTATCTCTCTTCCCTCCTCACTTTTTAAGATTCTTGTTTTTACTTTTTGTATTTCGAAACATTTAATGCCTAATAATTTACTTTTGTTTCTTTTTCATTTTTTGTGTGCGAAGACAAGAATTTTATGTTTGACATTCACAGAATGGATCAAGCTTTTGGTTTTCACTGCTTGCATGCAAAGTGATTTTATTTTATTTATTTTTCTTTTGTTTTGTCTTTACATTTTTGCTGTTTTTTGTACGGCATTTTCTTATTAGAAAGCGTTTATCAACAGAAAATGTAAAACACATATTAACAATTAACACAGAAGGGCCAGGTTATAAGGAATTCGATTTTAGAATTGCATATGAAAAAATTAAAATTTTAATAATTTTTTTTTAAACTTAAGTCTTTTTATTGGTCTCTAAATAAATTCTTCTAAATCAATGCTAAATTGTTTATAAAAAATGCTAAAAGAAATTTCAAAATGCTAAAAAGTTTCTGGAGATTTTAGCTAAAATGCTTAAGGTTTTCAAAAGCCAGTTCATACCCTACTGTTGCAACACAGACAACTGAAAGTTTTTGAGGCATTATAGGAATTATGAGCAGAGTAATTTTTGCCAAAGTATCCCTAATTACAATTAAAATGTGAACAGCAGAACTTATGAAACTGCTTTCTTCTCAAGTTGCTGACATGTAAATCCTTTCAGGCATTATAGTGAGAAGAATTGGCAGTGAAACATGTAACACAAAAAATTAGAAGAACTTTACTCATGTCCTCCATTACTCCTAACACCTGCAATACTGATGCACCTTTTCACATCCCTATCATTCGGAAAGCTAATTTGAAATCTGGCAACAACTGATGCTTATACCACGTGTTTCATTCTATGTCTGATGAAGGTAGAAGTCACTACTGAAACGTCCCACCACTTTTAATTTTTAACGTAACTTATGCGTGATATCAAGAATCCTTCTAACTTTCAACCATATGCAGATTTTTGGAGAAACCAGAATTCCAAACAATTTGCTACAAAAAAAGGCATTTCTTTGTAAAGCATACTAGAAAAAAAAATTATGATAATAATACCATGGTTATTATTAAGTGCCAAGTAACAGAAATTAAATGGTCTAAGCTGGAGAAAGTGAATGACACAAAGCAGTGAAATACAAAAAAAGGAATTTAATGTTTTTTATATAAAGCATTGATGACTTTTCTGACATTAGTTATCATTAAAATGGTGTAACCTCGGCTATATCTTTTAAACCTAATTCTTCACTAGTCCCGATATATGTAGTTTCTATCACTTTTCCAATTCAGACACAGTTTTTGCAATTATACATTAAAATCTGAATTTCAAATTATCAAAAATACAAGGTTCTTCGATTCTTTTATAGATAACCTGATATATTACAACTTTGAGAAAATTGAGACAGTATTTTTCATTTTGCAGTCATGAAATAGATGATGCAACTAAAAATTTACTAAATAATGTTCAGTTCTCTATTTTCTCTGAATTCAAGAAATTTGAAACAAGCAAAGATCAGTGAATATTTTACTCGGCACTAAAGCTAAACCAACTAGTTGACAAACTACTTTGAAAAGAGCAATGCTTAATGTGTAATAGAGGTATTGAATATTAAACAAAATTGTATAAGTATTTAATTATTTTAAAGGTAATGTTTTTTTTTTCATATATTGAAAATATGAAATCATATAGAATTTTTTAATGTAGTTTTTATAATGAAATTATTATAAAAAAACTAATGCAAAAGCCAAATTAGATGTAGGCTTAAGGTAATAAAGTATTTGTGTATGTATGTCTTACATTATAAATTAGCATAATCTAAATTTACAAGTACCCAGCCCCCTTCTTTTTTTCTTCGGAGGCATTCAGATTTTTACAATAGTATTAAACATTTTGAAATTTAATTCATATATTTTTTAAGGAAAATGTATAATCAAGGTTACACTGTATATATATATACAAGGCATTTTTTATGTTTAGATGGTAAGAGCAGCTGGGCAATGGAATTTTTAAAAATGATCATGCTAGAAAATATATGGAACACTGTGTTTTTAAAGGCAAATTAATGTATATTTGCATAAAATATTAATTTTTATGCACACATTTACATACTCATATCATAAATGAATATTGATGCAGCATGGATGGGACTAAATTGTTAAATAAAACTGGAAGTCTCATGAATCAGGGGGTTTCAGTGTAAAGAGAATAGGAACTCCTTTGTCAAGACGGCAGTATAAGAATTCACTGCGTTAAGGAAAATAAGCAGAGAAGAATTAAACAGTCATAAAGTTGAGTGACAAATATTAAATGGTGAAGGGAACTTCTACAAAATGAATTGCCACTGCAGAGAGATTCCGTTAAAAGTAATTACCCAAGCTAAGAGTCCGATTCCTTATGCATCACACAAGAGAAATTTCTAACACCCACCTTATAACATTTGGGAAAAAGGCTATTAATCACACTGAATAAGTGTGACTATATTAGACGCATTGAGTATTTGACACTCTGCAAATAGCAGAACAGCATTTAAAGAAAAACTTAATACAGTCGAACCTGTATACAGCAAAGTTAAAGGGAGAATTAAAAACATTTAATATATGCAAACTTTGTTACAGCTGGACACATAAAAAAGGGACTATTTCGGCATATTACATTATGCCAGGTTAAAACTAATCAATCATGAACTATTTGATCAATTAATCAAAGGTAAAAAAAAAACCCAGGTTAATTGAAAACTATAGCTAGCAGAATAATATGAGAGAT
This sequence comes from Macrothele yani, assembly GCA_039090855.1. Taxonomy (NCBI): domain Eukaryota; kingdom Metazoa; phylum Arthropoda; class Arachnida; order Araneae; family Macrothelidae; genus Macrothele; species Macrothele yani. The sequence continues at coordinate 152,101,038 of CM077027.1, read as the reverse complement.
CTGTAATAAGTAGAACATTTAACGAATGTTAAAATGAAAGTAACTGCCAAAAATTTGAAATTTCGCCTGTTACGTCATATGAGCCAGTTCTTATCATGATATCAGTTTTAAATGTTTTTCAACTTCCCCTGATGCAATGGTTAAGGTGTTTCTAGATGCAAAATAAACTCTAAGGGTACCTAAACACAGATTATGAGGTTGAAAGCTGGTGAAGGAAGAGGATAAAAGACAGCAATTTTTTGCCTAGATCTATGCTTAGTGAGTGTGGGGTGGGGAACGGGAGGTACTTAATAAACAATTGAAACCTTCCCGTCTTCATGTGAACTGACCTATCTGCAAGGGAAACCATGGGGTGTTGTCAACAGCAAGCAATTTCCTTGTTTCCCAGTGAACGAGGAAGGTTTAAAACTGGGTGAAAATGCCACTCATTTTTTTTTTACTGATAGCTGTACTGAATTTCAATATATGCGGTTTTTCCAAAAGTTATTGTTTGTAATATGTGGTTAAAATAACAAGGGAGAATATTCTGAAATTCAAGGGATCTATAAAACCTTCAGTTTATGTGGAACTTTGTATTATGTGAGCTCGTTATATGTGGGCTTGACTGTAATCTTAACATGCGACTCCCACAAGACATTCTTTCTTTTATATAAAAATGCACACATCAAGCAATTTTAACAAGCTAAAACCTGATAAATTTATATAAAAAAATAATGAAAGATATTAATAAAACAGTAATAAAAGCAACAAATCAGATTTCAATTTCCTTTCGAAAATGATCAGTCTTCTTTTCGGGTTGTTATTACCAAATGCACCACTAAGGCTCTTTAAAAAAGAGCTACAACACTAGAAATTATACAGGGTGTCCAAGAATTATTGGACACATTATAAAATTATATAAAACAAAACATTAAACAGAGAGAAAGAAACTGACTGTACTAACTTACAATGTTACTACACAAGTTAATAAATTTTGATGTGAGATCCCTTGGTTGCTAGACGTAGTACGTCCAAGCGATACTTAATTTTATGCCATGTATTGGCAAGCACCTGAGGAGTTATGGAATTAATAGCAGCTGTGATATGCTGCTTCAGTTCCTGCAAATCAGCACAAGGCGTCTTATAGACACGATCCTTTTTTTTTTTTTTTTTTTTTTTTATTGGAGGTTTAACGACCACCGTGAGCAACTCAATGGGCTATAAGCAGTCGCCCGTCCCTAATTTAGGGTCACTGGTTCCAGGGAAGGGAGAGAGCCAGTGCCGTAAGACTAACACAACATCCATGCCTAACCGGGATTCGAACCCGGACCCCTTACGGACGAATGATCAGAGGCCAGCGCCTTAGACCACTGCGCCACCGAGGCGGCGACACGATCCTTCAAATAACACCACATGAAATAATCCAATGGAGTTAGACCTGAAGAGCAAGAGGCCATGGAATGAGACCACCACTCCCAATCCATCTGTTGGGGCAATGCTCATTTAGGCAATTATGTACACACATTGACCAATGTGGAGGCAGCGCATCTTGTTGGAAAACAACCTTATCATATCTTTTGATCTGGGGTATAGCAAAATTTTTTAGCATATCCAAGTAAATGTCACCATTTACGGTTTTTCCGCAGAAGAAAGGGCCAAATCACTTCCCTTTTTGATAGGGAGCACCACACATTAACTTTTGGAGAATCACATTCCAGTTCAATAGCAGCATGAGGCGGTTCACTGCCCCACATTCCTACAGTTAGGACGATTCACAATACCCGATACATGAAATGTGGATACATCACTAAAAATTCCAGTACTGAGAAAGTTTTCGTCGTTTTCCACTCGATTCAACATATCTACAGTGAAATCGTATCACAGAGTGTGATCATTTACATGCATCTTTTGCACTATTTGAATTTTATAAGCATAAAACTTTAATTTCTTGTGCAAGATATCGTGAACTGTCGATTTCGGAATGCACAGTTCTCTGCTTGATTTACGAACGGATTTCCTGGGGCTTCGTCGGAAACTTTCATTAACTTTGTCAACCATCTCACAGCTGATGCTAGGCCTATCGGCTCCTCCACGATGTTCTACATTTGCCAGTTTCTTTAAACTGTTTCATCCACCGCTTAATTGAATTCGTTGATGGAGGATTACAACCATACTCTAAGCGGTACAGTCTGTAAGCTTTAATGATAGACTTTAATTCCGCAAGCCAGAACACAAACACACATCGCCTTCTGCTGTACGGATGACATGACTACTGATTGTGCATTTCTCATACATTCCTCATCAGGCCACATCTAGCCAATCTATCGGATTCTGGGAATAACAATTTTTTTTTTTTTTTGAGGTTTAACGACCACCATGAGCAACTCAATGGGCTATAAGCAGTCGCCCGTCCCTAATTTAGGGTCACTGGTTCCAGGGAAGGGAGAGAACCAGTGCCGTAAGACAAACACAACATCCATGCCTCACCGGGATTCGAACCTGGACCCCTTTTGGACGAATGATCAGAGGCCATCGCTTAGACCACTGCGCCACCGGGGCAGGATAACAATTCTGCAAAACAAAAATATAGAAACCGTGTTAGTAATACGTGACATAGAAAAACAGACAATGCTCATAGTTTTTTTTTTGTACATAATTTTGTAATGTGTCTAATAATTCTCGGACACCCTGTATTATCCTACCAAGAAACATATTGTTGTATATTCCCAATTTGTAGTAGTCAGTTGCAAAATCATTTTTGTATTTTAAAATGCGTATCTGCAATTCATGTCCGTTTTGTTCAGGAAAATTATAAATAACAATTCGAAAATTTAAAGTTAAACAAGAACAGAAGGAAAATATTACCTGATGTTTTGTTGCAAAATTTCTACATGAATTTCTGGTTTCAAAAAGTTTGTTTGAATTCTTCCACAATCATCACTAACTGAATTGAGGAAACTATGGCATAACTGAGAATCATCCGTTTTCATATGAACAGGCGACACTGAAATATTCATAGGAACATTTAAATTATCCGCCATCATTTACAATCACTTGTGGTTAAACATAAATCACATGCAAGAAAAGTTCCTGTTGAATTGAGTTCAGTTACTTTCGATTTGTTCATTCTCAAGGTGCGTTCAGAAACGGCTACATGATAATCTGTGGTCGGCTACAAAATAATCTTGAAAACACACTATTAATACGTCGAACGACTTATAGTTATCATGTGTGGTAACGGCTACTCTTGCTTTTTTTCCCCGTTTGATGTGAGACTCATGGAACGTTCAAAGAAGCACCGCTTTGATTTTGGAATGCGAATTACAACAGGAAAAGTTATGCCCACGATATGGTCATCCAGATGAAAAAAAACAAACCCCCCCCCCTCAAAACGAAGTCTCCAAATGCCTTTTAGTCAGAAATACGTGCATAAATAAAAAGTATTGTTCAAAGCAACGCTTCCGTTTTTATCTTAGTAACATTTTTTAGCGCTCATCATAATCACACGTACATTATAAAAAATGTCATCCAACTTTTCGGTTCAAAGCGTAACGTTTAATAACTTTGTGCATTTCTTTTTTATGTCTTTCTTTTTTTGTCTTAACAACCGTCATGAGCAACTCAATGGGTCGTAAACTGTCGCCCGTCCCTAATTTGGGGCCACTGGTTGCAGGGAGGGATAGAGACAGTGTCGTAAGACGAAACACAACATCTATGCCTAAGCTGACCAGACGTCCCCAATTCTTGAGGACAGTCCTCGAATTTAGTTTACTGTCCCTAAAAACGTCTGAAGCCTTTGGGAACGCAAATTGTCCTCAAATTTTAATGTTTGTCCCCAAATGTCCTCCAATTTACACTTCCTCATTAACCCTTTAGATTTCCAATGAAAAATGTTCTTAAAAGTAGTTTCCGTCGTACAAATTTTCCAACATGCTTCTTGTAAAAGCAAATTTTGACTTTTTTTTTCTTCTTTCTGAGTTTAACGACCATTGCGAGCAACTCTAAGGACTATAAGCAGTCACCTGTCTCTAATTTGAAGACATTTGTTCTAGGGAAGGGAGAGAGCAAGTCCTGCAAGCCAAGCACACCACCCATGCCTCATTCGGGACTCGAACCCATACACACTTGTACGAATGGTCAATGAACCACTGGCGCTGCCAAATTTCGACTGTACTTGTTCTGAGTTTCTCCAAAAACTTTGGCAAAATGAAAAATTCGCAATGCAATTACTATGGTGTGCAGCCTAATTTTAATTCAGCGCATGTACCTAAGGTAAAGCATTTCACTTTTGCTAATATGTTCTCGCCATCATAGTTATGCTTTGTCAATACAAATTACCAACATTCTACAAGATATATCCTTTAAGACACAGAATTTAATGTGTAATATTACACTTACTGAAGCAATGCCGTTTTGTTACAAAAAGATTTGCATATTTATTTTGAGTACATATGTGTCCCCAAATTAACTACCGATTTGGTAACGCCACGCCCTTTTGTCCTCAAATCAGTGTCCCGATATCTGGTCACCTTATCTATGCCTCACCGGGATTTGAATCAGGACCTATCTCGAACGAACGGTCAAAAGCAGCGCTTAAATCACTGTTCCACCGGGGCGGCTATAGCATATTTTCGCGTCTTCGATTTGTGCAAGTTCGTCATATGCTATTTCGTTAAAATGAGACAGAGAAATTCTCCCAGCTTTTTGTTATATGAGTAGAAATTTCGCTGTTATGTGGTTCTATGCGGTGCATGTGCAGCACAAAGTGGCTGGATGCTCTCGCAACTTTTAAGCAGAAGTGGCGAGAGCATCCAATGTATGTGGCTTTGATGGAACATATGTGAGATATCGTGCTGTGAAGATGGCGTACTGAATAATTTCGCTGTAGGCATTGCGCTGTGCAGATCTACTCTGTAACCAGTGGCCCTAAATTAGGGACGGGGTGGGGGAGGGGCTGCTTATGGCCCACTGAGTTGCTCGCGGCTGTCGTTAAACTTCCAATAAAAAGAATCTGTTTCACGAATATAATACTTATTGTTGGACATCGCCGCCTCGGTGGCGCAGTGGTCTAAGCGATGGCCTCTGATCATTCGTCCGAACGGGGTCCGGGTTCGAATCCCGGTGAGGCATGGATGTTGTGTTTTTCTTACGGCACTGGCTCTCTCCCTTCCCTGGAACCAGTGACCCTAAATTAGGGATGGGCGACTGCTTATAGCCCATTGAGTTGCTCACGGTGGTAGTTAAACCTCCAATCAAAAAAAAATGTTGGACATGACGTCATGGATCTCTGCCCTAAACAACTTTGGTCAACTCAACTCAAGTCACAGTTCAAAGCAGAACCATAACCTTCTCGTATGTATTGCGTAATGAACTTCTTGCTTTCGAGAACGATTGCTTGGACTTTGTCCACACCGTGACTTTGTCTCTTAGCTGTTTCTCTCTCTCATGAGAAGGTGATAAAGTGTGTTTGTGAAAATAAAAAGTGGAGTTGTGTAGAGATGTAAACTGAACTTAGTTGATTTAAAGAATAGACTTTAGTATGTCTAAATTTACCTTCATATTCTTCATTCTTCATATGCTTTAATATTACAACTGGATATTCCTTCTGAATATTCTACATTAGAATTAAATTGGATTTAATTAAGGTATAACCTATGATTATTCTCCATATCCTTGTACGATTGTTTATTCCTTTTTTTATCACAATCCGGAGCATTGTTGAATGAAGTGTTTCGAAATAAACAAAGAATCTCGCGACTTCAACACTTATATCATCCTGTTTGTTGTACCCTGGCTGCTACTACTGATGGAAGGGTAAATAAACGGAACAGAACCATTCTAACGTTGGAAAGGAAGTGAAATTTTCAGAAACGCTGCTTTGGTGATTCGTAAATCGGGCTTGTACTCATCCTAGGCGAGTCAACAATACGGAACAAAAATTATAATGCTGACTAAATTTACACTGCTGTCGTTCGTTCTACGTCGCTGTCTCCCAAATTAACCACGAAAATTGGTGCTCCGCTAATGGAGAAGATGGACAAAATTCTATTACTTCACACGGAACACAAAAGAAGTCTAGTTCCATGTAGCACGAATTGGTTGTTTCCACATCTAAATTGGTTTTCGAGTCGGTTGCAAAAACGTTAAAAATGTACGTTTTGGGAAAAAATCAGAATGTCTAGTTGATAAATGGCTATAGCAACGGTTCAAAAAACCCATTTTCAACTATTTGTAACTTTCATTAAACGTTGAAAAATTGTTTTCATCGTATTTAAATTGTGGAATAACTTTTTTACGGGTCTTATAGAGGTTATTTTTCATGAAAGTTGGTTGTCAAATTTTCGAACTAAAGCCTAGTTCGTCATCAGGACTATGTCACTGGAGTAGTTGCTGCCACTCAATTGGAAGAGTCCATCCGCAATTATCGTTAATTGTGGTACTTCTTCTTCTTGCTATTTCGATCCCTTCTTCTAGTTTCCTCTTTACTAAGTTTGGCTGGTGGGCGATTATTTTCACTGAGTCCCAATTTATGGAGTGTCCACTTGCTTGTATATGTCTGTCTAGCCCTGTTTTGTTCCCAATGTTCCTAATAGCTGCTTGGTGTTCTTTCATTCGGACCTTAATACTTCTCCCTGTTTCTCCTATATAGCTGAGTCCGCAGTTACAGTCGATGCAGTAAATTACTCCTTCCTGCAATTGGATGTCCAATTCTTTCTGCTTTAAAGCTGGCAGGAATTTCTTTATTTTGTTATTAAGATCTGGAGCTAGCCTAATATTATATTTTGCTCCGACCCTTTTCAGTTTCTCGAAAAGTCCCTTGTGGTACGTAATTTTGCCGGTGAATTTGAAGTTGGTTTTTTCCTGCTTCTTTTTTGGCACTTGTTTAAATATTTTCTCAACATATGGGGAGGGGTAATTCTTTTCTGCCAATATTTCCTTTAATTCTTCTTTGTGAAGATCTTTTTGAGTAGCTGAAGAGACCAGGATTTCAATTTTTTCCAAAAATTGTCTCGCCGTATTCGATTTAATATAATCAGGGTGGAATGAGCAGAAGTCTAACATCTTCCCTGTGTTGGTGGGTTTTCTAAAAAGCTGAGTGAATATTTTCCCCTCTCTTGAGGTCAAGGTTAAATCTAGGTAATTGATGCTATGGTCTTTTTCCTGTTCCAGGGTGTACTGCAAGGTATTCTCTAGTAAGTTAAATTCTTCCAGAATCTGAGAGGGTAGAGATTGGTCCACAGTATCTACTATAATTAGGACATCATCCATGTACCTTACATAGAGAGCAAACAAGGAGGGTTGTATAAGGATTTTTGCCTCTAGTTTACTTATATAATAATTTGCTAGCAGAGGTGCTAGTGGAGAACCCATTGCAAGTCCTGAAGTTTGCCTGTAATATTTCTTTCCAAAATGGAAGAAATTATTCTTGAAGGAAAATAGGAGCAGTTCATATATGCCAAGTAGTATTTCTCTATTGTGATTATGGAAGACTATTTTTTCCGCAAGGTCATCTGCAATGAATTCCAGTAGGAGGTCCAGGTTAATGTTGGTATACATAGAGACTATATCCAGGCTTGCCATTACTGGATGAATTAATTCTGGCAAGTTGTCCAGTTTTCCTTTTAGCTGCATGGAATTTTTTAGTAGGTAGGGAGGAAAAGGGAAAATATCTCTGAGGTGACCAAGTAAATAATAATTAATGTTGGAGAGTGGCGTATTTCTAGTGTCTATTATAGGTCTTACTGGATGGCCTTCTTTGTGAACTTTTATCGTACCATAGATCTGTGGAATTCTTGACTGGCTTTTGGAGAAGTTTTTGAAGAGCTCATTAAGCTGTTTTTATTTCTTAAAGAGCTGATTAATTTCTTAAGATTTTTGACAGTTTGATCTATATGGTTACCATTGAGTTCTTCATAATAAGGCTTGCTCAATTCAGCTTCCATTTTATTGTAATACTTCTATTTTTCTACCAATACCAAAACTTTGCTCTTATCTGCTCTCAGTGCTACAACTTTATCATTGGCTTTGAATTTTTTAAGGTCAGCAATGGCATTTCTATTAAAATTGTAATCAACTTTTACTGGCTTTTTTACAAATTTTGAGACGCAGTCTGAGAATTCTTTCCTTAAAGTAACTGCTGTATTTTCATCTTCTCTTTCTACCTTACTACAGATGCTTTCTAAATCAATCAGTATACGTTTTTTATCAAGTGTTGCGGAGAAAAGGTTGTAATTATATCCCTTATTGAGGAGATTAATCAGGTTTTCATCTACTTCTTCTTCCGTCAGATCTATGACATGTTTGTTAGTGGGGGATGGTATTAACTGTGGGCCAGGTGCTGTAGACATTAACTTTAGATTCAACCACTTATTCTCTTTAATCTTCAATTTTTCCTTAAACTTTTTGTTTTTATCTCTCACTGCTTTAGCTAACCAATTATCAATATTTTTCTTTTCTGCTTCCGGAATTTCACCTAATGAAGAGGTCCAAATACGAGCTTCTATTCGTTCGCATTGCTCAATAGTTTTGAATTTATTACGAATCGCGCCATTCACCGTTTTTAGTTCTATTTTTTTAATAAAATTTCTTGACAGATTTTCCGCGATGTTTTTCGTGAGTCTCAAAGAAGGTGGAACAAAATTAGCTCTCTTACATTTCTTAAGAAAATATAGTTGTGACTTACATTTGTCGCTTTTGCACTTACTCCTTTCTATCTTTCTGATGTTTCGCCATATATCCAGCCCGTATGTGGTTTTAATCCTAGTTGTAAATGCATTTATGGCACCTCTATTCATAGTGATTGTGGAATAACTTTTTTACGGGCCTTATAGAGGTTATTTTTCATGAAAGTTGGTTGTCAAATTTTCGAACTAAAGCCTACTTAGTCATCAGGACTATGTCACTGGAGTAGTTGCTGCCACTCAATTGGAAGAGTCCATCCGCAATTATCGTTAATTGTGGTACTTCTTCTTCTTGCTATTTCGATCCCTTCTTCTAGTTTCCTCTTTACTAAGTTTGACTGGTGGGCGATTATTTTCACTGAGTCCCAATTTATGGAGTGTCCACTTGCTTGTATATGTTTGTCTAGCCCTGTTTTGTTCCCAATGTTCCTAATAGCTGCTTGGTGTTCTTTCATTCGGACCTTAATACTTCTCCCTGTTTCTCCTATATAGCTGAGTCCGCAGTTACAGTCGATGCAGTAAATTACTCCTTCCTGCAATTGGATTACTCCTTCCTGCAACTATAGTAGATACTGTGAACCAATCTCTCCCTCTCAGATTCTGGAAGAATTTAACTTACTAGAGAATACCTTGCAGTACACCCTGGAACAGGAAAAAGACCATAGCATCAATTACCTAGATTTAACCTTGACCTCAAGAGAGGGGAAAATATTCACTCAGCTTTTTAGAAAACCCACCAACACAGGGAAGATGTTAGACTTCTGCTCATTCCACCCTGATTATATTAAATCGAATACGGCGAGACAATTTTTGGAAAAAATTGAAATCCTGGTCTCTTCAGCTACTCAAAAAGATCTTCACAAAGAAGAATTAAAGGAAATATTGGCAGAAAACAATTACCCCTCCCCATATGTTGAGAAAATATTTAAACAAGTGCCAAAAAAGAAGCAGGAAAAAACCAACTTCAAATTCACCGGCAAAACTACGTACCACAAGGGACTTTTCGAGAAACTGAAAAGGATCGGAGCAAAATATAATATCAGGCTAGCTCCAGATCTTAATAACAAAATAAAGAAATTCCTGCCAGCTTTAAAGCAGAAAGAATTGGACATCCAATTGCAGGAAGGAGTAATTTACTGCATCGACTGTAACTGCGGACTCAGCTATATAGGAGAAACAGGGAGAAGTATTAAGGTCCGAATGAAAGAACACCAATCAGCTATTAGGAACATTGGGAACAAAACAGGGCTAGACAGACATATACAAGCAAGTGGACACTCCATAAATTGGGACTCAGTGAAAATAATCGCCCACCAGCCAAACTTAGTAAAGAGGAAACTAGAAGAAGGGATCGAAATAGCAAGAAGAAGAAGTACCACAATTAACGATAATTGCAGATGGACTCTTCCAATTGAGTGGCAGCAACTACTCCAGTGACATAGTCCTGATGACGAACTAGGCTTTAGTTCGAAAATTTGACAACCAACTTTCATGAAAAATAACCTCTATAAGACCCGTAAAAAAGTTAATCCACAATCACTATGAATAGAGGTGCCATAAATGCATTTACAACTAGTATTTAAATTTTTTGGTTAAAAAAGCATTTTTATGGCAACTTACGGCTTCCGCGTTCATATAGCATATAAAGAAGCAATATGTTAAATAATCAGTATAAGCATGGCAGATCGTTAATAGAGTCCCTCATTATTAAGGTTACCAGATATTGGAACACTGATTTGAGGACAAAAGGGCGTGGCGTCCCCAAACCGGCAGTTCATTTGGGGACATATACGTACTCAAAATAAATATGCAAATCTTTTTGCCACAAATCTGTATTGCTTCAATAAGTGTGAGATTACACATGAAAATTTATGTCTTAAAAGGATATATCTTGTAGAATGGTGGTAATTTGTATTGACAAAGTAGAATTATGATGGCCAGAACATATTAGCAAAAGTGAAATGCTTTACCTTGTGTATGTGCCGAATTAAAATCAAGCTGCACATCAAACTAATTGCATGGCAAATTTTTCATTTTGCCAAAGTTTTTGTGGAAACTTAGATCAAGTACAGCCGAAATTTGACCGCGCCAGTAGTTCAGTGTCCTAGTGCTGGTCACTGACCATTCGTACAAGTGGGTACAGGTTTGAGTTCCGACTGAGACATGGATGGTGTGTTTTTCTTATTTCACTTGCTCTCTCCCTTCCCTAGAACTAATGTCTCCAAATTAGAGACAGGTGACTGCTTATAGTCTTTAGAATTCCTCGCGGTGGTCGTTAAACTCGGAAAGAAGGAAAAACATAGTCAACATTTTTTTAGTCAAAATTTCTTTTCACAAGAAGCATGTCGAAAAATTAGTACAACGAAAACTACTTTTAACATTTTTTCATTATAAATCTAATGAGCTAATGAGGAAGTGTAAATTCGAGGACATTTGAGGACAAACATCAAAATTTGAGGACAATTTGCGTTCCCAAAGGCATCAGATGTTTTTGGGGAGAGTAAACTAAATTCGAGGACTGTCCTCAAGAATTGGGGACTGCTGGTCAGCTTACTCATTATACTATCTTCTGATCTTTAAATATGCCAACACCTATGAGGGTAGCACGTGACGTCATCGAGAAGTTTCAGTGAAGTGGCAACAGCCTTGCAAGTTTCTGAAGGACAAGCATAGCAGGCTGACCTGCACTTAGTGTGTAAAGTGCAATCATTAGCGGTCGGTATTTATAAAAATTTGAAGCCAAAATGCCTAGATTTCGTGGCATTTTGAATTGCGGTAATAGAGGAAATCGAGACCGTAAGTCTTTTTCAGGCTACTAGATGCTGTCTCTAAAGCCAGTACCGAAAAAATTCGCTTATCTGCCGAACGAAGGGATATTCTTCCCTGAGCTTAGAAAACACTTTTTATTGAAGAGTTATACTCTTCAAAGGCAGATATTCTTTTAAATGTTAGTTTCATCCAGAAATCAGCGATTTCTGCAGAGAACCTATCAGAACCTATATACCTATCTTTCTGCAGAGAACCCAGTTTCATCCAGAAATCAGTGTAAAGCAGAGAACCTATCTTTTACATGTTCAAACGCTATTGGAATGCAGTGCTTGTACTTATTGGGCCAGGCGTTTCATTCGTTGATTCGAAGTTTTCAAGTTGAATTTAAAAGGTATTGGCTGTTTTTTTTGCGTTGGTTTTATTTTGCTACTGATTATTTTCTTGTAGAACACCTTCTAGAGTTTGTCTTTTAATCAAAGTATTTCTTAAATAAACGCTTCGGTCCCCAATCGGTACTTCTGTGAACGTGTTTTTTTTTTCTGTAGGGACTTCTTTTCAGATCGTCCCTGGTTGATCTCGGAGGTGTTGAAACTTTTTTACAGGGCTAAAAGTGGATTTGTTAGAAAACCTGACTTTTAATCAGAATCAAATCTCTGGCTCTTCTGTATTTTTTAGAGCTCGAGCACACCGTTTCCCCTGACTCACTTTTTTTTTGCGAGTTTTTGGCTTTTCACTTTTAAGGTTATTTGGCTGTCAATGTTGGGGGTTTTTTAGTTTACTACTTTGTTCTATATGATATTTCCTTCGCAAAATACTATTGATTTTATTTTAGTACACCTGGATTTTTACCTGGAGCTGAAGCACACTTTTGCGAAAAAATGCAAAGAAATGGCTAAAATTATTGTTTGTGTCTAGGTCTGTTTGCATGCCGGTATTATGCCACTAAATTTATTTACGGATAAATAGATTATAGAACACAAATCCCAGCAACATTATTTTGTTTTTTCCCTACAATTTTATTACAAAAAAAAAAAAAAAAAAAATTCTCATTTTTCTAAGGCTTGGAAATCGCTTCTCAGAGCTTAGAAAGACACTTTTTGTTGAAGGGAAACTCTCAAAAAGGCATTGAACCTTTCAAGGGTGAGTTTTATCCAAAACCAGCGATTTCTGAAAAGAAAGCTTATCTTTTTTTACTCAGGTCTCCGCACCTGGGAGGAAAGAGAACCTTACTTATTAAGGCAGTGTACCTATTTTCTCCATAAATTATTGATTACTCTCGAAATTGTGATCGTACTAAATTACCCTGTAAAAGAATACCGACGACGAGAAATTGTTATATGCTTCGAAACTTTTATGTGCCTCGAACTGTTCTGCGGTAAAGGCACTTGAACCAAAGACGGAGTAATCGAAAATATTAACTATTCGCACTTTCGGAAAACTTTTCGCATCACCTTCGAATATACTTGCATTCAGCACATAAGGGTTTTCCTTCAATCTCTTTATTTTTTTCCAAATACCGCATTTTGTACTCGAAAGTTAAAGTTTCAAAGTAAGACGCCATGATTTCAACGGGGCTGGTTGTCCTTCGCTTACGTTACTAAGGCTTGTTGCTATGCTGAGAGTAACGTGTCTGCTACATCCTCATTCCGAAGAAGTTTCAAGCTTTCTGAATAGTCTCCTCAACAAGACGAAGTTTTCGAGCAACAGGAAAAAGTTTCGAACTGTCCTTTTATCCTGAGGAAAAATCAGGTGGAGGGCTATTTAAGTAAGAATCATGCACCTTTTTTTATTTTTTTATTGGAGGTTTAACGACCACATTAAGCAACTCAGTCGCCTGTCCCTAGTTTAGGGCCATTGGTTCCAGGGAAGATAGAGAGCCAGTGCTGTAAGACAAACACAACATCCATGCCTCACAGGGATTCTAACCCGGATCCATCTCAGGCGGCTGATCAAAAGCCATCGCTTATACCACTGCGCCACCTGGGAAGCCACGTGCATTTAAAACAATAGAAAAGACGGAAAATCTTGAAAGTAAAGACAAAAACGCACACAGCACAAACACTATCAAACAGCAAGTTCAACAATACAAAAGTGTTAGTTCACATGGTTTCCACATAGCTTTCTGTGATTAATGATTTCTACATGCTTTCTGTGACCGATCCTGTCCGGGTCTTCACCTAGACAGGATAGGTGATCGGTTAGGGTACCGGTCAGTCTACACTGCCCCCCTCGCAATCACCACTTCTCGCCCCTTATCATTCATTGCCCGTATGTGAAACATGCTAATGGGCGCGGGTTATAAATTGCGACCGGCTAGGAGATTTATTTGCCATTGCAAAACCTATGTGGACCACTCGTCCTTCATTGTATCTAGGCTAAAATGATACATGCACATGAAATTTTACTCTGAGGTTCTCATGAGGCTGGAAATCAATCCTTTATTTTCACGAGACCTCTCACAAAGATGAACTGCGACAATGATAATGGTATTCACACTGAGATATGATACAAACTTATGGCACTGGGAGGATGCTATGGTGATGATTCTTGGCCGGAGTCATCTTCCTCGTCCTGTCTTCGTGACGAGTTCTTTGGTCATCTCGATGATTCTCTGTCTCGCTCTGGAAAAGCCGAGCAGGATCGAGATGCCCCTCGTCTTCTCCTTTTCTTGAGCTAGGACTTTTTTACCTGAAAGGAAATTACATTCCAGAATCATGTGGCTCACGTCTGCATGCCCTTTCATTAACTGCTGACCTGCTGAAGTACTCCGGCGATACGCCATGTGCGGTTAGTACTTGGTTAAGAAAACCATCTGATTCTACTGTTCTGGTTTAGATTCTGGAAAATATACTGTGTGTATTCCTTCCCGCATCCCCTTCATCTCCACTTCTTTTTCAATTCCTTTATGGCTGTCTACTTCATCTGAGTTCGCACACTTTGCAGTGGCGTCTTCAGATAATAGTCGAAAACCTCTTTTCCATCTGGTCTGCTCGTTCATTTCCACTGGTTCCGACATAGCTTCGTACACAATGAAAACAAAAGTACTGCATTACCTGCGGTCTCTAACAGAGACTTTATTTCCCTCACCAGGGGAATTTTGCATCTGAAGTTACCAAGCGCATTTAGGGACACCTGGCTATCAGAGTACATATTCATTTCATCTGTTATGTTGCTGGGTAGAGCCCGCAACAACGCATCTCTGATCGCCAACTCCGCTTGGTAGACCGAGGAGTTGGGTAAGAGATCGTTCGCTTTGCCATCGCCTCGTTGCCACCCGAGAACGCGCAAAATTCTGGACCTACTTGACCCCTACGTTCGAGTCATTCATGAACACATATCTCGCCCCCCTCCCCCCGAGGGGAGAATCGTGTCCCAAGTGGGACAGATCTTGCTGGCTAGGTGGCCAGTCCAGTCCAATTTCGTCAATTCTACTTCAGAGGACCGACATTGGTCTCCTAGTAGATTGACATTCATTCCATTCCTGAGGCATTGCACTGCTGCCTCACGTGGTACTACGAGGTTCGCCGGCTCACACCCAGCTAACATTTGCAGTGGCGCTGTGGAGGTCGTGCGGAAGCACCTCGTTATCCTAGTTCCTAGTAGAGCCATACACTGTATCTGGTTAAGACCATTATTAATCCTAACCGTGTTGGACTACCATGCCGAACGCACGTAGGATAGGATTCTTTCTATACCATGCTTGTACACGGCCTTTATGGATGGCACAGACAGACTCATGCCGTTGATGCTATTCAAGATTACTGAGCACCGGTCCTTCAGGTATCTCGGGTTAGAGAGTCCAGACATTTTATTAGGGGTGTACAAAAGCTTCTGTCGTCCCTGTTAGTGGGCTCTGTAAAGGTCTAACAGGCCGGCGACCCGTGCTGTGAGTTCGTACATGAAGCTAATCATGGCGGTCGATAAATACCATTTGCGGCACTGTTTGTCATTCAAGCTTAATTTAGGGAAAAGTGCGAGTGAAACACACAGTTCAATAAGTCAGGCGTATGGCAAAACGGTTATGCGTGAGCGGACTTGTCGAGAATAGTTTACCAGGTTTAAGAAAGGTGATCTAAGCTCGGAAGATAAGCCACGTGCAGGTAGACCGCAGACGAGGAGCTGGATTCGCTGTTGCAAGAGGATGCCACACAATTGACCACGCAACTGGCGAAACTTTTGAAAGCGACTCAGTTGATGGTGGTACGGGGTCTACAGGCCTTGGGGAAGATCCAGAAGATTGGTAAGTGGGTTCCGCATACTTTAACGCAGCGTAATATTGGTCAACGATTGGGCATCTGCATGACGTTGCTGAAGAGGTTTCAAGGGAAGAATTTCTTAGAGAAGGTGTCACCGGGGATGAAATATTGGTTTGTTGCGACAACCCCGTACGCAAACGATCCTGGGTCGCCCAAGGCCAGCCATCAACATCCACTGGAAAACAAGATATTCACGATAAAAAGGTGCTGTTGTGTGTGTGTTGTGGGATATGCAGGGAGTGCTGTATTTCGAACTGTTAAAACCAGGTGAAACAATCACTGCACAGCGATATAGCGATCAGTTGATGAAACTGAACACCGCTATCGAGCAAAAACGCCCATAAACTGGTAAAGGACACAGCCCAGTCATCCTGTTACGATAATGCTAGACTACATGTCGATGCCACCACGAAATCAACCCTTGAACAGTTATACTGGGAGGTTTTACCGCACCAGGCTTACTCTCCGGACACTGCACCCTCAGATTTCATGTGTTTCGCTCTATGCTACATACCCTAGCCCAACAGCGGTTCACCACAGTTCCAGAGGTGGAAAATTTCGTCACTGCGTTCTTCAGTTCAAAACCCGAGTCCTTCTATCATAGGGGCATTTGCTTGAAAAATGGCAAAAGTCATTGATGCTAACGACCAATATTTCGTTGAAGAAATTTGTACTGGTTTTCTGATTCTTTCTGTCTCCTTTCTCCTTAAAACGGCGGAAACTTTCGCATACCCCTAATAGTATTTAGGGTTACTCACAGATACTTCATCTCCCTCACCACCATAAAAGTATGTCCCTTAAACCGACACATAGAGAGAGTAACCAGTTCCCTCTGTTTAGCAATTGATAATAGTGTCGTTTTTTTCGGAGCAAAGCTTAGCTTGCACTTCTTACTCCAATTGTCGCCCCGGTGGCACAGTGGTCTAAGCGATGGCTTCTGATCATTCGTCCGAAAGGGGTCCGGGTTCGAATCCTGGTGAGGCATTGATGTTGTGTTTGTCCTACGGCACTGGCTCTCTCCCTTCCCTGGAACCAGTGACCCTAAATAAGGGACGGGCGACTGCTTATAGCCCATTGAGTTGCTCACGGTGGTCCTTAAAGCTCCAATACAATACAATACAATACTCCAATTATCGAGTTGTGCTAGAGCAGTGTGTACCTCCTGCTCTATCACGTGTCTTCTCGAATCTGACACGATTAGGATGAAGTGATCCACATATGCTTGTAACCCCACTTGTTCCCCCAAGGGAAGCTTAAGTGCTATGTCCTATATCAGATTCCACCAGAGAGGACTCGAGTTAGATCCTTGCGGACATTCCTTGTCTTCTAAAACATCTACTACCCGCTTCAAACCCAACCCTACGCCTCGAGAGGAAATCGTTCGCTGACAGACACGGATTCTTTTTTGGTTGGAAGTTTAACGACCACCGCCAGCAACTCAGTGGGCTAGTCTCCCTCCCCTAATTTAGAGCCAATGATTCTAGGGAAGGGAGAGAGCCAGCGCCATAAGACAAACACGACATCCATGCCTCAGCCGTATTCGAACTCGGACCTATCTCGGGCGAATGATTAGAACCCAGCGCGTAGACCACTGAGCCACGGGGGGGGGGGGGGTGAAACAGATTCCTAGGACTTTTAAAAATGTAGTGCCCCTAAAACCATGTGTATTGTAAATCGATTGAATAACTAGGAGAAAGAGAAATGAATACATTTTGATTCGTATAATTGCTTACGTACGACTAAAAGATGTTTTTCACGATTTCTTTGTGGTAAAATATTTTACTACAGTATATCATCAAATGCCAATATTTCTACAATGCTTGAATTAGGTGACAACGCTGCTAATACGTTCATTCTTTCTATGAATTAACAATTTTGGATGGCTTTCAAAAGAGAAAAACGTCTTTCTCGAGAGTCTTTATTGATGGGGATGCATAGATAAATCCTTAGGATAACATCAATGAGAGGAAATGTTAAATCGATTCCTTTTCCTCTAAGAAAACTGCAACATATTCGCTACTTTAACACTTGAATCTGTCACTGTTCTATATAGATTATGCCTAAATTTTTGAAAAATGCAGTCGTTGTTCAAATTCAGGAAAATAATCCAATTGGGGATACATGCTACGGAATGTCTTGTGTAACCAGCTCGCTCTCGTTCCCTGACATCGGCATTTATTACCCTTGATTTTTTAGAAATCAGCTGCATGGAGTGAATTGTTCCGATTTCAGGCTTTTCATCGTCACCTTCAAATCCGTTAAATGCCTTGTAAAAATTATTTGCTCCAGGCTCCAACTATTACGCATCCCCGACTCTTAGCGAGCTCTGTTAAAGAAATGCGTCACACCTTTTTCCTTTTTTCAAGATGACTTGATATTTTTTCATTCATTTTGGAACAAGTGAGTGGCCGCCCCGGTGGCGCAGTGGTCTAAGGCGCTGGCCTCTGATCATTCGTCCGTGAGGGGTCCGGGTTCGAATCCCGGTGAGGCATGGATGTTGTGTTTGTCTTACGGCACTGGCTCTCTCCCTTCCCTGGAACCAGTGACCCTAAATTAGGGACGGGCGACTGCTTATAGCCCATTGAGTTGCTCACGGTGGTCGTTAAACCTCCAATCAAAAAAAACAAAAAAACAAGTGAGTGATGTAAGTTTGACAGTTCCAGGAAGAAGTAACTTCGCTGGCTCCCTGAACTCTCCTTATCCCGCGATTCTTGTCGCCCTTGTTTCAAAATGAATTGATATTTTTAATAATTAAATAAATTAAAAGAATACTAATACAATTATATCAAGTATAAGTATTAATTGTATTACTCAGCTTTATTTGCAGAAATGCAAAATGCTATTTCATTGCAATTTTCTTTTTCTTTCCGTAATAAGGTAAAACATCTTTTGTCACATGTATTTTTAAATTTGGGACGCACTTCAATACGCAGTGCCCTGAGCAATGGCCCGGGTTAGCCCAATGGTAAACCCGCCTCTAATGGTTAGATGATAATGTACGCAAAACTAGGAAACAATGTGTTACATCTGAGATAGATTATACTCACACTTTAAAACGAAGATTCATGTTGAAGGGATGAGAGTATAGAGTCGGATGAACTGCTCCCGTGCCCGAGTGGTCTTAGGCGCTGAATTTTGTCCTTCCGTCAGAGATGAGTTCGGGTTTGTGCCCCGGGAGAGGCTTAAACGATAACGTTAGTTTTGTTCCTTCCTCTAACTAGCGGCCCTAAATTATGGACGGGCGACTGCTGATGGCCCTACAATTTGGTCATGATGCTTGTCACACCATTTCATTCAGTTGTGCGTTTCACGAAGAAAATATGAACTCCTTTGTCAAGAAAAAGCATTCCTCAAAATGCTGTGAAGGTAGCTCTGGTGCTGAGCGGTCTGAAGTTATTAGTCTGAGCTGGGCCCGGGTTCGAGTCCTTGGTGAGGTATGGGTGGTGTGCCTGTGTGACTGCGCTATATCTGTTCCCTATCTGGTAACAATATTCCTAAATCAGGAGCGAATGATTGCTTTCAGCCATACGATTTTCTCATGGCGATTGTTAACCCCCGAAGAAAACATTAAATGTTGTAACGTGGTCGTCTGGGATTTTTACTTGGGAGTGAAATGGCAGAGAAAAACCACACACACATAAAGACCTCAATCATAGAACAAGTATTTCACATGCAACCACGAAACAATTGCTTTTATGGCTGGTAAGGGGGTTTCTACTAATATACTCGTAACCGCGGGCTCTTTTTCTAAAAAAAAAAAAAAGAGCCCGAGCTCAAAATAATAACTCGAGTTTTTTTTTCCTCATTCTGCATGGGCAGGGTGACCAGATGACTTTTTGGAATGGAAGGACATTTTCATTAAGAAAGGACATCACAACAATATTGTTAAGCTGTCTACATACCATATACTAAAACACGTTTTCAAATTGCAAATTAAAACCACTTTTACAAGTTAAAAACAAGTTAAAAGACTTGAGATCTTTCAAGGCCTCATGACCCCATCCTCAGGCTAAGTGCCACGAGTCACAGAAAAGCAACCAGCATACACTGAGCACAAAAACCCACAATGCATCCCACCAAAAGCACAAGTGATGCCATTTAAAGTAAATTAAAGTTTCATATGTAAATATTATGCCAATTATTTATTGAGTATGGGGAAATTTGTTGTAATTCTGAGCTTCCAGCATTTGTCTCTCGACAGCGGAAACGGTTTATTACTCCTAATACCCAGCAATTTGAAAAAGAAGAATTGGCATAATATTTACACATTGAACTTTAATTTACTTTAAATGGCATCACTTGTGCTTGTGGCGGAGTGCATTGTGGGTTTTTGTGTTCAGTGTATACTGGTTGCTTCACGGCGACTCGTGGATGGGGCCTTGAAAGATCTTGCGTCTTTTAACTTGTTTTTAACGTGTAAATAAAGTGGTTTTAATTTGCAATTTGAAAAAGTGTTTTAGTATATGGTATGTAGACTGCTTAATAATATTGTTGTGACTATTCAGTACGAAGAAATTCCTTCTTATCAAGAAAGGACATTTCGAGAAAAAGGGTGACTTTTCTACTTTTAGTGGGAGGACATTTTCGTTAAGAAAGGATGACGTTTCGATTAAAAGGAGGACATAATAAATTTGTACAAACACGAATGCACGTACTATTTATTGAAATTTTGCAGTTTGAGAGTTTATATGTAAAAGTTTAAAAAAAGAAAGAAAGGTTTTAGTCTGCTGGACATTTTTACTTACATTTTTCGCTGGAAGAGATTTTCTTCAGGAGATCGGGTTTCTTTAACAGATATTTGTAAAATTCAGAGCATGACATGTCTTTCAGTTTGTATCTAACTAGCAGTATTGCGAGCGCTTATCACGATTCACAGGTTTATGGTCGGTTCTGCTGAGGTGAGAGGAATAAGGGAATGTTTTACTATAGGGTTGGTAAATCCTTGATGCCATGTGAACATCTATGCTTGTGGAGACCCCTCCCTGATTGATTAAGGAAATTGAATTATAAATAGAAGAAAATTACAGGAACGACTCACAACACACGAAACAAGCAGTATGAGCCGCCTGTTTACACGACTGCCCCGCAAGGAACCGTACACCTTCCACGTGCAATGAACACAGACAGACTAACGCGCACTAGCGAATATTCTCTGCGCTGTTGACTCACAAGTGGAGCACTGCATCAGACACTTGTAGGATTGCTGGAATAAACTAACCAGGGGAGAAAGGAGGGCGCGAGCGAGAATCCAAAAATGAATGAATGTATTTTAGCGGTGACTTAGGATATGCACAGTTGAGTCACAATATTTTGACCACCTCGTACTTTTGACGTCAACAGCGCGTAGCCAATGAAAGAAGGCACGTGTCGGGAGCTGGCTTGGAGGGTATATAAGGTGTGCGGTAGGCATTCTGAAAGCATATCACTCGTTGCTGTCATGGATAAAAGGAGCGATTTATCAGATTTGCAAAAGGAGATGATTATCGGCTTTCGGGCCAAGGGTGGCAGTATTTCTGAAACAGCGCAGTTTGTGAACTGTTCGCGTGCGACCATGGTTAAAGTGTATCGTGATTGGAGAACTGGCACCATTGCGAATAAGCGACGTGGAAACTGCTGAGCTCCACGTGCCATTGATGTGAGAGGTGAACGTCGGCTTCGAAGATGGCATGGCAATCGACACGCTACAGTGGATCAACTCACTGGCCGAATGAAGCAGGGGGATACCGGAGGTGTGTCTGAAACGACAGTTCAGCGAACCCTGCTGCGTATGGGGCTCCGATGCAGACGCATGATCACTGCACCTATGCTAACGAAGATGCATCCGCAGAAAAGGCTTACATTTGCACAGCACTATCGGAATTGGACCTCCGCTGATTGGCAAAGGATTGCCTTCTCCGATGAGTCACGTTTTCTGCTTCATCAAACGGATGGATGCTGGCGTATAAGGCGAGAAACATCGGAGAACAAACACTCTTCAACCGTTGCTGGAAGAACACAAGCTGGTGGGGGCAGCGTTATAGTCTGGAGAATGTTTTCGTGACATTCTCTGGGTCCACTAATACCTGTGGAAGGCACTATGGACCGAATTCGTTATGAATCCATCCTTGCAGACCACGTACACCCATACATGCTGATTGTCTTCCCTGGGGCGGATGGGATCTTCCAAGCACGACAATGCGACGTGTCACACAGCTAGAAATGTCCAAGAGTGGTTGGGAGAGCACAATGAAGACTTCAAAGTACTTTCCTGGCTCCCTAATTTCCCAGACTTAAACCCAATTGAGCATTTGTGGGACCACCTCGATCGTGTTGTTCGCTCTATGGATCCTGCACTACGTACCCTCCAGCAGCTGTCAGATCCACTGCAGTCAGCATGGGTCCACATACCTGTGAATACCTTCCAACGCCTTATTGAGTCACTCCTAGCCCGTCAAGCTGCCGTCCGCGCTGCACACGGCGGTTACTTTGGATATTAACTGGTGGTCACAATAATGTGCTTCGAGCGTGTATGATTACAATTGAAAAAATTGATCAAAATATATTTGAATTATTTCTTATTGAAAAAGCCAGACATTTGGGCTATTTCCCTTAATGCCTGGAGAACAGGAGAACATGGCAAGAAAAGGAGGACATGTCTTCCAAAAAGCCGGACGTCTGGTTGTTCTGTACATGAGTAACACAAAAGATATTTTCTCTAGCCATCTTATAAAACGGCGCATTGGTCACACTGAATTAGACGACCGTAGTGAGCAACTCAATGGGCTAAAAAAAGTCGTCTGTCCCTGATTTATGGCCACTGTTACCAGGGAAGGGAGAGAACCAGAGATGTATGATGAGCCACCGTCCATGCCTCACACGGGGTTTGAACCAGAACCCATCTCGGAGAAATGGTCAGAAGCCAGTGCCACTGATTAGGCACTGAATGTTTAGCTTTGTGCAGAATGCCAGTACAGTTTTAAAGACAACATAATATGCTTCCTAAATAACAATTTTCCTTTTATTTAAAATCGGTGAAGCTAAACTCTTCAACGAAAAAAAAAAAAAAAAAAAACAGGAGAAAAAAGGAAAAACGAAAAAATGTGATCACTAATATACTTAAATTTTAGCAAAAACTTGTAAAGAATAAGTGCAACAAATCAATTTTTAAATTCTTTTCAAAAATTTTCAGGCAATCTTCTGCGGGTTCTGTTTACTTAATCCGTTCACCGCCAAGGCACTTTCTGCAGTTACATTCCTGATCCTACCAACCGTTGCTAAAGCCTGACCGTTACGCGACTTTGACGATGGTCGAGAAGCGAAGGGTGAAGCTTTTTATATTAATCTTTTAAAATATGCTGCCTGACTTGAAGTGGAAATGACAAACCGTTATAAATGCATTGTTTTCACAAGTGTTCGCCAAATATTTAAATAAAAGGAAAGTAATAAATTCTTTATAGGTGCTTCAGTTCGAGCCATAGCCTGGAAAAGAAATTTTTTTGTCCTTTTCCAGAATATAAATGTACTTTCCTTTGGAAGCATATTCTGGAAAAGGACAATGGATTATCTTAGCTGAATAGATTGTAGTTATTTAACGAACTGCTTGTAATGTGGTGCAATCTAATGAAATTTCGTTACCGAATTTTTTATTTTATAGAGTAAAAAAAAACCTCTTAAATAGCAACAGCGAAATGGCTTCGATATTATGGTCCACTTGTATTGTGGTGCCATCTATTTTTGCGATAGTTAAAAAAACAACAAAAAAAACCCTGTTACGTTCTGCAGGGACATGTCTCTTTTTGAACAAACGAGTAAACAAAAGCAGCGAAATAATATCTTGATAATAAACATCAGAGAAAGCTAATTATAGTTTACATATTAAATAAAGTTGTATTGTAATTTTTTCCACAAAATTTCCCTAATTGCATTTAAACTTGTTGTGATGAAATAACCTTTGAAAGTTTAGGCACTTTGTTTAATGATGTCGATATTATTACTGACACAATGTGACTGTGCGCGAGTTCTCGTTTGCGTTCGCTAGTTTGGGCGATTACATGCTTGGTTATTACAGTTTTTAGTCGAAAAGCTGTCTCCCTGACGATATATGTTGCAATCAGGGAAACAACGACAGGAGGATGGTGGATTCATGGACGAAGGTGTTCGCAACTTTTTACCTCTCAATAAAAATAATGGGGTGCCTAAATAATTGAATGATACCAAAACATTTCCCATTACTGTATGTAAGCCGATTATGAGACAATCTCTGAAATGGATTCTTGCGCATAGTAAAGAAATATTTTTTAGTCAAAAACATTTACTAGATCTCAAATTCATTTGGGATCAGCAGTTGTTCAGACTTATTAATTATGTTTTCACCTTTGAGTTTTATTTCAGTGTCGACCAATTTTTTGTTTGTGTGTGTGTGTTTCGAGGTTTGGCAACCACGAGCATTAAGGTCTAAAAGCAGCCTCTCCTCCCTAATTTGAGGACCCCGGTTCGGGGTAAGGCCAGTGTCATAGACAAGCACGCCACCCATGCGTCATTCGGACCTCTAGCCCGGACTTATCATTCTACACTATGTGGACAAAAGTGATTGGACATTGTAAGTAAACAGAAAATAAGTATTGTATTTGCATTAGTAGCGAGTAGGTCCTCCATTTGCAGAGATTACCGTCGTTCAAGTTCATCCCATAGGTGTTCAATGGGATTGAGGTCCCGGCTTTGAACAGGCCAGTCCATCCTCGAGACCTGATTTTCCTCATACCACTCTATTGTAGCTCTGGAAACATGACAAGTGGCATTCTCGTCCTTAAAGAAAAAATCGTCATGTCCATCGAACTGCCGCAACGTTGAGAGCATTGAGTTATCCATAATATCTCTATACAGCACAGAGTTCATTTTGCCATGAATAACAACCAGTGGACCCACACCGTACCAGCTGAAACAGAACCATACCATAACTCCACCGCCTTCGTGCCTCACAGTCGGCACTGTATACTCTGGAGGCAGACATTCTCCGGGTAACAGGCAAACACAGACACGTCCATCCGATTGGAATAATGTGAAGCGGGATTCGTCGCTCCGTAACACCTGCCGCCATTGCTTCAATGTCTATTTTTTGTGCTGTTGATAACATCGTAGCCGCGTGGCTTTATTGGTCTTTGTGATGAGGGGTTTATAAGCGGCTTCTCGGCCACGATATCCGAATGCATGGGAATCTCTTCGAAGTGTCTTGGTGGAGACCATACTATCTAATGGCCATCTGAAATTCATATGCTATGACGTGCATTGGTCTGGACATTGTTTTCCAGATCTACCTCTGGAGCACCGTCAGGTCCCTGGGTTGCAGTTTCGTGGGTCTTCCAGGGCGAGGTCAATTCTTGCAATGTCCCGTCTTCTTCCGCTTGTTGATGTCAAAAGCCACAGTCGATTTAGCGACCTGTCTGACATTATCAATGCTCTTTATGCTCATACCTCCAACTGAGCAGCCTATTATAACGCCCTTTTCAAACTCGGAGATCTCTCCCCAGCTAGCCATTTAATCAGAGATTGATCTGAGCGTACTCCCGTTGATGTTTTAACACCTTAGCGACCACGTGTCTGCTGCTGGATTGCACCTGCGTGGAGATGTTTAATCACTTTTTTCTACATAGTGTAGTACTTTGACCACTTGGACACAGGGCCGGTTCAACCACTTAGCGAACTGCGACTGCCTAGGGTTTCAGAACCTGGGGGCCGCCCCGGTGGCGCAGTGGTCTAAGCGATGGCCTCTGATCATTCGTCCGAAAGGGGTCCGGGTTCGAATCCCGGTGAGGCATGGATGTTGTGTTTGTCTTACGGCACTGGCTCTCTCCCTATCCTAGAACCAGTGACCCTAAATTAGGGACGGGCGACTGCTTATAGCCCCCTGAGTTGCTCACGATGGTCGTAAAACCTACAATAAAAAAAAATTTGGGGGGGGGGTCAAAGATTTAGAGTTGATCAGATCAAATGAGTTAATAAACGAGAAAAAAAAATATGAAAACGATAAAAAAAAAATTCTGTTGTCTTTTCGATATTCGATATAACTTAAGAATTTTTAGTTCATGAGTAAGCGAGGTAACGGAGACCTGCTCTTATAGACAGTGGCGAACTGGCGATCCATAAACGGTCCTGGTAGTTGATTTTCAGCGGACCAAAAATTATCAAGGTACCCCCCTGCCCCGAAAAAAGAAGTTATGCCAATGTCAGCATCACCTTTTACCGTTTAAATGTCTTTTCAACACAAGCCTACGAATCATGGATCGCCCGTCTCTCCAGGAAAATGGGCAAAATGTTAAATGTTATTTAATGCAGAAAATTACTTTCTTTGCTGAGAAGTAACAAACGTTCTCTGAGAGAGACTGTAGAAGACTTTATTGCATTCTTATGATTTTTATGGCGATTACTGAATTCAGAATTTGTAATAGTTTCTTCGGTTTAAATGACAACGGAAATCCAAATGCTGCAAAAATTTATTTCTTTTTTGAGACTAACCTATCGCTAACAAAACAATTACAAAAAACTCAGTTATAAAAATTGAAAATATCGAGAATTTCAGTGTAAACTTATAATGTGAGAGGATTTAAGGAATGCGAAAATAAATTCCACGAACAAGCACTCATGAATTGTCAGAAGAAGTGGGAGTTACTAAATATACCATCGCTCTTTTGAGCACTTAAACAAGATCGGAAAGTATTACAGACGATGCGGTGAGGTGCCTCATTTCTTCGGGAAGGGAGTGGTGGGAATAATAACCACCATGGGCAAATTTAAGGGTTGTAGAATGACCTGGGGCTGGCGTACTGCCCATGCTTTATCCTTACGCCTCTGACAACTCGAACCCAGAGTTTAACATTAGTACACGTTTCCATCTTTAACACTTCTTTTCACACCTTAAAGATGGAAGCGAGTACTAAGGTTAAAGTGATCATCTTTAATACTTCTTTTTGCACCTATTTGCTTCGTAAACTTGTTTAACCCCTCATAGGGAGCAAATCCCAGATTGGAGTCGGACCTCGGCACTGGCTCTGTGCTTTTTTGCCGCTGAATATGCTTGCACCGTTTAGGCACATTCGGCTCATTCCAAGAAAGTTGACATCGCTCTGAACGACACTTGTAGGATTGTCACTGGCTGTCTGAGACCTACGCCCTTAAATGCACTATATGTAGTGGCTCGGATAGTCACACCTATAATAAGGGGAAAGATACAATCGGATGTGGAAATGACAAAATATCTTAGGGATGTCAGACATGTTATGCATGGTTACATGTCCTGCATATCAAAGCTGACATCAAGGAAAGTTTTACGAAGTGTGCTGAAGAGATCACTAAACCACCACACAGGGTACGTGTGAACCAATGGACATCCGAACTTGGCAGTTTGGCGGAGTGTATAAAACCAGAGGAGGAGATCTCAGGTGGATATCAATATGGATTGACTGTGTGGAGAACTCTAATAAGATGAGGACTGGCATGGGTAGACCAAGAAACAATTTGGAGTTTTCTTTGTTCTGAACAACATTTCTGTGATTGTGGGGATATACAAACAATGCCCCATTTATTAGACTGTTACCTGAGCCCAGTGCAGTGTGAAATGAAGGATTTAGTATTTGCTTCAGGAAAAGTAATGCAATTGGCACGTCCTTACAGTTTTATGGTTTAAACATTTGTGAATTATAGTATTTAAATTGAGATATCTAAGTTTTTGCATTGTATTGTGTATGTTTTTTCTTTTTGATTTTGTGATTATTCCTATTGATGTATTTGTGATGTTATGGATGCACGCTTCTGAAACGAAATAAATAAATTCGTACCTATATTGCGACGAGATGGAATTATGTTTCTAGTGTTGTTCGTCTAAAAAAATGTAGCACAGTTTCTTTTAGCGGTGGCAAGGTTCCAACTTCAAAAAGTTATTGCGGTAAAATTAAATATAAACGCTTTGTATAGAGTCATACTGAGCTTAAATTCTTTGCTTGCACTCGTTTGAAGGAGGGAAGAAATAATTTCCGGTGGCGCTTGATAGAAACGGGAAACGCAAACAGAGACACGTTACGTTTATCTCTTCGTAAGACTTATATCATTAAAAGGCACGAAATTTGTGATGACGCACTATCTTTATTGTTTAACTATGCAGCCACGTCTTATTATGTCGGAGCCAATGAAAGTACACTTCTTAGCTTCGGCGTCTGCACCTGGGGTACTCACGACTCACAAAAGTATTAGGGAAGATCTGATTAAAAATTCATGAGTCGCG
This sequence comes from Macrothele yani, assembly GCA_039090855.1. Taxonomy (NCBI): domain Eukaryota; kingdom Metazoa; phylum Arthropoda; class Arachnida; order Araneae; family Macrothelidae; genus Macrothele; species Macrothele yani. Next base: position 152,073,100 of record CM077027.1, on the reverse strand, counting down.
AACGTGAGATGGATGAATATAGCGTAATAACCCTGAGGGGAAATGCATCAGCAATGCCGTAGACGTAATGCAAAAATAAGAACCAGGCATGGAATCAGCACTTAAGAATGTTGACACTGTATGAATTTGGGTCAGGCAGTTCGTCGCGCCCACGTCATCACACAACTATTAATGTACTGGTGAAGAAGAGTCGGCAGTACTTCGAATTGGGCCATGCAATCTTTATTTTTGCAAATGGCTGAAACAGCCAGTTGTTGACGTTTCACTCGAAATAGAGGCACAGCAAGGAAAGTTAAGGTTTTCCCCTCCATGAGAAGACTATGAGAGTGTTTGTCAACTTCCAGAGTGAAGCAGCTTTATGAAAAGACCAATAAAAGGAAAAAGAAAATGTCCCTTTGATCTGTCGAATGGGAACAAATTTAGCATAAGACTTTTTGTGTTAGTTTGAAATGCTGTAGAACCCGCTTATAACGAGCCCATATTTAGAAAGATCCCGGATTTAACGAGCAAAAGAGGAACTTTTGTTTGGTACGATGTTAATTCAAAGCTAATTTGGTCGTTTTTAACGAACAAAATTTAATGAAATCCTAGGATTTAAACGAGGGAGAGAAAAGCTAGGATACTCACTTTTAACAAGCAAAGTATGAGGTCGTAAAGAAAGTTTCCGGAAAAAATCTTATGTGGCGTGTGTAATGCAAGATGCTACAGGCCTGCGGTGACGTAAGCATCCCAGAGTGCTGTGCGCGAAAGAATGGATTCTAAGGGCAGGACGTACGTTGTTGCGGTGAAGATTAGTTGGACGTGGCGACGATACAATGGCGATATCGAAGGAAGGTGTGCTTGCAATATTGCTCTGTGAATATCTGAATGGCGTGAAAGTTACGGAAACACTTGGAAAATTGCGGAACTCGTTTGATGAAGATATTATCTGACAGAGTGCTTGCTATGACTGGCACAGGAAACTCGACACTGGTGTACGGGATTTGTCTGATGCGCTCAAAAGTGACAGACCCAGTAAGGTTGAAGATGATACACTGCAACACGTGCTATCGAGCAAGCCTGATGCAACACTATGGAAGCTGGAAAAGGAACTGAAGACGACCATCAACACCCGACTTCGGAAGTTGGGATGTTTGTGTAAACTGTGTAAATGGGTGCCCCATGCTTTGTCTGACCAAGATTGGATGCAACGCTACTCCATTGCTGTTACTCTGCGTGAAAGAGAAAAGCGAGAGGGCTTTTGCATCAGTTGGTCACGGTGACGAAAAAGGGGTCACATACGCGAATGTTACGCGACAAAGATCATGGACCAAGCAGAAACAACACCCACAGAAGGTCGCTGAGCCACCTCTTCATGGACGAAAGGTGATGCTGAGTTTCTGATGGGATTGTCGCGGTATGATTCGCTATGAACTCTTACTCAGGAACAATTCTGTCAAAGCGGATGCTTACATCTAACAGCTGGATCGTCTCGATGCTTCACTGCAAGAAAAGCGCCCAGTGTTGATTAATCGCCATTGAGTGGTTTTTCACCAGGATAACGCTCGTCTACATGCGATTTACTGACCTAGCAAAAATTTCACGAGGTGGAATGGGAAATATTGTCGACCCCCTTTATTCCCCGGATCTTGCCCCGTCCGCCTTTTATCTCTTGTCGAATTTTCTCGTTGAGAAAAGCTTTGCTAATGACGATAATGTGAATCGTTGCATGGATGACTTCTTCAACTCCCGCTCTCCAGATTTCCATCGCAATGGGATATTTCAACTCGTAAATCGGTGGAACAAGGTCATCAGTTCCAATGGGGACTACCTGCACGATTATATTAAGTGTTTTGTACGATTTTTTAAGCTTGCAATGCATGCTTTTCTATTTTCCGGATACTTTCTTTGCGACCTGATATATTAATTTAATGATATAACATCTGGCAAGGCAGAAAATCTACTGCGCACTGTCCTGGTGTGGAGGAATAGAAACGATGGCACACAGGACGGAATCGCAACAGCGCAGGAGAATTTCGGTGTGCTAGTGGTAGAATGTTGATAGAAAATCAACCGGGAAGGAATACATTAAATACTCAACAAGCGAATTGAACAAGAGACTCTCCACCACCCACTCCAAGGAGATATGACTTGAGAATGTCGCATCAACAGAGTTGAAAGCAAACGAACTATACCTAGGCAAAAAAGGAAGGCTAGGATTCACCCACATGTGTTAAGTGGATTTTTGGGCAACGATTGCAGAGGGATAGGGGAGTAATAGAATGGGGATGTTGCCTGGGGTGAAACAGGAGAAAACCATTTATTCAGCCCGTTAATGTAGATGACGTTATTGCCACATCTGACATTCTTTCTGCAGACGATATCGTAGAGGGAGTTACGTTTTCAGAAACTCCTGAGGCGAGAGAGCTAAGCGAAGTGAACACTCTGCCTCCATCATATGCAGCGGCCACTGATTGTGAGGAAAATCTCCAATGTTTTTTGGAAACAACATACTACGGCGATGGCGAGTTATTTAAAGCACTAAGTATTATTCGGAGAAAATTAAGGGAACATGAATAAAAAACAAAACAAGCAACATTATATTCTTTTCTTTAAAAATATTTTCGCTCGATGTCAGCTGCAGGATTCTCTGGTACTATGTGTTCATGTAAATGCTTAATTTATTTTAATTTGTACTACTGTAGTTAATTAATTAAATCTTTCAAACATGAACAATTGTCATACATATGCAAAGGCCGTTCCATAAAAACTAAGAGCGATTTTTTTGAGTTGGCAACAGTGCGAATGGGGAAAATAACCACGTAGACGACTAACTGAATTAAGGAAGTATCTATGGCAACAGTTATTAGCCATAACAGACGATTCTGGTTTTGTTATTACGCAGTTGTTTAAGGTATGTTGAGACGCTGTCAGTGATTTTTCGATAACCATAATCAAATCACAGGTAGTGAAATATCGCTCATCTCTTGTTGTTATTGCTTTGTCTGGCGTGCTTTGCTTACTTGTTCACAGTGAGGTTATTTGTTAATGTTTGATTTAAACAGCTTTTTTTTTCAAGAATCGGTCACGTTTAAACATTTGCACAGTGCTTTTGTGTTTTCTATTAAAACGGGTAAATATAAACAAATTATTATAATTAAAATGGATGTACGACTGAGGTTAAGCGGTGCTGCACATCAAAAAAAAAAGGAAGAAGAAAAAGACAAGACGAAGTAATAGGAAGTAATAAATTCATTCACAAACGCAAAGGCCAAGAGAAAACCACTTCTATAACTGAGGTAAGCTCCATAAATGAGGATTATTTTTATAATGATCCTTTTTCGGTGTTTCAGTATATCCTTTCTTCAGACTTTTTATTTATCAGACTTCGGTATGGATATCATAATAATTGTTGTACAAGAATATTTTTCGAGATAATATTTTTATGAACTTGTAGATTTCCCAGTTTTTATGGTTTATTCAATTATGTTACAATATTTCAATAAAACAAAATTAATGAGCATTTTGTGTAAGTTTTCACAGCCATATATCTGCTAATTAATACTGTGACTAGGTGAGAAGTGACGTTGATGTTTGAGAAGGGGGAGGGGTTGTTGTGGGAGGCGTAAAATAAATGACTGCACATGGGCGTAACATATCTTAAATACGGGCCTGATTAAAATAAAACCCTTGTTACTTTGTAAGTCATTGTGTTATTTCTAGTGTGTATTTGTTACTGTTATCAGCCGTGAGTACCGTATTTTACGGCGGATATGTCCGGACCTCGAATACGCCCCTTCGGCTTATCTATTGAAATTTCTGAATGCGGTGAGGAATACTGTGCCTTAAAATTAGGTCGTGATTAAAGAACCCTGAAAGGTAATATCACGTTCTTAAGAAACCATTCCGAAAGAGAACGAAATATAATATTCCTTTCACTAAGAACTTGTTTAGAAGCTGCTGAAATGGATATTTTCGTTCGACAAAAGCATTAAAATCGCTGTAACAGATTCGGAGTGGTAGTAATCGTATGTTAATTTTATAACTCTTCGCCATCCCTCAAGTCTCGTGGGTGGCATTTAGCTCTGGTTTAAAGCCGCCAGAACTACAATGGGTGCATCGCACTTACCTCACAATGATTAAACCTCCGAACACATCGCAGCCACGCAGTTGATTGCCTGGTGACAATTGTGTCGAGAGCCGGCGGCTCATGCGCTTTTACAGTAGCAATGATCAGCTGCTAGCGAAGGTCGTCTTTTCCCGCTCTTCCAATCTATTAATTGTATCTTTCAACTGAATTAAAATCAAGTATTGCTTTCATTTTTTATGCTTAATTTATTTCTTGCTTACAATTGAAATCAAAAACTCTTTTGGTTTTTGATTTCCTTCTTTTTTTTTTTTTTTGAAGGTTTAACGACCATCGTGAACAACTCAATGGGCTATAAGCAGTCGCTCGCCCCTAATTTAGGGCCACTGGCTCCAGGGAAGGAACGGAGCCAGTGCCGTAAGACAAAACACAACATCCATGCCTCACCGGGACTCGAACCCGGACCCATCTCGGACGAATGGTCAGAAGCCATCGCTTGGACCACTGCACCACGTGGCTTTCTGATTTCAGTCGGACTGTGTGAGAAAGCAGCGAACCATATCTCAAGCTGCAAACATCACTTCCATTTGAAGCACTTGTGACCTTGTTTTTTTTTTTTTTTTTTTTAAATGCGGCCGTTTTTTCACCTTCCCTCCCTTTTAATATTTACTGAAACATTAAAAATATAGTTACAGAATTTCGGAACTTTAAAGGTGCTTCTTCTAGAATCGTCTTACACTCAGGATCGACTTCTGTTTTTGATTTGAGTTTCAACGACCACTGTAAGTAAGCAACTCAGTGGGATATAAGCTGTCACCCGTCCCTAATTTAGGACCACTGGTTCCAGTGAAGGGAGAGAGCAAGCGCCGTAAGACAAACACAACATCCATTCCTCACTGGGATTCGAACCCGGACCCATCTCGGACGAATGATCAGAAGCCATCGCTTAGACCACTGCGCCACCTGGGTGGCGGATAGACCATAAATGAAGATACGGAAATTGAGAAATTTAACCCATTTGATATATACCCCATATCGACTTAACCGAAAAATACGGTAATCAGATTTCATTGGTGCTGGTGCCGCATTTTCACGTCATTAGTTCTTTTCTGCAACTACGCAGTTGGAATTTTCACTCTCAGTAGTATCTCTGAAGTTACATAGCTGTGTTCGCCACTTTCCCACCATGAGCTCTGCAATCGTGCTCAGGATACTTGATGTGATTTCACAGTTGCATTCAATAGCTCTAGATACGCAAATGCTATTCCGTTATTGTTATTACGTTATCATAATCACGGCTGCCGTTTTTCTAACTAAACATCTGCCACGTCTATTATGATTTAAATGGGCATCGCGAAAGCGAAACATGTTCTTCAGTTGCTTTTGAAAAGCGTTTACGTCTGTCTGTGACCTGAATTAAAATCTTCACAGTAATTATTCTCTTGCGTTCTGCCTTGTGCATCTAGTGAGTTATGTCCTCAGGTATCATCCAGAGCGAAGAAGTCGGACCCCCACTGTTGATTACGAACCATGTTAATTGTTTGGGTTTTGTAAAAGAAGGGAGATTTGTCTTCGAGTGCTTTCCTTTCTTCTGGTCACGTCTTTGCTCATGATGCTCGAGGGGTGGTGATCTCGTTCGAATAATTTGATTGCTCATAATGCGGATTTCCGTGATAATATATAATTCGATTCCAGGAGTTCTGTTGGGCATTTATTTATTTTAATTCATCTTTTTTTTTATATATATATATTGCCTAGTCAATCCTCGTACCTAAACCTACGGCTATGGAATTATGAAGCTGGTAGGGAGATGGAAAAACTGAATCGAAGAATTTCGCGCAAAATAATTTTTATTATGTGCTGCGGTACTTAAGCCAATAATTTTTTTTACTGTTCATGTTTTTGGTTTAATTTCGCAGATCTACTTTCTTTCCGTTCGTAACGCTTGAATCAAATGCAAAGAGAAGTGGCGTTATCGTGCACGTGATTCATGCGAAAGAAAGTAAGAAAAAATAAATCCCCACTCCCCTCAAAAAACAAAAACAAAACATGAGCCTGGTAACAAAACTAAGCAATTAGAAATGGAATTCAGTAGCACTATTTCCAGCTCTGTTAATGTTTTTAATTTAATGGATACAAACATATATGAAATAAATTCAAATTAACTCGGTGCTGATTAAAATTACTGTTTTGTGACAAGATTTATTGTATTTCTATAACTTTTGCACCTTAATTAACAATTATTGGCAGCAAATTCTGACGTTTGTAGGATTTTTGCGCCAAACTGAAACAAATGCCTCAATTTTAATTACAGCGCATCGAATTAATGGATCGCATCTAAGAATTAGCTTTCTAACTACCCTGCCGTTAAATTATTGCAGTTTGCACATTTTAAACACGCAATTTTGGATGGCTGCTGATCGTGATTTTTCAATGTTCAGCTTAGCTTGAAAACAAGTCAAGAGATTCCTTAATAGATAAGAAGGTGCGACTGGACAGTGAAAGACAGGTAGCGTTGGTGTGCTTGATAGTTCCTAGGAGGACCATTTGAGATGAGACTTTGGGAAGATGTTCATTACTGCGATGGCAAGAAACTGCAAAATGCTTATCACTCAATGATCCGAAGCTTATTGACGGAGACCTTAAACAGAAAAACGATTAAACTTGGAAATGGTTTCTGCATAAATCTCTTTTGATCAATTATGTTCCATTACAAAGTCTTTTTACGATATCGAGATTGTTAAACGTACTGACTTCTCCTTTCAGCTCCAAAAAACATTGCTCACAAAAGAAGTGTTACGATAAATAGTGGCTAACACTTAACAACTTTACGTATAATTACCGGAACGTAGGCGCCGTGCATTTTACACTGTTGTAACTATCCTTCAGAAAACTTTAAAATTACATCGCATTGGACAGGGAGTCAAACTCGCATCTCCCCATTTAGGCTCGAGCAGACTAAGGTTACCCCACCCAGGGCAACAAAGTTTCAAACAACTTAAGTTAGGCAGATGTAACTGAGGAATCCAAATAACTTTCCGGATGTGCGCTAGTCGAAGTAATTCCTGTTTCACCGTAGCGTGCATGACCCTTTCTTATCCATGTACGAATTGCTAGACGAAGCAATTTCCGCTTCACTGTAGCGTCGATGACTCTTTCTCATCCATGTACGAATTGCTAGTCGAAGTAATGCCCGCCTCGCTGTAGCGTCGATGACCCTTTCTCATCCATGTACGAATTGCTAGTCGAAGCAATTCCCACTTCGCTGTAGCGTCAGTGACCATTTCTCATCCATGTACGAATTGCTAGTCGAAGTTATTCCCACTTCACGGTAGCGTCGATGACGCTTTCTCATCCATGTACGAATTGCTAGTCGAAGTAATGCCCGCTTCGCTGTAGCGTCGATGACCCTTTCTCATCCATGTACGAATTGCTAGACGAAGCAATTTCCGCTTCACTGTAGCGTCGATGACGCTTTCTCATCCATGTACGAATTGCTAGTCGAAGCAATTCCAGCTTTGCTGTAGCGTCAGTGACCCTTTCTCATCCATGTGCGAATTGCTAGTCGAAGTAAGTCCCACTTCACGGTAGCGTCGATGACGCTTTCTCATCCATGTACGAATTGCTAGTCGAAACAATACCCGCTTCGCTGTAGCGTCAGTGACCGTTTCTCATCCTTGTGCGAATTGCCAGTAGAAGTAATTTCCGCTTCACTATAGCGTCTATGACACTTTCTTTTTCATGTACGAATTACTAGCCGAAGCAATTTCTGCTTCACTGTAGTGTCGATGACCTTTTCTCATCCATGTACGAAGTGTTAGCCGAAGCAATTCCCGCTTTATCGACGCTGCGATGCAGTGGCGACACCAGCAGTTCAGAACTGGGGGTTGGGGGGGTTAAGTATCGTATAGGGTGTTTTACTAAAAAAATCATTTCATGCAGATTCTATCCCCTGCATGAAAAGAAGTAAGAAAACAAAGTTTTCCACTACATTCTGTATGCAACATATATTCAATGTATGTAGTACTGGGAACCATGAATGCGAAACTCCATGGGCTTTAACAAGTTACTATTTCCAATTGTAGATTACTTAATAGATCATCGTTTTGTTTTATCTTTTTCAATATTTGCCATCATAAGGCTGTCTGTTTGTGAATTTTAGTTTGAAATCTGACAAGGAATCTCTCTCTTTCTTCCTTTCAAACTATAAAAAATGGAGTCTTTCTACTACTCTTTTAGACATTCCTCAGAGGAACCTCTCCATTTTACGGAATACTACAGCACTACATTTAACAAAAAATTCATTTTACAATAACATGCCTGTTAATTCGAAACATTCGCATACGTTAATCCAAGTTCCCTAAAATCTTAGATGGCTGCACTAGATGGTCCCAGTTAAGTATTTTTTTCGGGTGGTGAAAGGTAGGCTGAAAGGAAAGTTGGGAGGGAGAATGAAGCGCACCTATAGCGTAGCGCTTGGTGCGATGAAGCAAAAATTGCTTCCACATGGCGCTGTCCGGCGGCAGTTCAATTCTGTTCGAGTATATTTTGATTTTTACTACAATTGTTTGCACCCCTGACAAAGAAAATGATTCGTTTTTTATGTATTTCATGTGTGTAAATCTTGTTAGCATTGCGGGAATAATATCTTTGGAATAATGAATTCGGAAAAAATCTCAGTTACAAGTTCATAATGCCTCTTTATAGACTATGTTAATCGTCTTTCCATTAGGAGTAAAAGTGCTTCTTCATTTCTCTGCCTTTTCGTTTCTTCTGCTTCTTATCCTCGAAAGACACACTTTCTTTCGAAAAGACAACATAATTTTTTTTTATCGTTTTCATATTTTTTTCTCGTTTATTAACTCATTTGATCTGATCAACTCTAAATCTTTGACCCCCCCAATTTTTTTTATTGTAGGTTTTACGACCATCGTGAGCAACCCGTCCCTAATTTAGGGTCACTGGTTCTAGGATAGGGAGAGAGCCAGTGCCATAAGACAAACACAACATCCATGCCTCACCGGGATTTTTCCCTTTCGTTCCAATTTAGTCCGTTGTTGACATACTGGAGCTTTCAGAAGGAATGTACATTTATAGATCTCGGTATACGCGATATATACGTTCCGCGAAATCGCCGTGTATACCGAATTCGCGTAAAACGAGAGGCATTTTATACGAACAATATAGGGTTAGGTTCTCACTTATTCACAAATTCAGTTTAAAATAATAGGGTTATATATTATTTAGATTACAAACAAACAATATTATCTTTTTGAAACTTAATTTTAATGCAGAAAATCAAATTATAATACGTACATACTGTGTAAATATGTACGTAGTACCTGAAAATATAGTGTGTACGTACAATACTTACGTAATGTTAATGCTGAATACACGTGTAACGTAACAGTCTACTGTAGTCTTAGGAAGTCCAATTTCACATCTTAAATACAGTAGTAAGCTTCCGGCTCATCACATCAGTAGATTCTGATGATGGCGCAGCCAGTCGGTTTCATCCAGGTTAAAAATCTGTTTCAGTGTGAAACCTTTCTCTGTCACAATTTGCTTAAATTTTTGTTTAAAATCCTCTGCTCTGACTTCATCTGCCTCAGCTGCCTTCCCCGTCAGTTTTATATTGTAGAAGCCAAAACGATGTTTGTAACGATCAAACCAACCTGAACTGGCCGAGACAGGTGCTGGATCGTCCTCTTCTTTCGTCAGATCTGCATTCAAACTCTTAGCTTTAGCTTGAATAGCTGCTCCACTAAGAAGCATATGCTGTTGGTTATGATGCTCAATTCAATGGCTTAGCATCTTCTCCATTCTTTCCATCGCCTGCGAGAGAGATTTGGTTGAAGATTGAGCACTTTTTCGAATTGATTCCGCACTGTCACGAATAGTTCTCACAGTGGATTCACTAAGTCCCAAAGCACGCTGAATATCAACAATGCGATCCAGAACTTCTAACTTTATTTCTAACGAATACGACCTTCGTACACGCTTCTTATCCTCGAAAGACACACTTTCTTTCGAAACTTTTGCCTGGCATGGTAGATCCTCTCACACGCAGCTTTACAGCTCTACTGATCTGATCTGAGCGAGTACTCACGTCTTGACAAAAACATCAAAAAATGCGAGTCGAGATGCGAAAACCCATTACTGTAATTACTGTTTCCTCGTAGTGTTAACAGATGGCACGACTGAATCGCGTAAATCCGAAAACGCGGATATCGAAACCGCGTATACCGAGATCTACCTATAATAGAAATGAATCTCCTTCCTGAATTAATGAACTCCATTCAATTACGGAGGCTGTTCAATAAAGAAAGATCAATTTTTTTTGAAAGAGAACGTACCTGTATTAGTCATCCAGATTTTGAAGGCCTTTCCCAAAATATTCCCAATGTGATACAATGCACTTATTCCAACGCTTCTTCCATTCTTTAAAATCGGAATGGAAACCACATGCGTTGAGAACCGCCTCCGATGGCCTTCACAACTTCATCTGGGGAACGAAACCGTTGCCCCCTCAGCTCCATCTTTAAGTTTGGGGACAAAAAGAAATATCAGGACACAAGATCAAAGCTTCAGAGCGGATGAGAAATATACCTAACATTAATTTTGGCTAAATAATCGACGACAGCATAAGCAACGCGCAGTCTCGCATTGTCGTGGGTTGCTCAGGTGTCAGTATTCTAGGAACAAACGTGTACACACACACATTTTTGGTCATTCAACAGTGCAAACAAAGAGAATTAACGACATCATAAGTTGCACAATCGCATTTATGGAGATCAGGGACAGACTCAAAGTAGATGCTCAAAGTGGCAGCCACGGGTGACGTTGCACAATTCACACCGGCGAATGAAAGACTGGCGCACCCTCTCGAAGACTCCTGGTGTCGTGTTTATCCTGTCCGCTGAAACAACGATACTCGCGACGAGATCTTCCACGGAGTCCACAGGCGTCTCGTACACCAATGATTTCATGTGCCCCCAGAAGAAGTCCAGTGGGTTTAAGTCCGGTGAGCGTGGAGGCCATGCCACAGGCCCGCATTCAGGAAGTGTCTACTCCACCTAGATAAGCCAATCAGCTGGAACTGTCGATGCTGCGTCTTTTCTCTGGCAATTTGCATACGGTAAATGCTTGAAGGTGATGTTCTGGCGATGTGCTACTTCTCCGGCACGAAAGAAATGACGTCTGAGGTGACGACTTGTGCTTGTTGGACGTATTTCGAAGTTACTATTTTCTGACACTCAGAGTGGAATGCGACCCTAGGTTCCATTGTAAATATTGTTCGTCTTGTTGGGCACTATCACCCCTCTTCTTTTGTCAAAACAGTTTACGAACATCCTGTATATTGTGTTACCATAAGAAACCGGGTACTTAAATTATTGTACAGGTGATTTGTACGATATCTATGTATCAGTCTTTGGACCACTTAAGACAAAAGATTTTATAGCTGTTAAGAGTAAATTTTTTATTTAGGAGTCTTGTGAAAAAATGCTATAAAACAGTTCATTTCACCTTTTATTAAAGATAACTGAAAGCCACTGTCAGTTAAAAAAGAGATCTCAAGGTCCAAAGCATTCTGTTGCTTCGAAAAAAAGTATGAAAAAATACTTAATTTGTAATAAGCCCTCCGAATAGAAAAAATAAAATTATTACAAACGTATTCAAAAAATAATAAGCTCCAACAGAAAATAAAATGACTAAATCCCTTGCATTAATGAAAAAAAAATCATCATCGCCCAATTAGTTTTACATTGAACGTGAGTGCGATTCCGAAGACATTCTGGCTCAGTGATTAAGACGCGTGGATTCTAACCCAATCGACTTCAGTTCGATCCCTACCACCGGCTCGGAAAGATTATCTGACGTAAGGGCTGAAAAATTCAGCGACTCGATTTTGCGAAATTCCTGTATAAATACGGAAAAACTTGAAACGGTCTTTTCTGAAATAAACGGAATTACTGAATAAGGAAAATCTATGTAAAAAAAAAAAAAAAAACGGGAACTTTTAAAAACGGAAATTTCGTTAAAAGACAGACTCTTACTGGCAACTTTGCTGCACGTTATTTTCAGAAATTTTCCGTGAATTCACACCACTTACACCGATGAACCATTATATTTTTATCACCTACACCTAATAAGCGGTAGAACCCCATTTAGCCCGCAAAACAGAGGCCACTCGGCGAGGCATCAATTCGACGAGGTGGCATTAGGTATCCTGGGTTATCTGGTACCATAATATCAACAGCAGGCCCTCCAGTTTCCGTGCATTTCGGGGTGGTGGTGATTTAGCGCAAACCCGCTTTTCCAAGTCGAACCACAAATGTTCGATTGGGTTCATGTGAGGTAAATTTGGTGGCCAGGGCATTAAGAGAAAATCACCAGCATGTTCATCGAACCACTCCTTGACGATTCTCGTAGCATGGCATAGCGCATTATCTTGTTGGTAACGGCCATCACCAGCAGGGAACACAGTTGCCATGAATGGGTGAACTTGGTCGACAACGATATTGAGATTCCTGACAGCTATCAGGGATTGTGCTGTTGGGATAATGGGGCCTAAAGTGTCCCAAGAAAACATCGCCCACAGCATAACACCGCCACCGCTGGCCGGTTTCCGCCCAACATGCACTGCATCCAGGTGCCATAGCCTCCATTGGCAATCTGCGTATCCGCGCTCGGCCGCCTTCGTGATGCACCAGAAATCTTGACTCGTCAGACCAGACCACTTTTTTCCAATCATCCGCTGTTCAATTTCGATGATCTTGGGACCCATTTCATGCGTTGTTGATGGCGATGACCTGCAATGAGCATAGGGATCCGGCTGGGTCTTCGGCTACGCAGGCCCATGCGCAAAAGGCTGTGATGAACTCTGTGCTGTGACACATTGCCCTGATCGCCACTGTTGTAGCTGCGGGTGATTTGTCGCAATGTGGCCCTGCGGTCGCTGTGCACAGTGCGCGACAGTGTCCGCTCCCCTCTGGCATCAATGAGCTGCGGACGACACACGGCTAGACGACGGTTAGTCTTCTGGAAATATGTGCACCACTTTTGATACGTACTCACTACAGCGGCACGTGAACAACTCACAAGCCGAGCCGTTTTCGAGATCGTAGTTCTGATGCGCCGTGCAATCAAAATTTGTCCTTTATCAAACTCTGATAAATCAGCAGCTTTTCCCATTCTGACTCCGAGCACTCTACTAACCGACAGCTGGTTCTCGGGTTATATATATACTGCTCTGTGAGCTTCACTTGCACCACCTTTCGGTCTCCAGGCGCGCTCATTTCTCCAGGCTGGGGGTGGTCATAATGGAATGGTTCATTGATGTATATTTTAGAGTATAGGTAACAGCACTTATTGGAGCAACAGAAGCTCCTTCCTTTTGTGTTGATTCTAAGCCATCTTTAAACATCTGAAACCACCTGCGAGATGTGCTATAGGTAAGTACTAGCTCACCATAAGCCTCCTTAATTATTTCATAAGATTTAACTGACGTTTTCTTGTGACGGAAGTCGAATTTCAAAGACGCGTATAGGTCACCTCATTCGTAACGTTTGAGAATCTGAACAGATTTCCACTTCCACCAAAGGCAAAGGATGCGCACAAGTTTATGGCCGCATCCGCTACGTAACACAGCTTGATTGTACCTTACTTTCTGTGGCTAAAGTATGATTAAAACACATACAGTTTTCTAGTGAAAAAAATAAGATCATTCTTTTTTTGGACAGCTTTCGTAGTATTTATTGCAGTTGTAAAAGTAAAAGAACATATTAATAGTTGGCAGCACACCCTGTGTGCTGCCAACTATTAAATATAGGGTGTGCTGCCAACTGCTATGAAGCGTTTGTAATAAAATTATTTGTGAGGAGATTCGTCGCCATCAAACATTAGGAACCATCGCTGGAATAACAATGACTAAACAAGAGTAGTTATTTTGTTTCTTCTGATGCACACGTGAAAGGAACATTTTCGCCGATCTCAGATCAGATCAGATCATATGTAGAGGATTTTAAGAAGGTAATGTATGACCCCAGGTCTTAAACAACCCTTAGAAATAGGAAGCTAGGAGATTTGGGCTAAAGTGCCCGATAGGAAAGTGACACGGAAGCAAGGTAGAAACGGGGGAGGAAGACGCCCTTATTTATTACCGGGGGCCAGTACCCGGGGTCTGACGGCTTAACGTACCCATCCGACGCACGGCGGGTATTTAGGGGTTCGAACGTTCGTACCTGCCCAGGATCGAACCTGAGGTTATCTCCACGGCAGTCACGAACGCTGACCTCTAGGCCACCCGCATGTTCATAACTTCGTCGTTCCCGTAGAAACGGCATGGTAATTATTTTTATCTTAGAAAGCTCATTTTGCAATTTCTGTTTGAGACCGGCCATCATGGCACCTCGAACAACAAAGAGAATCGCACCACACACACACACATACACATTCTCTCTCTCAAGAAACGCTTTAAGCGTACCATTTATTTTCATGGTGCAATATGCATAAAAGATTTGGCAAGCTTTCACTCTCCACTGGAAAGCTTTTTCAAGGCAATAGTAGACATAAAATTACACCCCGAAAATAAACGGATTTACTACACTTAAAGAGTTTCTTGAATATTCATGATCTGGTGTATTTAAATAACTTTCTCTCTCTCTTCCTTCGCAGAGAAGAGAATGGCTGCGAAGTTTTATAGTTAAAGCTTAATTAATGTGCATTACAAATTTTTAAGTTTTAAAATTTATCTGACTTATCATCCTTGTCATATTTACACCAAAAAAAAAGGATTGTCATCTTCAAAATTTGTATTACTGTATATGGTGCAATCCCGTATTTCACTCATGATCGATGTGCATTGTTGAGCAATTATATTGTTTCCTTCTGACAATGAAGCAATGACCATTTATACACTCAATCGGCCAATTATTAGGAACACTCCATAGCAATCAGACACGTGCTTTCTTCAGTTACGCAAATATGACGTTGAGATTGCTTTATAAACTGCTCATTGCAAAGATTTAGGCTGCCCCAATGGAGCAGTGGTCTAAGCTCTGGCTTATGATCATTCATTAGTGAAGGGTCCGGGTTCGAATCCTGGTGAGGCATGGATGTTAAGTTTGTCTTAAGGCACTGGGTCTCTCCCTTCCCTGGAACCAGTGACCCTAAACTAGGGACGGGCGACTGCTTATAGCCCATTGAGTTGCTCACGGTGGTCGTTAAACCTCCAATAAAAAAAATATATATTAAGATGTTGGCCAGTGACTATGGATACCTAGCTTTCACTGTGGATAAACTACTACGGCACGAATTTATTTAAACTCTGTTTCATCTTTAACTAGAGATCACCAACCCATCAAATATGTCGGATCCGTTCCTTTTATACCTGGAGTTACCAACCCCTTAAAAGGTATTTGTAGAAAATGTAATATCTGATTCGGGATCAAGACTAATAACATCTCAGTGATTAAAAAAAGTGACAGAGACAGGGTTGAACTGGACAATCGACATGGCATTTATGCCATACCACTGAAGGCTTTGCTGGAGGAAGGGCAGAACATGATGTATATATATATGTGGGTTCGACCTCTCGTTCCTTGAAATGTAGAGTTTCGGAACACAAATATTACGTTAAAACCTCTTCAACTTCTACAGCTCTCTCCAGGTCCTATTTAGCGGGTACGCATACTCCTATTTAGGAGGTAGCAATTATACTGAATACCCCTAGATATTGTTCTACTATCCTTTTCACAGAAAGTTTACTGATTTGTAAATACAGTCATTTATGCTGCAATGATGACTCTCCTTGTGCTATACCCCTCCCTTGGAAACAGTTAATGGACCGGTAAAAACACCCCGAGTCTCCAGAAATTGATATGGACCAATTATTTCCGCACATGCGTTAAACCACTTTTTTGGACATATGCCACTTGTGACACCACTGTCATGGTATATATAACTAACACCTGTGCATTCTATTACATCTGAGGATGAGTTTAATGTAAACTCGAAAGGTCTAATGTGTATATAATTTAACTTGTACATATGCTTTTAATATGAAATTTTTAAATCGTGAATAAGACGGCATTGTTTTTTAACTTAGATGGTGATGTTATTCTGATACGACCATGTAGCTGCATATACACAGAAAGACATGTCAAAATTCACTATAGGCAAATACAGCAAAAAAAAAAAAAAAAAAAAGAAAAGAAAACCTCAGTTGCGGTAAGGCAGTACAGTATTTTGGTCACTACATTTTTAAATATAAAAAACAAAAAAACAACTCAGTGTTCCGTATGACTGAATATTCATTAAGCTTGTCTTTTAAGAAAAGATATTTGCGTTATTGCAAACTTTGCATTCTGAGACTCCCTCCCCACACAGGCTCCCCCTTTCTGTGTTCATCACTATTTGCTGTCACTATCAGCAGTGTGATGCCACCTTTTCGTCTGCGTGCAGTTTGGTCAGCTGCTATTACTAGAGCTGCTGGTTGAAATTGAAAAATTAGCAAATGATGCCGCCGCGTCATGTAGCTGTCAAGCATTGAAGCATCTTTCACTCCGCCTCCTCTTTATTAAGGAAATGGCACTCACTCGAAATCGCCAGACCCGTGCTTTGGGCGTTCACTGCCCATCATCACGGCTCTCTGATAGCTCCGTAATGCACGCTCATTGTTTCGCTCAATGGTAATGGGTTTACCTGAATGCCTTGCTGCTTGCCGTCTGCATGCATTCATTGTCTGAACTTTGCACAATGTTCAGCATATTCAATATGGATGTCTGGTAAACACGGCATTTGGAAAGGTGTCTATGTGCTTATCAGAAATCATTTACAACTACAACAAATGCGCACTGCATGCCTTTAGAAACTCTGCTCATTATAGTGAGGTGCAAAAATTCAGACCTCCCAAAGAATGATTCACTAAGTATTCGGAAAACAGACTCGAAATCATGCGGTTATTATAAAATAAATAAATAAATTTGTTTATGCTGATATTTTTTTTTCGTTTTGGGGTATAAGGATGTCCCTAGGATCTAAAGTTGTAAGGAGAAAACTGTTCCTCAATTGGGGCCACAGGTTCCAGGAAGGGAGCATAGCCAGTGCCGTAGAACAAATAAACGATTCATGCCTCATTCTGAACACGAACCCGAGCCTATCTTAAACGTTGCGTAAAATAAATGAATGCCATTTACAAAGCCCATGTTAGACATGGCGAGTCACTTCAAATTGGGCACCCTACTTTTGAGGAAAACGCACACGGCAATATGTTTTTGTCCGACATGCATTTTGGGCCTCCAGAAAAAGGGGGCCCAGTAAGCTCTGGATCTGAACACAAAGCGTGAGAGCTATCTGATGAAAATACTAATTTAACTGTCACTTGTTTGCATTTTTAAACATTGCTCTATAAGTATACTTTTAGAAAATACGCACTTACGTATACACGCAAATACGTGTTTGCGTGTATTCTGTTTAAAAGGAGGTTTTTTCCATCTTCTTTCATTTGAGCTACTTTAACTTTATTTCTCACTAGCTTTTGCCTGCGACTTCATTCGCGTGGAACTCGGAGCATATTACCCGAACATTGTATGTATTAGGGGTATGCAAAAGTTTCTGCCGCCGTTGAGAGGAGTCTAACCGGCCGTTGAGAGGGGTCTAACCGGCCGGCGACCCGTGCTGTCAGTTCGTACATGAAGCCAAACATGGCGGTTGATAAATATCATTTGCGGCACTGTTTGTTATTCATGTTTAATTTAGGAAAACGTACGAGTGAAGCATATGGTTCAATATGCCAGGCGTATAGCGGAACGGTTATGGGTGAGCGGACGTGTCGAGAATGGTTTTCCATGTTTAAGAAAGGGGATCTAAGCTTGGAAGGTCATTTTACAATCTGTAGCAAAAATTCAGTCCACCTGGAAAAATGGTCCGATCATGATGAAATTTGACATGAGCAATGAGGAGACTAAGAGGACGAAATCATTCAAATTTGAGAGCAATCCCTCCATTTATTGAGTAGATATATGTTCCGAACCGTTACATCTTAGTAACAAGTATGGCCGCCTCTGCTGGCAATGCGTAAGGAAATTCGGTCCGGCATGGACTCATACAGACATCGAATGCTGTCCTTCGGAATTTGCTGCCAGATCCGCTGTAATTACGCTGCCAGTTCATCCACGTTTTGCAATGGCTGGAGCTGGCGTTCTGCGAGGTCCCGAACACGTGTTCGATTGCGCAGAGGTTCGGCGATCGGGCAGGATAAAGGAGGGTTGTCACACCACGCAAACAATCCATGGATACGTTCGCCGTGTGCGAACGGACATTATCTTGCTGAAAGATGGCCCCCGGCATACTCGAAAGCTCTGGCAATACCACAGATCGCAGAATCTCGTCGACGTATCGGCGGGCCGTTAGTCGACGAGTTTCTACGGTGACCGGATACCATAGAAGATGGCTCCCCAAATGGTAACGCCAGGTGTTATGAATGTATGCCGCTTCACAATGATGTGGAGTGAGCAGCGTCAGCCAGCCCCCCTCACAAATTCTCCGGTCATCCGAGCCCAGTGAAAACCGGGATTAATCGCTGAACACGATACGGCTCCAACCAATACATTCTAGTCTGTGCGTTCGCGACACCAGATAAAGCGTTGCTGGCGATGTCCAGGCGTTAGCGGTGTCCGACGCAAAGGTCGCCGACAATGTAGTCCAGCCTCTGCTAGCCTTCTTCCAACGGTGCTCCGTGACACTGCACGTCCAGGAGATGTGGGTAGGTGTTTTTGCCGGTTGCTTCGACTAGCGAATCCTGTGATGGTTAAATTCAAATTGATCGGAAACTTGAAACTTGGTCGTTCTGGGTTGTGTAGTGGTTAGCATACCTAGGCGTTTTCTGGGAGACGCGGGTTCGAGTCCCGCTCCAGGACGATGAAAATTTTTCAAGTTCTCGGATATTATCTAACTTACCATCCTTGTCACATTTACGCCAAAAATCGGATTGTCATCTTCAAAATTTGTATACCTTAGACATTTGGATTATTCTTATACCTAATATACTACGATATATATGAGGGTCTCTATCTGTGCTTCCGGCGGTAGAGATAATGCATCCACGGCAGTCTAGAAAGTACAAGGTCATATTAGAGAGATCAGTTCCCTCCGTTTGTGACGTCACTTTCATGTTACACGGTCTGATCAATGGGTCTGATAATTCGGTTATAGTGGCTAGAAGAGATAGTGTGCCGTGCGATCCTGTAGACGGGTTCTTGAAATCATGAAATCATAGAGGGCGCTGCACACAGCTTCGATGCTATTGCTGTAAACTATGCTCAAAGATATACGTGCTTCTCTTTCCGTGCGGTAAAGGAATTTCACTAAAATTTTGCCAAAATATTTTTTTTTTCATCCTGCAGTTATACTAAAAGTGATTAATGTCATGTAAGGATATTTATAATATAACTGAATATTCTCCCAGATGTGTTTTGGGAAAGCTTCGTCGACTTTATTCGGGAAATGCATCATCTTGCATTGAATCTACGTGTCACAAGGCTAGTTAGTACAAACACATTACTGGGCGCAATTTTTTCCCGCAATTATTGAGATTTTTGCCTAATCAATCATCGTATTGAATTCTTTTCCGATCCTGTTGCAACTCTTTTCTGTCTCTACGTCTCTACAGGACACAAAATGTTTGATTGGGCGTCACATGATACTGTACCTAGGCATAATCTTCCCATGATAAAGTTTACAAAACTTAGGACAGAACAACCAAAAAAAAAAAAAATAAAAAACCCACCCAATTTCAATAATTTTAGACAAAGTACGACGATATATAAAAGACTAAAAAAAAAAGTGGCACATTTAACTAAGTAATTACTGAGTGGCTGCCAACTTGATTTCGGACAAGTAAAAAGAAATTCTATTCGTTCCACCTTGCCTCATCTTTCGGCACGGAAAATAGTTACCTTTTGTTTACAGAACCTGTAACCACTGTTGCATTCAGATTCCAGATACGAAACGCATTCTCAACGTTACACTTATTACTACTACTTTTCATGACCGATCTAACAAATAAATCGCATTTTCAATCGCTATCCATCGAACACGCCATAGGAAAACATGCTAATGCTTAGAAATAATAGCATCGAAACTCGCAGGAGCGCCATCTCGCGGTTTAATGAAAAATGGGAACAAAAATTTAAACAGTGAGGTAATAACCACCGCCTTCTATAATACACTGCCTGCCCAATCGTGCTCAAACGTTGTTTCGGGTTATGATCTAAATGTCCGCAAGGTGGCGTTACATTAGTGGACCCTTTCGTATTTGTTTACCTTTGAACTGTTTAGATAGTTTAAATTATAATAACTAGGTTTTTTACTCCCCACAAAGTTCATTGAAAGGTTGGAAACTAATTTTCCTGTGGTTTTTTCACAAATTATTCTTCTGTTTCGTTTGAGAACGTTCTGTTTTGTTGGTAAATGTGTAGATCAGCGTCCTAAATTATTTCGTCGGCAAAATGTTAGTACCTGTAAAAAGTGCGACGTACAGATTTTTGTGTATGGGAATTAATGGCAAATGGTGCAGAAATTTCATATTTTAAATGTCTTTTAAAGATTTTTATCTTAATATTTACTTGTAAGCGCAATGCTGTGAAGAGACGCCGCGGTCAGCCTAACGCATCGCACAACAGAAAGCGGTTACGTTGTTAGCAGGACAGCGATAAATATTGTAATGAGCTACAGAAAATAGGTCCACATCATCCACTCCCTTTTTTTTGTTGTTGTATCTTGTACGTTGTTGGCAGGAAAACAGGATAAAACCTCTTTGATTTGCAAAAGATGCGTATCAATGAGATAAAACTGGCCTGCGGAGAAGGCATTAAGAGGAGAACCAAAAACCATAGTGGCACTGCAAATCAGCTACGAATGGAAGCCGTTGAAAGCATAACCGAAAGTTGTACTTCCCCAGTTTTCTGTATAACATCGAAAGGCATAATCGTACTTTTTGTTTAGAATCAGGGAATCATATGCGAAAGAACGAAAAATTTCTCAACACGTGCTTTAAAAATAATGACAAAACATGAAGGAACTATATTTTGTAGCGTATGAGTAAAACATGGTTCGCTCTCCTGGCAAGAACGTACGCGGTTGAACTTGTAGTCGTCCGCGCGTGAATTGCACGCCGCAGCGAATCTTACTTTCAACGGAGCAAAGACTCACATCGTCGCCGTAGTGATGCGTTAGGCTTACAGCAGCGTCTCTTCACAGCATCGCACTTACGCGTAAATATTACGATAAAAATCTTTAAAATATAATAAAAATATGAAATTTCTGTGCCATTTGCCATTAATTTCCATACTCTAAAATCTGTACGTCGCACTTTTTCCAGGCACTAAAATTTTTCTGACGAAATAATTTAGGACGCTAATCTACACATTTACCGTTTTGTTGATCTCAGCAATAGAAACTGATTTTACTATCATATATATAGTATATATTCACTTCTCTAAACTTCTGTCTCCTAACTTGCCGTCCGATAAACGACAAATAAGCATTAACTTTTAATATCCTGAAAAAAAAAAGTGTTTGTAAGCATTTTACCGTGTCCTCTATATTTAAAGTGAAATCACTGCATGTGTTTAGGTATAATTTAGGAATGGTATGACTGTGAGTTATTATTAAGTCATATTTTTTGACGTTATGCTTATCAGACGCCTGTATGTGTAATAACGCTGACTTTGTGTTTCACTTAAAAATGATATTACTTGTCTATCGCTCTTTCGATGGGATGAAAATATGAGATCAGTTGCTCTGAAAAAAAAAGAACGACTGTATAGTGCTTATCAATGTCCACAGTTCACGTAACTTTGGTTGGCAGTCGCCGATCGTTTATAAATACGACGCGAATAAGCGAATAAACTGAACTGATATCTTTACTTATTTCATTTAATTCTCCTTTGCTATATTTCTATTTAATTCTCGTCTGCTGTGCCAGTTCTTTAACAAAATGTTGAGAAAACTCATTGAATATATAATTCGTTTTTTTTTTTTTTTGATTGGAGGTTTAACGACCACCGTGAGCAACTCAATGGGCTATAAGCTGTCGCCCGTCCCTAATTTAGGGTCACTGGTTCCAGGGAAGGGAGAGAGCCAGTGCCGTAAGACAAACACAACATCCATGCCTCACCGGGATTCGAACCCGGACCCCTTACGGACGAATGATCAGAGGCCAGCGCCTTAGACCACTGCGCCACCGGGGCGGCATAATTCGTTTTAAACCAGAAACTTCATTTTCCGAAGCGAACTCTCAATGAAGAGAAAATTTGAATTTACAAAATGACACCAATATAAATTAGAAAATAACGCTTCCGTGCGAAAGTGTTTTCATTTCGAAACAATAATAATTTGATACACAAACAAGCTTGTGATTATCTTCTGCGCGTCAGAACGGAGTCAACGTATCAAGCGCCACTCGAGGCCATTGGCTGAACGATCGTCATCACGCCTTACGAGATCGACTGGGCAGGCGGTGTATTAACAATGTCACACTATCTCTTCTAGCCACTATACTTCGGTGTCGTGCCTGTCGTCATACCCGACAGCGTTGAAAACCAATCAGTTGCCTTGGTTTACGCGTGACGTCACTAAAATGGGAACTCATCTCTTTAATATCATGCCTTCCTATTTTCTAGACGGCTTTAGTGCACAGCGGCAAAATGATTGATGTTTCTGGGCGGAACTTTCTCAGATATGAATACATATAATACGCTGAACAAATGTTTAAAAAAAATAATAATACGCTGAACAAATGTTTAAAAAAAAAAATAATACGCTGAACAAATGTTTTTTTAAAAAAAGGGATAAATTAGTGATCGTATGTTCAATGCTCTTTATCCAGTAAACGTTTGGAAACAAAATTTTCATTGCAAACATTACGAAATGTCAAAAATTACATTTGGCTACCGCATTTTTTATATTAAGTGCTTCAGTTTATGTGTTCTGAAGAGTTCCTTTTTTTTTTTTTTCTTTGATTGGAGGTTTAACGACCACCGTGAGCAACTCAATGGGCTATAAGCAGTCGCCCGTCCCTAATTTAGGGTCACTGGTTCCAGGGAAGGGAGAGAGCCAGTGCCGTAAGACAAACACAACATCCATGCCTCACCGGGATTCGAACCCGGACCCCTTCGGACGAATGATCAGAGGCCAACGCCTTAGACCACTGCGCCACCGGGGCGGCAGTTCCTTTTTGCAAAGGTACCACACAACCTACACAATGTAGGAAAATTATGTCTGATAATCTAAGAACATCGGACATTAATTAACATGCCTGATGTTCAATTAATTGTATTTTTATGTTCAATAAGCATGTCACATTGCTAACCTTAAACGTTCATTATACGTTATTTAATAATCGCTATTTTTTAAATGATCCACATGTTGAAATTTAGAGATATAGAGCTAAATACTCGATAAAGGGTAGCCATATCCTCACAACTCGGTGTGTTGTTTTGTCCGACATGGCGGCAGAGGCTGTGACGTCATGATCATTACGTTTCGCTGGTTTCACTTTGCTTACATAAGGGGATTCGTCGAACTCTTACTCCATCTATGAGGACGTGACGTCATCGAGAAGTTTCAACAGTCCCTGCAAGTTCCTGAAGGACAAGCATAGCTGGCTGTCCCGCACTTAGTGTGTGAAGTGCAATCATTAGCGGTCGGTGTTTATAAAAATTTGAAGCCAAAATGCCTAGATTTTGTGGCATTATAAATTGTGGTAATAGAGGAAATAGGTACCGTAAGTCTTTTTCAGGCTACTAGCTGCTGTCTCTAAAGGCAGTACCGAAAAAATTCGCTTATTTGCCAAACGAAGGGAGATCGCTTCCCAGAGCTTAGAAAACACTTTTTACTGAAGAGTTAGACTCTTCAAAGGAAGAGAACCTCTTAAATGTTAGTTTTATCCAGAAATCAGTGATTTTTGCTAAAGCAGAGAATACATCTTTTACTTGTTAAAACGCTATTGGAGTGCAGTGCTTGCACTTATTAGGCCAGATGCTTCATTCGTTGATTCAAAGTTTTCAAGTTGAATTTAAAAGGTGTTGGCTGTTTTTTTGCGTAAGTTTAATTATTACTGACTATTTTCTTACAGAACACCTTTTAGAGTTGGTCTCTTGGTCAAAATATTTCTTAAATAAACGCTTCGGTCCCCAATCGGAACATCTGTGCACGTGTTTTTTTCTCCAGGGACTTCTTTTCAGAAGGTTCCTGGTTGATCTAGTCGGTGTTGAAACTTTTTATAGGGCTAAAAGCAAAGTTAATTTGTTAGCAAACCTGACTTTTAGTCAGAATCAAATCTCTGGGTCTTCTGTATTTTTTAGATCTCGATCACACCGTTCCCCTGACACACTTTTTTTTTGCGAGATTTCACTTTTAAGGCTATTTTACTGTCAGCGTTGGAGTTTTTTAGTTTACTACTTTGTTCTATATGATATTTCCTCCCCAAACTACTGTTGATTTTTATTTTTAGTACACCTGGATTTTTACCTGGCGCTGAAGCACACTTTTGCAGAAAAATGCAAATAATGGCTAAAATTATTGTCCAAATAAAATCCTTTTTGGTGTCTAGGTCTGTTTACAGGTCGGTGTTATGCTGCTAAATTTATTTACGGATAAATAAATTATAGAACACAAATCCCAGCAAAATTATTTTGTTTTTTCACCACAATTTTGCGAAAAAAACAAACAAAAAAAGGCTTTTGCTCATTTCTTTAAGGCTTTCAAATCGCTTCCCACAGCTTAGAAAGACACTTTTTGTTGAAGAGTTAAACTCTCAAAAAGGCATAGAACCTTTCAAGGCTGAGTTTTATCCAAATTCAGCGATTTCTGGAAAGAAAGAAAACCTGTCTTTTTTTACTCAGGTCTCCGCACCTGCGAGGGAAGAGAATCTTACTTATTAAGGCAGTGTACCTATTTTCTCCATAAAATACTGATTACTCACGAATTTGTAATCGTACTAAATTACCCTGTAAAAGAATACCGACGACGAGAAATTGTTATATACTTCGAAACTTTTATATGCCTCGAACTGTTTTGCAGTAAAGACACTTCGACCAAAAACGAAGTAATCGAAAACATTTACTATTTGCACTTTCGGAAAAACTTTCGCATCACCTTCGAAGATACTTGCATTCAGCACATAAGGATCTTTTCCTTCAATCTCTTTAATATTTTTACAAATACCGCATTTTGTACTCGGAAAGTAAAGTTTGAAATTAAGAAGCTATCATTTCAACGGGGCTGGTTGTTCTTCACTTACGTTACTAAGGCTCGTTGCCATGCTGAGAGTCACGTGTCTGCTACATCCTCATTCTGATCTCCTTGATTCTCAGTTCCGACTTGCTCTCAGTGTTGCCAAACTGTAAAAGCTGTTCGGGAAAGTAATGTATCATTCAAATGGAAAATGTTTAACCAAGAGGTGAATAAATTTGCATAAGAACAATGAATTAATAACGAGGAACTGTACAACAACTATGCATAAAATAGTAAAACTGGATATAGTAATCCGATTTATTGGTGTAAGCAAAGACATTGTAGGAGCATAGACTGGCAAACGTGATACTAGAGGTTCTGAAACGACGGGAATCCATTGAACATGCAGTGCCATCTGTAGATATGAGGAATTGGCGATGAACAGATGCCTATTGGAAAGCAGAGAATATTTGATTCAATTCATAACGTGCCGCATAAATCACGCAGAAAGAATGGTCGCGTACGAACCGAGAACTCTCTAAATCAAATTGTAATTAGCAAGCTACCATTTCCGAGGAAAAATAAAACAAAGCTAGTAAACAGTAAAATACCAGTCCATGTCGGTGTCAGTCATGTACGCAGAGAAGACAAATAAAAAATAAGATAGAAAACTACTAAAGTACTATAATCTGCCATTTCATCTTGAAGCAATTACTTTAAATACCAAAATCTTAAAGATTTAGAATTCAAATCCCAGCATGCAAACACGTCAACATACTAGCAATTCCCCACAATGGCGGTTTTGAATGAATGTTGGAAGTAGCACGCTTCTTGCCATTTTATTCTCTTTTAATATGTTTGGGCGTAAGAATATAAATAAACGGTTCCATGCTATCAATCAGATGGCTTTTTCAAGGAATATAGACAGTAACTGCCATCTGAATAATAGAACGCTTCAACAATTTGAAGGCGATGACTTGACTTGTGTCTTTGAATGAAAATTACATCGTATTTACATATTTGTTAATGAATATCAAGAAACTGTACACCAAGTACACTTAAAATAGTACTCGTAATACGAATTTCTTGGCGTGGAATATAAATAAAAGTTTCCAAGCTTTCACACATCAACCAGATGGCTTTTTCAAGGAAGGTAGACAGCTAACTGCAAACTGGATAATGGAACACTTCAACAATTTGGACTTCGTGACTTGACTAGGCAATAAATGAGTGGGCGCAAATGTGATCAGTCATTTGAAGAAACGAGGTCACGTTGGTTGCGCACGCTGTACTGTGGTAGAAAACACAGCATTATTTGTAGAACTGGTTCCAAATGCGTGACAACTCGAGAGAGACGTTATCATTGCAAGCCTCGCTGCTGGTCAAGATTTCCAAGGTTTGGCGAATGGCAGTAGATTTGGGTGTAGAGTATGAAACTAATTTCTTGATATCATTCCACACAGGATCAGCGAACTTGAACTTGACCTCTCTTAATAGGGCAGTTGAAATTCGGATTACTATAGTGCATATTTGTTCATTGTTAAATCAAGTCACCGCGAGCAAATTGTTGAAGTGTTCTATTATTCAGATTGCAGTTTCTCTCTGCGTTCCTTGAAAAAGCCATATAGTTGATGTGCAAAAGCCTGGAAAGGTTTTTTTATATTCCTGTGCCAATAAATCGCATTACTAGTATAGTTTTACGTTACAACTTTCAAGATGAAATTCTTAAGAATTCAATTAAAGTATTATAAGTAAAATGTTTACAATTCGAAATTATTTTAAAAACTCAAGATTGTATTATTCTGTAGCCCAGGAAGAGCGGGGGTGGGGCCGGAGACATTAGGGTTTCCTGCAAACACCTCCCCCCCCACCCGAAAAACAAAACAAAAATCAAATGCAGGAATGGAACAAATACGCATCTAGCTACAGATGTAAAAACGCAGATATGCACTGAGGTGCCAATAAAAAAAACAAAAACAAAAACAAAAAAAAAACAATTGAGAACGGCGCTACCATTTCCATTATAAGTATTAGGTGCTTGAATTAATTCCCACTGTTTTTTGCCACACAAACACCTGTGTGTTGCCACAGAACGGTACAGGATAGTCTATTCAAAGTAGTGTCCGCTGGCAGCTACAACCCTTTCCCACCGTTGGGGTAGCAAATGGGTTTCGCTGTAGAAAAATGCAGGTTCTTTCGAGGCGAACCATTGATCGAACCATTTTTGGATATCCGCGACAGAAAGGAAGTGCTGCTCTGACAGGCCATGTTGTAGCGACCGGAACAAATGGAAGTCCGAGGGAGCAATATGCGGGGAATAAGGCGGGTAGGGTAAGAAGTCCCAGCGAAGTTCCTCCAAGAGTTCCTTCACGGATTTGGCGACATGAGGTCTAGCGTTGTCGTGGAGAAGAATAACCTTGTCATGTGGGATCCAGTTTCCGAGCTTCTGGATCATTCCCATTGCCTTTAAACGTTTGCTAACCGTTGGCTCATCGACCCGTGGTGTTTCAGACAACTCGTGGAGCGTCTGACATGAATCCTCGTCCAATAAGGCCTACAATGCGCCATCTTTGAAGTTTTTCGGCTGACCAGGGCTCTCTTTGTCCTTCACGTCATATTCCTTGGCTTTGAAGCGTCGGAACCAGTCTCTGCATGTTGTTTCCGATAGAGCATGTTCCCCATAGGTCTGCACTAGCAAACGATGACTTTCCGCTGCAGATTTCTTGAGATGAAAGCAGATGAGTAATGCTTCTCGCAAATGCTCCTTTCTGGTACGAAAATCGACATCGTGAATGCGATACAAGCTCGTGTTCTGTGCCTACCGATCGCGTGTCACACACTGCTTCACCCACACTGCGGACGGTACGTGCGTGCGCAAGAGAGGTCACAGCGCACCACTGCTGCGCTCTATTGGGCAACAGCGGGAATTAATTCAAGCACCTAATATTTAGCCATCAGGAAAATTCTTGAATAAAAAATTTCTGTACTTTTGAGTTCAATGAGAACGCTATTGTCTCCCAAAAGAAAGTGCGGTAAATATACATTCAGAAGATAAAACCTTAGATATGGGTTGGTGGGCAGTTGATATGGGCATTGCCCGCGCAGAGTGGAACAGACCCAAACGGAACGCAGACGATAAATAAACCGAACGCAGACGATAAATAGATGGCCGTGGCGCAGTGGTCTAAGAGATGGCCGATGGCCTCTGATCATTCGTCCGAAAGGGGTTTGGGTTCGAATCCCGGTGAGGCATGGATGTTGTGTTTGTCTTAAGGCGCTGGCTCTCTCCCTTCCCTGGAGCCAGTGAACCTAAATTAGGGACGGGCGACTGCTTATAGCCCATTGAGTTGCTCACGGTGGTCGTTAAACCTCCAACCAAAAAAAAAAAAAAAAAAAGATGGACAGCAAGGCTTCCCCCAACAGAGTATCGCAGCAAATCGACTAACATGGGTAAACATGGTGATCTGAACGACTTTGATCGTGGACCCATCGGCGGCGCAAGGCAGATGGATCATTCTGTCGCCCAGGTAAGAAACCTAGAGTTTCTGAGGGCGACCGTATCAAGGGTATACCACTAGTATGCCATCGACGGACTTACCAGCAGCCAGCGAGCAAGCTCAGCCGACCACACGACATTGATAGCAGGAGTCGAAGTAGAATATCCAGGCTGGTATAGACCGACGGCTTGGCAATGCATCCACTTTAAATGTCGGAGGCACAAACAGCATCAGCGAGCGAATGTTATGGTGCATGCTGCTTACCCTGTGCTACGGGAGCGAACGCCCTAATCGTGTTTCACTGTTGACTTTTCGTCATTGGACATTATTCCTCGCCTAGTGCCGGAAACATCAAAACTGGACCTGTGTGGAGTGGCGCCGCGTTGTACGGTCAGATGATTCTAGTTTTCGGATATACCGAGCACAGTTGGAAACGGGTCAAAAATTTCGGACCCGGACCCGATCTGGGCCCGTAACTGACCCGGACAAATCTGCTTTGAACTATAAATTCGAAACTCAATTTATATACAGTAGTGGCCAAAATTGTGAAAACCTTTTGGGAAAAGTATATTTTTGAGGTTTGATGGCTCCTAACACCACTTTTTGTTGGAGTAATACCATAAAATTATATATCAATGGAAAGATAATTTCATCAAAAATGTAATGCAATAACTTTTATGAAGGATTTTTTATTAGAACAGCTGTTATGAAGAAGAAAAGTGAAACCCATAGAAAAAATTAGATATACAAAAATTCTCACCATGTCAGTTAATACTTAGTTGGGTAACCTTTAGCGTTAATTACAGCCTTACAACGCCTTCCTATGGAGTGAACTAATTTTCTTTTCTGCAGCTTAAAACGAAGTAAATTTCTCCGTCATTTTTTCCCACGCCGGGGCTCGAACCCGGGTCCCCTCATTCCGGAATAAGTCGCTCTACCAATTGGGCTACGCGGACGTTCGTTCTGACTGCTATCTGCCTTTATGTCGTGTGCGTCCTGCTGGCAGGTACGTCACACGACATAAACCTTAGATAGGGGTTGATGGTCACACCAATTTTTCTTCTAATTTCTTCATAACTGAAGCCTTGTTCAATAAATAGTACTATCTTACATCGCTTTCTGGCTGACCACTCAACTCTCTTCGCCATTTATTTAACTTTATTACGTTTTACAAGCTCACTAAATGAAAGAACACACAAAAAAAAGAAAAGCCAACCAACTTGATAGCGATCACATAACACACTGACAAATGTCCTCCTCTCAGCTCCAATACATGAAATCAATAGCTGAATCCTACTGTGACCTGATTGGCTCATTGCCGAAACAAGATGACACCTGATTGGCTCTGTAAACACTCATGCTCATTGGATACATTCAAATGAAGGAAAGCTACTTCATATCAACCTAAGTAAGTTGTGCTTCCTTTTTCTGGTTATTTGGCTATAACCTTTTATAGAATATAGATAATTGAACAAACTTTGTTGCATTACATTTTTGATGAAATTATCTTTCCATCGATATATAATTTTGTGGTATTACTAAAACGAAAAGTGTTATGGGCCATCAAACCTTAAGAATATACTTTTTTCAAAAGGTTTCCACAATTTTGGCCACTACTGTATATATACATACTGTATAAACGTAATATATACATTCATCCCAATAACTGCTTGATATTTAATAACTGAAATCCTTTTTTAATAATAAAATTCGGTTACTTGCTAAATTTTAGTGCCATTTTTAGTGCCACTATTTTGCGTAATCCAGAAGTAATGGCTGACTATGACCGTGACCATGGAGTATATTACAAATGGGAATCATTATTTACGATTACACAAATGTATTTTTTAAGTTCGCTCTTTTCATGCTTTGATGGAGGTGCGCATACTTTTATATGGTCCGTTAGATTTTTGGTTCCATAATCTTTTATTACACCGTCGACATCTTTCTTTGCAATTATACACTTTCCATCTTTTGAACAACAAGCAAGACCAACCCCAACACAGAATTATTCACCGGTTCCTTGATGAGACGAAACAATTTCCAGCATTCACTCTTCCTCTTGTGGTTTTTAACGATCACGTATCTGTTGGCCTCGATGCCTTTCTCAACCACCTTAATATTAAATCCAGTCATATGAACAAATGAAGAGTTAATTTCGACATGACATGTCATGGGGGAACGGGATGTTAGCAAAATATCTGAATGCTCAATGTAAAAGATGCTATGTGAAAAGTAACTATTAGTCATACGGCGAACTTTGCACGGAGAGAGTGAATCAGCTGAGAAGCAAGGGAATTGCTTTTGCCTGTACCTTGTCCGGGACAATCGCACTGTAAAAGAACGCAAATGAAGTATCTTTTTACGATATGGTATCGGTATGTCTGACGTCGGTCGGTGGAAATCTTCTTTGCTTTAAGAAAGAGACGACAATATTTTTGCATGGCAAATCATTATTCACTTCATGGATACCAGTATCAACTACAGAATTCCACAACGCGTATTTTTCTTTGGAATATATTTTTCTCTTAAAACCGGGTTTGCCGCCCCGGTGGCGCAGTGGTCTAAGCGATGGCCTCTGATCATTCGTCCGAACGGGGTCCAGGTTCGAATCCCGGTGAGGCATGGATGTTGTGTTTGTCTTATGGTACTGGCTCTCTCCCTTCCCTGGAACCAGTGACCCTAAATTAGGGACGGGCGACTGCTTATAGTCCATTGAGTTGCTCACGGTGGTCGTTAAACCTCCAACAAAAAAAAAAAACAAAAAAAAAACGGGTCAAAATCGGGTCAGGAACACCTTGACCCGACCCGTTGGACCCGCAAGAAATTGTCGACCCATTGACCCGTGACCCGTTTCCATCTCTGGTACCGAGCTGACGGGAGGGTGCGGGTGTCGCGTCGACAACATGGCCCCGTCGTGCCAGGTCAGCTCTGTTGAAGGCGGTGGTGGCTCTGTGATGATTTGGGGAGCCTTCTCATGCGACACATTAGGTCTCTCAGTGTGTCTGGAGAGGGCCTTTAGAGATGAGCGCTAGCAGCATGTGCTGGTTGATCACCTACACGCTTGCATGGCCTTCGCGCATTATGCGGACGATGGTCTGTTTCCTCAGGACAATTGAGTTGCCCGACCAGGTCGCAAACACTTAGGCATGGTTCGAGGAACACTTCTCTGAGTTTGGAGCCATCCAGTAGCCCACAAGGTCGCCGGATTTAGGCCAAATGGAAGCTCTCTGGCATGCCCGGAGCGGAACATCAGACCCATGGTTCCTGGACTAAAATCTCGGGTGGAGTAGTGGACAGTGCTGCAACAGGCATGACCAGCATTACCTCCGGAACCTCTCCGGCATCTGGTAGAGTCTATGCCTGGGTGTGTACAGGCTGTAATTCGCGCTACTAGAGGACCAACACGCTATTAGGTAGGTATCTCTCATGTTCTGCCCATTGAGTGTAGTAGTGGCAAAAGAACTTATATTGGCACATTGAATGTAATAATGAACTATTTAGGATGACTGAGAAATTGTTTGTCGGCATAAAAAAAAATAGTCTGACTTAAGAATGGAAGCAAAACGTTCTATAAAAAGGCTATCTGGTGAGAAAACAATGTGTGCAGAACTACTTTATTTTTAAATTATGTTTAGGACTCATACACTACTTCGAAACGAAAGGCTTCGGAACGAAAACGAACTTTCCGTGTCGGAGCGAAAACTAAGTTTGTCCATACACAAGGTCAGAAAAACCCAAACGGAATCAGAGTCATTCATCTGAAAGATTTTGATCATGCTGGAAGTAACATTGCGCGCACTGTGATTGCAAGAGTCATATTATCTTTTTAACTGATATAATTTTAGGTTGTTTATGTAGCAAACAAACGGATATGAGCAACAACCTGTTTGCATAATTTCCTTCGAGGAGATGATGGAAACTTGCGCCATCCTGGAGAACTAGAAAGCCAAGACCCACTAAGCGATACCTGCCTATACTCTACGCAGAATGATACTTAACAGATTTAGTGAGATTTTCTGATATTTCGTCCCACATATTTTGTTCCATTAAACTATTGTTATAATATTTATGACCGATGTCGCACAAAATTGTTCAATAATTCTGACGGGAGGGTGCGGGTAAAAAAAAAACATTTCTGAAAATAATAATAATAATAATAATAATAATAATAATAATAATAATAATAATAATAATAATAATAATAATAATACAGCTCCTAAAAAGATAAAATCAGTAAACGCAGACAAATCAGGTCGCCTCAAGAGCTTGTACGTCTGCCGATGCGATAAAATGTACAGCTAAAGCATATGTTCTTGACTTAACGCATACACAAATGCTTCGGAACAAAATCGCTTCGGAAGAAATATTTCTCAGCGAGCGATATCAAAAAATCCGATTCCGATTGTTCGTTTCCGAAGCAAGAATTCCGAAGCATATCCAGCGTGATGTGCGGGCTTCCATTGGAAATAATGGTTACCTATATTTTTCCGGCGATTCTGTTCCGACATTCCGTTTCCGTTCCGAAGTAAAGTGTGGCTAGCCTTAGAAGAAGAGATGTAGTCGCAAATATCAGTGTGCATTTATGCACCCAGCGGAAAAACTGTACAACATTAGAAATAGAAAATATACGTAAATGTTTGTCATACTGACAGGTATCCGACATAAAAAAGATTTTTCCAGCCAACTCTTAGAAACATGTACACAGATAGGCCCTATAGCAACAACAGAGTGTGTGTGTGTGTGTGTGTGTGTGTGCATCACAGAAAAGCAGAAAATATACATAAAGCGTTCCGCAGAGTGAAAGCTAACCAATGCAAAAAGAACTGTTCAAATCGGACTGTCAGAATCATAAAAAAATATAGAACCACACCACCTAGCAGGAAAACTGTGCATTACTTGAAGTAGAAAGCGTGGGCAAAGCCTTCGTCATATAGTGAAAGGTTCCCGACGAGAAAAGAATTGTTTCACTAGAACTTTTAGGCTCAATGACGTGGGGTAAAATAAATATCGAGGTCAACAGGTACTCGAACACACACACACACACACATATGTGCATTTTTGTTTGCTGAGTGAGAACAGAGCAAAATTCTCTACGCAAAAGTAAATGAAATATGTGTCTAAGTATGAGAGCGTGCTTGTGGTTCAAACTATCCAAAAGAGAAAATATTTTTTCAAAAACCCGACTAATACATGGCGAGACGCAGTAACGTACAGATACGTACGGTGTGACAGACGGATGGACATATCACGAATTTTCGCCTACGCCAAAAAAAGTATTAAAAAAAAGACAAAGTTCTTGTTACGTGGAAGAACATGAAGCATAAGCTACGAATTTACTACTTCAGAAACAAGGTTCTCCAGGCAAAAACAGCCAATAAACTGATCAATTCGATGGTTTAATACTCCAAGACGATAACTGAACAAAAGATACGAGCAATACCTTAATGGTTGTTGACGACTGTTCTTTTGTTCCTCAACCAACGACTGTTTTATCTCGATCGAAGCTAATGGTATCTCCCCATCCTACTTTGTTTTCACTTTGGATAAATATATCTGTATGAACTCGTCATCCTGAGCTTTGTTGTTGTTCTTCACCTCGTTTTTCTCGCGAAGTACATGGCGGCAACTGAAACTGTTTACGGGATTGGGAAGATCAACTTCAAAAACACCTATATCTTACCTCATATTTATCTTCCTTTTATCTAAAACAATTATTTTAAAAGCTTCTCTTATTCATTCACAAGTTTCTGCGAGTATCATCGAATTTCTTTCCTATTCTGATTTCCATGCATGTATTCCCGTGCCTACCAAAAGGCTGCTTCCTCTTGTTTCAGATTTTACTGAAGCTACCTTCAATGAATTTTCCATTATCGATTTTTTTTCCGCGCTTCAAAATCTTTCTTCAGAAACGCTCGTTGAAGCGTTTCTTTCCTCGCATCAACTCCTAAACCACTTGACTCTCCAAATGCGCTCAAGTTCCGCTTTTTTTGCTTCCCCATCAAAATGTGATATAGCCAAAGCATTGTGATAGTAGAGAAATTCAAGGATAGATTTGCCTGTATACACTGAAGTGCCAAAAAAACTGGGATATCTCTCTAATGTCGTGTTGGCCCTCCTCGCTATCGGACAACGCGACGGAGCATGGACTCCACGAGTTCTCTGTAGTGTCGGGTGTGTGCATAAGTTCTACCCGTTTTTGTAGGCTACAAAGAAAGGAGAAGAACACAACAAATAATGTACCTAGGATTTCACATAACTGCCATCATTATGTATGACCTCTTGCCACCTGTCTATGACTAGGTAAATCCCACGCCGGAAAAACTCCTGTGCTTTAGGGTCAAAAAAGTCATGTAATGCCGTTTTCACATCGTCCACATCATCAAAAGTTTGGAGAGCGAAGGTGTTCTGTAACGATCGAAAAAGGTGGCAGTCCGTAGGTGCCAAGTCAGGGGAATACTTCGGGTGAGGTAACACTTCCCAACCAAAGCCCAGTAATTTTTGCCGAGTGATTAAAGCAGCATGAAGGCTGGCGTTATCATGATGAAGGATTACGCCTTTGCGATTGACGAGTGCTGGCCGCTTCGATGTCAGCTGTTCTCTCAATCTGTCCAACTGTTGGAAGTAGAGGTCAACATTTATCGTTCGGTTAGGTGTCAACACCTTCCGGTGGATTATTCCCTGGACATCCCACCAAACACTCAACAAAGCCTTTGTGGTATGCAGTCCTCCTTTTGAGGTCGATGGAGCAGGCTCCGTACCTTGGGACACATTCTGTCGACTCTTTACATTACGGTACAGTACCTATTTCTCATCACCCGTTACAATTAGTTCCAAAAAAGGGTTGATTTCTGTGACGAGAAAACAAAGAAACACAGGTACGGATTCTA
Source organism: Macrothele yani (assembly GCA_039090855.1). Taxonomy (NCBI): domain Eukaryota; kingdom Metazoa; phylum Arthropoda; class Arachnida; order Araneae; family Macrothelidae; genus Macrothele; species Macrothele yani. The sequence continues at coordinate 152,037,407 of CM077027.1, read as the reverse complement.
TCCTCTCGTTGCTTTGCAGAAAGCTGGTGCGGAACTCAGTTATCGAACTTGGTGATGAACCCAAGCGCATGCATCCGTCTTTCGACTGTATGTACCGACAACGTTTCCGATAATTCCTGAACAGTTGGATGTGGGTAATTTGTTATGACTTGGTCCACATCCTCGTCAGAAAGCACGGATGGACGTTCAGGACGTGGTTGATCTTTACAGCTTCTGTCTCCGACCCAGAATTTCGGAAACCAACGGCGACGGCGACGTGCGCTATCATCAACTGCATCCTCCCCATACATTTAACAGGTGTTACGGCAAGCCGCGGCTACAATACTGCCTTTATCGAACTCGTACAGGAAACAATGTGTAATGTGCTCCTTATCGCATGCCATTTTACACCGTCCGTGACTTGCGTTACGAATGACTTACTCGGACAAACCTAGTGCTGCTATGTGCTCTACTACTCCATGCTTTATTAGCCGAAAATTCGGCATCGTAGCGTCATCTGTGACGTAATTACTTCGATCGCAATTTGCATATATTAGAAAAACGGTTAGAACTTTTGCACACGCCCAATACTGTGGAGATAGTGCACCCCATGCGCCCTGAAGAGCGTCCCACAATTCCGTAATATTTGCCGGTGGAGGATTTCTGGCATTGACGGCATGTTGAATAGCATCCCAAATATGTTCGATGGCATTTAAATCCGGTGAACGAGGGAGCCAAGTCAGCCATAATCGAGTGACTGTGGACGTGTGCGGTGACGCATTGTGATGTTGAAAGAGGTCGCGCCTGTTGGAGTGGTTGCATGGCATGAAAGAGTGCCAATGGTCCCCGAGGACGGTTACCTAGCCTCCACCGGTCAGAGTGGTCTGAATACATATGACGGGCCTAATGCGTGATAGCTGAAAACACCTCACTCCATAACAGTCACCGCATGCCGGCACTCTACCTTGTAGGCATGCAGCATCCATTGCCTCGAGGGTGTATCTACATCCAGAATCAGCCATCTACCCGAAACAATTCTTTAAATGATTCGTCGGACCAGGCTACACGTTTCTAGTCATCTTGCATCCAATGGCGATGTTCCGGAGCCCAGGCGAGTCCCACAGCTGTGTCTTTGGGTCAGCAATGGCACCCGGGTAGGCTGTCGGCTCTGGAACCCCATAGAACACAGGAAACATTGTAGTGTCCAAACGCTGTTGCTACTACCGGCCCCAGCATTCAATTGCGTTGTGATCTGCGCAATGTCGCACGCAAGGCGGATGTTACGATGCGTGCCAGGCACCGCTGTCCACGATCGTCCAGGGCTTTTCTACGACCCCATCACTCTCGCGCTCCGGATTTTCTCCTTGATTTTGTGTAATCCAGATATACTCTTAATAATGGTTGACCGTGTAAATTCAAATTTCGTGGTAATTTACGAGATGGAGTGACCCATCTCCTGGTGACCGGCTATTATTCCACATTCGAAATCGCTTAAATCCTGATAAGCTGCCATCCAAACTGCGAATGCTACTACTTGAGCTTGCGGATATATCTACCTCTATATATACGTCGTTTCCGGACGATACCGATTACCGCATGGGTGTGGTGTCATATTAGGTGCTTGAATTAATTCCCGCTGTTGCCCAATAGAGCGCAGTAGTGATGCGCTGTTTCCCGGGCCACACGTGATCTCCCTTACGCACGCACGTACCGTCTGTAGTCTGGGCGAAGCAGTGTGTGACACGCAATCGGGGGACACAGAACACGAGTTTGTATCGCATTCACGATGTCGAGTTTCATACCAAAAAAGGAGCATTTGAGGGAAGCATTACTATTCTGCTTTCATCTCAAGAAATCTGCAGCGGAAAGTCATCGTTTTCTAGTGCAGGCCTATGGGGAACATGCCCTATCGGAAACAACATACAGAGAGTGGTTCCGACGCTTCAAAGCCAACGAATATGACGTGAAAAACAAAGAGCGCCCTGGGCAGCCGAAAAAGTTCGAAGATGGCGTATTGGAGGCCTTATTGGACGAGGATTCATGTCAGACGCTCCACGAGCTGTCTGAAACACCACGGGTCGATGAGCCAACGGTTAGCAAACGTTTAAAGGCAATGGGAATGATCCAGAAGCTCGGAAACTGGATCCCACATGACAAGGTTATTCTTCTCCACGACAACGCCAGACCTCATGTCGCCAAATCCGTGAAGGAACTCTTGGAGGAACTTGGCTGGGACTTCTTACCCTACCCGCCTTATTCCCCGGATATTACTCCCTCGGACTTCCATTTGTTCCGGTCGCTACAACATGGCCTGTCAGAGCAGCACTTCCTTTCTGTCGCGGATATCCAAAAATGGTTCGATCAATGGTTCGCCTCGAAAGAACCTCCATTTTTCTACCGCGGAATCTATTTGTAACCCCAACGGTGGGAAAGGGTCGTAGCTGCCAACGGACACTGCTTTGAATAGACTATCCTGTACCGTTCTGTGGCAACACACAGGTGTTTGTGTGGCAAAAAACAGCGGGAAATTAATTCAAGCACCTAAAACATATTTTATGTTTTGTGTTCTTTGATTTAACAATACTTTATTTTTATTGTAGAAAATACTTCCAAGTAGTTTAACTTGGATCGACTATATATAGCGCACAAAAGCTGCTTTTGATCTCTGAATGGAATTCAACGGAATACAAGTGATGAGAGAACTCAACTTTCTGTCATAGGATTTGGAAGCCTGTGACACGCAGAATAAAATGTCCAAAGTGATACTGTACAAGCATATGCAAATTATATTCTGAAGAGTTTTGGGCGCATTCATGTATGTCGATAAAAAGAGACATTCAAAATTCAGCAAATGTCGGAATAATTTTGCATGAGAAAGAAAGCCACAAAGAATTTCTTTGAACCCGGGCAACGCATTTAAAGAATTTAACACCAAAATCACAAAAATTATATTTAAACTTTGTAGAGGATTTAAAATGTATTTCGCTATCCATCAGAAATATTTCCCCTGAATGTAATTCGGCTAGGAAAAGAAAGTAGTCTCTATTTTTCCTTTTTTTTTGTTTTTGGTTTGGATTTATGTTTTAAATAAACTTAGACCGGAATTTTTCCAACAAGATGATAATGTTGGAAATTTGAGGAGAGATAAATGTTTAAATATTCCTCTAGAGAAAATAATCCAGCTATGTTGCACGAAGTGATAGACTGCTGTGTGATTTACACTGCTGGCCACCCAAAATGCAACACCAAGAAGGAAGCATCCAATTGGCCTGAAATTCGCAGCATGCGTCGCCCGCGAGAGGACATGCAAACGATTAGCATTGCAGGGCGTATGCAAATCATGTGCGCCCGGCACGCCACCGAGAAGCACTATAAGAAAGGTGCACAGAAGGCGGGGTGTGTAAGTAGTGGAAGTGTGTTCTGCTGACGGACCTGTGCCTGGGAAGCTTCCTGATGCCTCGTCGCAGAATACGGCAGTCACTCCAGCACGTTTCGGAGTTCGACAGAGGACGAATAGTGGCTTATCGCGACAGCAGTTTATCGTAATGGGACATCGGCGCACGTGTGGGACGACATCGAGCCACAGTGAGGCGAGTATGGATTCGATGGGTGTAGGAGGGACGGACGGACCGATTGAGGGATTGCCGCATCCGCGGCACACCACCGAATAAGAGGACCGGCATGTTGTGCGGCGGGCATTGACGGCTCGCACCGCCACATCATGAACGTTAGCGCAGGAATTAGGGTGTGTTGCGCAACAACCTGTGCCAGCACGTGCCGTTCGACGTCGTCTGCAGGAGCGGGGACATGTCGCACGGCGCCCATTGCTGCGATTACCATTGATGTTACACCACTGGCGAATGCGGCGGCAGTGGGCCGTTGAACTCCGCACCTAGACTACGGAATGGCACGACTTTGTCTTTTCCGACGAATCCCGCTTCTGCCTGCAACAGCACGATGGTCAAATCCGCGTGTGGCGGCACCGTGGCGAGAGACTGTATGACGCCTGCATTATGCATCGTTATACCGGTCCGTCGCCGGGCGTTATGGTTTGGGGCGCAATTGGATATGACACCCGTACCCCTCTGGTACGTATCGCTGGTACACTTAACAGTCACAGCACCATCTCCGAAGTTTTGGAGCTTGTAGTCCTCCCTTACTTGCAGGACCTGCCAGCGGCCACGTTTCAACAGGACAATGAGCGCCCGCACGTGGCATGCATCTTGCAACAATTTTTCACGGCCCACCAGGTGTCACTGCTGCCGTGGCCCGCCTTTTCTCCTGACATGTCGCTCATCGAACACGTCTGGTCGCTGATCGGCACCCGAAGCACCACCCGCGGCTACACCTGATGAACTGTGGCAACGTGTGGACGCAGCCTGGACAGACATACCCCAAGCCCACATCCAAAGCCTCTTTCGTTCGATGCCGCGGCGTGTACCGGTAGTTATTGTCGGCCATGGGGGCCACACGAACTATTGATGCCTGCGTGTTCCGCAAGTCGCACGGGCCTGTAAGCTCAGTCGTTTCATCTCTGTATTTGTTGTTATGTGTCCAGTAAATCTGGCTTTGCTATCTCGTGTCCTTCTTGGTTTTGCACTTTGGGTGGCCAGCAGTGTAGTTCTTACTACTAATTTTGTGTGGTTTGGATAACTTTTGTTCAGTAAAAATGTACTTCTGTTGTATACATCTTTTTGTCAAAGCATCTTTTTAAAGAAATCATCATCGTCAACTATTCTCAGTCCATTGCTGATGAAGGCCTCACCCAGTTTCTTCTACAACTCTTCCATGTCACTCCTGCACGATTTCGAATTTTATCCATCTCTTATGTGGTACTCTTGTGTGTGTGTGTGTGTGTGTGTGTGTGGGGGGGGGGGTTCCTCTCCCTTGGTATCCAGTCTAGTATTTCAGATGTCAAAAGGACGTCAGCCCATAGTCACTTGAGGGGCTTTTAGTTTGATCGTGATGTCTTCCTCTATTGCCTTTTTCTGATATAAGAGTTCATTTTTTTATCTTTCTTGGTTACACTCTCCACGCTTCTTTCATTTATCCGCAGCGTCTGTATGTCCTTTTCAGATCATAAAGTCTCTGTCTCTGATCCATAAGTAAGAATTGGATGGATACATTGATTAAACAGATTCCTTTTAAGACAGAACGGAAAATTGCTCTTGAGAATTGTTCTGTGTCTTCCATATGCATTTCAGTTAAGTTTTATACGTCTGTTAATTTCTTCTTCGATGTGGCTGTTGCTGGATATCTGCTGCCCAAGGTAAATGTGAGCATCAGTTCCTCCTAAATTTCCCCATCAATCTCTACATCTTTAGCTCCTGTAAAAGCATTGTACATCGATTTTGTTTTGTGTCGTTCATCTTTAATCTCACTTCTTTGCCAGCAAGTTCGTGAATTATACTCTACAGCTCTGAGAAGTGCTTGCAAAAATGACTATGTCGTCAGCGAAACGAAATTAGGTTAAACAATCTCCATTAATATTTTTATTCTTGTCTTTCTAGTTCAATGACGAATGACATTCTGGAATATGGCATTGAAGAGCTTGAGAGATATTATCTCAAAACTCTATGCGAAAACACAAGTTTGTCCGCGACGGGCATCGAACCTGTGTCCCCCTCACTCCGGAGTAAGTCGCTCTCCCAACTGAGCTACACGGACAGAATGTCTCGCTGCAGATTTGTCGTCTTGACACATGTTTTCACCTCTGTAGTGCGTCACAACTATGGCTGTTATATTTTTACCTAGAGACAGTACGAGGCTACCCAAACACTGTCGAGGATGAGATGTATAATAACTTCAACCCCCACACGTTATACGATGAGTAACTTTATTATGACTATCTTTATATTATGTCCACGAGTAGAAAGCTTTCGTGGTTAGTGCAAGATTTAAATTTACCAGAAAGAATGAAGCGAAACCAAACTGGATTTGACATTTCTATCTAAAGCAGCAAAACATGGCATAAGTAAGCTATTGTTTAAATTGATAAAATACCTGAAATAAAACTTGCCGAACCAGTGACTTCTAGAAAGCAATCATTCCTTCTCTCCCTATTTCGGATTAAATTTAAATGTGGTTCATTATTCACTTTGACACGAACACACACAGACGCACACGCACACGCAATCACACATCTATTCTAATCTAAAATTAAAACGATACAATTTCCTTTGAACGTTTGTCCCACTTTGGTGGCGCAGTGCCGGTTCGCATTCGTACGACCGATCGACAACATAGTTCGTGTCCAGTCGCCCATTCGGTTGCGGTGTTCGGCGTCCTCGGCGAGACGCCCGTGCCAGCCGTGCGGGACTTCTGAGGACACCCGGCGTTGCACATTTCGATATTTTCTGCCAAGGCATCCTTCCAACCCAGATGGTCGGCTGTTTACGTTTTTTTAAAAGTGCATCTGGAGAACTATCTTTTGGATTTCTTCGTTTTTTTTTTTTTGGCATCTGTCTATCTAATCTAAAATAACCTAAAAACAAGCGTTTGCCCCACTTTGGTGGCACAGCGGAAAAAGCGATTGCTTGTTTTAATTGTGAAATTCCAACAGGCAAAGGCTTGTTTAATTGTCGAGAGATTCGACAATTAAAACATCCCTACTTCAACCAATATACTTTTTTTTACTATTGTAACATTCATTGTTGTAATGTTCATGAAACATACTTTCACATTTGGATCTGCTATAAGCAGTCGCCCGTCCCTAATTAACGGCCACTCATTCCGGGGAAGGGAGAGAGCCAGGGTCGTTAGACAAGCACAACATCCATGCCTCACGGTATTCGAACCCGGACCCCTTTCGGACGGATGATCAGAAGCCATCGCTTAGACTACTGCGCCACCAGAGAGGCGTCTATGTTTGTGACACTCCATATCAAGGTAAGATTCTCGACGATGAACGAATGTTCACGAAAATCGTTGTGATCAAAGAAATACTCAATAAACAAACGATTTAAAAAATTACTCTCTTTCTCTAACTATTTTTTTTATTGGAGGTTTAACGATTAGAGTGAGCAACTCGGTCCCTAATTTAGGGCCACTGGTTCCAGGGAAGGGAGAGAGCCAGTTCCTTAAGACAAACACAACATCCATGCCTCACCGGGATTCGAACCCGGACCCCATGAGAGAGCCAGTGCCTTAAGGCAAACACAACATCCATGCCTCACCGGGATTCGAACCCGGACCCCATGAGAGAGCCAGTGCCTTAAGGCAAACACAACATCCATGCCTCACCGGGATTCGAACCCGGACCGCTTTCGGGAGAATGATCAGAAGCCAGCGCTTAGACCACTGCGCCACCGGGGCGGCACTCCATATTTCTTATTTCCCCCCGTTATTATTAACGGGCTTCCTCCTAATACAGAGAACGTTCACACATTTTTAAAACGTCTGATAAGAAACTACAGAAAATGAAAGAAGTTCAAAGAATTGAAACTGGCAACAGCGCATTAGATGAACACGAAGGAAACATTTGCTGCAGTTAAATATCGTTTGCTAAGAAAATGGAGCACGTAAACAAGCTGTGGACAGAAGGTTATGTTTTTGATCTTTACGAAGAGAATTATCCCTATTTTGTAATTAAAAAACCCTGAGAAAAATCATGGAATTAGCATTTCTAAGTATAAAATAAGTTCGTAAAATCATGAAATGCATTGATTATGATACGCTTTCCAACATACCAGAAATAATTACACAGGTTATTACTCAAGTTATGAGGATAATGGCTGTGGAATAAATCTCGCTCCTGTGCCCTGACCTTTGATCCCATTTCGATGATATTAAACAGAATTAGTTCGGTATATCTCCGGAACAACATACTAAAGTTTTGTCGCAATAGAAGCATTTTTACGCAAGTTATAACGCATGAAGGCGATGGAAAGGATCCCACTCCTATGTCCTGACCTTTGACCCAATTGCATTCCATTTTCAGTACGTTTCGTTCCCAGGTTGTCTCCTACCACATAATAACATTTCATCGAAATCGAACCATTTTTACGTGAGTTATCATGCGAACAGACAGACAAACGGACAAAGCTGGAGCATATGTGCTTCTTCACTCTACGGTTGGAAAGCGTAAATAAGCCATATTATTAATAATAGATGGGAAAATCGTCAAGCATTGCGTTTAACAGGAAAAAGAACACCGAACTAATATCCAAAGAAGGTACATAATTTTACTATTATCTCAAAAGTAAGGTTTCTGGTCTTAAAAGAAAATCCACTGACCCAAAGAGCAATCGTTAAAAATCTCTGTATCAACTGTAAACAAGAAAATAAACATTTGAATCTGAAAAAAAATATGAAAAACATAAGCTTTACAGCCTTCTGCGTAGGCACGTGACTGAGCGAAGAACACGGTGTAGTCTTCTTTATGAAAATAACTTAGCCGGAGACAAACGGAAATATTTGGTGACTAATGATGTAGCATGGATCTACCTAAACGACTGTAACAAAAACGGTCAACTTGCTATCGAAAAAGAGCAGAAAAAGACTTACAAACTTGGTTCCAAGAATCCAAAGAACGTTTCCTTAAAGGATTCACGATTACTGCTGGTTTCTCGTACAATAAGAAATCAAAGTTAAGAAAAGTTGAAAAGAATGTTAACATCAATTCTACATATTACCAAAGTAATATTTTCATTCCTATATTTAAAGACGAAATAGCATTCCTTTATCCACAGAGCCTTCAAAGAGTAGAACTCTATCAGCGTAAGGATACCACTCAAATATCCAAATCTACCACTCTATTTCTTGAAAAAATGAAAATCGTTAACTCATATTTCTTCAAAGTCTCCTGATGTGTCCCCAATGGTCTATTGTGCCTTCAGACTTCTAAACGAGAATGCTTTCGAATCGAAGACTTATAACAATGATTCGACTATGGAAAGCAATGGAAGAAGAGTGCAATAAAACACCACTGCCAATTTTAAGGAATGCCCTGTTATCTTGAAAATCTAGATGTAGATTGGTAGTCCACAGAAGAGGCTATCAGGTAGAACATTTAAGAAAGAAATAATTTTATTTTAAATATTAATTACACTTCTCGTCAAAAAAAATAGTTGCACCCAGAAGGAAGCAACCGACAGGAATGAAACTTGTTGGGTAGGTTTGACATCGTGAGAAATACAAATTATTCAAGTATCCCGCTCGGCCGCGCATGTGACGCCAGCAAAGGAGGGCTCGTAGCACTGTGCCTGACCGGCTATATACGGTCGTACCGTTGCGTGTCTTTCCATTCTGACTCCTGCTGTTGTTTTGGATCATCTTTTGCTAGTGAAGTATGCCTCGAAGAAAAGTTCGGAAGCAATGCGAGCAGTTGGAGGAGTTCGACAGGGGCCGCATAGTCGGGCTCCGGGAAGCGGGATGGTCTTATTGCCGTATTGCGCGCCATACCAGTCGTGCGGATGTCACCATAGCACCCTGTTGGCTTTAGTGGATAAAACAAGGCACGCAGCAGCGACAGGAAGGGCCTGGAAGAGCTAGACGAACCACGGAGAGAGAGAGAGAGAGAGGGAGAGAGGATCGACGGGTTGACCGACATGCGCGGAGTGACCCAAATGCCGTGATTGCGGGTATTCAGCGAGCAGTGGTGGTCTCCATGCATCGTCTTATTAGTGCCAGCACCATTGGCAGACGGCTGCACGAAGTAGGATTACACGCACGCAGACCGTTACGACGACTTCCCTTAACAACAGTCATTGTCGCCAAAGACTGCAATGGTGTCGTGCCAGAATGTCATGGAGCCACGCAGAATGGCAATGGGTGATCTTCAGTGACGAGTCCCGCTTTTGTCTTGGAGGAAACGACCAACGAATCCGTGTGTGGAGCACCGTGGTCAGCGCCAAGATGAACGATTTGTTGTCGAGAGTCACACGTCCAGAAATCCTGGTGTCATTATGTGGAGTGCAATTGCCTACGATGCCAGATCACTCTTGGCTATCATTAGAGGCACTTTGACAGCCCAACGTTACGTTCATGAGGTCCTGCAACCAGTGGCTCTTCCTTTTCTGAACGCCCACTCCGGTACGATTTTCCAACAGGACAACGCTCGTCCGCATACTGCTGCTGTCTCGAGAGCTTGCCTTCAAAGCACTGCCCCTCTGCCATGGCAGCCGCATCGCGAGACCTATCGCCGATTGAAAATGTGTGGGATGTTATTGGACGCGTTATCCACACTCCACCCCTACCGCACAATCTGCAAGAACTGCGTGAGAAGATTCAAGCTGAATGGGATGGCTTATCGCAGGATACCATTTGGAATCCGCACGACTTCATGCCGAGACATCTGGCATGCTGTGTGAGCAGAACAGTGGAACGAGGAGGCAGAACGGACCGAAAGATCACTCAGGAGATAGGCTAGGGTCCGGTACGGTAGTGCATGCGCATATATGCAGCATGATGTAGGGAGGGGGGGGTTGTCGGAAGGGTATAAAGCACACGGGCGGTGTACGCTCAGCAATTCGGTGAAAGCTATTGCACGGTGTACATCTTTTTGAACGGTATCGAGTTGCTGCCAACGTGTGATATGGCCAACAAGCAATCCAGTAGACGACATCTGGATGACTTTACCCAAGGTCGCGTCATTGGGAATTTGGAAGAAGGTCGAAGTGTAATTAGTGTGGCCGAGGAGTTCGGGATCACTCACAGCATCGTTTCACGAGCCTGGAGAGCATTTCAAACGACAGGGACAGCTGTCCGAGAGTTTAGCAGTGGTCGTCCATGAGCAACCACGGCGGCGGACGACCGGTATATTTTCCTACAGGCGAGAAGAGACAGATGGGTGACGGCGGGAGAAATCGCAAGGCACATGCAACAGACAACTGGACGTCCGTTATCGCGTCTTACCGTAGCCAGGTGGCTGCACAAAGGTGGTCTATTTGCACGACGACCAGTACGGTGTGTGACATTAGCGCCTGCTTATCGCAGACGGCGGTTTCTGTGGTGCCAGGAACACAAGAACTGGACATATCAGCAATGGGGTATAGTTCTCTTTACGGATGAGAGCCGATTTAGTCTGACGAGCGATTCTGGACGTATACACATCTGGAGAGGGCAGGGAACACGCAATCACACCTCCAACATCATCGAAAGGGACCGGTTTGGAGGTGGCGGAGTTCTCGTTTGGGGCAGTATCATGCTTGGCAGCCGTACTGACATCCACATCTTCCAAGGAGGTTCAGTCACTGGTGTCCGCTATTGTACCTAGGTTCTCCTGCCTAACGTGCGTCTGTTTAGAGGTGCTGTGGGCCCTGAGTTCCTCTTCATGGACGACAACGCTACACCTCATCGTACAGTGGCTGTCGCAGAGCTGTTGGAGAGTGAAGATATTCAACGCATGGATTGGCTCGCAAGGTCCCCGCACCTAAATCCAATCGAACACGTGTGGGACCTTCTCGGGAGACGCTTGGCAGCACGTCACCAGCCGCCAGCAACGATTCCGCAGCTGCGATTGGCGCTACAAGAGGAATGGGCCGTGATGCCTCAACAGCTTCTTGACAACCTCGTCCTCAGCATGGACAGACGTTGTAATTCCTGCAACGCAGTCAGGGGTGATCATATCCTCTACTAAAGACTGGTTTTTCTTGGCAGCCGCCTGTCACATGGACGTTTCTGTCTTCTGTCCAGTTGTTCTCGAAGCTACCTTTTCGATAAAGTGCCTTTGTATTCTTTGGATTCCTTGTTTGGACGGTTTTGCTCACGTGTCCCGTATTCTTACATCTTGGGGATCTTATGGTATGATTTGAGTCGATGTGGAGCAGTTCTGCACGACGTTACATTCGAAAAACCGTCTCGTCCTTAATTTTTGCACGCCAGTGTATATATATTGTATATGTATATTGATACACACCGAACATATATTAAGAACCCTTGTGCTTAGTTACAAAGTTACAATACTGAAGTAGAAACACAGCAACTCCCAAGAGAAATTTTTAGAAACATGTGTAGTATTTCATAACGTTGGCATCTACTAATCATGCCAATCTGAGGTCCTGTTTCGTGTTTCTCTGGTCAATAATTTACTTTTCTGACTGTAATTTATTCCTCCCGCAGCATTGGCACTCAGATTTACACAACTTCATTTCTTTTGCAAGTTTTTTGGAAGTTACTTGATCTGTTTTGTGAGTAAAAACAAGTTACTTCTGGGTAAACCGAATGTTCTGGCAATTTAAATATGACGTAACTTTTTAGGTCAACAAATTTCTTGCTGTACCTACTAAAATACGGACTCGGATAAGAGATATTACATTAAAAATCTAGTTCTTGCTGAATTCTTCTTTACTTGTCCACTTACATCTTGCAAGCACGGTAACAACAACAACGTAGCACCATGAAGTTGCGCTTTAGCATACATTCGATATACAGATAATCTTTGATTCTAGTAATATCGAAGATAGCATGCGGTCCTGCTTGAGGTAGTATCTCATATTACTTGAACACACCCTCTCTACACTAAGTGTGGCTTTTTATTTACTTTGACTCACTGTTAGCCGTTGCCGAAAGGTATAAAGAAACTTGGAGATTTTGGTATTGCGTTCAGAAGGAAATATAATTAATAATATACTTTATAAAATAACATAAATTGAAAGGGAAGGTTAATTAAGAGATTTGCATCACATGCTCAATAAATGGGAAAACATTCATCATGAGTTTGCTTCACACTTTCCTATTTCTTCGCGCCATTCTTTTAGAGGCATCAAGCAACATTCCGTGAGAGTAGTCGTAGTTTTAGTTTCGAAATGAGTTGACACCACTGAATGCTTTACTTCAGCTTCTTTCCTGTAACTGTTGTTTGATGCAGCTACTGCGTTTGCAATGAGCAATTGTGAATTTGCTGTCCACTCGCGATTCTGTTCAACAGTTTTCACTGTAGCAATTTTTTCTGTACGTAAGGTAGGTTTATTTTTCTCAGGATTTTCGTATTTTATACTTGTTGTAAATTTTAACGGTTTGCATGTTTTCGTTTTAATGTGATGACTGTAATCATTATACGGTTCGCCCTCTCTCATGGACTTCCAGAATGCTCTCTCCTTACTACCTTTTCTGATGCGTTTTTGATATTTTCTGATGCCAGTTTACTTCACTATATCCTTTCTTACTCGAGGTTTAACGACCACCGTGAGTAACTATGAGGAATATAAGCAGTCTCTCATCCCTAATTTACGGCCATTGGCTCCAGAGAGGAGATAGAGCCCATATCATAAGACAGGCGAATCACCCATGTCTCATTGGGACTCAAGCCAGAATCAACTCAGACGAACGGTCAGAAGCCAGTGCTTAGACAACTACGCTACCGAGGGGGTCCAATAGGCAATCCATTCATTCCCTCCTGCTTTACCTGGTCGTATAATTGGACTAAGTTGTATGTTCCTAATGATCCTCATGATTTTGTTAACTATGCTCCAGCGGGCTCCAAGCGATTGGATGATGATTACATGAACGTCAAATAATATCAGAAGAATTGTAGCTTCCTATGTTCTTCGAGAAGGGAAGCCAGTTAATTAATGAATTAAAAAAACAATTAACTCTCACGTAGAATCTTTATTTCTCTGAATTGGGGTGGTGGGGTTATTTATATAGCTAAATATTCAATTCCAATGGGGAGATGGGCATATGGGCCTTCTCTACATTTCTGTCATAAAATTCGCACTCCTTTTTCTTCCCACTTCATCAGGAAGGAAAATACTTCCTTCTCCGACCAGCTGCGAACTTTGACTGTGTACTTTCATTCCTCATTCCTTTTGTATTCGATTTGGAGAAAAATACCTGCACTGTGTGTTTCACGACGCAGGAGTACTTTAATCGGCTCACTTAGCGTGGGGAGTGAAGGGGCAACACCTCTCAGGAAAATTCCCAGACACTGGCAGCTGGCGTAAGAGTTGCAAGTGATAATCAACTGATTTACAACTTCTCGTTCACGGGTTTGTGGTAGATTTACCAAGAAAGTTTGTCCATTCTACTCTGAGGATGAATGAGGGGATAAACGTCATTATCTCTTCTCTAATGCTGGGTGGGGTGATCAGCAAGAGGGATATCTGTTTCCATGAAAGAATTCTCACAGTCCAGTATATTTCTCCGAAAGACATAATGGTGATTTTCTTGTCGTATAGCCCCGATTTTCATGACATTTACTAATATTCAAATATATCCATATAACACTTTACATAATACGTTCTGCGTTCCTACTACTTCACGCAGGAGGCTAAATCTTCTTCCCGTTGTACTTCACACTTCGTTTTTGATCTTATCGCTCTATTTTATTTTAAGAATTTTCCCAACACACAACACATCAGACGCATAAATTCTTCTGTCGGTCTCACACCCGTTGTGACGTACATGTCAAGATGGCAAGTAGCAGTGATAAGCCCTTTTCGGCGTAGGGAAAGTATTCAGCTCCGGAGCAGACGGATGTTGATTTGAATCGTGCCACGGGCAAAATTTGGGTTTTCAGATTGGCGCCCGAACATAAAAATTGATCTACTGGTCATTAGAAAGATGTGTGATGTTTCTTCCACACATCATCTGGAATTAAATCAGAATTCCTTCTTCTACAGAGAATTGCTTCAAGCATGGTTTGTAGACTGACCCGGAAACCTACGATTCCGTCCCAGCCCTTTCTCAAGGTCAGGGGGGATATATGTGACGTACTACAGAGGTGACACACATGTCAAGACGGCAAGTAACAGTGTCACATGTCAAGACGGCAGGTAGCAGTGTCACGTGTCAAGACGTGAAGTAGCAGCAGAAGGATGTGGGTTCGAGTCTCACCGCCGGTAAAAATTTGGATTTTCACAACACAGAGGAAGACTGTCTAAACATAGCATCTTAGCTTTCTAAATTTTAATTCTCTAGTAACAGCTCTTCTCAGAAATTCTTTGGTCCCCGAAACGCAGATTTTGTCGCCTTTATTCCTGTTTGGATTTCTCATTAACTTTCACGTATGGGGTTACCTGAAGTAATCCGTCTGACCTAAGTAGCTCCATTAAATTTGATACTACATTTCCATTTACTTCCATTAGTGACCACTTCTTTACTTTTGGCCAAGTTCATTTTCATGCCATAGTTCATCCCCAGTGAATGCAATTTTCTCAAAGCTCTTTTTTAATTCTGCTATACTTGCCGAGACAAAATCGTCAGGATACTTATTCTGTCGAAGTTCGATCCTTCTATCCTTTTATGGTGATGGTGTTATTCTCGTTAATATTTCTCACCCCAGAAACTATGAGGTTACCCTGCCTCCCTCGTTGCTTTTCTTCTTTCCTTATTTTATAATTTAATGTGCTCCTACTTCCACCTTTTCGTGTGTTAATTTATAGCTGCTCAGTTTTTCACGCAAGGTGATATGGTAATTCAAAATCTCAATCATATTCTTCTCACACTGTAAAAGAAACATGTTAAAGTTCAAGTCTGATAAACTTAAAGGCAGCGCAAATGTTGTTTTATTCGGACGAAAGACATTTGCGTGTTTCTTTTATCAAAGAGATCAAACTACATTTGCACGGAATTTCATACGAAAGGCTGATTTGGCAGTTTTTCTTGAGAACGTTAGGCGCGAATAAATCAGCGTGTGATACTCCAAGCCAGGACCGTATCTCGCAGGGAGATAGAGGGGCTCAGCAGCCCTGCAAGGTCAGCAAGCTCCCCCCCCCCCCTGGAAAATACACGTTGTTGTAAATTCTTTTAACTTCTGGTTTCGTTGGTCGATGAAAATTACTTTTGTATTTCATTATATGCATAAATGATTTTTCCTTATTTTGTTGTGCATTACATCTTCTAAATATAAGAAAAGTTGAAGTGATACAGCACAAACGATGAATAACTATACAGGGAAATTACTTTTAAAGGTGAATCAGTTAGAGTAGCTGCGCCAATGTTTATGTGTCATGTGCTTGACAGGGCTTGTTGGTAGTTAAGGTCAGGAAAGAGAGAAATGCCGTTTTTTTCCCTGTTTCGGAGACACGCAAAAATTTAAAGCACACTACCAAAAAAAAAAAAAAAAAAAAAAAGGGGCGAGAGGAAATATAAAGAAAGAGTGACGTAGGTGGAGGTATAGTTGGGCAGAAGGAGATATAAAGAAAGAATGACGTTGGTGGAGGCGTAGTTGGGCAGAAGGCGATATAAAGAAAGAGTGACGTAGGTGGAGGCGTAGTTGGGCAGAAGGAGATATAAAGAAAGAGTGACGGAGGTGGAGGCGTAGTTGGGCAGAATGAGATATAAAGAAAGAGTGACGTAGGTGAAGGCGTAGTTGGGCAGAAGGAGATATAAAGAAAGAGTGACGGAGGTGGAGGCGTAGTTGGGCAGAAGGAGATATAAAGAAAGAGTGACGGAGGTGGAGGCGTAGTTGGGCAGAATGAGATATAAAGAAAGAGTGACGTAGGTGAAGGCGTAGTTGGGCAGAAGGAGATATAAAGAAAGAGTGACGGAGGTGGAGGGGTAGTTGGGCAGAAGGAGATATAAAGAAAGAGTGACGGAGGTGGAGGCGTAGTTGGGCAGAAGGAGATATAAAGAAAGAGTGACGGAGGTGGAGGCGTAGTTGGGCAGAAGGAGATATAAAGAAAGAGTGACGGAGGTGGAGGCGTAGTTGGGCAGAAGGAGATATAAAGAAAGAGTGACGGAGGTGGAGGCGTAGTTGGGCAGAAGGAGATATAAAGAAAGAGTGACGGAGGTGGAGGCGTAGTTGGGCAGAATGAGATATAAAGAAAGAGTGACGTAGGTGGAGGCGTAGTTGGGCAGAAGGAGATATAAAGAAAGAGTGACGGAGGTGGAGGCGTAGTTGGGCAGAAGGAGATATAAAGAAAGAGTGACGGAGGTGGAGGCGTAGTTGGGCAGAAGGAGATATAAAGAAAGAGTGACGGAGGTGGAGGCGTAGTTGGGCAGAAGGAGATATAAAGAAAGAGTGACGGAGGTGGAGGCGTAGTTGGGCAGAATGA
This sequence comes from Macrothele yani, assembly GCA_039090855.1. Classification (NCBI taxonomy): domain Eukaryota; kingdom Metazoa; phylum Arthropoda; class Arachnida; order Araneae; family Macrothelidae; genus Macrothele; species Macrothele yani. The sequence continues at coordinate 152,020,491 of CM077027.1, read as the reverse complement.
GATATAAAGAAAGAGTGACGTAGGTGGAGGCGTAGTTGGGCAGAAGGAGATATAAAGAAAGAGTGACGGAGGTGGAGGCGTAGTTGGGCAGAAGGAGATATAAAGAAAGAGTGACGGAGGTGGAGGCGTAGTTGGGCAGAAGGAGATATAAAGAAAGAGTGACGGAGGTGGAGGCGTAGTTGGGCAGAAGGAGATATAAAGAAAGAGTGACGTAGGTGAAGGCGTAGTTGGGCAGAAGGAGATATAAAGAAAGAGTGACGGAGGTGGAGGCGTAGTTGGGCAGAAGGAGATATAAAGAAAGAGTGACGGAGGTGGAGGCGTAGTTGGGCAGAAGGAGATATAAAGAAAGAGTGACGGAGGTGGAGGCGTAGTTGGGCAGAAGGAGATATAAAGAAAGAGTGACGGAGGTGGAGGCGTAGTTGGGCAGAATGAGATATAAAGAAAGAGTGACGTAGGTGAAGGCGTAGTTGGGCAGAAGGAGATATAAAGAAAGAGTGACGGAGGTGGAGGCGTAGTTGGGCAGAAGGAGATATAAAGAAAGAGTGACGGAGGTGGAGGCGTAGTTGGGCAGAAGGAGATATAAAGAAAGAGTGACGTAGGTGGAGGCGTAGTTGGGCAGAAGGAGATATAAAGAAAGAGTGACGGAGGTGGAGGCGTAGTTGGGCAGAAGGAGATATAAAGAAAGAGTGACGGAGGTGGAGGCGTAGTTGGGCAGAAGGAGATATAAAGAAAGAGTGACGTTGGTGGAGGCGTAGTTGGGCAGAAGGCGATATAAAGAAAGAGTGACGTAGGTGGAGGCGTAGTTGGGCAGAAGGAGATATAAAGAAAGAGTGACGGAGGTGGAGGCGTAGTTGGGCAGAATGAGATATAAAGAAAGAGTGACGTAGGTGAAGGCGTAGTTGGGCAGAAGGAGATATAAAGAAAGAGTGACGGAGGTGGAGGCGTAGTTGGGCAGAAGGAGATATAAAGAAAGAGTGACGGAGGTGGAGGCGTAGTTGGGCAGAAGGAGATATAAAGAAAGAGTGACGTAGGTGAAGGCGTAGTTGGGCAGAAGGAGATATAAAGAAAGAGTGACGGAGGTGGAGGCGTAGTTGGGCAGAAGGAGATATAAAGAAAGAGTGACGGAGGTGGAGGCGTAGTTGGGCAGAAGGAGATATAAAGAAAGAGTGACGTAGGTGAAGGCGTAGTTGGGCAGAAGGAGATATAAAGAAAGAGTGACGGAGGTGGAGGCGTAGTTGGACAGAAGGCTAAACTCCTGTTCGTCATTTGGTAAGTGACTATGAGATACTAAGCTACTGTTTAAAAGCTTTCAGGTGGTACGTACCCTACAAAGAAGTGCTATCGTGGGTACATTTTAAGTTAATGTATCCCTCTACGCGTTGGAAAATAATTCTAACAGTAATTCCTTGTGCGAGCAGGCTAGAGAAAGAGTTGTCAACATCTCGTTCAATATTTTTCGTCCAGTAGAGGTAATTTTATGATGCTTGTTCTGGAAAAAAGTTTTTTTGGCGGGATTTTGGTGCACATGGTTTGCGAGAGGGAAAAGGGATTATGGCTATTGATCACGGTAAGAAGTGTCTACCACTGAGCACTAGTGATGGAGAATACGCTGGTGCTCGGTGGTAGACACTTGCAATACGGAGAAAAATTGGAACCGAAGAAGAGGAGTAGAAAAGTTGAAGTATGCATCAGTAAATCCCCGATGCCATTGCGTGGATCCATAGAAAAGGTATCATATCAGAACAGTGAACTAAAATAATAATAAAAAAAAGACATGCTAGTTGGGCCTTCTTTTGTTTTTGACTCCAGTTCCAGCGATAAGGAACGCGCAGCTCAACCATCATAAAAAATTCAAAGAATATGATTTAGTTTTTATATTTTAAGAGAGTTTAATTTTCTTTCTCCCCCTTTTTATTTCATATTTTGTAAATCAATGAAGGAAGAAATATTCATAATGCATTTGAAATGTTCTATTATTGTAATATATAATCATATATATATAACGCATTATGAATGTTGAAATATTCATAATGCGTTGAAATACTCATAATGCTTCATAATAATTCATAATGAACATTATGAATACTTCACCATTCATAATGCATTGATATATTCATAACTAAATAATAATTATTATATAATTATGAATATATCAATGCATTATGGAGGTTGAAATATTCATAATGCGTTGAAATATTCATAATGTTTCATAATGCATTGGAAATCGACAGAATATTCAAAGCAAACAGAATATAAACTCTGAATTTGCTTGTACCACTTACTGGTCATCCATGTGACACTTCTCAGAAAACTTGAAAATTTCATCGCTAAGTTAGCTTAGTCTCAGCTCGTTGGAACTTCATTGTCTTAGGTGGTGTAACGGTTAACATACTCCAACGGAAATCGGGAGATTCGGGTTCGATTCCCGCTCCAGGACGATGAAATGTTCAAGTTTTCTGAGAGGTGTTACATGGTGACCAGTAAGTGTTACAAGCAAATTCAGAATTTATATTATGTTTGCTTTGAATATTTCATATATTTTGTTTTTCATGTAATTGTTTTTATTTTTTCGTATAATTACTCACTAATGCAGTAAATTAAGAAAAATAGATAAAAAACAACATAGCAAAACTTGCGTCTGCACTCGTGTAAAAATGCAGTTTGTAGTTGAACACAGAGCCCCCTCCGATGACTCTTATGAATCCCCCTGGTTCTGGAATCTAGCAGTTATTGCCCTGCTCCAAGCCAAAGGCGGCAGCGCACTTGCCAACTAAAACAGCGATCAAACAAACGTTTAGATTATTTAATTCACTTTGATAACATACCTTTGGTTGCCAAGGTGAATGAATCGTATGATACCAAACACTTCGGTAAAGTTCAATGACTTCTCACTGACATGGGAGAATTCTTAACAAAAATTGGGGCTGCACGAATCGAATTGTCATGTCACTGAAAACGGCGCTTTTAAGGTGAGTGTAGTTGGAGAAGAATTTGCTGTTGTGACATCTATTATAGGGAAACCCATGCAGATCTTTTTGCAGAAATAAAAATAATACTTCTGATTAATAAATGCCTTCCAAACGATCCTTTTTGATTGTGATGGAGAATTTCGGAAACAAAAAAATCAGCAAGGTCATAATTTTCTTTAAATTATAAAAAATATGCGGTAGTTTTCTCAAAATTTCCATGTGATCGACCGTTTGAAAACAAACAAACAAAACATTTCTTAAACGACCTGCCCCTTGTAATAAAAGATTAAAATGGTAATCGATGACTGTACCTGAAAACAATCGATTTTTTTCGGGGAAAATGAATCTTCTAGCTGAAAAAGGTACTTAGTGAAAGAAGAGCAGAAAGAGAGAAAGAAATTTAGTATCTGATGGTAATAAATTGTTTTGCACTGATATTTCTATCACAAGACAATCGTGTTAAACACGCCTATACGTGAATTTAACTTCGAAAGCACATTCGCAGAGTTTACTAACAATGGCTCCAAATCTGTAGTAATAAAGCCATCGATTTAGCAACTCGATTTTTAAAGTAGCAGACAGGTTCACACATAAAATTCCTGCCCGATTTTTTAACGTGGACTTCTTCCGCGCGGGAGAAATAAATTTTCACTGAGAAGTTAGAAATGTAAAACGGAAAATAAAAATACTTCGAAAGAATTTTGTAACTTGTGTGCATTTTTAGAAATTTTGAAAGCTTATTCAGTAAGGAAATAAATATTACTAATGAAGTGATATCCGTACCAGAGATAAAAACAGATCTTAAGAGAAAACGGAAGGCTTTGATATATGCCGGTCTGACCTTCTGTATCCAAAATTATGTGCCGTATACCTGTAATTTAGCCTTCCTATTGAATTTATGTGTTCTTATGTAAATTTAGTTTCCTCTGGTTATATGTTTTCAGACTTAACCACACATTATTCTCCCCGACGAACTTTCTAAGTTTGGCAGCACTGGCAGTGGGTCAGAAAACATTAATACTGATGGGAGAGCAGAGTTCAGATAAGGTTTTATCGACGATAAATGTATTTTGTATATAGCGACTTGACAGAATTGCGTTGTTGAGATAATCTACTGTTAATGATAAGTGCTCTTGATTTAGCCTCTTGATAATGTGTATTTTTGACATAACGACTAGTTTGATAGAAGCGCTTTAGGACAGAGGCAGAACAGATAGAAGCAATACCTCAGCCAATAGTGTTTCCCATACTACGTGAACATGATATATCAACCACGGACTTTCACGTGAACAGAACAACTGATTGTCCCAAAGTACCGAAAATGTTTTGAATTGTTTCAGCGTTGTATGTGATCGTTCTAAGCTCTGAGAACTAAGCCCAGACGAAGCCTCCCAGCAGAGTGTGAAAGCTCGATATATATCGAATGTTGTATTTATGCCATTAAAGGAAATTTTAGACTTATGTTAGTCCTATGTTATAATACACAGTCGCATCAGAATAATATGACCATCTACCCAATAATAGGAATAACCACCCTTGGCCCGGATAACAGCGGCGAGACGGCGTAGCATGGACGCAATGAGGCCCTGGAAGGTTGCCCGAGGCATACGTGCCCATTTAGACTGCAGCAGAGCATGGAGGTCTCGGAGATGACGTGGTTGTGGGTCGGCACGCCGAACCTGTCCATCCAAATAATCTCACTAGTGCTCTATAGGATGGAGGTCGGGTGATTTTGTCGGCCAAGGGAGAACGGAGACATCGCTATAGTGTTTCTGGAACCAGTCACGCACCTCCTTAGCGACCTGGCACAGCCCATTGTCCTGTTGGTAGACAACTACACCATCAGGGTAAACGCTCAACATGAAGGGACATATGTGGTCAGCGAGGATGGACAGGTAGCCATTGGCGTTCAGGAACCCATCCAGTGGTTCCAACGGTTATGGGTTATCCAAGGAAAACATCCCCCAGATATTCACACTGCCACCGCTGGCCTATACTTGACCGAAAAGCGTGTCCGGATGTTGGTTTTCGTGTGTCTGACGCCGTATTCACCACTGCCCGTCACTTCTGCGGAGTAGAAACCTCGATTCGTCAGAGAAAACAACCTTTTCCACTGTCCAATGTTGGTAGTCCCATGCGAACTGCAGGAGTCGTTGCCGATCAACCTGGGTTAACATGGGCGCCTTAACGCAGCGGCGACTCCGGAGACCCATGCGTAACAGGGTTCACTCTAATGTTATCGGAGACACGTACCCGAGAGTCCCAGTGTTCATTTGCGTGGTCAATTGCTGCACTGTTGCGGGTCGATTGCCATTTGCCAGTCGACGGAAGCCCCGTTCTCCTGTGGGATTGATGGCCTTTGGGTCTTCACAGTTATGACGTCGGGAGGTACTCGGTGTACCAGTGGTCCATTCTTAGTACCCCCTTACTCCAACACCTCGCGAAAAGCCCACGAAGTCTGCTGTTTCTGATATGCTTCCACCTTTGACGGGGTAGCCGATGATCATTCCTATTTGAACGTCCGTCAAATCACTACCTCTGTCTATTGTGCTCAGGTGACGCAGTGTGGCTCATCTGTCCTGGCCGGCCGCTTCTATCTCCGTGTGGTCGACCTTGTCACGTGCACTCTGTGACGCACCTGGGCGGGTACACTGTGATTCCGGGGGGGGGGGTCATACTATTCTGATACGACCGTGTATTTAAAAGATTTAGTGTATTTGTTAATTGATGTCTCCCCCCCCCCCCAAAAGGTGCTACATTAGTAGTGTATAGTTTGAACAACATAGAAAAGTAGTAGGAAAATAAATAAATTAATAAATAAAATAATATGTTTATAGTATTAATAACAGTGGTGCCTTTCAATCCTACTAAGTGAGCAAAGACGACAGAAAGTAATATACATTCACTACAAAAAAAAAAAAAAGACAGCAAAAAAACTAATTGAACTGAATTTTAGCAAGACCTGGGTACTCTCTCGTTTCTTCTTTTCTGTATTTTTTTTTTTTTGCTTTCTTTACGGGCTCCCTCCTTTTCCTCGACCGTTTCTACCCTTCCCTCTGTTTTGATAATCCTGTTTGTGGTTGACTGCTGAGCAGGTAAGTATGTAAGGCAGCTTACAACTTCCTCACTTAACGGGAAACCGTACATTACTTCAACTCTACTGTTTTCCGTACTGTACTATTGTCTACTTTTCTACTAGGGCACCCTGGTCCCGCATCTCAACTATATGTTCTTTTTTCCTCCCTCCAAGACTCGTAGCACGCTGAGGGTGAGTGGACTCCGGACCTTCTTAGGATTTCGTCGTTTCGTGGGTAATTGATGTAAGTGTTACATAATTTCAAGATAACAAGTTCATATTCTGGCTAGAATGTTCCACTGTTATAAAGTACCAAAGAAAAACAAATAAATGCAGACTCATGTAAGTGGATTATGTTGATTCATTCCCTACCTTGCCCGTCAGTGCTTTTTCCGTATTTACAGATCTGTAATATTTAGAAGTTCAGATACAAAACTTATAGCAAAGCATTTAAACTTTACAGACGGAACTTACAACGTACAAACGTTAAACCTAGATTCAAAACTTCACGAGCAACTAAAAGCTTCACAATTTTTTAACACAGAAAACATGTGAAGGGGTATATTCCACGTATCATTAGGTAATGGAAACACTATGGAAATGTTCATGATACTTGTCTCAGCGGAGCAAAAACAACAAAGAAACCCAGAAACACTACATCCGCTTGTGTTGGTATCAAGAGCGCCGTAAATGGACAGTGGAACGAAGTTGTAAGCTGCCTTACAAACTCTGTTCTCACTTTTTTCGGTATTCGTATGACGAAAAATTTCCGGTAATAGGAGTGATTCGTGGGAATATACACTGAAGTGCCAGAAAAACTGGTACAGACGAGCTTATGCAAAATACATAGCAACGAAAATACATGCATATTATGCAAATACATATATACTATGCGCGTACTCGGTTGCGTCCGCCAGTGCGTATATAAAGCAATAGACATCCTTTCCAGCTGTCAGAGCTGTTTTCGGCATGAGAATGACAAGTAATAACGATTTAAGCGATTTTCAACCCGGTGTCATAGTTGGCCATTGTATTTCGGAGGTAGAAACTAAGTTCGGATTTTCACGGACGACCTTTGCAAGGGTGTACCGTGACTACAAGAATTCCGGCAAAACCTCCAACCTACGATACCAGTGTGGCCGTAAAAAGACATTGGGTGAACGTGACCATCGTCGGCTGTCAACAATCGTTTCACGCGATAGGCGTGCAACACTCTCGCAGATATTATCAGAATTCAATGCTGGAGCCTCAACAAGCTCAGCGTCCGGACTGTGCAACGTAACCTGCACGATATGGGCTTTGGGAGCCGACTCCCAACTCGAGTCCCCTTGATGGGTGCACAACACAGAGCTATGCGCCTCGCTTGGGCACGGCAACACCGCCACTGGGCACTTGATGACAGGAAACAAATAGCCTGGTCTTACGAGTCGCGTTTCCAACTGTATCAGGCAGATGGAAGTATTCGTGTGTGGCACAAATCCCATGAAGCCATAGATCCCGCCTGTTAACAGGTAACTGTACCGGCTGGTGGTGGTGGTGGTGACGGGGGGGGAGGAGGGGGTTTAGGGGGTCCGTAATGGTTATGGGGTGTGTTTAGTTGGACTTCACTGGGATCCCTGGTACGTCTAAAAACGTCTGTGACCGGCCAACGCTATGTGCGCATCCTTTCTGATGAGGTACACCCGTTCATGTTCTGCATTCATGCTTGATGGGTTGGGCCTATTCCAACAGGACAATGCACCTCCACACAAGTGTCGGGACGCCACATTATGGTTAGGGGAGCATTCATCTGAGTTTGGGATGTTGCCATTCCCACCCCAGTGCCCAGATATGAACGTGATAGAACACATTTGGGATGCCATGCAACGCGCTATCGAACACAGGAATCCGAGACCTCGGAATACACCCGAATTGTGGAACGCTCTGCAGGAAGTATGATGTGCATTGCCTACAGGATATTTCCAGAAGCTAGTGGAGTCCATGCCCCGTCGTATTTATGCAGTCCTGCGCTTCCGTGGGGGTCCTACCAAGTATTAGACTGGTGTACCAGTTTTTCTGGCACTTCAGTGAGTGTACAAAGTTGAGGTTTGATTAACTTTTAAATTTCAGTCGTCTGTCGGAGGATCTGACTTTAAAGTTCTGTAGTGAGATCAGATATTGTTGATAGCATATCACATGACATTTTGGTTATTGTGGCACCGGTATTCCTTCCTCTCTGTCCCCCATTTTGTACACCAGCTATTGTATATTGTGTTACCGTAAGAAACCGGGTATTAAGTTATTGTACAGATGATTGTATGATGTCTATGTATCAGTCCGTGGAGTCATTAAGACCAAAGCTATTATAGCTATCAAAAGTAAATTTTATATTTAGAAGTTTTGTGAAATAATATAGTAAAGCAGTACATTTCACCTTTTCTTAAAGATAGTTGAAAGTCATTTCAGTTTAAAAAGGTCTCAAGTCCCAAAACATTCTGTTGTTTGAACAGTCAAGATGACAAAAATACTTCAATTGTGATATGTCCTTCTACAGAAAAAATAAAATTATTACAAACCTATTCTAAAAGTAATAAGCTCTAACAAAAAAAAAAAAAAAAAAAAAACAAAAAAAAAACGACTAAATCACGCGCATTAATGACCAAAGAAACAAAAAAAGAACAAACCATTTCATCATCGCGCAATTAGAATTCTACGTTGAACATTACTGTAATTTCTGTGTCTTTCTGGTTCGGCGATAAGACTCGCGGTTTCTGTTGAGCCAAACCAAAGAACCTCGGATCAGACAAAAAAATCGAATCTCACCGGAGAAAAGAAAATCTGGTGCAAGGGCTGAAAAATTCAGTCTTCGATTTTGCGAAGTTTTTGTATAAATAAATACGAAAATGACTTTTCTGGAATAAACGAAATTACTGAGTACGAAAAATCTGTCAAATTAATAGGGAAGTTAGAAGACACTGGAACTTTTTTTTAAAAGACGGACACGTACTGGCAACTTTGCTGCACGATATTTTCAGGAATTTTCCATGAATTCACACCAGTTAATTTTTTAAAAGTGTACTCCCCCCCCCTTTTCTGGAACCCCTGGTCCCAAATTTGGGCCTGGCGACTGCTTAGAGACCGTTGATTTGCTCACGGTGGTCCTTAAATTCCCAAACAACCCAACAAACGAAAACAATGGAAAAATTGATGTGGTTAGATGAATAACACTATACGTAGCTTTGCAGTGATAGTCGGCAGATAGTATGGCGAGAACTTCATGAAGCTTTGGACTCTGTATACCTATAGTGAATACAGCCCAAGCATCTGGAGATTGCACAATGCTACGGAGGATGTTCTATTGGTGCTGGACTGGGTCTGATGATACCAGTGAAAGACAAGACAGGATCCAGGGAATACCTAAGTGTTGTTCCGAGCGTACTTGAACAATTTACATGTCTCACGATGTCAACTCTTCCGGCATGTGATGGCTTATTTATGGGTGACAATACAACAGCGCATCGTGCCATATTCGAACAAGAATGGTAAGATGAACTCGAGGAGGACTTCCAGCATCTTTCCCGGCCTCCACAGTCCTCTGATCTCAATCTTATTGAAAATGTGTGGGACATTCTGGAATAAGTTTTTCATCGTCGATGTTCTTTTCCTACAACACTGACAGAGCTGTGCGTTATTTTGCTCCAGGAAAGGCTGTTTTTGGATCAAAACGAATTCATGAACCCCATAGAATCCATGCTACGTTGCGTACTTGCTATCATTACCAACAAAGATGGCCTTTACTCAATACTGTAAAAAGGTCCGTGTTTTAGTGAATACTGTCACCTCCCTGGAACCAGTGTCCTTACATTAAAAACAAATCCTTACTGCCTTAGATGCTTACAGAGCTCAATACCACAAACATCTTCAACGACAGTGACAACACAGTCTCAAAACATATCCAATTCTTTTCCACATTCATGTGACATGCCTTTAACTGATTCAGTCGTTTACTGAGCATTTGAGAGTAACGCTGATATTCCTCAGGAAGCATTTCTATCTTTATTCTTTTAAAGCACAGATATCCTCCTATGCCACTTTCTCCAACCAACACTTAGCTTCACTCGTGACACTAACAGGTAATGATCAGATTCACCACCTCCTATAGTACGTCGCACAAATTTAGAGACAGAACAAATTCTCGAATAAAAAAGAAACAACAACGAGTTGAAAGGTACACCTCATATTTATAGCAAAAATAGCATAGGACACGCAGCTGCACAATAGTTTGACGGAAACATAACAATTTCAACGCCAAGTACAAGAAAAAAACAACAGAAATACACTGTCTCAAAAATATAAAGACTTACTAGTTATGAGCACCTCCGGTACGAATAGTGGAGCCGTTGTTCCGAATAACACTGAAAACCCGATTGGGCATGCTGTCTACCAAGTGATGTTAAGTGCTATTGGTCGGAGTGCGTACCAGCTTCGTTCAATCTGCTCTTTCAATGCCACCACACTTGAGAACTGCCATCCATTCGCATACACATCACGAGCAGGATACCCCAGAGGTTCACTCTAGGGTTCAGATCTGGACTGAGTGCTGGCCAATCAGTTAGGGTCATATGATGAGTATTAAATCAGCTTTTCGTTGATGCAGACCGGTGGATACAGGCATTGTCTTGCTGGAACAGATAATCAACACCCGCTAGAGTTTCGGCAAACGGTAGAAGGTGGCTGCTGAGTATGTCCTGATACGTTTCGGAGTTTTGCCTGCCTTGCAGGAAAGCGATATCCGTTGTTCCATTGAACGCAAAAGCTGCCCAGACCATCACAGATTCCCCTCCTTTCTGTCTGCTGAAGAAGGTGCGTGGCTCGCGTCGTAAATCATGCCAATAGCAGTTCCAACCGTCAGGGCCGTCCAGTGAATGTGGCTGCTTGCCCATAAAAATCTAGCTTCCTTGTGGCGCCATGTGAGGTGTGGCAGACGGCGCATTTGACGAAGCACAATGTCGCGACTTTTCTTGATTCGTCGATGAACTGTGTACTTTGAGACGGTGACACCAACAGCCCGAGAAAGTTGACGTAGTGACTACCTTTGGAATGAAACTAAACGCATGATGGCACGATCATCTCGTTTGGTTGTTATTCGAGGCCTTCCAGACCGTTTTTTGGTAGTTAACGCACCGCGTTTTGCTAAAGTCTTATAAATGACTGCCCTACTCCTCCCCTTGGCTTTACAAATTTTCGCTACATGCCTTTACAAATTTTCTCTCAGTCTCCAAATTTTCTGCACCTCCTCACCAGAAAGTTGACTGTTACGTGGCAGTTCGGCCAATGAATGTCCGACGGCAGGCCCGCTGTCTTTTGTAGGATGGACCGAATTACGGCCCATTCGCATGCGTACAACATTCTAATTTGTACATTTCATTTGCATGTGGTTACTTTACATAGTTGTCTTTATATTTATGAGGCACCTAAAGTTACACTATTTCACTTTGTGGTGTTATTTTCACCAAATCCGGTCATCTCGACGGATCGAAACGTTTGTTGTAGGGTTATGTCTAATTAGGTACCAATTCAGCTTCCTACCTATATTCGTATTGCGTTCATGGCGCAAAGTAGACTGTCTCTATATTTATGCGACGCACCTTATCACAAGTGTCAACATCTAAATATTTCAGGCTCTGATCATAGACAACAAAATCTATTACGCCTTTCTATTTCAGAGAGCGATTCTTACACGTTCACATGTGGATATACTTGTAGTTGAAAAAAAGCATTAGATACACGCAATCCATTTTTCAATTAATCTTTCACCATTATCATTCACAATGGGATCATTAAATTTACCCAGAAGTTTGCTCTGAGCACCAACGCCAGCACTGAAATCTTCTGCTAGAACGACTTTCTCTTTATTAATAGCACAAAGGTAGTTCAAACCATCATTCTAAATGGGATCATTAAATTTACCCAGAATTTTGTTCTGAGCACCAACGCCAGCTCTGAAATCTTCTGCTAGAATGATTTTCTCTTTAATAATAGCACCAAAGTAGTTCAAAACAATATTTAGCTCATTCCAGAAATCACCCCCCCTTCCAGGAGGTTCAGAAGCACAAAGAGCATACGCATCAAGAATAGTAATTCTATGAAGTTTCACTTTTGCGTGCACCCATAAAATTCTCTCACATACGCAACACAGTGAATTAAGTTATTTATTTTTACTCTTAAAATCACCCCGACACCGGCTCGTACTCTTACATCATCCAAGAATCCCGTGCAACCCGCTCACTATTCCATTCGCTTCTTCTATCTATTATATTTTTCTGTTCAGTTTCACTTACGCACAGCACTCAAACCATACTTAATTTTCATCACCTCATTAAACTTTCCATTTATTTTATCATAGTATTATACATACAAATCTTACGCTCACTCTCGAAATAAAAGGTAATTTAAGCTTATTTTGAAACGAAATGCGTATGTACACTATGTCAGCTTCGACATAAACATGGCGAGTTGACCAGCCCTCTCTGCCGATACACAACTGAAAAAAAAAAAAGAAAAAAGTTCGGTGTGGTCTTAGTCTGGATTGATACGTTCGTTGTGTGTCTGTCGAACCTGACGTGAGTATCACGAAAGCGTTCAACCTAATTTAAGACGTGGCAACTGACTAGCGCTGTAAGTTGACGCATAGACAAGCGAAATATAAACTAATACATCGGCACGGAGATGTATTAATTTATATTTCATATAAACTAATACTACGAAATATAAACTAGTAATAATAACTATAAACTATGAAATATAAACTGATTCATCCACCAAAGTATATCAGGATCCTGGTAAAAGCTGAATCCCTAAAAGTATTTACCCTACGTGTCATGCACATTCAGCTTGGTAGAAACTTTCTAGCAGTAGTTTCGATTCTGAAATTAGCGTATTTATTGGAGTTAGAAGATTTCTTGACTTAAACAGTTTGAAATTGTTAAACGAGAACCAAAAAAATATTAATTTGGTAGTGTTTTGTGAATAACCTTATTTTTTTATAGGAAAAGGTCTACAACCGTTTCAATTTCAACATCATTTTACAAAAGGTATACTGTTTTGTCCGCTTTCGGATGTTTCCTTGTGGAAGCGGAAATATCTTTTGAATTCAGATGCAAGTGTTTTCCTCCAGTTGTTAAAATGCGCACCCCGAAAATCAAAAAGTGTGCTGATAATATTAATAAATGTCACAAATATTTCTAATTAAAAGAATTTTTCCCATCTGACTTCTTAAAACCGGGATAGAGACCTTTCAAGATAATTCTATAAATGTATAATTCGTAACGGGAAAGTCTGGAAAGTGTATGGGAAATTTTTTCAAGAGTTCGATATCAGCCTCTCCTTGACAAATGTCAACCCCGCCTTCTCGTGGTGCATCCTGTTCCCACTAAAGGGGCTCTGACGACCGCCAATAGCGGTATAACTATACCATCGGGATTAGAGGAAATTCTATCCCACACTCACCAACCCGCTTGGCCAGCGTGGTGAGTTATGGCCAAACCCCTCCAAAATGACTCCACAACTTAAATCTTGGCCCTCAGTCTCCGGCAGCTGGAATGCACCTGGCCAAGGCAGCGGCCAGTGCGACATGAAGGCAGAGGGTGCTAAGAATCCCCGGAGGACCGGACTAGGCTGCCATCTGATGCTGACCTTGGCTACGTACAACGGACGATCCCTATCTTCTGATTCAAGGCTTCTTGAATTGGAAGAGGAACTACAAAGGATCAAGTGGGACATCGTGGGGCTAAGTGAGGTAAGGAGAAAAGGAGAAGATCTCATCGAACTGAAAAGTGGACATCTCTTCTACTATCGTGGGACAGATACTGGCAGAACTAGTGGTGTTGGATTTATAATAAACAAGAAACTGAAGGATAAAGTGGTAGAAGTTGAAAGTTCCTCTGACAGAGCTGCACGACTCGTTATCCAACTATCGAGAAGATACCAGGCTCAGATTATTCAAACTTATGCACCCACCACAAGTCATCCTGAAGAAGAAATTGAAGAATTTTATGAGGAAATTCGTGATCTAAATAATAAAGGTAAGCAGCACTTGAAGATAATTATGGGAGATTTCAATGCAAAAATAGGGCAATGGCAACAGAATGAAACTTCAGTAGGTAAATTCGGTCACGGCAACAGAAACCAGCGTGGAAATACTCTCGTTGAGTTTGCAGAGGCAGAAGGGTTTTTCATCTTGAACTCCTTCTTCAAGAAAAAGCCACACAGGAAATGGACATGGAGACATCCAAATGGAACGACAAGTGAAATTGATTTTATTATGTGTAACAAAAAATTCGTCATAGAAGACTGCAGTGTGCTAAACTAGTTCAACACAGGTAGTGACCATAGATTGGTGAGATGTAAGATGCACCTCAACACTAAATTTGAACGTGCAAGCTCATAAGACAAACAAAATCTATTGACATAACCAACCTTAAAAAACACCATAATACCTTCAAGTTGGAACTGAAGAACAGGTTCTCTGCTTTAGAAGACCTAACATCGGAAGAAGTGGACATCTCTGAAGTTATCAGAAAAATAACCAAAGCTCTTATGGAAACAGCAACAAAATTAGCTGGGTCTAAGAACAAGTTGCATGTAAATAAATTATCAGGAAAAACGAAAATGTTGATGCAAGAAAGAAGAGAAATGAGGACAACTAAAGAAGATGTGACTTCCAAAGTGGAATATATAGAGCTATGCAAGACAGTACGAAAAAGTATCACTGAAGACGTAAGAAAATTCAACTGTGAACTAGTGAGGAAAGCAATTGAAAACAACCAAAGCCTAAAGATAGCAAAGGGACATCTCAGTAAGGGAAGAAAACAGATTATGGCACTGAGAAAAGAAGATGGTTCTGTAACAAGAAATAGAGGCGAAATTTTGACAAGAGTGAAAGATTTCTACTCCAAATTATATGAAAGGGATGATACATGCACTCCAGACATCATGAAAGATACCAGTACCAGAGTTCCTCCAGTCCTTCCAGCAGAAGTTGCACATGCAATCAAGAACATGAAGCGGGGAAAAGCTCCAGGAGAAGAAGGAATTACTGTAGACATCATACAAGAAGCAAGTGGAGAAATCGAAACAGTACTCGCCCAAATTTTCACTCGATGCCTTAATGAAGGAAAGATTCCTGAGGATTGGAACACCGCTACAATGATCCTGCTACATAAGAAAGGTGACATTGAGGATCTCGGAAACTACAGACCTATCAGCCTCCTATCAGTAGTTTATAAAATCTTCACTAAAGTTCTTTCACACCGCTTCAAGGCAACACTGGACATGGCTCAACCGAGAGAACAAGCTGGATTCAGGAGTGGCTACAGCACAATAGATCATATCCATGTGCTGAGAGAACTAATTGAAAGAGCGAGGGAATATGAACTTCCATTGTGCATGGCTTTTATCGATTATGAAAAAGCCTTCGATTCGGTGAAACCATCAGCAGTTACAATGGCTCTGAAAACCTGCGGTATTGAAGATGCATACATTAATATTATTAATAACATCTATGAAAATGCAAGTGCAAAGATTAGGCTGTTTGAAAATACAACACACGTAAAAATTGGAAAGGGAGTGAGACAAGGTGACACCATATCTCCGAAGCTCTTTAATGCCACATTGCAGGATGTTTTTCAGTCGCTGAGCTGGGAAAACAAGGGGATAAAGATTAATGGAGATTATCTAACCCACCTTTGTTTTGCTGATGACGTAGTCATTTTTGCAACTAGCCCATCAGAGCTGCAGAGTATGATCCAAGAACTTGCTGACAAGAGTAAAGAAGTGGGATTAAAAATGAACTTTCAGAAGACAAAAGTGATGTTCAATGCTTTTACAAGAAATGAAGATTTATCGATTGATGGAGAAAAGCTGGAGATAACAGATACGTACGTTTATCTTGGACAGCAGATATCAAGTGAGGGTCACATTGAGGAAGAAATTAATGGGCGTACAAAACTTGCCTGGAGAGCTTTTGGAAGAAACAGCATAATATTCAAGAGCAATATGCCATTATGTCTTAAAAGAAAAGTGTTTGATCAATGCATCCTTCCAGTGCTTACGTATGGTGCAGAGACCTGGACCTTAACTAAAAGAGACATACAAAGGCTGCAGACAACTCAAAGCAGCATGGAGAGGTGCATACTTTGTGTAACCAGGAGAGATAAGAAGAGGAACTCGTGGATCCGAAAAATGACAAGAGTGGAAGACATCATGATCAGAGTTAAATCCCTGAAATGGCAATGGGCTGGACATACTGCCAGAAGGACAGATCATCGATGGACAGCCGAAATTTTAGATTGGATTCCAAGGGACAGGAAAAGACCCAGAAGAAGACCACATGGGAGATGGGTGGATGAAATTCGAAAGTATGCAGGGGTGACATGGAGGAGACTGGCACAAGACAGACCGTTGTGGAGGAAACTTGGGGAGACCTTTGTCCAGCAGTGGATTGATAATGGTTGACAATGATGATGATGATGATTATCATCACTGTCAACCATTATCAATCCACTGCTGGATTAAGGTCTCCCCAAGTTTCTTCCACAACTGTCTGTATTGAGCCTGTGCCCTCCATGATACTGCATCATGCTTTCGAATTTCATCCATCCAGGATCTTCTTCTGGGTATTTTTCTGTCACTTGGAAACCAGTCTAAAATTTCGGTTATCCATCGGTGATCCATTCTTCTGGCAACATGTCCAGCCCCTCGCCATTTCAGCGAATTTACTCTGATAATGATGCCTTCCACTTTCGTCATTTTCCTTATTCACGAGCTCCTCTTCTTATCTTTCCTGGTTACACCAAGTATGCATATCTCCATGCTTCTTTCAGTTGTCTGCAGCCTTTGTACATCTTTTTTAGTTAAGGCCCACGTCTCTGCTCCGTACGTAAGCATTGAAAGGATGCATTGATTAAACACTTTTTTTAAGATATAGTAGCATATTGCTTTTGAAATGATTATGTAATCGGTAAAACGAAGGTGAGTTAAATAATCTCCATTTATATTTATTCTCTTATTTTCCCAGTTCAATGACTGAAAGACACTTTACAATGTAGCATTGAAGAGTTTGGGGGAATTGAAAATTGTACTGTTTCTTCCAAAAGCTCTGCAGCCAAGCCGATGAATTTCCTCATCAATGTGATCCTTGCTCAATATCTGTTGTCCAAGGTAAATGTAGGTATCGGTTACCTCAAGATTTCCTCCAACAATCGTAAAATCTTCATTTCTTGAAAAATCAGTGTACATAAGTTTTGTCTTCTGAAAGTTCATTTTTAATCCCAATTCCTTACTTTTGTCCGCAACTTCCTGCATCATACTCTGCAGCTATAAAGGGGGTAGTTGCAAAAATGATTATGCCCTCAGTAAAACGAAGGTGAGTTAAATAATCTCCATTTATATTTATCCCCTTATTTTCCCAGTTCAATGACTGAAAGACACTCTGCAATGTAGCATTGAAGAGCTTGGGGTATATGGTGTCACCTTATCTCAATCTTTATTGGTGCTGTCTCCTCAAATTGCCTAACCTTTGCACTTGCATTTTCATCGATGTTATTAATAATCCTAATGTAAGCATTTTCAATACCGCAGAATCGAGCACGTTCTTGGGGCGGGGAGGGGGATATAGCTTAATCTGTAAAGGATGATAGAAGAAGAAATAAGCCATTGTAACTGCTAATGGTTTCACGGAATCATAGGTCTTTTCATAATGAATAAAAGCCATGTATAATGGGAGTTCACATTGCCTCGTACTTTCAGTTAGTTCTCCCAGTGCATGAATATGATATACAGGGCTGTAGCCACTCCTGAATCCAGCTCGTTCTCTCGGTTGAGCCATGTCCAATGGTACCTTCAAGGGATTGGTGGAGATTTTATAAACCAATGAAAGGAGGCTGATAGGCCTGTAGTTCCTGAGATCCGTAATGCCACCTTTTTTATGTAGCAAGATCATTGTAGTATATTGTTCCAATCTTCAGGAATCCTTCCTTCATTGATACATGTAGTGAAAACTTGGGCGAGTGTAGTTTCAATTCCTCCACTTGCTGCTTGTATAATATCCACGGTAATTCCATCTTCTCCTGGAGTTCTTTCCCGTTACACGTTCTTAATAAGAAGAGAAACTTGTGGATAAGGAAAATGACAAGTGGAAGACATCATGATGAAAGTAAAATCCCTGAAATGGCAATGGGCTGGACATGTTGCCAGAACAACGGACCACAGATGGACAAGTGAAATTTTAGAACGGATTCCAAGGGACAGAAAAAGGCCCAGAAGAAGACCATACGCGTGATGGATGGATGAAATTTGAAATCATGTGGAAGAAGCTTGGGGAGACCTTCTTCCAGCAGCGGATTGATAACGGTTGACATTTATATATATATGTACACTCATCGTCAAAAAAAGTTGCACCCAGAAGGACGTGTCGGTTGCAATGCTATTCGGGAAGAAGGTAAAGTTTACCAGACAATAAATGATTAAACATTTAGCCTGATATGGGTAAATTTACTCAGCTACACGACAATAAGTAATGTCTCTTAGTATGGCGTCAGGCCGCCATGTTTGCTCACACAGCATGCCAGACGTCTCGGCTTGGAGTTGCACAGGTTTCTAATAGTGTCCTCCGATAAGCCATCCCATGCAGCTTGAAATTTCTCACGCAGTTCCTGCAGATTGCGCGGTAGGGGTGGAGTGTGGATAACGCGTTCAATAACATCCCACACATTTTCAATCGGCGATAGGTCTCGCGATGCGGCTGCCATGGCAGAGGGTCAGTGCCTTGAAGGCAAGCTCTCGAGACAGCAGCCGTATGCGGACGAGCGTTGTCCTGATGGAAAATCGCACCGTAGTGAGCGTTCAGAAAAGGTAGGGCCACTGGTTGCAGGACCTCATTAACGAAACGCTGGGCTGTCAAAGTGCCTGAAATGATCACCAAACGTGATCTGGCATCGTAGTCAATTGCACCTCACACCATGACACCAGGTATTCTGGACGTGTAACGCTCGACAACAAAACGTTCATCTTGGCGCTGACCACGATGCTCCACACACGGATTCGGTGGTCGTCTTCTCCAAGACAAAAGTGAGACTCGTCACTGAAGATCACCCGCTGCCATACTTAGCTGCTCCATGACATTCTGGCACGACACCATTGCAGCCTTTGGCGACGATGCAGTGTTGTTAAGGGAGTCGTCGTAACGGTCTGTGTGCGTGTAGTCCTACGTCATGCAGCCGTCTGCCAATGGTGCTGACACTAATCGGATGATGCATGGAAGGCACCACTGCTGGCTGAATATTCAGCAGTCATGGCTGTTGGGTCACTCCACACATGTCGGACAACCCGTCGGTCCTCTCTCTCCGTGGTTCGTCTAGGTCTTCCAGAACCTTCCTGTCGCTGCTACGTGCCTTGTTCTATCCACTAAAGCCAACAGGGTGCTATGGAAATATCCGCATGACCGGCATGGCGTGCAATACGGCGATAAGACCATTCCGCTTCCCGGAGCCCGAAAATGCGGCTCCTCTCGATCTCCTTCAACTGCTCGCATTGCTTCCGAACTTTTCTCCGAGGCATACTTCTCTTGCAAAGGACGCAACCAACACAACAGCACGAGTTAGAATGGCAAGCACGCGCAACGGCACGACCTTATACAGCAGGTCAGGCACAGTGCTACGAGCCCTCTTTGCTTGCGTCACATGCGCGGCCGAGCGAGATACTTGAACAATTTGCATGTCTAACAATGTCAAACCTACCCACCAAGTTCCATTCCTGTTGGTTGCTTCCTTCTGGGTGCAAGTTTTTTTTGACGATGAGTGTGTATACAGTATACACTGAATGGCCACTTTATTATGACCACCACCTCAATACTTCGTTGGGCCACCTTTTGCCTTTAATACTGCATCGATTCTTCGTGGCATGAACTCCACGAGATGTTGATAGGTGGTTTGTGGAATCTGAGACCATGCTTGATGCATAGCACTTTCCAAGAGTGTGAGATTACAGGGTTGTGGATCCAGCTGTCTGATGGCTCGTTCAACTTCATCCCACAAATTCTCAATGGGGTTGAGATGTGGAGATTGTGGGGGCCACCTAAGTAAAGTAAACTCACCGACATGTTCGCGAAACCAATCCTGTATACAATGCGAGCACTATGGCAGGACGCATTACCTTGTTGAAAGTAGCCATCGCCATTGGGATAAACCATCCACATGACAGGATGCACTTGGTCAGCAACGATGTTTAGATATGATGTGCCAGTCAGACGTTGATCAACACGATTTAAATGGCCTAAAGCATGCCAGGAAAACATTCCCCAAACTATAACGTTGCCTCCACCAGCTTGAAGGGTTGTAGCAATGCATTTGAGGTCCATGGTTTCGTACTGTTTCCGCCAAATTTTTACTCGGCCATCGGCATGGTGCAACTGAAAACGTGATTCATCGGACCACATAATTTGTTTCCAATTATCGACTGTTCAATCCTTGTGCTCCTGTGCGAACGGGAGACGTTTTCTCTTGTTAACTGCAGACAGCAAAGGTGTTCGAATAGGCCTTCGGCTGCCATATCCCATCCGATGCAATGTATGGCGAACAGTGCGTGCAGAGATCATTTGAGGGGATCCTTGATTAAGATGGTCCGTAATTTGCTGCACTGTTGCCCTTCTGTTGTCTGTTACCAGTCCGGACACTCTCCGTTCCGCCCGAGCAGTTACTAGTCGATGACGCCCAGACGTTGCACGTAGAGACCCAGTTTTTTGGCTGACAGTCCAGTCTTTAAACACTTTAACAACAGCTGCTCTGGAACATTTCACGAATGCAGCGGTTTCAGTGATACTCGCTCCATGGCTCCGAGCTCCTACAATCATTCCACGTTGAAAGTCCGTTAAATCGCATTTTTTACTCATCTCGTCACCCAAAAATCACTTCTACTACTGTCGCAAGCACTAAGCTTTCCCTTTTTATACTAGCCTCGCCCTCTGGCAGCAACAGCGTGCAGCCATAGCTCATTTGCTTAAAACTGTCAGGTGGTCATAATAAAGTGGCCCCTCAGTGTATATACATGCACTGATATTTGTAGCAAATTTCTCACTTGGATTTCTATGTGCATGGGATATGTAGTATTAATTTTTCGAGTGTTTATAGAAATTCTCCCTTTTCTCTTATAATGTTTTCTTAGTGTTATTCCCATGTGCTTATGATTGCTTTTTTTTATGTTTCTAGTAGCGTTGCGTGTAGTTTGTACCACCAAGTTAGGGTGCTACTAAGAAGACACGGACACTAAATTTATACCTGACTTTATGGCACGTAAACATACTCTTAAATTTATTATAATAATCAAAGCACATTATAAGTCCCTTTGCATGACACATAGCTTTGAAGGCATTACCTGGTGCGAAATATCAAATTTAAGGAGGCCTAAGTATTCTTAGGCCTCCATAATTTTTGTTTTGCACCAGAAAGTAATTTGATTAAAACGCTGAAATGAAACTGAGACAAATAAATGCCATGAAACACTTCTTAACAAAAGGCCATTTTGTACACGCATTTGAATAATCATACTCCCATAAACAAATGATTCAAGCTGGAATAACAGCTCCGACGCATCTGTCATTCAATGAAAGGAATAACAAAATACACTTGCTGTAACACTTATCTAGGCACTGGCTTCACATGCAGCGATAAGAAATAATTCTTTCTCTCTGCCAACACCTCAATTCACTGAAGAGGGAATGTACAGTTTAAAAGGAAACCTTTATTAAGCTGCTGTCTTTCCAAAGTTCCTTGCATACTACGAATTATGTGTTTATTACCCGAGGCTTTAAACTGGTCATACTGCAAATGGAAAAACAGAACGAAAAAAATAACTCAACGGTTTTACCTGTTTAGCGTTGCTGTCAACATTTTTACGCAATGTATTGCGAAATGGAATCGAAGTATCGATTAGCTCCTTGTGAGGAGCTACTTAACCCTCACCGCCAGACAAAAACAGAAATTGGCGAATTCCCTTTTTTTCTGATGCTCAAAAGCCTGATTAATGAAGAGAAAAAAAGTATAACCTCCCATTCCGCAGAATTTGGCAGAAACGTCCTTTTCAGTGTTAAAAATGTCAAAAACGCAAGTATTTCTCTGGACTGTTTTTCTTTCTTTATACTTCGTGAGCAGTACGCTTCGGGGATCAACGCGATTTCGGAAGTAACCAAACACGTAATAATTTTTCTTATGTTTCCTCTATACCTTCAAAGAAAAGAAACTCATTAACATTTCTGAGTGCCTGAGAAATATAACGGTGTTTGTAGTAATATTCTCACTTGAATTTAATATGTTTAGAAAACTTACAAGGAAACGGACATGTGGTTGTCGCTGATTGCAAAACCAAAGTATGTTGTTTAGATAGAGGATCATAAGATATGTTTATATCCAAACTTTGAGCTGCTATGGACAACAGGGGGAGCCACTAGAACCTTTTTCATGTGCATTAATATGTAATGTATGTACGTATATTATGAATGTTATATTAGAACTTCTTACAATTATTTTCTACAAAACTAAGTGTAAGAAGTCCCTATAAAAATATTATTAAATTCATAAAGGACACTGTGTTGGTAGCATCAGACATGAACTTTTGGCACAGAGACCACTTCCTCCGTCTGAAGTCTTTTGTTCACTATCAGGTTTTTAGCGCCTTGATTTCAAAACCTAATCCGCTTTGCATTTTAGAAGTGTAGTTATGTCACTACTCACCCTGGATACTTACAAACACCTCTCTAGTATTGTTTAGAATCGGGCCTAATTGAGGAATGGGGTAGAGAAGATTGCCAGGAAACAGCATTCATGAAATCTGCTCATTCTGAGAACTACTTTTGTTTGGATCATTCCATAATTAAAGATCTTCATATTTTTTGTCGTACATGGAAGGTGAGTGTAATGTACACTGCTGGACAATTGTTAAGGACGGATCATAAACGGCTATATAGCGCATAAAAAAGTAAGTGTGGTTGGATGCCAAGTGAAATAAAATAATGTCAGAATGCCAGGACATTACAAGAATGACAATTTATTGTGCTCTGAAATCCAGAAGGCTTTGGAACGTGTTCAAGGGACAAACAGGCCATTTTGTGCAGAATACGTAAACGTGAAAAAAATGCAATTACCATCCACAGGCGTTCCGGCGTAAGATGTCAATACGGGATATGGCCACCATGGAGGGCGATGCAAGATTCCACACGTCGTGTCATGCTTTGCACAACATTATCAAGCAGCTGTTGGGGTAATTTATCCCATTCCTCTGTCAGTGCACGGATGAGGGTGTCCTTGTTTATTGGAGGGCATTGGCGACCAGCAAGACTCCTCTTCAAAGCATCCCACACATTTTCAATGGGATTCAGATCTGGAAAACGTGCTGTCCACACGAGGCGTTGAATATCCTCGCTGTCAAGACACTCCTGGACAGCGACTGTTCGATGACATGTCGCGTTGTCGTCCATGAAAATGAATCTATCACCGACAGCACCTTGGAACATGCAAACATGAGGTAGCAGAACATCATTAATGTATCGTTGGCCAGTCATAGTCCCAGTTGGAAGCACATAGAGGGATGTACGGCCATTGATCATGATGCCAGCCCATACCATGACACTACATGTCAGATATCGGTCCCTTTCCTGTATGTTTGCTGGAAAATATGCAGTACTACTATCACGTCAGATCAGTTGTCGTCGACAATCAGACGATAGACTGTATCTACTCTCATCTGAGAAGAGGACAGCAGACTAGTCGTTATCAGTCCAATTGCGATGTTGATGGCACCATTGCAAACGGGCGGTACGGTGACGCCTGGACAATGGGATGCACACAACATGACCGCGGGCGTATAGTCCTCCTTCATGCAAACGTCTGGCGACAGTTTTTCGGGAGATCCGCTTGCCAGTAGCAGCCATAAACTGATTTGCTACCTCACTAGCTGTGCTGCGCCGGTGTCTTTTTATTGATAGCACTATGTACCGATCTTCTGCAGGTGTCGTACTGCAAACACGACCTCCCCCGTGACGTTCGCTACACTCTCCATTTGTTTGAAATGATTTCCAAAGCCTTGAAACAACACTGTGGCTGACATCGAACTCTCTGGCAACATCTGTTATTTTTCGCCCTTCTTCAATCTTGCCAAGAATACGGCCACGCGTAAAATCATCTAGGTGATGTCGGGAAGACATACTGAAAATTGCAAGTTCGTCAATCGATTCTTTCCCTTTCAACTTTGCGTTTGAACAACAACGGTCAATACGCGTCAAATCCTTTATACGTAACAAGCACTGTGCATCTAGCGACAACGGTCCGGGCTGTTCCCTTCTTAGTATTAGTTTTCCCTACGTTTCCAGAGAAATTTCCTCCTTATCTTAATTGGCATAACATCTATAATTGATATCATCTGATACATGCATAGAATTAGATAAAAAGAACATGATTAAAAATAATTGGAATTTTCACTAGCAAAAATACATCTGTTCCTCGGCGGCTATAGTTTAACAAATTGATAATCTTCCTCGGCCTTACACTTGCGTGAGCAGACGACATAAGAGATTTTTTTTTACTATTTCACTTTCGTAAAATCTTTTCTATCCCTGCGAAAACTTCTTTTTCTTCGTTTGGAAGCCCGTTGATTGACAATGCGCATGACGCACAAATGTCACGTCACCGAATTGTCATCGAGCGTTACCAAAAATGAAAATTAGATTCAGCTGACATTAATCATTTCCTCGTATCAGATATAACCATGTGCTAACAGAGTTACTAGACTTACCGACCAGCATGCGCACCTCCTCTCTGTACCTAAAATTAGATCAAACTGAAGGATATGAAACATATGCAGATTAATTAAACCTTCCCACGACACTACTGAGGATATGCTAATGACTGAATCACGCGAAGTCTAGCTTAGAGCTTGCGTGTACATTTTGGATCCTTTTACTTATCCGCAAATTTATTTTTTAAATCTACTTATGTACAGAATCATTTGTTTACTTAGAAACATAAAGATGAAACTGTGCTATCCATGGAACTGATAAAGAGTTATACTACCCATGAATTATTTTGTTAAATTCACTTTTATATACACTACATTGACAAAAGTCACCGGACAGCTAGAAGAGAAACAAAACATAGCATTTATTGGCATACATTAGCACGGTGTTGGTCCACCTACACTTGTCTTCACGAGCTCCGTGTTTGAGTGCTTCACGTACATGTTTTCTGTGTCCCATCATTGTTCTTATGTGTGTGTGTGCCGAAGTTAAAGGTCTGTGCTTTCGTTTAAAATCCTCCACGAGTTGGTGAGTGTTTATTTGTTTTTCATTATCAGTGTTTTAATTTACACACCGAGGTGGTCCTTTTTCTTCATTAACCCTTGCCATTGATTATGGCAACTGCCGATGAGGGCGCTGTTCCCGCCCGCATCGCTTCAGCTCCTCGCGTCGCTTTTTCAACGACAAACGCAGCCGATCAATCATCTTCGCTTGCTAGTGGAGAGCCTCTTAATTTTTCTCCTGTCATTTGCACGTCTTCTCTTGCTCGGGAATCGGACTCTGCCATTGAGAACGTGGATGTGACGTCCCTGGCCTCTGCTGACGATGATGAATTCATGGACGTCTCTGATTGAGTCGCTAATCTGCCCTCCACAGTTTATACTGCCTCTGCTTCGAGTACATTGTCTTATGCTGCGTCAATGCCTTCCAGAGGAGGCGCTTTTGCTAGCACATATTCTGAGGCTGCTTCTGGTATTCCACCGGCTTCCTCCTCGTCTCGTCTACCCCCTATAGATTCTTACGTTACTCTCAACGGTGACACCATCTTATTAAACATTCCCGAGAACTCTCCTTCTGGTCAACGTCTTCATTCGACCCTCGAGTTGGGGGTTTGTTTTGATGCGCTGCCCAACACTCCTTTGAAGCAGTACAGCTCCGTTCTCAAAAAGATTCTTCCTTCTGGTGCCATCACCATACCCGAAAGCCACGAACTGTGATTGTTTATTTTTCGAAGAAAGAATATGCCGAGCATGTCTTGTCTCCGGGCCTATCAATTGGCGATCGTCACCTCTTAGCCGAATCCATTGCCCAGCGTCCTGTTCTGGTCTCTCTACATCCGGTCCCCCCGGAGATCTGTGATGATATGCTGTGTGCTGCACTTAGTCGTTACGGCAGAGTAGTCGGCCCTGTGAAGACTCTCTCCTCTCCCCACTCTGACCCCAATGATAAACATATCTGTGGCTTCCGTAGAACTGCTCGCATCATCGTCTCGTCGGAAGAGCATCTCATAAAGTTTCACGGTTCCTCGATCTTCGTTGCTGTAACGAGCGCCGCCGGATTGAGCTCCTCACCTCTGCTCATTGCTCACGCTGCAAGGCTTACGGCCATCAGCAGACTCATTTCCCCCATGCAGAGCCACTGACTCCTGCAGCTCCAAGGCAGCATTATACTTCTTCCTCCGTTTCTGCTGCCATACCTCCTCCTGCGTCCGCACCCCTGGACCCAGTTCTGCCGAAAATCTGATTAAAGCCTTCGATCAACACGCGTCTTCCGATGTTGCTTTCTCCACTCTGTCGGAGTTTCCTCCGCTTGACTCCTCCTTGCCTTCCCGTGTTCTCTCTCCATCAGAGGACATCACGGCTGATCCTCAAGCTTCATTCACCGACGGCACTTTTGCTCCCGGCGATGAGGTGGACCTTTCCTCTGATTCCACATCTCGTGTGTCATCGATCCAAGGCAAAGTCACTCTACTACCAGTACCGAGGCCCAGAACAAAAAGAAGAAATCTCCTTCTCCGACTGGCCGCCCGCATCGTTCCATCCGTCTAGCAGGCTTCAAGTCTCCCCTGTCACGTTCTAGCTCTTCCTCTTCAAAGTCCAAGGGTCCTTTGCCAACGTTTAAAGATTTCTCGACTCTGCTTACCAATGCCTCTCTTCCTTCAGAACCTGTCTCCTTTGAAGATCTTTACTAGTTTCTTACTCATAAAATAAATCGGGAGGCTTCTCTCATCTTTTTACAGCAGTTTGAAGCAGTTCTTCCCGAGGTCTTCGACCAAGCAACCTCCATCCTCAAATTTCTCCGGCTTAATGCCAAGCAACCCGACTACGTCTTGTGGTGTCGTGGTATCATCAATCGCCTCGACACATTCCAGAAAGCTGCCATAGCTGCCCTTTACGTGGTCACCAGTGACCCCGTGGTTCGCTGTTGCACCAAGTCCGTTACATCTCACGGTGAGTTAAAACTCTGCTTTAACTTTTTGATATTCTTTCGCACTGCGGTTCCCCGCCTGTGATCATTTTGTTCTTCCTCAAGCATTGCTCTGTTTGCATCACGTTGTAAATTTGTCATTACTCATTCAATGTACACATCATCGCTTCTATCAGTTTGTATCATTCCTGTTTTTTTCTTTGAGACGATTCCATGTTGCTCGTTTCCTCTCTTTTGCTACATTAAAGCGATTCTGAAACCACCTTTGGCCTTAATGCCATGCACTGACCCATCGAGACAGGCTCTCGACAAGATTTTGGAACACAGCGATACATATGCGTTACTATTCTGTGCACAATACTGCCGCTAACTGTTGCTTAGTAGTAGGCCTTCGTTCCAAACTTCTTATACGGCGCTCAAATTCATCCCATAGGTGCTCTATGGGATTAAGATCAGGGTTCTGTGCCGGCCAGTCCACACACGGTACGGAATTATCGTAAAACCACGCCGTAACAGTCCTTGCTTTATGGCTTGGTGCAGTATCCTGCTGGTATCAACAAGTCTCGGTTCCATAGTCTTGCCACACAGTTGGTAGAGCATAATTGTCCAGAATATCGAGGTAGACGTGCTGGTTAACAGGTTTGTCCACGATAACCAATGGGCCGGGATCATACCACGAAAAACACTCCCACACAAGTACACTGCCAGCTCCAAACTTGACCGTAAGAACAGTACACTCTGGTAAATAGCTTTCTTCTGACTGCAGCCATACCCACACACGGCCATCAGACTGATGGATCGTGTGTCTGGATTCATCAGACCATAGGACCCGTTTCCATTGACCTACGGTTCACGATAAATGTTCTTTATACCATGCTAAAGGACGAGTAGCATTCCGAGTGGAGATGAAAGGCTTGTGAGCAGCCGCACGACTACGGTAACCCATGGAATGAAGTTCTCTGTAAATGGTACGTGTATATGGCGAGGTTTCAGCATTTTTACTCACCTGTACACTGAGGTCGTGTGCAGTACTCCGCCGATTAGTTGCAACGACTCTCCTGAGGCTCCGACGTCTTCTATCACTGATTTTCTTTGGTCTGCCAGTACGTGTTGCTTCTTTAGGCACACCATGTGTCTTCCACTTATTCAGTAAATCTGAAACAGTTGACTTGGGTATGTGTAAACGCCTCTTGGTTTCTCTTACGGGCAACCCATGTGACGTACCTGCCAGCAGGACGCACACGACATAAATGCAGACAGCAGTCAGAATGAACGTCTGCGTTGCTCAGTTGGTAGAGCGACTTGTTCCGGAATAAGCGGACTCGGGTTCGATTCCCGGCATAGACCAGAAATGACGGTGAAATTTACTTCGTTATAATGGCGCCCGAACTATCCGGATGACCCGACCGTTCAAAATCTCGCAATGGTGTGATGTTATTTCCACACCCCGAGATAGGAAAAATCAGAGAATCCCTTCTCCAGCGTTTCGAAAAATAAATGTGTGTGACGTTGCATTCCACACACCAGATTGACTGGGAGTTCTCAAGTGCACGTTCTACAGTGGATGGCTACCTGCAACGATTCATGGTCACGGCTGACCCGTGGGCCAAGCTCCCGGCCCTCTTTAGGGTGGGGGAGATGTGACGTACCTGCCAGCAGGACGCACACGATATAAAGGCAGATAGCAATCAGAATGAACGTCTGCGTAGCTCAGTTGGTAGAGCGACTTGTTCCGGAATAAGCGGACTAGGGTCCGAATCCCGGCGTAGACCAAACATGACGGAGAAATTTACTTCGTTATACCCACCAATATGACACCCAACAATCTTTTCCTTCTCAAAGTCAGTCTTTTCCCGCCAATACATTTTCACTGAACCTCACAGTGCGATATGATTACGGTAAGATGCAGGCTTGTTTTGATGCCGGTTGCAGCTGTCCCGCGCATCTTAACAACGCAGCGGATCCGTTTATTTACGTTTGAAGGGGAGTCCGTTGACTTTTGTCAGTATAGTGTATCTGATGTTCAACGTTTTAGTAATGCAATTACGAACAGAAACGTCACAAACTGGCTTCCGCTAATGTGTGTATAAACCTGACACTTGTACCGCCATATGTAGTCATTACATCTGAGGAAGAACTTTACGAATGTTCGAAAGATCTTTTGTGTTTATTTCAATCTTGCGATTTTAAGATAAAAGTATTTTAACTGCTATGGCTTTTATCTCCTCGACTCTCATTTCATCGTGTTATGAAGATCATGCGTAGACGGATGAAAAAAATACTTTAAGTTATGAATCTTTACGATGATTAGCACGAAGTGATTATTATTATTACACTCATAGTCAAAAAAAAAAAAAAACGAAAAAGAAAAAAAAAAAAAAACAGTTGCACCAGAAGGAAGGAAGCATCCGACAGGAATGAAACTTTGTGGGTAGATTTGTCATCGTGAGACATGCAATTTATTCAAGTAATACGATCGGCCGCGCATGTGACGCAAGTAAGGAGGGGTCATCGCGCTGTGCCTGACCGGCCAAATAAGGTCGTCCTGTTGCGCGAGCTTTCCATTCTGACTCGTGCCGTTGTGCAGGTTGCATCCTCTACAAGTGAAGTATGCCTCGGAGAAAAGTTCGGAAACAATTCGAGCAGTTGGAGGAGTTCGAGACGGGCCGCATCGTCGGGTTCATGGAAGCAGGATGGTCTTATCGCCGTATTGCGCGCCATACCGGTCGTGCAGATATCACCATAGCACGCTGTTGGAGGCAGTTGATGGAATAAGGCACGCAGCAGCGACAGGAAGGGTCTGGGAGACCTAGAAGAACCACGGAGAGAGAGAGAGAGAGAGAGAGAGAGAGAGAGAGAGAGAGAGAGAGAGAGAGAGAGAGAGAGAGAGAGAGAGAGAGGGAAAGGGGGGACCGACGGACTGTCCGACATGCGCGGAGCGACTTAACAGTCACGATTGCGGATATTCAGCGAGTAGTGGTGTCCTCCATGCATCGTCCGAGTAGTGCTAGCACCCTTTGGCAGACGGCTGCATGACGTAGGATTACACGCACGGAGACCGTTATGGCCACTGCGCTTAACACCATTGCATCTTCACCAAAGACTGCAATGGTGTCGTGCCAGAATGTCATAGAGCAACTTAGAAGGGCAAGAGGTGATCTTCAGGGACGAGTCCCGCTTTTGTCTTGAAGAGACGACCACTGAATTCGTGTGTGGGGGCACCGTGGTCAGCCCCAAGATGAAAGGTTTGTTGTCGAGCTTCACACGTCCAAAAGGCCTGATGTCATGGTGTAGGGTGCAATTGCCTACGATGCCAGATCAGATTTGGTGTTCATTACAGGCACTTTGACAGCTCAACGTTACGTTAATGAGGTCCTGCAAGCAATGGTCCTACCTTTTCTGAATGCTTACTCAGGTGCAATTTTCCAACAGGACAACGCTCGTCCGCATACCGCTGCTGTCATGAGAACTTGTCTTCAAGACACTGACACTCTGCCAAGGCCAGCCGCATCGCCAGACCTATCGCCGATTGAAAATGTGTGGGATGCTATTGGACGCGTTATCCACACTCCACCCCTATCGCACAATCTGCAAGAACTGTGCGAGAAGAATTAAGCTGCATGGGATGGCTGATCGCAGGACACCATTAGGAACCTGCACAACACCATACCGAGACGTCTGGCATACTGTGTGAGCAAACATGGCTGCCCGACGCCATACTAAGAAACACTACTTATCGGCGTTAGCTCAATAAATATTGCCCATATCAGTCTCAATGTTTAATCATTTATTGTTCTTGGTAACCTTTACCTTCCTCCCGAATAGCATTGCAATCCGACACGTCCTTCTGGGTGCAACTATTTTTTTTGACGATGAGTGTATAATACGAACCGAACTACGCTCTGACTTTCGACCGAGCACAAGTACAACCCTAAGAATAGAATGCTTAAAATTTTGGTTTCTACAAGGGAGAGTCAAAAGAAAACCTTAAATAATTTTTTCTCGAAACTTATTGAACAAAAGTGGTACATACCTCTATCATTTTTAATGTGATCTCCATGTTGTGCATTACAAGTCCTCCAGTGCTTACGAAGTGCATAGATTCTAATACAAAAAAATTATTTCTGTCTCATGTGCAGCCACTCATGCACCACTTGCTGCATCTCTTCATCGGACCAGCAAGTCTTTCCTTTCATCTCATCTTTGAATGGCCCAAAGATGTGGCAATCACTTGGGGGCAAGGTCTGGTGAATACGGCAGACGTGGAAGACACTAAAAGTGCAAGTCTTGTATGGTTACAACCGTTGCAAGGGCACTATGGGGCCGAGCGTTGTCATGTTGCAACAAGACACCAGTACTCAGAAATCCATGTCGTTTGAATTTGATGGCAGGTCGAAGATGATTCCTGACAAGATCTGGATATGTGTCACTGGTTACAGTGTTCTCCCTGGACATGTAATGCTCCAAAATTACACCTCGTTCATCCCAAAAGAGTGTCAACATATCCATCGCTGCAGTTGGCTGCGTGCGAAACTCCTTCAGTTTTGGTGAGAAGGCATGGCGCCATTCCGTGATCGCACTCTTGGTTTCTGGCTGATGATAATGAACCCAGGTTTCATCTCCAGTAACAATTCTCCGTAGGAAACCATCACCTTCTACTTCAAAGCTCTGAAAAAGTTCTTGACAGGCATCAGTAAGTCGTTGTTTCAATTCTGGAGTCAGCTGGTATGGCACCCACCTAGCAGATACTTGATTGAACTGGAGAACATCATGCATGATGTGGTGCGTTGAACCACGAGTGACGTACAAAAGTGCGGCTATTTCATCCACCGTCATTCGGCGATTTTCCATCGCAAAGGCTTCAACTGCTGTAATGGACTCTGGTGTCAGTACTCTGTATGCCTGACCCGGACGAAGAGAATCTGTCACAGAACTCACGCTGTTTCAGAACTTCCTAGTCCATTCGAACACTTGGTGTGGGGTGATAGACATGTATTACCATACTACAACTTCATTCGATGATGAATTTCAATCGATTCCATGACTTGTGACGTATATTCTATTTTAACTTCCTTTTTCGGTTCCTTTTACTATGCAAATTCGAGTTTGTTCTCTTTTGCACTTTTTAAACTTAACGTCATATCTTTTCTCTCACATGAATGGAGCTTTAGCAACGTATGTATGTGATAAAAACAAGACGAGAAATATATAATAACTACGCAGTAGCTGTAAGAGGGGATTTTGATTGTGAACGTTAATGTTCCTTTTGGATACATGATTACTTAATTGCCGTTAAAGTGCAGTATTTTGAAGGCTACGTGTTCTACTTTAATGACAGTGTTGTGTTTCATAGTCAAGTGTTATTGTGGATATTAACTGAAGTTCCAGTGTTGTGTTTCATAGTTAATTGTTATTGTGAATGTTAACCCAAGTTTTCGTTGATCCCACCTTGTTGAAGTGCAAATGATCAAATGCCTATTGACAGCAATAAAGGATTAGCTGTAAGTAACAACTTCTTGAATTTTATTTCAGTGACTCATATTTCACTGTAGGTCAAGTTTTTGATCTATGTAGTGTTTTAGTAAGTCAGCTGTACACAAACGCTACAGCCTTCACTACACATAAAACGAATGACAGAATGTTGCTCCTCTATGGTGCATATCTCAAGTGGGGCGGCCATCTTTACACTACTACTGTGACGTCACTAAGCGTGTCTGCACCGTGCTTCCACCTGTGAGAAAATCTTTTAGTCATTGGTAACAATAATGCCAAGTTGCAGGACAATGGCACTGCATTTTGAATTTTTTGTCGCACTTTTAAGGTTTTCATTTGACTCAAGTGATAATAAGAACAATTAGACTGAATTTTTTGAATGATGAAATCACTTGGTTCCTCTACTATGTTTATCTGGCAACAACAGTATTTAACTCTGACTCTGCTTCATACAGGTATGTAGAACTAAATGTAAGAAGAATCTTCATTACGATATATAGAACTAAACGTAGGAATACTCTTCAGTATGATATACACTATATTGGCAAAAGTCACCGGACACCTAGAAGAGAAACACAACATAGCATTTATTGACATACATTAGTACGGTGTCGGCCCACCTTTGGTCTTAATGCATACACTGACCCTTCGAGACATGCTTTCGACAAGGTTTTGGAACACAGCGATAGGTATGCGCTTCCATTCAGTATATAATGCTGCCGCTAACTGTTGCTTAGTAGTAGGCCTTGGTTCCAAACTTCTTATGCGGCGCTCTAATTCATCCGATAGGTGGTCTATGGGATTAGGATCAGGGCTCTGTGTAGGCCGGTCCACACACGATATGTAACGTATACTCTATATTCACTTTCCTTTTGATTTTACTATCTCTGGTTATTTTATTTTACTATGTAAATTATCTTCTTACTGAACGGAATATTATTTCACCCGCTGAATGAGATCTGGCAATGAGTGTAAGTCATGACGTGGTGGTAGCTAGTATATAGGCGCGTTCATCGAGACTTAGGGGAGCTTGTGTGTTGTTATGAGGAGAGCTTGTGGTCGTTAAGAAAGAGCGTGTATAAAACGAGTAGAGATTATTCATTATTGTACTACAAGTGTTGTGTGTGCCTTAGTTGACCAAGAGTCGTTGAAATAAAGAAGTTTTCAGTAAGTTCAGTCTTTCTCAATTCATAGTTTTTGTCAGACCTCTGTCTGGCTGTTAGGTTTATAACTTTTATTGCTTACTATAAATAACCAGCGTTGAGACTTTGTTTACGTTCGTAATTAACTAGTAACAACACCTTTGTGAATTCATCATTTTGAAGCTTAGTACAAGTATATCATTAGCTAGCTGGTAGGAAGAGAATCATTCATAATAATTAGCTTAGCGGAAAGTAAATAAAGCTAATTCATTATAGATACGGAATTTTCGACAACCCACGCCGTAACAGTCCTTGCTTTATGGCTTGATGTTTTATCCTGCTGCTACCAACAAGGCTCGGTTCCATAGTATTGCCACAGAGTTGGTAGAGCATAATTGTCCAGAATATCGAGGTAGACGTGCTTGTTAACAGGTTTGTTCATGATAACCAAGGGGATGGGACCATATAAAGAAAAGCACCCACATACGAATGCACTGCCAGCTCCACATTTGGCCGTAGGAACAGTACACTGTGGTAAATAGCGTTCTCCCGGCTGTCGCCATACCCACACACGGCCATCAGATTGATGGATAATGTATCTGGATTCATCAGTCCATAGGACCCGTTTCCATTGATCTACGGTCAATAATAAATGTTCTTTACACCATGGTAAAGGACGAGTAGCATTCCGAGTGGAGATGAAAGGCTTGTGAGCAGCCGCACGACTACGGTAATCCATGGAATGAAGTTCTCTGTGAATGGTGCGTGTATATGGCGAGGTTTCAGCATTTTTACTCACCTGTACACTGAGGTCGTGTGCAGTATTCCGCCGATTAGTTGCAACGACTCTCCTGAGGCTCCGACGTCTTCTATCACTGATTTTCTTTGGTCTGCCGGTACGTTTTGCTGCTTCAGGCACGCCATGTGTCTTCCACTTACTCAACGCATCCAGAACAGTTGACGTGGGCATGTTTAAAGGCCTCTCGGTTTCTCCTATGGACAACCCACTAATATAACACACAACAATCTTTCCCTTCTCAAAGTCAGTTCACTCCCGCCCCGACATTTTCACTCAACCTCACAGTGTGATATGATCGCGGTCAGCTGCAGGCTTGTTTTTATACCGTTTGCAGCTGTACCACGCATTTTAAGAACGTAGCGGATCCGTTCATTTGCTTTTGAAGGGTGTCCGGTGACGTTTGTCAATATAGTGTATATACGAAGTGTGGCAATTTAATTCCCGGAATGGTCGCATAGTGTCGCACTTGTGGCGATGGGGGCAGAATCACGAGCCCATGCGTGGCTGGACGTGTTTCAAGCAGAGCATGACCGCCCTGGTGGCGCAGTGGTCTAAGCGATGGGCCTCTTATAATTCGTCCTTGAAGGGGTCAGGGTCAAATCCAGGTGAGGCATGGATGTTGTGTTTGTCTTACGGCACTAGCTCTCTCCCTTCCCTGGAGCCTGTGACCCTAAATTAGGGACGGGCGAATGCTTATAGCCCATTGAGTTGCTCATGGTATTCGTTAAACCTGCAATCATAAAAAAAAAAAAAGGAAAAAAGCAGGGCATGCATTAACCACAGACTAGTAGATCCATTCGTGAGTGAGCAGCTGCGAATGCAATGTAGGTCTCTGCGTCAAATTTGTGGTAAAAGTGAGTGATAGAAATTTAGAGCAGCGCATAAACATCAAATTCTGTGTGGAAATTGGTAAAAGCGCTACTGAAACGTTAGAGCTATTGAAAGTGGCGTATAGTGAGGATGCCATGAAAAAGTCAAGTGTCTTTGAGTGGCATAAGAGCAGAAAAAACCGCACATGTCACGCTCGGAGTTCAGGACCATGCTTGTGTATTTTTTGGATCACAAGGGGATAGTTCATCACGAATTCATTGAACAGAGACAAACCATCTGTGAAAACACAAATTTGTCCGTGACGGGCAGTGGTGTCGTTGTGCCATGGCACACCAGGGCGCCGCCCCGGTATTTATTTTACGTAACCAGAGCGCACCCTGCCTCACAAAATGGCAGTAAATATTTAGTTTTGAAATTTGCTTTATGTAACACTAGCGACCCGGCCCGGCTTCGCGCGGTGGCAATTTAAAATTTACGGCGAAACTAAAGAGAGACTATTATTACGTTCAACAGGCGACTGTCTTTCTCTTTGTAAAGCCATTCTTCGTCTGTCATTTGCCAGTTTAGATCCTGTTTCTTTGAAAGTTTCATTATGACGGGATAAACAAATTCTTCTAGCGTCCGATGTACTACTACCTACATTCGATTTTAGTCTCGGCATAATGTTAATAGAATATTTAAATTTTAATTAAAGAGCTACTCAAAGAGATACATACGTGTGGACGAAAACAACTACGCATTTAGCATGAGCGAGCGCCTATAAACCAATTCTTACAGCGTCTGATGTAACCACGCATTTAGTCTGTGGCCGTACATGCTGTCAGACCAGCAGCCGCGCATGCGCCTTGCGTCTTTTTCCCAATGAGCAAAAAAGTTTCGTAAACCGGTAGCCGCGCATCGTTGTTTAAGCAGTGGAAGCCACGAAAGAATGCGGACGGTGGTTTATTCTTTGTCTTGTCACTAAAATCGTTACTGCTCGGCTCTCTTTTGCTATAGATTAATGTTTCATACACCTAAACCGTCCTCGACAAATGCTCTATGGAATGGTGAAAACCGCATCAAAATCCGTCCAGCGATTCTCGAGATTAGCCTGAAAAATCAGACAGACGCCTGCCGCGGACTTTATTTTATACTATGTATAAAGTAATTTGTTATGTGTCTATCTAATTAAAACCTAAACGTAGCACAACAAGATAATTATTTTATTGGGAGGCACATGAGAGGAAACTGTTCTACCGCACTGCCTTCGAGTTGTCATCACAGAGCACAAAATAATAAGGAAAAAATAACACGAATGGTACTACACAATGTAGGCACTAATCACATAGTGTAGTTTACACTATGTGATTGGCGCCTCGTCTGCTACGTGCACCTTTTTGAGATCACGAAAGGTATCACGGGACGAGAACGAGGCCTTCCTCGTGTTTGCCCCGTGATAAGCTCTTCTGACTGGGTGAGTGGTTCAATGATTTTTTCTTAAATGTCACCTTCCTGTACATTTATAAGAAGCTGACTGAGGCATCTATTAGTCATTGTTATACGTTAACTGTGTGTAACTAGTTACGTTTGATAATAATAATAATAATAATAATAATAATAATAATAATAAACATCATGTTAACAACTATCACACCATATTGTGTAGATTAACGTATTTGCTACTCGTATTTTATGTCATTGTGAAGCAGTTTGTAAAGCGCCCCGGTACTGTTTGTTTTACGACTACACCACTGGGTACTGTTTGTTTTACAACTACACCACTGGTGACATTTTGTATGCTGCGCCCCCTCACTCCGGAGTAAGTTGCTCTCCCAACTAAGCTACACGGACGGAATGTGCCGATGGAGATTTGTCGTCTTGACACGGGATTCATCTCTGTAGTACATCACACCTCAACCAACAATGCTGTTTAGAGGTGCTGAAAAGGTTACGGGATTCTGCTTGAAGGAAAAGAGCTGAAATATGGTCTGACAGTATCCCAAGCCACGATGCGCTCGGTATTTGGTACATCCTGGCTCAGAACCTAAAATAAAAACTGCCATGAGAGCACGAAGATTTTCAGAAATTGATGCAATTCAGCGTAACGTGACAAAGGAACTCAAGAGCATTCCAGAAACAGATTTCCAGGTATGTTTCCAGCAATGGCAACAGCGTCTAACTAAATGCATAACTCAGAAAGGGCATTACTTCGAAGGTGATAGTAGCCGCTATTGCACAGCTTCGCACACATTTCTTCTGCAAGTGCATTCCGGGAATTAAATTTTCACACCTCGTATATGTATATTTGTTTTGCGGGTTTGACGATCGCCGTGAGCAACTCAGCAGGTTATAAGCAGTTGCCTGTCCTAATTTGGAGCTCCTGGTTCCAGGGCTGGGTAGATTCGAATCCGGACATATCTCGGACAAATGATTAGAAGAAAACGCTTCATATCATTCGACCATCAAGTCGACCTATGATGTACAGTGCTGTCTGTTGAAAATGCAACAGAAAGACATGAGATATTAAAGTGAGACTAACAGGATACATTGCCTGTGATACAAGACGTAAGTGGCCGCCCCGGTGGCGAAGTGTTCTAAGCGCTGGCTTATGACCATTTGTCGGAAAAGTATCCGGGTTCGAATCCCAGTGAGGCATGGATGTTGTGCTTGTCTTACGGCACTGGCTCTCTCCCTTCCCTGGAACCAGTGGCCCTAAATTAAGGACGGGCGACTGCTTATAGACCATTGAGTTTCTCACGGTGGTCGTTAAACCTCCAACTAAAAAATAAAACGTAAGTGATCAGAAGTACAGACCTGTAAGTGATGTGGCATACACAATACTCAGTACCTTGTGTATCCACCACGAGGCCGCCCCGGTGGCGCAGTGGTCTAAGGCGATGGCCTCTGATCATTCGTCCGAAAGGGGTCCGGGTTCGAATCCCGGTGAGGCATGGATGTTGTGTTTGTCTTACGGCACTGGCTCTCTCCCTTCCCTGGAACCAGTGACCCTAAATTCGGGACGGGCGACTGCTTATAGCCCATTGAGTTGCTCACGGTAGTCGTTAAACCTCCAATTAAAAAAAAAAAAAAAAAAAAAAAAAAATATCCACCACGAGCGGCGATAACGGCTGGTACACGGAGTGGCATCGACTAGAAGAGGTTCTGGATGTCGCACTGCGGAGGGTCATACCATGTTGTTTCCATTCGTACCCACAGTTCATCTAGGATAACTGGCGACGAAGCCTGAAGGGTCAGGCGTTGAGAGATCACATACCACACTTGTTCAATGGGCGACAAATCAGGCGAACGCGCTGGCCAAGGAAGACGTCGACCATATTGGGCATCCAGGAGATTTCAGACATTTAGCGCCACGTGTGGTTGACGTTGTCTGGTTGAAAGACGACACCGGGGACCGTCTGCAGATATAGCAGCATTTAAGCCTTCACAACTTCCGCGATGTACCGTTGGCTGGTCTTGGTTCCTGCAATGCGTAGGAGGCGGGAAGGCGAACGGAGCCCAAAAACACACCACAAGAACGCCCAGTGCTGGGACCGTATGACGATGCATAATCCCTGCTTCCGGCAGTTCACCACAGTGGCGCCGTAGAAGGATACGTCCATCGTGGGTCATCAGGTTGTGTCGCAGCTCGTCGGAAATCACTGTGCGTTGCCATTCATCACGCCAGTATCTGTGTTCTTGGACTCATTGTAGCCAGTGACGTTTGTAGTTTAAGGTCAAAGGAAGTCGAAGCAACGGAAGGCGAGCGACGAGGCTTTTCTGAGTCAAACGGCTTTGGACAGACCTCAAAGACAATCCTTGGTGTGATACAGACCTCTACTGTTGTACATGACCGGCAATGTTGCGGAAGGAAAGCCCGCCTTTCCGCAGTCCAACACACCAGCCTCGTTCAAAGACCGTAAGCTGTACGTACGAGTCTCGTCTGCCGCATCAGGGCATTCTCAGTTACTACCACTACCTTTCTAACACAATTCTAGCGTGCAAATAGAATTCCAGGGTATTGAATATTGATTATGGCATGAGCAGAGAGTCAAAGGAATTGGGTTTTGGAAGTCGTCTGTCCATTTGGGAGTCACTTGTATCAGCAAAAAGCAGAAAAATCCGCCTACAGTGGTGCCGGCTATCCCATGAATGCACAGTAGAACAGTGGGAGAAAGGTATTTGACTAGATGAATCAAACTATAACATTGTTATGCACCAATTGTCGGCTCACAGTGTAGCGAGAACCTCACGAAGCGATAGACCCGGCATGCTTTGTAAACATAATCCAAGCATCTGGTGGTGGTACTGTGCTATGGGTAATGATCTGTGGGTACGGACTAGTTCAGTTGGAAACAGTGGAATATAAGATGACATGCAGAGAATACATGAGTGCTGTAGCGAACCAAGTGCCCCCTGCAATGTTGCACTTCTTTTTTGCGTGAGACCAAAATCCAACAATGCATCGCGCTAGAGTCGTGCAAGATTAGTTTGATGAACACGAGGGTATATCTACCATTTCCCCTTGCATCCACAATTTCCTGACCTCAAACCTGTTGATAATGTGTGTGACATACTAGAAAGACCAGTTCGGTATCGACGTCCACTTCCGTGACAGATTTACACGATATTTTGCAGCCGGAATCTTTGGGTCAAAACCAGCTCACGTATTTCATACACTATATTAACAAAAGTGGGATCACAGCCTCTCCTTGACAAATGTCAACCCCGCCTTCTCGTGGTGCATCCTGTTCCCACTAAAGGGGCTCTGACGACCGCCAATAGCGGTATAACTATACCATCGGGATCAGAGAAAATGCTATCCCACACTCACAAACCCGCTTGGCCACCGAGGTGAGTTATGGCCAAACACCTCCAAAATGACTCTACAACTTAAATCTTGGCCCTCAGTCTCCGGCAGCTGGAATGTACCTGGCCAAGGCAGCGGCCAGTGCGACATGAAGGCAGAGGGTGCTAAGAATCCCCGGAGGACCGGACTAGGCTGCCATTTGATGCTGACCTTGGCTACCTACAACGGACGCTCCCTATCTTCTGATTCAAGGCTTCTTGAATTGGAAGAGGAACTACAAAGGATCAAGTGGGACATCGTCGGGCTGAGTGAGGTAAGGAGAAAAGGAGAAGATCTCATTGAACTGAAAAGTGGACATCTCTTCTATTATCGTGGGACAGATACTGGCAGAACTAGTGGTGTTGGATTTATAATAAACAAGAAACTGAAGGATAAAGTGGTAGAAGTTGAAAGTTCCTCTGACAGAGCTGCACGACTCGTTATCCAACTATCGAGAAGATACCAGGCTCAGATTATTCAAACTTATGCACCCACCACAAGTCATCCTGAAGAAGAAATTGAAGAATTTTATGAGGAAATTCGTCATCTAAATAATAAAGGTAAGCAGCACTTGAAGATAATTATGGGAGATTTCAATGCAAAAATAGGGCACCGGCAACAGAATGAAACTTCAGTAGGTAAATTCGGTCACGGCAACAGAAACCAGCGTGGAAATACTCTCGTTGAGTTTGCAGAGGCAGAAGGATTTTTCATCTTGAATTCCTTTTTCAAGAAAAAGCCACACAGGAAATGGACATGGAGACATCCAATTGGGACAAGTGAAATTGATTTTATTATGTGTAACAAAAAATTCGTCATCGAAGACTGCAGTGTGCTAAACAAGTTCAACACAGGTAGTGACCATAGATTGGTGAGATGTAAGATGCACCACAACACTAAACTGGAACGTGGCAAGCTCATAAGACAAACAAAATGTATTGACATAACCAACCTTAAAAAACACCATAATACTTTCAAGTTGGAACTGAAGAACAGATTCTCTGCTTTAGAAGGCCTAACATCGGAAGAAGTGGATATTTCTGAAGTTAACAGAAAAGTAATCAAAGCTCTTATGGAAACAGCAACAAAATTAGCTGGGTCTAAGAACAAGTTGCATGTAAACAAATTATCAGGAAAAACGAAAATGTTGATGCAAAAAAGAAGAGAGATGAGGACAACTAAAGAAGATGTGACTTCCAAAGTGGAATATATAGAGCTATGCAAGACAGCACGAAAAAGTATCACTGAAGACGTAAGGAAATTCAACTGTGAGCTAGTGAGGAAAGCAATTGAAAACAACCAAAGCCTAAAGATAGCAAAGGGACATCTCAGTAAGGGAAGAAAACAGATTATGGCTCAGAGAAAAGAAGATGGTTCTATAACAAGAAATGGAGGCGAAATTTTGACAAGAGTGAAAGATTTCTACTCCAAACTATATGAAAGGGATGATACATGTACTCCAGACATCATGAAAGGTACCAGAGTTCTTCCAGTCCTCCCAGCAGAAGTTGCTCATGCAATCAAGAACATGAAGCGGGGGAAAGCTCCAGGAGAAGATGGAATTACTATAGACTTCATACAAGAAGCAAGTGGAGAAATTGAAACAGTACTCGCCCAAATTTTCACTCGATGCCTTAATGAAGGGAAGATTCCTGAGGATTGGAACAATGCTACAATGATCCTGCTACATAAAATAGGTGACATTGAGGATCTCAGGAACTACAGACCTATCAGCCTCCTATCAGTGGTTTATAAAATCTTCACTAAAGTTCTTTCACACCGCTTGAAGGTAACACTGGACATGGCTCAACCGAGAGAACAAGCTGGATTCAGGAGTGGCTACAGCACAATAGATCATATCCACGTACTGAGAGAACTAATTGAAAGAGCGAGGGAATATGAACTTCCATTGTGCATGGCTTTTATCGATTATGAAAAAGCCTTTGATTCGGTGAAACCATCAGCAGTTACCACGGCTCTGAAATCCTGCGGTATTGAAGATGCATACATTAATATTATTAATAACATCTATGAAAATGCAAGTGCAAAGATTCGGCTGTTTGAAAATACAACACACATAAAAATTGGAAAGGGAGTGAGACAAGGTGACACCATATCTCCGAAGCTCTTTAATGCCACATTGGAAAATGTCTTTCAATCACTGAACTGGGAAAACAAAGGGATAAAGATTAATGGAGATTATCTAACCCACCTTCGTTTTGCTGATGACGTAGTCATTTTTGCAACTACCCCATCAGAGCTGCAGAGTATGATCCAGGAACTTGCTGACAAGAGTAAAGAAGTGGGATTAAAAATGAACTTTCAGAAGACAAAAGTGATGTTCAATGCTTTTACAAGAAATGAAGATTTATCGATTGATGGAGAAAAACTGGAGATAACAGATACGTATGTTTATCTTGGACAGCAGATATCAAGTGAGGGTCACATTGATGAAGAAATTAATCGGCGTACAAAACTTGCCTGGAGAGCTTTTGGAAGAAACAGCATAATTTTCAAGAGCAATATGCCGTTATGTCTTAAAAGAAAAGTGTTTGATCAATGCATCCTTCCAGTGCTTACGTATGGTGCAGAGACGTGGACCTTAACTAAAAGAGACATACAAAGGCTGCAGACAACTCAAAGCAGCATGGAGAGGTGCATGCTTGGTATAACCAGGAGAGATAAGAAGAGGAACTCGTGGATCCGAAAAATGACGAGAGTGGAAGACATCATGATCAGAGTTAAATCCCTGAAATGGCAATGGGCTGGACATACTGCCAGAAGGACAGACCATAGATGGACAGCCGAAATTTTAGATTGGATTCCAAGGGACAGGAAAAGACCCAGAAAAAGACCACATGGGAGATGGGTGGATGAAATTCGTAAATATGCGGGAGTGACATGGAGGAGACTGGCACAAGACAGACCGTTGTGGAGGAAACTTGGGGAGACCTTCGTCCAGCAGTGGATTGATAATGGTTGACAATGATGATGATGATGATTAACAAAAGTGGGATCACAGCCTCTCCTTGACAAATGTCAACCCCGCCATCTCGTGGTGCATCCTGTTCCCACTAAAGGGGCTC
This sequence comes from Macrothele yani, assembly GCA_039090855.1. Lineage (NCBI taxonomy): Eukaryota > Metazoa > Arthropoda > Arachnida > Araneae > Macrothelidae > Macrothele > Macrothele yani. Next base: position 151,977,023 of record CM077027.1, on the reverse strand, counting down.
TGACGACCACCAATAGCGGTATAACTATATCATCGGGATTAGAGGAAATTCTATCCCACACTCACCAACCCGCTTGGCCAGCGTGGTGAGTTATGGCCAAACCCCTCCAAAATGATTCCACAACTTAAATCTTGGCCCTCAGTCTCCGGCAGCTGGAATGTACCTGGCCAAGGCAGCTGCCAGTGCGACATGAAGGCAGAGGGTGCTAAGAATCCCCGGAGAACCGGACTAGGCTGCCATCTGATGCTGACCTTGGCTACATATAATGGACGCTCCCTATCTTCTGATTCAAGGCTTCTTGAATTGGAAGAGGAACTACAAAGGACCAAGTGGGACATCATCGGGCTAAGTGAGGTAAGGAGAAAAGGAGAAGATCTTATTGAACTGAAAAGTGGACATATCTTCTACTATCGTGGGACAGATACTGGCAGAACTAGTGGTGTTGGATTTATAATAAACAAGAAACTGAAGGATAAAGTTGTAGAAGTTGAAAGTTCCTCTGACAGAGTTGCACGACTCGTTATCCAACTCTCGAGAAGATACCAGGCTCAGATAATTCAAACTTATGCACCCACCACAAGTCATCCTGAAGAAGAAATTGAAGAATTTTATGAGGAAATTCAGCATCTAAATAATAAAGGTAAGCAACATTTGAAGATAATTATGGGAGATTTCAATGCAAAAATAGAGCAACTGCAACAGAATGAAACTTCAGTAGGTAAATTCGTTCACGGCAACAGAAACCAGCGTGGAAATACTCTCGTTGAGTTTGCAGAGGCAGAAGGGTTTTTCATCTTGAACTCCTTCTTCAAGAAAAAGCCACACAGGAAATGGACATGGAGACATCCAAATGGGACGACAAGTGAAATTGATTTTATTATGTGTAACAAAAAATTCGTCATAGAAGACTGCAGTGTGCTAAACAAGTTCAACACAGGTAGTGACCATAGATTGGTGAGATGTAAGATGCACCTCAACACTAAACTTGAACGTGGCAAGCTCATAAGACAAACAAAATCTATTGACATAACCAACCTTAAAAAACACCATAATACCTTCAAGTTGGAACTGAAGAACAGGTTCTCTGCTTTAGAAGGCCTAACATCGGAAGAAGTGGACATCTCTGAAGTTAACAGAAAAGTAACCAAAGCTCTTATGGAAACAGCAACAAAATTAGCTGGGTCTAAGAACAAGTTGTATGTAAACAAATTATCAGGAAAAACGAAAATGTTGATGCAAAAAAGAAGAGAGATGAGGACAACTAAAGAAGATGTGACTTCCAAAGTGGAATATATAGAGCTATGCAAGACAGTAAGAAAAAGTATCACTAAAGACGTAAGAAAATTCAACTGTGAACTAGTGAGGAAAGCAATTGAAAACAACCAAAGCCTAAAGATAGCAAAGGGACATCTCAGTAAGGGAAGAAAACAGATTATGGCACTGAGAAAAGAAGATGGTTTTGTAACAGGAAATAGAGGCGAAATTTTGACAAGAGTGAAAGATTTCTACTCCAAATTATATGAAAGGGATGATACATGCACTCCAGACATCATGAAAGATACCAGTACCAGAGTTCCTCCAGTCCTTCCAGCAGAAGTTGCACATGCAATCAAGAACATGAAGCGGGAAAAAGCTCCAGGAGAAGATGGAATTACTGTAGACATCATACAAGAAGCAAGTGGAGAAATGGAAACAGTACTCGCCCAAATTTTCACTCGATGCCTTAATGAAGGAAAGATTCCTGAGGATTGGAACACCACTACAATGATCCTGCTACATAAGAAAGGTGACATTGAGGATCTCGGAAACTACAGACCTATCAGCCTCCTATCAGTAGTTTATAAAATCTTCACTAAAGTTCTTTCACACCGCTTGAAGGTGACACTGGACATGGCTCAACCGAGAGAACAAGCTGGATTCAGGAGTGGCTACAGCACAATAGATCATGTCCACGTACTGAGAGAACTAATTGAAAGAGCGAGGAAATATGAAATTCCATTGTGCATAGCTTTTATCGATTATGAAAAAGCCTTTGATTCGGTGAAACCATCAGCAGTTACAATGGCTCTAAAAACCTGCGGTATTGAAGATGCATACATTATTATTATTAATAACATCTATGAAAATGCAAGTGCAAAGATTCGGCTGTTTGAAAATACAACACACGTAAAAATTGGAAAGGGAGTGAGACAAGGTGACACCATATCTCCGAAGCTCTTTAATGCCACATTGCAGGATGTTTTTCAGTCGCTGAGCTGGGAAAACAAGGGGATAAAGATTAATAGAGATTATCTAACCCACCTTCGTCTTGCTGATGACGTAGTCATTTTTGCAACTACCCCATCAGAGCTGCAGAGTATGATCGAGGAAGTTACTGACAAGAGTAAAGAAGTGGGATTAAAAATGAACTTTCAGAAGACAAAAGTGATGTACAATGCTTTTACAAGAAATGAAGATTCATCGATTGATGGAGAAAAGCTGGAGATAACAGACACGTACGTTTATCTTGGACAGCAGATATCAAGTGAGGGTCACATTGATGAAGAAATTAATCGGCGTACAAAACTTGCCTGGAGAGCTTTTGGAAGAAACAGCATAAATATCAAGAGCAATATGCCATTATGTCTTAAAAGAAAAGTGTTTGATCAATGCATCCTTCCAGTGCTTACGTATGGTGCAGAGACGTGGACCTTAACTAAAAGAGACATACAAAGGCTGCAGACAACTCAAACAGCATGGAGAGGTGCATACTTGGTGTAATCAGGAGAGATAAGAAGAGAAACTCGTAGATCCGAAAAATGACAAGAGTGGAAGACATCATGATCAGAGTTAAATCCCTGAAATGGCAATGGGCTGGACATACTGCCAGAAGGACAGATCATCGATGGACAGCCGAAATTTTAAATTGGATTCCAAGGGACAGGAAAAGACCCAGAAGAAGACCACATGGGAGATGGGTGGATGGAATTCGAAAGTATGCAGGGGTGACATGGAGGAGACTGGCACAAGACAGACCGTTGTGGAGGAAACTTGAGGAGACCTTCGTCCAGCAGTGGATTGATAATGGTTGACAATGATGATGATGATGATTAACAAAAGTATTCGGATAGTACCAAATATTCCCATAAGTTTCAAAACACGGTTCCGCAGGAAGGTGCTCTGGGAGTGGAGCGGTACGAATATAAAGCTGAGATGTTCTGTCGTGGTATCAGTAACTTTGAAACGGATATGCCGCGTGGACGTGAACCTTTCGAGTTCCAGCGTGAAATGGTCATGGGACGTCATTTAAGTAATGTTCCCATACGGAGTATTGCAGCTAAACTGAACATACCAAAATGGACTGTAAGCAATATCGTGAAGAGATGGAAGCAGGACGGTACAACTACAGAAAACAAAAACCGTTCAGGAAGGCCACACAAATTGACGGAACATGACAGAAGATCCATGGTAAGAAATGCTAGGAAATCCCGTTCTTCCTCAGTCGTTTCCATCGCTGCTGAAGTAGGAAATGCTTGTGATGGCTCGGTTAGTATCATAACTATCAGCAGAGAGTTGCACAGTGTCAGTTATTATGGTAAAGCAGCGGCACACAAACCCTAACATTACTACCGTGAATATGAATTGCTATTTGGAGTGGTGTGTCTGTGGCGTACTACAGAGGCAAAAACATGTGTCAAGACGACAAATCTGCAGCGAGACGTTCTATCGGAGTAGCTCAGTTGGAGAACGACTTACTCTGTAGTGAGGGGACACGCTTCAATGCCCGTCGCGGACGAACTCGTGGTTTTAGATGTCTCCCGTCGTTTCTAGACTGTAGGCGACTGGAAAGCTGTTCTTTGAAATAATGAGTCACGCTTTTCGCGCTTCCAATGTTATAGGAGTGTTTGGATTTGGTGACAGCTCGGCGAACGAGTTTTGTCGGACTGTGGTCTTCCAACTGTTAAGTTCGGCGGAGGCTTCGTCATGGTATGGAGTTGTTTATCGTGGATGGGATTCAGCCCGTTGGTTATTAAATCACAAACCATGAACTTTGAAGTGTACCTCGACGTTCTGGGTAATTCTTCCCAACCAACAATGTGGCACTATTATGAAAATGACTGTAGTCTCTTTCAACACGATCGAGCTCCCTACCACACTGCACAGTGTGTGAAGGACCGGTTTCTTGAAAATATGGTGAAATTGTTAGACTGGCCTGCTCAAAGTCGTGATGTTAATCCATAGAAAACCTCTGGTATGAACTGGAGCGGCAGATATGAAATCGACCACAATGACCGTCTTCGCTGTCCACTCTGGAGTAGCTTTGCAAGGCTGATGACGAGCCATTCCTGTCGAGACTTACCGGAAATTGGTTGATAGCACGCCTTGGCGTATTGCCGCTGTCGTACAAGCAAAAGGTCGACCGACTAACTACTAATTAACTACTAATTGCGATAATAAAGCCATTTGTCCCTAAAGATGGTGTCCGAATACTTTTGATAATATAGTGTATTATAGAATTCGTGCACCGTCGCGCATCTGCTGCCATTTGCAACAAATTTACCCCTACTCGATACTAAACAACAGTTTGTATTTTTTGGCCAGTGCATGTACATTAGGGTGTTTCATATTATAGGGTTAAAATGAAAATATTGCATTTTTGTTTACTTTGCTCATGCTCTCATTCCTATTGATATAAGAAGAATATCTGACAAATTTAAGGAAGATAGGGTAATATTTAGAGGTTGCACACTTTTCACCCTAATATACAGATAATATATAGTATAATTACATCACAAACCATGAACTTTGAAGTGTACCTCGAAGCAAGATTTCCAATGATTTTTATTTTTATTCTCAAATCCATCCAACGAAACTAAACTTCAAACAAGACTTAATGAAACAACTGAAATAACTTTTATGTTATCTACATTAGTTGAAACACCCTAACGTACATGTACATGAACATCAAGAACAGAACTTTCCAGAAGCAAGAAGTGAAGGACATGCCTGAAAAGATCAAAGCCAGAATTCTGCCCAACAAGGAATCCTGTTCTACTACATGTCATCTCTAGCAAAGTTTACAATCGTTTTCTGGAAGCGAGTATGAGATCTCGAATCCCATTCACCTCAGCTCACCATCACAGATGTCTTCTATGATGTAGTGCATAGTCCCGCTGGATGTGGAATGATGACGGTCAACAGTGTTTACTAATGAGAGTCGTTTCATCCTAGGTGTGAGTGATCTACGAATGGAAGATTAAAAGACGGCCAAGAGAGAGAGAGAGAGAGAGAGAACCACTTTAACTTTAAATGTCGAACACTTAGGTAGTTCACAGTTCTGTCGCTAGGTGGTGATAGTGTACTTCTGTCGCTAAGTGGTGATAGTGTACCTCAAGGAGGATAGAATAAGGGTAGGGAGCATAACAATCAAGCCCTACGTAAAGCTCTGAAGCCGACGCTGCCGCCCCGGTGGCGCAGTGGTCTAAGCGATGGCCTCTGATCATTCGTCCGAACGGGGTCCGGGTTCGAATCCCGGTGAGGCATGGATGTTGTGTTTGTCTTACGGCACTGGCTTTCTCCCTTCCCTGGAACCAGTGACCCTAAATTAGGGACGGGCGACTGCTTATAGCCCATTGAGTTACTCACGGTGGTCGTTAAACCTCCAATCAAAAAAAAAAAAAAAGAAGCCGACGCTCTGAGCGGTGGCCATCTTATGTTACCCTTCTGATTGCGTTCCCATCGAATTACGTACCTAACAATATAGGCAGGCTATTCTTTCCTTTCAAAGCACTGCTAAGTCACGTTTTATTGCTGCGTACGACAAAAATCCCTTTAACTCGTCACACGAAAAGTACACGCTGTTTAAAGTAATGCATGAAGCCGTTCACAAACTCTAAAGTGAAGAAGAAAACCCCGATTTATTTCATGTGATCGAGTGAATGTTTCTAAAGACAGAAACGCAACAAAACGTTAGCTTAGAAACAATAGTTCGTGCTAAACTTTGATAATTTACAAAATTTTAACGAAGAGTACACGGAATATTCAAATTGAAAAACGTTTGTGGCGCACAATAAAATCCGTTAGCGTTGATATATTACTATGCACTTAAAAGAAATGCGATATTTCACGAATTTAAAAAAAAAAAAAAAAAACGCGGATTTTATTGTGCGCGAGAAACGAATGTTTTTTACAAAGTTTTAATAAAACGTTTTCGGGAATGTGATCTTTGACCAGGAGTTATTGAAAACTGGACAAATTTCTAATTCGTACTAAAAATGTTTAGCTATTCCATCATAAGTTTTTGATCCGCAAATACAATAGATCTCTCTTCAGCTTTTAATGTTAGTTGAACTTCAAATGAACAATTCCATAGATCAGTCATAAGCAAACGCCCTTCTCACACGAAATAAAAAACTGAAATCTTCCTTAACTTACAAAGCAAAAATGAGCAACTGAGGGTAATGCAACATGGTGGCCACGCAACTTAGCTGGCTTCAATGGTGAGAGCACATGCTCTCTTCCCTTATTCTATACTCCTTGCTGCACCTCCGTTTGCAGTTGTATTTCCGCTTTTAAAAACCCTATTATCAAATATCATTTTTATTGTATGTATTTCCGCTTTTTAAACCCTATTATCAAATTTCATTTTCATTGGCTACGATAACGATGGGGAGTATTATCTTTCTTAAACATTGCACAGCTTTCTCGTTAGGAGACGTAAAGGTTAAAACTTTTACTCGCTATCTCTGCTCCCGGGAGACGCTTTCAAAAAGTTCTTTTTCTTTAGCATAGCTTTTGCCATGAAAGATAGTTTTCGCCTGTTGTCAACTTTGCAATTATGCAAAAATTTTCAGCTAGAAGGCGTAGAGTTATATCATATTTCCTTCTACACTGCTGGCCACCCAAAATGCAACACCAAGAAGGACACGAGATAGCAAAGCCAGATTTACTGGACACATAACAGCAGATACAAAGATGAAACGATTGAGCTTACAGGCCCGTGCGACTTGCGGAACACGCAGGCATCAATAGTTCGTGTTGCCCCCATGGATAGCATTAACAGCCGCTACACGCCGCTACACGCCGCGCCATCGAACGAAAGAGGCTTTGGATGTGAGCTTGGGGTATGTCGGCCCAGGCTGCTTCCACACGTTGCCACAGTTCATCAGGCGTAGCCGCGGGTGGTGCTTGCCGGGCCACTCTGTTGCCGATCAGCGACCAGACGTGTTCGATGGGCGACATATCGGGAGAACAGGCGAGCCACGGCAGCAGTGACACCTGGTGGACCGTGAAGAATTGTTGCACGATGCGTGCCATGTGCGGCGCGCATTGTCCTGTTAAAACGTGGCGGCTGGCAGGTGCTGCAGGTAAGGGACGACTGCAGGTTCCAAAACGTCGGAGATGGTGCGGTGGCTGTTGAGTGTACCGGCGATGCGTACCAGAGGGGTGCGGGTGTCATATCCAATTGCGCCCCAAACCATAACGCCAGGCGACGGGCCGGTATGGCGATGAATAATGCAGGCGTCATTCAGTCTCTCGCCACGGTGCCGCTACACGCGAATCCGAGCATCGTGGTGTTGCAGGCAGAAGCGGGATTCGTCGGAGAAGACAATGTCGTGCTATGCCGTAGCCCAGGTGTGGCGCTCAGCGGCCCACTGCCGCCGCACTCGCTGGCGGTGTAACGTTAATGGTAATCGGAGCAATGGGCGCCGTGCGACAAGTCTCCGCTCCTGAAGACGATGTCGAACGGCACGTGCTGACACAGGTTGTTGCGCAACACACCCTAATTCCTGCGCTAACGTTCGTGATGTGGCGGTGCGAGCCGTCAATGCCCGCCGCACAACATGCCGGTCCTCTCGTTCGGTGGTGTGCCGTGGCTGCGGCATCTCTCATGTCGGTCCGTCCGTCACTCCTGTACCCACTGAATCCATACTCGCCTCACTGTGGGTGGATGTCGTCCCACACGGGCGCCGATGTCATGGTGCGATAAACCGCTGTCGCGATAAGCCACTATTCGTCCTCTGTCGAACTCCGAAACGTGCTGGAATGACTGCCGTATTCTGCGACGAGGCATCAGGAAGCTTCCCACGCACAGGTCCGGCAGCACAACACACTTCCACTACTTACACCCCGCCTTCTGTGCACCCTTCTTATAGTGCTTCTCGGTGGCGTGTCGGGCGCACATGATTTGCATATGCCCTGCAATGTGAAACGTTGATGATTATGGGTATTTAAAAAAGAGCTTATGCTAATATTTCAATTTATATGGAAATTAAAGAAAATTACAATTTGGGAGATGGGTAGATGCATTTTGGAACAAAACTGAAATTTTGATTAAGGCCATGAAACATAAATAGGAAAATAAAATGCAACACTGAATTTGGAAACTCCCAAAAGTTACTATTGTATTGTTTGCGTTGTTTGCGTTAGATGAGTAGATAAACCTGAAAGTGGAAGAAAAGTAACTATTGTTTACATGTGTACCAAATTTGTATAACTAGTAGTTTATTAGTAGTTATGTACTGTGTAAATAACTTTTGGAGGCGGTGAAGTCAAATATAATAGTTAGGACAAAAACATTGATTTTAAAACACAAATACCCCTGATTTCGTTTCTCACCGCAGTCACTGCTGAGGGGGATACATTTGAACCATGTGATGAAAATTCAAACTGAGACCCTTAATACTTCACTGCTGAGGGGGATACATTTGAACCATGTGATGAAAATTCAAACTGAGACCCTTAATACTTCACTGCACTAAGGTTTGGGTTTTTGAAAGGCCACTTGGCCTATATGTATTTTGTAAAACTTAACAAGCTAATTTTTGGTCACAAATTTTAAACCTGGCCACTGGGCCCAATAAAAATAATCAGCATAACAATCTAGCATTACCTGATACCGAACCAATTCTAGACACCATACAAAACCTAATACACTAAATATATAATTCAGTTCACTCAAAAGTTATCATTAAATTGCTACACTGACAAAAGAATCTAAATTCACACTATCATCATGGTAATCCAAAAATCCTTACCAAACACAAGCTTGTTCTGAGTACTCAAAATGTTATAATGTAGGCAAAAGCATACACCAATTTCCAACACTCCTGGACTTATTTATGTGCACTCCTACTGTTCATCAAAATTTTTAATTACATAACTGGTCCTGACAGACAATTTATAAATAGATTAATCCAACTTTTCAAAATTCCAAACTATAAGTTTTCCCAATCTACAAGCACCCATGTAGTAACCAACTCGGGCATAAAGCCAAACAAACATCTCAACCAATGAGTCCCACTTCTCTACAAAAACACGTATTTTCTGGGAGAACAACAAAGTTTGGGTCTGAAGGCGAGAATGGGTTGTGAATCCATTACCCAGCCTATACAGTGTAGTGGAGCAAAGCGTGTCCTAACCATGTACTGTTTCTTCACTCTGATTTTGGGATAACTCACACCACTCCTTGGTAGGAACCACCTCCTATGGGCCAACGAGGTTACTCGGGCAGAAAACAAATCCCCCAATTTGTTTCGTGCACCCTTTCAGATCCGAGGCATGTCCACATAGGGAAAAGTATCCCACAAGAGTTCTCTTGTCCCCAAAATATCTCATTCCCTATTTTCCAGAAAACTCACCCAACATCTTTATTTCCAGAAAACTCAACAAATCACCCTTTTCCCCAGAAAATCACTCCACATCTTTATTTCCCAGGAGCATCACTACAACTCATTATCTCCCAGAAAACACACTGTACTACTCATTTCCCAGAAAACACACTGTACCAAACCTCACTTTATTTCCAGAAAACTCCATAAATCATCATATCTCAAAATCACCTATTTCTAGAAAAGTCATCACTTCTTGAAGAAACCAACAGCTATTCGGGTTCTCTCAGTCACACTATACACATGCCCCTTATTCTGCCTGTATGCCCATTTCTATATTCTTTCCCCATAAAAATCGGGTTTTCTAATCCACGGGCTGAAACAAGAAATTAGCCCTCACTATTACAAAAATTTTAAAGAGTAATTTTGCACCTAAATTTACTGAAACATTAAACCATAATAATAACCAGCCTACAAGAAAAATTCCCAACTACATGGCACCTACACTAAGCTCATAAATACAAATTCTATTTCACAAATACAAAACATCACTGAGCACCAAAAAAGAGTTAAATTTCACTTAATAGAAATACTGGTCCGAGAGGTTGTTAATCAAAATAGCTTATAACACAATTACGAAATCCTATACCCCCTACTGCTACTACATCTATAACATCTCCTTTTTCTCAATCTGTCCCCTCTGAGTATAAAATTTAGTACGAAGCTTTTTTTTTTTTTTTTTTTTCACAAAAAATTATACTTAATCACTGAATTTCATAACACTCCACACAAAAGTTCAAAAAAAAAAAAATACAAGACGTAAAGTACCGCTGGCTTAACCTATGTAAAATTACACTTCTTTCTAATTTAACTCAAAAGAAAATACTGACAGGAAGTTTCCAGGCCAGCTATTACTTGACCACACATACAAGACCTGACAAAATGATATTGACAACATTTCCACACCCAGCTAGCCTCAAAAAAAAAAAGTACTGCACCACTGCAAAAATAATTTTAACTTAACCTGAACAATATTCAAAGAAAAATTAATGCCTAACAAAACCATTTACTTTAGCACAGAATGTACAAAGTTGAGCGTTCACAAAATACTACTGTTACATCCAAAAAATAGGGCCCTCCCTGAGTTGAATTTCCGAGAGTAAAAACAATTTACTTTTTATAAACTCATTCTAAACAGCCACGCCCAGTGACGAATAATTTTTTTTTCTCTCTCTCTCTATATATATGTGTGTATAACTAGCACACTACCTCATTAGGTCTTCACATCCTTGTCTTGATCTTCAAATCGCATACCCGACGAACGAGTGACTTCAACAAACAGTTCGCGAGTGTACTTTCTCACCGAGTTCCATGGATCTCAGCCTAGACGGGACATCCTGAAGAGGAACAAAATTTTTTCAGTGGCTGAGCAAGTTCAGATTTTAGTGCCAGGGATGGCGTTGGTTTCTTCTCATGGTGGGCAGCGGGGGTGGTTTCTTCTCATGGTGGGCAGCAGGGGTGGTCTCTTCTTGTGCGACTGGCTGGTCAACAATAGGCTCCTGGTCTCAGGGGTTAATGGCGAATTCCTCTTGGATTTGAAAGCCGCATAGGAAGAAACCTTGCATCTCAGGCATTCAGATCACTGAATGTATTAACTTACTGGCATAATTGGAGGTACAAAAAACGGCACGTACCCACGCCAGCATTACATATTTTCGAGTGGCTGCACCGCCATTCTTACGGCCAGCCAGGCCAACATCCCATCACGGCGGCGGGATGCCCCTCAACGGAGCCCCGTTTCTCCTAGATGTTACATCGTGGTCAGCAACCAAAGACAGTCAAGAGTAGAGTGACAATTTTTTTCAACTGAAGCTGGGATGCATGAAACTGCTGACCCCCCATTGGCTAAACATCCCCTAGTAACCAACGGTTTTGCTGGCCATTGGCTAACAAGTTCGCGCCAAAACTCTGTTACTAAACACATGGCCCTTGGCTGTCAGCCGGGGAAGCAACCTTTTGACCTCCAGCGTAGGGGACCATGTAACCTTCTATATGCTACTAAGCTAAAAATAGATTTGTAGCTGGGCTACATGAGCATTTCTGCAACTTTTTGGGCCTCTAAACTCCTGCCTAAAATGGAGGACTGAAAGAGAGAAAAATTTTATTTTATTTTGCACAAATTTTATAAAAATGCTTTCCCTTCATTCCGTGATTACTACGAATAATTTTGTTTTCTAATAGGGTTGATGGTGACTTCTTTTGCTCGCCTTTCTTTTTATTTAACTTACTAAAGTAAAAATAAATCGAGCCAAAAGGAAAAAGAAGTTTAATGCCTATTATTCCTTTTTTTGTATTTTTTGAAATTTTGTTGTTTGGTCAGGGCTGAGAAGTAAGCGAACATGGCCATTTATTCCCTCACTTCACCACCTCCTCCAAACAAAATTTTGAAACGTGGGACTGTAGAGAATTATCAATCTATGTATTTTATTTGTTTATTTTCTATTATTTTTATTTTTCGTAAATCTCAGCGAAGTGATCAGTTTCCCCAAGATTTACGAACATGAAAATTCTCGACAGGACAAATGCTAATCGTTTGCATGTCCTCTCGCGGGCGAAGCATGCTGCGAATTTCAGGCCAATCGGATGCTTCCTTCTTGGTGTTGCATTTTGGGTGGCCAGCAGTGTACATTTCTTGTTTTAATTGTTCGATTTGAAAATATCTTTGTCTCTCATAGCTTACTTCTGCTACGAGAAACATTTTATGCACCATTTGCTAATTTTCGTCACATACTTGTTTTGCGCGCTTGGGAGTGAGTAACTATTTCTATATCTGGATGTTTTTTCCGCGTAGCCTCACTTTCCCTAATCCATTTTCCCTAATTCCCGTTTGCCCTAATCCCGTTTACCCCAATCGCGTTTCGCCGAAATCACTTTTACCAGAATTCCCATTTCCCCTAATTTCGTTTGCCATAATCTCGTTTCCCCTAATTCACGTTTGCCCTAAACACCTTCATTTGTTGTTTTTCTAGCCAGTTCCATTGGCTTCGAATAGCTTTGACAAATTTTATTCGCGTCGGAAAGGATTCAAAAGACTTGCTCATTGCAACCGAAAGTTCGGTGTTATCTTTCTTATTTTAGAATTATGGTTTGAATTTGAATTTCAAGGCTGTTTCCACACGAAAGTAGTCAGGTGCGTCATCCTTTCTCACACTGATTTCATCGGAATTCGTCACGGTCTCCACTACTGCGTTCGAATTCCGGAAAATATTGAAGCACAGGAATTTTTTCTATAAACAGCAAATACCATAAGCTTAAACTAATTTTTCAAACACTATCAGCAAATGAGGTATAGTGCATTTTCGAACTAATTGCAGTTGTTTACGCTTTCCAACCGTAGGTTGAAGAAGCGTACATGCTCCAGCTATGTACGTCCGTCCGTCCGCACGATAACTGGCGTAAAAATGGTTCGATTTCAATGAAATTTTAGTATGTGGTAGGGGACTACCTGGGAACGAACCCTATTGAAAATGGGACAAATGGGGTCAAAGGTCACGACATAGGAGCGGGATCCATTCCATTGCACTTATACGTCATAACTTGCGTAAATATGGTTCGATTTCAATGAAATTTTACAATGTGATAGGGGACCGCCTGGAGACGAACCCTATTCAAAATGGGTTAATTGGGGTCAAAGGTCAGGACATAAGAGCGGGATGCATTCCATTGCTTTTATGCGCCATAACATGCGTAAAAATGGTTTGATTTGGATGAAATTTCAGTATGTGGTAGGGGACTACCTGGGGACGAACCCTATTGAAAATGGACGAAATGTGGTCAAAGGTCAGGACATAGGATTGCGATCCATTCCATCGCCCTTATCCCATATTATTAAGGTGGACGTCAAGTAATTTTGCTTCCTATACTTCCAATGGAAAACGTTTGTACACATTTCCTTCACAATTAATGTGTTCCCAAGGATGAAAATTTGAACATCGATTAAAATAACTTCTTAATATAACTTGGAATACTTAATATTTTCTAAAACATAACCATAATTATATTAAAAATCAATAACTTTTCCTTAGGTGGTGTTGAAACCAGAAAAAGAATGGCGCGACCTATACTTTGATGACGTCAGTAGACAAACAAATGTTGGATTGCATAATTATGGTTCTGTTTTAGAAAATATTAGGTATTCCAAGTTATAAAATGAAGTTATTTTAATCGATGTTCAAATTTTCATCCTTGGGAACGCATTAATTGGGAAGAAAAAAGATGGCACGAACTGTATTTTCATGGCGTCTGCAGTCAAACAAATGTGCGGATCCTATTAAAGTTTTATGACGTCACACTTTTGCTAGCAGATGGCCGCGATTCCCATCTGCCTCATTGCGTCACGCGTTGTGTGCGTATGTTCGTCTGCACGATAACTCGCGTAAAAATCGTTCGATTTCGATGAAATTTTAGTATGTGGAAGGAAACACCTGGAAAGGAACCCTATTGAAAGTGAACAAAATGGGGTCAAAGGCGAGGACATAGGAGCGGGATCCATTCCACTGTTCTTATGCGTCATAACTAAAGTACAAAAAGGTTCGATTTCGATTAAATATTAGTATATGGTAGGGGATCACCTGGGGACAAACCCTATTGAAAATTGGCGAAATGAGGGTCAAAGGTCAGGACATAGGAGCGGAATCACTTCCATCGCCATTATGCGTCATAACTTAGGTAAAAATGTTTCGATTTGGATGAAATGTTAGTATGTTGTAGGGGCCTGCGCCTGGGGACGAATCCTATTGAAAATGGGCGAAATGGGTCAAAGGTTAGGACACAGGAGTTGGGTCTATTCCATAGCCCTTTTACATCATAACTTACGTAAAATTGCTTCGATTGCGACAAAACTTTATCATGTTATTTCGGAGGTATACTGAACCAGTTCTGTTTAATATATTCGAAATGGGATCAAAGGTCAGGGCGTAGGAGTGAGATTTATTCCACAGCCATTTTATGATTTCTAGTATGTTGGAAAGCGTATCATAATCAATGCATTGCATGATTTTACTAACTTGTTTTTATTTCTAACTACAGTTGTTCAGAAAAGAGCAATGTTCCGGCTTCGAAGTGCACTGAGATAACTGGGGGGAAAATCTAGCTCCAGTTAGTTAGTCTTATGAGGAAATCACTGTAATAAATCTAACTTGTCTGTCAAAATGCTTAGTAAAACATGGAGCGATCTCTAATGACAAACTAACGAAACCTGAATTTTAAAAGAACATGAAACCAACAGAAAAAAAGACTTCTTCTTACATCGAACGCAGGTTGGATCCAGTTGCCCACTGGGATGCTGCCGAAAACAAATTTTCTCAAGTATTACAGTCAGACGAAATCGATTTTCCTGTCTGAAGAGAATGTACGAGTCAACGTGACGGAGGGTGAACAGGGGGCCTTCCCGTTGCGCCTAGAGACCTAATGGTTTCATTTTTACACGGAGAAGCGCTCTTGCTGAAGATCGCGAAAGACGATTGTCGGAGAAACTGAATACAAACTGAGCCAGGGACGCCATCCTGGCGCGTTCCGGCGCAGCCTTTTTTTTTTTTACAACCCTCTCCGAGTGAGGTGGTATGTGATGATGTGTATAATTTATAACACTGCAAAAACACGACCGACCAACCAGAAGGTCAGCTCTTCCTCTGCGGAACGGTCAGAATCCCCTTTGCACTGAGTCTGTGGTGAAATTCCCCTGGCTTTTCTGAAACTTAAAACGGGGTCGGCTGTTTTAACAATAATTTGACTTCAACCATTATTTTCATGAAAAATGCATTGTGACGTCAGTTCTGCTTTACATAATGCACTTTTTATAACCCCACATTTACTGCGTAGTTACGTTATATGGCAAAAAACAGTTTATTTTCTGTTTTAACAAAACAGCATGGAATTTTCACAGGAGAGGAAAAGCGTTTGTTTATGTAATTATGAACACTATGACGTATTACAGAGGTGAAGCAGTTGTCAAGATGGCAAAGTTGCAGCGGTATACTTCGTCGGTGTTGCTTAATTTGAAGAGCATTCGGCTCCGGAACGGACGGATGCGGGTTTGATCTCTGTTACTTGCAAATTTGTGAACTTTACAATTTTCAATCCACTGCTGGATCAGAGTCTCTCCAAATCTGCTCCACAACTCTGTGTTGAATAATTCTTGTCCATGTCATTCTGGCACCGATATATTGTTCTACAGGCGAGAACAGACAGACGGCAGACAGCGGGAGAAATCGCAAGGCACATGCAACAGACAACTGGACGTCCGTTATCGCGTTTTACCGTGACCAGGAGGCTGCACAAAGGTGGTCTAATTGCACGACAACCAGTACAGTGTGTGCTATTAACGCCTGCTTATCGGAGACGGCGGTTTCTGTGGTGAGAGGAACACAAGAACTGGACACATCAGCAATGGGGTCGAGTTCTCTTTACGGATGAGAGCCGATTTAGTCTGACCAGCGATTCTGGACGTATACATATCTAGAGAGAGCAGGGAACACGTAATCACACCTCCAACATCATCGAAAGGGACCGGTTTGGAGATTGCGGAGTTCTCGTTTGGGGCGGTATCATGCTTGGTAGCCGTATTGACCTCTACATCTTCCAAGGAGATTCAGTCACTGGTGTCCGCTATTGTACCGAGGTTCTCCTGCCTCACGTGCGTCAGTTTAGAGGTGCTGTGTGTCCTAAGTTCCTCTTCATGCACGACAACGCTACACCCCATCGTACAGTGGCTGTCGCAGAGCTGTTGGAGAGTGAAGATATTCAACGCATGGATTGGCCCGCAAGGTCCTCTGACCTAAATCCAATCGAACACGCGTGGGACCTTCTCGGGAGACGCTTCACAGCACGTCACCAGCCGCCAGCAACGATTCCGCAGCTGCGATTAGCGCTACAAGAGAAATGGGCCGCGGTGCCTCAACAGCTCCTTGACAACCTCGTCCTCAGCATGGACAGACTTTGTAAATCCTGCAACGCAATAAGGGGTCATCATATCCCCTACTAAAGACTGGAGTTTTCTTGGCAGCCGCCTGTCACATGGACGTTTCTGTCTTCAGTCCAGTAGTGTTCGAAGCTACCTTTTCAATAAAGGTCTTTTGTATCCTTTGGATTCCTTGTTTGGACGGTTTTGCTCACTTGTCCCATATTCTTACATCTTGGGGATCTTATGGTATGATTTGAGTCGATGTGAAGCACTTATGCACGATGTTACATTCGAAAAACCGTCTCGTCCTTAATTTTTGCACGCCAGTGTACGAAGCGTCACATTCATATGAGATTTGATAAATTCCCCATGAGTTTTTGTCTTCGACCTTGTGCTTTGATCCTAAAAAGTCCATTTTGTTTATCGGTTTAAAAATCACTCTAAAATTAAAAGTTTTGAGAATTTTTGAAATTTTGAAGGAATATTCACGGGAAAATTGAATAATGGCAAAATACTCTCACAATGGGCGCGTCACAGGAGTTAACGTGGAGACAGGCTTCGGCTTTCGGAATTTTGTTAGAGCCTTTATAACGAAATGAATTTCTCCGTCATTTTTGGTCTACGCCGGGATTCGAACCCGAGGCTGCTTATTCCGGAACAAGTCGCTCTACCAACTGAGCTACGAAGACGTTTATTCTGATTCCTATCTGCCTTTATGTCATGTGCGTCCTGCTGGCAGGTACGTCACATCTCCCCCCCCCGAAAGAGGGCCGGGGGCATGGCCCACGGGTCAGCCGTGACCGTGAATCGTTGAAGGCAGCCATCCACTGTAGAACGTGCACTTGAGAACTCCCAGTCAATCTGGTGTGTGGAATGCAACGTCACACATTTTTATTTTTCGAAGCGCTGGAGAAGGGATTCTCTGATTTTTCCTATCTCGCGGTGTGGAAATAACATCACACCATTGCGAGATTTTGAACGGTCGGGTCATCCGGATAGTTCGGGCGCCGTTATAACGAAGTAAATTTCTTCGTCATTTTTGTTCTACGCCGGGATTCGAACCCGAGTCCGCTTATTCCGAAACAAGTCGCTCTACCAACTGAGCTACGCAGACGTTCATTCTGATTGTTATGTGCCTTTATGTCGTGTGCGTCCTGCTGGCAGGTACGTCATACCTTGTCTATAATAAAGGGGTTGTATCCTCGCTGTACTCCAACAGGTTTTAGGAAATAAGGTTATTTTTCCAAACTGTCTTTATCTGAACATATATGTATCCCGCGAAATACGTAACTGTAAAAGGCGCTGAGTTTTTGTTGCCAAGGGTGATTGGACTTGGCATGTGGGGGTTAGAAAACAGCGAAAGGCTTCCGATAAATTGTGGTTGCGAGAGATCCATTGGAGCGAGTAACCAGGACGTCAAGGAATGGTAGGCATCCGTTATTTTCAGTTTCGTAGCTGAATTGAATGTGAGGATCAATGGAATTTATAAGTTTGACAGTCAAATTTTGTCAGTCAAACTCGATTTAAAACATTCGTAGATCGATTCCGCTCACCACGGAATACCTCCTGAGAATACTTTTTGATTAAAATAGTGCATAGTTTATTTCATTATCTGAACCCTTGTTTCAAAGAGTCCGATTTGAAAAATTCTTTCTTTGTTGGAGAGCATTTTCGGTGGAAAACGTTTCTCACATATTTTCAAATTTTTCTTGACGCACAAGTGTGTCACTAGAGGGTGTAAGTTCGTTTCAGTTCACAGCAATATCCAAGGGAATTGAAACCCGCTTGCAAAAATTCTTTTTCGGTTAAATACCACTCGCTATAAAACTCTTTGTGTCTGTTGTCTGTTACCACTTTGGACACTCTCCGTTCCGCCCGAGCAGTCACTAGTCAATGACGACCACACGTTGCACGTAGAGACCCCCAGTTTTTTGGCTGACAGTCCAGTCTTTAAACACTTTAACAACAGCTGCTCTGGAACATTTCACGAATGCGGCGGTTTCGGTGATACTCGCTCCATGGCTCCGAGCTCCTACAATCATCCCACGTTGAAAGTCCGACAAATCGCTTTTTTTACCCATCTCGTCACCCCAAAAATCACTTCTACTACTGTCGCAAGCTCTAAGATTTCCCTTTTTATACTAGCCTCGCTCTCTGGCGGCAACAGCGTGCAGCCATAGCTCATTTGCTTTTTAAAACTGTCACGTGGTCATAATAAAGTGGCCACTCAGTGTATATGTGACACACATATCAACACATTCTCTTAAGAAACTTCGATACTTTAAAGAGGCTTCGAAACACTAATCACTTAGGAATTTCTTTTGAAATATCCAGGTTCAGCTCAGTTTTCGGGGAAAAGGAATACAAACTCTTAAAAATTTCGGTTCAATATAACATCATAATATCGTGTAGTATCTGACATTTAACTACAAATCATGCAATTTTTGGCACTTGGTTTAAAGAGCGGTGCTTGCAATCTTTTGTCTTTCACTATCTTTTCGCGCGAATTAAGAAACACAGTGGAAGTCTTGTTTACGCTTTCCAATAGTAGGTTGAAGAAGCGTATATGCTCCAGCTTTGTCCGTCCGTCCGTCCGCACGATAACTGGCGTAAAAATGGTTCGATTTTGATGAAATTTTAGTATGTGGTAGGGGACCACTTAGGGATGAACCCTGTTGAAAATGGGACAAATGGGGTCAAAGGTCACGACGTAGGAGCGGGATCCATTCCATTGCCCTTATGCGTCATAACTTGCGTAAATATGTTTCGATTTCAATGAAAGTTTACTATGTGGTAGGAGACTGCCTGGGGACAAACCCTATTCAAAATGGGTGAAGTGGGGTCAAAGGTCAGGACGTAAGATTCAGGATGCATTTCATTGCCCTTATGTGCCATAACTTGCGTAAACATGGTTCGATTTCGATGAAATTTCAGTATGTAGTAGGGGACCACCTAGGGACGAAGCCTATTGAAAATGGAGGAAATGTGGTCAAAGGTCAGGACATAGGATTGCGATCTTTTCCATTGCCCTTATCCCATATTATTAAGGTGGACGTCAAGTAATTTTGCTTCTTTTTTTTTTTTTTTTTTTTTTGATTGGAGGTTTAACGACCACCGTGAGCAACTCAAATGGGCTATAAGCAGTCTCCCGTCCCTAATTTAGGGTCACTGGTTCCAGGGAAGGGAGAGAGCCAGTGCCGTAAGACAAACACAACATCCATGCCTCACCGGGATTCGAACCCGGACGCCGTTCGGACGAATGATCAGAGGCCGTCGCTTAGACCACTGCGCCACCGGGGCGGCCTAATTTTGCTTCCCACACTTCCAATGGAAAAAGTTTTGTAAACATTTCCTGCACAATTGTTGTGTTCCCAAGGATGAAAATTTGAACATCGATCAAAAATAACTACATATCATAACTTGGAAAACTTTATATGTTCTAAAACATAACCATAATCATATTAAAAATCAATAACTTTTCCTTTGGTTGTGTTGAAACCAGAGAAAAGATGGCGCGACCTGTACTTTGATGACGTCAGTGGGTAAAAAAAATGTTGGATTGCATAATTACGGTTATGGTTTAGAAAATATTAAGTATTCCAAGTTATGAAATGAAGCTATTTTAATCAATGTTCAAATTTTCATCCTTGTGAACGCATTAATTGTCCAGAAAAAAGATGGCGTGACCTGTGTTTTCATGACGTCAGTAGACAAACAAATGTTGAATTGCATAATTACAGTTATGTTTTAGAAAATATTAAGTATTGCAAGTTATAAAATGAAGATATTTTAATCGATGTTTAAATTTTCAACTTTGGGAACGCATTAATTGGGAAGAAAATGTGTACAGAAGTTTTTCCATTGGAAGTATAGGAAGCAAAATTACTTGACGTCCACCTTAGAGTAGCAATTCTTTTATGCTTGTATGTACATTTTATTTTGAAAACAGCTCTAAGAATTTTGATGAAAGTCGTTAACCTACCGTTTTCTGGTACTAGAAATCGATTTAGCTCGATCTCGACTTTAGGAGAATTCGTTCAGTGGGTTAAATAACCACCCCGGATTATAATGTTTTTAGTGATGGCGTTGTTCCATTATTTCATTAATGTTACTAATGCTTAGAAACCTTATGACGTCACAATCTCGCCGCGTTTGAGAATGTTGGCGCGCTGTCACGCCATCTGTCTCATTACGTCACGCATTGTGTGTGGATCCCATTAAAGTTTTATGACGTCACAATTGTGGCGAGCGATGGTCGCGATTCCCATCTGCCTCATTACGTCACGCGTTGTGTCATTGTGTCCGTCCGCACAATAACTCGCGTAACAATCGTTCGATTTCGATGAAATTTTAGTGTCTGGTAGGGAATCACCTGAGAAGGTACCCTATTTAAAGTGAACGAAATGGGGTCAAAGTTTAGTACATAGGAGCGGGATCCATTCCACTGCTATTATGCGTCATAACTAACGTAAAAAAGGTTCAATTTCGATGAAATTTTAGTATGTGGTAGAAAACCACCTGGCAACAAACCTTATTGAAAATCGGCGAATGGGGTCAAAGGTTAGGACATTGAAGCGGAATCACTTCCATCCCCAATATGCGTCATAACTTACGTAAAAATGCTTCGATTTGGATGAAATGTTAGTATGTTGTAGGGTCTTGCCTGGGGACGAATTCTATTGAAAATGGGCGAAATGGGGTCAAGGATTAGGACACAGGAGCGGGATCTATTCCATAGCCCTTATGCATCATAACTTACGTAAAAATGCTTCGATTGCGACAAAACTTTATCATGTTATTTCGGAGGTATAACAAACCGGTTCTGTTGAATATCATCGAAATGGGATCAAAGGTCAGGGCACAGGACCGAGATTTATTCCACAGCCATTATTCTCATAACTTGAGTAAAGATTTCTGGTATGTTGGAAAGCGTATTATAATCAATGCATTGCATGATTTTACTAACTTGTTTTGTCTTAAGCGTTTGTTTCTGCGCCAAGTTTAGGTAGCACTGAAAAAACGCGCATGCGTTCAACACATTTCATGATCGAAGGACAGGACGCGGAGACTTCTGTACCTGCTGATCGCCATCTTTTAGTAACGAGAAGAATGAGAGCTTAATAAAAGTCGGAAGGGTTAACATGTTCAGTCAAGATGAAAAGGTAGCTGATTAAAATAATTTTTTGATTGTATGTTATGTTTCTAACTTACGTTTATTTTCACGTGAACCTTTCTAATGCTACTCTTCATTTTCCGATCTACGCAAAAGTTTTGTTTATACATTTTATAAAAAGTTTCGTGTATATATAACCCAGTGATTAAGAATTAAGACTTTTTAATATTTTGGATTTCTTTTTCATTTGCTTCGGGTGAGAATTTCATTGGTATGTCCATCTCTGTATAATAATGATGGTGCTAGAACAAATGGTAATTCGGAAGCACTGGCTTCTGAATTAAAATTTCCTTTTTTTTAATTTTAATTTCTCATGCATATTTTATTAGTTTGTGACAGAATGTTTTGCCACTAGTAAGTAGAGGTGGAATAAATATATAGGTCAAATGAGGTGGGGCTATGGAATAAAGTATAGGTCAAATTTATTACAGATTGCAACTGTTCAAATAACGTTTCCATCAGTCAGTAGCTACATACAGAGTTGGACACGGCTCAAAGATTTTGGGCCCTGAACCGACCCGGACGTCCCCTAACTGGGCCCGACCCGGACGTCCCTTAACTGGACCCGACCCGGAATCGCACGTCACATAACTGGACCCAACCTGGACAAATCTGCTTTGAACTATAATGTATACATAGGGCTTTCAAAACGTCTCTCCGCAGTGGGCATGTTAGGTTATATGGAAATCAAACAAATGTATTAAACGAACGTATAATTTACTCACTCACTTACAAGAAGTATTGAAACTGTTGTCCTTCATTTGCAAGACATAACCTAATTGTTTTACATAGGTTTTCAAACACATCTGCAAGAGTAAAAAAGTCCCACCTCAGTAATGTTAAGGTTGTTCCATCTAATTTTGATGCGCTACAGTTAAATTTTTTTCAATTAAGCAACTTGTATGTTTAATTTCAGTTTTTGCTGTTTTCTTGGTAACATATCGAGCTCCAGAATATGTTTCACAGCAACACCAATTTTCACAAGTTTATGATGTGTTGAAAGTTTCCAAAATGTGGATATTGTTTTCATTATTGCCCCTCAGAAAAAAGCGACACTTTTCTTTCTGAGGACACTCTTCCTTCATATTGCATGACAAATTATTTTCCCGTCCATGGGCACCAGTATCAAACCCAAAATTTTACAGTGCACATGTTTCCTTGAAAATTTTCTTTTTTTTTCTGCTTTTCAAAAATAAAACGGAAATAAAACCGGGTAGAAATCGGGTCAAGAACACCTTGACCCGACCCGTTTTGACCCGCTAGAAATTGTCGATCCGTTGATCGACAATTTCTAGCGGGTCTCTGACTACACATTGCAGTAAGGTGTGCGTTTGTACAATATTATGGCGCAATTTCTGATGCTACACCAGCTGCATTAACTTTTGTGCAAAAGTGCTTTAAACAGACACCAACATGGTAAAACTGTTCGCTATAACGAGGTGCAGATTTGCACTAATCAGATATGAAATTGGTGCACCATTGCCTCAAACTATGAAGTAATCCTTGGTGGGGTACAATATAGTGTGAAACTGATAGTGTTAATAATGTGAAACTAGTGTTGATAGTGTAAAAAATGCACCATGTTATTGCTCATTTTCTCACCAGCATCAAATTTGATTGGTGCACAGTTGCACCATGTTCTAGTGGGTTTCATGACCACACGGTGCAATGAATGCCTTTGCCCGAACATACCACAGAGTGTTTAACAATGTAGGATGCATTTCTTCTCTCATTTTTAGAACTTCTTTTGCAAAAAAAAATAAATAAATAAACGTACCTGCTGATAATATCACTTAGTCCGTCCGTCCGTAGGCATCCAGCTATTAGTCCGATTAGAAAAATTCTTTTTGCTTTGGAAAGCTTGAAATAGCCGGCGGAGCGGTGGTTTAAGCGTTGGCTACTGATCATTCGTCTGAGATGGGTTCGGATTCGAATCCCGGTGAGGCATGGATGTTGTGTTTGTCTTTCGGCGCTGGCTGTCTCCTTTCCCTGGAACCCGTGACCCTAAATTAGGGACGAGCGACTGCTTATAGCCACTGAGTTGCTCACAGTGGTCTTTAAACCTCCAATAAAAAAAAAGCTTGAAATAAAGAACGAGGATCTTTGCTTTTCGTTTTATTTCCAATTCATAACTTCGTCGCTAGAATGCGTAAATGCCGATGCTATCGAATTCAAAATACATTTTATTCCATATATTTGCTTCAAAATTTCCGACTGAAAAAATTCTTTCTTCCTTTCGATGCCATTTATATCGAAGACTATTTTGCGTTCAGTTTCTTTTTCAAGTAACGTACACGGTCGCATCAGAGTAAAATGACCCCCCCCGGAATCACAGTGTACCAACCCAGGCGCGTCACAGAATGCACGTGACCAGGTCAATCATACGGAGATATAAGTGGCCGGCCAGGACAGAAGAGCCATACTGCGTACCGTGAGACCAATGGGCAGAGGTACTGATTTGACGGACGTTAAAAAAGGAATGATCATCGGCTCAGAAACGACTGACTTCGTGGGCTGTTCGCGAGGTGCTCTAGAAAGGGTGTACTAAAAACGGACCGCTGACACACATAGTACCTCCGACGTCGTTACTGTGGAGCTATAAAGGCCAACGACCACAGAGAAGGACGTCCCCTCCGTCGACTAGTAACGGGCAATCGACGCGCAACCGTGAAGCAATTGACCGCTCAAATGAACACTGGGACACACAAGCACGTGTCCCCGACAACAGCAGAGCGAACCATGTTACGCATGGGTCTCCGGAGTGGACGCTCTGTCAAGGCACCCATGTTAACCCAGGTCGATCGGCAACGACGCCTGCAGTTCGTATGGGACAACCGTCATTGGACAGTGCATGAGTGGGAAAAGGTTGCCTTCTCCGACGAATCGAAGTTTCTACTCCACAGAAATGACGGGCGGTGGCGTCTGACACACGAGAACCAACACCCAGACACGGCGTCAGACACACAAGAACCAACACCCGGACACGCTTGTCGGTCAAGTACAGTCCGGCGGTGGCAGTGTGCATGTGTAGGGGATGCTTTCTTGGTACGACCTTTGACCGCTGGTACCACAGGATGGTTGCCTGTCCATCGTCGCTGACCACATGCATACCTTCATGATAGAGGTTTACCATGGTGGTGATGGTGTCTACCAACTGGACAATGCGCCACGCCACGTCGCTAAGGCGAATGTGTGACTGGTTTCAGGAACACGACAGCGATGTCTCCGTTCTCCCTTGGCTGGCGAAATCGTCCGATCTCGATCCCATACAGCACTTGTGGGACTCCGTGCTCTGCTGCAGTCCGAATGGGCACGTGTGCCTCGGACAACCTTCCAGGGTCTCATCGCGTCCATGCCACGTGTTATCTCCGCGGTCATCCGGGCCAAAGGCGGTTATTCCCATTATTAGGTAGATGGTCATGCACTGGCGTGAAAAAATTAAGGACTAGACGGTTTTTCGAATGTAACATCGTGCAGAAGTGCTGAACATCAACTCAAATCATGCCATAAGATCCCCAAGATGTAAGAATATGGGACAAGTGAGCAAAACCGTCCAAACAAGGAATCCAAATGATACAAAGGCATTTTATTGAAAAGGTAGCTTCGAGAACAACTGGACAGAAGACATAAACGTCCATGTGACAGGTGGCTGCCAAGAAATATCCAGTCTTTAGTAGGGGATATGATCACCCCCTGACGGCGTTGCAGGATTTACAACATCTGTCCATGCTGAGGACGAGGTCGTTAAGGAACTGCTGAGGCAGCGCTGCCCATTCCTCTTGTAGTGCCAATCGCAGCTGCGGAGTCGTTGCGGCGGCTGTTGACGTGCTCCCAAGCGTCTCCCGAGAAGGTCCCACACGTGTTCGATTGGATTTAGGTCCGTGAACCTTGCGGGCCAATCCATGCGTTGAATATCTTCACTCTCGAACAGCTCTGCGACAGCCACTGTACGATGAGGTGTAGCATTGTCGTCCATGAAGAGGAACTCAGGACCCACAGCACCTCTAAACAGACGCACGTGAGGCAGGAGAACCTCGGTACAATAGCGGACACCAGTGACTGAACCTCCTTGGAAGATCTGGAGGTAAATACGGCTACCAATCGTGATACCGCCCCAAACGAGAATTCCGCCACCTCCAAACCGGACCTTTTCGGTGATGTTGGAGGTGTGATTGCGTGTTCCCTGCTCTCTCCAGATGTGTATACGTCCAGAATCGCTGGTCAGACTAAATCGGCTCATATCCGTAAAGATAACTCGACCCCATTGCTGATGTGCCCAGTTTTTGTGTTCCTGGAACCACAGAAACCATCGTCTCCAATGAGCAGGTGTTAATGGCACACACCGTACTGGTCGTCGTGCAAATAGACTACGTTTGTGCAGCCTCCGGCCACGGTAAAACGCGATAACGGGCATCCAGTTGTCTGTTGCATGTGCCTTGCGATTTCTCCCGTTGTCTGTCGTCTGTCTCTTCTCGCCTGTAGGACAATATACCGGTCGTCCGCCGCCGTGATTGCTCGTGTACGACCACTGCTAAACTCTCGGACAGCCGTTCCTGTCGTTTGAAATGCTTTCGAAGTCCGTGAAACGATGCTGTGAGTGATCCCGAACTCCTGGGCCACACTAGTCACACTTCGACGTTCTTCCAACTTCCCAATGACGCGACCTCGGGTAAAATAATCCGGATGTCGTCTACTGAATTGCCTGTTGGCCATATCACACGGTGGCAGCAACTCGACGTCGTCCAAACCGATGCACACCGTGGAATAACTTTCACCGAATTGCTGAGCGTACATCACCCGTGTGCTTTATACCCTTACGACACTCCCCAACCCTACGTTATGCTGAATATATAAACATGCCCTACCGTACCAAACCGAAAGCTGATGCGGAATCCAGTTATTAAACTTGGTAATGAACCCAAGCGCATGCATCCGCCTTTCGACTGTTGTTCTGTGTACCGACAACGTTTCCGCTATTTCCTGAACGGACCTTAGTCTATCTCCTGAGTGGTCTTTCGGTCCGTTCTGCCTGCTTGTTCCGCTGTTATGCTAATTTCTCCTCTTCGTCCTTAATTTTTGCACACCAGCATACTAGAGACTTTTCCATCACCAACACCAGGGACAGATATTGCTTAAATTAT
The DNA here is from genome assembly GCA_039090855.1 of Macrothele yani. NCBI lineage: Eukaryota > Metazoa > Arthropoda > Arachnida > Araneae > Macrothelidae > Macrothele > Macrothele yani. The sequence continues at coordinate 151,950,158 of CM077027.1, read as the reverse complement.
GTGATACCCCGCTTCTTCCCACGAAAGAAAAGAGAAGAAGAAAAATTTCGTGGTCGTTCTCACGGGTGTGCAAGGGGAACGCAAGAAAACGCTCACTTGACCACCTGGATTTTATGCTCCTACGGAGGGATGGTTTGCGGAAAAGGAAAGGGAGCGAGATAAAAACAAATAATTTAAATAAAAAAATAAGAAAAAGCAACTTACGGCTTGCAATTTGAACTGATTAAAAGTGGTAAAACAGTGTGGCACGAAATACAAAGTATTTCCGCGGCAACAGGGAATAAAAACTCAATTGAATTTTTTTTCATTTCAATCCGATACTACTAACAAGGAAAATAATTTGTGTGAATTTCCTTCCCAAAATAATAACCAGTTTCGTCGCTAGGGGTCGCTAATATTTAGCCCGTTTTTCTGGATATCTCTGCTTCTAAATGTTCGACTAAAAAAAATCCTGTAACACCCGATATTATTTTCCTTGTCGAACACTTTCGGGCAGGGGCGTATTTAAAGGGAGCCAAGGCTCCTTTGGTTCCCCAGAAAATGTTTCATTCTTTTATCTTTTTGGTTAAAATGCGACTTACAATGCCTTCATTGAATAAAAATGCATCAACTTATGTTAGAAAAAAATGCTTTAATTTTTTCTTTTATTATTAAATTTCATTGTCTGGTGGATTTCAAAAATTTCCATGTTTCGTCGCCCCCGCTTCTGAAAAAATCTATATACGCCCCTGCTTTCGACTTGTACTTGCGCAGTTCCTTGTAGTTCAGGGTTGTGCCGCTAGGTAGTGTGTGGTGTTTGTGTACTGAATCTATTAAAAAAGTATTTTTTTTACTATATGTCATTGGCTACAATAAAGATGGGGAGCATTATCCTCTTTAAACAATGCACAGTTTTCCCGCTAGTGGCGTAAAGATCAAATCCTTTTTCTACCTATCTCGGCTTCCGGAATGCGTATTTGAAAAATTCTTTTTCCTTAACATAGCTTTTGCTGTGAAGAATACTTTTCGCATACTTTCAACTTTTCCATATGATGCATACTCTAATTTAACTTTCATTTTTTGTTTCTTTCTCTAGGTAAATTTTGAGTACATTCTCTTGAAGCGTTTTTCACCTTAACGTTATATTTTCTCACTCGCTGAATGGTGTTGACAACAGCCTTGAGGTCACAGTGAGTGACGTGTGCGTGTTGACAGATAAGACCGAGAGATGCACAGAGTAATTCAAAATGATTCATTCGATTTCAAATGAGTGTTTTTTATGTGTTTCTAAATATACACCGATTAAATGCACATAAGATAAAAAAAACTGTCCAAATTTTGTTTTCGTACCTTATAAAGGTTCTATGTGACTTCCGTTGGCCACGCAAACTACCTCGAGGTGATAATCAAATTCCTGCCATACGTGATCAAGCATGTCGTGGTCAACGACTGCAGAGCACTATGAATGCGAACTTTGAATTCATCTAGTGTTGTGAGCAATGGTGGCACATACACATTACCCTTAACATACGCCCATAAGAAGAAGTCGCAAAGGGTCAGATCCGGAGACTTGGCGGGCCACATGTAGAGCGCCTTGTCGTCATGTCCGCAGGCGACCAATCCAGCGATTAGAAAGCTGAAAATCTTTTAAATACGGGGCGTCAGTGAATAAACAAAGACATCGCTCTTTCCACGTTTATCAACACATATCAACCGAAAAATTGCTATCCGGCCACTGCTGGGGATCGTACCTCAGGTATCTCGTCGATATCTAGCAGAGTGCGTTCGCCTTACGTTACGGTGGCCAACAATCAAGTGCACTAAGTGTGTTTATCTGTCAGCTTCTGACGTCACAAATCCGTAGGACAGGCTCAGCAACTGAGGCGTCTCCATCTGGAGGGCATTGACAGCTGCTCAAGCTATGTACGTATTAAAATAGCAAATAAATCCAAAGGGCGAGAACAATAGTGAAAATCCTCTAAAATGTGTTGATAAACGTGGAAAGAGCGATGTCTTTGTTTATTCGGTTAGAAAGCTGTTCTTTAAGGTAACGGCGAACAACCAGATGCCAATGTGGTGGTGCTCCATCGAGATGAAAGATGTAGTCGCGTGAATCTTCATTTAAGTGCGGAAATAGCCATATCTCCAGCATATCTAAATACGAGTGTCCTGTTATTGTTTGTTCCTGGAAAAAGAAAGGGCTGTTAACCTCTGCACGAGAAACTTCAAAGAACTATGACACTCTTTCGCCCTGGTGCAGATACACGGAGCACACTGCGCCATCTAGCGGCTGCATTCGTAAACTCGGTGCATTTCTCTCTCTTCATTTTAATGTGTGGTACGCTATTATTACCTTGATTTTTACGGAGCCATGATCTAATGAAATCGGATGAATCATTTTGAATTATCCTGTATGATGCTGAAGCCAGCAGTGAAAAAGTGCGGTGTTGTTGTTTACGTAGTCGTATACTGTATATGATATGCACAAATTGTTGTTGTTGAATGTAAACAGGTTGAACCTAAGTTGATAAAGGTTCAATATTGTAACTGATGTGCATGTGATCGGCTTCGATTAATGTGAAGTACCGTATAGCGTGTTATAATGTAACACTTTTTACGTTATGTAAGATTTGTCGTGATGCTAAGTTCCAAATGTCCGACTGAGGAAATGCTGAATTCAGTGTAAAAATGATGCACTAGTTGCACCGGATAGCTCACTTTAAATTAAGACTTTTATGGCCAGACGAAACATATACAGAATTCCAAATCACTAACGTCAACTTTTTATTGGTACAGCAAATTTTGACGAAACCACATAACGTTGTTTACGAAATCCAAAACATATCACAGTGAGGCATATCACACACACACACATCTGCTTCTTAGTCGTTTTATATCTCTCGTACAATCAGTAATCTCAGCAGAGGTTTAACATCTCCACCCACAAACAACTGCGTCGCCAAATATATATATATATATATATATATATATATATATACCTCCAAAATGACTCTACAACTTAAATCTTGACCCTCAGTCTCCGGCAGCTGGAATGTACCTGGCCAAGGCAGCGGCCAGTGCGACATGAAGGCAGAGGGCGCTAAGAATCCCCGGAGGACCGGACTAGGCTGCCATTTGATGCTGACCTTGGCTACCTATAATGGACGCTCCCTATCTTCTGATTCAAGGCTTCTTGAATTGGAAGAGGAACTACAAAGGATCAAGTGGGACATCGTCGGGCTAAGTGAGGTAAGGAGAAAAGGAGAAGATCTCATTGAACTGAAAAGTGGACATCTCTTCTATTATCGTGGGACAGATACTGGCAGAACTAGTGGTGTTGGATTTATAATAAACAAGAAACTGAAGGATAAAGTGGTAGAAGTTGAAAGTTCCTCTGACAGAGCTGCACGACTCGTTATCCAACTATCGAGTAGATACCAGGCTCAGATTATCCAAACTTATGCACCCACCACAAGTCATCCTGAAGAAGAAATTGAAGAATTTTATGAGGAAATTCGTCATCTAAATAATAAAGGTAAGCAGCACTTGAAGATAATTATGGGAGATTTCAATGCAAAAATAGGGCAACGGCAACAGAATGAAACTTCAGTAGGTAAATTCGGTCACGGCAACAGAAACCAGCGTGGAAATACTCTCGTTGAGTTTGCAGAGGCAGAAGGATTTTTCATCTTGAACTCCTTTTTCAAGAAAAAGCCACACAGGAAATGGACATGGAGACATCCAATTGGGACGACAAGTGAAATTGATTTTAGTATGTGTAACAAAAAATTCGTCATCGAAGACTGCAGTGTGCTGAACAAGTTCAACACAGGTAGTGACCATAGATTGGTGAGATGTAAGATGCACCTCAACACTAAACTGGAACGTGGCAAGCTCATAAGACAAACAAAATGTATTGACATAACCAACCTTAAAAAACACCATAATACTTTCAAGTTGGAACTGAAGAACAGATTCCCTGCTTTAGAAGGCCTAACATCGGAAGAAGTGGATATTTCGGAAGTTAACAGAAAAGTAACCAAAGCTCTAATGGAAACAGCAACAAAATTAGCTGGGTCTAAGAACAAGTTGCATGTGAACAAATTATCAGGAAAAACCAAAATGTTGATGCAAAAAAGAAGAGAGATGAGGACAACTAAAGAAGATGTGACTTCCAAAGTGGAATATATAGAGCTGTGCAAGACAACACGAAACAGTATCACTGAAGACGTAAGGAAATTCAACTGTGAGCTAGTGAGGAAAGCAATTGAAAACAACCAAAGCCTTAAGATAGCAAAGGGACATCTCAGTAAGGGAAGAAAACAGATTATGGCTCTGAGAAAAGAAGATGGTTCTATAACAAGAAATAGAGGCGAAATTTTGACAAGAGTGAAAGATTTCTACTCCAAATTATATGAAAGGGATGATACATGTACTCCAGACATCATGAAAGGTACCAGAGTTCTTCCAGTCCTCCCAGCAGAAGTTGCTCATGCAATCAAGAACATGAAGCGGGGGAAAGCTCCAGGAGAAGATGGAATTACTATAGACATCATACAAGAAGCAAGTGGAGAAATTGAAACAGTACTCGCCCAAATTTTCACTCGATGCCTTAATGAAGGGAAGATTCCTGAGGATTGGAACAACGCTACAATGATCCTGCTACATAAAAAAGGTGACATTGAGGATCTCAGGAACTACAGACCTATCAGCCTCCTATCAGTGGTTTATAAAATCTTCACTAAAGTTCTTTCACACCGCTTGAAGGTAACACTGGACATGGCTCAACCGAGAGAACAAGCTGGATTCAGGAGTGGCTACAGCACAATAGATCATATCCACGTACTGAGAGAACTAATTGAAAGAGCGAGGGAATATGAACTTCCATTGTGCATGGCTTTTATCGATTATGAAAAAGCCTTTGATTCGGTGAAACCATCAGCAGTTACCACGGCTCTGAAATCCTGCGGTATTGAAGATGCATACATTAATATTATTAATAACATCTATGAAAATGCAAGTGCAAAGATTCGGCTGTTTGAAAATACAACACACATAAAAATTGGAAAGGGAGTGAGACAAGGTGACACCATATCTCCGAAGCTCTTTAATGCCACATTGGAAAATGTCTTTCAATCACTGAACTGGGAAAACAAAGGGATAAAGATTAATGGAGATTATCTAACCCACCTTCGTTTTGCTGATGACGTAGTCATTTTTGCAACTACCCCATCAGAGCTGCAGAGTATGATCCAGGAACTTGCTGACAAGAGTAAAGAAGTGGGATTAAAAATGAACTTTCAGAAGACAAAAGTGATGTTCAATGCTTTTACAAGAAATGAAGATTTATCGATTGATTGAGAAAAACTGGAGATAACTGATACATATGTTTATCTTGGACAGCAGATATCAAGTGAGGGTCACATTGGTGAAGAAATTAATCGGCGTACAAAACTTGCCTGGAGAGCTTTTGGAAGAAACAGCATAATTTTCAAGAGCAATATGCCATTATGTCTTAAAAGAAAAGTGTTTGATCAATGCATCCTTCCAGTGCTTACGTATGGTGCAGAGACGTGGACCTTAACTAAAAGAGACATACAAAGGCTGCAGACAACTCAAAGAAGCATGGAGAAGTGCATGCTTGGTATAACCAGGAGAGATAAGAAGAGGAACTCGTGGATCCGAAAAATGACGAGAGTGGAAGACATCATGATCAGAGTTAAATCCCTGAAATGGCAATGGGCTGGACATACTGCCAGAAGGACAGACCATAGATGGACAGCCGAAATTTTAGATTGGATTCCAAGGGACAGGAAAAGACCCAGAAAAAGACCACATGGGAGATGGGTGGATGAAATTCGTAAATATGCGGGAGTGACATGGAGGAGACTGGCACAAGACAGACCGTTGTGGAGGAAACTTGGGGAGACCTTCGTCCAGCAGTGGATTGATAATGGTTGACAATGATGATGATGATGATGATGATGATATATATCTTTTCTCGTTCTTATTAACATGCATACGTCACTTAAGCACTGACCTAAGGGATGTTGCCAAACCTCATTCATGTGAGAGAGAAGACGTCACGTTAAGTTTGGAAAGGGCAAAAAAGAACTAACTCAAATTTACGTAGTAAAAGGAACTAAAAATAAAATTTAAAATAGAATATACGTCACAATGTTTATTCTTTTACTGGAACAACCAATAAAGACCATTTACATGTGAGTAATTGAGGTCTTCTCCCTTCTGGCCGTTGGGTCGTCTAATTTAGTTCAGTGTATAATTAAAGATATTTGTGTGCTAGCTATCCAGTGCATAAGACTTCGAAGTCACAGTGCTACGAGTTCAGCTGACGGATAGTACGATAGATAATGTTTTAACTAGTGCAGTAGAAACGATTAAACGAAAAACATTATATCTATTACGCAGAATTCTTATATCACGTTTCGCTCTATTTTTCTTCTTTTAACTGTTCGATATGAAAATCTACTTGTCTCTGATTAGTAGCTGTTCCTATTTCTGAATGTTTCATCGATTGCAGAAATCCAGTTGATTTTTTTCCCTAGCCGGTTTCATTGATTACGAATAACTTTGGGAAATTTATTCGCCTCGGAAATGAGTCAAAGCCGCATCGGTGGCGCAGTTGTCTAAGCGATGGCCTCTGATCATTCGTCCGTAAGGGGTCCGGGTTCGAATCCCGATGAGGCATGGATGTTGTGTTTGTATTACGGCACTGGCTCTCTCCCTTCCCTGGGACTAGTGACCCTAAATTAGGGACGGGCGACTGCTTTTAGCCCACTTGAGTTGCTCACGGTGGTCGTTAAACCTCCAATACAATACAATACAAAAAAGGAGTCAAAAGACGTGCTTATTACAGCCGAAAATTCGGTGTCGTCTTTCTTGTTTTCCGGACTGTATTGAAGATCGGAGACAGGTGATTTCTTTGATGACGCATGACAACAGCAGTATTACGTACAAGCAATTTCATCAGAGAAACATTCTTTCGCATCAGAGAAACATTCTTTCAAACTTTGTGGTTTCAGTTCAGACAAAACGTGAATTTTTTTTTTCCGGGGGGGGGGGGGGGGAAAGGTGACTCCCACGACCATCCAACGCGACAGGGAATCGGAATCACCTGTCCCTAAGTAGGAACACTGTGATGAAACAAAACCAGCATCACAGGTTCCACCGCGTGTGCCTCAGCGTTGACTTGATCGTCCATTTGGGGCGATTGGTCGAAAGCTTATTCCTCTGACCAATCGGCCGTTAGTGCGACGAGCCTGAGTTGATCACATCTCGTCAGTACGGATTCTCATAAAGTTTTGAATTCGACGGACAGCACGAGATGATCGTATTTCACCGGAAAACATTCTAATAAACCATTGAACTGAAATAAAGGACAGCTTCGGCTTCAGTTAATGGAAATTCTTCCGCAAATGTTCGAGATCGGCAGCCTGATCTCGAACAAAGAGTAGGCCTTGGTTCCGAGGTGATACCAATTAGATCAGGATTGGGAGCCTGATCTCGCGAAGAGTAGGCCTTGGTTCCGAGGTGATACCAATTAGATCAGGATTGGGAGCCTGATCTCGCGAAGAGTAGGCCTTGGTTCCGAGGTGATACCAATTAGATCAGGATTGGGAGCCTGATCTCGCGAAGACTAGGCTTTAGTCCCGAGGTGATACCAATAAACCCACGATGCATGGCCAGTCATGATAGTTTTTAAAAAGTTGTCGTCATTTTCGATGCCATTAAGCAGGCCACTAGTAGCTGAAACACGGGCCTGTTTTTGCTCAGCTGCTAGCAACTTTGGCACAAATTTGGATGAGACGCGTCTCACACCCAAATCGTCCGTAAGAATCGACTGAACTGAACCGAAGCTAACGTTAAAGTCTTCAGATAACTCACGAATAGTAATTCGGCGATTTTCTAGCATAGTTGCGTGCACGAGTTCAATATTGTTTTCACTTTTTCTGATTGGGAGCTTCCCAGATCGATCAACACTCTCAACATTTTCACGACCATTTTAAAACATTTATACCACTCATAAACTTTTTTTTTGTGTGCACTACTCATATAATCCTCTCTATAGACTTTCTGTAGAGTTAAGTATGTTTCTGCAAGTTGCGCCAAGTTTTTGACAAAATCTGATGCAGATTCGTTGATGAAGTTTTTCCGACATGACAAATGCGACGAGCAGCCTCACACACGTGAAAACAGGCACTACTTAAAAAAAAAGTGGATGAGAAGAGGAGACGTGACTCACTGCACATGCGTAGTAGGTTCCAAGGTCAACCTGCCCCAACCGCTTCCTGCTGTGTCGCGCGATTCCAAACTTACGCAACCAGTCTGCATACTTTTTGATCACACCTCGTGTAGCTCTAACTGGAAGAAAAGTGCTTCAGCCGGATTTGATCGAAATTCGCTGGCATACATTCTTGCAAACATCTGGAACGGTAGTCAAAAACATCTGTAGCTCGAGTTGACTGAAATTCGTCGTCAAACAGTTTTTCAAATCATTGAATGGTAATCGAGATGAGCAGCAGCTTGATGTGAGCGAAATTCATCTATAATCACATTTTCAAATCTTTGAAGATAATCGGAAAGAAATGCCGTTTGAATTGGTTGAAACAAACCGGAGAATACACATTTCTACAAACATTTGAGTGTTAACTGAGAAGACATGCAGCTCAGATCAATAGATACTTATTGGTATAATAACAAGAACGAAAGAAAGATTCGTAACCGAAAATAGAAGTCAACAATCAGGAGATCGTCGAAAAAATTCTGGCTTCGTTAGCAAGTTGTCTTTAGCAGATAACTGCTTGCAATTCATTTAAAAAATAACATTAAAAGCCTCTATAAATAAACACACCCTCACGTCTTGTGCTATATTCAGGTGTTATCCGCCTACCTGTTTTTAAGACACACGTCTTAATGCTCACTTCCTGTAACCCTGGACACCTTCGGACTTGTGCAGACATAACCTTGCCGTTTCGCAGAACCAAATTGCGTGCAGGAGCGAATGAAGCCGTATCGTATACAGCGACGATGATCGTCGATTGAATCTGTAAATTACGTGGTCACCCAAAATGTACAGTTTCTTGGAAAGTTGGGTAACGCTTTAACCCTTTAAAAACTATGAAAGAATCGGTCCAAGGAGAAAATGTTATTTGGGGTTCAACATTTTGATCAACGGAAAAAATATGCTTTGGAGTTCAGTAATTTTAATGAGTAAAATTGCTTTCAAAATTGAAGTTTTCCGGAATTGTTGGAATACCAAATTTTGAAAACACGGTTCTCCTAGTTTTTGCAATATCGAAAAACAAATCAACGAGAGTTTGATTCAAAAGATAATTTGCCAACAGAGGTTTTGCAACCTTGAAACTCACTCCCTTGGTTCTTCAATGAAAAAATTTCATCGAGTGGAACGAACTTTTGAACCCCGAAGTTAAAATAATTTATTCAGTTTTCCGGTTAAAAATATACAATCATCATCATCATTGTCAACCATTATCAATCCACTGCTGGACGAAGGTCTCCCCAAGTTTCCTCCACAACGGTCTGTCTTGTGCCAGTCTCCTCCACGTCACTCCCGCATACTTTCGAATTTCATCCACTCATCTTCCATGTGGTCTTCTTCTGGGTCTTTTCCTGTCCCTTGGAATCCAATCTAAAATTTCAGCTCTCCATCGATGGTCTGTTCTTCTGGCAGTATGTCCAGCCCATTGCCATTTCAGAGATTTAACTCTGATCATGATGTCTTACACTCTTGTCATTTTTCGGATTGGCGAGTTCCTCTTCTTATCTCTCCTGGTTACACCAAGCATGCACCTCTCCATGCTGCTTTGAGTTGTCTGCAGCCTTTGTATGTCTCTTTTAGTTAAGGTCCACGTCTCTGCACCATACCTAAGCACTGGAAGGATGCATCGATCAAACACTTTTCTTTTAAGACATAATGGCATATTGCTCTTGAAAATTATGCTGTTTCTTCCAAAAGCTCTCCAGGCAAGTTTTGTACGCCGATTAATTTCTTCACTACTGTGACCCTCACTTGATATCTGCTGTCCAAGATAAACGTACGTGTGTGTTATCTCCGGCTTTTCTCCATCAATCAATATATCTTCCATTCTTGTAAAAGCATTAAACATCACTTTTCTCTTCTGAAAGTTCATTTTTATTCCCACTTCTTTACTCTTGTCAGCAAGTTCCTGGATCATACTCTGCAGCTCTGATGGGGTAGTTGCAAAAATGACTATGTCATCAGCAAAACGAAGGTTGGTTTGATAATCTTCATTAATCTTTATCCCTTTGTTTTCCCAGTTCAGTGATTGAGAGACATTTTCCAATGCGGCATTAAAGAGCTTCGGAGATATGGTGTCACCTTGTCTCCCTCCTTTTCCAATTTTTATGAGTCTTGTATTTCCAAACAGCCGAATCTTTGCACTTGCACTTTCATAGAAGTTATTAATAATATTAATGTACGCATCTTCAATACCGCAGGATTTCAGAGCCATTGTAACTGCTGATGGTTTCACCGAATCAAAGGCTTTCTCATAATCGATAAAAGCCATGCACAATGGAAGCTCATATTCCCTCACCCTTTCAATTAGTTCTCTCAGTACGTGGATATGATCTATTGTGCTGTAGCCACTCCTGAATCCAGCTTGTTCTCTCGGTTGAGTTATGTCCAGTGTCACCTTCAAGCGGTGTGAAAGAACTTTAGTGAAGATTTTATAAACCACAGAGAGGAGGCTGATAGGTCTGTAGTCCCTGTGATCCTCAATGTCAGCTTTTTTATGTAGCAAGATCATTGTAGCGTTGTCCCAATCCTCAGGAATCTTCCCTTCATTAAGGCATCGAGTGAAAATTTGAGTGAGTACTGTTTCGATTTCTCCACTTGCTTCTTGTATGATGTCTACAGTAATTCCATCTTCTCCTGGAGCTTTTCCCCGCTTCATGTTCTTGATTGCATGTGCAACTTCTGCTGGGAGGACTAGAAGAACTCTGGTGCTGGTACCTTTCATGATGGCTGGAGTACATGTATCATCCCTTTCATATAATTTGGAGTAGAAATCTTTCACTCTTGTCAAAATTTCGCCTCTATTTCTTGTTACAGAACCATCTTCTTTTGTCAGTGCCATAATCTGTTTTCTTCCCTTACTGAGATGTCCCTTTGCTATCGTTTGGCTTTGGTTGTTTTCAATTGCTTTCCTTACTAGTTCACAGTTGAATTTCCTTACGTCTTCAGTGATACCTTTTCGTACTGTCTTGCATAGCTCTACATATTCCACTTTGGAAGTCACATATTCTTTAGTTGTCCTCATGTCTCTTCTTTTTTGCATGAACGTTTTGGGTTTTCCTGATAATTTGTTCACATGCAACTTGTTCATAGACCCAGGTAATTTTGTTGCTGTTTCCATAAGAGCTTTGGTTACTTTTCTGTTAACTTCAGAAATATCCACTTCTTCCGATGTTAGGCCTTCTAAAGCAGAGAATCTGTTCTTCAGTTCCAACTTGAAGGTATTATGGTGTTTTTTAAGGTTGGTTATGTCCATACATTTTGTTTGACTTATGAGCTTGCTACGTTCGAGTTTAGTGTTGAGGTGCATCTTCCATCTCACCTATCTATGGTCACTACCTGTGTTGAACTTGTTTAGCACACTGCAGTCCTCTATGACGAATTTTTTGTTACACATAATAAAATCAATTTCACTTGTCGTCCCATTTGGATGTCTCCATGTCTATTTTCTGTGTGGCATTTTCTTGAAAAAGGAGTTCAAGATGAAAACCCTTCTGCCTCTGCAAACTCTACGAGAGTATTTCCACGCTGGTTTCTGTTGCCGTGATCGATTTTATCTACTGAAGTTTCATTCTGTTGCTGTTGCCCTATTTTTGCACTGAAATCTCACATAATTATCTTCAAGTGCTGCTTACCTTTGTTATTTAGATCACGAATTTCCTCATAAAATTCTTCAATATCTTCTTCAGGATGACTTGTGGTGGGTGCATAAGTTTGAATAATATGAGCCTGGTATCTTCTCTCGAGAGTTGGATAACGAGTCTTGCAGCTCTGTCAGAAGAACTTTCAACTTCTACAACTTTATATATATATATATATATATATATATATATCATCATCATCATCATTGTCAACCATTATCAATCCACTGCTGGACGAAAGTCTCCCCAAGTTTCTTCCACAACGGTCTGTCTTGTGCCAGTCTCCTCCAAGTCACTCCCGCATACTTTCGAATTTCATCCACCCATCTTCCATGTGGTCTTCTTCTGGGTCTTTTCCTGTCCCTTGGAATCCAATCTAAAATTTCGGCTGTCCATCGATGGTCTGTCCTTCTGGCAGTATGTCCAGCCCATTGCCATTTCAGAGATTTAACTCTGATCATGATGTCTTCCACTCTTGTCATTTTTCGGATCCACGTGTTCCTCTTCTTATCTCTCCTGGTTACACCAAGCATGCACCTCTCCATTCTGCTTTGAGTTGTCTGCAGCCTTTATATGTCTCTTTTAGTTAAGGTCCACGTCTCTGCACCATACGTAAGCACTGGAAGGATGCATTGATCAAACACTTTTCTTTTAAGACATAATGGCATATTGCTCTTGAAAATTATGCTGTTTCTTTAAAAGCTCTCCAGGCAAGTTTTGTACGCCGATTAATTTCTTCATCAATGTGACCCTCACTTGATATCTGCTGTCCAAGATAAACGTACGTGTCTGTTATCTCCAGCTTTTCTCCATCAATCGATAAATCTTCATTTCTTGTAAAAGCATTGTACATCACTTTTGTCTTCTGAGAGTTCATTTTTAATCCCACTTCTTTACTCTTGTCAGCAAGTTCCTGGATCATACTCTGTAGCTCTGATGGGGTAGTTGCAAAATTACTATGTCATCAGCAAAACGAAGGTGGATTAGATAATCTCCATTAATCTTTATCCCTTTGTTTTCCCAGTTCAGTGATTGAAAGACATTTTCCAATGCGGCATTAAAGAGCTTCGGAGATATGGTGTCACCTTGTCTCCCTCCTTTTCCAATTTTTATGTGTGTTGTATTTTCGAACAGCCGAATCTTTGCACTTGCATTTTCATAGATGTTATTAATAATATTAATGTATGCAACTACAATACCGCAGGATTTCAGAGCTATTGCAACTGCTGATGGTTTCACCGAATCAAAGGCTTTTTCATAATCGATAAAAGCCATGCACAATGGAAGTTCATATTCCCTCGCTCTTTCAATTAGTTCTCTCAGTACGTGGATATGATCTATTGTGCTGTAGCCACTCCTGAATCCAGCTTGTTCTCTCGGTTGAGCCATGTCCAGTGTCACCTTCAAGCGGTGTGAAAGAACTTTAGTGAAGATTTTATAAACCACTGATAGGAGGCTGATAGGTCTGTAGTTCCTGAGATCCTCAATGTCATCTTTTTTATGTAGCAAGATCATTGTAGCGTTGTTCCAATCCTCAGGAATTTTCCCTTCATTAAGGCATCGAGTGAAAATTTGGGCGAGTACTGTCTCGATTTCTCCACTTGCTTCTTGTATGATGTCCACAGTAATTCCATCTTCTCCTAGAGCTTTTCCCCCCTTCATGTTCTTGATTGAATGTGCAACTTCTGCTGGAAGGACAGGACTCTGGTACCTTTCATGATGTCTGGAGTACATGTATCATCCCTTTCATATAATTTGGAGTAGAAATCTTTCACTCTTGTCAAAATTTCGCCTGTATTTCTTGTTACAGAACCATCTTCTTTTCTCAGTGCCATAATCTGTTTTTTTCCCTTACTGAGATGTCCCTTTGCTATCTTTAGGCTTTGGTTGTTTTCAATTGCTTTCCTTTCTAGTTCACAGTTGAATTTCCTTACGTCTTCAGTGATACTTTTTCGTACTGTCTTGCATAGCTCTATATATTCCACTTTGGAAGTCACATCTTCTTTAGTTGTCCTCATCACTCTTCTTTTTTGCATCAACATTTTGCTTTTTCCTGATAATTTGTTCACATGCAATTTGTTCTTAGACCCAGCTAATTTTGTTGCTGTTTCCATAAGAGCTTTGGTTACTTTTCTGTTAACTTCAGAAATATCCACTTCTTCCGATGTTAGGCCTTCAAAAGCAGAGAACCTGTTCTTCAGTTCCAATTTGAAGGTATTATGGTGTTTTTTAAGGTTGGTTATGTCAATACATTTTGTTTGTCTTATGAGCTTGCTTCGTTCGAGTTTAGAATTGAGGTGCATCTTACATCTCACCAATCTATGGTCACTGCCTGTGTTGAACGTGTTTAGCACACTGCAGTCCTCTATGACGAATTTTTTGTTACACATAATAAAATCAATTTCACTTGTCGTCCCATTTGGATGTCTCCATGTCTATTTCCTGTGTGGCTTTTTCTTGAAAAAGGAGTTCAAGATGAAAAACCCTTCTGCCTCTGCAAACTCTACGAGAGTATTTCCACGCTGGTTTCTGTTGCCGTGACCGAATTTACCTACTGAAGTTTCATTCTGTTTGCTGTTGCCCTATTTTTGCATTGAAATCTCCCATAATTATCTTCAAGTGCTACTTACCTTTATTATTTAGATCACGAATTTCCTCATAAAATTCTTCAATTTCTTCTTCAGCATGACTTGTGGGGGTGCATAAGTTTGAATAATCTGAGCCTGGTATCTTCTCGAGAGTTGGATAACGAGTCGTGCAGCTCTGTCAGAGGAACTTTCAACTTCTACAACTTTATCCTTCAGTTTCTTGTTTGTTATAAATCCAACACAACTAGTTCTGCCAGTATCTGTCCCACGATAGTAGAAGAGATGTCCACTTTTCAGTTCAATGAGATCTTCTTTTCTCCTTACCTCACTTAGCCCGACGATGTCCCACTTGATCCTTTATAGTTCCTCTTCCAATTCAAGAAGCCTTGAATCAGAAGATAGGGAGCGTCCGTTACATGTAGCCAAGGTCAACTTCAGATGGCAGCCTAGTCCGGTCCTCCGGGGATTCATAGCACCCTCTGCCTTCATGTCGCACTGGCCGCTGCCTTGGCCAGGTACATTCCAGCTGCCGGAGACTGAGGGCCAAGATTTAGGTTGTGGAGTCATTTTGGAGGGGTTTCGCCATAACTCACCACGCTGGCCAAGCGGGTTGGTGAGTGTGGGATAGCATTTCCTCTAATCCCGATGGTATAGTTATACCGCTATTGGCGGTCGTCAGAGCCCCTTTAGTGGGAACAGGATGTACCACGAGAAGGCGGGGTTGACATTTGTCAAGGAGAGGCTGTGATGTTACGCATCACCTGACCTTACATCCCATAATATATATATATAGTTTCATTCTGTTGCTGTTGCCCTATTTTTGTATCATCATCATCATCATCATCATCATCAATGTCAACCATTATCAATCCACTGCTGGACGAAGGTCTCCCCAAGTTTCCTCCACAACGGTCTGTCTTGTGCCAGTCTCCTCCATGTCACCCCTGCATACTTTCGAATTTCATCCACCCATCTCCCATGTGGTCTTCTTCTGGGTCTTTTCCTGTCCCTTGGAATCCAATTTAAAATTTCGGCTGTCCATCGATGATCTGTCCTTCTGGCAGTATGTCCAGCCCATTGCCATTTCAGGGATTTAACTCTGATCATGATGTCTTCCACTCTTGTCATTTTTCGGATCCACGTGTTCCTCCTGGTTACACCAAGCATGTACCTCTCCATGCTGCTTTGAGTTGTCTGCAGCCTTTGTATGTCTCTTTTAGCTAAGGTCCACGTCTCTGCACCATACGTAAGCACTGGAAGGATGCATTGATCAAACACTTTTCTTTTAAGACATAATGGCATATTGCTCTTGAAAATTATGCTGTTTCTTCCAAAAGCTCTCCAGGCAAGTTTTGTACGCCGATTAATTTCTTCACCAATGTGACCCTCACTTGATGTCTGCTCTCCAAGATAAACGTACGTGTCTGTTATCTCCAGCTTTTCTCCATCAATCGATAAATCTTCATTTCTTGTAAAAGCATTGAACATCACTTTTGTCTTCTGAAAGTTCATTTTTAATCCCACTTCTTTACTCTTGTCAGCAAGTTCCTGCATCATACTCTGTAGCTCTGATGGCGTAGTTGCAAAAATGACTATGTCATCAGCAAAACGAAGGTGGGTTAGATAATCTCCATTAATCTTTATGCCTTTGTTTTCCCAGTTCAGTGATTGAAAGACATTTTCCAATGTGGCATTAAAGAGCTTCGGAGATATGGTGTCACCTTGTCTCACTCCTTTTCTAATTTTTATGTGTGTTGTATTTTCAAATAGCAGAATCTTTGCACTTGCATTTTCATACATGTTATTAATAATATTAATGTATGCATCTTCAATACCGCAGGATTTCAGAGCCATTGCAACTGCTGATGGTTTCACCGAATCAAAGGCTTTTTCATAATCGATAAAAGCCATGCACAATGGAAATTCATATTCCCTCGCTCTTTCAATTAGTTCTCTCAGTACGTGGATATGATCTATTGTGCTGTAGCCACTCCTGAATCCAGCTTGTTCTCTCGGTTGAGCCATGTCCAGTGTTACCTTCAAGCGGTGTGAAAGAACTTTAGTGAAGATTTTATAAACCACTGATAGGAGGCTGATAGGTCTGTAGCTCCTGAGATCCTCAATGTCATCTTTTTTATGTAGCAGGATCATTGTAGCGTTGTTCCAATCCTCAGGAATGTTCCCTTCATTAAGGCATCGAGTGAAAATTTGAGCGAGTACTGTTTCGATTTCTCCACTTGCTTCTTGTATGATGTCTACAATAATTCCATCTTCTCCGGGAGCTTTTCCCTGCTTCATAATCTTGATTGCATGTGCAACTTCTGCTGGAAGGACTGGAAGAACTCTGGTACCTTTCATGATTCCTGGAGTACATGTATCATCCCTTTCATATAATTTGGAGTAGAAATCTTTCACTCTTGTCAAAATTTCGCCTCTATTTCTTGTTACAGAACCATCTTCTTTTCTCAGTGCCATAATCTGTTTTTTTCCCTTACTGAGATGTCCCTTTGCTATCTTTAGGCTTTGGTTGTTTTCAATTGCCTTCCTTACTAGTTCACAGTTGAATTTCCTTACGTCTTCAGTGATACTTTTTCGTACTGTCTTGCATAGCTCTATATATTCCACTTTGGAAGTCACATCTTCTTTAGTTGTCCTCATCTCTCTTCTTTTTCGCATCAACATTTTGGTTTTTCCTGATAATTTGTTCACATGCAATTTGTTCTTAGACCCAGCTAATTTTGTTGCTGTTTCCATAAGAGCTTTGGTTACTTTTCTGTTAACTTCAGAAATATCCACTTCTTCCGATCTTAGGCCTTCTAAAGCAGAGAATCTGTTCTTCAGTTCCAATTTGAAGGTATTATGGTGTTTTTTAAGGTTGGTTATGTCAATACATTTTGTTTGTCTTATGAGCTTGCTACGTTCGAGTTTAGTGTTGAGGTGCATCTTACATCTCACCTATCTATGGTCACTGCCTGTGTTGAACTTGTTTAGCACACTGCAGTCTTCTATGACGAATTTTTGTTACACATAATAAAATCAATTTCACTTGTCGTCCCATTAGGATGTCTCCATGTCCATTTCCTGTGTGGCTTTTTCTTGAAAAAGGAGTTCAAGATGAAAAACCCTTCTGCCTCTGCAAACTCTACGAGAGTATTTCCACGCTGGTTTCTGTTGCCGTGACCGAATTTACCTACTGAAGTTTCATTCTGTTGCCGTTGCCCTATTTTTGCATTGAAATCTCCCATAATTATCTTCAAGTGCTGCTTACCTTCATTATTTAGATCACGAATTTCCTCATAAAATTCTTCAATTTCTTCTTCAGCATGACTTGTGGTGGGTGCATAAGTTTGAATAATCTGAGCCTGGTATCTTCTCGAGAGTTGGATAACGAGTCGTGCAGCTCTGTCAGAGGAACTTTCAACTTCTACAACTTTATCCTTCAGTTTCTTGTTTATTATAAATCCAACACCACTAGTTCTGCCAGTATCTGTCCCACGATAGTAGAAGAGATGTCCACTTTTCAGTTCAATGAGATCTTCTCCTTTTCTCCTTACCTCACTTAGATCGACGATGTCCCACTTGATCCTTTGTACTTCCTCCTCCAATTCAATATATATATATATACTACACATGCATATTGTTTACCTTTTTAAAAATTTTGAAAGTAATCGACCAGTCGGAATTCGATTACTTTCAAAAATTTATTTAAAATTCCAGAGTTAGCCTACAGACCCCTTTCTCAAAAATTTTAAATGAAACAAACCCCGCCTTCTTTTCAGAAACTGTTCATAAAGCTCAGATTTAGGGGTTTCCAATTTCAATAACATTATATTTTCGCTGAAATTTAGAAATCTATCAATCGATTGGAGAAAAATCTATTAAACACTTATGAATGAGCTTTAAATCCTGATAAAACAACAGTGAGAAACGTGTTTAGGAATCCATATGATACATGTGTATTTTGTAGAAAGTAATTTTCTTTTAAATGTTCCATTTGGATTTTTTATCTGTTGCCATTTTCTAAAAGCATGTTCCTGTAAAATTAATTTCGCTACGTCTCGCAGTTTATCTGCCATTTTACTTTGTTAAAGAATTCGTTGCCAAGAGCGCATACAGTGAAAATGATTTTAACTAAAATAAAGTACGTAAATCGCGTTTAATGCAAAACGAAATCTGGCAAGCAGCTTTTAATATTGTTTAAAGTAATTCTCGAACAGGATGTGATATCTAGACCACTTTAGGAAGTGTTTCATAAATGCACCTCACGGCGTTTCTTTTTATTACAGAGCTGATGATGAAAGCAAAAAGCCCACAATGCCGACTACAATCGTCAGTATACCCCGAAATATTTTTAAAGAAACATTTTGCTGGAGTTGTTGGAAAGTTGCGCGGGTCGTATTTCGAGCTCTTGGGCTCAAATCCCGAGAAAGGTAAAAGTATTATTTTTATTCTTCAGCTCTTTTTTGTTATTTAATTTCTTAGTTCTTTCCTGTACCTGAAGTCATTGGTAAGGGATATAATAGAAAGTGACCTGGTATGTTCTTCTGTCATGCAAACACTGTATGGAGCTATATACAGGATGCGTAAAGTAGCCACTGTACACCGGAGCTATGTGAAGATACATAAAAAACGCCGACTATACAATGCTTCTATTACATACAGTTTTGAAGGCTATATTATACGCACACCTTTAAAGCTTATTTAAACATCGTTGCTGATAAAGTTCATCTAACCATTGTTACTATCAGCTCCCGTATAGGTGGACATTTAAGGACAATACACAATGCTCTCATTGTCTAGGCGTGGTGTGAGGAACGTGATAGAGATCTTTCCTCGCTTCATTGGCCACTTCAGTCCCAAGATCTGAATCCCATTGAGCTTTTGTGGGATGAAATCTAGCGAGACTTCAGATTTTAGCAGCCGTTACTATAAAATATGCGTGATATAGAAGATGCTATTCGACATATGTGAGTTAATATTTTGCTGTAACATTTCAGACACGAAGTAGAATCAATGATATTTCATCGCATTTTAGGTATAAGTTTAACGCATTATTAGATACATGGTCCAAGTCACCAACTTGATTTATGCTGGCCTGGATTTATATGTATGATATATACATATATGTAGATATATATTTAAAAAAGAAACTTATTGCATTATGGTAGAAGATACTTAAAGCTGAGAAATGTATGTAAACGCTATTGGCAATTATGATATACGATAAAGAAAAGTACCAATACTTACATATTAAAAAGCATATTATATGCATGTGTGTGTTACATACCTTCAAAGGTGAGTTTTTTTAGGCTGATGATCTGAGAAAATTTATGGTGGTGTTAGGTGCGTTTGTGTGCGTATAAATCTCTGGTGGGGCCTAATAGTAGCGCTTATAGCGAACGAGCACTTTTCTGCCTGTTGCGATATTCGAACTCACGTCTTCCAACTCCTAAGTGAGATATTCTCCCAACTGAACTATGCCGGCCAGGCTTATCGTTGCAACTTGCCGTTTGACTCACGCGTCACTTTAGTAGTACGCCACATGTACCCCCCTCTCCCTTTGAGAAGGGCGCGGCCACGAAATCTCAGGTTTCGATTCCGCCGACAAACCATACTTCAAAGTGCTCACTGTAGAAAAATGAATTTTTGCTAATTCCAGACGATGTGTGGAAGAACCATCACACATTTGCCTTTTTTTTAAACTCACGCGGCCAGGGGATTATTTTACGTTCTGGCGCCAAAGCGAAGAAATGCTCTATTTACC
Source organism: Macrothele yani (assembly GCA_039090855.1). Taxonomy (NCBI): domain Eukaryota; kingdom Metazoa; phylum Arthropoda; class Arachnida; order Araneae; family Macrothelidae; genus Macrothele; species Macrothele yani. The sequence continues at coordinate 151,929,887 of CM077027.1, read as the reverse complement.
AGAGGTGACACTGGCAAAGAGGGCATTTCTATTCGAATTCACGTCTTTCGACACCGAAGCGGGATGTTCTTCCGACTAAACTACGCCGCCGAGGCTTATCGCTGCAACTTAGAGTTTTGATTCACGCGGCACCTCAGCAGTATGTCACACACTGTCAATCAGTTATTTTAAGGGATTTTATTATTTTTCCCCCAATGACATTGCTTACCGATTTTATGAAGTATACCCCCCTATTACGACTTTTAAAGATTTTCACATTCAATGAACCAATTTCGCGAGAAAGAATGTTTTAAAGATAAATTGAACTTGACAATTTTTTTTATAAAGTCACAAACGTTGTGTCAATTGTTTAATGAACTTCAAAGATATAGAGCTCAAAGTCTTGAGATCAGTTCCTCCAGGGCAGGAACCACCCTTTGATTTGGAATCAAACGCTGAATGAATTATGTTCACTCACTCTTGTACATATTTTTAGTTTATACAGAAAGTGATTTTATCATCTTTCCCCTTATTCTAATCAAATCTGAGAACACGTTCTGCCGGACAGAAAAGCAATTTAATTTACCTGTTCTTCAAACAGGAAGAATATTCCCCCATAAATTCAAGTATAATGGATTATTTCAAGTTAACATCTCTTAACTGCTCTTACAATTATTACCTGAAATTGTTATTTCAGTCGTTGCCAACTAACTATGAGTACACATTTCTGCAGATGTGATATGAAGATGGTATTAACAAAGCGACCTGAGAGTGTATAATAGCAAAAAAAAAAAAAAAATGTGAAAATGTTCCGCGTATTTTGTAAAATGTTTTTTTTTTTATCCCGAAAGTTTCACGCACTTTGAAAAGCCCCGCTTTCGCTTCGGCGTCTAAAAATGAGGACTCTGCATTGTGATTTAAGCGGCTCGTCGTGCCTTGTTTAGTTTGTTTTGTTAAGTGTTCATGCGTGAAATACCATGTAACGCTTCCGGAAAAGAAGCATATAAAAAAATAAATAAAGGAGTGAGATATTTAGTTACTCGGAATGAGAACATGTTATTAGATGGCTCACCCATTTGTGAAGAACGTGCCTTTGTGTTCAGAAGAGCCACACTGAAATCTATCTGGATGTGTGATGGCATTTTCAATTTAAAGCGGAGGCATCGTCCTATTGTCCGAGTACTATTTTTTATTGTTGTTCACTCATTAGTTCTTACACAGAAACAACGCGCGTGCTGTTTGATCGCTGGTTTTGTTGGACTTCGTGCCATCGTCAAACAGACACGAAGGACGTTTGATTGTTTCCAGCGATACATATACTTTTTATTTTATCCAAGTGAGTTGTGTTTAGATCGAAAGACAACATGGCTTGGAGCGAAAATCAGTCACCCTGTTAAGACGAAGCAGAATTTCAGGGTATTCAAGCCATCTGTCCAACAACTTAATGCAATGGGTTGCTCAACTGCGGTGGCGTTACCATTTATTACTAAACTTTCTTATTGTCACTATCAAATAGAAAAAGTGTTTCAGCTATTGTTGTTTTTTTCCAAACTGCAGTGCGACCTCACATGTCCTTGCAATGAAACGAAACAACGGCTTTATTCACTCGGCCGCTGTGAGTAGATAATATTCACGTACAAGGTCTTCTATTCTTGTATTAGGTTTTTGTATCACAGTTCACAAACATTATTTAGCTGTTGGTTTTAGAACAGCTAAATAACGTTTAATTCTATGCAAGTGATGTCGCTTCTCTGCTAGGTAGCATGTTACTGTTTCAGTTCTTTAAGTTCTACTGAATCCTTTATCACTATTACAGAGAGTACCGAACTATTTGACTGATATTAATAAATTTAGGGTTACTGGTTCCAGGGAAGGGATGGAACCAGTGCCGCAAGACAAATACAACATTCATACCTTACGGGATTCGAACCCGGACCCATCTCAGACGAACTAGTTGGAAGCCAGAGCTTAGACCACTGCGCCACCGGGGCGGCACATATTAGGTGTACAAATAAATTTTTAAAGCGTTTTAAGACAACGAAGCATGTAATTTGAGAGAAAACAAAAATACCTTTAGGAATCAAAATATGCGCCGTCATTATCTATCACCTTTCGCCATCGGTCGGGCAGCTGATGGATTCCAGCCATGAAGAATACTTCGTTGTGAGACGCGATGAAGTCTTCAACCCATTTCTGCACTTCGTCACATATCCGGAACCTCACAGCAGACAAACCATGTTGCATCGATCGGAACAAATGATACTCTGAAGAGGCTATGTCGGGACTATACGCCGGGTGCTTCAAAACTTCCCAGCCAAGCGTCAATAACATTTCCATGACCGATTTCGCGACATGCCGTCTAGCGTTGTCGTGCCGTAAATTCCCGGGACGCAATCCTTTGTCTGTGAATGGACGTTTCCGACAGATTTCCTGGTTTAATCGCAGCAATTGTTGCTTGTAGTGATTGGCAGTAACAGTTTGACCCTGTTCCAATAGTTCATAATAGAGCACACTCTTCATATCCCACCACATGCACAGCAGAACTTTCTTGGAGTGAATATTGCGTTTCGGTGTCGACGTCGTTGCTTCACCGGAGTTTACCAAGTGTTTTTTGCATTTTGGATTGTCGTACTATATCCACTTTTCATCACCCGTAACGATTTTCCACAGGAAAGACTTTCTGTGTTGTTTATTCAGCAGTTTCAAACACTTCATGACACGCTCATCCTTGTTCCTCTGGCTCAGGTCATGTGGCACCCATTTTCCTTCCTTCTGAATCTTTCCCATTGCACTTAAACGATTGGAAATGGTTTGTTGAGTTACCCCCAGTTGTTCAGCTAGTTCGTTTTGCGCTTGAGACGAATCTTCATCCAGCAACGCTTGCAGTTCCTCATGTGCAGCCTTCTTCGGGGCACCGCTACGTTCTCGATCGCTAATACCAAAACTCCCTGCTTTAAACCGTCTAAACCAAAACGCACACGTGCTTTTCGATTCAATATTCTCCCCCAGAACCGAACAGATCGATGCACATGCTTTTGAAGCACTTTTTCTTTTGTGAAATTCGTAACGAATGCAGTATCGTTTGCTATCTTTCACCTACCGATGTGCAAGTGCGTTTGACTGTTTGGCAAACTTCTGTGTCAAATTTTATACTCTGAACCAGTTACAGTCACATGACAACAACGCGGGGGAATGTCGGATATGTAAATTAGCGGTATACGTCACACAAAAAACACTTTAAAACTTATTTGTGCACCTAATATATTTCCAGTGTGATGTGCTTCATTATTTAGCTGACTCTGGTTAGGGAATCAGCAAAATCCAACCTCAGCTAAACATTGATATTGCCCTACCCAGAAGAAACTCATGAGATTGCAGAAAAATTAAGACGTATTCCGGAAATCCGATGCACAAACAACTTAATCGAAAGGAAGGGAAGAAGCATATAAAAAGAAGTGTGCTTTTACAGTAAGGAATATTCGAAAATGGGTCTCATGTGATACGGAACTGAGTGTAACCCCATGTTGGATTTTTTAATTTGTGGAGAATAACTGGCTGATAAAAGTATAGTAATACTTCAATTATCCGGATTAATTCGGACCACAGCCCATCCGGATATTCGGAAAATCCGGATAATTGGGTTGTCTTTTTTTCTGTAGGAGAAATATGTGTTTATTAATTGAAGTGAGAGAATATAATTTTTTCGTTTATCGTATTTTATAATAACAAATGTTATACAGTTAAAAAAATAAACATCTGCTGTATTGCATTATCATTTTGTATTACTTAAACGAACGAAAAAACTAAAAACACGTAAATAAATCAACAAAAACCTTAATTTTACTTGGCCTTGAGAGAAGAAAAAGCGATCCGGATAATTGGAGTTCCGGATATCTGGAGTCCGGATAATAGGAGTTCTACTGTGCAGTTAAACTTGTTTCAGACGAAACCTGCATGAAACGGAAACCTGCTCAAAACGGAACTTTTTAAAAGATAGAAAATTACGTACTGTTTAACTTGTGTAAAACGCAACCTGCCTAACACGGAAACGGAAACAGCAATTGAGTAAATTAATCTTGTAACAACGGAAAGTTTCCAGATGTTCTCCTGTGGTCAAATATTTTAATTGAATAAAAAACATCTGTTTTGGTGGAAAAAAACTAATTTAAATTTAATTTGTTTTGAGTATATTGAATTGGATTGATATTTATTAAAAGGCGTTATATTTATGCTGGTATTAAAATTTAAAATATGGAAATTATAGAAAATTTAAAGTTGGGAGATGGATGGATGCATTTCGAAACAAAAATATTTTCTAAGTACTAGAAAAGGCCCTGAACATCCTAAACAACAATGCATCTGAAAATTTACATTCCACAAGAAGTTATTGGAAAGTTTGCGTTGTTTGTGTTCAAGCAGAGTTGAGTCACCTGAAAGTGCAAAAATAAGTGAATATTGTTGCATGTGTATGAAAATGTGTCACTATAAGACATATGATAAAATGTACTCGTTCAACAACAACTTGTGGAGGCGGTGAAAGTCAATCTAAAATGGATAGGACAAAAATTGCAGTTATGAACTACCTTAGAAAACCAGGATTCGGATCGATAGCCTTAGTCAAGCTAAGGGGGAGTACATGGGACCAAGTCATGGAAGACAACAGCACACAAAAACTTTTCACACTGCACTCATTTTGAACTTTTTTTTTGAAAGGCTACTGCCTGTATTTATTATTTTTCTTTAAAAACTTAATGAGTTAATTTTAATGGACAAACAGATATTATTTCCTTTTTTTCTTGTTTGCTTAAACACAGCAGTATAAAACAGAATCTCAATTTACTTTCTATTTCTATTTGGCCACTGGCCTTATGAACAGCACAACTTTACATATGTCAACACAGTTAGTTTGAACACTAGGCTTTTAATTTATGCCTTCAAAATCATACTATGATTCGCATGGTTTACACAAGAAAAAGATACTGGATTATTTTTAATTCCACAAGGTGGACAAGTTCTGTTCTTTTGAAACGTACTCTCTTCTCTCTCACCCAGTTAGCTCAATGACCAATTTACAACTTTACACTTATTGATTTAAATTTAAACAATCTTAGCAAACTCCGCAATCTCCCAGACCAGATTCAAAGACTTCAATTAAATTTACAGTTATTTTAAGAGCCACAAATTATACTTTAACAAATCTACTATCAGCAAGTAAACAAACCAAGTAAATTATCCTCAAAACAGAATTTACACTGAGCACAAGCATTAATTAACATTACATAGCCTATAGAACTATCCTGAATGAACCTACTTCACTTATAAAGAAACCTCACTAACTAATCTTAAAAATTATCACTATTCATAACATCAACATAATTCAGAAATTCAAACAATCTTCTTGCACTAGCTTGCTCATAAAAATCACCTCACTCTGCACTTCACATAATAGCTCAGGATACTTAATAACTCTACACTGTAAACAAAAGCTCAAAATACCAATTAACTAAATTTCCAAACTAAATATCAAGTTCACTAACACCAACAACCAGAATTTAGAATTTACATCCCTAGCACTACAGCAAATCATAAACAAATAAATTTAGATACTTTAAATCACCAAACAAACTTAAATTTAACACCTGCAGTGAATTACTGAGGTAGCGGTGAGGCAAATACTCTCAGTTCAGACACTACCCTGGGTTTTGAGAACCAACACAGGAAGAAAATACCAAGTCAGGCTGAAGGCGTGAAATTGGGTCGTGAATCCACTTTCAGCCTATGCAAAGGGAAAGGAAAAATCCTCAAGTGTGACACATCATCATCAGGCACAGAATTTCCTCTAACATGATCTCACCACATTTCTTGAAGCAACGCTCGACCGACCCTCGCTGGCAGTACATATTTCCGTGAGCAGCGAAACTACTGGGGGGTTTGAAGACAAGTTTTCCCCCAAAAACCACGTCTTCAAGGATCTCCCCCTTTTCGAACCAATGCATGATCTCACCTTGATCAACCACGCCTGCAAGAGCCTGTCGTACTTCAACCCTAAATACTCCAGGCACATCTGGCCCAGAACTAACACAACTATATCCCAGGAAAAATTCACTTATCTCTCTATATCCCAAGAAATCCAAAAATCACTATATCCACATATATCCCAGGAAAATTCACTTCTCTCTATATATCCCAAGAAATCCTAAATCACAATATCCACATGTATCCCAGGAAAAATCACTTATCTCTATATCCACATATGTCCCAGGAAAAATTCACTTATCTCTATATCCACATATGTCCCAGGAAAATTCACTTATCTCTATATCCACATATGTCCCAGGAAAATTCACTTATCTCTATATCCACATATATCCCAGGAAAATTCACCTCTCTCTATATATCCCAAGAAATCCTAAATCACAATATCCACATGTATCCCAGGAAAAATCACTTATCTCTATATCCACATATGTCCCAGGAAAATTCACTTATCTCTATATCCACATATGTCCCAGGAAAATTCACTTATCTCTATATCCACATATGTCCCAGGAAAATTCACTTATCTCTATATCCACATATGTCCCAGGAAAATTCACTTATCTCTATATCCACATATGTCCCAGGAAAATTCACTTATCTCTATATCCACATATGTCCCAGGAAAATTCACTTATCTCTATATCCACATATGTCCCAGGAAAATTCACTTATCTCTATATCCACATATATCCCAGGAAAAATCACTAGCAAGGAAATTCCTCTGCACCATGGCAATGCGCAGGTCCACTTCAGACAATAACACTGACCATTTACATAACCCACTAAATATTTTCACCTTATTGAAAATTAAAATTACGTTTAGACTTTTAACCTTATAGTAAAAACAAGAAAATTTAGGCCAAAGAAAAGAACAATCAATACTGGAACTGGTGAGCAAAAGTGTGTCTTCTCAACCCATGATGTTCATTCTTTTTGTGAAAATACTAAACTTGAGAACCTAAATACCTCAACTTTTATTTTGCACATATCGCATCCTGGTGAAAATTCCCTACTCAGAGCCCTCTGCCCTAGGACAAGTTCCCTGCTTGCCCTAAGATCACCCCTTTCCAATGGGAGATTAACACTCATCTGGAGCATGTAAAATACTGGTCCTCAAATAACACACCTACCATCTTAATTTCGACACTCAACACTCCAAGAATGTAAACAACACTTTAGGTTTCCAATTTCATCACACTATAATATGTTCCCAAAATTCCAATATAAATCATCCCATAATTTATCTTCACTCATAAAAAAAATATAACTCAACGCTGTAAAAGACTAGAGAGAAATGCTTACAATTATTTTATCAACCACGACATCACAATAACACTGCTTTTCAATTATCACATGCCCAACTAAACTATTATCGATGCACCAAAATTTACTGTGCCCAACTATTAAACTAAATTTTTCCGATACATCAAAATTTACTGGCCTGGGAAGTTGCTAAAATACCAGACATGACAACACAAAAAAAACATAAATGAAAGCATCTTCAACTCCCCTCTCTTTTTTTTTCCCTTGTCTTGCAATATATTTTTCCGACAGCCCCAATTTTAAAATCAACTCGTTTTATAATTTTAAAGAAACCACAACATAATACAAAAAAAAGAAAATGCCGAGAGAAATTTACCTTTAGGACTGGGGGCAGCAACACTTCCTGCCACTCACACTAACCGTCGATAATAATGAAAAAAGTTTCACAGCCTAATAATAGATATTCACTTCCAAGGTGTTTTTTTCTTTTTCTTTTTTTTTCTTTTTCTTGAGGCAGCATGCTTGGCCAACGATACAGGAAACGGGCATTTTGGAACCCTGCTGGTGGACCCCTTGTTGTAATCAGTAGGGCCCAACTCGACGATTCAGCAGTTAAAGGCGGTATCTTCTACAAAGCCGTGCATGCCCCTTTTCTTTTCCGGAACTTCCAGTGTCTGGTTGAACTGGCTTGAAGAGTTCCTTCCATATTGAACCGAGTAGTAACAGCATTCGGGTTGCGCTGGCAGAAAATTCTCCTGCGGAGATCAGTTCACGGTAGTTATTTCTTTTCTTTTATTGCAGCTCACTCCTCCGTCGTCCACTAGGAGAGGAGGAGAGGGTTGAATCTGCAAGCATTTCCTCTCCAGTAATGAGATCCTTGAAATTCAATTTTAACGGTTGTCCGTTTAGATTACAATACGAAATTTTCCTTCTTGCCGCCCCCTCCTCTGCCAAAAAGGCGAGGAGAGACTCGGCCGTCCCCTCTTTCTCTCCGGTCAGCAAAAGTCAAGAGCCAAAGTCAAAGTGCCTCTCAACGGATAAAACTCAGGGGGTGCTTGAAAACCGCTGACCCCTCTCATTGGTCGAAACTTCAGCCTAGCAACTCACTCCTTCCCAACGGACTTTTTCCACTCCCACGCCTCGAGTGACCTCTGACCTTCACACGTGCAGACCCTGGCACATCTCGACCCTGAGGTTCTAAAAATAGATTTCGTTGCTGAATTCCTTACCCAAAAGACGAAAAGATGTTACACTTTTGGGCGACTTTGGAAACAGGAACGCAAAAATGGAGGATTCTTGCTTTGCAGAAAATCACTAATTTTAATTTTCTTTTTCCCTCGTTCCGTGATGTTAAAGTAAAATTAATTTTGATTCTCTGAGCTGCACACCTACTCGCCTTTTCCTATCGCGATATAAGAACCGATAAAATAATTATTTTCAAAACCCCAAAGTCAGTCAAATCAAATATTATTCTTTTTTTTTTTTTTTTTTTTTTACCAACATGAAATTTTGTTTTCCTGGTTGTGATTAAGACAAGCGAATTTTGCGCATGAATTCCCCTGCCTTTCAACCAGGAATTTTCTTCTAACGTATGTCATGGAAGAAAATTTTTGCATTAATTAATCTCTGATAAACCAACAGAAAGATTGATCAGGTCTCTCTGAAATTCACCAGAGGTTAAAATTTTCGCCATGACAAATACATTCCCCTGCGAAAAAGACGAGCAAAGCGAGTCGAAACATAAAATAAAATCCCAGAAAATTCGCTTCTACCTACTACTCAACACACACGTGCTCTGACCATGTCAACAAACCGATGAATGTAAACAAACCTGCAGCGCCACCTACCTCCGGTGAGCTGACTTCCGTTCCAACATGGCTACCACTGAACTAGGAAAACAAATGTTCCGAAGCGAAGCTACTTATCACCTGACCTTAATTACAGAGGTGAAAGAATTTTTTAAGCCAAAAAATTTTCACGGAACGAAGGAAAAAAAAATTCTGCACCGGCTCAAATACTAACCTTTTAACTACACTGAGAAAATTAAATTAAAAGAAATTTAACTGATTATTAAATTCCTAACTCACTGGCCATTACCACCGTAATACCAATCCTACCCAACACTGAACCTACACTTCACTCCAATAGTAAACAACCTAACTTAAAATAACTAACCAGTGCACCTGGGCACTAAATTAACCAGCGTGAGGAGAGAAGAGAAGTTACGCCTCTTACAATTTTTCCATTATGCTTTCACCAATTTGACATCACCAACAACAGGCATTTTCGAATGACAACATTACTTTACAATACACTTTCTTCGCTTAGTTCAACAGAATATGATAAATTGCCTGAATGCAACACATTAAAATTACACTTAATTCAACACTCGGACTGTAGAGGTAAAAAAAAATTTTGCAACACATGAAAAATACACTTAAAAATTCAATATTTGGAAAAATGTGAAATTGCATATATATATATGTGACACACTGCAAACTATTACTTAGCACTAGTTATATTCGAAATACCAAATTATACATTATGCAGGTACGCTTGAGAAATTATTTGTGTGAAAACTCATGTAGGTAAACACCCCAAAAAAAAAATTGTATGTGTGTCAAGCACAAAATTACTGAAATTACTCATATATCACTGAAAATATTACACCAACACAAAAAAAATCTTTTTATGTGTGTCAAGCCCTAACTGGCTTTTATGTTAAGCCCAAAATTATTCAATTATTACAAACACTGCTACTGAAATATTATAATACTTATACACAGAAATTCAGCTAAAATCAAAAAATATGCACTTTCGCTACTTTGGTCACTGAGAGAGAGAGACTACCAGAACTTATCACTACGAGAAAATAATTCACATATGAAACCATACTCAAGATTTTTCGTAACTACTGTGCAGTACAGGTTGAATTCCATGACAAGGCATGTATCCTGGTCACGGCACCAAATGTTTTGGTGGAAAAAAAAATAATTTAAATTTAATTTGTTTTGAGTATATTGAATTGGATTGATATTTATTAAAAGGCGTTATATTTATGCTGGTATTAAAATTTAAAATATGGAAATTATAGAAAATTTAAAGTTGGGAGATGGATGGATGCATTTCGAAACAAAAATATTTTCTAAGTACTAGAAAAGGCCCTGAACATCCTAAACAACAATGCATCTGAAAATTTACATTCCACAAGAAGTTATTGGAAAGTTTGCGTTGTTTGTGTTCAAGCAGAGTTGAGTCACCTGAAAGTGCAAAAATAAGTGAATATTGTTGCATGTGTATGAAAATGTGTCACTATAAGACATATGATAAAATGTACTCGTTCAACAACAACTTGTGGAGGCGGTGAAAGTCAATCTAAAATGGATAGGACAAAAATTGCAGTTATGAACTACCTTAGAAAACCAGGATTCGGATCGATAGCCTTAGTCAAGCTAAGGGGGAGTACATGGGACCAAGTCATGGAAGACAACAGCACACAAAAACTTTTCACACTGCACTCATTTTGAACTTTTTTTTTGAAAGGCTACTGCCTGTATTTATTATTTTTCTTTAAAAACTTAATGAGTTAATTTTAATGGACAAACAGATATTATTTCCTTTTTTTCTTGTTTGCTTAAACACAGCAGTATAAAACAGAATCTCAATTTACTTTCTATTTCTATTTGGCCACTGGCCTTATGAACAGCACAACTTTACATATGTCAACACAGTTAGTTTGAACACTAGGCTTTTAATTTATGCCTTCAAAATCATACTATGATTCGCATGGTTTACACAAGAAAAAGATACTGGATTATTTTTTAATTCCACAAGGTGGACAAGTTCTGTTCTTTTGAAACGTACTCTCTTCTCTCTCACCCAGTTAGCTCAATGACCAATTTACAACTTTACACTTATTGATTTAAATTTAAACAATCTTAGCAAACTCCGCAATCTCCCAGACCAGATTCAAAGACTTCAATTAAATTTACAGTTATTTTAAGAGCCACAAATTATACTTTAACAAATCTACTATCAGCAAGTAAACAAACCAAGTAAATTATCCTCAAAACAGAATTTACACTGAGCACAAGCATTAATTAACATTACATAGCCTATAGAACTATCCTGAATGAACCTACTTCACTTATAAAGAAACCTCACTAACTAATCTTAAAAATTATCACTATTCATAACATCAACATAATTCAGAAATTCAAACAATCTTCTTGCACTAGCTTGCTCATAAAAATCACCTCACTCTGCACTTCACATAATAGCTCAGGATACTTAATAACTCTACACTGTAAACAAAAGCTCAAAATACCAATTAACTAAATTTCCAAACTAAATATCAAGTTCACTAACACCAACAACCAGAATTTAGAATTTACATCCCTAGCACTACAGCAAATCATAAACAAATAAATTTAGATACTTTAAATCACCAAACAAACTTAAATTTAACACCTGCAGTGAATTACTGAGGTAGCGGTGAGGCAAATACTCTCAGTTCAGACACTACCCTGGGTTTTGAGAACCAACACAGGAAGAAAATACCAAGTCAGGCTGAAGGCGTGAAATTGGGTCGTGAATCCACTTTCAGCCTATGCAAAGGGAAAGGAAAAAATCCTCAAGTGTGACACATCATCATCAGGCACAGAATTTCCTCTAACATGATCTCACCACATTTCTTGAAGCAACGCTCGACCGACCCTCGCTGGCAGTACATATTTCCGTGAGCAGCGAAACTACTGGGGGGTTTGAAGACAAGTTTTCCCCCAAAAACCACGTCTTCAAGGATCTCCCCCTTTTCGAACCAATGCATGATCTCACCTTGATCAACCACGCCTGCAAGAGCCTGTCGTACTTCAACCCTAAATACTCCAGGCACATCTGGCCCAGAACTAACACAACTATATCCCAGGAAAAATTCACTTATCTCTCTATATCCCAAGAAATCCAAAAATCACTATATCCACATATATCCCAGGAAAATTCACTTCTCTCTATATATCCCAAGAAATCCTAAATCACAATATCCACATGTATCCCAGGAAAAATCACTTATCTCTATATCCACATATGTCCCAGGAAAAATTCACTTATCTCTATATCCACATATGTCCCAGGAAAATTCACTTATCTCTATATCCACATATGTCCCAGGAAAATTCACTTATCTCTATATCCACATATATCCCAGGAAAATTCACCTCTCTCTATATATCCCAAGAAATCCTAAATCACAATATCCACATGTATCCCAGGAAAAATCACTTATCTCTATATCCACATATGTCCCAGGAAAATTCACTTATCTCTATATCCACATATGTCCCAGGAAAATTCACTTATCTCTATATCCACATATGTCCCAGGAAAATTCACTTATCTCTATATCCACATATGTCCCAGGAAAATTCACTTATCTCTATATCCACATATGTCCCAGGAAAATTCACTTATCTCTATATCCACATATGTCCCAGGAAAATTCACTTATCTCTATATCCACATATGTCCCAGGAAAATTCACTTATCTCTATATCCACATATATCCCAGGAAAAATCACTAGCAAGGAAATTCCTCTGCACCATGGCAATGCGCAGGTCCACTTCAGACAATAACACTGACCATTTACATAACCCACTAAATATTTTCACCTTATTGAAAATTAAAATTACGTTTAGACTTTTAACCTTATAGTAAAAACAAGAAAATTTAGGCCAAAGAAAAGAACAATCAATACTGGAACTGGTGAGCAAAAGTGTGTCTTCTCAACCCATGATGTTCATTCTTTTTGTGAAAATACTAAACTTGAGAACCTAAATACCTCAACTTTTATTTTGCACATATCGCATCCTGGTGAAAATTCCCTACTCAGAGCTCCTCTGCCCTAGGACAAGTTCCCTGCTTGCCCTAAGATCACCCCTTTCCAATGGGAGATTAACACTCATCTGGAGCATGTAAAATACTGGTCCTCAAATAACACACCTACCATCTTAATTTCGACACTCAACACTCCAAGAATGTAAACAACACTTTAGGTTTCCAATTTCATCACACTATAATATGTTCCCAAAATTCCAATATAAATCATCCCATAATTTATCTTCACTCATAAAAAAAATATAACTCAACGCTGTAAAAGACTAGAGAGAAATGCTTACAATTATTTTATCAACCACGACATCACAATAACACTGCTTTTCAATTATCACATGCCCAACTAAACTATTATCGATGCACCAAAATTTACTGTGCCCAACTATTAAACTAAATTTTTCCGATACATCAAAATTTACTGGCCTGGGAAGTTGCTAAAATACCAGACATGACAACACAAAAAAAAAACATAAATGAAAGCATCTTCAACTCCCCTCTCTTTTTTTTTTTTTCCCTTGTCTTGCAATATATTTTTCCGACAGCCCCAATTTTAAAATCAACTCGTTTTATAATTTTAAAGAAACCACAACATAATACAAAAAAAAGAAAATGCCGAGAGAAATTTACCTTTAGGACTGGGGGCAGCAACACTTCCTGCCACTCACACTAACCGTCGATAATAATGAAAAAAAGTTTCACAGCCTAATAATAGATATTCACTTCCAAGGTGTTTTTTTCTTTTTCTTTTTTTTCTTTTTCTTGAGGCAGCATGCTTGGCCAACGATACAGGAAACGGGCATTTTGGAACCCTGCTGGTGGACCCCTTGTTGTAATCAGTAGGGCCCAACTCGACGATTCAGCAGTTAAAGGCGGTATCTTCTACAAAGCCGTGCATGCCCCTTTTCTTTTCCGGAACTTCCAGTGTCTGGTTGAACTGGCTTGAAGAGTTCCTTCCATATTGAACCGAGTAGTAACAGCATTCGGGTTGCGCTGGCAGAAAATTCCTCCTGCGGAGATCAGTTCACGGTAGTTATTTCTTTTCTTTTTTATTGCAGCTCACTCCTCCGTCGTCCACTAGGAGAGGAGGAGAGGGTTGAATCTGCAAGCATTTCCTCTCCAGTAATGAGATCCTTGAAATTCAATTTTAACGGTTGTCCGTTTAGATTACAATACGAAATTTTCCTTCTTGCCGCCCCCTCCTCTGCCAAAAAGGCGAGGAGAGACTCGGCCGTCCCCTCTTTCTCTCCGGTCAGCAAAAGTCAAGAGCCAAAGTCAAAGTGCCTCTCAACGGATAAAACTCAGGGGGTGCTTGAAAACCGCTGACCCCTCTCATTGGTCGAAACTTCAGCCTAGCAACTCACTCCTTCCCAACGGACTTTTTCCACTCCCACGCCTCGAGTGACCTCTGACCTTCACACGTGCAGACCCTGGCACATCTCGACCCTGAGGTTCTAAAAATAGATTTCGTTGCTGAATTCCTTACCCAAAAGACGAAAAGATGTTACACTTTTGGGCGACTTTGGAAACAGGAACGCAAAAATGGAGGATTCTTGCTTTGCAGAAAATCACTAATTTTAATTTTCTTTTTCCCTCGTTCCGTGATGTTAAAGTAAAATTAATTTTGATTCTCTGAGCTGCACACCTACTCGCCTTTTCCTATCGCGATATAAGAACCGATAAAATAATTATTTTCAAAACCCCAAAGTCAGTCAAATCAAATATTATTCTTTTTTTTTTTTTTTTTTTTACCAACATGAAATTTTGTTTTCCTGGTTGTGATTAAGACAAGCGAATTTTGCGCATGAATTCCCTGCCTTTCAACCAGGAATTTTCTTCTAACGTATGTCATGGAAGAAAATTTTTGCATTAATTAATCTCTGATAAACCAACAGAAAGATTGATCAGGTCTCTCTGAAATTCACCAGAGGTTAAAATTTTCGCCATGACACATCATTACGCGTAAAGTGTAAGGACGAATTAACACGGAAAAAATTTGCTTGATGTTGTAGATAAATATTTAAACAGAGAGAGAGAGAGAGAGAGAGATTGCTTTTGGGATGTTTACACAAACTACAGCATGTCCATTGTTTAGCTTCTCCCTAAGCATGTAGCACGCCTCAAGTTTAGGTCATGTGACCATCTTTGCTGGATGCAAAGTCCAAAGTCTTCGCAGCTGGAAGTTCCGTACGGAATTCAAGAATACGCTCCGATTTAATTCTCTGACATTTATTTATTGAGATTCACAGCCTTTAACTTTTGTGAGTTGCGTGTTTTCGCTTGCCCCTTGCTGTGGCGCCAAAGAAGAACGTTCTTGCTTCGAATACAAAATTTAAAGTTATTGAAATGCATGAAAAAGAAAGTGCGAATGTCATGTAGGATCTATATTATTAACATGACAAAAATTCAAATATTTGCGTTTCAATGGATGTACCTGTGTAAAACGGAAACCTGCCTAAACGGAAAATAGTTTCAGTCCCTTGGATTCCGTCTTAGATAGGTTTCATTTTATGTGGTCTAATAAAATCTTACGTCACTTGCGTTTACTACAAACTTCTGGTAAAGCTCAATAAGTGAGTTACCATATTCCCCCTTTCCCCCAAATATGTTACCATGCTGAGTTGTGGTAACATATTTATGTTGCCACAACTTCATATGGTAGCATATTTGTCAGAAACTAGCTGCAATATATTTGTTGTATTTTTTAACTACCTACTATTTTGTGACAGGTTTTACTATGATGATCAATACAAAAACAATAAAACGTGAAAATTTTGTAGATGTTAAATTAAGAGATGGAGTGTGCTTGTTACGCATTCCTTCAGGTGCGAAATGATTATTTAAGACCCAGGAAACACATGTTAGATAACAAACGGTACGACGAATTTTTTTTGAAAATTAATTCTGCTTCTTACAGGTAAGAAAATGCAAATCATGTTTAAGTTTTAATGCGGTTGTATAAAATACATATTTTTTAAAAGTTGGAGTGGAATGTCAAAAAAGAAAAGGGAAGGGGGAGAAGATAAAACATCGTACTTTAACGGGGTGGCACTATGCGAAAACGTTTTTTTTTGGGGGGAGGGTGTGTAACTGGGGGGGATCCAGAAGCTTATCTTTCGAAGGGGGGGGAGTGTTGCACATGTAAAAAAAGTTGATAAAAGTGCCTTTTTGCACGGCCTTTTTAAAAACTTTTTCGATAAAAAAATGTGTTAAATATTTAAATCACAAAGTGCGAAAAACCACTTAAAAATCAGCACTATTTATCTGGCATTTAATTACCAGCTTGTAACGTACCAGGAGATGTGACGTACCTGCCAGAAGGACGCACACGACATAGAGGCAGATAGGAATCAGAATAAAATGTCCGCGTAGCTCAATTGGTAGAGCAACTTATCCCGGAATGAGTGGATCCGGGTTCGAATCCTGGCGCGGATAGAAATGACGGAGAAATTTACTTCGTTATAATGGCGCCCGAACTATCCGGATGACCCGACCGTTCACAATCTCGCAATGGTGTGATATTATTTCCACACCGCGAGATAGGAAAAAATAAGAGCAGCACTTCGAAAAAAAAATAAAAATAAGGGGGAGATGATGTAACGTACCAGGAGATGTGACGTACCTGCCAGAAGGACGCACACGACATAAAGGCAGATAGGAACCAGAATAAAATGTCCGCGTAGCTCAATTGGTAGAGTGACTTATTCCGGAATGAGGGGACCCGGGTTCGAATCCTGGCGCGGAGAAATTTACTTCGTTATAAGCTTTGTGAGGAAACGAGCTTCGTTTTTCTTAAGTATCAAGTCTGGATTGAATCTTTCAAAATATATTTCAGCCCTTCTATTCGGACCGGCTTAATTTTAATATAAATGATTTCAGCTTGAATCATCGAATCCTTCTTAAACAATATGACCGGTAATTCCTCTTTAAAAAAAATCTTTCATTCTACCGACATGCTTGATTCACACTTCTTTGGAAAGGAACTTTTGTGTACTTCACTTCATCAAGTCATTCCTGTGTTATTCATTCTTACTGGAGATTTTATCTAGGAAGTTTGTGAAACAAAGCACACCCATTGCTTTCCATTATCAGTCAAGATGTCTTTTCCCTACCACTCTCAGCTTCATGCTTCTGAAAATAGTTTTTTTTTCGTTTTCTGTTCTGTTGTCTCTCCCCCACTCTCTCTGAAGCTAGAACAGAACATTTAATCTCCAAATTCACACTTAATTTTAATTGTTATCAAAACTTTTACAAAAATCTATGCATTTATTACCATAACTAGGAGAAAGCCCGTCAATAATGACGGGGAAAAATAAAATTTATGATACAGAAATTATTGACATTTATTTATTGTGTTTTTGAGTTTCACGTCAATAGATGGCGACCATGGCTCACAGCTTTCTGAAAATTTCCCAAGCACTCAATTATGGAATTTGATACGACGGGCTGTCTGTTTGTTATATGTTTTGTATAAAACCTTTAGTCCCTATTTCGTCAACACTTCCTGGTACACAACATTTTTCGTTTACGCTGACTGTGAACCCTGTATCAATTTCCCCTGTTTTTTTCCGTGAACTATTTTTATCTTGACGTCGTCAGAGCATCGTACTCTTAACGTTGCCACATACAGATGGCTAAACACCGGTTCCAGTAGTGAACCAAAATTTCTGATGTAAAGTTTTCGTATCTCTAAAGAGCAAGGAGGTTAGAATACGATATCTGGAGATGCCCTTGTTAACGGAGCAGTACCACTTTGCGTGAAGCCATTAACTGCGAACGACGGCCGTCAAAGTGTGGGAAAGCTGATGGTTTTCAAGGCTATTGCAATGCATTTTGTGTTGGCGGAATCGCCTTCTTTCGTCGCAAATGTTTCCAATTTCGTATCGTAACTTGTTGCCAATGCGTGAGAAAATGCTGAATTTAAAAAAATCCTTAATTATTTTGAGGCTTCTCCCCATTTTTATTTTAAACCGAAATACACGAACGTTAGTGCGAATTCTAAACAAAACATAACGTTAAAATTGAAAACGTCACTCGTATAAGAAGTATAATTCCTTCCGGTTTTATATTAATACGGTTTCTGCAACCCCAAACCACAATATTTCAAAATACACATAGTTGAAATTACATAGGTGTAATCATGGAGGTAGGAAATACAGGAGACTCTGTGAACGTAGATTTCTGAAGCCGATCTGTTATGATATCCTTCCGCGTGCTTGGCTACCTCCAGATCCTTGGTTACCCTCTTGGTCGTGTCTGCCATAGGAAAGCATTGAAAATTTGTGATTTTAGAAGCTCATATTTTTTGTTAAACTGGTTTGTCAGCGTAGATTTATTTCTGTGTTTGACAGCATGCTTTAGCTTGTTCATATTTAGTTTCCATGGGATCCTGCGTGACATTCAGCTGTGCAAATAAATTTAAAAAGAAAATACCAGGCATGTCGTTCCACCGGTTAGTATCACTTTATTTTCCGTTTACTAGGTTTAATTTAG
Source organism: Macrothele yani (assembly GCA_039090855.1). NCBI lineage: Eukaryota > Metazoa > Arthropoda > Arachnida > Araneae > Macrothelidae > Macrothele > Macrothele yani. Next base: position 151,911,226 of record CM077027.1, on the reverse strand, counting down.
TTCTTTGGGATTCAATCGTATATTGCAATTTACTGTGAATGGCTACTGTACATTTTGCTGCGATTTGCTTGCTTTTAGCATATTGTGTAATGTTCTAAATTTGTAGCAAAATTGAAGAAGTCGCTAGGTTTACGTAGGTTATACAGAGCTGTTTACAAAAGTTGTAGCAAATTTTTCTGGAATAGTGTAGGTTATGTAATCGAAGGGATATTCATAACTGAACCACGTTTAAAAGGATGTTCAATATAACTAAATTATTAAGATAATCGTCTTTGAATTATTAATAACCCACCTATAATTATGACAGTGCTCATATCCAGAAACTTTGCACTATAAACAACAACGATAGGGGTTAAGAATTAGCTATATTTACTAAAAGTTCATCAATTGTTTTTCCTGTTTTAGGGCTTGACCAGTATACTAAATTGCAGATTTCACCATAGCTAATAAATGATACTCATTTTAAGCTAATAGACAAGGTGCTTTTGATAGTGTGCTGCAAGATCAGTTAATAGAACTGGAGCTCCTTTATTTAAAACTGAACTTCACAGTACAAATACAGATTCTCTGGATTAGCAGAGGACATTAAAACAATAACTTTTTCATGTGTGACAATGCACTCACCGTTTCTTGGAATTTTATGAGAACGCAAAACATTAATATCTCCTGATTCACAACAAAACCACTTTGTATGTGAAACACAAAATGATGGTGATACTAAACACAGTAGATGAGAAAAGTGAAAGTTGAAACACAAAGTGTGCACAGATATTTAAAAGATTAAAAAAAGAATAGAAGTAAGAGACAAATGAACAAGGAAAGATTTGAAACTGACCAAACACGAGTACCTTACAGTGAAGATTTGCGCTTCTGGCTTCTCTCAAGCGATGACCTTGTAAACATATGTATGCACATTATGATTTTTGAAGAAATGTTCTCATAATACATGGAAATACATTAGAATTATTAACACAGCAATCATGCATCTCTAAAACTGCCTGTATTTCCTGTTCATTCGAAAAATAGATTTGGTTCTCTTTGGCCACCCTATTTCCAGTCATTGCACATTTTTGGTATTCTAAAACTTCATGTTCTCTTATTCATTTTACAGAGCAGTAAACATTTTAGGATCATCAGTTACTTTGATATCCCATAAATAAGCTATCAGTCAAACATATTTCATTCACTTCTGGTACCAAATGTTTTCTTTACCTGATTTAGTTGCTATTCTGTAATGCATGTATATGTTCTGAGATTAAACATTGTTTTCATGCATTTTAACTCTCTCATGAATAATCTGCTTTTTCTGTCTAATATTAATCACAGCATTAATGCTCTACAGCATATATACTCTAATTAAACTTTCCCCTTTTGGTTCTCTGTTGATATTTAAAGTCCTTCTTGTTACCTTTTCTTCCTTCACATAATATCTCCCAGGTGCTTACTGTTTTTTGGTAAAATCAGTGAGATGTAGCTAAAAGGTCATTCCTTGCATAGTGGGTGTGGTATGAGTGATTTGTCAATCGAGCTTATGACCTGTCTCTGTTTTATCAACAGATTGTAATTTCTTCAAAGCTGAGGTATTGTGGTAGCTGAAACATTGAAATATTTATTGTGGTTTATTTGCTCCCGGTTCATGTTCTGATTAGCTCAGTGTAATTAGCCTGTACTGTTTTGCACATCAGTGTATATCTCTTGTACCCAATATTTTGATAGTTGTTACAGATTTCCTGTATTGTAGGTTTTTATTTTATATTCTTTGGTATTCATGTTGTGTATCCATGCATCCCATACCCTTCATTTTTTTGTTTTCTCATTAGGACTGAAGGACTAAGCCTTTAAAGAGAAAAGACACTCATACCTGCTGTGGCACTTATTGTATGTGAAGGAAAGCATTTTGCTGCTGCTAGTGAAGGTTACTGAAGAAGAGGATTAACTATTTGAAATAAGTGTTTTGTATTGGATTTATATATAAATTTCCATACAAACATTTGTATTTAATGGTCTGAATTGCAGAAGTAAGCTAAGTTCCAGCTACAAATACTGTTGGGTAAGCTTTTCATTTTTTGCATATATAAAAATGACTTCAAGAAGTTTAATAAGTATGTGGGCATCAACTCATAATAATATTTCTTCATGTTCTAACTAGCTCATTCTCTTTTGTCTTGTGTAACTAGAGGCATATTGAATCCCCATTAGGAAATGATAGTACTGACATATTTTCTACAGCTTACAATGTACATAATTAGTGTGAAATGCAGCTCACAGCTAGGCGTTTTGATGACAGAAATGAAGGGGGGATCTTGAATTCAGCTGAAGTAAAAATATAACAGCATAAAATTATAAAGATATTAATTGCAATATATGAAAATGTATAGTTATGGTAAGCAAATAAATTATTTGAGTGAAAACTGTATTACTTAACTAATCAAATGAAATAGGCTGTCGTAAGAAGTTCTAGCTTAAAAGGACAGCATTATTTTTGGAAATCAGATTTTGGTACTGCAGCTGTTACACGGATAACAGTGATCTAAAGATGATTTAGTATCTGATGGCAGAAAATTTGCTTTTCTATATTTCCCATGCACTTCTGATTAGTTATCCATTAATTTTTGTGGCCATAAAATGTAGGTTAAATGTGCATTAGCATACGGGCTGCTGTTAGCAATGCTCTCTGTCATTAGAGCTAAAATTAATCACCTTGTTGTGTTGATTAACCACACCTTATGTGATCAGATTTTCCTATTCTTGAACATATTTTGTGCTAGCAACAAACTGCAGGATTTATCCTCAATGAATTCTTTATAAATAAATATAACCTTGCTCATAAAAAAATGGTATACGTATATTTCATAAACCAAATTAAAAATCCTTATTATATACACACGTCTGTTTCATTTACTACTTAAAAGCTATTAACTTATTACATTATTAATGTGCCTCTGTTAATAGTGATGTGTATTAGAAGTATAATATTTTGAATGCAGTTGGATTTATTTTAAAAGAGATCTTACAGTAGGAACTATTTCTGCTGCTTATGTAAATCTGTTTTTATCAGGACATTTTATCAACTCAGATTTCCTTTACTATCAGCAGGACTAGTAAATCCTATTTCCATAAACTAATACATTGTATATTTTCTTGCTATATTTTGAAACTGCACCCTTTAAAAGATAAAAAGTTCTATCTTTTAAAGGGTGCAGTTAAAAGATAGAACTTCAGTTCTAACCAAACCAGTTAGAATTTCCTACCTCCATTAGAAGAAACTAAAATCAGTCAAGTGCTTAAAGCAATTATAAAAAATAAAATAAAGATACAGTAACGTCATATTTTGAATCTGATTTTTTAAATTTGTTTCAACAAGCTCGCAGATTCCCCGTTTTTTGCTATAAAGGCTTGGAAATAAACTCTAGATATTTCATGAACTTTTTTTTTTTTAAATAACGTTCAATTAGAATATTCTCCCCCACCCCTTGTTTATTTGCTTAAGAACAATCATAATTGTTCTTCAAGTAAAACATACGTGGTATTTTGTTGTTTACTTTAATTTTCCTCCTGACAACATGGCAGAAGTGTTCCCTCCCTTTAAAGTGCGATCTTTTGAAAAATTCATTCATAATACAATTTCTCTGAAGATCTACCGTTACAATTTCTATGATAAACAATATTTTACGATAATCCACTAAGACAGAGAAAGATTTCAGCTCATTAACGTCTCAGTCGTTACGAAGACGCTTTTTTAGATCTCTTTTCCTCCATGAAAATCTACGTTTTTGTACTAAAAATCTTTCATGTAAACCTAAGAGTTTCTTAAACCTATTCCACTGCTTTTCCATTTCGCTGATAATTTAAGACAATGTAAAATCTTAAGAAAATGAACAGGGTCTCCCTAAAGCTTTCCTACTTGAAAATTAGTGCAGTCGTCTGTCCCTAAATCAGAACCACTGATTCCAGGGAGGAGAGTAAGGCAAGTGCGTTATCTATGTCTCACCCGGGACTGAGCCTTGACCCATCTCAGACGAATGATCAAAAGCCAGCGCTTTGTACCACTTAGCCACCGGGACGGCTCAAAACAGTTTGGAAGGCACTGTTATAGATGTGACAAGAGGACGTACGTAAATCAGACGCAAGCGTAGGGAAAATTCTTTTGGTTTATGCTTTTCGTAGGTTTGTAATGAGGGTAAGGAGACAGGTATTGCGAGCTAGTGGTGAGATGCGTTGGTTTCTGCATAGTAACCCGGGTTCGAGTCCTGAGGGAGGCATGGGTGGTGTCCCTGTCCTATAGCGCTGGCTCTTACTGCTCCGTCCAACCGATAGCTTCGAATTACGGACGCTAGGCCGTTACAGCCCCCTTGAGTTACGCACGATAATCAATAAACTCTCCTTTTTCTCTACAAAACAAACAAACAAACCACTCCCCGACCCCCAAAAACAGAGAGCAGACAGACAAACAAAAACCAAGAGAGATGACACCGAATTTTCGGTTGTAATGAGCACATCTTTTGAATCCTTTCTGACACAAATAAAGCATTTCGAAGTTATACATAGCCAATGGAACCCACTACAAAAAGTACAAAAATAGCAAGTGTATTTCTACAATCGGTAAAACATGTAGAAACGCAAACAGTTATTTTCCCTCAAATAGCAGTTGAAAAGTCTCTTACGAAAATCAACAAATTGTTCTCAAAAAGTTTTTCGTAGCTGAAGGAACATATCAGAGACGAAGCGATTTTTTGTATCAAACGGTTAGAAGAACAGATATAGAAGAAAACAGATCTAACTTTACGCCCCCTAGCGGAATAAATTTTAATAATGGGAAAGTACGTAGAAACTACCTGAAAGGTATTCTTCACAGCAAAACTTATATTATGGAAAAAATTTTTTCAAATATGTCTCTCAGAAGCAGAGATAGCGGGAAAAAGGGTTTTGATATTTCTGCCCCCTAGCGGATAAACTGTGCGCTATTTTTAAAAGATAAGATTTCCCATTTTTACTGGCATACAGTAGAAAAAAACCCAGAAATTTTTCAAAAGGATTTTTAGTAGCGGAAATACAGCATCAAGCAGAAGTACACACTAACACAACCTAGCGCCATAATTGTGAACTATAAAACCCTACGAGTAGAGACAAAGTGTTCCACAAAGTAAATAGCATACGGCGTTCAAAGGATTTTTTAAATCGGGTTTTCAAAAGCAGAGATAGTAACAAAAACCGGTAAGACACCTTCGCCTCTAGCGTCAAAATTGTGCACTATTTTTGTCAGTAAATGTGCACAAAATGGCTTGGCAGTTAGTAGTATCTGACCGAAAAAAGATTTTTTCAATCGGGGTTTTAGACGCGCAGATATTACTGCTAACATGATGAAAACGGAAACGTGGATTATGCCCTCTTAGTGGCATACGTGTGCGTTAAGAAAAATTTGAAATTATATGCAAAACATTTTGCACCCGAAACGCTCTCCGAAAGAGAATAAAAAAAAATCGAACTGGACTGTTAGAAGCCGAGATATTGACAAAAATAAGATATACAAAGGACATCTTGAAAGTAATGCCTCGTCCCTCATAAGATTTTTATTTGTGGCAGCAAAACTGTGAAACTTAGTGGCAAAATACTTGGACATATTGGCTAATAATGCTAGCCTATTCAAAGTATTGTCCATCATTTTCTATACATTTCCGCCATCTTTGAACCCATTGATTGGTAAAATCTATTTTGGAAAAAATCCTGAAGCTGTCGTTTCACCCATGAATTCACAGCCAGTTTAACGTCTGTCACATCGTTGAAACGCTCCCCACGAAGGTTGTTTCCAAAGTTGCAAACAGGAAAAAATCTGAGGGAGCCAAATCAGGACTGAAGGGCCAGGGTTGCGGCATCATCGTCCACCCCATTTTGGAAATAACCTGTGAAGCAGGACTCGAAATAAGATTTTAAAGTTTGCGACAAATACTGCCGTTAGCTTTTGTATAAGCTCACGACAACCGTCATCATTGATAATGATCTCTAAATTTCAGTTGAACATCTTTTTCTAAACTTTAAAATAAGTGAATGAGTAATGTAATGAAAAAATACTTACCTTATCTTGCAAACTCTGTACAAATTTCTACGAAATACTGAGATACAGCCCAGATAAAAAGAAACACTTAAATATACTCCAGAGTAGACATACTTATAGGCATTTTTTGATTTTTTGACTAAGAGCAGGTCTGATTACATGCACAAATCATTTTTCAACTGACCGATCAGACTTAAAATCGGAAAGTGAAGGGCCATATGCACTAATTCTCATTAAGGTACATAGTGTATCTTCATTTAACGAAGCCCTCCAGTCATTTTTTGCCCGTTTCAGGTTTGGTTAAAGAGTGAACGACAGGCTAGAAGAATGGAGATACTCTCACGCATGCGCAGAAAAGTTCCTGTTATGTAATTCCGAAAACCAGTTTCATCATGACTCATGGGGTCAGTCTTCACTCTTGTTAAAATGACAGATCAGATCATATGTAGAGAATTTTAGGAAGGGAGTGTCTGACCCCAGGTCTTACACAACCCTTAGAAATAGGAAGCTAGGAGATTTGGACTAGAGTGCCCGATAGGAAAGGGACACGGAAGCGAAGTAGAAAGGGGGAGGAAGACGCCCTTATTTTTTACCGGGGGGCCAGTACCCGGGGTCCGATGGCTTAACGTGCCCATCCGACGCACGGCGGATATTTAGTGGATCGAGCGTTCGTACCCGCCTGGGATCGAACCTGAAGTCCTTTCCGTGGCAGTCACGAACGTTGCCCACTAGGCCACCCGCGGCTCTTTAGAATGACAAGTCTCCCCCGCATCCCTATTAGGAGTAAATGACCATGAAGGTTTAGCTTAACTTGTTGCTCTTATTCACCAAACTTGAACAGGGCAGTTGGGGCACTCAACACGAAAATGGACACACCCCCGCCACACCCGCCGCCAGTGACACTTAACAAAAGATAGGAAAAAAATTCTGGAATTATTCTCGTCACAAAAGCTCATATTGACAGGTGAATTTTAGAAACCTGCTGTGTCGAAAGCGTTAATGAAATGTTCGCGGCTAAGCCTGCCGCGAGAGCCACTGATTGTCGCGGCATTTTAAAGGTAGCACACGAAATTTGCCACGGTTGCCGCAAGTTATTTCGATTCCTGCTGTGAAGTCTCCATTGAGGTGTGGGGACGTGCGTTATCATGGTGTAAAACACCACTATGAAGTGGAATGTCACGTCTTTTCCTTCTGATAGCTTCCTTAAGCTTCTACAATGTCTGCACATAGTGAGCACTGTTTATTGTTGCACCCAGTTCAAGTAAATCAGTCAAAATGACACCACGTTTGTCCCAGAAAATTGTCAACATCACTTTCCCTGCGAAACGAGTTGCTTTCACCTTTTCTGTCGTGATGAAGATGTGCGATGCCATTCCATTGATGCACGTTTTATTTCTGGGTCATGAAAATATACCCAGGTTTCATCCCCCGTCCCAACATTAGAGAAAACCACCTCATCTTCCCTCTCATAACAGTCCAAGAGGTTTCGGTACATGTCTACCCTTTGTTCACATTGTTCACGGATTAGGTTTCTTGGGATCCACTTTGAACAAATTTTTCTGTAGCCCAGATCCCTACTTAATATTTCCATAGCACTATGACCACAATGAATTGCATCACACAACTCCTGGATGGTGACACGACGATCAGCTGTGATGAGGTCTTTCACTAGTCGCCTGTTGGCATCTGCCACTGCAGTTGCGGGTCTTCCACCCCGTTGTTTGTCCGACACTGAACTTTCTTCCCCTCAAAACCTCTTTGTCCATCTTCCGACATTACTGATATCGATTGTAGCAGCTCCACACACCGCCAGGTATCTTCTGTGGATTTCTGGAACCTTACATCCCTTTTTTTCCAGGAATTCAATTACGGCTCGCTGCTTTTCTGTGTCATTCATGATCTTTATTTCCAATTCTGAAAGAAATTTGTTCCCACATTGGTAACATATCATAGTACACATGTCAGTGCAGTTTCATTAAAACCACTTCAAAATTACAGAAGTTATTAAGGAGGAGGCATTTCTTTCAGGATGCCCCTTTTACATGTACGCCCCGTGACGGAAAAATTATGCCGTATTTTCAGCACAAGGTATTCTCAAAAAGCTTGCCGTGGTGAGTGGTATGGGTGGTATAAGTTCTCGAAAGAATTTTATTTGAATCGGGCTTTCAGCGCAGATATTGCTGCAAATATATTAGAAACAAAAATATGCACTTATGCCCGCACAGCGACCAAACATTCTTTACAAATATTCGAAATCATATGCAGAAAATTTTCCACTTGTAGTTCTATCCGATGCAAAAATAAGTTTTCAAATTGGACTTTTAGGAGCAGAAATATCGCGGAAATCGCGATTTAAATTTACGCTCATTAACGGAAAAACTATGCATTACTTAAAGAAGAAACTGTATCCAAGATTGTCTTTGTTATAAATGGTATCGAATGGAAGAAAGAATGTTTTAAATTAGATGTTCAGAAGCAATTATATTGAACAAAACGTATTTTGAAATCGATAGCGTCTGCATTTACGCCTTCTGGTGGGGAAGTTATGTATTTTAGAAAAACAGGAAGCCAAGGATCATCATTCTGCATTTCAGGCTTCTCAATGCATAAAGAATTTTTCAGTTCAACCTAATAGTTGAAAATATATGGTGTACACAGGCAGATGGACGAACAAAGTGTAGCATAAGCACGATCTTTTTTTTAACAAAAGACGTGTTTAAAAAACAACAGGACGTAGAAATTGAATTTAAACCAAAAGTGCTGTTGACATATTATCGTTGCTGTAGGAATAGAGTTTGGTAAAGTTAGAATCCAAAATCTTTTCTTTGTGTGAACACAGTTTAAAATATTTAGCGCTGAAATACAACACTCACCCCTGATGAAGCTCGGCTGCACGCATTTGATAATGCCACCTTTAAAATCGATTGCATGCATTTTTGTTTCGGGTTCTTTTATCTTTGAGTGGCTGCATAGGAAAAAGCCGTGTGTGGAGCTAAAGCGTCGTCGGATAAATAGGTGCTTGTTGTGACGAAACTTGATGCCCTCTTCAATTTGAGCGGAAGTACCGCTAGTTATAATGAGAGCATTTTCTCTCATTAGAAAAAATAATCTGTAGACAAAAATTATAGATCCATAAAATTATTCTCCGGTTTAATTTAAGAGCAAAGATTTTTTTATGACGCATTCCTTAATAAGTAATTACGAGGCGGTTAAATTTCACTAAAAAGGTAAAGAGTCGTTCTTCTCAAAAGTGGATCTAAAGCAATCTTCTGCTGCTGAAATAGTGATTATTACAGCGGGTTTGTAATGCCTTAGGTACTAAAAAATCATGCTTGCAACTAATGCGATTGCTGTTCATGAACACGGCTGAGAAACTTTTTAAAACTTGAACTCATGTTACGGCGTTTCTCACAAACAAAAAGGAATTTCAAAGTTTTGGACATGCTTCAAAGACACATTATGACAAAGTGCTTCAACAGCAGTCATGGTTTAAACAATTACGTAAAAGTTTATTTATGCTACACAACCAAACTTTCAGAGCAACCTTGTTATAAATTTGTTGGTTTTAATATAAAGTTTTGCGAATATACTGTCACGTTTTTATTTAGGATACTCAAGAAACGCATCATCATCATCATCATCATTGTCAACCATTATCAATCCACTGCTGGACGAAGGTCTCCCCAAGTTTCCTCCACAACGGTCTGTCTTGTGCCAGTCTCCTCCATGTCACCCCTGCATACTTTCGAATTTCATCCACCCATCTCCCATGTGGTCTTCTTCTGGGTCTTTTCCTGTCCCTTGGAATCCAATCTAAAATTTCGGCTGTCCATCGATGATCTGTCCTTCTGGCAGTACGTCCAGCCCATTGCCATTTCAGGGATTTAACTCTGATCATGATGTCTTCCACTCTTGTCATTTTTCGGATCCACGAGTTCCTCTTCTTATCTCTCCTGGTTACACCAAGTATGCACCTCTCCATGCTGCTTTGAGTTGTCTGCAGCCTTTGTATGTCTCTTTTAGTTAAGGTCCACGTCTCTGCACCATACGTAAGCACTGGAAGGATGCATTGATCAAACACTTTTCTTTTAAGACATAATGGCATATTGCTCTTGAAAATTATGCTGTTTCTTCCAAAAGCTCTCCAGGCAAGTTTTGTACGCCGATTAATTTCTTCATCAATGTGACCCTCACTTGATATCTGCTGTCCAAGATAAACGTACGTATCTGTTATCTCCAGCTTTTCTCCATCAATCGATAAATCTTCATTTCTTGTAAAAGCATTGAACATCACTTTTGTCTTCTGAAAGTTCATTTTTAATCCCACTTCTTTACTCTTGTCAGCAAGTTCCTGCATCATACTCTGCAGCTCTGATGGGCTAGTTGCAAAAATGACTACGTCATCAGCAAAACGAAGGTGGGTTAGATAATCTCCATTAATCTTTATCCCCTTGTTTTCCCAGCTCAGTGACTGAAAAACACCCTCCAATGTGCCATTAAAGAGCTTCGGAGATATGGTGTCACCTTGTCACACTCCCTTTCCAATTTTTATGTGTGTTGTATTTTCAAACAGCCGAATCTTTGCACTTGCATTTTCATAGATGTTATTAATAATATTAATGTATGCATCTTCAATACCGCAGGTTTTCAGAGCCATTGTAACTGCTGATGGTTTCACCGAATCAAAGGCTTTTTCATAATCGATAAAAGCCATGCACAATGGAAGTTCATATTCCCTCGCTCTTTCAATTAGTTCTCTCAGCACATGGATATGATCTATTGTGCTGTAGCCACTCCTGAATCCAGCTTGTTCTCTTGGTTGAGCCATGTCCAGTGTTACCTTCAAGCGGTGTGAAAGAACTTTAGTGAAGATTTTATAAACTACTGATAGGAGGCTGATAGGTCTGTAGTTTCCGAGATCCTCAATGTCACCTTTCTTATGTAGCAGGATCATTGTAGCGGTGTTCCAATCCTCAGGAATCTTTCCTTCATTAAGGCATCGAGTGAAAATTTGGGCGAGTACTGTTTCGATTTCTCCACTTGCTTCTTGTATGATGTCTACAGTAATTCCATCTTCTCCTGGAGCTTTTCCCCGCTTCATGTTCTTGATTGCATGTGCAACTTCTGCTGGAAGGACTGGAGGAACTCTGGTACTGGTATCTTTCATGATGTCTGGAGTGCATGTATCATCCCTTTCATATAATTTGGAGTAGAAATCTTTCACTCTTGTCAAAATTTCGCCTCTATTTCTTGTTACAGAACCATCTTCTTTTCTCAGTGCCATAATCTGTTTTCTTCCCTTACTGAGATGTCCCTTTGCTATCTTTAGGCTTTGGCTGTTTTCAATTGCTTTCCTCACTAGTTCACAGTTGAATTTTCTTACGTCTTCAGTGATACTTTTTCTTACTGTCTTGCATAGCTCTATATATTCCACTTTGGAAGTCACATCTTCTTTAGTTGTCCTCATCTCTCTTCTTTTTGCATCAACATTTTCGTTTTTCCTGATAATTTATTTACATGCAACTTGTTCTTAGACCCAGCTAATTTTGTTGCTGTTTCCATAAGAGCTTTGGTTACTTTTCTGTTAACTTCAGAGATGTCCACTTCTTCCGATGTTAGGATTTCTAAAGCAGAGAGCCTGTTTTTCAGTTCCAACTTGAAGGTATTATGGTGTTTTTTAAGGTTGGTTATGTCAATAGATTTTGTTTGTCTTATAAGCTTGCCACGTTCAAGTTTACTGTTGAGGTGCATCTTACATCTCACCAATCTATGGTCACTACCTGTGTTGAACTTGTTTAGCACACTGCAGTCTTCTATGACGAATTTTTTGTTACACATAATAAAATCAATTTCACTTGTCGTCCCATTTGGATGTCTCCATGTCCATTTCCTGTGTGGCTTTTTCTTGAAGAAGGAGTTCAAGATGAAAAACCCTTCTGCCTCTGCAAACTCAACGAGAGTATTTCCACGCTGGTTTCTGTTGCCGTGACCGAATTTACCTACTGAAATTTCATTCTGTTGCCGTTGCCCTATTTTTGCATTGAAATCTCCCATAATTATTTTCAAGTGCTGCTTACCTTTATTATTTAGATGACAAATTTCCTCATAAAATTCTTCAATTTCTTCTTCAGGATGACGTGTGGTGGGTGCATAAGTTTGAATAATCTGAGCCTGGTATCTTCTCGATAGTTGGATAACGAGTCGTGCAGCTCTGTCAGAGGAACTTTCAACTTCTACCACTTTATCCTTCAGTTTCTTGTTTATTATAAATCCAACACCACTAGTTCTGCCAGTATCTGTCCCACGATAGTTGAAGAGATGTCCACTTTTCAGTTCGATGAGATCTTCTCCTTTTCTCCTTACCTCACTTAGCCCCACGATGTCCCACTTGATCCTTTGTAGTTCCTCTTCCAATTCAAGAAGCCTTGAATCAGAAGATAGGGAGCGTCCATTGTACGTTGCCAAGGTCAGCATCAGATGGCAGCCTAGTCCGGTCCTCCGGGGATTCTTAGCACCCTCTGCCTTCATGTCGCACTGGCCGCTGCCTTGGCCAGGTACATCCCAGCTGCCGGAGACTGAGGGCCAAGATTTAAGTTGTGGAATCATTTTGGAGGGGTTTGGCCATAACTCACCACGCTGGCCAAGCGGGTTGGTGAGTGTGGAATAGAATTTCCTCTGATCCCGATGGTATAGTTATACCGCTATTGGCGGTCGTCAGAGCCCCTTTAGTGGGAACAGGATGCACCACGAGAAGGCGGGGTTGACATTTATAGCGTATTAAATCAGTTTATTTTTGTGGTGTAATAAGCACGAGGATTCGCCAAGCTTTCGCACTCCACTGGGAGGCTTTTTGAAGGCAATGGTAGACGTAAAAATGCAGGGAATTGCTACGCGCAAGGATCAAAGATGATTTTTTAAACAATAACGTGGGTGACATCACGAGCATAATACACGAATCTTTATCACGTAATTATACGGCGCGAAGCGATATGTTTCCATCTTTCAATAACACATGCAAAACGATTGGTAGTTCAGTAGAAACCATATCATTGTATGCTAGTTTGGTGGAGAGGATTTCGACTGTTTCCATGATGGCAGTCTCTTTAAAGTTCGTGTAAGGGGCAGTTCTTCTAATAATTACTCCATACAGGAGCTGTCGATGAATGCATGACTTCTGTGGCGAGGGCAGTATTCTGCATGTCTTGATTGATACTTCCCACGCGTTCTTTACATCTAGTGTCCAAGGATCGCTTTGTCGTTCTGATATACGCCTTTTCCGTGCTGTTAGGATACACCAACGGTATAGCGTACACACCCTTCTTTTCTTTCTCACGCTGTCTCTCCATGCAGCTTGATATTATGTGTGATAACTGGATCGGGAACTTCATTGCTATTACTATGTTGTATTTACGTGAAAAAATATTTAACCCAGCTTGGGATATATGTGATGGATCCTGCGTATCTCATTGTCTTACTGGGTGATTTTAGGATATTGTATTTTTTGTTTAGGACACTGTACCGCTTTGTAAAATTTGAACGGTTGAAAAAAGATGATAGTGAGTTAGAGGTAACTAGGTCAGTGGATCAAGCCAAGAACTTTCTGATCTGGCATCAGGCTGTTTCTCTTTCCATCTTATTACTCATGTGAATAATTTTCTGTAAACTGAAATAAGAAATCTCTGTGCAGTTATTCGCATGGTAAAAAGCAAAACAAATATAATTATTACCGTTATCAACCATTATAAAACACAACTTGCTAAATAAGCCTCTCCAAATTATCTTCTACAACTTTCCTCTTTGAGCCAGTATCGCCCTTGTCATTCCGGCATGCTTTCGAATTTCATTCGTCCATCTTCCACGGGGCATTATTCAGCGTCTTTTTCTGTTCTTTGTAATACAGTCCCATATTTAAGTTATCCGACGGCAGTCAATTCTTCTAGCAGAGCCACAGATGGCTTAGTGGTTAGCAGTTCAGACTATCGATGCAAGTTCCTCAGGTTCGAACCTGGGCTGATCTTTCAGAGATGGTGGGATTTACTAACAATCGCTGAATATCGGACGAGCACGTTAAGTGACGGCCCCCGGGCTGGACCCACTGGTTAAATGGGGATCCTTTCGTATGCTCCCCCTAAAATTCTCTCACCCCTCTATGTGCAATATAGTACGTACTTGTACGGTGGCGCCATCTACTGTACTCTAATGTCACTACAAACTGTTCTGTCAAAGTCGCTAGACTTTCTCTCATTCCTTCCGTTTCTGCGTCCTGCTCAAAAGGCGATCTCGCTGTAGGTGGCTGGGACTTAAACTCTACTTATTGTGGACGGAAACACTACAAGAAAATGATAAATACTGTTCTCTGGTGCCCTTCAAGCCCTTCATTTCTTCTAGCAATATGTCCAATCCACTGCCGCTTGACGATCTTTACTTTGATCATGATGTCACCCGCTGTTGGCATTTTCCTGATCTATGAGCTCCTTTTCCTGTCTTTCTTGGTTGCACCAAGAGTCAGTCGCGGACCTTCACTTTTAGGGCTCTGAAGGTTGAACTGTTATGGGGACTCCTTCGGAACCAGCAACGGGATTTGGGTAACCACTGTTATCTTCTTCAATTTTAACTCGCTTGTCCATAATATTCTATTTTTTAACACAATCGTCTACTGTTAAAAGGAAGGCCTACTTTTATCAATGGCTGTCTAAAAAATTAATTATACACTGGCGTGCAAAAATTAAGGACGAAACGGTTTTTCGAATGCAACGTCGTGTAGAAGTGCTCCACATCGACTCAAATTATACCATAAGATCCCCAAGATGTAAGAATATGGGACAAGTGAGAAAAACCGTCCAAACAAGGAATCTAAAGGATACAAAAACACTTTATTGAAAAGGTAGCTTCGAGCACAACTGGACAGAAGACCGAAACGTCCATGTGACAGGCGGATGCCAAGAAACATCTAGTCTTTAGTAGGGGATACGATCACCCTTGACTGCAGGATTTACAACGTCTGTCCAGGCTGAGGACGAGGTTGTCAAGGAGCTGTTGAGGCATCGCGGCTCATTCCTCTTGTAGCACCAATCGCAGCTGCGGAATCGTTGCTGGCGGCTGGTGACGAGCTGCCAAGCGTCTCCCGAGAAGGTCTCACACGTGTTCGATTGAATTTAGGTCCGGGGACCTTGCGGGCCCATTAATGCATTGAATATTTTCACTCTCCAACAGCTCGGCGATAGTCACTGTACGATGAGGTGTAGCGTTGTCGTTCATGAAGAGGAACTCAGGACCCACAGCACCTCTAAACAGACGCACGTGAGGCAGGAGAACCTCGGTACAACAGCGGACACCAGTGACTGAATCTCCTTGGAAGATGTGGAGGTCAGTATGGCTACCAAACATGATACCGCCCCAAACGAAAACTCCGCCACCTCCAAAGCGGATCCTTTCGATGATGTTGGAGGTGTGATTGCGTGTTCCCTGCTCTCTCCAGATGTGTAAACGTCCAGAATCGCTCGTCAGACTAAATCGGCTATCATCCGTAAAGAGAACTCCACCCCATTGCTGATGTGTAGAGTTCTTGTGTTACTGACACCACAGAAACCGCCGTCTCCGATGAGTAGGCGTTAATGGCACACACTGTACTGATCGTCGTGCAAATAGACCACCTTTGGGCAGCCTCCTGACCACGGCAAAACGCGATAACGGACGTCCAGTTGTCTGTTGCATGTGCCTTGCGATTTCTCCCGCTGTCTGCCGTCTGTCTCTTCTCGCTTGTAGGACAATATACCGGTCGTCCGGCGCCGTGGTTGCTCGTGGACGACCACTGCTAAACTCTCGAACAGCGGTTCCTGTCGTTTGAAATGCTGTCCAAGCTCGTGAAACGATGCTGTGAGCGATCCCGAACTCCTCGGCCACACTAGTCACACTTCGACCTTCTTCCAACTTCCCAATGACGCGACCTCGGGTAAAGTCATCCAGATGTCGTCTACTAGATTGCATGTTGGCCATATCATACGGTGGCAGCAACTCGACGTCGTTCAAACCGATGTACACCGTGCAATAGCCTTCCCGGAATTGCTGAGCGTACGCCACCCGTTTGCTTTTTACCCTTCCGACACTCTCCCTCCTACGTCATGCTGCATATATGTGCACGCCCTATCGTACCGGACCCTAGTCTATCTCCTGAGTGATCTTTCGGTCCGTTCTGCCTGCTCGTTCCGCTGTTATGCTAATTTTTTCTCTTCGTCCTTAATTTTTGCACACCATTGTATGATACACTTTCATTAACCTCTTTATTTTTCAGGTCCACCGTGTTATAGTTTGTTTCAACTTGTTCCTTAGTGTTGCTGCCGATCTTATAATGCCATACAAATGCAAAGACTCGATAATTTAATTTTAAGCACACAAATTGTAACAATATTGAAAAACTGAGTTCGTACGGACTAATACCGACATCAGTGCCGCTACCGTTATTGACAACTGACAAAAATAGCGTGCGCATGCGCGAGGAACGTCACCAGGCCGTAGTCTTCTGTTTCAGGACAAGCGAGATTCACTCTATAATCCGTCGTAGAGCCCTGCACGGGCCGGGCCTACAACTTCGTAGGCGGGCTTCGACGGGCCTGAACTTGCATGCGTACCGTGTAGTCAGGTTGTTGATAAATTTAGGTCATTCTGTCTTTGAAGTCTCTCTCTTTCCCTTCCCCTGTTCATATTTTTTGTTTCTCGCAATCATTTTTTCCTCCCGCATAGTGCTATTTTTTATTTATTTTACGCGTGCCTTTTCGTCTTTGATCTTTGGCAGTCGAGCTCCCCTTTGAATCCATATTCCATTTATTTCGGAAAATTACACCAGAAAAACATTTGCTCCGTATGAAGATTTGCATTTATAGGAATTAGGATTCAATTAAAGCTTCAATATGCGCTAGTAAACTATTCTTAGGCTCTGTCTTTATAATTTTGATTTGCTACTTGCTTTGTTTTAAATATGGATGAATATTGGTTTAGGTAAATTAGAGGTTCGAGGAGCAAAACAATCTGAAAATTGTGTTACATTTGGATTTTGGGAGCTATATCCTAAACCTGAAGAATTAAAATCAAAGACGTCGGGCCAACAGAACGGAATCATATTCTGCGTACGAGAGTTTGTTGTATTAACTACACTGGTGTGCAAAAATTAAGGACGAAGAGGAGAAATTAGCATAACAGCGGAACGGGCAGGCAGAACGGACCGAAAGACCACTCAGGAGATAGATTAGGGTCCGGTACGGTAGGGCATGCGCATATATGCAGCATGGCGTGGGGGGGTCGGAAGGGTATGAAGCACACGGGCGGTGTACGCTCAGCAATTCGGCGAAAGCTATTGCACGGTGTACATCGGTTTGAACGACGTCGAGTTGCTGCCACCGTGTGATATGGCCAACAGGCAATCCAGTAGACGACATCTGGATGACTTTACCCGAGGCCGCGTCATTGGGAAGTTGGAAGAAGGTCGAAGTGTGACTAGTGTGGCTGAGGAGTTTGGGATCGCTCACAGCATCGTTTCACGAGCTTGGAGAGCATTTCAAACGACAGGAACAGCTGTCCGAGAGTTTATCAAGGCTCCTATTCTCCATTCGGTTTGTGTGTCAGTTAACACAGACATAACAGTGTAGTTCTGGTGCCTTCGGTCTTTCGTGCTATGTGCCAAACAGTGCGGCTCGAAGAGCATGTCATTCCTGCTGCCTACGCTTCATCCCTCTTGAGTCCTTAAGCCGGTTACAAGGATCTTCCAGAGTGCTGAATTTATCTGAGCACAATACAGGATAGCCAGCAGCAACCGGCGTTGAGACCCCCATCCCCTCTTTCTCCTATTGGAACTGGGGCACACACACACACACACACAGTGCAAAGTATTACCGACAATTCTTACCGAATGGGGCAGTTGACCAAAACAGAAGGAAAGCTTATCTGATTGGTACCGTGCACTCAAGAAATTTGCGCGATCAATCACTTAAATTTTTTTGTGTGCACTTCAATGTTTTGTTCTTTGTAGTGAAATTTTCGCAATCTGTTAAAGTGGACATCTTTGCTTCCTATACTTCCAATGGAAAAACGTCCGTACACATTTTCTTCACAATTAATGCGTTCCCAAGGATGAAAATTTTAACATCGATAAAAATAATTTCATATTATTATACTTAATATTTTCTAAAACTCAACCATAACTATATTAGAAATCAATAACTTTTTCTTTGGCGGTGTTGAGACCAGAAAAAAGATGGCGCCACATGTACATTGATGACCTCAGTAGACAAACAAATGTTGGATTGCTTAATTATGGTTATGTTTTAGAAAATATCAAGTATACTAGGCTATAATATGAAGTTATTTTTTATCGATGTTCAAATTTTCATCCTTGGGAACGCATTAATTGTGAAGAAAATGTGTACAGAAGTTTGCCCATTGGAAGTATAGGAAGCAGAATCACTAGACGTTCTCCTTAATTGCGTGAATGGCGGCTGCAATTAATTCAGTAAACTCTTCGTTGGAACGATCATTTCCTTCAAGAACTTATAGAGGGGAAAATTGAAGTAAAATCCGCAGGATCCTAAGTAAAAGTAAAAATAAATCCTAAGTAAAATAAAGTAAGTAAAAGGATTCGTGATTTTTGGGGAAAGCCTAAAAATGAAGCTTGATCCAAGTGTAATTATTTATACTTTTATGCATTTCATAAACTCTTTACAGTATAACACTCAGAGTAATTTAGTTAATTGATATATAATTAATTCATATTTAAGCTCTTCAGAAGTGCATTGAAAATCACCAAAAAATAAGTCTGCAAGGTTGATTATTCATTGAACAAAGACATCGGAAAATACTTTCCATTAAAAATATGGAAATAAATAAAACCGTATTTTTCAAAAAACTTGAGTAAATAAATAATTTTTTTAATGATCCATTGCTGAATATGTTTTCTCGACAACTACAGTCGTCGCAGGTTAATAAATCCGTTTGTTCTTCAAAATATTAGGATTAATATTTTATCGAACATGTGGTTATAAATTTAACCGCTAACACTAACAAGTTAGTAAAATCATGCAATGCATTGATTATGATACGCTTTCCAACATACCAGAAATCATTACTCAAATTATGAGGATAATGGCTGTAAAATAAATCTCGCTCCTATG
The DNA here is from genome assembly GCA_039090855.1 of Macrothele yani. Classification (NCBI taxonomy): domain Eukaryota; kingdom Metazoa; phylum Arthropoda; class Arachnida; order Araneae; family Macrothelidae; genus Macrothele; species Macrothele yani. Next base: position 151,892,014 of record CM077027.1, on the reverse strand, counting down.
ACCTGACCTTTGACCATATTTCGATGATATTCAACAGAACCGGTAAAGTACACTTCCGGAACAACATGATCAAGTTTTGTCTCAATCGAAGCATTTTTACGTAAGTTATAACGCCGCAGAAGGGCCATGGAATGGATCCAGATCCTATGTCCTGACCTTTGACTCCATTTCACTGATTTTCAATAGGGTTCGTCCCCAGGTTGTCCCCTACCACATACTAAAATTTCATCGAAATCGAACCATTTTTACGCAAGTAATGACACATGAAGGCAATGGAATGCATCCCGCTCCTATGTCCTGACCTTTGGCCCCACTTCACCCATTTTCAATATCCTCAGGTGTTCCCCTACCACATATTAAAATTTCATCGAAACCGAACCATATTTACGCAAGTTATGACGCATAAGCCAATGGAATGGATCCCGCTCCTATGTCGTGACCTTTGATCCCACTTCACCCCTTTTCAATATGGTTCGTCCCCAGGTGGTCCCCTATCACATACTAAAATTTCATCGAAATTGAACCATTTTTACGCGAGTTATCGTGCGGACATACGGACAAAGCTGGAGCATATACGCTTCTTCAACCTACGGTTGGAAAGCGTAAAAAAAGGTGATTAATGTAATTACTGACGCTAAAAAGGTGAAGAAAAAGATTAACAATTCATATAAATTTGTATATAAATATGGAAAACATCTGGAGCTGACTTTAATTTTCCTTTATTAATCTTTTATTTTATTTTATTTTTTACGGCGGGTGGTGAGGCTAAGCCCGTTGAATCCCAATTCCAAGGTCTTTGCTGGAAAGGAAAGGATTAAGGGGAAAAGTCGTAGCATGCACATTTTCAGCTCAACCGCCACTGTATATAACCCGTTATAAAAAAGATGGCGTTCATTGCCAGTGATGATAAACTAACGAACAATAAACATTTTAACTCTTCATTTTACTCTTTAGATGTTTGCTCTATGTTTTTCAGATCTGATATTTACAAAAAGTTTCTATAACCTAAATCACTTCCTTTTAATGGCGTAAAACTCATACATAATTCAAGCCTAGCTTTCGCGCTCAACCTGGAGGCTTCGCCTGAGCTAAGCTTTCAAAGCCTTCTTAGAGATAGCAGCTTACAATGTTGTTACAATTCAAAAATTTTGATATTATAGAACCAAACAGTTTCAGTTCACGTTAAAGCCCGTGTTTAGACGTATCAGAGTCCGTGTTTTTAAAACGTGATCATGCGGCATGGAGAGGAGTTACCTGTTGTTTCCTTGATGCTTGTTCAGGAGATTTCTTCAGGCATCTGATATCTCATAAGACAAGTTTTTGTTGCATGGGTGTGGGTGGGTCATGATCTCGAGACTTTCACGCGTAGCTGTGCCAACATAGCTTGTATAGGGTGCTATTCTTTTTATCATGCTCCAAAGTGGGGCTGCTTCTTTTTGGATGACTTCCTTGCACAAAGCTGTTGCAGATTTACAGTCCTTAATGTTTCTTTTATGCTCCTTGGTCCTTATCTGGAGTGAACGTTTAGTTAGCCCAACGTATGACAATGTGCTGCCGTCTGGATAGATTAGGGGTATGTCATAAACTCTCGCAGTGTTTTTTTTATTTATAGAAGGTTTTCTTGTAGATACCGTGTCGTGTATAGACACAGGAGATTTGATAGCCACATTTACTCCATACTTTTTAACAATGATTTTGAACTTGAAAGAGAACTCAGGATAATACGTCATGGACCCACAATATCTTAAATTGTTTTTGCTTGTGGTATTAGGAGTCTGAGTTTGAACATTTGGATCCTCTGTAATAGTGAATCTAGTATTTGGTTAGAAAACCCAGATGAAAGCCCCTTGTTGACGATGTTTGTTATTTCTTTTTCTCTGGCTTCTATGGTCAAAGAATTAACAAATGCTCTTCTGAACCATGATCTTAAAATAGCTGTTTTATACGACAACGGACAGAAGGAGCTGGGGAGGATGGCGTTAGGAACCGCTGACGGTTTGTAGAATACTTCCGTGTCTAGTTGGCCATCTCCTTTCCTGGTAAGAAGAGCGTAAGAATAACACGGACTCTACACGAAGAACACGGACTCTACACGTGATATATCTAAACACGGACCTCAACGTGAACTGAAACTGTTTGGTTCTATAATATCAAAATGTTTGAATTGTAACAACATTGTAAGTTGCTATCTCTAAGAAGGCTTTCAAAGCTTAGCCCAGACGAAGCCTCCCGGTGGAGCGCGAAAGCTCGGCTTGAATTGTGTATGAGTTTTACACCATTAAAAAGAAGTGTTTTAGTTTATAAACGGTGTAAAGTATTCGATAAGTTCCTATAACGTTCAATAAATGTTTTTGGTTTTCTCTTCCAACGTTGCTTTCTTTAGTAGTTCTGTCTTCCACTAGAGAGTTGTATGAAACCGATGAGAAACAGAGTCAATGATCTTTGTATTAAAAATACAGTCGGATCATTTTTACAAACGTATGCATTTTTTTTATCAGCTGTTCAAGGAAAATTAACAGAGCAATTAACTATAATGTCATCAGAATTTTTCGGAAGGACCAACAGATCTGGGCTTTTCTCATACAGATGAACGCACTCCTCCTTCTGTATGACGTATGTATCTTGGAGTATCGATACATTTTTAGAATGTCTTGTGAATTTCAAAGTTGCTGGTGGAGGACTCGAACCCACATCCTTCTGCACTAGCGCCAAATGCTTTTACAATTAGGCTACACCAGCAAAAGCTTATCACTGCTACTTGGCATCTTGACATGAGCGTCACCTCTGTAGTAAGTCATATATATATATATATATACCCCCCCCCCCCGAGAAAGGCTTGGGCACGAAATCGCAGGTTTCGAGTCCATCGCCAAACAGGAATAAAGTAACCCTCTGTAGAAGAAAAAGACATTCTCACTAATTCCAGAAGATGAGTGAAAGAAGGATCACATATTTTCTCGAATCGTAGAAGATATTCTCATTAATTCTAGACGACGTGTGAAAGAAATATCACACATTTTTCGAAGAACGGCCAATTGATCTATTTTTACGTTCGGGGGCCACCATGAAACCTAAATTCGCCAGTGGAGAAACTCGAACCAACATTCTTCTGCTCCGGAGCCGAATGCTTTCCCAATAAAACTATATCGGTTGTGAATACACAGTTTTGTCCACGCCGGGATTCAAACACGGGTCCCCTCACTCCGGAGTAAGTCGCTTTCCCAACTCAGCTGCTCGGACATGTGCTCTAATTGCTATCTGCCTTTATCTCATGTGCGTCCTGCGGTGCAGGTACGTCACACGGCTTATCCCTGCTCTTGCCGTCTTGACATGTTTCTCACCTCTGCAGTACATCACAATTTGGAGAACCTCATTGGCATTACTTGGTGAAATACACAAGAATCTTGTGCTCGCTTTGCGCTTTGTCGTGAACAACAGAATGGAAGTTACAGAGGAAAAACAATAGTTGAAGCAGTATGACTTATATATTTGGAGCGTGATGGAGTTGTTTCTGACCTGGGGAAAAACAACAAGATTACGATTGCACTCTTCCGAAAGCTAAAATTACCTTGGACAAGTGCCGTGCAATATGTTGAATTGCATTTTGTAATTTAGCAGCTTCTTTCGAATGTGACTCAGATGCAATTTCGTCGTGTACTGAGAGAGGACGTTTCTTTCCCGTCTATCCACATATTACTGCTGTGTTCCGTGGATCAAAAATTTATATTCTGCGATCTGTTTACGTCCGTTTCCGGTTCCGAAGCTCCATTACTGGTTGAAGAACTGAAAGAATAGAAATGAGTCAACTGCTCAATAGCCCCGAAAAGCAAGCGAAATGCGATGGCCTTTGGCTTCTTTTTGTTCACTTACCCGAAAACGATGCTGACTACTCTACCATTACGAAGTATTTCACTCAGTTTTTGGAATTGGTTCCATTGTTTTTCTCTATCTTCGTTTGGGAGCTGCTCCCATCATGTCATAAATAAGGTTAAGATTGGCAAACAAGAGTCTTCTTTGGAAAGAGCTCTTCTTTTACTAGAGCTTTTTTTTTTTTTTTTTTTTAGAAAAGGTAAAATAAATATCGTGATCATAAGGGCTTGTGTTTTTTATTTGCCTCGAGTTGTTGTATATTTCTCCTTTCAACAACAAATAAAACGGTGAATATCCATTTTCTCTGTCGCAAGTAACTGTCGAAATTGCCTTGTTAGTGCAGCAGGAATAGGTTGACGGAAAGAATGAAGTATGAAAACCTCTTCATCGGGTTTAGTCGTAAAAACGGAGTTTGATGATTGGGTAACAAATAACATATGAAAGAGGTTGGGAGGAAGAGAGGGAGCGAAGACCTTTTTTCTTGCGCAACATAACACGGTTTTGGAAATATTACTATCATTACATCTCCAGCATTAGCACTTTCCATTCAACAAAGCAAAATTTTGTGTTTATGTGCTTCTAGGGAAAGAATGCGAAATGTGTCATTTTTTGCGAAATAATAATTTCACAGTTCTGAAGTCTTTTCTTGACGAAGTTAATGTGAAATCAGCGTATTCAGTTATTTGTTGAATTCCAGGAATTTAGACGTTTAAAGCAAACAGATTTATTCAGCCCATCTCGAATTTAACAACGACTAAGAAAAAAAAAAGGAAGAAAACAAGAAAGAGAAAGAAATAGCTGAATAATTATCTATGTCAGAGTTTCTCAACAAGTGTGTCTCATCAAATCGGTGTACCCGCGGGATTTTCGGAAAGATATAGGAAAAGAAATGATGCCAGTCTTTAAACAAGAAAGATTATACCAAGTTTTCTGTTGTAATAAGCACGTCTTTTGAATCCTTTCGACGCGAACAACAATTTTCAAAGTTTTTCATAGTAAAAAAAAAAAAAAACCGGATTTTTGCAATCGATAAAACATCGGAAAATTGAAATAGGCATTTACTAGATAGAGTAAATGCCTAGTGGTATACCATCAGCGGCTGAAAAGTATGTTACGAAAATGAACAAATTATACACAAAAAGTTTCTCATAGCAGAAGGGAGATATCAGACACAAAGAAATTTATAAAACGAACAGTCAGAAGAAGAAATACAGAGGGAAACATGATATAATTTTGAAAGAAAGAAAGGTGGTGTAGTGGTTAGCATACCTAGGCGTTTTCTGGGAGACGCGGGTTCGGGTCCCGCTCCAGGACGATGAAAATTTTCAAGTTTTCAAATATTATCTGACTTACCATCCTTGTCACATTTACGCCAAAAATCGGATTGTCATCTTCAAAATTTGTATGATATAATTTTGTTACCAGTATATCCTGCGGAATAACGTGCAACATTGGAGGGCAACGATTCGGCTAGTAGACGTTTGTGAGGGTCCCCCAAAATTTTATATGCAGGAATTATGCCATCCAGCAGTCGATTCCGACGGTACCGCGCAAAAAGGGAGGATAGGAAAGGGTGCATAAAACGGATCCCGGGGTTCATGTACCTCAAAGGAAAAATAAAGATTTTATATTTCATAATTCGACTAAGCCCCGTTTGCTGGGTAAGTTTTCTCCTTCATGAGGAAATTCCTTCTTTTTTCTTTTCTAGCTTCCAGGAATCAGGCAGAGATAGACAGGCCGACCTCACCCCTTCATTAACAAAGTGCAAGAATACGCAAGCGTTTCTCACGACGAGATCTTGTCCGCCACGGGCGGGGGGGCGGGGGGGTCATTAGCCGCGCAATTCCTTTTGAGAGAAGCACGTCCTTATCAGCTAGAAAAAAGGCGAACAGAACATATTTCTCGTAAGGGGTGCACCCCGGTTGACAGAGTCATAAAGGGTCACTCAGGAGGTGGAGCAGGGTCCACTATAGGTTACGGACCCCAAGCTGCGTGCTTGACGGATGAAAGGAGACATATTTCTCTCAGCATCCCAACCCTTCACTCTTTAACCGACGTATCAGCAAGACCCATACGGGGGAAAAGAATCCAATCCAGAGCGAGGGATTGTGGCTCGCGACCAATGAGGGAAGCCTATTTCCAGTAAGGGTTATAAAAACCCAACCACAGGAAATCGACAGGACGTTTTTCGGGGGAACGCGAGAGGAGAAAGTGAGAGAATTCATCTGAACTTTCAGAAGAATAGTTGAAAAGTGGACTTATGCTGTAACTTTCACCTGATGAAGAGGGATTTTTTTAATTCCTTATACATAGGAGTGAGGTTGTCTTTGAAGCGTCGAGCAAGACGCAGAAGTTAGAGATGGAGTATTGCAGCAGTTGAGATCGGGGAATGTATACCCCGAAGGCCGGACGGAACCATGATGTGATGCTTGGAAGCTAGTTAGGTCAGGTTAGGCTTCAACATTTACCAAGCAAGCAACCAACTACTTGTCAGCGGCAGCAACATTAGCTGAGACTTCTTAAACTTATAATACCTCAAATAGCATGAGTGAGCATGATCATTTTCCCATGAAAACTCAGTAGTGCAGGTCAATTATTTTGCAAGCGCTCACTGATTTTTTTGTACAGTGTATATACGAAATGTTAGCACGAGTAACGTTTAGAAATGAACTGCTAGAAAATAATTATCTGATATTTGATCTAGATTAAATAGAACTCCACCGATACTCATGTATCTACTTTAATAAACCAAATTGAGAATAAACCTGTCTTTTGATGCTGAATTTTACCAGAGCATCTCAAATCTTTTCAGAATTGCTTATAGAGTGAATCCTTTAAATATCTTATCACTAAATTTTCCAAATCACCAACGTTGCAGTTCAGAATTATTAGCCTTTCTCATGAAGTGTAAGTAGTTGTTTATTTTGTGATTCAGTCATCTCTTAATTTCCCAAACCTTACTTAATAGATTTCTTAATATTTTAGCGGCATATGGAAGGGCACGGGTTTTCCATGTGATTCCATATGAAACACAACGCAATGCACCCGTCGACTTTGAACTTGGAGACCCTCAATTAGGCAACCTAACCTTTCAATTTCATCCCATTGCAGCGAATAAGACGCAGCAGATGGCTCGATTTTAGCACAGCGGACGTAAGATAAGGCGGTAATAATTCTACAATTCTTAGCCGAAGAACTTTGCTTAATGAAAAAATTGAAAATATGAGAAAAGTATTCTTCATAGCAAAAGCTTTACTTAGAAAAAATAATTTTTTGAAATAAGTCTCCTGGAAGCCGAGATAGCGACAAAAAGGGTTTGATATCTCCACCTCCCAGCGGGAAAGCTGTACATTACTTAAAGATGACAAAATTCCTCATCTTTATTGAAGAGAATGGCATACATTAAAAAAAAAAGAAAGAATTTCAACAAGGTTCATAGAAGTGGTGATACAGCTGCAAACAGAAGTACAAAAACCCCATCTAGCGACAAAACTGTGAACTACGGAAATCGTCACAAGCACAAGGAAAGTGTTCCACAAAGTAAATAGTATCCAGTGTTGAATTATTTTTTTAATCGGACATTTAAGAAACAGGGTTATCGAGAAAAACATATTAAATATTTACACCCCCTAGCGGAGAAATTATGCATTATTTTGGGAAGGAAATACACACAAAATTTTGTCATAGTTAGTAGCATCGGACTGGAAAAGGATTTTTTTCAGTCGGGGTTTTAGTCCAACAGGATTTTTTCAGTCGGGTTTTTAGCTGCAGATATGATGTAAACGGAAACGTGAACATGCGTCTTCTGGTGACACACTTGTGCGCTAAGAAAAATTTAAAAATATATGCAAAGATATTTAGCATCGGATACGTTCTCCGATAAAGAAATACTTTTAAAATCTGACTCTTAGAAGCAAAGATTCAGACAATAAAATAAACTATGCACTATTTTAAGCAAAAAAGTATTCTCGAAAGGTGTTTCGTGGTGAATGGAATCCATCCACGAAAGAATGTTTTAAATCTAGTTTTCTAAGCGCAGATTTTGCTGCAAATGCATCAGAAACAGAAATGCACACTTACGCCCCCTGGTGGCCAGAGCAGTTTTTTTACCAAAAATTAGAAATTTTTGCAGAACTTGCCCACCAGGATATTTATCTAACGAAGAAATTTTTTTTGAAATCGATCGTTTAGAAACAGTGATATTGCGAAAATCGGAATTTACCTTTGCACCCCAAGTAGAATATCTACACATTACTTGAAAAGGAAATTGTACCCAAAAAACTCTTAGTTATAAATGGCATCGACAGGAAGAAATATTTTTTGCAATCGGATATTTAGAAGCAAATATATGGAATAATGTAGATTATCTAACCCACCTTCGTTTTGCTGATGACATAGTCATTTTGGCAACTACCCCATCAGAGCTGCAGAGTATGATCCAGGAACTTGCTCACAAGAGTAAAGAAGTGGAATTAAAAATGAACTTTCAGAAGACAAGAGTGATGTTCAATGCTTTTACAAGAAATGAAGATTTATCGATTGATGGGGAAAAGCTGGAAATAGTCAATATCTGCATTTCTCTTGGACAGCAGATATCAAGTGAGCGTCATATTGATGAAATTAATCGGCGTATAAAACTTGCCTGGAGAGCTTTTGGAAGAAACAGTATAATTTTCAAGAGCAATATGCCGTTATGTCTTAAAAGAAAAGTGTTTGATCAATATATCCTTCCAGTGCTTACGTATGGTGCAGAGACGTGGACCTTAACTAAAAGAGGCATACAAAGTCTGCAGATAACTCAAAGTAGCATGGAGAGGTGCATGCTTGGTGTAACCAGAAGAGATAAGAAGAGGAACTCGTGGATCAGAAAAATGACAAGAGTGGAAGACTTCATGATCAGAGTTAAATCCCTGATATGGCAATGGGCTGGACATACTGCCAGAAGAACAGACCATCGATGGACAGTCGAAATTTTAGATTGCATTCCAAGGGAGAAGAAAAGACCCAGAAGAAGACCACATGGAAGATGGGTGGCTGAAATTCGAAAGTATACGGGAGTAACATGGAGGAGACTGGCACAAGACAGACCGTTGTGGAAGAGGCTTGGAGAGACCTTCGTCCTGCAGTCGATTGATAATGGTTGACAATGATGATGATGATATGGAATAAAATTTATTTTGAGTTCAATAGCATCGGCATTTTCTCTCTCTAGCGGCGATGTTATGCATCGTGAAAAATCGGAAGGCAAGTATCACCGTTCTCGCATTTTAAAGCTTTCCAATGCAAAAAGAATTTTTCAAATGGAACTAATAGTTACAGAAATATGGTATCCAGAGATGGACGGACAAAGGGATACTACGAGGCATATTCGTAAAGTAAGAACCGTTAGGCTATTAAAATTAAATGAGAATGTATTTGGAAAAAATCTTATCTTTTTCAGATTCACCATACCTTAAATTACGTTTCTACGTAATTTCCGCCATTATCGAGTGATTTATCGTAACGGGGCACCAGTTTTTGTATCCCCTTGTCGTAGAACGAGGCTGCCTTTACAGGCAGCCTTGTCACATGTCACTTCTGTACATCTCCTTTGACTTCATCATCGCTGAAGAAACGCCGACCAGCAAGGAACTCCTTCTTCAGATGCAAGAACAGGTGATCGTTCGTCAATGGGAGCTAGGTCCGGGCTGTAGAAGGGTGATCAATTTGGTACTAGCCAAATGAGGTTATGAGTGCTTGAGTCTGCGCGGAAATGATGAAAAAAGTTGAAGAAATAAAAGAAATGTGAACATTTCTTGGCTGTAGATCTAACAAATCTAACGATGAATGTCAGCCGGTTTCACATTTTTTGCATTCAAAAATCGAATTGCTGACCTAATCTCATCTCACAGTCGATGGGCTGCTCGATCTCCTGAAACATGGTAAACGCACAAAACAACACGCAAACACGATCTGATGTTCTCGTTATGGTTGTAATGTCCGTGGAATATAATTATCGGAACACTACAAAAATCAGTTCTTAAGAACTTCACTTTTAAGTGAGTCAGGTGTCACTCAAATAACTTCAGAAAAGGTTACTTACTCTTAGTCTTTATTAATCAAAAGCGTCTTTTAGCTCGACTCAGCTTTCAACAACATTAGTAAAATAATCCAAGGAATGTAACTCTTTGTTAAGAAGAACACAACACTCAAGCTTCAATTTAGCATACATCTCTCAATCAGTGTGATAACTTTACCATCTCCACCCTGCTGTTTCTCAAACCATTATATATATATCGTTCAGTTTTCGTTTCAGACATCCACACGTCATTCGTTACGACTTCAGGGGTGTTGCCAACCATACTCTTACGAGAGAGGAGATATCACGTTAAGTTTGAGAAATGCTAAGGAGAACGAACTCAAATTTCAATAGAGAAAGAAACTAAAAAGGAAAGTTAAATTAGAGTATACGTCACATGGTGTCTATGGCTCACCCACAAATGAGGGAATTCAGAGCGCATGCGCGATATCACGACCACAGCACTGCAGCAAAAATATTTGCAAACGGTACTTACTTTCCGAATATGCCTTGTGTAAGCACGTACGTTTTTCCTTTTTACAAAAGACTTGCTGAAAATAACAAACAATAACACAAGTCTACAACAGCTTTATTGCTCGAGATTTGTTTCCTGTTTTTCATTAACTTCGATATTTTGATTTCAGAAATGATGCTCACATTTGTTCATCTGGTGCAGTTTTTCCAGCAAATGAAAATTTTGGATCTATGGGTTAAACAAAAATAATTGTGCTCTATCGCATACTAAATAATATTGCTTCTCAAACTTGTCGTGTAATAGCTATTAACATGAATCACGTAACTCTTGGGGAGGGCAGAAAGAAGAACTTAGGAACGATGGGGATGTTACAAGCCAGCGAAACATGAGGAAACAGGACACAAATATGTCTGAACTCGGACTTGGGATCATCTCAATCGGTGGAAGACTTAAATGTACTTTATATGCTGCTTGGTAGCGATGGGCAAATGGATTCCTTTGATTCGACAGGCTAAATCAGTTCGTTCGTTGGTACTTCCGGTTTAATGAACGCAGGGAATTTGCGCAGGGAACGATTCTCACGAATCGATTCAGAATCCGATACGTACTGAAAGGCATTTGTGTTGTTCGTTGATGCTTGCGGTTTAGTAAACCATTTTCAGTTTAAATTTATTTTTAAACCCTACGGAATTTTTTTCTTAGTTTCCAAACAGTTTTGTGAAGCTGATTCGTTCTTTTCGAACGATCCATCTCTACTGCTTGGGCAAAAGTCGGTACACCCAAAGTTTCCATGTTTTTTTTGTGAACGGGATAACAGAGCAAAGAACCTACACTGGACACAGAAACAATGCCTAGGTAGAAGTAGATTTACACCGAGAACAAAGAATAGTGCAGGAGAGAGTTTGGTTGACCCAGAAAAGATCTTTTTGTCACCTCTATATAGCTAGCATGTAAAAATTAGTTTAAAGAAACAGTTTTTGAAGTTTTTAAACGCCTTACCACAAGATGGAAACATTTTTTAAGTTTTGGGCAAAATTTTCTCAGGAATATAGGACGGCAAAGCATAAGGAAACTGGTTCAGGATGAGAATTTTGAAAACTGCTTGGTATCAGGGACGTCGCCAAGGGGGTGCGAGGATGGGCTTGATCCCACCCTGAAATTTGTCTTGCCCACCCAGCTCAAAATGTTCAATTCTTCAGTATATTTAACTTTAAAATATAATCTGCACTTTGCTAAGTAATAAGTCTTGTGCTTTATTTCATGTAGCCTACGTATTTCCTCCTGGGAAGTGCGTTGTTTGCGTCTCCAAAAAGCTTATCAAAATATCACCCGCAGTACCATGAAAATTCAATTGTTCTCCACTCTTTCAATTTAAGCCTCTTTTTCATGCTTGTATGGGCAGGGAGTTAATGAGGAGGGTGTACAGGATTTCATTGAGCGGGTCACGATTAATTGCTCTGTTTTTTTTTTTTACAAAATAGGGGATTCCAACACGGAAAGTGGAGTCTAAAGCTACACTAGCGCTCTTAAGACTGTCCCGGGACTGTAAAAATGCAAAAAGTGGCTGACGACTGCTTTGTAGGAGAGGAGTGCAAGGCAAAGTTGCTGGCTGGAAGGAAGGAAGTTAAGGACGGAGGATGTATTGTGTCTGAATGGCACGACGTTAAAATTTGATTTAGATAAACAAAAACGTCCTTTTCTTTTAAATAAACTGTTCAGGTACAGAACTATTTTCGTAAGCAAAAATGCAAAATTTTGAAAAGCAATTTAAGACAATGCATCCAGAGCAAGCAAAAAGTTAAAGATGACATTCTACCAACACTTGTATCTTACACCAGTGCCGTAGCTAGTCAGATCCGTGTATGTATGTATGTATGTGTGTGTGTGTGTGTCCATATGGAGGGGTTGGGGATCGCACGAATTCCTTTGTAGCCAGTAGTGAAAAGCATCAAAGCCGCTCCCGGTGACGCAGTGGTCTAAACGCTGGCTTATGACCATTCGTCCGAGAAAGGTCAGGTTTAAAATCCTGGTGAGGCATGGATGTTGTGTTTGTCTTACGGCACTGGCTCTCTCCCTTCCCTGGAACCAATGACCTTAAATTAGGAACTGACGACTGCTTATAGCCTATTGAGTTGCTCACGGTGTCGTTAAACCTTCAATAATAATAAAAACAAAATCGTGTTTTCAGTGTTCCGTAAAAAAAAAAAAAAAGTTGCTATCAAGCTTGACCCCCAAAATAATGCTCGCTCACCGTCGCCCATCGTGATTTCGAAGTCTGGCGACGTCCCTTCTTGGTATTGGAAAAAAGTCATGCACTGCCTTCAAAGCTCTCGTGAAATGTTTTTAGATAATATATAAAAACGCAAATATATAACGTATAGTCTAATTTAACTTTCCTTTTTTTCCCTCTTTCTTATCTTATGTGAACTTCGGCTTATTCTCGTTAAGCATTTTCTAATCTTACGGCTACATTTTCTCTCCGCGTCTCCGGTGACGCAGTGGTCTAAGCGATGGCTGCATTGTGTGTTAATTTCTTGGTGATATTTGAATATTGTGCTTTGTGTGTTGTGTTAATGGTACGGGGTGTTAGTTTCTAGTGGTTGTTTTTTTCTCTGTGTTGCTGTCGGTCTTACTGACCGAGATACGCTTTAAATGTAAATTTTTGTTGTTCGTCGGCTTTCAGCCATTTGTCAACGCATTTCTCCGACCTACCAGGTTTTGTTTTTTTTCGGCTGCAGCTTGTTGTCGGACCGTGTGTGTGTTTGTTTTTTTTCCCTTGACAGTTTTGACAAACTCGGCTGACTTTTCTTTACCGCCTTGCTTCATTAGTGGTCTGTCCTGTATGTATTGTTTGTTGTGCAACTGTTTTCTTTTTATCTTGCCGTGTGTTATTCTTCAACTTGCTCTGATGTCGTCTGCTTCTTCCTGTAGAGTACTCTGTTTATTGCGATATTGATTGTGTGTTGTTATTGTCGTTGCCGGTGAGTTATTGTGCAATTTTTTTTCCCGGTGAAAATTTGTGTTTGTATGTTGTCTTTTTTTTTGTAAATAAATGCTCTTTTGAAGTTCTGATCATTCGTCCGAAAGGGGTCTCGGTTTGAATCCCGTGAGGGATGGATGTTGCGTTTGTCTTACGGCACTGGCTCTCTCCCTTTCCTGGAGCCAGTGGCCCTAAATTAGGGACAGGCGACTGTTTCTAACCCATTGAGTTGCTCACGGTGGTCGTTAAACCTCCAATCAAAAGAAAAAAAATTCTCTCCTGGCGAATGGGTTTTAGCAACCTGACACCAGGTCAAGTAAATGACCTGGGTGTGAAAACGAATAATAAGAGTGCTGTTTTGTATTGTATCGTGGAAATTTAGAGATTGAGATTAGATGTTGATGTTGTACACGTGAGAGTTGATGTATGTTTGAACGAGCTCTGATTTGAATCTCTCACACTGAATGATCCGCTTCCTTGTTCTGTAAATCTTACTTAGTTGTTGAGTTTAGTGAGATCTCATTATTGTTTTGTGCGACGAGCATTTTCCGTATTCCGATATTAACGAGATAATAGATTAATTACGCATTGCAGTTATATTCTGTATGTGATGTTTTTCTGATCTATGGGCCCACTAAGGACAAAATAAACAGTGTTGGGCAACGTAAGTAAAGACTTTTCTTTTCAACTGGCAGTTATTTCTGTTGTGCCACCCCGGTGGCGCAGTGGTCTAAGCGATGGCCTCTGATCATTCGTCCGAACGGGGTCAGGGTTCGAATCCCGGTGAGGCATGGATGTTGTGTTTGTCTTACGGCACTGGCTCTCTCCCTTCCCTGGAACCAGTGACCCTAAATTAGGGACGGGCGACTGCTTATAGCCCATTGAGTTGCTCACGGTAGTCGTTAAACCTCCAATAATAAATAAATAAATATATATATATATATATATATTTCTGTTGGTGCCTAATTAGCACTGGCTTGTGTAATTAAACCATCCGGAATATTTCTGTAAGCTATACAGTGAAGCCAGATACTGCAGTAAGTTGCGCTTCAGTATGAAGAATGCTCTACAGTCAGGCTATGTTGGGGTTTTATTTGCAACATAAGCAAATAACAGTACCTACAACCATTTGAACACTAAAACTCAACAACACGATATTGAGGAAGTATGAAAAAGGCATTAGGATGTAATATGCGCAACATCTCAAATACCTGAAACAACTTTTAATATGTAACAGTTCGTACATCTGTGTTCTGATTCAGGAATAACTACGCAGTATTCGTGCCGTTCAAGAATTTAAGTGCTCGCAAGTTTCGTGACGGAGATGGCCACCATATCCTCATTGATTAGCTATGGGAGAATAAAGATTACAGAAAGTACAACAGCTACTTCGCGAAAGCATACCCCTGCGTTTCATTAACTGTCAACTCTAAGGCAGGTAGAACTGGGGAATTCATTTCGGTGTGCAGCGAGGATTAAACAAACTATAGTCGGACATGAAGTGAAATAAGAAATATGACGCCGAATTCTCGGATGTAATGGCCTCGTCTTTTAAATCTTTTGCAAAAGCAATACGAACACAATATTTCAAAGCAGATGTTCGAAAAAAATATCAATGAGAAAGATAAATGCGCTTTGTAAGCAGTGTTTTTCATAGCGTATCGAACCTGTTGTAACGTATACTCTATATTCACTTTCCTTTTGATTTTACTATCTCTGGTTATTTTATTTTACTATGTAAATTATCTTCTTACTGAACGAAATATTATTTCACCCGCTGAATGAGATCTGGCAATGAGTGTAAGTCATGAAGTGGTGGTAGCTAGTATATAGGCGCGTTCATCGAGACTTAGAGAGAGCTTTTGTTGTTGTTATGAGAGAGCGTTGTTGTTTACGGAGAGCGTTTATAATACGAGGAGAGATTGTGTTGTTATGAGGAGAGATTCTTCATTAGTGTAAAACAAGTTGTGTGTGTGCTTTAGTTGACCAAGAGTCTTATAATAAAAAAGTTACAGTAAGTTAGTCTTTCTCAATTCATAGTTTTTGTCAGACCTCTGTCTGGCTGGCTGTTAGGTTTATAACTTTATTCATTACCATAAATAACCAGCGTTAAGACTTTGTTTACGTTCGTAATTAACTAGTAACAACCATTTTGAGTTCACTGTTTTGAAGCTTAGTACAAGTATATCATTAGCTAACTGGTAGGAAGAGAATCATTCATATAATTAGCTTAGCGAAAAGAAGTATAAAGCTAATTCATTATACTGTTCCAAAACAAAAACAAAAACAAGAAAGATGACACCAAATTTTCGGGTATAATAAGCACGTCTTTTGAATCCGTTCTGACGCAAATTAAATTTATCAAAGCTATTCATGTCAATGGAACCGGTACGGAAAACAATAGATCTGACGAAAGAAAGAAGATTTTCAATCGGGTTTTTAATCCCTCAGATATTGCTGTAAACGCAATCGTGAGCTTACGAACTCTTAGTAACAGAAATATCGACAAAAATAAGATGTGACTTTACCTCCTGGTGGGAAAACCATGCATTATTTTAGGAAGAAAGAATCCTCAAAAGGTTTATCCATATAAACGGTATCGTTCCAAGAAAAAAAAATTAGTCGAGATTTTACGAGCCGAGATTTTCCTACACATACATCAGAAGCAGAAATTAACACTTATGACCCCTGGTGGCCAAACCATTCTCTACCAAACATTAGAAATTATGTGAAAAATATTTTCCATCAGGTCTTGTATGCGATACAGGAAGAATTTTTCAAATCGGAGTTTTAGGAGCAGAAATAACGCAGAAAACGCAATTTACCTTTGTTCCCCCAGCGGAAAGTCTATGATTTACTTGTAAATTTTGAATTGATAGGAAAAACATTTCGCATCGGAAACACTATCCAACAATGAAGGAATTTTTCAAATCGGACTCTTAGAAGTAGAGATATTGGCAAAAATAAGATATACATCTACGCCCACTGGCGTAGAAACCATGCATTATTTCAAGAAGAAAGTTTTCCTAAAAAGTTTGCCGACATGAGCAGTATCGGTCAACAAACGACATTTTTTTCAATCGAGATGTTAGAAACTCATATTTTGCTGCAAATACACCAGAAGCGGAAATTAAGGCTTACGCCACCTGGTGGCAAAACCATTTTTTACCAAAATCAGAAATTATGTGCAAACGATTTCCCATCAGGAGCTGTATCCGGTGCAGAAACAGTTTTTCAAATCGGAGATTTGGAAGCAGAGATATATGGGGGAACACAATTTGCATATACGCCCCCTAGCGGAAAGTCTATGAATTACTTGAAAATTTTGAAATTCTATGAATCACATGTCACACCAGAAATATTATCCAACAAAGAAGGAAATTTTCAAATCGCACTCCTAGAAGTAGAGATATTTACAAAAATAAGATATAGTCTACTTCCCCTGGCGTATAAACCATGCATTATTTTAAGAAGAAAATGTTTCTAAAAGGTTTGTCGACATGAGTAATATCGGTCAAGAAACAACTTTTTTGTCAATGGAGATTTTAGAAGCTCATAGTTTGCTGCAAATACACCAGAAGCGGAAATTAAGACTTACACCACCTGGTGGCCAAACCATTTTTTTTACAAAAATTAAAAAATATGTGCAAACGATTTCCCATCAGGATATGTATCCAGTGCAGAAAGAATTTTTCAAATCGGAGATTTAGAAGCAGAGATATAGGGGGAAACGCAATTTACCTTTACGCCCCCTAGCGGAAAGTCTATGAATTACTTGAAAATTTTAAAATTATATGAAACTCATGTCACACTGGAAACACTATCCAACAAAGAAGGAATTTTTCAAATCGGACTCCTAGAAGTCGCGATATTGACAAAAATAAGATATACATCTACGCCCTCTGGCGAAGAAACCATGCACTATTTTAAGAAGAAAATGTTCCTAAAAGGTTTGTTGACATGAGCAGTATCGGTCAACAAACGACGTTTTTTTCAATCGAGAATTTAGAAGCTCATATTTTGCTGGAAATACATCAGAAGTGGAAATTAAGATTTACGCCTCCTGATGGCCAAACCATTTTTTTATTAGAAATTATGTGGAAACGATTTCTCGTCAGGAGCTGTATCCGCTGCAGAAAGAATTTTTCAAATCGGAGATTAAGAAGCAGAGATATAGGGGAAACGCAATTTACCGCTACGAACCCTAGCGGAAAGTCTATGAATTACTTGAAAATTTTGAAATTATATGAAAGCATGTCACACGGAAAACACTATCCAACAAAGAAGAAATTTTTCAAATCGGACTCCTAGAAGTAGAGATATTTAAAAAAATAAGATGTACATCTACGCCCCCTGGCGGAGAAACTGTGGGATATTTTAGGAAGAAAATATTCCGAAAAGGTTTATCGATGCGAGGGGCATCAGTCCACGAAAGAATTTTTTCAATCGATATTTTAGAAGCTCAGATTTAATGGCAAATACATCAGAAGCAAAAATTAACGCTTACGCCTCCTTGTGGCCAAAGTATTCTTTACCAAAAACTTGAAATTATATGCAAAAGATTTTCCATCAGGAGATGTATCCGCTGAAGAACATTTTTTTCAAATCGGAGTTTTATAAGAAGAGTTATCAGGAGAAATGTAATTTACTTTTACGCACCCTAGCAGAAAATCTATGCGTAATTTGAAAAAGTCACTATATCTAAAATACTCTTCGACATAAATGGAATCGAAAGATAAAAGATTTTTTTCAATTGGATGTTTAGAAGCAAATGTGTGGAATAAAACGTATTTTTGAATTCGACATCATCTGCATTTACGCCCTCTAGCGCAAAATTGTACATCGTAAAAAAAACCAAAAAAAAAACCGAAATAAAGGATCATCATTCGCATATTTCAAGCTTCCCAATGCAAAAATAATGTTTAAAATTGGACTAATAGTTGCAGAGATATCGTGGGTACAGACGGACGGACGAACAAATCGATAACATAAGCACGATCTTTTTACAAAAGACATGCTAAAAAATGGGATAGTACTCTGGTATTCTTCGTAGATAATTTATGCTGAGTATCTTTCGTATGCCAAGATTGTGGGTGCGAAATAAAACGAGTGATTCGAGAGTACACATTTATTTAATACAACACATTGCATTTTATCGCGTCACTGGCAACCTCACCGAGCCACAGCACGGTACATACTAAGGGAAATTAAATCATAACAAACTACACTGGCGGAAAGTGAAAAAAGAACACCAAGAAGGAGACGTCTGATACCAACGAAATTTATACAGCATAATAACGGAATACAGAGGATGACGAGATCAAAACATTATGGCAAAATACAGCTGTATTTGCTGGTAAACTGAAAAATAACATTTCCATGTAACATGGTTAGTACGAGGTTGAACCGCCATGAACTGCGTCACACTGTACAATTCTGGCATGGAGTCTGTCGTACAGATGTTGGATGTAAGTTTGGGTATCCTCAACCTGGACGCGTAAATCAGGGATGGTCGTGGCTGGCCGTGGAAACCGGATAAGTCGTTGTTCCATAAAATCCCACACGTGCTCAATGGGAGACAAATCCAGTGAACGTGCAGGCCATGGAAGTTGTCTCACACCCTGAAGTGCATGTTGCGTTGCACGTGCCGTGTGTGGGCGTGCGTTATCTTGCTGGAAAACACCACGATGGACCGACCTTACAAATGGCACAACAACGGGCTAAATGATGTTGTTGATGTAGGAGTTGTTAATGATGTTGTTGATGTTTAACGTACCCGGTACAAACACTAGTTGTGTACGGGAGCGATAGCTGATCGCTCTCCACACCAGGAGACCAGGTGTAGGCCCTGTGTGTCGCTGGCGGATGCAAGAAGGGTGGAGACGCTCCCCTGTGCGTCTGCGAACACGCATACGGCCATCGGAGGCTCCCAAGCAGAATCTTCTTTCATCGCTGAGCACGACAGATCGCCATTGCGTTCTCCAGTGCAGACGTTGGCGACACCACTGCAGCCGTTCCTGACGGTGGGCTGGAGTCAGAGGTACACATGCCATAGGCACACGTGCACGTAGTCCTGCATCCAGTAGACGGTTGCTGATTGTTCGCACAGTCACCTCAGGTGCAACGGCAGCTCGGATTTGCGTCGCAGTGGATGTTCTCTTTGACAACGCCGCTCTTCTTATGCGTTGATCGGTCAGCTCATCAGTCCGGCTGTGACTCCCGGTTCTACGTCTTCTCGTGTGGGAATGTTCCTCGGACCATCTACGCCACCATCGTACCATCACCGATGCTTCCCGTCCAATTCGCTCCGCAATACGACGATACGACCACCCGGCCTCGCGGAATCCGACTAGACGACCTCGCTCAAAGTCCGATAACTGCTGAAATCGTACACGTCTTCCATGTCCAGGCATTGCAGCTTCTTCAGGGTCTTCGCACGTGACCGTACGCCGACGACTGATTACATTTACTTCGCCGTACTCCTTAAATACCACCGACGATAATTTGCATAATATGCCGTGCTGTGGCGTAAGCGCTCACCGGTTGGTCCCGAAATTAGCATCACACCTACGTAAACTCGACCCCATTAACATACGTAAATTTTATGATCGTCCACCAATTGCTTCTCGGTGTTCTTTTTTCACTTTCCGCCACTGTATAAATAAATTTAACTAATTCCTGACATTGAGCGGTACTTGGTTAGGTGGATTGATGAATGTTTATGTCGCAAAGCCAATGAAAGCATATACGAGGGTCATAAAAGTAAATATTTACTAAACTACAGGGGTGGCAATAGTAAATATTTCAACTGTTTATTTTTGAAAAAACATTTATTATTTATTATTACTACATAATTCTTAGATTTAGACGAACGTAAGAAACGACCCTGACATTGATGAAATGCGATGCATTTAGCTACGAAAGTTTATCTGTGCATACGATGCTAAATTCTGACCTCAAGATAGAAAGAAAGGCTGAATCGCAAGTGTGTTACTGAGGGGAATTGGTAACTTTTAATCTACGATATCTGCAGGTTACATCCCATCGTGTTATACATTATTTTGAAGCTCTTGTCAATAACAGGCAACCCCCTTGGCGGGGTCAAAAAGTCAAATTTTGCTATGACGCATCGTTTTCATAACATCAAAAACGCATTTTTATAATGGCTTTTATGACGTTCAGCATCAGGTTGTTGTAATATATGCAGATTGTAACGAGCTTCTGTTACGTTTATGTAAAAGGTGATGAAATAACGTTCGACGATAGTTTAGTAAAATATATTCTTGAGTAACAATGAAATTAACTATTTTTGCGTCACTTCATGCAACCATATTCGAAAATCAGATTTCAGCAATGGTTTTGACTTTTCCGTTACCCATTTTCGTTACATCGAAATTTTTTACTTGCGTTTTACTTTACTACTCTCGGGAGAGACATATAGCATAAGGAAGTGCTTTGAAAGATCACGAACTGTGCACAAAGCATTTCTTAGAACGGAAGATATCCAAAGCACTTCTCATAAAGGAAGATATCCAAAGCATTTCTCATAAAGGAAGATATCCAAAGCACTTCTCATAAAGGAAGATATCCAAAGCATTTCTCATAAAGGAAGATATCCAAAGCAAAGGAGGTTTCTTAGATCAGACTCTTTGAGAAGAACATACGGTTCGAAATATCGTACAAATAGAAATGAAAACATATATCCCCTGGTGGCAAAACTGTGAAGTGAAATATGTGGCAAATATGTGAAACATATTCCATCAGTAGCAAAAATAATTTTTTAAATTGAATTTTTCGAAGCGAAAGGTATCGTTATTACAGACATTATTTCGAGTGGCCTTTGACTCGAAAATGATTTTTTTCAGTTAGAATTTTAGAAGCGAAGATACGATTGCAAACACGTTAGAAACAGAAATATGCACTTACAAGGCGTTTTGTCGCAAAACACTGAAACGCATGCACATTATGCATCGTCGTGGCATCTATGAAATGCAAAAAGAATATTTAAAATCAGAATTTTAGATATATATTACACCCCTAGCGGTGACACCATGCATCATTTCAGATAGAAACTGTTCGTAAAATGGCCTAGTACTGGAAGGGAAATATAATTTTTCGAATCAGTTTTCTTGAAGCGATCGTGTAGAGTAAAACATATTCCGAATTTAACGGAATGGGAATTTACGCCGCCTAGCGGCTAGGCTAAGCAACGGAAAAAAACAAAAATGTCTTGCTCGTGATTCTCAGAGGTCAGGCTCTCGACTGCAAAATGAGTTTTTCATATCGGACTGATAGTTGTGGAGACACGGTGTTCACAGAGATGGACGGACACACATTCATAGCGATATTTGAAGCATGAATTATTTTTCTAAAATATGTAATGAAAAGCTCAAAAGCATTGATCTTAGTTACCTGTTTGATATTTAAATGTGTGTTTAGACTGGGAAGAAAATTCCTTCCACCGGGAAAAAAATATTTATTGAAATTCGTGCATTACGTGCGTTTCAAGATAAATGAATGAAATTCCAGTGTACGTTTTCAAACTTTTACTTATAATTATCTTATATTCGTTATTTTTGGGCATTATTTTATCAGTTTGAAAACGTGCGCTGAAATTTTATTAGGTTTTTAAAAATGCCTGAAATTCATTTAGGGAAAAGATTTACTGTTAAAAACTTAATCGACGTGTCTTTTAAAGCAGCCAGGCCAGGGTCAGAAAGGTGTGACTCGGGGGTGGGGGTTGGGGGATGTAGGGGTCCTGTTGAAGGTCAAACTTCCGGCTGTGCTTGAGAAAAAGCGAAATGATAAGCCATGTAATATGAGTGGCATATGTTTTGGAATCTAAGACCGTAAGGGATTCGTGAAGAAAGCGCCAAAGACGAAGTAGATGATAAATAATGCAGAACTCAGGATGAAGAAGGATAGCTGATGAGGCAGACGGAGAAAATTGCAACTGTGTCTTAACGGGTGCAAAAACTTTCGCACAAAATGCTTTTCCGAAAATCTCGGGGATAATCAAACGCACAAAAGTGAAGCAATAGATTTTACGTTACAAGGGGAGGGTGGTTTCCCTGCCCTACTTGCATGAAATCCCAAGTGCATGAAATCCTTATTTTTGAGCAAAGAAAAAAAGAGACTGTTGCATCGGTAATTACGCTTGAACTTTAACCACCAAAAGTAAATGTTTACTTATTCGGAAATACACTAGCATACATCCGATAAATTTTCGACGAACTTATGAAACAAAAGGAAACAAAACCTACACTTCCCAAGACATTTGTAACATTAACATCATGTAACAAAATATTTCTCTGTATTTTAAACTAGGTATTACATTATACAGCAACATATAAATTTTTTTAAAACAAACTTTTGTTTGCGACCAACCTGGTTTCTTCGTACCAATCGCTCTCCCTTGCCAAACATTACTTACCCAATGTCTTCCTGACTTAATGAACTCGTGCAGACCTCTACTTGTAGCTGCTTAGAGCAGCCACAAGTAAGGGGCTGCACGGGCTTTATTTAGTGAGCCATGCCCAGCTGAAACCCGTGCAATTAAGGCCCGGCTTGTAAATTGCAGCTATTATTTAGGCCCGGTACGGCGCGTCGATTGCAGCTATTACTTAGCTCCGTCCCGGCGCACCCGTGATGTGCGTTTTGTATTATTCTGTCTTTCCATTGTATTTTGTTAAATTGTAAAAATTAAAAAAACGAAATGAGATATTATTGAAAATATTTGGTTACATGTAAGCCTAAAAATATTAACTAAACTTTGGCAATTATTGAAGAATATAACCTTTAAACAGAGAGAGAGAGAGAGAGAGAGAGAGAGAGAAAACGAAGACTAAGCGCATTCGAAATCTCCTTTTCTTTAAACTAGCAAGCGGTAACACTGCAAAAGTCAATCCCTATACGGATTAGGAACAAGACAAACAATCGATGCAGTCCCGCTCTCTCACAAAAACGCACACACACGCACCACCCCATTGCAGACAACCATGTGCCCCAATATTCACAACACAGACACACTCGTTCGGAGTCGAATCTTTTTGTTGTCCACAGGCCCACCTAAGTGCTTTTACCATCTTAATACCAACATATGGTAAAAACAGTGTGAGTGCCTCTCCTCGATTTTGATTACGTCCTAGGCTATATAATGGAAGTAAGTAAAGACAGCAAAACAATTAAACACACCAGAATATCGGGAAACACGAAGAGTTTCTCCGTCATTTTTGTCAAAGCCGGGGCTCGAACCCGGGTCCCCTCATTCCGGAATAAGTCGTTCAACCAATTGAGCTACGCGGACGTTCGTTATCGCTGATATCTGCCTTTATGTCGTGTGCGTGCCTGGCACGTCACATCTCCCCCCCTGAAAGAGGGCCGGGGCATGGCTCACGGGTCAGCCAAGACCATGAATCGTCGCAGGCAGCCATCCTCTGTAGAACGTGCACTTGAGAACTCCCAGTCAATCTGGTGTGTGGAATGCAACGTCACACACTTTTATTTTTTCGAAGCGCTGAAGAAGGGATTATCTTATTTTTCCTCTCTCGCGGTGTGGAAAGAACATCACACCATTGCGAGATCTGGAACGGTCGGGTCATCCGGAAAGTTCGGGCGCCATTGTAACGAAGTAAATTTCTCCGTCATTTTTGTCCACGCCGGGGCTTGAACCCGGGTCCCCTCTTTCCGGAATAAGTTGCTCTACCAATTGAGCAATACGGACGTTCGTTATCGCTGCTATCTGCCTTTATGTCGTGTGCGTGCTGGGAACGTCACAATTGATACGATGCCTTAATGACATAATGACTTGGTTGTGCCACTGAAGTGAAAGCAAGAGTTGCTTAGAGTAAGAAGATGCGAGTCGACTCACGCGTCTTTGCCAATTGCTCTCCCCGCTGAAAATCATTCATGCGATGTCTTCCTGACCTAATTAGCTCGATGTGCCACTGAAGTGAAAGCAAAAGTTGCCTAGAGTAGCTAGAAGATACGAGTAGACTCACGCGTCTTTACCAATCGCTCTCCCGTTGAAAAACCATTCATACGATGCCTTACTGACATAATAATGACTCGGCCATGCCACTGAAGTGAAAGCAAGAGTTGCCTAGAGCAGCTACGAGACGCGAGTAGTCTCACGCGTCGCTTTAACTCAATCCTATGTTGGCTACTCCGGCTTACCTGTGGCAAAAGTAAATGCGAATAACCTTCCGCGTAGTGAAGTTTGCATGTTCGCCAATTCAATTTTTAGTGCATTTTTTTACATACATTGGCAGCTACACTGTAAAAAGTTTTCTGAAATTCATGGACAACTGTCCGTCATTTCTTTCGTGAATTAACGCAGCATGTTTCTGATTCTACCTTTCCGTGAAGTGACGGAAAAAAAACCCTAAATTTAATGGACTTTTCGTGCCACGGGAAAATTCTGAATTTTCAGAAACCTTACCGCAATTTCTTTCTTATATTAACGGTACATTACCGTTTTAGAGATGTGTTAACGGAAAATTCTGAATTTTCAAAAACCTTTCCGCAATTCCTCACTTTTTCCGTATCCGTATGACGAGAAATTTCCTCTAATAGTAGCGATTCGTGGAAATACTTGAGGTTTGATTAACTTTCAAATTTCAATCGTCTGTCGAATTTTGAAGTTCCGTAGCGAGATCGGATATTGTGGATAGCATATCACATGGATTTTGTTTGTTTTTTGTGGCCCAGAATATTTCTTCTTCTTTCCCCTATTTGGTGCACCATCTAATTATTATATATTGTGTTACTGAAAGAAGCCGGGTGCTTATTGTACAGATGATTATACGATGTCTATGTATCAGTCTTTGGACAACTTAAGACAAAAGCTATTATAGCTATCGAGAGTAAATTTCATATTTAGTTTTTTTGTGTGTGTGAAATAATACTATAAAAAGTACATTTCACCTTTTTAAATAATAAATGACTCATTGTCAGTTTAAAAAAATGGTGTTGCAAAGCAATTTGTTGTTTCGAAAAACGACGATGAAAAATGCTTAATATTTGAAAAGTCCTCCTATAGGGAAAAACTAATTTACAAACCTATTCAGAAAAATAATAAGCTCCAACAGAAAATAAAATGACTAAATCACTCACATTAATGACAAAAAAACAAAATTTCTTTGTCGTGCGATTAGTTTTATGACATACATGAATCTAGCTGACGAGCGTTTATGGATCAGTTAATAAAGACACAAGTTGCCTGTCCGGCGAGCTATAGAGTCAGGTGTTCGATCTTGACCGCTGCGGGTAAGTGCTGTGCAGGTTTTTTGATTTTGCGGAATTTCAATTTAATTACGGAAAAACCAGAGTTGGATTTTTCTGAAATAAACGGAATTTCTGTCTACGGAAATATCTGTGAAAATACGGAATTTGAAATAAACTGGCACTTTTACAGACGGAAATTTCTGACAAACACGGATACCTACCGGCAACTTTACTGCACGTTTTTTTCAGAAGTTTTCCGTGAATTCACACCACTTATTTTTTACAGTGTACACCGAAGAGCCAAAAAACTATGACCACCTGTTTAGTATGATGTTAGTCCTCCACGTGCTGCCAAAAGTGACTCTTACCCGGCGAGTGATGGACGCCACAAGATTCTTAAAGGTGTCTTATGGTACCTGGTACCAATCCGTTACTAACAGATTCTTTAACTCTTGTTAGTCACGTGATTGATGTTTCAATATAAACCTGAGATGCTTGACTGGATTGATGTCTGGGGAATTTGGAGGCCAGAGCAGTACCTGGAAATCTTACTGATGTTCGGCTAACCATTAACGAACAATCCGAGGAATATGGCCTGGCGCATTATCCTTCTGAAAGAAGACACTACTAGAGAGCAATACCCTCTCCATGTAAGGATGTACGTAATCTACAATGATGTTTAGGCAGATGTGGTAGACGTCATATTTTTCTGCATGTGAATAACTGAACCCAGGATTTCCCAGAAGAACATTACCCAAAGCATTACACTTCCTCCACCTGTTTGTTTTCATCCCACGGTGGGTCCTGCTGCCAACACTTCCCCAGGTAAACGAAACGATACACACGTTCCTAGAAGGTGAAAAAAACGGGATTCATCGGACCAGACGACCTTTTTCAATCATTCAAGGTTCAGCTTTCATGTTCATGTGCCCACTATGGGCACTTTCGATGATGAACCGAGGTTAGCATGGGAACTCGGAGTGGCCAGCGGCTACAAAGCTCCATGTTTAGCAGGGGTTCGATGTTCTGTGTGTTGCGACCTATTACTCCCTTCACCAGCATTCAAATTACCGACGAGTTGCGCCACAGTATCCCTTTAGTTGGCTCGTACCACACGGGATAGTCTGCGCTCACCTCAAGCATCGATGAGCCGTGACTGGCCCACACCTTCGCAGCAGTTCGTGGTTATTTCTCCTCGGATCCCTTTTCGAAGGTACTAACCACGGCTAACCGTGAGCAGTCCACAAGTCTTGCCGTCTCGGAAATGCTCTGATCCGGCCGTCTGTTCATTACAATTTGGCTTTTGTCAAACTCGCTTAAGTTCGCTGACTTCTGCATCTGAAGAATAACAATAACAATGATTAACAGAGCTTAGTGTCTGGTGTTATTTCTAACGTTTCATGACCTTCACATACGCCATCGTTTACCTGGTTGCTTCGATTTGCATAAAGACGCGCTTGTTATAACGTTTTGGCTCTTCAGTGTACATACGTTTTGTAGATTTTCCTTTAATTTGGAGCACCAGTGTAATAAAGGTGTTTCCTCTTTGAGGTTTTGTAAATGCGATGTATTTAACAGGAAACATATCTAGCATTCTAATGATTTTACATAATAGATATTTGATGATAAAAAGCTGATGTTAAAGTTGTATGCTAAACGCATTTTGTCAAATTCAGCTTATCTTAGTGTGGCAGTTTCTTAACAAAAAAATTAGATCGCTTGAAATTTAATTTAATTTTCTTCATCTCAAACCATTGCAGATAAAAAAAAAAAAAAAGGAAAAAGATTCGCATTGACTGCCTTGAGAATAACGTGTTCATCGTACCAATTACCTTAACTGCACATCATTGTTAAGCAGCAGCAGTACAGAGAGTTACCTAGAGAACCAATTTTTAAGGCAGTTCAGCCAATTTCTACTGTCGCGAGTTCCATCGCAATGAAAATTTTACATTTGTGAGAAACAAACATAAGGATTGTTTCTTCACCGAAAAATTACGGTAAGCTCAACATCAACGTTTCATACCTGTAACATGCTACGTAACGTGACGTACTGCTGCGGGGACGTATGAGTCAAATTGACAATTAGTAGCAATAAGTCTTGTCGGCCTGGTTCAGTTGGGAGAATAGTCGCATTCGGAGTAGAAAGACATGGAATACTGACCGAAAGGTTTCACACCACATTGACGCCAGAACGTAAATGAATCTCCTGAACGTGAGGATTCGAAAACTATGTCTGATGATGATTCTTCCAAGCATCGTGTGGAATAAAATAATACAAATTCCCTTCTTCTGCAGTGAGCTGATCCTTCAAGCGTAGCTGTCGGCGGACACAACAGCGTGCGACTCCGTGACCCCGTGTTTCTCAAGGGGTGATGATGTAACCTACTACGCAAGATGACGTACTACAGCGGCGACGTAAGATTTAAATCGGCAAGTTGTAGGGATAAGCTTTGCCGGCGTAGTTCAGTTGCGAGAACAACCGCATCCGGAGTAGGGCGGCGTGGTTTCGAACCGCCACCACCAGCAGAACGGTTTTATTCTATACAGGGTGATTGTAAACTCCTTCAGCAAAACAAGAGGGGTAATAGTACACATCAAGACGAACAATATTTGCAATGGAACCAAGGGCCACATTCCACTCCTAGTGCCAGAAAACAGCAAGTTCGAAAAACGTCCAGCAGGCACACGGAGTTCCAACAAGTGCTTGAAAAACACAAGATGCAAATCAAGTGCGCTGAACACTTACTTAGACGATGAGAAGCAAACATTTAAAAGCGCAGCCGAACCCGTTTAGCGATGTTAGCGTGCGAACATCACATGAGAATTGACGTATACGTCTGACCGGCGCAGCGTACCATGTGCTCCTGGAGCAAGTGCTTCCCGGTCTGTTGCACGATGTTCCGTTCACCACACGGAGGGACATGTGGTTTATGCATGATGGGGCTCCAGTACACTTTGCCACGGAGGTCCTATACTTCCTAAATGCGACATATCCCGTGCAGTGGATTGGACGTGGTGGACCTGTGGCTCGGTCTCCACGCTCCCCGGACCTTAATCCACTGGACTTCTTCTTCTGGGGGCATATGAAAACATTGGTGTACGAGACACCTGTCGACTACCTGGAAGATCTCGTCGTGCGAATCGCTGTTGCTGCGGACAAGATCAACACAACACCGGGAGTCTACGTAAGGGTGCGACAGTCCTTCATTCGCCGGTGTAGGCTGTGCAACAACGCCCTTGGACGCCAGTTTGAGCAGCTCCTTTGAGTCTTTCTCTGATGCGATTGGAATTGTGCAACTCATAAATTAGGTATGTCTCTTTGTTTTCACTGTTAAAGGCTCAACATGGATATGTAACTTTACCCTTTTCTAGCACTAGGAGTGGAATGCGGCCCTAGGTTCCATTGCAAATATTTTTCGTCTTGATGTATACTATCACCCTTCTTGTTATGTTGAAGGAGTTTACAATCACCCTGCATACCTTTTGGCTTAATTCAGACTTCTTCAAGCGAAATAAAACCCCTCGTTTGTTTTGTTTTTCCTAAAGCGTGCACTGCAGAAAGTATTTAAGGATTGATTTCCGCATGTTTCTATTGAAAGGCATATTGTTGGATGAAAGGCAAAATCTCTATAAATTTTTGTAACTAATTCCATCGTCTTCCCTTAGTTCGGGCTTAATCGCGCTTGCAAACAACCTCAGTAGGTGAATTTCAGAGGAGCTCAGATGTCTTGAAAATTTAAATATAAAGGAAATACTATCTGATATCTGAGACCATCATGACGTGGATAACGTGTAAACCGACACTTTTGAGTAGCTTTCAGGCCTTCAAGAAGGTTCCATATGTATATACACTATCTACCAACAAGTAATTGGACACCTGTGATAGCAAAGGAAAACGAAGTTTATTCACCTTCAATAGTTGGTGAAGCCTCCACGAGCGACGATTACAGCTGCGACCCTCCGGGGCATACTCTCAACTAGGCGTTGTATGACGGCTAGCGGTATTTTCTTCCACTCGGCTTGGAGAAGACAGGCCAGTTCCTTCACCGATTTCGGACGGTGGAGGCATCCCTTAAGTCGACGCTCCAGCTCGTCCCAGAGGTGCTCGATAGGGTTAAGGTCCGGACTCTGTGCAGGCCAATCCATTCGATTAACCCCATTGTCACCATACCAAGCCATGGTGGACCTCGTAACATGACAGGTGGCATTGTCATCCTGAAAGTAACATGGGTCCACCCCGTAAAACTGCCACAACGTAGGAAGCGCATGGTCATCCAAAATGGTGCAGAAGGTCTCGGTGTTGAGTCTACCACGAATTGCGACCAAGGATCCCGTGCCATACCAGGAGAAACACCCCCATAGCATAATTCCACCGCCGCCGAACTTCAGTTGGCACAATACATTCCGGAAGGAGGCGTTCTCCAGGCAGACGTCAAACCCAGACCCTGCCATCCGAACGGTAGAGGTTGAACCTTGATTCGTCGCTCCAGAGAACCTTTTTCCACTGTTCAACGGTCCACTGTCGACGTTCTTTGCACCACGTTAGCCGAGTAGCGCTATTGGACTTGGTGATCAAAGGCTTGTGGGCGGCAGCATGTCCATGATAACCGAGCAGATGGGCTTCCTTACGGACGGTATTCATCGAAAGAACACTCCCGGATGCCTGTTGAAACTCCTCGCGGATGTGGCCCATCGATTTGGTGCGGTTCTTCCGATTTTCTCTGGCCAGCACCCGTCGGTCTCTAACTCCCAGTTTTGTGGGTCTACCGGGTCGGGTCACATTCCGACAGTCACCTCTCATCTTCCACTTGCCAATCACGTAGGCCACTGTCGATTTTGGGTACTTCAACTCGCTGGATATGTCACGTATGAATCGGCGATTTCTGTGATACCCGACGGTTACACCTTTCTCGAAATCAGAGAGCTCCGAACTGCGTGGCATCTTGCATGCGACTGGTTGCGTTGTTGTTTCCCACACGATATTTAACGGCGGCGGCGGCCGTGACGTGTATCAGGACCGCAGATATCGTCGATTGCAGGGGTGTCCAATTACTTGTTGGTAGATAGTGTATATTACAAATCCTAAATGTGTGCGCGAAGCATAGATTAATTTTTTCTTCAGGCATATGCTTCACTCATTATTTCTTTACGTGCACATTATAAGCGCAAAAGTTTTGAGTGTAAGTGGATAAAAACGTATTTGCATAATATTTATCCGCGGTCGTTATAAAGGCGAAACTTTTGTGAAGAAAAGGGTAAATTATCATGTAAAGAAACTTAGAAATGACTTTCTCTCGTTACATAGCCTTTCCCATTAGAAAAGTTACAATTTTTGTATTTACATGATCCAAGATTTTCGTTCAAGTTTTTGTACGAAAATATCCATGGAGAAAAACATAGAACGAATCTTTGCTCACTACTCTTTTTACAAATTTGAAATATTTGTTTGTTAATCTTTATGAACAAAAGTAAATACACTGACGGAAAAAAATCCCAACACCAAGAAGGGGTTGTGTTAGATAAACGACAGTTGGTAGGCGGTGAGAGTACATCTGCAACATGACGTCTATGCAAATTTCGCGCTCGGCGCATACGTGTGGAGCTAGTGGCGCCCCTCGGAACAAGCAAAGCAGGTTTGCTGTAAATACGCGCTGTAACGTTCGTGAGCGTTAGTTATCGTTGAGATTCGACGTAGTGTGTTGATGTTAGTCAAGAATTCCTTTAAGAAGACGAAGAAGCCATTATCAACAGCTCACGGAGTTTGAACGAGGTCGTGTAATAGGGCTACGAGAAGGTGGATTTTCTTTCCGCAATATTGTAGAACGACTTGGCAGGAATGTAGCCACTGTGCATGATGTTTGGCAGCGGTGGTTAAGGGAAGGTACTGCCTCAAGAAGACCGGGTTCCGGCCGTCCACGTGGCACTACTGAGAGGGAAGACCGCCGTGTACGGCGTATGGCCGTGCCGCATCGTACCGCGTGTGCTGCAGCAATTCGAGCTGCAGTATCCACCACAGTGACACAACGAACTGTTACAAATCGGTTACTTGAAGGACAGCTCCGAGCCAGACGCCCTGTAGCGTGCATTCCACTTACTCCAAACCACTGCCGTTTGCGACGTCAGTGGTGTCAAGCTAGAGCTCATTGGAGGACGGAGTGGAGATCTGTTGTGTTTTCTGATGAAAGCCGGTTCTGCCTGGGTGCCAGTGATGGCCGTGTGTTGGTTAGAACGAGGCCAGGTGAGCGCCTGCAACCAACCTGTCTGCGGCCGAGACACACTGGACCTACACCTGGAGTTATGGTCTGGGGAGCAATTTCCCATGACAGCAGGAGCACTCTCGTGGTTATCCCACGCACCCTGACGGCACAGTTGTACGTCGGTCTGGTGATTCAACCTATTGTGCTGCCATTCACGAACAGCATTCCAGGGGTGTTTTCCAACAGGATAACGCTCGCCCGCATACCGCTGTTGTAACCCAACATGCTCTACAGAGTGCCGACATGTTACCATGGCCTTCTAGATCACCAGATCTTTCTCCAATCGAGCACGCATGGGACATCATTGGACGACAACTCCAGCGTCACCCCCAAAGAGCATTAACCGTCCCTGTATTGACCGACCAAGTGCAACAGGCATGGAACTCCATCCCACAAACTGACATCCAGCACCTGTACGACACAATGCATGAACGTTTACGTGCTTGCATTCAACATTCTGGCGGTTACACCGGTCATCAATGTACCAGAATTTCACATTTAAAATGGCTCTTCTCGCGTTTACATTAAGTTGTGATCTTGAAACCTTAATCGATTAAATATGTTACCTATACAAATGTATTGCCGCCATTTCATTCCTCTACAACTATTTTTTCGTGGTGTTGGGATTTTTTTTCCGTCAGTGTATTTGCTCATTACGTATCCATGTTTGCTGAAATACTTGCAAACGTTCATGAACGAAAACATAGAGTTAATAGTTGCTCAGTGTATACCAGTGCTCGATATAAGGAGCTTACCCCAAATAACGCCATGTATCCCTTTATCGCAACCAAACGAATTCCTTATAAAGATACCAGATAGCAGTAGTTTATCGTACGGGTCGACATTAATAGGCCATATAGCGAGAAAAATTGTTAGTAGAAGTCGCCATCATTTACGAACAAAGTCCGCCATTTGCTCTTGAGTCACGGAACTGAATGTCTGCTACTACGTATATCAAGGTAAGTGGAAAGAACTGATTCTGCAGATGTGGTAAAGAATGCCTTTAAAAAAATGTTCTTGGTGTGTGAAGCTTCATCTACAGAGAGAAGTTATTTGATTTATATAAAATTACGAAATGTTACAGAAAAGAATGTCGAATACCATCAAATATTCTGTAGACCTGTAACGCTAGGGTGGCGATAAATTTGTACATACAAGATTTTTAGGTTATTCACGACACGTACGTCAATCTTCGCCATATTAAATTCATTTCCATTCTGTCAGAGGATCACACGTAAATCATTGAGCTACAAGGCAAGCATAATCAAGACTTCCATGTTTAAAAATGCGAAGTCACTGACGAAAAATACCGCAAAGAAACCCAGAAAAGATTTAA
This sequence comes from Macrothele yani, assembly GCA_039090855.1. Lineage (NCBI taxonomy): Eukaryota > Metazoa > Arthropoda > Arachnida > Araneae > Macrothelidae > Macrothele > Macrothele yani. The sequence goes on along the minus strand of CM077027.1, from coordinate 151,858,813 downwards.
ACCAGTGTCAACCAGAAGTGAAGAGGCTGAGTTACAACTAAGCACAAGCAAAGGCTGGATGTGTTTTATTTGTGATGAAGATCGCGTAGAGAACATGTATTTATGTAAATTTTGGGTGAGATATTTGTATAAGTGGAGCCAGCAGATGGAACATAAATCTTTCAACTTACACATGTCCGGAATGTGCAACGAGGTGACTTCCACCCTATGAATTTTAAAACTCTTGTGTACCTATTTATTCGTATTGTGTGAAAGATTGTATTTTTGTATCCCATATCATTCATTTTAATAACCCCGTAAGTTCATGACATATTTTTGCCTATTACAGCTGTTGTTTCAGCTGCAGACCAAGAAAAACTTAATAATGAGTGAATATTTACTAGTTTATTACATAAACTCAAAATGAATTTAATATTGCTATACAGTTTGTTTAAATAATGTTCGGTTTGGAGGAAAATATTTTGTAATGTTATGTTAAAGAGTAGATGTCGTTAACTAGGCCACCTGCTCCTAATAAGGCCATCATGCAAGCTTTTCTTAACTCAATGAAGGAAGAAATATTCTTTATAATCCATGGAAATTTCACAGAATATTCAAGCAAAGCAAACTGAATTCACTTACTGGTCATCCATGTAATATTTCTCAGATTTCAATCTTCCTGGAGTGGGAATCGAACCCCGCATCTCCCGATTAACGGTCGAATATGCTAACCATGACACCACCGAGGACAGAGAAGTTCCAAGCAACTGAGACATAGGAATCTGAAAGTCCTCAGATTTTCGCTAGTCGAAGTATCCATGCTTCCTCATACCGCTTTTACCCAATTCCCATCCGGGCGGATGTAGGTCGGAAGTCACCAGTACCACAGATAAATCAATGAAGGAAGAAATATTATGAAGAATATTTCTTCCTTCATTGATTTATCTGTATTAAATATTATGAAGAATATTTCTTCCTTCATTAATTTATCTGTATTAAATATTATGAAGAATATTTCTTCCTTCATTGATTTATCTGTATTAAATATTATGAAGAATATTTCTTCCTTCATTGATTTATCTGTATTCAATATTATGAAGAATATTTCTTCCTTCATTGATTTATCTGTATTAAATATTATGAAGAATATTTCTTCCTTCATTGATTTATCTGTATTCAATATTATGAAGAATATTTCTTCCTTCATTGATTTATCTGTATTCAATATTATGAAGAATATTTCTTCCTTCATTGATTTATCTGTATTCAATATTATGAAGAATATTTCGCCGCCCCGGTGGCGCAGTGGTCTAAGCGATGGCCTCTGATCATTCGTCCGAATGGGGTCCGGGTTCGAATCCCGGTGAGGCATGGATGTTTGTGTTTGTCTTATGGCACTGGCTCTCTCCTTCCCTGGAACCAGTGACCCTAAATTAGGGACGGGCGACTGCTTATAGCCCATTGAGTTGCTCACGGTGGTCGTTAAACCTCCAATCAAAAAAAAAAAAAAAAAAAAAAAAAAAGAATATTTCTTCCTTCATTGATTTATCTGTATTCAATATTATGAAGAATATTTCTTCCTTCATTGATTTATCTGTATTAAATATTATGAAGAATATTTCTTCCTTCATTGATTTATCTGTATTAAATATTATGAAGAATATTTCTTCCTTCATTGATTTATCTGTATTAAATATTATGAAGAATATTTCTTCCTTCATTGATTTATCTGTATTAAATATTATGAAGAATATTTCTTCCTTCATTGATTTATCTGTATTCAATATTATGAAGAATATTTCTTTCTTCATTGATTTATCTGTATTCAATATTATGAAGAATATTTCTTCCTTCATTGATTTATCTGTATTAAATATTATGAAGAATATTTCTTCCTTCATTGATTTATCTGTGTTAAATATTATGAAGAATATTTCTCCCTTCATTGATTTTGCTAGTCGAAGCATCCACGTCCTGAAAAACAAGGTACTTATCATTCATATCATTATGCTCTTACTTACAGAAGAGTTAAAAGTGATTTCGTCACTACTTTCCTGTTTTTATATACCTTATTTCCAGTGCTACACGATTTTAAGTGTTAAAGGGGCGTTATTAGGGACTGTACTTTAATCGGTTACGATTGTAATTTCAAAACATTTTTTTTTTCATAGACTGAACAGACGTTGCATTTGGTAAGTACAATGTACTGTAGTTTTACTGCTCTGCGCAGTAAACTACGTTTTTCAAATGAAGTATCAAAGTTCTTAAATCTCGAGAGTGGGGAAAGAAACAGTTATAAATTATCTATTATTATCTACTAGATACTAAATCCACGCAGACTTAAGCAATGAAATTTAACAGTGCAGCACTAGTCCATCTAGGACGCGTTTTTATCCGTCCTTCCTCCTCCCCCAAAATGACTATTTCGTTTCACAAAAACCATTAAAAATTTTAAGTCTTAAAATCAAAGCTGTTTTGAAAATTTTAACAAGAATTCAAATTATAGAGAGATAAACAAAAAGGAAAAAAAAAAGAAAAAAAAGGAAATATTCATAAAGTGAAATTTGTAAAGAATGGGCCTAATTTGTGCCATTAATCTAATGAAACTAAAATAGAATTCGCCTCGAATCTCGAATTCTTCTATCTGCCATCCTATTTAAAGCGCAGGTGAATGATTGTTGCACTCTAAAGAGGGAAATTTGATAATGCCAAACAAGTGCAGTCTTCTATTATAATCTGTCAAACGTCCAGATTCTCACGTCCGGTTGAAGGCGCGCCAAAAATTCTAGAGCTTATTGCGTGACGTAAGTTCGCTTATTTAAAAAAAAAAAAAGCGTAAAGCTGAGTTGGAAGCACATATCTTTCATATTCATATTTAACATTTTTAAAACCTAACCGTTTATTGTGCTATTTCCGTGCGGAACTCTGATCATTGAATGAATCCTTAATGTCTTTTGAGCAATGACACCGTCTTGTCGAATTCGGCTTTTCTTATTCGGTTTTATGATAAGTTTATGTATATTTTTCCAGCAGAAGAGAATTGTCGAGTCGTGTAATGAATTCACACATGGCTGACATTCTCGTGCGGCGGACTCTGCATTTGTTCTAAGAATCCATTATTAATGTCCAAAACAAAGAAACAGAGGACACTCATCCGGATGATTGGTAGGCGTCCTGATGTCTCCCTGAAAGTAGTCACGTAAGGCCTTTCTACCTTGTCAAACACGAAAGAAATTCAGTTGACATTGCTTCTGAACTTTCTCAAAGCACAGAGCTGAGCGCCCAATAGTTGAAATTCCGCAAGCGTTCGAAATGAACTACCCTTCCAACTATTTTAACGTAATACGTTTCTGCAAAAAAATCTTATGAAATCTCTGAGATTAATACTAGATTGATTCATGCTGAGAAGCACGTCAGTGTGGCTCACTTTTGGCGTTTTTATTTTGTTTTATTTCGGGGTTTAATGACCTCCATGAACATTTGAGACTGCAGGAAACACACGACCCTAATTTAGGACCACTGATTTAAGGGAAGGTGCAGTGACAGTGCCGTGATATAGGTGTGCCACACATACCTCATCCTTGACTCATGCTCAGATCGACCAGCCAGACTTTGTGGTTCTAACCACTACGGTATCGGGGCGGCATATTTTCTGCTGCTTAAGTATATCAGAAACATTTAGCAAATGCTCATTCATACTCTTCAAATTGCATTGTTCCAAAATTCTTCCTGCCGCCCCGGTGGCGCAATGGTCTAAGGCGCTGGCCTCTGATCATTCGTCCGTAAGGGGTCCGGGTTCGAATCCCGGTCAGGCATGGATGTTGTGTTTGTCTTACGGCACTGGCTTTCTCCCTTCCCTGGAACCAGTGACCCTAAATTAGGGACGGGCGACTGCTTATAGCCCATTGAGTTGCTCACGGTGGTCGTTAAACCTCCAATCAAAAAAAAAAAAAAAATTCTTCCTATGTAGATGTATGGAATTTACCTACCTATCTATCTACGTATATATACACAATATTGACAAAGGTCACCGGACACCACTTCAAAAGCAAATGAACGGATCCTCTGCGTTAAGATGAGCGGTACAGCTGCAAAATACCGGCAGATCAAAGAAAATCAGTGATAGACGACGTCGAAGCCTCAGGAGAGTTGTTACAGCTAATCGACGGAGCACTGCACAAGACCTCAGTGTACAGGTGAGTAAAAATGCTGAAACCTAGGTATGTACACGTACCATTCGCAGAGAACTTCATTCCATGGGTTACCGTGGTTGTGCGGCTGCTCATAAGCCTTTCGTCTCCATTCGGAATGCTACTCGTCGTTTAGCATGGTGTAAAGAACAATTATCGTGCACCCTAGATCAATGGAAACGGGTCCTATGGACTGATGGATCCACATACACGATCCATCAGTCTAATGGCCGTGTGTGGGTATGGCGACAGCCGTTGGAATACTATTTACCATAGTGCACTGTTCTTACGGTCAAGTTTGAAGCTGGAAGTGTACTCGTGTGGGGGTGTTTTTCGTGGTATGATTCCCGCCCATTGGTTATCGTGGACAAACTTATTAACCAGCACGTCTACCTTGATATTCTGGACAATTATGCCCTACCAACTCTGTGGCAATACTATGGAAACGAACCTTGTTGGTATTAGCAGGATAATGCACCGATCCATAAAGCAAGGTTTCAAAATCGCTTTATTATTATTCATCATAAGAAAACATAAGAGGGAGACGTACAGTGTTGGGCGTCTCACTGGGAAATAACACAAACTGTTAAAACATGATGGTATATACACTGCAATGACAATGGGGATGAATAACAAATGCTGCAAGCAAAGCCTATTGCATAAAAATTGCAGGAGAAGTGACAGAGAGAAACACATCGTGTCACATGACATTGGCTGGGCATGATTTACAGGATAACACAGGCAAAACAATAGTACACAATTAGAAAAAGAAGCAGCACAAACACCGCCGTGAAGGTAAAACATTACATACATGAGATAAAAACACAGCGTGCACAATTGTGCAAGTTATTTAACGAGGGCAACAAAGCAACATAATACAGGCGGGGTGAAGGTAATTAATGTACACGAGTAAGCATGAAAATACACTGAGATGACATTAGCATTCACAATTCAACGGTAGCGTGGATTGCACGAAAAAAATGCAGAAGGAACAGTAAGATCACAGAGCAAAACTAGGAGTGCACACTGAGATGACAAGAGGAATTAACGCAAAATGAAAGCACTGTACGACGCAATAGATGTAACTGGTACATTAACAAGACATGATGAACCATATTAAACACAGGGATGACCAAATAAAGTACACAATGTGAAGACACGATACAGCGCAAGAAATGTTACAAGTACAGCAAAAAGCACACGATAAACCATGAGTGCACTATGAGATGTTATGAGTATATGCATAAAGTGAAAGCACAGGACAAGCCATGGGTTCTGACAGATGACAGAATTAATCATAAATTTGTACACGCACGATCAAAGCATTAACACAATGTGAAAGCACGAAAATAGTATGTACACAATGTGGAAGTATAGAACTGTACAAAAATCAAACAGGTGCAATGAAAATGGCTAAACGCTAAGAAGGTGTGTGAGTGCGGCAAATATAACAAATGAGAGATACAGACGTACACCACATGACATCTCAAAGTAAAACAAACTACAGGAACACGGTGTAATACACTAGGTGCATAGACAGAAAGCACTTACGGTGACCAGGGTACAGCCCCAAGTACATAAAAGTGACGGGAGGTCACGGAATCAGAGGGCACACTGATAACAATGAAAAATATGGTAAAGCATAGTACGACACGAAGAAGAACAATTCAAATGACAAGATCACAATGATATGCACACTGAAAACGAGAAAAAAACTTGGGTAGTACAGCACAGGCTGTAGCACGATCACATGATATACATGGAGACGAGTCGCAGAGTGGAGGAGGGGCACCAGGGGTGCCACGGAACTCATCAAAGGAGGTGTAGAATGTCCTAGGGTACTGATAGGTGTAGCAGTCCTTCCAGAATCAACCACAATCCATGGAGCGACTGACGCCCAGGTAGCATAGAAGGTGGCTTCTCGATGACTGGAAGAAGCCGACTGGTACTCCAGGCTGAGTCGAGAAAGCAATCGATTTCGGAAATGGCACAAAAGTGCTGTGCTGGCCTGGTGTAACGAGACCGGCGAGGAAACGCTGCGGAGTTGTTGAAGGTACACGTAAATAACGTGTTTAACCAGCACGAAAAGATAAGCACATATTGACGGAAGAGGCGTAGGTGAATGAGCCCGCAGAAGAAGATGTCTGTAGGCAGTGAACGGAAGATCTGCAGAACAAGAGCGACTGGTAATCCGGAAAGCCTGGTGGAGGAGAGGCATCAGGATGGGGCAGTAAAGGTAGACGTGAGAAACGTCTGCCTCCTGTGCGCAGAAGGAGCAGAGAGGGGAGGAGAGAAGGGACATGCGAAAGAGAAAATACGGAACAGGGAGGCGATTATGCAAAAAGAGCCAGTGGGTATTAATTTCAAGAGGGGCGGATAAGGGTGAGCGGGCAGCGGCCCAAACAAGAGGAAGAGAAGCAGGGGGAACCTCGAGAATAAAAAGCGGCGAAGGGGTCGCAAGGTGCACTAGAAAACGATAGAGAGATTTAGATGAGAGAGAGAGGAGAGAGGAAGAACCGAGTCTGAGAGTCGGAGGAAAAACGGCAGCGGAAGAGGGGCAGAGAAGACAGAGACGAGACCGGTGGGGCAGACAAGATCAAGGAAAAACAAAAGAAGTGCAGTAAGCAGGGAGTCATAGACCAAACGGGCGGATGGGGACGAGAGAATAGCAGGGGGAAGGCCAGAGAAAGGGCGCCAGGATAGATCCGAGTTAGTGAGGTCTTGCACGGTTACTACACCTGCTCGGAGCCAAGAGGAGAATGAAAAGCAGGTGAGGGGGGGGATGAACAAGGGAGTTGAAGAAGAGGGGTTCAGAAAGATGCTCTAGAGTTGAAGAGGGAGGGGAGCGAATGAGGGGGAGAGAGCGAAGGTGAGTGAGGGCTTCAGAATATGCAGGTGGGAGTTCGGAGGGGGGGGAGGAGGACAGCAATCCATGAGAACTAAAGAAAGAAAGGAAAAATGTGAGTTACGCAAGGAGGCAAGAACGTCACCGTCACGTACCTGAACTGCGGAAGCCACTGGAGCCGTGAAAAGGTTAATGAAGTTGATCACTCGGCTTGCTTTGTAGCACAGCGGGACATCAGGTAGGCCAGCACCACTATAAAAGGGAGGAGCACATAGCTTGTGGACGTTAATCCAGTGATGACCCGCCCACATTACTCGAGTAAGGCAGCGTGTAACCTCCTGGAGACAGAAAAGCGGGGTCGTAGATGCAATCCAAGAATGCTTGCAGATGGACAGAAGGTATGTCCTGGTGAGATTTGCAAGCTGGTAGTAGGACATACAGAACTGCGCACGACACCAGAACGCAGCTGTGCGGAGGAGGCGAGGATGGAGTTCCGTGCGAGTTGCGCTGGATGTAGCTTGTGGTGCGCCTAAGTGCACACCCAGGAAGCGTTGGGTAGTGGATGACCATGTGGCCCCTCATGGAGCATCCATGTGATTGGACCACGACCCGCACCACAATCCGGTGCTCTTAGACGTATTCAGTTCAGCTGCAGAACATGAAGCATATGCGGAGAACAAACGACGAAGCAGTTGGAACTGTGAGTAGCTACGAATGCAGACGGTAATGTCATCTTCATAGGCAGAGTAAATGACTGAGTGATGCCGTGAGCTGGCAACTGGTGGTGGAAGTTGTGCTAGGAGAGATGTTTGCAGAGAGCGTAGAAAGGGCTCGACGGCAATCGCAAACAGTTGACCAGAAAGCGGGCAGCCCTGACGAATTCCCCGCTTGAAGGGAACATGTGCTGTGAGAAAAGATGCCGTCTTGACATGGAAAACGGCGTCCCGGTAGAGGGAGAGAAGAACAGAGACAAAATGTGGAGGAAAGCCAAGTGTTGCAGGGTTTGTGTTAAATAGGCGTGTGAGATTTTATCGAAAGCGGAACGGAGGTCTACGGAAAGGAGAGCAAGAGGTTCAGAAATAGTCTTGGCAAGATGAATGAGATCGCGAAGAAGTTGAACATTGGAGGAAAGAGAACGGCCAGGAACAGTATAGGTTTAACAGTCAGCAAGGATGTGAGGAAGGACAGAGTTTAGTCGACGGGAAAGAATCTTAGTATAGAGTTTATAATCTTGATTGAGAAGAGAAATTGGGCGCCAATTTCCCAATTCAAGAGGGTAACCCTTCTTGGGAAATAGGACCACATGTGCGTCCGTGAATCTCCTCGGGAGGGGGGAGCAGTTAAATGCAGCAGAAAAAGCGGAGAGGAGAAAAGGCAACAGAAGGGGCAAGAACGCACGATAAAAAGGAAAAGAGAGGCCGTCCGGACCCGGTGCGGCATGGGGGTTAAGGGAAGAGAAAGTGTCGGACACCTCCGTATATGTGGGTGAGAGAGACAGGGTGTGAGCAAAATGAGACGGAACTTGAGACAGGTTATTGAGAAGATGGGGGAGAGCAGAGGGAGAAGGGGGAGGAGTTTCACTGAACTTGGTGGTATAGAACTGACGAACGTGAGAGCAAATCGCTGCCGAATCGGATGTGATTTCGCCAGAGAGGAGGCGAAGATGACGAAGCGAGGTAGAAGACTTACGTGCAGATTCCATTCATGTTAGAAAATCATAGGTGCATTCCTCCGGATTGAGATGTTTAATACGCAAACGTAAAAGTGTTTGCTGCGCAAGAGGTTTCAGCAAAGCCTGGAGCTTCGCCTGATATGCTGGAAACAGTGGATCTGACAACCCAATCAGTGCGAGCATCTGCCTAGCGTGATAGAGTCGCATCTGACTAGAAGTCGTCATGGTGAAGGAAAGTTGCTTGATATTTAAGAGGAGCTGATGCTTGACATGAAGCCAATACGTCAAGGTACAGGGTGCGGAATGCAACCCTGCGCGACAAGCAGCGAGGAAAGAACGGACAGAGGCACAAAAGTCAGGATCAGTGAGGAGATTGGAATCAAACGTCCACGGACGAACAGTCCGAGGGAGTGACGCCGCAACAAACACTGTGAGGGTGACCATGCAGTGGTCTGAGGAAGCAGTAGGTTGATGTCGCAACTCGGTAATAGACGCAAGAAGCGGTGTGGAAACGTAAACCCGATCCAAGCGTGCAGTCAATGGAAACTGACTCCCAAACGAGCGCCACGTGTGTGAGGTCTCTTGTGAATGTAGGCACCTATAAGCATCGGTGAAGGAGAAATCAGCAACAAGGTCATGGAGTAGTGCGACGAGATCCGTCCGACGCTCTCGTGACGAAGGAGAGCGATCCAGTGCCGGGTCAAGGGTGCAATTGAAGTCTCCACCCAAGAGCACACGATCCGAAGGCGAGACTTTCGAGAGAGCTTGACGGAGTTTGGTGAACAAGATGGATAAATGAATAGAGGTGCACGGAATATACACATTAAAGATGTGAAATCAAGCTCTGCCAACTGTGAAGGAGACTTGCTGGAGTAAATCCCGGCATAAGTTCTGCACTGAGAGTGCAGTGAGATTGTATCGGAACTGCTGATGTTTTCCGATAGCAAGCCCACCATGAGATAAATAGCGAAATGCATGATGGAACACATAATCGCTAGCACGCCAGCGAGTAAACAGAGTCGAGGAATGGCAGTTTGTTTCTTGCAGTAGTAACAGATCGGCCCCGAGGGGCGAGAGGTCTTCCATTACAAGAGCATTCGCTAGGGGGTTAGCGAACCCTCTGCAATTAAGGGTTGGGACCTTGAATGGACTGGTCAGTCATTGATCGGAGGAGTCGCGGAGCAACTTTCAGGAGTTGTTGTAATCTGTTTACGCAGCCAAGGGTCCATGAGCGGTGCAGGGGTCATGTACAAACCCACGAAGGTACTTAGCAATGCTTCCGGCTTGCAGGAGCAGCGCGGGAAGAATGTCTTCGCGCTCTCGGAGGTAGTCATACGTCGACGCCAGGTTCGTAGTGTGGGTGCAAAACTGATAGTAATCTCCAAGATTGAGAGGTTCTGAAGGAGCACCACATTTGGAGAGTACACTTGAAAAGACCTCAAACGAAGGCGGAGACCCATCACCATCAGTGTCCCTTTCAATTTCTGTTGGCGCAGGAGAGGGAGAAAAATCTCCTGAAGATTTGGTAGCACGGAACGGTTGCCCATCCGCAGAGGAAGATTTCTTCTTCTTCTTCTTCTTACGTCGGGTACCTGTACGAGTGCCAGAAATGCGTTTTCCAGGGAGCGACGATGCTCGGGAAGCAGACGCAGAGTCAGAGGAGTTATCGGCGCCGCCGTCACACTCGGAGACACCAACAGTGAAGACTGGTGGGAAACAAGTGGCGAGGTCTCCCGATGTTGCCACGTGATCAGGAGTAATATGTGAGGCGAGCACTGGAAAGTGAAGGTGGGAGGTCAGGTCAGCATCAAAAGACGCTCGTTGACAAGAGGCTTTAGATATACTTTTTGTGTAACTCGGCCCAGGGGAAGTTGGCACACTAGAAGACGGTGCAGGTCGAGAGCGAGATGTAGCAGGAGGCTGCTTAGAGGCGGTAGGCACTGTAGAAGCCGTGGGAGCTGGATACTCGTTGTTGGGGCAACGAGCACGCTGATGCCCAAGTTCTTTGCAATTAGCACAGTGTTCTGATGTTAGCATGTCAATTCTGTAGGAGAGCTGCCCACATCGGACGTTTAGGATCCGTGGGAACTTACGGAGATGCTCCTCTGATGGAAAGATGAGTCGAACACTCCGGCGAAAACTACAAACATTCTTATTTGCAGGATACTTGGGCGCAGCTGAATGTGTGATAACAGGACCAACAATCAAGTGCAGTACATGTAATCGCATCCGAGATTTCGTGGGGCACCGGACGCAAGGAGACCTGAACAGGGCACCTGGCGATCGGTTCAGCTTCAAGGTGGTGATCTCCCAGGTCAAGACCAAAGTTTAGAAGCGTGTCTGCATGCTCTTTGGATGTGAAATACACAATCACCGTCCGCGGCCGGCGGGTGAGGTGAGTAATGGCTCCGGCTGGAAGAAAAGCAAGGAGCGTAGCACAATAGACCTTCAACGGTGTATTCGGAAGAGCATCCAGGCACACTCCCAATTCGCGGGTGGAGTGAAGTTCCTGCGCAGCCGGTGAGAAGTGCGGAACGTCCAATTGAAGTGAGTCACCATATATCTGGACATGGGCATCCGCAAGGGGAAGGTGAGTCGCTTGCGTCGGTAGGGACGCACCTGAGGTAACGCTAGAATAAGAGCGGGTAGGCAAACCTCCACTGGAAGGCAGAGGTGCAGCGCTGGATGAAAGAGCTGACACAACGCTGGGCAAGGTTACCGACGGCAGAGAAGCAACGCCCTCAGATATATCCATTACGTCATCGGCAGCATCAGAAACGAACGACGTAGCCTCACCACCAGAAGGGGTGGAGTCAGAGAGTCGAAGCGTAGAAGAAGAAGAGCAATAGGCATCAGGAGGAGGACGATATTTCTTATCATCAAGAACGGACGCTGATTGGTTTGCTCCGTCAGAGATAAGGATCGACGTAGTAGGAGCTGTGACGAGAGCTGGAACGCTGCTCTTATCAGCAGTCGCCATCGCCGATGGCGAGGCCTAATTTAGTAAAAACGACCAACTGGTCGAAAAAATAAAGTGCTGATAGCTAACTGAAAAAAGTACTCACCGACTTGGGCGATGTCTTAAATGAAAGATACAACCTTCGTCTTGAAGGCACGCACAAAAGTTAAACGACAGAGCACACAAAACACACTCAGTAGACGGCGAAACACGGAGCTCAAAACAGACACGACTTACGTCCCATAAAGCAAGGACTGTTACGGCGTGGTTTGACGATTATTCCGTAGCGTGTGAGAACTGGCCAGCACAGAGCCCTGATATTAATCCCAAAGAGCACCTATGGCATGAATTAGAGTGCCGCATTAGAAGTTTGGAACCAAGGCCTACTACTAAGCAATAGTTAGCAGCAGCATTATGTACTGAATGGAAGCGCATACCTATCGCTGTTTTCCAAAACCTTATCGAAAGCCTGTCTCGAAGGATCCGTGCATGCATTAAGACCAAAGGTGGATTGACGCCGTACTAATGTATTTCAATTAGTGCATATATGAGTGCTTCACTCCCTTAAGTTAGCCCTCAAAATTACTCGACAAAAATATTTCACCATGAAAGCTACTACATTTTAAAATGCTTTAGTTGCTAATAAACGTAACACTTGCGGCTTAAATTTCAGAAAAAGTTAACTTCAGCCGCGAAGCGAAAGTGACCCTGAACAAAGTAGAGGTGAGAATTCTTATGCCTTCCTTTTTAAGAAGAACTTTGGGTGTGTGAATTCTTCTTGTGTTTTCTTGCGTAAGAAGAAGGGAAGGAGGTATGAATTCGTATGCTTTCTTTTGCAAGAAGGTAAGGGGTATGAATTCTCCTTACGCGTTCTTGCGTAAGAAAAGTTTAGGGGTATGAATTCTTATGCTTTCTTGGGTAAGAAGAAGTTAAGAGTGGGAATTCGCCTTATGCTGTCTTGCGTAAGTAGACAGGGATGGAAATTCTTCTTATGCTGTCTTGTGTAAGTAGACAGAGGTAGAAACTCTTCTTATGCTTCCTTCCGTGAAAAGAAGGTAAGTGTGTGAATTCTCCTTACGTTTTGTTACGTAAGAAGAAGGTAGGGATATGAATTCTTATGCTTTCTTGTGCATGAAGGAGACAAGAGTGCGAATTCTTCTTATGCTTTCTTGCGTAAGAAGAAGGTAGGAGGTGTGAAGTCTTATGCTTTGTTGTGCGAGAAGAAGATAAGAGCGGGAATTATTATGCTTTCTTGCGTAAGAAGAAGATAGGGGTAGGAATCAGCTTTATGCTTATGAAGATAGAAATAAGATCATATTATATGTAGTCATAAATGTAATCATATGTAGACATAAAATGTAATCGTATGCCTTCCTGCGTAAGAAGAAAGAAGGGGCATGCTTTGTTGCGTAAGAAGAAAATAGAAGCATGAATTATTATGTTTTCTTGAGTAAGAAGGAGGTAGTGGTATGTATTCTTCTTCTGCTTTGTTGCGTAAGAAGAAGATAGAAGCTGGAAGTATTATGCTTTCTTGTGTAAGAAGAAAGTAGAGGTATGAATTCTTCTTATGCTTTCTTGCGTCAGGGAAATGCAGGGGTGGGAATTCTTATGCTTTCTTGCATCAGGGAAATGCAGGGGTGGGAATTCTTATGCTTTCTTGCGTCAGGGAAATGCAGGGGTGGGAATTCTTTTGCTTTCTGGAGTAGGAAGGTAGGAGTGGAATTTATTCATTTATGCCTTCTTGCATAAAAAAGAAGGTACTGATGAGGATTTCTTCATATTATGCTTTCTTGAGTGAGGAGGTAGGGGTTGAAATTCTGCTTATACTTTTTTGCATAAGAAGAAGGTAGTAGCAGGGAATGTCATGGTTACTTCCGTAAGAACAAAGTAGAGGTGGGAATTCTTCCTCTTACCCTTGTAGCTCCACTACTGACACCAAGAAATAGAGGCAATATCCTAATACTAGCAACTTTGAAATCCACCGGGAGATGCAGAGAAGTCTGGCGACGTAGATAGCCAGACATAGTTGGCAGCTTCATTCTCTGAGGACCGTTGATTCAGGGACGCTTAAGGAGCACGTGTTCAAATTTTGTTTATAAGAATAACCTAGGAAAAACCGATAGAACTGTAAAAGGGTGGCATACAAATTCAAATCTGAGTCCCTACATTGGTAGAAAAACATCTACACTCTATTACATACCCTTGTACCAGCACTTCTTTCTTCTCATTGCCCTATGATGTTCTTAGAACTGGTTGGGCCTTCTTTTGCCATTTATCCCTGGTGCTGTTTTAGGCTGGTGACCTGCTAATGTGCCCCAAACTATATAGAAATGTTGACTTATACTTACATTTCTTTTTCTGTCAACCCTTCCACGAGAGTCTTAAGTGTCATGCTCCCATAATTCTAAGCCTAAAGTGTGCGTACCCATTTATTTATACAATTCAGAAAATGGATATTATGCAAATTACTAAAATTGTTGCAGGTTCTTGGACTGGTATTTGTCCGTGTGTTATGTGTTTTGAGCTTCCATTATTACATTATGAAAACCGTTCACAAGTAGCTTTATTTTTATAGTTGTCTCACTGTTTACCCTGCTGTCAGGGTAATAACATTTAAGAACTTTTTCGGTATTAGCCCAGGGTCCACTCCGACAATGTATTATAGATAACACTTGTCCTAAGCTTCAAAACAAATGGTATTACTGGGTGTGTGCATAAGTTCTACCCGATTTTGTAGGTTACGAAGAAAGGAGGAGAACACAGCAAATAACGTACCTAGGATTTCACATAATTGCCATCATTCTGTATGACCTCTTGCTATCTGTCTATGAGTAGATGAATACCACGCCGGAAAAACTCCTATGTTTTAGAGTAATAAACAGTCACGTAATGCCGTTTTTACATCGTCCACATCATGGAAGGTTTGGAGAGCAAAGGCGTTCTGTAATGATCGAAAAAGGTGGTAATCCGCAGGTGCCAGGTCAGGGGAATACGCCGGGTGAGGTAACACTTCCCAACCAAAGTCCAGCAATTTTCGCCGAGTGATTAAAGCAGCATGAGGTCTGGCGTTATCATGACGAAGGATCACGCCATTTCGATTGATGGATGCTGGCCGCTTCGATGTCAGTTGTTCCCGCAATCTGTCCAGCTGTTAGCAGTAGAGGTCAGCATTTATGGTTCGGTTAGGTGCCAACACCTCCCAGTGGATTATTCCCTGAACATCCCACCAAACACTCAACAAAGCCTATTTGGGATGCAGTCTTCCTTTTGAAGTAGTTGGAGCAGGCTCCTCTACTTGGCGACACAGTCCGTAGATGCTTTACATTACGGTACAGTACCCATGTCTTATCACCCGTTGCATTTCGTCCCCAAAACGGTTCATTTCTGTGACGAGAAAACAAGAAACGAACGAAAAAGACGACAAAGCAAGATACGGATTCTCTCCTCTCGTTGCTTTGCAGAAAACTGATGCGGAATCTAATTATTAAACTTGGTAATGAACCGAAGCGCATGCATCCGCCTTTCGACTGTTGTTCTGTGTACCGACAACGTTTCCGCTAATTCCTGAACGGTTGGATGTGGGTCATTTGTTATGGCTTGCTCCACGTCCTCGTCAGAAACCACGGACGGACGTCCAGGACGTGGTTGATCTTTAAAGCTTCTGTCTCCGTCCCGGAATTTCCGAAACCAACTGCGACATGGGCTATCATCAACTGCATTCTCCCCATACACCTGACAGATGTTGCGACAAGCAGCGGCTGCAGTACTGCTTTTATCGAACTCGTACAGTAAACAATGTGTAATGTGCTCCTTATCGCACGCCGTGTTACACCATCCGTGATTTCCGTTACGAATGACTTACTCGGACAAACCTAGTGCCTCTATATGCTCTACTGCCCCACGCTTTATTGGCCGAAAATTCGGCATCGCAGTCTTATCTGTGACGTAACTACTCCGATCGCAATTTGCATCTATTAGAAAAACGGGAAGAACGTTTGCACACACCCAATACATTTCTGTATATCCCATAGTTCTGAAGATAGTCCTTTGTGTTAGCTCATTGGCATACACTGACCCCTTGGTTTTCTCATATGAGATCTCACTCGTTTTTCTGCTGCAGAACTACTTGGAATAAGTTGTGCAATCAAATGTACATTGCGAATTGGGGCAACTTGTTCCAAGCTGTTAATGAATTTCTTATAAGTATTAATCTCTTATATGTAGTATAAAAATAAAACTATTGAACCGATAAACTCCCATTATGCATGGTTTTTATCTCCCATTAGGAACTTCATTATGCATGGTTTTTATCTCCCATTAGGAACTTCATTATGCATGGTTTTTATCCATTATGAAAAGGTCTTTGATTCTGTGAAACTATCAGCAGCTACAATGGCTTTGAATTCCAGCGGTATTGAAGATGCATACATAAATATCATTAATAACATCTATGAAAATGCAAGTGCAAAGATTCGGCTATTTGAGAACACAGCCCCCATAAAAATTGGAAAGGGAGTGAGACAAGGTGACACTATATCTCCCAAACTCTTTAATGCCACATTGTAAAATGTCTTTCAATCACTGAACTGGGAAAACAAAGGGATAAATACACTGCTGGACAATTGCTAAGGACGGATCATAAACGGCTATATAGCGCATAAAAAAGTAAGTGTGGTTGGATGCCAAGTAAAATAAAATAATGTCAGAATGCCAGGACATTACAAGAAAGACAATTTATTGTGCTCTGAAATCCAGAAGGCTTTGGAACGTGTTCAAGGGACAAACAGGCCATTTCGTGCAGAAGACGTAAACGTGAAAAAAATGCAATTACCGTCCGCAGGCGTTCCGGCGTAAGATGTCAATACGGGATATGGCCAGCATGGAGGGCGATGCAAGATTCCACACGTCGTGTCATGCTTTGCACAACATTATCAAGCAGCTGTTGGGGTAATTTATCCCATTCCTCTGTCAGTGCACGGATGAGGGTGTCCTTGTTTATTGGAGGGCATTGGCGACCAGCAAGACTCCTCCCCAAAGCATCCCACACATTTTCAATGGGATTAAGATCTGGAGAACGTGCTGTCCATACGAGGAGTTTAATATCCTCTCTCTCAAGACACTCCTGGACAGCGACTGTTCGATGACATGTCGCGTTGTAGTCCATGAAAATGAATCTATCACCGACAGCACCACGGAACATGCAAACATGAGGTAGCAGAACATTATTAATGTATCGTTGGCCAGTCATAGCCCCAGTTGGAAGCACATAGAGGGACGTACGGCCATTGATCATGATGCCAGCCCATACCATGACACTACATGTCGGATATCGGTCCCTTTCCTGTATGTTTGCTGGAAAATATGCAGTACCACTATCACGCCAGATCAGTTGTCGTCGACAATCAGACGATAGACTGTATCTACTCTCATCTGAGAAGAGGACAGCAGACCAGTCGTTATCAGTCCAATTGCGATGTTGATGGCACCATTGCAAACGGGCGGTACGATGACGTCTGGACAATGGGATGCACACAACAGGACGGCGGGCGTATAGTCCTCCTTCATGGAAACGTCTGGCGACAGTTTTTCGGGAGATCCGCTTGCCAGTAGCAGCCATAAACTGATTTGCTACCTCACTAGCTGTGCTGCGCCGGTGTCTTTTTGTTGATAGCACTATGTACCGATCTTCTGCAGGTGTCGTACTGCAAACACGACCTCCCCCGTGACGTTTGCTACACTCTCCATTTGTTTGAAATGATTTCCAAAGCCTTGAAACAACACTGTGGCTGACGTGGAACTCGCTGGCAACATCTGTTATTTTTCGCCCTTCTTCAATCTTGCCAATAATACGGCCACGCGTAAAATCATCTAGGTGGTGTCGGGAAGACATACTGAAAATTGCAAGTTCGTCAATTGATTCTTTCTCTTTGAACTTTGCGTTTGAACAACAACGGTCAATACGCGTCAAATCCTTTATATCTCTTATCAGCGCTATGACGTCACGAACAAGTTCGGCAATCCAAAATTTGCATACGCACAACACGTCTTACTGTATCCCGCACTTATGGTAATTTCCACATTTTCCTGCCTTCCATTTTATGGTTGCTATCGTTGCTATTGTCATCCGTCCTTAGCAATTGTCCGGCAGTGTATTAATGGGGAATATCTAACTCACCTTTGTTTTGCTGATGATGTAGTTATTTTTGCAACTACCCCGTCAGAGCTGCACAGTATGATCCAGGAACTTGCTGACAAGAGTAAAGCAGTGGGATTAAAAATGAACTTTCAGAAGACAAAAGTGATGTACAATGCTTTTACAAGAAATGAAGATTTATCGATTGATGGGGAAAAGCTGGAGATAACCGATACCTACATTTATCTTGGAAAGCAGATATCAAGTGAGGATCACATTGATGAATTAATCGGCATATAAAACTTGCCTGAAGAGCTTTTGGAAGAAACAGTATAATTTTCAAGAGCAATATGCCTTTATGTTTTAAAAGAAAAGTGTTTGATCTATACATCCTTCCAGTGCTTACGTATGGTTTCAGAGACGTGGTCCTTAACTAAAAGAGACATGCAAAGACTGCAGTCAACTCAAAGCAACATGGAGAGATGCATGCGTGGTGTAACCAGGAGAGATAAAAAGAGGAATTCGTGGATCAGAAAAATGATAAGACTGGAAGACATCATGATCAGAGTAAAATCCCTGAAATGGCAATGGGCTGGATATATTGCCAGAAGGACAGGCACATCGATGGACAACCGAAATTTTAGACTGGATTTCAAGGGACAGGAAAAGACCCAGAAGAAGACGACATGGGAGATGGATGGATTAAATTCGAAAGTAAGTGGGAGTAACATGGAGGAGACTGGTACAAGACAGACTGTTGTGGAAGAAATTTGGGGAGACCTTCATTCAGCAGTGGATTGATAATGGTTGTTGTTGATGATGATGATGTTGTATAAAAACATACTTAAGAAAATTATAACGAAAAGTACCACTTTTTTTTTAATTGAAGATTTACGTCAGATTTCCGTATTTTATTACTTTATTTCACTGTATTTCGTATGTAACAATTTTGCTCGTAAGAACTGACAACAGAATGCTTTTTACTTGGAAGCTCTATCATAAACAGTTCAAGAAATGCAAAGAGTTTTTGTTGGAGAGCATTATAAACCTAAACATCTCAAAATTAAATCCACCACACAGAGTCGATTAGGTGGAATTTGAATCTGGTGTGTAGAGGTCGACGCGGTGTTTTTTTTTTTTTTTTGGATTGGAGGTTTAACGACCACCGTGAGCAACTCAATGGGCTATAAGCAGTCGCCCGTCCCTAATTTAGGGTCACTGGTTCCAGGGAAGGGAGAGAGCCAGTGCCGTAAGACAAACACAACATCCATGCCTCACCGGGATTCGAACCCGGACCCCTTTCGGACGAATGATCAGAGGCCAGCGCCTTAGACCACTGCGCCACCGGGGCGGCATCGACGCGGTGTATGGAACATTTCTATAGAACCGTTCGCACTTGTTTCGCGTTGGAGTCGCGTTCGGGAAAGGCGAGTGTAGTCGAATATGTAGTTAGTAAGGGACTCCTGTGCGGGGTAACTAGCCCATCTTCCATAGTTCTAGATTGTGGTACACTGCCCTGTTGATATCACACGGACAAAGCAAATCATCAGCTCACTTTTTTTGCAGTTTTCTGATTTCAACGAACATCGATCTCTAAGAGGTGGAACCAGTTCATAATCGGGGTGAGTAGTTCAGGTAAAGGCCCATAACCAGAACCTAAGGGCAAATACCGCATTTCCGTTCATTCAGAATTCTAGATACTAGCCTTATTTGAAGCAGATCACGTGCTATATAATTTGCCTTTGAACTTCGTAAAACCTTCACTGATATGTGAAATAGGGTAAAAAATTACAGACATGATATTATGACTATATCCCCAACAGAGTGTTGGGCCACCTTTTGAAGCGATAACCTCTTTTACCCGGCGTAGCATTCCTTACTCTTCAGCAGCGGGTGATGTCCTGAAGTATTCTGTACCAGATAGGCAAAATGACGAGCAGTATTTTGGCGACGGAGCGATAAGCTGGCGCTTACTGGAGAATGATGCATTCCACTACCTCCCATAAATTTTCAGTGGGATTCAAATCGGGAAAATTTGCGGGCCACGGGAACCCACGAAATATTTGGATATTATCCACAAACCATTCAAGGAGGCTTTTTTTGTCTTGCTGAAACAGTCAGGTTCTGTCCCGAAACACAGTCAATAGGTGCGGAAACAGTTAGTCAGAAACATTCAATGCCTAGGGTACGATCTGGTGGTGTGGGTGTGTTAAACGACGATGATGAGACCCATCAATCTCAACAAGAACAATCAATCCCTTTGCCATGATACTGTCGGCAACCGGTTTTCATCCAATTGTGCGGTCTAGTTGTAGCTGTTTACCCCCGGTGTCAAATAGTCCTAATGAGCCTTAATTTGAGAAGCCCAGCCTGGCCTGTTTCAGGCTCTTTCATTACGCGTTCTTCGTCACTTCTTGTAAATAACGCAAGGCTTCTTCTGAAGGAACAAAGCTTTTCTAGTGAGTTGGACTGTATCAGCAGTGGTTGGAATGCAAGGCAGAGAGACGTGCCATTTCTCGAAGGAATTCCTCCCACAGATGAGATTTAGACCTGACTACCTACTTCTGTTACAAATGTAAGATCATTTCCTCTTCCACCCATAAGTAAAATCAAGCTAGCCTCAATCCCCAAATAAGTAAACAAATTATTTGAACTTCATCGCTGTTACAGTAGCGAACGGAGCCGGTCATCTGTTTTCATGAAGCTGAAAAGTCTGTTTATGTAAACATTTCTCCGAAAAAAACAGTCTCTTGTTTTAGCCGCTAACTCTGCGCGTATAAACATCGCTTGGAAACAGCAGTCAGCTGCTGTATGGCACCGGAAGACTAACTAATGTCACATCCCCAGCAATTATCGCATCTTGCATGAAATCGTTATTGCAGTGAAGCTAACCACCTAACCACGGCAATGGTCATAACTGAGTTTCTTTTCCGATACGAATTCCAAAAAAAAAAAAAAAAAAAAATCGAGCTGAGTCATGAAACAATTGTATCGTGTGTAAAAATTGTTCATAGGGTTATAATTTGACCACTACTGCGGTCATAGCGGAAAAGGAAATTTAAACCAACGAAGTGAAAACTGAATTTGCTTTCAACCTTTAAATAAATAAACCAGCCCATTTCAAATTATCCTTTTATAGCCCGGCATGTCTGCTTCGGATGTAATTAATGAGCGCATCATGTGGCGGATGTACTTCGATGTCTTTTGTTTCACTCAGTAATCTTCGCTATATGATTATTTAAAAAGTCAGTTTTCGTTTTATGAGTCCAAATGTTTGTCATTAATCCAGGAGAAAAATGCTAAACCTTACAGTACAGGCAAGACCCAATCCCGGAATTTTCCTCTTAACTGATGAAAAAAAAAACCCAAACCCGGCCGTGCCTGAACAGACCTCTAACTCATCCATTAGTACTTTGGATCTGAAAGCTGGACTCATCGGAAAACGTGACTCTTTTCCAGTCGTTGTAGATCCAATCACGGTGCTTCCGTGCCCAGTGCAAGGAGAGCAATCAGTTACGGTTATTTGACACACGAATAATAAATCAACATGGACACATGAATGGATCTATGACTTCTTAGGTTTATCAGCAAGAGGGTCAGCTGGATTTTGTGCGCTGAAACTTTTCTTGCAATGCCCGGGTTGTAGTCTGAGTTTAATAGTATTTTGTCCCTGCGTTTAACTCTGCTGTTAATCAGTGGTGGTCTCCTCTTCTGGGCACGTAGGGTGGATGTGTGTCCTTCTTTGGACCATATTACTGCCACACCTTCACTACGGTGTCCCCGAAATAACCAATAATAACTGCGATTGCAGAGATAATCGTCCTTCTTTTAAATTCTGAAAAAATAATTCCCTTTACCTTTTGAACGGACTTAGTACGGCCAACTAACTCTCCCTGCTCAAATGTCTACATATTTCTCGCTGACCGGTGACGTTACTTCCACGTGCTGTGGAACACGTCCACTCCTGCAGAGAGGGGTGGTCATGATGATCTGGCTAGGGGAGAATAACTGCTTTAATCTAAGGAGCAAAACTGGTCCTGAAATTCGGAATTGAGGAGAAATGAAGTAATTATGTGTTGCAGATTTGCAACTTTTTACCTTCGCATTTTAATACTTGTAACCTATTGCTATTATTGTGTAGTCAATAATTACTCTACAATTTCTTCAGTTCATATTATAATTTAAATATGAATCTGAATAATTTTTTTAAGTGCAAAAGTAAAAAAAAATATTTTATGCTTTATCTCTTTGTTTATTCACTCTCGCTTTTTGACGGTTGTATTGCTTTTGAACAAGATAAATCTCCTATGTATAACTCTGTCGTGAAGCTTGAGTTTTTGCTACTAAGCTGTATCATTTGCGGAGTAGAACAACAATCATATCCTCCTTCATAGAGTTAGGATCATCTTCGTAAGGCTACACAGTCATACGCCATGGATTCTTTTTGAATAATATATACATCAGTTGTTCTCCCATGTTGGAAGTCGCAAAGCTGAAGTCCGTTTAACGCTATCGAAGAAGATGCGTAGTGTTTTGGAACTCATTCTATTTTGGAAATCAGATATTATTCTATATATAACTGAAAAGCCTGTTTCAACTTTGGCGTGTTAAATAGCTAGCAATGTTACAATATATTGTATATACAGTATATATATATATACGTAGTGCAATCAAAAAGGTCCAAGACTAGGTACGTAGCGCGCCAACAGATGACAGTACGCAGATGCGCGAGCAGTGACCTTCATGAGTCATTGTGCCGAGTGGCATCGTCCTGCGAACATCAAGAGTCGTGCTACACGGTATTTGGTGACCACTTGCAGAACTGCGATTTAGGTATGGACTGCAAACTACAGCAGTGAGCGAACATCAGATTCTGCGTCTAGCTCGGCAAATCGGGAACGCAGACGCATGAAATGTTGCGACAGGCTTATGGCAATGAAGCAATGAGTCGTGCGAGGTGTTTTGAGTGGCATTCGCGCTTCAAGAGCGGCAGAACGGCACTGGAAGACTACGAGAGGTCAGGGAGGTTGTACACGAGCAAAACCCCCTAAAATGTGGGGCAAAATTAGGGAACTGGTGCATGAAGATCGTCGGAGAACCATTCAGGACATTGCTACCATCGTCAATGTGTCATACGGAACAGTGCAAGAAATTCTGACGTCGGTTTTGAACATGCACCGCATTGCTGCAAAGTTTGTTCCGAAGATTCTGAACCCCGAAGAGAAGGCGCTCCGTGTTGAACTCTGTCAAGTTCTTCGTCTGCAGGTGGTGAATGAACCAACGTTCCTGTCAATGGTCATCACTGAGGACGAGACTTGGGTCTACGGTTACGACCCGGAGACCAAGCAACAGTCGTTGTAGTGGAAGAGCCCGGCATTTCACCGATTATTACCACTGATGAGCTATTCAAGTGATGTGTCTGAGAAACTGTTTCTGTAATTGTTCATTGTGTAATTAAGGATGTTGTGCTAGTTACCCGGAGCATAATATTAAGAAGCTCTAGTGTTACTGATATCACAGATGTACGATAAGTAATGTTTCAAGGCTACAGTTATATTCAGTGAAAACATCGTACATTTCTAACGCAAAAGCTCGGGTTCATTGCAGTTAGTCGGCATGAACGATGTCCAAATAGACTCCCCTGTTGCGCAGTGGTCAAAATGCTAGCTTCTGACCATTCATTTCTAATGGGTCCGGGTTGAAATCCCAGTGAGGCATGGGTGTTGTGTTTGTCTTACGGCACTGGCTCTCTCCGTTCCTTGGAGCCAGTAACCTCCAAGGAACGGAGAGAGCCAAGACGGGCAGTGACTGCTTTTACCCATTAAGTTGCTCACGATGGTCGTTAAATACCAAATGAAAATAAAAAAAAAATGCCCGAATAACAATGTTCCTTTTAAGTTTCAGGAAATGTTAGATCTGTGATTCAGTTTCAGACTTTTTAGAACTGAGAAAGGTTGTTGAAGAACAGCATATACACAGTGTGGCAAAGAATTTTTAAGACTGGGTCTGTAAAATGAAATAGAAACAAGGAATTATAATTTGTTTTGGTTTGTTATTCAAAATAAGTATCTCCAGCTTCAATACACTTGTTACAGCGATTTAATAATGATTCAAATGCCTGTTCCAGTTCACTTTGCGGAATTGCCTCCAAAGCACGCGTCGAAGCTGTTTGTATGGTCAAAATTCATCCCAACAACACCCTTTTAACGTCATTTTTAGTTTTGGGAATAAAGAAAAGTCGCAGGGTGCTAAATCAGGCGAATACGGTGGATGATTCAACACACAGACGTTATTTTTCGCCAAAAATCTACGAACAAGAAGTGAGGTGTGACTGGGTGCATTATCGTGCAAGAAACACCAACTGTTTTCATTTCGATATTCTGGACGAATGCGACGAATTCTGACGATCAAACGCCTCAAAACATTTAAATAAAACTCACCAGTAATTGTTTGTCCACTTGGAACAAATGTTTTGTGGATAATACCCTTACTATTGCAGAAAGTAATGAGCATTGTTTTCATTTTGGATGGAACTTTTTTTGTTTTTTGGCTTGTGGTGAGTTTTTTACTTCCATTCCGCACTTTGTCGCTTTGTTTTAGGATCATATTGAAAACACCATGTTTCATCACCTGTAACAATCGATTTTAAGAAGTTTGGATCATTTTCAGCAGCTGAAATGATGTCTCTGCAATGTGCACTTCTCCTTGATTTTTGTTCATTGGTTAACGTGCGTGGAACAAATTTAGCACAGACTTATGTTTTGCCCACATCTTCATACGAATCGTTTCGTTGTTGATGTTTAAGACTCTTCCATCATTCTTAGTGACGCACATCGATTGTTTGCCACGAAATCATGCACGTTTTCAATAATCTCAGGTGTCCTAGATGAACTTGGTCTTCCGGTATGCTTATCATCTTCTAGCGTTTCTCTTCCGTCCAAAAAACGTTTGTGGCACAGGAAAACATTTGATCTACTTAAACAAAACTCACAGTAAACTTGTTTCATCATTTGGTACGTTTCCGAGGCACTTTTACCAAGTTTTGCGTTAAATTTAATAACAGCACTTTGTTCCACCTTAATAATTCAACATGAAAAAATTTTTACTTCTCTAATGAACAGCCGTTTCGTTTGAGTTACTTTAACAACTGCGCAGTACTTTTGGCAGAAAGCAAGCAGATGGTCACAGTTTATAACGCATTCGCGATTACACTGGTGGCGCCACCGTATGCTGAAATCTAGCGCCAGTCTTAAAAATTCTTTGACGCACTGTGTATAAAACCATTATATTAGTTTTGAATCCACAGTAACATAATTACGTATCTTATATTTTCTTTTTTTCCGAATAAAGCACATCCCAAAAGCGATGGAAAAAAAAGTTTTTTTTTCATGTTCGATAATTTATGTTTCATCCAATTGAAAAGAAGAAAGATTAAAAACAAAACTGCGAAGAGAGAGAAATATACTCTACTTTTGTGGCACGTAGATAAGATTTAACTTTGAGCATTTAACTCTCCTGACGCTTTCCCTACCTAAATGTTTCCACGAGTTTTAAGAACCGCAAAGAGAGAGAGGAGAAAAGACAAACAAAACAGCAGCTGTTACTTGATAAATGCAGTCTAGCGAAAACATTGACTGTGCCATTGTAGTAAAGTTAGGATAATGGATGAAAAGAGAATGAAAAGCCGTGCACACACACACTCACGCGGAGAGAGTTGTGTGACTAAACTTGGCGAAAAAACGACGTTACCAATAAAACGGTGAAAGAATAAGAACGGCACTTCTCGACTTAGGAGCTCAAAGCGCAGGGTGGCGGACGCAAGATACGGGTTTTAAAAAGCGGAGAAAGCTTCTTTACAAAGTTAGAAGGCAGTTTGCTTCATCCCTTGCACATGCAGGCAAAGATAATACTATCCTACAAGCCGAAAGCAATGCAGTTTTTAACGGTAGTACAAAAACTTTGTAAGGATTTGTTTTATGCGTGAACTACCTTTAAGTAAAACAACAACAAAACATGTCATGAGCTGAAATACACAGAAAAGAAGTTTTCTAGTTCAAAACGTTATTTGACATACGACACCGTTAGGGCAACTCAGTGCGCAACGTGCTACGCTTTGGAGTTTTCCTGTGGACGAGAAATATCTGGTAAGAGATCGTAATCTACGGTTATCGTGAATGAGTAGCAAAGCTTGAAAAAATGCGTTGTCTGCTCATCTGTGACGAGTGAAAAGTTTTTTTTTTGACGAGTAAAAAGTTCAGTAGGGCAGTTTAACTTCAATCGGCAATTATTTGTAACTTTATTGTGCCTATTTTTGGAAATGAAAAATATAGCAGTTTTTTTATTTTTTATTTTTTTTTTTTTTTTTTAATTCACAGAACTGACGCGTTCTTGTGCGTTAGCATGGGAAACCGGTTTCTCCGCGAAAGAAACTAGAGAGCAAATGCCGTGAGTCGAAACATTCGGGCACGGTGCGCTTAGTACGGAAGGCGGGGCAAGAAGCCGCAAGCTCGGTCGAATGATTTTTTTCAACCGCTGTGTGAAAGGATAACCAGTGTAAGAGTCACATGCGCCTCGCGAGCTGCCGCTTAGCCAATTGCTGTCGTAGGTGAAGCTGTTGGGAAAGCTCTAAAACACTGGAGGATTCTTGCATCATCTACTCTAGAGGGAGAAAACTGAGTTTGGTTATTATACAACTAGCGTATAGCCCATCCTAGGACAATTGTTTTTAAGCTTTAAATAAATATTAAAATATAGAGGATGTTGCTCGTCCTGTGACGGAGTGAAATCTTTAATTGAAGCGGACTGAAAACAAATCAAATAGACGCCGGATTTCTCTAAGGAAACATGGTAAAAACTTATATAGTAAAAACTCATTCATGTCAGAACAAAAAATGACATACTACACAGTGTGGCAAAGAATTTTTAGGACTGGGTCTGTAAAATGAAACAGAAACAAGAAATTATAATTTGTTTTGGTTTGTTATTCAAAATAAGTCCCTCCGGTTTCAATACACTTGTTACAGCTATTTAATAATGATTCGAATGCCTGTTCCAGTTCACTTTGCCGAATTGCCTCCAAAGCACGCGTCGAAGCTGTTTGTATGGTCAAAATATCATCAAAATAACACCCTTTTAACGTCATTTTAAGTTTTGGGAATTAAGAAAAGTTGCAGTGTGCTACATCAGACGAATACGGTGGATGATTCAATACACAGACGTTATTTTCCGCCAAAAATCTACGAACAAGAAGTGAGGTGTGACTGGGTGCATTATCGTGCAACAAACACCAACTGTTTTCATCCCGATATTCTGGACGAATGCGACGAATTCTGCCGATCAAACGCCTCAAAACATTTAAATAAAACTCACCAGTAATTGTTTGTCCACTTGGAACAAATTCTTTGTGGATAATACCCATACTATCGAAGAATTAATGAGCATTGTTTTGATTTTCGATGGAACTTATCTTGTTTTTTTTGGTTTGTGGTGAGTTTTTTGACTTCCATTCCGTACTTTTTCGCTTTGTTTTAGGATCATATTGAAAACACCATGTTTCATCACCTGTAACAATCGATTTTAAGAAGTTTGGATCATTTTCAGCGGCTGAAATGATGTCTCTGCAATGTGCACTTCTCCTTCATTTTTGTTCATTGGTTAACGTGTGTGGAACAAATTTAGCACAGACTTTTGTTTTGCCCCAATCTTCATGCAGGATGGTTCGAATCGTTTCTTTGTTGATGTTTAAAGACTCTTCCATCATTCTTAGTGACGCACATCGATTGTTTGCCACGAAATCACGCACTTTTTCAATAATCTCGGGTGTCCTATATGAACTTGGTGTTCCGGTATGCTTATCATCTTCTAGCGTATCTTTTCTGTCCAGAAAACGTTTGTGCCACAGGAAAACATTTGATCTACTTAAAAAAATCTCACCGTAAACTTGTTTCATCATATGGTACGTTTCAGAGGCACTTTTACCAAGTTTTGCGTTAAACTGAATAACAGTCCTTTGTTCCATCTTAATAATTCATGAAAAAAATTTTACTTCTCTAATGAACGGCCGTTTCATTTGAGTTACTTTAACAACTGCGCAGTACTTTTGTCAGAAAGCAAGCAGATGGTCACGGTATATAACGCATTCGTGATTACACTGGTTGCGCCACCGTAGGCTGAAATCTAGCGCCAGTCTTAAAAATTCTTTGACGCACTGTGTATTTGTTTCCGTTTTTCAAAAGGCCTTGCGATAAATAACATCTGTGTAAAATATTTGTTGTTTAACAATTGTAGATTAGAGTGTTTAGATAGAGTGATATTTTGCAAAATGTGTAATATAATCAGCACTACACTCGGAAAGTTGTTTTCGTGTGAACTTACCTTAATAACTTTTACTTTGATTTTTCGTGTTAAATGAGTTTTTCTCCGGCGCACTTGTTATTCCCTTCACGGCTTGTTTTAGACTGTCCTATTCGACGGTTAGTTTGAAACTATATAACAAAGCTTTTTCTACAAAATAATGCCACATTTGGTGTTACAAATCGGAACTACCCAATTAATATACACAATTGACGTGCACTAGGAACATCAAATAGAAGTCATCGCTCTTTCCACGTTTATAAGTTAGTCCGGGAAAAATTCTCATCGGCAGCCACCGGGAATCCAGCCCAGGGTCTTCCAGGTACGCGCCGGACATTCTTGACAATGTGCTATTGGGGCGACATCTGCTTTTAGATGCAATCTTGCTGACTTTGACATCTCAAGATTTCAGTCCTTATTGTAGGTTACAGCGTTTAGATTGATCGATATTTTGCAAAATGTACACTGCTGGCCACCCAAAATGCAACACCAAGAAGGACACGAGATAGCAAAGCCAGATTTATTAGACACATAACAACAGATACAAAGATGAAACGATTGAGCTTACAGGCCTGAGCGACTTGCGGAACACGCAGACATCAATAGTTCGTATGGTCCCCATGGCTGGCAATAACGGCCGCTATACGCCGCGGCATCGAACGAAAGAGGCTTTGGATGTGGGCTTGGGGTATGTCTGTTCAGGCTGCTTCCATACGTTGCTACAGTTCATCAGGCGTAGCCGTGGGTGGTGCTTGCCGGTCCACTCGGTTGCCGATCAGCGACCAGACGTATTCGATGGGGGACATATCGGAAGAACAGGTGGGCCACGGCAGCAGTGCCACCTGGTGGGCAGTGAAGAATTGTTGCACGATGCGTGCCACGTGCGGGCGCGTATTGTCCTGTTGAAACGTGGCGGCTGGCAGGTCCTGCAGGTAAGGGAGGACTACAGGCTCCAAAACGTCGGAGATGGTGTGGTGGCTGTTGAGTGTACCGGCGATGCGTACCACAGGGGTGCTGGTGTCATATCCAATTGCGACCCAAACCATAACGCCAGGCGACGGACCGGTATGGCGATGCATAATGCAGGCGTGATACAGTCTCCCGCCGCGGTGCCACCACACGCGGATCCGACCATCGTGGTGTTGCAAACAGAAGCGGGATTCGTCGGAGAAGACAATGTCGTGCTATTCCGTAGTCCAGGTGCGGCGTTCAACGGCCCACTGCCACCGCTCTGGCTGGTGGTGTAACGTCAATGGTAATCGGAGCAATGGGCGCCGTGCGACAAGTCCCCACTCCTGCAGACGACGTCGAACGGTACGTGTTGACACAGGTTGTTGCGCAACACACCCTAATTCCTGCGTTAACGTTTGAGATGGGGTGGTGCGAGCCGTCAATGCCCGCCGCACAACATGCCGGTCCTATCGTTCGGTGGTGTGTCGCGGCTGCGGCAATCGCTCACGTCGGTCCGTCCGTCGCTGCTGCACTCACCCAATCCATACTCGCCTCACTGTGGCTGGATGTCGTCCCACACGGGTGCCGATGTCTCGATACGATAAACCGCTGTCGCGATAACTCCGAAACGTGCTGGAATGACTGCCCTATTCTGCGACGAGGCATCAGGAAGCTTCCCACGCACAGGTCCGGTAGCACAACCCACTTCCACTACTTACACCCCACCTTCTGTGCACCCTTCTTATAGTGCTTCTCGGTGTCGTGCCAGGCGCACATGATTTGCATATGCCCTGCAATGCTAATCGTTTGCATGTCCTTTCGCGGGCGACGCATGCTGCGAATTTCAGGCCAATCGGATGCTTCCTTCTAGGTGTTGCATTTTGGGTGGAGCAGTGTATAATATAATCAGCACTAAACTCGGAAAGTTAGTTAAATTAAAAAAAGTAAAAAACAATTAAAGCGTAAAACTTAATATTCGAATTGTGCTAAATTAAATTAATATACAAACGCAACTTGCCGTGATATTAAGATTTTAATTCGAATCTTGTAGATCGGATAAATAGAACTCGAGCAATTGATAACCCAATGTTTTTAAATTAGCACGCGATCACATTGACATCTCAGTGTGATCGCGTGCAAACTCAACAAGCTGTGATATTAAGAATTCAATTCGAATTTTGTAGATCGGAAAAATAGAACTCGAGTCATTAATAGTCCAATGTTTTTAAATTAGCACACGATCATCTTGACATCTAAAAGTGATCGCGTGTATTACATAGCAGGCAGTCATTTTGACTTAGCGAGAGCACACACGAATTGTTCGATAAGTGACGACACAACAATGCAGATGTTGCTGTGACGTCAAGCGTTCTAAAGAGGCGAATCTGGATGTATATATATATATATATGTAATGGCTAACCGTTTAAATTAGGCGAACGTTAAAATATTACTTGAGAGACGTGCATAAATTAGAAAAAATCAAACTTTAGAACATCGTTTTCCTAAGTAGATTAATTTTTTTCCCGAGATATATTGGAAGAAATATATATCTGTGTATCTATCGTCTTCGTTAACCCATCCCTTGAACAACATCGTTGTTTGCGTTTGTTGTGACTCGTATTTGTGACAGTGGCTTACCACTTATCCTTCAACACCGTTCCAAAACAGTGCGCTTCTCGAATATATTTATGATCTCAACATTTTTTTATAATGGCACAGAAGAAACTGTTTGACGATTCTTGACTGTTTATAATGTACTATTCTAACTATTTACAATGACTTTTTAATGATTTACAACTGTTTAACTATGTTTGGCTATTTATTATTAGCTTTTCTTTTTTAGTACTGAGGGTTTTGATGGGATGTAGCTACGGAAGTCCATCTTGCGCATGAGCAAATGGACTTTCGTAGCAACATCACATTTCATCGGTGTCAGGGTCGTTTCTTACGTTCGTCAAAATCTGAATAGTATATAATGATAATGATGACAATAATAAATAATATTTGTGAAAAACTAAACATTCAAAATACACTGGTGTGCAAAAATGAAGGACGAAGAGGAGAAATTAGCATAACAGAGGAACGAGCAGGCGCAACGGACCGAAAAACCACTCAGGAGATTGACTAGGGTCCGGTACGGTAGGGCATGGGCATATATGCAGCATGACTTAGGAAGGAGGGGGGGTTGTCGGAAGGGTATAAAGCACACGGGCGGTGTACGCTCAGCAATTCTGTGAAAGCTATTGCACGGTGTACATCGGTTTGAACGATGTCGAGTTGCTGCCACCGTGTGATATGGCCAACAGGCAATCCAGTAGACGACATCTGGATGACTTTACCCGGGGTCGCGTCATTGGGAAGCTGGAAGAAGGTCGAAGTGTTACTAGTGTGGCCGAGGAGTTCACAGCATCGTTTCACGAGCTTGGACAGTATTTCAAACGACAGGAACAGCTGTCCGAGAGTTTAACAGTGGTCGTCCACGAGCAACCACAGCGGCGGACAACCGGTATATTGTCCTACAGGCGAGAAGAGACAGACGACAGACAGCGGGAGCAATCGCAAGGCACATGCAACAGACAACTGGACGTCCGTTATCGTGTTTTACCGTGGTCAGGAGGCTGCACAAAGGGGACCTATTTGCACAACGACCAGTACGGTGTGTGCCATTAACGCCTGCTCATCGGAGACGGTGGTTTCTGTGGTGCCAGGAACACAAGAACTGGACACATGAGCAATGGGGTCGAGTTCTCTTTAGGGATGAGAGCCGATTTAGTCTGACAAGCGATTCTGGACGTATACACATCTGGAGAGAGCAGGGAACACTCAATCACGCTTCCAACATCATCGATAGAGACCGGCTTGGAGGTGGCGGAGTTCTCGTTTGGGTCGGTATCATGCTTGGTAGCCGTACTGACCTCCACATCTTCCAAGGAGGTTCAGTCACTGGTGTCCGCTATTGTACCGAGGTTCTCCTGCCTCACGTGCATCTGTTTAGAGGTGCTGTGGGTCATGAGTTCCTCTTCATGGACGACAACGCTACACCTCATCGTACAGTGGCTGTCGCAGAGCTGTTGGAGAGGGAAGACATTCAACGCATGGATTGGCCCACAAGGTCCCTGGACCTAAATCCTTCTCGGGAGACGCTTGGCAGCACGTCACCAGCCGCCAGCAACGATTCCGTAGCTGCGATTGGCGCTACAAGAGGAATGGGCCTCGATGCCTCAACAGCTCCTTGACAACCTCGTTCCCAACATGGACAGACGTTGTAAATCCTGCAACGCAGTCAGGGGTGATCATATCCCCTACTAAAGACTGGATTTTACTTGGCAGCCGCCTGTCACATGGACGTTTTTGTCTTCTGTCCAGTTGTGCTCGACGTTACCTTTGCAATAAAGTGCCTTTGTATCCTTTGGATTTCTTGTTTGGACGGTTTTGCTCACTTGTCTCATATTCTTACATCTTGGGGATGTTATGGTATGATTTGAGTCGATGTGGAGCACTTCTGCACGACGTTACATTCGAAAAACCGTCTCGTCCTTAATTTTTGCACGCCAGTGTACTTACTATTGCCGCCGCCATAGTTTAAGAAATACATACATGATATTTATTTTTATGACTCACATATCTTCTTTTATTAGTTTTATGACAATATATTCATTAATCCACCTAGCTAAGTACCACTCAATGTCAGGAATTAGGAACCTTATTGTTTGTTGTTATGATTTAATTCCACTTACACAGTATTGTATGTACCAGACTGTGCTAGGTGTGGTCCTAAGTGACGCGAATAAATGCAGTGTATTGTACGTAAATAAATGTGTACTCTCGAATATTACTCGTTTTATTTTACAGTCACAGAGATCTTGGCATGCGAAAGATGCATAGCATAAATTATCTACAAAAAGTACCAGGGTTCTCTATCGTTCTTTGTTTTTCATAATTGCTCAGCATAATGGGGAGAAAAATTTATCTTCATAAGGTAGTTCTTTTAAATCACGTGGTAGAAACACTCTTTGCAAAAAAGAAAAAAAAAAAAGAAAAAACGAAGCACCCCGAGAAATTCGTTCAATCCTAATGAAACTTTGCATGCAAGTATCTCATGGCCGAGTTTGCAAATGTTAAAAAAATAACGACCAATGACTGAATAGTGGCCGGCCACAGCGCATGGGAACCGCGCATCGAGGAGAGTATATCAAGAGCAAAGCTCGCACGCAGGGACAATTGTGATAGCCGATTGCGGTTGAATTAATCTCCACTGATTGTGAGGATACCCCGAAGTCGGATCCGTTCACACTACGAACAGCTGAGAGAGTTAGAGAAAGGATGTAAAATAGGGCTGAGAGAGGCCGGTTGCTAAAATCGCCGTATCGCCAGGCATTTAGATCTGAGTGACGCGGCAATCGGGCGATGTTGGCTCAAGTGGGTCCAGGAAGAGACAAACCAGCTGCACACGGGCAGTGGACGGCCGAGGGCAGAAACAGAACGCGAGGATCGAGCGATTGTGAGAGCCTCACGAACGGAACTGAATTCTTCGTTCTCAACCATTCATGACCATGTTGCGTCGTCTACAGGTACGGAAGTTGACATCCGGACCGTCTACAGGTACGGAAGTGGACATCCGAACCGTCTACAGGTACGGAAGTGGACATCCGGACCGTCTGCAGGTACGGAAGTGGACATCCGGACCGTTTACAGGTACGGAAGTGGACATCCGGACCGTCTGCAGGTACGGAAGTGGACATCTGGGCCGTCTACAGGTACGGAAGTGGACATCCAGACCGTCTACAGATACGGAAGTGGACATCCGGACCGTCTACAGGTACGGAAGTGGACATCCTGGCCGTTGCCAGATGACTTGCGGCACGGGAAGTACAGTCGAGGAGGCCATTCCGCCGTCTAGCACCCGGAAACTTGCTCCACCGGAAGATTGCCACACACAGAAAAATTGCCACATGATTTTCATTAAGCGGACGAGCACAAATCGCAGTTCGTCTGAGAAACGATTTGAATGTGTGGCATTTTTCCGAGTTTCCAAATTATGTGGGGCAGTTTCCCCAAGGTGCCTATACTTAAAAAGTGCCCCGTGGCCCTTTCGGAAATAACATCGTTCAGAAGGCCCTCTATATAGATTTCACTTAGAGTACAAACAAAATATGACACGGGGGCCTATTTGGAAATAATATGTTATAATGCTGTACGTTCTGAGGACTACATTCTAAAAGATATTATTTCCAAAAAGGAACGTTACGTTTTCAGAGTAAACTATAATCATCTGAACCAATGGTTATCTCGACCAATCGTTTTGTCGACCAATCGTGCTGTCGACCAGTGGTTACTGTCGACTAGTCGCTACCTTCGACTGATCGTTATGTCCACCAATCGTTCTGTCGACCAACCGTTACCGTCGACCAATCGTTACTGTCGACCAATTGGGTGTCGACCAATCGTTACTGTCGACCAATTGGGTGTCGACCAATCGTTATGTCGACCAATCGTACGACACCGGCAGTTTTTCAACAGAATATTTCCCGGTCAGACACGGTACGTCACGACACAGCTCTCCTAGGCTTGCCTCTGTAATGTCGACACCCTTCCATGGCCAGCCTGATCCCCCGACCTCTCACAGATCGAATATATTTGGGACATAATGGGATGACACCTACGCCCATCCCAAAATGTCTTGAGAAGTGGCCCGCAGTTTGGACTACATCGGGCATGATATACCTCAGGATAATATCCGTTAACTGTATGCGTCTAGGCCACGCCGAATAATTGCTTGTATCGGAGCCAGAGGTGGCGCTACAACGTACTGACTTGTTCCACTCGTGTAGCTATTTTATCCGAATAAGTAGCCCAACTGCACTGTTTAAAAATACGTTTCCTTTCCTATGCATGTACATTGCACATACCAATTTTTATCTTGATTGGAGGATTCCTTCTGGGTGCTTCACTTTTTTTTTTTTTTTTTAAGCAAAGAGTGTATATTTACGACAGCAGAAAATTAATTTTTGGATGATAATATTTCCTTTGACTCAAAATATTCTTCAAATGGATATTTTTCGGAACGATGGCAATAGGAAGGTGAAGATTAATTTTTGTATTTGCATCTTACCGGCATTTTCTGAGATGTTATTTGAATCTATCGGTTCTCAGATGTTATTTGCATCTATCGTACATCAAACAGAAAGGTCAACCTCCTACAGATCATTAAGAAGTCACCGAATAGCTGATGTAAAAGTAAGATCAAAAGCATGTTTACGATTATTACAAGGGAATTCAACAGTTTTAGCAAAAAAGAAAAAAAGAAAGAAAGATAAAAGGGTCAGTAACATTCCCCAGAAATCTACACGAAACGCAGACGAAGTCTTTATATTTATTTTTATTGACTCATTTATTGTGCCCAACTTTTGTAAACAATACTTAGTCAAAGATATATGATCTCACAGATCGGAAAGGGAAGTTAATATACGCGAAGACGATTGGTGCATTCGTTATTCTCCTTCTTATCCCTCGAATATTATACAGCTGCGGCTTCATTACTGATTAGCTATTCGTCTGAACTGTTTTTGGGGAACGAAACTGTTGAACTGTAACTGGAATAAAAGAGAGTTGAAGTTACATTTTCGTTTGATTTACCAAGGCTTTGCACTTATGCTTTGCTACCTAAAATGAGTTCTACGAATGCAAAATGTACTAACAGTATAATAATTATACCATACTAGCTTATAGCCACTGGCATGCACGGGCGAAAAAGCTATGACTGAAATTTGTATAACACCAGTCGTATATTGGAAGATTGGCTTGCACGCAATCACCGTTGTTGTTCTCTATTTAGGCGACGTTTTCTTTCAGCTTTATCTTCTTCCATCTTGTACTACAAAGAAAAGATTCCACGGAACCAATAAGTTTTTAAATTTCCATCACAGTGAATCAAAACTACGCCTGCAGTTCTTTTTTTACAATTTTACGTGTTCCTCTTTATGAAATAAAATAACGCTGATTCCTCTTAAACTACTCTGAAATTTTATTCCCTTTTATGAAACTACTCTGCAATGCGAAGAATGAAATAAAAGCACGACATAACACCTACGTAACAGAACAAACGTAGCGGACAGTTGTTCGAGCACGTGCGTGTTGCCACAGATGAAGTTGTTTGTCTTGCAAACTTTATTTTATTTTCCGATATTTCTCCTTGATTTTACGTATCGTGCGATTGCGGTGAGCTTAGTTCCGATTTCGGCCATCGGATAACAGCAGATGGCGCTGCAAGTACTGCAAGACGTCAGAGCGTTAGTGACAGACGTAGCCTATTATATTGGTTTAATTTTCCGATTATAACGTCGTGAAGCTAAACTCGACATGCGGCTTTGAAATGCGGCGTTTAAAGTGCGTCTTATAACCGCTAATGGTAACATGAATTTCATCCGTCGTTCACGATATTAAAATGTAAATCGTTTTGTTTTTCGTTTTGTAAAGAATCGGGAGTGCCGTCTCTCCATTGTTTATTAGCATGGGAGCCTTGTGGTTGCGCAAATGAAGTCTCGAAACTTGCATGATTGTATGTGCATAGGTCATTTGGACAGAGCCGGATGGAGCTTTTGCGGGGCCCGGAGCAAAATTTCATTTCTGGCACCAGGAAATAAATCTCATATTTTAATAAAGTTGTTGCGTGAGAAATGTCCGTAAAGAACACACACGA
The DNA here is from genome assembly GCA_039090855.1 of Macrothele yani. Taxonomy (NCBI): domain Eukaryota; kingdom Metazoa; phylum Arthropoda; class Arachnida; order Araneae; family Macrothelidae; genus Macrothele; species Macrothele yani. The sequence goes on along the minus strand of CM077027.1, from coordinate 151,822,031 downwards.
TATGAAATTCACAAATTTCACTGTGACAACAACGAACCCTCATCCCTCTACTCCGGAGCCGAATGCTTTACCAATTAAGCTAACCGACGGAATTTATCGCTGCAACTTTTCCGTCTTGCCATGTGCTTCACCTGTGTAGTACGTCATAACGAAAACTATCATAAAGACAAAACTTTTATCTCAAAAATTTTTTTGCTTTAAGCTTAAGAAAAAGACCATAATATAAATTGAAAGTTCCGAGAGAGAGAGAGAATAAAAACTGTCAAAATCTACGATTTTCTTTCCTGGAAGATGGGGTTGAGGTTGTATTATGACTGTTATAAAAAAAATTTCACAAAATAATAAAAAGATCCCTGCGTAGCGAAACTTTTTGTATTGTGAATACTTCAGTGTCGGAAACAATCAGGATCCCTCTAAAATAAATTCATATAAATAGTTTCTTCCCCTGATACATATTTTAGTGATTGAATTTTAATGCAAAATGGCATAAAAATCAATCAGGGATCTTGATTGATTTTTAAAACTTTTTTGAAACTTTTATAAGCGCTCATACATGAATTTTTTTTTAAATTTATGGTAATGTTTTTTAAAGTCACTGAATAAATGGCCTCCATGTGTAGCCCGAAACCAACTTTGATATTGTTCTTTTTATTTCTCTAAATTTAAGTATCTAGTTAGCACGCAAATTTTAAAAATATATAAAAGTAAGGGCCACAAAATGATGAAATTTAATTTGCTATTTTGTGAATGCGGAAAATATTAAAGTAGTTACAATAATCACTTGAAATCTGCAAATCTCAGTATTTGTACGACGAAGGGCAATATTCTATGCGAAAATGGGGAAATTGAAAATAACAAAATAAAAAAATAAATAAAAAAAAAATCTTTTTAAGGGCCTCGCACCCGAAAACTTACACACATAAAATATTGATTGTAAAAAATTCTACCGTTAATGATTTTTTCCTAAACTACGGGGCCTCTTGAAGGCGTGGGGCCCAGGGCGACAGCCCCGGTTGCCCCTATGGTCCAGCCGGCCCTGCATTTGGAGAACGGGAAGGTTTCAATCTGGCCTTTCGTTTTGAGCGCAAGTAGTTTACAATTTACTGTTTGAAAGTCTCGATTTGAGAATAATAAATTATGCATTAAAGCCTTTTTTTTATTTATTTTTTTCCCAGTTTGTTTTTATCTTTTATCTCACGCTAAGGAGGGTTGCACGTGGTACAGTCGATGAGGCCACAACAGCGAAAATAAAGAAAAAAATTGTACTCGCTTCGACTATCGTATGAGAAGAATATTTTTTTCACTCTGTATAGAATGGTGGGTGTCACTCTCTTTCTCGGAACTTAGACCACTGCAGGCATCAAATACAGGCTAAACGACATTCAACTTCCTCCGCCCAGGAGGGATAACATATCCTCAAGCATTGGCGAAAGATTCCCTAGATTTAGGGAATTTTCCCTAGATTGAATATTTATTTAGGCCTTATTTTAAGGAAATATTACTAAGTTCCTAATGGAAGAAAGAATTTTCCTATATCCGCAATAGTATTCATGAGTACAACATTTTTTTACCGTCTTTGGAGCTTTGTTACTTTTTACGAGTGAGTTTTGGATGAATTATTCTTTGGATTAAACGGTGTTGGATCAATCGTACTATTGGACGAGGGGGAAATGGAAAACCTACATGTTTGGAAACGAATCGTAACTTAGGACTGGTCCAGTGTTTGTTGTATGAATCGTACTACACCTGTTTGTTAGAGTGAGCTATAAATCCAGGACTTTTTATCTGTACAACGTTGAAGCTTCAGATCCATTCAGAAGGCATTACAAACAAGTCCTGGTACACAACCATACGCGCTGTGCTGGTACCTCTAAAAAATATGCGTGGTACAACTACAAGTAAAAGATGTTAAGGCCACAGTGCTGAAGCTTTGAATGGATAATAAATGTACTGTGAAGAGGTGTTCTTACAATGCGATATTCTCTGCAAGAGTAGCTGTAGGCCTCTGATATACTGTAAGTCTACAGCTACTGAACCTTAACAGGACAAAATATCTGTAGACTCCTGAAAGAATTAGGAAACACTGTAGATTTCTGAAAGAAGTAGGAAACACTGTAGACTTCTGAAAGAAGTAGGAAATAGTAGCTGTAGACTTCTGAAAGAAGTAGGAAATAGTAGCTGTAGACTTCTGAAAGAATTAGGAAACAGGCTGTAGATTTCTGAAAGAAGTAGGAAACACTGTAGACTTCTGAAAGAAGTAGGAACACTAGCTGTAGACTTCTGAAAGAAGTAGGAAATAGTAGCTGTAGACTTCTTATAGAAGTAGAAAACAATAGATGTAGACTTCTTATAGAAGCAGAAAACAGTAGCTGCAGACTTCTTAGGATATTAAGGCCTACAGTGCAGAAGCTTTGAGCGGCTATAACAAATGTACTGTGAAGGCCTGCTCTTACACGGCCATACTAGCTGTAGACTTCTGAAAGAAGTAGGAAACAGGCTGTAGACTTCTTATAGAAGTAGAAAACAGTAGCTGTAGACTTCTTATAGAAGTAGAAAACAGCAGCTGTAGACTTCTTAGAATATTAAGACCAACAGTGCTGAAGCTTGGAGTGGATAATGAATGTACTGTGAAGACGTGCTCTTACACGACCATATTCTCTGCAAGAGTAGCTGTAGACTTCTACTTATGAAAGAAGTCCACAGCTGCTTGACCTTAACAGGAAAGATTAGCTGTAGACTTCTGAAAGAAGTACGAAATAGACTGTAGATTTCTTATAGAGGTAGAAAACAGTAGCTGTAGACTTCTTATAGAAGTAGAAAACAGTAGCTGTAGACTTCTTAGAATATTAAGACCAAAAGTGCTGAAGCTTGGAGTGGCTATAATGAATGTACTGGGAAGACGTGCTCTTACACGACCATATTCTCTGCAAGAGTAGCTGTAGACTTCTACTTATGAAAGAAGTCCACAGCTGCTTGACCTTAACAGGAAAGATTAGCTGTAGACTTCTGAAAGAAGTACGAAATAGACTGTAGATTTCTTATAGAGGTAGAAAACAGTAGCTGTAGACTTCTTATATAGAAGTAGAAAACAATAGATGTAGACTTCTTATAGAAGCAGAAAACAGTAGCTGCAGACTTCTTAGGATATTAAGGCCTACAGTGCAGAAGCTTTGAGCGGATATAATAAATGTACTGTGAAGGCCTGCTCTTACACGGCCATACTTACTGCAAAAGCAGCTGTAGACTTCTACTTCCGAAAGAAGTACGAAACAGTAGCTGTAGACCTGAGAGAAGCTACAGCTACTCGACCTTAACAGGAAAGAGTGCTGCAAACTTCTTATAGAAGTAATAAACAGTAGCTGTAGAATTCTTATAAAAGTAGGCTCGACCTTAATAGAAAAAAGTAGTTGTAGATATTTGAGAGAAGTTTAGGTTTCAGTTGCTAAGCTCCATATGTTAAAAGAATGGTTGCGTGCGATCAACGATAATTGTTGGTGTATTGCGGTAGTGATCACGCAGCAGCAGGTTGAAATGTCTATTCTTTTTTATCTATGGGGCAGGGGAGACTACGACAACCATAAAAATTTAAGGCTACTAGAGACCCAACCTTAATTTAGGGATAGTTCTCTACAAAAGAGAATATATGTGTGCGTGTTACAGGCAAAAGTCTAGGAGGTTTAGACCTTTACACCTGAAGCTTAGGATGGATACTAAGGAGACCTTGAAGGTCTGCACTTAGGTCTTAATTTAAATAAAACTACATCAGCTTTACTCACAGTACAAGGATTCCAAATTCTGTCCCATTTTGTTAACAAGATGAAGCTTATTTATTGACCTGGATAATATTTTGCACGGAATTTGCAATTATTGCTTCGGAGTTCTTCCTTGCATCAGCAAAGAAAAATGAAGACCTACTTACATATGTTGATTAACAATTTTCTTCAGCTCGTATCATAAAATAAGATTAAATCTTCCACTTATACAAAGCTTTTGTATCACCGGCAATAAAAAATAAGAGAAAACGCTAAATGTTCATTACTACATTCTGCGTAAAGTTGAGTACCGGGAAATCATCCATTTTTTCTGCCATTTAATGCATATTCACAACTTAACGGGTGGTAAAAGATTACAGCGCTTTTCTGTGAAGAGATGATATTTACTTTGCTACTACATTGTAGCACGTTGTCAATTCACAACATTCCTTACCGATCGAATTCTGATTTACAGAATTTCATACTGTGCTTCGTTTATGACATCTCTTTTAAACGTTTGTATTATAATACTGTTTTTCATTTTGTTTTAAACAAATAAATATTTTGCTCAGTTAAAAAAAAGTTCTCTTAATATTGCTACTTGCGTTGTGGTAAAGCTTTGACTAATTCTGCGAAACAAGCGTTCATTTATGAGAATATGTAGATGAGAATCCAAGTATACCATTGGACTAAATGCTAACTTTCACACTTAAATTTTCTTCAAGGTCCTTCCTTTTAATGAGGGACAGTAAAACGTATGGCGAAGTTTCATCATACGACAAGAGAATAAATGAAACGCTTCCAGTTCGTTGATTTGAAGTAAAGTGACATTCCTCCCAAGAGATAATGTATTACTTTGTCACGCGCAGCTGATGATTCTTGCGTGAAGAAGACATTCTCAGATGTTATTTTGTTTCCGAAGGATGGAAGAAAGATGCTCCGGGATTGTTCAGAAGGCTTCTAAAGACTTTCTTCAACGCCTTTCCTCATTTCCCCAAAGTGTTACGCAGATATTTCAGCTGAAAAATATTCAGTGAACGCAGTTCTCTTGTGAAAGTGCTTTCAGTTGCGACCAGAATCACAATAAAAATCGAGAAAATAGAGAAAATGAATGATGGAGTTTGGTCATTTCAGCGCTTCTGTTATCTAGAGCAGAGAAGAATAAACAAAAACGAGTTTTGAAAAATTCCTGGATAAATGTACGTAATCTGGTTACCATCTCGATTTGATTTCACTGTTTCTTTTTTGTTTGGGAGAATTCCGGGAGGATTTATTTTGATTTACATACCAGTAAATGAGTTTAAAATATTTCATTCTCTATCTACGTATATTCAAGTGTAAACCAATTGGTAACGTAACGACCTTTCTTATTAACGACATGACTTTCATTTATGGGAAGATTACTCTTAATATCGTTTTACTCTATCGAATTTATTTCAATTTATATATTCAGAGTGCACGAGAAGTTAGCGAAGTTTAATATCAGACAACACTCATTTTGAATTACTACGTACTAATTTGCGAACATGAAAAGCGCCCACAATTTTTAGCACGTCTTTTGTAAAAAAGAGCGTGCTTATGTTATCGGGTTGTCCGTCCGTCCGTCCGCCTGTGGGCACCATATCTCTGTAACTATTAGTCCGATTTGAAAAATTCGTTTTGCATTTGGAAGCTTGAAATGCGCGAATGATGATCCTTTATTCCGTTTTGTTTTACAATGCGCAATTTCGTCGCTAGAGGGCGTGAATGCAGATGATATCGAATTCAAAATACATTTTCTTCCATATATTTGCTTCTAAACATCCGATTGAAAACATTCTTTTACTTTTGGATAAGGAAAGCCTATGTAAAAATAGAATAGATATTGCGTTAGTTTATATACAAGCTTATTTTATGGAGAAAAATAATTATAGCATCGACTCTGTCTTGAATAAGGTTTATCAACCACAAGCGTTTGCTTATCGGTGATGCCGCAATGTATATTTTACTTTCAATATGTCATTTAATCACAAACACGCCTGTTAAAAATCCACATAGTTTCTTTGCCGATGTCTTGGATTTTCAAATGATATACAGATCAGATGGAAAGATCAGTGTTTTATCCGAAACCATTACTGTGTCACAATTTGTTTCTGCTGGTGGGAATGAATTTGTTACAAAACTAGGACAATTACTCTGAGAATGTTTACCGCGAAGTCGTAGTTTGTTTAACCGTTATTATGAGTTTAGGAACTGCTTAGTAGTATCTACATGTGCGACCAACAGAATAATGCGATGCGTGCAAAGAAACATTTTCTAGGATATGTCATGAGCATAATTAAAATTTTGCCAGCGGAACTGCGTTCGTGAAGTCTTGAATTTAAATTTAATGTGACACCATTAGACAGACTTCATGTTAGAGATGCGAAACATAATTCTAAAAGTGATTTGAAGTTGAGTATATCGGTCATTTTGAAGATACAGAAAGAGAAGGGGGGGGGGGGGGAGGTTTGTGCGGGGTAAATGAAAAATAAATTCTTTCTAAACTTGGGCTGTGGATGACAAGGATTAGGAACAGCAATTTTCCCCGGGAACTTTCATTGAAGCAGAGAGATATGTACTTCGCCAAGAATGGTTATGCATTCTTGTCCTTATGCGAGTGAATTTAGTTTCGAGAGTTTCGGTTGGAAACGTGACTCCGTAGTAGAGCTATTGATTTCTCGGAAGAACTGTAGCAACAAACCACCTCTTTCTCTTTTCTTTCTGGTAAATCAAAAAATGAGATCGGACATAAAATAAAGTTTCACATCTTTACTCACTAAAAAAATCTTGTACTGTGGCAACTGAGCTTTACGAAGAAAATGAAAGAGAAACCTTCTTTCAATGTCGTTATCGATGCTATGTGTCATTCTGGCAGTTCGGAGCGTTTAGTTATGTAGAAAGTAGGATTATAACGAAGTGAATTTCTCCGTCATTTTTATCCGCGCCGGGGTTCGAACCCGGGTCCACTCATTCCGGAATAAGTTGCTCTACCAATTAAGCTACGCGGACATGTATTCTGATTCCTATCTGCCTTTATGTCATGTGCGTCCTTCTGGCAGGTACGTCACATCTCCTGGTACGTTACATCATCTCCCCCTTATTTTTCTTTCTTTCGAAGTGCTGCTCACATTTTTCCTATCTCGCGGTGTGGAAATAACATCACACCAATGCGAGATTTTGAACGGTCGGGTCATCCGGATAGTTCGGGCGCCATTATAACGAAGTGAATTTCTCCGTCATTTTTTATCCGCGCCGGGGTTCGAACCCGGGTCCACTCATTCCGGAATAAGTTGCTCTACCAATTAAGCTACGCGGACATGTATTCTGATTCCTATCTGCCTTTATGTCATGTGCGTCCTTCTGGCAAGTACGTCACATCTCCTGGTACGTTACAGGATAATTGCTCTTACTCTAAGTAGTTTGATAATTGAATACCCCAATCAAGTTCGCTATTATTTGGTGACAGATTACGTATCAATAATTACTCAATCCCTAACTCCAGGAAAATTACTTAATTTCAGATATCTGAGAACGGTCCTGCATATAAAATTCTTCTGCGCTCTTAATAATTGAGTTTTTTTTTACCATTATTTTTCCTGATGTTAGATTTATTCACTGTATGAAGTATGACGAATTTATGAATAATATACTCGGAAGGTCAACCGTAGTCCTCCAAACACTCTGGTGACCGCGGCACGACGAAGTAAAAATTTGTCTCATTTTGAGCAGGTTCGATCTTTACTGGAAGCGGCAGCTCATTACATTTCTTTAAGGATATAGATGATCACTTCGACATGTACAGCATTCCCAACGATTGTCGGATTCAAATTGCAGGTACTTGCATGAAAGACGTATAACGAAGTAAATTTCTACGTCATTTTTTGTCCACGCCGGGGATCGAACCCGAGTCCGCTTATTCCGGAACAAGTCGCTCTACCAATTGAGCTACGCGGACGTTCGTTGTCGCTGCTATCTGCCTTTATGTCGTGTGCGTCCTGCGGGGCAGGCACGTCACCCTCCGAAAGAGGGCCGGGGACATGGCCCATAGGGTCAGCCGTGATCATGAATCGTCGTAGGCAACATCCGCTGTAGAACGTGCACTTGAGAACTCCCAGTCAATCTGGTGTGTGGAATGCAACGTCACACACATTTATTTTTCGAAGCGCTGGAGAAGGGATTCTCTTATTTTTCCTCTCTCACGGTGTGGAAAGAACATCACCCCATTGCGAGATCTTGAACGGCCGGGTCATCCGGGAAGTTCGGGCGCCATTATAACGAAGTAAATTTCTCCGTCATTTTTTGTCCACGCCGGAGATCGAACTCCAGTCCGCTTATTCCGGGACAAGTCGTTCTACCAATTGAGCTACGCGGACGTTCGTTGTCGCTGCTATCTGCCTTTATGTCATGTGCGTCCTGCAGGGCAGGCACGTCACAGACGCTGTCATCGTATCGGCAGTGGAGATAATTAAATTGAGGAGCACATTACGAAAACTTTTGCTCATATTTCCTTGAGGTATTTCTCTTGTGGGCTAATTAAAGCTGGAATTGCACATAAACCCTTCTCCAGGCAGCAGAGTGCCACAGAAAGTCCCGTCTCGATTTTCTTGGAAACAGCTAGTGTCTATAAGTTGTGAGATTCATATGCTGATAAATCTGACGTTCTGGATACCCTTTTCCAGCAGCTTTTCCTTTTCCCTTTTCTGGAAAACTTTTTTGAATCAGCCAGAAAGCCTAATATTGTTCTTTATATGATTAAGAATTTTGTTATAGTTGTCAGGAGCATAATATAAAGAAGCTTAAGTATTAAAAAAACCACTGAAAGTACGACAAGTAATATTGTAAGTGAATATATTAATTAAAAAAAATCATTACAATTGGTGCCCGAACAGGGATTATGAATCTCCTGGCAGTTGGGCTGTTTGAAAAATGTGTCCCACACATCGTCTGAAATTACCTTTTTTTCCGAACAGCTTTCCGTTCCAACCTTTTCTCAAGGAGGAGGGGGTAGGGGGGGGTAGGGAAATATGCGATGCACGTACCTCAGAGGTGATGCACATTTCAAGACTTCAAAGCTGCAGCGACAAACTTCGTTGGTGTAGCTTAGTCGGGAAAGCATTCGGCACCAGAGCAGAAGGGAGCGGTTCGGACATCGCCACCAGCAAAATGGCTTTACGCTATATAAGGTCCGTACTATTTTCAGGTTTATGCTGTGCTTGATGCTCATTGATATTGTTAAGTTTATGTGTTACATGACGGTCAGAGTATTGTAAGATTTATGCATTGCGCGGTAATCAGTAACACCGTAAGGTAAAAGTAAACTTGTGATGCACTATGGAGGTAAAGCTCGGGCCAAGATGTTAAATCTGCAGCGATATATTCCATCCATACGTGTAGCTCAGTTGGGAGAGCAACTTACTCCGGAGTGAGGGGCGCGGTTTCGATCCCCGTCACGAACAAATATGTGTTTTCACATTGGCGCTCGGACGTATAAATTGATGTACTGGCTGTTGAGTTCTTTGAAAAATGTGTGACGTTTGTTCCACACGTCGTTTGCACTTAATGAAACAATTTGTGTTTTTACGCAGTGATATGACAGAAATCAGTACCTGGTTCCTGGGCAACGCGACACTCTTACCCCTCTCGCTAGTGGATGAATCCACCGCTTGGCAGGTATATATGCAGGAAGACAGCACTGCTTTTACGTAGATGGTATTTCGATATCAGTTTGGACGAATGTCGTAAGTTAACAGAGTTTGAAAGAGTGATAATAGTAGGCGCCCAACGCATAGGCCACACTTTTGCGGAGGTGGTGCAGGAATTGCAGTATCCCCGTTGGACAACATTAAGAGCATATCCCGTGGACAGAGCTTGGGGGGGGGGGGATGAACGTGGCCGCCGACATCTGTCTTTCGTAGTTGCAACCAACCGGAAAGGGACAATGGCACAAATCACCCCCGACTTCAATGAGGTAGTTTACAAAAACGTCTCCACCAAGATTATCAGAAAGAACATAGCACTGAAAAGAACTGCGGGCTGGCAAAAGAACATCCCACTGCACCTTGGATGACTGAAGACGGGTCGCCTGGTCCGACGAGTCCCGTTTACAGTTGTTTCGCGCTGACGAGAGAGTGCTGCTCCGGCGGAAACTGCACACAGCGATGGACCCGGAAAGTCAACAAGGAAACGTTCCGTCTGATGGAGGCTTGGTTATGGTTTGGAGCGTGTTCAACTGGCACATCTGGGGACCTCTGGTACGTCTAGATTAGAGCCCTGCACGGGCCGGGCCGGGACGCGCCGGACCAACAGTTTCGTAGGCGGGCTTGGACGGGTCTGCACTTGCATGTGTACCGTGTAGTCAGAATGTTGATAAATTTAGTTTATTCTGTTTTTGAAGTCTCTGTCTTTCCTTTCCCGTGATCATATTTCTTGTTTGTCGCAATCATTCTTCTCTCCCGCTTTGTACTATTTTTTTTTTTATTTATTTTGCGCGTATCTTTTAGTATTTGAACTTTGGCAATCGCACTCCCCTTTGAAATCATATTCCATTTATTTCGGAAAATTACACCAGAAAAACACTTGCTCCGTACGATGCTTTGCATTTATAGGAATTAGGAATCAATTAAATCTTCAATATGCGCTAGTAAACCATTCTTAGGCTCTGTCTTTATAATTTTGATTTGCTACTTGCTTTGTTTTAAATATGGATGAATATTGGTTTAGGTAAATTAGAGGTTCGAGGAGCAAAACAATCGGAAAATTGTGTAACATTTGGATTTTGGGAGTTATATCCTAAACCTGAAGAGTTAAAATCAGAGACGTCGGGCCAACAGAACGGAATCATATTCTGCGTACGAGAGTTTGTTGTATTAACTACTAACCATTAAGCATGTTATTGTGTGTGCGTGTGTGTAACTGAGCATCAATTTATATTATGTCCTGGGCAGTAATGTCAAAGAAGACAGTACTTGACTCGTATAAACAGTGATCTGACATTACGAAAAGTTCGATTATGAAATGACGATAATTTGCTTTAGTTCATTGAATACTATTTATTGCATTTGCCGTATTTTTGGTTATTGCTGGGTTAGTTGACTTACTTATGTCCTCTTTTTACACGACTTTCGAGTTTCTCTAAAAAGTTACAGTACAAATACCGTCTTTGTTATAGCAAGTGACAGTTACGCAAATAAAACCTATGCCGGACGTGTATAACCTGGCCGGGCCGGGTCGGTCCTGACATTAATTAGGCGGGAACGGGCCGGGCCTGACATTAATTAAGTGGGAACGGACCGGACCGGGTCGTGTCGGGCCTGGAATTAACTTAAAGCACACCTTATATATCCTCCAAGCCAGCTCATGACACGTGTCTTCTTTCTTTGCCTGCGCACTGTTGACTTCAAAAGTAGGAGGTGGTCGCAATAATGTGACTCGACTGTGTGTGTGTGTGTATATATATATATACATATACATATAAATGGGATGTAAGGTCAAGTGATGCGTAACATCACAGCCTCTCCTTGACAAATGTCAACCCCGCCTTCTCGTGGTGCATCCTGTTCCCACTAAAGGGGCTCTGACGACCGCCCATAGCGGTATAACTATACCATCGGGATTAGAGGAAATTCTATCCCACACTCACCAACCCGCTTGGCCAGCGTGGTGAGTTATGGCCAAACCCCTCCAAAATGATTCCACAACTTAAATCTTGGCCCTCAGTCTCCGGCAGCTGGAATGTACCTGGCCAAGGCAGCGGCCAGTGCGACATGAAGGCAGAGGGTGCTAAGAATCCCCGGAGGACCGGACTAGGCTGCCATCTGATGCTGACCTTGGCAACGTACAATGGACGCTCCCTATCTTCTGATTCAAGGCTTCTTGAATTGGAAGAGGAATTACAAAGGATCAAGTGGGACATCGTGGGGCTAAGTGAGGTAAGGAGAAAAGGAGAAGATCTCATGGAACTGAAAAGTGGACATCTCTTCTACTATCGTGGGACAGATACTGGCAGAACTAGTGGTGTTGGATTTATAATAAACAAGAAACTGAAGGATAAAGTTGTAGAAGTTGAAAGTTCCTCTGACAGAGCTGCACGACTTGTTATCCAACTCTCGAAAAGATACCAGGCTCAGATTATTCAAACTTATGCACCCACCACAAGTCATCCTGAAGAAGAAATTGAAGAATTTTATGAGGAAATTTGTCATCTAAATAATAAAGGTAAGCAGCACTTGAAAATAATTATGGGAGATTTCAATGCAAAAATAGGGCAACGGCAACAGAATGAAACTTCAGTAGGTAAATTCGGTCACGGCAACAGAAACCAGCGTGGAAATACTCTCGTTGAGTTTGCAGAGGCAGAAGGGTTTTTCATCTTGAACTCCTTCTTCAAGAAAAAGCCACACAGGAAATGGACATGGAGACATCCAAATGGGACGACAAATGAAATTGATTTTATTATGTGTAACAAAAAATTTGTCATAGAAGACTGCAGTGTGCTAAACAAGTTCAACACAGGTAGTGACCATAGATTGGTGAGATGTAAGATGCACCTCAACGCTAAACTTGAACGTGGCAAGCTCATAAGACAAACAAAGTCTATTGACATAACCAACCTCAAAAACACCATAATACCTTCAAGTTAGAACTGAAGAACAGGTTCTCTGCTTTAGAAGGCCTAACATCGGAAGAAGTGGACATCTCTGAAGTTAACAGAAAAGTAACCAAAGCTCTTATGGAAACAGCAACAAAATTAGCTGGGTCTAAGAACAAGTTGCATGTGAACAAATTATCAGGAAAAACCAAAATGTTGATGCAAAAAAGAAGAGAGATGAGGACAACTAAAGAAGATGTGACTTCCAAAGTGGAATATATAGAGCTATGCAAGACAGTAAGAAAAAGTATCACTGAAGACGTAAGGAAATTCAACTGTGAACTAGTGAGGAAAGCAATTGAAAACAACCAAAGCCTAAAGATAGCAAAGGGACATCTCAGTAAGGGAAGAAAACAGATTATGGCACTGAGAAAAGAAGATGGTTCTGTAACAAGAAATAGAGGCGAAATTTTGACAAGAGTGAAAGATTTCTACTCCAAATTATATGAAAGGGATGATATATGCACTCCAGACATCATGAAAGATACCAGTACCAGAGTTCCTCCAGTCCTTCCAGCAGAAGTTGCACATGCAATCAAGAACATGAAGCGAGGAAAAGCTCCAGGAGAAGATGGAATTACTGTAGACATCATACAAGAAGCAAGTGGAGAAATCGAAACAGTACTCGCCCAAATTTTCACTCGATGCCTTAATGAAGGAAAGATTCCTGAGGATTGGAACACCGCTACAATGATCCTGCTACATAAGAAAGGTGACATTGAGGATCTCGGAAACTACAGACCTATCAGCCTCCTATCAGTAGTTTATAAAATCTTCACTAAAGTTCTTTCACACCGCTTGAAGGTAACACTGGACACGGCTCAACCGAGAGAACAAGCTGGATTCAGGAGTGGCTACAGCACAATAGATCATATCCACGTGCTGAGAGAACTAATTGAAAGAGCGAGGGAATATGAACTTCCATTGTGCATGGCTTTTATCGATTATGAAAAAGCCTTTGATTCGGTGAAACCATCAGCAGTTACAATGGCTCTGAAAACCTGCGGTATTGAAGATGCATACATTAATATTATTAATAACATCTATGAAAATGCAAGTGCAAAGATTAGGCTGTTTGAAAATACAACACACGTAAAAATTGGAAAGGGAGTGAGACAAGGTGACAACATATCTCCGAAGCTCTTTAATGCCACATTGGAGGGTGTTTTTCAGTCGCTGAGCTGGGAAAACAAGGGGATAAAGATTAATGGAGATTATCTAACCCACCTTCGTTTTGCTGATGACGTAGTCATTTTTGCAACTACCCCATCAGAGCTGCAGAGTATGATCCAGGAACTTGCTGACAAGAGTAAAGAAGTGGGATTAAAAATGAACTTTCAGAAGACAAAAGTGATGTTCAATGCTTTTACAAGAAATGAAGATTTATCGATTGATGGAGAAAAGCTGGAGATAACAGACACGTACGTTTATCTTGGACAGCAGATATCAAGTGAGGGTCACATTGATGAAGAAATTAATCGGCGTACAAAACTTGCCTGGAGAGCTTTTGGAAGAAACAGCATAATTTTCAAGAGCAATATGCCATTATGTCTTAAAAGAAAAGTGTTTGATCAATGCATCCTTCCAGTGCTTACGTATGGTGCAGAGACGTGGACCTTAACTAAAAGAGACATACAAAGGCTGCAGACAACTCAAAGAAGCATGGAGAGGTGCATGCTTGGTGTAACCAGGAGAGATAAGAAGAGGAACTCGTGGATCCGAAAAATGACTAGAGTGGAAGACATCATGATCAGAGTTAAATCCCTGAAATGGCAATGGGCTGGACATACTGCCAGAAGGACAGATCATCGATGGACAGCCGAAATTTTAGATTGGATTCCAAGGGACAGGAAAAGACCCAGAAGAAGACCACATGGGAGATGGGTGGATGAAATTCGAAAGTATGCAGGGGTGACATGGAGGAGACTGGCACAAGACAGACCGTTGTGGAGGAAACTTGGGGAGACCTTCGTCCAGCAGTGGATTGATAATGGTTGACAATGATGATGATGATGATACATATAAATAAAATAAGAAACACAACCCGATACTCATAATAATAAATGTCTGAATACACAAAACAGAAGCAAACTTACAGTGAAAACGAAGACACAAAATCCAATCAGAAGTAAAAATAAAAATATCACAGCAGTCGTCATCAGGGGAGTAACTGTTCTGTGCAGTGGCTTTTCTGAAGTCGACAAAAAACTGATGTGACCGAAGTCCGTTGACTCCCTAAGCCACTGAAAACCAAAGAACCATGAAACACAAAAAAAAAAAAAAAAAAAACAGAGTAGTAATACATGAAAACAATATCCACCAAGTAAACGGCAAAGCATTAAACTTGAAAGCTTCACAGGCGTGAAAACGTAACATATGTGAAATAACCCTAATCTGAACAACGAAGAGGGTCACTGTCACCTTCAAAACCATTAGCTGTGATTGGGGGGTGTCATAAATGTGTTCTAGTTAGTAAAGAATACCTGTAGCTGCCAGTGACCCACCAGGCATTTCACTGTATTATCTGTACTTTAAAATTGTAGGGTCTTGTGTTAGTTATGTTTGCAAATTTTTGCTAGTTAAACAAAATAGAATTAAAATTAGAAATCTGACAAACTTGTTTAAAGTAAGTTATCATAAACTGACGGGGATAATTATTTTTTAGTAAGTTGCAGTTAAAATAGCTTTAGATTCCTTAAAACATTTTCCGGAGTATTACAATTTTTTTTAATTCGTAGTAATTGAGTAATTATAACGTTCCGATGCACATGTATGGAAACAAAAGGATCCCACTTAGTAAAATAGGTAATGGGAGAGTAAAAATCGTATCTTTTGTCATATACATTCGTGATAATATACAAATTATCTCGGTAAGAAATATCTATATCAATATATTGAATATTACATTTTTGATGATTAGTTCTTTTCAATTCCAGGTAACCAGGATGTATAGTTTTCGCTTGTTTCTCAAAGGTTGAGTTATTAAAGACAATTAAGGCGTCAATATTTCGAAAAATATAACCATAAGAATCTTTGGTTGTCTATACTCTTACTCGTTGGACTTTGAGAAATATCCATGTGTTATCTAAGCTTTCGTGGGTACGAGAGAACTTCCCGGTTTCGCTTCGGCGAGCGGAAAGAGGGTCCTAAATTTTGCCCAAATGCTACAATACTGTTTCTTTTCTTTTTTTGGTTGAATTTTTACTTCGGGTTTATTTGCACACAAAATAAAAAAAAAGGAGGAATTATGCAAATTTATGTATTTATTACAGAATTTTCGAAAACATGTGTGTTTTTACGTGAAAAAATTTATTTACCTAAAAATCATTATGTATATTATCAACTGCTTGGAAATTGCACACGACTTCTTTTTACTATTGGAAGTCTTTCTTTTTCTCCAGTGACATCTGAAGCAAACTAATTCCTTTGCTCTATCTTCGTTAGCTCCTCTAAAATTAATTTTACCGTCTTTAATGAGAAAGCTGAGGAACAGCGCATGTGAATACATACAAGAAATACGTAAATTCATCTCTTGAGAGATTCACCAGCTGAATACCCCTTTTAACTCAGAGATAACTGAGACATGCATTGTTCTCACCTGCAAAATAATATTTAAAGACAGCTTGCCAGCGAAGAGAAGCCTCTACTGAAAATGCATGGACAGATGTAGTCGTAGGCAGTTTCTCATTAGCTAATTCACTCAAAATTCGCCCTAGAGCAGCGTTCGCCAAATGGAGTGGCTCATAGAAACCCAAGTCCCACCAAATCGGGGTTTCCTTCGGAAGTACTTCTGTCAACATTTCCAAGCGCAGAACACTGAATTTGGGTCAACCTCTTGGCATCTGATAACAGACTTAAACAAACCCACTCGAGTCCTTATTTCACACCATTAGAACGTGTGAGGATTTTTCCTGACGAGAGCTGCTTGCACTTCGGCTTTGATGCTCATTGTGTGAAAGTAATTTTGTGCCACCATCCGGCAATAATTGGGAGAACACACCGACAGCAATAAAGCGCAACGTGCGACAAATCATCAGTTATTCTTGACATGGATAAATAGGCGGATAGTAATGTTAAAAGAAAGGTGCCTAAGTATCATGAGCTAAGGAAAAATATTTGCGACATCTGTTATAGCAAACGGCAATAAATTAAACATTAATATAAATAAAGTTTAGAGTACTGTATTTTGCGGTGATATGCATTCTCTGCTGACCATTTTTCTTTTCTCAAAGTCATCGAATTATCCAAGAAGCACGCTCCAGGGCGTCGAAGTTGTACGCAGGTATCCATTTTACCTCTTTAAGCGGCCTCTGTACATGAACTAAACAGTGTTCAAAATTTTACTGGGCACGCCAAGCAGAAATGTTCACATAGCGACCGGGTTTTACGAAAGCTACGGGAAAACAGTTCGTCTCTCTCCCCTCTCATCTCAATACTACCGACAATAAACCTGTCACGGGTGATAAACTCTGCTTTTTAGTCTTTTATTTTGTGCTCCATGAGCCAAAACATGACGGAGAAGAATGGGCCCTGACATGGACATCATGGCACTGGGTAGAAACAAGTGCTTCAAACATCTCTCTCCTTTTTTAGGTTCCTTGCAATTGTTATAATCTTTTCATGAGATAATCAGTCGAAGAGGATAAGTTCTATTCAAGCCCCTAACTGACCGCTTTGAGTAAGAAAGCTAAGAAGAAAGTAACACTTTCTAATGCGCAGGTTCACTCGTTCCAGTAAACTCGTTCTGTACCAGCCCCGTTCGGCCCGCTTATAAAAAAAAATATTATGTAAGAGTAGGATGCCAACGATAAATATTAGTCATTAGTCGGATACCAAAAAAAAAAAAAATATAGGAAAATATTATATTATTAGTCGGATACCAAAACATATTATATAAAAAATATTATTAGTAGTATTTTTTAATATTATTATTGGTATTTATAAAATATTTTTATATTTTATTATGGATTTTTTTATATAATAAAACATATGTATTATATTTATAATGATATAAATATAAAAATATTTTACATTTTATTATGATATTTTTTATATAATAAAAATATTATTAGTATTTATAAAATATTAATATTATTAGTATTTATAAAATATTAATATTATTAGTATTTATAAAATATTAATATTATTAGTATTTATAAAATATTAATATTATTAGTATTTTTAATATTATATAATAAAAATTAATATTAATATTATTAATCGGATACCCAAAAATTTTATGTAAAAAAATATTACGGTTCACTCATTCGCAGGTTCACTTGTTCCGTTCCAGCCGCGTTCGGCCCACCTATAAAAAAAATCATTATGTAAGAGTAGGATGCAAACGATAAATATTATAGTCATTAGTCGATACCAAAAACAAAAAAAAAATATAAAAAAATATTATATTATTAGTCGGATACAAAAACATATTATATAAAATTTATATTTTATTATGGTATTTTTTATATAATAAAAATATTATTAGTATCTATAAAATATTAATGTTATTAGTATTTTTTAATATTATATTAATACAAAAAATATTAGTATTATTAGTCGGATACCAAAAAAATATTATATAAAAATATTATATAAAAATATTATATGAAAAATATTATATAAAATATTATATGAAAAATATTATATAAAAAATATTACGGTTCAGTTGTTCGCAGGTTCACTTGTTCCGTTCCAGCCGCGCTCGGCCCACTTCAAAAACAAGGATTATATAAGAGTCGGATACTAACGATAAATATTATAGTCATTAGTCGGATACCAAAAATATTATAAACAATATAATATTATTAGTCTGATATCAAAAAAATATTACATAAAATTTTATTATTAGTATTTTTTATTTTTTAATAGTATATAATAAAATATTATTAGTATTTATAAAACATTTTTATATTTTATTATGGATTTTTTATATAACAAAAATATATATATTATATTTATTATGATAACATAAATACTTTTTTTTATATTTTATTATATTTTTATATAAGAAAAATATTACGAGTATTTATAAAATATTAATATTATTAGTATCTTTTAATATTATATAATAAAAAATATAAAGTCGGATACTAAAAAAAATATACAAAAAATATATAAAAATTATTATGGTTCACTCGTTCGGTTCCAGCCGCGTTCGGCCCACTATTTAGTGACATACACTCAGTTGACAAAACATTAGAGATAGGGCTGATGGGCAGGTTGGCAGAGGCATACCCCGTGCAGAGTAGAACAGACCCAAACCGAACGCAGGAGATAAATAAGAGAACAGCTGCGCTTTCCAACAGTGAAACGCAATAGACGAATATGGATAAACGTGGTGATCTGAACGTCTTTGATCGTGGATGCATTGTCGGTGCAAGACAGATGGATAATTGTATCACCCAAGTAGTGAGAACCCTAGTGTTCCCGAGGGTAACCGTATCAGGGTGTACCGCGATTATGCCATCAATGGCCGCGGTCGACGTAGATTATCCAGGCTCTTACAGACGGGAGCCGACGCCCTACTCGTGTGTCACTGTTGACTGCTCGTTATAGGGACATTACGCCTCGCCTGGTTCCCGGGAACGTCAAAATTGGACCTCTGCAGAATGGCGCGGCTTCGTGTGGGTTAGATGAATGCCGTGTTCCGCTGTACCTAGGTTTATCTGACCACACGACGTGGGGGAATCGCGTTCCGCTGTAGAGGTCGACAGAATGAGGCCCAGATCTCGTCTGAGAGGTCCTTAACCACCACACGCCACCAGCACGAGCTGGATGATCACCTACAAGCTTTCATGGCCTTCACGCATCCTAGGGCCGATGGTCTGTTTCAGCAGAACAATGTACCGCCCCACAGGAGCGCAATTTCCCAGGCATGACTCGAGGAACACTCATCTGAGTTTGGAACTGCCCAGTGGCTTCCATGGTCCCCGGATTTAACCCTTTAAGTGACCGATGTACCTGAAACAAATGGTGCCCAAAAGGTTTTTGGGGCTTCCTAAACAGAAATGATCACATAGCGGCCGTATTTTACAAAAGCTACGTCAAAACAATTCCTTTCTCTCTCTCATCACAGCAGTATGTACCTTCAGCCTATTAATGGTGATAAGCGTTCCTTCTGGTTCTTTATTCTCTGCTCCATGACTCAAGATATGACAAGGAAGAGCTAGTCCTCTTGACATAGGCATCATGCCACTTGATAGGAAAAAGTGACTCAAGCATCTTCTGTCTCCTTTCTTAGATTCGTCGCCGTTGTTATAACTTTTGGAGCAGACAATCACTCATAAAGGATTAGTCACTCAGAAATCGCTTTCAGCAGGTAACCACTCAGAAGGGTTTAGTATCAATCAACCCCCTAAGAGCACATTCAATAACAAACTCAAGAAGAAAGGAACACTTTCTGATGCTCGGTTCACTCATTCCAGCCGCGTTCGGCCCATTTTTTAGGCAGTGAGCATATTCGTTCGAGCTGATTTCAGCCCATTTCGCTAACCCCGAGATAACTCGCTCCATCCAGTTAAAGGGTTAAACCCTGTGGAAGTCCTCTGGGATGCAGTGGAGTTTAACATCAGATCGATGGATCCTGGACAGAAGTCTGGCGGAGTTGTGGAAAATGCTGCAACAGGCATGGCTGGTATTACCTCCGGAAAACCTCTGGCATCTAACCGAGTCGATGCCCCGCGTGTACAGTGTTATTCGTGCTTGAGGAGGAGCAACACACTATTACAGTAGGTAAATGTCTCTAATGTTTTGTCCATTGAGTGTAAATTGTAATAAAACTTAGAATTGCGTTTTATAAAGAACTATGAAGCTGTATCGTGCATGGAATACGGGATTACACCATACAATACAAATTTCGAAGAAGACAATCCGTTTTCTGGTGTAAATATGACAAGGATGGTAAGTCAAATAATATCTTGAAAATGTCGTCGTCCTGGAGCGGGAATCGAATCCGCGTCTCCCAGATAGCGCCTGGGTATGCTAACCACTACACCACCCAGAACGACCAATTCTGAAGTTTCCGATTAATCCGTATTCCATTTTTTCTGATTATTATCCGTATTCCATTCATGATTTATCTGCTCCTCCGGGCAATCACGAGATAGATTCTTAACCTCCAGATTCGCTAAACATGAACGCCGGGCCGCGGGTGGCCTAGTGGTCAGCGTTCGGGACTGCCATGGAGATAACCTCAGGTTCGATCCTGGGCAGGTACGAACGTTCGAACCACTAAATACTCGCCGTGAGTCGGATGGGCACGTTAAACCGTCAGACCGCGAGTACTCTCCCCCGGTAATAAATAAGGGCGTGTTCCTCCCCCTTTCTACATCGCTTCCGTGCCACTTTCCTATCGGGCACTCTAGCCCAAATCTCCTAGCTTCCTATATCTAAGGGTTGTTTAAGACCTGGGGTCAGACACTACCTTCCTAAAATCCTCAACATATGATCTGA
The DNA here is from genome assembly GCA_039090855.1 of Macrothele yani. Taxonomy (NCBI): domain Eukaryota; kingdom Metazoa; phylum Arthropoda; class Arachnida; order Araneae; family Macrothelidae; genus Macrothele; species Macrothele yani. Next base: position 151,801,157 of record CM077027.1, on the reverse strand, counting down.
TCTGAACATGAATGCCAGTTACTTCGACAAGCGAATCCTGTGGTGGTTATATTCAAATTAATCGGAAACTTGAGACTTGGTCGTTCTGGGTGGTGTAGTGGTTAGCGTACCCGGGCGCTATGTGGGAGACGCGGGTTCGGTTCCCGTTCCAGGACGACGGAATTTTCAAGTTTTCGGATATTATCTGGCTTACCATTCTTGTTATATTCTCACCACGAAAACGGATTGTCATCTTCAAAATTTGTATGAAGCTGTACTTAGAAACTGACCGTGATAAAACACGAAACTGGGATTACTGTTAGAACGTGAGACTGAGGTTAATATGTAATACTCATCCGAAAAAAAATTATAACAACATGCACATGATATGAAACTGAAAGAACCTAAATTGTGAAAAGAAAACCCACACAAAAAAAAAAAACAAAAAACAATTTAGCTTTTATGTGGAAATTATAAAAACGATTTGACGAAGGAAGAAAGCGGAATGGTTTTTTTTTACTACAATATAATGACTTCGACATTATTGGCTGCAACCTTGTCTTTATGCTGAGATCTAGTCTAGAAAACAGTAAACTGAAATCCACATAGAAAAAAGAATTGCCATTACTTTTGCCTTTCCTAATGTGCTATGCAAAAGAGCAAATAATTCCAAGTACATATTTATAAGACGGCGAAAAAAAACTAATAGCTTTAGGGAAGAGCACATTTTTAGAAAATAAAAAATAATAATAAATGGAAACAATGGCAGAATTTTCCAAACCTTCATGAAGCTCACATTAAGAAGATAACCCAGCTTATATCTCGGCTGAAGAAGTGATCATAAGTTTTCATCTCTCGTGAAAACTGTTGACTCCTCAGTTCTGGTTTTCCTAACAAAACAAAACAAAAAAATTAAATTATGCGTGTATGAAAACTATCGAACGCGGGAGGTCTCCCCTTATTTTTAAGAGCTTTTTTGTACTTAAGGTACGAAATATCTGACATGAGGAAATCATTTTTTCTTTTCAAATAGTTTTCGCCAATACTGTAGAATGTGTTGTGCTTCATACACTTATAATCAAAGAAGGGTGTATTGGAATTGTTACGTATTAAAATCAATATCTGACGTGTCAAATGCAGGCTGTTTCTCTTTATTTTCGATACACTAGTCGATCTGCTTAGAATAATAAAATGTGGTGTACCATTTCCATCCTTTGCAATATAAATAAGTTACTGCGTACCACAACTAAAGTTTAAGAAATCTCACTACCCGGAAACTTTACGTTGATCACCTTTATATCGTATTGGCTGAAAATAGCGTTTGAAGCAGAAGTTTTGTGAGCACAAATACAAAAAATAAAATAAAAATAAGTTGACATTTTTAAGTAAAAAGCTAAAGTGTCGAAATGTAGTGGCGACGTCAGAGTATCGTACGAAAGAGACACAGATTTTGAAATGCTCAGCAGAAAATTTTTCCAAAAATTCCCTTCATGTAGATTTTACCCGACACTGATAATCTAACTGGCCGCGGATGGCCTGGTGATCGGCGTTCGTGACTGCCACGGAGAAACCTCAGGTTCGATCCCAGGCAGGTAGGAACGCTCGAATCACTAAAGATCCGCCGTGCGTCGGATGGGCACGTTAAGCCGTCGAACTCCGGGGAATGGCCTCTCGGTAATAAATGAGGGCGTCTTCCTCTGCCTTTCTACCTCGCTTCCGTGTCACTTTCCTATGGGGCACTCTAGACCAAATCTCCTAGCTTCCTATTTTTAAGGGTTTTTGAGACCTGGGGTCAGACACTTCCTTCCTAAAATCCTCTACATATTTAAGCAGTCGGACCTTAAAATCCTCTACATAATTAAGCCGTCGAGCCCTGGGTGTTGGCCCCCGGTAAAAAAAACAAGGGCGTCTTCCTGCCCCTTTCTATACCTTGCTTCCGTGTCACTTTCCTATTGGGCACTCTAGCCAAAATCTCGTAGCTTCCTATTTTTAAAAGTTGTTTATGACCTGGGGTCAGACACTCCCTTCCTAAAATCCTCTACATATTTAAGCCGTCGGGCCCCGGGTATTGGCCCCCGGTAATAAATAAGGGCGTCTTCCTCCCCCTTTCTATACCTCGCTTCCGTGTCACTTTCTTATTGGGCACTCTAGCCCAAATCTCGTAGCTTCCTATTTTTAAGGGTTGTTTAAGACCTGGGGTCAGACACTCCCTTCCTAAAATCCTCTACATATTTAAGCCATCGGACCTTAAAATTCTCTACATATTTAAGCCGTCGGGTTCCGGGTATTGCCCCTCCCCCCGGTAATAAATAAGGGCGTCTTCCCCCCCCCTTTCTACCTCGCTTCCGTGTCACTTTCCTATCGGGCACTCTAGCCCAAATTTCCTAGCTTCCTATTACTGAGAGTATAATTTCTCGTACCATAAGACCTGGGTTCAGACACTCCCTTCGTAAAATCCTCTACATACGATCTGATCTGATAATCTAACCCCCAATTAAAAATAAAAGAAAGAGGTTTTCATGTCTATATAGTATTTAGTATTTATTTAACGGATGTTTTTCTGGGAACCATTGATACAAACGCCTATCGCCTTTAACAAGTTACTATTTCTTCGAAATTTTAGCTTACTCAATTTTGACGTAGAACTACGTCTTATGGTACGATATAAATTAGCGACATAATTGTGTGGCCGATTTCAACTTGCTATAACTCCAGGGTTATCAGGGGCGTGGCAACGGCGGTGGTGTCGCTTGATAATGCATAGATGATATTTAGTGAAAATTTTAAGTGGTGGGGCCAGCGGATCAATGGCAGTTTGTGAAAGCGTGCCGAAGTGGATGGGTATTTTTGTGCTCTGCGCTGCGAGTATACTTTTGTTTTCGTTTTCAACACTTCTGAACTAAAAGTGATTGAACATTGATTTTGGTTTGTAATTAATGTTGGCTTGTTACACACGCAAGTTTGCACAGATGTTCAGTGATTTCGACGAGTTGCGTTTGTGGGACCTACCGATCCTTCTTACCGGAAATTTCAATATAGGCATCAGCAAATCGGACAACCATTGGTTTCTCGAGTTTACGCACTCAGAGTTCCAGTTTAACCTCAACACACTCGGTGTTCCGGCCCAACACACAACGCTGGGCAGCACGACTGTCGATGCGATATCCACACACGGCACACAACTGTCCCGTATTTTAAATTACAGTACGTCTCTTACTTCTCGTATCATCGATCACTGTTTGCCAGAACTCACAGCCCATCAAGTTCAAGCAACACCAACATCGACTTCAAGCTCAGCAACAACTGCAGATAATAAGATAAGCATCGCGGATAGAGATTCTAACGATGATTCCGACCTATACATGTAATACCGCCGACACAATAAATAAATAACATTACCAACACCCACTGTGTATTTTATTCACGATCGTATCATAGACACAAAACAGGGCATACCTAGTTCAACGTTTAAACACAGCGCGAAAATCCACTTTGGTCCCATCGGTTTTTTAATATCTTTTTAACATTTGCTGTTTATACATTTTGTTCTGTGACCTGACAAAAAAATCTCTGTTCTATGGGTGGTGGTGGTGGGGTGTGTGGTTAACGATCACCGTGAGCAACTACATGGGCTGTAAGCAGTCGCACGTCCCTAATTTAGGGCCATTGGTTCCAGGGAAGTGTGACGTATATTCTATATTAACTTTCCTTTTTTAGTTTTTTACCCTATGTAAATCTTGAGTTTATTCTTAGAATTCTTCACGCTTAACGAAATATCTTTTCCCTCAAACGAATACGTTTGGCAACACAATTGAGGTTGAATGCACGTGACGTATGCCTGATCTTGATAAGAGCAAGAGATAAAAACGACGACTGATCGATTGCTTAAGAGAGTTGTGAGAGAGTGATTATTAAGAGCGTTGGATTGTAAACTGATTATTGAAAGGAGTGTTGTGATCATGTGTGGTGTGTGGAGTACATTGTGATGTTATCGTTCAGCTATGGAAGTACTACTGCAGCCTGAATAAAGTTTTTCCGTAAGTTGACTTCTGTTGTTTCGTCTGGCCGTTAACGTTTTCTTTCATTTAGGAACTATTTCTTAGTATATTGATGTGTTAAAACAACGTAGAAGTACAAAAGACTTTTACGCTACAGAATTGAGAGAGTCAGACAAACACAACATCAATGCCTCATCGGAATTCGAATCCATCTCGGACGAATAATCAGACGCCAAAGCTTAGACCACTGTGGACCTGAAGTGGCTTACAACTCTGTTAGACATTCCCTCCATTTTCTTACAGTATGGTACAACAATACGTTAAAAAAAATCCTTTTATGAATTCGAAAAATTCACATATTTCTCGAAATCCAAGTTTCCTAACGTCTTGGATGGTTGCACTCATCCTATATGTTCTAAATGCTTAAATAATTTGGAGTGGCCAAAAGGAGGGCTTCAAAAAATGTTGGGTGGACTTGCCCACCCATAGCGTTGCGCCCGATGCCTCTTTATTAGGTATACCTACCCTCGTTTTATAAATGACTCACACGTGTGACGGTACGTGACCAATTGTGGGGGATATCAATCAGGCACAGGAGCTTCTGGAGCATCATTTAGCTTTCAACAGAAAATTGGAATGAAGAGATCTGAGCGACCTCCAACGTTGCATGATACTTGGCGCCACGCGCCTCAGTTCGAGCATTTGCCAAATGCCCGTACTTCTAGGTTTTTCACGCGGGATGGTAGAAAGAGTTTCCCACGAACAGTGGGACAATAGCTTCCAGCAATTGGCAATCCTGTGGACCAAAATAACGGGTTAATCAAGTTGGTCAAAGGAGACTTTTTAAACAAACAGACGGGCCACAACTCAACCAATCACTGGATAATTCAGCATTGCTCGGTCGACGGTCATCTACGAATGTGCTACGTATTGAACCACGTCCCGAATGTGTTACGATAGCCAACGATAATGTCGTCAGTCTCCTTGGACCACTCTGATGCACCAGTAATTGTTTTTGCCCACAAGATCCCATATTGATGGAAGTGTTTTGTGTCCCACGCTAAACACTTGCTACGGTTCTTCGCGTAGCGCCCATGAAGACGGCCATTTGGAAGATTCTCGAACCGACACGCCTGTAACCAACTATCATGCCACATTCACAGTTGCACAGATCACTCGTTTTGCCCATTGCTGTCCTCAATAGAACGCTAACTAATGCTTGAAGAGCTGGTTTGCCTGATTTGTACCACACAATGGGATCACGTGCAGTCACACTTGTTGGAGCGAACCATTTATGCGACGAGAGCAAAGAGCAAGGAAGAGATAAATCTAATAAACTGGCACGTCAGTTTATATGATACGATATTTATTAGATTAGAAGAGTTTAAGCTAAAACTTTTAATCCCAGGTTTCCCAGGGCACGGATTTTCTTGCATTGTTATGGTGGTTGTTGTTGTTTCAAAGCTTAATGGGCAGCCTAAGTAATTTTGAAGGTATAACGAAGTGAATTTCTCCGTCATTTTTGGTCTACGCCGGGATTCCAACCCGAGGCCGCTTATTCCGGAATAAGTCACTCTACCAATTAAGCTACGCGGACATTTTATTCTGATTCCTATCTGCCTTTATGTCGTGTGCGTCCTTCTGGCAGGTACGTCACATCTCCTGGTACGTTACAAAGACAATAAGCAATCACCCGTTCTTGATTTTGGACAACTTATTCTAGGGAAACGACAGAGCCAACACCATAGTGTAGGCCCATACCTCATCCGGAACTTGAACTCGGGTTCATTTGTAACGATTCATCAGAAACCAGCGTCACACACCACTTGGTCACCGGTCTGGAGGGAACTTAAAATATTCAGTACTGATGAGCACTATTCATCCACAGTAGCACATGTATTGAATTCTTATAGAGAAGGGTTTCGATGTCATTCTCTTGTCTTGATATAATTTAGGAAACTGTTAGATGAGGAACTGATTTTGTGTACTCTCATAAGTCACGCCTACCAACTTAATAGCGTATCGGGGCTACCTTTTGCCACGAAAACTGTTTGAACCCGGCGTGGAATGTACTCCACTGCACCGTGGAAGGTGTCTTCAGACGTTCCGTACCAGGTGGCTAATATGACGGTATAACGCCCCCGGAATTCGGCGACGGAGCAAGTCACTGGTGTGTACCTTCGAATGCTGTCTTTCATTGTGTATAAAGGTTGGATGGGATTCCGGTTGGGAGAATTTGGCTGTCAGGGAAGCACCCAAAATTCTTGGATATGATCCTCGAATAATTTCACCACGATATGGGCCTTGTGATACACATCATTTTCATCTTTCTGAAAGAGTCCAGTGCTACACGGTTACATGTGACTAAGTAGGTCAAAACATCGTCCGGTACAATGCGTAGATAGGATGTGGAGGTGAAGACGTGTTCACAAAGGATCGGGAAACCCAATGAAGCCCGTGAAACAATCTCCGTAACGTGATGCAGCGGCTGCCGGCCTGTTTGTTTTCAACTGTGTACGTTGGCTAAAGCTGTTCAACCGCGCGGAGTCGAATATGGACTTATCGTCTGGCCTGTTGGAGCAGAAAGATGGATTCAGTTGTCTAAGTGACTGTTTTCCAGTCGTTGTCCACCAGCCTACTTTGGCACTTAAAGAACAGCTTCCGCAGGATTGTGTTTTGGAAAGGTTTCTTTGTGAGTCCTGGTTCATCTGTCGTAAATTGAAGGATAGTGAGCTGTTTGTCGTGCCGCAGAGTGCGTGCCAACTGGTGTTCACCCTGACTGTCAACCAATGACAGTATTCCTTATCCGGCTCGTGTTGTGGCTATGTGTCCTTTTTCGGAACATTCTAGCCGACTGGCGCTCACCCTGACTGCCAACCAATGACAGTATTCCTTATCCGGCTCGTGTTGTGGCTATGTGTCCTTTTTCGGAACTTTCTAGCCAACCGGTGCTCACCCTGACTGCCAACCAATAACAGTATTCCTTATCCGACTCGTGTTGTGGTTATGTGTCCTTTTTCGGAACATTCTAGCCAACCGGTGCTCACTCTGACTGCCAACCAATGACAGTATTCCTTATCCGGCTCGTGTTGTGGCTATGTGACCGTTTTCGGAACATTCTAGCCAACCGGTGCTCACCCTGACTGCCAACCAATGACAGTATTCCTTATCCGACTCGTGTTGTGGTTATGTGTCCTTTTTCGGAACATTCTAGCCGACCGGTGCTCACTCTGACTGCCAACCAACGACAGTATTCCTTATCCGGCTCGTGTTGTGGCTATGTGACCGTTTTCGGAACATTCTAGCCAACCGGTGCTCACCCTGACTGCCAACCAATGACAGTATTCCTTATCCGGCTCGTGTTGTGGCTATGTGTCCTTTTTCGGAACATTCTAGCCGACTGGTGCTCACCCTGACTGCCAACCAACGACAGTATTCCTTATCCGGCTCGTGTTGTGGCTATGTGACCGTTTTCGGAACATTCTAGCCAACCGGTGCTCACCCTGACTGCCAACCAATGACAGTATTCCTTATCCGGCTCGTGTTGTGGCTATGTGACCGTTTTCGGAACATTCTAGCCAACCGGTGCTCACCCTGACTGCCAACCAACGACAGTATTCCTTATCCGGCTCGTGTTGTGGCTATGTGACCGTTTTCGGAACATTCTAGCCAACCGGTGCTCACCCTGACTGCCAACCAATGACAGTATTCCTTATCCGGCTCGTGTTGTGGCTATGTGTCTTTTTTCGGAACATTCTAGCCGCATCTTCCCTAGGGCAGCTCTCGAACAACCGATTATGTCTGCGGTTGCTGAAATTCTAGCAGCTGCTTTATTCACTCTGATGTTCATTACCTTTAAAACGCTGAGAAGTTCGCCACTTCCCCCATTTGCTAGGGCTCAGAGCTGGTGAACTGACGCTCCCTGCCTGTATTCTCTTTATGTAAGTACATTCTGCGCCGGCTCGTGACATTGCTGCTACATGCTGTGGGACGCGTCCACTCGTGGGAACAGGGGTGGACATAATAATGGCCCATGAGTGTATTTAACAACAGCTTGAAATGTGACTTATAAGTAATTAGGGAATTGAGTGTCTTTCCTTGGTTATTTTTTCTTCGTCATTAAGCAAGTACATCTATGACCTACAACTACTATTTCACTATTTTAACAGTTACACTGATTCAGCGAAGCACCTTGATGAGTACCTTCACAGCATCATAACAATTTTTAAAGTATCATATCGGAAGGATATCAGAAGTTTCTGAAATCTTTTACTCTTCTATATACACTGCTGGCCACCCAAAATACAACACCAAGAAGGAAGCATCCGATTGGCCTGAAATTCGTAGCATGCGTCGCCCGCGAGAGGACATGCAATCGATTAGTATTGCAGGGCATATACAAATCATGTGCTCCCGGCACACCACCGAGAAGCACTATAAGAAGGGTGCACAGAAGGCGGAGTGTAAGTAGTGGAAGTGTGTTGTGCTGCCAGACCTGTGCCTGGGAAGCTTCCTGATGCCTCTTCGCAGAATACGGAAGTCATTCCAGCACGTTTCGGAGTTTGACAGAGGACGAAGATTGGCTTATCGGAACAACGGTTTATCGCACCGAGACATCGGCTCCCGTGTGGGATGACATCCAGCCACAGTGAGGCGAGTATGGATTCGGTGGGTGCAGGAGGGACGGACGGACCGACGTGAGTGATTGCCGCAGCCGCGGCACACCACCGAACGATAGGACCGGCATGTGGTACGGCGGGCATTGACGGCTCGCACCGCCACATCACGAACGTTAGCGCGGGAATTAGGGTGTGTTGCGCAACAACCTGTTTCAGCTCGTACCGTTCGACGACGTCTGCAGGAGCGGGGACTTGTCGAACGGCGCCCATCGCTCCGATTACCATTGGCGTTACACCACCGGCGAGTGCGGCGGCAGTGGGCCGTTGAACGCCTCACCTGGACTACGGAATGGCACGACATTGTATTCTCCGACGAATTCCGCTTTTGCCTGCAACACCACGATGGTCGGATCCACGTGTGGTGGCACCGCGGCGAGAGACTGTATGACGCCTGCCTTATGCATCGCCATACCGGTCCGTCGCCTGGCGTTATGGTTTGGGGCGCAATTGGATATGACACCCGCATCCCTTTGGTACGCATCGCCGGTAAACTCAACAGCCACCGCTACATCTCTGATGTTTTGGAGCCTCTGTGGCTCCAAAACATCAGCTTTAACCAAAGTCCCTTACCTGCAGGACCTGCCAGGGGCCACGTTTTAACAGGACAATGCGCGCCCGCACGTGGCACGCATCGTGCAACAATTCTTCACGGCCCACTAGGTGTCACAGCTGCTGTGGCCGCCTGTTCTCCCGATATGTCACCCATCGAACACGTCTGGTTGCTGATCGGTAACCGAGTGGCCCGGCAAGCAGCACCCGCGGCTACGCCTGATGAACTGTGGCAACGTGTGGAGGCAGCCTGGACCAACATACCCAAAGCCCACATCCAAAGCCTCTTTCGTTCGATGCCGCGGCGTGTAGCGGCCGTTATTGCCAGCCATGGGGGCCACACGAACTATTGATGTCTGCGTGTTCCGCAAGTCGCACGAGCCTGTAGGCTAATCGTTTCAACTTTGTATCTGTTGTTATGTGTCCAGTAAATCTGGCTTTGCTATCTCGTGTCCTTCTTGATGTTGCATTTTGGGTGGCCAGCAGTGTAGTTATAAATGGTTTCCTGGAATAAATTTAGAGCTCCCGGAGTAGAATCAGGAACAAGGCAAAACACGCCATTCGCACTTCGAGTAAAATTTTAACCCAAAAGTCATGCAACCTGTATCATAATGACGAAATCACTAGTACTCACGAACACGAAACGATTTCGATTACTACAATAATTCGCGTCAGTTATGAAGATTGAATCAATTTTGATTCCCAGAAACTACTATAGGCTCCATTGTTTTCTTATTTCTTTCTTTGTTCAAAGTTCTTGCGGAAACGAATATAGGAAAATGCATTAGTAAACATTTTAAGACATTCGAATGAATGGTGACACAATTCTTCTGCATGAATGTGGGCGAAATTTGCTGTGGTTCTCAATCTACATCAGACGTGAGGCAAAATCCGATTATTTTTTAAAATCAGTTCCATTTTCACCAACCCATCGTTTAGCTTAGGGTTGCGCAACCTTTGAGTCGAGACCCTTTTTGGGATTGCGAGGGTTTTTTAAGGGATAGCCATTTCTTTGTCTCGCTATCCGTGCAGAATGAACATCCATTACTAGTGAAAAGAGCACTGAAATATTTACTTCCTTTTGCGCCAACATACTTACGCGAAACAGCCTTTTCTGCTCTTACCACGATCAAGACCAAGCACCGATCTTAAATAGAAGTTGAAGATAATCTCAGAGTGGCGATCTCAAGTATAAAACCAAGAATGGAGAGCATGACTCCAAGATTCAAGCTCAAATTTCACATTAGGACTGTCAAACAAATGTTGTGTAGTTTTGTTTTCTCCCACTAATTGTGTTTTTTTTTGCTTCAATATTTCCTGCATATTATTTCTATTTTGATGAAATATTTCGAAATTTTTAATTAATAAATGTAACTAATATTGGTGAATAAAAAATAAATGTCTTTTAAAAAGGCTTACATAATTATGATTTTTAACCCCTTGTTTTATTTACTCGGTGACATGGGGTCTTCATAATAAAATAATTCTTCAGTGGTGTTGCATCAATAAAAAGGTTGCGCACCACTGCTCTAGCTGAGTCCAACATAAAATCCTTAGGGAAATGGAGGAGAAACGTAAAATGAGTTAACAATTTTCTCTGCAGGTGATAACATCTGATTTTACGTCATTCCATACTTAACGTGTGACGTAATACAGAGGTGAAAACATGTGTCAAGACGACAGATTCTGTCCGTTTAGCTCAGTTGTGAGAGCGACTTACTGCGGAGTGAGAGGACACGGTTTCTATGCCCGTCGCGAACAAACTTGTGTTTTCACATTGGCGCCCGATTGTGGAAAATGGATCCACTCCATTGGGTTCTTCGAAAAATGTGTGATGTTTGTTCCACACATCGTTTGGAATTAATAAAAAAATCCTACTTTGCTTCAAAGACGAAAAAAATTAAGAGGGAGATAATATGACGTACTAGAGAGGTGAAAGCATGTGTCAAGACGGCAAATCTGCAGCGAGACATTCTGTCCCCGTAGCTCAGTTGGGAGAGCGACTTACTCCGGAGTGATGGGGGACACAGATTTGATACCCGTCGCGAACAAACTTGTGTTTTCACAAGCGTCTCTCCTGTATTTGTCCATTAAACTAACAACATCATGTTGCGCGATTTCGGTGATCGCAGAATATCATGTTTCGAAAGCAGATGGGAAAACTAATGTTAAAAAGAAAGAAGGAAATTTCGTGATAAATTGCCTCCGAGATGAATTTCAGAGAAATTTCATTACAAATGTTTGCTTAATGTGCGGCATTACGTATTATTCTGCTGAAAGAAAGTAAGAAAGATAAGCTCTTTAGCATTGCTCTGTGTCATATTAAAACCGTCGCACGGTAGCAGCTCGTTCTTTAGTTCTTCTAAAAGAAAGGCAACCCTGAGTTCGGATGTGTGAGTTTTTCTAATCAGTCTTGTGTAACGTAACCCTTTTTCGTGTGGGTGATTGGTGTTACGCTATGTCTAAAACCATGACTAAGGAAATGTTGAACTAAATCAGAATACGATGCAATAGTTGCACGGGATAGTTCAAATTAAGCTTTTACGGCCAGACGTAAGATATACAGAAGCCAAACTTACAGTAACTTTTTATTGGTCCATCAATGTTTAATGAAATCCAAAATATAGCACTAAGAGTTTTATACTTCACACATAACACCTTAATTATCTGTCTTATAATCTAGCTTAACAACGATCGAACATCTCCACACACACACACACACACACACACACACACACACACACACACACACACAGCAACTGCTGTATCGTCCTTTTTATCTAACGTTCTTATCACATTCATACGTCACTCTCTCTGACCTCAGTTGTTGCCAACCTCATTCTTGTGAGAGAGGAGATATTACGTTAAGTTTGGAAAGTGTAAGGAGAACAAACTCAAATCTACATAGGAAAAGGAACTAAAAATGAAAGTTAAATTAGGATATACCCTGAAGTGCCAGAAAAACGGGTACAGACGAGCTTATGCAAAATACATAAAAACGTCACCTATGCACGTACTCGGTTGCGTCTGCCAGTGCGTATATAAAGCGATAGCCATCCTTGCCAGCTGTCAGAGCTGCTTTCGGCATGAAAATGACAAGTGATAACGATTTAAGCGATTTTCAACGCGGTGTCATAGTTGGCGCTCGTGAGATGGGCCGTAGTATTTCGGAGGTAGAAACGAAGTTCGGATTTTCACGAACGACCATTGCAAGGGTGTACCGTGACTACAAGAATTCCGGTAAAACTTCCAACCAACGATACCAGTGTGGCCGTAAAAAGACATTGGGTGAACGTGACCATCGTCGGATGTCAAGAATCGCTTCACGCGATAAGCGTGAAACACTCTCGCAGGTATAATCGGAAATCAATGCTGGAGCCTCAACAAGCAATAGCGTCCGGAATGTGCAACGTACCCTGCACGATATGGACTTTGGGAGCCGACGCCGAACTCGAGTCCCCTTGATGGGTGCACGACACAGAGCTATGCGCCTCGCTTGGGCACGGCAACACTGCCACTGGACATTTGATGACTGGAACCCCATGAAGCCATGGATCCCGCTTGTCAACAGGGAACTGTACCGGCTGGTGGGGAGTCCGTAATGGTATGGGGTGTGGGAACCCTGTTACGTCTACAAACGTCTGTTATCGGCCAACGCTATGTGCGCATCCTTTCTGACGAGGTACACCCGTTCTTGTCCTGCATTCATGCTGATGGGTTGGGCCTGTTCCAACAGGACAATGCACCTCCACACAAGTGTCGGGACGCTACATTATGGTTAGAGGAGCATTCATCTGAGTTTGGGGTGTTGCCATCCCACCCAAGTCCGCAGATCTGAACGTGATAGAACACATTTGGGATGCCATGCAACGCGCTATCGAACACAGGAATCCGATACGTCTGAATACACCCGAATTGTGGAACGCTCTGCAAGAAATATGGTGTGCATTGCCTACAGCATATTTCCAGAAGCTGGTGGAGTCCATGCCCCGTCGTATTTCTGCAGTCCTGCGCTCCCGTGGGGGATCTACCAAGTATTATACTGGTGTACCGGTTTTTCTGGCACTTCAGTGTACATCACACTTGATATTAGCGTGTTACGACCAATAAATCCCTTGAGTCAGAAGAACCTCTAAATCAACCAACCAATTATGCTAGAAAAAGGCATTTGATTACAGATAGAAGAAACACCAGTTAAGTGCACACCGGCTATGCAAGCTCCAAAAGCTTACAGAATAGTAAAATCCGTTGATTAAGTACAATAATACAATACATGCCTCAAAGAGGCAAAGCATTATGACCAGCGCGTTTTTCTTCAAATCGAAGCAACTACGGGTAAACGACGGCGCATATGAAGATCATGAAATGGTATGAATCACACCAGATGCTGAGCTTTGTTAATCAGTTTTTCGGATGCGAAAGGCAGCGGAATTAAGCAAGTTTGACAAACACCAAATTGTAAATGCCTGAAGACAAGGTCAGAGCATTTCCGAGACGGCAAGACTTGTGCGGTGCTCACGATCAGCTGTGGTGTTAGTACCTTCGAAAAGTGGTTGGAGGAGGCAAAACGACGAACCAGGAAAGGTGTGGGCCGACTACAATTCATCGGTGCTAGAGATGAGCGAAGACCATCCCATACATGGTGTGAGCCAATAGAAGGGTTCCTGTTTCGCAACTCGCCGGTATTTTGAATGCTGGAGTAACAATGTGTCACAACACACAGTACATGGAACCTGCTGAAAAAATGGCTACGTAGCCGCATGCCGCTTCGAGTGCCCACGCTAACCACGGTTTGCCGTCGGAAGCACCTACAATGGGTACGCAACCATCAAAAGTGGACCTTGAATGATTGGAAGAAGGTCGTCTGCTCCAGTGAATCTTGTTTCTTGTTGTATCATGTGAACAGCCAGGTACATGTGAGTCGTTTATTTGGGGATGCGTTGGCGTCAGAATGCACTGTGGGACGAAAACAAGCTGGTGGAGTAAGTGTAATGCCTTGGTAAATGTTCAGCTGGGAGACTCTGGGTTCAGTCATTCATATGCAGGAAACTATGACGTCTACCAGCTACCCAAATATAACTGCAGATTAGGTACATCCTTTCATGGCGACGATATTTCACTCTAGTAGTACTTTCTTTCAGTAGGATAGTGCGCTATTCATCCTTGCCAGGATTGTTCGAGAATGGCTCGCGGAATATGAGGAAGACTTCCAGTTACTGTCCTGGCCTCCAAATGTCCAAGACATAAATCTAATCGAGCATCTGTGGTTTTGTGTTGGGAGAGCAAATCCAATCTGAGGCAGGTCAAACACGTAACTTACAATAGGTAAAGGACCTGCTGTTAGTGTGTTGGTACCAGATACCACAAGAAACCTTTAGGAATCTTCTACGCCGGCTAAGAGCTGTTTTGGCGGAACGTGGAGGAACAACATCATATTAGGCAGGTGGTCATAATGTTTTGGCTCTTCGGTGTATATCCGGGTGAGAGCTTATAGCCCATCGAGTTGCTCACGGTGGTCGTCAAACTTTCAAACCCAATCCCATCCCAACCCATCGGTCCTCTCTCTGCGTGGTTCATCTATCTCTCCCAGAACCTTCCCGTCGCTTCTGTGTGTTATAACGAAGTAAATTTCTAAGTCATTTTTGGTCCACGCCGGGGATCGAACCCGAATCCACTTTTTCCGGAACAAGTCACTCTACCAACTGAGCTATGCACACGTTCGTTCTCGCTGCTATATGCCTTCATGTGGTGTGCGTCCTGAGGGGCAGGCACGTCACATGCCCCTCCCCGAAAGAGGGCCGGCGGCATGGCCCACGGGTCAGCCGTGACCATGAATCGTTGCAGACAACCATCCGCTGTAGAACGTGCACTTGAGAACTCCCAGTCAATCTGGTGTGTGGAATGCAACGTCACGCACATTTATTTTTCGAAGCGCTGGAGAAGGGGTTCTCTTATTTTTCTTGTCTCGCGGTGTGGAAAGAGCATCACACCATTGCGAGATCTTTAACGGCTGGGTCATCCGGAAGTTCGGGCGTCATTATAACGAAGTAAATTTCTCCGTCATTTTTGGTCCACGCCGGGCGGGGATCGAACCCGAGTCCACTTATTCCGGAACAAGTCGCTCTACCAACTGAGCTACGCAGACGTTCGTTCTCGCTGCTATCTGCCTTTATGTCATGTGCGTCCTGCGGGGCAGGCACGTCAAAGTGTCTTATTCTATCTACGGCCGCTAACAGCGTGCTATGGTGATATCCGCACGACCGATATGGCGCGCAATACGGCGTAACACCATCCCATTTCACGGAGCCCGACGATGCGGCCCCTTTCAAACTCCTCCAACTGCTCGAATTGCTTCCGAACTTTTCTCTGAGGCATACTTCACTTGCAAAGGATGCAACCAACATACAGCATGAGTCAGAATGGAAAGCACGCGCAACCGGGCGATCTTATATAGCCGGTCAGTCATAGCGCTACGATCTCTCTTGCTTGTGTCAACTGCACAGCCAAGCGTGATACTTGAACAATTTGCATGTCTTACGATGTCAAAGGTACCCACCATTTTTCATTCCTATCGGTTGCTTCCTTCTGGGTGAAACTATGTTTTCGACGATGAGTGCATTAGTGGAAATCAGCGACAGATATCCTTTAACTGAATTCCTGTGGATCTTTTTCACTGTGGTGCGAACAACTTAGTAAGTTTAACTCTCGCATTATTGTAAGCAGCGAAAGAGGTCAATATTTCAATCCTTACTTTTAATCGTGGAAAGTTTTTAACAAGGGCTCTGAGATTAAACCAAGAATAAATCACTGGGCGGATTAGTTTAGTTTTGAACCACGAAAATTCCGCGTTTTCTGTGAAGACGTTAGACGTTAACAAAGTGGTAGATCTGCTAACTACTTGTCGACCGGTCGTCGTAATGCTGAGTCTGGGTTTGAATCAATGGTTTCTCGTACATGAATGTTTTAGAATGAATCTCGTGGCAAGATATGGATGTTGATTTTGTCTTACAGATGCTGTTTCTCTTCCTTCCTTGGAGGCAGTAGTCGAAATATGAGAGAGAGAGAGAGAGAGAGAGAGAGAGCACTCAGTAATTTCTCGTAGGGTCTCTATCCTAAGGTAAGGTTTAGACGCAATTACCTATTTCCCATAGAACCTTTCTGCTGCGTATTAAAAACGTAGTTACATTAGATTGAACCTAAGGCTTATATACGGCAGAGGGTAGCCAGTACCAGTTTAAAAGTGCAAGTCGATATAGTTGGGAGTGCCGTAGTATGACGTCATTGCGAACACTTCCGGGGAGAGTGAGCAGCCGTCTCTGTGGAGCAGTAGTCTAAACTCTGGCTTCTGGCCATTCGTCGGGGATGTGTCCGGGTTCGAATCCCTGTAAGGTATGGATGTTGTGTTTGTCTTGCGGCACCGGATCTCTCTCGTCCCTGGAACCAATGTCCCTAAATTAGGGACGAGCGACTGCTTATGGCCCATTGAATTGCTCACGATGGTCGTTAAACACGCAATAAAAAAGAGAGAGAACAAAAGCGGGAAAAAGGAACAGATGGACTTATTTGTAACTGTGTGTCCACAGTATCACAGGGCCGACGATTTAACGTGACTATCCGACGCACGCCGAGTATTCAGTGGTTCAGAGCAAATCGACCTGTCTGGTATTTATACCATCTAGGCGGAAGGCGGTTACTCTAACCCGTAGGTTCTGTTTTTGCCCTTTCGAAATTAGGGATCGGCAAATCCTTTTTATAGCGTTAGTTGCTCTTGAAGACAATCAATCGTTCTCCCAGTAATAAAATCCTGTGCCAATCGTTCTCCCAGCATAAGTGAGAGTTTTAACAAAAACTTCATTTTCAACTTAAGTTTGGAAAACGCATTACCAAGTTGCTGAAATAGCTCGCAGGTAGTCGAACAAATGAACATATCCCATTCAAGAGGGCTTTTTATAATTCTAAAAACAACCACTTCTTTACAAAGGAAGATTTAAATGTTCAGAGCTTGAATGAGTGCATTTAGTGATGCGAATTCAAAGACGGCATTAAAAAAAAAACCACTCTTCCCATGTGAATGCCGGAATGATTCTGAAAACCAACACGAAACACAAACGTATTTTAATTAATGGCTGTTAAAAATATTGAAAAATGACACCGAAATAAAATGCGCTTATTTTATTTGCTTTCAGCACGAAAAATAATATTTTCTAAATGCAAATAATAAAACTGGTAAGTTGGAATTTCGACGTCAAACAATATATCTCCGTATGACGATATTTTTAGAACGATTACAATTATGGTAGAAGGTGCAGAAGCCATGGTATTTAGCTCCTAAAGAGAAATATGGCTTCCCCTTATGAGAGCTTTTCTTGCTGCGTGAGCCTCGAAGCAATAAAAGGTTTTGTTGCAGTCGACCTCGGCAAACAGAAAGTGTGAATATTTAATTACTCAAACGATCATTACGTTACAACGAATGCATGGACGCTCGCAGGGGAGAGATGAAGTACTTGATAGCGTGGATTAATGCTGCCGCTTGGCATGTAGAGTAAAAATAAAACAGAAATAACAAGTCCGTAAAGAATGCTCCCGCGCTAATTGGTCTCTAAAACCTATAAAACCTTTTCCTGGAAAGATAAAAATGAAGTTGCCAATAACAAAAAAGGAAAGAAAACAAAAAGAAGCCACTGTAGTGAAAACAGACGTGAAGTTTGTATTCTTTGTATTACCGAGAAGCAAATGAAAAATCAGACAGAAAAATTTTGTTGATGCTAACTAAGCGAACGAAAGCGCATTTTTTTTGCTGTAAATGAAAATTTGTAACTTAACAAGTGAAATGAATTGAAAAATAATTTGTTTTGTTTTCGAATTTCTTTATTACTTTTGTTTTTTTTTATTCTACATCACGAAAATTAAAATGAGCAAATTTGAAGAATGGTGCCTCGATATGACGATCAAAATATGGTATCGAAAATGATGATTTAAAACAAATTAAAGTATATCTTTGCACGGGGTCCAGCGCAGTATGAAAAAAATATAAATCCTGTAGCTACTATAAATAGAGAAGTTTGTACACAGCTACCATTTTTAAAAAGGCGAATATCACAAAAATTAAATAATATATTAGCTACTAACTATACTTTGCGTACAGCAAAGCAGTTAGCCTTTTCAGAACTAAGGAGTTTCTACTCAAAACACTTGCGGTCAAAAATGGCACATTCTCCAAAGATGAGTTCCTTTTTTTATCATTTTCAGTTGGAGGTTTAACGACCGCCGTGAGCAACTCAGTGGGCAATAAGCAGTCGCCTGTTCCTAAGTTAGGGTCACTGGTTCCGTGGAACTGAGAGAACCAGTGCCGCAAGACAAACACATCATCCATGCCTCTTCTAGAATCGAACGTGTACCCATCTCGGACGAATAGTCAGAAGCCAGCGCCTAGACCACTGCGCCACCAGGGCTGCACATATATATACACTGCTGGCCACCCAAAATGCAGCACCAAGAAGGAAGTATCCGATTGGCCTGAAATTCGCAGCATGCGTCGCCCGAGAGAGAACATGCAAGCGATTAGCATCGCAGGGCATATGCAAATCATGTTAGCCCGGCACGCCACCGAGAAGCATTATAAGAAGGGTGCACAGAAGGCGGAGTGTAAGTAGTGGAAGTGTGTTGTGCTGCCAGACCTGTGCGTGGGAAGCTTCCTGATGCCTCGTCGCATAATAAGGCAGTCATTCCAACACGTTTCGGAGTTCGACAGAGGACGAATACTGGCTTATCGCGACAGCGGTTTATCGTACCGAGACATCGGCGCCCGTGTGGGACGACATCCAGCCACAGTGAGGCGAGTATAGGATTCGGTGGGTGCAGGAGGGACGGACGGACCGACGTGAGCGATTGCCGCAGCCGTGGCACACCACTGAACGAGAGGACCGGCATGTTGTGCGGCGGGCATTAACGGCTCTCACCGCCACGTCACGAACGTTAGCGGAAGAATTAGGGTGTGTTGCACAACAACCTGTGTCAGCACGTACCGTTCGACGTCGTCTGCAGGAGCAAAGATTTGTCGCACGGCGCCCATTGCTCCGATTACCATTGACGTTACACCACCGGTGAGTGCGGCGGCAGTGGGCCGTTAAACGCCGCAACTGGACTACGGAATGGCACGACATTGTTTTCTCCGATGAATCCTGCTTCTTCCTGTAACACCACGATGGTCGGATCCGCGTGCGGCGGCACCGCGGTGAGAGACCGCATGGCGCCTGCATTATGCATCGCCATGCCGGTCCGTCGCCTGGCGTTATGCTTTGCGACGCAATTGGATATGACACCCGCACCCCTCTGGTACGCATCGCCGGTACACTCAACAGCCACCGCTACATCTCCGACGTTTTGGAGCCTGTAGTCCTTCTTTACCTGCAGGACCTGCCAGCAGCCACGTTTCAACAGGACAATGCGCGCCCACACATGGCACGCATCGTGCAACAATTCTTCACGGCCCACCAGGTGTCACTGCTGCCATGGCCCGCCTGTTTTCCCGATATGTCGCCCATCGAGCATGTATGGTCGCTGATCGGCAACAGGGTGTCCCGGCAAGCACCACCCGCGGCTACGCCTGATGAACTGTGGCAACGTGTGGAAACCGCCTGGACCGACATACCCCAAGCCCACATCCAAAACCTCTTTCGATAGATGCCGCGGAGTGTAGCGACCGTTTTTGCTAGCCATGAGGGCCACACGAACTATTGATGTCTGCGTGTTCCGCAAGTCGCACGGGCCTGTAAGCTCAATCGTTTCATCTTTGTATCTGTTGTTATGTGTCCAGTCAATCTGGCTCTGCTATCTCGTGTCCTTCTTGGTGTTGCATTTTGGGTGGACAGCAGTGTATTTCCAGTGTGATGTGTTTCACTAATTAGCTTACGCTGGTCAGGAAATCAGCAAAATCCAACCGCAACTAAACATTGATATTGCCCTACCCTTGCGTTGAGCACACGTCTCCGGTACTTATACTTATGACTTTAACCTCTGAACTACATCCGGCAAACTATCCAAAGATTCGGTTTTGTGCGATTCCTGGAGAAGGATTTGATTATAAACAAATGCTTTGAAGTTTGTGCCGGTTTGCACTCTTGTTTCCCAAGATGAATTTTGCTTACCCTGCGTTAAGCCCAGATATCTGGTATTTATCACTTTTGACCTCTGACCTCGAGCTGACGCACACTCCATAGATGAGGTTGTACGAAGTTGTAAAACCATTCCTGGAGAAGGATTTAGGTATAACCAAACACCTTATAGATCTTTTCATTTTTTTTATTTTGCACTCTCTGATCCCAGTTTTTTAAGAAGCTGTATCTAACTTCTCCTGCTTTGTGAGCAGATCCTCGGCTTTTAACCTCTGAGATCCTGGAAAGCTCAACTGCCTCTCAAAGAGATACGGAGAGAACTTTTTGCGCTCCATTAACACTTCGCAGACACATAGAAGAAAAAGCAATTATCAAACCACACTGTCTACTTCTTTGTTGTATCCCGGAATAGGTGAATACACAGAAGGGCAAAAGATAACCATTAGCGTCACCAATTAGCATATGATGACATTTTTTTTAATGCTAAAACAAAAAGTAAAGCTGTTTTTGATTGCGTACGTTAAGTTAATCAAGTTGATATTGTTCATGACAAATTGTATGCTGTGTGATAACAGACAACTAGCGACGATGTCAATTTTTCAATCCTGTAGTTAGGCCAGCAGTGTTGTGTAGTACTGAGACTTAGCCTATGTCGTGAGGTATGAAAAAAATAATTTAAATGTTGCCTAAATGAAGGATTTGTGGTTTCCCCTAAAAAATGTAGGGTTAAGAATGAAACGGTAAGAGCGAAAATGAAAAGTGACATAATTTGCGAAGGAGGCCCAACAAGCATATAGCATAAATATCTACTAAGTATCGGAAAAGAGGACGTGTGACCTCTTGCGAACATTGAGGTGCAATGTGCCGACACAAAGAAAGATCTGTTAATGAGATGGTGGTACTATGTTAAAAACGATATCGGGGGAAAGTAATATCTAGAATGAGGTAATAAATGTATAACTGAGTGGAAAACGAAGTTTCTTCATTAATACGTTTTTGGATAGAGGTTTAACAACCACAGTGAACAACTGTAAGGGCTACAAGCAGTCACCCGTCCCTTATTTGGGGCACGTGTTCCAGGGAAGAGAAAGAGCCAGATTGGTAAGAAAGGCACACTAACTGTACCACATCCGATACTGGAATCTAACTCTGACGACTAACCAAAACCTACGCTTCTGACCACTCAGCCACCGCGGGTGGCTTTTCCTAACCCATACTGCACGCGAGACTAACTATATTATAGGAGTAATCATTGACCAATTATATTCCAAAACATTTTTTACACTTCCCAACCGTAGGTTGAAGAATCGTATATGCTCCAGTTTTGTCCATCTGTCTGTCTGTCCACCTGTCCGTCTGTTTGTCCGCACGATAACTCGCGTAAAAATGGTTCGATTTCGATGAAATGTTTGTATGTGGTAGAGGACCACCTGGGGACGAACCCTATATTGGGTCAAAGGTCAGGACATAGGAGCGAAATACATTCCATTGCCTTTATGCGTTATAACTCTGGTAAAAATAGTTCAATTTCGATGAAATTTTAATATGTGGTAGGGGACCACCTGGGGAAGAACCCTATTGAAAATGGGTGAAGTGGAGTCAAAGGTCAGGACATAGGAGTAGGATCCATTCCATCGCCCTTATGCCTCATAACTTACGTAAAAATGCTTCGCTTGGTACAAAACTTTAGTATGTTGTTTCGGAGGTATACTGAACCAATTCTGTTTAATATCACCGAAATGGGGTCAAAGGTCAGCGCCCAGAGATTTATTCCACAGCCATTATCCTCATAGCTTGAGTAATAACTTGAGTAATGATTTCTGGTATGTTGGGAAGCGTATCATAATGAATGCATTGAATGATTTTTCTAACTTGTTAATAGAACCCTGTGCTGAGTTCCTCTTATTACATGACGTTATGCAACCACAGCTGTTTAGGAAGTTTCCATTTAAAGACAATACAAAAATGCTTAGCATTAGCGTTCTTTTCATAATGCTCATTTTGTGAGAATGCGTGGATTCGATTAGTAGGCCATCACGCACATAGTGTAATGCACTTGTACGCGTGTATCGAACTGGTCTCCCTGTTTCTCAATCAGTGGTTGATTTTTGCCTTTGAAAGTAGACATGCTGTGCGTGCGATATCCGAGAACGTTTGCCGTGTCTCTTTTCTGATGAGATTATCTTTAATATACAATCTGATTTTCAACATATACATAAATTTAATCTTCTGTCTTGTGGAATTATATTAAAAGCATTGGATGCAAAAATATGGTAAGAGAACCTATGTTCACATAGTTTAAATGGTATATTTAGAATATCAGACTGCTCTCGAGGAATTTGCTTTTAACTACACACAGTTGAAGTTCTTTATTTAATGTAATGAACACATCGACGATGTTGGTAGTAATGCTGTATCACGTAGGAAGAACTGATATAATACCACTAAAATACAGGTTATATAAAATAATTTGTAAGCCAGAAGGTTTAATGTTTTTTATTTACTATTCCTCCTCAATGAGGCACAAATCTGGATATGCAGTTGCTTACACCAGAACAAAACGAGAATGAAGGCAATAATGTACTTTAAAAACAAGTGATAATATTCCATTAATGTTTGCTCATGCTAATAAGAACTTTTCCGTAAGTGACCTTTATAAATTATTTTATTTAATTCAGTTTTGCTTACACACACCTACATTTAAAAGTAGATATAATTTAGCATTACACTCATTAATGAGGCTCATGTGAAACGAAGCATCATTTGCATATGCATTGTGAAAACTTTTTTTTTATTTGATATAACATGACATTTGATGTAATCAAGAAAAATGGGAAAAGAATCTCATGGAACAGCAAAATGACACGAGTGGAAGACATCGTGCTCGAATTAAAGATTCTCATGTGTCAGTGGGCTGGACATATACATTGAGGTGCCAAAAATAAAAAAAACTGCGAAGGGCGCTGCCTTTACCATTACATGCCACCACACCGATGCGGTAAACGGTATTGTCCACAAACGACGTATATCATCATCATCATCACCATCATTGTCAACCATTATCAATCCACTGCTCTATGAAGGTGTCCCCAAGTTTCTTCTACAACGGTCTGTCTTGTGCCAGTCTCCTCCATGTTACTCCCGCATACTTTCGAATTTCAGCCACCCATCTTCCACGTGGTCTTCTTCTGGGTCTTTTCCTGTCCCTTGGAACCCAATCTAAAATTTCGGCTGTCCATCGATGGTCTGTCCTTCTGGCAGTATGTCCAGCCCATTGCCATTTCATGGATTCAACTCTGATCATGATGTCTTCCACTCTTGTCATTTTTCGGATCCACGAGTTCCTCTTCTTATCTCTCCTGGTTACACCAAGCATGCACGTCTCCATGCTTTTTTGCGTAGTCTGCAGCCTTTGTATGTCTCTTTTTGTTAAGGTCCACGTCTCTGCACCATACGTAAGCACTGGAAGGATGCATTGATCAAACACTTTTCTTTTACGACATAATGGCATATTGCTCTTGAAAATTATGCTGTTTCTTCCAAAAGCTCTCCTGGCAAGTTTTGTACGGAGATTCATTTCTTCATCAATGTGACCCTCACTTGATATCTGCTGTCCAAGATAAACGTACGTGTTTGTTATCTCCAGCTTTTCTCCATCAATCGATAAATCTTCATTTCTTGTAAAAGCATTGAACATCACTTTTGTCTTCTGAAAGTTCATTTTTAATCCCACTTCTTTACTCTTGTCAGCAAGTTCCTGGATCATACTCTGCAGCTCTGATGGGGTAGTTGCAAAAATGACTACGTCATCAGCAAAACGAAGGTGGGTTAGATAATCTCCATTAATCTTTATCCCTTTGTTTTCCCAGTTCACAGTGATTGAAAGACATTTATAGGGTCAGATATCTCCGCAGGCTCAAGTAGTAGGTAACATTCACAGTTCAGATGGCAGTTTATCTGGATTTAAGCGATTTCGAACGTGGTATGATAGTCAGCAACCGGGAGATGGCTCACTCCATTTCGAAAATTACCACGAAATTTGGATTTACACGGTCAACAATTTCAAAGGTGTACCCGAACTACACAAACTGAGGGAAAACAAACATCCAGCGTGCGAGACCGGTGTAGCCGTAGAATAACCCTAGACGATCGTGGGCAGCGGTGTCTGGCAGGCATCGCCAATCCCCCCCCCACGGCGTGCAGCATTGCCTAACTCATCATTATCATATCATTAAACTGTCCTTTGAGATTTAGAGGTTAGCTCCACAAAGAAATACACACTAGCAGGTAATTTTTCTTTACTGTTGCCGTATCAAACTTCTCCATTTACAGAGCGATCTTGATATACAACCCCGGTTTCATTGACATTGCTGCAAATCACAGCGCAATTCAATGCCAGTGCCAGTGGTAGCATCAGCGTTCTGCCAGTGCAAAGTTCCATGTGTTCTGGGGTTCCGGACACAACGGGCGCCATTGCTGACCCTACGACACAAGGCTGTGAGCTTCAGCTGAGTTCGGGACCACTGTCATTGAACGCGAGATGACTGGAAACGAGTAGTCTCGTCCAACGAAACGCGGTACCAACTGTTTCGGGCAGATGGCCGACTCCTGGTGTCTTACCGAAACGTTTCACCGTTTGGTCTAGAAGTTTGCTGAACATATTTCCTTCAATGTCGGGTTAACCTGAAGTGATGTCCAGACCAGATGACGTTTAAGCATAGACAGAAGAAATAGGGCTGTTGGCATGTCACAGACAGGTTTAAGATAGATCGATGTGATAGTTGTTTTAGGTGTTTCGCAAAGTGTAGCAAGCACATGATTTCAACGGCATGAAATGTTGAAGATCGACCCGAGAGTGGTCGCCCGAGGACAACCACCAGGAGACAAGATCGCTACCTCACAGTAAGTGCTCGGAGAAGACCTAGTATCAACCGTAGCCTACTCCGGGAATCACTTAGGTGTCACAGTATGATGTATTCAAACAGTAGGAAACCGTCTTACGAGTACGGACCCAGAGAATGGATGCCGCGGAGATGTATGGCATTGACATCAGCTCACCGTCGTCATTGTGTCCGACAATATACACTGTCATCATTGGGTCCGACAATATACACTGTGAGCAAAAATTAAGGACAAAACGGTTTTTCGAATGTAACGTCGTGCAGAAGTGCTCCACATCGACTCAAATCATACCATAAGATCCCCAAGATGTAAGAATATGGGAAAAGTGAGCAAAACCGTCCAAACAAGGAATCCAAAGGATACAAAAGCACTTTATTGAAAAGGTAGCTTCGAGCACAACTGGACAGAAAACAGAAACGTTCTTATGACAGGCGGCTGCCAAGAAAAATCCAGTCTTTAGTAGGGGATATGATCAACCCTGACTGCGTTGCAGGATTTACAACGTCTGCCCATGCTGAGGACGAGGTTGTCAAGGAGCTGTTGAGGCATCGCGACCCATTCCTCTTGTAGCGCTAATCGCAGCCGCGGAATCGTTGCTAGCGGCTGGTGACGTGCTGCCAAGCATCTCCCGAGAAGGTCCCACATGCGTTCGACTGGATGTAGGCCCGGGGACTTTGCGGGCCTATCCATGCGTTGAATATCTTCACTCTCCAACAGCTCTGCGACAGCCACTGTACGACGTCGTGTAGCGTTGTCGTCCATGAAGAAGAACTCAGGACTCACAGCACCTCTAAACAGACGCACGTGAGGCAGGAGAACCTCGGTACAATAGCGGACACCAGTGACTGAACCTCCTTGGAAGACGTATAGGCCAGCACGGCTACTAAGCATGGTACCGCTCCAAACGAGAACTCCGCCACCTACAAACCGGTCCCTTTCGATGATGTTGGAGGTGTGATTGCGTGTTCCCTGCTCTCTCCAGATGTGTAAACGTCAAGAATCGCTCGTCAGACTAAATCGGCTCTCATCCGTAAAGAGAACTCAACCCCATTGCTGATGTGTCCAGTTCTTGTGTTCCTGGCACCACAGAAACCGCCGTCTCCACACACCATACTGGCCGCCGTGCAAATAGACCACCTTTGTGCAGCCTCCTGGCTACAGTAAAACGCGATAATGGATGTCCAGTTGTCTGTTGCATATGCCTTGCGATTTCACTAGCTGTCTGCCGTCTGTCTCTTCTCGCCTGTAGGATAATATAACGGTCGTTCGCCGCCGTGGTTGCTCGTGGAGGACCACTGCTAAACTCTCAGACAGCTGTTCCTGTCGTTTGAAATGCTGTCCAAGCTCGTGAAACGATGCTGTGAACTCCTCGGCCACACTAGTCACACTTCGACTTTCTTCCAACTTCCCAATGACGCGACCTCGGGTAAAGTCATCCAGATGTCGTCTACTGGATTGCCTGTGAGCCATATCACACGGTGGCAGCAACTCGACGTCGTTCAAACCGATGTACACCGTGCAATAGCTTTCACCGAATTGCTGAGCGTACACCGCCCGTGTGCCTAATACCCTTCCGACACCCCCACCCACGTCATGCTGCATATATTCACATGCCCTACCGTACCGGACCCTAGTCTATCTCCTGAGTGGTCTTGCGGTGCGTTCTGCCTGCTCGTTCCACTGTTATGCTAATTTCTCCTCTTCCTTAATTTTTGCACACCAGTGTATGTCACAGAATACAGAGGAACACTATGTATTTTAACAGACGAATCCCGTTTCACTGTGTTTCCTGATAATCGACGAAGACATGTGTGGAGGAGATCCATCACACGAATGCAACCACACTATGTGCAGTTCGCCCGCCCTTACCAGCGGCAGTTATTTCTGGTCTAGGAAGGAGTGTGTTTAAATCGCCGTACTTTCTGGTATATTTGTCAAGGCAACACGAATACCTCAGTGTACCGAAAGGAGATAATTGTGCCCAGTGTGACACTGTTTCATTGGTATTGAACGTGCGTTCCGTTTTCTAGATGAGAATACAATCAATCACCGTGTCTGGAAGGTACTTCAGGAAATGGAAAATCTTGGGATTGAACTGTTACAGCTGCTTTCGAGGTCTGACCTTAATCCTATTGAGAACATTTAGAACGCTGGACAGCGATGTCTGGATAATCACGTTCCATACCCCCGTACACTGAGTGATTTTCATAACGTGTTGCCTGTAATATGGGACGAGCTACCCTAGACACTTATCAATAATATCATTGCGATCACGCTGGTAGGTGTCATGACGTTTTGGGACACAGAGCTGGTGTTACCGGGTACTCAAATCCAGAGGTACGGAGATTTTCCGAATTTACCATTTTGTCCATATTGAGTGCTACTTTGTTATGCACAGAAATTGCGCAATAAATTGTTTTGGTTAACGCACTCTTTATCGTTTGTGTTACGTAGTCTCACTGATGCTATTTCAATGCGTGTTACTTGAGTCAGATCCAGACATCCTTCATTTCATGAAATATCCTTAGCTTTTTGTGACCAGTGTATCGGTCTATCTCCTCATTTCGCAGTTTAAGAAATAAATTACGCGTAATTCTTTGGAGAATTTTCTTACTCAGCTATGATTTTTCTTTTTTTATGAATGAACTTGCATAAAATTGCACGATGCTTGTACCTCATTTAATCGACATTACATATAATATTTTCTTTTCTTTTTCTAGGATTTTCTAAGCATATATTCCTGAACTTTTTTTGATAAGGACGCTACTGAGTAATGATGTATGGTATGTAGAAATATGATTTAATAATTATTCAGGAGAATAGTAATATAAATACCAAACCAAAAGCTACCAATCATCTAGTGTCCGGGTTTTGTGCTCGTGACCTTAATATCAGTAACGTGCAGCTCTACAATAGCAGCCGTGCCATAGATATTTCAATTTTATGAAGTCCCCAGCGAAATGTTTTCCTTGATACTAGATTGAAGAGTCTCACAATAGTTTCTGCAGTTGTTTTTGCGGCCGTAGTTTCATGCGTTCGGGCTGGATAATTCGTTTTGTTGCCCAGGGGTTTTCTTTAGTCAGCTTTGATTTCCGGCAACATTTTTCCCTATCTGATGTTGTTTTTTCAGGCTTGAAGAATGCAAGCATTACTTTCGATACACTGGCTCTGGAAACATTCAGAAAGCTCCACATTTACCGTCACCGATGCAACAGCCAAATGGGGTCTCAATTATTTCCCCTGCAATTCAGACATGACATGTCGCTTTATCTTATGTACGATTTTTATTCTCTCTAAAGAAGCCATTGTCGGTGTCTACATGCGATAAACAACAGAAAATGTTATCACTGAATGTTCATAAATGTGCCATTACAAAATGTAATACCTTCACAGCTAGTGTCTCCACTATTTTGTCCGACCCCACGAATGTCTTAATACATGCCTCTAACCTTGACTCTTCACAAGATTCTATAAAAAACAAGTTTGTAAAATCATGCAATGCATTGATTACAATACGCTTTCCAACATACCAGAAATCATTACTCAAGTTATCACTCAAGTTATGAGAATAATGGCTGTGGAATAAATTTCGGACCTGTGCCCTGACCCTTGATCCCATATCAATGATATTCAACAGAACCCGTTCAGTATACCTCCGAAATAACATGATAACGTTTTGTCGCAATCGAAGCATTTTTACGTAAGTTATCATGCATAAGGGCTATGGAATAGATCCCGCTTCTGTGTCCTAACCTTTGACCCCATTTCGCCCATTTTCAATAGAATTCGTACCCAGGCAGGCCCCTACAACATACTAACATTTCATCAAAATCGAAGCACTTTTACGTAAGTTATGACGCATAAGGGCGATGAAAGTGATTCCGCTCTTATGTCTTGACGTTTGACCCCATTTCGCCTATTTTCAAATGGGTTTGTGGCCAGGTGGTCCCCTACCACATACTAACATTTCATCGAAATCGAACATTGTTTACGTTAGCTTTCACACATAAGAGCAGTGGAATGGATCCCGCTCCTATGTACTGACCTTTCACCTTATTTCGTTCCCTTTAAATAAGGTTCCTTCGCAGGTACTAACATTTCATCGAAAAAACTCAAAAAACCATACCAGATACTAAAATTTCATCGAAATCGAACGATTGTTACGCGAGTTATCGTGCGGACGGACATACGCACACAGCGCGTGACGTAATGAAGCAGATGGGAATTGCGACTATCTGCTCGCAAAAGTATGACGTCATAAAACTTTAATAGGATCCACACACAACGCGTGACATAATGAGACAGATGGCGTGACCGTGCGCCAACATTCTCAAACGCGAGATTGTGACGTCATAAGATTTCTAAGCATTGGAAACATTAATGGAACGACGCCATGACACTAAAAACGTTATAATTCGGGGTGGTTATTCTTAGAGCAGTTTTCAAAAGAAAATGTGCATACATACATACAAGAATTGCTACTTTAAGGTGGACGTCAAGTAATGTTGCTTCCTATACTTCCAATGGAAAAACTTCTGTACACATTTTCTTCACAATTAATGCGATCCCAAGAATGAAAATTTGAACATCGATTAAAATAGCTTCATTTCATAACTTGGAATACTTAATATTTTCTAAAACATAACCATAATTATGCAATCCAACATTTGTTTGTCCACTGACGTCATCAAAGTACAGGTCGCGCCATCTTTTTTCTGGTTTCAACACCACCAAAGGAAACGTTATTGTTTTTTTAATATAATTATGCTTATGTTTTAGAAAATGTTAAGTATTCCAAGTTATAGTATGAAGTTATTTTAATCGATGTTCAAATTCCCATCCTTGGGAACATACTACTTGTGAAGGAAATGTGTACAAAAGGTTTTCCATTGAAAATATAGGAAGCAAAATTACTTGACGTCCACCTTAATAGTGTGGGATAAGGGAGATGGAATGGATCCCAATCCTATGTCCCGACCTTTGACTCCATTTGTCCCATTTTCAATAGGGTTCCTCTCCAGGTGGTCCCCTACCACATACTAAAATTTCTTCGCAATCCAACCAATTTTACGTACCTTATGACGCATAAGGGCAATGGATTGCATCCCGCTCCTATGTCGTGACCTTTGACTCCCTTCACCCATTTTCAATAGGGTTAGTCCCCAGGTGGTCCCCTACTATATACTAAACTTTCATTGAAATCGAACCATATTTACGCAAGTTATGACACATAAGGGCAATTGAATGGATCCCGATCCTACGTCGTGACCTTTGACCCCATTTATCCCATTTTCAATAGGGTTCGTCCCCTGGTGGTCCCCTACCACATACTAAAATTTCATCGAAATCGAACCATTTTTACCCCAGCTATCGTGCCGACAGACGGACGGACGGAAAAAGTTGGAGCATATACGTTTCTTCAACCTACGGTTGGAAAGCGTAAAAAAAAGGGTTTTGTGTTTTGAAGCGTTCTGAAAAGATAAACAAAATGTCACTGATGGTCGACAAACTGTCTCGTTCTATTTTATAGCAATGGAGCTACAAGCAAGTTATGTCTTGCTACCATAACGGTATATCTCCACAAGTCAACACGGCCTAGATGTGTCGAACCAGAAACAAGTCTTCGTATCGAATTCTTAAAACACACGAATGCCATTATAAACAGTCAGTTTATGCAAAAATCCCACCCTAACCATTATGCTTCAACAGTATTTTATTTGGAGCAAACATGGACAGGAAGATACAGATGGCCTGTGCTTAACAGTTACCAAAAGGTAAACAAGTGGATGACCTATTTACAATGACAATGAGATATTTACATTATGTGGATGCACTATATACAATGTAAGCAAATTCATAACACTGACAATACTGGACTGATGGGTTGACTCACTCTATGTACAACATATGTTCGCAAAGTGCATCAGCAGAGTGCCAACTCTAATAGGTGAACACCAGTACAAGGTATAACTATAAATTTTACAGTGTAAAAACAAACATGTATATTTTGAGCAATCTTGAAAAAAAGAAGAAAAGAGAAGAAAAGAGCAGAAGGTTTATACTTTTCAATATCTGAAAGATAAGCGAATAAATGATCTACCCACAATGATGGTGTGAACTCTATACAAATTGAATGCAATATCTCTCTTGTGCAACGCTGTCAAATTACAAAAAGAACTATTACTTAGGCTTAAACAAGTGCCTCAATCACAGTGCTATAGATTAACTTGTAATGAACAACAACATATGTACACAAGATGCAACGGCATAGGGAAGACACTAATAAGGAATTACAATTCCATGGTACAACTGTAAATTTCACAGTGCAAAGAGTAAAGTATATTAGTACAAACAGAACTTGCGTTTTACAGAAAATTTATACTTCGGGTACAATACAAATAATGAAAATATGAAACTGACTCTTTGTACAGCAAATATGCAATACAGCGCAGAACATTATCTAATAGACTGATTATTTCCTATTAGGCACATGTGACATGAGAAAAACCACACTGTGTAACATTAACATATAATTGAAATACTATCAAAGCGTTTGCTCCGCACCATGAGCATAAAACTTAAGACATGTAATCGTGACCCAACATGCGAAATGTGCCAAACATAAATTTTACAGTGCAATTAGGAAAGTACATATGTCAAAAGCTCAGTTTTGTATATACTAATGTACTTCCCTAACCATTATGACTGCCTGACAAAGTTAATGAATGCATGCTACGGAAAGAAGACGACGAGGCGTATGGGAAAGGATAATCCTTTTAAACCAGGCGATTTTTCATCTGTCCTGTCAAATCACTGTTTAAATCTTTAAATATCTACCTAACGAACAGCCTCATTGGACAAAGGAGCAACATATTCAACATCCGCGAGTGATAGTCTGATATAATTTTCACAAGGACTAGTAGTGATCTAAGAGTTGACTTCTAACCATTCATCCGAGATGGGTTCGAATCCCGGGTAGATATGGATGATGTGGGTGTCTTACGGCTCTTCCTATCCTGGAACTAGTGGCCCCAATTTAGGAAGTGGCGACTGCTTGTAGCCTATTGAGTTACTCACTTGGTCATTAAACCCACAAAGAGTAATCAGACAACTCGCTCCTACTTGGCAGTGAAAATCTTCCAAATACATGGAGACAATGTGAGTAGACAAAGTCATCGCTCTTTCCACGTTTATTTTTAATTAACACACAGCAACCGAAAAATTATTATCCGGACACCGATGAAATCGTACCCCAGATCTCCAGAAAACTAATCGAGTGCGTTCGCCTTACTATACGGGGGCCAAAAATCCACTGCGCTATGTGTGTTTATCTGTCAACAGCTGACTTCACAAATATGTGGGGATGGGCTCAGCATATGAAACGTCACCATCTGGTGGGGCTTTTGTCTATCGCTCCTACTTGTTTGATGAAAACGGGAATAGCGGATCTACTTGAATGTCTCGAAAATTACCCTTACTACGATTATTTGCTCCCTTTCCTCTCTGTTTTGGCACCTATTTTCAGAAGAATGGGGATTCCGCTCACTTCTCCGGAAGTGTGCACCAGTGATTCAAACATCTTTTGAGAGCGAGATGATCATCATCGAGTGGTCACCTAGTTCATCCAGTCTGACACATCCAGATTGCTCCATATGGGGACGTGTGGGATTTTAAAATTATCTCCTGTACGTCTGGAGCAAAATATATCATAATCATTGACAGTTTTTACGCATGCGAGAATCCGTCAAACCACTGAATTTCCTAACTCGTTGTTCACTCTTTGTTATTGAAGAGCATGTACAGTTTAACCTCTGATATCTGTATTCCACGTGATCAACTACATATATAGCCAGCTAAATATTCACAAAGAACTTCGTTTAATATATATTTACATTTTTTTATATGACTAAGTACTACAGCCGAGTAGAAAGAATCGGCAAAGATACACTCACGGACAATGAAATTGGCGCACCACGAAGGAAGCATCGGATTGAATTGAAAGTTTATGAACGTAATGATAAGATGAATGATACACATGATGGCAAAAACAGAGCTGCAGGATAATTACAGAGCGGTCTGTGGCACTCAGTCCGGTCATCTTCAGTAACGCGTAGCACACGTTGTGCGGCGATACTTGATGCAATACGGTCCGACATGGAGGCGAACAGACGCCCGATGTTGTCCTGCTGCAGACTGGCCCACACGTGTTGGACGATGTGCTCCAAATCCCGGATAGTACATCACGGCGGCAGCCGGCGTTACAACTGGCTCCACACGTGCTCAAAAAGGGACGTGTCCGGAGAGCGGGCAGGCCACGGGAGTGTCTGGAAATTACGTGGGCAGTCCTGGGCAACACGAGCCGTGTGCGGGCGGGCGGGCATTATTTTCCTGGTATAGCTCACCTGGAATCTCAACCAGGAATGGCAGCACATGGGACTGTAGGATCTCATCCACATACCGCTGGCCCGGCAATGATCCACGTACCACTACTAGAGCTGATCGGCTATCGTAGGCAGTGGCTCTCCAGACCATTATGCTAACAGTGGGGGAGGTGTGGAGCTCGCTAGCGTAACTGGGATTGTGCCGTTGACCCGGGGACCTCCACACCCGGACACAATGATCATCTGTCCCCAAAAGCGAAGAGGCACTCACGTGTCCACTGCTCCCAACACAGTCGGACGGAATGGGCAGAACGATCCACGTGGCTGGCTATTCGGCACGCGGACCACCCTGCGGTTTTCAACCTGATGATCAGGTCTTTCTCAAAGTCCGTAAGTTTCGTAAATCGAAGTCTCTGGCATCTACCCGGCATTGTTCTCACTCTGTACTTTTGCTTGCGTCAGCCGATGCTTTTCGCTACCATGGGGCATCGACTACACGTCAGTTTATAAGGCTGCCGGTTCGTGCTCGCAGCGCCACCACAGGGTATGCAGTCATGCGCAGTCGCACCAAACGTGGATCATTTGCATACCAGCACACACTCTAGCTATTTGCAAAGTTTCGCGGTTCTAGTATGTTTTCTTCTAGGTGCGCAAATTTCATTGTCCGTAAGTGTACTTACATGTAATGATAACTTCTTTTATTGTTTAACTCACAGAAAGTTCAAAGAGCCAACAATGTAATACACTGCCACAATATAATTTCGCTGGTATTAATGCATAGATATCAGTTGTGTGACAACAATATCTTTTCCTCGATCACGTATATACACTATATTGACAAAAGTCACCGGACACCTAGAAGAGAAGCACAATATAACATTTATTGGCATATATTAGTACGGTGTCAGTCCACCTTTGGCCTTAATGCATGCACTGACCTTTCGAGACATGCTTTCGACAAGGTTTCGGAACACAGCGATAGGTATGCGCTTCCATTCAATACATAATGCTGCTGCTAACTGTTGCTTAGTAGTATTCCTTGGT
The DNA here is from genome assembly GCA_039090855.1 of Macrothele yani. Taxonomy (NCBI): domain Eukaryota; kingdom Metazoa; phylum Arthropoda; class Arachnida; order Araneae; family Macrothelidae; genus Macrothele; species Macrothele yani. The sequence goes on along the minus strand of CM077027.1, from coordinate 151,766,511 downwards.
TCCAAACTTCTTATGCGGCGCTCTAATTCATCCCATAGGTGCTCTATACGATTAAGATAAGGGCTCTGTGCTGGCCAGTCCACACACGATACGGAATTATCGTCAAACCACACCGTAACCGTCCTTGCTTTATGACTTGGTGCATTATCCTGCTGGTACCAACAAAGCTCGGTTCCATAGTATTTCCACAGAGTTGGTAAAGCATAATGGTCCAGAATATCGAGGTAGACATGCTGGTTAACAGGTTTGTCCACGCTAACTAATGGGCCGGGACCATACCACGAAAAACACTCGCACACGAGTACACTGCCAGCTACAAACTTGACCGTAGGAACAGTACACTGTGGTAAATAGCGTTCCCCCAGCTGCCGCCATACCCACACACGGCCATCATTATTAATTTGAAGAATGCACTGAGTATTAATTATCACAAGCGTATTGCTATGAGTTTCATATTTTAATGGACTTCAATAATGATCGTCCATCATAAGTTCTTTGGGGGCCCACTGCGGTATCTTAGCCTTGATCAGTGGCGGGCCCCGGGCGATGGCTCTTCACGGGTCCCTTCGCAATCGCAATAACCCAAAACCATTGCAATAACCCAAAACCATTGCAATAACCCCTTTTATATATACGTATGTATACAGGGCTACAAGGAAAGTCCAATATCTCACGAACTATGGCAGTTAGCGATTTACTTCTTGTGCAGTTGTATAGGGAACCCCTTATGGCGCACACAATAACATAACGAAGGATCCCATCGCGCCCCGGAGGGAGGGGGGGGTTGAGTGGGCTATCACCCCCATCCTTTGCAGATAGGGCAAAAAAGTCCATTACAAACTTGTTCAGCGAGAGAAAAATAGTGCATAGATGTTTTTGTCCCATACCAAAGATGGAAGAGAACTCTCCAAATGACGGAAAGTTACAAAAAGCTGGAAAAAGCGGAAAGCTACCTGCGTCGCTGTGTCCGAAGCATATTCGCACGGATTTCAAATGTGCTTTCTGCTCCGTCGTCAGAATACAAAAATTATATGCGTGGTCGGTATGCCAACACTTCGTGAACCATTGACGGGAAGTCGAAAGCTTTGACACGTACGCAAGTCAACTAGATGTGCATGCAGTAGTTGTCCTATTGGATGAGTGTTTCGCCACTTTATGCCATTTCTTCTTCTCTCAGTGTATTTTTTACTGTATTGGACATCAAAGTTTGATATCGAATATGTCAAGGAACTGCGTTTTATTTCACAACAAGAACTGTTGATAAGGTTTGTAGGAGAAGTTTTCCTTTGTTCTTTCATTTACTTACAACTTACCAGTTCACATAAGTTCTTGTCTAAATACTGTGTTGTTGCTTCCGGATGTTGTGATTTTCTTGAAGCGACATACCCAACTTACCCCAGGGGCCTTAATCCGGCCCTGTCATTGCTATTCGGTCCCCTTCCATCTTTTGTTATGGGACAAAAACATTTTTGTACTATTTTTGCCTTGCTGAACACAGTTTGTAATTGACTTTTTTGTCCTATCTGAAAAGGGGGCGAGATAGCCCCCCTCAACATCCCCAAAAAGGGGACGAGGGGATGCTTCGTGGTCTTATTGTGTGCGCCATAGGAGGTTTCTTATACAACTCCACGAGAAGTTAATCGCTAACTGCCATAGTTCGTGAGATATTGGCCTGATCACGGACTTTCCTTGTAACCATTATAAAGAAGTAAATTTCTCCGTCATTTTTGGTCCACGCGGGAAGCGAACCCGAGTCCACTTATTCCGGAACAAGTCGCTCTACCAACTGAGCTACGCAGACGTTCGTTATTGCTGCTATCTGCTTTTATGTCGTGTGCGTCCTGCTGGGCAGGCACGTTACCCTCCCCCCGAAAGAGGGCCTGGGACATGGCCCACGGGTCAGCCGTGATCATGAATCGTCGTAGGCAGCATCCGCTGTAGAACGTACACTTGAGAACTCCCAGTCAATCTGGTGTGTGGGATGCAACGTCACACATTTTATTTTTCGAAGCGCTGAAGAAGGGATTCTCTTATTTTTCTTATCTCGCGGTGTGGAAAGAACATCACACCATTGCGAGATCTTTAACGGCCGGGTCATCAGGGAAGTTCGGGCGCCATTATAACGAAATAAATTTCTCCGTCATTTTTGGTCCATGCCGGGAATCGAACCCGAGTCCATTTATTCCGGAACAAGTGGACTCGGGTTCGATTCCCGGCGTGGACCGAAAATGACGGAGAAATTGACTTCGTTGTACCCTGTATACACATATACGTAAAAAATTACATGTTGCTTACTCTGACCGTAAACCAGACGCTCGCTTTTCTTTATTCACACAAACCTTCACTTCGGGTGAATGTGATCCCAAAGCAAACGTTTTTTTTTTTATTATTTTTTTTTATTATTTTTTTTAATCGGGAATTGTGGTGTTGATTTATATGAAATAAACACGATGCAATGCAATACATTGTTTATTAACATAATTAGGAATCCAAAATATTACCTGTTCCAAAATGACCTGTTACTAAATAAACAAGGATAGCTGTATAATTATAAGATAAGTCTATGATTTAAAGAAGAATTCTGCGACTTTTTTTGTTGCTGAAGTCTTCACACAAATCACTATAGTCCAGAGTAGATGCCACGCCGTTTTCTAAAGTTTCAATTTTGAAATATTTCGTTAATGAACTGCGGAGTTGCTGCTCTAGTTTTTTTTCTTCTTTCACTTTTTTTTCCTTTTCGTGCTGCCTGATTCATATTTTCTGTCGGTATCACGATCACGGGGTCATTTTACTCACGAACACAACACACCACGCACCGGGAAATATATACTCTACTACTGCTATAAGTACGGCACTTAAAATTACTGTCTTCTGAACAAAACTGAAACAACAACGTAGTTATCCATCGTGGAAAGCGGGAATCACTTTTGTCCTTCAGAAAGTGCGCATGCGTGGACGTCACGAGCTGATGGTCGGCGGCCAAGAAAATATCTCTCCACGTCAATCATCGTAGCTCCGGAGCAGGAGGCGTGGCCAGCTTCGGCAAATGCACGTGTCAATTAAACTCCCTGGAATGGTAGCTGGCTTTCGTGCGGACATTGCGGCTCACTGCTTGTACCCGAAATTGCGGCAAAACCCCTATAAAGAATATCTTGAAAAAAAAAAATTAGACATTTCTCCATAATTTTCCCGCTGAAAAAATGTCTGACCAAAAAATAAACATTTTTCTAAAATGAATAATTTTTTGCTATCTTGCTAATTAAAAGCAGTAAATAAATATTAAAATTGGTCATTTATTTGTACATGATCGTGAACTACAGCTACAATGTTTTAGGTGACGTCAGGCAAAAACTACTAATTAATTGGCGGCAGTGGGGGGCCCCTCTGGGCGCGAGGCCGCCACTACCATTGGTTGCCCACTTAGATGACTTACCCCAGCGGCCCACTATCCGGCCCTGGTCATTGCTATTTTTAAAACGCATGCACTGCCATCTGTCGACACAATTTTCACCAGCCAATCAAATGCGAGGCAGGGAAGTGTTTAAGGGATTTATTCATTGCGAGATAAGTAAGAGCCAACCAGGGTCGCGGGTGGCCTAGAGGTCAGCATTAGTGACTGCCATGGAGATAACCTCAGGTTCGATCCTGGGAAGGTACGAATGTTCGAACCGCTAAATACCCGTCGTGCGTCGGATGGGCACGTTAAGCCGTCGGAACCCGGGTACTGGCCCCCCGGTAATGAATAAGGGCGTCTTCCTTCCCATTTCTACCTCGCTTCCGTGTCACTTTCCTATCGGGCACTCTAGCCCAAATCCCCTAGCTTCCTATTTCTAAGGGTTGTTTAAGACCTGGGGTCAGACACTCCCTTCCTAAAATCTTCTACATATGATCTGATCTGATCTGAGAGCCAACCATTGTAGTTCTGACGGCTTTGCGAAAGCAGAGGTGAATGCTACTCATGGGGTCTTGGATGGGATGCAATTAACATACAACAGCTGCCGCTCCAGATAGGTTGCGGCGATTTTAATGTTTCAGTCGAAACCGGTTTCAGCAGCTTTTAAACAAGTTCTTAACGAATTGAATATTGCATTTTGTACGCTTTCGTAATGGTTTCTTAAGAACGTAGTATTGCCTTTCAGAGTGCTTGGATCACGACAGGATGTAGGACACAATAATTTTTTTCCTCACTGAGAAATTTCAATAGTCAAGTCGATGCGGAAACTCGAGGCCGAGACTTCTGAAAAAAGAAGTCTCGACTTATACGCCAAAAAATACAGCACATAAGAAAACAGAGTCTCACAAAGAAAAGTAGAGGTGTACGTAGAGGTGTACGTGACAAGTAATTTCTGTTGAATTTAGAGCAGACATAAAGCAAATACACGGGTATAACTTAACTATTGAATCTGACCAACTAGAATAAAAGCTACAGAATGTAGTTACGAAAAAGCAGTTCAAAGAAATTCCGATTCATGTTACTCAAGTTTTATTCGAATTCCCTGAAACGCCCATTTTTACGAGTTATCATATGGTATTCAACTCACAGACGTATCGGTACAAACACATAAAGGCTTTAAATGGCGGACAAAATGTATTAAAAAAACCCTTAAGGAGTTGGGAAAGGGAAAAGAAACCACCATAAAATTTATTGGAAAATGTTTATCGATCGCGAAATCTCCATCTGTATTCCTCCTGAGATTCAGTTGCTTGACGAACAAAGCCTGTTGGCTCTCTGCCTCGTTGCTGCATCATGTATATTAATAGATAGATGACCGTACCCGACTTCTGTTGGAACCCCTAAAGCAATGGAAATAATATCTGTTTCAGAATAACGGCTATTACAATGGCAGCGATATTAAATACAACTCCGAAAGTTTTTGGAATTGTTCTGGTAGACAGGAAATCATCAACATATGTCCCAAAAGATTCTTGATAAAAATTTCTCTGGCTAGGTGGAATACTAGATTTAATATTTTTTGGGAAATAAAAATAACCTTTTTACATCCAAGAATTTAGTCTCATTTTTTATCTTAAACTTAGACTATTACTTTCTGAGCTGTTTTTCTTTTAAGAAATAAGATATCCATTTCATATTACCCAGTCCAGCTTGAAGAGGAAGTAAATACAAACATATTGCTGCGTTGCCTTCCCAAAATATTGATTTCCTGGAAAATGATGGAAAAATCATGAAATCTATTCATCATCTTCATCATTGTCAACCATTATCAATCCACTGCTGGAAGAAGGTCTCCCCAAGTTTCCTCCACAACGGTCTGTCTTGTGCCAGTATCCTCTATGTCACTCCTGCATACTTTCGAATTTCATCCACCCATCTCCCATGTGGTCTTCTTCTGGGTCTTTTCCTGTCTCTTGGAATCCAATCTAAAATTTCGGCTGTCCATCGATGGTCGGTCCTTCGGGCAGTATGTCCAGCCCATTGCCATTTCAGGGATTTAACTCTGATTATGATGTCTTCCACTCTTGTCATTTTTCTTATCCACGAGTTCCTCTTCTTATCTCTCCTGGTTACACCAAGCATGCACCTCTCCATGCTACTTTGAGTTGTCTGCAGTCTTTCTATGTCTTTTTTAGTTAAGGTCCACGTCTCTGCACCATACGTAAGCACTGGAAGGATGCATTGATCAAACACTTTTCTTTTAAGACATAATGGTATATTGCTCTTGAAAATTATGCTGTTTCTGTAACGTACCAGGAGATGTGACGTACCTGCCCGAAGGACGCACACGACATAAAGGCAGATAGGAATAAGAATAAAACGTCCGCGTAGCTCAATTGGTAGAGTGACTTATTCCGGAATGAGGGGATCCGGGTTCGAATCCTGCGTGGACAGAAATGACGGAGAAATTTACTTCGTTATAATGGCGCCCGAACTATCCGGATGACCCAACCGTTCAAAATGTCGCATTCGTGTGATGTTATTTCCACCCCGCGAGATAGGAAAAATAAGAGAATCCTTTCTCCCGCACTTCGAAAAAAAAAAAAATAAGGGGGAGATGATGTATCGTACCTGCCCGAAGGACGCACACGACATAAAGGCAGATAGGAATCAGAATAAAACGTCCGCGTAGCTCAATTGGTAGAGTGACTTATTCCGGAATGAGGGGATCCGGGTTCGAATCCTGCGTGGACAGAAATGACGGAGAAATTTACTTCGTTATATTTCTTCCAAAAGCTCTCCAGGCAAGTTTTGTACGCAGATTAATTTTTTCATCAATGTGACCCTCACTTGATATCTGTTGTCCAAGATAAACGTATGTGTTTGTTATCTCCAGCTTTTCCCCATCAATCGATAAATCTTCATTTCTTGTAAAAGCATTAAACATCACTTTTGTCTTCTGATTTATTATTGATGGCTAAAAGTGTCCGTTAAGAATTCTGAGATGTTCGTCTACAAGGTGACCTGTTTTTATCGTGCGTAACGCATTTGTGATATCGAAAGGTGAAGATTACATGAAAAACTTGGAAAATTTATGGGTAATATTGGTCATAATATCAACTACTGTATTTTTATCGAACGGAATTCGCTCTCCAACTGAGCTACGAGAACAGTATGTCTCCCTGCAGATTTGTCGTCTTGATATATGTTTTCACCTCTGTAGTAGGTCACATCATCTCCCTCTTAATTTTTTTGTCTTTGAAGCGATGTAAGAATTTTTCATTATTTCCAAACAATGTGTGGAATGACATCACACATTTTTCGAAGAATCCAACGGTCAATGGATCCATTATCCACAATCGGGTGCCAATGTGAAAACACAAGTTCTTAAGCGACGGACATCGAATGCATGTCCCCTCACTCCGAAGAAAGTCGCTGTCCCAACTGAGCTACGCAGACAGAATGTCTCCCTGCAAATTCGTCGTCTTGACATGTGTTTTCATCTCTGTAGTATGTCACACAAACGGAAACATGTTGTCGTGCCCTCAAGTGAGATAATCGAGAACTTGAAATAAAAAGGCAGCAATGTCGTAGAGAATATTGCTGATGGATACAGCTATCATTTGCAAAAAGCAATAGTCTAATGCGCCTTCCACGAGACAAGTTATCGTACTTAATTCAAGCAGAAGTTTTTGTTTGGTTTCGTGGTTCTACGATTACAGTGAGCAACTCTAAGGGCTATGAGCAGTCGCTTCTACCTAATTTAGGACCGTTATAGTTCCAGGAAGCAAGGGCCGTGTCTTAAGGTAAAAGCACCACCGATGCATCATCCGGGGCTCTAATCCGGGCCTAAATCTGTCGACTAGCCAAAAATCTACGCCTCTGACCACTCGATCACTGTGGCGGCCAAGCTAACGTTTGAGCTCTCTGAACGGGAAATCTTCACAAGAAGAAAGCGATAAGTTTTATGTGTTCTTTTGGGGTATTTTAGAGTGTTTATATGGCACCAACCACAAACATATTCTTACAGAATCTCACAAGAAATTTGAATTTGCGGATCTTGAAATTCTAAAAGTTTATGAAAATCCTCTAAATACGTGGCGCCAATTGATAAACAAAGACATCGCTCTTCCCATGTTTTATCAACACACAGCAACCGAAAAATTGTTATCCGGCCACCGCTGGGGTCCGAATCCCAGATATCTCAATGTCTAGCCGAGCGTGTTAGCCTTACGCTACGCTGTCCAGCAATCAACGGCGCTATGTGTGTTTTTCTGTCAGCTTCTGCCGTCATAAATCTGTAAGATGGACTCAGCTACTGAGACGTCTCCATCTGGCGGACATTAACGGCACTGGCTATATATTATTTATAGCAGTTAAATCCAAAGGGCGAGATCCAGTCTTACGGATTTATGATGTCAGCTGAGCCCATCTCACGGATTTATGATGTCAGAGGCTGACAGGAAAACACACACAGCGCCGTTGATTGTTGACCACCGTAGCGCAAGGATAACTCGCTCGGCTAGAAATCGATAGATCTGGGTTTCGGATCCCCAGCGGTGATCGGATGACAATTTTTCTGTTGCTATGTGTTGATAAAACGTGGAAAGATCGATCGATGTCTTTGTTTATTGTTTGTGCATAATATTGAGTATGATTACACATGATCAATATTAAGAGAACTGAAGTTGACCTATGGAAAATCGGGTGCCGTCGAAGTATATTTCATGGAAAAATATATCTTTGGGGTGCAAATTTAAATTTTTGTGGGTTTTATGACTACTACGAGCTGCTCTGTGAGCTACAAGCGGTTGGACATCCATAAGTTTGGGCCACTGGTTCCTGGGTGGAGAGAGAGCCTACGCCGTTAGACAAATAAATCACCCATGCTTCATACGCGATGCGAGCCCATCCCATCACGGACGACTACACAAACGTGCGCCTCTGACCACTCAGCAACCGAGGAAGGGCGGAAAAATTGGGCTTAGAAGAGGATCTATCATGTGAAATGAAGTATACATCACAATTTCTCAAAGAACCTCTCATCGGTTCCACCCAGAAGAAAAACTGCGGATGGTGGAAAATAAAAAAAAAAATCATAGAAAGTTTTCAAACAGAGGTCATTGCTCTTTCCACATTTATAAGTGAGTGAGTCACGGAAAAATTCTCATTGGAAACCACCGGGAATCGAACCCTGCGTCTTCCAGTTACGCGCAGGATATGCTTCCACTGCACCACAGCGGCCTCGAATATCTCCAGACTCACACACACACACACACACAAACTGCCAAGCCAATTTGGCAGGTTGCTTCTTGGAGCCCCGCACAATGCTGGAGATTCACCAAAGATGGTAAGTAGCAACTCAACAAATAATTAGAAGGCGAATGAATAATTAATACAGACATTTGACGTGGACTAGGAACATCAAACAGAGGTCATCGCTCTTTCCACGTTTATAAGTGAGTCACGGAAAAATTCTCATTGGCCGCCACCGGGAATCGAACCCAGTGTCTTTCAGTTACGCGCCGTATATGCTTCCACTGCACCACAGCGACCTCGAATTCCTCCAGACTCACATACACTAACTGCCAAGCCAATTGGCAGATGCTTCTTGGAGCCCCGCACAATGCTGGGGATTCACCAAAGATGGTAAGCAGCAACTGAACGAATAATTAGAAAATGGCGGCCAATGAGGATTTTTCCCTGACTCACTTATATACGTGGAAAGAGCGATGCCCTCTGTTTGATGTTCCTGGTCCACGTCAAATGTCTGAATTAATAGAAAGTTTTAGTCTACTTCCTTTTATCTGCCACGAAAAGAATTTCTGCAGCCCGATTTTTAAAAATGTACACTTTGTGAAAATGCAAAAATTAAAAAAAAATGTTTGCCTCGAGAAAAAACTGCATATAAACTGGAAAATTGCAGGATGATCTTTCCCTTGTTTCGAGACATCGGACGCAAAAATAATTTTTCTGGTCTGATCGATAGATGCGGAAAAATCGCGTCTGCAGAGGAACAGACAAACGGGCGAACACAGCGATACAACATGCCTGTGTTGTTTTAAATCAAAAGACAGGCAAATATGAAAGGCATTTTAAGACCAACAGTTAGCGCAGGCTACCTCATATAAGACTTTGCGCTTATTTTACATCATCGATGGTACTCTTTGTCTGTCTTCACTTACAGGTCTGGAACAAACCCCGAAATGCATCCACTTATTAATGTCAATTGCATTTTTGTATGTACAACTCCTTTCCTTTTATCTAGTTAACGAACCGTGCACTACATTTTGAGGATCATCGCTAAATACAGTATTTAAAGACAACAGTCCCTGCCATATTAATTTACCAGGAAACGGCAAAACTTCTCTGAACGGACACCTCGGAACCTTCCCGATTCCGGGAATCGGAGGCTTTTCAATTACGGTCATTCTCTACGATCCCTGCGGTGCAGCATGTGTTATAATGGTCATTCTCCCTCTCTTCTACGGACTCTCTGAGATACGGACGTGAACATCAATCCAAACATCCCAAATTCATATTGATAGTTTCCTTCCTAGTTATGGCTGGGTAAACGTAGTAAGTGTTACTTCACCTGCATGAATCAGCTGTATTTCATAAGAGACAGCGCCGGCGGTTGCTGCGTCCTCGCACAAATGACAAATCATCCCCTCTTCTGTGAGACATTAACTGCCCGAAACCTTCAGGCTTGATTCCCGCTGAAATCCGCCATTATTATTATTTCGGGATTTAACGATCGTTATTAGCACCTTTGAGGGTTATACGCAGGATCTTGACCTTTATTTAAACTACTGGTTCCAGAAAAAGGACAGAGCCAGTGCTATAAGACATGCACATTCCCCATGCCGTATTTGGGACTCGAACTGGTCATTTCGGACGGCTAGCCAGAAACCTACGCCTAGGATTCCTCAGAGGCGTAGGTTTCTGGCTAGCCGTCTATAATAACCATTCAAACATGAATGGTTATTATAGTTTTGTGTTATTCCTGCATAATGTAACCTGGGAATAACACAAAACTCTCTTTTAGGAGCAAAAATACACAAAACATTAGAAAGGAAGATAGGCAGTTGATATGGGCATCCCCTGCGCAGAGTGGAACAGATCCAAACCGAACGCAAGCGTTAAATAGGCGGACAGCAGGGATTTCCAATAATATATCGCAATCGACGAAGATTGAGGGACGTAATGATCTGAGCGACTTTAATCGTGGACGCGTTGTCGGCGCAAGACAGATGGGTCATTCTATCTCCCAAGTGGTAAAAGCCCTAGGGTTCCCAAGGACAACCCTATGAAGGGTGTACCGCGAGTATACCATCAACGAACGCACCGGTACCTAGAGAGAAGAAAAAGTGGCCCACCACACGCCATTGATGGCCGGGGTCTACGTAGAAACTCCAGGCTCGTACAGACCGACCGCTTCGCAACGGTGGCGAAAATCAAATCCACGTTAAATACCGGAGGCCCGTGCAGCGTCAACGATTGAACAGTTCGGCGCATGCTTCATACCCTGGGCTACGGGAGCAAACACCCTACTCGTGTGCCACTGTTAACTGCTCGTCATTGGAAATTACGCCGCATCAAACAGGCATGGCGCGAGGAACAATCATCTGAGTTTGGAACTATCCAGTTGCCACCAAGATTCCCGTATTTGAACCCTGTTGAAGCTGTCTGAGATGTCATGGATCATGGACCGGCGTCTGGGGAGGATTTGTGGAAAATGCTGTAACAGGAATGGCTGGCATTACCTCCGGAAACCCTCCGGCATCTGGTGGATTCGATGCCTCAACGTGCACAGGGTGTTGTTCATGCTATAGGCGGACCAACAAGTGATTAGGTATGTAAATGCACTAAGATTATCCTCAAATGAGAAGTTTTACTGCAGCACATTGGTAGGTAGATCAAAATTTTAAGACTGTAATGAAATTCGTTGCAGAAAATGTGTGTGTGTGTGTGTGTGTGTGATACAGACAGCTAAGTTCAATTTACTCTTGAGAAGCATTTGCACTGTGAAAGAATTTTACGAACAGACAGAGAGAGAGAGAGAGAGAGAGAGAGAGAGAGATAGTATGATCATCTTCCAAACCAAAAATTGGTGTTATAATTTCCATTAAATTATCCCCTGTTACGTGCTGCACGCATAAGAAATCGTGGAGATAAGATAAAAATGCACTTCTTGTTGGAGGGATATAATTAAGCTCTGCATTTCTTGTTACACTCTGTTTAGGGTAAGATGGCGTGCAGCTACAGTTACTTTTACCTCGTTAACGGACGAACTAACTGAATCCATACTTACATTTATGAATGTTAGCTTAGAAGTGCTTTGCCTGGCATATACGTGCCTACCTCTCGTTTTGCATGACGGACAACGCTTGAAATGTATCAATTTCACATAATTATCTAGGGAAATAGCGCAATCCACGGCATTTTTAAAGCGACGCAAAAGGATTTTCTCGTAACTCGACGTCTGGCGTTGTACAGGTGCAAATCTTTTGCTCAGCAGGTCCGTAATCGAATCACAGATGAAACATGCATGCCATGACCCCCCCCCCCCCCCACTTTTCCAAATTCCTGATTCCCTATCTTCATTAAAAGTGGTAACCTTAAACCAAGGAAGGTCGACTATTCCTAACATTCATTGCTCATGAGAGCCTATAACGAAGTGAATTTCTCCGTCATTTTTATCCGCGCCGGGGTTCGAACCCGGGTCCACTCATTCCGGAATAAGTTGCTCTACCAATTAAGCTACGCGGACATTTTATTCTGATTCCTATCTGCCTTTATGTCGTGTGCGTCCTTCTGGCAGGTACGTTACATCATCTCCCCCTTATTTTTCTTTTCTTTCGAAGTGCTGCTCATATTTTTCCTATCTCGCGGTGTGGAAATAACATCACACCAATGCGAGATTTTGAACGGTCGGGTTATCCGGATAGTTCGGGCGCCATTATAACGAAGTGAATTTCTCCGTCATTTTTATCCGCGCCGGGGTTCGAACCCGGGTCCACTCATTCCGGAATAAGTTGCTCTACCAATTAAGCTACGCGGACATTTTATTCTGATTCCTATCTGCCTTTATGTCGTGTGCGTCCTTCTGGCAGGTACGTCACATCTCCTGGTACGTTACAAGCCATTGAAATTCCTCCCGTACAAAGCTTTCGTTCAGGTAGAAAGTACCTTAGAATGTCTATAAATCTTATGAAAAAGGACCATATTAGAATTTTAAAGAGACTTCTCTATATGAAGGACTTATATTAGAGTAAAATCCTCGAAAACCGTTCTCTGCTGTGTGCTGGTGTTTAACTGAACTCTACTCTAAAAATATATAATCAACGCAGATATGTGAAATCACATAGAACATTTCTCCACAAACTAAAAATTATTTCAAATTGTTTTATTTCATTTCCAAACACTATAATTTCGCACCACACGTATTTAGAACTAATGAAAAACTATTTTGGAATTAGACGTGGTTTTGCATTTCACTTCAAAAACCCACAAATTTGAAAAAAAAAATGCACTAGCTCTGTGCCCGAGAAGGAAAGCAGGGACACCTCGCTACGCGGTTGTGACGCGTGTGGCTATAAAGTACATAGTTGTTCTAAATGTTGTGCATACGTACATTGAAAAAAAAATGAAGATCTTAGTCTCGGTCGCGTTTCTAAAAATACAGATATTCGCGTTTTGGTGACGTCATTGTCACTCGTGTGTGTCAGTGAATTAGAGAGTTAACACCCGGAGGATATTCACTGTTGGTGAGAGGTCTTAAATATCTTAAGTTTGTAGTTGATAACGCCAGCGCGAGGCTTTTATGTGAGCACTTGTCACGTTTTTTACGCTTTCCAACCGTAGGCCGAGAAAGCGTATATGCTCCAGCTTTGTCCGTCTGTCTGATAACTTGCGTGAAAATGGTTCGATTTCGATGAAATTTTAGTATGTGGTAGGGGACCACCTGGGGACGAACCCTATTGAAAATGAACGAAATGGGATCAAAGGTCATGACATACGATCGGGATCCATTCCATTGTCCTTATGCGTCATAACTTGCGTAAAAATGGTTCGATTTCGATGACATTTTAGTATGTGGTAGGAGGACCACCTGGGATCAAATTTTATTGAAAATGGACGAAATGGGGTCAAAGATCAGGACATAGGAGCGGGATCCATTGCATTGCCCTTATGCATCATAACTTACGTAAAAATGCTTCGATTGCGACAAAACTTTATCATGTTGTTCCGGTGGTATACCGAATAACTTCTGTATAATATCATCGAAATGGGGTCAAAGGTCAGGACACAGAAGCGGTATTTATTTCACAGCCATTATCCTCATAACTTGAGTAATGATTTCTGGCATGTTGGAAAGCGTATCATAATCAATGCATTGCATGATTTTACTAACTTGTTATTTATTGCTTAGGTTTGAATTCTTAGCCAGAATCTCTTTTCCTTTAGTGCAGATTTAGCAACTACGTCATGAAGCCATCCGACTGGTGGGTAAAAGCTTACATGCAGTTCTTATTTGTTTACTTCAGTAAACGGATATTTGCTATACGTCACAGCTAGGATACAGAGGTTTTCTTTTTAAACATGTACTCATTTGTATCAGTTGGTTAAGGGTTGAAGTATTTTACTTAATTGATGCCATTTTGGTTGCTGAGCCGAACAACTGGAAGTTACGAAGCTGTTTCAACTTCCGGTCCGTTGTCCTTAGTGTCTGCCTGATGAATTGTAAGTTGGTTTGAGGGACATGTTGTCATTGCAATCATGGCATGTTTATAGCTTCTCACTATAAGATTCGCCGATATGGTAACTGGTATAGTCCCCCACAGGTACATTCCCCCACCCGAAAGTTCCCCCACATGGGAAAACTCCCCCATAGGAAAATTTCCCCACGGAAATATCTTCCATCTTTTTCAGTCAGGGACCGTGCACAAATTGAATTTTGCACAAAATATCGAATGTGGGGGAGATTTCCTGGGTCAGCATTTCTATTTTCAAGCAGTTTAAAACAAACAGTAGCGTTAGAAGTAGCACAAATATGTGGGATAAATTATTGGGGTTGGCATTTCCATTTTTTACGGCAATTTACAGATGTTTTTGTAAGTACAAGTAAAATGAAGATGAAAAATCCGGGGTTGGCATTCCGACTCTTACCGCGGTTTATTGTAACAGACAGCCTTTTAAGTAGCAAGGTGGGGGAAATTTCCGAGGTCGGTTTTTACCACAATTTCCAGATCTTCCACAAGTACCAGTATGTGGGGGAAACTTCCGGGTTCGGCATTTCGACTTTTACAGCAGTTTTCAGTAACTAGCGGTCTTAAAAGTAGCAGGCTGGCAGGGTGGGGGAAATTTCCGGTCGGTTTTTCGACTTTCACCTCAGTTTACGGTAACAGGCGGTCTTAGAAGTAGCAGCTTGCTACTTCTAAGACCATCTGTTACTATAAACTGCGGTAAAAGTCATAATGCCGACCCTAGAAATTTCCCCCACCCTGCTACTTAGAAGACCGTCTGTTACTATAAACTGCGGTAAAAGTCGAAATGTCGACCCCGTAAATTTCATCTTTATTTTACTTGTACTAACAAAAACATCTGTAAATTGCAGTAAAAATGGAAATGCTAACCGCAATAATTTCCCCCACATATTTCTGCTATTTCTAACGCTACTGTTTGATTTAAAGTGCTTGGAAATGGAAATGCTGACCCCGGAAATCTCCCCCACATTCGATATTTTGTGTAAAATTCAATTTATACACGGTCACTGACGGAAAAAGGTGGGGGAGCGTGAGGGAATTTTCCTATGGCGGCGATTTTCAATGTAGGGTAATTTTCCTATGGGGGAGTTTTCCAAGGGGAATTTAACTGTGGGGAATTTTACCACCTTGATTCGCCGAAATATTGTATTAGTAGCTTTTTTATCTTTATCGATAATGCTACAGAACAACTGGCGTCGATGTTAAGGAGATAGATCTGGCTAAATCTGCCTGCGTGATTTATTTCTAGCAAATGTTCCTTTTTGGCAACCATATTGGTCTTTATCTATAATGACACTACAACGGGTATCGGCGTTAAAGTCTTCGAACTTGTTAAATGCTTCTCTCCTGATCCTTTCCCAGAGAATGCTTTTTTCGGTGTTTCTTTTTCTTTTTGGGGTTTAACGATCAATTCGAAGAGTAATAAAAGACCCTAATTTAAGGCCACTGGTTTCATGGAATTGAAAGAGCCAGTGCCGTAAGGCAAGCACACGACCTATGTCTCATACAGAACTGGAACGCAGTGCCATCTCGGAAAATGGTCAGAAGCCAGCGCCTTAGACTACTCAATGTGTTGCCGATATAAATGTACATTCTATTTTTTTTATTAGCATAGAGCTACTAGTTTTGGGGTATAATTCTCGTTAGATCTTCCAGCGCTGATTTTTTCTTTCGACGGACTGTTCTTTAACGATAACTACGCTGTTTTTTATCGATAGCCCCAGAGTTGTCAGCTTCGGTGATGGGGATTTAAATCTTGTTAAATCTCCCTTCCGCGATTGTCTCTAGAAATTTTTCGTACTGAGACATATGCGTGGTAAAATTACGATGCGCCGACATAAGGGAGGAACAGAGTGTGAAATAAAGAGCTGCTAGAGTCAGATGTAGCTACACTGGATAAAAAGGAAAATTCTCGATTCTAACAAATATAGGATAACACAATGGTTACTAGTAGTCATTGAGAACCGATCGGTAGTTGAGAAACCATTGAGAGTATAATTTGAAGCCTCTGAGAGAAGAAATGTTTGGAGCAAGTGTTGCTTAAAAACAGCTATCATTTTTATTTCATACCATACGCTTCTAAGTTTTGAAACTTTGCATTTTGTTTTTAATGTACACCTTAAAATTTTGTTAAAAAATGTTCACGTTATGGTGAGTTTTCCAGAAACTCGTAGTACGCATTTAAAACTCATTTTTAATCATAATTTATCAACATTTTGAATCATAGAGGAACTGTAATACAATATAGATGAACACAAATGTATGCAAATATTCAAATGACGAAAGATATATGAAAACTGAGTAAGAGGTGTGATACAATTTGAAACATGGTTCAAGAAAGAAGCCCAGCTAAACGTACTCTCCATTTCACTTCATCAATTTCTTCTTTTGTCAGGTTTCGTTCTAATTTACATTGAAAACAGAACATTGTGAACGAGTGTACCTCTTTATCGGATTTGGTAGGTATACGTATGTATGACAGCATATACAAATTAATCGAGTTGAAAAAAGTTCTTCCAGCGAAACTCTCAGTATAAGCAAATGTTTTCACTCTTGCTGTACCCTCGGAAATTTCAGAGTCAACAATCAGAGATGTCGGATTAGAGTAATATGTAGAAAAACACCAAAATTCAGAGAAGTAGTGATTGTTTTGATGGGAAATTTTGTAATAATAGTAATGGCTAGGATAATAATAATAATAAGAAGAAGAAGAAGAAGAAGAAGAAGAAGAAGAAGAAAAACAGTTTGAAAGCAGTTTGATAGAGGAAACAGTTTGAAAGCAGATTAAACGGCTGGAAGAACAAGCCACTGCATGGACAATTTCTAAAGAATATTGATGGAAAAAGTGACAACAACTTGACTTGGGCATGGCTGAAATCGGGTTCCATCAAGAAAGAAACCTAAGGTCTGATTTTTGCTGTACAAGAACAGGCATTGCAAACAAATGTTCTGAAGGCTAAAATCCAGAAAGTTAGTGATAATCCAAAGTGTCGACTTTGTCAAGAAAATGATGAAACTGTGTCTCATCTAATATGTGAATGTAGCAAAATTGCACAGACAGAATACAAAGTTAGACATGACAGGGTTGCAAAATTGATTCATTGGTCATTATGCAGAAAGCACAATCTGCCAGCATCGAAAAACTCATGGGAACACAAGGCTGAGAAAGTCATAGAAAATAATGAAGTCAAGATCTTGTGGGATTTCAGAATTCAAACCGATCGACATATAGAACATAATACATACACCAGACATAGCAGTCATAGAATATCGGAAAGTCTGGCTAATTGAAATAGCGATCACTAGAGATGCCAGAGTCAATGAAAAAGAATTGGAAAAATGACTAAATATAGAGACCTGGCCACAGAAGTTACCCGGCTATGGACTAAACACACAACGGTAGTCCCCATTTTCATGGGGGCACTTGGAACAATGTCAAAAAATTTTATGAATCATTTTGAAAAATTGCAGCTTTCTGATATACCACCTAGAGAACTGCAGAAGACAGCTTTACTCGGGTCATCATATATTTTACGCCGATTCTTGACTGATACTTAGGTCTCCGGTGGAAACTCGTATCAGTTCAACAATACCAGTCAATGATAATTTGCTGTTTATTTTGTTTGTCATAGGCTGTGATTCGTATATTTCGAATAAAGAAAATAATAATAATAATAATAATAAGAATATTAATGACTTAGAAAAGCAATACCGAGTAAGATAAATTTTGTTTCAGTGTTTTTGAAAACCTACACATTTTTATGGGTCACAACAAAAATCATATACTGGCAAACAAAAAAATCTCACTCTGTTAGATCAAAATGTCATTGCAGACAAGAAAATTGCATCAGATCATTCCAGGGAGTCATATTGATCGATTAAGAACAAGTTTCGCTGATTGACATTTCCATTCCTCACGACGAACCTATAAAGAAAGAAACAACGAAGGTCAGAAATGCCACAGACTTGTCGTCCAAATTAAGTTCTGTGACGTAAACCTCTAATTTAACCTTCCTTTTGATCAAAATTACAAGAAGACTCGTGCGAAATGATACCAATGATTGACTAAATTTACCGTCTAAAGCACGATTTTAATAAAAAGTGAACTATATATACAATTTAAGAACTTATATATATATATATATATATATATATATACTTAAGAACAAAACTGAAGACTAAGGAAAAAATTTTAGAATTTAAAACGAAAGGTCGGGCCAGGAAGGTTAATGGATGCAAGCGAAATTGTTAACTAGTGCTAGGTCATGCAACTCTAAGGAGGACATGACTTATATATATATTTTTAAACTATTTTAGGTGGGAATGTTACTTGCATCTATGGCCTTGCAGAAACCCATTTCCAACTAGGTCTTTGTGGAAGTGAGAAAATGCAGAGTTTTTGCTGGTCCTTGATAAAGCCAAGGCTCAGTATTCTCGACACCTTCTACATTCAGTTGTTTTATTTTATTTTTTTATCTTTTTCCTTTTGCTCACACAGGTAGATACATAACCTTTTCTATGTTGTACTAGGTGTGAGTCAAAATTATATATGTATTTTTTTGCTTAGGTATCTTCTTTATAGAAATATATATATATATATATATATATAAATATATGCACCCACCACAAGTCATCCTGAAGAAGAAATTGAAGAATTTTATGAGGAAATTCGTCATCTAAATAATAAAGGTAAGCAGCACTTGAAGATAATTATGGGAGATTTCAATGCAAAAATAGGGCAACGGCAACAGAATGAAACTTCAGTAGGTAAATTCGGTCACGGCAACAGAAACCAGCGTGGAAATACTCTCGTTGAGTTTGCAGAGGCAGAAGGATTTTTCATCTTGAACTCCTTTTTCAAGAAAAAGCCACACAGGAAATGGACATGGAGACATCCAATTGGGACGACAAGTGAAATTGATTTTATTATGTGTAACAAAAAATTCGTCATCGAAGACTGCAGTGCGCTGAACAAGTTCAACACAGGTAGTGACCATAGATTGGTGAGATGTAAGATGCACCTCAACACTAAACTGGAACGTGGCAAGCTCATAAGACAAACAAAATGTATTGACATAACCAACCTTAAAAAACACCATAATACTTTCAAGTTGGAACTGAAGAACAGATTCTCTGCTTTAGAAGGCCTAACATCGGAAGAAGTGGATATTTCGGAAGTTAACAGAAAAGTAACCAAAGCTCTAATGGAAACAGCAACAAAATTAGCTGGGTCTAAGAACAAGTTGCATGTGAACAAATTATCAGGAAAAACCAAAATGTTGATGCAAAAAAGAAGAGAGATGAGGACAACTAAAGAAGATGTGACTTCCAAAGTGGAATATATAGAGCTATGCAAGACAACACGAAAAAGTATCACTGAAGACGTAAGGAAATTCAACTGTGAGCTAGTGAGGAAAGCAATTGAAAACAACCAAAGCCTTAAGATAGCAAAGGGACATCTCAGTAAGGGAAGAAAACAGATTATGGCTCTGAGAAAAGAAGATGGTTCTATAACAAGAAATAGAGGCGAAATTTTGACAAGAGTGAAAGATTTCTACTCCAAATTATATGAAAGGGATGATACATGCACTCCAGACATCATGAAAGGTACCAGAGTTCTTCCAGTCCTCCCAGCAGAAGTTGCTCATGCAATCAAGAACATGAAGCGGGGAAAGCTCCAGGAGAAGATGGAATTACTATAGACATCATACAAGAAGCAAGTGGAGAAATTGAAACAGTACTCGCCCAAATTTTCACTCGATGCCTTAATGAAGGGAAGATTCCTGAGGATTGGAACAACGCTACAATGATCCTGCTACATAAAAAAGGTGACATTGAGGATCTCAGGAACTACAGACCTATCAGCCTCCTATCAGTGGTTTATAAAATCTTCACTAAAGTTCTTTCACACCGCTTGAAGGTAACACTGGACATGGCTCAACCGAGAGAACAAGCTGGATTCAGGAGTGGCTACAGCACAATAGATCATATCCACGTACTGAGAGAACTAATTGAAAGAGCGAGGGAATATGAACTTCCATTGTGCATGGCTTTTATCGATTATGAAAAAGCCTTTGATTCGGTGAAACCATCAGCAGTTACCACGGCTCTGAAATCCTGCGGTATTGAAGATGCATACATTAATATTATTAATAACATCTATGAAAATGCAAGTGCAAAGATTCGGCTGTTTGAAAATACAACACACATAAAAATTGGAAAGGGAGTGAGACAAGGTGACACCATATCTCCGAAGCTCTTTAATGCCACATTGGAAAATGTCTTTCAATCACTGAACTGGGAAAACAAAGGGATAAAGATTAATGGAGATTATCTAACCCACCTTCGTTTTGCTGATGACGTAGTCATTTTTGCAACTACCCCATCAGAGCTGCAGAGTATGATCCAGGAACTTGCTGACAAGAGTAAAGAAGTGGGATTAAAAATGAACTTTCAGAAGACAAAAGTGATGTTCAATGCTTTTACAAGAAATGAAGATTTATCGATTGATGGAGAAAAACTGGAGATAACAGATACATATGTTTATCTTGGACAGCAGATATCAAGTGAGGGTCACATTGATGAAGAAATTAATCGGCGTACAAAACTTGCCTGGAGAGCTTTTGGAAGAAACGGCATAATTTTCAAGAGCAATATGCCATTATGTCTTAAAAGAAAAGTGTTTGATCAATGCATCCTTCCAGTGCTTACGTATGGTGCAGAGACGTGGACCTTAACTAAAAGAGACATACAAAGGCTGCAGACAACTCAAAGAAGCATGGAGAGGTGCATGCTTGGTATAACCAGGAGAGATAAGAAGAGGAACTCGTGGATCCGAAAAATGACGAGAGTGGAAGACATCATGATCAGAGTTAAATCCCTGAAATGGCAATGGGCTGGACATACTGCCAGAAGGACAGACCATAGATGGACAGCCGAAATTTTAGATTGGATTCCAAGGGACAGGAAAAGACCCAGAAAAAGACCACATGGGAGATGGGTGGATGAAATTCGTAAATATGCGGGAGTGACATGGAGGAGACTGGCACAAGACAGACCGTTGTGGAGGAAACTTGGGGAGACCTTCGTCCAGCAGTGGATTGATAATGGTTGACAATGATGATGATGATGATGAAATATATACACGCGCACTTTCGAGGCAGCGGATGCACCATCATCAGATGTGACAAGAAAAAACATAGTACATCAATATATATCATAGGCATGATGCATTGTGGGTAACTTTCTAAGAAAGCCAACGATTATTTACATGCATCATATGAGTGCTTGTGCTGTTAAACTAATTGGGTTTCAGAGTAGTAACTGTAGAAAAGAGACAAAAAAGGTACTCGATAAGTTCAAGTCCATATTTAAAGTTACATTTATAATTTAAAATTTACTGAATTAATGAGGCGTTTCCATACATCATGTAGCTCATAAGGGCTATAATCATTGCAACATTGTGTACCAGATGCCAGAAACTCAAAAGGAAGATGTCTTCCTCTTGAGTTTCTGTGTTCTTATTAAACTTGGTATGTATTTTTTAAAACTCAGAGCCACTAAGTTCCTTCCAATGAATTTGATTTGACAGCAGGCTAAGAGAGCAAGTGAACATAAATAAAAGAATAATATTCTTAAGCAAGGTGCTGTATAAAATATTGCACTCGTTAACGCACTGATAATTTGAGCAATCTATATCTATTTGTACGGATCGTATTCGATGATGGAGTTACTACGACGTGTTATGGTGAATATTTGAAGTGATTTATTTCTGCTGATGACGTGCTGAATTCCTGAGTAAAATTGGATTTGGTTCGTAAATACTGACTTGTTATTCAACCCCGATGGTCGTGTTATCTATGATAGAATTGACTTTTACACGACTGTTTAAGTTTTCAGCTGCTACGAACTACTGACAATCATCAGGGAAATTAACATTTAAGTTGAAGTAAAGAGCATTGAAGCACTAAATCGAAGTTAAACCGTTAAAATAATAGTTACTGACAGTCCAATTTTTAACAATTATTTTACAGTTCAATAAATTGCTTTCAGTTCGTGCGATCTGCAAAAGCTCATTTAAAAAAAAATACAGATAGATTTTGTAGTGTGTTCAAAATTCAAATATAGAAAGAAGTGTGATGCAGAAAGCAAGATTCATAAAAGTCGACCAATATGAGAAATTCAGAATGTATAACAATAAGCACAATTTAAATGCTAGGAAGTAACTAATTAAAATAAAAAAAGTAGTTGTGGAATATTAAAAGGAAGTAAGAGGAAACGATAAAACACATAGATTATGCTTCAGTTGGCAAGTCCTTCGGAAACGTTCTGTGTAACATATCAAATGTCTCTGTTGAAAGGGGAGATCACAGATTTGCGGAAATAAGCATTTCCTCATTACGAGCGGAACAATAGCATATCGCACATTGTCCCTAACAGAACAAAGCAGAGGGATAAAAAGTCAGGTACAGAGAGGTAAAAATATTTTCGGTAGTCACAGCTCTGTGATTCGCTGCTTTTTTTGTTTCCAAACTCAGATTGACTTCGTGAACTGCTTACATTACAAATGTCATTTCAGAATACAAAAAAAAAAAAAAAAGTTTTAAAATTATCAGCTGGGTTAAACTCTCTTTAAAAAGAAGAGGAAATCAATTTTTGACTTTCACGTGTATTTATTTTGTATCATAGGGGACAGTATCAGCACCACTTTACTCTTCTGTACTTGTTTAGCACGTATTTTGAAAAAAACAAAATAAAACAAACAAAGAAACAAAAAAACGTGCTAATGGTACCGCTGATGGTACCCCCGTCTGTGGACACTATTAGCACGATTTGAAAAATCCTTTCTGTATTAGGAAGCCTGAAATGTGAGAACAATGATCCTTGCTTTCAGTTTTTAAATTTTACTTTTGGCGATGTACAACTTCGCCGCTAGAGGCCTTAAATGCAGGTGCTATCCAACACAAAATACATTTTTTCCTGATAACTGCTTCTGCGTATCCGATTGAAAGAATTCTTTCTTCCATTGAATACCATTTATAACGAATAGTACTTTGGGTACAGTTTCTTTTTCAAGTAATGCACAATCTATCCGCAAGGGGACGTAAAGGTAAATTGCGATTTCTTTGATGTCTCTGTTTCTAATAGTCAGATTTCAAAATTTCTATTTGCCCTGGATAGAACTAATGATGCGAAATGTTCAGCATATAATTCCCAATTCCTAGTCAACAACAGGTTCGCCATTAGGAAAAGGACTTGCCAATGGCAGATATTTCTGTTTCAGATATCATCATCATCATTGTCATCCATTATCAATCCACTGCTGGACGAAAGTCTCCCCAAGTTTTCTCCACAACGGTCTGTCTTGTGCCAGCCTCCTCCACGTCACTCCCGCATACTTTCGAATTTCATCATCCACCCATCTCCCATGTGGTCTTCTTCTGGGTCTTTTCCTGTCCCTTGGAATCCAATCTAAAATTTCGGCTGTCCATCGATGGTCTGTCCTCCTGGCAGTATTGCCATTTCAGGGATTAAACTCTGATCACGATGTCTTCCACTCTTGTCATTTTTCAGATCCATGAGTTCCTCTTCTTATCTCTTCTGGTTACACCAAGCATGCACCTCTCCATGCTACTTTGAGTTGTCTGCAGCCTTTGTATGTCTCTTTTAGTTAAGGTCCACGTCTATGCACCATATGTAAGCACTGGAAGGATGTAATGATCAAACCCTTTTCTTTTAAGACATAATGGCATATTGCTCTCGAAAATTATGCTGTTTCTTCCAAAAGATCTCCAGGTAAGTTTTGTACGCCGATTAATTTCTTCGTCAATGTGACCCTCACTTGATATCTGCTGTCCAAGATAAACGTACGTGTCTGTTATCTCCAGCTTTTCTCCATCAATCGATAAATCTTCATTTCTTGTAAAAGCATTGAACATCACTTTTGTCTTCTGAGAGTTCATTTTTAATCCCACTTCTTTACTCTTGTCAGCAAGTTCCTGGATCACTCTGTAGCTCTGATGGGGTAGTTGCAAAAATGACTACGTCATCAGCAAAACGAAGGTGGGTTAGATAATCTCCATTAATCTTTATCCCTTTGTTTTCCCAGTTCAGTGATTGAAAGACATTTTCCAATGTGGCATTAAAGAGTTTCGGAGATATGGTGTCACCTTGTCTCACTCCCTTTCCAATTTTTATGTGTGTTGTATTTTCAAACAGCCGAACCTTTGCACTTGCATTTTCATAGATGTTATTAATAATATTAATGTATGCATCTTCAATACCGCAGGATTTCAGAGCCATTGTAACTGCTGATGGTTTCACTGAATCAAAGGCTTTTTCATAATCGATAAAAGCCATGCACAATGGAGGTTCATATTCCCTCGCTCTTTCAATTAGTTCTCTCAGTACATGGATATGATCTATTGTGTTGTAGCCACTCCTGAATCCAGCTTGTTCTCTCGGTTGAGCCATGTCCAGTGTTACCTTCAAGCGGTGTGAAAGAACTTTAGTGAAGATTTTATAAACCACTGATATTTAGGCTGATAGGTCTGTAGTTCCTGAGATCCTCAATGTCACCTTTTTTATGTAGCAGGATCATTGTGGCGTTGTTCCAATCCTCAGGAATCGCCCCTTAATTAAGGCATCGAGTGAAAATTTGGGCGAGTACTGTTTCCATTTCTCCACTTGCTTCTTGTATTGTGTCTACAGTAATTCCAGTTTCTCCTGGAGAATTTCCCCGCTTCATGTTCTTGATTGCATGTGCAACTTCTGCTGGGAGGACTGGAAGAACTCTGGCACTGGTACATTTCATGATGTCTGGAGTACATGTATCATCCCTTTCATATAATTTGGAGTAGAAATCTTTCACTCTTGTCAAAATTTCGCCTCTATTTCTTGTTACAGAACCATCTTCTTTTCTCAGTGCCATAATCTGTTTTCTTCCCTTACTGAGATGTCCCTTTGCTATCTTTAGGCTTTGGTTGTTTTCAATTGCTTTCCTCACTAGTTCACAGTTGAATTTCCTTACGTCTTCAGTGATATTTTTTCGTACTGTCTTGCATAGCTCTATATATTCCACTTTGGAAGTCACATCTTCTTTAGTTGTCTTCATCTCTCTTCTTTTTTGCATCAACATTTTGGTTTTTCCTGATAATTTGTTCACATGCAACTTGTTCTTAGACACAGCTAATTTTGTAGCTGTTTCCATAAGAGCTTTAGTTACTTTTCTGTTAACTTCAGAAATATCCATTTCTTCCGATGTTAGGCCTTCTAAAGCAGAAAATCTGTTCTTCAGTTCCAACTTGAAGGTATTATGGTTTTTTTTAAGGTTGGTTATGTCAATACATTTTGTTTGTCTTTTAAGCTTGCCACGCTCGAGTTTAGTGTTGAGGTGCATCTTACATCTCACTAATCTATGGTCACTACCTGTGTTGAACTTGTTTAGCACACTGCAGTCTTCTATGACGAATTTTTTGTTACACATAATAAAATCAATTTTACTTGTCGTCCCATTTGGATGTCTACATGTCCATTTCCTGTGTGGCTTTTTCTTGAAAAAGGAGTTCAAGATGAAAAACCCTTCTGCCTCTGTAAACTCAACGAGAGTATTTCCGTGTTGGTTTCTGTTGCCGTGACCGAATTTACCTACTGAAGTTTCATTCTGTTGCCGTTGCCCTATTTTTGCATTGAAATCTCCCATAATCATCTTCAAGTGCTGCTTACCTTTATTATTTAGATGACGAATTTCCTCATAAAATTCTTCAATTTCTTTCTTCAGGATGACTTGTGGTGGGTGCATAAGTTTGAATAATCTGAGCCTGGTATCTTCTCGAGAGTTGGATAACGAGTCGTGCAGCTCTGTCAGAAGAACGTTCAACTTCTAAAACTTTATCCTTCAGTTTCTTGTTTATTATAAATCCAACACCACTAGTTCTGCCAGTATCTGTCCCACGATCGTAGAAGAG
Source organism: Macrothele yani (assembly GCA_039090855.1). NCBI lineage: Eukaryota > Metazoa > Arthropoda > Arachnida > Araneae > Macrothelidae > Macrothele > Macrothele yani. The sequence goes on along the minus strand of CM077027.1, from coordinate 151,740,382 downwards.
ATGTCCACTTTTCAGTTCAATGAGATCTTCTCCTTTTCTCCTTACCTCACTTAGCCCGACAATGCCTCACTTGATCCTTTGTAGTTCCTCTTCCAATTCAAGAAGCCTTGAATCAGAAGATAGGGAGCGTCCATTATACGTAGCCAAGGTCAGCATGAGATGGCAGCCTAGTACGGTCCTCCGGGAATCCTTAGTACCCTCTGCCTTCATGTCGCACTGGCCGCTGCCTTGGCCAGGTACATTCCAGCTGCCGGAGACTGAGGGACAAGATTTAAGTTGTGAAGTCATTTTGGAGGGGTTTGGCCATAACTCACCACGCTGGCCAAGCGGGTTATTGAGTGTGGGATAGCATTTCCTCTAATCCCGGTGGTATAGTTATACCGCTATTGGCGGTCGTCAGAGCCCCTTTAGTAGGAACAGGATGTACCACGAGAAGGCGGGGTTGACATTTGTCAAGGAGAGGTTGTGATGTTACGCAGCACCTGACCTTACATCCCGTTTCAAATATACACTGCCGGACAATTGCTAAGGACGGATGACAATAGCAACGATAGCAACCATAAAATGGAAGGCAGGAAAATGTGGAAATTAGCATAAGTGCGGGATACAGTAAGACGTGTTGTGCGTTTGCAAATTTTGGATTGCTGAACTTGTTCGTGACGTCATAGCGCTGATAAGAGATATAAAGGATTTGACGCGTATTGACCGTTGTTGTTCAAACGCAAAGTTGAAAGGGAAAGAATCAATTGACGAACTTTCAATTTTCAGTATGTCTTCCCGACATCACCTAGATGATTTTACGCGTGGCCATATTATTGGCAAAATTGAAGAAGGGCGAAAAATAACAGATGTTGCCAGGGAGTTCGACGTCAGCCACAGTGTTGTTTCAAGTCTTTAAAATCCTTTCAAACAAATGGAGAGTGTAGCAAACGTCACGGGGGAGGTCGTGTTCGCAGCATGACACCTGCGGAAGATCGGTACATAGTGCTATCAACAAAAAGACATCGGCGCAGCACAGCTAGTGAGGTATCAAATCAGTTTATGGCTGCTACTGGCAAGCGGATCTCCCGAAAAACTGTCGCCAGACGTTTTCATGAAGGAGGACTATAGGCCCGCCGTTCTGTTGTGTGCATCTCATTGTCCAGAAGTCACCGTACCGCCCGTTGCAATGGTGCCATCAACATCGCAATTGGATTGATAACGACTGGTCTGCTGTCCTCTTCTCAGATGAGAGTAGATACAGTCTATCGTCTGATTGTCGACGACAACTGATCTGGCGTGATAGTGGTACTGCATATTGTCCGGCAAACATACAGGAAAGGGACCGATATCCGACATGTAGTGTGATGGTATGGGCTGGCATCACGATCAATGGCCGTACGTCCCTCTATGTGCTTCCAACTGGGACTATGACTGGCCAACGATACATTAATGATGTTCTGCTACCTCATGTTCGCATGTTCCGTGGTGCTGTCGGTGATAGATTCATTTTCATGGACGACAACGCAACATGTCATCGAACAGTCGCTGTACAGGAGTGTCTTGAGAGCGAGGATATTCAACGCCTCGTAAGGCCAGCACGTTCTCCAGATCTGAATCCCATTGAAAATATGTGGGATGCTTTGGGGAGGAGTCTTGCTGGTCGCCAATGCCCTCCAATAAACAAGGACACCCTCATTCCGTGCACTACAGAGGAATGGGATAAATTACCCCAACAGCTGCTTGATAATGTTGTGCAAAGCATGACACGACGTGTGGAATCTTGCATCGCCTTCCATGGTGGCCATATCCCGTATTGACATCTTACGCCGGAACGCCTGCGGACGTTAATTGCATTTTTTTCACGTTTACGTATTCTGCACAAAATGGCCTGTTTGTCCCTTGAACATGTTCCAAAGCCTTCTGGATTTCAGAGCACAATAAATTGTCTTTCTTGCAATGTCCTGGCATTCTGACATTATTTTATTTCACTTGGCGTCAAACCACACTTATTTTTTATGCGCTATATAGCCGTTTATGATCCGTCCTTAGCAATTGCCCAGCAGTGTATTTGCAGCAATTTATTCTAAAAACTCGCTTTAAGAAATTGTTTTCTGGTCAGATACTGCTTACGATGGAAAATCTGAGAATACCTTCTACTTAACATAATGAATAATTTTTCCGCATGAGGGCGTAGTGGTATTTCTTATTGTTGTCGATATATCTGCTTTTAACAGTGCGATTAAAAAAAAATCTTTCTTTGTCTGAGATCGTTTCTGGTGTTAAATGTTTTGCATATGATTTCAATTTTTTTTAACTCACAAGCGAACTAGAGCAGGGGTCACGAAACATTTGGAGAGAAAGGGCAAATGGAAAATTGGCTAAAGCTCGAGGGGAAGGTGGGATCAGATTTAAAGAAATGGTAAACGGAAGATCAATTAATGCAGATGTAAATTTTCAGAGAACTAATATTTGTCAAGCTCTAACTAATTTTATATGGTCTGTAATCTAACACGAAAGCTTTCAAATAAATATTTTAAGATATTTATACACATCTAAAATAAATACAAAACTAAACTTACAAAAGACTAAAATTTATTCTTTAGTAATTTCACTTCATGACATAAACAAATTGACTTCATGGCTTCTAAAATTGAAAAAAAAGTCAGTGAAAAGAATGGCATTGTTTCTAATACTAGTTGATCTCAGTTCTACGTCATCAGCCAATTGTTAGAATAAAAGTCGGACCACTGGCTGGCTCCGCGCACGCCAGGAAGAGCAAGTGTGCGATATCAGATGCTGCTGGAAGCGGGAGTGTTGAGTCATAACACTGCGAATCCTCACTGCTCTGAGGGATACTTGAGTAATAATAATGAACAGGTTTTAAAAGCGAAGCGTCAATCCAACGTCGCGGTGATGACCGGTCGTGCTATGACAAATACAATTCCCTTTCTCAGTCAAAAAATAAAATAAGTAAAATTATTAAAAAAAATACAAATTTACCACGGATCGGATTTGGCCCATGGGCTGTAGTTTGGTGACCCCTGCACTAAAGGACTCAAGTTCACGTTTTCGTTTACAGCATATTTACAGTGATATCTGCGTGTCTAAAATCTCGATGGGAAATATTCTTTTTCGATTAAATACTGCTAAACACGAAAACATTTATCATGAATTTCCTGCCCAAAATAAACCACATTTTCCCCGCTAGGGGGCGCAAAAGTGTAATTTGCTTTCCTCAATAACTCCGCTTCTGTATGTCCGATTTAAAAAACAACAACAAAAAAACTAACGCCGGATGCCATTTATCTTGCAGAACATTTTGCCTGTGCTTGTACTTGTGGGTATTTTGTAGTTCATAGCAATGTCGCTAGGTGGTTGTAAGGGCGAAATACGTTATTAATGTAATGTCGGACATTGGACATCATTTCCATATTTTACGTGTTACGATACAAGGACTGGTATTAGAAGTCAAGCGACAAACGAAAGCAGCAGCACGTGTTTTCCCGTTCCCAGGAAAACAACTCTTCTACTTTATTTTCATTTCCAGAAAAGGAACATTTCGAGCAGTACATCTGCAAGTTAAATTAATCGAATTACTAAAGGCCCTTGAGGCTAATGGTTTTCGGATGCACTGCAAGACTCCAACATGGCGCCCGATCGCCTGAGAAAATGTACATATTTATTGTAACTAAGGCAGTTCGGAATGTACGAACACAATAGTGTATACAATGCTGTCGAGCTATGCTGTCCGTTGGAGATTAGTTCATGGAAAAGGTCAAGGCCGCGATAGGAGCCGTTAGGCGACCTTCTTACTCAGCAGCGAAAGCTGGGGGTGAGGGATCAAGCGGGTCGGAGAAGAAGGGGGCAACAGCAGAGGCTCGTTGTCTGCCTCTCTCTAGATAGTTCATCGCCCCTCAGACGATACGGCAGAGGTTAGCACGTGACCGCAGGTGGGGAGAATAGTGAACCACGAAGCTTCAGATTAGTTAGTTGAGCGTTGGAGTTTGGTGGCGAAAGGAGCACGTGTACGTTGCTCGGTAGGAGGCTAAGAACTTGGTATGTCCTCGTGGATGGACAGGAATTTAGCGTCTTTGTGATACAGGCCGTTTTCAGGCTCTCACAAGCGCGTGGATATTCTGTACTGAAGTGCGGATAGACTCCGGCAGGGATTATTAGGAAGAACAATAAAGTGTTAGCAAGGAGAGCTGCACGACGACGAAAACGCACGTGTGGAAAAATGCGTGAGTGATTTCTCGCCACGAACGAGGTCTCCGATACACAGCCCAGGCTTGGACAGCATTTATTTGAATGATGATTAAATTTGGTTAAGTTTGAAAAACTTTGATCGATTCCTTTCATGGTCTGTCTCTTCGTTATTCATTCCCCTATCCTCCCTTGATTAGCAGATCTTTTTAGTAAAGCTGAGCGCCTGTTTGACCAATTACTATAAATTATTGGTTATCTAAGTAGCATGAACCTTGACCTATTTTCTGTGGGGTGCATGCTCCGGTGAACGAACTTTGATAATCAGTAATTTATAATAATTGGTAAACAGGCGCTCTGCTCCCTCAGCTTTATTTAACCTTCTTGCTGTAGGGGCGAACGTAAATGTTTCACTGACTTACATAATCTAAAGTCCTGCAAGGCTCTATTATCAAAGTTCGTTCACCGGAGCACGCATCCCACCTACAATAGGTCAAGGTTCATGCTACTTAGATAACCAATAATTTATAATAATTGGTCAAACAGGCGCTCTGCTCCTTCTGCTTTACTAAAAAAGATCTGCTAATCAAGGGAGGGGAGGTGAATTAATAATGAAGAGACAGACCTAGAAAGGAATCCATCAAAGTTTTTCAAACTTAACCAAATTTAATCATCATTCAAAGAAATGAAATCCGAGCCTAGGTTATGTATCGGAGACCTCGTTCGTGGCGAGAAATTACTCAAGCATTTTTTCACACGTGCGTTTTCGTCGTCGTGCAGCTCTCCTTGCTAACACTTTATTGTTCTTCCTAATAATCCCTGCCGGAGTCTGTCCGCACTTCAGTACAGAATCTCCACGCGCTTATGAGAGCCTGAAAACGGCCTGTATCACAAATACGTTAAATTCCCGTCCGTCCACGAGAACATACCAAGTTCTTAGCCTCCTACCGAGCAAAGTACACGTGCTCCTTTCGCCACCAAACTACAACGCTCAACTAACTAATCTAAAGCTTCGTGGGTCACTCTTCTCCCCACCTCTGGTCACGTACTAACCTCTGCCGTATCGCCTGAGGCGCGATGAACTATCCAGAGAGAGGCAGACAACGAGCCTCCGCTGTCCCCCCATCCCGTTCTTCTACAACCCGCTTGCTCCCTCAACCCCAGCCTTCGCTGCTGAGTAGGAAGGTCACCTAACGGCTCTTATCGTGGTCTTGACCTTTTCCATGAACTAATCTCCAACGGACAGCATAGCTCGACAGCATTGTATACACTATTGTGTTCGTACATTCCAAACTGCCTTGGCTACACTAAATATGTACATTTTCTCAGACGATCGGGCGCCATGTTGGAGTCTTGCAATACATCCGAAAACCATTAGCCTCAAGGGCCTTTAGTAATTCGATTAATTTAACTTGCATATGTACTGCTAGAAACGTTCCTTTTCTGGAAATGAAAAATAAATAAATAGAAGAGTTGTTTTCCTGGGAACGGGAAAACACGTGCTGCTTCTTTCCTTTGTCGCTTGACTTCTAATCCCAGTCCTTGCACCGTAACACATAAAATATGAAAATGATGTTCAATGTCCGACATTACATTAATAACGTATTTCGCCCTTACAGTGGTGTTTTTGTATTTCGGTTTGCAAGTGTATCTTCGCTTCTAAAAATCCTATTGAAATTTTTTTTCGGACAGGTTCCACTGACTGTGAATAACTTGGAAATAATTTATTCGTGTCGGAAAGGATTCAAAAGACGTGCTTATTACAAGCGATAATTCAGTGTCATCTTTCTTGTTTTTTTGTTTGTTTATTTTCGCATCTGGGCTTAGTGACCACTATCAACCACTCTAACGGCTATTGGAAGCCGCTCGTTCATAATGAGGAGCCATTCGTTCTAGGGAAAGGGCAGAGTCAGTGTCAACAGAAAGGTATAACACCCGTGCCCCACGCAGGACTTAAATTCGTGCGCATCCTGGACGAATTGTTAGAAACTAAGGCCTCAAACCAATCGGCTACCGGGGCGGCCTTATTCAGGATATATCTTAATTTTGTTCTTTGTTTTCACATGTTATTAGGTTGGAAAGAAAGTGATGTCCGGTGAGGAGTAGCCGAAGTCGAAGCTCCGGGCTGCGGCGCACATTCGCACTGAGATTGCGCAGCACACCGGCATGACATCACGAGGTAGGTGGCTTAAATCAGTGGCAGCTAGCCGTCTATGGGCGAAGAGTGTAAGCACCAGTTAACATGGAAGTGGACAAGGAGCACATCCGCCATTGCATGTTGTATGAATTTCGTAGTAGTAGAAACTCCGCAAGTGCTGCAAGGAACATTACCAGTTAGTACCCCAATGCCATATCACATCGTTAGTGCTGTCGTTGGTTCGAACGCTTTCGAGAGGGAAATTGTGATTTGCCAGACCGTCCCAAAACCGGAAGACCCGCAGCAGTGGATGTGGACGTGCTGAAGATCTTAGTGGAGACCGACCCACGTGTGACCACCCGGGAGTTGGTCCAACAGCTGGGGACTGCCCACACGAGCATTAACACGCACCTGCGTCGACTTGAGAAGGTGCACAAGAGGGCTATTTTTTTACCCCATCAACTCACAGTTGAGCAGAAAGCAAATCGTATGAGTGCATGCGTTTCTTTGCTTTCACGTGGCCAAGTTGAACCGTTCTTAGACAGCATTGTGATGAGAAATGGGTTCTATAGCACAATGTCAGCCCCCGGAAACAGTGGTTGGAACTAAAATATGTCCCCATGCCGACTCTCAAAGCTGGCTCACTCCCACGTAAGGCCCTGTTGTCTGTTTGGTGGGTTCAACTGGATGTCGTATTTTTTGAATTGCTTCCGGACAACACTAGTATCCTCGCCGACATGCACTGCCGCAAGCTCAACGATCTACACACATCGCTCACGTTTAAACGCCCAGCACCGCTAAATCGCAAGGGCGTCCTTCTACGGCAGGATGGAGCGAGACCTCACACAAGACGGGTGATCGGTCACACGGTTGGGGACCTGGGAAGGCAGCTGCTGCCGCACCCAGCATCTTTCCTGGACCTTGCCCCCCATCCCAAGCGACTAGTACCTTTTCCTGTCGTTGCAGCGTTTCTTGGATGGACAGCGGTTCACCAATCAGGACGATCTCACTTCTTTGCATCCAAGCCGCTACAATTCTACAGGGACGCTATCCAAACAGCTGCCTATGTGATGGGAGAAGGTCGCGGCAAACAATGACAACTAATCATGGACCGACTTGTACTTGTATATACTGAGTGGCCACTTTATTATGACCACCTTACAGTTTTAAGCAAATGAGCTATGGCTGCACGCTGTTGCCGTCAGAGGGCGAGGCTAGTGAAAAAAGGGAAAGCTTAGTGCTTGCGACAGTAGTAGAAGTGATTTTTGGGTGACGAGATGGGTAAAAAATGCGATTTGACGGACTTTCAACGTGGGATGATTGTAGGAGCTCGGAGCCATGGAGCGAGTGTCACCAAAACCGCCGCATTTGTGAAATGTTCCAGAGCAGCTGTTGTTAAAGTGTTTAAAGACTGGACTTTCAGCCAAAAAACTGGGTCTCTACGTGCAAGGTGTGGTCGTCATCGAATAGTGACTGCTCGGGCGGAACGGAGAGTGTCCACACTGGTAACAGATAACAGAAGGGCAACAGTGCAGCAAATTACAGACCAACCTAATCAAGGATCCCCTCAAATGATCTCTGCACGCACTGTTCGCCGTACACTGCATCGGATGAGGTATGGCAGCTGAAGGCCTGTTCGAACACCTTTGCTGCCTGCAGTTAACAAGAGAAAACGTCTCCAGTTCGCACAGGAGCACAAGGATTGGACAGTTGATAATTGGAAACAAGTTACGTGGTCCGATGAAACACGTTTTCAGTTGCACCATGACGATGGCCGAGTGAGAATTTGGCGGAAACAGCACGAAAGAAAGGACTCCAAATGCATTGCTACAACCCTTCAAGCTGGTGGAGGCAACGTTATGGTTTAGGGAATGTTTTCCTGGCATGTTTTGGGCGCTTTAATTCGCATTGATCGTCGTCTGACTGGCACATCATATCTAAACATCGTTGCGGACCAAGTGAATCCGGTCATATGGATGGTTAATCCCAATAGCGATCGCTACTTTCAACAAGATAATGCGTCCTACCATAGTGCTTGTATTGTACAGGATTGCTTTCAGGAACATGCCGGTGAGTTTACTTTGCTTAGGTAGCCCCCACAACCTCCAGATCTAAACCCCATTGAGAATTTGTGGGATGAAGTTGAACGAGCCATCAAACAGCTGGATCCACAACCCTGCAATCTCACACTCCTGGAAAGTGCTATTCATCAAGCATGGTCTCAGATCCCACATACCACCTACCAACATCTCGTGGAGTCCATGCCACGAAGAATCGACGCAGTATTAAAGGCAAAAGGTGGCCCAACGAAGTACTGAGGGGGTGGTCATAATAAAGTGGTCACTCAGTGTATACAGTAATTAGCACTTTCTGTTGCCTTCCATTTGCAGATATTACTTTCCTTCGATTCTAATACTTTAACGTTCTACTAAAGTTTGAAGTCACATGCTTATAGCACGTGAGCGATATAATGTTTTATTTTATTAACTTTCAGTTAGTAATATTTTTCTAAAGAGATAAATTAAATAGAATGTAAACAGTTTCAAACTATTCAGTGAGATATAATTCATTGCATTAACACGACTGTTCTTAATCTCTATAAAACATCTCTCATACGACTGTTTCTTATGTTTCGGATATAATATTTCCTATTTCCACGATATTTTGCATACGAACATATGTAATTTCAAATTGGTCATTTGGCTGCCTTCGGTATCTAGTGTTTATTTTTCACATGAGAGGAAACTGTTGGGAAAAATGAGATCGTTTGAAAAGAAAACTAGAAGTATCTTTCATCGGGCGTGATAAAAATCTCTCTTTCAGAAATAGAAGTTTATGACCTTCATTTGGAAGATATTTCTTTTCCAATCATTCCCAGAAACTCATCAGAACTGAGGAAAGAGAGGGTTTATTTACCTTTTTGATGTTCTTCAGTGACATTTCGTGTAATCACATTTATACCAGAGCAAGCTTCATTAACCTTAAGAGTAAAAACTCTGAATCGTTGTTCCGTGTTGTTTAGATAAAATGTTTACGGTATATTTGGAAAGTACAGCATTTATGGCATACCAGAAGAACTACTGAGATCCTTAACAAAGTATAAAAACATTTTTATTAAACCAAGCAATAAAAGCTGAGTATTTTTTTATTTGATAAAAATTTGGAATTTGTTGGCAGTAGTTTTGTAAAAACTGGAGATGCCTTTGGCTGTTTTTTCTTCTTTCCCGTTCTTAGATATTATATTTTTCACACACAAATGTACAGCAACATTAGCATGAGATAACATTGTTCATTATGAAAATTAAGAACACATTGCTTAACATGAAAAATGAAATGCCAAGAAGTGTATGACGGAGCGCTCTACAGATTATTGGGTGTATGTAGACAGTTATGTTATGTAAACGATTGCAATTGCGAGCCAATCACGTGGTAGGCGAGGAAGAAAGAAGGGTAAAACGACTCGGCATAGATAAGAATGGTGGTCCTTACCTGGGCATGGGGAGCACTGCGTCGGACTGATCTCAGTAGCGAAAGCACGTGTAAGGAGTGAGATTCTTTGGGGGCGACGCCACTGGGAATCCTCCCATCACATGGTAACCCCTACCACAGTCTTCATCATAGTACTAGATACAGCTGGTTTTTCCCGACATCATATCACGACTGAAATGCATCAGAGTTGGAAACGAGTCAAAAAAAGTTTTGGATTCGGACCCGACCCGGAGCCGGCCGTCACATAATTGGCCCCGACCCGAACCTGACCCTGACAAATCTACTTTGAGCTATAAACTCGAATATATCATTATCATCATCATTATTGTCAATTATTAATAATCCACTGCTGGATTAAAGTCTCCCCAAGTTGCTTTCACGACGAAATGCCTTGGGCCAGTCTCCTCCATCCACCCACCTCCCATGCGTTCTTCTTCTGGGTCTTTTCTTGGAATGCAGTCCAAAATTTCAGTTGTCCATAGGTGGTCCGTCCTTCTGGCAATATGTCCAGCCCATTGCCATAACAGGGATTTTACTCTGACCATGAATGATATCTTCCATTCTTGTCCCTTTCCTTATCCACGAGTTCGTTTTCTTATCTTTTCTGGTTTCACCAAGCATCCATCTCTCCATGCTTCATTCAGTTGTCTGCAGTCTTTGTACGTCTTTCTTAGTTAAGGTACACGTCACTGCTGCGTACGTAAGCACTGGCAGGATGTATTGGTTAAACACTTTTATAATGGCATATTGCTCTTAAAAATTGGACTATTTCTTCCAAAAACTATCCAACCAACTTTTATGCGCCAATTAATTTCTCCATCAATGTGACCCTGGCTTGATATCTTCTGCGCATGGTAAATGTAGGAATTGATTATCTCCAGCTTTCCTGCATCAACTGATAAATCTCCATTCCTTGTAAAGGCATTGTACATTAGTTTTGTCCTGTGAAAGTTCATTTTTAATCCCCATTTCTTTACCCTTCTGAGCAAGTTCCTGGATCATACTCTGCAGCTCTGAAATATTATTTCAAAGACCTCTGAAGGGTTCCTTGAAAAAAAAATTCTATTAAAAAAACCGGGTCGAAATCGGGTCAGGAACACCTTGACCCGACCCGTTTGACTCGCAAGAAATTGTCGACCCGGTGATCCGTGACCCGTTTCGCGATGCAACAACCGTCACCCGAATGTGACGACAGTGGTTGGAGGAAGGTGTACAGGTAGCAACGGACACCTCTGTATCAACAAGGATTATGAATCACATATTGGCTGGTGCAAATTCGCTCTCTAGTCAGCCACTGCCACGACCGCCACTCAATTCTGCACCTCGTCACTCAAATTTGCAGTGGTGCCGTTGTATGAATGCACTTTTTTGCCGGTGACGAAGACCGAACACAACAACCTCCTGTTCTGGAACCAAATTCTCTATCAATTAAGCTACACGGACGGAATTTGTCGTTGAAACTTTGCCGTCTTGACATGTGCTTCATCTCTGTAGTATGGCACATACACTATGCGGACAAAAATGATTCGACACTGTAAGTAAATATATAAAGAAAAATAGTATTGTATTAACATCAGTAGCGGGCAGGTCCTCCATTTGCAGAGATTACAGGAGCCACACGTCAAAGTAAACTATCGGTAAACTGTCCGGTCGAGGAAAATGTTCCTCCATTCCACCATGAGGACATCGACCAATTGTGTCAGTGAAGAAGGTTGTGTTGGTCTAGACCTCACCCGACGTTCAAGTTCATTCCATAGGTGTACCACGGGATTGAGGTTTAGGTTCTGAGCAGGACAGTCTATCCTCTAGAGCCGAGTTTCCTCATACGACTCCACTGTAGCCCCGAAAACATGAAAAACGGCCTTGTCGTCCTGGAAGAAACAATTGTCGTATCCGCAGAACTGCCGCAATGTTCAGAGCATTGAGTGTTCCAGGATATCCTTATACCGCACAGAGTTCATGTTGCCATGGATAAACAACCAGTGGACCCACACCCTAGCAGCTGAAGCAGTCTCATACCACAACTACACCGCCTTCGTGCCCCACAATCGGTACTGTACACTCTGGATGCAGACGTTCTCCGGGTAATCTCCAAACCCAGGCACGTCCATCCGATTGGAATAATGTGAAGTGGGATTCGTCGCTCCACAACACCTGCCGCCATTGATCCAATGTCTCGTTTTTGTGCTGTTGACAATCCGCGTGGCTTTTTTGGTCTTTGTGATGAAAGGTTTATGGGCGGCTGCTCGTCCATGATATCCGAGTGCATGGGCCTCACCCTGAAGTGTCTTGGTGAAGACCATATCATCTGTGGCCATCTGGAACTCATGTGCTATGGCGTGCATTGGTCAGGATCTGTTTTTCAGGATTTCCCTCTGTAGAACCTTCCGGTCTCTGGGTTGCAGTTTCGTGGGTCTTCCAGGGTGAAATGAATTTCTACAAGGTCCCGTCGTCTTCCACCTGTAGATAACAAAGACCACAATCGATTTATCGACTTGTTTGACATTATCAATGCTTCTTATGCTCAACTGAGCAATCTAATATAGAGCCCTTTTCAAACTCTGAGATATTTTGGCCATATTATCAGCGAATGATCTGAGCACACTCCCGTACCGTTTTATACCTTATCGACCACGTGTCTGCTGCGGGATTACAGCATTGCGCCTGCGAGGAGATATCCAATCCCTTTGCCCATATAGAGTGCAATGACAGCAGGACGACACGCCGATGAGGTGCTGCAGACCAATTATTTTTGTCGTATCCCCATTGTATCACTAATGCCTAGTTTCAACGAGGTAACGCCTACCTGCACACTGCCTACATCAGTAGGGAGTGCCTACAAGGTGTCCGGTGCTTCCCTGGTCAGCACGACCACCAGACTTCTTCCCAATAGAGAACGAATAGACTTGGCAGACGACTTGAACACAACAGACCAACGGCCACAGGATGCGCAAAGGCCATGAAAATGTGTAGGTGATCATCCAGCACATGCTTGTAACGCGCAGTGGTGAAGGACCTCTCCAGACATACTAAAGAACCTAGTGTGTCCCATGAGAAAGCTCCCCAAACTATCACAGAGCCACCACCGTCTTGAACACAGCTGATCTGGTACGACGAGGCCATGCCTAATGCTGCTGACGCAACACCCGCTCCCTCCCGTCCGCTCGGTACAACTGAAAATGGGAATTATCTGATACATGACGTAGAGCCACTCTGTAGTAGTCCACTTTCGATGTTCCCGGCACCAGGCGAGGCATAATGTCCGATGATGAGCAATAAACAGTGGCACACCAGTAGGGCGTTGGCTCTCGTTGCCCAGGGTATGTAGAGTGCACCTTATCGTTCGCTCGCTGACTCTGCTTGGGCCTCCAACATTGAACCTCGATGTGATTTACGCCACCGTTTTCAAGCCGTCGGTCTGTACCAGCCCGGATAGTCTACGTCGACCACGGTCATCAATAGCATGTGGTCGGCCATAACATTCTCTTTGGGCGCGAGTCCACGATCAAAGTCGCTCAGACCACCACGTTTACCCATGTTCGTCGATTGCGATACACTGTTTGGAAGCCCTATTGTCTACCCATTTCTCGCGTGTTTTTTGTTTGGGTCTGCTCCACTCTGCGCGTTGGATGCCCATGTCAGGTGCCCGTCAGCCCTATCTCTAATGCTTTGTTTACTGAGTGTACAGGAGTTACAGACATTTGCATTTAATCAGCTAATACTCTAACGTACGGAAGCCCAAACATGCGTACTGAATATGGTTGTGCACTGGAGCGATGTCTCACTTAAGCGTGTTCGCAGCGATACTCGTTTTGATTGCATGTGGAACGAAGATGTATTACAGATGTGTAATGTGACATAAAATGTCGTCACTAGGTTGGAGACAAATGTAATTGAGGTGCTTTTCCCACGTTCAAAGAGTTAGTGATAGTTATAAGGTACTAACTAAGAGAATTTAATTTATTCAGTTATCGGATTTATAGAGCTATCTAATGCAAAAAGAATGTTTGATATTCAATTTTTCAAGGTGGAGATAATTACTTTATGTCAAATATGGTGAAAGTGTGTAGTTTACATTTACACAATACAACAGAAAAAGTCTATAATTTCAGAAGCAGGATGTGCTTGAACAGATTTGGTCTTATTTTCTATCGAATTCAAAAATAATTTTTCCGGTTTGGCTTTTAGAAGTATAGATATCACACCAAGTACAGGGGTTGGACATAATAATGTGAACACCTAGGAAAAGAAGGTTTTACGTACCTCATAGGCTGTGGGACCTTGAAAACCGCCTGAATCCTCCTTGGAATGGACGCATACAAATTCTGGATTGAGATTAGAGGGATGTTGCACCATTCTTCATGCAGAAACTCCTCAAGGTCCTTGAGAAATGCAGGAGGAGAATAACGGGAGCTCACTGTTTTTCCAACATAGACCACAGTGGCTCGATGACGTTTAAGTCTGGTGATTGGAGAGGCCAAGGAAGGTGTGAAAGTTCGTCCTCATGTTCCTCAAACCATGATTGGACATTCCGAGCTCTGTGAAGTGGGGCGTTATATGATCTTGATAGATGGCATTCTCTACATGAAACAATGCCTGAGCCATTGGATGGACTTGGTCGGCCAAAATAGTTTCACACGCCCTGCCAGTCATCCGTCCTTTCAAGGTCATCAGGGAACCTGCTGAAAACCACGACGTGACTGCCTAGAGCATGACAGAAGAACCACAACCATGCTGCACTGTTGGGAGCAGACAGTATGGATTGTACGCTTCTAACGGTGTTCTCCACACGAAAACACGTTCTGTGGCGGAGCATAGTGTGAATGTGGATTCATCCGACCACACTACACGGTTCCATGCATCGGTAGTCCACGTTGTGTGCTCCTGGCATCACTTCCGTTGTGCATTCACCCGGGTCGCCAGAGGTTTTGCAATGTCAGCTCTGCCATGAATATCTTGTTTATGCAGTTCCCTGCTCACTGTTTTCGTCGATACTGGGGTCTGGAGATGCAGATTGAGCTCCGCACTAATTTTTGGCGCCTTTTTTCTTATTATGGGTAACAATCCTCTTTAATGCTCTCCTGTCTCTATCAGTCAGGGTCATTTTCCGACCGCTTTTGTGTTTCTCAGATGAGGTTTTACCACGAGCACGGTATGCTGTCATGACTCTAGACACAGAAGTTCTCGATGCCCTCACTGTCCTGGCGATTGTTGTCACGGAGGCACCAACTAGCCAGCCATCAACAATCAGTCCTCTTTCAAAGGTCTCTCGTTTCGTCGCCACCCTGAGAAAAATTTTGCAACAATACACTTCAAATGCACTTAAATAGGTAGGTAGAATAAAAAAAAGTGAGAATACCTTTGCGTATTGCGATGTACGCAGCTGCATTAAGAGTCATGTCTCTGAGCTTGGTGTTCACATTATTCTATCCAACTCCTGTATATACAAAGATACTTTTATGCTTCTTAGCAGATAAAACATTACATAAGGAAAAGTAAAAAAGAAACCATCTTCGTCAGTGCAAAATAAATCGGCTTGCAATCGCTTGATGTTGCTCTGTTGCTTGAAGTTTCACGTGTAATTCAAATTACATTAACATATTTAAACAACTTTAAACTTCCTGCAACTCTGACTGCAAAAGGTATTCGAATCTGGGTTTAAACATTTAATTGCAAAATACACAAAATCAATACCACTTTTTTCTTTTTCAGACAATGGGATTCGATCTCACGTTTTTCTACTCCGGAACGACTGTCAATTGAACTACGCCGGCATGCTTATCATTGTGCATTTGACTTATGCATCACATCAGCATCCCCTTGAGAAAAGCAGGCACGAAATCGGTCACCAGGTTTCGGGTCAACCGACAGCAACTCTCTTCTGCAATGAATTCATTATTTACCTAAGTTGCGTGGAAGAACCATTACACAGTTCTGGTTTGAGTCTTCAGGACAAGAAATCCTTCTTCTTTCGAGCGCCAATATAATCTTTCCTTTTGGAGATTGTATTGAAACGCACATCTTTCTACTTCGAAGCGGCTGTACTCCCAATAGAATTAAGACGGTGGGCTTCTCGCTGCTTTATTGCCTATTTCGCTCATACATCACACACTGCTCTCCAAAAGTTAGGTAAAGACATAAAAGTTGACACATTAGAAATAATGTGCGATAGAATTTACTAGGTCGTGGTATGATAATGCAAAACAAAAATATGATTCGTAACAAACTATAAAAAGATACACACTCATTCACTTGTATGCAAGGAATAGCACTTTACACTGAAGAGCTAAAAGTAATGGGATAGCGGTATGCAAATTTGTAACGTCGTATAAAGGTTTCAACGCACGTCACGACTTATATCAGTTGCGAGGTATAATCTCGTGAGTCAGGTTGAACAACCACCAGTAGTATTATGGCAAGCAGACGTGAATTATCGGAGTTTGAACGAGGCACGGCAGTGAGAGCAAGACGGATGAGGTATTCAATTTACGACGTTGTGCGAACATTCAATATTCCTCGATCCATGGTGTCACGTGTGTTCTGAGAATTCCTCATGGAAGTCATTACCAGCCTGGGTGGACAGCGCAGTGGCCGACCACGGGTGCTTAAGGACCATGACCAGCGGCGTCTGATCGGGATTGCACATGCTAACAGACAAGCAACACTGGCTCAAATAACATCCACATTCAATGCAGGAGGTACCAGAGACATACCCAGCAGGTCAGTGCAGCGTAATCCAGCGTTTATGGGGTATGGGAGCAGAAAGCCCACCAAAGTGCCTTTTTTAACACCTCGACATCGGACACAGCTCTTCACCTGGGTTCGTGAACATGGTAATTGGATCCTGGAAGACTAGCAACATGTGGTGTGGTCCGATGAGTCACGCTACCAGTTGTTACGAGCTGATGGTAGGGTTCTAGTGTAGCGCAGACCCCATGAGGCCATGAACCCAAGCTGTCAACAAGCTGGCAGTGGTTCCATACATGTGTGGGGTGTCTTTACGTTGCATGGTTTGGGTCCTCTGGTCCTCGTAAACACGCCATTAACCGGTAATCGCTTTGTTGCCCAGCTGGGGGACTATTCGTAGCTTTTCGTGGACTTCATGTACCCCAACAACGATGAGATATTCTAGGCTGACAATGCACCACGTCATCGGGCCCAAGTTGTCCAAAATTGGTTCGAGGAGCATTCTAGACAGTTCCGACGGCTGGTGTGGCCACCACGTTCGTCCGACACGAACCCAATAGAGCACTTATGGAACGTGGTGGAAAGGTCCATTTGCACCCAAGATCCTGCATCTACAAATACCAGGGAACTGTTGGGCAGCTGTTCAAATGGCGTGGCTCAACATCTTTCCAGAAATTTTTCGGCAACTTGTGGAATCGATGCCACGTCGAGTTGCTGCCCTTCGCCGTCCTACACGATACTAGGTACGTACCCATGACTTTTGCACCAGTGTAAATAGCGCAGTGTATAAAATGCGAATCCTTGGTAAGCTTGTAAGCCCAACAGCAGCTGAACTTCTTTATGAGAAGTACGTTTTCTCTAACAGAGATGTAGATGAGCATAACTAGCTTACACATTTTTAACTAACATACTAAGAAAGCCCGGTAACACGAAGACCTACTCCGTCACAAAAGTACTTTGGAATTTCTGGAATGTTCTTTAGAGATGCTGACGGGTTCAAATGCACAACAGTAAAACATCATCAACGTACTCAATCTGACTTAGATCTGAATATCTGGCTGGCCACTCCATCTCATTTTGTTCACTGTTTGGTCAAAGTAGGAACTTATGCTACCCGAGAACGGATGATGGATCATATTTCTGTACTTCTGACCGGTTTAAGCGCCACTTTCAGATGCGTAGAAAAGGTACAGACCCTTCCAACAAGAGATTTCCGAACATGGGAAAATCAAGTTATAGCTTACCCTTTCTCTCACTGGTGGATGGTAACAAGTTCAACATATCCATTAGCTTGTATGATTGATAAATGTAACAGGTTCAAGTTATTCACAGTTTAAACGATTGATGGTTAATAACAACCCAAGATGTCCGTAGTTTTAATGATTCATGGATAGTAACAGGTCCAGGTGCCCATCAGTTTGTATAATCGGTGGACGGTAACTGGTGCAAGATGTCCACAGTTTGATAGAATTATTGGTGGATAGTAACAGGCCCAAGATTTCCTCAGTTTTAATGATTCATGGATAGTAACAGGTCCAGGTTCCCATCAGTTTGTATAATCGGTGGCTGATAACAAGATGTCCACAGTTTGGGATAATGATTATTAGAATAAGATGTCCACAGTTTGGGATAATGATTGTTAGATAGTAACAGGACCAAGATGCTCACCAGTTTGTATGATCGTTGAATTGTAACATATTTTTACGTATCCGCCACTTTGTATGATCGTTGAATAGTAACAGATTTCACATATAAATCTGTTACTATGAATAGTAACAGATTTCACATATCCGCCAGTTTCTACGTTTGGTGGATGGTAAAAGATCAAGGTACCGACAAGTTTACATGATTGGAGGATGGTATTATGTCTCAGCTGTTCAGAACACGGAGATAATCAGGTTGTTAACTTAATTTCAAAATTGAACAGCATGGGCTTCTTCTATGTTTAGGAGTGACATCCATAGCATAATATTAAACAAGCTCTCCTGTAATTGCTCACCCAGAGGTAACAAGAATAACAGTCTCTAGTCAAATAGTGTACTTGCATAATTTTTTTTCTGCTGTAGCATTTTTATGTGCACTATTTGTATAGAGCTCGTTGTTATTATGGTATACGAATCTCGCGGGACAATGCACTTCTGCTAATTTCCTCTGGAATCTAACAGTGAGAGCTAGAGAGAGACAGTCATGGGACGGTAGTGAACCTTGGATATCCCTGTCCTAGTCTCCTGATTATAACTCCTGAGTTCTTTTCATAGATGGGAGATAAGTATTTTTCGTTGCATTTATGACCTACTCTTAGAATCACGGAGCTTTAGTCCTACCTATAGCCCACTGTTGTAGGAAGTCATCCCGATGTAGATGAATTTCCACTGATAGAGAAAACTAACGGTTTCATAGAAAGCAACGAATTGCATAGTGTAAAAAATTTCCAAGCACATGAATGGGTCGGGCACAGACTACACGTAATACGCTGCCCTTTCTTATTCTAGTTTCGGTGTTTAACGAACATCTGAGCAACCGGGCTAGATGCAGTCGAACGTCTCCAACTTAGGTCCACGGGTACCATGGAAGAGAAAGAGCTAGCGCCGTAGGACAAATCATCATCCATGCTTCATCTCTCGTTGTTGTCCAGGCCACACACATATGGTTACTTCGAAGTCCGCGCTTCCGACCAAGCGGTCACCGAGACGGTCGCTGTCCTATTTGTGTGTACAGAGCTTGAAGACTGATTGTGATTGAATCGTACATCTACATGATCTATTAGACATATCTCTCGCGTTTTAATGGCTTCTTATTTAGCATATGCATTATACCAAACCACTAAGTAAATTTTAGACATGACTGTTGATTATAATTGCTACGGATTCAATTCTATTTTCCTGTTATGTTAAAAGAAAAATGGAAACAATTTCATTCAACTAAAGAACACAAAGTAAAAGGAAAGAATGCTGTTATGGTTCTCCACCGCAGAGGAAATAATTTTCTTTTCACGAGTCGCAGGTGGGAGTAACACTTAAAAAGAAATGTTATTTTTCCTAATCAGGCTTTTCTCTTTCTTGTTTAATTTCATTAACTCTCGCGGGTTGTTTTTCCCTTCATTGGCCTAGAGATAGTTCCAGAGGGAAGAAATGGGTTTTATGCTGTCGGGTGGTGGAAGAGAAAATGGCTGTCTACGTTTCCTATCCCTTTCTTTGAAACAGTGGTGATTACTCGAACAACGTACAAGAAAAGCGATACGAAAAACACTATCCGAGCTTTAATGCCTTTGCTTATCGAGCAAGTTACGAGAACCAGATATTTATAAGAAAATATTTCCGTTAATTCACAGTGTGTCGTTTTCTGCATAATTTTTTCGTTTAGACTGAACTGTGTTGATATTGGTCTTTTTTTCAATTTTTACAATAGGTTAAAGAAACTTAGTGCTAGTAGTTTTGTCTACCGACCTGCCAGAATGCGACGTAAATACTCCCAGGAACATAGAAACGTGCATGCTTGCTGTAACCAGGAAAGATAGGAGGAACTCATGGATCAGAAAATGACGAGAGTTAATGACGTCATTATCAAAGTAAAGACCGTTAAATGGGCGGATGGAATTCGAACGCACGTAGAAGCAAGGTCCTATAGGAAGTACATGGCCATGGCATTAGAAAGATGAGTTCTCTATTTTAGTAACGTGACGCGGAAACGAAGGCTTTTGATTGGTTTTTAAACGCTGTCTTGTATGTCGTCAAACACGATACCGACGTATCAGGTAGTGTAACATGAGAGTGACGTCACAAACGGAGGGAACTCATCTCTCTTATATCATAGCATTGTATTTCCTAGACGGGCGTGATAGAAGTCACATGGATGAGAAAAGCTTAAGACAGAGATGGAAGAGACTTGGCGAAACCTTCATCTAACAGTGGATTGACATTTTTTCTTTTTTGGATTGAAGGCTTAACGACAACCGTGAGCAGTTGATGGGCTATAAAAACAGTCGCAGACCCTAATTTATGGTCACAGGCTCATGGGAAGGGAGAGAGCCAGTGCCGTAAGTAAAACACAACATCCATCCTCACCGGGATCAGAACACGGACCCTTCTCGGAAGAATGGTTATAAGCCAGCGCTTAGACCACACTGCGCCACTGGGGCTGCGTGGATTGATAATGTTTTTTTTTTTTTGATTGGAGGTTTAAATGATTTATTGGACCTGGTGGTACAGAGACATGACAAACAGACAGACATAGACAGGAGACAGATGTTTCACATCAACAAGTACATATCAAACATGGTTTTTACAGTGTGCTAAATGACCAATGTACACAGAGAGCCAGTGTTGATCAAGTAACACATTATAAACAAGTACACACACAACATGGTTTTTTCCAGTATGCTAAACACTATGAACACGCATATTTTTTGCAAACGACATCCCCCCCCCCCCCAAAAAAAAAACCAAAAAAAAAAAAAACGTGTAAAATATCTGCGAAAATACACCGGCTTCAGCGCCACAGCAGACATTTAAACGGTAGTCCCGGGCTAATAAAAATATTTTGCTGTAGTCCGAACATAAAAACCGATATTCCCAGGCGTCTGACTACCCTATGTTTCGACCCCTGAGGTTTTCTTAATTATTTACATGGCTTCATAATTACTGTGCATTGTTTGTTTTAATTCAACAAACAATGTACAGTAACTCTGAAGTCATGTAAGAATCTGAGCATGGCTTCATAATAATTCTGTGATTGTTGTTGATGGACTTGACGTGTAATAAAATAGGAACTGCTGGCGCGTTGATTAGAAGAGGGTTTGAAAATGAGAAACGGTATTGATTTTCGGTGTTGCGGCGAGTTGTCGAGTGCTTAAAGCGCTTGTATGAAGCAAGTTTAGCTTCAAGAAAGGGGGTGTGAATAGTTTACGACTTCGCAACAGAAACCTTGTAGTAGTATTACATTTTACAGCAAAATCCGATCTGTTTTGGACCAATCACTTCGAATAGTTCGGGAAAGAAGGAAATGGTGTAACTTGGTACATGTTTTCGGCAACATAGCAAGAGTTACACCGCTGATGATAAAGGAAATTCTGAGGAAAGTTACCAACGAAACGTAGCGTGCAAAGTTCAACTCAATTATTGTAAAATTTTCAGAACTGCCACTTACTGTCCGTAATACACTGCCCGACAAAATTAAGATAACACAACATTTTTTCTTTCATACAGTGTACCCTCGGTTATACGTTTCTCAGTTATGTTTTTCACTTTTATACGTAATTTTGCGTTATTCATGATCTGTTACTGTAGTTTCGAACGCTTTTTTAACTCGATCATACGTAATTGATTCATACACTTTTTGCGATTATATGTTAAAATTTGAATTTCGGATTATTTTTGATTCTTTTATACGTAACCCGGTATATTACAACTTTGAGAGAATTGAGACAGTGTTGTGTTCTTTCTTTGGGAAGCCTAAGATGAACCTTGATCTTATCAGGAAAGGGTATGCGGTTTACCTTCGGTTTGTACAAAAAATTGGTTTTGCATTTTATGACGCAAACACATGCGCTATTTAAAAACTGATAAATCTCTGAGACGAAAATCTGTGGCTCCACTATTTTGGGGCGTCAGTAGAATAAAATACTAAATGTATCCTCAATACTTAACATTCTAGTTTCAAATGGGTGCATTCAGGATCCGCGGAAGAAAGAGCTGTTAATTCATGAGTTGCACACTGAAGTACTTGTCTCAGATTAAACAAGTTAGTAAATTCATACAATGCATTGATTATCATACGCTTTCCAACATACTAGAAATCATTATTCAAGTTATTACTCAAGTTATAAGGAAAATGGCTATGGAATAAATCTCACTCCTGTGACATGACCTTTGATCCCATTTCGATAGTGTTCAAGAGAACTGGTTCATTATACCTCCGAAAGAACATGATAAAGTTTTGTCGCAATCGAAGCAATTTTACATAAGTTATGATGCATCAGGGCTATGGAATAGATCCCGCTTCTGTGTCACAAAATTTGACCCCATTTCGCCCATTTTCAATAGGATTCGTCTCCAGGCAGGTCCGTACAACATACTAACATTTAATCCAAATCGAAACATTTTTACGTAAGTTATGATGCATAATGGCGATGGAAGTGATTCCGCTCCTATGTCCTGACCTTTGACCCCATGTCGCCAATTTTCAATACGGTTTGTCTGCAGGTGGTCCCCTACAACATACTAAAATTTAATCGAAATCGAACCTTTTTTACGTTAGTTATGACGCATAAGAGCAGTGGAATGGATCCCGCTCCTATGTCCTGACCTTTGACCCCATTTCGTTCACTTTCAATAGAGTTCTTTTCCAGGTGTTCCCCTACCACATAATAAAATGTCATCGAAATCGAACGATTTTTACGCGAGTTATCGTGCGGACGAACATACGCACAAAATACGTGACGTAATGAGACAGATGGGAATCGCGACCATCTGCTAGGAAGAGTGTGACGTCATAAAACTTTAATAGGATTCACACACAACGCGTGACGTAATGAGAGAGATGGCGTGACCGCGCGCCAACATCTAATGGCTCGACGCTATGACACTACCCTAAAAACGTGGTAATTCGGGGTGGTTATTTAACCCACTAAACGAATTATCCTAATGTCGAGTTCAAACTAAATCGATTTCTAGTGCCAGAAAACGGTAGGTTAACGACTTTCATCAAAATCCTTAGAGCCGTTTTCAAAATAAAATTTACATACATACAAGAATTGCTGCTTTAAGATGAACGTCAAGCAATTTTGCTTCCTCTACTTCGAATTGAAAAAATTCTGTACATATTTTCTTCCCGATTAATGCGTTCCCAAGGATGAAAATTTGAACATCGATTAAAATATCTTACTTTTATAACTTGCAATATTTATTATTTTCTAAAACATAACCATAATTATGCAATCCAACATTTGTTTGCCAACTGACGTCATGAAAATACAGGTCGCGCCATCTTTTTCCTGGGCAATTAATGCGTTCACAAGGATGAAAATTTAAACATCGATTAAAATAACTTCATTTTATAACTTAGAATACCTAATATTTTCTAAAACATAACCATAATTATACCATCCAACATTTGTTTGTCTACTGACATCATCAAAGTACAGGTCGCGCCATGCTTTTTCTGGTTTCAACACCACCAAAGGAAAAATTATTGATTTTTAATAAAATTATGGTTATGTTTTAGAAAATATTAAGTATTCCAAGTTATAATATGAAGTTATTTTAATCGATATTAAAATTTTCATTCTTGGGAACACATTAATTGTGAAGGAAATGTGTACAAAAGTTTTTCCATTGGAAGTATAGGAAGCAAAATTACTTGACGTCCACCTTAATAATATGGGATAAGGGCGATGGAATGGACCGCAATCCTATGTTCTGACCTTTGACCCCATTTCATCCATTTTCAATAGGGTTCGTACCCAGGTGGTCCTCTACCTCATACTGAAATGTCATCGAAATCGAACCATTTTTACGCACGTTATGACGCATAAGGGCAATGGAATGCATCCTGCTCTTATGTACTGACCTTTGACGCCAATTCACCCATTTTGAACAGGTTTCGTCCCCAGGTGGTCCCCTATCACATAGTGAAATTTCTTTGAAATCGAACCATATTTACGCAAGTTATCACGCATAAGGGTAATGGAATGATCCCGCTCCTACGTCGTGACCTTTGACCCCATTTGTGCCATTTTCAATAGAGTTCGTCCCAAGGTGGTCCCCTACCAAATACTAATATTTCATCGAAATCGAACCATTTTTACGCCAGTTATCGTGCGGACAGACGGACAAAGCTGGAGCATATACGCTTCTTCAACCTACGGTTGGAAAGCGTAAAAAAACAGCTGTTAATTCATGAGTTGCACACTGAAGTACCTGTCTCAGATTAAACAAGTTAATAAAATCATGCAATGCATTGATTATGATACGCTTTCCAATATACTAGAAATCATTACTCAAGCTATTACTCAAGTTATGAGGAAAATGGCTGTGGAATAAATCTCACCCCTGTGCCCTGACCTTTGATCCATTTGGATGATATTCAACAGAACTGGTTCAGTGTATCTCCGAAATAACATGATAAAGTTTTGTCGCAACCGAAGCAATTTTACATAAGTTATGATGCATAAGCGCTATGGAATAGATCCCGCTCCTGTGTTCTAACCTTTCACCCCATTTCGCCCATTTTAAATAAGAGTCGTCACCAGACAAGTCCCTACAACATACCAACATTTCATCCAAATCGAAACATTTTTACGTAAGTTATGACTCATAATGGCGGTGGAAGTGATTCCGCTCCTATGTCCTGACCTTTGACCCCCATTTCGCCAATTTACAATTGGGTTTGTCCTCGGGTGGTCTCCTATCACATACCAAAATTTAATCAAAATCGAACCTTTTGTACGTTAGTTATGACGCATAAGAACAGTGGAATGGATCCCGTTCTTATGTCCTGACCTTTGACCCTATTTCGTTCACTTTCAATAGGGTTCCTTCCCAGGTGTTGCCCTACCACATAATAAAATTTCATCGAAATCGAACGATTTTTACGCAAGTTATCGTGCGGACGAACATACGCACACAACGCGTGACGTAATGAGGCAGATGGGAATCGCGACCATCTGCTAGCAAGAGTGTGACGTCATAAAACTTTAATATGATACACAAACAACGCGTGACGTAATGAGATAGATGGCATGACCGCGCGCCAACATCTAATGGGGCGACGCCATGACACCCCACTACAAATTTGGTAATTCGGGGTGGTTATTTAACATACTAAACAAATTTTCTTAAAATCGAGATCAAGGTAAATCGATTTCTAGTGCCAGAAAACGGTAGGTTAACGACTTTCATCAAAATCCTTAGAGCCGTTTTCAAAATAAAATTTACATATATACAAGAATTGCTCCTTTAAGGTGAACGTCAAGTAATTTTGCTTCCTGTACTTCGAATGGAAAAATTTCTGTACACATTTTCTTCCCGATTAATGCGTTCCCAAGGATGAAAATTTGAAAATCGATTAACATATCTTCATTTTATAGCTTGGAATACTTAATATTTTCTAAAACATAATCGTAATTATGCAATCCAACATTTTTTTGTCTGCTGGCGTCATGAAAATACAGGTCGTGCCACCTTTTTTGTGGACAATTAATGTGTTCACAAGGATGAAAATTTGAACATCGATTAAAATAGCTTCATTTTATAACTTGGAATACTTAATATTTTCTAAAACATAACCATAATTATGCAATCCAACGTTTGTTTGTCTACTGACGTCATCAAAGTTCAGGTCGCGCTATTGTTTTTCTGATTTCAATACCACCAAAGGAAAAGTTATTGATTTTTAATATAATTATGGTTATGTTTTAGAAAATATTAAGTATTCCAAGTTATAATAAAGTTATTTTAATCGATGTTCAAAGTTTCATCCTTGGTAACACATTAATTGTGAAGGAAATGTGTACAAAAGTTTTTCCATTGGAAGTATAGGAAGCAAAATTACTTGACGTCCACCTTAATATTATAGGATAAGAGCGATGGAATGGATCGCAATTCTATGTCCTGGCCTTTGACCCAATTTCTTCCACATTCAATAGTGTTCGTCCCCAGGTGGTCCCCTACCACATACTGAAATTTCATCGAAATCGAACCATTTTTACGCACGTTATGACGCATAAGGGCAATGGAATGCATCCGGCTCTTATGTCCTGACCTTTGACCCCACTTCACCCATTTTGAAAAAGATTCGTCCCCAGGCGGTTCCTTACCGCATAGCAAAATTTCATTGAAATCGAACCATATTTACGCAAGTTATGACTCATAAGGGCAATGGAATGATCCCGCTCCTACGTCGTGACCTTTGACCCCATTTGTCCCATTTTCAATAAAGTTCGTCCCCAGGTGGTCCCCTGCCACATACTAAAAGTTCATCGAAATCGAACCATTTTTACGCAAGTTATGACGCATAAGTGCAATGGAAGGATCCCGCTCCTACGTCGTGATCTTTGACCCCATTCGTCCAATTTTCAATAGGGTTCGTCCCCAGGTAGTCCCCTACCACATACTAAAATGGCATCGAAATCGAACCATTTTTACGCCAGTTATCGTGCGGACAGACGGACGGACAAAGTTGGAGCATATACGCTTCTTCAACCTACGTTTGGAAAGCGTAAAAAACAGTTGTTAATTCATGAGTTGCACACTGAAGTACTTGCCTCAGATTCTTAGTTGTCAGGATTTCACTTAATTAGAATCAGGATTTTTCTTGACAGACAAAGCCATCAAAAGAGAAGTTTGATTTTTGTAGATTTTATATGAATTTTTTAATGTACAGGGTGTCTCAAAAGTTGTGAAAACCGTAATTTGTCGGCGATGGAGATCCAAGCTCCGGAGTGAGTTGCTCAAACCGATTTAGCTACACCGACGGAATGTACCGCTGCAGATTTGCCGTCTTAACACGTGCTTCACGTCTGCCGTACGTCATATTATCTCCCTCTTAATTTTTCGTTTGAAGCGAAAGAGGAACCTTTCAATAATTCTAGACGATGTGTGGAAAGAACATCACACATTTTTCGAAGAACCCAACGCCCAGTCGATCCATTTTTACTTTTGCGAGCCAACGTGAAAAGAGGAATTTGTCAGCATCCAAGCTCCGGAGTGAGTGGTTCTAACCGACTGAGCTACACCGACGGAATGTATCACTGCAGATTTGTCATCTTAACACCTGCATTACCTCTTTAGTACGTCACAAAGTCATTGACACAGTTTAACAATTTAGTAAAACAGAATTAGCCTATTTGGGATATGAACATAACTTTTGCAGATTTTGTTAACTTATTTGACAATGTTTTTTTCTGTTTCCCAAATAGCTCACTAGGTGGCGCTACTGATTTAATTGCAAGGTTAGTTGAAAAAGTGTCTACTCCAGCAGAGAAAGCGATATGTGTTGATTGGATTTTCGAAACGAAATCTGTTACCGAAGTGCAAAGAAATTTTCGTTCGAAATTTGGAAAAGATCTCGGAAGTCGTAATAGCATCTTAGCTTGGCACGAGAAGTTTCTGGAAACTGGAAGTGTCCTTGATAGGCCAAGATGTGGAAGACCAAGCATTGGTGAAGACGACGTCGATAGCATTGGTGAAGCCTTTTCACGTAGCCCTACTAAATCGATACGAACTGCTGTAAAGGAATTGGCAATTCCTCGTGCAACAGTGCATCGAGTCTTACACCAAAAACTCCGCCTATATGCTTACAAAGTGCAGATATTGCGAATATTTACAGCCGGATGACTTGCCACGCCGTTTTAATCTCTGTCTTTTGAAATTTTGCTGTGGACGTGCTAAATCATCTAGAGGCAGATGACTTCCTACGAAACATTGTTTTTACAGATGAAGCAGCTTTTAATGTTTCAGGTAAAGTCAACCAGCACAATATCAGAATACGGGGCTCTGAGAATCCACATCACTTCATCGAACATGTCCAGGATGAACCTAAAGTAAATGTGTGGTGTAGCGTAATGGCTGATCGTGTGATCGGACCTTTATTTTTTGCATAATTCACAATCACAAAAAATTTTGTTTGGGCATGATTCAAATTTTTGCTGTCCCTCAGATTTGCCCCTTTTACGTCCTAAAATCATTTGGTAACAAGATAGTGCTCCGCCACATTGGATTAAGGTTGTGGGAAATGTTTTTGAATAAGAAATTTGCAACCAGGTGGATTGGACGAGATGGACTCATCGCATGGCCTACAGCTTTCCAGATATCACGCCTGTAGCCTTCTTCTTCTCTTTTTTTTTTTTTTGGAAGTTTAACGAGCACAGTGAACAACTCAGTGGGCTATAAGCAATCGCCCGTCCCTAATTTAGGGTCACTGCTTCCAAGAAATATAGCCGTCTCCTTGTGGGAATATGTGAAAGACAAAGTTGATTCGTCCAAAGTGCATAGTGTTGACGAACTGAAAAGATGTATAGTTGCTGCAATTGCATCTGTTACAGAATTCACTTTGGCACGTACATGGGCAGAGATTGAATATCGGCTTCATATACTCCGTGCAACAAAAAGTGCACATATTGAAGTTTAACTATATGTAGAGAAAAATAACTTTTTGAAGTAAGTTTACAAGATCTGAACATTTTTTGTTCTTATCCCCAACAGTTTTCTAAAATGAACTATGAAAATGTCCTTTGAAACACCCTGTATAATAAATTGTGACACTTTTTGTTTCCTTTCGCCACCGATTCGACTTTTAAATAAATCGTTAAAAAGGAGCATCTTTTACTCCTTTAAAGCATAAATTTTGCAGTGGTATTTAACATTATAAAATTTCTTAAAATTGGCCCTTTCATATTAGCTCTGGTTTCACTGTACCCTAATGTACCTGTGGACGCCACTCATCGTATTATTGAGGCTAAACTTGCTGAAATTCACGTCCCCACCCCCGAAATCACCGCACTTCGTTTAGTTAAACGGCGATCATATTTCAAATTTCTTGACAAAATTTACTTGAAAACTGAGGGTTCGCCCATGGGCTCCCCACTATCTGCTGTGTTAGCCAAAATTCTGCTAACAATACATTGAAAACAAAGTTCTCAATGAATCTCCCTCACGACAGAACTTGAATCTGATCCTTCACTCCCTTTTTTGGATTTTCACATATTTCGTGACCCGGATTCTACTTCACTGTCTTTTTCAGTTTATCGTAAGCCAACTGATTGCAATAGCCTTATTCCATTCAATTCCTCACATCCAACTCCACAAAAACTGTCTGCTATAAACTTTCTTTAAACAGAGCATACACGCATTCTTCAAGCGAGAGTCTTCTACAGTCTGAAATAAAGTTTATTTTTAAATTGGCGGATAAACACGGATATCCAAGGACATTGGTTAATAGATTATTGTGCAGAATTAATAACGAAAGAACCATAAGTGTAGAACACGACCCAAAGTCTAACAAACGGTTTGTGGGAGCATTGGACCAACACCCACACATCACTAACGCATTGTCATAACATACAATTCGGAACCCGATCAAAGAATCTCATATCATCTGTTAGAAAAGATCGGGCAGCAACCGATATTTTGAGCAAATGGGGAGTGTACAACATACCACTGTTAGACACCTCAACAGGAGAACACGTTAGTATCTACAGTATATAGGCTCGACACGGAGAAGTTTGGGCATTCGTGTTCAGGAACATAAGTATGATATTCGAACTTTCCACAATAATACGGCATTATCTAGAAACGTCGTAAATGGAACTTTGCAACCAGACTGAGCGAACATTAGACAGCTGAACACCCCTGCATACGTACACTCACTGCACCTTGCTGAAAGCCTGTACATTGAAGCCTTGGAGGGATAGGTGCTGTAATTTTTTTTTTTATTGTAGGTTTAACGATCACCGTGAACAACTCAATGGGCTATAAGCAGTCGCCCGTCCCTAATTTAGGGTCACTGGTTCCAGGGAAGGGAGAGAGCCAGTGCCGTAAGACAAACACAACATCCATGCCTCCACGGGATACGAACCCGGACCCCGTTCGGACGAATGATCAGAGGCCATCGTTCGGACGAATGATCAGCACCTGTAATGATAACACGCCAGTGGACATACCAAAAGTTTGGAAAAACCACGTCGCCGATTTGAACTTTAAATTATAATTATTATATAAATTTAATAAAACAATAACATGTGAATTTGACAATTTTAACAGCGCAACACAATTTGTATTGTGTATAACTAAAGTCGGAAATTTTATCTATTGCTCGGCTGTGATGGCAACACCTTAAGCTTGTGACGCTTGAGAACTATTCCATGGTGCATTGCTGCGCTCCTATAAAGGTCTACGCGAGTACTGCATTAACCTCTCTGTTTCCTCTGATGATGGGGTAAGTGTTACCCCGAAAGTGCTAGTGTAGGCTTTAACTTGTAAATAGATTTCATCTTTTAATTAAATATCGTACATAGACTGTGGTACTTGTTTTGTATGGTTTTAAAATTTCGTTTATACGTTTCTAAAGAACATTCCCTAGAAAAAACGTATAACCGAGGTTTCACTGTACTTGCACTTCAATAGCGTCCCTGATGGCATAATGACCGAAGGGAAATTACATTGCTGCGCACATTCGAATATGCAGTCCAAAGAATGTATCATCCTGCAAGTTCGCGCGACATGCGCATTACTCATTGTTAGTCATGGCGAAGCGTAACGGCGCGTCACTGTTAAAACCATTTTTAAATCTCATCGTACCGCATGTTGTGTCTCATGAAGTGACGGAACAGTAGTTAATTTCATTGTTACTCAACAACACATTTACATAAACTATCGCCGAACCTTATTTTATCACGTTTTACGTAAACGTAAAAATATCTCATCGCAATCTGCGTAAATTACGATCACCTTATGCTAAATGTGATAAAAGCCATTATAAAAATGCATTTTGATGCTATGCATCTTTCCCGACAGTTGACAATAAGCTATCAATCCCTTCTCTAACAGACTTGCGATTCAGCTTTTTTTCTGTTTTGAGCTTAGATTTTAGTTTGCGCATGCGCAGACGGACTTTCGTAGCTACATTACATTTCATCGGTATCATGGTCGTTTCTTACGTTCGTGTTAATCTGAACAATAATAATAATAATAACAATAGCAATAATAATAATATTATGATGATGATGATTATTATTATTATCAAAAACACTATTGCCTCGGCTACAGTTTAGTAAATATTTGCTTTTATGACTCTTAATCTTCTCATTGATCTTACGACAAGTACCACTCAATGTCAGGAATTAGTAAACTTTTTTGTTTGTTGTTATGATTTAATTCCACTTAGTATGACCGGAGTGTGGCTCGATGTGGTCATGAGTGACGCTAATAAATGCAATGTGTTGTATGTAAATAAAAATATACGCTCGAATCCCTAGTTTTATTCCACACGAGCACAGATCTTGGCATGCGAAAACGCACAGCATTAATTATCTACAAGGAGTACCAGGATACTTTCGCTATTTTTTAATCATCTAAGCTGAGAGTTCATTTCTTCTTTCCATGGGCAGGATTTTATTACGTTGCTGCTATCCCAAGGGGTTTTTTTTTGGAGGGGGGGGGGGCGAAGGACGCAGGTATTTGTAAGCACAAATCTGTATCTTTTTTCAGAGAATTTGTCTGCAGAGAAATATGGAACAACCACGTATTCTTGTCATCACAACTGCCATAAGTTTTTCTCCAGTCAGAGAATTTGAAAGTGGAAAGGAAAATTAGATGAGAAAGAGAGAGATTTCGAACGAAATTCTATTAATTTGTCTTTACAAACTGAATCAGATCATTTACGGAATTAATCAATCGGGAAGGTTTTTCATGACACCTTTTCAAGACTGAAACTGCTTAATTCGTGTTCAGTCTACGAACAGTTTGTTTCTGAAGAAAACAGAAGACAGGACCATCAGTAAGAACTCTGTTCGTTTTTCTTCTCAGCCAGCAACGCATGCATTACATGCCTTAAATACGTCCAATTTGCTCTTAATACAAAAAAGACGAAGAAAAACTTTGTGCTGCAGTTTTTTAAAGGGGGAATTTAAACGTTGTACTTGGTTTCAGATTTAAACGCAATTCACGTATTTGCATATGTATTTTTAGAATACAGCGCTCATGCAAAACTATTTTCGCGTCATCATTTAGCCCGTAGTTATGTGAGATTGTGCCGTGTGAAGGAACCGACACAAGGCGCGAACTATCAACATCATGAAGAAAGCATTGTATGCGAAGTCTCTCGTTGCATTTATTTTTCGGACCTCGACCAATTAGATCTTTTCCCTCTGCTTCCTCTGTTCATCCATACGTATGATGCGCCTATGTCAGTCATTGTATTTACTTTTCAGACCTCGACCAATTAGATCTTTTGCAGCCCCCTCTGTTTATCCCCACGTATGATGCGCCTATGTCAGTCGTTGCATTTACTTTTCAGACCTCGACGAGTTAGATCTTTTCTAGCCCCCTCTGTTTATCCCCACGTATGATGCGCCTATGTCAGTCGTTGCATTTACTTTTCCGACCTCGACCAATTAGATCTTTTCCAGCCCCCTCTGTTTATCCCCACGTATGATGCGCCTATGTCAGTCGTTGCATTTACTTTTCAGACCTCGACCAATTAGATCTTTTCCAGCCCGCTCTGTTTATCCCCACGTATGATGCGCCTATGTCAGTCGTTGCATTTACTTTTCAGACCTCGACCAATTAGATCTTTTCCAGCCCGCTCTGTTTATCCCCACGTATGATGCGCCTATGTCAGTCGTTGCATTTACTTTTCAGACCTCGACCAATTAGATCTTTTCTAGCCCCCTCTGTTTATCCCCACGTATGATGCGCCTATGTCAGTCGTTGCATTTACTTTTTAGACCTCGACCAATTAGATCTTTTCCAGCCCGCTCTGTTTATCCCCACGTATGATGCGCCTATGTCAGTCGTTGCACTTACTTTTCCAACTTTGACTAATTAGATCTTTTCCAGCCCCCTCTGTTTATCCCCACGTATGATGCGCCTATGTCAGTCGTTGCATTTACTTTTCAGACCTCGACCAATTAGATCTTTTCCAGCCCGCTCTGTTGATCCCCACGTATGATGAGCCTATGTCAATCGTTGCATTTACTTTTCCAACCTCGACCAATTAGATCTTTTCCAGCCCCCTCTGTTTATCCCCACGTATGATGCGCCTATGTCAGTCGTTGCATTTACTTTTCAGACCTCGACCAATTAGATCTTTTCCAGCCCCTCTGTTTATCCCCACGTATGATGCGCCTATGTCAGTCGTTGCATTTTCTTTTAATACCTCGACCAATTAGATCCTTTCCCTCTGTCCCGCCCTGTTTATTCTCACGTACAATGCGCCTATGTTAAGTGCCACTGAACAACTCGCCCAAAGGCAAAAGAACGTGAAGCATTAGCCAATGGAAAGCAGAATTTCTTTTGGCGATGGCCTAGCTTGGAATTCACTGTCCGGTGCATAATTTCAGAGGAATAATTTCTGATATAGTTTGCAAAATTCAAGGCTACCTTTTTGCATATTTCTTGGCTTTCTGAAACTCAATAATGCTTCAACATAATTTAATCAAACTGCAAAAGTAAAATAAGGAAGTAGATGATGCAAAATTAGTAAGTCTTTAGATTCCAGAAGTTACAGAAAAATACATACAGAAAAAATCACATACAGAAAAACCTTAATGTTCAAGCAACGAAAGACTATCTTCAAAAATGGGTGGCGGAACAACGACGTTAAGTATCCAGGTGAAAACATACGAACTTACATTTCAACACTCCTATTTACCAAACAGATAGGATTTGTAGAGTTTTAGAACTCCAAAAGCTGAGTCGTTTGCCATGTTTATTTTGTAATGAAATTAGGAGAAACAGTTAACCCTTCTCTAAAGAAAAGAGTGTAAAAATTCAAAAAATAGTCAGAATTCTCGTACTGTTAATTTTCCTGCACTTATCTTAAAATGTACTTCATATTCTGTAACCCAACCTCGAGAGGGTTAAGTGCTCCCCCTGGTAGTTTCCAATTCATAATCATACTCTATAAAAATCCTATATGGAACGCTAATGGTCTCAAAAAATTACGATACAAGAAGCTTCGAGTTTCCCCAAGAGATCCTGAATTCACTCAAAGAAACATCTCATTCGCCATTCTTCAAATTGTTCAGAGCTTTGGAGAAACTTGGTTTGGATAAATGCTTTAGGGAAATAACACATTGTGCCATTAAATTGAGCGAATAAAATCCTGTTAAAACTGTATACGCCAAGAGAAAACCGATTACCTAATCTATTTTTTATTGAAAAAGTTCTACTGACGATTTTGATGCCAAGTCCTATGTTTTAACGCGAAGTAACTGAAGAATGAGAAAAAAAAAATCGCAGGATGGAATTCCCTTACAAAGGAGTTTTTTTTTTTTGCATGTCTGCAAATGACCTTCACCGCACGCCAATGTCAGCCACACAGCCACGAATCAATGTTAACTCAAAAATTGTTAATGTTGATTTTTAAACATTTCTTAAACAATTCAGAGGCGTATTATACTGGTTGTTAGTAAGTCAAGCACAAAATTCCCACATGGACTAAGTTGCCTAATATATATCAAGCATCGTTCAGAAAGCCTATCAGAGACCAAGACAAGGTTTAGGTACCGCATTTTAGCTAGTTACTCGTCAGCTTTGGATGGTTGGCTTCGTGGTGCAAGGAAAGCAATGCCATTTGCCATTCCTCGAATTTGGAGGGAATCAGAGAGTCATTTTGATGGCTGTTTCTTTTTTATGGTGCATACTTCCAAGAACAAGAAGCCTAGAGACTAGATGTCGTTATACGTGGTCGAGTCATATTATTCTGACCACCAGCTAATATCCAGAGTAACCGTCGTGTGCAGCGCGGACAGCAGTTAGACGGGCTAGGAGTGTCTCAATAAGATGCTGGTAGGTGTTCACAGGTATGCGGTGCTATGCTAACTGCAGTGCATCTGACAGCTGCTAGAGAGTACGTAGTGGAAGATCCATAGAGCGAACAACACGATCGAGGTGGTCCCACAGATGCTCAATTGGGTTTAAGTCTGGGAAATTAGGTGGCCAGGGAAGTGTTTTGAAGTCTTCATGGTACTCTTCCAGCCGCTTTCGGAAAGTTTTAGCTGTGTGATACGTCGCATTGTCGTGCTGGAAGATCCCATCCGCCCCCGGAAAGACAGTCAGCATGTATGGGTGTACATGGTTTGCAAGGATGGAGTCATAATGAATTCAGCCCATAGTGCCTTCCACAGGTATAAGTGGAACCAGAGAATGCCACGAAAACATTCCTCAGACCATTACGCTGCCCCCACCAGTTTGTGTTAGGCCAGCAATATTTGAAGAGTATTTGTTCTCCGATGTTTCTCGCCTTATTCGCCAACGTCCATCCGTTCCATGAAGCAGAAAACGTGACTCATATGAGAAGGCAATCTTTTGTCAATCAGCAGAGGTCCAATTCCAATACTGCAGAGCAAATGTAAGCTATTTCTGCCGATGCACCTTCGTTAGCATAGGTGCAGTGACCATCCGTCTGCATCGGAGCCTCATAAGCAGCAGGGTTCGCTGAACTGTCGTTTTATACGCACTTACGGTAGCCCCCTGGTTCATTCGGCCAGTGAGTCGTTCCACTATCGCGTGTCGATCGGCCCTCACGCACCTTCGAAGCCGACGTTCACCTCTCACATCAATGGCACTTGGTGTTCCGCCGTTTCCACGTCGCTTATTCGCAATGGTGCCATTTCACCCATCACGATATACTTTAACCACAGCAGCACGCGAACAGTTTAAAAACTGCGCTGTTTCAGAAATACTGCCACCCTTGGCCCGGAAGCCGATAATAATCCCTTTTTGCAAATCTGATAAATGGCTCCTTTTATCCATGACAGCAGGGAGTGATATGTTTTCAGATTGACTAAAGCACACCTTATATACCCTCCAAGCCAGCTCACGACACGTGCGTTTCATTGGCTACGCGCTGTTGACGTCAAAAGTAGGAGGTGGTCACATTAATGTGACTCGACTGTGTGTATCGCAACATATCATCATCTACTGCACCAGTTCCCCATTGCGATTAGCTTCCCATTCCACAGTCACCAGAAAGTGTAGAGATACTAGAGGAAGATGTCCAGTCTGGTGGTTACTGTGAGGACGACAAAGATATAGACTTCCAAAGTGCATCTTGCAGTGCTCAGCCACGTTTTCAAAATCAAGAACTAGATGATTTAATAAGATTTAATGAAATTATTAAATCTTATTAACATATATTTATTTGATTTAATAAGAGACTTGTGGCCAACAAAATCAAATGCAGAACTTTTGATTTCTCATTTGAAAGAGTGAAACTTATTGGATCCCGCTGCAAATCAACCACGTACAGAAAAAGATATGAAACATATGCACAATATTATTTTGTGACTGATGTCCTTTGCCATTGCTTCGATATAAATAGGCTCTTTGAGAACATTGGAATTCCTCACATACCTGAAGAATGGAGACTCTACAGACAGTTTGAAGTCTGAAGGTGCAATGTATAAATATACAAGTATGTATGCCCTTCAATTCCAGTAACACACTCCATGCACATGAAAGAAGACTACACCAGTGTGAAGCTTCTTCTAGAAAAAATCAAGTATCATGAATACAGTTGGGATGTCTGTGCTGTTTTTAAGATAATTGGGTTCCTTTTTATCCTGCAATAGGGCTTTTCAAAGTGTGCTTGTTTTCTTTGCTTGTGGGACAGCAGAGCATTCAGCGAATACTACAAAACAAAAGAATGGCCTCCGAGAGTTGTTTTGCAAACTGGCACATAGAATGTCATACACAACGACTTAGGTTTAGTAGAGAAAATCTTGTTACTGCCGCTGCATATCAAGTTCAGACTGGTGAAGCAGTTTCTGAAAGCATTGCATCCTGATGGATAAACATTCAAGTTCATTTGCTCAATGTGCTCGAATCTTTCGGATGCCAAAGTAAAAGTTGGTATATCTGTGAGGCCACAGATAAAGGTAACGCTGACCTCAGAAGAACTAGAGAGCAAAATGACTGATGTTGAAAAGGATGCCTGGCAGTCATTCCGTCTTGTTGTGTCTGCATTTCTTGGAAATTGGAGTTAACTACAAGCAGCTCGTGGAGCATTTAGTAAACAATTTTGGAAGAATGGAGTGTCGAATGTCCGTGAAACGTCATTACTTGCACTGACATCTCTACCTTTTTTTCAAGGAAAATTTGGGAGCAGAGATTGATAAACATGGTGAGAGTTTCATCAACACATGCGAAATATGGAAAAGAGATGAAGGAAGATGGGAGACTACATTTGGTATTTTGTAAGCTAGGCTAGCAGTTTTTATTTGGAGCCAAGGAGATCCAAAGTTTCTCTTTTTAGAACAGATATACTTTTTGTCTATAATTGTTTCAATTCGTGTTGTGTATAGATAGTACTCATGATTTGTACTCTGTTACACCCCTGTCCTATTGACTAAAGCATTGTAATACACGTCGCACATTATACAACTGCAAAGATTTTGGAGTAGCGTAAATTGTGGTTAAACTACTGATGCTATGATAAAAATAGCGGCAATTTTGAAATTCTTGCACCACAATTAATAAAGAAACAGCAAAATATTAAGATAAACACGTAATTGTTCAAATTTTGTTGCAAGTGTAATCAGAATAACAAGAATCGTTAAAGTGGGACGGCGGGACAGTATCTTTAGATTTTTTTTTCAATGCTTTTAGCGAAGGAAACTAGTAACCACACAAAAACATTTACTCACGATATTAATATTCCAAGGATCCGAAGTCTACGTAGCACTGCCATTCATTGTGGTTGTTCGAAACACAATTTGAAAATAGAAATAAGTAAAAATAATTCGCTAAGTAATACTAAAACATGTGTTCCCATGCAGTAGGTATCTCGTAAGCAAACACGAGAAAAGCAGTGAAATTAAAGTGAAAAAAAAAAAAAAAAAAGCAACACTTCACCACCTAAGAACACGTGTACGTCCATATACAGCTGTGGTAACAGTAGAAGTATACCGTGTAGATTACAGTGACTCAGAGTTCTACTGTCTTTCAGATTCGCGCGCAAGCACAGTCGGCAGAACTCAGACAGTGTTTTGAAACCACTGTTGAAAGTGAAAACGCTTGAGTTTGCCTCTTCCAATAACTTCACTATTTACTTCTTCACAAAGCAGACCAACTCGCGATATCTTTCGACGGCCAATACCGAAAGAACGACGTTATGCTTAATTTTCACTGCATAAGGTTTCATATTCAAATAAATAATTTCTAATTAGTTTAAACTTTTTCCATTGGCAACACTAGATACTAGCACTCGTCACTCTAAATCCATAGAAATATCTTTTCGTTCCCGAGTCTTTTATTGCATGCTTAGAAGATTCGGCACTGTGTCAATACTGAAGATGACAAGCTTTCATCGTTCAGATGATTATTTGAGTTGGAATGTTGTTTGACGATTGGAACAGTACTGTCTCTGGCGTAAACAGATGACCAGTGTATCAAGAAAGATCGTTCAGGCGCTCTGAAAATACACTGCTGGCCACCCAAAATGCAGCACCAAGAAGGACACGAGATAGCAAAGCCAGATTTAACTGGACACCTAACAACATATACAAAGATGAAACGATTGAGCTTACAGGCCCGTGCGACTTGCGGAACACGCAAACATCAATAGTTCGTGTGGCCCCCATGGCTGGCAATAACGGCCGCTACACGCTGCGGCATCGAACGAAAGAGGCTTTGGATGTGGGCTTGGGGTATGTCGGTCCAGTTTGCTTCCACACGTTGCCACAGT
This sequence comes from Macrothele yani, assembly GCA_039090855.1. Taxonomy (NCBI): domain Eukaryota; kingdom Metazoa; phylum Arthropoda; class Arachnida; order Araneae; family Macrothelidae; genus Macrothele; species Macrothele yani. Next base: position 151,701,480 of record CM077027.1, on the reverse strand, counting down.
TCATCAGGCGTAGCCGCGGGTGGTGCTTGCCGGGCCACTCGGTTGCCGATCAGCGACCTGACATGTTCGATGGGCGACATATTGGGAGAACAGGCGGCCACGGCAGCAGTGACACCTGGTGGGCCGTAAAGAATTGTTGCATGATGCGTGACACGCGCGGGCGCGCATTGTCCAGTTGAAACGTGGCCGCTGGGAGGTCCTGCAGGTAAGGGAGGACTACAGGCTCCAAAACGTCGGAGATGTAGCGGAGGCTGTAGAGTGTTCCGGCGATGCGTACCAGAGGGATGCAGGTGTTATATCCAATTGCGCCCCAAACCATAACGCCAGGCGACGGACCGGTATGGCGATGCATAATGCAGGCGTCATACAGTCTCTCACCGCGGTGCCGCCACACGCGGATCCGACCATCGTGGTGTTGCAGGCAGAAGCGGGATTCGTCGGAGAAGACAAAGTCGTGTCATTCCGTAGTCCAGGTGCGGCGTTCAACGGCCCACTGCCGCCGCACTCGCCGGTGGTGTAAAGTCAATGGTAATCGGAGCAATGGGCGCCGTGCGACAAGTCACCGCTCCTGCAGACGACGTAGAACGGTACGTGCTGCCACAGGTTGTTGCGCAACATACCCTAATTCCTGCGCTAACGTTCGTAATGTGGCGGTGCGAGCCGTCAATGCCCGCCGAACAATATGCTGGTCCTCTCATTCAATGATTGCCGCTCACGCGGCAATCGCTCACGTCGGTCCGTCCGTTCCTCCTGCGCCCACCGAATCCATACTCGCCTCAATGTGGCTGGATGTCGTCCCACAAGGGCGCCGATGTCCCGGTACGATAACCGCTGTCGCGATAAGCCACTATTCGTCCTCTGTCGAACTCCGAAACGTGCTGGAATGACTGCTATATTCTACGACGAGGCATCCGGCAGCTTCCCACGCACAGGTCCGGCAGCACCACACACTTCCACTACTTACACCCGCCTTCTGTGCACCCTTCTTATAGTGCTTCTCGGAGGCGTGCCGGGCGCACATGATTTGCATATGCCCTGCAATGTTAATCGTTTGTATGTCCTCTCGCGGGCGACGCAGGCTGCGAATTTCAAGCCAATCGGATGCTTCCTTCTTAGTGTTGCATTTTGGGTGGCCAGCGGTGTAGTTCTTAGGGTTTAGGAACCATTGAAAGAATAAGCCGGTTAAGCTCGCCCGCGAGCTCTGTCAACTCGAATTAACTGCCATCTGGATCTAACAGTGATACGGAAAATAGCGATGCACGAACAGCAGCTGTCTTTCGAGATTTCTGCTCTTACAGGCAAAAGATTTTTCTGTACAACTCTCTTACGACGGTAAAATGCGAATGCATTGTGTGTCAGGAGGTCAACGACATCCGTTCCACTGACTCCTAAAAAAAAAGCTCGTCAAAAAACTGGTACCCCAGCCTCTGACTTGAAGCAATGAACAATGGAATGCAGTTTAGTTTTTCTGAGTAGTCCCATTTCGTCCAACAGCATGATCCTAGTTTGTTTGTCTGTTTGTTTGTGGGTTTAACAACTACCGTGAGAAACTCGATGGGCTATAAGCAGTCGCCCGTCCCTAATTTCGGGTCATTGGTTCCAAAGGAAGGGGAGAGCCAGTGCCGTAAGCCAAATACAACATCCATGCTTCAGCGGTATTCAAATCCGGACCCATCTCGAACGAATGGTCAGAAGCCGGTATTTAGGAACTGCGCCACCAGATGGCATCAGTATGATCTTAGGCGTTGCTTAACCCGGGGAGTACCAGAAAAGCTTTATTATCATTCTAACATCAGGGAAAGGTATACCAATGATGGAAACAGCGTGATAGTGCATGATGACATAACAACGAAAGTACGCACTCTTCTTCTTTAGGTCTTGGATGGAAGTGCCTTAACTACTAAGACATACGGTACCTATATCCCCACACCCTATGTAGGAAGTCTTCAGTGTTCCTATTCATTGATTACAACGCGCGTCTTCACGGAGCTCATTTTGAGAAAGAATATTGAGAAACCGAAATTATTCAACGAATGCAGGGTAGAAAAGCCTCCAGACCAAAATACCACTAAGCATCATGCGTGAGACGCCTTTTACAGGCGCATTTCAAGCCATCAATCATCTTTTCTATCGCTTGGTGAGTTAAAGGTAGCTCAAGTAGCAGAATGGGACTTTTGATTGATTGATTGATTGAAGGTTTAACGACCACCGTGAGCAACTCAATGGGCTAAGCAGTCGTCCGTCCCTAATTTAAGGTCACTGGTTCCAGGGAAGGGAGAGAGCCAGTGCCGTAAGACAAACACAACATCCATGACTCACCGGGGGTCGAACCCGGACCCCTTTCGGACGAATGATCACAGGCCAGCGCCTTAGATCACTGCGCCACCGGGGCGGCAGGACGTTTGGTTTGTCTGGGAGTTTAACGACTATTGTGAGCAACCCAATGGGCTATAAGCATATCTAATTAAGAGCCACTGGTTCTAAGGTACGAAGAGAGCTTGTGCCGTAAGAAAAACATACCATCCATGTCTCACCCGAATTCGAACGCGGACGCTTCTCGGAGAAATGGTCAACCGTCATCCCTTGGACCACTGCGCCGCCGGGGCGGCTGCATTACGTTTCGGCTTTCGACCGATGCTTATTACACTTAGTGACACACTGGTTCCATGCTTACACTACGCTTAGCATCACTTTTGTGAAATGCCTACAGTAGTACTAGTTAGATCATTTTGCCAGAATACTTGCACCACACTACGTGTCACATTTGTTAAGTCTGCGTTATCCAGTTGGGATTCCATAGGACCCTCAGTGGTACGGCGAGAAAACATGGAACACATAGAAATAAGAATTTTAAAATACCGCAAAACATTCCTAATGTCCTCCCAAACATCAAGGTAACGTTTTTTCGGCAATTGGCAATATTGGATTAATTTCCATTTTCTGCCTAGTTCCACTTTGTTAAGTCCGTGTTTGAGGCTATATTTAGTACTGAGTCTGCGTTTGTTTCGTGTTATTAGATAGCCTATTCTACGTTGGTGACAGAAAGACTGTGCCTCCGCGAGAAAAAGAGCAGCGTGGTGAATAATCTTCTTGGAAGTGGGGTCCGGTCGAAGGCTGAGAATCGCTTTTCTCTTGCCGAATGCTATCCAGAATTCTTCACGTTTCTATCATTTGCTTGATCTCCCTACATCCAGATTTTTCGGAAATGTTTTGTTTTATTTGTTTGAGCAACGGAGCAAGCTTTACACACTATTGATCAATGAATATAACTCCGGTGTCTCAAAAACGTCTTTTTATAGAATATGGTCTTTACTGTCCATCGATAACTATTACTAGGTGCCTTTTCTGTAAATGACAGATCTTAAAGCCAGGTGTAAAAAAACCACTGTCCATCTGTTTAATAACGAGTGAAAGAGAGAGAACATATGGAAAATATAGATTAATAGGCGGAAGAAGCAAGACAGGAAAACTGGATAGAAATACAAATAGAGAAGAAGCCGAGATATGACTAATAAATCGATAGCACAGAAAGATATGAAAGGTACAGGATTTTAAGGAATTACAGCGCGCGAATGTCAACACAAACACAGCTGGAAGTAGAAGAAGTATTTTAAATAAACACAGAAATGTACATTGAAAGGACTGGTTGGAGGAGCCTTCCAGGGAGGTTGCACCCATCAAATGGCATTCTCACACTCCGGATTTAAACACAGGTGAGCATCTGTGGGAAGAAGTAGAGAGATGTATTCGAGCACGAAACCCACCACCAGAAATTCTTGGAGCTTTATCGAGGTGGCAATGCCACCCCGAACTTTTCCAACGCCTGGTAGAGTCAATGACAGGAAGAGTGGTTACTAATGTGAGAGCAAACGGTGGGATCACCAGTTATTAGGTGGGTGTGTGTAAAAATCGTCTTTGCAGTGCACTTAGAGAGTGACCTGCAAGAGACGAGAGAGAGAGAGAAAGAGAGACAGGCAGACAGAAATCATGACAAGTTCATATATACACACACACTACAGTACTGAGTTGGGGTTAGCCCGAGTCCGAAAGCCCGAAGCTGAGCCCGAGCACTAACCCCGGGCTGCATAATATTTACTACGATTCGAGATAAAGCGGGATCACGCCTTTGGAGAGAAAGAAAATTTTCTTATTCTTTTTTAAAATGTAATTTTGTATAACTTAGCACACGAGACCTTCCTTATGCGTACTTTCTAGTTGGGAATGAGAATCCTTTGGCAGCTGGATATGAGTGGGAAGTCAAGACCCGGGAGGTGTAGTTTGGGTGGTAAATGCCACAAGCCATGCATCAGTGGATTTCTACGCAGAAGGAACTATAGATACTAGATGGCACGCCGACAAAATGCTTTGCCTCATACCTCTACACGGCAGCTCCTTGCTAATTCTAGTGAGCAACATATGTAGATTGCTACAGCATTCGGTCTATCCGGATGCCTACCCTCCCGAAGTATTTCAGGAGGAAACAAATGGTCAAACAAAATCGTTCGATTGTACTATAGAAATAGGTAGAGGTAGATTCCTGAGGATTGGAACACCGCTACAATGATCCTGCTACATAAGAAAGGTGACATTGAGGATCTCGGAAACTACAGACCTATCAGCCTCCTATCAGTAGTTTATAAAATCTTCACTAAAGTTCTTTCACACCGCTTGAAGGTAACACTGGACATGGCTCAACCGAGAGAACAAGCTGGATTCAGGAGTGGCTACAGCACAATAGATCATATCCACGTGCTCAGAGAACTAATTGAAAGAGCGAGGGAATATGAACTTCCATTGTGCATGGCTTTTATCGATTATGAAAAAGCCTTTGATTCGGTGAAACCATCAGCAGTTGCAATGGCTCTGAAATCCTGCGGTATTGAAGATGCATACATTAATATTATTAATAACATCTATGAAAATGCAAGTGCAAAGATTCGGCTGTTTGAAAATACAACACACATAAAAATTGGAAAGGGAGTGAGACAAGGTGACACCATATCTCCGAAGCTCTTTAATGCCACATTGGAGGGTGTTTTTCAGTCGCTGAGCTGGGAAAACAAAGGGATAAAGATTAATGGAGATTATCTAACCCACCTTCGTTTTGCTGATGACGTAGTCATTTTTGCAACTACCCCATCAGAGCTGCAGAGTATGATCCAGGAACTTGCTGACAAGAGTAAAGAAGTGGGATTAAAAATGAACTTTCAGAAGACAAAAGTGATGTTCAATGCTTTTACAAGAAATGAAGATTTATCGATTGATGGAGAAAAGCTGGAGATAACAGACACGTACGTTTATCTTGGATAGCAGATATCAAGTGAGGGTCACATTGATGAAGAAATTAATCGGCGTACAAAACTTGCCTGGAGAGCTTTTGGAAGAAACAGCATAATTTTCAAGAGCAATATGCCATTATGTCTTAAAAGAAAAGTGTTTGATCAATGCATCCTTCCAGTGCTTACGTATGGTGCAGAGACGTGGACCTTAACTAAAAGAGACATACAAAGGCTGCAGACAACTCAAAGTAGCATGGAGAGGTGCATGCTTGGTGTAACCAGGAGAGATAAGAAGAGGAACTCGTGGATCCGAAAAATGACAAGAGTGGAAGACATCATGATCAGAGTTAAATCCCTGAAATGGCAATGGGCTGGACATACTGCCAGAAGGACAGATCATCGATGGACAGCCGAAATTTTAGATTGGATTCCAAGGGACAGGAAAAGACCCAGAAGAAGACCACATGGGAGATGGGTGGATGAAATTCGAAAGTATGCAGGGGTGACATGGAGGAGACTGGCACAAGACAGACCGTTGTGGAGGAAACTTGGGGAGACCTTCGTCCAGCAGTGGATTGATAATGGTTGACAATGATGATGATGATGACTATAACGTAACCCTTTACGTTATGAGAGATTTGGTGTTATGCCAAGTTCCAAATGTCCGGCTGAAGAAATGTTGAACTAAGTGTAAATGTGATGCACTGGTTGCACCGGATAGCTCACTTTAAATTAATGACACATAAGGCTTTTTAGGGCCACACAAAACATAGACGGAAAAGGGAATTACTTACGTAAACTTTTCTTTTATTGGTCCAGCACAGCACTTTCACTTTAAGTAACTTGAGACAACACCACAACGTTGTCTATTTACGAAATTACATAACTTTATAGTGGCACATTAGGACATCAAACACCTATCACAGCGAGTTCCACCGGCACACAACGCACTTGCTTACTGCTTAGATATATTAATCTCTCGTCTTGTTCTTATCCCTACAAGCATACGTCACTCTCACAAACCTCAACTGTTTCCAACCGTATTCATGTGAGAGAGAAGATGAGGTGAGACCATGTGTCAAGACGACAAATCTGCAGCGAGACATTCTGTCTTCGTAGCTCAGTTGGGAGAGCGACTTACTCCGGAGTGAGGAGCCACGGCTTTGATGTCCGTCGCGGGGAAATTTGTGTTTTCACAATACCTTCTCGACTCTGTAGCTGGGAAAGGCATCGGTTAATTGTAGGGGAAAGAGAGAGTGGACATCTCGAAGAGGATGTTATTTTTTTAATACGTAAAGAGGTTAGTCACGATTTTCGGCGAGTTCGATCTCCTTTATTTGGTAATATAAAATTCGGGCTCGGGAGACATACTTCGAGATTGGGCCCTTAAAATGGAACTCGAACTATGCACACACACACACGCACACAAGCACACAGTTGAAAGTGAAAGATATGATCGAAATGTACGCTAAAAGACAGAGATGCCATGAACTGTCAGAGAAACAAACTATGACCAAGTTCGCATACACACATGCGCAGAACGACCTGCAGGAGTTTGAAATGATGGAAATAAGAACACAGTGTGAGAGAACTAAAAAAATGGGACAGGTAGTAAATACACATAATACAGTGAGAGAGAGAGGGGGGGGGGGGGAGAACAGGTAGAGAGAGAGAGAAGAAACAGGGAGAGAGAACAGATAGAGAGAGAAGAGAGAAGAGAGAAGAGAGAGGTAAATAGATAGAGGGAGAGAAAACAGATAGAGAGAGAAGAAAGAGAAGAGAGGGAGATAGATAGAGGGAGAGAAAACAGATAGAGAGAGAAGAAAGAGAAGAGAGAGAGAGAGAGAGAGAGAGACAGAGAGAGAGAGAGAGAGAGAGAGAGAGAGAGAGAGACAGAGAGAGAGAGAGAGAGAGAGAGACAAACTATGACCAAGTTTGCATACACCGATGCGCAGAAAGACCTGCAGGAGTTTGAAATGATGGAAATAAGCACACAGTGTGAGACAGAACTAAAAAATGGGACAGGTAGTAAATACACATAATACAGTGAGAGAGAGAGAAAGAGAGAGAGAGAGAGAGAGAGAGAGAGAGAGAGAGAGAGAGAGAGAGAGAAAGAGAGAGGGGGAGAGGGGAGAGGGAGGAAGAGAGAACAGGTAGAGAGAGGGGGAGGGAGGGAGAACAGGTAGAGAGAAGAAAGAAGGAGAGAGAACAGATAGAGAGAGAGAGGGAGATAGATAGAGGGGGAGAGAACAGATAGAGAGAGAAGAAAGAGAAGAGAGAGAGGGAGAGAGGGGGAGGGAGAGAGAACAGGTAGAGAGAGAGAGAGAGAAGAAAGAGGGAGATAGATAGAGGGAGAGAGGGGGAGGGAGAGAGAACAGGTAGAGAGAGAGAGAGAAGAAAGAGGGAGATAGATAGAGGGAGAGAGAACAGATAGAGAGAGAGAGAGAGAGAGAGAGAGAGAGAAAGAGAGAGGGAGAGATTGGAGGGGAGGGAGAGAGAACAGGTAGAGAGAGAGAAGAAAGAGGGAGACAGAACAGATAGAGAGAGAGCGAGAAAGAGAGGGAGATAGACAGAGGGAGAGAGAACAGATAGAGAGAGAAGAAAGAGAAGAGAGAGAGAGAGGAAGATAGATAGATAGATAGATATAGAGAGAGGAAGATAGATAGATAGATATAGAGAGAGGAAGATAGATAGATAGAGAGAGAGAAAGAGAGAGGAAGATAGATAGATAGATAGATAGATAGATAGAGAGAGAGAGAGAGAGAGAGAGAGAGAGAGAGAGAGAGAGAGATAGATAGATAGATAGATAGATAGATAGATAGATAGATAGATAGATAGATAGATAGATAGATTGAGAGAGAGAGCCCGCGCTCTGAGAGATAGACTGAGAGGAAGAATAATTAATGGAGAATAATCAGAAAGATATTGTAAACGAAGTAATCAAAAACGAACACACATAGAGATAGTGTGAGCGTATCAGCTGACGGTCAAAATATTACTAAACAGAAAAGGTAAATCTGATCTTCCTACTTGCCAAAATTCATGTCAAGCATTTACTATTTATCAGAAAAACCGAAGCGGAGAAAAATAAAATCTGTTGCAAAAGAAAACATGGACAGTGTAAACATCTCAAGCTCAGAAGTGAAAAATCGCGGACAGCTGTTTTCGTTAATCACTGCGCACAAAAAGCAAGACTTAAAACAGACTTTTTTGATAGACAGAAAACAAATTTCAGAGTACTACAAAGGACGCAGTTTAGAAGACAAATGCAAGTTTCAGTCAGGCGCTGCCATGAACCCCGAAAATTCATTGTTACTTCGTACTTCGCAAATTATTAATTCTCTTGTTTCTGCTTTGTAGGGTTCACTGATTGTAGTCGCTCGTACGAAGTCCTTTGTTTTCTAAATATGATGTAAATTGTAGTTACTAAAAATCATTAGCAGCTGAATATGCGTTCTTTTAACATCGTTGTTGCTGATGGCGTCACTGGAAACTGAGAATAATCGACGTGTATTATTCTGACATCATTGACTTTGTCGGTAAATATAGAACCGTCCAATGTAGTCCTTCGTGCCATATTTCACGGAAATATATCTTCTTGGTTTTTCTGAAAGCCGGGCATCTGTCGCTTTGAAGTACCAAATTCCAGCACTTTTTTGTGACATCAAAAATTAATAAGAAGACGATTTTTCTTGAAATGCCGCTTCCGAAGAGCGCGTACTTAAAGAGGAGTAAATCTCTGGAGGGTCTTTCTTGACATGGATACATCAGTTTTCACCTTCTCCTATAAGGAACTTCTTTCATCAATCTTCCTGAAGAAATCCATAAAATTAGGTGAACACAGACCCTTTTGAAAACGATCTTCGGAAACGTTTTTGTGGCTTCTCCTGGCTAGAATGAGAAATCTGAAAAAATATTTTGGTAAACGTCGCATGAATCCAGACTTCTGTTTTGTACTTTTTATTGTAAATGTAAAGCATTTAAGCATTTAAAGCTGTGTAGGATTAGCTTTAATGTTAAGAAAAAAAGAAGTTGAGTCCACGCGTTCTTATCAAGAAAGGAATAAACACACTGCTGAATATAATTTGCACTGTATTTCTAACATAAATTTCACTGATCTGTGCCAAATAGAAATTATACTCGCCACTTCTGGGAATAGATTATGTTTATGAGTATGGAATATAAACTACGCTAATAAGTACCGAATCTAAATTCCATTGGCAAATTTACGTGCGATTATGAACCTTCCTTAATGACCCAAGCAGATACTGGATCACTGCAAAAAAGTAAATACTGTATTGTGAACTGCAGCTAAACCTTTAATAACCTTCAAATGGCATGTCAAAGGCTCACTTAGATCGCAGATCCTAACATTTCCTCGAAGCAACAAACGAAGCACCGTCCCCGTTATTTGGTATTGGGAATTTAAAAATAGCCTAAAAAATCACATAGTGACAGATCAGGCGAATACGACTGTTGTTCCCTTGTTTGCATATTATTCGTTTTAGTTGCTGTATTTCCCAATATGAGATATACATTTAAATGTTGGTAAACTGTTTAAAAAATTATTTCAGCAGAACAAGGAAATATCATGACATAAGACTTTCCTTGCTAACTGCATAAATCCAAATGGAACCTTTACCAGAAGAACGTTACAGCCCCGTGACAATCTGACACCTATCTAAGTTTAACACGTATCTATAGTTCTCAGTGGCATCAAGTGCCGATTTAGGTTGGATGTGCGCTGTTATGGGAAAAACACGAAAAAATTTTATTATATATCCAAAGCTGCAAAATTCGCTCATTGAGTTTGAACATAGGAAAGCATTTCTTTTATTTCGATGTTGTTTAATAACTTACGGTAAAGATCTTTACATACACTCCACTGTAAGAAAAATTTGAATTTCCTGTGAAAATAGTAGCGTGATGAACGAACTTTCGGTATTTTTTTATGAGTTTTAAATACAGCACGAGGCTTGCTTTGTTTCACCAGTGCGTCGGATGGGCACGTTAAGCCGTCGGATCCCGGGTACTGGCTCCCCGGTAATAAATAAGGGCGCCTTCCTTCCCCTTTCTACATCGCTTCCGTGTCACTTTCCTATCGGGCACCCTAGCCCAAATCTCCTAACTTCCTATTTCTAAGGGTTGTTTAAGACCTGGGGTCAGACACTCCCTTCCTAAAATCCTCTACGTATTATCTGAACTGATCTTTGTTTCACCGGCTTTGAACAATCTACAAAATCTCTGTCAGAAAATGGAACATTTAGTACATTGTCAACCTAAATGGATGGCAAAATTCAAATTGTATATTTAAATCTGTGCTCATACACACACCGATTCACACAAAGACAGAAAAACAGTAACTCGTAGCAGAACGTTGAATTGTTTTTATGACTTCACGCTATTCCAAACTCAAACAAGTATGATCAGTGGTGCTTTTTTAAGCGGGCACAGCCTGGGAATTTAAACCTCTGCGGTTTGATGCACGAGGGAATAAAAACATGATCTGTAGCGCAATCTAGAGAGTTTTGAATTACAGTTGCTTTAACGACTTAGGGTGTCAGCTAATGAAATAGTCCTCTTGCAGCTGCAAATATCATTTACTATGTTTTGTTTATGCACGAAGCAACGAAACTTCTCCTCTTCACGAAAATTTGCACAAGGGAATTAAGTTTAGAGGACAAACTTCAGCGAGTCTTATTGGAAATACATAAAAAGAAAGGAAACAATACAACAGAAACTGGTTGCACTGCTCCGTGGAACTCAAGTGGTGCTCAGTTTGGGTAGCACACCTTGAGAGTTCCGCTGTTTCGTATGAAACCACAGGGAAATAAGAACGTGACCTGCAGCGCTGTCTGGGGAGAGCTTGTACCATAACTGCTTTAAGGTCGTCGGATGAGCGCACGCGAAACAGTACACCCCAGGAGTCTAGCGCTAATACGATATGCTTACTGAACGAACCTTTTCGTCTTAATGAAAACATTATGTTTGGAAGTTAATTTTAACCATCACTCGAGGACTTAGAACGAACTCTGGCGAGTTTCGTTAGAAACAAATCGAAAGAAATAATATCGATAATATAGGTTGAATTACGACCCTGTGTGGGTGCGCCCCGCACACCCCGAATACTCGCCACTGATAGTTTTACATCCTCGTGATAGTCTGATACCTATCTAATAACGTATTGGGCAGCCCTTTGTTTCAAAACAATCGCGATTTCATTTGGCATGAATTCAGAGAGGTGCTGATATTGTTTTACAGGTATGTTCAGCCAAGGGGATGTGATGGCATCCGCCAATTTTCGAATGTTTGCTGGAGGAGAATATCTGTTACGAATGGCTCTCCCTGTCTTATCTCACAGGAGTTCAATTGGGTTAAAATCTGGGGAATGTAGGCGCCACGACAGTTCAAGTCTTGTGGCATGGTGCTTACAGGAATTAGCCATCAGGTAACAAACACTATGCACATGTACGTGTGTGTCTGGTCCGCGGTGATGTTAAGATACCTCGTGGTATATAGATACCCTTCCAGAGGTAGTAAGAAACTAAATGACCGCCGCGAAAAAAACAGATTCCAGATCATTGCACCACTTCCATCATCTTACGCAGTTAACGCTAGACAACTGGGATCTATCGATTCATGCTGTTGAACTGGGATCTATCGATTCATTCTGTCCCGTCAATCGTGGTGTATTATCTGAAAACACGATTAATCGGATCAGGCGACCTTTTCCTAGTCCCCAGTGGTATAGTTTTGACGCTCCATTGCCCACTCGTTGCTTTTAAGAAGAGTAGTAGTGCATGAAGATGACATCTACTGTCGCAGACCATTTGCGCCACAGTGCTGCGAGCAGTGCATGCTGAAACTCTCCTCTCGATATCACTTTTGTACAGCCCGTTTTTTTGACGCAATGGAACTCGTCTGTCACCTCCTACCATCCTCTCTACGAGAGTGATAACCAAAGTTCTGCACACGTTAATCTAAAACGGATGATGCAATCGGGAATATGATTGCGTCGTGTCAAGGTCAGACTCTCAGAAACACAGTGGTGTCAGAACGACGCGCTATCATTCGCTATGTGGACGTGGGAGGGTCTGAAAATGGAAGCGTGCAGCTCCTCAGGTCGAGTCATTGCGTTAGACCAGCACTAGTACGTGAAAATAGAAACTTTGCGGGGAAAAACTCCGACACAGATCTACACATGCAAGAAGTTCGTAGGGATGGAACTCTTGATCGAAGCGCAATTTCTCGCTGGGCATCGCGCTTTTGGGAGGGCCGAAGAAGCATCGAAGATGATCACCGTTCGGGCCGACTTGAAACGGCGACAAAAAAACAACATCTGTCACCATTGTTGCAACGCTTCTCGAAGAGGATATCCGTTTGACAGTCGAGGAGATTGCTCATTAGGAAAATTTGTCCACCATGTCTGTTCTCCGGATTTTGACCTACTCACTTGGAAAAAGAAAAATTCGCCGCACTCTGGGTGCCCCATCAGCTCACCCCCGAGCAGAAGGCAGCTAGAAGGAGCATCGTGCAGGATCAACTCCACAGGTTCGAAAGGGAGGGCGACACCTTCCTGAACAGAATTGTCGCAATTGATGAGACTTGGACTCGTGATTTTGAGCCGGAACTGAAGTCACAATCAGCGGAATGGAGCAATCCAAGTTCCCCGCGCCCCTCAAAGTGTCGTCGGCAACAATCCAAAGTGAACCAAATAATTATTTTTGCGTACGATGCCCAGGGTGTTGTGGTATCTCATCAAGTGCCGGTAGGGCAAAATGTCAGTGCACAATATTATCCTGACTTTCTGAGGACAAAGTTGAGACCAAAAATACGTGAAGTCGTCCCAACGTGTTGGAAGCGAGAGCTATCTTGCTGCAAGACAACGCATCGTGTCATGGTGCAGCGTGGGTACGGGGACGTTTGTCGAAATATGGCTGGGAAACTTTATCCCACCCACCATACAGCCCTGATCTCAGTCCATCCGACTTTGATCTTTTCCCAAAATTTAAAAATCGGCTCCGTGGCATCCGCTACGAATCGCTTTACGAACTGTCATTGTACTTGACCCAAGTAATATGAGAGCCGAACAAAGATGGCGTACTACGGGGCATCCAAGATCTACCTCACCGCTGGCAATCTGTTATTAGAAGCGGAGGGAAGTACATTGAATGGCAATAAGGTAAGTTTCCTCCGTTACTTCACACTTTTCTCAGAAATGAACAGTGAGCAGAACTTTTGTTAATACCTCCGTAGCCGCAGTTACTCTCAAACACTGACCAGTCGTTTCCGCGCACAGGAAGACAGCTTGCTCCTTGTTTTGTTCTCCACTCTTTGTATACCCTGGATACAGTTGTTCTTGCGTAGGCGAGAAAGTTTGCCATTTCTGAGACGCATGTACCTCTTATGCCTCTTTCGGAGTCGTATGCACTTCTACGCCCACTCTTATGCCTCTTTCGGAGTCGCACTTTTTCCGATATTGCGGCTATCAAATCACGACTTTTTCTTATTAAGTCTATGTTGACTTAATTAATCACGACATTTTCCTATATTTCGACTATCTACGCATAATACACTCTGAATTCTTTGCAGCGAGATTTTATTTAAAGCTTTAACGGGTTTCTGATTGGTCGGTACCTTGCTCACAAACCAGGGAGCACCACGGAATGAATAAACAATCAGTCATGTAAGACTTCTGTTCACAGAAAGAAGTTTAAGACGCCCAACCAGCTAGGTTTTCGGGCAGGAGTGCAGAAACAAAAGTAGGTAGCTGAAGTCTAGCGACTCACGATAGGAAAGTGGGTACACAAAGAGAAGTAAGTAAATATAGACACTGAGCGCGTCGCGAAAGCGACCGACGTCACACTACACTCCGTAAGAGGAGAGCATAGAGAGGGTGGAACGAACAGACGGCCTTCACTTATAACCGGAGAGCCAATACACAGGGTCCGTTGGCTTAACGTGCTCGTTAAAAAATTCACAGCACATATTCCACATTTGTCATCACCTGGGATCGATCCTGAGACCTATCTTTCGGTAGTAACAAATGTTGACAACTAAACCATCCTCAACCCCTGTGCAATGACCATCCTCAACCCCTGTGACCATCATCCTCAACCCCTGTGACCATCATTTATTATGACCATCACCCTCAACCTCTGTGACCATCATCCTCAACATTTGTGACCATCATCCTCAACCCCTGTGACTATCATCCTCAAACCCTGTGACCATCATCTTCAACCCCTGTGCAATGACCATCCTCAACCCCTGTGCAATGACCATCCTCAACACCTGTGACCATCCTCAACACCTGTGACCATCCTCAACGCCTGTGACCATCCTCAACGCCTGTGACCATCCTCAACCCCTGTGACCATCCTCAACCCCTGTGACCATCCTCAACGCCTGTGACCATCCTCAACCCCTGTGAACATCCTCAACGCCTGTGAACATCCTCAACCCCTGTGACCATCCTCAACCCCTGTGCAGTGAACTTTTTATAAAGCCGTCTTAACGACGGCGATGGCATCATCTGACCTCTGTTGATTGCTCCAAATAATTTGATACTTCAATGTATCTAACAGAATACACGGTCGTATCAGAATAATATGACCACCCTCGGAACCACAGTGTACCCGCCCAGACGCGTCACAGAGTGCACGTGACAAGGTTGACCACACGGAGATTTAAGCTGCCGGAAAGGACAGATGAGCACAATGCGTTACGTGAGCGCAATGGACAGCGGTAGTGATTTGACGGACGTTCAAAAAGGAATGATAATAATCGGCTACCGCGCCAAGGGTGAAAGCATCTCAGAAACAGCAGACTTCGTGGGCTGCTCGCGAGGTGCTGTTGTTAGGGTGTACCAAGAATGGACCGCTGGCACACCGTGTTCCTCCCAACGTCATAACTGTGGAGCCCTAATGTCAAAGGGCAATCGACGTGCAACAGTGCAACAACTGACCCCGCAAATGAAAGCTGGGGCACCCAGGAACGTGTCCCCGATAACAGTAGAGCGAACCCTGTTACGCATGGGTCTCCGGAGTCGACCCTGCGTCAAGGCGCCCTTGTTAACCCAGGTCCATCGGTAATGACGTCTGGAGTTCGCATGGGACTACAGTCATTGATTGGAGGGTGGAAGAATGGAAAAAGGTTGCCTTTTCCGACGAATCGAGGTTTCTACTCCACAGAAGGGACGGGCGGTGGCGGATACGGCGTCACACACACGAAAACCAACACCTGAACACGCTTGTCGGTCAAGTACAGTCTGGTGGTGGCAGTGTGCATGTCTGCGGAATGTTTTCCTGGCATGGACTGGGAGCGCTGGTACAACTGCATGGATCTCTGAACGCCAATGGCTACCTGTCCATCCTCGCTGACCACACGTACCCCTTCACGTTGGACGTTTGCCTCGGTGATGATGGTATCTACCAACAGATCAATGCACCGTGCCACGTCGCTAAGGGAGTGCGTGACAGGTTCCAGAAACACGACAACGATGTTTCCGTTCTCCCTTGGCCGGCGAAATCGCCCAATCTCTATCCCATACAGCACTTGTGGGACTATTTGGATCAACAGGTTCGACGTGTCAACGCACAACCATATCATCTCCGGGACCTCAGTGCTCTGCTGCAGTCCGAATGGGCACGTGTGTCTCGGGCAACCTTCCAGGGCCTCATTGCGTCCATGTCACGCCATCTCGCCTCTGTCATCCGTGCCAAAGGTGGTTATTCCCATTATTAGGTAGGTGGTCATATTATTCTAATGCTTCTGTGTAATGTTAGTACAATGTACACTGCTGGCCACCCAAAATGCAACACCAAGAAGGACACGAGATAGCACAGCCAGATTGACTGGACACATAACAACAGATACAAAGATGAAACGATTGAACTTACAGGCTCGTGCGACTTGCAGAACACGTAGACATCAATAGTTCGTGTGGACCCCATGGCTGGCAATAACAGCCGCTACACGCCACGGCATCGAACAAAGAGGCTTTGGATGTGGGCTTGGGGTATGTCGGTGCAGGCTGCTTCCACACGTTGCCACAGTTCATCAAGCGTACACGCGGGTGGTGCTTGCCGGGATACTCGGTTGCCGATCAGGGATCAGACGTGTTCGATGGTAGACATATATGGAAGACAGGCGGGCCACGGCAGCAGTGACGCCTGGTGGGCCGTGAAGAATTTTTGGACGATGCGTGCCACGTGCGGGTGCGCATTCTCCTGTTGAAACGTGGCCGCTTTCATGTCCTGCAGGTAAGGGAAGACTACAGGCTCCAAAACGTCGGCGATGTAGCTGTGGCTGTTGTGTGTACCGGCGATGCGTACCAGAGGGGTGCGGGTGTCATATCCAATTGCGCCCCAAATCATAACGCCAGGCGACGGACCGGTATGGCGATGCATAATGCAGGCGCCATACAGTCTCTCACCGCGGTGCCGCCACACGCGGATCCGACCATCTTGGTGTTGCAGGCAGAAGCGGGATTCGTCGGACAAGACAAAGTTGTGCCATTCCTTAGTCCAGGTGCGGTGTTGAACAGCCCACTGCCGCCTCACTCGCCGGTGGTGTAACGTCAATAGCAACCGGAGCAATGGGCGCCGTACGACAAGTCCCCGCTCCTGCAGACTGCGTCGAACGGTACGTGCTGACACAGGTTGTTGCGCAACACACCCTAATTCCTGCGCTAACGTTCGTGATGTGGCGCTGCGAGCCGTCAATGTCCGCCGCACAACATGCAGGTCCTCTCGTTCGGTGGTGTGCCGCGGCTGCGGCTATCGCTCATGTCGGTCCGTCCGTCCCTCCTGCAACCACCGAATCCATACTCGCCTCACTGTGGCTGGATGCCGTCCCACACGAGTGCCGATGTCCCGGTACGATAAACCGCTGTCGCGATTAGCCGCTATTCGTACTCAGTCGAACTCTGAAACGTGCTGGAATTACTGCCGTATTCTGCGACGAGGCATCAGGAAGCTTCCCACGCACAGGTCCGGCAGCACAACACACTTCTACTACTTACACCCCGCCTTCTGTGCACCCTTCTTGTAGTGCTTCTCGGTGGCGTGCCGGGCGCACATGATATGCATATGTCCAGCAATGCTAATCGTTGCATGTCCTCTCGCGGGCAACACCATGCTGTGAATTTCAGGCCAATCGGATGCTTCCTTCTTGGTGTTGCATTTTGGGTGGCCAGCAGTGTATTTCAAACAGTAGCTATGAATATAGAATATTTGTAATTCGCTGAAATGCTCTTCTGCATCAAAAGCATGACGTTCCTTCTTTTCTTTCGCGTAGAAATTATTGAAGATCTTGGAGCATATATATGCTTGGCTACACCAGAAGTGTTCAACAGCTTAATCAAACATACCAGTGCACCGCTTTATGGAAGTACAGTGCTATTACATATCGAATGCACTTCCTCTTTGTTCCACTTGTTTTTGCTCTTGGTGATAAACGTTTTTATCGCATCATGAAAATCACACCTCTGCGTCTTCACGAAGCCGTAGAGATGTGTACCAAAATGTGTTTCATTGCTTCATAAAGGATCTGAAGTACTCGGATAGTAGACGATACAGCGCAGACTCTAATCATACGCTCTTGAGAATCGGCCGATGCCATTCTTTCTTTTAATGAAAATTCGTTCGCTCCTCGATGCGTAATACTCACAGTCTGTACTTCCATTACCGTCTAAAGTAGGTGTTGGCAACCTTTTAGAAGCGCTGTGCTAAAGTAACCCTATGTAGTAATCCGGGGTTCCAGCCTTATTTTCCAAACAGGCCTACATCTAATTTTCTAAGACAAAAGGAAAACAACAAAGTAAATACACTTCTGGCCACTCAAAATGCAACACCAAGAAAGAAGCATCCGATTGGCCTGAAATTCGCAGCATGCGTCGCCCGCGAGAGCACATGCAAACGATTAGCATTGCATATGCAAATCCTGTGCGCCCGGCACGCCACCGAGAAGCACTATAAGAAGGGTGCACAGAAGGCGGGGTGTAAGTAGTGACAGTGTGTTTTGCTGCCGGACCTGTGCGTGGGAAGCTTCCTGATGCCTCGTCGCAGAATACGGCAGTCATTCCAGCACGTTTCGGAGTTCGACAGAGGACGAATAGTGGCTTATCGCGACAGCGGTTTATCGTACCGAGACATCGACGCCCGTGTGGGACGACATCCTGCCACAATGAAGCGAGTATGGATTCAGTGGGTGCAGGAGAGACGGACGGACCGACGTGAGCGATTGCCGCAGCCGCGGCACACCACTGAACGAGAGGACCGTCATGTTGCGCGGCGGACATTGACGGCTCGCACAGCCATATCACGAACGTTAGCGCAGGAATTAGGATGTGTTGCGCAACAACCTGTGTTAGCACGTACCGTTGGACGTCGTCTGCAGGAGCGGGAATTTGTCGCACGGCGTCCAATTGCTCCGATTACCATTGACGTTACACCCCCGGCGGATGCGGCAGCAGTTGGCCGTTGAATGCCGCACCCGGACTACGGAATGGCACGACATTTTCTTCTCAGACGAATCCCGCTTATGTCTGCAACACCACGATGGTCGGATCTGCGTGTGGCGGCACCGCGGCGAGAGACTGCATAACGCCTGCATTATACTTCACCATACCGGTTCGTCGCCTGGCGTTATGGTTTGCGGCGCAATTGGATATGACACCCGCACCCCTCTGGTACGCATCGCTGGTACTCTCAACAACCACTGCTACATCTCCGACGTTTTGGAGGCTGTAGTCCTCTCTTACCTGCAAAACATTCCAGCGACCACGTTTCAACAGAACAATGCGCGCCCGCACGTGGCACGCATCGTGCAACAATTCTTCACGGCCCACCAGGTGTCACTGCTGCTAGGTGTCACTGCTCCCGACATGTCGCCCATCGAACACGTCTGGTCGCTGATCGGCAAACCGAGTGGCCCGGCAGGCACCACCCGCGGCCACGCCTGATGAACTGTGGCAACGTGTGGAAGCAGCCTGGACCGACATACCCTAAGCCCGCATCCAACGCCTCTTTCATTCGATGCCGCGGCGTGTGGTGGCCGTTATTGCCAGCCATGGAAGCCACACGAACTATTGATGTCTGGGTGTTCCGCAAGTCGCACGGGCCTGTAAGCTCAATCGTTTCATCTTTGTATCTGTTGTTACGTGTCCAGTAAATCTGGCTTTGCTATCTCGTGTCGTCCTTCTTGGTGTGTGCATTTTGGGTGGCCAGCAGTGTATAGTTTGTTATTTTCGTCTTTTATTGAACTGAAACTCTTTAGACACTTCACTAATGAAGAACATTTAGGTAATATTAATTCCAATAACACCAATAGTCACTTTGTCGAATTAACGTGAATTAATGAACACAATAGTAGTTTGACGAGACTCCAACAAAAACATATACACACACTGCTTACTGGCTATTAAAAGTGAAACAAAACGAAAGACAAGAGATATCAAAGCCATATTTATTGTACAAAAAGCAGATGATTCAAAGGTGAATCGATTACAGATACAGCACGTGAGACGAGGAGAACACAAACAAACAGTATCTGGTGTAACCACAATGGGCGGCAATTACAGCTGATACACGGCCCGAGGAAGAGACGTTGGATGTGTGTTTGCGGAATGTTCGTCCATGCAGCTTCGATACAATGCCACAGTTTCTCCGTTGTATCTGGAGGTGATCGCTGGCGTGCCAGTCGTCCGGAGATCATGGACCACACGTGTTCAATAGGCGACATATCCGGTGATCACGCAGTCCAAGGAATTCTTGGCACATGGCGCCACTCCAGGAAGTCTTGGGCGTTATGTGCCACATGCGGTCGCCCATTATACTGTTGGTAAATGGCACCAGACAGTCCCGGAAGATATGGTGCAACAACAGGCTCTAATACCTCAGTGATGTAACGACGGCTGTTCAGCGTACCGATAATGCAGACCAGGCGTGTGCGAGAGTGAAATTCAATGGCACCCCATACTATAATGCCGGGTGGCGGGCCGGTATGGCGCAGCACAGTGCAAGACTCACTCAGCCGGTCGGCGTGGTATTCCTCCATCATGGTGCTGGAAACTGAAGCGGGATTCGTTATAAACTACGATGCGTTGCATTCACTCCTCCATGCAGGACGTTCTCGGCACCACTGCAGTCGCAGAAGCCGGTGTTGTGCAATCAAAGGTAGCCGAAACAATAGGCCCCGTGCAAAAATGCCTTGTTGCTGTGTTGTCGAACCGTCTGTGTTTAGACTGGGCGTTGTGCCACATGCCCAACTCTTGAGCTATGGTGGTCGATGTGGCTGTGCAATCCATCAGAGCCATGCGCACCAGATGTCGGTTCTCTCGTTCGGTGGTGTGACGGGCCGTTGGGATCCCGCACATCGGTGTGTTCGTTCCTCTGCTACCCACTGACGTCCAATTCTCCTCACGGTGGCCGTATGCCATCCCACACGAGCATGGATGTCTCAAAGTGATAATCCGCAATACCGATATACTACAATTCTCTCGCGATCGAAGTCGTAAACCAGCTGATAGGGCTGCCGTTGCCTTCGACGGCTCATGCTGCAGCTGTCCGTGGCCAGGAACGGCGAGCAAACACGCTTCGAGTGCTTAACACCGGCTCCTTGTTCACTACTCTTATACGACTTTCATTGAACGTTAGTGTACCACATGATTTCCATTGGTGCCGCCCTGTTAATCATTCACATGTGCGCCGGTGTTCTACCCTTCTGCCTACTTTCCAGCACCTGGGATGCGATCTTCTTGGCGTTGCACTTTTAATGGCCAGCTGTGTGTGTATACATATGCAGTACATACACTGAAGAGCAATTGAATTAGAGACAGCTGGCGTTATGCAAATGTGTCGCTGTGGGCGGCCCTGTAAACGGAAACGACATGACGTATGCAGTGATCTGACAATATAAGGAGTGATGCGACGGGAATCAGTAAGAGTCGCACGCAGTATGGGTAAGACGAAGGATCTAAGCGCATTTGATTGTGGGCAAACTGTCGGGGCCCGACGAATGGGCCACTCCATCTCGGAAGTCGTGCAGGCACTGGGAGTTTCACGAGCCACTGTGTCACGGGTGCACCGTTAGTACATCGAATCCGGTAAACCCATCCCTGCAAGGGCCAACTGTCGTGGACAACAGCGTGTGGATGAGCGGGGTCATCGTCGGCTAGCTCGCATTGTAACAGCGGATAGACGGGCCACAGTGCAAGAAATCACTCGGCAGTTTAACGCTGGTACACAAAAACGTGTAAGCAGCCACACCATCCAGAACCATCTCCTCGCTATGGGGTACAGAAGCCATCATCCCACGAGGGTACCGCTGCTGACCGCACATCACAGGGTGCAAAGATTAGCATAGGCGCGGGAACATCTCCACTGGACCCTAGACATGTGGAAAAATGTTGCCTGGACTGATGAGTCGAGATTCACGTTGGTACATGCGGATGGCAGGATACGAGTACGGCGCAAACCACATGAAGCGATGGATCCTTCTTGCCAGCAGGGTACTCTTCAAGCTGGTGTGGGTGGCATTCTCGTCTGGGGACTGTTTACGTGGACTGAAATGGGACCCCTGGTACGTGTGATATTGTCCCTCACAGGTCAACGTTACGGGGATATCTGGACGTCCATTTGCTCCCGTTTGTGCGTCTTCAACATCCCACTAGGGACCTCATCCTGCAACAAGACAATGCACCGTGCCATTGCTCCCGAATTGTATCCGAATGGTTGGATGAAAACTCCACCGACGTGATCTCGCTTTCTTGGAAAGCTAGGTCACCTGACCTCAATCCCATCGAGCACATCTGGGGTTGCCATCGAGAGAGATATTCGAGGCTCTTACCCCTCCATCAAATCTTCGTGAACTGTGGGAGCTTGTTCAGGGGTCGTGGATCCGTATGGCTTCCCACCGCTTCCGGTGTCTTGTCGAGTCCATGCTGAGACGAATCGCCGCCGTCATCAGGGCGAAAGGTGGTGCTACAGGTTACAAGACAGGTATCTCTAATTCAATTGCTCTTCAGTGTATAGGCTTATATACAGTATATACCACAGATCGACAGACGCCGCCGACGTGAAAAATACCGCCTACAGCTTAAAACAGCTTCCACAAATACTACACGGCCCTTTGACTTCTAGCTCCAGGTATTATATCTCATTCTTAGATTGTCAAATACGTACACGTAGTGCATGCACTCTTGACCGCAAGACGGATGCCAAGATAACATTCATTGAGTGAGAAAATGTAACATTAAGGTTGAAATGCTAAAAGAGAACGAACTCGAACTTTCCAAAGAGAAAGACAACTAAAAATGAAAGTTAAATTAGAGTATACCTTATAAGGTGGATGGAGTAAGGCCTTGTACTTCAATTGACACAGCTTCTTGATCGTCTGTCGTGACACTTTGTGCCTCGAGTTGTCATGGAGAAGCATGGGCCCATGGAGATCGACTACTGCCGACTGTTTGGTGGAAAGTTTTCCATACAGGACGTTAAGTTCTTGAAGATACTTGTTCGCCGTGTTGGTTTGACTCCGTTGTAAAAAGAATGAGTGGATCACACCAGCTGCAGACCACTAAAGCACTAACCGTCGTCATCTTGGGATGGAGCACCGGGTTGGGTTCTTCACCGCGATTGAGCAGTTGCGCCGAAAGTAAGCGATTGTCATACAACATCCATTTATCAACACAAGTGACGATGAGACTCAAAAGTTCATTCTTTTGGTTGCGATTATGCAGAAAAGAGCAGACATAGAATCTTCCTGTTTTGTGCTGTTCCGTTAGCACGTGTGGTACCCATTTTTCCATCTTCTTCAATTTACCTAAAATGGTAAAATGTCGGAAAAATTGTTAGAAAGTGTACTCCAAGTTTCTCGCTAAGTTCTCGTAGTATTTATACGTGTATGGGATTCAATCAAAGCTTTCGACTCCGCGTCGTCGAGAGCACCTTCTGGTCTACTGCGTGGTTCATTTTCCAAGCTCATATCACCGGACTGAAATTTAGCAAACCAACGTCTTGTCTTAGGCTCACTAATGCTGAATTGATGTAGCGAGCTACCTTCGATGCACGGTGACTAAAATTAAACTCATATAAGGGCTCTGATCCATCGTCCCCTTCACTGCAACCGAAATGAATTTGGCTCTGATCCATCGACCCGTTCACTGACCGGCTCTGATCCATCGTCCCCTTCACTGCAACCAAAATGAATTTGGCTCTGATCCATCGTCCCTTTCATTGCAACTGAAATGAATTTGGTTATGATCTATCGTCCCATTCACTGCAATACAGTTCCCTTGAAACTGATTCCATTTACGAAATGACCATTGCTTAATAGTCACCAGCCATTACACTTTGAATTTACATATCACATGTCACATCACAGTATGTGTTAATTTTTAAACTACCTGTCAACTACATAAGTCTGCAAAATCCGACATTTTATTTGAAGCAATCTAATACACGGTCGAGTCACATTATTGTCACCACCAGCTAATATCTAAAGTAACCGAGCAGCGCGGACAGCAGCTAGACGGGCTGGGAGTGACTCAATAAGATGCTGGAAGGTGTTCACAGGTATGCATCTGACAGTTGCTAGAGGGTGAGTGATGGATGATTCATAGAGCGAACAACACAATCGAGGTGGTCCCACAGATGCTCAACTGGGTTTAAATCTGGGGAATTAGGGGGCCAGAGAAGTACTTTGAAGTCTTCATCGTGCTTTTCTAACCACTCTAGAATATTTCTAGCTGTGTGACACGCCGCATTGTCGTGCTGGAAATTCCCATCCGCCCCAGGGAAACAATCAGTATGTACGGGTGTACGTGGTATGCAAGGATGAATTCGTAACGAATTCGGTCCATAGTGCCTTCCTGCCGCCCCGGTGGCGCAGTCGTCTAAGCGATGGCCTCTGATCATTCGTCCGAACGGGGTCCGGGTTTGAATCGCGGTGAGGCATCGATGTTGTGTTTGTCTTACGGCACGGGGTCTTTCCCTTCCCTGGAACCAGTGACCCTAAATTAAGGACGGGTGACTTATAGCCCATTGAGTTGCTCACGGTGATCGTTAAACCTCCAATCAAAAAAAAAGTGCCTTCCACAGGTATGAGTGGATCTAGAGAATACCCCGCAAACATTCCCCAAATCATAACACTGCCCCCAGCAGCTTGTGGTCTTCTAGCAATGGTCTCATCGGAGAATGCAATCCTTTGCCAATCAGCGGAAGTCCAATTCCGATACTGCCGTGCAAATGTAAAAGCCTTTTCTGCCGATTCATCTTCGTTAGCATAGGTTCAGTGACCATCCGTCTGCATCGGAGCTCCATACGTAGCAGGGTTGGCTGAACTGTCGTTTTAGATACACTTCCGGTAGCCCCCTGGTTCATTTGGCCAGTGAGTTATTCCACCGCAGCGTTTCGACCGGCCGTTACGCACCTTCGAAGCCGACGTTCACCTCTCACATCAATGGCACGTGGTGCTCCGCAGTCTCCACGTCGCTTATTCGCAATGGTGTCATTTCTTCCAATCACGATATACTTTAACCACAGCAGCACGCGAGCAGTTCACAAACTGCGCTGTTTCAGAAATACTGCCACCCTCGACCAGTAAGCCGAAAATCATCCCTGTTTGCAATCTAATAAATTCGCTCCTTTTATACTGACAGCAGCGAATGATGTGTCTTCAGAATGCCTACTGCACAACTTATACACTGAGTGGCTACTTTATTATGACCACCCCCTCAGTACTTCGTTGAGCCACCTTTTGCCTTTAATACTGCGTCGATTCTTCGTGGCATGGACTCCACGAGATGTTGGTAGGTGGTATGTGGGATCTGAGACCATGCTTGATGAATAGCACTTTCCAGGAGTGTGAGATTGCAGGGTTGTGGATCCAGCTGTTTGATGGCTCGTTCAACTTCATCCCACAAATTCTCAATGGGGTTTAGATCTGGAGGTTGTGGGGGCTACCTAAGCAAAGTAAACTCACCGGCATGTTCCTGAAAGCAATCCTGTACAATACAAGCACTATGGTAGGACGCATTATCTTGTTGAAAGTAGCCATCGCCATTTGGATAAACCATCCACATGACAGGATGCACTTGGTCCGCAACGATGTTTAGATATGATGTGTCAGTCACACGTTGATCAACACGAATTAAAAGGCCCAAAGCATGCCAGGAAGACATTCCCCAAACCATAGCGTTGCCTCCACCAGCTTGAAGGGTGGCAATGCATTTGGGGTTCATGCTTTCGTACTGTTTCCGCCAAATTCTCACTCGGCCATCGGCATGGTGCAACTGAAAACGTGATTCATCGGACCACATAATTTGTTTCCAATTATTGACTGCCCCATCCTTGTGCTCCTGGGCGAACTGGAGACGTTTTCTCTTGTTAACTGCAGACAGCAAAGGTGTTCGAACAGGCCTTCGGCTGCCATATCCCATCCGATGCAGTGTACGGCGAACAGTGCGTGCAGAGATCATTTGAGGGGATCCTTGATTAAGATGGTCTGTAATTTGCTGCACCGTTGCCCTTCTGTTGTCTGCTAACAGTCTGGAAACTCTCCGTTCCGCCCGAGCAGTCACTAGTTGATGACGACCACACGTTGCGCGTAGAGATCCAGTTTTTGGCTGACAGTCCAGTCTTTAAACACTTTAACAACAGCTGCTTTGGAACATTTCACGAATGCGGCGGTTTCGGTGATACTCGCTCCATGGCTCCGAGCTCCTACAATCATCCCACGTTGAAAGTCCGTCAAATCGCATTTTTTACCCATCCTTTCACCCAAAAATCACTGTACTACAGTCGCAAGCACTAAGCTTTCCCCTTTTATACTAGCCTCGCCCTCTGGCGGCAACAGGGTGCAGCCATAGCTCATTTGCTTAAAACCTTCAGGCTGTCATAATAAAGTGCCCACTCAGTGTATATCATCCAAGCCAGCTAACGACACGTGCCTTCATTCATTGGCTGCGCGCTTTTGACGTCAAAAGTAGGAGGTTGTCACAATAATGTGACTCGACTGTGTTTAAATGTACTCTTGTAGTGTACAAAGTAAAAACTCTACTTTCTGCTTTTTCTGTAGTGATGTAGCCAACATGCAATTCAACCCCTGTAAGTCAATCGCTTGAAGATTTCGCGGCTCGACTTAGCGAAGCGAAGAATAACTACTTTTATTTTCATGTACTCTCTTTAATTCCTTATGTGATCTTACACTTGTGTAGAATAAGTTAGAAATTCCCTCCGCTGGTTAACGGGAAAATGTTTGTTGCAGGAAAATCATTTCAGATGAATTGTATTTTAAAGAAACGGGTTGTGATTTCAGTATGCTGCGTCCGCTACACGACAAACAACTGCGAGATTAAAAAATGTGATAAAGATGAAATATACTTTGTTTCTTGATCATTTTTAGTGAGCATGGGTTTCTTCATTAATTTTGTACCGTACGTTTTCTCCTGCAAAA
This sequence comes from Macrothele yani, assembly GCA_039090855.1. NCBI lineage: Eukaryota > Metazoa > Arthropoda > Arachnida > Araneae > Macrothelidae > Macrothele > Macrothele yani. Next base: position 151,674,742 of record CM077027.1, on the reverse strand, counting down.
ACAGACTTGATAATGCAATTATTTAAACGAGGATGATTGTAGGAACCAAATGTACTGTATTTTATTATTTAGGATGGCGCTTTTGGCCTTTAAAGGTTTTCAATGGCAGACGCATGGTATGGGAAGAGCAGAAAATCTTAATTAGATGCGAAGCAATCTAATTAAAAGTTGTGCAAAGTTCTCATCTGATATCGCCCGTTGCGAGTTTCTTAGATTCCAGTGCTAGATTGCGCGATGCTGTTTTCTCACATGCGTAAAACCTTGGACTTTATGTGCCCATCTTAGCAACATTTGTAAGATATCTTCATTAATGCATAATGAAGTACTTCGTGGAATTCTTAAATACCAACGTTTAAAAATTAACTTGGGTTGTACTAGGTAGAACATGCATGCCCAGTCCCTTAATAAAACATGTACGGCATGTTTTATTCAAAGTTCGACGAATTAATACGGAACAGATTCTAGGTTAATTTTGTTGCAAACATCAGTTAAGGTGGACATCAAGTAATTTTGCTTCCTATACTTCCAATGGAAAAACGATTGTACACATTGATGAAAATTTCCCAATGATGAAAATTTGAACATCGATTAAAATGACTTTATAGTATAAATTGGAATACTTTGTATTTTCTAAAACATAACCTTAATTATGCCAAAAATCAATAACTTTTTCTTTGGTGGTGTTGAAACCAGAAAAAAGGTGGCGCGACCTGTGCTTTATGACGTCAATAGACAAACAAATGTTGGATTGCATAATTATGGTTATGTTTTAGAAAATATTAAGTATTGCAAGTTATAAAATAAAGCTATTTTAATCTATGTTCAAATTTTCATCCTTGAGAACGCATTAATTGTGAAAAAAATGTGTACAGAAGTTTTTCCATTGGAAGTATAGGAAGCAAAATTACTTGACGTCCACCTTAAATGTTATACCAAAACACTAGCGTTATGTAAATGTAAATACCCGTCGTACTTAAACGTTTTGCAGCGTTAAGTCGTACTCCGGATGGCTTAACAAAAACCAAAAACTTAAAGCAAGCTCAGGCACTAAATAATAGAACTGCAAGAAAATTCAAGTCTACTTACTTGAATTAGTCTGGTGTTGATAGTTATTTAAACGGTTGAAAGACACCTATAAGTCCCTCTTTGTTAAGGCCTTATCGAATTTGAATGTAGCCTAAAATGTTTCGTTCTACAATTGTATAAAATTCAACTCTAATTAATGATGCCACAATTACAAATCTTGATAGGTATTCCAGTCGGCATATCAAAACAGAATTCACTTTGTACTCAATCATCTAATATTTCTGCTACTGCTTTCATGTGAATGCACATTCAACGAGAGAGAAAATGTAGCTTTAAGTTCGGGAAAATGTTTAAGGAGAATAAACCAAAATTACGTAAGATAACAGAAACCAAAAAAAAAGTTGAATTAGTGTATACGCCACAAGATACATATTCGAAAGCATGCTCTTTTCAGAAAAACGGTGTGATTTAATCAGTTAACCTGTTGTGTTAACCTGCCAACTGTCATCAGAGTCCGGTTACCTACTACGCAGGTTCTTTGGTTATCATCTCGGTGGTTAGAATTTTCTTTGCTTCGTGGTTTAACGACCACCATGCGCTAAGGGGTGTAGGCTGTCGCTCATCTCTAATCTGGGTCCACTATCTCCTGCGAAGGGAAAGAACAAGCCCCGTAAGACAAATACACTACAGATTCTTCGTCGGGATTCGAACCTGGGCCCACGCGGACGAATGCTCAGAAACAAGTGCTTAGAAAATTGCATCATCTGGGTTGCGGGTTGGAATTTCAAGATGAACCTTCTTCCTACCTTATTTTCTTTCTTTTCCTTTTCTTTCTTTCCTTTTTCTTTTTTTTTTGAACGATTTTGTTTTGCCATTTTATCGGAACCAGAGACCTTGAATTCGAGGCAGGATATTTATAGTCTTAAATGCTCAATGTTGAACTAAAGAAAGGCAAGAAAGGTGGCAGGAAATTGTCAGACGCAATGTCCTTTTGCTCAAAAGAATGCGGGCTAAAATAAAATGTAATAAAATGGCATAAATATACTAGTAATCCGAATTTATCGGCGTAGAATAAAAATAAAAGTTTCCAAGTTTTCGCTCATCAACCAGATGGCTCTTTCAAGGAAGATAGACAGCAAACTGCAGACTGGATAATAGAAATTCGTGCACAAGTCTATTATAAATCTACATCCATTCCCAACCTGATGCTTTGCCTCATTCTGCCCCGCTGATTATAAGACAGCTTCCCTCCGTTCTCGAATCATAAGAGCCTTTGCCGTCACCTCCGATGTTCCTTCTAGACGAAGCGAATAAAAAGGCGTTACATAATTAGCCACTGAGGCAGAATACTCCCCGAACAAGGTACATAGATATATCGAAAGAAACAGAAACAGTAATGCTGATCTTTCTATGCTGCGGCTACGCTACGTGGACTCTATTCTTTACATACAAAATATATTATATAAAGTGAAGAACGAGCTCAAGAAGATGAACCTCGGTGTTGGCATAAGATCTCCGACATCCTTATATACTATGCGTAAGGGAAATACTGACTAGCTCTCATTTCCAAACGAAGCAGATATTTATGCCATACCTCTACAATATCCGGAAGACTTCAAGCTATATTACATTGGAATGGCCAAACGTTCATTTAGATTTAGAGTCAACGAGCATAAGAGGGACACAAAAAAGAGCGGCAAATATACCACGGCCCTATCCAGAGAAGTCAAGTTCCACAGCTCTATCCAGAGAAGTTTATGTCATCCCATGAGGGATGACATAAAGAAATTAGCTTTCCACTCTACCCCTAAATCAACTGCAATACGGGAAACTTTGGATATCATTACCAACAGTGAGTCCTGCAATGATAGCGTCTCGCTAGAGTTGCCACGAATTTGGAATCAATTCATGAAATAGTGAATGCCTTTTGTTTTTCTTCCAGGATTCCGCCGGCGAAGCGAACATGTCTTTGAATGAATAATTACATTTGCATCTCTTCGTTCATTGTCTAGTCAAGTCACCGCATTTAAATACTTGAAGCGTTCTATTATGCAGTTTGCTGTCTGCCTTCCTTAAAAAAGCCAGCTGGTTACGAAAGCTTGGAAATTTTGTTTTTTTTTCCTACCCCAATAAATTTGGATTACTAATATAGTTATACTATCATATGTATAATTAGTGTAAAGTCTCTTGCGTTATTATTGAAAATGTAATAATCACGGGACATTTATTAGCACAGGGAAAATTTTATAACCAAAAGTTTATGATAACAAACCAAGTATTCGTCATACTGAACCCAATCTAATGCGAAAGGAATGTTGCTGTCACGGTGGACAAGTACTAGGCTCTGGCATCTAATTCCTCGCCCTAGATGGGTCCGGGTTCAAATTCTTGTTGAGCAATAGATGATGTGTTTATTCTATGGTATTGGCTTTTGGCCTACTCTGGAACCCAAAGTAGGGACGAGCCCATTGGTTTTCTCACGATGGTAATTATATATTGGGGGGAACGGAAAGTAATGTCGCTTTTGAAAAAGAAGAGAAACACTGTTTGTAACAGAAGAAATTTATTGCTTAACAAATTATATAATCGCCATCATTATCGGTGACACTTGCCCATCGCGAAACCAAACTTTCAATGCCATCTTTATAAAAAACGTTGGCCGTGATGCAAAGAAGTCTGAGAGCCCCGTTTTGACATCATCAATATTGTGGAAACTTTTCCCATTAAGAAAGTACTGCAGAGCTCTGAAAAAATTGTAATCAGGTGGTGCAATGTCAGGGGAATAAGGGGAATGGGGCAGAACTTCCCAGCCAAAATCTCTGATCGCCTGCTGGGTCCGTTTCGCTGTGTGAGGTCTCGCGTTGTCATGGATGACACCTTTTCTGTTGACCAGTGATGGACTGAGCTTGCTTCAAATAATCCAGTTGTTGACAATAGATGTCTGCCGTTACGGTCTGTCCGGGTTACAATAGCTCAAAGTGAGCTATACCAGTGGGTAGTTCACCAAAAACAGAGCAAAACCTTTTTGGGGTGTAGGTCTCGCTTTGGCGTAGGAACTGGTGTCTCACCTGGAGAAAGCCACTGGTTTTTGCGTTTGTTGTTCACGTAAAGAACTCACTTTTCATCTCCACTGACGATTCGATGAAGAAATGGATCCTTTTTCTGTCGGCTGAGCAAAGAGTTGCAGACGGTGGAAGGCTGGGCTTTGTTGTCAGGTAAAAGTCGGTGTGGCACCCAAACTCCTTGTGTGTAGACCTTCCCTATCTGTTGCAGGTGCTCTTGAACAGTAGACAATGATGCATTAAGATGTTGGTATAATTCATCAATGGTTAGGCGAGGATCTGGGTCAACGGCTGCACGCAACAGGTTTATTGTCCAGCTCCATGGGTCTCCCAGGAGGAGGGGAATCGGAGAGGTCAAAATTGCCTGACCGGAATCAGGCGAACCAACGCTGGCACTTGCGGACATTTAACGCATTCGGATAAACAGCGCAAATGATATTGGTGGCCACGGTTGCATTGTTCCCCTTGCGAAATTCATACAGCATACAATGACAAACATGGCTCTCCTCGGATTTTATGTCACTGATTTTGTTCTGCAAATCTGGAAGGCAAAAACACTTACATAAGCCAAAGGCGAATAGTTCATTTACTTGTACATACACTTACTTTACATTGAAAGTACACCTAATAATTGCTCCCCAAACGTAGCCCCCGCAAACGACATTATTTTTCGGACACCCCAAGATAAACGCCGCAACAAAAGAAAAAAAAATTCTTTTCATCAGTCTTCTAGAAGCAAAGCAACGCTACAAACCGAAACATTTATTTGCGCCCTTACAAAAATACTTCTGCGGTTGGTTTGTCTATTGTCTCTAAACAAACCAAAGGAAAACCTATGGGGACTCCGATTTTAGGACTTTTAGCCGAAGCGATAATGCGACATCTGAAAGAAATATTTGCAATAAATTCCTTAAGTCCGCTTAAGATATGTGAACGATATTTTCTCTATATGGCCACATAGCGAACAAGGTCTTAGATCATTCCACTAAAAGATAAACTCTATCCATCCTCCAATCTCTTTTAATTACGAGTATGAAACTAACGGAGGCTTGCTGCTTCTTGGCGTGCTCCTCAAGAGGCGGAGAGTCTGCAGATTAAACTGTACGGTGTACTGCAAACCTACGTGAGTACTAATTTCTATGCCATGAGACCGACCTGCCCTGAACCATACAAAACAGCCACTTTCAGAATATGGTTCAAAGGTGCCTTTACATTATGCTACACTGTGGAAGCGGAAAATGCAGAAATCTCAGACCTTATGGGTAATAGCCGGATTCTCCAAACCGAAGTGGGGAACCATTTTGAATAACGTCCGAAGTCCCAGACTCCGAGGTCAACACCTAAACTAAACAGACTGAAGCACTCCTGATTCGTACCGTACCGCTCTAATATTTTCTTCACGTTTAAGAACCAATTATGAAAACATTTGAAGTGGATTGTCCGAATTTAATTCCGTACGTGCATATTCAGCGCCATAACACGGACCAGACATTTTCTGGACAGAGAAGAAGCGGCAGGGACAGTGGCGTATCTAGAGTAAGCAGCGCCTTGGGCAAGCGCGGAATTAGCGCCCCCAATGCATATCATTCCAATTCCACCTTTTCTTTTCTACTTCTTTGTTAAATACGATTTTGACTCTGGAGAAAAAAAAAAAACAACTTCATTATTCAAAACATTTTGATCATGCCTTCATTGCTGCAAACTTGTCTATGATGCCCTCAAAGTTGGCCTTTTCCATTTCTCTCTAAACACTTAATAGGGCAAGACCACACTGTATGTCTTGGCCCATAGATACTCTTAAGTAGGAAATAATCAAATTCAATTTCCTGAATGACCTCTCACAGCTGGCAATAGAAACTGGAATGATTAGCATTATCTATGTCGTAATGCGGGAAAACGTCCTCATCTCCATACTGCACGTTGAAATCGAGAAGCCCTTCAGGCCTTGAAATTTTCGCATTGCGAGTCGAAAGCAACATTCTGCAATCCAACATTTCTTCATAAAGCTGCTGTCCATCAATATCACAGCTGTAGCTTTCGCCCAAACTTCTGCACACGTTTTTTAAGTCGCCATTGTCAACACCGTACACAGAACGTTGACATCTAGAAAGAACCCGAACTTTGAATCGGTATCTTGCAACAGAGTGAACCTTTCGTCTATTTCCACGAGAAGACGGTCGAGTGATTCCTTCATTATGACTTTCTGCATTTCTTGTCTAGCGAGTAATACGGCGTCTCTCGAACTATCGCCGGGCATCATTTTCTTTCGTCTTTGACGTCTCTCAACCTCAACATTCCATTTTTGACAGAGAGCGAATCCTTCATCCAGTGACTCATTGACTAAAGCTTCTCTTTCGGCGTAAAAATGATCTCTGAGACCTTTCAAATTTAGGGCGGCATCGTTGAAGTTCACGTTAGGGTCTTGCAGCCTCTTTTGAACTCGGTCAATTGAAATGACAACCGTTCCAAAATCTCAACAAAGTTAGGAATCTGTAATTCAACAAGCTTGTGTCTAGCTTCCCTGCTTCACTTCTTGTTTCATTATCTTCCATGGCCTGAAGAACCAGAAGTATCTCTTCAATGTACTTGCTGACGAGCTTCACAGCTTCCTCCCTTGCATTCCACTCCACCTAGTTTTTGACTCCGACTTTAAAACCGCAGGAACGGCATTTTTCAGTTTTTCCCAGCGCTGTATTGAGCTAGCGAAGAAGACGTAGAGGGCTTTGATTGTTCCGAAAAACGTCACCATAAATGGATCCTGTTTTGCTGCAACCCACCAAGTTGAGTGAATGATTGTCACAATTTACGAACATTGGTTGCAGGTTATTTTTCTTCCTAATTCTTTGACTAACACCACTTTTGTGTCCTGCCATCACAGCAGCGTTATCGTAGCACTTGGACTTACATCCCTTTCGTCCGCCTCTAGTTGTTTCAACAACTAGAGGCGGACGAAAGGGATGACTTCAACCAAACTTTTAGCATCTATAACGAAGTAAATTTTTCCGTCATTTTTGTCCACGCCGGAGCTTGAACCCGGGTCCCCTCATTCCGGAATAAGTGGCTCTACCAATTGAGCTACGCGGACGTTCGTTCTGGCTGCAATCTGTCTTTATGTCGTGTGCGTCCTGCTGGGCAGGGACGTCACACCCCCCCGAAGGAGGGCCGGGGGCATGGCCCACGGGTCAGCCGTGACCATGAAGCGTTGCAGGCAGCCATCCGCTGTAGAACGTGCACCTGAGAATTCCCAGTCAATCTGGTGTGTGGAATTCAACGTCACACACATTTATTTTTTGAAGCGATGAAGAAAGGATTCTCTTATTTTTCCTATCTCGCGGTGTGGAAATAACATCACACCATTGCGAGATTTTGAACGGCCGGGTCATCCGGAAAGTTCGGGCGCCATTATAACGAAGTAAATTTCTCTGTTTTATTCGTCCACGTCGGGGCTCGAACCCGGGTCCCCTTATTCCGGAATAAGTCGCTCTACCAATTGAGCTACGCGGACGTTCGTTCTGACTGGTATCTGCCTTTATGTCGTGTGCGTCCTGCTGGGCGTCACACATCGTTCTGCTTTATTTCAATAAAACCAAGACTCTCTAACACGTACTGTTTTGTTCTCAGAATAAACTTCACCGTACCTCACTACTTCAGACATCTGCTCTCGGTGTGCCTGATCAGGAGTCGAGTCAAACATTAAGCCATAATAGTTGGCTTTACGATGCTTTTTAGTAATCTCTGCCGAACACTGGATGTTATCAGGTGGATGACTTCGTTCTGAACACACTTGGTGAAAGATAAGATGTTGATCCAGGATGTTTTTCTGCTTAAACTAGGTGCAGGTTCAAAGATGGAAAGCAGTTTCAATCAGGCCAGGAAATCACCCACGTTAGAGTAATCGGTCGTCTGAAGTGATTCCCTGTGCCCCCGCAGAGGTAGGTTTTGTGTCGCAAGGAATTTTACGCAATAATGGATTCTCCTCAAGATTTCACGCCACTTTTCCTTTTCCCTTGCAATCTGTACCCGAAGTTCTACATCAATTACTCCTCTATGTTTAACTAGATTTCTTTCAATTTCTTCCCATTTTGTGAAGGAAGCGCGGTGTGTCTCGGCATTTTCATGAACGCTCATTATTTCAGGTATTTTCCAATTGTTAAATCCTGTTTCCTGTTGCAATGAAGGCTGATGGCTTGACGGTGACGGGGAAAAGAGAAGGCAGCAGAAAAAAATGACAAAAAATGTCGACTTTTTAGATGGAGAATTGACCAGCCATGAGCGAATGATTTTCTCACCACGACCATCGGCTAATATCCTTTTGAACCAATTTTTGTTCATACAACGATTATTTGCCGGTCCCTCGCTATTCTGGAAATACTTTGCACCCAGCCGTATTATTTTTATCCTCAACGAGTTAAAAATTCCACCTCTGTCTGGTCACCACTTCCACCTCTGTCTGGTTCTTCTGTCGAGTCCTTTACCTCATCATACTCGACTGACTTGACCTGTGACGCATTTGAACTTGATTCACCATCGTAATCCAACGTAGCAGGTTGAGCCGCATGGGACATGTCGAACTACTTGAAGTACTTGCTCCTGCCCCTTTAAAGAAGCTTCGAAAAAAATTTGTTGGGCCTCACGGCTTCATTTGCCTCCACCTTTTGTCTCTTCCGCCCTTCAGATTTATTTTCCTTCTTAGGTTTCATTATTTTTTACACAAGACTCTAAATTTAAAATAGAATCCTGTATAATTTAACAAACTTCACTTTCAAAAACTTTACAACGTTTGCTTAACGCTAAACGATTACTAAATACAAAACAATAGAAATAGAAGACCTCCTTCTGTGTCTGTTTTGAACTGTTAACTGACGAGACCGAACTTGGTAAAAGTATTTTATGTATTACAATGGAAGCTACCAGAACATTCGTACACATAAAAGAACTTCAACCAAAGAAAAAATATCAGTCTTCTTCCGAATACCAGAAAACAAAGGTGCCGAGTCGACGGCCAGCCGACAAAGACACTAATCGCCTGTCGCTCAAAGAGCTGAGTACACAGAGAGCCGCTCTAGTCGGCTTCTCTGTGTACTCCACGTACGCCACTGCATTCGCCTCGCTACCGACGACAGCCATTCAGAATGAACGTTTCGTTTCTTTTTTATTACGACTTTGGGTTTTTCAAATTCATTTCTTATCAAGGTTTCTCAAAATAAATTTTCTTCTTTAGGAGAATTCAAATTCGTGCAGAAATAGTCCAAAGTAATCGAGGTAGTTGCCTTCAATGCACGATCTTAAAAACAAGAGTCACTCACAATACCAATTTAAATTCGTTGGCTTAATTTAAAGATTTTATTGTATAAGAACTTTCGGGTTTCCCTAGAACCCATCATCAGATACAGGAGAAGGAATAAATTTAAATAAAGTGTTACGTAAACATAATATAGATATCAGATATGAATATGACATAATGTCACGTGGCATCAAATTGTCAAACGACGTGGCATGTAGCATGAAATAAAGAAAATAGAATGCAGATATACATAGAATACTGCATTGTAAAAATTAAGGAAAGTCATTCCAAATTGGATAGTGCAGGCCATCGCACACGAGTCGAGACAATGCAGAATTTTTAAGCCCATTCTTTACGGCGTATTTATGTTCATTCAGTCTTGTTGCTAGAGTACGTTTTGTAGATCCTATATATTTACTATCTGGAGTGTCAGCATCAATACTTTTTAAGGGGTTGCTGTAAACGCCAAATTTGTTTAGCTTTGTTACCTGGTCTCGATCTTTTTTAATTAACTGGAAAATGTTTGTAGTACGTATTCCGAATTCCAAGTGAAAGTTTCTGCAAATGGCTTTGAGAACTGGTGTTATGGTTGAATAATAATCTATGGAACCTATATATCTACGAGGTTGTTGGTCCCTTTGGTGAGTAGTTGATTTTTCTTGGTGGAGCTTCTTAAGAGCTTTTTTTATGATAAAGGTGGGAAAGCCATGGTTGAGCATCGTCTCGACTCGTGTGCGATGGCCTGCACTATCCAATTTGGAATGATGCTTCCATCATCGTAACACCTAGTGCTGTCTCTTCATTGCTGTTCACGGAGAGCCTTGTAAATGCTACTCAGAGACATTTATGCTGTAATGACAATGTTCCAGTATCTGTACCTACAATCTGGAAACTATTTACAGTTCCGAATACGAGGCAAACTGAGGACGAAATCACTTAATCTCCATTTCTGCTGTAGTGCTCTTTGTTGTGTCTCCTGATGAGAACAACACAATTTATACCTACTAACTTTCCTTTATTTTTACAATGCAGTATTCTATGTATACCTGCATTCTATTTCCTTTGTTTTCTTTATTTCATGATACATGCCACGTCGTTTGACAATTTGATGCCACGTGACAGTATGTCATATTCATATCTGATATCTATATTATGTTCACGTAACACTTTATTTAAATGTATTCCTTCTACTGTATCTGATGACGGGTTCTAGGGAAACCCGAAAGTTCTTATACAATAAAATCTTTAAATTCAGCCAACGAATTTAAATTTGTATTGTGAGTGACTCTTGTTTTTAAGATCGTTCATTGAAGGCAACTATCTCGATTAAATTTTCTTCTACAAACAAATAGCAAACACACACTATTTTTTTCGGCTTTTATGTTCCCCCTAACATTGGCGCCCAGGGCACGTGCCCTACTTGCTCCACCCTAGATACGCCACTGCACTACTTGCCCCAACCTAGATACTATCTCTAAGTTACCTAGACGGCTCCAAGAGATCATACACAGGTATGACAAAAAGATCCATCACAACCAGAACTAAGGAGCACAAGAGAAGTATTTGAGAGGATAAAAGGCTGCAACTGAGGAAGTAGCAAAGAACGATGCGATACCGATGTTAGATGAGGTAATAAGACTAGCACCGTAGACCAACTACAGGGGCACAGTGGCACGCCGAAGTGCGGAAATTTTCACTCATCTCCACCCGTGCAATGGAACTTTCGTCTGCGTAGGGTACTATTCTGACAGAAGAATCACGGTTATCACTAAGTATCAATTAACAAGTTGCAATGAGTTAGTACTGCACATGCCTTCATTTATTTCTCGCTATTAATAAGTGTTTTCCCTAACCGGCGAGATTTCAGTTTTATGTTCTAGTTTTATCTAGCTTCTGCTCTATCGTATAGCCTAGATAAAACCACCCTAAGGAGAGAGAAAGCTTGGCAGTTCTTGTGTTTATCTTACGCCAAACAAACGGATATTTAAGTTCACTGTTTATTCAGTGTATATATATATGATCAGAATTGTATTTAGACACCTTTAAATAATAATGCATTAGATATAAGACAGTATCACGTACTGCTCTTTAGCAGAACTAAGAATTTCAAAAGGAAAGTTTTTAAGTTGCAAAGAACATCCAAAGTCACATACACGAAAACTAATTTTACAAAATGTTTTTCCATCTAAACATACGCATTATAAATAAATAACATTTTTAATCTTACACGAACACGAATTGCAGACATTTATTTTCCAGTACGACTTACTGTATTTGGCAACATGAATCTTTTCATACATTTTTTGTTAAAAGAATGCTTTAACACAATGGCTAAAAATCTTTTCATAGATTTTGTGTTAAAAGAATGCTTTAACACAATGGCTAAAAATCTTTTCATAGACTTTTAGTTAGTTTCAGTGTTTACTTCAGCACAATAGCTAGAGTTGTGTTAAAACCTTGTAGACCAACTATGTCAAGAAAGGGAAAAGGAGAAAAATTTACTAATGACGTTTTGTACAAATTCAAGCAGCTTTATAAAGGAGTTAACCTCTAAATTAACAGGATATCAACAGAGATCGCAACTCTTCGCTAAATTAAAATTTTCAAATGTCACAAAATTGAGTGGGGAAATGGTTAAAAATCTAAATAAAGAATTATCTATATTTAAAAATACCCCTCGGGTTTAGAAAATCTTTAGAATAATTTATGAACAGAATATTTGAATTCTGCTGTTGCAGAATTCAAATATTCTCCGACGAGTATCAAATGTATTGCAATTTGAGTTCCGATTAACTGAGCAAAAAAACGGAAATCTGTCACGGTTTCGAAAATCGCTCATGCATTTGTATTTCGCGACTTTTTATTTCAGCAGTATTCTGATCTAGACGAAATTTTTTTTCCTGGCGGCAACGTAAGCGTTTCAGTGAAGAATGAAAAAGGACGTTGGGGTAAATATTAAAGAGAATTACGCGAGTTGTCGGGAAACGTCGTCGCCGCCGCCGTCGCCGCACAAGTACTACGACGTAGTGCAAAAACAGACAGCAAAGTAATTGAGTTATTTGACTGACAACCCAATATTTGTCAAGTATACTCAGCGAAAGGGAGGTACCGACGCTCAAGTCTCATTTTAAAAGCAAACACTACGAAAGCGGCAAAACATTTCCGCTCTCCGTTGTCGATCGAAAAAGATTTAAAGAGGTTGTATAAGCCAGAGACAAGTTTAAATATCACCTGCGACGGACACCAAAGCAATTGCAGTTCTGGGCTGGTAACAGTCTGCTGACGACAGATATAATATCGGCCATGATCGAATGAAGTTGCAAAAGACTAGCTAGTATTCGTTTTAAGTTCGCGAAACCGAATCTCCAAAGTCATCAGGAAAAATTTACTTGATTCTCTTACCGTGAATGCTGAAACCTATTCAGCACCTTACATTTGAGAAATAGTTTAGATATTTAGTATATCTTTTGCTGTATATTTTTGGGAGTTTGGCCAACTCTGTCTTCATAAGTATCTAAGGATAATAGGTTTGTCACCTGTGAAAACACAAAATTTTCCAAGACGTAGATCGAAACTGCGCCTCCTCACTCCCGAGTAAAGTTGCTCTCCCAATTAAGCTACACAGACGAAATGTACCGCTGCAGATTTGACGTCTTGACACGTGATTCACCTCTGTAGTACGTCACATCATTTCATTCTTAATTTGTTTTTTGAAGCGAAGTAGGAATGTTCCATTAATTCTAGACGATGTGTGGAACAAACATCACACATTTTTCGAAGAACCCAAAGGCCAGCACATCCATTTTTAGCACGTTTTTTGTAAAAAAAGATCGTGCTGATGTTACCGGTTTGTCCGTCCGTCTGTTCGTCTGTACCCACGATATCTCTGCAGCTATTAGTCCGATTTGAAAAATTCTTTTTGGATTGGGAAGCTTAAAATATGCGAATGATGATCCTTTATTTCGTTTTTTTTTACGATGTACAATTTCGCCGGTAGAGGGCGTAAATGCAGATGATGTCGAATTCAAAAATTCGTTTTGTTCCACATATTTGCTCCTAAACAAGCGATTGAAAAAAATATTTTATGTTTTGATTCCATTGATGTAGAAGAGTATTTTAGATATAATTACCTTTTCAAAGTACGCATAGGGTTTCCGCTAGGGGGCGTAAAAGTAAATTACATTTTTCTCGATAATTCTTCTCCTAAAACTCCGATTTGAAAAAAAAATTCTTCAGCGGTTACACCTCCAGATGGAAAATCATTTGCATATAATGTAAAATTTTTGGTAAAGAATACTTTGGCCACCAGGAGGCGTAAGTGTTAATTTTTGCTTTGATGTATTTGCCATTAAATCTGAGCTTCTACGCTATCGATTGAAAAAATTATTTCATGGACTGATGCCACTCACATAGGTAAACCTTTCTGGAATATTTTCTTCTTAAAATATTCCACAGTTTCTCCGCCAGAGGGCGTAGATGTATATCCTGTTTTCGTTAATATCTCTGCTTCTAGGAGTCCGATTTAAAAAATTTCTTCTTTGTTGGATAGTGTTTTCAGTGTGACATGCTTTTCATATAATTTCAAAATTTTCAAGTAATTCATAGACTTTCCGCTGGGGGCGTAAACGTAAATTGCTTTCCGCCCTATATCTCTGCTTCTAAATCTCCGATTTGAAATTATTTTTCTGCACCGGATACAGTTCTTGATGGGAAATGGTTTGCACATAATTTCAAATTTTTGAAAAAAAATGGTTTGGCCACCAGGTGGCGTGAGTCTTAATTTCCGCTTCTGATGTATTTGCAGCAAAATATGAGCTTCTAAAATCTTGGTTTATAAAAAAGTCGTTTGCGGACCCATACTACTCATGTCGACAAATATTTTAGGAACATTTTCTTCTTGAAATAATGCATGGTTTGTACGCCATATGGCGTAGATGTATATCTTATGTTTGCCAATAACTCTACTTCTAGAAGTCCGATTTGAAAAATTCTTTCTTTGTTGGATAGTGTTTCCTATGCCAAATGTTTTCCCTTTAAATTCAAAATTTTCAAGTAAATCACAGACTTTCCGCTAGGAGGCCCAAAGGTAAATTGCGTTTTCTGCGTTATTTCTGCTTCTGAAACTCCGATTTGAAAAATTCTTCCTGTATCGCATAGAAGACCTGATGGAAAATATTTTTCACATCATTTCTAATGTTTTGTAAAGAATGGTTTGGCCACCAGGGGCATAAGTGTTAATTTCTGCTTCTGATGTATTTGTAGCAAAATCTGGGCTCCTGAAAACTCGAATAATTTTTTCTTTCTTGGACCGATACCGCTCATATGGAAAAACCTTTTGAGAATAATTTTCTTCCTAAAATAATGAATTGTTTTTCCACCACGGGACGTAAAGTCACATCTTATTTTTTTTGTCGATATCTCTTTTTCTAAGAGTCCGATTTGAAAAATTCTTTCTGTGTTGGAGAGCCTTTCCGGTGCGAAATGTTTCTCATATAAATTCATGTTTTTCTTAACCCACAAGTCTGCAACCAGAGGTTGTAAGCTTACGATTCCATTTACAGCAATATCTGAGGGATTAAAAACCCGATTGAAAAACTCCTTTCTTCCGTCAGATACTATTGTTTTCCATACCGGTTCCATTGACTTTGAATAGCTTTGATAAATTTAATTTGCGTCAGAACGGACTCAAAAGACGTGCTTATTACACCCGAAACTTCGGCGTCATCTTTCTTGTTAAATTCGAGCGCCAATGTGAAAACACAAACTTGTCCGTGATGGAGATCGAAATCGCGCCCCCTCACTCCGGAGTAAGTTGCTCTCCCAACTAAGGTACACGGACGGAATGTATCGCTGCAGATTTGTCATCTTGACACGTGATCAACCATACCTCTGTAGTACGTCACACACTCATCTCTAATTTAGTTAGGTTGGTTGATTGCTTTTTTGTGGTGCAAGGCCTCATTGGGCCAAAGGCTGCCTAGCAACATGGTTTATAACTGAAGCAAAAAAGAAAAGCATAGAAATATATGCAATATTTTTCTAATTTGTTATTCCTTTGTAGCATTTCTTATCATACTATCAGTGGTTGTTATAGCACTGGAGTTTTTCAACGTTATGCTTCGGATAACTAGCACAAAATCCTTAATTACGCACACTTTGCAAGAAAAAACAAAAACGAAGCATCCAGAAGGAACCATCTAATCGAGATGAAAACTGGTATATAAAATGTGCATGTATAGGAAAGGAAATGATTGCAATTCCAGAGCATATTTATTCGGATAAAACAGCTACACGAGTGGAATAAGTTAGTAAGTTGTAGCCCCAACTCTGGCCAGGATTCAACAAGCGGTCACCCGGCGTGGCATAGACGCGTACAGTTCACAGGTACTGTCCTGAGGTATAGGATGCCAGACAGTGTCCAAATTGCGTGTCAGTTCGCCTATATTCGGGGATGGGCGTAAGTGGTAATTCATCATGATTCAAACATGTTCGATTGGTGAGAGGTCGGGTGATCGGGCTAGCCATGGAAGGCTATCGACATTACGGTGGCAGGCCTAGGAGAACCGTGCCGTGTGTGGCCGGGCATTATCTGTTGAAAAATGCTCGATGATTCTGCGATATGAATGGCAACGCAGCAGGTGGTAGAATGTCGTCGACGTATAGCTGAGCCGTGAGGCTGGCACGGAGGACTACCAAGGGTGTCCCGCTAACGTAGGAAATGGCACCTCAGACAGTCACTCCCGGTGTGCGAGCCGTATGCCGTTCCCCGGTAAAGTCAGGATCCGTGTGGTTGCCGGCTCATCTCCAGACACGTATGTGCTAGTTACCGGTACCAAGCCAAGTACAAGCCGTGTCTCATCTCTGAAGACAACACGATGACACTGGACACTATCTCACGTGTATCGGGCCCGACACCACTGCAACAGGTATCGACGATGCTCGCTTGTCAGTGGTTGGCGGCTGAGGGGCCTCCTCGAATGTAGTCCCTGTGCCGCAAGTCGTCTGGCAACGGTCCGGATGTCCACTTCCGTACCTGTAGACGGCGCAACATGGTTACGGATGGTTGACAGCAATGAATTCCTTTTTTTTTTGCTCGGTTCTTAGGACCACTCGGTCTTCGCGTTCTGTCGTTGCTCTCGGCCGTCCACTACTCGCGTGCCGTTGGGTTGTACCCTCATCGACCTATTGGCGCCAACATCGGCCGATTGCCGCGGCGCCCTGACCCAAATGCCTTGCGATGGGATACGGCGACTTGTCCAACCGGCCTCTCAGCCCAATTATACGGCCTTTCTCAAAAGCGCTGAACCACTCGTAGTGTGTACGACGTTGAGACATGCTTTCAATCCGTGGGGGTTAATGCAACCGCAATCCGCTGTCACAGTTGTTCCTGCGTGCGAGCTTTGCTCTTGATATACCCTCCTCGATGCGCGGTTCCCATGCGCAGTGGAGGGCCTCTTTTAGTCTTTATTTTTTGATCATTTGCATATTCGGCTCTGGGGTACTTGCATGAGGAGTTTCATGGGAATCAAACGCATTTCTCGGAGTGCTTTGTCTTTTTTTGGCAAAGAGTGTATAATGAGTATTACCAGGTGCGCCGTATAAAAGAGGCCCCGTGGTCAGACGTTGTTAGGACAGTTAAAGTTGTTTGGTGGGTTTCCAGTTAAAACCGCTTTGTTCCACTTCTAATCGGTTTCTGCGTGTACAGCTGCAAAGGAATTCTCCGGAGTGGTTAGTCACATCCAGAGCAGTGTAGGTACGCAGTCATAAGTGTAAGTGAAGAGAGAACAAAGGCAACGGAAATGGTTTTAAGTACGGAACAGCGGATTTTTATTGTGGAACAGTATTTCGGGAATAACTCATACAAGGTTTTAAATTAGTTCTTTACAGACAAATTTCCACATTGTGCAGCATTGGCAAAATCAGTGGTACAGAAGTTAGTGCGGAAATGTCATGAAACCGGCACGGTGCACTGTGCAACAGGAAAAGAAACAAACCTAAGACAATTCGTACTGAAGACAATGTCAAGGATGTGTGCACAATGATGTTACAAAGCTCTCGGAAGTCGATTCGCCGATTATCGTCTGCAACGGGAATATCTGCCACGTCATGCCGACGCATACTTAAGGTGGATTTGCATTTTCGGCAGTACAAAGTTATGGCGCTCTATGTATCGTTGTAGGCAGTCATCCTATGAAGAACGTGCATTTGAGTAATCCAGACAATTTGGTGTGTGGAACGTAACATCATACTGATTTACTTTTTCGAAGCACTGAAGAACGGATTCTCATTTTTCCTATCTCGCGGTGTGGAAAGAAATCACACCATTGCGAGAAACCTATCAGCCAGGTCATCCTTGAAGTTCGGGCGCCAACATGACGAAGTAAACGACTCCATCAGTTTTATGCCAGGGAAGGGATTCGAACCCAGGACTCTCGGCTCCGGAGCTACGAGTGCTATCCATTATGCTACAATGGTATGTGCTCCCACTTCTATCTGCCTTTATATCATGTGCGTCATGCGGGTCAGGAACATCACAAGCTCCGAGCGCTATCCACTATACTACACTGGCATGTGCTCCCACTGCTATCTGCCTTTATCTCATGTGCGTCCTGCGGGGCAGGCACGTCACAAGATCCGAGTGCTATCCACTATACTACACTGGCATGTGCTCTCACTGCTATCTGCCTTTATCTCATGTGCGTCCTGCGGTGCAGACACGTCACAAGCTCCGAGTGCTATCCACTATACTACACTTGCATGTGCGCTCACTGCTATCTGCCTTTATCTCACGTGCGTCCTGCGGGGCAGGCACATCACATGCTCCGAGTGCTATCCACTATACTACACTGGCATGTGCTCCCACTGCTATCTGCCTTTATCTCATGCGCGTCCTGCGGGGCAGGCACGTCACAAGCTCCGAGTGCTATTCAGTATACTACACTGGCATGTGCTCTCACCGCTATCTGTCTTTATCTCATGTGCGTCCTGTGGCGCATGCACGTCACAAGCTCTGAGTGCTATCCAGTATACTACACTGGCATATACTCTCACTGCTACCTGCCTTTATCTCATGTGCGTCCTGCGGGGCAGGCACGTCACAAAACTTCAATTAGACATACTTTCAAATGTGCATTCTTTTGTAAAAATCTTACTATGTACTTACTGACTTCAAAAACATGACAAAAAATTGTTGATTCTAAAGTCAGCTAACATTTTAATGACTTTGTTGTGACTACTTTTCGATTGAAAGCATTTGAATATTTAGTTGCAACAGGGAGGTCCGCACTTTTAGCTGATTATTTAAATGGGTATTCGTCATTTGTAACCTTAAGGGCGTCTTGATTTGGGTTAGGTAGGAGAATGTAGATTCGCCAGATAAGTGGTTGAAAAGCAAGAAAGCATTATAATTATTTTATTTTATTTTTGTCCCTGTTGTCGAAGGTTTGGGTATTGTATTGTATTTTTCCACATTTCAACTGGATCTTTCTTAGCGTTGAATAAGGACTTTAAAATGTCATCTTCTGAGAGCTCAATCAATTCCATCTGTAGTCCTTTAGGAGCCATAGAAAGAAATCATGAGCGTAGCAGGTGCCGAAATAGCGCTTAACTAATGTTCTAATTGTGGCCATCAATCGGGGAACATTATCTTGTTTTACTTTTCGGTGTTTCAAATACAATCATTTTAAGATTAAAATAAAAATAATAAAAGACGAACAAAAATATATTAATAAAAATAAACGGATTTGTTCTGCAAATTTTGGATTCACACAAAAGGCCGCATTTAATGGCCTAGAAGGCCACAGGTTTCCCGCCCCTGAACCAGATTTTACCATTTATTTATCTTTTTTATCTTTATATCACACCAAGAATTGTGTTTTCTTATTTTTACTTTCACTGGGATTATATGTCACGTATTCTATTCACCTGGCGTGTTGTCAATGTATGCTTTCCGGTGATTACGATTTTAAATATCGAACTGTAATGTCACTTTTTTTTGGTGGTATTTTTTCTTGGTTAAACTGGACACCCACTATTCGCCCTATTTGTTCAAAGATCCATTCGTAACAGAGATTTTCCTACAATGAACATTCGGCAACTTAAAATAGTATAACTATTAATAACAAGGATACACCAATTGTACTTAAATACACTGCCGGACAATTGCTAAGGACGGATGACAATAGCAACGATAGCAACCATAAAAGCCGCCCCGGTGGCGCTGTGGTCTAAGCGATGGCCTCTGATCATTCGTCCGAAAGGGGTCCAGGTTCGAATGCCGGTGAGGCATGGATGTTGTGTTTGTCTTACGGCACTGGCTCTCTCCCTTCCTGGAACCAGTGACCCTAAATTAGGAACGGGCGACTGCTTATAGCCCATTGAGTTGCTCACGGTGGTCGTTAAACCTCCAATAAAAATAAAACAAAAAAACCCCCATAAAATGGAAGGCAGGAAAATGTGGAAATTAGCATAAGTGCGGGATACAGTAAGACGTGTTGTGCGTATGCAAATTTTGGATTGCCGAACTTGTTCGTGACGTCATAGCGCTAATAAGAGATATAAAGGATTTGACGCGTATTGACCGTTGTTGTTCAAACGCAAAGTTGAAAGGGAAAGAATCAATTGACGAACTTACAATTTTCAGTATGTCTTCCCGACATCACCTAGATGATTTTACGCGTGGCCGTATTATTGGCAAGATTGAAGAAGGACGAAAAATAACAGATGTTGCCAGGGAGTTCGACGTCAGCCACAGTGTTGTTTCAAGGCTTTAGAAATCATTTCAAACAAATGGAGAGTGTAGCAAACGTCACGGGGGAGGTCGTGTTCGCAGTACGACACCTGCAGAAGATCGGTACATAGTGCTATCGACAAAAAGACACCGGCGCAGCACAGCTAGTGAGGTAGAAAATCAGTTTATGGCTGCTACTGGCAAGCGGATCTCCCGAAAAACTGTCGCCAGACGTTTGCATGAAGGAGGATTATACGCCCGCCGTCCTGTTGTGTGCATCTCATTGTCCAGACGTCACCGTACCGCCCGTTTGCAATGGTGCCATCAACATCGCAATTGGATTGATAACGACTGGTCTGCTGTCCTCTTCTCAGATGAGAGTAGATACAGTCTATCGTCTGATTGTCGACGACAACTGATCTGGCGTGATAGTGGTACTGCATATTGTCCAGCAAACATACAGGAAAGGGACCGATATCCGACATGTAGTGTTACGGTATGGGCTGGCTCATGATCAATGGCCGTACGTCCCTCTATGTGCTTCCAACTGGGACTATGACTGGCCAACGATACATTAATGATGTTCTGCTACCTCATGTTCGCATGTTCCGTGGTGCTGTCGATGATAGATTCATTTTCATGGACGACAACGCAACATGTCATCGAACAGTCGCTGTCCAGGAGTGTCTTGAGAGCGAGGATATTCAACGCCTCGTATGGCCAGCACCTTCTCCAGATCTGAATCCCATTGAAAATGTGTGGGATGCTTTGGGGAGGAGTCTTACTAATCGCCAATCCCCTCCAATAAACAAGGACACCCTCATCTGTGCACTGACAGAGGAATGGGATAAATTACCCCAACAGCTGCTTGATAATGTTGTGCAAAGCATGACACGACGTGTGGAATCTTGCATCGCCCTCCATGGTGGCCATATCCCGTATTGACATCTTACGCCGGAACGCCTGCGGACGGTAATTGCATTTTTTTCACGTTTACGTATTCTGAACAAAATGGCCTGTTTGTCCCTTGAACACGTTCCAAAGCCTTCTGGATTTCAGAGCACAATAAATTGTCTTTCTTGTAATGTCCTGGTATTCTGACATTATTTTATTTCACTTGGCATCCAACCACACTTACTTTTCTATGCGCTATATAGCCGTTTATGATCCGTCCTTAGCAATTGTCCAGCAGTGTAGTATAATTATACTAGTGATCCGAAATTTCTTGGCGTTGAATAGAAATAAATGTTTCCAAGCTTTCACGCATCAACCAGATGGCTTTCTCAAGGAAGGTATAGACAGCTAGGAAGGTAGACAGCTAACTGTCTACCTTCCTTGAAAAGCCATCTGGTTGATGTGCGAAAGCTTGGAAACATTTATTTCTATTCAACGCCAAGAAATTTCGGATCACTAGTATAGTTATACTATTTAGTATAACTATATTGGTAATCCGAATTTCTTGGTGTAGAATAAAAATAAAAGTTTCTAAGCTTTCGCACATTAACCAGATGGCTTTTTTAAGGAAGGCAGACAACAAACTTTAAACTGAATAACAGAACGCTTCAACAATTTGAACGCGGTGACTTGACAATAAAAGAACAGATGCGAAGTAATTATTCAATGAAAGGCTCAAGGTGCTAAGTAAGTATTCAATCAATAGCACGCGGAATCATAGAAGGAAACAAAAGGCATTCACTATTTGAATAACTGGTTCCAGACTCCTGGCAACTCCACCGAGACGCTGTCATTGCAGGATTCATTGTTGGTTATGATTTCTAAAGTTTCGCGAATGGCAGCAGATTTTGGGGTGGGGTAGGATGCTAATTTCGCCGCCCCGGTCGCGTAGTGGTCTAAGCGTTGGCTATGACCATTCGTCCGAGCCGGGTTCGAATCTCGGTCAAGCATGGATGATGTGTTTGTCTTACGGCACTGGCTCTCTCCCTTCCCTGGAACCAGTGACCCTAAATTAGGGATGGGCGACTGCTTATACCTTACTGAGTTGCTCATGGTGGTCGTTAAACCTTCAATAAAAAAAAATCTAATTTCTTTATGTCATCCTACATAGGAGTAGCGGACTTGAGCTGCATCTCTCTGGATAGGACCGTTGTTTCTTTACCGTTCTTTATGTCCCTTTGAATGCTTGTTGATTCTAGTTCCAAATGAACGCTTGGTCATTTCAATTTAGTATCGCTTGGAACCGTGCGGATATTGTAGATGGATGGCATAAGCACTTGCCTCATTGGAAATCGGGGGCTCGTCAGAGTTTCCCTGAAGGATGGTTACTATTTTAAGTGTAATTGGTGTACAGTTCCTCGGCAACTGACGGATGCCATCACATCTGCTTGGTTGAACGTACCTCCAGAATGATATCAGCACCTTGTTGAATACATGCCACATCAAATACATTGCTAGAACGATTTTCCAGCAATATAATTAATGTTTAAAATAAAATAATTTATTTATTAAATGTTCTATATGATAGTCCTTTCACTGGACTATCAACTACATCTAGATTTCCAAGACAACAAGGCATTTCTTAAAATTGGTAGTGGTATTTTATTCCACTCCTCTTCCACTGATTCCCATAGTCCAACCATTGTTTCAGGTCTGCGTTTAGAAAGCGCTATTTTTGTCAGTCTAAAGGCACAGCAGTCCATTGGTGACACATCAGAGGACTTTGAAGAAATATGAACAAAAGGTATAAACTTGATACTCGTCTCGTTTCTCATTTTTTCAAGAAGTGGAGTGGTAGATTCGAAAGTATGACTGGTTATAGCCTTATCCTGATGGAGTTCTACTTTTTGAAGGCCCTATGAATAAAGGAATATTGTCACCTCTTTAAATATAGGAGTAAAAATATTGTTTAGCTAATACACTGGCGTGAAAAAATTAAGGACGAGAAGGTTTTTTGAATGTAACGTCGTGCAGAAGTGCTCCACATCGACTCAAATCATACCATAAGATCCCCAAGATGTAAGAATATGGGACAAGTGAGCAAAACCGTCCAAACAAGGAATCCAAAGGATACAAAGGCACTTTATTGAAAAGGTAGCTTCGAGCACGACTAGACAGAAGACAGAAACGTCCAGGTGACAGGCGGCTGCCAAGAAAACTCTAGTCTTTAGTAGGGGATATGATCACCGCTGACTGCGTTGCAGGATTTACAACGTCTGTCCATGCTGAGGACGAGGTTGTCAAGGAGCTATTGAGGCATCGCGGCACATTCCTCTTGTAGCGCCAATCGCAGCTGCGGAATCGTTGCTGGCGGCTGGTGACGTACTTCCAAGCGTCTCCCGAGAAGGTCCCGCACGTGTTCTATTGCATTTAGGTCCAGAGACCTTGCAGGCCAATCCATGCATTAAATATCTTCACTCTCCAACAGCTCTGCGACAGCCACTGTACGATGAGGTGAAGCGTTGTTGTCCATGAAGAGGAACTCAGGACCCACAGCACCTCTAAACAGACGCACGTGAGGCAGAACTCGGTACAATAGCGGACACCAGTGACTGAACCTCCTTGTAAGATGTGGAGGTCAGTACGGCTACCAAGCATCATACCGCCCCAAACGAGAACTCCGCCACCTCCGAACCGGTCCCTTTCGATGATGTTGGAGGTGTGATTGCGTGTTCCTGCTCTCTCCAGATGTGTATACGTCCAGAATTGCTCGTCATACTAAATTGGCTGTCATCCGTAAAGAGAACGCGACCCCATTGCTGATGTGTCCAGTTCTTGTGTTCCTGGCACCACAGAAACCGCCGTCTCCGATGACCAGGCGTTAATGGCACACGCCGTACTGGTCGTCGTGCAAATAGACCACCTTTGTGCAGCCTTCTGGCCACGGTAAAACGCGATAACGGACGTCCAGTTGTCTGTTGCGTGTGCCTTGCGATTTCTCCCGCTTTCTGCCGTCTGTCTCTTCTCACCTGTAGGGCAATAAACCGGTCGTCCGCCGCCGTGGTTGCTCGTGGACGACCACGGCTAAACTCTCGGACAGCTGTTCCTCTCGTTTAAAATGCTCTCCAAGCTCGTGAAACGATGCTGTGAGCGATCCCGAACTCCTCGGCCACACTAGTCACACTTCGGCCTTCTCCCAACTTCCCAATGACGCGACCTCGGGTAAAGTCATCCAGATGTCGTCTACTGGATTGCCTGTTGGCCATATCACACGGTGGCAGCAACTCGAAGTCAAACCGATGTACACCGTGCAATAGCTTTCACCGAATTTCTGAGCGTACACCGCCCGTGTGCTTTATACTCCTCCGACACTCCCCCCCCACGTCATGCTGCATATATGCGCATGCCTTACCATACCGGACCCTAGTCTATCTCCTGAGTGGTTTTTCGGTCCGTTCTGCCTGCTCGTTCCGCTGTTATGCTAATTTCTCCTCTTCGTTCTTAATTTTAGCACACCAGTGTATGTAGAATAGCTCTGAACATTCTTTTCAACGTTTCTTAACTTTAATTTCCCATTGTACGGGAAACCAGCAGTAATCATGAATCCTTTTTTGAAGCTTTCTTTTGATTCTTGGAACCAAGTTCGTACGTTTTTTTCTGCGCTTTTGTGATAGTAAATCTACCTTTTTTGTTACAGTCGTCTAGGTGTATCCATTCTTCATCAATAATCACAATATATTTCCATCTACCTCGGCTAAGTGATTTTCATAAAGATGTCCACATGGTCTTCTGCATTCAGCCACGTACTTAGCCAAAAGGCGGCGAACATATATTTTTTTTGTTTTTCTTCAGATTCTAATCTCTGTTTATTACGTTGATTACAGTTGATACAGAGATGATATTCAACGAATTAGAGATTGCACTGTAGGTCGGTGGATATGTTTTTTTAAGACCAGAGACTTTACTTTGGAAATACTCGTAAAAGTACCTACCTTCTTTGGACATTCGTTTGGTGTTCATCTTCCTGTTAAAAGCAATGCTTGACGAATTTCCCCTCTGTTATTAATAATAATGCTTGTTTTACTCTTGGAAATGCAAATTATATGATTTTCACAACTTGTTTAATCGCATAATGTGAATAGGTCTCTTCGTAAAGAACAAAAACATAACCTTCCATCCACAGCTTGTTTACGTGTGCTATTTTCTTAGCAGACGATATTTAACTGCAGCAGATGTTTCCTTTGTGCTCATCTAACACTCTGTTGCCAGTTTCAGTATTTGAATTATTTTTACTTTCTGTAATTTCTTATGAGAAACGTTCTAAAACCGTGTGAACATTCCCTGTAGAGGCAGTTTTGAAGCTCAAGGGAGGCCCAACAGTTTATTAGGTAGGTGTTATTAATGATTTGCTACTCAAACGTAGTTTTATATGTTTGGTAAAGGGCAGGGGGATACAATGCGATTTATAGGAAGGCAGGTAGTTTCAGTCAGCTTCGATTTCGTGCCAAAATTTGTCCTATTAGACGTTGTTTTCAGAGAATGCATGAATGCAGTCATAACTTTCAATATTGTTGGTATGGATGTGTTAAATAAATCTTCAGTTTCCGTCACCGATGATCCTAGATAAATGAGCTCCGACTACTTTCTGGTATTCAGACAGGTCTGTCAGTTTGTCATATGCATACTTTTTCTCACCTTTGAAGAAGCTGCTGCTCATATCGTCGGTTGTAACGTACCAGGAGATGTGACGTACCTGCCCGAAGGACGCACACGACATAAAGGCAGATAGGAATCAGAATAAAACGTCCGCGTAGCTCAATTGGTAGAGTGACTTATTCCGGAATGAGGGGATCCGGGTTCGAATCCTGGCGTGGACAGAAATGACGGAGAAATTTACTTCGTTATAATGGCGCCCGAACTATCCGGATGACCCGGCCGTTCAAAATCTCGCAATGGTGTGATGTTATTTCCACACCGCGAGATAGGAAAAATAAGAGAATCCTTTCTCCAGCACTTCGAAAAAAAAAATAAGGGGGAGATGATGTAACGTACCAGGAGATGTGACGTACCTGCCCGAAGGACGCACACGACATAAAGGCAGATAGGAATCAGAATAAAACGTCCGCGTAGCTCAATTGGTAGAGTGACTTATTCCGGAATGAGGGGATCCGGGTTCGAAGCCTGGCGTGGACAGAAATGACGGAGAAATTTACTTCGTTATACGGTGCCTGACTGCACTGTCTGTAAAAAAAAGAAAAACACGAAAAAAATTGATTTCGTTACTACATACTCATTAATAAGGAAGTGAGCCATTATTAAATAGGATCTTTTATAACAGGTGTTTCCATTATTTCAACCAACCGCTGTATGGGTTATGAGGAAACTGTTTTTAAAGAAAAGAGAGAGAGAGAGAGAGAGATTCCAGAAACAGCAAAGCTTTGAAGACAAAGAATATATAGAATTGCTCTCTGTAACAATGGTGGCATTTATACTCCGGAATGCAATTCCGAAAATCGCAGTGTCGCAACAGATGTCAGTTTGAGAAGTCGTAAATACTCTTCAGGCAGGTATAATAAGACGTAAAAGGCAACCTTGTAACTTGTCTCTTTATACAAGTTAAAATGAAGCTGACTCGAAATAAATCGACCAATAACTTGTAATACAATTACTGGATCTATTGGAACTAAATGTCTCTTGTCTTTCATGCTGTCTGAGGTGTCGGATTAAAGGAAAACCTAACGGAATGGTAGAATTAAACTTCAATGGCATGTGTGTATGTCGAATCGTACAGAGAGATACCAGAGCAATTTTATCGAAACTCAAGACCAAGAGTATATGCCACGCTTCGACTGAATACGAACTGCCTAAATAAAATCTGGAAGTTTTATTGTGGTTATGTTAGTCACGAGATGCACATACACTCTTGCTACTTAGATAATAAAACTACGTGCCAAAAGATAACGATAAAAGTCCTGTTTACAGAAAGATTCGACAAGAAGGTACGACCTAGCCCAGAAGTTTTACAACCAGAATAGAAGAACCGAATTCGCATTGCGGAAATGGAGGGAACAATTTGTTGACAAGTATTTTACTAACTTAGAGGTTGTAGAAGTTCTCAACAAGAAAGCAGCAGAAATTTTCGACTGGGAACTTCAAGGGCTTGGAAGGAAATGCATTATATTCAGCGATGCATCTTCATAGATTGGCTTAAAAAATAATTGTGTTTAACAATCAGTAACATCTTACACTGGAAGGGAAAGGGATAGAAACCGTAAATTTGTACACTTATTTAATCCAACGTATTTTAATTCCTAAGGATGTTGGACCAAGGATTCGACAAGGAGGTACTAGAAAACACAAGGACATGACATTAGAGAGATGAGCTTCCTCTTTTAGTGACGTCACGCGGATACCAAGGATTCCGATTGGTTTCCAACTCTGTCGTATATGACGTCAAACATAACACCGACGTATCAGGCCGTGTAACATGAGAGTGACGTCACCAACGGAGGGAACTCATATCTCTCTAATGGCATGACCTTGTGCTTTCTAGACGGCCTTGGTGGAACAAATTGATGAGTTCAAGAGAAGGACACACAAATGGGATTAATGGCATCCGGTCAAATGAAAGATATTTTCCAAATGGAAATTCCTCGTTGTTTAAAAAGGAAAACATTACATCAATCTGTCCTTTCTGTGATGACTTACGGAAATGAAACTTGGAGCCTGATTGAAGAAATGATGAGTACTTGTAAAGTTATACGATGAAAACTCCGAACAACGGTCACTGCGCGGATCGGAAAGAAAGTGTCCGTTGTTGCGAAGTCACTGTTGTTCGGAAGTGAGGCTTAAGTTAACATTGCTACTTCGTTGGGTTTGTGCGAAATTAGTACAAGTGTATGAAGCTGATGCACAAAGAAAGCGGTTGCAGGGCTTTCTCCAAAGGCTGAATAAAACTCAATATATTAATTAAATAAATGAATCATGGCGCAGAAGATTTTAGAAAATCGGTGCCTGTCGTCTGGCCTTAAACAGCCCTTAGAAATAGAAGGGTTAGGGTACGCTAAAGAAAAGGAGAAAAGAAAGTGAAGTGTAACTGCGCAGTAGCTGGTCACGCGACGGGAAAACAGTAACCAACCCCACAGGACCAAACCGACGGACATTGCCGCCAACCAGCAACATTACAGGCATCAGTAACTACCGCAGCCAGCTCACGAGAGGCCGCTGAAACATACATGGGATCTGGAGCTCACCTCAACGTACGAGCAACTGAACCTTTCTTTTCAGTTAAGAACACTACTGTACTCGCCGTGAGCAAACTGATTCTGCTGGAAACGCACCTACTCGTATTACCTAAATAACTGTTTTTACCCTGAGGATTTACAATTTCTCT
Source organism: Macrothele yani (assembly GCA_039090855.1). Classification (NCBI taxonomy): domain Eukaryota; kingdom Metazoa; phylum Arthropoda; class Arachnida; order Araneae; family Macrothelidae; genus Macrothele; species Macrothele yani. The sequence continues at coordinate 151,646,354 of CM077027.1, read as the reverse complement.
GAAAACAGAGGTTTCCACATTGCTCTTCCCAGTCAGTTTTTAAATGGGGGTTAAAATATAGAGATAAACCGAAAGGCTGAATATTGCTTCTTTTGAGGCCGAAGGAGGTGCCAATTTCTCTTTTGCTTTGCTTTTTGATTAAGTCCTTGAAGATACTTTGCGTAGGGTCCCCTAAAATTCTGCTAATAGCAAAGGGAGGGAGGGGGGATACCGAGAGAGTGTGATGAAATAGTAATGGTTGCAGGAGTACAGTAGACGAAAACAGCCAAGGAAAGATCAAGATAAAAAAACTGCGGTGGGAAACCTTCATCCAGCACAAAATTGATATAACTAAGAAAAAAAAATGATTAAATGAAGTTAAGGGTAAGTACGTAAAACATGAAAAAAATGCTGGAATCATCGCTCTTTCCAAGTTTTAGCAACACACAGCAACCGAAAAATTGTTATTCTGTCACCGCCGGGGAATTGAATCCCGGATCTCTCGATATCTAGCCGAGGGCGTTAGCCTTACACCACAGTGGCCAAAAATCCACGGCGCTATGTGTGTGTTTTTCTGTCAGCTTCTAACATCATCATAATCCGTAAGATAAGCTGAGCCCATCTTACGGATTATGATGTCAAAAGCTAATAGAAAAAACACACATAGCACCGCGAATTGTTGGCCACCGTGATGTAAGGCTAACGCGCTCGGCTAGATATCGAGAGATCCGGGATTCAATTTCCCGGCGGTGACCGAATAAAAATTTTCTGGTTTGCTGTGTGTTGCGAAAACGTGGAAAGAGCGATGTCTTTGTTTATCCACTGACACCACGTATTTGGAGGATTTTCACTGCTGGAATAATTAAAATATTGCTGTCGAAATCTTAGCCTTTTAGTGAACGAAAGATAGAGTAAGAAAACAATAACTCTTTTATACAAGTTATATGTCTTCTACATACACCATGAAATCTGCGTCTGAATCAAATTAAGCCGTCGTACCCAGGAGGAAAGCGCGTTTCTGATTACAACTTCCCAAAGGCGTTAGAAACATACTTTTTATTTTGGTAGAAAGCATTTTTCTAGTTTGAGATTTTTATAGTCACAATAAAAAAGAAATAGCGAGAGAATCGGATTATGGAATCGAAAGGTCAAAACACATAACATTTAGCAACATAAGTACTCGCACGTAACACGAGCTCTAAAAAAAATGAAGAAAAAAAAAGGGTCGTAGCGCGGTACAAATGCGACATATAATTTTCATCGTGTAATACATTTATTCAGATTTTTAAGTTGCTACATCGAATTCTGCAACACTGAACAACTATTCTACTGAGATTTATCATAGCAAAGCAATTACGAAATTTTCAAAAGTGTATTAATATATTTGTAGCTTTTGTCATAAACAACATCATACACTGAAAGGACAAATTAATTTGCACACCATAACGTATAAGTCGACCTTTCGACCGCACAACAGCAGCGACACTTCCTGGCATTGAATTTACCAGGGTTTGGAAATGTTCGGGAGGTACTGCCGCCCATGATTACAGGAAAGCTGTCAATAAACCACCGATAGTGTCAGTTGTAGGTTTCGAGCTGGAATGCATCGCCCCACTTCGTCCCACAGATGCTAAATTGGGTTCAAATCCTAAGAGTGAGAGAGCCATTCGAGTAAAGCTAACTCACTTGAATAATTGCCAACGAGCTCTTTGCCGCAGGAGGAATGAGACAAGTCGTTGTTTTGTTTAAGAAAGATATCTTGCTGTAGGAAACGGACAGCCCAAAGCGGTTGTAGGGGGTCGGTGAATATTTCAACATTCAGCCGCATTCTTACCTGGCGTCTGCCGGTCTTGCCGGTTTTGAGGTAATCTTGGAACACAAGAGCGGGGATCTCACGTGGAAATTCCAGACCTGCTGAAGTGGTGAAGGTGGAGCCCTCCGTCTTTCTCCCAGCGACTGCCTACAATCGAAGACTCTCGAATCGTCGTGATCACCAATCACCAAAGTCACGGGTACGCTGTACAGCAGGTACGTATCTGACCAATGTTTAGCCCTCAGGGAGTTTCATCTAGCTTCACAATTGTGGACAGGTAGAGCAGTTTTGTGGATGTATGAGACGCGTATTAAAAAATGTGCTTTTAGTGTACATCTCAAAGAGCCCGTATACCTAGGTTGAGGTATCTAATTTGGTGTAGTTGACGTTAAGCGGTTTGGCAGCAGCGTTTATTTTCAGCTTTTTGTCCGATTGTTGGGTTCCTACAAACAAATCTATCGGGTGTCCTAAATTTTGACATTTAATTAACTCGCGTTTAAGACTACATCTCCTTTTTTGCTCCAATATTAAACGCCGTTTTTCAATCTTTAAGATTCCAAAAGAGACAGGTTTTCAAGGCAGCCGTAAAACCTGCAATGCTATGAAATACAAAGACCAAATATCTGAAAAGAAAGCTAAGAGTTACTGAGATGAAGATGCTGAGGTGAATGTGTGCTGTCACGAGGAAAGACATTAGTAGAAATGAGAGGATAAGGACAACAGATAGACAGAGGTTTCAAAGAAGGCCCAAATAGTAAAATTGTATGGCCATAGTCATTGCTTTGAGAAGGGACAAGGAATGCTTAGGAAGCGGAGTTGTGAATATGGAGCTTCCTAGAAAGCGAGCTAAAGAAAGATCTAAGGTTAAGATTCCTTCCCGATGGCATGGTTTTCTAAGAGCTGGCAGAATGTGACCAGGTTCAAGTCCGGACACGGCATCGGCGGTGTGTTTGTCTCACTTTATTGGTTCTCTCTCTCCCTTCCCTAAATTAGGGACGGGCAACTTCTTATAGCCGATATAGTTGCTCACGGTGGTCACATAACTCCCTTCCCCAGAAAAACTTAGGGAAGACAACAGCGACACAAAAAAGAAGGAACTGAAGAACTAGTCTACGTTAGACAGAAATAGTGGAGAAAGAGAATCCGACAGCAACATCACGTAAATGTGGGACTTTTCGTACTGCAGAAGAAAAAAGGGGGCTCGCAAAACGTAGCGTTAACATTTTCCTTTATTAGTATATCGCAATTCTGATTCATCATTCAGTGTTAAAAAACAGAAGCTCCGGGAATTACTACACAATACGGGTAGCGTTAAATTTGAATTTATGTTTATTTATATCGGGTTTAACGACCACTGTGAGCAGCAGATAGAGCTACAGGCAGTTCCCACTCCTAATTTAGAGCAACTGCTTCAAGGGAAAGGCAAGAGTCGGACTCCCAGGACGAAAAATGATTCGATGTATCGTACTCCAGGGACGCCGAGTCCGATTCTTTTTTTTTTTTTTTTTTTTTTTTTTTTCGATTGGAGGTTTAACGACCACCGTGAGCAACTCAATGGGCTATAAGCAGTCGCCCGTCCCTAATTTAGGGTCACTGGTTCCAGGGAAGGGAGAGAGCCAGTGCCGTAAGACAAACACAACATCCATGCCTGACCGGGATTCGAACCCGGACCCCTTACGGACGAATGATCAGAGGCCAACGCCTTAGACCACTGCGCCACCGGGGCGGCCGAGTCCGATTCATCATGTGCTTGCAGAACAAGTTCAAGTGCGCCAAGAAAACGAGTCAGTTTATAAGATGGGACAACATATGCGGATTGTTTTTCACTTTCTCGCTTTACGGTTGCATTTGCCACCTATAACTAGATTCTGTGACGGGTAAAGCACGTGTCAAGACGACAAATCTGCAGCGATATATTCCGTCCGTGTAGCTTAGTTGGGAGAGCAACTTGCTCCGGAGTGAGGGAGTTGCTCCCCCAACAGAGTGATATTGTGTTACCGTAAGAAACCGGGTACTTAAAATTATTGTACAGGTGATTATACGATGTCTGTGTATCATTTTGTGGAGTCCTTAAGACTAGAGCTAGCAAGATTAAATTTTATATTTGGAAGATTTAATATAAATGTACTGCTCTTTTCTCAAAACCACATCTTTTTGCTAGTGTGAAACACCAGGTGATACATGTACTTTCCCCAAAAGCTCACCGTTGCAAAATAACACATTTTAATTAAAGTGTGACCAATTTTTTGGCGGTCCCATTCACTTCACTCAAAAAACCCTATGCTTTTGCAGTTCACATATTATAGACTATACGTTTGTATTTATTCCTATCTCACAGTTACACCATGTACTTCCAAAGATATCTAAAATCCTTTTAATGATACATTTTTTTTTAAATATCTTATTTTTCTGTTAAACTGCACATATTTTAATACACTGACAAACACCTACGAATTAATTTATTTTTTGGTAACACTTTGTCTATGTTATGTTACCAAGTACAGTAAAAATTCACATACTCTGCTATAATGATATCTGTTACTGAAAAACAGTTAAAATTTAGTTATATACATACAGTATCCTCGCAAAGTCCTTAGGAAATCTCACACTCTTGTCACGTACTTGTCCTTCGTTAGTCAGTTTCTATTTACACTTGCAGCTAAAAAAAAAGCATAATTCTATGTTCACTCACACCATCTGTATCCATGTAATCCTTGAGTGAGACAAATGAGCACTGTCAAAATTACGCATATAACTTCCTATATTACTGTCGATTTAAAATTTATGTATAGCACAAATTCTCCCGAGCAAAGTAGTCGAAACACTCCAACAATGTATGCTGGAGTGTTTCGACTACTACAACATGTATGTTGGAGGCTCTTTTCTATAAGGCAGTACATTATCCTTTCTTAAAGATAATTTACGCTAAATCGTTGGTATATCCTGACAACACGGAAAAGATATATATCGGAATGACAAAGCGATCCTTGGACACTAGATGTAAAGAACACGTGCGAAGTGTCGACCAGGACATGCAGAATACAGCCCTGGCCAGAGAAGTCATGCATTCATCGGCCACTCCAGTATGGAATAATATTAGAAGAATTGCCCCATACACAAACTTTAAAGAGATTGCCATCAGGAAAACTGTCGAAATCCTCTCCAGCAAAGTAGCATGCAATGACATGATCTCCACTGAACTACCAATGCTTTGGCAGGCGTTATTAAAAGACGAGAACACGTCGCCACGCGCAGTGTAATTACGTGCTAAAAAACTTCACGAAATATGCTTGTGATGTCACCCACGTTATTTTCAAAAAATCATCTTTGTTCCTTATGTGTTCCAATTCCCTGCATTTTTATGTCTACCATTGCCTTGAAAAAGCCTCCCAGTGGAATGCGAAAGCTTGGAGAATCTCTGTGATAATTACACCATAAGAAATAAACTGATTTAATACGCTATATGCGTTTCTTGAGTTTTTTAAAGCCACTGCACGTTTAATACCATCTCAAGTTCCGAAGCATCCTGTAGCTTCGAAAAATCACGATGAAACAATTATTTAATTTGTTATAAATCCTACTACAGAAAAAATAAAATCATTACAAACCTACTCAAAAAAATAATAAGCTCCAACAGAAAATTAAATGACTAATTGCTTCGCATTAATAACAACATTTTATCATCGGGCCATTATGGTTCTTCTACCTTGAAAGCGATTGTCACTTCCGAGTCTTTCTGGCTAGCAGTTTCTGTTGAGTCAATACAAACAACCTCGGTTGCTATCACTGACATTGTTGCACCAACGAAATAGAAGAACGGCACTAAAATAATCAGTAATAACTAAGGCAAAGCACAGCAGCTAGCGATTGCGTTTTTCCCGGGTAACAGAACGAGAATGGACAACGCGGAAATGTGCTCCAACACTATTCTGTGAAGCTATGGCCAGCTTCCAGCAGACTTTAACTGCGCATGTTCAAATACCACTGAGCAGGTGCCGCAGATTGCGTTCATGGGAGGCAGAATTCAAGGTTATACACGAGTTGCAAATGGAAAACCTTGAATGTTTAACTGCAAAGAAACGCATGATATTTTCACTGTGGTAATGGTGCTTTTCAGAATACATAGTAACATATTTATTCATTATGTTTTCAATGCAATTTTCTTACTCACAGGACTTTTTAAATAGTAAATCACTGCGTTAATCTAATAACATTTCTTGAAAATAGGTGTATAAAGCACATGCTAATGTGCTCCTATAGACGAACCACCACTAGTAAACAATCATGTTCAGAGACAGGAGAGAGAGAGAGATTTGTACAGTACTTGTGCATAGATAAACAAAAATTAGACTACTGATTTTGTCGCTCACTTTGGCTGTGTTATCAGAGGCGCGGGCTTTAGGCTAATAGTCGGATCTGAGCCCTGGAATGGTCCCTGATGAAAAATAGGTGATTCACCTGTCTTTTTTTTTTTTTTGATTGGAGGTTTAACGACCACCGTGAGCAACTCAATGGGCTATAAGCAGTCGCCCGTCCCTAATTTAGGGTCACTGGTTCCAGGGAAGGGAGAGAGCCAGTGCCGTAAGACAAACACAACATCCATGCCTGACCGGGATTCGAACCCGGACCCCTTATGGACGAATGATCAGAGGCCAGCGCCTTAGACCACTGCGCCACCGGGGCGGCTCACCTGTCTTTACGGTGCTAGCATATATGCCCAAAATCAGCAGCACCAAATTAAGGACGCGGTAACCTATTTGGACACCGGGCCCGCTCTGGTTGTTTAATAGTCAGAGGCGCTGCCATCTGACTTTGTAGTGCCTATCGTACCTCGCTGGCTCTCTCTCCTCCCCGGAACTAACAGCCTCAAATTAGTGACGGAAACAGCCCTAGATTTTGGTAGTCAAATCCCACCGCCCTGAAAAAAGCTGTTTTTGACTTTTTTTTTTTTTTTTTTTTGAGGTTTAACGACCACCGTGAGCAACTCAATGGGCTATAAGCAGTCGCCCGTCCCTAATTTAGGGTCACTGGTTCCAGGGAAGGGAGAGAGCCAGTGCGGTAAGACAAACACAACATCCATGCCTCACCGGGATTCGAACCCGGACCCCTTACGGACGAATGATCAGAGGCCAGCGCCTTAGACCACTGCGCCACCGGGGCGGCGTTTTTGACTTAGATATTTCCCTTTATATTCTGCACGTTGTAAGGATCCACCTCCGGCGCTTCCACAAAAGAAGCTTCTTTGTTTGCTAAATACATCCAACACTGAAATCTTTTGATTTTCTGTGAATCGTTCAGTAACCCGAAGGAATCAATTTCCGTTTCACGAAATCTGTTTCCTTTAAAAAAAAAAAAAAAAAAAAGCAGCTTTTTTTTTCTCCTACAGAAATTTTTCATTTGTCAGTAATTGCTAATTCGCTTGAGAATAGTTGCTTTAAATCCCTATCCGAAAATCCTTGAACTTTTCAGAGTTAGCTGTAGCGCTGATTTAAAGTTAAATTCCTTGAGGGCGAAATTGCGGTCCTTGAATATTGAAAGTAAATATCTTTAGCACGACTTTTTTGCTTGTGGCCTTTGTATTTGCATAAATAAGCATGGCTGTACCCTAAGGAGGTTTCCGCATTGAGGTTTTTTTTCTGCTTTTGACAGTTGATCTTTGGAAACACAATCCGGAGGCAGTGCAAAGGTTTCGAGTATTTTATCCCCAGTGGTTCGAGTTTTCACTCTCTCTGCATTCCCTGAGCAATTTCACGCAGCGATTTGCAGACTCTATATTCCATTTCCACTTCAACTGAAACAAGGTCTTCATAAACTTTCCCAACTGCAGTCGTTTCTAGACGATAAAGAGGAAAAAGGAATTCATATCTTTCCGTTTCTTTTGACAATTTGCATAGCAATGCGATGAAACAAACAAACAAAAACACAAACGGCGAAATAGGATGTAAAAGAATGACACTACACATCAGAGTCATGACATCCTTACACAATGGAAAACACTATTATTTCAATAACTTTTTAATTGGTGTTTCAGGAGAGGAGATGAACTTGTTTTCCAGTAAAAAACAGAATAAATTTCGTAGCTACTAATGTGCGCGGTAAAGGGATGCTTAAGGGACTGTGCCGTTAAATTTCTCATCCAGCTTTTGTAAGTAATTTTAAACAGCTTGAAAAAAGAAAAGAAACCAAATCAATAAATTGAATGAAAGAACTTGCACAACTGTTAATAATAAAGTCTAACAATTTGTCATGTAAGTAATTATTCGGACGTCTCTACAGCATTTCTTTTACAGAGAATGTTTACACATTTTTAGAACATCTTTGATAAGAAACTACAGAAAATAAAAGAAGTTCGAAGAATTGAAACTGGCGACAGCGTTTAAGATGAAGAAAGAAATTTTGCAGTTAAATATCGTCTGCTAAGAAAATGGCGCACGTAAACAAGCTATGGATAGAAGGTTATGTTTTTGCTCTTTACGAAGAGAAATATTCATGTTCTGTAATTAAAAGATGCTGTGAAAATCATGGAATTAGCATTTCTAAATGTAAAATAAGAAATACACTGATGTTCAAAATTAAGAGAATTTGCATTTTGTCGAATTTCTGAAAAACTAATGGACACATTTTAATGAAATTTGGTATGGATGCACAGTTATATAAGAGAAAAAATTATATCATAAAAAGTCATGGAACGCACTCATGGTCGTCAGTAAGGCTCATCAGCGCAGGAATGTTCAAAATGCACGTTGCAAGATCGAACATAAAATGACTCTAATAAAGGGTATGGTCCCCTCTCACAGACATACAGCAGCTCTCACAGCGCGACGTCATACTGGAAACGAGGCAGTTGATGAGTCCACGTGGCAGTCGGTCCCACTCCTGCAGCAATGCAGTTTTCAGCTCCTGGATGGTTCTCGGAGGGGGATGGCGAGCAGCAATTGCACTCCCAAGAGCGTACCAGACATGTTCGATAGGGTTTAGGTCTGGCAATCTGGCTATCCAATCCATCCGGCGAATATCTTCACTTTCAAGATAATTGTCGACCAGCTGAGCCCTATGTGGACGAGCGTTGTCGTCCATAAAAAGGAACCGAGGGCCAACTGCGCCCCTACAAAGTCAAACATAGGGCTGTAAAATCTCATCCCTATACCTCTCAGCTGTCAGGGAGCCTCTGACAAACACATGGAGAGGTGTGCGGTAGTCCAACATGATGCATGCCCAGACCATGACACCTCTACTGACATAGCGGCCCCTTTCTCGGGTGTTGGAGGAAAGGTATCGGGTCCCAGGTTCTCTCCAGATGAAGGTACGTCGAGAATCAGTGTCCAGGCTGAATCACGACTCGTCTGTGAAGAGAACGTTACTCCACTGAAGTCTTGTCCAAGGCTGATGCTGTCTGCACCATGCTAAACGCGCTCTCTTGTGTGCTGAAGTGAGCGGGACGGAAACAGCGGGTCTTATGGCAAGAAGCCCTCTCTCATGAAGCCTTCAGGAAACAGTAACCCTTGAAACTCGGGTTCCAGTGGCGGCATGCAGCTCACGAGATAGCTGTGCAGCTGTAGCAGTCCCGTGGCGCCTCGTTGAAAGTGCCAAATAACCATCTTCATTGGCCGCCGTGGCTCTTGGAAGACCTTGCCCAGGACTTCTCGATATAGATCCGGTGTTCTTAAACTGTTTCCACAAATTGAAGACGACACTGGACGTTACATTGAGCTCTGTAGCAATCTGAACTTGCGATTGCCCTGCCTCCAATCTATCGACGATTCTCCACCTCATTTTGTCATCAATACATTCGTGGCAACTCATTTTACCTGATTGCTTATCAAATTGAACCAACTCCTGCAAGAAACACAACGAATGTCTCGGAGGAGTAGGAGCGAACTAATCGCGGAAAAAGCCACGTGTCCAGTTTAATCAAGAAATATTCAGCAAAAGAAAGTAGCACATCTGAATGAACTAACAGTATAAAACCACTCACTCGTGCACTCTTGATAAATAAGTATAAAGAACACCGTCTATGCACGAACATAGACGGTGTTTGCTTTGATGTTGTATTTGTGTTCCCGGATTCTACAAGCAAGACTCCAAGCTGTAGATCCGATGTAACGAGAACAAAGCTGGCCTGTCTCATTAAGTAAAGGAATGCTATAGATACCACTTGATCAACAGAACTAATTCACGTATTAGGATTCCTTTGACCTCTTCGCTACAACATGTTGCCGACCATTCTAAAAGATACGTGGGCTCAATAGGCTATATTCCGTCTCTCACTAAACCCCTCAGAAACGTCTGTCACCATTTCTCCTTCGACTTTGGCACCAAATCTCCCGATACGCTAACCATGATGGGGCAAATGAAGCACAGTGAAAGTGGGAGTAAGGATGTGATGACTTTATTTTTTACGGGAGTCATGGGCGGATGGACTTACCGGGACTCCGGTACATTTCCCAGTGGGTCACTCGAGAAGTGGTCCACTTTCTCATATTCTTTTTGCTTGGATTGTTTGGAACGAACGAATAACTATTTTAGAACTTATGAATAAAGCAGTTAACTTCATTTAAACGTTAATTCTGTGTGAAAAGTTATTTTCTTTAAAAAAAGAAGACCACGGTGCTACTGGGGAGACAATGTACTCGTAGCTATCTGATTGAGATTTACATGTTGATACAAGAGCCTGTCGTGTCAGCATGCCACTCGGTGGTTAAAGTGCATTGGTGACCTGAACTTCCAGTACGTGGAAAATAAACAGTTGACGTTACAGATGATTCGGCTGATTCTTTCACCCTAACTGAATTTTCACGTAGTTATTTCTAAAGCGTGAGGTAAATGTTCATTGAACTAATTAAGAACATAGTTTTATTTATTCATCAGTAAGTTTAGTTGAAGACATAGTTTTATTCATTCATCAGTAAGTTTAGTTAAAGACATAGTTTTATTCATTCATCAGTAAGTTTAGTTAAAGACATAGTTTTATCCATTCATCAGTAAGTTTAGTTAAAGACATAGTTTTATTCATTCATCAGTAAGTTTAGTTAAAGACATAGTTTTATTCATTCATCAGTAAGTTTAGTTAAAGACATAGTTTTATTCATTCATCAATAAGTTTAGTTAAGCAACATTCAATTAATAAAAACGCTACGAGATGCGAGATAAAGCAGAGTCCCATTTAAACAACGTAATGAATAAGTACTGGAGAGATGTGATACATGAATGCTTCTTCACTTTTTTCTTTTTTTAAGTTCTTTAAATTGTAATGTATACCCTGTAGGAATTTGTCGGAGAACGAGACCGATACCATGGCTCCTAGCTCCGGAGTGAGTTTCTCTAACCGAGTAAGCTACACCAACGGAATGTATCGCTGCAGATTTGTCATTTTGACACATACTCTACCTCTGTAGTACGTCACAATTCTAATATAACTTTCCTTATTAGTTCCTGTCTCTGACTAAATTTTGGTTCATTCTCCGTAAGCAAATTTAACGTTTATATTTTCTGTTTCGCCCGAATGTTTTTTTGGCATCGACAAATGAGGTCAGAGTTTAAGTGACTGACGTATGTAAAACGACGGGATAAGAAGGTTTTTTTCAATGTATGCTCACCGTCTGACGGGCTTACGAGCTGTGAGAGTTGTCCAGTATGTTTTTTTTTTATCTGATTTGCATTTGGTTGATTTGTGTTAGAATATATTCCATATAAGGATGTTTGTTAATTCAATTTTGTATTTACTAACTCGCGGTAAATTAAAATTCAAGTTCTTCTTAATATTGTTATGGGACAGTTGATGCTAAAACGTCTGAGCTGATTCTTCAGTGAGCATTGAAAGGTGCTTCATTATTGTGAAAATGATATTCGTTAACAACGTGACGTGAATATAAGTGTGTTTTACAAGCTGTTCTTTGTTCTGCCACTGAACTAATTAGGGAAGTGTCTACTGATTGGATGACTGGAATAAAGTGCTAAAAAACTATAAGTAGAATTATTGACCTGTTCTTGAAGTTCAGTTTCAATGCTTAATTAAGGATATTGAAGTTAAAATACACTAGCGGAAAGTGAAAAAAGAACACCAAGAAAGAGACGTCTGATACCAACGAAATTTATACAGCACATTAACGGAATACAGAGGATAACGTGATCAAAACATTATGGCAAAATACAGCTGTATTTGCTGGTAAACTGAAAAATAACATTTTCATGTAACATGGTTAGTACGAGGTTGAACAGCCATGAACTGCGTCATACTGTGCAATTCTGGCATGGAGTCTGTCGTACAGATGTTGGTCGTGAGTTTGGGGTATTGAGTTCCAAGCATCCTCAACCTGGACGCGTAAATCGGGGATGGTCGTGGCTGGCTGTGGAGACCGGATAAATCGTTGTACCATAAAATACCACACGTGCTCAATGGGGGACAAATCCGGTGAACGTGCAGGCCATGGAAGTTGTCTCACACCCTGAAGTGCATGTTGCATTGCCCGTGCTGTGTGTGGGCGTGCGTTATCTTGCTGGAAAACACCGCGATGGACCGACCTTACAAATGGCAAAACAACGGGCTGAATGATGTTGTTGATGTAGGAGGTGCTGTTTAACGAACCCGGTACAAACACTAGTTGTGTACGGGAGTGATAGTTGATCGCTCCCCACACCAGAAGACCAGGTGTAGGCCCTGTGTGTCGCTGGAGGATGCAGGAAGGGTGGAGAAGCTCCCCTGTGCGCCTGCGAACAAGCACACGGCCATCGGAGGCTCCCAAGCAGAATCTGCTTTCATCGCTAAACACGACAGATCGCCATTGCGTTCTGCAGTGCAGACGTTGGAGACACCACTGCAGCCGTTCCTGACGGTGGGCTGGAGTCAGAGATACACATGTCAGAGGCACATGTGCACGTAGTCCTGCATCCAGTAGACGGTTGCGGATTGTTTGTACAGTCACCTCAGCTCGGATTTGCGTCGCAGTGGATGTTCTGCTTGACAAAGCCGTTCTTCTTATGCGTCGATCGGTCCGCTCATCAGTCCGTCTGTGACTCCCGGTTCCACGTCTTCTCGTGTGGGAATGTTCCTCGGACCATCTACGCCACCATCGTACCACCACCGATACTTCCCGTCCAATTCGCTCCGCAATACGACGATACGACCGCCCGGCCTCGCTCAAAGTCCGATAACTGCTGAAATAGTACACGTCTTCCATGTCCAGGCATTGCAGCTTCTTCAGGGTCTTCGCACGTGTCCGTACACCGACGACTGACTACATTCACTTCGCCGTACTCCTTAAATACCACCGACGATGATTTGCATATTATGCCGTACAGAGGCGTAAGCGCTCACCGGTTGGTCCCGAAATTAACAACACACTTACGTAAACTCGACCCCATTAACATATGTAAATTTCATGATCGTCCGCCAATTCCTTCTTGGTGTTCTTTTTTCACTTTCCGCCAGTGTATATAGGCCTACTGGGTTCTCACTAATTGGTACCAGCTAAGTACAATATTTAAAAACAAGCTGCATGTAAGATGGAGCTTGTTTTTAAATATTGTAGCTGGTTCCAATAAGTTCAGTTTCAAAGCTTAATTAAGGATATTGAAGTTAAAATATATACTGGGTTCTCACTAATTGGAACCAGCTACAATATTTAAAAACAAGCTTTATGTAAGATGGTATTATAGGTTAAACCGCCTTTTCACATTTTCACGTATAGTTACTATTGAAACCTGAAAACATTGCAAAATGTGTTGCAATCTGTTATGGACAGGGCCGGAGCTAGAAAGAATTTTCAGGGAGTGTTTCTGAATTTAAAAACTAATTTTCACCCTACTTTATACATATCTTGAAAGTTTTCTCTGCCACATTTCTTTGGACACGAAATTCTTTTATTTAATAGTCCTCATTTCTCAAATACTGACTTATATGCTATACTACTTACACAAGTATATGGATCTATCTACCCTTTCTTTATTTAAGTACGGTGCATGCCCCAATATCATTTTTTTCGCTCAATTGCTATGTGTATAGATCAAGTAAGTAATTATATAATTGTACATAAAAATTATTTCTGTTTTCTACGGCCCTGGTTATGGAGGAAGTTAATTTGCGGTTTTTTTACTGTCTGAAAATGCATTGAGTGTGGTTTTGTATCACGCTCGTGAATTTTCCATCTGAACGTCTTTTTTTTCATCTCTTTGCTTTATTTAATGAGAGCATGTTTCTCTCATATAACACCACTTGTGAATGAAAATGAAGTTTTGTTTCCGCTGTCGTGGGTTATTCTTTATTGGCGCCTCTTTTTCAAAGTTTGCACTTTTATTTCTAGAGAAATGCTCCCGATAAAGAAATCAGAATGTTTTTTTAAATGTTGACATTTGTATCGCTTTGTTGTTAGCACAAAGAACCCACGTCACCAGAAATGCCTTTTATAAAATTGCCTGTTCGCTGTCGTTGCTTTTCCGACATAATTCGTTTAAAATCACTTCTTTTTCCTTCCTATTTACCTCCAGCAGAGACGTTTTAGTTTCTGAATGAATGTTCGATGAATCTTGACATTTCGACATTTCTGTGAATACGATCTTTTTGAAAATTACACAGCTGAAACACAACAGCAGAAAAAAAAACAGCAGCTCTCTTCTCAGTGTGAAAGACAAGTTTAACAGTTAAAGCTCCTCGTGCCAAACAATGAAATTTGCGAAGTAAAATTCTTTCACTCGAAAATCGTCAATTTTAAGTGAGCACCGCAGATTTTCTTTTTTTACCCATTTTGGCTAAAAAATTCATCTTTTTTTCTTTGCCTGTACCTTGTGATCGTAACTTCCTGTAGAAAAATAAATTGCTCTCATTCAGTGTAATTTGAGAGGCAGACTCGTAACATATAAAATAAATCTGTCTACCTCTGATACTTGGTCATTAACCCGTCTACGTACCTGGAAAATACCCGATAACTGTCTGGGATGAAAATAAAGTTAAAAATATTCTCGGAAAAGCTAAAACAATTTACCACTCTCATGCGTCACCTATAAAGAGAGACTCGTTTTTTTATGTTTGATGAAATATATTTTGACGTTGTAAATTGAACTTCATTCAGTCGATCAGTTGTTGCATACTAAAGTTCGTGTCCCTAACATATTCTTTAAAAACCTTACAGTGAATACGATTTTAAGATCTTATTACTGGTAGATTAGAATTTTGCAATATCTTATAATCCTCTCTAGGAGCGAAATTGCAACGCTTCCAGAATTTCAAGATACTGTAAAGTTCAAATCTCGTGTTTCAGAAGTGAGTCATAGTATTTGGTGAGAAATGAATGCCTAGTTGGTTACCCATGGTAATACATAGAGAAGATACTTGGAACACAATTGTTGGTGATGAAATATGCTTACAGAGAATTGGAAATAGAAAATCTGGAAAATAATTGCAGCCACAAAAGACTGTGAAGCTGGAGAATCGAAACAGAGACATCACTAAGAAATATACTTGCATCGTCAAAAAAATAGTTGCATCCAGGAGGAAACATCGGAGAGGAATAAAACTTGGTGAGTAGGTTTGACATCGTGAGGCATGCAAATGATGCAAGTATCACGCTCGGCCTCGTATATGACGCAAGCAAGGAGAGGTCGTAGCGCTGTTCCTGACCAGCTATATAAGGAGGTCCCATTGCGCATGCTTGCCATTGTGACTCGTACGAGCTTTTGTGTTGGTTGCACCCTTTGCAAGTAAAGTATGCCTTGGAGAAAAGTTCAGAAGCAATTCGAGCAGTTGGAGGACTTCGAAGGGGACAGCATCGTCGGGCTCCGGGAAGCGGGATGGTCTTATCGCCGTATTGCGCGCCATACCGATCGTGCGGATATCACCATAGCATGCTGTTGGCGGCAGTGGAAAGAACAAGGCACGCAGTAGCGACAGGAAGGGTCTGGGAAACCTACACGAATCCGGGAGAGAGAGGACCGACGGGTTGTCCGACATGCGCGGAGTTACCCAACAGCTACGATTTCGGATAGTCAGCTAGCAGTGGTGCCCTCCATGCATCACCCGATTAGTGCCAGCCCCATTGGTAGACGGGTGCACGACGTAAGACTACACGCACGCAGACCGTTACGACGACTGCTCTTAACACCATTGTATCGTCGCCAAAGACTGCAATGGTGTCATGACAGACTATCACGGATGAAGCCACTCAGAATGGCAGCGGGTGATCTTCAGTGGCGAGTCCTGCTTTTGTCTTGGAGGAGACGGCCAACGAATCCGTGTGTGGAGGCACCGTGGTCAACGCCAAAATGAACGGTTTGTTATTCAGCGTCACACGTCCAGAAGGCCAGGTGTCATAGTGTAGGGTGCAACTGCCTACAATGGCAGATCACCTTTAATGTTCATTACAGGCACTCTGACAGCCCAACGTTACGTTAATGAGGTCATGTAACCAGTGGCCCCACCTTTTCTCCGGTGCAATTTTCCAACAGGACAACGCTCGTCCGCATACTGCTGCTGTCTCGAGAGCTTGCCTTCAAGGCACTGGCACTCTGCCATGGCCAACCGCATTGCCAGATCTATCGCCGATAAAATGTGTGGGACGCTATTGGACGCGCTAATCACACTCCACCCTTAACGCACGATCTACAGGAACTGCGTGAGAAGATTCAAGCTGCATGGGAGGGCTTATTGTAGTACACCATTAGGAACCTTTACAACTCCATGCCGAGACGTCTGGCATATTGTGTAAGCAAACATAGCGGCCCGACGTCATTCTGAGAGACACTACTTATGCCCGACCTCGGAAAACTGCTCCACCGAGACAGTTTTACGAGGTCGGGCATTGTCGTGCATAAAAAAATAATAAAATTGGGGCCAACGGTGTCCCTACAATCCTGCAAATAAGGCCGGTCGTTCATGTTCATGCCGTCCCATACTAGCACGCCACCGTCACCATAAGCATCCCTTTCCGTGATATTGGTCGTGTATGATTTCTCATTCCACATTATCTCTAGATGTAACTAACTGCTTTTGGTATTTGCTGTCGGGCTAAAACGTGACTCACGAAAGAAGAGCGCATTAGACCACTGTCCATTAGTCCACCTGACATGTTGGCGGCACAAAGTTAAACAAGTTCATAGGCTGCTGAATGCAAGAGGAATGCAGTCTACTTGCTCCCTGGCGTACAGTCCAACTTCATCAAGCCCGTATAACACCGCTGTTTGGAAAACTGTGATTTCTGTGCAGAAAAAGTTCGAGTGGCAGTTGGCCTTCCATCATCGTTCTGTTCCGCTTTGCTAGATGAGCGAGATATTGCTCCGTTTCAGGTATCGTAACTCTCAGCCGACCTTGATTTTTCTTTCAGTCTACAGTCTTTGTTTCTAGGAACTGTTTCCGTAGCGTTAAAACCATTTTACAGGATACGTTCAGCAATCGAACTACATTCTCCTGTGGCTGCCTCGTTGCGTGTCTTTCTATCATTCCTCATTGCAGATAATCATCTAAACGTTCATGTGCTGTCATCGCTAAACAGAAAACGTACAGTTGTGGAATTCAAATCATTTCCAGGACAGAATCGCAAATGATTTGGTTTTGCATGCGAATGATTAGGTCTTGCAGCGTCCACCTCTTGTTCTTATATCCATAATTTTTACATGTTGCGATGTATCACACGCTTGCAGGTCGATTCGGATTGGATACTCTGATATTGCATACCTATTAACGCATGATATGGTGGTATAAGCGCTGGCTTCATCGTTTCGTCAGGGTTCGAGTCCCGAATAAGGCATGGTAACATAAAAGAGATAGATTCATTGCGACAATCACTGTCCCTTTCATATTACCAGTGACCCTAAATTGGGGATAGGTGACTGCGTATAACCTATTAAGTTGCCTACGGTGGTCTTTAAACCCCCAAACAAATAAACGCCTATTATCTTATGTTTCATGATTTTTTCCGACCAGTATACACATATCTTTAAACAATTTGCGACAGGAGCATTGTTACCTTAATTCTGGCCACTAGTGCCTTTATGTTGGTCTCCGTTGTTGAAAGATGTAATCAAGTCTTTTAGATTGAAATGGCTTGGTCATGTGGAGTGAATGAATAAAGGGAATACCACACTGGAGAGAACAGGTAATTGATAAAAATAATTAGGAGAGGACTGCTTTCGCAGCGAAGAGTCATGTAGACTCGGAACGCCTAAAAAGAAGAAGTTGACCAGTTTTATCTGCAGGTAGTAGTGTTACAGTGTAAAAGTGAATGCTAAGCAATACTGGAACAAAGAAAATGTTTAATCTGCCAGGAAAAGTGTAATGAGTTTCTCTGTTGAGCTGTCTCACGTAGACTATATACTTAAATACTTCGTGGCCGATGCAGGTTGGGTGGCTCTATCGGCAATGCACCAAAAGTTGCTCTTTGAAAACAAAACATCAATCAGTATTACAAATTTTAAGAGCTACGCCTTCTAAAACAAGGAATTTGTGCGAATCAGTGTGTTGGATTATGAGCCACATTTGCTTTTGAAGTCGTATCAACGGAATCGGCTCCTAGATTTCTTGAAACATTGCATTGATCAAATATCGGAAACCTTACAAGAAATAATTAAAAAAAGTCTAGCTTGGGTTTTTATCTGATAGCTTCTCTAGACCGGGTGAATAATCTCATACTTTTATAACAAACCCTAAAAAATTTTGCATATTTGCATCTGTGAATTTTGTTTGATATTTATGCTTTGTATAATTCATGACGGAAAAAGCCGATTCGCGGATGTACGTAAATCACACTGGGCAATATGTTCTGAGTCTCACAAAACACAACGAAAAAAAAAAAAAACAACTAACGATGCAGTGGAAAGAATTACGGAGAACGGGTTCAGTCTCATGGATACCGAAGTGAAGGAGGCCAAGAATAGGACCTTGGTGGCATATGTTTATCTTCGGACCCAGAATTACGGAGAATGGGTTCAGCCTCCTGGATACCGAAGTAAAGGAGGCCAAGAATAGGACCTTGGTGGCATGTGTTCCTCTTCAAACCAAGAATTACGGAGAAAGGGTTCAGCCTCCTGGATACCGAAGTAAAGGAGGCCAAGAATAGGACCTTAGTGGCATGTGTTCCTCTTCAGGCCAAGAATTACGGAGAAAGGGTTCAGCCTCCTGGATACCGAAGTAAAGGAGGCCAAGAATAGGACCTTGGTGGCATGTGTTCCTCTTCCGACCAAGAATTACGGAGAAAGGGTTCAGCCTCCTGGATACCGAAGTAAAGGAGGCCAAGAATAGGACCTTGATGGCATGTGTTCCTCCTCCGACCAAGAATTACGGAGAAAGGGTTCAGCCTCCTGGATACCGAAGTAAAGGAGGCCAAGAATAGGGCCTTGGTGGCATGTGTTCCTCTTCAGACCAAGAATTACGGAGAAAGGGTTCAGCCTCCTGGATACCGAAGTAAAGGAGGCCAAGAATAGGACCTTGGTGGCATGTGTTCCTCCTCCGACCAAGAATTATGGAGAAAGGGTTCAGCCTCCTGGATACCGAAGTAAAGGAGGCCAAGAATAGGACCTTGGTGGTATGTGTTCCTCTTCAGACCAAGAATTACGGAGAAAGGGTTCAGCCTCCTGGATACCGAAGTAAAGGAGGCCAAGAATAGGACCTTGGTGGCATGTGTTCCTCCTCCGACCAAGAATTACGGAGAAAGGGTTCAGCCTCCTGGATACCGAAGTAAAGGAGGCCAAAAATAGGACCTTGGTGGCATGTGTTCCTCTTCAGACCAAGAATTACGGAGAAAGGGTTCAGCCTCCTGGATACCGAAGTAAAGGAGGCCAAGAATAGGACCTTGGTGGCATGTGTTCCTCCTCCGACCAAGAATTACGGAGAAAGGGTTCAGCCTCTTGGATACCGAAGTAAAGGAGGCCAAGAATAGAACCTTGGTGGCATGTGTTCCTCTTCGGACAAGAATTACGGAGAAAGGGTTCAGCCTCCTGGATACTGAAGCGAGGAAGGCCTCTTCGGACCAAGAATTACGGAGAACGGGTTCAGCATCATGGATACCGAAGTAAAGGAGGCCAAGAATAGGACCTTGGTGGCATGTGTTCCTCCTCCGACCAAGAATTACGGAGAAAGGGTTCAGCCTCCTGGATACCGAAGTAAAGGAGGCCAAGAATAGGACCTTGGTGGCATGTGTTCCTCCTCCGACCAAGAATTACGGAGAAAGGGTTCAGCCTTCTGGATACCGAAGTAAAGGAGGCCAAGAATAGGACCTTGGTGGCATGTGTTCCTCCTCCGACCAAGAATTACGGAGAAAGGGTTCAGCCTCCTGGATACCGAAGTAAAGGAGGCCAAGAATAGAACCTTGGATGCATGTGTTCCTCTTCGGACAAGAATTACGGAGAAAGGGTTCAGCCTCCTGGATACTGAAGCGAGGAAGGCCTCTTCGGACCAAGAATTACGGAGAACGGGTTCAGCATCATGGATACCGAAGTAAAGGAGGCCAAGAATAGGACCTTGGTGGCATGTGTTCCTCCTCCGACCAAGAATTACGGAGAAAGGGTTCAGCCTCCTGGATACCGAAGTAAAGGAGGCCAAGAATAGGACCTTGGTGGCATGTGTTCCTCTTCAGACCAAGAATTACGGAGAAAGGGTTCAGCCTCCTGGATACCGAAGTAAAGGAGGCCAAGAATAGGACCTTGGTGGCATGTGTTCCTCCTCCGACCAAGAATTACGGAGAAAGGGTTCAGCCTCCTGGATACCGAAGTAAAGGAGGCCAAGAATAGGACCTTGGTGGCATGTGTTCCTCCTCCGACCAAGAATTACGGAGAAAGGGTTCAGCCTCCTGGATACCGAAGTAAAGGAGGCCAAGAATAGGACCTTGGTGGCATGTGTTCCTCTTCAGACCAAGAATTACGGAGAAAGGGTTCAGCCTCCTGGATACCGAAGTAAAGGAGGCCAAGAATAGGACCTTGGTGGCATGTGTTCCTCCTCCGACCAAGAATTACGGAGAAAGGGTTCAGCCTCCTGGATACCGAAGTAAAGGAGGCCAAGAATAGGACCTTGGTGGCATGTGTTCCTCTTCAGACCAAGAATTACGGAGAAAGGGTTCAGCCTCCTGGATACCGAAGTAAAGGAGGCCAAGAATAGGACCTTGGTGGCATGTGTTCCTCCTCCGACCAAGAATTACGGAGAAAGGGTTCAGCCTCCTGGATACCGAAGTAAAGGAGGCCAAGAATAGGACCTTGGTGGCATGTGTTCCTCCTCCGACCAAGAATTACGGAGAAAGGGTTCAGCCTCTTGGATACCGAAGTAAAGGAGGCCAAGAATAGAACCTTGGTGGCATGTGTTCCTCTTCGGACAAGAATTACGGAGAAAGGGTTCAGCCTCCTGGATACTGAAGCGAGGAAGGCCTCTTCGGACCAAGAATTACGGAGAACGGGTTCAGCATCATGGATACCGAAGTAAAGGAGGCCAAGAATAGGACCTTGGTGGCATGTGTTCCTCCTCCGACCAAGAATTACGGAGAAAGGGTTCAGCCTCCTGGATACCGAAGTAAAGGAGGCCAAGAATAGGACCTTGGTGGCATGTGTTCCTCCTCCGACCAAGAATTACGGAGAAAGGGTTCAGCCTCCTGGATACCGAAGTAAAGGAGGCCAAGAATAGGACCTTGGTGGCATGTGTTCCTCCTGCGACCAAGAATTACGGAGAAAGGGTTCAGCCTCCTGGATACCGAAGTAAAGGAGGCCAAGAATAGAACCTTGGTGGCATGTGTTCCTCTTCGGACAAGAATTACGGAGAAAGGGTTCAGCCTCCTGGATACCGAAGTAAAGGAGGCCAAGAATAGGACCTTGGTGGCATGTGTTCCTCTTCGGACCAAGAATTACGGAGAACGGGTTCAGCATCATGGATACCGAAGTAAAGGAGGCCAAGAATAGGACCTTGGTGGCATGTGTTCCTCCTCCGACCAAGAATTACGGAGAAAGGGTTCAGCCTCCTGGATACCGAAGTAAAGGAGGCCAAGAATAGGACCTTGGTGGCATGTGTTCCTCTTCAGACCAAGAATTACGGAGAAAGGGTTCAGCCTCCTGGATACCGAAGTAAAGGAGGCCAAGAATAGGACCTTGGTGGCATGTGTTCCTCCTCCGACCAAGAATTACGGAGAAAGGGTTCAGCCTCCTGGATACCGAAGTAAAGGAGGCCAAGAATAGAACCTTGGTGGCATGTGTTCCTCTTCGGACAAGAATTACGGAGAAAGGGTTCAGCCTCCTGGATACTGAAGCGAGGAAGGCCTCTTCGGACCAAGAATTACGGAGAACGGGTTCAGCATCATGGATACCGAAGTAAAGGAGGCCAAGAGTAGGACCTCAGTGTCACGTGTTCTTCTTCGGACCATAATCGTCCAAAAGGTCAAATCGCTACATTTTTTCGGTCTTAAGTATTCCTGGACAGAAATTCTGTTTACCGATGATTTCGCGCTCATAATTGTCTTCACTTTACACACTATCAAGTATAAAAGAATTGCGCCATTTCAGGTGTTAAATATAAAAAGGATTTACAAAAGAGGTCTACAAAAACCTGGAAGAAACAGAGGGAACTGCGAAAGCGATTTCCGAAAGGAAAGAATGCAATGAAAAAAGTTGTCTTTCGCGATAGACCGGCTGCTAAACTCTCACATAGACGGTTGCTCGCAGATCTGCGAGGTGATTTTTAATGAAATATCAAAGGGCAATTCCCTTCTAAGGAAAACTGTGTCAACCGATGAAGCTTGATTGCAGCTACCACGCCATGTGGAAGTTTAAATCTCTGTTTGCCAATGATCGAAGGATAGCCACGTCACCATAAAAGAATATCTCAACCAACCACCGGTCAGGGCGGAGGTGATATCACAAGTTTTCCTATCGTTGGATCTGTTTTTCGGTAACACACTAACTGGTGATACCCAACTGCACATGCGACTGCACGGCAGTCGTCTTATTTAGAACTCTGCCGCCAGAAGGTATTGTTCCTTCCCACGTTTCTTGAAAGGTGCTTGTTTTACTGGAACATGAATTTCTTGACACGTAGATGCTCCAACGAGGACAATTCGAGTGATCACCGCGATTGCCAGATATCACGTGCATTGATTTTGGGGCTTCGTCTCGTAAAGCGGCACACCAGAAAACATCATACCATCGACCATCTCAAGTATTTCCTCACTTACGCATTTCAACAACTGGACACAAACGAAGATCTTTTTGACGATTAAGTGTGCCTTTGTGTACAGATTCCAGGAGCGTGAAAACATTGAAAACAATTTGAGGATCTGTCAAATTAACATTTCCATAGAATGTATCGTTGAGGAGCCGGGTTCCTTCCTTCTGACACCACATTTGTACACAAAAGTATAGAAATTCGAATGGTTTCGTCTTCCGATACGGGTTCGACCGCTGTATCCCTAGGTTTGCAGAAAACAGTTGTACTGTATATTAAAACTTCAAATACGCAGAATAACACGGAGCATTTAATAGCATGTACGTTATGGTGAAAGTACTTCGTGCTTATTATTTAGGACACAGAACGAGCAAAAGAAATTCCTTATCGCCAAACCAACAAAACCATTTGTTCAGTTCTATCAGGAGCTCTTGAGCTAGTCATTCATAGAAATTGCTTCAATATCTCTGTCTCACAGAAAGGTCACCTTCCTCTTCCTCTCTGAGATTTTTAGTAGGAGGCATTGGCGGTTTAGGAAGTACAGGATGTCCATAAAGTCTTTCCCACATGACAGAAATTAATATAAAAAATGTATTATAGGTACAAGAAAGGGATTCCATAAAAATGATGGTGCACAAGCAAAATTTTTTTTCCAGTGTCAGTACACCTCCACATGGGCGCCATTTGTTGCCCAGAGGGCATCTAAACGATATTCGATTTCGCGCCATGTTTTGTTTAACATCTCTGCAGAGATAGAACCAATGACGTCCGTTATTCTGGTCTTCAACATCTCGACATCTGGAACACTGCTCGAGTTAACTTGGTCTTTCACATAACCCCACAGGAAAAAGCCTAGAGGGGTTATGTCGGGCGATCGAGGTGGCCATGTAATGGCACCGTCGTTGCCAATCCATCTGTCCGGAAATGTGGCATTCTAGAACTCCCGAATTATTGTTGACCAATGTAGTGGGGCACCGTCTTGTTGGAAAATAACCGAAGGTTGGAGGGCATGCAACTCAGGTGCTACAAAAAGATCCAGCATGTCCAGGTACACGTTACATGTTACCGTGGGGTCTGTGATAAAGATGGGTCCGATGATTCTGTCATGCATCAGGCCACACCATACCTTCACTTTCAGGCTAGCCCTCTGTTGTTCGATGACATAATGGGGATTTCTGATCCCAGATTCGCACATTGTGCCTATTTACTGTACCAGAGACGTGGAATGTGGCTTCATCTGAGAAACAGACATGGTGCAGATTATCACTATCATGAGCTAAGCTGCAACATCTCCGTCGCAAATGCAGCACGGCGAGGCCGGTCATCATGTTGAAGAGCTTGCACAATCTGTACCCTATAAGCATACAGATGAAGAAGTTTGTGTAAAATTTTGTGAACCGTGGCACGGGTAATCCCAGTTTCCAATGAAGCACGACAAATGGATTTCATGGGACTTCGCAGAAAGGTCTCCTGAACAGCTGCAGCTGTCTCTTGTGTAACCGGTGGTCTGCCAGCTCGGGGAGATCGCCAACATTACCAGTCGCTTTAAACTTTTCATACCAAGCTTTGATATTTTTTTGGTCCGGTGGTGATCGTCTGTACTCTTTTCTGAAATGACGCTGGACAGTAACCGCAGATTTAATCTCATAGAACCACAACACGCACGCCGCTTTTTCTTACATGGAAACCATTACTGATGATATTCTCCTCTTATTCAGCAGTAGCGCTCACCTAAAGAACAGAAAAAAAAAACCCTTTATGAAACTTTATGAGTGCTGCCATGTTATGTTGCCAACAATTTTATTTTAACTTACATAGATTTTTTTATACTAATTTTTGTATTGTAGGAAAGACTTTATGAACACCCTGCAGTTTTACACCATTACAAACTGTTGCGTGAACAAGCTCACTCACCTCTCATTCCCTTGGTATGAATAAATATGAACAAGCATTCCACCTGCATAAACAAGCACTGTCTTCACTTCACGACCGTACGCGTGTTTGCCGTTCTCTTTCAGATGCGTTCCCTTTGCCTTTAGGGTTTTCCCTTTAGTTCTTCTTGTAAGCCCCCCAACCCTTTCAGCCCTTCTTCCAAAAGCAGTGGAAAGCTAACAGACGCTGAGATTTGAATCTTGCTTTCTTGCATGTCGAACGAAAGATGGACATTTTTTTGCAAAACCGCCCTCCTTCTCCTACAGTGATTTTTATATTTAAGGTCTCTTGTGCTCACATCGAATTCCAAGGTGCGGAGGCGAAGCCCTAAACATGCAAAATCTTCATTAACCTACCATATTTTCCACTGGAAGGTTTCACCACTTATGGATGTTTTTGTATGGCTTCTGCTCCTTTAAATGCAATTTTCTTACCCACATCATTGCCTGCTATGCGTTGGCACGGTTGTTTATCTCAAAATGTTCTCAGTGAGCCCAAAAATGCTTTCTTCCTCTTTTTGGCAGTGTGAGCTCTGGGTTTATTCCAAAGGTCTGTTTTCAGGGCCATCCACACGCCACAGGGCAATAACGTGATTCTGCTCGACGAAGTTATAGCACTCAATTCGCAATTATGAATGTTGTTATCAGGAAATATCCCTTTATTTGCATTCTGGTTTGTATCAGTATGCAGAACTGTTTAACTACTTTTACAACGTCATAGAGTGCAGTGGGCTGCTTTTTTAGCACGTTTTTTGTTAAAAAAGATCGTGCTTTTGTTACCGGTTTGTCCGTCCGCCTGTACCCAAGATATCTCTGCAACTATTAATCCGATTTGAAAAATTCTTTTTGCGTTCTGAAGCTTGAAATATGAGAAGGATGATCCTTCTTTTCGTTTTTTTTACGATGTACAATTTCGCCGCTAGAGCGCGTAAATGCAGATGATGTCGAATTCAAAAATACGTTTTATTCCACATATTTGCTTCTAAACATCCGATTGAAAAAAAATTTCTACCTTTCGATTCCATTTATATCGAAGAGTATTTTAGATATAGTTACTTTTTCAAATAACGCATAGATTTTCCGCTAGGGGCGTAAAAGTAAATTACGTTTTCCCCTATAACTCTTCTTCTAAAACTCCGATTTGAAAAATGTTTTCTTCAGCGGATACACCTCCTAATGGAAAATCTGTTGCATATAATTTCTAATTTTTGGTAAAGAATACTTTGGCCACCAGTAGGCGTAAGTATTAATTTTTCCTTCTGATGAATTTGCCATAAAATCTGAGCTTCTAAAATATCGATTGACAACATTCTTTCGTGGACTGATGCCACTCACATCCATAAACCTTTTCGGAATATTTTCTTCTTAAAATATTCCACAGTTTCTCCGACAGAGGGAGTAGATGTATATCTTATTTTTTTTTTTTATTGGAGGTTTAACGACCACCGTGAGCAACTCAATGGGCTATAAGCAGTCGCCCGTCCCTAATTTAGGGTCACTAGTTCCAGGGAAGGGAGAGAGCCAGTGACGTAAGACAAATACAACATCCATGCTTCACCGGGATTCGAACCCGGACCCCTTTCGGACGAATGATCAGAGGCCATCGCTTAGACAACTGCGCCACCGGGGCGGCTATCTTATTTTTGTAAATATCTCTAATTCTGGGCGTCCGATTTGAAAAATTCCTTCTTTGTTGGACAGTGTTTCCAGTGTGACATGTTTGTCATATAATTTCAAAATTTTCAAGTAATTCATAGACTTTCCGCTAGGGGGCGTAGAGGTAAATTGCATTTTTCCTATATCTCTGCTTCTAAATCTCCGATTTGAAAAATTCTTTCTGCACCGGATACCGCTCCTGATGGGAAATCGTTTGCATGTAATTTCTAATTTTTGTAAAAAATGGTTTGGCCACCAGGGGGCATAAATCTTAATTTCCGCTTCTGATGTATTTGCAGCAAAATATGAGCTTGTAAATTCTCGATTGAAAAAAACGTCGTTTGTAGACCGATACAACTCATGTCGACAAACATTTTAGGAACATTTTCTTCTTGAAATAATGCATGGTTTCTACGCCAGGGGGCGTAGATGTATACTTTATTTTTGTCAATATCTCTCCTTCTAGGAGTCCGATTTGAAAAATTCCTTCTTTGTTGGATAGTGTTTCCGATGCGAATTGTTTTTCCCTATAAATTCAAAATTTTCAAGTAAATCATAGACTTTCCGCTAGGGAACACAAAGGTAAATTGCGTTTTCTGCGTTATTTCTGTTCCTAAAACTCCGATTTGAAAAATTCTTTCTGTATCGCATACAAGACCCGATGGGAAATATTTTTTACATAATTTCTAATGTTTGGTAAAGAATGGTTTGCCCAACAGGGGACATAAGTGTTAATTTCTGCTTCGGATGTATTTGTAGCAAAATCTGGGCTTCTGAAAACTCGATTAAATTTTTGTTTCTTGGACCAATACCGCTCATATGGAAAAACCTTTGAGAATACTTTCTTCCTAAAATAATGCATGGTTTTTCCACCAGGGGACGGAAAGTCACATCTTATTTTTGTCGATATCTCTGTTTCTAAGAGTCCGATTTGACAAATTCTTTATGTGTTGGAGAGCGTTTCCGGTGCGAAATGTTTCTCGTATAAATTCATGTTTTTCTTAACGCACAAGTCTGCAACCAGAGGGCGTAAGCTCACGATTCCGTTTACAGCAATATCTGAGGGATTAAAAACCCGATTGACAAACTTCTTTCTTACGTCAGATACTATTGTTTTCCATACCGGTTCCATTGACTTTGGATAGCTGTGATAAATTTCATTTGCGTCAGAACGGATTCAATAGACGTGCTTATTACACCCGAAAATTCGGTGTCATCTCCCTCATCTTTCTTGTTTAAAATGTACTGTTTCGTATATGAGTTCAGAAAATGGTTCTAACATGGTCACTTTTCGCATACCATAAGTGTGAGTGTGTGTGCGATAATTCTGTGAAACAGTAGGTAATAAAAGGAAATATTGCCCATAATACCAAGAAAAACTGATCACTAACAAAAAAAAAAGAGAACTTACACGCAGGTGATCCGAAATAATTTCTCAGATTCTAAAAAAAAGTTTTTCAAAATGGTAAACCCAACAAAGAACAGCAAAGTTTCCTATGACAGGAAAACGAAAAACTTGCAGCTAATGATTATAACTAAAGATATTCAGTGTGAGCTATTTTCGCTGATTTACAGCATACATGATTGCATTCTGCATCCCTCTGTACTGCAGCGTACAAGGTTTTTGTCTTCTTAACAGACTCACAAAAACTTTTCTTCAAATTAGCAACAATGGATTGCACTGATGAAACAAAATTTCTGATATTTGTTTTATTCGAAAACTAAAATAAAAAAACATAAAAAAACACAAACGTAAGAATAAGGGAGTGAGTGACAGAGTGGATGAACGAGGACGCCATGAACGCAGGTGTCCTGGACTTGTACGATTTATAAATGTAAAGCGTAAATTCTGCATTAAGTCTCCGTATATATTCTGTAACAGTTGCGAATGGTGAGACAATTTTTCGTAGCTTTCTATGAACTCTTGTTGAAGAGTGTGTTGCATGATATCCAAGTACACAAAGCTTTTATTCTATGAGAAGTTATTTTGAATTATCAGAGAACTTAAAATTTAGAAAACGGATAGCCACCACAATTCGTGGCTCATTTTATTCTGAGCAACTTGAAATGTTTTCTTCAGTTTTCTTACTATGCACAACTAGAGGTATGTTGACAGATTCCTCATAATGATGGTTTTGGAATCGGAAAGACAATTTCGAATCACTATGTGTATGATGAATACGATTACTACGAAATAACAGTGAACAAAGAAAAATAGCATCTGGAAGGCAATAAGTAGTTTTCGTGAAAAGAAGCTGTCGAAGCTACAAAGTCAGAAAGAAGTTTCAGAAGTAATCAGACTTCCGAGTAAATATTTAAACTATTACAAACGTACTTCACGCTCCATTGCAGACAGAAAACACAGTCACACTGACGTAGTAAGACAAATAATTTTTTTGCCGAGTTCAGGTGAGGAGACTGCGCTTTGGCATTTAAAATGTCAGATGACAGGTAAGATGACGTATTCCGTTTCTTTCGTCCAAAGATCACTCTTTCTAAAAGAAGAGTCACGTGACTTTCGCTTTTCTAAACGTCTGCCTTTCGTTTTCTTTTTAACTCCGCTCGAGAGAGCGAAAAAGAAAGCAAATGTGTGTTTTCATTCATCTGCGATGGCTAACAGTTTCTGTCAACTAGCACTAAGTGAAACACGGTTCATTAATTCGTCATTTCCTTTTTTCTCATTACGAAAGCAGAAAAGAAAGCTTAATTGTGTTATTTTGTCACACAAAAACAGAAAACCGCATTAGAAGTCATTGGTGTAGGAATTTACATTACTAGTATTCCGGAAAATAGGGAGGAAAATTAATATGTATTTTCACGTGCTTCTTCGACACAAGCTTCTTTTTTTTACGCTTTCCAACCGTAGGTTGAAGAAGCGTATATGCTCCAGCTTTGTCCGTCCGTCTGTCCGTCTGTCGGCACGATAACTCGCGTAAAAATAGTTCGATTTCGATGAAATTTTAGTATGGAGTAGGAGACCACCTTGGGACGAACCCTATTGAAAATGGACGAAATGGTGTCAAAGGACACGGCATAAGAGCGAGATCCATTCCATTGCCCTTATGCGTCATAACTTGCGTAAATATGGTTCGATATCGATGAAATTTTAGCATATTGTAGGGGACCACCTGGGAATGACCCCTATTAAAAATGGGTGAAGTGGGGTCAAAGGTCACGGTATAGAAGCGGGATCCATTCCATTGCCCTTATGCGTAATAACTTGCGTAAATATGGTTCGTTGTCGATGAAATTTTAGCATATTGTAGGGGACCGCCTAAGAATGAACCGTATTGAAAATGGGTGAAGTGGGGTCAAAGGTCAGGACATAGGAGCGGGATGCATTCCATTGCCTTTTTGAGTCATAACGTGCGTAAAAATGGTCCGATTTCGATGAAATTTTATTATGTCGTAGGGGACCACCTGGGGACGATCTTGTGATGTCACAATCTTGCGCTTGATATGTTGGCGCGTGGTCATGCCATATGTCTCATTACGTCACGCGTTGTGTGTGGATCCTATTAAAGTTTTATGACGTCACACTCTTGCGAGCACATGGTCGTGATTTCTATGTGCCTCATTACGTCACGCTTTGTGTGCGTATGTTCGTTCGCACGGTAAGTCGCGTAAAAAATTGTTCGATTTCGATGAACTTTTAGTATGTGGAAGTGGGTCACCTGGGAAGGAACCCTATTGAACGTGAACGAAATGGGGTCAAAGGATTAGCACATAGGAGCGGGATCCATTCCATTGCTCTTATGCGTCATAACTAACGTAAAAAAGGTACGATTTTGATTAAACTTTAGTATATGGTAGGGGACCACCTGGGGACAAACCCTACTGAAAATGGGCGAAATGGGGTCAAAGGTCAGGACATAGGAGCGGAATCACTTCCATCGTCATTATGCGTCATAACTTACGTGAAAATTATTCGATCTGGATCAAATGTTAGTATGTTGTAGGGGCCTGCCTATTGAATGGACGAAATGGAGTCAATGAATCCTATTGAAAATGGGCGAAATGGGGTCAAAGGTTAGGACACAGGAGCGGAATCTATTCCATTGCCCTTTTGCATCATAACTTACGTAAAAATGCTTCCATTCCGACAAAACTTTATCATGTTATTTCGGAGGTATACTGAACCGGTTCTGTAGAATTTCATCGAAATGGGATCAAAGTTCAGAGCACAAGACCGATATTTATTCCACAGCCATTATCCTCATAACTTGAGTGATAGCTTGAGTAATGATTTCTGGTATGTTGAAAAGCGTATCATAATCAATGCATTGCATGATTTTACTAACTTGTTTTTCAAGCTGCAACTCAAGTGGGCGAGGGTCTACTGCGCAGCAGGAATTGCCTGAACGCGGCCCAGATATTCGGAATCTGTTTAATTCGATCTTTATTGTGGAGTTTTTACTAGATTTTAATGTAATACGATTACATTTCGCAGTTATACTCTATACATCTATTACAAGAGCAGCTAACTGGAATAAAATGGATATATCTGTATTGGTATAAGAACGTGATTATAGTTGCACTAGTTAAATTCTTAAAATAAACAGTTAGGTACATAAAAAAATTAGTAAAAATATCTACAATTCGGAAAAGTTCCTATCATCACCAAAGTTTTGTGTGAAAAAATAGATTCAGTTTCTTTTAACTTCATGAGTTAATTTCAATAAAATGGATTTACAATAAACCTATTGGGTTTAGTAACTCTGAACTTTTCTACTCTCTCTCTGAATTTCTTCTTCTGACTGTTTAAATCATATACACTGTACACCAAGAGAAATTATAAAGTTTTCAGTTCTCCTTCCGAGAACTCTACCTTTATTCTGGATTGAGAAAGTTTGCATAATTAAGTTCATCTGTTATGCAGATAGTGTCTCCTTATTTTTCGTTTTTGTTGTTTTTGAATGACCTGTATAAATTCTATGTTTCATTTTAGAAGAGGAAATATTTTCGTTTTCCAATGCTCTTTTCTCTAACTTAGAAATAATTTGCACCGATATTTGCATACCTTAACTGAATGTGTTGATGAATATCAGCTGTAGCACAGCATCAACATATTTTTTTTGGTGCAAGAAGAACACAGTCTCTCAGCATTCATTTCATGTCTAGTTGCATACGCATTGCACTAAACGATTTACCAGCTTCTTCATTCAGAACTTCGGAATTCCTTACCTGGTTGCCTTTTTCATGAACACTGCAACTTTTAGCTATTCAAATGAACAATACTGCTTAAAATACATACACTCATGTCCAAAAATTAAGGATCAACTAAAAAAGGCTAAATTTCCGACTTGTTGAGGCGTTGGTTAGCGGTAAAAACATTCTGACATCATCGTAATACGCAAGAGCAAGCTATGTGAGAGCGTTTAGTCATGTGCAGTTCGTCTGGAATCACGTGACAGCTGTGTATTGCCTATTGGCGATAAAAGGTGAATGGAGTGGGCGGGAAGAAATCGTTTGTTTTGTAGGTGTTAAAAGTGTGGATCTGCCTTTTTTATTGTTATGGCGACTTGTAGTACATCCGAAAGAACTCATATGGATGATTTTACCCGAGGTCGAATTTGTAAACTGGAAGAAGGTAGGACAACGAGAGGCGTAGCGAAGGAGTTTGGAATTACCCAGAGCGTGGTATCACAGATCTGGAAACAATTTTCTTGTTGGATGTTAGCGTCCTTTGCTCGTTTATTTTCTTTTCATCGAACGCCTTCTGCAAGTTTGTTTACGTTTGCGAGTTTCAGTTGCGTTAATGCGAGGTTTTGTGCGTATTTTCTATATAGCGAAAAATGGGCAAAAAGGGTCATTAAGTGTTACTCAGAGGGCACAAATAGTGATTTTATATCATGAAGGATACTCCCGAACGTGACATAACAGAAAGGTGAATGTGAGCAAGACTGCTATTCATAATACGATCACGATAAATTGAAATACAGGTGAATTTAGCGACCCGAAGAGAAGTGGACGTCCAAGGAAAACAACCCCACATGATGACAATACAACAAGGTGAATAGATATGTGCCTTCCGAGGAGTTCACGCAAGAAGATCATGGCCTTCCTACATTCAAAAGGGTCTGATATTAGTATCGGCACTGTTTCTCAACGCCTTAGCAAAGATTTTGGATTAAAGTCTTATAAAAGGTGCACATGTACCTAGACTAACCTCTGTCATGAAAAAGAACAGACGTCAGTTTGCGAAGCGTTATCGATTGTGGGCGGCTGAAAATTGGAGCCAAGTTCTTTTTTCCGATGAATCAACTGTGCGTCAATTTGAATCACGTGAAGCATATGTTTGACGACCTAAAGGCAAAAGGTTTGATGAAAAATACACCGTTAGCACTGTGAGACATCCGACTAGTCGGGCAATATGGGGTGCTATGCCATCATCCGGTACTGCTTCATTATCCTTTTTGCCGACAGGCACTACCATGACTGGTCCTTTTTATGTGGAAATGTTACGTGAGAAGCTGTTAACTCATATGCAAGTGCACAGATGCACAATCTTTATACATGATTGTGCACTATGTCACAGATCAAAGACCGTAAAGGACTACCAGCAGAGGAAAAACATACCTGTGCTTGACTGGGCCGCTAACAGTCCCGACCTTAACCCCATCGGAAATTTAGGGACCATTTTAAAAGACAAGGTAGCAGAAAAATAGCCGTTAAATTCCCAAGCTTTGATTTACGCGATAAAGTACGTGTGGTGCAAAGACATTTCAAATGATAACTGGAAATCCCTCATTTAAAGCATTCCACATCGTATTTTGTCCGCTATAAAAACCAAAGGTGTCCACACAAAGTAGTGATTTCGGTCTTTTTGTGTTCTAAAGAATGTACGTATTCATCTGTGGTGTCATTTTTCAAATGTCTCGGACTATTAATTAGTTGTTTCTTTGAAAATCATTATTTTCAATAAATTGGTAGGTTGTCTGTAACGTATACTCTATATTCACTTTCCTTTTGATTTTACTATCTCTGGTTATTTTATTTTACTATGTAAATTATCTTCTTACTGAACGAAATATTATTTCACCCGATGAATGAGATCTGGCAATGAGTGTAAGTCATGACGTGGTGGTAGCCAGTATATATAGGCGCGTTCATCGATAGCGAGAGAGAGATTTTGTTGTTATAAGGAGAGCTTTTGTTGTTATAGGGAGATCGTTTGTTGTTATACTAGAGGAGCGTTGTTGTTGTGAAGGAGAGAGTTTCGTTCTATGTGATTAGTTTGATTCTTCATTATTGTGAAACAAGTTGTGTGTGTGTGCTTTGGATGACCAAGAGTTACATAATAAAAGAGCTTTGAGTAAGTACGTCTTTCTCAATTAATAGTTTTTGTCAGACCTCTGTCTGGCTGTTAGGTTTATATCATTAGTTTATTACCATTAACAACTAGCGTTAAGACTTTATTCATTCTAATTACTGCTGCAACATTACTACCAGTTATAAGTTTGTTCAATACTATTACTACACTACTAGCAGGAGGCTTTATTCATGTCCTTAATTAACTAGTAACAACAACCATTTGAATTCACTATTTGAAGCTTAGTACAAGCATATCATTCAGTAGCAGAAGCATTATACTTAGCTCAGTAGGAAAGCTTCATTATTATCATTAGCTAGCTGGTAGAAAGAGCTTATTCATTATAATTAGCTTAGCGGAAAGTTAAATAAAGCTAATTCATTATAATTGGCGCCCGAACTTTTCTCGAACACGAGATCTTGACAATTATTACCCATGTCTTCACTACTGAGACGACTTCAATTTTCCACCCTAAGACAAGTTTCGGTGGTGATGGGATTAATCTTGACCATCTGCAAGAAGCCTGTGGGGCTCACTTTGATATAAGTGATCTACACGTACCCAGGCATTCTTCACAATTTCATAATGTACCAGCTTCCTATTACTCTGAGTCGCGGGTCGTACCTGAGAGAGTTCAATCCTCTCAGCGCAGCAGAATGCTTGCCCATTTCGTGCCGCATGCAGGAACAATTCATTTCAATGGTTTGGAGGGGTCCTTAAAGTTCCTCGAAGATCTGGAAGATCATTTTGATCTATATAATATCCTTGAAGACTGCAAAGTCCAAATCGCCGGCACTTGCTTGAGGGATACCGCTAAGACCTGGTATCGGCAGTGGAGAGTGTCGAACCCGGATTCTCATTATGAGAATTTCCGTGCAGAATTTTTGGAGGTCTTTCCTTTCGGCCTCAGTCGAGCTAGCCTTGCTCAACAGCTTTTTTCTCGTCAGCAAGGTCCCAATGATAGCCCTGTTGCATTTGCGTTGGAAACTACACTCTTATATAACCTATGGGATCCACATGCCAGTCATGTTGACATGTTGGATACCCTCGTGCAGCAGCTCGACCCATTCTTACAAGATTTTCTTGAGGTTCGACACCCTGCCACAATTCATGAATGCCTTCGCCTCATACGCATGTTTGAAGAGCGACATGGCAAACATGGTACAACTCACCATGCTCGGGCACCCCGCGAGGCTTATTACGAAAACCCTCAGCGGCACAATAGGCATAATAACTTTCAGCGCGAGCATACACAAGTGCACACCCAAGCTTCATACGTTCCACCACACAGAAGAGTGGCAAACCAACAGCGAGTTTCTGAACAATCTTCGGGATATCGTACAAATGCACAGTATGCTCGACCCCGTTCCAATCCTCAGCATTCGGAACGTCTTCATGCTCAGGGCAATGATAATTTTTCTGCCCGTGCTGAGGGCAGACGTAATGGATATGAAAATGTCAACAGACACGCGGAGTTCCCGACGCAGGTTTCACGCAGTTTTCCTCATCGTGAAAATTTTCCCGATACCCGGCAGGGTCGAGGTTTCAGACCGCATGATAATCCAACCAGGAATCCTTTAAACTTCCAAAGGAAGTAGACCAAGGGTCGGTCCTGCTTCCTGATACCAAGCATTCTGACCCTAAAACAGTATTAATAACTGTTCAAACTCCTCAGTTGCCTGATGTATTCTTGACAATTGAAGATATTATTGTCGAGACAAAGTTCAACACTGTTTCTGAAATATCAGCCCTAAATACGAAGTTTTGCACTGACAATTTTCCTGCAATACTAGTTCAGCCTGCGACGCAGTATTTGCGAGGTGCAAATAATGAAATCTTCAGTATCACAGGAACTGTCACATTATCTTTAGGGCTGGGAAAAGCTCGTCTTACGCATTCTTTCCTGCTTATAGACGAGCTACCTGTGAAATGTCTAATGGGAATGGACTTTATTCATAAGTTTCAAATAACTTTGAATTTCGTACAACATGTGATTTCCTTTCCGGAACCTGTCGAAATGATTCCCACGGTTCCTGTAGATATAACGAGTTTGTTATTGAGTAACCAATTGAATGAGAGGCAACGAGACCAGCTTTCTCTCCTTTTACAGGAAAGCCCTGGTTTATTTTCTGATCAACCTGGTTTCACACAGGTGGTTTATCATGTCATTGACACTGATGGTTCGAAACCAATTGCGACGAAACCTTACCCTTGTGCTCCACATAAAAAACAGGAAATGCAACGTCAAATTTCTGAAATGATTAAGCAGGGCATAATCAGGGAATCAACAAGCGCCTGGGCTGCTCCTGCCTTTTTGGTTCCCAAGAAACAACCCAATGAATTTCGTTTCGTGACAGATTTCCGCAAGCTCAACCAAGTCACAAAAACGATCAATTATCCACTACCTGTCATGTCGCATATTTTAAATGACCTGTCGTCAACCAAATGGATGTCAACCTTGGATTTGGCGGGTGGATATTGGCAGGTGGCAGTACATCCGGACTCTGTCGATAAAACAGGCTTTGTGACTCCTTTTGGGGCTTATGAATACCTACGTATGCCCTTTGGACTAGCTTCTGCACCTGCTACTTTCCAAAAGCTTATGGATACGGTTCTCAGACCTGTCCTGGGTCCCCATGTGCATGTATATTTGGATGATATTATTATTACATCCGAGACTTTTGACGAGCACCTTTCTCTGCTCAAACAGGTGTTCCAACTCATATACAATGCTGGCTTGACGTTAAAACCTAGTAAATGCCAGATAGCGAGGGACGAGATTGTATATCTGGGGTTGAAAATCACTCCCCACGGCTTATTTACTGATAATGAGAAGATTAGGCCTATTGTTGACTTTCCTCGGCCTAAAACAGCAAAAGAACTATCACGCTTTCTGGGAATGACCGGATGGTATCAGCAGTTCGTCCCCGCTTATGCTACAATCTGTGAGCCATTGTATGCTTTAAAACGTAAATACAAGAAGTTTGTTTGGACACCTGAGGCTAACGCTGCATTCGAAACACTGAAGTCTGCGTTGACTCAGCCTCCGGTGTTGGCTTTCGCGGATCATACTAAAGAATTTGATATTTATACTGACGCATCTGGAGTTGGTCTTGGTTGCGTTTTGTCACAAGCTGGGCATCCAATAGCTTTTGCGTCTCGTACTTTAGCCAAAGCTGAACGCAATTATTCAGCTACGGAACGTGAATGTCTTGCTGTTGTGTATGCGCTGAATAAATTTCAATGTTATCTTAACGAATTGACAGTTAACATAATTACGGATCATTCTGCCCTTCAGTATTTGAATTCTGCTAAGCACCTATCTCAAAGACTTATGAAGTGGGCTCTGAAGTTACAAGAGAGCAATATCAAAATTTCCTATCAGCCAGGTCATAAGAATCAATTACCGGACGCATTGTCTCGCGTTCCGATTTGTGGGGTCCCCACAGAAACTACTCCTGGATGTCAGCCTTTACTTCTAATAGCTGATATAACATCCAGAGAGCAGATAATGGCAGAATTAATAAATGATCCAGATTTTGGGGATATCTATAATTTTTAGCTTGCGGGTTCACCCCTACAAAGTGATCCTTCTCTGGCTGGAAGGTCACAGCATTTTGAAGTAATAGATGGTCTTCTTTATTATACAAAATCTAGGACTACTAGGGCAGAGTTTCGCCCATGTATTCCGCGAACCCTTAGAATGGCCCTTTTAAACGAATTTCATGACAAACCTCTTGCAGGCC
Organism: Macrothele yani; assembly: GCA_039090855.1. NCBI lineage: Eukaryota > Metazoa > Arthropoda > Arachnida > Araneae > Macrothelidae > Macrothele > Macrothele yani. The sequence continues at coordinate 151,608,799 of CM077027.1, read as the reverse complement.
ATTTAGGTATTCGCAAGACCCGTTGTAAATTGCGGGATGTTGCCTATTGGCCTTGGCATGTACCAAAGTGTGCTCGCATACGCTCAATCATGTCACTTGTGTCAGATTAATAATTACCGTAATGTAAGACCGGCCGGTCACTTGAAATCTAGTTCAAGTTCTCATGTTTTTGATATTATTTCAATAGATTTATTAGGACCTTATCCTTTATCTGTTAAAAACAAAGCTCGTTACGTTTTAGTACTAACTGATAATTTTTCTAAATGGGTTGAAGTTTTTCCCATTAAAGCCGCTACGGCAGAAGTTATTTGTAATGTATTAGTTAATGAAGTATTTTCTAGATATGGTGCACCAAATAAAGTAGTTTCGGATAATGGTCCTCAATTTATTTCTGACATTTTTGAAAGAATGTGTGCGAGACTACACATTAAACATAAATTCATTTCCCCATATCATCCCCAGAGTAATCCTGCGGAACGCGTTAACCGTACGCTAGTGAAAATGATTGCTACATTTGTAATGGATCATCATGAAAGATGGGATGACCATTTGGAGCTTTTTTCGTTTGCCCTCCGCTCGTCTGTCCACGAATCTACTAAAATTACTCCTGCAGAACTTTTTCTGGGTCGCAAAATTAAAACCCCTTTTGAAAATTTAACGGGGATTATCGACGAACTAAACCAGCGACCAACTCCGCAATCAGTACGAATCATGACAGAAAAAGCTCGTGTTGCAATGCTAGGAGCACAAGCGGCTCAAGCAAGATATTATAATCCTAGGCGTAGGGAACCAGATCTTGTCGTTGGAGATCTCACTCTCGTGGAAACGCACTTCCAGTCTTCTGTTTCGCATACTTTAGTGAAGAAATTTGCACCCAGCTACGAAGGTCCATATCGGGTGGCAAATGTGTTTGAAAATAACATTGTTCTTGAAAAACCTGACAATCAATTTCAATACGTACACGTTGATCAGTGTCGCAAGTATCATGAACGAAATATCGATTTCATAATCAATCCTACTCAACCTTCTGTTCCACAGACTCAAGAGTCTATATCTCACGATCAACCGCCAGAAATTTTGGACGAACCCACAAACATATTTGAAGAATCTCCAGTGATTTTTTCTTCACCCTCCCCTCCTCCAGACGGGTTTCCAAACACGCAACCTGATTCTCCCTTGAGACCAAGGCTCGACTCAAGTTCTTCGAATACTAGTATCGTTCCTTTCCCTCCAACCATTGCCAAGACTATTGCTGCGCCGTTTCCTGATAACTCTGCACCAACGCAGGCTCCTACTTCTTTGAATACCTCATCAGAAAGTATTCCTATAGGCAAAAATAAACATCGCCCTGCACGACCACTGAATTACAGCAGCGACTCAGAGGCTTCGGACATTTCTGATTTATCAGTTATGAACGATAATTTCAATATTCCAAACCGTCCAGAACCACCAAAAGCTGGGCGTAAACGTAACTTGTCTCCCCAATCTGCTTCGCCGCAACAGCGACGACGGCAGAAATCTTTGCATCCGCCCGGGTTTCGCCCCTGGAACCTACGTTCAGGGCAAACAGGGCCGCTGCCTGCTGCTACTCTCATGCCACGTGGGCGTAAGCGACAGCAAACGATGTGGCCGGAGCCACGTCCGTCCAAAAAAATACTGGAAGGACACAACGGGCCCCAGCACAAAGGGACTCCATATCAAAAGCCTGGGGGAGCCCGTTCCTATCAGCCGCAGGGATTTCCGGACCGCCAGACTTCGGCCGTTCCTGATCGACGGACTTCAGCCATTCCTGACCGTTCCTCTCAGGCGCGGGGATTTCCGGACCGCCAGGCTTCAGCCATTCCTGACCGTTCCTCTCAGCCGCAGGGATTTCCGTACCGCCAGACTTCAGCCATTCATGACCGTTCTTCTCAGCTGCAGGGATTTCCGGACCCACAGACTTCAGCCGTTCCGGACCGACGGATTTCCGCCATTCCTGACCGTTCCCGTCAGCCGCCGGGATTTCTTGACCGACAGCAGACCGATGTTCCAGATCCATTAAAGTCCTTGAAAAGATCCAAGCCACCTGATTTTACCAGTCCGATTAGGCCTGGAAAACGTTATCGCACTAGAGTTTTTTATGCGTCCTCGAGATAAGTAAGTTCTCGTGGACAGGTTCTTTTCTTAGTTTGTTGTTTTTACTGCACGACCAGTTGGCGTGTCAGAATTTTTTTTTCGTGTGGGCCTATGCATTTTTTTTGTGTATATATGTTTTTTTTATATTTCTTCTATGTCCATCTACTAATCCAAATTTTGTTTATATATCTATGTGCTTAGGGGTAAAATAATAAAATTGTTACTGTTAGGCAGCTCCAGCTAATCTTCGCTGCTGATACAGTTGGTATGTATTCAACGAATAATGCGAACGTAATTTGAAATTAAAATAATAAAATTGTTACTGTTAGGCAGCTCCAGGCAATCTTCGCTGCTGATACAGTTGGTATGTATTCACCGAATAATGAGAACGTCATTTGAAATTAAAAAAGTGATTCCTGCTAGGCAGAATAAAAGGAAGGTATGCCGATGCAGGTTTGTTTTGTTCAACAATACAAGTTTCACAGACGAATACAGATTTCTTAATTTTGTCATGCCAAGTTTGATAATGTAAATACTGCTGCCACCAAACAACAAAACAAAAAAGAGGTCGAGAAACGTCAATCAACGAAGTGTAAGACTTACACTCCAAAATTGATAGGTTTTTCGGAAACAAAAAAAAAAAAAAAAAAAAAAAAAATTAAGGGGGAGATGATGTAACGTATACTCTATATTCACTTTCCTTTTGATTTTACTATCTCTGGTTATTTTATTTTACTATGTAAATTATCTTCTTACTGAACGAAATATTATTTCACCCGATGAATGAGATCTGGCAATGAGTGTAAGTCATGACGTGGTGGTAGCCAGTATATATAGGCGCGTTCATCGATAGCGAGAGAGAGATTTTGTTGTTATAAGGAGAGCTTTTGTTGTTATAGGGAGATCGTTTGTTGTTATACTAGAGGAGCGTTGTTGTTGTGAAGGAGAGAGTTTCGTTCTATGTGATTAGTTTGATTCTTCATTATTGTGAAACAAGTTGTGTGTGTGTGCTTTGGATGACCAAGAGTTACATAATAAAAGAGCTTTGAGTAAGTACGTCTTTCTCAATTAATAGTTTTTGTCAGACCTCTGTCTGGCTGTTAGGTTTATATCATTAGTTTATTACCATTAACAACTAGCGTTAAGACTTTATTCATTCTAATTACTGCTGCAACATTACTACCAGTTATAAGTTTGTTCAATACTATTACTACACTACTAGCAGGAGACTTTATTCATGTTCTTAATTAACTAGTAACAACAACCATTTGAATTCACTATTTGAAGCTTAGTACAAGCATATCATTCAGTAGCAGAAGCATTATACTTAGCTCAGTAGGAAAGCTTCATTATTATCATTAGCTAGCTGGTAGAAAGAGCTTATTCATTATAATTAGCTTAGCGGAAAGTTAAATAAAGCTAATTCATTATATGTCTTAAAGTTTTGCAAATGATTGTAATAACTACCATTATAAGCTATTCCATAACTTTTTGTGAATTATTTACTGACTTCCCGTCGTAATTTAGGGTTACTGGGTTGCACCGAAGGGAGTGAAATGAGTCTAAGAACAAACAACACAACCATTTTACTTATGGATGAAACTCTAGCCATCAAGAAGACAAGCTGGAATTCCAGCTGTTCGACCGTGAGACTAATAACCAGCCTGATGACATTTGACCGGGAAGAAAAAAGTCGAGCACGTTTCATGTAGGAATTGACCACGGTTTTATTGTATGGCTGGCATAAGGAGTAGTGACGCGTGACATTTGGCATGCTGCTAAATGAATTAATTTGGCATGCATCTCAATTAGTAGTAACAACCAGAATCTATTTTGCGGTTCTTGGTTCTTTCCATAATTGATTTGGACTGGAAGAGCATAAATGGGTCTTCAACTGGATTCGCACTGTTACCGAATCACAGATAAGAAAGAAGTCATGCTTTGCAGGGAAATGTCACCTTGACGTTGGCAGTTAAAACACTTACATAGTTTTGCTACGGTAACTTTAGACTCTACCGAGTTATAACGTACACATAAATTTTTACGGGTGGTAAGATTTGAACCGACATCTTTCTACTGTAGAGCGGCTGTTGTCTACACAGTACTACGGCGGCACGCTAATGGCTCCAACTTTGCCGATTTGAACCATTTGTCACTTCAGCAGAGTTGGAAACGTGTCAAACATTTTAAACCCGGACCCGGACGTCACATAATGGGACCCGATCCCTATCTACAGCCGAGCAGGACCCTACCTGGCCAAATATGTTTTGAACTGTAATATACACACGGTCGAGTCTCATTATTGTGACCACCAGCTAATATCCAGTGTAACCGCCGTGTGCAGCGCGTACATCAGCTAGACGGGCTGGGAGTGACTCAATAAGGTGCTGGAAGGTGTTCACAGATATGTGGATCCATGCTGATTGCAGGGCATCTGACAGCTGCTGGAGTGTGCGTGGTTGAGGATCCATAGACCGAACAACACGATCGAGGTGGTCCCACAAATGCTCAATTGGGTTTAAGTCTAGGGAATTAGGGGGCCAGGGAGGTACTTTGAGAACTTCATCGTGCTCTTTCAACCACTCTTGGACATTTCTAGCTATGTGACACGTCGCATTGTCGTGCTGGAAGATCCCATCCGCCACAGGGAAGACAATCAGCATATATATGGGTGTAAGTGGTCTGCAAGGATGGATTCATAACGAATTCGGTCCATAGTGCCTTTTATAGGTATGAGTGGACCCAGAGAATGCCACGAAAATATTCCCCAGACCATAACGCTGCCCCCACCATCTTGTGTTCTTCCAGCAATGGTTGAAGAGTGTTCGTTCTCCAATGTTCTCGCCTCATACGCCAACGTTCATTCGTTCGATGAAGCAGGAAACGTGACTCATCGGAAAAGGCAATCCTTTGCCAATCAGCGGAAGTCTAATTCCGATACTGCAGTTTCTGCCGATTGACCTTCGTTAGCATACGTGCAGTGACCATCCGTCTACATCGAAGCCGCATACGCAGCAGAGTTCGCTGAACTGTCGTTTTAGACACACTTCGAGTAGCCCCTTGGTTCATTCGGTAAGTGAGGTGCTCCACTGTAGCGTGTCGATTGACCCTCACGTACCTTCGAGGCCAACATTCACCTCTCACATCAATGGCACGTGTTCCGCAGTTTCTACGGCGCTTATTCGCAATGGTGCCATTTCTCCAATCACGATACACTTTAACCACAGCAGCACGCGAACAGTTCACAAAATGCGTGTTTCAGAAATACTGCCACCCTTGGCTCGAAAGCCGAAAATCACATCCTCTTTTGCAAATCTGATAAATAGCTCTTTTTATCCATGACAGCAACGAGTGATATGTTTTCAGACTGCCTACAGCATATCTTATATACCCTCCAAGCCAGCTCACGACACATGTCTTCTTTTACTGGCTACGCGCTGTTGACGTCAAAAGTAGGAGGTGGTCACAATAATATGACTCGGCTGTGTATATACAGGGCGTTCAAAAAGTCTGCACTGGATATCTTAGGGTATAAGTAAATAAAAAAAATCGTATTATGGAAAGGTATAATTTACTCTCTTACAGGAAGTGTTGAAACTGCCGTCTTTCATTTGCAAGACATAACCTAACAGTTTTACTCATGTTTTCAAACACATCTGCGAAAGGGAAAAAGGCCCTCCGCAATAATGTTAAGGCTGTTCCACCTACTTTTAATGGTGCAACAGTCAAAAGTTTTGAATTCAGCAAATTGTTGTATGTTTAATTTCAGTTTCTTCTGTTTTCTTGATAACATATCAAGCTTCATAATATGTTTCAGAGCAGCAACAATTTTCACAACTTTATGATGAGTTGAAAGTTTCCAGAATGTGGATGTTGTTTTCATCATTGCCCCTCAGAAGGAAGGGACACTTTCCCTTCTGAGGACACTCTTCCTTCATATTGCATGACAAATAATTTTCCAGTCTTGCAAGCATCAGTATCGAGTACAAAATTCTAAAATGCGCATCTCAGTTTGAAAAAAAAATATTGTTTGCTTTTCAAAAGTGAAACGGAAATAAAACCGGGTCGAAATCGGGTCAGGAACACCTTGACCCGACCCATTTGACCCGCTAGAAGTTGTCGACCGGTTGACCCGCTGGCGCGTTTCCATCTCTGCACCTCAGTAGTACGTCTTCCACGTCTTGTCACGCAGTAAGTTAGATCATCTTTCCCCTTGAGAAAGGCGGAGGCACGAAATACCAAGTTCCGTATCAGCCGACAACCATGCTTGAAAAAACCATTTCATTGAAGAAGAATCAATTTTATTTAATAACGCACGTTGTGAGAAAGACTTTTCACACATATTTATAAAACTTAACGGCCAGGGGATTCACTTTCCTTCAGGCAACAAGATAACATATAACCTTGTGCCGGGGGTGCTATTAGAAACCCCGTCTTTCTACTCCGGAGCGGCTTTTCTCCTAACAGATACACTGGTAGGCTCATCGCTACGTCATTGTAGATTTGACTCATGCGTCACCTCAGTAGTGCATCATATACGTCATGCACGTAGTACGTTAGACAGTGTGTCAACTGCATTCTTCACCACTTATGTTTCGCAAGCATAGCTCTGGTAAACTGTAGCACTTGCTCACATTGCAATGTCCAAACTCTCTCCCCCAAAATCACGTGACTATGACACATGTACGGTCAGGTGCAGGTTATTGCTGATATCTATTCCACAAATTCGGTAAACAACTGATGATAGATTTTGGCACTTCACTAATGTTTTGTCGAGTTTTGATCTTTCGAGGGCACCATATTCTTTCCTTGCTGCTCTCGTTCTATGTCATGAGGTTTTACATCATTATTAGAATATTTTTTCGCACGAACTAACAAGGAGTCTGTAATGAAATCGTGGAAGGAAGTTTAATTAATTCTCAGAGGTTTACGTTCATATGGATCAAACGTACCCTAAATGTTTTGAAAGGGTTAAGTAATAAAAGTTTTGACTATAGACCCCCACAGCAGAATATTCGTTTCTTATTAATGAATGTATGAAAATTAAATAATTTCAGAGCATCTACGGACTAATATTATCCTAGAAAGAGTTAACCTATGTGCTTTGTAAAATATAAAGTTTTCTAGAAGGTACACTGACGGAAAAAAATCCCAACACCAAGAAGGGGTTGTGTTCGATAAACGATAGTTGGTAGGCGGTGAGAGTACATCTGTAAGATGACGTCTATGCAAATTTCGCGCTCGGCGCATACGTGTGGCGCTAGTAGCGCCCTTCGGAACATGCAAAGCAGGTTTGCTGTAAATACGCGCTGTAACGTTCGTGAGCGTTAGTTATCGTTGAGATTCGACGTAGTGTGTTGATGTTAGTCAAAAATGCCTTTAAGAAGACGAAGAAGACATTATCAACAGCTCACGGAGTTTGAACGAGGTCGTGTAATAGGGCTACGAGAAGGTGGAATTTCTTTCCGCAATATTGCTGAACGACTTGGCAGAAATGTAGCCACTGTGCATGATTGTTGGCAGCGGTGGTCAAGGGAAGGTACTGCCTCAAGAAGACCGGGTTCCGCCGGCCACGTGGCACTACTGAGAGGGAAGACCGCCGTGTACGGCGTATGGCCGTGGCGCATCGTACCGCGTCTGCGGCAGCAATTCGAGCTGCCGTTGCCACCACAGTGACACAACGAACTGTTACAAATCGGTTACTTGAAGGACAGCTCCGAGCCAGACGCCCTGTAGCATGCATTCCACTTACTCCAAACCACTGCCGTTTGCGACGTCAGCGGTGTCAAGCTAGAGCTCATTGGAAGATGGAGTGGAGATCTGTTGTGTTTTCTGATGAAAGCCGGTTCTGCCTGGGTGCCAGTGATGGCCGTGTGTTGGTTAGAAGGTGGCCAGGTGAGCGCCTGCAACCAACCTGTCTGCGGCCGAGACACACTGGACCTACACCTGGAGTTATGGTCTGGGGAACAATTTTCTATGACGCAGGAGCACTCTCGTGGTTATGCCAGGCACCCTGACGGCACAGTTGTACGTCGGTCTGGTGATTCAACCTGTTGTGCTGTCATTCATGAACAACATTCCAGGGGGTGTTTTCCAACAGGATAACGCTCGCCCGCATACCTCTGTTGTAACCCAACATGCTCTACAGAGTGTCGACACGTTGCGGTGGCCTGCTAGATCACCAGATCTTTCACCAATCGAGTACGTATGGGACATCATTGGACGACAACTCCAGCGTCACCCCCAACCAGCATTAACCGTCCCTGTATTGACCGACCAAGTGCAACAGGCACGGAACTCCATCCCACAAACTGACATCCAGCACCTGTACAACACAATGCATGAACGTTTGTGTGCTTGCACTCAACATTCTGGCGGTTACACCGGGTATTAATGTACCAGCATTTCCCATTTAAAATGGCTCTTCTTGCGCTTATAATAAGCTGTGATCTTGAAACCTTAATCGATTAAATATGTTACCTATACAAATGTATTGCCGCCATTTCATTCCTCTACAACTATCTTTTCGTTGTGTTGGGATTTTTTTCCCGTCAGTGTATTATCAATGTTAAGTTGATTTATAAAACGTTATTAGCTCATATTATTTCGCAAGTGTACTTTCTTAAAATAAAGCGGTTATATACTTTTCTCAACTAAAATGCATCTTCATCTTCTCCTTTGTCAAAATGTACTGCACATGTAGTCTGGTTTTCCATTCTGTACAAATAAATTATCATCCTTATCTACTTCTCCATCAGAACCTCTCCTCATCTTTCCCTTTGTCAAAATGTATCTCTCAATTTTTCCTCTACAAAAAGGTACTGATCTTTTCCTGTATCAAATTGTGCCATCACCATCCCTCTACCAAACTGTACCCTTATATTTTCCTCTATAAAAGTGTGTTTATATATCTTTCCCTCTATAAAAACGCATTTTCATCTTCCTCTTTACAAAAATTGGTTCTAATGTCTTCCCTCTATCAAAACATGCATCCTGATCTCCTCCTCTGCAAAACTGTACTCTTTAACCTCTACAAAATGTGTAATCTTTCCTGCTTCCATCAAAATGCATTTTCATTGCCCAAATGTGTCGTCACCGTTCTTATACCGAAAATGCGTCACCGTCTTCCCGTCTACAAAATTTCCTCCCAATTTTCGCAGTGAAAGTGTTACTCATCATCCGTCTACCTATACTTTATCTCATTTCCACCTGTATCCACATGTATCATCTTCCCCTCTTCCCAACTGAACCTCGATCTTCCCCTCTATCAAAATGTGCCCTCACCTTCTCTCTACGAAAAGTTTATCTACATCCTATCAAAATTCATCGCTATCTTCTTCTCTATAAAATACTGAACTTCTCCCCTGTGACATTTGTTGCTATTTTCCTCTCTATATAACATGTCCTCATTTTCTCTCTATCAGAAATGTATCTTTACTTTCTCTATCAAATTGTATACTTGTCATTCCTCCACCAAAAATATATATTCGTTTCTATCAAATGTATTTTCAACTCTAAAAAATATGCGTTCTCGTTTATCCCTCTCTCTAAATGTTCTCTAATTTCTCCCTCTATAAAATGTGTCCTAATCTTCCCCTCTATCAAAATGTGTCGTCATACTGTATTTCCCTATATCGAAGTGAGTCATCTTCCCTTGTATCGAAATATAATACAATCTTCCACTGTATTGAAATGCTTTGAATGTATCGTAATCTTCCCTTGTATCGAAATATATTGCAATCTTCCCCTGTATTGAAATGCTTCGAATATATCGTAATCTTCCCCTGTATTGAAATGCTTCGAATGTATCGTAATCTTCCCTTGTATCGAAATATATTGCAATATTCCCCTGTTTTGAAATGCTTCGAATGTATCGTAATCTTCCCCTGTATTGAAATGCTTCGAATGTATTGTAATCTTCTTTTGTATTGAAATGTATCACTGCCTTTACCAAAACATATCGTTATCTTCTGAAGACTCTGCAGTAACGTGTAACTTTGTTTTCGATGAAACTCGCGAAAGGGAAAACCTGTAGAGTACCGTACGCCTATAATATTTTTTATTTCTCAAAAGCAGTGTATTAGTCCTAAATTTAAGTAAGAAAAAATAATATTTCTCACGGAGATAGAACTGGATGAGAAATTTCAAATTTTTAATCGAGGAGGAATGGAGGTGTTGGCAAAGCGATTCGCGTGCAGCACTTACAGTGGTGGACATATTATTTCTTACAGCTCTTGAGAAAAGTGCCCCTGACAGAATCAGTAAAAAATACAGGGTGTCCACAAAGTCAGTTTGCAACTTTAAACATGTATTACAAATATAAGTGACTAGATATATTTATAACACAATATAAGTAACTAGATAAACCTGTTCAATTGTTTACGTATGGCAAGTAAATATGAAAGTAACATAGCTTCATCAATGGTGGCAATGGTGTCATATATTCTTTGTTTCAGGTCATTGATATTCTGTACCTGGCTTTGATAAACGATATCTTTCACAAAGTCTCATAGGAACAAGTCCAGGGAGTGATATCTGGGAAACGAGGTGGCCAGGGAATGAGCTCGCACTTTCCAATCCACCAGTCTGGAAATATGTGATTTAGGAACTCGCGGATACGCAGTCCACAATGAGAATGAGGACCGTCTTGCTGGAAGATGATGGTTAGTTGAACGTCTTTCACATGTGGTATTACATATTCAGTCAAAACATCGAGGTAAATATCTGCAGAAATTGTTTTTTCTACGAAGGAACATGGCCCAATGATTCGATTGCACATGATCCCACACCCCACATTCATCTTCGGACTATCCCGTTGAACCTTACAAGTCACATGGGAGTTTTCTGATCCCCAAACCCTCACATTGTGTTTTTTCGGCTTCCCTCAGACATGAAAGGTTGCTTCATCTGTAAAACAAACACTGGTGAGGAAGTTTGCATCTTCAGAATTCGTTCCAGCATGTGAACTGCAAACTCTTTTCTCTTGTTTTATCATTTGGTTCAAGTGCCTGCAAGAGTTGTAATTTGTATGCGTATGCTCGCAAATGCTTGTGTGGACTTTGTGCACTGTTGAACGTGGTAGTTGTAACTATCTGGCAGCAGTACGGATGGACTTTGTCGGGCTACGACCAAATGATTCACGCACACGATCCATGTTTTCACCGGATGTTCTTGGTCGACCATTTTTCTTTATATAACACTGACTCTGTCTCCATAAATTTCTTGTGCCACTTGCGAATCGACGGTGGATCTTTTCCATACTTAGTTCTGTAATTTTGCTTAGTCTGTGTATCCGATTTTATAACAATAAACCAGGCTATGCATTGCGCCTTTTCTTCCATTCGTTTTATTTAACAAAAATAGTCACATCAACGGGATACCTGAAATTAGACAAATGTAATGACAGTAAAATCTTTGATAATCACCTAGTACATTGTAACCAATATGATCAAACTGTCTCATCAATTGCATTTATAATTAAATTTTAAACCTGTAAACGGACTTTGCTGATACCTTGTATAATAAGGCTTTATGTCCCACTTACGGGAAACGAACTCAAGACAGTCAATTAAGTGACGAGCTACAGGTAATGGACAGAAAAATGGAAACACCAAGCTCTCTGCGAAAGATAGAGGTTAAGATGTAAGTCACTAAAACGTACCGCTAGCGAACGCGGTTGACATGCAAATTTACTCCAAAAATGCTTCCCCAGAATCCATCCCCTCTCTCTTTCTCTTTTTCAGCGTGCGACCTGACATTCCAGCTGCATGTAACCCTGAAAATGAAATCCCAAAGAGTTCGCGTCAATCACCTCGGAATATGTGTTATGGGATTTTGCGTTGACACACAAGACAAGGTACCCGAAGGCCTGTAGCGGCTGCATAGAAAAAGAAAGGAAAGAAAAGAAATGATTATCAAAGACTAAAATGAGTCACATGTTTCAAATTCATAGCAACCATTTCTAGGAAAGAAGCGGCGGTCAGAAAAGCCCATGGCTTTCTCATAGAATGAAGTTCTGTATGAAAGGATAATAAATAACTTTAGGAAAGTTCCACTGGTGACATACACTACGGACTTTTCCCTTCGTAACTAACCCTGCGTATATAATAAAAAAATTGCTTACATATTTTCATTACACGATGTGCTGCTGTTTCTGATTTTATATATGGCATCCATGAATTCTATAAAAGATGATGCTCACATAGGCGATTTACAGTCTCAGCACATTCGGTTTGTTTTATTTCACTTTTATTTATTTATTCTTCTTTCGCTGAGCGCGGTTAAAATGCCCGTAGTAGTAAATGTTTGATCTATGGGCGATAACGTTTCTACCAGACAAGATACTTTCTTATCCTGGATTATGACTGCGCACTTGTACCTACTCCCTTGTTTATATCAAATTGTAGGAGTAATACAAAATGCCCATTTGTTGAAATTGATGTTACATGTTACGGATTTTGTCTTTAATGTAATACCGCTCCTATTGCCAAATGACTCTTTGGGATCTCAAATTTTGTGTGTGACTAGTTTTTCTGTATTTTCTACACCATTTTGTTTTCTTATACAACAGTTTTACCCATTTCCACTCCATATTTTATTATTTCAGCATTTCTCCTCGCGTTTCAGCGCTCCATGAGAATCATTTTTAAAATATTATATCTAGAAACATCTCATGTACACAAACCCGAAATAACCTAATACGCCAGAATGATTATTTCAAGTAATGCAGTTATGTGAAATATTTGTTGTTACACACTAGAGTCCCAAAATTTAAGTAAATTCCAGGTTTTAATGATTTAAAAAAAAAAAAAAAAGGTGCAGAATCTTTCAGTCAAAGTTAGCATTCACAGGCATGGTGATTCAACCCTTATACTAACATCTGATGCAACGCCGATTATGTAAATTAGGAACAACTTTAAATGGGAGGTCTAAAGGTTTTTCTCCCTGTATTGCCAGTGGAAAAACTTTCGATCCTATTACTTCAGCGAAGAAAGATTTCCCATTCATCAAAATTGTCCCACTGATAAACAACATCCTAATTTAGATTGTACAATTGGTATTTTTTTCAAAAAAACTTCCCTGGACTATATTAGAAATCAATAACTTTACTTTGATGTAGTTATGATACTTTCCTACAGGTGGCGCCACCCTTCCTTACCACTACATAGAAGTAAAGTTATTGATTTTTAATGTAGTTCAGGAAAGCTTTTTGAAAAAAATACCAATTATACAATCTAAATTAGGATGTTGTTTATCAGTGGGACAATTTTGATGAATGGGAAATCTTTCTTCGCTGGGGACACACGATCGAATTTTTTTCCATTGTAAGTATAGGGAGTAAAATCGCTAGACATCCACATTAAAAGAAGCTGTTCAGAAGTCTGCCTTTGATTCCTGATTTAGCGGCACCGCGATTGCTCACAGTTTTTTGTTTAAATGCCTTCACGACGCCATTCGAACGACAGTCAGAGGTAGAGGTCCCTCGGAAGAATGGAAGTGAGTCAAATTAACACAGATGTTGCCATATTTATGAATGCGCTTGAAAGTGTCGTATCAAGACTATGGCGAAGGTTCCAAGATACGGGACACGTACTAAACGGGTATCACTAGGTAGACCAAGGTTTACAAAAGTTGAGGATGACCAGTACGTAGCCACTGCAAAACTCAGTAGACGCATAAGAGCTCCTCAACTATACTGACCTTTCTTTCTAGTCATCAGAAAGGTCAGTATCAAGGTTGTGTGTATCCAGAATGATTCGAGAAAGAGGACTGTGTACCAGGAAATCTAGGGATTGTATCTCCATCATTCGTGGCTACAAATGAGCTACAAAAGACACCTGCGCAGTGCTGACATGTACTGTTCACAGATGAATCAACATTTTCTCTAACAAAAGTGATTCTCGACGCCAGTACATCTGAAGGGAAGTAAGCAGCCGAAATCACCTCTCCAATATAATGGAAATGGACAGTTTCGGAGGTGAAGGGGTAATTGTGTGGGCAAGTATCACGGTTTCTGGCCGTATCTCTTTACACGTCGTTACCTGGATTGATGTCTGGGGACTTTGGTTTTCAGAGAAATACCTGGAAGTCTTCATGTTCGGGGAACCATTCTCGAACAACCCGGGCAGTGTGGTATGGGACATTATTTTGCTGAAAAAAGACACTAATACAGTAGAGAGGAAAACCGCTGCCATGAAAGGATGTACCTGGTCTGCAATGTTGTTTAGGAAAGGTATAGACTTTCTGCTTTCCTGCGCATCAACGAATGGGCCCAGGATTACCCGGAAGAAATTTGCCCAAAGCATTAAACTTCCTCCACCTGCTTGTTTTAATCGCACGATGCATTCTGGTGCCAACACGTCCTCAGGTAAACGTCATACAAGTACCCGGCTGTCCATATTGTATAACAGGAAACGAGATTCATCGGACCAGACGACCTGCTTCCAATCATTCCATGTCCAGTTTCGATGCTCGCGTGCTCATTGTAGGCGCTTTTCTACCACTAGGGAAAGTAAATAGAGGTACTGTTGAATTCAGAATACGTATATTGTATTCCACACTAGTATTTTCAAAATTCCGTTTGAAAAAAATTCGTTTTTTTTTTATCGGAAATATTTTGCCATTGTGACCTATTTTAAGTAGTTTTTCCTACTGACTTAAATTAGCTGTACTTTCCATGTGACAAAACCACAGTTATTAAATTTTTTTATCGTCCTGGAACGGGAATCGAAGCCGCATCTCCCGATTTGCGCTCAAGTGTGCTAACCATTACACCACACAGGACAATGAAATCCAAACAACTGAAGCATTAATCTAACGTCAGACATTTTGATTTCACTGCAGTAGTCGAAACAAACGTTTCTCATTGCAGCTCTAAGTTAAATCACCAGCAAATGAGTATATATCAAGTTGAAACACATGAAATAATTAAAATAAAAAAATATTAATATTATTTTTAAAATTTTAAAATTTCTGTGGTTCTGTTACATTTAAAGAAGAGCTAAATTTAGGTCACTATTAATTATTCCATGTGTTTCAACTCAATATAATTTTTTCTCTCTAAATTACACAGGTTTCTTGCTAGGGATCATAAATGTGCTCTTGCTGATCAATAATCAATAAATTACGTTCAATGACATTTAGCGGCGGATTAGGGATATGTGAAGCAGTGCCCCCAACGTCATTACACGATCTTGACCAGAGGGCGTTGTTTAACACAGGAGTTTGAATAAAAAGTTAAGGTGCTGGGGAACAGATTCAATTGAAAATGATGATCCGCCTGGAAATATGGTCTCACTTGGAGGTACGCGTGGTGAATGGATTTCACTGGCACAGAAAACTCCGGCCGTAAAGATCTATGGTCAAATGCAAGAAAAATATGGTCTTTAAATCAAGAGCGTTCGGAGAGAGTCAGAATGGTTTTCAAAATTTACATACGAGTGCAGTGCGCCGATGGATAGGAAATGAAGTGAGAGCACGTCAGCAACAACAACAGAGAGCAATGTGGAGTGTGTGTAGAGGTTGTTGTGTAATGAAACAAAAAGGGCACGTTGAGTGAAATTGCTGCTACCAATGCAATATTGCCGAGCAATATTTCATCGCTCTGCGGCGTTTGAAGAAAAGGTTATGTATACATGCTCGCAAGACAGGTGATCCTTTTGCATGACAACGCTTTCCTCTTTACCATAACTTGGACCGCATACCGCATGGAGGTCTCTCTCTCTTTCTAAGATAGCAACTCGAAGAAAAACATTTTCGCAGTGACTCCAAAGTGGTAACTCATGTAAAGCGTGCGATGGATGCGGACGCTTTTTGCGTTGGATAGCATTGGGAAGTTGGAAGAAGGTCGAAGTGTGACTAGTGTGGCCGAGGAGTTCGGGATCGCTCACAGCATCGTTTCACGAGCTTGGAGAACATTTCAAACGACAGGAACAGCTGTCCTAGAGTTTAGCAGTGGTCGTCGATGAGCGACCACGGCGGCAGACGACCGGTATATTGTCCTACAGACGAGAACAGACACACGGTAGACAGCGGGAGAAATCGCAAGGCACATGCAACAGACAACTGGACGTCCGTTATCGCGTTTTACCGTGGCCAGGAGGCTGCACAAAGGTGGTCTACTTGCACGACGACCAGTACGGTGTATGACATTAACGCCTGCTCATCAGAGACGGCGGTTTCTGTGGTGCCAGGAACACAAGAACTGGGCACATCAGCAATGGGATCGAGTTCTCTTTACGGATGAGAGCCGATTTAGTCCGACGAACGATTCTGGACGTATACACATCTGGAGAGAGCAGGGAACACGCAATCAGACCTCCAACATCATCGAAAGGAACCGGTTTAGAGGTGGCGGAGTTCTCGTTTGAGGCGGTATCATGCTTCGTAGCCGTACGGACCTCCACATCTTCCAACGAGGTTCAGTCACTGGTGTCCTCTATTGTACCGAGGTTCTCCTGCCTCACGTGCGTCTGTTTAGAGGTGCTGTGGGTCCTGAGATCCTCTTCATGGACGACAACGCTACACCTCATCGTACAGTGGCTATCGCAGAGCTGTTGGAGAGTGAAGATATTCAACGCATGGATTGGCCCGCAAGGTTCCTGGACCTAAATCCAATCGAACACGTGTGGGACTTTCTCGGAAGACTCTTGGCATCACGTCACCAGCCGCCAGCAACGATTCCGCAGCCGCGATTTGGCGCTATAAGAGGAATGGGCCGCGATGCTTTAACAGCTCCTTGACAACCTCGTCCTCAGCATGGAGAGACGTTTAAATCCTGCAACGCAGTCAGGGGTGATCATATACTCTACTAAAGACTGGATTTTTCTAGGCAGCCACCTGTCACATGGACGTTTCAGTCTTCTGCCCTGTTGTGCTCGAAGCTACCTTTTCAATAAAGTGCCTTTGCATCCTTTGGATTACTTGTTTGGACGGGTTTGCTCACTTATTCCATATTCTTACATCTTGTGGATCTTATGGTATAATTTGAGTCAATGTGGAGCACTTTTACACGACGTTAAATTCGAAAAACCGTCTCGTCCTTAACATTTGCACGCCAGTGTACTAACTACGAAAAAATTTCATGTGGATTTCCTTTCCGAAATAATATACGTTTACCTGCTAGTTGACCAAATGTTTAATCCGTTTTTTGTTTGAATGTCTTTGTTCCTAAAAGTCCGATTCAAAAAATTATTTCAATACCGGACACCATTCCCCTCGCGGAACGTTTTGCATACACTAGTCGGTTTTTTGTTGCTCATAGTTCTGATTCATGTTCTTAATTACATGGGCAAGTTCTGCTGAGGGCAACTTTGGTGTCTGTGTTGTTTTTAATCATGCAAACACCGAATTGAAAGAACATTATGTTCACCTGCATAATGTGATATCGGCCCTCCACGTGCCGCCAAAACAACTCTTGTCCGGTGAGGCATGGATGTTTCAAGATTTCTAAAGTTGTCTTGTGGTATCTGGCACCAAAGCGTTACCAGAAGATCCTTTAACTCTTGCAAGTAGCGTGTTGAGCCGCCGCTGATCGGATTTGCTGTTCCAAAACAAACTACAAATATTAGATTCCATTAACGACTGTCTGCCGTGAATATGGTGGCCAGATCAATACCTGGAAGTCTTCCGCATCTTCCGTGAACCATTCTCAAACAGTGCGGGCAGTGTAGCATGGCGCACTATCATGCTGAAAGGAAGCTCTACTATAGAGGAATATCGTTGCCATGAAAGGATGTACCTATTCTAAAAGATGGATATGAAGGCGATAGACTTTCCACTTTCCATCACATAAATGGCTTGACTCAGTGTTTCTCATTGCCCAAAGCATTACACTTCCTCTGGCGACTTCTTTACCTCCCACGGTGCATCCTGGTGCCAACACGTCCCCAGGTAAGCGGCGTACACGTAAGCGGCCGTCCACATGGTGCAACAGGAAACGAGATTCATCTGACCAAACGATCTTCTCCCAATTATTCAAGTTCCAATTTTGATGCCGGCGTGTTCATTGTAGGCGCGTTCGACGATAAACAGAGGTTAATACGGGCACTCGTAGCGATCTACGGCTACCTTTCCCCATTTTCAACAGGGTTCGATGTCTTGTAGCTTGTGACTCTTTACTCTCATCACTAGCATTCAAATTATCGGCAATTTGCAATATAGTATCTCTTTTGTTGGCTCGTACCATACGGGATATTCTTCGTTCACCTCTAGCATCGAAGAGCCATAATCGGCCCAAACCTTGTCGGCGGTTCTTGGTTGCTCTCCTCGGATCACTTTTTGAAGGTAATACTCACGGATGATAGTGAGCACCCAACATGCCTTGCCGCCTCGGAAATGTTCAGAACCAGTCGTCTGGCCATTACGATTTGGCCTTCGTCAAACTCGCTTAAGTCCGCTGTCTCTCCTGCCTGAAGAACAAGAATAACACTGATTAACAGAGCTCAGCATCAGGTGTTATTCATACCATTTTGTGACCTTCACACGCGCTATCATTTACCCCAGTTGCTTCGATTTGCATAAAGACGCGCTGTTCATAATGCTTTGGCTCGTTGTAATAAATCGTTCAACAAAAAAGTGTTTTAACAAAAAAGGATGGTGACAATTTCCTGGGTTGTCAGAGATGTCGTTCTTGTTGATTTTCTTGAACAAGGTGGCACACTAAACAGTTCGCGCCATATTGAGAGCCAAGCTATCAGCAAGAAGATAACCCAGGTGTGCTTCTTGGTTCTATCTTATACCACGAGAACGCCGGAACTCACACCCTTCTTAAAGCATCTCAGGCCATTGCCAAAATGGTTTTAACAGTAACCCCACGTGCGCCATACAGCCCTTATTTGGCACCTTCTTACTTTCACTTGTTCTACCCCATGAAGTAAAGTTTCAGTGTACAACGTTTAGTGGATACAGAGGTGTGAAACAGTCTATGAAATTCTGGGCCAAACAACAGTCCGGGGATTTTTCCAAACTGTTTGCACATATTGGTTTGGCCGCCCCGGTGGCGCAGTGGTCTAAGGCGTTGGCCTCTGATCTTTCGTCCGAAGGGGTCCGAGTTCGAATTCCGGTGAGTCATGGATGTTGTGTTTGTCTTACGGCACTGGCTCTCTCCCTTCCCTGGAACCAGTGACCCTAAATTAGGGACGGGCGACTGTTTATAGCCCAATGAGTTGCTCACGGTGGTCGTTAAACCTCCAATCAAAAAAAAAAAAAAAATATTGGTTTGAACGATGATGTAAATGTTTGATTTGAACGGCTTGGATTATTTTGAGTAGTACCACTATATTTAGCATATTATAATGTATGTTTTGACGTATAAGTCACAGGGACAATGAAGCAGTGAAAATCCAACCGGGTTAGTTGATCTGAAGAACAGCCGCTGCGGAGTAGGGCGATGCAAATCCAACTCTCGGCAAAAAAGAAAAGTTTCAATTTTTATACGAAATTTGTTTAAAATATCTGAACTTACAGAGAAGTTAATTGCAAAGAGGCTTTAATTTTAGGACAACCGTTGCAACATTAACAGAGCTGCCCTGATAGATCAATGGCGTCTGACAAGCTTTGGCGTCTGACTATTCATTCGAGACGGGCATGGGTTCGAACCCCTGTGAGGCATGGATGTTGTGATCGTCTTACGGCACTGGCTCTCTCCCTTTCCTGGAACCAGTGACCCTAAATAAGGGACGGGCGACTCCCTATAGCCCATCGAGTTGCTCACGGTGGTCGTGTGACGTACTGAAGAGGTGTCAAGAGGACAAATCTGCAACGATTTAGTCTCTTGGTGTAGCTTAGGTTAGAGCAACTCACTCCGGAGATAGGAGACGCGGGTTCGATTCCGTCATGGACAAATTTGTGCTTTCACATTGGCGCCCGAAAGTGAAAATGGATATACTGGCCGTTGGGTTCTTCGAAAAATGTGTGACGTTCATTCCACAATCGTCTAGAATTAGTTAAAGGTTTCTCCTTCGCTTAAAATAGTTATGAGGGAGATGATGTGACTTACGACAGAGATGAAGCACGTGCCAAGACAACAACTCTGAAGCGATTCATTCTGTCGGTGTAGCTTAGTCCAGTGGTTGTCAAACGTTTTTGTCCCACCGCTCCCTTCACTCTAAATAAATTTGCGACGGCTCCCAAATATACAAACCGTGCTATAAATTCATATGTGCATGTTGTCATAGATAATTTTACATTTGCTGTTCAAAAATGTGTGAAAAGCTTACCTTTAAATATAAATATTTTAATTAAATATTATTACTTATTATTATTAAACAAAATAGGAAGGTAATCGTAAAATCTTTCACTGAAAACAATATATTCTACGAAAAAAGAACATCTTAAACATCTTAAAAAAAGAACATCATATCAACTTACATTTCTGTATTAAATCAAGCAGTGTCAGTGGAAAGCATGAGCTTGTTCTTTCTTCATTATATGCTCAAATCTCAGGACAAGTTTGGAAAATGCAATTCTCATCTCCTTCTCGACGTTTACTGGGGACCTGTACTTGGTTTTGATGACAACCACTGCAGGAAATCCCGTTCCACAAAAATACGATCATGCAAAAGGAATAAAAATTCTTAAAGCCTTGTTAGCTACTTCAGGGTACTCTTGCTTCACCGATGACCAAACTTCTGGTAGGGAAGATGACAAACTTGGGTTTCAATGTGGAGTTTGATGAGATATCAGTATATTGTTCTTGTTCTGTAGTTGAGAACGTTAAGGGGGAATCAGCGCTGAAGGGATCTTTGATCCAATTGTGTTGTTGAACATCTTCTGGAAAACACTTCTTAAAATGATCAATGAGTTACAACAAATGATCCAGAAGCACTAACTTCTCGGCTTCAATCAATATAAATCATTTTCATTTCAAAATGTGTGCAATGTAGGAAAGCAATCATTTAGAACACCCTTTTCCCATTTTTTTCTTCCACAGGGCTAATTTTCTTTCGAAGGCAGAGATTTTGTCCATTAGCAGCAAAGTGGGGATCTCATTACTTTGCAGGGATACATTTAATGAATTTAGCTCTTTAAATATATCACACACATATGATAGCTTTGAAAGAAAGACACTGTCTTCAAACTTCTTGGAATATTTCTGGTCAAGAAGATAAGAATGAAGTTTCCTCCTAAGTTCAAATACTCTTAACAAGACATTTCCACGTGAAAGCCAGCGAGATTTGCAGTAGTAAAGTACAGAATTGTGCTCAGCCGCCATGACTTAAGTGGTCGAGTTTTAATGAAGTTCACTACTTCGATTGATGACTGTAAAATGTCGTGTAGAACAGGGCTGATGTTCTTAGGAGCAAGAACCTGCCTGTGAATGATGCAATGTGTCCGCAAGACGTGAGGAACTTTTCTTAAAATGAGCGCCTTCAGTCCCCCATAACTACCTGCCATAAAGAGAGCTCCGTCTGTGTACACGCCTACCCAATTTTCCCAGTTTACACTATTTTCGAGCATAAAAGAATCTATTATCTGAAACAAGTCTACTGCTTTTGTATGAGATGTTACACTTCTACAAAAAAGATCTTTGTGAAATGTATTATCATCATATATAAATCTCACATAACAAATCAAATGCGCATCGTTATGGCTATCAGTGGCTTCATCCAATTGAATGGGAAAATCTTAGTTCTTTAGTTTTTCAATTAACTGGTCATTAATATCGTCAATCATATCGAGAATTCGACGACTAACTGTATTAGCTAATAATGGCACGCTTAGCAGTTCTTGGCAGCAGTTTCTCCTACCATAATGGAAACCATATCCATAGCAGCTGGTAAAATGAGGCGTTCAGTAGTAGTGTGTGTGGTTTCTTGCTCTATGCTACTCGATAAACATCTTTGTAGGATGAAAGAAGAGCCTTTGTCGGGATTGTAGCTTGTTTAGTTAAAGTTGCCTTTTGCTCAGCCATTCCTTTCAACTTAGAAGAAAATTACTCACGTGGTTTGTTTACCAAACTCCCATGAACTGTTTCTAAATGACGTTTCATTTTATTCGGGAGCATGCTTTCAGCGGCTAGTACTTCAAAACAGATAACAAGCTGTGGACGTTCTTCATTTCCCACAAGAGTACACGTGAACCCACGTGTACCCAAAATCTAAGTAGCTTACGTCATATTTTCAGTATTTGCGCTTCTTGTCGTCTTTTAATCTGTTTTTTATTTCCGGAACGTCACGTATTTTACTAGCATTTAAAAACTTATCTATCTTGGCTGTTCTTAAAACGTAAAGGACATAAATACGAAAAATACGGACAGCTCACAAACCACTACACATCCGTTATCACGAACAGTAAGCACAAGAGGGAGTCCGGTCTTCACTCGGCGCTGCAGCAATAAAAGGATGCCTTCTCTGCAAAGCTAACTGAATCATCAGAAACCAATCACATCGCTTTTGCCCATGTTGTTTTGATCCTTGGAAGTGGCCACGTTACACCCGGGGGACACGGGGACACATCTCCAGGAATGTTTTCTTTTCTATTTAAAGGTAGTGGGCAGGGGAGTATGTGTAGCTGCCATTATGCCTTCATTTCCGGTCTTTTCAGCGAACTCCAACGCCGGAACTGCTACTCCCTGGACCAAAACCCGCGACGCACAGTTTGGAAAGCCCTGGCTTAGTCGGAGGTTCGATCTCTGTCGCCGACAGATTTGTGTTTTCACAGTCGTTAAAACCCCAAAACAAGCAAAGCAAATAACATTAAGCGATGTGGAGGGACACGTTTCAGAAATGCAGAGCCGGCAAAAAGATTGGGGGAGAAAAATTGACTTATCCGCTTTGTAACAGAATTTGAAGGAAGACATTTGAACAGATCAGAATGATAATGGTTTTCTAATAAATGGAAGAAATAAAAGAAGAGGTCTAAAGCTTTCACGTCTCCATACGTCACGTATCTCATTCAGAGACTATAGGAGGGCAGCTATTCAAAAAGATGGTGAGAACAGAAGTTAGTACAATGGCATCTAAGGATTACCGAAAGAAAATCACTCATAGACACTGCAGCCACTATCTGAAATGGGGGCTATTTTTCTCTGACAGCAAAAACACAAAACAGGAAAAATCCGATTAGCAAGAACTCAGAACACATAACAACTGCTTTAAAGGAACAGATTCGATACCACATGTACACTAAACTGCATTTGCCTTCAACCATGGGGAGATTACCCTATTTGATCAATCGAAGGAAAAGCCTGAAAAAACAAAACTGAAGTGAGCTAATGTTCAAGATCAATAGAGCAGGAATAAGCGATCTAGAACTAGACAAATGATGTACGTGATGGAAAAATGACTGATGACTTAAGGGACTTATAGCAGTTGTCCTGTGTCCGAGAAGGAAGATAAAATTATATCTGCTACTTCTCAATGTTTCTTTAAGGGTAAATAAACTTTTAAAGACACAAACAAAGGAGCATAGGTAAATATGAAGATTAACTTTAAAAAATGGTTGGAAAACAATGATCTGTTTGATGTATGAATGCTATTATACTTTAAGAATAACTAATTGATAGATTTTGAATTTGTTTTAATATTTTCGGTGGCAACAGCGCACGTGCTGGCATTAAATTCATGGGTTTATTCATCCCCAACATCCCAATCTCTCAATTTCTTCAGACACTCCAATAAAAATTTCAACACTCCTTCTTTTGAAGTTGCGTCAACCCCCCGCCCGCCACACACACACACACACACATCCATATGCTTATTGATGTTTAAGTAGAACACATTTTTATTACCATATAGCACTGTTGTCAATTGCAGTTATCATTTACACCATTTTCTCAGCTTTATCTTA
Organism: Macrothele yani; assembly: GCA_039090855.1. NCBI lineage: Eukaryota > Metazoa > Arthropoda > Arachnida > Araneae > Macrothelidae > Macrothele > Macrothele yani. The sequence goes on along the minus strand of CM077027.1, from coordinate 151,584,895 downwards.
AAATATTTTCTACCACAATGCAATATTTTTATTTTTTTTTAATTTCAACTCTATCTATATCACTCTACATTCTTTTTTCAGTTTTCCTTGTTTAAAGCACATGCACTGCACTAACAAAACATATGTTCACATCTCTGCATTTAAGTCTGCTACAAATAGTGCAAGCACATTAGTGATCAAAATTGTGGATACCTTTTTTTAAAAATTTCATGTTGTGCAAATATGCAGGATTATAAAAAAATGTTATGTTCACTAAATGCAAATGTTTATATATGTCTATTCAAAGAGAATTTAATGCTGAATTCAATTAAAAAATATAATTGAAAGACCTGCAGTACGAAAAAGGTATGCTTACTTTAGTCTAAAAAATAAACACTGGTGTAATTCAGGTAAGAAGCGGAATGTGAGTTCGAGCCCTACTGGTCAATCACAGTCCTTGTTCTGGAGACTAATCAAATGGCAGTAGCTGCGATACATCATGTGTCAAGGTTGAGAAAATCAGTTTTGCTGATTTTTCTGTAGAAGAAAGGCGGTCATCGGTGTAAGTGAAGCACAATTGGAGATTGTGTGCATACTTTTAGTATTTCTTGAAATTTAAAGTGTTGATAATAAATAGGGCAATGACACCAAAGAAAAGAGTTGATTGGACACCGAAGAAAAGAAACAGGATTGTTGTATTATGTAAATCGGATTTTTCCTATGGTGAAATTTCAAGGCAAGTAGGTGGGACAGTGACGTCATCTGGAGTACGAAAGTCGCGTTGCGCAACGTCTTTACTATCAATTTTTGAGAGAGTTCCGCATATCCCTGCAGAGTCGGAATTTCGAAGGAGCAGGTATAATCATCAGCCTTGCTTACGTTATCAGGAAACAAACTCACTGAAAACCAAAGCTGGAAAAGGCCAAAAAAAGTGCACACAATTTGTTGATGTCCAGAGGAATAGAAAGGCTGTGTCTCAAAGACAGAAAAAATTTCATCTGAGTCCATCAGAGGTGAACTGGGGTAACTGGTGTTTCTGTTAGTTCAAGAATGATAAGATGAAGGCTATCAGATATGGGATTAAGAAGTAAAATTCCGATGAATCATATATTAAACTTCAGCAGCGCAAGAAACGACTACAGTAGGCGAAATAACACATTGAATGGGCAGAAGATCAGTCGAAGCAAGTTATTTGGAGTGAAGACAGTATGCTACCTTTATTTCGTAGTGATGGGAGAAAATATGAGAGACGTCGAGTGGGAGAAGAGCTACATCCTGACTACATGGTGGTCGATGTAAAGCAGATAACAAGTGTTATGATTTTGGGCATGTATCGCTGCATACGGTGTTGTTCGCCTTCATGTAATCGACGGCACGCTGAACGCAAGAAAATACATTGGCACTAGCCTAAAACCAAGACTGCTACCTCTTCCATTGAGGATCTCTTTCCCAACAATGCACCATTTCGTTTTCAAAAGGATTCAGCTATTTGCCACATAGCACAAAAATGCAAACAGTATTTCACAGCAAAGGACATTCCATGGTTGACCTGGTCAGGAAACATTCGTGACCTGAATCCGATAGAACACCGTCTGAAAAACCTTGTACGAATGAGGCGTCCATCAAATAAAAGGCAATTAATTGAGGCTATAATTGTTTCATGGCACCACGTGATAGCAAAGGCAGAGCTTCAAACACTTGTTGGCTCAATGAGACATAGGTGTGCTGCTGTTTTAAACAATAAAGGCTACCCTATTAAATACTGATAGCACATTGCAATCGTAAGTATCTGATATTTTATCGGATTCTAGTGTAGAGTTTTCATGATTGAAGTATTTGCAGCATAACTTTTATGTACTGGAGATATTTGAATTTTGTTTTTTGTATTGAATTCAGTATTAAATTATCTTTCAGTTGATATGTAAATATTTGCATTTAGTGAAAAATAACATTTCCTATAAGCCTGCAAAGTTGCAAAACATGAAATTTTCAAAAAGTGTCCACAATTTTGGTAACCACTATATACTTCTGAATCATTCGAGCATGTCCAAAAATTGTATAAATATCAATATCTACTGTGTCAGCAACCCATGCCAATTCTTATTTGCTTTAACCTTCTTTTAAGAAGCATTTGGGCATGAAAGAGACAAATTAAAACAGCACATAAACAAGTTAACCGTGTGTTGTTCCTACACACAGTTATTTTGTTTATCACAAAAAAAAGGCTTGCGGTTTTAATCCTTTTTAACAATAAGCTAATTAACATTTTTTTCATTTTTAATCTTAGGTTTAAGCCAAAATATTTCACAACGAAAATTTTCAGTTTTTAAAAAATCTGCTTTCATTCAATGCCATCAAATGCTTTCAACCTCTCCACCGAACCCCCATCCTCAAAAAGACTTTTTCAGCATTCCTACAATTTGAAATTCTTGGCTATACCCCTGGTGCCATTACAAATATGATATATCCATGAACGCTTCACACTCTTGATATATCCACTTCAGAGGACCAAGCGAGTCTTTGTACTTTCCATCTTTTTATCTAGATAAAAGCACATCATTTCGTTGTTCCTCCGCTGTAGATATTGGAACGGAAAATCGTATTGTCGTCGTGACGTAGCAGCGACTACAGTGTCTTTTGGGGAATAATTACAAAAATTGTATCTCTAATTTCCAAACATCCAAGCTGAAAACTAATCCCGAGATTCTCATTTGCGCTTCTTAATGAATATGCTGCCAGGTGCTCCAGCTCGGTACATCATAAACGACTGATCTGTGTAGTGTCTTTTAATTGTAAAACAATATCCATCTCGAGCAGTAGCTAGATGGTCGAGTGATGAAGAACAAGGGTACCCAAAGTGCCTTCCGCGCTGTTGATTTGTCCGGCCCACCAACCTAACATCGCCTGCGCTTCAGCTGTGCTACGTCTCTTAGCTACAAATACCATCCAGCTCGACAACACTCTGTTCTTAACGTATTTCTTCAGTTTTCAATTTCCAGTTCTTCCCAAAATTTTTTGAAAATCTCTCTACTTCTCCATAGGCTTTCCCCAGGTCGTCATCCAATGGCATCCATTTTAGTATCTGTCTAAATGTCCAATCATATCTCATCCGTTCCAAATGTCCAAGCCTTTCCAGCCTACATGATTTAATTTCGTTTATTGATACCGAGGATCCGTAGGAATGATAGGCTACACAGTGAAGTCGCACATACACTGGTTTTCATAAATTAAGGAAAAATCATAGAAATAGCATCAACGCCTTCAAAAAGAAACCAATCGATACGAAGTTTGAGTATGTTGTTATATAGAAGGGGCTGAATAAAACTGCAATATGCAAAATAGTGGCACTGCAATCGGAATGTGTCACCTGCAAGTACCTTATAAATGCATGTGTGAGAGTAAAACTGTCAGTTTCGCTGTGATAGTGAGATAAGAAATCTGGAATAGCCAATTCCTTAAAATGACTTCGAGGCACCATTTGACGGAAGAACTACGATGGAGGGCCATTGGGAGGTTAGAGGCAGGTCAAAATTAGACAGAGGTGGCCAGATGGTTAAATGTGAGTCCTTCTGTGGTTCATAGACTTTGGCAACAATTCCAAATCACAAATTCGGCATCCAGAAAGTTCAGCCGAGGACGGCCAAGAGCTACGTCGAGCGCCGATGACCGATATTTGGAGTTATGCGCACGAAGGAGTAGAACCTCAATTCTAACCCAACTTAGGTCTGGGCTTGCTGCAGCCATCGGAAGGATAGTGTCAACGTCTACCGTGCACAGAAGACTTCATGAAGGTGATCTGTACGCGAGGCGACCAGCCATTTGTGTTCCGCTCACCTCGCGTCACAGGAGGGGGCGTTTGAGATGAGCACGTCAACATGTCCACTGGACTAGAGATCAATGGAGGGCTGTTCTCTTCACAGATGAGTCCAGGTTTCACTTGCAAAGCGATAACAGACGTTGCTTGATTTGGAGAGAACCAGGAACCCATTATCATCCATCAAACATCCGTGAAAGAGATTCATACAGAAGAGGCAGTATTTGTGTGTGGGCTGGCATCTCTTTGGGTGGACGCGCAGACCTCTATGTCTTTCCACGTGGAACCGTGGCTGCTCAAGTCTATAGAGATGACATCCTTGATGCTTATGTGCGCCCTTATGCCGGTGCAATAGGTGATAATTTCATCCAGCAAGACGACAACGCTAGACCACACAGGGCTCGTATCGTGGAAGATTAGCTTCAGCAGCAAACAATTCAGCGCATGGAGTGGCCAGCTCGGTCTCCTGACCTGAATCCCATCGAGCATGTTTGGGATGCTCTAGGGAGACGAGTTGCTGCTCTCAATCCTCCTCCTGAGGCATTTGCCACGCTTAGAGTAGCTTTGCAAGAACAATGGCTCCCGCTTCCTACAGACCGCATAATCGATATCATCAAACATCGCTGTATGTGCTGTATTGCTGCTTGGGGTGATCATACTCCGTACTGAAGATACCTTTCTTATACGAAACTGACACATCCAATTTGTCAATTTCATACATGTGCTAATTTCTTAAACATTATAATTGTCTGGAACTTTGTTTTTAAGTTATTTTACACCTTACTATGTGTTGTATACTTTGACTGAGTTTCATTAAAATAATCAACATGTAACTTTTTGAGTTATCGCTATTTTTGTTATTTTTCCTTAATTTATGGAAACCAGTGTAATAAGAAACACCTACCTAATAACATGCTCTTCAAAGTAGCCTCGATTCGATGTGACATCGATTCAACAAAGTGCTGATATCGTTCTACAGGTGTGACAGAGAAAATCGATTAGATGGTGAGATCAGTAAGCGAGTGAATACAGCTATAAAAGTCATAACAGCTTTAGGGGAATTTCACAAAACTGATGGGTTCTCAGACATGTCCTAAAAGAGATTTCAGAGATTTAAGTAGAAGGTTTCAGGAAGGGAGTGTCTTAAACAACCTTTAAAAGTAGGAAGCTAGCAGATTTGGGTTAGAGTGTCCGACACGAAAGTCAAATGGAAGCGAGGTAGAAAGGGGGAGGAAGACGCCTTTCTATCTCGCTGTCAGTTCTCAGGATCCGACGGATTAACGTCCGAATCCACTATCGCACATAATATCAAGCTGCAAGGAGAGACAATGTGAGAAAGAAAAGGCGGGTGTGTTCTCTATACCGGTGGTGTATCCTGACAACACGGAAAAGATATATATCGGATTGACAAAGAGATCCTTGAATATTAGATGTAAAGAACATGTGCGAAGTGTCAACCGGGATATGAAGAATACAGCCCTCGCCAAAGAAGTCATTCAATGCTCGGCCGCTCCTGTATGGAATAGTATTAGAAGAATTGCTTCTTACACGAACTTTAAAGAGACTGCCATCAGGAAAACAGTCAAAATCCTCCCCAGCAAACTAGCATGCAATGATATGGTCTCTATCGAACAACCAATGGTTTGGCACACGTTGTTAAAAGATAGAAACACATCGTGGCACACCGTATAATTTTGTGATAAAAATTCACATAACTGCTCGTATGTAACCCACGATGTGTTAAAAAAAATCATCTTTGTTTCTTACATGTTCTAATTCCCCGCATTTTATGTCTACCATTGCCTTGAAAAAGCCTTCCAGTGAAGTGCGAAAGCTTGGCGAATCTTTATGCGTATTACACCGCAAAATAAACGGATTTACTATATACGCTATAAGCGTGAAAGTGAAAATCCTTCAAATACGTGGCGTTAGTGAATAAACAAAGACATCGCTCTTTCCACGTTTCAGCAACACACAGCAAACGAAAAATTGTTATTCGGTAAAAATTGTTATGGCTAGATATCGAGAGACCTGGGATTCGATTCCCCAGCGGTGACCGAATAACAATTTTTCGGTTGCTATGTGTTGCTAAAACGTGGAAAGAGCGATGTCTTTCTTTATTCACTGACGCCACGTATTTGGAGGATTTTCACCTTGGATCTAGCCTTTTGGATTTAACTGCTATAATTAATATTTAGCCAGTGCCGTTAATGCCCAGATATCGAGAGATCTGGGATTCGATTCCCTAGCGGTGACCGAATAACAATTTTTCGGTGGCTGTAGTTGCTAAAACGTGGAAAGAGCGATATCTTTGTATTTGGAGGATTTTCACTTTGGATCTAGCAATTTGGATTTAACTGCTATAATTAATATTTAGCCAGTGCCGTTAATGCCCAGATATCGAGATATCTGGGATTCGATTCCCTAGCGGTGACCGAATAACAATTTTTCGGTTGCTGTAGTTGCTAAAACGTGGAAAGAGCGATATATTTGTATTTGGAGGATTTTCATTTTGGATCTAGCAATTTGGATTTAACTGCTATAATTAATATATAGCCAGTGCCGTTAATGCCCAGATATCGAGAGATCTGGAATTCGATTCCCTAGCGGTGACCGAAAAACAATTTTTCGGTTGCTGTAGTTGCTAAAACGTGGAAAGAGCGATGTCTTTTTTGTATTTGGAGGATTTTCACTTTGGATCTAGCCTTTTGGATTTAACTGCTATAATTAATATATTGCCAGTGCCGTTAGCCGCCCCGGTGGCGCAGTGGTCTAAGGCGCTGGCCTCTGATCATTCGTCCGTAAGGGGTCCGGGTTCGAATCCCGGTGAGGCATGGATGTTGTGTTTGTCTTACGGCACTGGCTCTCTCCCTTCCCTGGAACCAGTGACCCTAAATTAGGGACGGGCGACTGCTTATAGCCCATTGAGTTGCTCACGGCGGTCGTTAAACCTCCACCCCCCCCCCCCGTTGCCGTTAATGCCCACCAGACGGAGACGTCTCAGTAGCTGAGCCCATCTTACTGATTTATGATGTCAGAAGCTGACAGAAAAACACACATAGCGCCGTAGATTATTGGCTACCGTGGTGTAAGGATAACGCGCTCGGCTAGATATCAAGAGATCTGGAATTCGATTTCCCAGCGGTGACCAAATAACAATTTTTCGGTTGCTGTGTGTTGCTAAAACATGGAAAGAGTGATGTCATTTTTTATTCACGCTATAAGCGTTTCTTGAGTATTCACAATTGATGGAATTTCAGTGCCTAACTCACTCACTGCAAAAGTTTCGAACACAAGACAGATTCTTAAGGACAGACTCTCGGTGCACTTTATACTTTCCCTCTGTGCTACATGTTGAGATACGAAAACTGAATTCCTTGAATTGCACACCTCTGCTATTTTTACTATGTAGCATTCAGCTGCAGGCGAAAGGCGCACAGAGTTGGAATCACTACATTCTTGAATACTTACAACAGTGCGGTGTGTCAATTAAAAAATTATCGATTATCCATTGTACGTTTCATATGCAGATGTGAGTTGGAACGAATTAATAATAAAACTATCGCATTTGTGGATTGCCATAAAATGACAGCGCATCGATTATTTGAATTCGCTCGCAAACGTGACACATGCATTTCTGAAAAACAAGCAGAAAAATCGTTCGAAAGGAATGCAAAAATTCATGATGCCTAATTTAAAAGTTCCGTTGATTGAATTAACCCATTATAGGTTGTCATGGCAACATGTTTTCTCAGATGTAATTTATGTAATTGCTACAGCAATTTTCGCACAACGTAGGGTGTATTTCTTTATGTATCACAAACAAATGTTATTAAAGCCCATTTCGTAATGCTTCCGTTTTAATCGAGGCATTTACATTTAGCTTCCAATATTAAGCACCCAGAGGTATTACGACACAACCTCGAGCAGAAAAGCCATGGCGTATCGCTTAAAACAGAAGTAATGTGCTCTGCATGATCCCGAAAAGCAGTTACAGAAGTCTTGACGTCGCGAAGAATTACTTTTGTTCATAAACCCCTGATTTTTAACGTGAGACACGTAATTTAGACTATTAAGGCGAGACACCTGTACCTCTTACGCACACTTTCGCACTTGGTTGCGTTTTCATTTGGCGTGGGTTGAAAATATATTTAACGATAAACAGAAACTGTTATTCAGAAACTATTTCTTTCCAAATTCTTTACCGTCATTTCAGATGTAGTGGGTGCTCCAAACCGGTTCCCGTGTTCAAAGGTAAAATGCGCTTGCGCGACATGGTCGTCTTAAAATCCCGAGAAATTATCTTTCCCGTAAATAAAGACGCCGGGTGACCCAGTTTGCTACAAAACTTCTCAGTTTTAAGGAACAACTACACCACAAGGTCAAAAAGCTTCATAACGGAATACTGGATACTAAAGTTAGTACCCCGTGTAATCGCTGGAAAGAGTATCAAAAACAATATAATTTGCTTTATCTGAACATTTGTCCCTATTTGGTGACGCAGAGGAAAGAGTCATCACCATAGCAACAACCGAGAAAGAAATACTTGTGACGTCACGTTTAGCTTTTCGTATTTTCAGGCACATGTTCCGTGAATGGAAACTGCGAATTATGTCAGCGTATGACGCAGTACTTTTTTTTTTCTTGATTGAAGGTTTAACGACCACCATGAGAAACTCGATGTGCTATAATAAGCAGTCGCCCTTCCTTAATTTAGAACCACTGACTCCAGAGAGCCAGTGCCGTAAGAGAAGCACAACATCCATGCCTCACCGGGATTCGAACAAAGACCCTTGTCGGATGAATGGTCATAAGCCAGCGCTCAGACCACTGCGCCACCAGGGTGTATGAAGAAGTAAATTTCTCCATTATTTTTATCCAAAGGGCGGGATTCGAACCCACAACGCTTGGCTCCGGAGGTCCGAGTACTATCCACTATACTACACTGGCATGTGCTCGCACTGCCATCTGCCTTTATCTCATGTGCGTCCTGCGGGGCAGGCACGTCACATCTATGCACCCCCTCCCGGAAGAGTGCCGGGAGCATGGCCTACGGGTCAGCCGGGACCATGTCGCTGTAGGCAGTCATCCGATAAAGAATGTGCATTTGAGAAATACCAGACAATTTGGTGTATGGAACGTAACATCACACTGATTCATTTTTTCGAAGCACTGAAGAAGAGATTCTCATTTTTTCTGTCTCGTGGGTGGAAAGAGCCTCACACCAATGCGAGAAACCTAACAGCCAGGTTATCCTTGAAGTTCGGGCGCCAATATCACGAAGTAAATAAACAAATACATCGCTCTTTCCACGTTTTAGCACCATACATCAACCGAAAAATTATAATTCTGTCACCGCCGGGGAATTGAATCCCGGATCTCTCGATATCTAGCCGAGAGCGTTAGCTTTACACCACGGTGGCCAACAATCGACGGCGCTATGTGTGTTTTTCTGTCAGCTTCTGACATTATAAAGATGGGCTAAGCTACGGAGACGTCTCCATCTGGTGGGCATTATCTGGTCTAGCTGAGCCCATCTTACAGATTTATGATGTCAGAAGCTGACAGAAAAACACACATAGCGCTGTGGATTGCCGGGCACCGTGTTGTAAGGCTAACGCGCTCGGCTAGATATAGAGAGATCCGGGATTCAATTCCCCGGCGGTGACCGAATAACAATTTTTCGGCTGCTGTGTGTTGCTAAAACGTGAAAACAGCGATGTATTGGTTTATTCACTGACGCCACGTATTTGGAAGATTTTCACTTATGACGGAGTAAATTTCTTCAACATTTTTATGCCAAGGGCAAGATTCGAGCACTCAACTCCCGTTTCCGGAGCTCCGAGTGCTATCCACTATACTACACTGGCATGTGCTCTTACTGCTATCTGCTTTTATCTCATGTGCGTCTTGCGGGGCAGGCACGTCACAAGCTACGAGTGCTATCCACTATACTCCACTGGCAGGTGCTCTCACTGCTATCTGCCTATATCTCATGTGCGTCCTGCAAGGCAGGCACGTCACAAGCTCCGAGTGCTATCCACTATACTACACTGGCATTTGCTCTCACTGCTATCTGCCTTTATCTCATATACGTCCTGCAAGGCAGGCACGTCACAAGCTCCGAGTGCTATCCACTATACTACACTGGCAGGTGCTCTCACTGCTATCTGCCTTTATCTCATGTGCGTACTGCGCGGCAGGCACGTCACAAGCTGCGAGTGCTATCCACTATACTACACTGGCAGGTGCTCTCACTGCTATCTACCTTTATCTCATGTGCGTCCTGCGGGGCAGGCACGTCACAAGCTCCGAGTGCTATCCACTATACTACACTGGCATGTGCTCTCACTGCTATCTGCCTTTATCTCATGTGCGTCTTGCAAGGCAGGCACGTCACAAGCTCCGAGTGCTATCCACTATACTACACTGGCAGGTGCTCTCACTGCTATCTGCCTTTATCTCATGTACGTCCTGTGGGGCAAGCACGTCACAAGCTCCGAGTGCTAACCACTATACTACACTGGCATGTGCTCTCACTGCTATCTGCCTTTATCTCGTGTGCGCCCTGTGGGGCAGGCACGTCACAAGCTCCGAGTGCTATCCACTATACTACACTGGCAGGTGCTCTCACTGCTATCTGCCTTTATCTCATGTGCGACCTGCGGGGCAGGCACGTCACAAGCTCCGAGTGCTATCCACTATACTACACTGGCATATGCTCTCACTGCTATCTGCCTTTATCTCATGTGCGTCTTGCGGGGCAGGCACGTCACAAGCTCCGAGTGCTATCCACTATACTCCACTGGCAGGTGCTCTCACTGCTATCTGCCTATATCTCATGTGCGTCCTGAGCAGGCACGTCACAAGCTCCGAGTGCTATCCACTATACTACACTGGCAGGTGCTCTCACTCTGCCATCTGCCTTTATCTCATGTGCGCCCTGCGGGGCAGGCACGTCACAAGCTCCGAGTGCTATCCACTATACTACAGTGGCAGGTGCTCTCACTGCTATCTGCCTTTATCTCATGTGCGTCCTGCGGGGCAGGCACGTCACCGGTGGTGTAGTACGTTTAGCGCGTCTTTTGTAAAGAAGGATCATGCGTATGCTATCACTTTACTGGATGTCTGAACTGTGTTCCTCCAACCATTCGTGCACAACACTGGACATGTGGCTCGGTGCATTGTAATCTCGGAAGACACCGTCGCGATTCGGGAAGACGTTCAGCATTGTTGGGTGTACGGAGTCAACAAGCAATTCATGATAGTGGGCACAAATAATATTTCGTTGTTCCACATTCAACAGGGGTCCAAATTCCTGCCAGGTAAACATGCCCCACACAACATAACAGCCTCCACGGGCTTGGACTATGCAGACTATGCACGGAGTGGAGTAAGAAACACGACTCGTCCGACCAGCACACTTTTCCCCAGCCATCCGAGGTCTAGCTTACATGATCTTTGCACCAGACGAGTCTTTTGCGCCGATGAATTATGGTTAGAGGAGAGGATGTTATCGCGGACGCGTCTGCTGTTGTGCCCCTTGCGTGCGAGCGTGCGGCGCATGGCCACGAGAGACTTTTGCGGGTTGACATCTGTTGTACTGGGTTGTGCTGCGTCTGTTGACCTCTGTTGTACTGGGTAGTGTTGCGTCTGTTGACCTGAACGAGCCGTCGGATCCGGCGCTCACCTCTCACATCAAAAGTTCACTGTCCTGTGCAGTTTTGCCTCCGGGTCCTTGTTTGACCATTTTCACGCCAGTCCTGATACACTTTAACTACGGCGGCTTGCGAACAGTCAAGCAGTTCAGCCGTTTCGGAAATCGAGGCACATGCTCTCCGAGCTCCCGCAATCTGTTCTTTCTCAAAGTCCGATATGCTTCGTCGGTCGACTAATCTTATATATGCTTCGTCGGTCGACTAATCTTATATATGCTTCGTTGGCCGATTAATCTTATATATGCTTCGTTGGTCGATTAATCTTATTATATGCTACGTCGGCCGACTGATCTTATATATGCTTCGTCGGTCGACTAATCTTATATATGCTACGTCGGCCGACTAATCTTATATATGCTTCGTCGGCCGACTAATCTTATATATGGGTGTTAACACGCATGGTAGCCACAAAACATAAAACCACAGCTGCCCAACTCACCGCAGAATTGAATACGCACCGCGATTCCCATGTTTCCATCAGAAATGTTCGTCGGTAGCTTCACCGGATCAACATTCATGGACCCTGTATCACCAGTGTGAGAGCCAAACGTCGGTTGCGATAGTGCCAGCAGCACAAATCGTGGGCGTTGGACAAGGTGAAATGTGTATTGTTCTCCGATGAATCGTCCTTCACTGTCTTTCCGTGAAATGTGTATTGTTCTCCGATGAATCGTCCTTCACTGTCTTTCCGTGAAATGTGCATTGTTTTCCGATGAATCGTCCTTCACTGTCTTTCCGTGAAATGTGTATTGTTCTCCGATGAGTCGTCCTTCACTGTCTTTCCGTGAAATGTGAATTGTTATCCGATGAATCATCCTTCCCTGTCTTTTCGTGAAATGTGTATTGTTCTCCGATGAATCGTCCTTCACTGTCTTTCCGTGAAATGTGAATTGTTCTCCGATGAGTCGTCCTTCACTGTCTTTCCGTGAAATGTGTATTGTTCTCCGATGAATCGTCCTTCACTGTCTTTCCGTGAAATGTGTATTGTTCTTCGATGAGTCGTCCTTCACCGTCTTTCCGTGAAATGTGAATTGTTATCCGATGAATCGTCCTTTACTGTCTTTCCGTGAAATGTGTATTGTTATTCGATGAATCGTCCTTCACTGTCTTTCCGTGAAATGTGTATTGTTCTCCGATGAGTCGTCCTTCACTGTCTTTCCGTGAAATGTGAATTGTTATCCGATGAATCGTCCTTCACTGTCTTTCCGTGAAATGTGCATTGTTCTCCGATGAATCGTCCTTCACTGTCTTTCCCACAACTGGGAGAGTTTACGTGTGGAGACATCCCTCACAGGCTTACCACCCGGACTGTTTATTGCCCAGAGTAAAGCACGGAGGTGGATCAGTGATGGTTTGGGCCGCAATATTGTGGACGTCCGTTGGCCTGCTGATTGATTTTCAGGCCCACATCACTGCCGAGGACTATCGGACAATTCTGGAGGACCAGATGCACCCAATGGTTAAAACATTGCACCCTGACGGTGGTGCCGTGTATCAGGATGATAACGCACCGATAACACAGAGCCAAACTGGTGGAAGAGTGTTTTACTGAGAATGAAAGTGAGGTTGAACATCTGTCACGGCCTGCACAGTCACCTGACTTAAACATTATTGAGCCACTCTGGGGTGTTTTGGAGGAGCGAGTCAGGAAACGTTTTCCTCCACCAGCATCACGTCGAGAACTAGCCACTTTTCTGCAAGAGGAATGTCTTCAAATCCCTTTGGGCGCTGTACGGGACTTGTATTGGTCATTTCCACGACGAATCGCAGCTGTGTTGGCCTCCAAATTAGGCCCTACATCGTACGAATAAATTGTTGTGTCCTAAACCCACGCGCTTCAGTTTCGTTGTTTATCACCTGTACATGCATCTTTCATTTCATGCAATATCCCTTACTTTTTGTGACCAGTGTATCAGCCTAACGTTAAACTTTTCTGCAAAGCACTACACGGCTTATCACACTAAAGGTTTGGACTTGTTGCAGTAACTTGGCTTCACTGTAAAATTGCACTTAAGGCTTATGGAATTGTTTAAGTTTCACCGGACAGTTAAACTCCTTGTTGCAGCCGAAAACGTTAATTAAACATGAAAGACCGAAATAAGCACTATAAGAATAATAACGTCCAGGTACAGTGGGCTAAAAAAGGATTCGCACTCACACATTACTTAGCATGAATGAACTTGGAAAGCAATTGTGACGAAATATTTTTAACCATTGGATTACTTTTACAATAAACACACGCATACATGTGTTTCTTTTTAACTAATCAGAAGAAATATATATATATATATAACAAATGAAAAAGTTTATTTTTTCATGCCAAAGCAATATCTGCACATTAGTAAAGATAAACAAGAACAAGAAACTTGCGAAATTAAAAAAATGCTACTGGTACTAACAAGGAAAACTATCGGACCTCCCGACGACAATCGTCACGGAACTTTCTGTGGTGGACAAGCATGACACCAAAGTAACAGGTGTGAAGTGCGGCATTTCGCAATCCCCCGCAACCCCTACAACATGGCTTATAAGCCCGCCTGTAATGTATGCAGCCATAAAGTGTCAAACAACATGTAAATGCAGGTGTGATGTGATTGGGTGATACTGCGCATGCCTGGAAGGTGTCCGGTGTTGTGTACGTGAGTCACTGTTAAACGTGAGTAGTGTGAGACAGCGCACGGGCCTGTTCGTACCAAGGAGGTGCGAATAATACTCATGGGATGCGCTGAGTCTCTTAACCGTGAAGCCGCAAACTGTGGGAATTTGACATTCTTTACATGCTATCTATGTAATTTCCAATGTGTGTATTTTGGAATTGCGTGGTTTTGGGTTGAAGAAACTGTGTTAATATCAAACCGGAATCAATTATACTTATACGAGTGAAGTTTTTAATTTTAACGTTGTGTTTTGTTTAGAATTCGCACTAACGTTCGTGTATTTCAATTTAAAATAAAAATGAGAAACAGCCTCAAAATAATTAAGAAATTCATAAATTCAACATTTTCTCACACATTGGCAGCAAGTTACGATGCGAAATTCGAAACATTTACAACGAAAGAAGGCGATTCGGCCAACACAAAATGCATTGCAACAGCCTTGAAAACCATCAGCTTTCCCACACTTTGACGGCCGTCTCTCACGGTTATAGGCTTCACGCAAAGTGGTACTGCTTCATTAAAAAGGGCATTTCCAGATATCTTATTCTAACCGCCTTGATTCGTACGCATACAAATATTGTGTTATGTGTTTTAAGACAATGGCTTGTAGCCCTCATGCTGTAGTACAGATACTGGTGAACGAGGTGACGCAGAAATACCAAGCGGACACGACACGGCTTCAACGTACATCGACAGGCGAATTGCAAGGCAGTTGTATAGCGTTTTGGAGCAACATTTCATTGGAGGCGCTGACATGTTTGAAGGACAAACATTGTGGCGTGATAGTCATGAAACGTCGGGCACGTTATCTGAATATAGTGATACACCGGGAATTCCAGCACGCAACGTGCCAAGCAGTTCGAGTTTCTATGAACCATCACCCCCCAAAGTAAAACGGAAAAGCATTCACGAACAGTTTTCCGGACAAACCATGCAGAGTGTCTATGACAATGTGAAGGTCGCAAAGAAAACCGTGCCGCCCCGGTGGCGCAGTGGTCTCAGCGATGGCCTCTGATCATTCGTCCGAAAGGGGTCCGGGTTCGAATACCGGTGATACATGGATGTTGTGTTTGTCTTACGGCACTGGCTCTCTCCCTTCCCTGGAACCAGTGGCCCTAAATTGGGGAAGGGCGACTGCTTATAGCCCACTGAGTTGCTTAAAGTGGTCGTTAAACCTCCAATGAAAAAAACAAGTTAGTAAAATCATGCAATGCATTGATTATGATACGCTTTCCAACATACCAGAAATTATTACTCAAGTTATGAGGATAATGGATTGGAATAAATCTCGCTCCTGTGTCCTGACCTTTGACCCCATTTCGATGATATTCAACAGAACCGGTTCAGTATACCTCAAGAATAACATACTAAAGTTTTGTCGCAATAGAAGCAGTTTTACGCAAGTTATGAGAATAATGGCTGTGGAATAAATCTTGCTTTTGTGCAATGACCTTTGACCCCATTTCGTTGATATTCAACAGAACCGGTTCACTATACCTCAGGAACAACATGATAACGTTTTGCCGCAAACGAAACATTTTTAGGTAAGTTATGATGTGCAAGGGCAATGGAATGGTTCCCACTACAGTGTCCTGACCTTTGACCCCATTTCGCCCATTCAATAGGGCTCGTGCCCAGGTGGGTCCCTACCACATACTAAAATTTCATCGAAATCGAACCATATTTACGCATGTTATGACGCATAAAGGCAAGGAAATGGATCCCGCTTTTATGTCCTGACCTTTGACCCCATTCCGCCCATTTTCAACAGGGTTCGTTCCCAAGTGGTTCCTTACCACATACTAAAATTCCATCGAAATCGAACCATTTTTACGCAAGGTATGACGCATAAGAGCAATGGAATGGATCCCGCTCCTATGTCCTGACCTTTGACCTTGTTTTGCCCATTTTCAATAGGGTTCGCCCCCAGGTGGTTCTCTACCACATACTAAAATTTCGTCGAAATCGAACCGTTTTCCCGTGAGTTATCGTGCGGACGGACGGACAAAGCTGGAGCATACATATACGCTTCTTTAACCTACGGTTGGAAAGAGTAAAAAAAAGAAAGCCGTTTCAACACTGCCATCTCTGAACACATTACCATGACGTGGAGTGAGGTATGTATATGACATTTGCAAATTAATGAGGTTGTACGTGGTCTCTCTCGACGTTTAGGTGCCTCATATCTAACAGGTAAATGTTGATTGACACTTATGGCTGCATACAATTACAGGCGGGCGTCCCACTTTTATAAGCCAAGTTCTTGGGGTTGCGGGCGATTCTAAAATGCCGCTCTTCACACCTGTTACTTTGTTGTCATGCTTGTCCACAACAGAAAGTTCTGTGACGATTGTCGTCGGGAGGTCCGATAGTTTCCGTTGTTAGTATGCATGCCTTTTGGTTCGATTACAGCTTGTAATCGGCTGGGCATTGATTCTACTAATTTCCTAGTTGTTTATACACTGATGTTTAGCCATTCTACGCTGAGTGCCTGCCTAAATTCTGTCTTGTTGGAAATTTTCCTTTTCCTCCCTTGCAAATCCAACAAATGCCCCAAATTCTCAATAGCGTTGAGGTCAGGCGATTGTGGTGGTGTTTTCAGTTGATTTTTCGCTTTAGAAAGCGACCACGACCTTGTTACGTTGGCTGTATGTTTAGGGTCGTTTTCCTGTTGAAAATAGAATGAATCTACAATTTCCAATTTCGATGCACTGGCCAAGAAATTACCTTGCAATATATTATCTAGCATTCATATTACCTTCAATAAATCCCATATTATTAACTCCATTAAAAGCCTATAACGAAGTAAATTTCTCCGTCATTTCTGTCCACGCCAGGATTTGAACCCGGATCCCCTCATTCCGGAACAAGTCACTCTACAAATTGAGCTACGCGGACGTTTTATTCTGATTCCTATCTGCCTTTATGTCGTGTGCGTCCTTCTGGCAGGTACGTTACATCATCTCCCCCTTATATATATATTTTTTTTTTCGAAGTGCTGGAGAAGGGATTCTCTTATTTTTCCTATCTCGCGGTGTGGAAAGAACATCACACCAATGCGAGATTTTGAACGGTCGGGTCATCCGGATAGTTCGGGCGCCATTATAACGAAGTAAATTTCTCCGTCATTTTTATCCGCGCCGTGGTTCGAACCCGGATCCCCTCATTCCGGAATAAGTCACTCTACCAATTGAGCTACGCGGACGTTTTATTCTGATTCCTATCTGCCTTTATGTCGTGTGCGTCCTTCTGGCAGGTACGTCACATCTCCTGGTACGTTACAAGACATGCGTCTCCAAATCATTACATGACCATCACCATGTTTTACAGCAGGTCTTAAACGTTTTGTTTCACGGGAATAAACTTATTTTCGTCGGAAAATATCACATTTTGCCAAAACTCTGATGGTTTGCTGCCATACGCTTTGGCAAACTCAAGTTCTTTTTTTTTCTGCTTATTTGTCTCACTGATAAGTTTTTCTTCTGGGTGAGCTGCCTCAAATATGTGCATCGTGAAGAGTATTACGAATACTTTGTGAACTTACTATATGGTACCCGATGTTGAAGCAACATCAGTAGCCAATTTTCGAGAACCTGCGAAGCGGTTTTTCGATGCCTTTCTAATGATGTCCGTCCGCTGCCTTGCATTTATCTTCTTCTGACGCCCAGATCGCAATTTATTCTCTGGACTACCATTCTCGTTTTTCTTTGTTATTACTTACCGAACACCAGAAAAGTTCAACTTTAACTTCTTACCAATTTCGTTTTAACTTAAAGCACAGTCATCAAGAGCTATAATCCTCTGACGCATTGGAATGGAAAACTCGCACATTTTTGGAGCCATGACAGCTAAACCTAACTAAATTGCCTCTCCAAAGATATTATAACGTGTCTTTCAAACAGAACGAGATTTTCATTTATTGTCAGCTTGCATAATGTAATGTTTAACGCTTTAAAATAGAGCGTTGTCATGTGTGCAGATAATTTTTTTGGCACGAAAAATTAAGCTTTTTATTTGTTATATATGTATCTCTTCTGATTAGTAAGAAAAAAGAAACACGAGTGTGAGTGTTTACTGCAAAAGTAATCCAATGGTTAACAATATTTCCTCACAATTACTTTCCACGTTTATTTATTCAAAGTAATGTAAGTGTGCAAATGCTTGTTTTGCCCACTGTATGTCTATTAAACAGTGCGCACAAAGTTCACGTCTTTATTGTCCTTTATCAAGAAATATAACACTCTTTATACACTTCGCTAAATTAGTACGAAGCAGGATTTAGTCACACAAAATATCTAAGTAGAGCACAATCCTTTCTATACTCAGTAGTACACTGGTGTGCAAAAAATTAAGGATGAAGAGGAGAAATTAGCATAACAGCGGAACGAGCCGGCAGAACGGACCGAAAGACCACTCAAAAGATAGACCAGGGTCCAATACGGCAGGGCATGCGCATATATGCAGCATGACGTAACGGAGTGGGTATAAAGCACACGTGCGGTGTACGCTCAGCAATTCGAGCCGCGGATGGCTTAGTGGTTAGCGAGTCAGACTATCGATGCAAGGTCCTCAGGTTCGAACCTGGGCTGATCTTCCAGAGATGGTGTGATTTACTAACAATCGCTGAATATCTGCCGTGAATCGGACGAGCACGTTAAGTGACGGCCCCCAGGCTGGACCCACTGGTTAAATGGGTATCCTTTCCCATGCCCCCCCCCCTAAAATTCTCTCACCCCTCTGTGTGCAGCATCGTACTTGTACTGTGGCGCCATCTACTGTACTCTAATATCACTACAAACTGTTCTGTCAAAAGTCGCTAGACTTGCTTTCATTCCTTCCGTTTCTGTGTCCTGCCCAAAAAGGCGATCTCGCTGTAGGTGGCTGGGACCTAAACTCTACTCACGATGGACGGAAGTCCTACAAGAAAATGACAAATACTGCGGACGCTCAGCAATTCGGTGAAAGCTATTGCACGGTGTACATCGGTTTGAACGACGTCGAGTTGCTGCCACCGTGTGATATGGCCAAAAAGCAATCCAGTAGACGACATCTGGATGACTTTACCCGAGGTGACGTCATTGGGAAGTTGGAAGAAGGTCGAAGTGTGACTAGTGTGGCCGAAAAGTTCGGGATCGCTCACAGCATCGTTTTACGAGCTTGGAGAGCATTTCAAACGACAGGAACAGCTCTCTGAGGGTTTAGCAGCGGTCGTCCACGAGCAACCACGGCGGCGGACGACCGGTACATTGTCCTACAGGCGAGAAGAGACAGACGGCAGACAGCGAGAGAAATCGCAAGGCACATGCAGCAGACAACTGCACGTCCGTTATCGCGTTTTACCGTGGCCGGGAGGCTGAACAAAGGTGGTTTATTTGCACGACGACCAGTACTGTGTGTGCCATTAACGCCTGGTCATCGGAGACGGCCGTTTCTGTGGTGCCAAGAACAAAAGAACTGGACATATCAGCAATGGGGTCGAGTTCTCTTACGGATGAGAGCCGATTTAGTCCAACGAGCGATTCTGGACGTATACACATCTGTAGAGAGCAGGAAACACGCAATCGCATCTCCAATATCATCGAAAGGGACCGGTTTGGAGGTGGCGGAGTTCTCGTTTGGGGCGGTATCATGCTTGGTAGCCGTACTGACCTCCACATCTTCCAAAGAGGTTCAGTCACTGGTGTCCGCTATTGTACCGAGGTTCTCCGGCCTCACGTGCGTCAGTTTAGAGGTGCTGTTATAACGAAGTGAATTTCTCCGTCATTTTTGTTCTACGCCGGGGTTCGAACCCGGGTCCACTCATTCCGGAATAAGTTGCTCTACCAATTAAGCTACGCGGACATTGATTCTAATTGCTATCTGCCTTTATGTCGTGTGCGTCCTTCTGGCAGGTACGTCACATCTCCTGGTACGTTACATCATCTCCCCCTTATTTTTCTTTTATTTTTTTTTTTCTTTCGAAGTGCTGCTCATATTTTTCCTATCTCGCGGTGTGGAAATAACATCACACCATTGCGAGATTTTGAACGGTCGGGTCATCCGGATAGTTCGGGCGCCATTATAACGAAGTAAATTTCTCCGTCATTTTCGGTCTACGCCGGGATTCGAACCCGAGTACGCTTATTCCGGAACAAGTCGCTCTACCAACTGAGCTACGCAGACGTTTTATTCTGATTCCTATCTGCCTTTATGTCGTGTGCGTCCTTCTGGCAGGTACGTCACATCTCCTGGTACGTTACACTGTGTGTCCTGAGTTCCTCTTCATGCACGACAACGCTACACCTCATCGTTCAGTGGCTGTCGTAGAGCTGTTAGAGAATGAAGATATTCAACGCATGGATTGGCCCGCAAGGTCCCCGGACCTAAATCCAATCGAACACGTGTGGGACCTTTTCGGGAGACGCTTGGCAGCACGTCACCAGCCGCCAGCAACGATTCCGCAGCTGCGATTGGCGCTACAAGAGGAATGGGCCGCGATGCCTCAACAGCGCCTTGACAACCTCGTCCTCAGCATGGACAGACGTTGTAAATCCTGAAACACAGTCAGAGGTGATCATATCCCCTACTAAAGACTGGATTTTTCTTGGCAGCCGCCAGTCACATGGACGTTCCTGTTTTCTGTCCAGTTGTGCTCGGAGCTACCTTTTCAATAAAGTGTATCTGTATCCTTTGGATTCCTTGTTTGGACGGTTTTGCTCACTTGCCCCATATTCTTACATCATGGGGATCTTATGGTATGATTTGAGTCGATGTGAAGCACTTCTGCACGACGTTACATTCGAAAAACCGTCTCATCTTTAATCTGTGCACGCCAGTGTATATTACAGTGCACTCGCATTTGTACAGTCTTAAGTAACAAATCGCAGTAACTCAAAACATCGTGCTCAACGCATAGTGATTGTAAAACATCGTGAGACTCGAAACATACAAGGTGTGATCAAAAAGTATCTGGACAGGATTTGTTAAAAAATTACAGGGTGATCAAAAAGTTCCCGAACCCTAATTTGAACAATTTTTATTCGCATTATACAGATACATAAAGTTTACTTACAGCTGTGAAACATCTTTCATCGACTTCAAAGCAACTGATGTTGACCCAAAGAAGATGCTGGAAATGACCTCCGTGTTTCTGGAAACAAATATTCACGCTGCGGCGCATGTTTTTCGTAACGATGGAGTGATTTCCGCTACAGCCTGAATAATGTTTGTTTTCAAAGACTGCAGGTCATGCGGGTTGTTTGCATAAACACGGTCCTTTAAATATTCCCATAAAATAAAGAAAACATTATTCCGTAAAGAAAACATTGTTGAATAAACCCTTGTTTTATCGAGCAAATTTACGAAACCAACGGCAATACAGCAGGCGCTTATGCCTATCAGGTGCTTTCAGTTCTTGGACAAATTTCACTTTGTATGCATGAAGCTGCAATCTTTTAGTCGCTTTCTGTACTGAGCCGTAAGGAAGTTTCACTTGCTGATATAGGCGACGAAGCGATTTTGTAGGTGACTTGGAAACGACTAAACTGAGCCGAAACTATTGTTGAAGTCTTCAGATGACTCACGAATAGTGATTCGGCGATTTACACGGACAGCTGTGAGCACAAGTTCGACATTGTTCTTACTTTTGCTGGTTCATGGCCTCCCAGAGCATTTATTACTCTCATCACTTTCACGACCATATTTAAAACATTTATATCACTCATAAACTTGTGCACGACTAATACAATGTTCCTCATAGACTTTCTGTAAAGTTAAGAAAGTGTCTTTGCAAGTTTCTCCAAGTTTTGGACAAAATCTGATACAAATTCGTTGATCAATTTTTTCGGGCATAATAAATGCAACGGACAGTTTCACACACGTAACAACAAAGCACTACTGTGAAAATAAATCGAACGAGCAGTGGAAACGCCACTCACGGCACATGCGTAGTAGGTTCTAAGGTAAATCTGTACCAAACTGCTTCCTGCTGTGTTGCGTGATTCCGAACTTATGCAACCAGTCTGGATACTTTTCGATCACACCTCGTAGTGAGACGAAAATCAAGTGAGGCTCGAAAAAACAGCAGTTGTTATCTGTAGTTTGAGCATACGTCATTGACTTTTGACTTGTCAGGGTTTCCAAACTCAAATTCGTCGGAGAGGAATCAGTCGCGTTAAGTTTACAAAAACGCTTAACGAGAATAAGTCAAATTTACTTAAAAATAGAGGAACTGCACAGGAAGGTTAAATCAGAGTATACATCACAAATGACATAAAGAACAGAAAATAAAGTAACGTTGGATTAAACAGAATCTCTCGTGAAATAAAACTCTGTCTTGCAGCAAGTTGATAACGGCCGTTATTACCTTATAACGCAGAAGCAATCTCACGATTTTTTATTTATCCGTTACTAGAGCTCTGAGTGACTGCATGTGTTGCCGCATAGTCCATTAAACTTGCAAGTTCTGATGTGACGTTCAGTTTAGAAAGTTTAACGAGGGGGAACCAAAATTTATATAAAGATACAACAACACAAAATGAAAAATCTAAAATTGATAATATATGTGTGGCATCGCTTCACCGAAGCTCACATTGCTGAAATCGACTTAACAAAAACGTTTATTACACCGAATCATCATTTTACCGAAATAGTCATTTTACTGAAAGTTATCCTGGTGAAAAACACTGAAAAGTAATCATTTCTATAAAGTTATTTTCGGTGAATTGATAGTCAACGAAATGAACTTCAGCGCTTCTCTGAGTGGTTCTGACGCTTTTAAGAAAGTAGAACCTTTCCGTTATATGAACGTTTCGACGAAAGACTTCGGAAAAGTGATCATTTCAATAAAATCGCTTTTAAGTAATTTTAGATGAATTGATCTTAAGGAAAATGAAGTACACCATGTATGAATGGTTCGGACAGTTTTGAGAAAGCAAAACCGTTTCGTTAAATGAACTTTTCGGTGAAACACTTCAGTAAATTGATCATGTCGATAAAATGACTTTTTTGGCAAAGTGAGTTTCGGTAGATTGATCGCAAAGGAAATTAATTTTTCTGAGTTTGTTCTGGTACTTTTAGGAAATTAGAACCTCCGTAGAAATCAATGTTTTTTGAGCGCCCTTCAAGAAGCTAAATCCCGTATTTTAAATGGTTAAAATACGAGATTTAGCGCCAGTTGATTAGAGATTATTCATTATAGAAATGGCTAGTGAACTGAGAATTTGTTTTGCCCGTTTGTCTGAAGACACGTTCCACTGAAGTTCGTTCTACGAATACTGATTGAATAGCAAAGGAAGAACTGCTGATCTGTGGCTCCTGACTCGCGTGAATGTGCAGAAATCCTAAAATATAGCTTCATTAGGCTTTTAATTTTTTGTTTCTGAAATACCAAAAGGGACTCTAACTGACACCTTTTAATGACTATACGTAACTTTGCTGATATTCTCTTTTACTTCCTAAATGTGTCTGCGCCTAACAAATGCTAGGATGCTTCAATTTTTGAGTCTCCATGATATCGAACATAAAAGTGGTTTCGCTGCAATGTCAAAAATTATTATAGTAAAACGATTTCCACGAAAAAGTACTATTTTGACCATTTCTGCCGTTTTGCAGAAAAACTTCCTTCTAACTTTTATCTTCTTCATTCGAATTATGCACCTACATGCGCTGTTGTTTGAGAAAATTGCAACACCGTGAAGGACTACTGATGTTAGCTCGAAATTTATAGGATAGGTACAACAAGTTAGGACATGCAAATAATTAAACTCTCAGTGAAAATGCGCATGCTATTTCGGAACAGCGCCCCCTGTACTGTCCTGTCTTGGGTATAAAGAGCTGGCTCAAACGAGATGCTGCAGTCAGTGAAGAGCCAACATTGAGTCGAAAAGGAGCTTCTTGTGTCTCACTATGTCCCCGTCGCCGATAGGCGAAGAAGGTCGCATTATGAACATCTGGCGGACTTTGAACGAAGAAGGATTGTTGGGATGAGAGAAGCTGGATCTTGTTACGCCGAAATTGCCATTCGTAAGGGACGAAACCCCAGTACAGTATTGCAAATGTAGTGTCAGCGTACAGATGATGATCGGACGCACGAGAATCCGGGGAATGGAAAGCAACTGAAATGGACCCCTACCGCATGGCAGTGACCGATCGCACAGAGACATCCACGGTTTTAACAACCATGAAGCACTGTCACAGGGCAAGCATTGTCCTTCAGCACAGTTCGGCGTCTTCTGCTTAACAGAGGACTGCAGCTCATTGTTGCGTATTCCTCTTTGACCCTTAACCACAGACGCCTCTGGCTGCAATGGGGTCTCGAAAACAAACATTTTCGCGGTGATTGGCAACAGGTCGAGTTACGATTCGACTTGATACACCATAATGGTCACATACATGGTTGAAGATATCGTGATGAACGGTACCTTGCGTCGTCCTAACGCAAAACGTCGTAGTTTGGGGCGCATTGGGTTCAATACACCGTCAGGCCTGTTTCGAATTGACGGAACCCTCAACAGCGAGCGATACACCAGGGATGTTTTAAAGGGAAAGGTGATACGCTTCTTTAAGGGTTGTCCTGGCGCTATATTCCAGCCAGATAATGCTCGGTCAAATGCGGCCCGGAATGCCCAAGACCTGTTGCACGCACGACAGATGCCGCTTCTTCCCTGGCCTGCACGGTCGCCGGATATGTCCCCGATCGAAAATGTCTCGGACATAGTAGCTAAGCGACTGCCCGTCAACCGCCTCCGTCAGTCCTCACAAATGAACTCTGGTCTCGATGGAAGCAGCCTAGCAAGTTATTCCGCAAGACGATATAAAAAAATATCTTCCATTTAATATCACGCTGTGTAGAGGATGCTATTGTTGCTCGAAGTGGCTTCACACCATATTGTTATATCGATATATAACAATATCGTCGTTTCAAATCGTCTCAGATAGAAGCGAACGCCTTACATTTTATTCTCTGATAGAAGCGAACGCCTTACAATTGTTGTTCGAGGTGACTTCACGATATTGTTATATGATATATAACAATATCGATATATAACAATATATATATATATAACAATATCGATATATAACAATGTATATATATATAACAATATCGATATATAACAATGTATATATATATAACAATATCGATATATAACAATATATATAACAATATCGATATATAACAATATCGATATATAACAATATATATAACAATATCGATATATAACAATATATATATATATATATATATATATATATATATATATATATATATATATATATATATATATATATCGATATATAACAATATATATAACAATATCGATATATAACAATATATATATATATATATATGTATAACAATATCGATATATAACAATGTATATATATATATATATATATAACAATATCGATATATAACAATATATATAACAATATCGATATATAACAATATATATAACAATATCGATATATAACAATATATATAACAATATCGATATATAACATATTTTACAATATCTTCACACGATATATAACAATTGTTGCTCGTGGTGGCTTCACGATATTGTTATATGATACATAACAATATATATATATAACAATATCGATATATAACATATTTTACAATATCTTCACACGATATACAACAATTGTTGCTCGTGGTGGCTTCACGATATTGTTATATGATACATAACAATATATATATATATAACAATATCGATATATAGCATATATAACAATATCTTCACACGATATATAACAATTGTTCCTCGAGGTGGCTTCACGATATTGTGTTATGATATACAACAATATCGATATATAACATATTTAACAATATCTTCACACGATATATAACAATTGTTGCTCGAGGTGGCTTCACGATATTGATATGTGATATACAACAATATCGATATATAACAATATATATTACAATATCGATGTATGACATATTTAACAATATTTTTTTTTTTTTTTTTTTTTTTTTTGATTGGAGATTTAACGACCACCGTGAGCAACTCAATGGGCTACAAGCAGTCGCCCGTCCCTAATTTAGGGTCACTGGTTCCAGGGAAGGGAGAGAGCCAGTGCCGTAAGACAAACACAACATCCATGCCTGACCGGGATTCGAACCCGGAACCCTTACGGACGAATGATCAGAGGCCAGCGCCATAGACCACTGCGCCACCGGGGCGGCAACAACACCTTCATACGATATATAACAATTGTTGCTCGAGGTGGCTTCACGATATTGTTGTATGATATATAACAATATCGATATTTAACATATTTAAAAATATCTTCACACGATATATTACAATCGTTGCTCGAGGTGGCTTCACGATATTGTTATATGTTATATAACAATATCGATATATAACAGATTTAACAATATCTTCATACGATATATAACAATTGTTGCTCGAGGTGGCTTCACGATATTGTTATATGATATATAACAATATCGATATATAACAACAGATATAACAATATCGATATATAACATATTTAAAAATATCTTCACACGATATATAAAAATTGTTACTCGAGGTGACTTCACGAAAATAATTGTTGCTCGAGGTGGCTTCACACGATACTGAGTTTGAAGCGAATAAATCTTGTATAGCTCTACAAATGTAATCAGTTATCACCTGTAACATGAGGAATCTGTGATATAAATTTCATTTAAAGAGCGCGATTCTTTCTTGGTGTAGCATCTTTTTTTTTTTAATGTTGCTCATATACACTGAAGAGCAATTGAATTAGAGACAGCTGGCGTTATGCAAATTAGAGACAGCTGGCGTTACCATCCCTGCAAGGGCCAACTGCGGTGGACAACAGCGTGTGGATTAGCGAGGTCATCGTCGGCTAGCTCGCATTGTAACAGCGGATAGACGGGCCACAGTGCAAGAAATCACTCAGCAATTTAACGCTGGTGCACAAAAACGTGTAAGCAGCCACACCATCCAGAACCATCTCCCCTCGCTATGGGGTACAGAAGCCATCGTCCCACGAGAGTACCGCTGCTGACCGCACATAACAGGGTGCAAAGATTAGCATGGGCGCGGGAACATCGCCACTGGACCCTAGACATGTGGAAAAATGTTGCCTGGACTCATGAGTCGAGATTCACGTTGGTACATGCGGATGGCAGGATACGAGTACGGCGCAAACCACATGAAGCGATGAATCCTTCTTGCCAGCAGGGTACTCTTGAAGCTGGTGGCGGTGGCATTCTCGTCTGTGGACTATTTATGTGAACTGAAATGAGACCCCTGGTACGTGTGACATCGTTCCTCACAGGTCAACGTTACCGGGACATCCTGGACAACCATTTGCTCCCGTTTGTGCGTCTTCAACATCCCACTCGGGACCTCATCCTGCAACAAGACAGTGCAGCTCCCGAATTGTATCCGAATGGTTGAATGAACACTCCGCCGATGTGACCCCGCTTCCTTGGCCAGCTAGGTCACCTGACCTCAATCCCATCGAGCACATCTGGGATGCCACGAGAGAGATGTTCGAGGCTCTGACCCCCTCCATCAAATCTTCGTGAACTGTGGGAGCTTGTTCAGGGGTCGTGGATCCGTATGGCTTCCACCGCTTCCGGTGTCTTGTCGAGTCCATGCCGAAACGAATCGCCGCCGTCATCAGGGCGAAAGGTGGTGCTACACGTTACTAGACAGTTATCTCTAATTCAATTGCTCTTTGGTGTAACTTCTCGTGCAGATCTGAGAGTTCCTGGGTCGACTAGCACTTGGCACTTCCATATAAATAGCTCAAAAGGGGTTTGATAATTAAAAAAAGATTGCCCACAAGAAGAAAGCATAGCAGCATCCCGAGATGTCGGCAATGTTGCTCTTGTGTATTAAATGAGATGATGGTTCCAGTTAGTCCAGTCCATATAATAGTTTGGTAACTGCTTCGCAAATATAATTGATCAGAATGGCATTTTGCATTCCTGGCCACAAAATTAACTTATCGTTTTCGGACAGCCAGAAGGAAACTAAACAGTACCTAAGCATGAGAAAAACTTCACAAAATATGGAAATGACTTCTACAGAGAATGTATTCCCATTGTGGCTTTAGTAACAGATATCGCATTTCTGTGTTCGTTTGAAGTAAAACTTAGTCCACTTATTTGGTTTTTTTTTCTGTGTTCACAGAAGAAGGTAAAAAGTTCATATATTCGTGCATGATGATAGTAATTTCCAGTAAATTGTGAATCAGAGTATTTTTGGAATTGGGAATTTAAAATTCATAGCATCATATGTATTCTGAAAACATTTGTTCTACATTTGTAATATTGAATACAGGGCAAGCATAACCACAAAAAGCAGTGGTTGTATGTTATTCTTTAATGACTGCTTCCCCGTTTCGGAAGGGAAAGCGATGCGCTAAGAATAACCTACAAACACAGTTTAATCAGTTATGGCTCTTTCATCGACTTGAATCATCAGGAATTCAGGCAGCCATAGTATGAAAATACACGACTCATTTAGTACATTCAATTACTTTCTCGTGAAACTAATAATTGTAGTCCTGCATAAGCTAAAATAAGTTTGTTTAAGAATATCATCGAAGAAGAAATTGAAAAAAATCGTAGAAAAATATGATGCTCTTTCTGCTTTGATCGTGTTTCAGGTTGGAGGAACCTCATTTAGATATAGCCAACACTGAAGTCCTTTTGATTATCTTGAAAGAATTGGAAGTGCTATACTGGCTGTGTGCTCTATGTCATTTACAAGAAGAGTATTCTGGACTTTGGTTGTGTTTATTAATGAAATCTCATAATGGAATTTTGACCGATTTAGATTTTTATGGCGTAGCCTGTAAAAATCTAAATCGGTGACGTAATTTCCTCGATTGCTTGCTTTGTCTGCATTGCTGGAGTTATTTGGAACGTGTCTGTTTAAAAAAGGATTGTATACACACGCTTCAAGAAAGTAATCTTAGGTTTTTTTTCTTGTTAATCCAAGAGAATGAAATATAAGACGAAGAGTTAATCTGTTCATTACAACCATTTTTCTTTCAAAAGAACTCAAGATGAGGTTGCGCCCTTGTGCAGCTTTACTAGAACCATTTGTCCGGATAAAGTGTTTTATGGCTTTACAGAAGAACATGGCCTAAACTTTTGTAGTACTTAGATTCATTTTCTTGGTAGCAAACACGTCTGTCTTCCAATATTCCCTCTAAACGGCCATGGGCAAAGCGCGCCTAACCCAATGAGCTGCCCACTGCATAGGCATCAAAACCACTTGGGCAAAAAATTTTATTTTCTGAGCTTCTCTTATTAATACAGTAGAAGTTGGAACTTAGATTGGAACCCTTATTATTTCTAATCCCCCCATTTTTATCACCATTCTTTCCGCAATTGATTTTAAATAAAAAAAATATTAAAAACATTGCATTAATTAAAATATCTTTATATAAAAAGTGAGAAGCTCATTCGTACTTCTGGAATAAAAACACTAGAAATTAGGAAAATCATGCTTATGCATAATACAGTTTCTTTGCATATCAAAATACCAAGGAGAATAAGAAACAAAATAACAACTAAATGCAAAATAATTAGTTCAAATAGAACAAGTGCAAAAGCGTTTTGATCTGACAATGTACAGTACAGGCCAAAATTGTGGAAACGTTTTGCAAATAGTGTATTTTTGAGGTTTGATGGCTCATAACACCCCCTTTTTTTGGAGTAATACCATAAAATTATATATCATTGGGAAGATAATTTAATCAAAAATGTAATGCAATAACTTTTATGAAGGATTTTGTATTAGAACAGCAGTTATAAAGAAGAAAAGTGAAGCACATAGAAAAAAGTGAGATATACAAAAATTCTCACCATGTCAGTTAATACTTAGTTGGGTAACCTTTAGCGTTAATTACGACCTTGCAACGCCTTTCCATGGAGTGAACCAAGTTTTCTAGTTCTGCAGCTGTTACAACGTGAAACCAAGATTGAATTATTGCTTCTATTAATTGGGTTTTATTGCTGGGTTACTCCTGACTAACAAGTTTCTTTAGTCGGCTCCATAGATTTTCGATGGGGTAGAGGTCTGGGCTATTCCCAGGCCATTCCAGCAGTGAAATATGAGTATCTTGAAACCACTTTTTGCACACAGCAGCAACATGACACGGAGCTTAATCCTGTTGAAATATAAATGTTTCATTATCTTGAAAAAGATCACGTGCGGAAGGCTTCAGTTTGGGCTCAAGTATTTCATTAATGTATTTTTGGCCATTTTTATTCCCATTAATCACGCAAATTCTGCCCATACCTTTTGACGTCATACAACCCCAGATCATAACACTAACTGGGTGTTTCACGATACATGTAATGCAATCAGGATGCAAATCTTCTCCGATTCTTCTCCTAACGTATTTTACGCTATCACTCCAAATAACACTGTCCCATTGTTCCGCTATACACTTAACATGGGGTTTAGCCCAGTTTAATCTTTTCAACCTTAAATGAATGGATTGTTTCGTGCTAGCTTTTAGACCAAATTCCCGCAGTCTGCGCCGAACAGTCCTTGCACTCAACTTCCCATTGCATTGCGCCATCTCATCTTGTATACACCCAGATGATTTTCTTCTGTCACCTAGGCACAGTCTCTTAATTCTTCTACCATCACTTGCTATTGTGCACCTTTTCCTGCCTTTATCAGTCTGGTTTTGTAGTGACTGAGTCTCCTTATACCTCTTCAGAAATTTAGAAATGCCACCTTTGGTTAAGTTTCCACCAATGTTTCTTCTAATTTCTTCATAACTGAAGCCTTGTTCACTTAATAGTACTATTTTACATCGCTTTCTGGGTAACCAGTCAACTTATTGCGCCATTTCTTTAATTTTTTACGTTTTGCAAGCTTACTAAATGAAAGAACACAAAAAACCCCAACCAACTTGATAGCAATCCCATAACGCACTGACAAATGTCCTCCTCTCAGCTCCAATACATAACATCAATAGCTGAATCCTACTGTGACCTGACTGACTCATTGAAGAAACAAGATGACACCTGTTTGGCTCTCTAAGCACTCATGCTCATTGGCTACATTCAAATGAAGGAAAGCTACTTCATATCAACCTAAGCAAGTTGTGCTTCCTTTTTCTGGTTATTTGGCTATAACTTTTCATAGAATATATATAATTGAACAAACGTTGTTGCATTACATTCTTTATGAAATTATCTTTCCATTGATAAAAATATAATTTTATAGTATTACTAAAACGGAAGTGCTGTTATGAGCCATCAAACCTCAAAACTACACTTTTTCCAAAAGGTTTCCACAATTTTAGCCTCTACTGTACTTGGTTACGGTTTGCTGTGATTGGCTGACGCTGATGTGTTGTTTTGAGAAAAGACTTAATATCTACCTCTTTCTTGTCGTGGGGAAATCACTAATCCGCATTCTCGCGTTCACTATCTGCTTGCACGAGGCTTCTTTGCAAGAAGCCTTTGAGAATGAAGAGGACAATGAGACGAACTTAGAAGGAGGAGAACGGCATTTAGGAAAAATGTCGTTTTGACTTTTGAGAGCCCGAATTTATTTTTATTATTATTATTATTATTGCAGGTACAGTAATTGATTTTCGATTTATGAAAATTAATTAGGATTTTAAAAATTTTAATCAAAAATGCTTACTGCGCGGAAAATATTTCAGCTGCGAGAAGAGGTAAAGTCGCCGCTCGGCCGCGCGTTTGCGCAGCTTATAGAACACATTGCTGCCTACTAGAATTTTTATTTTCTCTGTGATTTTCCCATACATCTTGAGCTACAAAAAAATTTAACTTTGCGAACACAGAGAACAGAAAATTATTTTCAGCGCATTCATCTGAGCAAGATCTCTAACAGAAATATAAAATGATAAATTACATCTACACTATACCTTCGGGAACTCCCTGCAAGTACAGAAAGAGGGATCGCGTTTTCAGAGTTAGCCTGTGATTTGCAAGTCGTATTAATTGGGAAATAATTAATCAGGAAAAAAAGATGCTACTTTTGTTTTGATTGCAGTTAACGTTTACAGCGTAAAAACCATTTGCCGCTGGCGAAATTGAACCCTGATTCTTCTGTTCCAGAGCCGAAAGCTTTTCCAAGTAAGCCACACCGATGAAGTTTGTAGCTGCAACTTTGCTGTCTTCACATTTGCGCCACCTCTGAGGTAGGTACGTCACATATGTCCGTCCCTTGAGAATGGCTGGGAGGGAATTGTAAGTTTCCGTGTGAGCCGGCAAGTCACGCTTGAAGGAGACCTAAGTACAGAAGAAGGAAAGCTCACTAATTCCAGACGATATGTGGAACAAACATCTCTTATTTTTCGAAGAACCCAACGGCCGGTATTTTCATTTTACATTAGATCGCTAATACAGCGCGTAGTCTACTTTGCCTGTGGCGCAATCGAATCAGAGTCCTTCTCCGGAGATGAATGCTTTCCCAATTAACCTACACCGACCACGCTTGTCGCTGCAACTTTGCTGTCTGGAGATGTTTGTCACCTTGGATGTAGGGAAGTCACACGTTGAACAAACTTATATTATGCTCCACCATTCTATGCTACACCTGGGCGAATGCTTTTCTCCAGGACTTCTACCATTTATATATTTTTTAATCCTGAGGCCGTCACAGAAGCTTTATATGCATTGAATTAGTACACGTTGCAAACAAAAGTATTAGGTTGTAAAGAAAGTATCCGGAAAATAGAAAAGCATGCATTGCAAGCTAAAAAAATCGTACAAAATACTTAAACTAATCGTCCAGGTAGTCCCCATTGGAACTGATGACCTTGTTCACCGATCTACGAGTTGAAATATCCCATAGCGATAGAATTCTGGCGAGCGGGAGTTAAAGAAGTCATCCATGCAACGTTTCACATCATCATCATTAGCAAAGTTTTTCTCAGCGAGAAAATTGGACAAGAGATGAAATTCAGATGGCTCAAGGATCTGGGGAATAAGGGGGGCACGACAATATTTCCCATTCTAGTTTGTGCACTTTTTTCTGAGTCCGTAAAACAACATGTGGACGAGGGTTATTGGTGAAAAACAACTCCATGACGATTAATCAACGCTGTGCC
Source organism: Macrothele yani (assembly GCA_039090855.1). NCBI lineage: Eukaryota > Metazoa > Arthropoda > Arachnida > Araneae > Macrothelidae > Macrothele > Macrothele yani. The sequence continues at coordinate 151,551,668 of CM077027.1, read as the reverse complement.
GTTTACTTGTAGTGCAGCATGGAGACGGTCCAACTGTTGGATGTAAGTATCAACTGTGATGGTATTGTTCCGCGGCAAGAATTCATGGTGAATCCCACCGCGACAATCGCATCAGCGACTCAGCATCAACTTTCGTCTATGAAGGGGTGGCTTAGCGACCTTCTGCGGGAGTTGCTTTTTGTCGCGTAACATTCACATATGCGACACATTTTTCGTCACCCGTGACAAACCGATGCACAAAGCCCTCTCGGTTTCATTTTTCACGCAGAGCAACAGCAATACAGTAGCGATGCATCCGATTCTGGTCAAACAAAGTATGGGGTACACATTTGCACAGCTTACACTAATATCCCAACTTTCGAAGTGGGATGTTGATGGTCGTATGGGAGGTCTTCAGTTCCTCTGCCAGTTCCCATAATGTTGCTTCATTCTTGGTCGATAGCAAGTCTTGCAGTGCGTCATTTTGAACCTTACTGGATCTGCCACTTCTGGGTGCATTAGACAGATCCCATACACCAGTATCAAATTTCCTGTGCCAGTCATAGCAAGTAATCTGTCCGATAATATCGTCACCAAACGCATTTTGCAATTTTTCAAGTGCTTCCGTAACTTTCACGCCATTCAGATATTCATAGAGCAATATTGCAGGTACACCTTCTTTTGATATCGTCATCGTATCGTCGCCATGTGTAACTGATATTCACCACAGGAGCGTACGTTCTGTCTTTAGAATCTATTCTATCGCGCACAGCTCTTTGAGATGTTCACGTCACTGCAGGCCGCAGTATATTGCGTTACTCACGCCACATACGATTTTTTCCGGAAACTTTCTTTACAATCTGATATTATAAGTTCGAAAGTCTTTCCTTGAACGCGTGCTCTTTTTGAGAGTCATGATATCCAGTTAACGCATTCCTGAGCTTCCTCCAGGGCTTTCTCAAATGTTTTTTTTTCTAATTCTGAAGTACAGAACAGTATGGAATCTCAAACCAAGTAGTTTTTTTCTTTGTAACAATATGGAACACTGAACATTTTACTTATAACAATACTTATATCTTTTCTAGCCATTCCTATTCTCGAAGTCGTAATGCTTTGCGGAATTCCTATATACACTACCGGACAATTGCTAAGGACGGATGACAATGGCAACGATAGCAACCATAAAATGGAAGGCAGGAAAATGTGGAAATTAGCATAAGTGCGGGATAGAGTAAGAACTGTTATGCGTATGCAAATTTTGTATTGCCGAACTTCTTCGTGACGTCATAGCGCTGAAAAGAGATATAAAGGATCTGACGCGTATTGACCGTCGTTGTTCCAACGCAAAGCTGAAAGGGAAAGAATCAATTGACGAACTTGAAATTTTCAGTATGTCTTCCCGACATCATCTAGATGATTTTACGCGTGGCCGTATTATTGGCAAGATTAAAGAAGGGCGAAAAATAACAGATGTTGCCAGGGAGTTCGACGTCAGCCACAGTGTTGTTTCAAGGCTTTGGAAATTATTTCAAACAAATGGAGAGTGTAGCAAACGTCACGGGGGAGGTCGTGTTTGCAGTACGACACCTGCAGAAGATCGGTACATAGTGCTATCAACAAAAAGACACCGGCGCAGCACAGCTAGTGAGGTAGCAAATCAGTTTATGGCTGCTACTGGCAAGCGGATCTCCCGAAAAACTGTCGTCAGTCGTTTGCATGAAGGAGGACTATACGTCCGCCGTCCTGTTGTGTGCATCCCATTGTCCAGACGTCACCGTACCGCCCGCTTGCAATGGTACCATCAACATCGCAATTGGACTGATAACGACTGGTCTGCTGTCCTCTTCTCAGATGAGAGTAGATACAGTCTATCATCTGATTGTCCACGACAACTGATCTGGCGTGATAGTGGTACTGCATATTGTCCAGAAAACATACAGGAAAGGGACCGATATCCGACATGTAGTGTCATGGTATGGGCTGGCATCATTATCAATGGCCGTACGTCCCTCTATGTGCTTCCAACTGGGACTATGACTGGCCAACGATACATTAATGATGTTCTCCTAATTCATGTTCGCATGTTCCGTGGTACTGTCGGTGATAGATTCATTTTCATGGACGACAACGCAACATGTCATCGACCAGTCGCTGTCCAGGAGTGTCTTAAGAGCGAGGATATTCAGCGCCTCGTATGGCCAGCTCGTTCTCCAGATCTGAATCCCATTGAAAATGTGTGGGATACTTTGGGGAGGAGTCTTGCTGGTCGCCAATGCCCTCCAATAGACAAGGACACCCTCATCTGTGCACTGACAGAGGAATGGGATAAATTACCCCAACAGCTGCTTGATAATGTTGTGCAAAGCATGACACGACGTGTGGAATCTTGCATCGCCCTCCATGGTGGCCATATCCCGTATTGACATCTTACGCCGGAACGCCTGCGGACGGTAATTGCATTTTTTTCACGTTTGCGTATTCTGCACAAAATGGCCTGTTTGTCCCTTGAACACGTTCCAAAGCCTTCTGGATTTCAGAGCACAATAAATTGTCTTTCTTGTAATGTCCTGGCATTCTGACATTATTTTATTTCACTTGGCATCCAACTACACTTACTTTTTATGCGCTACATAGCCGTTTATGATCCGTCCTTAGCAATTGTCCAGCAGTGTAGGTACCCCATGATTCACACGGAGAATACGTCTCACGAAAACCAGATTTTTCGTTTCCATAGCACATCAGTGGCAAAATCTAAGAGTTTTCGCCTTGTTCTTCTGTGAAACTCTTCGGTGCCTCAGAAAGACACTGTTGCTTTCAGCATACTATTAATGACGATTCACACGGAGAATACGTTGCACGAAAACCAGATTATCTTTTTTCCATTGCAGATCAGTTGCAAAATCTAATAGATTTTTTCCTGTTCTTCTGCGAAACTCTTAGGTGTTATGGAAAGACACTATTGTTTTCAGCATACCATTCACCCATATGCTGTAGTAAGACTGTCAAGAATGATCTGATTTCTATTTTTTGCTGTTTGAATATTCGAATTCAGTTTCTAATAATGCTTTCTGCATTGTACTTGATATCACTGTTAAACTGCAGTTTTATTATTGTGCCGAAATGGTGTATACAGATAAACCCAGTGGCGAATTGTGCAATTCTCCGGTGCGTAAAGATAAACTTCCAGTGTTTCATTTCTTCTTAATACACTCTTCGCAAAAAAAAAAAAAAAAAAAAAAAAGAACGAAACACCCCGAGAAAGTAGTTCCATTTTGATGCAAGTAAGTACCTCAGGACTGAATATGCAAATGATTAAAAGATAACGACAAATGATGAAATAGTGTCCCGCTACAGCGCATGGGAACCGCGCATACAGGAGGGTATATCAACAGCAAAGCTCACACACAGCGGTTTGCGGTTGCATCAACCTCCACGGAATATACTGTGAGGATGCCTTGACGTCTGACCCGTATGCAATACTGACCCGTGTACAATACGAACAGTTGAGTGAGTTTGATAGAGGCCGAATAATTTGGTTGAGAGAGGCCGGTTGGTCAAATCGCCATATCGCCAGGCATTTGGGTCTGAGCGACGCGGCAATCAGACGATGTTAGCGCCATTGGGTCGAAAGGGTACGATTCAGCGGCATGACGGTAGTGGACTGCCGAAAGGAACTGCAGAACGCGAGGACCGAGAGATTGATTGTGAGAGCCTCACAAATAGAACCAGAATAGTTTCTCTCAACCAGCCGTAACCATGTTGCATCCTGTACAGGTAGTCAAGTGACCACGTTACGTCCTCCACAGGTAGTCAAGTGGCCACGTTGCGTCCTGTATAGGTAGTCAAGTGGCCATGTTGCGTCCTGTACAGGTAGTCAAGAGGCCATGTTGCGTCCTGTAGAGGTAGTCTAGTTGTCACGTTGCGTCCTGTACAGGCACTCAAGTGGCCATGTTGCGCCCAGTACAGGTAGTCGAGTGGCCATGTTGCGCCCAGTACAGGTAGTCAAGTTGCCATTTTGCTTCCTGTACAGGAAGTCAAGTGGCCATTTTGCGTCCTGTACAGGTAGTCAAGTGGCCATGTTGCGTCCTGTACAGGTAGTCAAGTGGCCATGTTGCGTCCTGTACAGACAGTCAAGTTGCCACGTTGCGTCCTGTACAAGTACTCAAGTGGCCATGTTGCGTCATGTACAAGTAGTGAAGAAGCCATGTTGCGTCCTGTACAGGTAGTCTAGTTGTCACGTTGCGTCCTGTACAGGCACTCAAGTGGCTATGTTGCGCCCAGTACAGGTAGTCGAGTGGCCATGTTGCGCCCAGTACAGGTAGTCAAGTGGCCATTTTGCTTCCTGTACAGGTAGTCAAGTGGCCATATTGCGTCCTATACAGGTAGTCAAGTGGCCATGTTGTGTCCTGTACAGGTAGTCAAGGAGCCATGTTGCGTCCTGTACAGGTAGTCAAGTGGCCATTTTACGTCCTGTACAGGTACTCAAGTGGCCATCCGGACAGTCGCTGGAAGACTTGAGACACGGGGACTATATTCGAGTAGTCCACACCGCCGCCTACCACTGACCAACGAGCATCCCCGGTACCGGTTGCAGAGGTGTCTGGCCTGATCAACAGGGGACAGTGTCCAGTGGCATCGTGTTGTCTTTAGTGATGAGTCACGGTTTGCAATTGGGTCCGATGATCAGAGCATACGTGCTGGAGAAGAGCTAGCCAGCTCACGGATCCTGCCTTTACCGTGAAATGACACACGGATCGCACGCCGGGATTGGCTGTCACGGGAGCCATTTCTTACGATAGCCGGACACACCTGGTAGTCATTCGTACCACCTTTTTGGCTCAATGGTACGTCGACGACATTTTACGACCTTTCGTGTTGCCATTCCTGTAGAAGCATCACCGAGCAATTTTTCAACAGGATAATTCCCGGTCAAACACGGTACGGCTCTCCCAGTCCTGCCTCCGCAATGTCGTCATCCTTCAATGGCTGCCCCGCTCGCCCAATCTCTCACCAATCGAACATGTTTGGGACATGATGGGATGCCAGCTACTCCCATCCCGGAATGTCGGCGAACTGGCCAGCAATTTGGACACCACTGGCATGCTCTACCTCAGAACAGAATGGCACCACTGGCATGCTCTACCTCAGAACGGAAATCGGAAGAGCAGAATTCAGGATTGAACCCTGTTTGTAAGACTAAATCTTTCTATCAGCTACCAGAATGAACACAAGAATCGTGCTTTTCCCGTGTTGTGTGTAGTGAACCACGAGTGCAATGGTGATATTATAAACCTTCATTTTTACAATGAACGAAGAATTTTTCCAAATTAAAAGCTGTAATTTTAGAATAAGTAAAACGTTTTAGAATTTTTCTATACGAAGTACATTTTGGATCACACCAATCTAATAATTTTGTTCTTGTTAACAGTAAAGGCGAATCAAACAAACTTTAAAGGCAAGTTGATGTTATTATTAAAAACAATGTATAGCACCTGTCAGCACAAATTCTCTTGCAATTTTCTTTTTGTTCAGATGTGAGAAGCTTCGGAACCATCTTGGCACAAACCATTGTCATATTCAAATTTCCATGTAAAATTTGCCCAACAGTCTCTTCATCGATGTTTACAGTTTCTGCTGTCATTCTAATACTCAGGCGCCGATCATTAAGAACAACTGCGTAGATCTTGTGCGCACTATTTTCTGTTTTTGAAGTGCTTGGGCGTCCTGAACGTCTGTAGCCTTCAGTGTCCATGCGGTCTTCGCCAAACCTCGTATACCACGCAAAAACGCGTGCGCGTAATATACGATGTTTCCCTCAATATACAAAAAGATTAGGTAGGGAATTTCTTTAATTTCACCAGAAATTTCACGTTTATCCATTGCTCAGTTCTTGAACTCAGCCATTTCCAGACACGAGACAAACAGCATACTGCTTTTATTGATACGTGCCACCGAAATACAGCAGAGAGTGAGGTGAACTTTGCATTTCCAGATATAGACCAGTGGCATATATTCGAGGTTAGCTAAGCTTGCTGCGAAGCCCAGAGAATGCACAAATAAAACTGAATTAAATATACAAAAATAAAAGTCAATTATCAACGGTATTAAAATATGTCGATGCTTTCGCTGAGAAAAAAAACCGCTTGCTGATTCGCTTCATTGTCTCAGTCCGGCGAGCGAAAACCAACGGCAGAACGCAAGCAGCTCTTCCAATGGCTTCGCAGTTCTGATGCGAAAACCTTCCGTACAATCACCTGCTAGCGTTTCCATGACAACATGAATCAGCTGGTAGAGGAGAATGGGCCATTGCTTTGGGAAAGGGTTCGCTCAGAATAAAGAAGACTTAGTCTATCTCAGGCACTCGCATACTCCCGCCCATAAGAGTGTTTTGCGAGAGTTGTTTCAGTTTTTGTAAAGTGTCAATGAATTAAAATCAGAGATATTATATCTTAAATTCGTGGTTTTGTTGGATTCGAACTGTTTTGATAAATGTTGTGAAAGCTTCCCTGAACATCTACTGTCAGAACTTAAAGAACTGTATGCTTCAAATGTTTGGTACAGCTCGACTAGAAAATGAACTGAAGGTGTTTTATTCCCTTTATGAATACAAAAACAAATCAGTAAGAGACCTTACGTGTTATATAAAGTTGAATAAATTGGACATAGTGTTTAGTGAGGTGTACAAATTAGCAGACCTCATATTAAGCTTTCCATCAACAACTGCCGAAAGAAGTTTTTCTGCATTAAAAAGAATCAAGGTATATCTTAGAGCCACACAAGGACATGCACAATCGAAAAACTTGGCTATTTTGTCAGTAGAGAAAAACATTCTTTTTAAATATGAAAAAGTACTCGGAAGAAACATTTTATAAAACGTATCACTCAAGTTCACACAAAAGGAAAGAAGAATAGAGTTCATGTACAAATAAAGTATTCAGAAGAAGAATGGAGTTGATGTACAAATAAGTGTTCAAATCCTAATCCTCATAATTATTTGGTATCATGTTAGAAATGGCATGTACCTAAAATGTAGAAAAAATGTTACTTCTATTACTTAACAATTAAAAATTAAACTTCGCAATAAAAAAAACAGTACTAGGTAGGTGGGTGAGATAGCTCTGGTTTCGGACCCAAGATACGCCACTGATACACACAGTTCAAAGTCAGTAGCCTCGCATTCACTTTCTACCTGCATCTTGCGTTTCATTCGCCCCACAAGCACAGTCTTGTTATCTCATAGCCGTACAAAGAAAATGAAATAGGTATTTCAAGAATTCTTTGAGTTTTACTTTTTATGGCATACTACATAGTGATACCTTAATTTGCGAACAGATTTTGGAGCTTTGTAACCATTTATAGAAAACTGTACGATAAAACAGTGTGTGGCAATACTATATTACATTGCTTCACGTGAATATTATCTAAATCATCGTTCCTTGCCTGAAATTAGTGTTTTAAAAGCTGTATTATTTCTGAGAATTTCTTTCCAAAGACGCAACACGAAAATGGTATTAAAAAGTGGGAAGATAATGCATAAAAATTAGTCAATATACAGACAATGTGCAAAAGATTAGTCCCCTCCGGAAATTTACTTTTAAGACTTAGTTACATCACCACGTGCAGAAATCACAGCATTTGTTCTTGCGGGAAGAGATTCAACAAGATGATTGAAATGGAGACAATTTTTAGCCTTTCTAAGAATACCATAAAGTCGTGAAGGTTTCGTGCTAAGTAAGTGTGTTGTTGGAGCAGAAAGGATAGCAGTAAGGTTCCATAGTGGCTCGTGATTACCTTCCGAGCATAATCTGGATAATGCCGTAGCAGAGGAATTTGTTTTTAAATTGTATTTGTGTTCATATATTCGGCATTTTAGGTTACGAAAGGAAGAACCCACATATACAGAGTCTCTTTCATTGGAATCCACGGCCCTTAACGGAATGGCGTAAACGCCGTGACGGTATTCCTCGTGACAGAAACCCAGTTAAGTATATAGGGTCAATACAATATGTTCCGGTTGTTTGCAATATTCTTAAGAACATTTGTAAGAGGTATGATTTGAGTTTCGGTGTAAAAACTTATAATTTAATCAAACAGAAGTGATCGCTTTTTCCACGTATAATTGTAATTTAATATCGCAAATAAGAAACGACAGAGATATAATGAATTTGGAATACCGTCACGGTGTTTACGCCATTTCGTTAAGGGGTCATAGATTCCAATGAAAGAGACTCTGTAAATGTGGGTTCTTTCTTTCGTAACCTAAACTGCCAAATATATGAACACAAATACAATCTTGAAACAAATTCCTCTGCTACGGCATTATCCAGATTATGCTCGGAAGGTAATCACGAGCCACTATGGAACCTTACTACTATCCTTTCTGCTCCAACAACACGCTTTGCTACTCTATTCTCTGAAAGTTTATGGATTTACAAGTATGGACCTAAATGTTGCGATGACAACACACCTGTTCACATAAACAACACGCTTTGCTACTCTATTCTCTGACAGTTTATGGATTTACAAGTATGGACCTAAATGTTGCGATGACGACACACCTATTCACATACAACAACACGCTTTGCTACTCTATTCTCTGAAAGTTTATGGATTTACAAGTATGGACCTAAATGTTGCAATTACGACACACCTGTTCGGATACTTTTCCCTTGGAAATTTCTTTTAAAACCAGAACCATAACTTCAAGTTGTTCAGAACTTTAATTGGTGTATCTATTTTATGTAAATTTGATTCTTTGACATGCGTAGTGTACTTGTATCATGACATCTTCATTCTGTATTTAAGTCACCAAACTTTTCATTTCTGTTGCTCAGTGTGTATGACCTGATGAAGGGACCAACGTGATCACCGAAAGATCTCATCCCTTTTTAATTTTTTTAATGTGTTTTTAACATCATTTTTAAATATCAAAGAGTGGTTTTACCTGAAAATCGTGCATGAGACGGCTTATTCTATGATTTCATTCTAAGAATGGTTTGTCTCGCAATTCATTGAGATTCCTTGGATGGGATGCTGAAGTTCGGTTTTTGCACTTCGTAAATTCTTGATGGCCGATAAATCTGGCGATTTAGCTGACCAGTAGTCCATATGCCCCAAAGTTGTATCATGTTCTTCACACCAATCCATGATGGTTTTAGTTCTACTAACCCCACGGTTTTCATCCTGGTAAACAGGATAAGTTACTTAATGAGAATCATGCAAAGGTTGTGCGAAAGGAAACAAATGATTGTCTAAAGTTTCTCTGTAAGCATTCCAATTCATCGAATTCTTCACCTGTACTAGTGAGCCTAATTCACAACCATTAAAACAATCCCACAGCATTACAGATCTACCTCCTTTGGCAAGAACTCTTTGAACACATTCAGGATTGAATGATTCCTTAGATCTTCTGTTGACACTACGCCTTGCGTCTTTTGAGTATGGGCAAAATTTGGATTCATCAGACGATATGACAGCTTCCACTTATCAACAGCCCATGTCCTGTGTCATTTGAGTATAGGCAAAATTTGGATTCATCAGACCATATGACAGTTTCCACTTATCAACAGTCCATGTCCTGTGTCATTTGAGTATAGGAAAAATTTGGATTCATCAGACTATATGACAGCTTCCACTGATCAACAGTCCATGTCCTGCGGCATTTTAGTATAGGCAAAATTTGGATTCATCAGACCATATGACAGTTTCCACTTATCAACAGTCCATGACCTGTGTCATTTGAGTATAGGCAAAGTTTGGCTCACCAGAGCATATGACAGCCTTCCAGTGTTTAACAGTCCATGTCCTGTGAGTTTTGGACCAAGCTAATCAAGCTTTTTGGCGAGCTGAAGTTAACACTGGTTTCAGTTGGTTGGTTGGTTGGTTCATTTTTATGGCGCAAGGGCCATGTTTGGCCAAAGAGCGCCAGACACAAGACAAACAAACAGTATTAAAAATGTGGTAAAATGCTTAAAATCTGACTGATCATGTAAAACTGAAAAATGAGAACGATGGAAGGGCTAAAAAAGATAATGAAACAAACAGTATTAAAAACATGATACAATGATTAAAATCTAGCTGATTCAGTAAAACTGAGAAATGAGTATGATAGTAGGGCTAAAATCTAGATACGTTTAAAATAGTCAAATTCTTTAAAAAATGAAACAACAGCAGCAGTATTGCAGTGGTCATTTAGGAGCCGCTGCAGTGTAGCGGCGTCCTCGCTCAACAACTGAGAATGGAAGAAATGAAAACGTACATCACGAAAACGAACACAGGTACACAGAAGATGAGTGACGGTGAGTCGGCAGTTGCACGTCTCACACATCGGCGCAGTGTCGCCACACAGCAAAAAGCTGTGAGTGAAACGACAATGCCCAATGCGGAGACGCGCAAGCACCACTTCCTCCCTGTGGTTCCGACGAGATGAGGAGTTCCAGATTTCAAGAATAGGTTTTATACGATGCAGTTTATTTTCCACCTGTTGGTCCCACAGACCCTGCCACGTTCGCTGGATATGATCGCGAAAGATAAAGCCGAAATCCCGGTGATACAGTGGCAAGGGTGTGACGACCAAAGAGGAAGCAGATCTAGCAGCCGCATCAGCACACTCGTTACCCGAGATTCCAACATGCCCAGGAATCCAGCAAAACTGAACATGAAGACTGGCCCCGAGCAAACGACGAAGTAACTGTCTCACATCCAAGAGAACAGGATGATCACCGCAATCTGAAGATGATAAAGACTGCAGGACAATTAAGGAATCCGTATAGACCATAGCACGATGATGAGAACTCGACTGAACATGGAGAAGGGCGAGATACGCAGCATGCATCTCCGCCGAAAACACCGTGGCCTGAGCTGGGATCCGCGCTACTGACACGTCATCCACACAGACAGCTGCGGATCCAACGACTTCATGCATCTTGGAGCCATCAGTGAAAATGGGAGTGTATTCAGTATTGAGAGCACGGTGCTCAGCGAAGAGCTGCTGGTACACCGACGCAGGGGTTGAGGATTTGTCGAAAGACGTAAAGGTGGTATCAACCATGACACCAAGTAGGAGCCATGGAGGATCCCCAAAGCCCCTGGTCGCTGCAACAAGTGACAATTCGAGCCCTGCATCACGAGCTACGGCCGCCATACGAAGACCGAAGGTTGGAATGCACGAGGGCCGGTTCTCAAATAAACGAGCATGCTGAGGATGGAAAACTGCACCGTACAAAGGATGGTCTGAAAGAGACCGAAGTTTTAAGTAAAAGTGACACGACAGCTGCAGACGGCGTAATTCGAGCGATGGTTCGTTCGCATCAGCGTAAAGGCTGGGAATCGGAGATGTTCGAAATGCTCCCGTACAAAGACGCAGCGCCTGATGATGAACAGCGTCCAAAGGCGGGAGAACGGAAGTACGAGCCGAGCCATACACGATACAGCCATAATCCAGTTTCGACCGAATTAAGGAGTGGTAAATGCGAAACAAAGAGATCCTGTCTGCGCCCCAAGAAACTCTCGAAAGGATTTTTAGAATAGAAAGAGCACGCAGACAGGAAATCTTGAGCCGCCGAACGTGCGCACGGAACATAAGCGCACGGTAGACGGTCAGTCCAAGGAACTTGGTCTCCGGCAAAACTGGAATGGCTGCACGGTCTAAATACAGCTCGGGGTCAGGATGGAGGCCACGCCTCCGGCAGAAATGAACACACGCTGTCTTGTCAGGAGAAAGAACGAAACCATTGCTATTCGCCGCTTTAAAAATCTGATTAATTGCAGACTGCAACTGCCTTTCAATAAAACGTATGCTTGATGACGAGCAGAAGATGTGCAAGTCATCGACATACACAGTAGCCGAAACCGCTGGAGGGAGATTTGTGAGGAGACAATTAATGCGCAGGATGAACAATGTGACAGATAAAATGCAACCTGGAGGAACACCTTGTTCTTGATGGAATGTTGCCGATAGCGTCGTACCCAGGCGCACCTGGAACAGCCGATTGCGAAGAAAATTTAAAATAAATGTCGGAAGATTTCCTCGCAATCCGCATGCGTGGAGGTCACGAATAATCCCGTGCCGCCACGCACGATCATAGGCTTTCTCGATGTCAAAGAATACAGAAACCAGGTGCTGCCTATGCAGGAACGCCTCGCGCACAGATGTCTCAAGGTGCAGGAGATGATCGTGAGGTGAAAGATGACGCCGAAAACCGCTTTTTGATGGTGAAAGTAAGTGATGATGTTCTAAAAAATGAATTAATCGTGAGTTAACCATGCGTTCGAGAACTTTACACAGACAGCTAGTCAGAGCAATTGGGCGATAACTAGAGGGAGACTTAGGATCCTTGCCAGGTTTCGGAAAAGGTAGAACAAAAGCCTTACGCCAAGACTCGGGGAAACTGTGTTCTAACCAGATGTGATTGTATAAGATTAAAAGGTTCTCGAGAGACGACTGCGAGAGATGACGGAGCATGTCGTAGTGGATGTCATCGGGACCGACAGAAGTAGCCCCGGACCGATGCAGAGCCACCCGAAGTTCACACATGCTGAAGAGTGAGTTATAACCAGTGTCGGTAACGGTGCAAAAGAGATTCTCTGGCGTTCCGCGGTGGACTGAATCCTATGAAAGGAGAACGGATACGCCAGATCACTCGAAACGGAGGCAAACGCCTCCCCCAAACAATCTGCAATCTCCCCGACTTCAGCATATGTGCAGCCGTTACTCTCGAGAATGGCAATCTGGTGAGAGCTGTAGTTACCCCGGATCCTACGAATCTTGTCCCACACACTTTTCGAACTGGCACGTGAAGTGAGAGATGACACATACTGGATCCAGGACTCCCTCTTGCTACGTCGACGCACCAACCGAGCATGGGATTTAGCTCGTTTAAAAGCAACGAGATTAGCATCGGTTGGATAACGCCAAAAAGTAGACCAGGCCTTGTGTTGAGCTCTCCTAGCCGCTGCGCATTCAGGGTTCCACCAAGGTTTCGGAATTCTGGGGAGCTTCGTAGATATTTTAGGAATTGAAATATCAGCTGCCTGAAGAATACAAGTTGTGACTTTAAGTACAGCTGCGTCGATTGACTCTTGGGTCACCATTTCAGAAGATATCACCGCGGACGATGTGAAGACCTCCCATCTGGCACGATCCATCCTCCATCGAGGTGGGCGGGAGGCAGAAGATGGCACGTTTGCATGGTGTCAGAGGACGATTGGGAAGGGGTCGCTCCCGTGGAGATCCTTACACACCGTCCACGAACAGTCAGCAATAATCGATGGTGAACCCAAGGTCAAATCGATTGCACTGAAGGATCTTGTCGGCTCATGGAAGTAAGTGTCAGCACCGGTGTTTAAAAGGCACATAGAGGCCGAACACAGAAGAGACTCTATGCGACGACCTCTCGCGCTGGCGCTGACACTACCCCACAAAGGATGATGAGCATTAAAGTCACCCAAAAGAAGGAAGGGTGAAGGCAGCTGATCAATCAAGCTATCCAGAACAGAGACTCTAACATCCTCATCCGGTGGCAGATAGACACTGCAAACAGTAAGAGGCACAGGCATATAAATACTAACCGCCACGGCTTGCACAGTTGTGGAAACCGCGACGGAAGATACCGGAACCCTGTGAGGGACGAGATTATATGTCCGAAATGCACTGTAGCCTCGAACTGAAAGCAGGTCCGATGGTTTAAGCTTTGTCTCCTGGAGACAAAAGCACACCGGAGAGTACAAATAAAGCAGATGTTTCACGTCATCAAAACTGGTGCGAAAACCTCGGCAGTTCCACTGAATTATTGAACCCATTGGTAAAAATGAAATGAAAATGGAAATGGTTAAACTTGGTCACCCTCCATTTCCTCTGATAAGCGTTCCCCCAGATTTGGGGGGGGGGGTGTGACCAGTGGCCAAGATTGGTGAATGCTTTGTCCCAAGTGTCTTAGCGGGATTTGCTCGCCGTTGATTGTTTGGCTGAGACTTTGAAGGCGAAGAAATTCTCTTCTTATCCTTGACCTTGGTGTTGGTGTTGGTGTTAGTGTTGGCGTTTTTGCCAGAAGAAGTGGCCTGAGTTCCCTTGCTGGTGTTGGAGTGAGTCTGCTTCGGTGAAGTGGCGGATGCCGCTTTCAGACCCCTAGCGCGCGACTGGAGTGCCTCCAGTCCGGCTGCGATGATTTCCTCCACATTGAATGGACATTTAGGGGGGATCTGAATGTCGGTCTGAATGGCAACCGTAGATTTGGCAACCACCACTGAAGCGTATGATCGCCGATCAGAGATAACAGGAACCACTCTTCTTCTGGCCTCAGGATAGGAAATATTTTCCACCGTTTTGAGCCTTTGGATTTTCTTCTCCTCCTTCCACTTGGGACAATCTTTGGCTGATGCTGGGTGTGAACCGTTGCAGTTCACACAAAACTCGGCCTCGGCCACACATTCTGAAAGTAGATGCTCTGTGGCACCACAGCGTCCACACCTAGGAGTACTCCTACATGACTGCTGAGAGTGGCCGTACGACTGGCACCTAAAACATCTCAACGGGTTAGGAATGTACCTTCGTACCTCGAGGTGGAGATACCCTGCCTTGATGGATGTAAGGCAGGTAAGGGCTGTTGAATGTCAAGATGATGTTCCAGGATGGGACAAACTGCCCATTCCTCCTGAAAGAAATACGCCGCACACCCGTAACATGTTGGCTCCTCAGTTCTTCGAGAAGTTCATCCTCGGTACATTCAATAAGATCCCGAGAGGAGACAACACCTCGAGATGAATTTAGGTAACCGTGTGGTGTTATTTTGACAGGAGTCTCGAGCAGCATGCTGGTGTTGATAAGTGTGGAACTGTAGGCCACAGTAGACATCTCAACAAGAATATCTCCAGACTGGAGCTTCTTGACACTCTTAGGAGAGCTTGCGATTGATTGAAGTGCTTTATGGATCCAAAATGAACTTTTGGCACTCAAAGGCTTTGAAGAGTCCAATGAGTGCACAAAAAAGAATCTAGCATTGGAAACATCAGCGACAAATTTTTTGGCGGAAGGACCTGAACCTTCCTCCATACCTCTTTTAGTTTTGGGTTCATAAGAAATTTCATTAAGAGCCATGAAAAAAATAAAGGATTCATCCGCCAACTTCCCCACCCACAATCGAGCCCAACAAGGGAGAATCGGAGGTCCGCAAGCCCAAGTGGACGCAGGACACGGCTCTAGGGATAGCAAGCGGATATAGCAAGTTGATAGGGCAGATATGCGCTCGGCGAGCACCCAGACTTTCCCATGCCTGTGGAACACCCCTTTGGCATGCCCACCCTATCCCCAGACTCACCCTGTCGTACGAGACGACAAGCCGTTAGAAGTCTGGACTCCACTCGGCCACAGACCTCATTGACTAGGAGTGGGTTAGTTCCCAGCCGCCCGTTTAGGGTGAAGCAGGGGGCAAAGAGGAGTGTTGGCAACTGGCGACAACAACACCCAGGCCTCCAGAAACCTCAGCCTCCAGCATCCCCTTTTCCCACCTTACGGGTCACCGCACACGGCAAACGTGCAGGTAGGTCTAGCTAACCAGCTCGGAAGAACAAAGAAAGGAACATGAAATGGAGAAGACAGGATAGAAAACGAGAAACTATAATCCAGAGCGGGCGCATAATTACAACCTCAGCAGCCTACAACTGAGGCGGGAGCGTGTCAGGTGAAAAAACAAAAAACATAAAAATGGGAAAATCATCACATATAGTACATGACGGCTCGGGCCGTGGGGACCCCATCCTCCAACAGCTGGATGAACAGCTGTCCCTTCGGTGATGTAATCGTACAAGACGAAAAAGAAAGATGTTCCATCACAAGGTCAGCTCGGGCCGTGGGGGCGCCGCTCTCCAAATAACTGGAAAACCAGTTATCCCCGTGCGGGGTAACACTGGTTTCAGTCTTGCAACTCTATTCCAGATAGCCATTCGGTAAAGTTTTCCACGCAATGTTAGCTCAGTTATAGACGCACCAGGTCCATTACTCACAGATTTGAAAAATTGCTGCTTTGTTTGAAATCTGTTTTCGTTGAGCAAGCGAGAAATTCTTCGCCGGTGCCGATTTGTCAAAATGGTGTTTCGTCCACAGTTTGTCCTTTTATTTTCATACGAGCTTGATTTACACCAATCTTTATAAACACGCAGAACTATTCTTTTGCTAACAACTGGAAATTTAATAACTTCCTTGATGCTATGTCCTGTTGACCAGCCAAAAGCTAGGGCACTTTTTGCCCGTCATTTACATCTGTCTTTCAACCCACTGATCTTAATTTTTAAAACATTTTAGCTAAAAATCTTGTCTTTAGAAAGAAATAACACATATTTTATTATTATATAACCCATAAATATTTCAATATAATTTTTATTTTAACCTGAGAAATACATCATATTAAACAATTACATATATTGCTGCAGGTGACTAATTTTTGGACCGATGTCTTTATTTATCTAGCAATTTTTAACGAGTAGAACTGTTGAAATAATTCTAAAATAGCGTTGGGTAAAAGTATATTACAGAGATTTACCAGACGCAACTCATTCTTTGTTTCACTTTCGAAAGTGTTCTCTGACCACTTGGTAGTGTCCACTAAAATGAACAGAATGTGTCCCTAACAAGTGGAAACAACACTCCAGGGACGCATTTTACGTTAGTTGTTTAAACAACTGGAGCTTCGACGATACCAGGATCGGATGTATAAGTTTGAAACGGAGGCTGATAACAAATATTGCTAGTTTTATGAGGCAGCAAAAACATTAAAGCTCTCCTGAAACATGCTCCGTTTAGGAAGGGGGTCGACGGGAAGGTAAGTAAAAAGAAGAAGTAGCTGATATTTTCTCTCCTTTATCGACATTGCCGGAGGTTCGGCTAGAGGTGATGAGGAATCCGCAAAAAAGATAGGTAGGTGTTCTTATGTAAGAAAGAATCCGAGTGCATCGAAAGGCAAATACAAAGAATCAATAGCGTGGACACTAGGACGAAAGAAAAGAGTTGTATGAGGCGAAACCTGCTCACCTTCATTCGCGGACTAAACACACTGATAAGACAGGAGTAAAAGAAAACCCGAAGCGCCTCTTCCTTCGCAGATACTTCCAAAAATATCCATATCTGAGGTAATAAATGGACATCGATCCGAGATTTTCTTTTTTCTGCTAAAAACACCGAATTTCGAATACCAAAAAAGATTTAATACGATTTCTATTCCGTTTGGTACAAGTTACCCATGGTAACAACATTAAGTCATGCTAAAAAGCTGTGATGAATGTTACTAAAAAAACTTAGTTTGAATAAAATAGTTGTTTTTATAAGAATAAAGAAAACAGCATTTAGTCACGGGTATTTCATCAGATTCCATGTCAGTGTGATCTTTTGTATATAAACACAAGTTAGTAAAATCATGCAGTGCATTGATTATAATACGCTTTCCAACATTACAGAAATCATTACTCAAGTTATCACTCAAGTTATGAGAATAATGTCTGTGGAATAAATCTCGGTCCTATGCCCTGACCTTTAATCCCATTTCGATGATATTCAACAGAACCTGCTTGGTATACCTCCGAAATAACATGATAAAGTTTTGTCGCAATCGAAACCCTTTTACGTAAGTTATGTTGCATAAGGGCTATGGAATAGATCCCGCTCCTGTGTCCTAACCTTTAACCCCATTTCGCCCATTTTCAATAAGGTTTGTCGCCAGGTGGTCCCCTACCACATACTAAAATTTCATCGAAATCGGACCTTTGTTACGTTAGTTATGGCGCATAACAGCAGTGGAATGGATCCCTCTCCTATGTACTGACCTTTGACCCCATTTCGTTCACTTTAAACAGGGTTCCTTCCCAAGTGATCCCCTACCAGATACTAAAATTTCATCGAAATCGAAAGGTTGTTACGCGAGTTATCGTGCTGACGGACATACGCACACAGTGCGTGACGTAATGAGGCAGATGGAAATCGCGACTATCTGCCCGCCGCAAGAGTGTTACGTCATAAATCTTTAATGGGATCCACACACAACGCGTGACGTAATGAGACAGATGGCGTGGCCGCGCGCCAACATTCTCAAACGCGAGTTGTGACGTCATAAGATTTCTAAGCATTGGTAACATTAATGGAACAACGCCATCACTAAAAAGGTTATAATTCGGGGTGGTTATTTAACCCACTAAACGAATTCTTCTAAAGTAGAGATCAAGCTAAATCAAATTCTAGTACCAGAAAACGGTAGGTTAATGACTTTCATCAAAATTCTTACAACCGTTTTCAAAATAAAATGTACATACATACATACATACATACATACATACATACAAGAATTGCTACTTTAAGGTGGACTTCAAGTAACTTTGCTTCCAATACTTCCAATCCAATGGAAAAACTTTTGTACACATTTTCTTCACAATTAATACGTTCCCAAGGATGAAAATTTGAACATCGATTAAAATATCTTTATTTTATAACTTGCAACACTTAATATTTTTTGAAAAATAACCACATTTATGCAATTCAACATTTGTTTGTCTACTGACGTCATGAAAATACAGTTCGCGCCATCTTTTTTCTGGACAATTAATGCGTTCACAAGGATGAAAATTTGAACATTGATTAAAATAGCTTCATTTCATAACTTGGAATACTTAATATTTCTAAACCATAACCGTAATTATGCAATCCAACATTTTTTTGTCCACTGACGTCATCAAAGTACAGGTCGCGCCATCTTTTCTCTGGTTTCAACACCACGAAAGGAAAAGTTATTGACGTTTAATATAATTATGGTTATGATTTAGAAAATATTAAGTTTTCCAAGTTATAATATAAAGTTATTTTAATCGATGTTCAAATTTTCATCCTTGGAAACACATTAATTGTGAAGGAAATGTGTACAAAAGTTTTTCTATTGGAAGTATGGGAAGCAAAATTACTTGACGTCCACCTTAATAATATGGGATAAGGACAATGGAATGGATCGCAATCCTATCGCAATCCTATGTCCTGACCCTTGACCACATTTTGTCCATTTTCAATAGGGCTCGTCCCCAGGTGGTCCCCTACTACATACTGAAATTTCATTGAAATCGAACCATTACGCACGTTATGGCACATAAGGGCAATGGAATGCATCCCGATCTTATGTCCTGACCTTTGACCCCATTTTACCCATTTTGAATAGGGTTCGTCCCCAGGCGGTCTCCTACCACATAGTAAACTTTCATTGAAATCGAACCATATTTACGCAAGTTATGACGCATAAGGATAATGGAATGATTCCGCTCCTACGTCGTGACCTTTGACCCCATTTGTCCCATTTTCAATAGGGTTCGTCCCCGGGTGGTCCCCTATCACATACTAAAATTTCATCGAAATCGACTCATTTTTACTCCAGTTATCATGCGAACGAACGGACGGACGGACAAGTTCAACCTACGGTTGGAAAGCGTAAAAAAGGCCACACTGAAATGGAATCTCATAAATTATCAAGGAATTTATGTCTCTTCAGTATGGTCTTTTGATCCAAAAACATCTTTTTGTTGGTAGGTTTAACACTTTAACCGGTGGAACAAATTAACTTGAGTTTAGCAAATTGGGCTGAAATCAGCTCGAACGAATATAATTGCTGTCTAAAAAGTGGGACAAATGCGGGAGGAACGAGTGAACTGCGCTTCAGAAAGCATTGCTTTCCCAATTAGCTTTGTTATTCGAAGTGGCCATTTAAGGGGATGACTGACACTAATCCTTTCTGACGGGTTACTTGTTAAAAGGGCTATATCAGTATCGGCAAACCTAAGAAAGGAGAGAGAAGTTAGTGGAGTCGCTTGTTACTTTTCAGTAGCATGGTGTCCGAGTCTAGGGGACGTACTAACCCTTCTCCATGATGCCTTGGGCTATGGAGCCGAGAATAGAGGACTAGAACGGGGCTCTTATCACCAATAACAGGTCTATGGTTGATACTGCTGACATAAGAGGGGAAAAAGAATTGTTTTGCTTTAGGTTTTCTTGTAAAACCCGTCAGCTATGTGATTCTGTTTGGGTTGCGCAGAAAATTTTGAGCACTATTTAGTTCAGGTACACGACCGGGTGAAAAGTTAAATATCTCCTTAACCTTTTGATCACCATAACGCGCTAAACACCCTTTCATACAAGCTACCACGACCGCCAGGAAACGCACGTCTAGAGTGAGTGGGATTTCTTATCCCCACCTGTTCTTTGAATATGCACGGCCTCTACGCGATTAACAGAAATCTCCCTCAGTCACCATTGTTGTCACTAAACAAATCAGTAAATCTGGCGTCGGTATCTCTAGAGGCGATATTATTTACTCTCATGGCATTGCACGCCTTCTCCGTGGAATAATTCAGTGATCGCCCCAGGGAAAAGTCAAAAGCTCAGTGCACATGATGATTACGAATCGGAAGTTTCGTGTGGTGACTCAGACTAATCCTTCTTTTGCTAACTTGTAAAGGGGAGGGAAGAAATTTAGAAAGGAGAAAACGAGAGTTTCGGGCGTTATGGTATTTTGAACGACACAAGGTTCCAGGCATCTGGTCGTTAAAGTGTTAAAACAAAAAGTTTTGACAATGTTTGAAATTTTGAAGGCACTGTTGTCAGAGAACATAGGACCTTGCGTTGTGGGTTGAAAGAATACAAGAATTACATTCGAGACTGTGGACTGAAGAAATCATCGATAGCTCAGCTCTGCTACGAAAGTAATCGCGCATTTATATTTGGAGAAGCGGAAATTACCGATTTGTCGGATGCAACCATCAAGCTTGATATTTTAGAAGCTTTTCATACACCGATTAGTCATTATATTATGACCACCTACCTAATAAGCTGTAATACCCCCTTTATCCCACCAAACAGCGACCACTCGGCAAGGCATCGATCCGATGAGGTGGTCATAGGTATCCTGGGGTATCTGGTACCATAATGTCAACAGTTGGTCTTCCAGTTCCCGTACATTTCGGGGTGGTGGTGACTTAGCGCGAACCCGCTTTTCCAAGTCGAACCACAAATGTTCGATTGGGTTCATGTCAGGTGAATTTGGAGGCCAGGGCATTAACAGAATGTCACCAGCATGTTCTTCGAACCACTCCTTGACGATTGTGGTAGTGTGGCAATGGCTCATAATCCTGTTGGTAATGGCCATCACCAGCAGGGAACACAGTTGCCATGAATGGGTCAACTTGGTCCGCAATTATGTTCAGATACCTGACAGCTATCAAGGATTGTACTATTGGGATAATGGGGCCTAAAGTATCCCAAGAAAACATTGCCCACAGCATAACCCTACCGCCGGCTTATTTCCGCCCAACAGTGCATCCAAGTGCCATAGCTTCCGTTGGTAATCGGCGTATTCGCGCTCGGCTGTCTACGTGATGCACCATAAACCTTGATTCGTCAGACCAGGCGAAACGGCTTTTCCAAGTCCTTCTAATTATCCTCGGCCCAATCTCGATGATTTTGGGCCCAAATTATGCGTTATTGGCGGGAAGGCTGCGATGAACTGTGTGCTGTTATACATTGCCATGAACACCACTGTTGTAGCTGTGCGTGATTTGTCGAACAATGAGTGACAGTCTTCGCTCCCCTCTGGCATCAATGAGCAATGGACGATACATGGCTGGACGATAGTTTGTCGTTTGGCCATCTGTGCACAACGTTTGATACGTACTCTCTACAACGGCACCTGAACAACACAAAAGCCGCGCCTTTTCCGAGATCGTAGTTCCGAGGCGCCGTGCATCATAATTTGTCCGTTTTCAAACTCCGATAATTCGGTAGCTTTTCCCATTTTGACTCCGAACACTCTACTAACCGAAACCCTGTCCTTGGGTTGTATATATACTGCTCTGTGAACTTAACCTGTGCCACTGTTCGGTCTCCAGGCGCACTGATTTCTCTAGGCTAGGGGTGGTCACAATGTAATGGCTCATCGGTTTATACTATACCAAAGTTCTTCGCAACTTGTCAGTGATATAACACTCACTCCATTTCTATCAAGCGTGTGGAAACAACTGGCAAAAATCCGTGACCACAAACACTGTAAATATCCAAATCCCTGTGATGATGTGACAGCGATTTGAATATTTACGCGCCGTTTGTCCTGACGAAATACAGCGAAACCAAAGTCGACATCAAAATAAAATTCATTGCAACTGAACGTTGATTTCTTTTTTCCTATGCAACTCACAATGCTTTTAGTCTCCAATTTGTGACAGTTTTTTTTTTCGCGTTACTTTGTTTCGGGGTGTTTATCGATCACGATGATAAGCAGTCCCTAATCCCCAGTTTTGGGCTAGTGGTTCCAAGAAATGGAAACAGCCAGGGACGTTGGACAAACACCGCACCCATGTATCATCCGCTATTCGAACCCAGACCCAAGTCGTACGACTAGCCAGAAACTAGCGCCTCTGACCACACAGCCACCGCGCTGGCAAAATACAGTATTGAAGCAAATCAAAAACTCACGTAAATTATTTCATTTATTTCGCAAATATAATCTGATTACAACATGAACGAGGTTAGAACGTAGCTTTCTTTATTTGAACAAAGAGAATTAAAAAATTAGCTTATATGAGCTTTGTGCAGAAACGAGCTTTGGGCAACATTATTTTGTTTTTATTAAATATATTACTTATAAGTTCCTTTCAGGAATACTGTTGTGAAAGTTTGACTTACTGGAAAGAGATGTTTATCATTCCTATGTATTGTTTCTTCACAGCGGAATGTATTTTGAAAAGAGGTGATGAAAAAATTGAAATTTGGCTTAAGCATGTTTTTTTTTTTTTCGTAGAAATAAATTACGGATTACTTCTTTTTCTTTTTCCATTGAATTCATCACCGAGACATATTGAGGTAATATTCCCATAAACGTCCGAATTCGTTGAACCACTTGGTTAGCATTCTGTCAGGAGCTTTCCATGCAATTTTGGCTTCACAGGAGAAAGCTTCTCACCACGAACAAACAACGTGGACGGAAGTTTCTTCGGCTCGCTTTGCAATCATGCGCATGGTGGTGGGAATAAACACATCAAGACAAGAAATATCAACTTCCACCGCCCCTATTGAGATGATAGCGGGCAAAATACGATATTTGCTCCAGAGATTTACAGTTGTACTTACTTTTGATCATTCTGAGAATTAATATTGAAACGACTAAAAGAAAACAATGTGATAAGAAAACAAACCTCGGAATTAGTGAAACCGTAGCCATACTTCTTGGCGACTCAAGTACGAAATAACATCTATCTGGGTAGCATTAAGTGAAGATTCACTCTTAGTTCATATCTGATGAGCCGTGATTCAAAATCGAACAATGCGCCATTCATTGACTTGAAGACTTGAATTAATGTAGCTTCTGCTTGCAACAGTAATATTATTTATTTATACAGTGATTTGCAAAAGTTTAAAACCACTGCGACGTACCTGCCAGCAGGATGCACACGACATAAAGGCAGATAGCAGTCAAAACGAAAGTCCGCGTAGCTCAATTGGTAGACTGACTTATTCCGGAGTGAGGAGCCCCGGCGTGGACAAAAACGACGCAGAAATTTACTTCGTTATAATGGCGCCCGAACTTTTTGGATGGCCCGGCCGTTCAAGATCTCGCAATGGTGTGGTGTTCTTTCCTCGCCGCGAGATAGGAAAAATCAGAGAATCCCTTCTCCAGCGCTTCGAAAAATAAATGTGTGTGACGTTGCATTCCACACACTAGATTGACTGCGAGTTCTCAAGTACGTTGTACAGCGGATGGCTGCCTGCGACAATTCATGGTCACGGCTGACCCGTGGGCCATGGCCCCGGCCCTCTTTCGGGGAGGGGGAGATGTGACTTACCTGCCAGCAGGACGCACACGACATAAAGGCCGATATCAGTCAGAAAGAACGTCCGCGTAGCTCAATTGGTAGAGCGACGTATTTCGGAATGAGGGGTCCCGGGTTCGAGCCCCGGCGTGGATAGAAATGACGGAGAAATTTACTTCGTTATAGTACCTGTTGATATTAGGAAATTTCTGCCGATTGCGTCAACTATTGTACGTATTACTCAACTGCCTGTCGGTGTTGCATCATCCTACAGCAAGAGCTGTTGGTAGAGTTGCGGGAAGCGTGCCAGCGTCAGTTTGCTTCTAGTTTTCATGCTCAGAGGTTTGGTACGTATTTTCTATATAGCCAAAAATAGGCAAAAAAGCGTCATTAATTATTACTCAGAGAGCACAAAGAGTGACTTTATATCATGAAGGATACTTCCAACGTGACCTATGCAGAAAAGTGAATGTGAGCAAGACTGCTTGTAACGTACCAGGAGATGTGACGTAACTGCCAGAAGGACGCACACGACATAAAGGCAGATAGGAATCAGAATAAAAAAAATGTCCGCGTAGCTCAATTGGTAGAGTGACTTATTCCGGAATGAGGGGATCCGGGTTCGAATCCTGGCGTGGACAGAAATGACGGAGAAATTTACTTCGTTATATGCTATTCATAATACGATCATGAAATATTGAGATACAGGTGAATTTAGCGAACGAAAAAGAAGTGGGAGTCCAAGGAAAACAAACCCATGTGATGGCAGTACCATAAAGCGAATAGTTATGCGAACTCCGAGGAGTTCGCGCAAGAAAATCAAGGCCCTTCTACATTCAAAATGGCCTGATATTAGTATCAGCACTGTTTCCCGACGTCTTAGCAAAGATTTAGGATTAAAGTCTTATAAATCTGCACATAAACCTAGACTAACCTCTGTCATGAAAAAGAAGAGACGCCAATTTGCGAAGCGTCATCAATCGTGGACTGCTGAAAATTGGAGGCAAGTTCTTTTTTCTGATGAATCAACTTTGCGTCAATTTGAATCACGTGAAGCACATGTTCGACGACCTAAAGGCAAACGGTTTGATGAAAAATCCACCGTTAGCACCGTGAGACATCCGCCGAGTCAGATGATATGGGGGGCTATGTCAGCATCCGGTACTGCTTCAATATCCTTTTTGCCGACAGGAACTACCATGATTGGTCCTTTTTATGTGGAAATGTTACGTGAGAAGCTGTTAACTCATATGCAAGTGCACAGATGCACAATCTTTATGCATGATGGTACTCCATGACTCAGATCAAAGACAATAAATGACTACCTTCAAAGGAAAAACATAACTGTGCTTGACTGGCCAGGTAATAGTCCCGACCTTAACCCCATCGAAAATTTGTTAACTATTTTAAAAGGCAAGTTAACAGAAAAACAGCCATTAAATTCCCTAGCTTTGATTGGTACGATAAGTGTGGTGCAAAGACATTTCAAGTGACTACTGCATATCCCTCATTGAGAGTATGCCACATCGTATTCTGTACGTTATAAAAAACAAAGGTGATCACACAACGTACTGATTTCGGTCTTTTTGTGCTCTAAAGAATGTAAGTATTCATCTGTGATGTGATTGTTTGAAATATCTCTGACTAGTAATTAGTTGTTTCTTTGGAAATCTTAATTTTCAATAAATTGACAGGTGGTCTTAAACTTTTGGAAGTGATTGTACATCATGTTTGGGCATAAATAACTTTTGTCGTACTGAGAAAGAATGCGGCAGATGCAAGAGATATTGTAATATTTCGGAAATAAGAAAAGTTAAAACATAGCCGTTATTTTACACAAAGTATTTCATTTTGACTTCGAAGCCCGTACATTTTTGGTAACTCCAGCAATTAGGCAAAACGTTTCAACGCGTGAGATCACTAGACTAAGCTCTCGTATTAGAGAATTAAATAAACAAAGTACGTATGTATTCAACGTTTAAGTATTTCATTAGGAATGAACCATGCATGTAAAATAACCACCCGTTGTCCCCACTTCATTACCTAATGCTAACAAGCGAAAGCGTGATCTCCTGTGTGAAAAGATGGTCGCAAAGCGAATAAAGCGCCCTCACGCGCCAGAATGTCGAGATGAGCTACAATCCCATAATTCGCTGCGCTTTCTTTTCAAGAACGGGAGCTGCTTTCGAACACATTTTGATCGCTTTCCCCGTTGCTGGTCATATAATTTACATTTGTGCATTCAAAATTAAGAAAGAACAGTATAAAAGCTAAATTAACAGCAACATTTAATCCTGTCTTCTTCATGTATAATATGGAGGATGGCGTTTATTTGTTGGTTAAAAGATGCCTAACAACAACAACAAGAAAAAAAAAACGCTGTTTCATATCCCAAGAAGTGAAGACAGGTCAAAACATATTTACTTCATGTTCAATGCCCCCAAGTTGCATGTCAGAGCAGATTTGACTCCCAAGATTTCTCTGCGATATGATGAACAGGCATTTCGAAGACATAGAAACGTATATCGAAAAGATTTTAAAGTTTGCAAAAATAAGCGATCAAGAAAATATATCTAATTAAAAGTGTTAAGAAATTTAATAAATTGTGTTAAGAAATTTAATATATCTCTAGTAGCGTGAATAAATAAAAAAAAAATCCCGTAAATGAATCACATTTAGTTGCAACGTAAATATAATCAATAATCCATATCAGTTGTGACGTGCATGCCCCGCAGGACGCACATGACATAAAGGCAGATAGCAGCGATTACGAACGTCTGCGTAGCACAGTTGATAGAGCGACTTATTCCGGAATGATGGGACCCGGGTTCAAGCCCGGCGTGGACACAAATGACGGATGAATTTACTTCGTTATAATGGCGCCCGAACTTCCCCGATGACCCGGCAGTTTAAGATCTCGCAATGGTGTGATGTTCTTTACACACCGCGAGAGAGGAAAAATAAGAGAATCCCTTCTCCAGCGCTTCGAAAAATAAATGTGTGTGACGTTGCATTCCACACACTAGATTGACTGGGAGTTCTCAAGTGCACGTTCTACAGCGGATGGCTGCCTACTAAGATTCATGGTCACGGCTGACCCGTGGGCTATGCTCCCGGCCCTCTTTCAGGGGGGGGAGAGGTGACGTGCTTGCCCAGCAGGAAGCACACGACATAAAGGCAGATAGCAGCGATTACGAACGTCCGCGTAGCTCAGTTGGTAGAGCGGCTTATTCGGGAATGAGGGGACCCGGGTTCGAGCCCCGGCATGGACAAAAATGAGGGAGAAATTTACTTCGTTATACAGTTTAAAACCAAAAAATATAAGCTATTTTTGAACAGTCATATCAGTTTCAACAACAACAATGTAAGTTATTTTTTGATTGGGTGTTTAACGAGTAACTCCGTATGCTATAAGCAGTCGCACGTGCCTAATGTAGGACCTCTGGTTCCAGGGAAGGGAGAGAGACAGTACCGTAAGACATACACAACATGCATGCATCACTGGGATTCGAACCCTGACCATTTTGGAAGAATGGTCACAAACAGGCGCATAAAACAACGAATGTTCCCCTAGAGGGCAGAGAAACAATTTTAACAATCCGACACTTTCAAGCACAAGTGTCTTTTTTACAGACAGGCAGAAAAGCGGATGAATAGAAGAACAGACATCTATCATCTTGTATGCGTCCAAACGCTTATAGTGTATTTCAGATACGTTTATTCAATGGCGTAATGCTATAATATACATAAATCGCCAAGCTTGCGCTCTCCAGTGGGAGGCGTTTTCAAGGCTGTTGTCAGACACATTCAACGTTAAATGTTACTCACTAGTTTTGCTATAGTTCTACTGTCAATTTTCTAGTCAAACTATGTAAGCGATGATTTAGCGTTGAGTGGGTATCCTTATTCTCATATTTATGGTGATTTACGTCACTTATGAGATTTAATGTATCTTGCTGAAGATTAAATGTTAGGCTTAAACGGTTGCTTATAGTAATTGCAAGCTGAAGAGTTTAAATGTTTTATTACGAACGTGTGAATAACAAAATTTAACACTTGCAAATATAGATAACCATTAACGGTCTAGAGAATGGGTTCAGGAAGCAGTCGCTTACATTTAGCAATCAACGGGTTATAAGATTGAGTCAAAAGTTCGTCTCGTTTGCAGCTAAAAAAGTTTAATGATGCCAGAAAGCCATACACACTCACCTCATTCTGCAAAGAACAGGCCCCTGTTTTACACAGTCCTTTGTCAACGTTCCAGCAGACCCTCAATCCACGGCGACACTACCGGCAGGTTTCGTGGACAGAAACACTTTCACTCCAGATTTCACATCCACCACTTCAGCGAAGAGCCATCCTTTTAGGAAATAGGCCATAGAGCGAAACAGCAGGTAGTCGGATGGGGAAAGGTCCGGACTCTATGGAGGATGAGGTAGGCTCTCAACCCCTTCCTATTCCTGTAGTTTTCGGAGGGCCACTCTGGAGGGGGGACTTGGGCCACTGTCCTTTGCAGCAACACCCATTTCCTATTGACGTGTAGTGTTGGTGCAGAACATCATTCACTCGCAGCAGTTTTTTTGGCATAGAAGTTGCACAGCCTGGCCATTTGGCACGTGTTTCTAGTGCTCAGGACCAACACAATTCACAGCACCACTTCCCCCTCGAAACGCTCTCTTTGTACCACTGGCTGGGCTTCCAGCCATAGACTCAGCCACTTGTTTCCAGCAGTAGAAAAACGTAGGTATATCCAATTTTCATCATCTGTAAAGATACGACGTCACAACCTATCTTTCTGTGGATTTGACAACAATCTGTCTTTCTCCATGGCTGAACCTCGCGGTTGAACCTTGCCACGAAATGAGGCACACAGCGCGTACACCAGATGCATACCGACATTGTGACGTATGCCATGTGACGTTGTTGGATGACGTCATTCAGCTGACGGAATCGAACATGTCTACCCTCTGAAAGCGGACATGTTATCAGCACCAGCCCAATGTACGGTATATAACTTCCACGCCGCATAGTCGGCAGAAAAGCGAAAGATGTAATCATCAACAGCAACAAAAAATGAAACAGCGGTTACGGAACATAAAAATAGAAGTTTTAAAATACGGCAAAAAATTGCGATGTCCCTCAAATTATTGCGGGAGTATTTGTCCGGCAGTTGGTAATACTCGAACAATTTCCGTATGCTACCAGCTGACTATTTTTTTTTTTGGTCAGCTCGTATTTAACGTAATATTTAATGGCATTCTTTTTCTGTTCGTTTGGCATCTTTCCCGTGCCGCCTCATCGGCGGCGATAGAAATGCGGACCCATAGAGGAAAGTTTAAAAAAGAAAGCTGGAAAATTCCTTCCCAGGAGTTAATAAAATCCACACTGGCTACTATATTGAAAATCACAACTCTGAGACAAAAAATAAAACCCGTTTGAGGCATATAACCAGAATCGCAGAACACAATAGCGATATAAAGAGTAGTGCCATTTCTACAACCCTTTCTGAAGAAGGTAGGTGTCACGATGCTCTACTGTAGTTGATCTCAACCAGACATGCTGCACCTTACACCACAAGAACCAAAAGGAACTGCAACTTTGAAAATTCTGTTAACATCAAATTTGTACAATGACTCAGTTTGTTCACAATTACTCTCCCTTTAGGTGGACCTTTTAAGAACTCGAGTCCAACTTCCTTGAACTTCTTTTACTGTACTGTTTTTTATTCACATTATTATTTATTTTATTTTTATTACATGTTTGCCATTTTAGTGAGTCTATCTTGGTTTAATTTTGTTTTTTTCACTTCTGTGTGTTACTTGAATGCTACCATTGTCCTTCAGAAGTTGCTTCCAGATAATATTCTTTATTTTCTAACTCAAGTCAAGTCTAGTCATTCTTAATGTCTTTTTAATCAGGAAAGGATGTACAAAGTTTGCATATATTCAAACTGAGTACAAATAAGGGAAAAACTAAAGTTGTCGTTTTTGAGTGAGGAACTGTTAGCACTGAATGCAAGATAAGTCCAATGACACAGTTATTGACCAGGTGAGTTTGTATATTTGGAAAGCATGTTTGACAGAGAGAACAAATTAGATGGAGAAATCAGTATGCGAGTGAACTCTTCATTGAAATCATGGCTGCTTTAGGAAGATTTCACAGGAATGATGGGATCTCAAGAAAGTCCCGACTGGCTTTGTATGAAAGTGTAATTGTTCCCACTCTGATGTAAGACAATGGAACTTGGTTACTGAAGAAGAGACATAAGAGTCGTTTGTATGCTGGAGAGATGCGTTACTTGCGAAAGGTTTGAGGCAAGACTAGCTCTGATCATGTGAGGAATGATGATGTGTTTCAGCTGTGTAATGTGAGACAAAGTGTTGTTAGTAAGGTGGTGACTGATATTCTTAAGTGATTTGGACATGTTGAAAGAATGAGTGATGAGATGCATAATAAGAGAATTTTTTCAGCCTAAATGGCAAGGAAGAAAGGTAGAGGAAGGACCAGGAAACCATGGGAGGACGAGATTCAGGAATGTGTGCATGAGAAAAGGTTTGCGAGTATGAAGTATAAAAGGTCCTGTGTACGTCGTGTGATGCATGTCAAGGAAGCTCGAGCCGTGTGCCAAAATCGCTGTAAAGGGAGACGTTTGATACACAAACAGTAAGTAAATTTTACTTCCATCAGGTAAACGTTTAGCTGGCGGTTTTTCTTTCTTTGAAGAGCTAATCTCTGAATTTAAGAGAACAGCTTAGTGATATGTACGTATGTAAGTCAAGTCTAGTCATATTTGAAATCTAATTCTGGAGTTCTGATATGTCTTAACAGTATCCTGTATTTTCCACTGTTGTGTTGTCTGTCTTGAGAAAACTACACGTTGGTAGGCGAAAGTTTGTCGTTATCTAGTTTCTTGATTTTCTCCGGAAAACAGATTTATCGCATGTGACGCACTACTGAGGTGAAAACATGTGTCAAGACGACAAATCTGTAGCGAGATATTCTGTCCGCGTAGCTCAGTTGGGAGAGTGACTTACTCCGGAGTAAGAGGACACTACTTTGATGGCCGTCGCGGACAAACTTGCGTTTTCACATTGGCGTCCGATTGGGGAAAATGAATCCACTGGCTGTTGGGTTCTTCGAAAAATGTGTGATGTTTGTTCCACACATTGTTTGGAATTAATGAAAAATTCCTGCTTCGCTTCAAAGACAACAACGAAAAATATTAAGAGGGAGATAATGATGTGATGTACTACAGACGTGAAAACATGTACCAAGACGATATATCTGCAGCGAAACATTCTGTCCGCGTAGCTCAGTTGGGAGAGCGACTTACTCCGGATTGAGGAAAAACGGGTTCGATGCCCGTCGCCGACAAACTTGTGTTTTCACATGCATTTGAAGTCAGCAGCAGAAGAAACAGCTTAAAGGTATCTTTAGGTCCAGCGCTATCAGCAGCAAGCGTCGCCATTGCTTTGAATCATACATATGTCTTCTCAGGTCTTGCATTCATTCATCTTAAATCCCCAAGTTCTACGCCATCCACCTAGTTCTCGGTCTTTCCCTCTATTTTATCTTACTGAATTTGCTTACCAGCAGTTTCGTCACTATTTTTC
Organism: Macrothele yani; assembly: GCA_039090855.1. Taxonomy (NCBI): domain Eukaryota; kingdom Metazoa; phylum Arthropoda; class Arachnida; order Araneae; family Macrothelidae; genus Macrothele; species Macrothele yani. The sequence continues at coordinate 151,520,259 of CM077027.1, read as the reverse complement.
ATTCATTCCGCTAGTCCCTTATTTCGGACAATTGAGTCTGTATGTTTGTAGAGCTGTTTAAGTTCTTCGTTATGTCTTCTCTCATATCTTCTCGTCTCAACATTGTATAGAATACTCTATATCTTTCTCAGCACTCTTCTGTCAAAGGTCATAAGACTTTGGCATCACCTTTTTTAGAGGACCAAGTTTCACAGTTGTGTGAAAGCACGGGCCGTATGCAGCTTATCTAAAATATTTCTTCTGCTCTTTTCAAAAGTTTTGTTGATTTCAGGAGTTTTATAATGCTGAAGTAGGGCGTATTACTAGCCAAATTTCCGAAATTTCCGGATGCATATGATTACTGCTATTGAGGCTTATCCCCAGTCATCTGAAGTGCTATACCTTATCAAAAATATAGATCCCAACTACAACTTCAACCGAATTTTTCTTATTTCTTGAGATGCCATGTACTCCGTTTTGTCTTGATTAATAATAAGGTACACGCAGGGGTTTATCAAAATAATGGAAACGCAGATTGCCACTGGAGTAAACGCAATGCGCCGTATGCACATGGCAGATGCGATGTCACCCGCGATGTGAGGTTATACATAGGGGTGCAGTACGTTGTCGACTATCACTTAGCAGTGACTCAGTTGGAGGTTAAACCGTTCTTGGGGAGTAATTGCAGATAATGTAAGATCACAGTGACTTTAAGAAAGGCGTGATCATTGGTCCCTGTCTTGAAATAGCTTCATTAACTACAACGCAGAAATAGTAGGTGTAAGACGAGGAAATGTATTGAAGATTACGATTACCTATCAAAAAAAGACACCTTCAAACCAGAAAATTGTGAACGTCACACAAAGATGTCAGATAGGGATAGGCGAACGTTGGCAAGGATTGTACAATCACAGCACCGCAAATAGAAGCAGAGATAGCAGCAGAGTTTAAAACCAGTCGGAATGATTTCGTTTCCGCCATAACAGTTTTTCGGAAACTCCATCGTACTGGTATTTTATAGCCGTCATACAATCAATAAATCTCTGATTACCAACATCACAGCAACAAAACGTCTAAGGTGATGCAAAGCCCTACCAGCGATAAGAAGCAATGTAAAGCGTGCTTCACATTGTTTCTCATCGCTGGTAGAGTGTACGCCTACCGAAAACCCGCAGAAGCGTACCACGCCGACTCTTTCGTTCCGACTGTGAAGCACGGAGCTGGGAGAGGGAGGTAGTTCATATCATGACATTCTTAGGGTAATTGATTATTCTGCCGGGCCGCGTCATATTTCCAACGTACGAATCCGTTCTTAGAGACCACTTGAACCCAGTGCTGCAGGTATTGTTTCCTAATGACCGTCTCTGGTTTCAAGTAGGTAATGCATACTTGCTTTGTGCGAAATGTGTCAAGTTCTAGTCTGCAGATCATGAGAATGAGGTACCACAGCTATCCTTGCCACCTCAATCGCAAGAACTCAATATTATTGAAAAATTTTCGGAATATCTGGAGCAAAAGGTCAGAACACACTTTCCACCTCCAACATCATTGGCACAGTTGGTACACATTTTACCAAGAATGATTACGAATATCATTATCGTATGCGCATGACTTGTAAAGTTTATTCCAAGTCGAATTGCTTCTGCTCTGAAAGCCCGAGGTGTATCTACAGCTGATTATATCTTTTACCGTCTATACGCAATGAAGATGTTTAAATCTAGATATTCGAATCCTAATAATGATCTTAAACTACGTGAAACCTGTATTAAAACCTTTATTTGATCATTTACACACACTACTAGATCTTTTGTAACGTATACTCTATATTCACTTTCCTTTTGATTTTACTATCTCTGGTTATTTTATTTTACTATGTAAATTATCTTCTTACTGAACGAGATGTTATTTCACCCGCTGAATGAGATCTGGCAATGAGTGTAAGTCATGACGTGGTGGTAGCCAGTATAAATAGGCGCGTTAAGCGATATCTAGGGAGAGCGTTGTTGTTGTACGGAGAGCGTTTGTTGTTGTACGGAGAGCGTTGGTTTATGTGAAGGAGAGAGTTTGTTGTTGTTGTATTGAGAGCTTCGTTCTATGTGATTAGTTTGATTCTTCATTATTGTGAAACGAGTTGTGTGTGTGCGTTGGATGATCAAGAGTTACATAATAAAAGAGCTTTTCGTAAGTACGTCTTTCTCAATTCATAGTTTTTGTCAGATCTCTGTCTGGCTGTTAGGTTTATGTCATTAGTGTATTATTATTAACAACCAGCGTTAAGACTTTATTCATCCTAATTACTGCTACAACATTACTACCAGTTATAAGTTTGTTCAATACTATTACTACACTACTAGCAGGAGACTTTATTCATGATCTTAATTAACTAGTAACAACAACCATTTGAATTCACTATTTGAAGATTAGTACAAGCATATAATTCAGTAGCAGAAGCATTATACTTAGCTTAGTTGAAAGCTTTATTCATTATAATTATACTTAGCTGGTAGAAGAAGTTTATTCATTATACTTTCAAAACGCCAAGCATTTCATCATCTGGTAATATGTGGTCAATAAAGTATTAGGAACAGTATGTTACATACTGTTAATAATTACTGTCACATACTGTTCCTAATTCTTTGTTGATGATACCTGATGATGAAACGCTTGGCGTTTTGAAAGATCTACTAGTGTGTGTAAAAGATCAAATAAAGGTTTTAATACAGGTTTCAGGTAGTTTAAGATCATTATTAGGTTTTGAATATCTAGATTTAAAAATCTTCATCGCAAATATTAAGTGATTCGTTTTAAAAACTGACGAAAATGCATGTTCTTTTTAATACCACTTACCTCTACTGGAAGCATGAACATCTCCAGTTATTTTTTGTTCGTTTCCTAGATGAATCTACTCAATTTATTTACAGTCATGAAATAAGAAGTATTTTGAATAAAACCATGTGATTAATTTTCGATATTCTCTGAAATTTCTTATCTCGATGACACTTACATCACCGCTACCATCTCAACTTTCATTTGAGTTTCATGAACTTGATTTAGGAATTAATTTGGTATGTGTCAACATACTTCAGTATGTATTTATTTTCTGGATTTCTCTTTGACGCCCAGTATAAGAAGAAACCGTTAATAAACAAGTAAGGAACTACAATTAGTGAAGCGTATGAATCATTGAATTACATACTTGAATCTCTTATTTATGAGAAAGCATTCATCACCTCTGTGCAATCGTCATTAACTAACAAGCTTTTTAAGTAGAAATATAAAAGAGAAAAATATCAACGAAATAAGACATCAGAGGTCGCTGTGCTCTCAGATTAATTTAATTGACCATCTAAATCCTCTCTATCTCACGACAAGAGCATTTTTATCACACTTTCCTGAATCTATCTGAATTGGAGTTCTGTTGATAAATCAATGTTTCTAAGAATGTACGAGTAGCGAAGGAATGTCTCTTCCTGCCCGTGACGTGTTGATAATTCATACGGTTATTACTACACATTCTTTTACGCTGAGGATTTGAAGTTCATGAAGCACTGAAATCTACTAAATAAAGCGTTTAAGTATAGACAGTATTACAGTATGTGAAATTTCCAACGCACCTAAATTTGGTGAAATAACCAACAAGAAGACAGAAAAGCTCATGAACGTAATTATTTTCATTCCGTAGAATAAAAATAATCTGAAACGTGAATTTCACCAATAATTCCTGTCAACTTTATTACGACAACCCTTTTACTACGTCCACGTGAAGAAATGCTGATGGTCGAATTAATATACCGAATATTTCGGAATATATAAGACGCGCTTTTTTCAAAATATTTTAATACCAAAGGTAAATACTACCGTGATGAATATACACTGTCTACCAACAAGTAATTGGACACCCCTGCAATCGACGATATCTGCGGTACTGATACACGTCACGGCCGCCGCCGTTAAATATCGTGTGGAAAACAACAACGCAACCAGTCGCATGCAAGATGCCACCCAGTTCGGAGATCTCTGATTTCCAGAAAGCTGTAATCGTCGGGTAACACAGATAATGGCCGATCCATGCGTGACATATCCAGCGAGTTGAAGTACCCAAAATCGACAGTGGCCTACGTGATTGGCAAGTGGAAGATGAGAGGTTGCTGTCGGAATGTGCCCCGACCCGGCAGACCCACAAAACTGGGAGTTAGAGACCGACGGGTGCTGGCCAGAGAAATTCGGAAGAACCGCACCAAATCGATGGGCCACATCCGCGAGCAGTTTCAACAGGCATCCGGGAGTGTTCTTTCGATGAATACCATCCGTAAGGAAGCCGATCTGCTCGGTCATCAGGGACGTGCTGCCGCCCACAAGCCTTTGATCACCAAGTCCAATAGCGCTGCTCGGCTAACGTGGTGCAAAGAACGTCGACAGTGGACCGTTGAACAGTGGAAACAGGTTCTCTGGAGCGACGAATCAAGGTTCACCCTCTACCGTTCGGATGGCAGGGTCTGGGTTTGGCGTCTGCCTGGAGAACGCCTGCTGCCGGAATGTATTTTGCCAACTGTGAAGTTCGGCGGCGGTGGAATTATGCTATGGGGGTGTTTCTCCTGGTATGGCACGGGGCCCTTGGTCGCAATTCCTGGTAGACTCAACACCGAGACCTACTGCACCATTTTGGATGACCATGCGCTTCCTATGTTGTGGCAGTTTTACCGGGTAGACCCATGTTACTTTCAGGATGACAATGCTACCTGTCATGTTGCGAGGTCCACCATGGCTTGGTATGGTGACAATGGGGTTAATCGAATGGACTGGCCTGCGCAGAGCCCGGACCTTAACCCTATCGAGCACCTCTGGGACGAGTTGGAGCTTCGACTTAAGGGGTGCTCCCACCGTCCGAAATCGTTGAAGGAACTGACCTGTCTTCTCCAAGCCGAGTGGAAGAAGATTCCGCTAGCCGTCGTACAACGCCTGGTTGAGAGTATGCTCCGGAGGGTCGTAGCTGTAATCGCCGCTCGTGGAGGCTTCACCAACTAGTGAAGGTGAATAAACTTCGCTTCCCTTTGCTATCACAGGTGTCCAATTACTTCTTGGTAGATAGTGTATATGTATGTATGTATGTATGCTGCTATAAAAACTGCTAAATGAGCTAAAAATGTTATCGCTGTATCATAGATACATTGGTATTCTTCTGCATTTTTCTACAATGTGATTGTATCGTAAATTTGTGTATACAATTCTTCTATGTTTATCCACTACGCACTTTTGTTTTTTTTATGAGTTGGACCTGCTGTCGTGCTAGACGTGTATTTGTGCCCCTATGCATACCTGTGAGTTCATGAAGTAAAATACAGTTTAAGCATATAGGCTATCTCATATATTGTACATAGCGATCTGAAATGGGCGCAGAAAGATTATCATGGTTTCTTTAAAAGTAAAGTGATAGAAATGGAAAGGAAAGAACCGCCTTTTAAGATGAAACATCACAACAGACGCTTATGATATTCCCCAACAAACTGGTGATACAAATGCATCTGTGCCAATTGTTGCTGCTGCAAATTCTACGTTCTATGCAGAACTCTTGCAGTCAAAATGATAAAATCTTATTCATTCACAGTAAGATAAATGCTGTGAAGACGAAATTTTCCAAAAATCGATTCGGGAAACATGATAATTTTGCTTGAATTTCAACTGGCGGAAATGTACCTTTATTTGCAGTTTGTGACGGAAGATGCCGCTCCATTCGGCACTTGGTGGTCTTTCACTAGGATCCTGTCTCTCACTTCCTTGCTGTCCTCCAACGACATCCATAAGTTAACCCGCTAGCTTCTTCGACGATATTTTTTATTTCGAACAGTTCATGACAAAGTTTTAAAGGGCAATTACCGTTCCGCAGAATTGTTTGTATGCCACAGAATGCTGATAGACTTCAACCAAGGCTGTTTTACTTCGACACATCAGCCATGCGGCGAGCATGGCCGTCCAAACCAATAATGAAGGCTATTGACTGCACGAAGGTGTGACTTTGGTGCACAAGAGCTGCAACGCATGCACACCATTGGCTAATGATTGAGTTGCTTTTGTCTACGTTGTTTTCACCAGCGGTATCGCACATGACTAATTTCGCAAATTGCAAGGACTTGATGATTCATGAGCTGCCGTTTTCACGAGAAAGCTTAATTTTTCTCTTAACAAAATCTTTAAAATATCATTTTATTTTTTTCTCAAAATTTTCACAAAAAATAAGCTGTGTCTTATATTCCGAAAAATACGGTATGAAATTTCTTAAAAGATTGCACTAATGGGAAGTTGAATGCGATACAGGACAAATAAAGAACTTAGACTTGGCATTTATTTTTAATTTAAAGAATACGGGAACACATAATTTTGAGCCTAATATTTTTAGGATGGGCATGCTTTAATTATTATGCACAAAATTTAGTCCAGAAAGAGGACAACGAATTACCAGGGTAACGATCACGTCTTTGAACTCGAAGGAATTTGGGATGATAAAATGTAATAATCACAGAGTATTAATTGGTATATAAGATTTTGTAACTAAAGAATACATGATTTGTGACATAAAGCAGTAATTAAACCATCTTTTTGAGTTTCTGTTTTCTTATGTAAATTTAGTTACTTTTCGTTCACGATTTTCTTACTGAACGGCACATTGCTTACCCGAACAGCTTGTAAATTTTGGCAACGCTAACAGTGAGTCCTCTGCACATGAAACTAGGTCTCATGAAGCAGTTTGTTAAAGCTTTGCCAACTCAAGGAGACTGTTTCAAGTACCTCATTACGGCATTTCCTAGCCTGTCTTTGGAAAAAATAAAGGTCGGTGTATTTGATGGTCCACAGATTCGGAAGCTCATCAAAGATTAACATTTCATCGGGACAATGTCAGAACTGGAAAAGAATGCTTGGTTATCATTCAAGGTCATTGTCAAGGCCTTTTTTGGAAATACACGAGCAAAGAATTACACCGAAATTATTCAGAAACTCTTGGACTCCTACAAAATGCTTGGCTGCAACATGAGGATCAAGGTGCATTTTCTGTATAGTCATCTTGATACATTCCCGGAAAATCTTGGTGCCGTCAGTGATGAACAAGGAGAATGATTCCACCAAGATTTGAAGGTCATGGAAGGACGGTATCAGGGTAGATGGGATGAACACATGCTGGCTGATTATTGCTGGAGCGTTCGGCGGGATTGTTCACAGATTGGACACTCCAGTAAAAGCTATAAGCGCAAATTTTTATCTTAACTGCTACGACTAGCACACAATTTGCCGGACCGTAGCAATATATCCTTGGTATGAACAAAATAGATGTAAATAAAGTACATTCAGGTAAATTATTTTTTCTTTATTTTCCATTCTATGTATGAAATTTGTATGTTTTTCGAGGAACATGGAGGGTACCCTGCATCGTAAAAAGTTGATGTGGTAGAAAAAAAACTGAGGTCATATTTTGATTCACAACCCAAAAGTTAGTAAAAAATAAGTGTCAGATCTAAGTTAACGAAAACTGTACTTCCCAGTGAATGGTCGCCCTTGCTGTAGTTGCTCGTGGATAGCCCTGACCCTGCCTTCTTCGAAAATTTCCCGTGTCCTGGAATCGTATCCACATTCGGGAAATGACACTTCGTGTCACTCCAAAGGCTTCTGCTACCACACACTGTATCTGACCTACTTCCAGCCTGCCAATAGCTCTTCACGTCGTTGATGCTGGTAAGTAATGCTGTCGAGACATCGTCAGAATAGAAGACTTTGGAAAGCGAAATGTCACAATAAAAGCGGAAGAACAAGGAAGCTTCCGAAAAACCTTAATTTTTATCCTAATCTGTGATTCATGCATTCTGATGTCACATACGCTAATTTGCGCAAGCATATGCATGATTCAGCAGTCTACGTCACACTGAACTTGCGTTTTCCGCGCTTCGGTAAGAAATCACACGATTGGCTAGCATAATGCCGCCAAAGTCACGTGCTCCCCTACTTATAATATTTTAGGCAGTGTATATTCAGCCCCCCACCTCCCCTCCTTGAAAAAAGTTATTTCTGCTGAAATTGCATCAAAATCAGTATGTCAGAGCCGTCCTGAGTTATATTCTTCATTACCCGAAAAATAAATTAAGCCATCTGAATAAATTAAGCCCTTATGGAGATTTTTAAAAGATTTTATAGCTACTTTTGGTCCATTTTTCCTTCACTAAAGCGAAACACGGCCGGTGTCCATTTGTTTAAGCTACTTCCCTTCCTGTATTGGTTTTCCTTTTTTTCTCAACTGACGATGAAATACATTCAATTCATTCCTTCTGCAGGGATTTTTAAGGCGACTGACTGATTCGTAGCATCCCACGCAGCGTTTAACTTAAGCAGTAAAATGTTACTTCTGGTAGCAAGCCCCGGTGGCGTAAGGACAACTCGTTTTTCATTCGCACCCTGCAGCTTCACCTTTCATATCCGCAGCATTTCCTTTGTTGACTGATCCGTGTGTAAGTTGATCCTGTATTTCTAATAATTTATTTTAAACTTGCGGCATATAGCTGGTATATACGGTACTTAAAATTTCTTTTCAATCGCATAGCCTCCACTCGGAATGTCTGATTCGGAATGTCTGATTCCAACTGTCAAACATAGGGCTGGGTCTGTGATGATTTTGGTGGCCATGTCTTGGCTATCAGCTGACCCCACCGAGTTACTACAAGTGAATACTTGGACATTCTAGGTGATCCAGTGCATCCTGTGGACCCAATGTTGCTTCCCAACAATGATGCCATAACAAATTTCGAAGATGACAATCCGTTTTTTTTGGTGTAATTATGACAAGGATGTTAAGTCAGATAATATCCGAAAACTCGAAAATTTCGTCGTCCTGGAGCGGTAATCGAATCCGCGTCTTCTAGATAGCGTCTGGGTATGCTAATCACTACACCACCCAGAACGACAAAGTCTCAAGTTTCCGATTAATTTGAATAAAACCATCACAGGATTTGCCATTGTAGTGGTTAGCATACCCGGACGCGATCTAGAAGACGCGGATTCGATTTCCGCTCCAGGACGACGACATTTTCAAGTTTTCGGATATTATCTGACTTACCATCCTTGTCATAATTACACCAAAAAACGGATTGTCATCTTCAAAATTTGTATTGTATGGTGTATACCATTTTAAGATTAACACTAATGTCCCAATTGTGTGTGTGATATTGCAACAACTCAGTGACTCTCTTTATGTCTCCATATTCTTCACAAAGACAAACTGAATGACCAATTGGGACTGACCCAAATAAATTGCCATTGTGAAGGAGGACACACTTTAAGCTCCGCTTTGAGCTACCGATGAACTTTCGCCATTCAGTTGTGTTATACGTTGCAATTCGCAATTCCTCCATTAAATCTCGTATGTTATGGCAATATACAAAGCCACTATCACTTCTAAAGTACTGCAGAAATTCACTTTCTCTGGTTCGATAGTACGATACCTTCGTTCCTTTTTCAAGCAGGTTTTTCTCACGCAGTCTTGATGCTAGGAGTTCTGAAGATTTCTTTGACAGTCCCAAATCACGTGTCAAATCACTCAACTCATGCTGATCAAATCCCTTACGAACAGAGACATCTTCAATTACAAAATCGGCATCACTGTTGTCACACACTTCATCACCATAATCATGTTCTTCAAGAGAGGGTAGTGTAACGAAAACCGGCACTGGGATTTCAGCTGAATGAGGCTGTGGGCGTATAGCTAATGGTAGACTAGGATACTCTATGTTACATTTATTTTTCTTGTTATATCCTGATGTTTTCACTATGCAAAAATAACAGCCACTTATATGATCTATTGGCTCTCGCCAAATGGTATTCCAAATGGTATCTTATCACGTGTTCCCTTCGTTCACATCCGTAAACTCTCCACACACTGCTTGCACACCTTATGAGGGGACCATGACTTATCCTGATCACCCAGTTTAACTTTGAAATATGTAAAATAGGCTTGCTTCACAAATACGCTGATGTTCGCCCTTTGACTGGGAACCGTGAAACTTCCACAGATATAACAAAATGAATCAGGGTTGTTTATGCACTTCCGACGAGAAACAGAAGAGGCAGACATCATAAATTAAATACGTGTTTATAAAATAATAAAATTTGCTAAGAAAGTTATGAAAATATAGCTAACAGTGAATTTCCATTTATATAGAGCGGCACACAACCTGTCACCACGCTGTCGTGCGTGTAACTGAATAGCCCAGACAACTAACAACCTTTCGCTGGTCCACAAGGTCGTCCTCCACCCCTCCCTCCCCACTCAATGGAGGCGCTTTCCTTTCTGCCAATAGGAGAACACTAGTGCTCTCCTGCATCCCGGCTACAGTAATCGCATGCGGATAAGCGGTAGAGAAAAAATCTGACGTGATAGAAGAAAACTAACTGCAGTTACAAAATCAGCATGCCTATTTCAGTCAAAGTCAGCTGAAAAAACGAAGTCAACAAAAAATATGTTCAAAATTGTTCCCCAGTGTTATCTATTGTAACAACATGTTGGAACAGGCGGCAAGATGCTACTCAGCTCCAGTGAGAGCTTCTAGTGGGAACAGGAAGTAGGTTGTCAACTCAAATGATCATAAGTCGCTTTCACCAAGGTAGCTTTTATGCCGTAGACCAACTACTGTATGTGTGTCCCTTTAACCGCAAGACACACGTAGAAATTGGGCTGAGGAACACCGTGGTTGGGGACATGACGAGTAGAGTCAAATTCTCTTCTCTGACAAGCCGACTTTCAATCTGGAGTATGAAAATCGACCAGTTATTATCTGGAGGGAAACTGGCACACGAAATAATCCAGCTTTTGTGCAGGAAACAGCACACTGCGGCAGACATGGATGGTTGCTCTGTGCAGACGTGAGTATTGATGGACGTATGGACCTGTACGTTTCCGAAAAGGCAGCCTGATGGCCCAGAGATTGAGGTGAGATTCCCAGACATATTTTCGTGTGATATGATGAAGCCATCAGTTATTCGTTCCTTTTCATAGACGACAACACTCGACCTCGAGGATCTCGCCTAGTGGACAACATACATACTTCAAGAGGATGGAATCGAGTCTATGGAGTAGCCAGCATGCTCCCTTGACTTCAATCGAATTGAGCCTGCCTGTGAAGCACTTGACAGACGCATTAAAGATCGACCCGCACCCCCGTTGACTCTTCGTGAAATAGAGACTGCCCTCATTGAGGAGTGGCAAAGATACATCCAAAACCTCCTCGATAATCTGATCAATTCCATGACATACAGGTGTGCAGCAGCCTTAGCTGTTCGAGGGGACCACACACCCTACTGATCTCAGTTACACCTTCAAAAAATCATTTCCTCTTGTTGTACAGATACGTATATTGTTGTATGACACTAATTCTTATTACTTTTACCAGGGTCCACATTTTGTTTTCGTGGAACCGGGCCAGAGCGTGTGAACGCTTAATTTGGTAAAGAGGGTGTGAACTCTTAATTTGGTAAAGAGGGTGTGAACTCTTAATTTGGTAAAGAAAGTGTGAATTCTGAATTTGGTAAATGTAAGTTACGTATCATACGGATACTCGTACAAACATTATTTTTATTTTAAGACTTATTGAAGGTAATTTGAAAATTATAAAATGAACCTTACATAGCGGACAAATGAAAAAAATAGAGCAAATTTCAGATAGTTACTTGCATTAACATTTAATTACAAACGCAATATTCTAAATTTAAATTTAGTCATCAAGGAATTACAGAGAATAATAGGGTGATGTCCTTTTTCAATATTTTAAAATCTGGAGTATAGGTTATTGTCAACAAAAGTAAATCAAACAAAAATATTTCTACTGTTTGGTATTGGTTCGTTTCATAATTATTGGCCGATGCCAGCAAGGCGAATTTGTATAGCCAGTTACAAGGGACTCCTTGCAGGAGGCACTACCAAACGCCCCTGCAAAGTGTATCGGTTCAGTCCACGTGCATAGAACGGTATTTCAGACAGATCTAAGCAGGTGGGGACGTCATGAAGCAATGCGACGTGAGATTAGCGATTTTGCATGAATTCAAACTTGGGTGGAATGTGTCCGAAACGGTCGTAAATGTCAATAGAACGTAAGGTGTCGGTACGACGTGTGACAGAACTGTTTGTAGACTGTTTTCTAAGTTCCGTGCCGGTGATGTTGCCATCGATCATAAGGCAGGAGCCAGTCGTCCGGTTGTGTGTGACACGGTACAGTTAAGGCGGAAAGTGGAAGAAAAACCAACGTTCACAGTACGTGAGTTCAGTGCCGAACTTGTCATATCATCAGCGACAGTTTCCAGACACCTAGTAGCTATGGGCAAGGTTAAAAAAACTGGATACCTGGGTTCCACAAGAACTCACTGAACAGCTGCAAATACGACATCTGGAAATATGCATTGCCCTCCAAAAACGTGAGGCTAGCGTTCCCTTTCTGCATCGTATCCTTACGGTTGATGAAAAATGGGTGCTTTATGACAACAGGAAGCAAACAGCGCAGTGTCTCGATAAAGGGGAACCACCCAAACACATGTCAAAACCCGAGTTGCACCCACAGAAGGTTCTCATCTCTGCGTGGTGGACTGTCAAGACTGTGGTTCATTGTGAGTTTTTGCCGCGAAGTCAAACAATCACAACGGACGTGTATTTCCGTCAGCTGGACGAATGTCACCAGAAATTATGCAACAAACAACCATCGCTCGCCAATTGTTTGGGTCCCATACTGCTTCAGGATGGCGCACGACCGCATGTGACTATTAAAAGCATGCGAAAAATCAACGCCTTGGGGTTTGAGGTCCTCTCTCACCCTTCTTATTCACCTGACTTAGACCCCTCAGACTTTCATATGTTTAGCCATTTGGACCACTTCTTGAGGGGCAAACGGTTGGCTAACAAGGATGCTGTGATTCATTCCGTTAGCGATTTCTTGGACCACTGTGATGCCAGTTTCTGCCACCGCGGCATTTTTGCACTGAAAACACGTTGGGCACAGTGTATTGCTGCCGAGGGCAGATATTTTTCGGAATAAAATGTATTTCGTCTTCTGTTACTGCTGTTTGTTTCTTTGCGTCCGAATCGGCCAATTATTATGAAACGACACAATAATATAAATAACGATAAACATTCTTCCTTTTTCGCTTGTGGATTTTATACATTTCTTTTCGGTTTAATTTTTTACCTCTGGCCAGAAACACACCTCTCGCGGGCCGCCAATTGGGAACCAGTGTTGTATAGCATATAGCATCATGTGCATTTATAACGAAGTAAATTTCTCCGTCATTTCTGTCCACGTCAGGATTCGAACCCGGATCCCCTCATTCCGGAACAAGTCACTCTACCAATAGAGCTACGCGGACGTTTTATTCTGATTCCTATCTGCCTTTATGTCGTGTGCGTCCTTCTGGCAGGTACGTCACATCTCCTGGTACGTTACATCATCTCCCCCTTATTGGTTTATTTATTTATTTTTTTTTTATTGAAGTGCTGGAGAAGGGATTCTCTTATTTTTCCTATCTCGCGGTGTGGAAATAACATCACACCATTGCGAGATTTTGAACGGTCGGGTCATCCGGATAGTTCAGGCGCCATTATAACGAAGTAAATTTCTCCGTCATTTTTATCCGCGCCAGGATTCGAACCCGGATTCGAACCCGGATCCCCTCATTCCGGAATAAGTCACTCTACCAATTGAGCTACGCGGACGTTTTATTCTGATTCCTATCTGCCTTTATGTCGTGTGCGTCCTTCTGGCAGGTACGTCACATCTCCTGGTACGTCACATCATCTCCCCCTTATTAGTTTTTTTTTTTTTTTTTTTTTATTGAAGTGCTGGAGAAGGGATTCTCTTATTTTTCCTATCTCGCGGTGTGGAAATAACATCACACCATTGCGAGATTTTGAACGGTCGGGTCATCCGGATAGTTCGGGCGCCATTATAACGAAGTAAATTTCTCCGTCATTTTTATCCGCGCCAGGATTCGAACCCGGATCCCCTCATTCCCGAATAAGTCACTCTACCAATTGAGCTACGCGGACGTTCTATTCTGATTCCTATCTGCCTTTATGTCGTGTGCGTCCTTCTGGCAGGTACGTCACATCTCCTGGTACGTTACATCATCTCCCCCTTATTAGTTTTTTTTTTTTTTTTTTTTTATTGAAGTGCTGGAGAAGGGATTCTCTTATTTTTCCTATCTCGCGGTGTGGAAATAACATCACACCATTGCGAGATTTTGAACGGTCGGGTCATCCGGATAGTTCAGGCGCCATTATAACGAAGTAAATTTCTCCGTCATTTTTATCCGCACCAGGGTCCGAACCCGGATCCCCTCATTCCGGAATAAGTCACTCTACCAATTGAGCTACGCGGACGTTCTATTCTGATTCCTATCTGCCTTTATGTCGTGTGGGTCCTTCTGGCAGGTACGTCACATGTCCTGGTACGTTACACATTAAATGGTAATATTGCATAAAAATTCGCTAATGTACCTTGTCTTACCCATATTGTTGAATATTCTGCTGTATCATTCAACATCAGTCACACATGATTTACTTTATAATATCTCTTGGTCTCCTAATTCTTTTGACCGGTGTAGAACATTTCATCTCCACACCATAATCTCAAATGAAATAGCGAAGGTATTTTTCCCAAACAGTTAAAAATTAGAGTCACATGCAAACTGGAAAAAGAATAAAGACATCCACAGAAATTGCACTTAAAAAAGACATGCCGTTCATGTGCGTAATTGTTTTATTAGTAGTATAATTCAAAACAGAAAGAAATGGAAACTACTTTGTTTTCATTGTGCATTTTTCTCATTTCTTTGAAATACATATAATGGGGTTCGTAAAGTTTGCATGTATTAGTATTGCACCACAAGCTTTTATTCGGTTTTACGCAGTTTTTTTTGTATTGAAAAACTGTATTTTACGGCTTTAATGCTTGATACATCTGTATAGAAAGTGACTGAGGAAACATTTATTATTTCATGCCGTTTCTGTTATATTATTCTAGAGTTACTTCTGCGATGTAGCACCAGTGCTGGGAAGTCTATTTTTCTTTCGGAGTATTATTTTATCCTTTCTCTTTCTACGTCCATCTTCCCACTTTGATGGATGTTGTGGAAAGGAGAGCGAAACGATCTTGAGTGGACGTTCTAGATGTACTAGAAGTGCATTCCATCTTTTTTACTTCGCCTGATATTTTTCCTGGGATCCATTTTTGTCGGTTTTTTGTTCATTTTTTCAGCTCTTGCGTTAGAGCAGTACACTTCATCAACGTTCGATTTACTCTAGCTGTTTCTTTCGATTCATTCTTCGTGTATTTCCATCACAAAGTACAAGGATTTTCAGACACAGGTATCAGTCTACCTTACATACATCTACACATATGCACTTATTTTTATCCTAAAATGATTTATTACACTGAAAGAAAAACTTTTCGACAATCATAAAATTTACAATTGGAATTTTTACTGCAAATGTTTACTGTGATGATCAGTTATTGTGATAACAAAAATATGTGAAACACTTTGAGACTTTCATCACTAAATTAACTTTTCTTTTTGAGTTTCTGTTCATACGTAAATTAAGTTTTTTCTTCGTTACATTTCTTTTAGAACGGCATGTCAAGATTTCCAAATTTGCTTGTATTTTTTGGCAACAAGCCACTCCGAATGAAAAAAAGTGTGTGAGTGTGTGTGATGGTGGTGAACGTAAGACGATATACATTATTCCAGAGTATAAATTTTGATATAAACCAAGACAGATAAAAATCACATAGACAACGAAACATGAATAAAAGAAAAACAACGTACATTATATACAGCTCTCATTTTGAAAATGTTCTAAATGAAAGTACTGGAACGATAGCTAAGACGAAAGAAAAACAGGGTATAACGCATACAATCACAGTTAAGAATCTTATGAGCAGTGAAGGGATGAAAAATAAATAAAAATAATAGAACGGTTTAAAGTGGATATAACGAAGTAAATTTCTCCGTCATTTTGTCCACGCCGGGGATCGAAGCCGAGTCCACTTATTCCGGAACAAGTCGCTCTACCAACTGACCTACGCAGACGTTCGGTCTCGCTGCTATCTGACTTTACGTCGTGTGCGTCCTGTGGGGCAGGCACGTCACATGGTCTAAAACGAATTTACATTTAATCCATGATCAAAACAACAGCTGAACTTTCTCATTACTGACCAAAAGCCCACCATAATTTAGATCCTAGTTAGTGAAGAAGACATGAGTAGTGCGAGATTGGACGGCCATGTTGTAGTCATGCTACGGAAGTGAGAGATGACTTGAACAAAGCACAGACTCCTTGAAGAAGGAGTCTGTGTTTCGCAAGGAGTCTGTTATGCGGGAAGTCAAAGGTGATTTATAAATAATGATCGATCATTTGCGTGAACGATTCGTTCACAACGAATGACTCTTCACTGTGAATAATAAATGATGCGTTTTCACCTATGTGAATGATCATTTAGTACTGTGTTAATGAATACAGCATTTGTTGAGGAAACGGCTAACAAGCGGACCATGCGTAGTTGGTTCGGCGAAACGAGTATCCAAACTGAACCCCGCGGACACAACACTGCAACCACCGATCTTGTTGAATTGAAGGAAATTACTGAATCGGATCCACGCCAAACAGTACTGGAGCTCGCACAAAGTCCACTATTCAACGGTGTCTCGGCACCGAGCAGCCATAGGTAAAGCGAAAAATCTTGATGTGAGTGCCGCACGCGCTAACTGAGGAACATAAGGCACGTCACTACGCAGTGTGAATTTCTCTCTTTTACAGTAACAAAAATGGAAGCACTTCTGCAGCGTATTGTGACTGCTAATGAGAAGTGGATCTTTTACGATAATTGTCCACGTTCTGCTTAATAGTTGGGTGCGGATGAAGCGCACAGGAGTATGCCAACCAATGTTGCCATTCTACTGACTTATCAGTGTTTTTTATCCCCGCCTACTGATAGAATTTCGTAATCTACCAATCTTTCGTAGTTTTTAGCACGTCTTTTGTAAAAAAAGATCGTGCTTATGTTATCGGTTTGTCCGTCCGTTCGTCCGTCTGTACCCACGGTATCTCTGCAACTATTAGTTCGATTTGAAAAATTCTTTTTGCATTCGAAAGCCTGAAATATGCGAATGACGATCCTTTATTTCGTATTTTTTTACGATGTACAATTTCGCCGCTAGGCGGCGTAAATGCAGAAGATGTCGAATTCAAAAATACGTTTTATTCCACATATTTGCTTCTAAACGTCCGATTGAAAAAATCTTTTATCTTTCGATTCCATTTATGTCGAAGAGTATTTTGAATATAGATACTTTTTCAAATTACACATAGATTTTCCGCTAGGGGGCGTAAAAGTAAATTGCATTTTTCCCGATAACTCTTCTAAAACTCCGATTTGAAATTTTTTTTTTAGCGGATACATCTCTTGATGCGCAATCTTTTGCATATAATTTCGAATTTTGGTAAAAAATACTTTGGCCACCAGGGGGCGTAAGTGTTAATTTTCGCTTCTGATGTATTTGCCATAAAATCAGAGCTTCTAAAATATCGATTGAAAAATTTCTTTCGTGAACTGATACCACTCATATCGATAAACCTTTTCGGAATATTTTCTCCCTAAAATATTCCACAGGTTCTCCTCCAGAGGGCGTAGATGTATATCTAATTTTTGTCAATATCTCGACTTCTAGGAGTCCTATTTGAAAAATTCCTTCTTTGTTAGATAATGTTTTCCGTGTGACATGTTTTTCATATAATTTCAAAATTTTCAAGTAATTCATAGACTTTCTTCTAGGGGGCGTAAAGGTAAATTGCATTTCCCCTATATCTCTGCTTCTAAATCTCCGATCTGAAAAATTCTTCCTGCACCGGATACAGCTCCTGATGGGAAATTATTGCACATAATTTCTAGTTTTTGTAAAAAATGGTTTGGCCACCAGGGGCATAAACCTTATTTTCCGCTTCTGATGTATTTGCAGCAAAATATGAGCTTCTAAATTCTCGATTGAAAATAACATCGTTTGTAGACAGATACTACTCATGTCGACAAACCTTTTAGAAACATTTTCTTCTTATAATAGCGCACGGTTTCTACGCCAAGTGGCGTAGATGTATATCTTATTTTTAACAATATCTCGACTTCTAAGAGTCCGATTTAAAAAATTCCTTCTTTGTTGGTTAGTGTTTCTAGTGTGATATGTTTTTCTTATAAATTCAAAATTTTCAAGTAATTCATAGACTTTCCGTTAGGGGGAGTAAAGGTAAATTGCGTTTTCCCTTATATCTCTGCTTCTAAATCTCCGATCTGAAAAATTCTTTCTGCACCGGATACAGCTCTTGATGGGAAATCGTTTGCACGTAATTTCAAATTTTTATAAAAAATTGTTTGGCCACCAGGTGGCGTAAGTCTTAATTTCCGCTTCTGATGTATTTGCAGCAAAATATGAGCTTCTAAAATCTCGATTGAAAAAAGTCTTTTGTGGACCGATATTACTCATGTCGACAAATATTTTAGGAACATTTTCTTCTTGAAATAATGCACGGTTTCTACGCCAGGGGCATAGATGTATATCTTATTTTTGTCAATATCTCTACTTCTAAAAGTCCGATTTGAAAAATTCCTTCTTTGTTGGACAGTGTTTCCGATGCGAAATGTTTTTCCTATAAATTCAAAATTTTCAATTAAATCATAGACTTTCCGCTAGGGTGCACAATGGTAAATTGCGTTTTCTGCTTCTAAAACTCCGATTTGAAAAATTATTCCTGTATCGCATACAAGACCTGACGGAAAATATTTTTCACGTAATTTCTAATTTTTGGTAAAGAATGGTTTGGCCACCAGGGGTCAAAAGCGTTAATTTCTACTTCTGATGTATTTGTAGCAAAATCTGGGCTCCTGAAAACTCGACTAAAATTTTTTCTTTCTTGGACCGATACCACTCATATGGATAAACCTTTTGTGAATACTTTCTTTCTAAAATAATGCAGGGTTTTCCCACCAAGGAACGTAAAGTCACATCTTATTTTTGTCGAAAACTCTGTTTCTAAGAGTTCGTAAGCTCACGATTCCGTTTAGAGCAATATCTGAGGGATTAAAGACCCGATTGAAAAACTTCTTTCTTTCGTCAGATACTATTGTTTTCCATACCGGTTCCATTGACTTTGAATAGCTTTGATAAATTTAATTTGCGTCAGAACGGATTCAAAAGACGTGCTTATTACACCCGAAAATTCGGTGTCATCTTTCTTGTTTAATTATTTGACTGATTTTTTTGCTATAAAAATAAGTAATGTGTATGGTGCTCCTCTGATACTAATGCTTTGCAATTTTTTAAATATCTGATTATGGTTACCTTTATCGAATGCCTTAGAGAAGTTAAAAAGTCCTACAGTTATTTCAGCAGAATTAAAAAAATTTTTAAGTTGATTAAAAATGAACGATGAATGAATGCTGTTGGAGAGGAATTTAGGAAGAAAGTGTCTGACCCTTGATCTTAAACAGCACTTAGAAGTAGAAAGCTATAGGAGATTAGGACCAGATTGCCAAATAAGAAGGATACATGAAAAATAAGTACAGAAAGTTACGTGTTTATCAGTAGGTTCTGACTTCCAGTCAGAACCTACGAGGTGTAAGACCCTTGGCGACTAGTCTCTAGATGGCAAGGCAACGAAACCACGAGTAACGGAGCTGTCAAAGAGAGTACGTCGGTACCTGTTACCTATTCTTAGACAGCATGTATATATGTGTGTACCTAAACACACATATATACATGCTGTCTAAGAATACCTGCATCCTTTCAGTGCTCACGATCTACTGATCCAATGGGCAAGACTCACTTCAGAACTTGTCTGAAGAGAAAAAGCTGATGAAGACTATAAATTATTGTGAAAACACAAGTTTGCCCGCGATGGCCATCGAACCCATGTCCCCTCACTCCGGAGTAAGTTGCTCTCCCAACTGACCTACGCAGACAGAATGTTTTGCAGCACATTTGCCGTCTTGACACATGTTTTCACCTCTGCAGTACATCACATCACATCATCTCCCTCTTAATTGTTTTTTGTAGTACGTCACATTATCCAACAGCTGCTTTTTTTTTAAAGTTTCACTCTGGTTGTCATAAAATATTTCTTTATTCCACATAACTAGTTAGTCTGTTAAACAAAGATTTTCGTAGTATTTTGCTAAAACCTAGGATATTAGGGAAATATATACTGCTGGCCACCCAAAATGCAACACCAAGAAGGAAGCATCCGATTGGCCTGAAATTCGCAGCATGCGTCGCCCGTGAGAGGACATGCAAACGATTAGCATTGCAGGGCATATGCAAATCATGTGCGCTCGGCACGCCACCGAGAAGCACTATAAGAAGGGTGCACAGAACGCGGGGTGTAAGCAGTGGAAGTGTGTTGTGCTGCCGGACCTGTGCGTGGGAAGCTTCCTGATGCCTCGTCGCAGAATACGGCAGTCATTCCAGCACGTTTTGGAGTTCGACAGATGACGAATAGTGGCTTATCGTGACAGCGGTTTATCGTATAGAGACATCTGCGCCCGTGTGGGACGACATTCAGCCACAGTGAGGCGAGTATGAATTCGGTGGGTGCAGGAGGGACGGACAGACCGACGTGAGCGATTGCCGCAGCCGCGACCCACACGACCGAACGAGAGAAACCGGCATATTGTACGGCGGCCATTGACGGCTCATACCGCCACATCACGAACGTCAGCGCAGGAATTAGGGTGTGTTGCGCAACAGCCTGTGTCAGCACGTACCGTTCGACGTCGTCTGCAGGAGCGGGGACTTGTCGCACTGCGCCCATTGCTCCGATTACCATTGACGTTACACCACCGGCGAGTGCGGCGGCAGTGGGCCGTTGAACGCCGCACCTGGAGTACGGAATGGCACGACATTGTCTTCTCCAACGAATCCCGCTTCTGCCTGCAACACCACGATGTTTGCGTGTGGCGGCACCGCGGTGAGAGACTGTATGACGCCTGCATTATGTATCGCCATACCAGTCCGTCTCCTAGCGTTATGGTTTGGGGCGCAATTGGATATGACACCCGCACCCCTCTGGTACGCATCGACGGTACACTCAACAGCCACCACACCATCTCCGATGTTTTGGAGCCTGTAGTCTTCCCTTACCTGCAGGACCTGCCAGCGGCCACGTTTCAACAGGACAATTCGCGCCCGCACATGGCACGCATTGTGCAACAATTCTTCACGGCCCATCATGTGTCACTGCTGCCGTGGCCCGCCTGTTCTCCCGATAAGTCGCCCATCGAACACGTCTGGTCGCTGATTGGCAACCGAGTGGCCCACCAAGCACCACCCGCGGCTACGACTGATGAACTGTGGCAAAGTGTGGAAGCAGCTTGGACCGACATACCCCAAGCCCACATCCAAAGCCTCTTTCGTTCGATGCCGCGGCGTGTAGTGGCCGTTATTGCCAGCCATGGGGGCCATACGAACTATGGATATCTGGATGTTCCGCAAGTCGCACGGGCCTGTAAACTCAATCGTTTCATCGTTGTATCTGTTGTTATGTGTCCAGTAAATCTGGCTTCGCTATCTCGTGTCCTTCTTGGTGTTGCATTTTGGGTGGCCAGTAGTGTATATAGTAAGGCACTTGTGTTAATGATACATTTTTGAGTGTAGCATTTATTTCACGTACTTTGGAAACATCGGTATCGTTTGGTAAGAAGTGTAAGTATATAACTATTTGTTTTTAGGAAGACAAGTCGGATCCCCCGATCCGAATGTGACTACATTAAAAGGCCAATGCCATCATGATTAACACCAAGCTTAGTTTTAATGGTGAGCATCTTTTTATAATCAGCTTTATAAAAGAATGCTCACCATTCTGTAAAAAAAATGACAGGATTGTATTAGTTTGAATTTTCATTGAGGTGTTTAATAGTGGTTTGTAGAGTACTGGTACTACAGGGTGATTCACTGGGGACTGAACACTTGTGATTTTAATTAGCTCACGATTGCAAAGGGACATTTGAATGAAATTAATGTAAAACATACCTTGTTCCATGACAAAAGTGGAGTCTCTCGTAGAAGGTGCTTGTAGTGCCCACTGCCAGCGTTCAGGCACATATTCACCCAACGCTCCATAACGGCGAATGTGCGATGTAGCGTAGCGACATCAATGACAGCAATTTCACGTTTGATTTTGTCTATCAGTTCCTCAATCGACCTTGGCTTGTTAGCATACACCTTGCTTTTTAAAAGTCCCCAGAGAAAGAAATCTGGGGCTGTCAGGTCGGGAGCCCTAGGCGGCCATACGTCTTTGGAGATAATCCTGTCCTGGAAAAAGCTGCGAATTTGTGCCATGTTCTTATTGGAGGTGTGGCACGCTGCATCGTCCTGTTGGAAGTAACCATCTGCAAGTTTCTGATCATCCAGCTAGTTCACAAACTCAGATTTCCAAGTATCGGTCGGTATTCACCAAGTTTCCCTTTCTCTCCATCTTCTTCGTCAATTTCGAAATGGCGGTTATGGTGGGTGGTTTATGCCCACCAAATTTCTCCAGAACCCCTTTCTGACTTTGTTTGAAGGAGCCGGTTATCCAGTACTGACGCACAATGAACACAAGCTCTTAAATTGAGTACACTATCTTCATTCGACTTCGTCATTTAAACTGTCTTCGGAGACACGCTATTACCTCACCACCACTAGACAGATCGCGCGTCAGTGATGCGCCACTTAGCTGCTGGGGATACATTTTGTTCACAAGTAATGCATGTCGACCGCTTCGTCAGGGAATAAAGAACCACCCTGTTCGGGTTTCACGCTCATCCTATATTCCCCATCTCATATATTCCACATAATAAATGTTATCTCGAGTGAATCACCCTGTATTTAAAATAACGGTAGATTTAAGTTTCCCTTCGTACTGAGATTACATCCAATGCTACATTGCGTTTGCCAGAAGGTGCATATTTGAAACAAAAAAATCAAATTTACTAATTTCTACTGATTTCTGGATCACAGGTCTACTGATTTCAGGTAAATATCTCTGACAACACTAATGCCAACACAACAAGAAAGTGATGGTCATTATATGACGGTCATTTGCAAGCATGATCCGCCATTCATTCTTGAGACCTCGTCAACCATCACAGAGGAACGCTACTATGACAACAATAAATGAATGAGCAACCGCGCAAAAAACAGCAAGCACTGGACAATAGACTTGATGCTTGATGTGAACGGTCACTTCCATGCCGCACTCCAATGACCCTCCAGAAACTTCACCAGTTAGGATATGAGACTCTACCACACCTCGCTTACTCTCAAGACCTTGCGCCAACGGACTATCACGTCTCCCGGCAGGTGGACCATTCTCTGTACAAGAGGATCTTCAACAATAATGCAGCTATTTATCAGGCATTTGAAGACTTTATCTCCTCCAGAGAACTGGAATTTTGCAAAGCTGGCATAAACCTCCTTTACACCAGTTGGTAGAAGTGTATTGGTACCGCTAGTGTCTATTTCAATTGATCAGATACATTGCTTCCGCTTTCACGCCTGCTTTCAGAGCCCCAGGAAAATCGGCCATTTCAACAGCAACAACATAACAAATAAGGATTATTCTAACATCGTGAATGATGCCTTTGATTCCAAGCTATCGAAATGAACCCGACTTTCATCGCTGATTATGTCGCTCAGAAAGTTCTTACTTCCCATATCATGTGTAGCAGGAAAATCAAACAAACACGTGAACATTATGGTCTGCTCTTCATTCGCATTGCTTAGACATCCATCGCGCAAGATTTTTCGTAAATCATTCGGCGTATCATGGATGAAGATGTGGGCATCGATGAATGTTGATGTGACCATACACTCCTGTTTGCAGAAATTGCAACGCCGTTACGGAGTGCTAGTATCAGGTTGAAACTTTCAGGTTTCGTACGAGTACAACAGATTGGGACATGCAAATGATTAAAATGCCTGTGAAAATGCGCATGCAGTTTTGGAGCAGCGCCCTCTGAGCTGTCCGGTCTTGGGTATAAAGACCTGGCTTAGGCGAGATGTTGCAATCAGGAAAGAACCGACATTTAGCCGAAAGCGTGTTCCTTGTGTCTCACTTTGCCCCATCGCCGAAGAAGGTCGCATTGTGAACTCCTGATGGACTTTGAGCGAGGACGGATTGATACGATGAGAAAAGCTGGACTTTCCTACTGCGAAACTGCCGCTCGTACGGGGCGAAACACCGGTACAGTAATGCAAATGTGGCGTCAGTGGTGAGATGAGGCTCGGACGCACAGAAATCAGGTAAATGGACCGCGAAATTGCACGACTGCACGGGATGACAGACTGACCTCACAGCGACAATCACGGTGTCAGCGCAACAGAGGAGCACTGGCACAAGTCAGGCTTTGTCCTCCAGTACAGTGTGGCATGGCATCATCTGCGTAATAGAGGATTGGTAGCTAGCCGCCCATTGCTGCGCATTATTTACACCCTCAACCACAGACGCCTCAGGCTAAAATGTGGTCTCGAACACAGAAATTTTCGGCTGATTAGCAACAAGTCGTATTTTCTGATGAGTCACGATTCAATTTGATGCACCACGATGCTCGCATACGTGTTGGACGACATCGTGGGGAACGGCACCTTGAAGCGTCATTCCGGGCCCAACGACAACCGTCACAGTGTGGGGCGCCATTGGTTTAATTCACGATCCCGCCTGATTTGAACTGATGGAACTCTAAACATCCAGTAATACACTGAAGAGCAATTGAATTAGAGATACCTGTATAGTACGTGTAGCACCACCTTTCGTCCTGATGACGGCGGCGATTCGTCTCGACATGGACTCGACAAGACACCGGAAGCGTTGGGAAGCCATACGGATCCACGACCCTTGAACAAGCTCCCACAGTTCACGAAGATTTGATGGAGGGGAGACATATCTCTCGATGGCATCCCAGATGTGCTCGATGAGATTGAGGTCGGATGACATAGCTGGCCAAGGAAGAAGCGAGGTCACATCGGTGGAGTGTTCATCCGACCATTCGGATACAATTCGGGAGCGATGGCACGGTGCATTGTCTTGTTGCAGGATGAGGTCCCCAGTGGGATGTTGAAGACGCACAAACGGGAGCAAAGGGTCGTCCAGGATATCCCGGTAACGTTGACCTGTGAGGGACGATATCACACGTACCAGTGGTCCCATTTCAGTCCACGTAAACTACCCCCAGACGAGAATGCCACCCACACCAGCTTGAAGAGTACCCTGCTGGCAAGAAGGATCCATCGCTTCATGTGGTTTGCGCCGTACTCGTATCCTGCCATGCGCATGTACCAACGTGAATCTCGACTCATCAGTCCAGGCAACATGTTTCCACATGTCTAGGGTCCAGTGGCGATGTTCCCGCTCCCATGCTAATCTTTGCATCCTGTGATGTGCGGTCAGCAGCGGTACCCACGTGGGACGATGGCTTCTGTACCCCATAGCGAGGAGATGGTTCTGGATGGTGTGGCTGCTTACACGTTTTTGTGCGCTATCCGCTGTTACAATGCGAGCTAGCCGACGATGACCCCACTGATCCACACGCTGAACTGTCCACGGCAGTTGGTCCTTGCAGGGATGGTTTTACCGGATTCAATGTACTCACGGTGCACCCGTGACACAGTGGCTCGTGAAAATCCCAGTGCCTGCACGACTTCCGAGATGGAGTGACCCATTTGTCGGGCCCCGACAATTTGCCCACGATCAAATTCGCTTAGTTCCTTCGTCTTACCCATACTGCGTCCGACTCTTACTGATTCCCGTCGCATCACTCCTTATATTGTGGGATCGCTGCATACGTCATGTTGTTTCCGTTTACAGGGCCGCCCACAGCGCCACATTTGCATAACGCCAGCTGTCTCTAATTCAATTGGTCTTCAGTGTACAACAGAGATGTTGGAGAAGCAGAGGTGATATATTCTTCCTTCACAGTTGTCCTCAGCTCATCCACATGTGACCCGGAATGTCCAAGAGGTTTTCCATGCACGGCAGATACCGCTTCTTACCGGGACTGCACGTTCGCCGTATATATCCCTGATGGAACATGGTAGCTTAGCGAATGACCCGTGAAGCGCCTCCACCAGGCCCCATAAATAAACTCCGGAATCAGCCTGGCAGGCTATTCCAAAAAACGATATCAAAAACTCTTCCATTCAATGCCAAGCCGTGTAGGGCGTTTTATTGTAGCTTGAGGTTGCCTCACCACCGTACTGAGTTTCGAAGTGAAAAAAATCTTGTATTGCTCTACAAATGTAAACAGTTATCTCCTGTTAACATAAGGAATGTGTGATATAAATTTCATTTGAGTAACGCGATTCCTTCTTCGTGTTGCAATTTTCATAAAGAGTAGTGTATCTTGGAATACATGGATGACTATGCGCGTAGCAGTCCGTTCCTGAAGATGACGAACACACTTTCTGGAACATGAACTACCGTATCACGACTAATGGTGCCTTTATTTTCCGGTTATCATATTTGATCACATGTACACCTCTCGCCGCATCATGGATGATGATGTGTGCATTACAAGACCTATCAAGGATTATGACGAAAGTGTGTGCATAAATGACCCCAAAATAATGATGTGCTCATAGCTCGACGTGTTATATATGACGATGAGTGCATATTATATTGCACATATGAGTGCATTTCAGATGTTCGCATTGTCTGCAAGTTATTGACGATGATGTGTGCACTTCATCGAACATCACGGATGGTGCAGTGTGCATAATTTGATGCATCAAGTGTGTTGATGTGTACATTATTCAGCATATAATCGTTGATCATGCGGCACTGTTCGCCGCATCGTGGGATGATGATGTATGCATTACCAGGAGCATCATGGATAAAAATGTTGATGGAATTGTATACATAAACAACCTAAGATATCATGAACAGTGATATATTAGATATTATGCAGATTGATTAGTGCGTTACTGATGAAGTCGTTCACATTTCCAGAAATATCACAGGTGATGCTATGTGCATAGCCTGGAGTAGCATAGCTGATGATGTGCCCATTGTCCGGCGTATCATGAATGATCATGATACGCCGGTTTCCACACCATGGCTGACGACATATACGTTATCAAGCGATTCATGGATGATTACATGAATAATGCCTGGCGCATCGGGGAGGATGCCCCCCCCTCCCGGTGGTGAAGTGGTCTAAGCGCTGGCTTCTGACTATTCGTCCGGGACGAGTCCGGCTTGGAATACCGGTGAGGCATGGATGTTGTGATTGTCTCACGGTACTGGCTCTCTCCCTTCCCTGGAGACAGTGGTCCTAAATTAGGGCGGGCGACAGCTTATAGCTCATCCAGTTGCTCACTGTTCACGGTGGTGTTTAACCCCCCCCCCACCCGCCAAATAAAAAATGGAAAATGATGCTGCGTGCACTTCGTGATGTGTCAATGATGATGATGTGTGGTTTGTCCGACGTATCACACACGGTGACAATGCGCATTGCGTAACTTCGCATGGGCGACGTACAGAAAAGATATTCACCAAATTCAGGGCGATTATAAATCCGTTTTTGTTCTGGTTTTGAGATTCACAATTTTTGATGTTTTGCATGCTGTAGATCGCCGTCCTTCTACCTCTAAATTAGTCATTATTCAGTGCAATATATATACAGGGGTTGGACTGAATAATGTGAACACCACGCTCAGAGACATGACTTTTAATGCAGCTGCGAAAATTGCAGTACGCATTCACCACTTTTTGTTTGTAATAGCTTTGTTTAGAACCTCAAGGTCCTGTTTAAGTGCATTTAAACTGTCTTGTTGCAGTTTAAATGTACTTAAACAGGACCTTGAGATTCTAAACAAAGCTATTACAGTAACGACGAAATGAGCAACCTAACGGACTTCGAAAGAGAGCTAATTGTTGGTGGCCTGCTAGTTGGTGCCTCCATTACAAGAATCGCCAGGGAAGCGGGGTTATCGAGAGCTACTGTGTCTAGCTTCATGACAGCATACCGTGTTCGAGGCAAAACTTCGTCTGCGAAACACAAGAGCGGCCGGAAAACAACCCTGACTGATAGAGACAGGAGAGCATTAAAGAGGATTGTTGCCCATAATAAGAAGACCACGGGGCCGAAAATTATTGAGATGAATCTGTATCTCCAGATCCCAGTATCAACGAAAATAGTGCGTAGAAAACTGCATAAACAAGATAGAGCTGCTATTATAAGACCTCTGGTGACGTAGGCGAATGCACAACCGCGACGGCAGTGATGCTAGGAGCATACAACATAGACTGCCGATGCACGGAAGCGTGTAATATTTGTTGAATGAATCCACATTCACACTATTTCCCACTGGAGAACGTGCTTCCGTGTAGAGAATACCATCAGAAGCGTATCACCCCCAGACTGTCTGCTCCAAACAGTGCATGCAGCATGATGGTGGTTCTGTCATACCTTGGTTTTGATCAGGTCCCCTGACCACCTTGAAAGGTCGGATCACTGGCGGGGCGTACGAAACCATTTTGGCCGACCGGGTCCATCCAATGGCTTGCATTGTTTCCTGCAAGGGATGCCATCTATCAAGATGATAACGCCCTAATTCACAGAGCTCGGAATGTCCAATCATGGTTTGAGAAAAATGAGAACGAGCTTTTTTTACTTTCCTTGAAATCCCCAATCACCAGACTTCAACATCATCGAACCAGTGGTCTGTGTTGGAAAAGAGAGTAATTTCCCGTTATCCTCCTCCTGCATATCTCAAGGACCTGGAGCAGTTTGTGCATGAAGAATGGTGTAACATCCCACCAACTACCATCTAGGATATATATGCGTCCATTCCAAGGAGGATTCAGGTGGTTTTGAATGCCAAAGGTGGTCCCATGCCCTACTAGGTACATAAAACCTTCTTTTCCTAGGTTTTCACATTATTCTGTCCAACTCCTGAAATATGGCTGTCTGAACACAGTAGATCAGTCTCACAACTTCACCTACAGTGAACCAGGAGTCATTCAAGTACTTCAGAAAATGTGACATACGATTAGTCTTTATTCAGCGAAATATCCTTTAGAACAACTCAGTCTTTAACAATATCAGTGAACTAATCCATTGCATACTTGTGAGGGAACATTTAACGAATAGAACAAAACACCATCACTGAATATATAATACGCAGACTTCAAGAGATCACAACTTCAAATAACTCAATTTCGCAACTTTTGTTATATCGTCATACTACAGTACCAACATCTCCACCTTTGCTACTGCTCACACATTATGTAACGTCCAGTTCTCATCTGACACATACACACGTCATACGTATACCGACGTCAATGGTGTTGCCAACCATACTCTGAGAGAGGATGTCACGTTAAGTTTGAAAAACGCTAAGAAGAAATAACTCAAATTCACACAGAGAAAGAAACTAAAAAGGAAAGTTAGATTCGAGTATACGTCACAATCTATATTATTTATTACATTATTGTTTCTATATATATATCCATTACTTATAATTCTACGATCAAGTACATCACAAAAATGGCCTTTCAAACACCGTTTTAAATTTTAAGAGCCTTTGATTATCATATCCTTACTTTTAGAAGTTTAAAGAGTGGCCCCAACGAATGCTTAAAGCTAGGAAGAGTTAGGCCTACGGGCTCTAGAGAACATAGAGAAGCAGCATCGTTACAAAGTAATGTCCATATTTCACGAGGAATCCGAACCCAGACGCAGAAACCCAATACCTAAATAAAATACCAGATCACCTGGAGACTCGAAACGATTAATCAGAAAAAAAAGGTGAAAGGAATTTTGCGGTTGTTCAAAGTAGGACGTGGTTAACGAGTTAAATAGTAAGGGATTATACCTTTAAAGTAAAAACAAAACTTTTTGAACGAAGACCACTCCAAATAAATTACCCGTGGTCAGTTCATTATTTTTTCAACATCAGATCCTTCCACTAAACGCTACGAAACTTGCGCTCTGGCTGGTCTCCACAAACTAGATAAACTAATAGAGCTAAATTATACCTGTGGGACGCCAGCAGGCCACACTCAACTATCCACAACACTTACAAAAATCGATAAGAGCAGAATCATGCTGTGAGCCCAGGAGCTTAGATAATGGGGGGGGGGGGGAGGCTAGTTGCATTCCCCACGTAAGTGATTTTTACTGTTATTGTTACCCTGTAATTGACTGTTACTTTAGCATTCACTTATGGAAACGTCTAAAAAAATAATAATACGTTTTTGGCTAAGAGCTTCGCTTGAAATTAATTCCTCTCTACTCTGCAAGACTTTTTTTCCATCTATAGAAGAGGCTGCAACATTAACTCAGAGTAACTTCGGACATGTAACGCTTTGCTGAATATTGAGCTTTGTTTCATTTCTGTGTTTAAAATTAGCTCAACGTTAATTTTACGAGAAACATAAGGTGGAAAGACGTACATTACCTAGCTAATTTATTTGGACCACTCTCATATTACGTCTACGGAAAGAAAAACTCACAGGCAGTGCCTGATTTATGCAGAGCCTACGTAAACTTGCGATTTCATTTTTGGGAAGCCGTCAAATACAGTGTGTTGGACAAAACTCACTACACTATATGTTTCGATATTAAAATTCGGGCTTTGGGCAAGTATGGGTTGTCATACGTCGGCCTCAGGCTCCAAAAATGGAGCCCAAACTCAGCACCAATACATGTAATTCTCAGCGATTTTATTCTTCTGATATTTTACTTCAGCTTATAATCTGAATACTGCTTCCCCTGTTTCTTTTTCTTTCCCATGTGGCGCCAATTTATAGACACTGAATCAGATTCACTCTCTTCATTGATCCTTTAAACCTTGTGACACAAGAGCTGCTTGCTTACTTAAATAATGAAGTCTTCTTTTAAAAGTTTCTTTGTTTTTAACTTTGTCTCTGGCAGGCAGATTTTCTTTATCGATTCCGGCACAGCAATTCTGGTCTCCGTGTCGTAAAGATTTGTTTTGCTACTCACCCGAAGAAATGATGGCTTTATTGGCATAGTTGCGTTAAAAAATTTAGCTAATCACTAAACAGTTAAGAATGACGTTAAGTAACGTACAGGGAATGTTGATGATTATCATCAAAAACTGCAGACGCGATCTCGTACTTGGAGAGGGAGCATTGTATTGCCATCTCTTGGAAAGTTGCGCGCGTATCTCCGCCTCTTGTGGGACATTTATTTGTGGTCTTTCGCTCAACCATTGCCAGAGCGCGCTCCCCTCAAGACATGCAAGAAATTGCTGTTGGCATGTCATATGTATCAGAGCTGAGGTGGTTCTTCGATGAGACTGAAGACTTCGGCTCTTTCACTCTGACATGTCCTTGCAAGGTGGGATTTCCCTGCTTCCGGCTGCTAGCTCAAATGGATCCGCGTAATAGAATTTTCCTGAATTATTGAACATGTTTAGGGAAGAATCTTTCGGCTCTCAGTACTTAGTTATCTCCTGCGGTTTTGCTGTTTGTATTGAATGGCTCGCAACGCCAAAGTGCTCAGACGGGAGCCCATGTCTAAAAATACACACATACACATTCCCTCTCTTTCTACCCCTCTCACTCTCTCTATATTTCTTTTCATTTTTGTGTCTTGAAGTTGGAGTGCTGTTTTTTCTAACTCTTACAGATAATTCTGAGAATGAACTTTTCTGACTTCCACCACTTCCCTTCTTCACGTTCCTACTTTTCTCTCCCACGTACATCACAATGGCATAAACTCTAGCACCCTTACTTGAGTGAGTGTTCCAGAATCCACTTCAATACTTTTTCGCGCTTTCCCATTTCGGGTTCTGAGAATAAAAAAAAATTCAGTTGAAATATGAACTAGCTGTATCCCAAATCCGCGCAGTTCTCTTATAGTATCTAACTCAAGTGTTGTATTACTGGACGACGCATGTGAACTTACTCATAAATTTCACGGAAATTATTTGACTTCTTCGGAGTTTGAAGCTAGGTTTTAAAGACTGTCCAAGAATAAGTTTGCACACTGCTGACAAATATTTTTCTGTCGCTTTGTAAATTTTTGGAACTGTTATAAATCAATTTTAGAAGAAGAAACTTTAAAACACTGTTTGTTTCCGAAGGTGTCCATTGCAAATAATATCTTTAAAGATCCAAACGTAAGACAAGTTTATAACGAAGTAAATTTCTCCGTCATTTTTGGTCTACGCCGGGATTCGAACCCGGGTCCACTCATTCCGGAATAAGTTGCTCTACCAATTAAGCTACGCGGACGTTTAATTCTGATCCCTATCTGCCTTTATGTCGTGTGCGTCCTTCTGGCAGGTACGTCACATCTCCTGATACGTTACAAGTTAGTATAATAAAATCGAGCAATGCATTGATTATGATACGCTTTCCAACTTACCAGAAATCATTACTCAAGTTATGAGGATAATGGCTGTGGAATAAATATCGCTCCTGTGTCCTGACCGTTGACCCTATTTCGATTATATTAAATAGAACCGGTTCAGTATACCTCCGAAACAACATGCTAAAGTTTTGTAGCAATCGAAGCATTTTTACGTAATTTATGATGCATAAAAACAATGGAATGTATCCCGCTCCTATGTCCTGCTTTTGACCCAATTTCGTACATTTTCAATAGGGTTCGTCGCCGGTTGGTTCCCTACCACATACTAAAATTTCATCGACATCGAACCATTTTTAAGCGAGTTATCGTGCGGGCGGACGGACAGACAGACGGACAAAGATGGAGCATATACGCTTCTTCAACTTACGGTTGGAAAGCGTAAATAAATGAATCCGTGTTGAATTTACCGGAGATTAATTCGAGATTTATAGGTACCGTTGTAATTTATTTGACAAATTTTACGGAACCATAGTTATATAGAAGAGAAATGCATGCGCGCACACACACATTGAGTAAGTAGCCGCACCGGTGGATGAGTGGCAGATGCGTTGACTTCTGACAATTCGTCCGAAAAAGGCTCGGCTTCGACTCCCGCACGAGGTATGGATGCTTGTTTATCCGGTGGCGCTAACTTTGTCACTCCCCTGGAACCAGTGGTCCTAAACTATCGATGGATACCTGCTTATAGCCTTTAGAGTAGCACATGAAGGGATTTAAACCCTGAAAAAAAAACGAACAAAGACTGAATGGCAAATTTAATAACACTACACAGCAGTTAATGAGTTAATGTTTTTAACAAGCAGCAGCACCAGTATGTAATTGATTAAGTTTTTCAAACTTCTGCTGAATGCCTACCCAAGTCAAATACCGTCTCCCAATTCATGCAGATTAGGAGGCATTATATCCTGTCGTCTGATTTCCTGTTCTACTTCATCACGCAAATGCTCATGGGATTATGATTTGGTGACTCAGGTGGCAAATTAAAAAGGGAGAGGTCTCCATCATGTTCCTGAAACAATTCCGATGCACCACATGGTGCATTGCTCTTTTGGAAGTATCCATCACTACAGGAGTAGGGAGTGAGTTTAGAGGAAATATTTAATCAGCAGCAATGGTTAAATACAGTTGGACATTCAGGCAGGGTCCATTTTAAATAAATAGGTCTAAGTCTCTCTTGAAAGCATGGACCACACTATGTTACACTACCCCAGCTACTCTAAAGGGTTGTGATCATTCTAGGTGGATCCATGCTTTAGTATTGTTGTCCCCAAATTCCTTCATTCTCGTCGGCACGGAGCAGTTGCAATCGATAATTTGCAGATCCGTGTGATGCTCTTCCAATATTTTAAGATCCACCTTTCGTATTTCAGGGCACAATAGATACGTTTAGTCTTGTTAGCTGTAGATTGCAGTAGTGTACGGCCAAGTCTTCTGCCGTTGTAAAGGCGACATTGGAATGTACTACGCGTTATGATCTGGGTTTGGCATTGTCCCTAATTTTAATCCATTGTTAAACACAGAGATGATTAATAATCTAAAGCAACTTATGGGAATTTACTAGGAAATTTTTACATTAATAGCAAATTTTCGGAGAAAACTCTTCTCCTTCTTCAGGCTGACTTGTTGTCACTTTTTACTTGACACTATCACGGTTACGGTTTACCTTGACGGTTACGGTTAACCTTGACGGTTTAGGTTATTTTTCAACAAATCCTTGGTACTGCCGAGCCGGTTGTTAAAATATTTAAACACCTACCTCCCTGTTGTTGAACAATACATTGACTGTAATAAGTGGTATAAATAATTAATCATATAAATTCTAATATAAAATCATTATATTGCGCTCCAAAATAAACTACAATGTCGCTATATGTGTACTGACGGTTGGCCGTGCGGCTGCGTTGCTTATTCTTCAGGGTAATCACCTGGTTATCATTCGCCTCAAATTGTGTAGTGGTTACTGCTTCTACATATTTTTTTGCAAATATACAGAACAATGCGTGGCATGCAGGTAAGCGTCTTCTACTATCGTTACAGATGTAGTATATGAGCAGACATTCATTGAGCGACTGAAGTGCTACCCAGACATATCTAGATGAAATGCGTATTTCAGCAGATGATTTGATATGGGGGTTATTTTGATAAGAAACATTATACAAATTATTTACTAGCATAAGATTTCTACGTTCCTTTTCTCAGGACAACTGTCATTACCATGTTGAATTGCACTGACGCATTTCCATGAATTACTCATATAACGTCAAGGATATAGACTTATTAATGCAGATAATAATGGGGTTTTCCGTTTTTTACAAACGCTTTGAATGGAGGAAATATTCTTTTTGATTCAATTTGATTGCTATCAGAAAGAATGTATAATTAAGAAGTGAGATCCCAACTTCCCCATTTTCCTTCTCTCTTTCTCTCTCCCTCTTTTTTTTTTTTTTTTGTTGGCACACCATAGAATCAATTTTGCCACAGGTGACATTTTGAGTTATTAATTTCATCTACTTGACTATGTGAATAAGAGCAAAGCTTCGGCTCCTCCTAGAGTAGGAGGTATCGAATTCGAATCCTGTTGTCAGACCCGGGGTTTCCACGGATACTTAATTGATTGATCAAAGATTCCGAAGTGAGTCTCAAAATAAAAAATAAAAAAATGCAGAAATATCCCCATAAGCAAAAAATAATCAGCGTTTTGTTTTTTTGACTTTTGCAGAGGGAAGTCTTTTCATGTTGCAGTAACAGAAACCGAAACAATGAAAGAGCAATCTGATTTTGATCAGAGTTGGTGATAATGCGAAAAGTGATTACAACCGCTTTATTTCTTTTTTCAACGATAATTGATTAAGTCTATAAAAATTAACACAGGATCAGATCCCCACTAGCCTGAATGCAAACTCAGAACCTTGCGTCCATTTAGTCAAAGAGGCGTCGGATGCCTTTTTGCGCAGTGTCATTCCAAGCCCGTTTCACTTGGGCATCCAATTGAGGGACTGAAAGTAAAGCATCTAATCTGAAGTCAACTATAGACAGATATGGCTACTTCTCAGGCAATGGGGTTGAAACAAGTGGTATGTGGACGGGCATTACCTTGCCGGGATACCGCATTATCCGTACTCGCGGAAAATGAGGTGGCCAAATAGGTACGTGATATTTTCGGCATAAAAGTGGGTTTTAGTACTGCACTCCACGAACACGAGCACAGTTTTTTTCCATATCTGCCGAATCCTCCAAATCCTTTTTCGAGGAACATTCGATCCTTTATATTAGGTTGGAAAGAAAGTAATGTTTGCAAATGCAAGGCAACAGAAAAGTGCTAAATACCATATATACAAGTACCAATCAGTCCAAAAGGGAGTCTCTATCGTTTGCTACGATCTGTGTCTATCGTCTGGGCAGTGGTTGAATACCGTCCCTGTAGGATTGTGGCGGCTTGGGCGGAAAGAAGTGAGTAGGTGCGCGTTCCACATCGTCCCAGTTGACGAACCGCTGTCCGTCCACGATATGCTCCAACAGCCGTAAAAAGTTGTAGTTCCTTGGGCCAATGTCCGGGGAATGGGCTGTGTGTGGAGGACGCCCTTGCGGTTCAGCAGTGCTGATCGTTTCAACGTAAGCGATGCGTGCAGATAATCAAGCTGACGGTAATACTCATCTGTAGCGATAGTGGTGTTGTACGAAAGCAACTCAAAAATAACGACACCCAGCATGTCCCACGAAACAGACAGCAGGGCCTTGCTTGGGTGTAAGCCGGATTTAGGAGTCGGCATGGGCTTGGGTCCAACCACTGTTTCCGGGAGCTGACATTGTGATACAGATCCATTTCTCGTCGCTTGTCACAATGGGGTCCAATGTGGATCATCTTGTATATGTGCAAGCAGGGAAACGCATACACTCATGTGATTTGCATTCTGCTCAACTGTGAGCTGATGGGGTACACAAACTCTCCTCATGTGTACCTTCCCAAGTTGATGCAGGTAATGCTCGTGTGGGTTGTCCTCAGCTGTTCAGTCAATTCCCGGGTCGTCATACGTAGGTCGGTCTTCACTAAGGTCTTCAGCATGCCTATATCCACTGTTGCGAGTCTTCCGGCTTTGGGACTGTGTGACAGGTCAAGATTTCCTTCCCGAAACCGTTCGAGCCAACAACATCCCTTATGATTTGATATGGTACTGGAATACAAAGTGGTAATGTTCCTTACAGCACTTGTCGGTTGCTATTGCGACGAAACTCATACACTATGCAATGGCGGATGTGCTTCTTGTCCACTTCCCTGTTGCCTGGCACTTACACTCTTCGCCTTCTGACGGCTACCTGCCACGGACTTAAGCCACCTGTCTGCTGATGTCCTGCCGGTGTGTTGCGCAATCTCAGTGGCCAATGCACATCGTGGCCGCGGCTTCAACTTCGAGTACCTCGTCATCGGACATTACTTTCCTCCTAACCCAATACAATCTTCTCTCTCTCACTCTCTCTCTCTCTCTCTCACTCTCTCTCTCTCTCTCTCTGCCCCTAGCGCTTGTTGACTGCCATTTGTCAGTCATTCATACCGAAACTGGAATGGCTTTAATCAATGAACTAAATAACTTTCTCGCCGCTAGACGACCGGCGCCCAACAGCGCTGAAAACACTGTTGTCTATGTGGTGGAAAAGGAAACGAAAAGTTCAGTGAGACTCGAAAT
Organism: Macrothele yani; assembly: GCA_039090855.1. Taxonomy (NCBI): domain Eukaryota; kingdom Metazoa; phylum Arthropoda; class Arachnida; order Araneae; family Macrothelidae; genus Macrothele; species Macrothele yani. The sequence continues at coordinate 151,483,157 of CM077027.1, read as the reverse complement.
ATCAGCTCCACGTGCCGCAAATGTTTGCAGAATAGGCGAAGTACCACGAGCGATCCAACAGCATTTCGAATCTGAGTACTGTGTGTCAAATATGCCGTTAGTGAATATCGTTTGTGGTTTTGGAAGGTGTGTTTGGACTAACTGTGGGCATTTATATTACCAATTTGTTCAACAAGGTGCCACAAAGCAGTAACCCACCATATACAAACCCCGCTGTTTCAAGAAATACTGCCACCCTTGGCCCGAAAGCCCTTTTGCAAATCTGATAAATCGCTCCTTTTATCCTTGACAGCAACGAGTGATATATTTTCAGAATGCCTACAGCACACCTTATATACCCTCTAAGTCAGCTCACGACACGTGCCTTCTTTCAGTTGACGTCAAAAGTAGGAGATGGTCACAATAATGTGACTCGACTGTGTGCATTGTACCTATTTGTTTATTGTCAAGTCACCGCGTTGAAATTAGTTGAGGCGTTCTATTATTCAGATTGCAGTTTCTGTCTATCTTCTTTGAAAAAACCATCTGGAAGATGTGTGAAAGCTTGTCAGCGTTTATTTACATTCTTATGCCAATAAATCGAATTACTAGTATATTTTTACTATTTTAAACTTCACTACTCATACTTTCTTTTTCATCCGACTAGAACATTTCCGGTGAATTTTCTGTGTCCAAAATTCGTACCCAAGAAAGAGATGCTCGTTAAACAAAAGAAGAGCTATTTTTATTTCCTACTTTGAAAACGAGGCGAAGGAAGTCGATTAAAAATCACTAGGCGTTGTAAAGATCGATACTGAAGAAATATTTCGTAATGACAGCGATTCTTTAAAAGACAGAATTAATGGAATTTTCGCAGAAGCGTCTACATCTGAAAGAAAACTGTACCTCTCTTTCAAGTAATGAAAGTTAAACGAAGAAAAGGGATGAAGAAGTTCTTCAGCGAATTTAACAGGAGATGAACGACATTCATATCAGCTGTCGAAGTAAAACCAAGAGCTGAGCGATTATTATTTAGGTGGAGAAAAGGAACAAGTGGCTGGAGGAGTTTTCGGCGAAACCAGTTGCAGTCATAGCGAGTAGAAAGAAATGTATTTAATTAATGTTTGCTAACGAAATCTTTAACACAAAATTGAAAGGAATAATGAATAAGTAAGGAGCTGTGGCGATTTGTGCTGTGAAAGTTTTTTTTTTTTTTTTTTTTTTTTTTTTTGATTGGAGGTTTAACGACCACCGTGAACAACTTAATGGGCTATAAGCAGTCGCCCGTCCCTAATTTAGGGTAACTGGTTCCAGGGAAGGGAGAGAGCCAGTGCCGTAAGACAAACACAACATCCATGCCTCATCGGGATTCGAACCCGGACCCCGTTCGGACGAATGATCAGAAGCCAGCGCCTTAGACCACTGCGCCACCAGGGCGGCCTGTGAAAGTTCATCGCAATACTTCGTGGGAAAATTTAAAACACAATTGTTGTTTCACTCTTTCTCCAAACAGTCCCCTGTGAATATTTTGAAATATTTTTTTGTTTTGTTTTTCACAGAGACGTGCTTGCTTACCTAAACAAACGAAAAACTTGATTAAGTGCAGTTAAGTACACCTACTCTTGGAATATGACAAAAAAAAGTGATGATAAAAGGCATCTGTGAGTTTTGTTCTTTTCTAGAAGAATCATCTTAAGAATTGAGCATGAGAGCTAAAAAATGAGGTTCCACTGTTTTACAGTACCACTCTTTGTATGAAGACAGACAGGCCACTAACAGTCCGTATGATAACATAAACTTGTACGAAGGGCTCAGTACATGGAACTCTTTATCTGGTAGCACAGAAGGTAGAAGTAACTTTCCATACCACCAAATAATGAGTTACAGTCCTTGCACAGCCAGCTGCCTTACAGTTGTGAAAACACAAATTTGTCGGTAGCGAAGCTCGAACCATAATCCTCCTGCTCCGTAGCCGCGTGCTTTCCCAATTAAGTTACACCGACGGAATTTATCACTCCAACTTTGTCGTTTTGATATGTGCTTCATCTCTGTAGTATATGACATATTTTACCCCCTCCCCCCCCTCCTTGGGAAAGGCGCTGTTGCGAAATCGCAAGTTTGGGGACCGCCACAAACCATGCTTGAAGTAACTCTCTGTAGAAAAAAGAATTCTCACTAATTCCACACGACGTGTGGAAAGACCATTACACATTTTTTTTTTGAGGAGAAGAAGGAGTTCTCATTAACTCCAGAAGATGTGTTGAGGTAAGGTCACACATTTTCAGAAGAACCTAACGGCCAGTAAATCCCTTTTTATGTTCCGGCTGCAATGTGAAAACATAAATTTGCCCGTGACGGGTAGCGAACCTGCATCCTTCTGCCCCGTAGCCGTGTGAGCTACGCCGACTGAATTTATAGTTGCAACTTTACCGTCTTGATGTGTGCTTCACTTATGCAGCGCATCACACAATACTACTTATTAAATTTATAACTTGTGACGCGCCTGCCCCGCAGGACGCACACGAGATGAAGGCAGATAGCAATGAGAGCACATGTCCGCGTAGCTCAGTTGGGAGAATGACTTACTCCGGAGTGAAGAGACCCGAGCTTGTGCGTTAGACACGGAGTGAGGAGACCCGAGCTTGTGCGTTAGACACGGAGTGAGGAAACCCGGATTTGTACGTTATATTGGCGCCCGAACTTCCAGGATGGCCCTGTTAAGTTTCTCGCAATGATGTGATGTTCTTTCCACACGGCGAAACAGGAAAAATGAGAATCCTTTCTTCAGTACTTCGAAAAAATAAGTCAGTGTGATGTTACGTTCGACACACCAAATTGTCTGGAATTTCTCAAATGAACGTTCTTCATGGGATGACTGCCTGCGGCGTCACATCGTCCAGGCTGACCCGTGGGCCATGCCCCCGGCCCCTTTCGGGGGTGGGGGGGTTGACGTGCCTGCTCTGCAGGACGCACACGAGATGAAAGCAGATAGCAATGAGAGCACATGTCTGTGTAGCTCAGTTGGGAGAGCAACGTACTCCGGAGTGAGGGAACAAACTTGTACGTTATAAACTTCCGTATCACCAGAGTCCAGAGAATGACAGAATGCCCTTGTTGAAATAACTTCTTCCGAAAAGGTCCCTCACCCAGTTTATAACTTCCATAGCACCAAATAAAGAATTATAACGAAGTAAATTTCTCCGTCATTTTTATCCGCGCCAGGATTCGAACCCGGGTCCCCTCATTCCGGAATAAGTTGCTCTACCAATTGAGCTACGCGGACGTTGATTCTAATTGCTATCTGCCTTTATGTCGTGTGCGTCCTGCTGGCAGGTACGTCACATCTCCTGGTACGTTACATCATCTCCCCCTTATTTTTATTTTTTGTTTTCGAAATGCTGGAGAAGGGATTTTCTTATTTTTCCTATCTCGCGGTGTGGAAATAACATCACACCAATGCGAGATTTTGAACGGTCGGGTCATCCGGATAGTTCGGGCGCCATTATAACGAAGTAAATTTCTCCGTCATTTTTATCCGCGCCGGGGCTCGAACCCGGATCCCCTCATTCCGGAATAAGTTGTTCTACCAATTGAGCTACGCGGACGTTTCTTCTGACTACTATCTGCTTTTATGACGTGTGCGTCCTGCTGGCAGGTACGTCACATCTCCTGGTACGTTACATCATCTCCCCCTTATTATTATTTTTTTTTTCGAAATGCTGGAGAAGGGATTTTCTTATTTTTCCTATCTCGCGGTGTGGAAATAACATCACACCAATGCGAGATTTTGAACGGTCGGGTCATCCGGATAGTTCGGGCGCCATTATAACGAAGTAAATTTCTCCGTCATTTTTATCCGCGCCGGGGCTCGAACCCGGATCCCCTCATTCCGGAATAAGTTGTTCTACCAATTGAGCTACGCGGACGTTTCTTCTGACTACTATCTGCTTTTATGACGTGTGCGTCCTGCTGGCAGGTACGTCACATCTCCCCCCCGAAAGAGGGCCGGGGGCATGGCCCGCGGGTCAGCCGTGACCATGAATCGTTGCAGGCACCTATCCACTGTAGAACGTGCACTTGAGAACTCCCAGTCAATTTTTTTATTTATTTATTTATTTTTTATTCTTCGAAGCGCTGGAGAAGGGATTCTCTGATTTTTCTATCTCGCGGTATGGAAATTACATCACACCATTGCGAGATTTTGAACGGTCGGGTCATCCGGAAAGTTCGGGCGCCATTATAACGAAGTAAATTTCTCCGTCATTTCTGTCCACGCCAGGATTCGAACCCGGATCCCCTCATTCCGGAATAAGTCACTCTACCAATTGAGCTACGCGGACGTTTTATTCTGATTCCTATCTGCCTTTATGTCGTGTGCGTCCTACTGGCAGGTACGTCACATCCCCTGGTACGTCACATCATCTCCCCCTTATTAGTTTTTTTTTTTTTTTTTTTATTGAAGTGCTGGAGAAGGGATTCTCTTATTTTTCCTATCTCGCGGTGTGGAAATAACATCACACCATTGCGAGATTTTGAACGGTCGGGTCATCCGGATAGTTCGGGCGCCATTATAACGAAGTAAATTTCTCCGTCATTTCTGTCCACGCCAGGATTCGAACCCGGATCCCCTCATTCCGGAATAAGTCACTCTACCAATTGAGCTACGCGGACGTTTTATTCTGATTCCTATCTGCCTTTATGTCGTGTCGTGCGCGTCCTTCTGGCAGGTACGTCACATCTCCTGGTACGTTACAGAATTACAGTCTTTGCTGAATCAAATGCCTTCGAAAAATGCCGGCCGGAAATCCGAGTGCGGTGAGGATTTTGTGTTTGTCTTAAGATATTGGGTTGTTTCCTCCTGGAACCAACGACCGCATATCAGAGTAGAGCCTGTAACGTAGAAGTCTTTTCGTACTTCTACCTTAATTTAAAACATCACTATACGAAGAAATAGTTCCTGAAATTAAACCTTAACGGCCAGACGAAACATGTAAACAACAGAAGTCAAACTTTCTGAAAAGACGCATATTGCACTAAACTCTCCACACACCACACAACGCTCTTTTCACAACGCTCCTTTCAATAATCAGTTTACAACCCAACGCTCGCGAAGCAACAGATTAGTCGTCGTTTTTATCTCTCGTTCTTATCAATTTAGGCATACGTCACGTTCATTCACCCTCAATTGATGCCAAACGTATTCGTTTGAGAGAAAAGATATTACGTTAAAAGTAAAATATAACTGAGAATAAACACAAGATTTACATAGGGAAAGAAACTAAAAAAGGAAAGTTAATTTAGAATATACGTCTCACAAGCCATTACCTATATCCCACTGAGCTGCTCACTGTGATCGCTAACATTCCCACCCACCCCCAATCCCTCGCCAAGTCAACACGATTTGCACTTTGAGTTGAACTGCGTACATGTCGCTCAAGATTCTCTCCAAGCTTAATTATTAAGAACGCCTTTTTCCTGTTTGAAAACTGATCAAGCTTGTAACATGTACTGATCCTAAAAAGAAGATGGCGTTTTTATTTTTAAACACCTAAAGTTATGCTTACTTTAAAGTTAATATTTTACATATACATCTACGGGTGGCTCAAAAACAATGTTTATTATCAATAAATCTTAAATACGTCTATAATTCAATAAAATCAATAAATCTCAAATGCGTCTATAATTCAATAAAATGAATAGATCTCAAATGCGTCTATAATTCATTCAATAAAATCAAATAAATCAATAAATCTTAAATGCGTCTACAATTAAATAAAATCAATAAATAAGTAAATCTGAAATACGTCTATAATTCAATAAAATCAATAAATCTCAAATGCGTCTATAATTCAATAAAATCCATAAATCTCAAATGCGTCTATAATTCAATAAAATCAATAAAACAGTAAATGTCAAATACGTCTATAATTCAATAAAATCAGTAAACCAATAAATCTCAAATGCGTTTATAATTCAACATGTCAAAATCAACGAAGATCTGGTAGTTTTGTAGCTCGCAGTGAAATCGTTTTGATAATTTGGGCTATTGAATTATTTTTTCTCCGTTTCGAAACAAAAGTTTTCCATGAAAGGTAAGACGCAGTTGTATTACTTTTACGGAGTAAAACAAAAAAAATATTTAAATATTTTCAATGTTTAATAAAAATTTCTGCGCAGTCCAATCACTAGTTTTGAAAATGTAGGTACTCAGAATGTTGGTGGATTTTCTAGCTGAAGAATTGTTTAAATTTAGGAAAGTTACACATGTTTTTCTAGAAGAATAACGGGTTTGAATTTGAGAACTCCAGAAATTCTTCCGAACTTTGCAGTCTTTACTGATAATGCACTTTCGCTTTCATGAACACAGAAAAACAAACAAAGAGGATGTGGGAGAGAAAGGGGACACAATTCAGAGCTTTGATTCCTCCCTCTAAATCTGGCTCATGCAAATTTTGCTCGCCACTCTTTCTGGAATTAGAAACCAGACGTAAATAAAAAGGAGATATAAATAAAAACGAAACACAAACAGTGGATCGATAAAGAGCATTGTGACACATAATTGTTTTTTGAAACCTATGAAGTTTCCTTGCTTAGTCAGAACGTTTGCTTCTACATCGCATGACAGTGTCTCTTGTCGTGCAAAAACGTGCTTTTCCGAGGGGAAGAGATATCACGGCCTTTCTTTCGGTCTGAGATCGATAAATACGTACGTACACACGCAGAAGATTTAGCGAGGTGGAAATTGCCTAGCGTTTAGAAACGTGTTTAGCACTTACTCGATGACATTTATGAATTCTTTTGAGCAAATTAAAAATGATGAATATTATTCCCTTACAACACAGTCCACATTACACAAATAGAAGGTTCAGGTAGCAAATTGAGCCTGAAGTAAGTAGCATACTGCTAGTAAAAAGTTTAAATTAACTAGTGATTTAGAAAAGCATCATTAGTGCATTTTCCAAAGGCGCTATTGCTATCTTGAAAATCACGACCCCCCCCCCCCAAAAAAAAAAGAAAATGAATAATGTTTTGTGTCAGAAAGGTAGACCAAAGTCATTGCTTTATCTTTTGAGAAAGAGCTCTGAATCATCTATCTAATCATTAAAAAATATTTAGGTTATTAGAGCAGCTACTTTCTCTCACTTTGTGCTCATCTGTTGCTGATAACACATTGTCCTGTGTGAGCTGATAAGTTATGCACTTACAGGATCAATACGCCCTTGAAATCTAATATTTCATTGCTTCCTTTTTTTAGCGCGTCTTTTGTAAAAAAAATGATCGTGGTTATGTCATCAGTTTTTTTTTTTTTTTTTTTGATTGGAGGTTTAACGACCACCGTGAGCAACTCAATGGGCTATAAGCAGTCGCCCGTCTCTAATTTAGGGTCACTGGTTCCAGGGAAGGGAGAGAACCGGTGCCGTAAGACAAACACAACATCCATACCTCACCGGGATTCGAACCCGGACCCCGTTCGGACGAATGATCAGAGGCCAGCGCTTAGTCCACTGCGCCACCGGGGCGGCTTATCGGTTTGTCCGTCCGTCCGTCTGTAGACATCATACTCTGCAACTATTAGTCCGATTTCAAAAATTCTTTTTGAATTGGGAAACTTCAAATATGCGAATGATGATCTTTTATTTTATTTTGTTTTTTACGATGTACAAGTTCGCCACTAGAGGGCGTAAATGCAGAGATGTCGAATTCAATTTTTTTTTTTTTTGTTCCATATATTTGCTTCTAGACATACGATTGAAAAAAAAATCTTTTATCTTTCGATCCCATTTATGACGAAGAGTATTTCAGGTATAATCACTTTTTCAAGTTACGCATAGATTTTCTGCTAGCGGGGCGTAAAAGTAAATTACGTTTTCTCCGACATCTCTTCTTCTAAAACACCGATCTGAAATTTGTTTCCTTCAGCGGATACAACTCTTGATGGGCCGCCCAGGTGGCGCGGTGGTCTAAGCGTTGACCTCTGATCATTCGTCCGAAATGGGTCCGGGTTCGAATCCCGATGAGGCATGGATGTTGTGTTTGGCTTACGGCACTGGCTCCCTCCCTTCTCTGGAGCCAGATACCCTAAATTAGAGACGGGCGACTGCTTATATAGCCCATTGAGTTGCTCACGGTGGTCGTTAAACCCCCCCCCCAAAAAAAAAAAAAAAAAAACAAAAAAAACTCCAGATGTAAAATCTTTTGCGTATAATTTCTAATTTTCGGTAAAGAATACTTTGGCCACAAGGGGGCGTAAGCGTTAATTTTTGCTTTTGATGTGTTTTCTATAAAATCTGAACTTCTAAAATCTCGATTGAAAAAATTCACTGCGGACCGATGCCACTCACGTCAATAAACCTTTACGGAATATTTTCTTCTTAAAATATTGCATGGTTTCTCCGCCAGGGGGCGTAGATCTATATCTTATTTTTTGTCAATGCCTCTGCTTCTAATGGTCCTATTTAAAAAATTCTTTATTTATTGGATAGTTTCCGGTGTGACATATTTTTCATGTAATTTCAAAATTTTCAAGTAATTCATAGACTTTCCGCTAGGGGGCGTAAATGTAAATTGCGTTTCCCCCGATATCTGTGGTTCTAAAACTCCGATTTGAAAAATTATTTCTGCACCAGATACAGCTCCTGACGGGAAATCCTTTGCATATAACTTCTAATTTTTGGTAAAAAAATGGTTTGGCCACCAGGGGCGTAAGTCTTAATTTTTGCTTCCGATGTATTTGCAACAAAATCTGAAATTCTAAAATCTCGATTGAAGAAATTCGTTCTTGGACCGATGACACTGATGTCGATAAACCTTTTCGGAATATTTTCTTCTTAAAATATTGATTGGTTTCTACACCAGGAGGCGTAGATGTATATCTTACTTATTTTTGTCAATATGTCTACTTCTAGGAGTCCGATTTGAAAAATCCTTCTTTGTTGGATAGTGTTTCCAATGCCAAATGTTTTTCATATAAATTCAAAATTTTCAAGTTAATCATAGACTCTCCACTAGGGGGCGCAATTGCAAATTGCCTTTTCTGCGTTATTTCTGCTTCTAAAACTCCGATTTGAAAACATCCTCCTGTATCGCCTACAGCTCATGACGGAAAATTTTTTCATAAAATTTCTAATATTTGTAAAGAATGGTTTCGCCACCAGGGGCATAAGTGTTAATTTCTGCTTCTGATGTATCTGCCGCAAAATCTGATCTCCTGAAAATTCCACAAAATTTTTTTTTCTTGGACTGATGCCGCTCATATCGAAAACCTTTTGAGAATACTTTCTTCCTTAAATAATGTATGGTTTTCCCGCCAGGGGGCGAAGACGCATATCTTATATTTGCCCACATCTCTTCTCTCTTCTTCGAAGGGTCCGATTTGAAAAAAATTATTTCTTTGTTGGAGAGGTTTCCTCTGCGAAATGTTTCTCATATAAATTCATATCTTTCTTAACGCACAAGTCTGCAACCAGAGTGCGTACGTTCACGATTCCGTTTATAGAAATATCTGCGGAATTAAAAGCCCGATTGAAAAATTTCTTTCCTCGGTCAGAAACTATTGTTTTCCATACCGGTTCCATTGACTTTGAATAGCTTTGATAAATTTAATTTGCGTCAGAACGGATTCAAAAGACGTGCTCATTACACTCGAAAATTCGGTGTCACCTTTCTTGTTCCCTTTCCTATTGGACATCCCGAATCACTTCTAATTGTCAAATTATCCGGTCAGGTGTGATGAAGTTTCTCGAATGGCTTCAGTGTAAAACCATGCTGTGTTTGCTGTGGTTTGGAATCCACTAGATTGAAATGCTTTATCATACGATGCCTTCAGTGGAAAGGCCTAGGCCTTGGGCCTACGAAATAATATTTAATGCCTAAGTAAAAGCGCAGTATTATTAACTAGACTTGATATGTAAACGTTACGAATATCACATGGTTAGAATAAAAACTGTGAAAAAGGCCTAGGCCTTGGGCATATGAAATAATATTTAGTGCCTGAGCAAAAGCGTAATATTATTACCTTGACTTGATACGCAAACGTTACGAATATGACGTGGTTGGAATAAACTGTGAAAAGGGGCCTAGGGCATATGAAATATTTAGTGTCTAAGTAAAAGCGCATCATTATTACCTTGAGTTCATAGGTAAAGGTTATGAATATGACATCCGTACAAAAAATACTGTAAGAAAGGCCTTGGCGAGTAGCCTATGAAATAATAATTAGTGCCTAAGTAAAAGCGCAATATTACGATGACGTGATACGTAAACATTATGAATATGACATACGTACAATAAACAATGTAAAAAAAGGCTTAGGCCTCAGGCCTATGAAATAATATTTAATGACTGAGCAAAATCGCAATATTATTACCTAATTTCATATGTAAACGTTATGAATATGACATTCGTGGAATACCGTGAAAAAGGCCTAGGCCTGGGGGCCTATGAAAGAATATTTAGTGCCAAAATATAAGCGCAGTATAATCAACTTTGATACGTAAACGTTACGAATATCACATGGTTAGAATAAAAAATATGAAAAAATGCTGGGCCTAAGGCCTATTAAATTATATTTACTGTCTGAGCGAAGCGCAATGTTATTACCATAATTTGATATGAAAATGTTGCGAATATGACGTACTTAGAATAAAACATTGGAAACAGGGTAGGCCTAGGGCCTATGAAATAATATTTAGCGCCTGAACAAAAGTGCAATATTATTACCTTAATTTGATGTGAAAATGTAAGGAATATGACGTACTTAGAATAAAAACAGTGAAAAAGGCCCTAGGCCAAATAATATTTAGTGCTTGAGCAAAAGCGTAATATTATTACCTTGACTTGATACGTAAACATTATGAATACGACATCCGTAGAAAGAATAATTTGAAAAAGGCCTAGGCCTAGGGCCCGTGAAGTAATATTTAGTGCCTGAGCAAATGCGCAGTATTATTACCTTGATTTGATATGTAAATGCTATGAATATGACGTGATTAGAATAAAAACTGAAAAAGTCCACGGCCTAGGGCATATAAAATAATATTTAGTGCCTAAGTAAAAGCGCAATATTATTACCTTTAGTTGATAGGTAAACGTTGTGAATATGAGATCCGTAGAATAAAAACTGTTGAAACGGCCTAAGCCTAGTGATTATGAATTAATGTTTCGTGCCTCAGTAAAAGAGCAATATTATTACCTTGAGTGATACGTAAACATTTTGAATATGACATCGGCAGAATAAAAACCGTCAAAAGCCCTGCACATGAGGCATAATAATTAGTATTTAGTGCCTAAGTAAGTAAAAGAGAAATATTAATAACTTGGCATCTTATGTAAATATTTAGTGTCTAAATAAAAGTGCAGCGTTATTAAAAAATCCCACATTATAGTCCTTTTCCGAACATAGCGTGAGCCATGCTGTAGTGATTGACATCGTACCACACAAAAGAGTTGAAAAGCTCCTCAAAGTTAAGTTCCTTGTTTTACTTTAAATCACATTTAAAATCGTTATATTTTAATCGAGAAACAGACAGGAAAAAAATCGCTTGCAAGCAATGTCAACTGACGTTTTCTTCTTTCTATAACAAAAACTCGAAGAAAACAAAAAAATTCCACGGTATTCCATTCATTCTGAGGACGAAATGAACAGTGGACGAAGTGCACATTGGACTAAGTGAACGTTGGGCGAAATGAACTGGACGAAATGAACACGGATGAAGTGATAGGGAACCCCTACAACTGCATTCTTGAAGAAATAGCTTGCTATAACTACAACTACTTTTTCCTAAAAACAGCTAGCTGCACCACTTTTTCTGAAAAGTAGCAACTTTCGCTACTTTATAGCTATTTTTTCTTCATTTAATATTAAGATTTCAAATTCTGAACATGATTCTTCTATGAATAGTCTTATCTATAAGATTCGGAGTTAAATACAAAGCTAAATTACACAAGTAATATGCTGTATATCTTCGAACTTAATTCATCTCTTTTATCACATTCAGCGGCTTAATTCCAGGCTAGTTGATATACCCAGGGCATTGAAATAAAAACACTATGAACAAGCACCTGGGAATTCATTTTCTTTACTAAAAGAATCGAATCTCACTGTCAAATGTCATCAACAAAAGCGCTGGCTCGATCATCTCGTACGCGGTCTCTTCTCAGGTTGAGTGAGAAGACTTTCCTCTAAATATTATAAAGTAACATAAGACTTTATGGTTAATAATATGGCTCACTTTCACAATGCATGTCAAGTACGTGAATGTAGGCAGGGCACATTACATCCCTCCTACTCCAGCCTATAATGTTCCAGTAAATCCAGAAATGTCTTGTGATTTGGAGATTTGTTTTTTACTTTGTTTTAAAGTAGCACGTTTTGCAGCGAAAGTTTTCGCTACAAGCTACTTTATTTTGCAGGATTCTACAGCTAAATATTTATAATTCTATCGATGCCACAAGCTACTTTATTTTGTAGCATGCCACAACTACATTTTTCTATTTGTAGCATGGTACAAACTACTTTATTTTGTAGCACACTGCAACTATATTTTTCTATTTGTAGCGATGCTAAAATATAATTTATTTTGTAGCATGCTACAACTACATTTTTCATTTGTAATGATGCTAAAAGCTGCTTTATTTTGTAGTATGCTACAACTATATTTTTCTATTCGTAGCGTTGCTGAAAGCTACTTTATTTTGTAGCATACTACAACTACATTTTTCTAATTGTAGCAATGCTACAAGCTATTTTATTTTGTAGCATGATACAACTACATTTTTCTGTTTGTAACGATGTTAAAAGCTACTTTATTTTTTAGCACGCTACAACTAAATTTTTCTAATTGTAGCGATGCTACACGCCACGCTACTCTAAATGCAGCGTGCTAATTCCAATCACTGGTTTTACGAGAAAGAGTGAGCAAGTGTTGAAAGCTCCGTTTGAGGTTTTTTTGCCTTTGTGAGAGTGCCTCATTTGAAAAAACATCGCGAGTGCTACAAACTCTGTTTTAAATTAGGAGACTGCATCAGAAACCTATGAAATGCCGAAAAAGGGATCTTTGAGGAGAAACAATAAATAAAATACAAAATCTGAGCGGTTTTCAAAGTTCAAAAAAGGCTTGGCCTCAGATGAGGACATGGGAAGTTCAATGAGGCCATCAACAAGCAGTCTGACAAAATTGCAAATCGGGTAAAGGAAATTTTACGAGATGCCATTCTTCGGGAAATAGAATCTCAACTGGGCATTTCTTTTGGTGCCTGTGAGAGCAAATTTAACGAATGATCTGAACATCAGAAGAATTGCCGAAAAAATTGTATGTATGTTTAGGGTTTGTGTGTGAATGGATTAAAAGCCGTCGCCCGTTCCCTATTTAGGACTGTCAGTTCTGGGGAGAAGAGAGAGCAAGTGCCATACGAGAAACACACCATTCATGCCACATCCGAGATTCGGGCCCACCTGGGACGAATATTAAGAAGACAACACTTCGTACCACTCGGCCACCGGAGCTGCCCGCGAAAATTATGCCACGGTTCTTGACCGATTATAACGAAGTGAATTTCTCCGTCATTTTTATCCGCGCCGGGGTTCGAACCCGGGTCCACTTATTCCGGAATAAGTTGCTCTACCAATTAAGCTACGCGGACACTGATTCTAATTGCTATCTGCCTTTATGTCATGTGCGTCCTGCTGGCAGGTACGTCACATCTCCTGGTACGTTACATCATCTCCCCCTTATTTTTCTTTTTTTTTTTCGAAGTGCTGCTCATATTTTTCCTATCTCGCGGTGTGGAAATAACATCACACCAATGCGAGATTTTGAACGGTCGGGTCATCCGGATAGTTCGGGCGCCATTATAACGAATATAATTTCTCCGTCATTTTTATCCGCGCCAGGATTCGAACCCGGATCCCCTCATTCCGGAATAAGTCACTCTACCAGTTGAGCTACGCGGACATTGATTCTAATTGCTATCTGCCTTTATGTCGTGTGCGTCCTTCTGGCAGGTACGTCACATCTCCTGGTACGTTACACGATGGACAAAAGAAATCCCGGATGAATGTACGCACGGAACTTAAACAGAAATTTGAAACAGACCCTAGCTTTCTGTTCATGGTCATAACTGATGATTAATCATGGATTTATGGGTACTACCCTGAAACAAATCATTATTTGAAACAAAATCTGATTCACATGTGGTGTCCTTTGAAGTACGGCGTTCTCACGAAGTCGAAAAATCGCAAAGGGCATTCAACATGTGTTCACTCAACTTCGTAAAACTGGACATTAAAGCAAGACATAGAAGCTCGTAAATATGTCACAGCATATTCCATTCTAGAAGATGGTCAAGACCCAAACCACAGCGCATGTACTCTGGAATTACACAGAAGTCATTGCGAAAACGTTTTGATCACAACAGGTAAATGGCGCCATAAGTTGCAAGGCGACCCACTAAAACGTGTTGGGATCACTAGTTAGTTGAATTTGGAAATAACCTTTTCTTTGGTCTAAACATCACGCTAGGTGAATTTGAGTTTAATGCCCCGGTGGTACAGTGGTCTAAGCGATGGCTTCTGATCATTTGCCTGAGATGGGTCAGGGTTCGAATCCCGTGAGACATAGATGTTGTGTATGCTTTACTGGACTGGCTCTCTCCCTTTCCTGGAACCAGTGGCACTAAATTAGGGACGGGCGACTGCCCACTGAGTTGCTCACGGTGGTCGTTAAACCCCCATTAAAAAAATTAGTTTCGGGAAGTGTGTGTAGCAAAGCAGTTTTAAACAGATTCTTTGTTCAATGTTGAAATTGAAAGTCTAAAGGAAGATGACTTTAATACGCGACTTGCGCTGCGGTCCAATCTATTTATACCAAACTTAGTAGACGCTATAGTTTGATATACACTGGTGTCTGAAAGTTAAGAATAGTTAAAAAAAGATATTTTATAAAAGAAGTGAAAAGGAGAAAGAGGTGTAATAAAGTTAAGTGCAGAGAATGTGGGAGCATGCAAATATGGAAATCACAACGCAGTACCATGTGACAAAAGATAATTGGCATGAAAGGGTAAACTGCCCATTTGTGGATTTGGGAAAGAACTGTATAAATGCAAAAAGTGACATTTTTTGTCGTCAAGGCGCTTTACTAGTAGTAGACCTCTTTCTTTATTAAAGCAGTATATCAGGAAGACTGCAAGTGGGCATGTTTACACGTGGTTGGATTATTGGAATGCTGCGATCCGGCTAAATGCGGAGTAATGTTTCCATAGCCACTGCGTGAACCAATCCATTGTATCCAGACTTTGGAAAAAGTACCAGGACATCGCAGATGTTAATAATCAACCTGTGGCAGGTCGTCTACGGCTACAAAGGCTCAGAATGATTGGTACGTGGCACTAATAGAGAGACGTAACAGGTCGATGTCAGAGAGACCGCTTGCTTTGGAGCTGTCTACGGCTGATAGACCAGCTGTTTCAAGGCAAACAGTATACAGACGGCTCAAGGAACAAAGCCTATAAGCAAGAAGACCTGCAGCTTGCATCCCACTCACTCCGTCAGCAAGAAATGCCAAGGTACTGTGGTGCAGATAATATCGAGACTGAGACGAAACTCAATGGGCCAATGTTCTCTTTATGGCTCAAATGAACAAGGATTATACGTGAGAAGACCTGAAGTTTGCATCCGACAGAAATGCCAGGGTACTGTGGTGCAGACAACATAGAGACTGGGACGAAAATCAATGGGCGAATGTCCTCTTTCCCGATGAATTCAGGTTCAGTCTCGAAAATGACAGCCGTTGTTTTCTCATCTGGAGAGAACCTGAAACCCCTTATTCCTCCACAAACACCGGAGAAATGCAGCATTACAGAGGTGGTGGTCTACTTATGTAGGACGGCATTAAGTCCAATGGGCGAACACAGCTCCATATCTATTCTGGTGGAACTTTAACAGGTGGGAGATACTGAGACGAAATTTTTGATCCTTGCGTGAGGCTTTTTCGGGGTGCTGTTGATGCAGATTTCCTGTTCATGGACGATAACGAGAGACCTCATAGAGCTGCTATTGTCGATGATTTTCAAAAAAGGGGAGATATCTACCGTATGCTATGGCCAGAGCACCCGCCAGACCTCAGCCCAAAAAAGCATGTGGGAGATGCATTGCCGTTCGTCAACCTCCTGCCAGAGCTCTCGAGGAACTCCAATCTACTCCAGCTCATGAGTGGGATTTGCTTTCACTGAGTCTTCCTGTTTCCTTTGTCAACAGCATGAGACATCGGTGTGACACTTGTATCGCTGTAGAAGGTCACCATAGGCCTTACTAGACCGTTGAATAAGATCAAAAACGCCTCAGGAAAATTCCTCCTGTTTTCATCATTTTGGACTATTAGTAGGTTTTCCTATTTCATAATTTTTTTATGTGATTTGTTCTGGCCATTTAGGGTTTCACTAAGATATCTGTATAGTAAACAGTCTATTTCACTGTGCCTTCTTCTTTTTGTATTTTAACACTTTTTTGTTGGTTATGCTTAACTCTTGGGCAAATGTTTATGGAATAGTTGGATATGTAGAACTCAATGCAAATATTTCGCACGCATGTACAGAGCAGTAGTTATTTTACAGTAAACTGTTCTAAGATTGTCTAAAAATTTACCCTTATTGACTTTTAAATATTTCAAGTGCTATAAAAATGCAAACTAATGTATACTTAACGTGATACTAAAGAAAGGCTGTACGTGTATTTAATTAGAAAAAAGATTTATCGCACTAAACAATTTATTCTTTTTTGCAGAAAACATATTTATAGCTTCGTCCCGTTTTTATATTCGATACTTACGGTAATATAATGCTTTCAACTTCTTGCATTTTACTAAGCAAACTTTGTCCACTACCATCAAAAGCTGGACAACACAACCGCAGAATCAAGTGCTTGTCGATCACGTGATGAACTGTTCAGTTTTCGGAGAGCAATTTCGAAGACAGAATCTTCCTCGACTTTTAGTACTAGGGTGCTTTCTGCTCATGAATATGATTAAATTCTTATCCACCCCTTTAGAGTTCTTTCTGGTCATGAATAAGATTAACTTCTCACTCACCCCTTAGGGTTCTTTCTGTCAATGAAGAGGATTAACTTCCTACTCACCTTGTAACGTATACTCTATATTCACTTTCCTTTTGATTTTTACTATCTCTGGTTATTTTATTTTACTATGTAAATTATCTTCTTACTGAACGAGATGTTATTTCACCCGCTGAATGAGATCTGGCAATGAGTGTAAGTCATGACGTGGTGGTAGCCAGTATAAATGTGCGCGTTCAACGATACCAGGAGAGAGCGTTTGTTGTTGTAAAGGGAGAGCTTTTTGTTGATGTGCGTAGAGTAAGCTGTTGTTTATGTGTCAGAGAGCATTGGTTTATGTGAAAGAGAGCGTTTGTTGTTGTACGAAATGAACTGTGGTTTACGTGTAAAGAGATCTTCGTTTATGTGAGAGCGTAAAGTTGACCAAATAAAAGATTGCTTTCGTAAGTACGTCTTTCTCAGTTCATAGTTTTGTCAGACCTCTGTCTGGCTGTTAGGTTTATTTCATTTAGTGTTATTAGTAACAACCAGCATAAGACTTTATTCATCTTAATTACTACTACAACATTACTACCAGTTATAAGCTTGTTCATTATTGTTTCTACACTACTAGCAGGAAAGTTTATTCATGATTTAATTAACAAACAACAACAATTACTAGAAGAAACTAGTAGCAGAACCATTAGAAGAAGCATTATTAGTAGCTTAGTTGAAAGCTTATTCATTATAACCTGTAACCTTAGGATTCTTTTTGTCAATGAATAGGATTGTCTTCTCACATACTTGTAGCCTTAGGGTTCTTTCTGACCGTGAATAGGATTAACTTCCTACCCACTTTTAGTCTTAGGATTCTTTCTATCAAGAAGAGGATTAACTTCCTACTCACCTGTAGCCTTAGTGTTCTTTCTAGCCACGTGTAGGATTAACCTCTCACTAACCTATAGCTTTATGGTTCTTTCTCTCAATGAAGAGGATTAACTTCCTACTCACCTGTAGCCTTAGGATTCTTTCTGTCAATAAATAGGATTGTCTTTTCACCCACTTGTAGCCATAGGGTTCTTTCTGACCGTGAATATGATTAACTTCCTACCCACTTTTAGCCTTAGGATTCTTTCTGTCAAGAAGAGGATTAACTTTCTACTCACCTGTAGCCTCAGTGTTCTTTCTAGCCACGAATAGAATTAACCTCTCACTAACCTATAGCTTTATGGTTCTTTCTCTCAATGAAGAGGATTAACTTCCTACTCACCTGTAGCCACAGGATTCTTTCTGGCCATGAATAGGATTATCTTCTCACGCACCTGTAGCTTTATGGTCCTTTCTGCCAATAAAGAGGATTAACTTCCTATTCACCTGTATATACCATAGGGTTCTTTCTGGCCATAAATAGGATTATTTTCTCACCCACTTCTATTCTTAGGGTTATTTTTGGCCGTGAATGGGGTAAACTTCTTACCTACCTGATGCATTAGAGCTCTTTTTCAGCATGAATAGGATTAATTTCGTTCCTGCCATTTTATTCGGAAGTTCTCTATTTTTACATAATTTGTTATGACCTTGAATAAGCTCCTGGAGCTGGGTTTTGAAATCTAAGGTGGTGTGCAACAGTTAAAGACCTGAGTCTGTCAATGTTTAGCAAGCTGAGAGTATAAAATACTCGATGCATACATTATGACTGCTGGGTTTCCTTCGATATAACCATTCTCCTTCCTATATTATTTAATGTAATTTTCACTGTGACTTTCTGAAGCTCGATAATTCGACTTATCTGTGTTCGACATAAACGGGAGTGACTGTAGTTAAACGGTACATTGATAAGGTGAGACATCCACAATGTGAACCACAAAGAAAGAGACAAATTGAGTCAGATGTTAACATCTCTCAGTAGTACTTAACCTTCTATTTTTTAATTCCTGAGCTGGATCATTTCCTGTATTAAATGGTCGTCGTTACGAGGAGGCATAGGATGCTTCGACAAATGCAAATATGAAACTTGTTCGGATTCCTATGGTTCAGTTGGTTAGAAATTCGTTGTCCTGGGTGTTTGCTGTAAGGAATTGAATCTCGAACATGAAATCAGGAGATTTCAAACTTTCCTAGGAGATGACTTTACAGTTACTGTTAAATACCACACTATGCGGGAAAATAATGCTTTTATTTCCTTATCAATGTTCTCAACTTAATCTGTAAGCATCTTGCTATTCTTCAGTGCTTGCAGTTGTAACCCTCTGAATTGCTCTTTCTTTTATTCCACAAGTGTTTTACAGTTATATCTCGAAATCTCATTTTGTCCTTTGTTAGGCTAGAACTCTACTCGTAAATATCTTATTTTTTGCAGTGTAGTAAATTGTTAGGAGCAGAAAATATTTCCATTCAATATAAAAAGGAAAGCTGATATGATTATATTTTGGCAAAATGCTGTGCATATTTTGGCAAAATGCAGGCATTACGAGGATTTACGTGGTATGATGGATATGCGTGATTCCTTTCTACAAATTGGTATTTAAGTGCGTGATTCCTTTCTACAAATTGGTATTTAAGTGCGTGATTCCTTTCTACAAATTGGTATTTAAGTGCGTGATTCCTTTCTACAAATTGCTATTTAGGTGCGTGATTCCTTTCTACAAATTGGTATTTAAGTGCGTGCTTCCTTTCTACAAATTGGTATTTAAGTGAACTTTTTAAACTTAAAGCTCTTCCAAGTTTTTATTACTGATATACTAAACTGACTACCATCATTTATAAAATAATGGAAGTTAGTCCATATTTTAAGGTTGCGCGAAGATTTAATGGCCGAATTAATCCACACTTAATTTCCGGAAACCGTGATATTAAACCAGCCTGAAAGGATAAATATACCGGTCTCTTGTATTTAACGTTTTCCCCACACCCGCAATTAACATTTTCAAGCATGTAACGCTCATATTTTCAAATGCTCTGAGAAACAGGAAATCAGCATATCCTGCATGTCATTTCTGCTTTTTACGTCAGGTAGTCTTTCCGGTCCTGATAAGTATTTGAAGCCATGATTGTTTTTCTGTTTTGCAGAATAATAATAATAAAACGAACACAGTATCAATTTCTGAAGCTGGACATGATTCCATGAGTTTGGTGAACAACTAGACAATATGGCTGGTTGAAACTTCTCCGACCTGGAACTACTTACTATACAAAGCCGGCTAAATGGTCCCGGTCAAAATCCCTGTGAGAATAAGATAGATGTTTTCATAACACAAGGAGTTCCTTCCTCCGCACTATCGCCTTAACGTAACTTCCGAACCACGGCGGGTGTTTAATGGCACCAGTTGCGCTATTCGGTAAGCCACTAGCAACTCCGCTCTGACTGGTTTGTATCAATATTCTTCTAAAACTACTGAAATGCAAAATATTTTGCATGATATTTGCAAACCTCGTGAAGTAAACCAAAATCAATAATGTCTATATTGGTCTGAATTCACGATTGTAAACTTAACAAAATTTTATTTTAGAAATACAAGGGTTAAAAAAAAGTAATGCACACCAGGTCATAAAAATATAATTGTAGGATCAGCATAATTTTTGGTGAACATATTCTTTATAAATATCGTTATCAATGCACCGAAGAAAAACTTTCTGTATGCTGTAGGGAGAAAGTTGTAGAACCTGAAGTAAGCATCATAATCAGACCATCGAGTTTCTTTTTCGCGGCCGGTGAAACTTCAGCGACTGTAATTCACGAAAAACTGAAAACAGTTTCTTCTGAGGATACTATTAAAATAAGCCATCTCCAGAAATGGATTCGGAAATTCAAACACGGTGATTTTGATAACAATGACAAGGTTATATATGGTAGACGATCAACAGTACCAACGGACGAAAATGCTGCCGTTGTCGAAAAAATGGTCCAAGCTGACAGAACAATAACAACAAATCAAATAACTGGAAAACTTTAACTGTCTAAAGGAAATGTTGTGCGATTGCTTTCTAACTTTGTTGTGAACAATTTTTTTTACATAAATAAAATTTGCCCAAGGTGTGGGTGCCAAAGCTTCGTACATGTGAGGTGAAGCAGTCGAGAAGTTAAATCTGCGCTGAATTTTGAATAATATCTCCGAGCCGCAATCTGAGGCTTTTAAGTGGGTCATACAATGCGATGAGATGGGGTTTTTCATTATAATCCTTACTATAAATGCCAGTAAATGTAATGGAAGAAATTCTCTATCAAAGAACAAAATCATATTCATGTGTTAGGGCCCAGATGGTATTGTCTTCCTTGACACACTAAAAATGGCAATATTAATAAGAAAAAATATTGCAAATCATTAAGAATACTTCAGACAGTCATTAAACCAAGAGGACATACCTAAAAGACGTACATATTTAGTTTCATCAGGATAATGCAAAACTCCATACGTTGAATATGACTCTTTCGACAAATGCAAGATTCCGATAGACCTTGATCTTTCACCCTTCGTATAGTCCTGACTTGGCGCCCTAGGATTCTTTCCTTTTGATAGATTGAGGCACTATTTACGTAGGAAAACATTTCATTCGTATGAACAGTTGGTAAAGGATGTTAAGCCCTGGTTTGAATAGCGGAATCTTTCATTTTTCGGGTCCGTACCACACCTTAAAATAATAATAATGATTAGGGTGGTCCAAAAAAAAGATTTAAATATTCTTTCTCCACAACTTTTATTTTATGCCATAGTATGTGAATGATAAGTACACCAAAGGGTTTTTCAAAAAAACGATATTAAAGGGTCGCCCAATATTTAACTTTTGGGTACTACATAACTGAAAATGAAAAATTTCGAAAATTGAATAATTATGACATGAGATGTCTTTGATGGTGAAGGAAACTGTTTTCTATGATTTGTCACCAGTCGAAGAATGAACTGCTTTTTTTCTTCGTCCTTGGTAAGTGACTGGTTGTATTTTTTAATCAAACTGATGCCTCGCTCGGCAGTGTCATTCACAACCCTCATCTTACAGCAACATTCACGAAGTTCAATGAAAACAGGATCATTTCTCCACTGTTGGGGTTGCATTTTCAGAAACACTTTAAATTTAATTATTCCTCCAACAAGAAGGACATCGAAGAAGAAGCTAGTCCTTTCAGTTACAAAATTTTCTAGATTGGGATCTTTTTCGTCAGATATTGCTAAAATCGGGCAGCTGTGGACGTTTCAAATTCTTGACCATTTTTTCTTTAGTTTTCGTGGGCACTCGATCGTCAAAAAAGCTAAGCTACGAAGTGCTCAGAAAGAAACCAAAGGTGCCTGGCAAAAGCATTGTAGGCTTTCTCGCCAATGTTTTTATTAGGGTAAAGTTTTAGGAGACTTAAGAGCTGGATATCATAATATGGAGCTCTAATTCCAAGTGGAGCTTCATTCCAATACTTCACATAAACCAGGCTTACAAACAAAGCCAAATTCACTGTATTTATTATCTCTCGAGGTGTTAACTGAAACTGATTTTGAAAGAGGCATATTTTTAGAGCGTAAATGCCTTTAGCCAGCCATCGAGCATGATGTGTAGGGCCAGGAGCTCGAAATGTTTCCGTGCCACTTCCTCCACCAAGAAACAAAAGAGACAAGTGCAGAAGTTCTTGATAACCGTCTTTCGATTGCTGTTTTTCCAATGCACTTGGTAAATACTCCAGCATTTTTTGTAATCTGTTTAATATAGGATCCTGAAAGAGGTCAGTGTCTGCTGCACTATAAGCACTTGGATCAATCGTTGGCCACCCTTTCTGAAAGCGGTTGAAGAGTGCAGTTTCTGAATAAGAAAACAGCTGAAAGCATAATCTCCATAACATGATGGCGGCATGCAATCCAAACGAGTTCACTGCCTAGGGTTTTTTCAATTGTTGTGCAAGCTCCTGTGTGAAGCCCAGTATTACTCGCTGTCATATCAAACACAAGTCCTTTGATTTCAGACTTAACATTCCATTTCTCGATTGCTTCAACGCAAGCTTGTGCCTGAGCTTCCCTGTTCCTCTGTCTATCTTGGGAATTCCCAAAAGCTGTTCTTGGCCATTTCCAGTGAGAAGTATAGCAATGCGATCAACTGTCACCTTGGATCCATCAATATCAGGCAAAAGTTTGCTATCCCAATGTAAAAGAAAAGGCCCCTCTAAAGACGATTTCTTTTGTTCAGCTGCTGTGGCTTTCTGTCTTTCTAATCTTCTAGAGCGCCTAATGGAGCTTCGGGAAAGGGTGATTTCGGAAATATTGTGTCCTAGCGCCCCTGCAACAGCTCCAGCAACGAATACAGCTCCTCTATCCGGAAGATTGACTCGATCCAGGGCTCCGATGACTTCTGGTAACGTAAATATATTTTTACGTCGTTTGGATGGGAATGGAGTAGAAGGTGCGGCAGATGTGGACGCTACAGGTTGATATTCGCCTTTGCTTTTGCAGCTATGTGAAGATGATGAAGAAAGCTCTGCAGTTTTTCCAGGAAGACATTTGCTCTCTCTTTCTTTATATTTCTCTGTCGCCTTTCTATCTTTTTCCTCCCGCTGTCTTTTCCTAATTTCTTTTTCTGTTGTTTTAAAGTCAGCACCACTCATACTACATGAAAATACATCTTCTCTTTGTTTCTGGAGGAATACCTGGTCTTCGTCGTTTTTCATTTGCATTATAGCATTTTTCACGGCAACATCAAACAATTCTTCTAGATCACTTTTGAACAGATCCTCACGCACACGGTCATTTTCTCCTTGACGAGTACGGTGCTTCTTCACAGCTAAATATCGTTCATAAAGTTTTGAGAGTTTTCTCACACACGAATCAATCCGCTGAGCTGGAATCCTCGCACGCTTCCAAACAATCACAACTGCTTCACAAGTCAATTTGTAACTCACTGACAAGCTCTTGCCCTCTTCTAAATGGTAAAACTGGACCATCCAGAGCACATCCAATCCATGGGGAAGTCTTGCTGTAGAGAAGTTAGAGATTGGCTTTCCAAGAAGCCAGTTAGTGGGGGCAGATCTCAAGCTAGATGTCGACATGGTTGTTTATACCTGAAGAGAAGAGAAATTTGAGCTAGCTTACCAAAAAGTAAACTTCTGGGCGACCACTAAACTTCCACGTATCGAGCTAAAATTTGGTGCACACTTTACTACATCATAATGGACAAAATTACGCTATGTGGAGCCATGATTTGAATACCTTTTTTTCCATTGCAAAGTGGACCACCGTAATAATGATAGTATTGAAAGTGCGTGTTGCGAAGTGTTGGATGAAATGAGAAAGAAGCCAAAGAAACCAAATTTTTCTCTGTAAAAAAAATCATTTGATTATTAAAATTCTTCATGAACATTACAACCTCCACCTGAAGCTGTATCCTATGTATTAATCGAAGCGCACGAATAAACACAGACATATGGTAGAACGGGCAAAGTACTTACATGGGGTGAGACTTGAGAGTTAAGTTTGATCCCTGAAGGCTACCCAGAAATTTTTAAGTCTTTGTCTCAACTGCTCCCGAGATAATAATCGAAAACACGGGACTGACGGTCTCACTTGCGTACAGACAGACAATAATAATGTAAACATGGTGTGACAATTTCGCCCTGTCCTTAGAAGCTATCCAGAAAATTTCAAATGGCCTCAAACGCAAAGCTCCAGCTGTAATCTGCGACCAAGGAGGCCGCACGAAGTATAAGTGTTCAGTTTACAATAACTTTGATAATTAGTATTATCTCTCTAATACGAGGGCGATGAATCGATACGTGTGTGTGTGTGAGTAGCGCTAGTGAAATGTGTAGAGCGCAAAAATAGATATATTGACCTATACATAGATAAAGGCTGGCTTATTATTTCTGGAAAAGTTCTTTTCTGAAACTGCAACAGAAATGATTTTACGACCGATAGTTTATTACATTTTGACCGACACTTGTAGATTAATAATCGTGTGATTTACCATCTCGTCTAATATTGTAATATTATAAGTACACTGGCGGAAAGTGAAAAAAGAACACCAAGAAGGAATTGGCGGACGATCATGAAATTTACATATGTTAATGGGTCGAGTTTACGTAGGTGTGATGTTAATTTCGGGACCAACCGGTGAGCGCTTACGCCACAGCACGGCATAATATGCAAATTATCGTCGGTGGTATTTAAGGAGTACGGCGAAGTGAATGTAATCAGTCGTCGGCGTACGGACACGTGCGAAGACCCTGAAGAAGCTGCAATGCCTGGACATGGAAGACGTGTACGATTTCAGGAGTTATCGGACTTTGACCGAGGTCGTCTAGTCGGACTCCGCGAGGCCAGGTGGTCGTATCGTCGTATTGCGGAGCGAATTAGACGGGAAGTATCGGTGGTGGTACGATGGTGGCGTAGATGGTCCGAGGAACATTCCCACACGAGAAGACGTGAAATCGAGAGTCACAGACGGACTGATGAACGGACCGATCGACGCATAAGAAGAGCGGCGTTGTCAAGCAGAACATCCACTGCTACGCAAATCCGAGCTGCCGTTGCACCTGAGCTGACTGAGCGAACAATCCGCAACCGCCTAATGGATGCAGGACTACGTGCACGTGTGACTCTGGCATGTGTACCTCTGACTCCAGCCCACCGTCAGGAACGGCTGCAGTAGTGTCGCCAACGTCTGCACTGGAGAACGCAATGGCGATCTGTCGTGTTCAGCGATGAAAGCAGATTCTGCTTGGGAGCCTCCGATGGCCGTATGCGTGTTCGCAGACGCACAGGGGAGCGTCTCCACCCTTCTTGCATCCGCCAGTGACACACAGGGCCTACACCTGGTCTCCTGGTGTGGGTAGCGATCAGCAATCACTCCCGTACACAACTAGTGTTTGTACCGGGTACGTTAAACAGCACCTCCTACATCAACAACATCATTCAGCCCGTTGTTGTGCCATTTGTAAGGTCGGTCCATCGTGGTGTTTTCCAGCAAGATAACGCGCGCCCACACACGGCACGTGCAACGCAATATGCACTTTAGGGTGTGAGAAAACTTCCATGGCCTGCACGTTCACCGGATTTGTCCCCCATTGAGCACGTGTGGTATTTTATGGTACAACGACTTATCCGGTCTCCACGGCCAGCCACGACCATCCCCGATTTACGCGTCCAGGTTGAGGATGCTTGGAACTCAATGCCCCAAACTTACATCCAACATCTGTACGACAGACTCCATGCCAGAATTGCACAGTGTGACGTAGTTCATGGCGGTTCAACCTCGTACTAACCATGTTACATGAAAATGTTATTTTTCAGTTTACCAGCAAATACAGCTGTATTTTGCCATAATGTTTTGATCACGTTATCCTCTGTATTCCGTTATTATGCTGTACAACTTTCGTTGGTATCAGACGTCTCCTTCTTGGTGTTCTTTTTTCACTTTCCACCAGTGTATTTCAAAAGAGTGAATTTGATGCTATTTTCTACCTCATTTAATATGTGTTCGTCTTGATGGAAACCATACGGTTCAACTTTTCCTTTAGATATCTTAAGTTAATAACTGGTGAGGTCTGAAGCACGCACTTGTGAGGATTTAAGTGTTTGTGTAAGAGTCTGAAAAATAAAGAAGCGATTCTTTGAGGAATTTAAGCGCATTATCAAGTCGAGCCGAATCTCTCATTCCTCTTTTTGTTGTCCTCTCTGGTTATGTAGAAATAGCGCAGAATGTGATTACAGCTTTGTATGTAAGACACAAAGGAGCTCGGCTTGATAAGTATAGTGAGATCTACTGTCTCAGTTTACCAATGGTCTTGCGCTTCCTTTTATCGATCTTACCGGAGGGACAATTCCCTCGTGACATCTCTAATTTATTCGTTTACTGTCACTCCTGTGTCTTCTCCTGCGCTATGTACGGTTCTTGAGGAGAACAAAAAGCTTGCGTTAATGGCCACCCTTCGCAGCCTTATTTAAATCAATTTCTTCACAGATAGCTTGTGGCACCATTTCTCTTCGTGAAGCCATTTCTTCTGTGGTCACTACTTAGGTTCCGGAGGATTTTTAAGGCGGCAAACGCACACACACACATAGAACAGCCATTGACTTGCTTATTGTTCAACACGGAACTTAACATCAGATGTTGAGCAGTAATCAAGGCAATGGCTACTCGGTTTGCCACTTTAAAAATACTGTAGTTGTTCCATGCATTTGAGAATATTTCTTCCACAATCTCTATTGTTGAAATACTAGTGATTTTATAAAAACGCTACAAGGAAGCATCTGATTGCTTTGACTGTCGCAAAATCTGAAGTTGTTCCCATTCTTAACCATCAGATACTTGAAATTTCGTTGTCCTGGGTAATGTAACGGATAGCACGCGCGAGTGGAAATCGGAAGATGCGAGTTCGATTCCAGGTGATGTAATTTTCAAGTGTTCTGATATTAAGTTACATGTTGAACAGTAGGCAACGCAATGACCATCTTGTCTGCAGCTTTAAAAAATCCTGTAATTGTTCCATGTACATGTATTTTTGAAGAATATTTCTTCCACAATTTCAATTCAGGGTTGGAATTTCAAATGTCAAAGAAGCGATTGGTCAAGCAGATGTGTGGGGAATAGGTGGAGATTATGTCAATTTCTTTTACCGATCGAGCGTAAGCACGTTTTTCTCAGAAAGCTGCAATGTACCTTAAATGGATTAGTAGTTTTATTGCAAAGACTATACACGAATCTCTGAATAGTATAACTATACTAGTATACGAATCTTGGCGTAGAATAGAAAATCAAAGTTTCCAAGCTTTCGCCTACCAACCAGATGGCTTTCTCAAGGAAAGTATGCTGTAAACTGAAAACTGGATAATAGAACACTTCAACAATTTGAACGCAGCGACTTGACTAGACAATAAACAAAGTTTCCAAAGTGACGCTTCGTGTCTTTGAATGAATATTACATCATAACTACGTATTTGCTTATTATCTAGTCAAGTCACCGCGTTCAAATTGTTGAAGTGTTCTATTATCCAGTTTTCTGTCCACCTTTCTTGAGAAAGCCGTCTGGTTGATGTGTGAAAGTTTGGAAACTTTGATTTTCTATTCTACGCCAAGAAATTCGGATTACTAGTAGATTTTTTTAGCATAGTTAGTGTACGGTTCCTGTTCGTTAATCACGAATCTGTTTGTTTTTATTGGGGGTTTAACGACCACCGTGAGCAACTCAATGGACTAAAAAGCAGTCGCCTGTCCCTAATTTAGAGTCACTGGCTGCAGGGAAAGGGGAGACATAAACACACCACCCACGTGCCTCACTCTGGATTCAAACCTAGGCTCATCTGGGACGAATGGTTAGAAGCCATAGATCAGACCACTGTGCCACCAAAGCAGTCACGTCTCTCTTCGAGATACACATAATTTCAGCCATAGGAAGCTGTATTTCTAATTACACGTATCTGCTGCAATTTTCTGGTGTCGCCTCAGTGGCAAAGTGGTGTAAGTGCTAGCTTCTGATCATTCGTTCGAGAGATGTCTGGGTTCGAATATCGGCGAGACATGGATGCTTTGTTTGTCTTACGGCACTGGATCTCTCCCTTTCCTCTAACCAGTGACCCTAAATCAGGGACGGTCGACTGCTTATAGCCGATCGAGTTGCTCATGGTGGTCGTTAAAACCCTGAACAATTTTGTTTGCAATCATCGATTTTTTGGGGTTTTTTTCGGGTGTTTAATGACCACCGTGAGCAACTGAAGGACTAAAAGCAGTCACCCGTCCCTGATTATGGGTCACTGGTTCCAGGGATGAGAGAAAGCTAGCTCCGCAATGTAAACATACCACCCATGCCTCGTCCGGGGCTCTAACTCGGACCTATCCGGACGATTTGACCAATTTGCCACCGGGTTGGCAAAATTATGAAATTATCCTTAAAAAGTGATGCATTTCGCATTTCAGGAAATAATTATGATGACACTGTTGAAGCGTAAATTTTACCAGCTTCACTACGTCAGCAAATCCTTGGGGGAAATAAGTGGCGAATCATTAAAATCATTCATAGTCAGCTTGATCAATTTTTTTGAATAACGTTCTGATAATGCAGAAATTAAGAAAGCCAAAGCGTTTGTTAAATTGTTGAGAAAAAATAATAAGGATGGTATGCAGAATTCTTGGTTGTAATGAGCACGTCTTTTGAATCCTTTCCGACACGAAAATAATTTTTCAAAACATTTTTTAACAAGAGGAAATAATCAGCAAAAAAAAGAGTGCGCATTTACACACCATAGTGGAAAAACTGCGAATTATTTAAAATATACAATGTGCGAAGTCTTCTTCATAGAAAATGGGACCAGTTAACAAACAAAAAAAACATTTTTCAGCAGATTTCTAGAGTCGGATAAAGAATTTTTTCTTAAAAGATTTTTAGAAATACTACGCATGTCCACTAGTGGAAGAAACGTGCAATACGAAAACTCACGAATTGTGCGTAAATGTTCCTCATCGCTGACGATACCCGTGGCTTAATACATTTTTGAAATCAAACAATTAGAGGAAGGGATATATGGACGGAAACGTAATGAAATTTTACGTCCCGAGCTTTAAAGCTTTCCTTTTTTTGAAGAAGAAAATGTGCTCAATGTATTCATCATAGGCTGTGAATTACGAAAAAGTAGAAATTATTCGCTAATATTTTTCAAAGCGGGAAAAGTGCGATGGCAAATGTACTTACTTCTCAAATGCGACTTATGCGAACAGGTGTTGCAAGAAACAAGTTTTTACTGACACACCTAGTAAGAAACTGTATTTTTTAAAGACGATAATATTCGCAATTTTTACCACCCTGATTAGTACGCACTACAAAAAGAATTTTTCCAATAGGGATTTTAGAAGTGGGAATGCAATTATGGACAGAAATGCACACACACATACTCCACTTAGCGTTATAAATGGGCATCTTCAAAAATCCGTGACTATATATAAAATGTTCCTCGAAGTGCATAGCATTTGTTAAAAAAAATTTGTAAAATATTTTTAGAAATACAGATATCGATAAAAATAGAATTGATATTTTCGCCCCTTACAGCTTAATTTGTGCAGGAAATGTACATAAAATGCTTTCGTGGTGAGCGGTATTCTCCCGAAAAGGAGGTATATTTCATCTGAGTTTATAGAAGAGCATACACGGCGGCAAATATGTTGTACAAAGAAATACGCACTTACGCTATCTAGTTGCAAAATTAGGTAAAAATTTGACATTATGTGGAAAATTTTCCTAACGACTAACGCTGTCCAACGCGAAAGGAGTTTTTCAAATCCAACTGTTAAAAGCAGAGATACCGAGAAATATATAATACACGCTTACGTCCCTATCGAAAAACTATTATTTTTAGCGGGAAACATACGAAACTGTTTGCGGTAGTTTTTCGGTATCAGAGCGAAAAAAAGTTAAAATCTAGTTCTTAAGATCGCAAAATATTACTACGAAACAGAAACCCACGAAACAGAAATATACACCCACGCGCTGTGGGGCCGAATTGTGCTATTTCACCGAGAACTCCATCCAATGCAAAAAGAATTTTTCAAGTCGGACTTTTAGAAGCAGAGATATCTGGAAAAATGCAATGTTCTTTTACGCTCCCTAGTGGGAAAACTGTCCATTATTGGAAGAAGAAACAATACGCAAAAAGGTTGAAAAAATATTAAAGGAAAAAAGAAATGGTTCAATCGGATTTTTAGAATCATTGATGGGGAATCATATATAATTTGATTTCTATAGCATTTGCACATTTACATCTTCTAGAAACAAAGTTACGCATCGCACCAAAAAAAAAAAAAAAAAGACTAGCATCATTATTCTCACAGTTCAGGCTTCCCAATGCTGCAAGCCGCCCCAGTGCCGCGTTGGTCTAAGCGATGGCTTCTGATCATGGGACCGGGTTCGGATCCAGTGAGGAATGGATGTTGTGTTTGTCTTACAGCACTGGCTCCGTACCTTCCCTGGAACCAGTGGCCTTAAATTAGGGACGGGAGACTGCTTATAGAGTTGCTCACAGTGGTCGTTGAACCTTGAATCAGAAAAACAAAATGCTGCAATAACTTTTAAAATCGGATTAACACCACCACATTTGCGTAGTGGTCTATGCACTGGCTTCTGACCATTCGTCAGAGATGTTCAGGGTTCGAATTTCGGTGAGGCGTGGATGTTGTGTCTGTCTTACGGAACTGGCTTTCTCTCTATCCTAGAACCAGTGGCTTTAAATTAGGGACTGGCAACTAACTGCCTATAGCCGATTGAGTTCCTTACGCTGATCATTAACATTTCAGACAAAAAAAAAGGATTAACAAGTGTAGAGATATAATATCCATAGTCAGATGGTCAGACATTTTAAAAACATAAGCTGATTCGTACCAGTACTTAGAAATATGAGATCTTCAAGAATATCATGAAACGAGGCAAATTGATCCTCACGACTCTTACTCCTGCAAAGTAAAAAAAGAAACACATTAAAAGACAAAATGCACATTGACGATATGAAAAAATTTAAGAAAATTTGACAAAGTAGCTGCTCTTTGCGATCACAACGATAAAAGTTTTCAAAGTGCTCGTTCCACTGTTGCAAGAATAAGAACGTCGGTGCTGAAAGAATAAAGTTCCTTTGTGGCGTAAGAGTAGTATGAAATGACGGGCACTGGGCCAAGGAGCAGCTCCTTCTAGGAGAAGGAACAGGGGGCGTGGCCTGGAGCAGAAGGAACAGGGGCGTGGCTTATGACAGGAAGATGTGGGAGCGTAGCAGGTGGCGCTCGTTTATTGGGTAGATGCTTATGTGCTGCCCCCTAGCGGTGCTTTTTGGAACTTTCGATGGATTTTTGAGGGATGACAACAACCGAGTAGGGGTAGACATAGAGGTGTGTGTACTCGGTGTGCTGCCCTTAGCGGTGCTTTTTGAAACTTTATTATTTTCTCGGGAGATTTACTGAACTTTGTCAAATTTTTGGAGGAAGCTTTTTTGTCCTTTCCAATATTTTTTGTTTCCTCGAATTTTTTTATTAAACTTATATTTTTAGAACTTCCGTGAGGTGTTAGGAATTTTTATAGACGTTCACTAATTCGTCAGAAAAGTATTTATTTCCAAACTCCCATAATGAAAATATCGTATTCCTTTATTCAAAAGTATTCTTTTAAGAAATACTTACTTCTTTCCCCTTAATATACTTATTATACTTTTCCTTCTGTTCAGTGTTTTATGGATTCTTCAAACTTTGCTTTATTTTTATGAAACTTCTTTTTTCTTCCTTTTTCTTTCTGATTTAACCTATCAATCTTTTCCTATCGATTTAATTACTGTAATTTTTCCATTCGACTTTGCTTTTTAACAGAAATGTATCAAATACTTCAGATGTATTTTAGTCTCTAAGGCCGATTATACTCTATTTCACATAAAGTCATTGTAGGATTCCATTTTCCAAACTTCTGCTCTGTTATAATTCATTAAAACATGAAAGCAGAGTGTTTTTCCGTTCTCTCCAGTGTGTGAGCTTTCTTCAAAGATATGAGTCTGTGTCAGCCACAATTGCACAGTCAAGTAAGTGTTCGTCGTCTTCACAGAATGTATTTAGTGCAACGTAGCGTCTCGGTGTACCATTGTACCTACGTTTATTGTTCGTGTGTATAATGTTTACGCGTCAGTTAATTTCGCTACATTTGTGCACCATAGGCTGAATACATTGCTTGCAGACAATGTAAGTACACATATTCTTGTTATTTCTCCTGACCTGAGATGTGTTGCAGAACCTCAGTGAGAGCGAGTGCTCGAGACAATAACTGAGTTTTGTGGTACTGAACGATAAATAGTAATACACACTTTTGTAAGCACTTGAAGACTAAAGTCCTAAATATTGATTACCTTATGATGAAACTACCAACGCATGATCAACAGATTAAATAATTTAAAATATATTAAAACAACAGATTCACAGTTAATCATTACTACATGTAATCTCATTTAACCGCATTTAATCTCATATCAAAGTACTCGTACTTGTGCTTGTTAAACCTGTACATTCAATTAATTGAATAGAGTGCACTAATTGAGTAGATTTAATGGTACTTTGGTAACGATTATTTTAATACTGCCGTGATCATGTTGCCCTTGATGTAGTTACCTGAACTCTTGTGTGCCGTCCCTGCGGTGCAGTGATTTAAGCAATGGCTTCTGATCATTCGTCCGAGTTAGAATCCCGATGAGGCATGGATTTTGTGCTTCTCTTACGGCGCTAACTCTCTCCTTTCCCTGGAACCAGTGGCCCTAAATTAGGGACGGGCGAGTACTTGTAGCCCATTGAGTTGCTCACGGTGGGCGTTAAACCCCCAATCCAAAAAAAAAAAAAACACTTTTGTGCCCTGTAAATTGCCGTAATGGTAATTAAATTTGTGCTGAAGTAAAGTTTCTGCTGGTGTCAGACTGACTTGATGTTTCTTGTAATTATTTTAGTGGACAGATGTAACTCTTCTGAGGGGCCCGGAATGTAGGCTCGCATAATGCTTTGGGTTTTAGTAGGTGGATTCATACACCCGTGGGTGCTTCTAGAGTGGGGCCCGTTGATTACCAGAAGTGGAATGCATACCTCAGAGACTCCAACAAGGGCCTACGAAGGTAACAGACTTTATTTCCTGTGTGGGATGTTTCCCAGCAGGAAGGCCCAGTTCGGCCTTCGTAACAATATGATGGTAACTCTGTTATTCACTGTTTCATTAAAAAAATTCAGTTTTTTTGGAAGTTAGGAGTTGTTCCTCTGTATAAAGTTTCATGGTCAAAGACAATTTTCAAAAATGCGAAATGCTTTTACCGATATCTCAAGGTCAATTATGATCATTTGAAAATCTTCTTATTCTCAGAAGAAGATCTATTTTAATCCAAACCGGATCACTCTTTCTTTGTGTGTTCAGGTTTCAGTGTCTTTTAGTGCAGACGAATGAATGCCCAAGACTTTTCGAACGGCTTAGTTCTCTTAATCTTTGAGCAACAACCTGACTGATCATAGGGAACTACTGGACTAAATCAAACAGGAAAGAATAGCATGGTGAATAAACATCCGAAAAATGGCTCCAGCTGACTGTCATTATTATAAAGCATTCCGAAAGCTCCCGGAGTCAAAACGTTCAGCGACCTTTTGAATCCCTCCTATTCTGCACGAGTTATCACGTGACAAACAGAGGCAGCATTCGCGGAATGAAGTCCTTGAAACCGAAGCGCGAAAAAGGAAATCTTTTATCTTCCCCTCACGCTGCTGAAATTGGATGAGAAGCAGCAATTATGTCAGACTAGAACAAATGAATTGACTCACGTCGCGTGATAGTCACTTAAATATTTCTTATCTTCCATTACACGATCATTTTTCTCAGTGTCTGAAAGCAATTAAAATCCCTGGAAGGAAGTGTCATTTGGAATTATCACAGACACTAAGTTAGCATTTTACAAACTGATAAAATGCGACTACAAGAAGACTCAGACGTGAGCTCCGTTCAGAAAAAAGAATCCAGTAAAAACATTAAACCTTTCACGAACCTTGAAGATATTCATAGAGTGTACGATCAGTTACGTAGTATAATAGGATGAATATCTTTGAAAATGGTGTATTTTCATGAGGTCAATTTGTTCTTATTATTTAAGCTTTGAAAGTTTGAGCAATCCAAATTAGAGTGTATGCTACAATGTTTAAAAATAAGTTCAGTGCAAAAAATGAATGTCTTCTGAATTACGTAGGTATTAAAAAACACCGCATAGGCTCTAATTTGGACTTGTCAAGCTTTTAATGCCTAAACAATACGTGAAGAACAAACTGACCGCATGAAAGTACATAAATACAATACTCGTATTTTCATCAAGATATTTATATTCAGCAATAACGTTTGTGAAACGGATGCAATAAGGAAACGAAGACGTGCATTATTTACTTTCGATTGCCTCTTGAAACGAAACTGCAGAAATGTCTAAGATGTCGACGAGCGAGCGCAAACGCTCGGAAACTCGGAAATACTTTTATAGTTGAAATAATGTGCTTTACAACCATACTACAGATGTAATATTTTCTTGAAGTATGCTTTATGGTTAAATGAAATTATTTCCTTTAAGAAATAACTACTGTTTTTTTTCCACTGACATGTAACATAGTTTTACTTCGGTACATGACACTGAGTAATTGAAAAATAATTAATACACTTCTGAGGCATGGTTGTGTATTATGACCACCTAGCCAGTGGCGTAGCGATCGCGACTGGCGCCAGAGAGCAAAATCTATATTTTGCGCCCCAAACAGCACAGGCAATTTAGAACGTGGTTTCGGAAAGTGACTTAAGTAACGGTTGGCACCTAACAGAATGAAGTTTGCTCGATATCTACACTAAAGAGCAATGGAATTAGAGATACCTGTCTAGTAACGTGTAGCACCACCTTTCATCCTGATGACGGTGGCGATTCGTCTCGGCATGGACTCGACAAGACACCGGAAGCGTTGGGAAGCCATACGGATTCACGACCCCTGAACAAGCTCCTACAGTTCACGAAGATTTGATGGAGGGGGGGGGGTCAGAGACCAGAACATCATTCTCGATGACATCCCAAATGTGCTCGATGGGATTGAGATCAGGTGACATAGCTGGCCAAGGAAGCGAGATCACGTCGGTGGAGTGTTCATCCAACCATTCGGATACAATTCGGGAGCGATGGCACGGTGCATTGTCTTGTTGAAGGATGAGGTTCCCAGTGAGATGTTGAAGGCGCACAAACGGGAGCAAATGGTCGTCCAGGATATCCCGGTAACGTTGACCTGTGAGGGACGATGTTACACGTACCAGGGGTCCCATTTCAATCCACGTAAACAGTCCCCAGACGATAATGCCTCCCCCACCAGCTTGAAGAGTACCCTGCTGACAAGAAGGACCCATCGCTTCATGTGTTTTGCTCCGTACTCGTATCCTGCCATCCGCATGTACCAACGTGAATCTCGACTCATCAGTCTAGGCAACATTATTCCACATGCCTAGGGTCCAGTGGCGATGTTCCCGCGTCCATGCTAATCTTCGCAGCCTGTGATGTGCGGTCAGCAGCGGTACCCACGTGGGATAATGGCTTCTGTACACCATAGCGAGGAGATGGTTCTGGACGGTGTGGCTGCTTACACGTTTTTGTGCACCAGCGTTAAATTGCCGAGTGATTTCTTGCACTGTGGCCCGTCTATCCGCTGTTAAAATGCGAGCTAGCCGACGATGACCCCGCTCATCTACACGTTGTTGTCCACGGCAGTTTACCCTTGCAAGGATGATTTTAGCGGATTCGATGTCTTCACGGTGCACCCGTGACACAGTGGCTCGTGAAAATTCCAGTGCCTGCACGACTTCCGAGATGGAGTGACCTATTCGTCGGGCCCCGACAATTTTCCCACGATCAAATGCGCGTAGATCCTTCGTCTTACCCATACTGCGTCCGACTCTTACCTATTCCCGTCACATCACTCCTTATATTGTCGGATCACTGCATACATCATGTCGTTTCCATTTACAGGGCCGCCCACAGCGCCACATTTGCATAACGCCAGCTGTCTCTAATTCAATTGCTCTTCAGTGTATAGTAAATACAGGGATTTATCAAAAAAGGAAACACCAACTACGGCTGGAGTACATGCAGAACGGCGTATGAAAATCGCAAGAACGAAGTCATCCGCGATGTAGCTATATTAAGGGGTACAGAACGATGTCGGTTATCACGTAGCAGTACCACAGTCGCAGGTGAAACATCTGCTGTACGGTAGTTGCCGACGATGTCAGTGACATCAGAAAAGGGATGACCACTAGCGCGCGTCAAGTGTATTCCAAATCGAATTGTTTCTGTTCTTAAAGTCAAAGGTGGACCTACAGTTTATTAATAAGCAGTTCTCCATAAACAGTGAATTTTTAATTATTATTACTTTACGCAACAACAAAAAATTTACTTTGGCTACATTAGACAGCAAAAAAAAGAAAGAGTATATGTTATGTATCAGTGTCGGGCTGAATCAAAGTACGCGCAGAACATATCGTGGTAAATTAAGACAAAAATTGAAAATTTATCGTCGTCTCTGTTGCACAGAAGTCTCATACTCGGGCGTCCGAATGTTCGTCTGGGATGTGCCTGAGATCGAGCGCCAGGTCCTGTACAGGCAGTGCATTTTTCTGATGGCGCTGGCTCTTGTTTCATAGGAACCAGTTACTCTAAATTAAGGACGGATTACTGCCTATAACCCTTTGAGTTCCCCGCGATGGCCATTAAACCCAGAAACAAAAAACAGGCGGACATTCAATTGCAAGGAAATTTTCCTACATATGAAAAATGTATGTTTTCATCCTGTGCAGTTACTTGCCGTGACGCGTTTTCAACTGTAGATACAATATCACTCTAATAGTTTAATCGGCGCCATAGACGGCGACCGGGAGCAAATCCCAGTGTTCAACCCGTCTCTCTTCTCGCTACGACTCTGCACCAACCTAATGGCATTTTTCCCTGCTTCTGCTGCGGCAACCATTCGAACCAGATGTGAAGTATACTTTAAAAGACCATGGAAGGTGTCCTGAGGTAGAGTTTTGCTAGATGAGCGGAAATGCATCTCTGAGTTTGGCGACGGAGCAAACCACTAGCGTGTGACAGCGAATGCTGAGCTCCACTGCATCTCAAATCTCGATGGGATCCAAATCGGGGAATTTGGATGCCAATAGAGATCCAGAAATTCCTGCATATGATTCCCGAACCATTCCTGCTTTATTCCGTTGGGATATCGTCTTTCTGAAAGAGTCCAGTGCCTTCTAGGTACGTGTTCACCATGTAGAGCAACACTTGTCTGAAAATGTCTTTGTGTTATCAGCGCGAACAACGGAAACAAGTGATGTTCACGAGAATAACCCCCAGACTATGATACTACTTAGCTGTTACTGTGCAGTTTGTTGTAACTGTCCAATCTTGCGGAGTCGAATACGAACCCATTCATCACCATGTTAGAGTTGAAACCTTTTATTCCAGTGGTCGTTAAATCTCCAATAAAAAAGAAGGCAACGTTATTCGTATGTCTGAAAGACAATTTTTCAGTCGTTCAGTGTCCACTCATGGTGCTCCTGTGCCCACTGAACGCGAAGATCAATCAACATGGGCACAAGGGCAGGACATTAACTTTTTAGGTGCATACTTAAGAGCATTCGCTGCATAGTGTACTCGGAAACGTCCTTCTGTATGCCGTGATTAGTATGCCTTAAGCTGAACTATCAGGAGCTTCCTGTTGTCCTGGGGAGCTTAAACTAAATGGGGTTTACCTCCTCTGTCAACCAGTCATGGTCTCCTCTGTATGGCACATTGGATGGATGCCTGCCCCTCTCGGGATCGTTCCCGCATAACCTTCTCTGCTGCGAAACTATGTCCAAACTACGAAAAGTCATTTTCTTTCCCCATTGCACGAGCTTCATTGTGGTGAGCTGACACGCCCTGCCTTTAACATATTTAAATATTCCGTGCTGGTCAGTGACGTTACTTCCACGTGCTGAGGGGCACGTCCATTCCTAGAGACAAAGTTTGGTCATAATGATCGGGCTCATAAATTTACATCGATAAAGAGAAACATCTTTTGTTAGAGTTTTCTAAAAGCAGCTTTTGAATAACAGTTCCTCTTACTTTCCCGTGAGAAGGGAGTATATTTTAACCACCCCGTGAAAAATGGAAAGCAATCTTACGACGTGTTCAAGAGTAGGAAAGAATCGGAAGTGAAGAAACAGTCTGAATATCTATGTGTTCTCTTAATTCGTACCCATTTACATACAGAGTGCATAGGAAATTCCCTTTTGCCTGGAATAACTTGCGAACGGAGAGAGGTACAGTTATGCAAGTGAGATAACGGTATAGTAAAGTGACTACGCCAGATCGAATGCAACCAACAACAGCGCCCCTAGTGGCGAAAGCGGAAGTTAGCCATTGCAAATCGAAAATGAAAAGGGAGAGAGCAAAATTTCCAAATACAAAGTTGTAGAGCATCAATTAATTAGTACAAAACGACATTTGTTTCACACGGATAAGATAAATTGTCGCCTGAATACCCTACAATGCCCGAAATCGATGCGCGAAAATTCAAATCTGCATATTCACATTTCGCAAATGTAGCCGTATGCAAATGCCGATTTGGACATTGTACCGTACCTACGATATAAAAACTAATAGCAGGATGTACTCTGATCAGAAGTTTAGGTCTACGTACGCTGTGTGAGAATGGCGAGCTTGGATTTCTGGGGTTACGTAAAAAATCAGGTGTATGCAACAGCGCCTACACGTCTGCTGGATCTACGTCGTCGTGTTACAGATGCTTGCAATAGTGTGACACCTTCCATGCTGAGTAATGTGCATGCAGAGTTACTTTCACGAATACAAATATGTATCGTGGGCAATGGCGACCTCTTCGAACATACCCGACATTACCTTTTTATCACTGTGCGCCATTTTGCCTTTTTTGTTTTGTCTGACGTCATCAAACTGTATCGACATAAGAACGCATTTATGCAATAAGTTGTGTGTATTTGCTCATACCTATGCCTGTTCGCTTCAAACGTTCACACAAAAGGTCGCGCATCGATTTCAGCCATTTTAGGGTATTCAGGCGACAATTTATCTTATCCGTGTAAAACAAATGTCGGTTTGTACTAATTAATTTATGCTCTACAACTTTGTAAGTGAAAATTTTGCTCTATCTCTTTTCGTTTTTGATTTGTAATAGCTAACCTTCGCATTTCGTCACTAGGGGCGCTGCTATTGGTTGCATTCGATTGGGCGTAGTCGCTTTACTATACCGTTATCTCACTTGCATAACTGTATCTCTCTCCGTTCGCCAGTTATTCCAGGCTAAATGGACTTTCCTATACATCCTGTATAATCAATATTACTTTAATATTTATTAGTTTGCATATGACGAAAACGCGGAAATTAAAGAAAAACAAGTTAGTAAAATCGTGCAATGCATTGATTATAATACGCTTTCCAACATTACAGAAATCATTACTCAAGTTATCACTCAAGTTATGAGAATAATGTCTGTGGAATAAATCTCGGTTCTGTGCCCTGACCTTTGATCCCATTTCGACGATATTCAACAGAACCGGCTTGGTATACCTCCGAAATAACATGATAAAGTTTTGTCGCAATCGAAGCATTTTTACGTAAGTTATGATGCATAAGGGCTATGGAATAGATCCCGCTCCTGTGTCCTAACCTTTGACCCCATTTCGCCCATTTTCAATAAGGTTTGTCGCCAGGTAGTCCCCTACCACATACTAAAATTTCATCGAAATCGAACCTTTTTTACGTTAGTTATGGTGCATAAAAGCAGTGGAATGAATCCCTCTCCTATGTACTGACCTTTGACCCCATTTCGTTCACTTTAAATAGGGTTCCTTCCCAGGTGATCCCCTACCGGATACTAAAATTTCATCGAAATCCAACGGTTGTTACGCGAGTTATCGTGCTGACAGACATACGCACACAACGCGTGACGTATTGAGGCAGATGGGAATCGCGACCATCTGCCCACCGCAAGTGTTACGTCATAAATCTTTAATAGGAGCCACACACAACGCGTGACGTAAAGAGACAGATGGCGTGGCCGCGCGCCAACATTCTCAAACGCGAGTTGTGATGTCATAAGATTTCTAAGCATTGGTAACATTAAAGGAACAACGCCATCACTAAAAACGTTATAATTCGCGGTGGTTATTTAACCCACTAAACGAATTCTTCTAAAGTCGAGATCAAGGTAAATCGATTTCTAGTACCAGAAAACGGTAGGTTAACGACTTTTATCAAAATTCTTAGAACCGTTTTCAAAATAAAATGTACATACATACATACAAGAATTGCTACTTTAAGGTGGACTTAAAGTAACTTTGCTTCCTATACTTCCAATGGAAAAACGTTTGTACACATTTTCTTCACAATTAATGCGTTCCCAAGGATGAAAATTTGAACATCGATTAAAATAGCTTCATTTTATAACTTGCAACACTTAATATTTTCTAAAAAAAAACCGTAATGTGCAATCCAACATTTCTTTGTCCAGTCACGTCATCAAAGTACAGGTCGCGCCATCTTTTCTCTGGTTTCAACACCACCAAAGGAAAAGTTATTGATTTTTAATATAATTATGGTTATGTTTTAGAAAATATTAAGTTTTCCAAGTTATAATATGAAGTTATTTTAATCGATGTTCAAATTTTCATCCTTGGGAACACATTAATTGTGAAGGAAATGTGTACAAAAGTTTTTCCATTGGAAGTATAGGAAGCAAAATTACTTGACGTCCACTTTAATAATATGGGATAAGGACAATGGAATGGATCTCAATCCTATGCCCTGACCTTTGACCACATTTCGTCCGTTTTCAATAGGGTTCGTCCCCAGGTGGTCCCCTACTACATACTGAAATTTCACCGAAATCGAACCATTTTTACGCACGTTATGACGC
The DNA here is from genome assembly GCA_039090855.1 of Macrothele yani. NCBI lineage: Eukaryota > Metazoa > Arthropoda > Arachnida > Araneae > Macrothelidae > Macrothele > Macrothele yani. The sequence continues at coordinate 151,441,690 of CM077027.1, read as the reverse complement.
ATAAAGGCAATGGAATGCATCCCGATCTTATGTCCTGACCTTTGACCCCACTTCACCCATTTTGAACAGGGTTTGTCCCCAGGCGGTCTCCTACTACATAGTAAACTTTCATTGAAATCGAACCATATTTACGCAAGTTATGACGCATAAGGGTAATGGAATGATCCCGCTCCTACGTCGTGACCTTTGACCACATTTGCCCCATTTTCAATAGGGTTCGTCCCCGGGTGGTCCCCTACCACATACTAAAATGTCATCGAAATCGACCCATTTTTACGCCAGTTATCGTGCGGACAGACGGACAAAGCTGGAGCATATACGCTTCTTCAACCTACGGTTGGAAAGCGTAAAAAAGAGAAATAGCCAGCATTTAGAACGATTTGTTTTGAAAAATAAAAGGCTGTCTGTATAGGGATTTGTTTACGGACTGACGACTGTCTCTTGACCGATGCTCCGCAATAAGCCGGGCAATAACCTGGTCAAAAAAACGGATGTGTATTTTGCAAGCAAATTGCGATTCTCTAGAACACAAGACTGATGCCGAATGTAATGTTACCAACCGAGAATCAGTTTCTAGGTTTTCACGTTACCTGCGTAGAACTAACCACGTTTGCAAACTTAATATCTACAGATGATCAAAAGGAATTCTGTTGACGGTTGAACAGTGGTCCTTTAGCTGTAAGTGCAGTTCATCGAAGGTTGAAAAATGAAAATTATCTTTTAGTTGTATTGATGACTGAATAATCGCGTTTTACCGAATAATCTGCAGGTTGTTGAGCAGCAGTCAGTGTACTATGAATCTTAAACTACAAACATTGTGAAATGCATAAGGTTAAAAACAACATTTAGTCTTTTTTTAATTTCCTTGCCGACCGTAGTTTCGCTGTGCTATGTGTTGGCTTGTGTACTCGGATACGTTCTTCTGTGAGTCCTGATTATAATATGACCTTCTCAAAAAGAATGGAATATAAATATTTAAATCGCTGTGACATCATCAATACGGTTGGCAGACAGAAGGAACTTTTGTTGCCATGCATCTTTTCCGACAGTAGTAAAGTAAATTCCAAATAAAAAAATTCGATGCAACGGAAATGGGTAAAGGCGCGTCATTCTTAAAACCTTTACTGTCCTATGAATTAACGGAACACTAGATTTCATTGTTATTCAACAATATCCACCGACGAGCCATTACGTTATGACTACCCCCAGTCTAGAGAAATGAGCGCACCTATAGACCAAACGGTGGCGCAGGTGAAGTTCAAAGAGCAGTATATATACAACCCGAGGACCGGCTTTCGGTTAGTAGAGTGTTCGGAGACAGAATTGGGAAATCTGCCGTTTTATCGGAGTTTGATAAAGAACAAATTGTGATGGAACGGTGCCTCGAAACTACCATCTCAGAAAAGGCGCGGCTTGTGAATTGTTCACGTGCCGCTGTAGTGAGTACATATCAAAAGTGGTGCACAAATGGCCAAACGACGAACCATCGTCCAGCCGGGTCATCAGCAGCTAACTGATGCCAGAGGGGAGCGGAGACTGCCGCGCGTTGTTCACAGCGCCCGCAGGACCACAGTGCGAGCAATCACCCGCAGCTACAACAGTGGTGATCAGGGCAATGTGTAGCAGCACACAGTTCATCGCACCATTCTGCGCATAGGCCTGCGTAGACGAAAATCCAGCCGGAGCCCCATGTTCACTGCACGGCATCGCCAACAACGCATGAAATGGGCCCAAGATCATCGAGATTGGACCGTGGATGATTGGAAGAAAGTGGCCTGGTCTCACGCATCAAGATTCTTGGAGCATCGCGTAGATGGCCTAGTGCGGATACGCCGATTACCAACGGAGGCTATGGCACCTGGATGCACTGTTTGGCGGAAACAGGCCGGCGGCGGTGTTATGCTGTGGGCGATGTTTTCGTGGGACACTTTTAGTCCCCATTATCCCAGTAGCACAATCCCTGACAACCGAGGTATCTGAACGTCGTTGGGGACCAAGTTCACCCATTCATGGCAACTGTACTCCCTGCTGGTGATGGCCATTACTAACAGGATAATGCACCATTGCCACACTGCCATAATCGTCAAGGAGTGGTTGGAGGAACATGTTTGTGACTTCCTGTTAATGCCCTGGCCTCCAAATTCACCTGATATGAACCTAATCGAACATTTGTGGTTCGACTTGGAAAAGCGGGTTCACGCTAAATCACCACCACCCCAAAATGTACAGGAACTAGAGGATCTGCTGTTGACATTATGGTACCAGATATCCGAGGATACTTATTCCCAATTCATCGAATCGATGCCTTGCCGAGTGGTCGCTGGCTTGTGGGATAAAGGGGGTCCTACATCTTATTAGGTAGGTGGTCATAATGTAATGGATCATTGGTGTAGTTTACTAAATATCGTCAACATTACTTCATCACGTTTTACATAAACGTAACAATATCACATTGCAATGTGCTTAAATTACGAGAACCTGATGCTGAGTGTGACAAAAGCCATTACAAAAATATATTTTTGATGCTATGAAAACGATGGGTCGCAGCGAAATTTGGCTTCCTCTCGACTCCCCCGAGGGAGATTACCAGCTATTGACGAGGGCATTGAAATGATGTATAAGACGATGGAGTTAACCTGTAAATATCCCAGACTAAAAATTACCCATCTTCCTGAGTAACACACTTGCGATGCCGCCCCGGTGGCGCAGTGGTCTAAGCGTTGGTTCCTGACCATTCGTCCGAGATGGATTCGGGTTGGAATCCCGGTGAGTCATGGGATTTTGTGCTTGTGTAACGGCAATGGTTTCCTCCCTTTCGTGGAACCAATGGCCCTAACTTAGGGCCCAATAAATGCTTACAGACACTAAATTTCTCACTGTGGTAGTTACACCTTCAAACAACAACACTCCTGAGATTCAGCATTACTTTCTATCTCACTGAGAAAAAAGGTTTGTTTGAAACAACAAAGTAATTTTGTTGAGCTGTTTTGTCGATTTATTTTGTTGCTTCAGAAAAACTCCATCGGAATTGTTCTGTTGGCAACACAAAATTATTTCGTTGCCTATATTTTGTTAATTCAACTATATGGAGCAGATCTTACGACAAAGCGCGTGTGATTACTAGCTATTCCATGCGGGCAATACCAGACTACCAGTGACCAGAAGAATTTCGTTTTACGCTTAAGATTTCGCTTTTTATTATGGCTGACTACGAAGTGAGTGCATTGTTAGAAGACTGGGAACTGTCAATTTTGATAGAGACATTCAGAGGTAAGAATGTCTAATATATCTTAATAATTCTGGCGAATTTTTATGCTAGTGTTTATTGTGTGTTATTTTGGTTGGATTCAGTGAATTTTAGTGATAATTTGACCACGCTTTGTAGACTCATAATTATAATGAACACGATAGAATCCGTATATTATTACAGACGCACAGGGGTACGTATTAAATTTGAACTCAGATTTCTGATAAAGCAATAATACATTTCTTATAACGGCTTGCGGATCCTAATTACAAATAAAAATTTGCACATGAGGTAATGATAAGAGTTGTAATTTATGTACAGAGCTTGATTTCATGTATAGGCTATATATACAGGGTTTTTCAAAATTCGTGCGGCAACCAAAGATTGCATGGTAATGTAAAACGTTGAAACAAAAAAATTACGATTTTTCTTTTTGTCTAACCAAAAATGTCAAAAATTTGTTTCATCGCAAAACTAAGGAAAACATGTAAAAAGAAATCGGGTTTAGAAACATGTTACACACGCACCAAAATAGTGTTAATACATCGTTATGTCAAGTACAAATCGTTCGTGAACATTCCAGAAGGTAATAAACCCACCTTCAAATGTGGAATTCGCAGATGAGAATTTGTTTGCAACGGCAGGTGTAGCCTAATGGTTAGCACGCCTAGTTCCTAAACTAAAGGTATCAGGGTCGAATCCGCGCGGTGAGAGATTTTTCGCTGGCTCTGAAAACATTTACTCGTGACGTAACACCGTCCAAATTCGTTTAAACACCACATATGACGTAAATACGGCGGGGGAAAAAATGGCGGATATCTAGGGTCGAAGGGCACCGGCAAAGTGTTGCCATCGGCAAAAAAGTTTAGGGGCAAAGTGGCCCAGCTGCATAACTCTAAATTTTGTTGGAGCAAGAAATTACTGTGTCACGATAACAATATGTTTGGTTGCAGCAACAAAGCGTTTTATCACGATAACAATACATATTGTTGGATAAAACAAATTCCCAAAAATCGACAAAATTATTTTGTTAAATGAACAAAACGTTTTTTCATGATAATAATACATTTTGTAGAATCAATAATTTTCAACAAAATAAATTTGTAAGTTCAACAAACATTATTGTTGACTGTATATCGACAAAATTGTTTGGTTGATTCAACAATTTTTTTGCTGAATTAACAAAACGTTTTTCTCAGTGCTTGAGGTCAGATTTTGGGTTGCGCATGCCTAGATGGACTTTTGTAGGTGCATGACATGTCATCGATGTCAGGGTGGTTTTTTACGTTCGCCTAAATCTGAATAATAATAAATATTGTTTTCGAAAAACAAAACAATCGAAATACTATTTCCCCTGCCATAGTTTACTAAATATTTACTCTTATGTTTCACATATCTTCTTTCATTGGTCTTACGACAATGATATTCATTAATCGGCCTACCTAATTACCGACGACAATGATATTCATTAATCGGCCTACCTAATTACCGACGACAATGATATTCATTAATCGGCCTACCTAATTACCGACGACAATGATATTCATTAATCGGCCTACCTAATTACCGACGACAATGATATTCATTAATCGGCCTACCTAATTACCGACGACAATGATCTTCATTAATCGGCCTACCTAATTACCGACGACAATGATCTTCATTAATCGGCCTACCTAATTACCGACGACAATGATCTTCATTAATCGGCCTACCTAATTACCGACGACAATGTTATTCATTAGTCGGCCTACCTAATTACCGACGGCAATGTTATTCAGTAATCGGCCTACCTAATTACCGACGACAATGATATTCATTAATCGGCCTACCTAATTACCGCTCAATGTCAGGAATTAGTAAACCTTATTGTTTATTGTATGATTCAATCTCACGTAGTATGAACTGGACTGTGACTCGGTGTGGTCGTGAGACCCGAATAAATGCTATTTGTTGTACGCAAATAAATGCATCCTCTCGAATAACTAGTTTTATTTTACACAAACAAAGATCTTGGCATTCGAAAGGCGCCTAATATAATTTATGTACGAAGAGTACCATGATACTCTCTCGTTTATTTTTCTAATCAAAAGACTACGTTGAAGATGTAAATTCCTGGGGAATTTATCAGATCCCATATGGAGGAGGCCTTTTCTACGTATATAGGGTAGACCCGTATGGTCTGCCCTTATTGATTGAAGGAACACAAGGTTTACATACAGAACTATGAACTACAGAAGCGATACATTTCTACTTGAAAATTCTAAACTTACCGACAGACCGGATTCAACCATTAAGTTTAACATTTATTTTCGAAGCTTTCCGCATGTTATATCAGAATTCTTCACCACAACATGGCATCCATTCTACTTCTATCAAGCATGTGGATGCATTCGATAAGAGACTGACTGCCTGAACTGTTGATGTCACAGCGATCTGAATATTTACGTGCTATTCGTAAATATTCAGAAAGAAAGATGGGCCAAAGCACAGCTGAACCATGGTTGACAAGAAAAATCTCTCTATTCTAAAAAAAGTAACTGCTGCTGCAGCCGCTGTTTTAGAAATTTCGCGACACTCTTGCATTCCTAGCTCGCAGCGCAAAACGTATGGAACACAAAAATACGAAATTTACATCTTTTGTAGAGAATTGTTTGGAAAACACGCTGAAATTAACCGTGTTTTGATTCTGGCAATACTTCAAGAGCTACTGTATTTCAAAGTTAAGGTAAGCAAAAATATGCTATCAGATCGCGTTCCGGACACACTAACAGCAACAGAACCACGAAACTTTGTAGGCATGTAGTGCCATGACCAAATATTTGCACCTCGTCGCCCTTTTTTTGAATCTCGATTTACTTTGCGAGAAATTTAATTTCTAAATTTCACAAAATTTTCTATTTCGCGATGGGATCCATTAAAAAAAACGGATATAAGGCAAACTATAAATCATAACGCGTTGCAATTTTCACAGCATAAACTTACAACTATCTTCCCTTTTTTACAAAAAATAAAATTAAGAAGAAGTCATTTTCTGGTTTTTAAGCATTTTTTAAGACGCAAAGGAAAGAAAGGAAGAGCTCGTCTGTCTTTACGATAACCACAAAGGTACGTTCTGGTCCCGTGACCTGCTGCCATGGTGGCGCAGAGAATTTGTTATGCATATGCTTTGTTGGTAAAGCTATCTCAGTTGTTTAAGGTGGATGTCAAGTAATTTTGCTTCCTATACTTCCAATGGAAAAACTTCTGTACACATTTTCTTCACAATTAATGCGTTCCCAAGGAAGAAAATTTAAACATCGATTAAAATAGCTTTATTTTATAACTTGGAATACTTAATATTTTCTAAAACGTAACCATAATTATGCAATCCAACATTTGTTTGTCTACTGACGTCCTCAAAGTACAGGTCGCGCCATCTTTTTTCTGGGCAATTAATGCGTTCCCAAGGATGAAAATTCGAACATCGATTAAAATAGCTTCATTTTATAACTTCGAATACTTAATATTTTCTAAAACATAACCATAATTATGCAATCGAACATTTGTTTGTCTACTGACGTCATCAAAGTACAGGTCACGCCATCTTTTTTTGGTTCTAACACCACCAAAGGAGAAGTTATAGATTTTTAATATAATTACGGTTATGTTTTAGAAAATATTAAGTATTCCAAGTTATAATAAGAAGTTATTTTAATCGATGTTCAAATTTTCATCCTTGGGAACACACTAATTGTGAAGGAAATGTGTACAAAAGTTTGCCCATTGGAAGTATAGGAAGCAAAATTACTTGACGTCCACCTTAACGGTTTAGCATAACGGTTTACGGTTTACGGAAATGCTTTTTAGACAGCTTTTGTTTTCCTCAGTGGTAAATTTAGTAAGTGCTATAAGTTCAAACGACAAAAGTCCGCCCTTCCAAAAATTAACGACAGTAAAAAAAACTCTGAAATTTCGGAATAACAAGCCTTATTTGCTTAGACATGCAATAAAAATTGAAATTTATATGAATTTTCCAGTTTTTATTTCATGTGATGTACTTGGAGATCGGGCTGCCGGGCCCGAGCGCTACTCTGGAAACGAGCGTAGCGAGCCTAGAGGCACAGCCCCTAGTAAAAGAAAAAGTTATTGTGTCTAAACCTTGTTTTCTCCAAACCTAAGGAATCAGTGTAGTTGAGCATGGGTCATTTAGTTTTTAGAGGGGAATATTGGCATTTAAGTAATGGTCTTTTTTGACATCAATGAAGCCCTTATGTAGTTGAATGACTGACAGCTTAAGAATAATTGTCTTATTGAGGGCAGCACTATGGTTTGCATGTCAGGTATGATGTATTATTGTTTGAGTAACAGACGACTGTTACTCCAGATTTGTTGATCCCGAATTGAAAGAAGTAAAGTGAGAACAATCGCATCAATCCTGAAAAATTCCACAGACGTACGCTAGGGTGGGTGGAAAGTTGATCCTGGTATCGCTAAAGATAATGTAAAAAAATAATTCAGGCAATAATTTCCATGCACGCATAACGACCGAAATTATAGAAATTTCCAAAATTTACGCAATTTTATTTATTTTTTCCAAGTACCAAAAAAATTACAATCGAATTGCTATAGTGCTGAAAAGTTGCCTCTAGTATAGCTAAACATATAATTTACTTTTTGAATTAAGACAATGTCTTCCATTAGCGCATGACGATGAAAAAGTGCGGGAAAGTTGCCTCTAGTATAGCTAAACATATGATTTACTTTTTGAATTAAGGCAATATCTTCCATTAGCGCATGACGATGAAAAAGTGCGGAAAAGTTGCCTCTAGTATAGCTAAACATATGATTTACTTTTTGAATTAAGGCAATATCTTCCATTAGCGCATGACGATGAAAAAGTGCGGGAAAGTTGCCTCTAGTATAGCTAAACATATAATTTACTTTTTGAATTAAGACAATATCTTCCATTAGCGCATGACGATGAAAAAGTGCGGGAAAGTTGCCTCTAGTATAGCTAAACATATAATTTACTTTTTGAATTAAGACAATATCTTCCATTAGCGCATGACGATGAAAAAGTGCGGGAAAGTTGCCTCTAGTATAGCTAAACATATAATTTACTTTTTGAATTAAGACAATATCTTCCATTAGCGCATGACGATGAAAAAGTGCGGGAAAGTTGCCTCTAGTATAGCTAAACATATAATTTACTTTTTGAATTAAGACAATATCTTCCATTAGCGCATGACGATGAAAAAGTGCGGGAAAGTTGCCTCTAGTATAGCTAAACATATAATTTACTTTTTGAATTAAGACAATATCTTCCATTAGCACATGACGATGAAGAAGTGCGGAAAAGTTGCCCCCTAGTACAGCTACATATGTAAAAACAATTTTTTTTAATTAAGACAAAATTTTCTTTTCGTGCATGACTATCAAAATTACAGTAATTCCGCAAATTTAGGCAGTTTTTCAGTTTCAATTTTCTTCTTTTATTCCTTTTCTTTTTTGAGAATCACTTTAAAAGCAGCCTTACGAGGGAATTCAGTGTGATAGATCTTGATAGCAATGTTGCACGGATGTACCCGTCTCTACCCTGAGAACTACGAACCTTGTTTGATGCTCTGCAACTTGTGTGTCATACGAAAATCTGGTTATGCCCCAGTAAAGTACAGCCCCAGATTGTATAATTAAGTAAATAGTGTCATCCCTGACACCATATAAAAATTGCATGGTTACAACTTGAGGCGATTGCAGCGGTTGCGCGGTCAGACACTCAATTACGGAGACAAGCTAATGCTGTAGTTTTGCTATTAGATGTGCTTGGTCCAGGGTAAAGATCTTCTGGAAAGTCATATATTTCAGTTTGAGGTGATGCGTTTTTTTCAGTGCACAGACTGTAACTTTTCCTCGTGTCCTCGAGCTCAGTTATACACTGGCGGAAAGTGAAAAAAGAACACCAAGAAGGAGACGTCTGATACCAACGAAATTTATACAGCATAATAACGGAATACAGAGGATAACGTGATCAAAATATTATGGCAAAATACAGCTGTATTTGCTGGTAAACTGAAAAATAACATTTTCATGCAACATGGTTAGTACGAGGTTGAACCGCCATGAAAAGCGTCACACTGTGTAATTCTGGCATGGAGTCTGTCGTACAGATGTTGGATGTAAGTTTGGGGTATTGAGTTCCAAGCATCCCAGCAAAAACAGTCTTGCTGGCCCAGCACTATGTTGCCGCTGCCGAACCGTCAATAAAATGTCCGGGCGGCCAACAGAACGGACAGCAGTTCAGGCCAACAGCTGGCCAACAGTTCGCACCCCATCAGTTGTCATATTCCAGAACAGGGCCATCAGTGGTTAATCACAGGCAGTAGCTGCCACAAGTGGCCCTTCAGTGGCCCTGCAAGCACGTGCCAGAAATGATGTCTAGCCTAATGTGGTGTGCCGTTAGTGGCAGCCAGCAACCACGTGACGTAACTGGTGGCTTGCCGAATCTTGTCCGCCAATTTCCCAGTAGTAGCCAAAAAAAAAAAAAAAAAAAAAACAAGGATAATCGCAGTTTTCCGAAGCTACAATTTTTTTCTACCCTTACGAGATAACGCACTGCGCTGGGGAAATTTTCTCAACAGACCAGAAAATCGCCCGCTTGCAACTGAGTAGATTTGAACCTGGGCCGTTCGCGTGGTAGCTGAGCTCTCTACCGCTGGTCTAATTTGCCACGCTCGAGCACATGCTTGAACTGTCTGTTTTGTACATAATGTGTAACCGAATGTTTCCTCCTTCATTTTACAATATTGCGAGGTATTTTTCATAAAAGTCAGTTTCATATAATTCATAAATTTATTTTTTCAACGTAACTATAGTTTTTTTTCCATAAGGGAACTTCACTCATTTTCAAGGCGTGTACATACTTAGAGTCGCTTTCCAAAGTTTTGTACTGTCCTTGCCGTCTTGAAAAGAGATTGTTGAATTAATATATATTTACCCGGGTTCATGTCACATTCTGTTACATTTTTAACGTTGTGTCTTTCATTTCCGTTGTCGGAAGCTACATTTGTTTTATAGAGTAAAAGATATTTTATTTTACTTCTCGTTATTTTTAGAAGCGAATTCCTCCCAGTCTTGTGTATTCAACCCATGGATGAGTACACCACATAACTTCGCTTTTTTTTCTTTTAAATAATTAATAAATTTTGTACGCGTATAATTCTTTTTTTTTCAACAAACGTTGTTTTAATGGTTTTCCAGGATATTTGTTTCAAGCGGTTTCAAATTTTTTCTTGTTATTCATCCACTCCATTCCATGAATTGTTATTCATGGGAATGGAGTGGGTGTATTTCATGGCTGTAATCTAGTATTTCACGGCTTAATCTGATATCTTTGTCGACGTAAAATTTCGTTAGGAAATTAATTCGCCTCTCCACATATAGATTTTTTCTTAACATCCACTAAAAAACACGATGGTGATAGCGTCGTCTTCAACTAACTGGTACCATGAGAGACACATCAAGTGTTGGTTCTGCGCATGCGCAGTCCCGTTGCTTCCACCTGCTGTTGGGGGTTGCATTGGTTGCCAGCAACGGGCAACTAGTGGCACTTGCTTGGAGGCCCACAATTCACGGCGATGCTGCAGGGCCATCAATGGCTCGCCAACTGATAGCGCTGCCACCAACGAACCCCTACCGGGCCGTGAGCGGCAGATTTCAGCCAGCAGTGACCCATCACTGCCAGCTGGTGGCCAGCAGTTTCCCAGCACTTGTGTTTTTTCTGGGATCCTCAACCTGGACGCGTAAATCGGGGATGGTCTTGGCTGGCCGTGGAGACCGGAAGGGTCGTTGTCCCATAAAATCCCACACGTGCTCAATGGGGGACAAATCCGATGAACGTGCAGGCCATGGAAGTTGTCTCACACCCTGAAGTGCATGTTGCGTTGCACGTGCCGTGTGTGGGTGTGCGTTATCTTGCTGGAAAACACTGCGATGGACCGACCTTACAAATGGCACAACAACGGGCTGAATGATGTTGCTGATGTAGGAGGTTGTGTACGGGAGTGATAGCTGATCGCTCCCCACAGCAAAAGACCTGGTGTAGGCCCTGTGTGTCGCTGGCGGATGCAAGAAGGGTAGAGAAGCCTTCTTGCATCCTTCGATGGCCGTATGTGTCTGCGAACACGCACACGGCCATCGAAGGCTCCCAAGCAGAATCTGCTTTCATCGCTGAACACGACAGATCGCTATTGCGTTCTCCAGTGCAGACGTAGGCGACACCACTGCAGCCGTTCCTGACGGTGGGCTGGAGTCAGAGGTACACATACCAGAGGCACACGTGCACGTAGTCCTGCATCCAGTAGACGGTTGCGTATTGTTCGCACAGTCACCTCAGGTGCAACGGCCGCTGGGATTTGCGTCGCAGTGGATGTTCTGCTTGACAACGCCGGTCTTCTTATGCGTCGATCGGTCAGCTCATCAGTCCGTCTGTGACTCCCGGTTCCACGTCTTCTCGTGTGGGAATGTTCCTCGGACCATCTACGCCCCCATCGTACCACCACCGATACTTCCCGTCCAATTCGCTCCGCAATACGACGATACGACCACGCCGGCCTCGCGGAGTCCGACTAGACGACCTCGGTTAAAGTCCGATAACTGCTGAAATCGTACACGTCTTCCATGTCCAGGCTTTGCAGCTTATTCAGGGTCTTCGCACGTGTCCGTACGCCGACGACTGATTACATTCACTTCGCCATACTCCTTAAATACCACCGACGATAATTTGTATATTATGCCGTGCTGTGGTGTAAGCGCTCACCGGTTGGTCCCGAAATTAACATCACACCTACGTAAACTCGACCCCATTAACATATGTAAATTTCATGATCGTCCGCCAATTTCTTCTTGGTGTTCTTTTTCACTCTCCTTCAGTGTAGTATGTCCACTAGAAGGAAACTCAGAGTTAGAAGTGGCAGTGATTGACACATAGTGGAATTTACGTTCTTTTCTTTGTTTCCTCTTTTTAATTTTTAGGGTTTCCTGTATATCTACTAGTCCAATCCTTCCTATCCCATGCTGTCTTTAGAGAAATGGGAACTTCAGTTCAATCGAAGGGACTCTTTTCGATTTCTCACTGGTGCATGTGATTGATATTGGACAAATATAAGAGTCACGTTTTTTGTTACAAAAGCAATCCAGCATCACAGAACACTTTAATGCAGCAATATCAAAAAGTGCCTTAGATACTCTTTTAAAACTGTGAAGATTGTTTTCAAAGTTTGGTTTGTTTTTGTCCCGGTTATAACCCTTTCTCACAGTCTGTAATATCTACCATGGTTATCTGCACTATTCTATACTCAAATACTGTACGGATGAATGCTTTATCAAATGCAAATTTTGTTATTTTGTTTGCCACTACCACCGCAACAATGAGAATATAACGTTCTTATTGTTATACATTCCAATGCCAGCTTATATCTCTCAGTCTCAAGAAGTGAGTGGAGGCGAAGGATTTGGTGCTTTATTTCCAAACTTTCGGTTGTCCTGCGCAGACGGAAAATATTGTATGATTGAATTTTTTTTACGTTATCTTTAGCTAAACTAGGAGGAACTTTTCCGCATTATAGTGATTTGATCAAAACCATATTGGCATTTTCGACTGACCTTAACGTACACCTCTAAGAAAGACTACGTAGTCCCCTTGCTTAACCAATTCTGCAAATGCAAGAAGGAATCGATGAAAAAATTTTTCTATGCATTTATGCTTTTCTGTTTTATTGTAACGCCAGCCGCTAATAAAGATTTTGTTTGTGTACGAGTATGTGAATGCTTGCATGCGCGCGTGCATTTATGTGTACTCACTCGTAAGTGTTTAGGAAAATGAATTTACGGAAATCTTAACTGTTCTACGTATTACTAAGTGAATGAAGGAACATAGATTTTGTTCCTAATGATTCATTATATTTTAAATAAACGTAGAGAAAGGCGTGGATCATACTAATAATTGAATCCACGTAAAGAAATCTAGCATCTCCACGGTGGCACAGTGGCCTAAAAACTAACTTCTGACCATTCTTTCTTGACAGGTACGGGTTCAAATCCCTCTGAGGTATGGATGCTGTGTGTGTCTTACGTCACTGGCTCTCTCCCTTCCCTGAACCAGTGACCATAAATTAGAAACTGGTACCTCTTTATATTAGCCCATCGAATTCCACAATGTAGTGGTTAACCCCCCCCCCCAAAAGAAAATATGGGAATTTTCGGCCTCTCTTTAAAGTCTAGTTTTAAAGCAAGCGTTATTTTCATATAGATTTATTTATTTCCTTTTTGGCAACGCAGGCGGGAAATTTACGCACAAGAGGTACATGAAAATTCAATTCTCCAAAACTTAATTAAAAAACAAACTCTGCTCTGGAAAGCAAATATTTAAAGTTATGGGAGCATTGTGCGTTTGCGGAAAGGACTTATTTCTTTGCAATCTCTTAGACGGAAATAACATCTGAGTTTTTTGGAATTTGTCCAAGAAAAGCTTGAGCTCTATTATTACAACTGAGTAAATATTACTTCAGCACTCAAGCTTTCAACAAGGCTAATGGTAGATGCATGTTGGAAGGAAAAGCAAGGTTGCTAATATTGGTAATTCCCAAAAAAACTATTTTTTTTATGAATCTCAAGAATCATATAAAATTTATCATATGAAGTCTCGAAACTTTTTTTACTCCAACGGCCATTAATAAAAACTTGATTTACATCATACATGTGCAATTGTGAATAAGTGTTTTCAAGATACATCAGGTTGAGGCACAATCAGATGAAGTAAACGCTTTGCGACGTCAGATATACGAACTGAGACCTCAACCGAGAAATCTGCAAGAAAAATTTAGACTCACAAAGTGCCTCGCTGACCGAGTGGTCTGAGGCGCTGGCTTCCGATCATTCTTCTGATACGGTCCATGCTGCGGCAAAGGTGGTATGCCTGTCTGATGGCGCTGGTTCTTTCCTTCTCTGGAAACAGTGGCCTCCAGTTACGGACCGGCTGTTAGCAATTCTCACGGCTCTGGGCTAGACCCCAGATTTGCTAATGGCCCTCGAAAACAATTAAGCTGGAATTAAAATGTTAGAATGGAGACGATGTTAGAATTAATATTTTTTCACATGAATGGCCTTCAGTGAAATGAAAAACAAAGCATATTTTTTTTCCTTTGGAGGTTTAACGACCACAATGAACAACTGGATGGACTATAAGCAGTTGCTAATTTAGGGTCATTGGTTTTAGGGAAGGGAGAGAGCCAATGCCGTAAGACAAACACAACGTTGATGCCTCACCTGGGATTTGAACCCCGATCCATCTCGGACGAATGTTCCGAAGCCAGCGTTTAGACCACTGCGCCAACAGGGCAGCAAAGCATGATGTTTATAGTGCTTTTCAGTACTGCATTTATAGTATAAAGATAGCCCCGGTGGCGCAGTGGTCTAAGCGATGGCCTCTGATCATTCGTCCGTAAGGGGTCCGTGTTCGAATCCCGTGAGGTATGGATGTCGTGTTTGTCTTACTTCCCTGGAACCAGTGACCCTAAATTAGGGCCGGACGACTGCTTATAGCCCATTGAGTTGCTCACGGTGGTCGTTAAATCTTCAGTTAAATAAATAAATAGTATAAAGATAATAACTAGCAATGAGATACTCGTGTAGTTGAAGTAAAGTAAGTTAACACTTATTAGTTCATGCAGAGTAATGGCGGAAAATGTTGTTTAGAATGAGATACGCCAGGATGTGGTTGAATCTTTAACGATAGAAGTACTTCAGACGGCCAAAATTCACAAGTGTGCGATCACAGTCTATGAAGATTTCATACCACATAATGCAGTTCTAGAGCTTTTCGTTACCCCTGAAGCCACTGAACACAGTTCGTGAAAGGTGGAGGTTCCACAGGAAGCCACAGAAGCTGGGTTATCAAGACATGAAAAAGACATTACCATAGACTAACACAGTTGCAACAGGCCTGGGTGTCCCGGTTGCCGAATGATTTAAGGCGCTGGCTTTTGACCATTAGTCCCGAATGGGCTCGAATCTCGGATGGATGTGGGTGGAGTGCTTGTCTCAGGGCTTGGGCTCTGTCCTTTCCCTGGAACTATTAGTCAAGTAAGGTTGGCAACTATTACTAGTAGGGTTTCCACCAATGAAATTTCTGCCGCCCAGGTGGCGCAGTGGTCTACGTGCTGGCTTATGACCATTCGTCTGAGAAGGATCTGCATTCCAATTTCGGTGAGGCATGGATGTTGTGTTTGCCTTACGGCGCTGGTTGTCTCCTTCCCTGCAACCAGTGATCGCAATTTGGGACGGGCGACTGCTTATACCCCATTGAGTTGCTCACGGTGATTTTTAAACCTTCAATCAAAAAAAAAAAAATTAGATGCAGCTATCTTGGCTCCAGAGGCCAGATTCCCCCCCCCGTATGCTAGTCGAGAAAGTAAGGGAGGAGGGCTCTGTAGAAGAAATGAGCGGAAAGTGGGTGGACAGGTGGAAATTTACAAGTGTGCTAGCCAGAAAGAGTGAACTGACATCTATTACACGGTACCAGAACAGAGTGTAAACTTCGAGAGGGAAGGAACAGATGACCTTATTTTTAACGGATGGTCCAGTACCCCGGGATTGCCGGTATAATGTGCTCTCCGAAGGACGGCGAGATCACGCAGGGATCGAACCCTCGACCAACAGAACGGCAGCCGAATGCCCTTCCAACTAGGTTATCGCGGCTTCTGGAATCAAATTGCGGACGAGCGACTGCTTATGTATAGATAGATGAGCAGGCTGTTCGAGTGGCTAGAGGCACGGACCTCCGGCTAATTGCTGTAGCATTGCTGATTCATTCATGGTCAGTGTACGTGTTCTATGTCGCCAGTTCATCCGTTTATAGCCGGCAGATGCTCATGGTCAGAAAAAAGTTTGTAAAAGATGTGAAATTGTACATGAAAAATCGGTTAAATGTCAGAATACTCTCGCATACTGAATAAAATAGGCATGTTAGGAGCAGAATTACCAAAACTTCTCTGCTTATAAGAAACAAAACGAACTTAGCTTCCCATTTTCTGTTATTTCGACTCGTTATTTTCTAATAATCGGCATTTTTTTCAAACTTCCAGTCGAGTAATATCTACGAAAAAATTTCGGAGCTGTTAATGTAAAATCACTAGAGGTGAATAATAGTGATGGTTCGAGTCCATAGGTCAACGGTTGACATTCCATGAATCCTAGGCACTCAAATGAGAGACGCTGAAGTTTTGAAACCGCCAAGTTTATTGCCCAGACAGATTTTCGAACAGCGTTGCTAAAACACCTTGACAGACGTCTGTAACAGAGCACGTCATTTGCATTTAGCCAATCAACCGTTTTATTGCGGATTGGCAATTAGGAAACGTATAATCATTTCAAAACAGAAATAAAAATTGTTTATACGTCCTCAAAAAGCTTTCGTGACGTACCTGCCTGCAGGACGCACACGACATAAAGGCACATAGCAATCAGGATAAACGTCCGCGTAGCTCAATTGGTAGAGTGACTTATTCCGGAATGAGGGGATCCGGGTTCGAATCCCGGCGTAGACCAGAAATGGCGGAGAAATTTACTTCTTTTAAAGATACTTTAAAGCTACATTCAGTACACAACAGTTAAAGACGATGTATTTCTGTTTATCTAGGCCATTTTGTTCAAATCTGTAAACTGAAAGCCTTTAAAATTGTTTCACATATAAATGAGTCCTTTAGAAAGTCTGCTACTAGACCATATTCCTGATCTCTTTAGGGAAAATGGTTGTAATTTCTTCTTCAAATTACGAACACCATTTCAAGCTTTAAATAAATCATTGCGCTAGCTCAAATGATGCTACATTAGAGATCAGTTCAGAGTTTTCACTATTTCCTTTTTCTGGAGGAATTTTCCGTGACAATACAATTATTCTTATTTTGGTATGCGCTACTTTCATGAAAGACAGTAGCCTGTGATTCTCTGCATGGCACTAGGTATGATCCAATAACACGTAAATCCTTAAGGCTTTGTCGATGATGTTCGATTTGTTTTGCAGTACTCTCAGTTCTCTGCGGTAAGTCATTGCGTGGTGTTTCAGGAATTATCCGTGATGTTCCTCCTCTACAAAATTGCTTTGCTTTACTCGGAGACAGCGTATTAAAAGTTTTTTCAAGAATAAATAACATGACGCACTTTCATATTCAAAAGTCGTTATGCATTTTGCTGGTTTCGTGGTAATCTTCAGTAGATCTGAAATTATTCAATTATTCAATCATTGCTTAGACAGCACCATTTTACTCTCGATTTTTGTACTCAGCATTAATTAATACCGGGAAATGGCAGCGATTCGACAAATCATTTAAGCGGAATATTGGTATGCCATTTAAAGACTTATTTAAAGGAAGAGGGAAAATGTGTGCGCTGTGCTGGATTTTAACTCACTTATTAACTGATGCTAAATTTTGATACTTTAGATAGGCTACGTTAAGTTGAGCTTGTCATCATTGCATTCTTCCTCGCGAACTGTTTTTGAACATGACACACAAACTATAGACTATGAACGTATGTTTGAAAAAAGTGGTCAGGAAGGGTACGTATTAGTAAAGAGAGAAATGTGAAGCGCTGGAAGATACGGAAGAAGCAAAAGCCCAAGAATCACAATTTACCCAGCGATTTAAAACTGTCATAAAATCGCTTTTTGTCATATACACTGGCGGAAAGTGAAAAAGAACACCAAGAAGGAGACGTTTGATACCAACGAAATTTATACAGCATGATAACGGAATACAGAAGAAAACGTGATCAAAACATTATGGCAAAATACAGCTGTATTTGCTGGTAAACTGAAAAATAACATTTCCATGTGACATGGTTAGTACGAGGTTGAACCGCCATGAACTGCGTCACACTGGGCAATTCGGGCATGGAGTCTGCCGTACAGATGTTGGATGTAAAATTGGGGTATTGAGTTCCAAGCATCCTCAACCTGGACGCGTAAATCGGGGGTGGTCGTGGCTGGCTGTGGAGACCGGATAAGTCGTTGTACCATAAAAAAACCCACACGTGCTCAATGGGGGACGAATCCGGTGAACGTGCAGGCCATGGAAGTTGTCTCACACCCTGAAGTGCATGTTGCGTTGCACGTGCCGTGTGTGGGCGTGCGTTATCTTGCTGGAAAATACCACGATGGACCGACCTTACAAATGGCACAACAACGGGCTGAATGATGTTGTTGATGTAGGAGGTGCTGTTTAACGTACCCGGTACAAACACTAGTTGTGTACGGGAGTGATAGCTGATCGCTCCCCACACCAGGAGACCAGCTGTAAGCCCTGTGTGTCGCTGGAGGATTCAAGAAGGGTGGAGAAGCTCCCCTGTGCGTCTGCGAACACTCATGCGGCCATCGGAGGCTCCCAAGCAGAATCTGCTTTCATCGCTGAACACGACAGATCGCTATTGCGTTCTCCAGTGCAGACGTTGGCGACACCACTGCAGCCGTTCCTGACGGTGGGCTGGAGTCAGAGGTACACATGCCAGAGGCACGCGTGCACGTAGTCCTGCATCCAGTAGACGGTTGCGGATTGTTTGCACAGTCACCTCAGGTGCAACGGCAGCTCGGATTTGCGTCGCAGTGGATGTTCTGCTTGACAACGCCGCTCTTCTTATGCGTCGATCGGTCCGCTCACCAGCCGTCTGTGACTCCCGGTTCCACGTCTTCTCGTGTGGGAATGTTCCTTCGACCATCTACGCCGCCATCGTACCGTCACCGATACTTCCCGTCCAATTTGCTCAGCAATACGACGATACGACCACCAAGCCTCGCGGAGTCCTACTAGACGACCTCGGTCAAAGTCCGATAACTGCTGTAATCGTACACGTCTTCCATGTCCAGGCATTGCAGCTTCTTCAGGGTCTTCGCACGTGTCCGTACGCCGACGACTGATTACATTCACTTCACCGTACTCCTTAAATACTACCGACGATGAATTGCATATTAAGCCGTGCTGTGGAGTAAGCGCTCACTCGTTGGTCCCGACATTAATATCCTACCTACGTAAACTCGACCCCATTAACATAT
Organism: Macrothele yani; assembly: GCA_039090855.1. Taxonomy (NCBI): domain Eukaryota; kingdom Metazoa; phylum Arthropoda; class Arachnida; order Araneae; family Macrothelidae; genus Macrothele; species Macrothele yani. The sequence goes on along the minus strand of CM077027.1, from coordinate 151,422,362 downwards.
GTTAATTTCATGATCGTCCGCTAATTCCTTCTTGGTGTTCTTTTTTCCCTTTCCGCCAGTGTAATTATCAACATTTTAAACATAATCGTTTTCCAAGATTGTATTCTAAACTAAGTTTGTGCCTGATCATTACACATGCTGATGGGATAAAGATGTTGCAGAATTAGCACCTTCTTCCCTGAACTCTAAAATGATGTAGTATAGGACAGCTGGAAAAGATTAGATAGCGAAATAGTGGACGAGCGAATTCATCTTTGAAATCCATAGCTGTTTTAGAAAGATTTCACGGAGCTAGTAGTTTCTCAAAAAGCTTCCGAATGGTTATTAATGAAAGTGCAACTCTTCCTACTCTGACATACGGTAGTGACACCTTTGAAATCCGTACTTGTTTTAAAAATATTTCATAAAGTTGTTGGGTTCTGGAACAGCTCCCAAATGAAAATGCAACTCTTCTTGCTTTGATATACGTTAATGACACCCGGTACTTCAGAAGGGACACTATAGTCGTTACTTATGGGGTGTTTGTAGCAAGATTCATTCTGATAATGTGGAACGAAGATGTGTTGCAAATGTGGAACATAATATTGTTCATGAAATAAATACGGGATTACACCATTTAATACAAATTTTGAAGATGACAATCCGATTTTTGGTGTAAATGTGACAAGGATGGTAAGACAGAAAATATCAGAAAACTTAAAGATTTTCATCGTCCTGGAGTGGGACTCGAACCCGCGTCTCCCAGACAGCTCCCGGGTATGCTAGCGATATTTGGTGTAAATGAGACAAGGATGGTAAGTTAGATGATATCCAAAAACTTAAAAATTTTCATCGTCCTGGAGCGGGACTCGAATCCGCGTCTTCCAGAAAGCATACCCGGGCGTTTAGAGTACATGCCAGTGTAGTATAGTCGATAGCACTCGGAGCTTGTGACGTACCTGCCCCGCAGGACGTACACGAGATAAAGGCAGATAGCAGTGAGAGCACATGTCAGTGTAGTATAGTGGATAGTACTCGGAGCTTGTGACGTGCCTGCCCCGCAGGACGCACAGTAGTCCACGCAGGACGCACAGTAGCACGCGTGCACGTAGTCCTGCATCCAGTAGACGGTTGCGGATTGTTCGCACAGTCACTTCAGGTGCAACGGCCGCTCGGATTTGCGTCGCAGTGGATGTTCTGCTTGACAACGCCGCTCATCTTATGCGTCCATCGGTCCGCTCATCAGTCCGTCTGTGACTCCCGGTTCCACGTCTTCTCGTGTGGGAATGTTCCTCGGACCATCTACGCCCCCATCGTACCACCACCGATACTTCCCGTCCAATTCGCTCCGCAATACGACGATACGACCACCCGGCCTCGCGGAGTCCGAATAGACGACCTCGCTCAAAGTCCGATAACTGCTGAAATCCTACACGTCTTCCATGTCCAGGCATTGCAGCTTCTTCAGGGTCTTCGCACGTGTCCGTACGCCGACGACTGATTACATTCACTTCGCCGTACTCCTTAAATACCAACGACGATAATTTGCATATTATGCCGTGCTGTGGCGTAAGCGCTGACCGGTTGGTCTCGAAATTAACATCACATTTACGTAAACTCGACCCCATTAACATATGTAAATTTCATGATCGTCCGCCAGTTCCTTCTTGGTGTTCTTTTGTCACTTTCCGCCAGTGTATGACGCATAATGGCGATGAAAGTGATTCCGCTCTTACGTCCTGACCTTTGATCCCATTTCGCCCATTTTCAATAGAGTTTGTCCCCAGGTGGTCCCCTACCACATACTAAAATTTCTTCGAAATCGAACCTTTTTTACGTTAGTCATGACGCATAAAAGCAGTGGAATGGATCCCGCTCCTATGTCCTGACCTTTGACCCCATTTCGTTCACTTTTATTAGGGTACCTTCCCAGGTGTTCCCCTACCACATACTAAAACGACGGACATGCGCACACAACGCGTGACGTAATGAGGCAGATGGGAATCGCGACATCTGCTAGAAAGAGTGTGACGTCATAAAACTTTAATAGGATCCACACCCAACGCGTGACGTAATGAGACAGATGGCGTGACAGCGGGCCAACATCTCAATCGCGAGATTGTGACGTCATAAGATTTCTAAGCATGGGTAACATTAATGGTACGACCCCATGACACTAAAAACGTGGTAATTCGGGGTGGTTATTTAACCCACTAAACGAATTTTCCTAAAGTCGAGATCAAGCTAAATCGATTTCTAGTACCAGAAAACCGTAGGTTAATGACTTTCATCAAAATCCTTAGAGCCGTTTTCAAAATAAAATTTATATACATACAAGAATTGCTCCTTTAATAGTATGGGATGAGGGCGATGGAATGGATCCGGATCCTATGTCCTAACCTTTGACCCCATTTCGTCCATTTTTAATAGGGTTCGTCCCCTGGTAGTCTTCTAATACATACTAAAATTTCATCGAAATTGAAACATTTTTACGCACGTTATGACGCATAAGGGCAATGGAATGCATCCCGCATTCTATGTCCTAACCTTTGACCCCACTTCACCCATTTTTAATAGGATTCATTCTCGGGTGGTCCCTTATGACATACTAAAATGTCATGGAAATCGAACCTTATTTACGCAAGCTATGACTCATAAGAGCAATGGAATGGATCCCGTTCCTATGCCGTGACCTTTGACCCTATTTCACCCATTTTCAATAGGGTTCGTCCCCAGGTGGTCCCCTACCAGATACTAAAATGTCATAGAAATCTAACCATTTTTACGCGAGTTATCGTGCCGACAGACGGACCGACAAAGCTGGAGTATATACGCTTCTTCAACCTACGGTTGGAAAGCGTAAATAAAAGCAAACGTGAACTTCTTAATCTCTTTAGCAATAAACCAGATTAAACTGCTCATGTAAGAAATCTAATTCCAAGGATTCAGCGCTATAAAAACAGTCAGCTGATTTGAAGCTGTTTCAAAAGCCGGATATTTTTGACATCTCTCACATCACCCCACGATATTAGAGATGCAAGCGAGGTCACTTCAGATGACGAAGCAGTGATTTATGATTTCGTAAGATGCGACATTATTCAGCAACTCTAGTTATTAAATGCCCCAGCGTTTTCAAGTCAAATCAGCGTTTTCCTACCTAGGGAAAATAAGCCGATGTCGAAAAAATAACTGCAAAAGGAAAGCACATTTCTGCGGTAAAAGCAATTGCTTCGATCTTGATGCATCTCGTAATCCGACCACACTGGAAGTTAAGAAATCGCTGATTCTTATTTAGAGATAATTTGAGGCTCATGACGAAAATTGCGATATTCCTATGAGATAGAAAAGCAAGTGCACATTTGTACACCCAAGGTTTTACAAAGCAGTTATTTTTAAAGGATTATTATATGCATGTTTATGAATTATACAGTATTTAATGTGTGTGTAAAAACATTTTTTTCTCTTTAGTAACGTAACTGTGGCACAGAAGTTTTAAGAGTGTAAGCCCCTAAATGTAAGCCGGCCAAAAGGAAGATCAAGGTATGTTCCGTTTAAATAATCAATAAATCACTGTAGCTGATCGGTTTTACTTTAATCTTACTACGTATATTAAGATGTGGTTGTTTATTAGAATCCAGAACTTACATTAAATTTTTAATTCACCATGTTAGCACGATGAACAGTTTAGTATAATCTAATTCTAGTATAGCTGTGATTTATTTTTCATGAATACTGGGCATCAGTTTTGGATGTGGTCTAATATATCTTTGGTGCTCAGATCATATTTTTGTTCCAGCTGTGTTATCAGTTAAAACGATAAATCTTTATCAAATTTTCAAACCGTATACACCGATGAGCGATTACATTATGACCCCCTACCTAATAAGTTGTAGGATTCCCTCTAGCCCGCAAAACAGCTGCCACTCGGAAAGGCATAGATTCGATGAGGTGGCGATAATAGATATCCTGGAGTATCTGGTGCTATAATGTCAATAGCAGGTCCTCAAGCTCCCGTCAATTTCGGAGTGGTGATGATTTCGCGCGAACCCGCTTTTCCAAGTCGAAACACAAATGTTCGATTACGTTCATATCAGGTTAATTTGGAGGCCAGGGCATTAACAGAAAGTCACCAGCATGTTCCTCAAACCACTCCTTGACGATTCCGGCAGTGGGGCATGGCTCATTATCCTATTGGTAATGGGCCCATCACCAGCAGGGAACATGCTTGCCATGAATGGGTGAACTTGCTCCGCAATGATGTTTAGATACCTGACAGCTGTCAGGGATTGTGCTATTGGGATAATGGGGCATAAAGTATCCCAAGAAAATATCTCCCACAGTATAACACCACCACCGCCGCCCTGTTTCCGACCAACAATGCGTCCAGGTGCCATAGCCCTCGTTGGTAATCTGGGTATCTGCGCTTGGCCATCTACGTGATGCACCAGAAATCTTGATTCGAAAGACCAGGCCACTTCCTTTCCATCATCCATGGTCTAATCACGATGATCTTGGGTCCACTTCATGCGTTGTTGGCGATGCCGTGCAGTGAGCATGGGGACCCGGCTGGGTCTTCGGCTACGCAGGCCCATACGCAGAAGGGTGCGATGAGCTGTGGCACATTGCCCTGATCACCACTGTTGTAGTTGCGGGTGATTTGTCGAACTGTGCCGCTGTGAAAAATGCGCGACAGTCTCCGCTCCCCTCTGGCATCATTGAGCTGCGAACGACGCACGGCTGGACGAAGGTACGTCGTTTGGTCATCTGTGCACCCCTTTTGATACTTACTCACTACAGTGGCACGTGAACAACACACAAACCGCGCCGTTTCCGAGATCGTCGTTCCTAGACGCCGTGTCATCACAATTTGTCCTTTATTCAACTCCCATAAATCGGCAGCTTTTTTCCCATTCTGACTCCGAACACTCTACTAACTGAAAGATCAGATCAGATCATATGTAGAGGATTTTAGGAAGGGAGTGTATGACCCCATGTCTTAAACAACTCTTAGAAATAGGAAGCTAGCAGATTTGGCGTAGAGTGCCCGATAGGAAAGTGACACGGAAGCAAGGTAGAAAGGGGGAGGAAGACGCGCTTATTTATTACCGGGGGGGGGGTTGCCAGTACCCGGGGCTCGACATCTTAACGTGCCCATCCGACGCGCGGCGGATATTTAGTGGTTCGAGCGTTCATACCTGCCTGGGCGCGAACCACGAACGTTGGCCACAAGGCCACCCGCGGCCCTACTAACTGGGAGCCAGTCCTCAGACTGTATATATACTGCTCTGTGAACTTCACCTGCGCCACCGTTCGGTCTCCAGGCGCGCTCATTTCTCTAGGCTGGGGGTGACCATAAGGTGTATGTATACTTGTAGCTCAATGGAGCTCTTCAGCGTCTCCGAAATGAGTTCTGCAGTTTTGCGAGCAATACAGAGCCCTTGAATGTCCTAGGATGGTAAAGATTCTTTATATGTCCACAATTTAATAACTACTTGATGCCTCATATTTACAAATTTCCTCGTAATAACTGAGTGATACAACAAATCAACTTTAACTCCTACAACTAATATTCAGTTGTTCTCTGTTTTTAAGTTCCCATTGGATGATACATTATCGAAACGCACTGTCAGAGAGCATACGCGATTAGGTAGTTTTTGTGCTTAAAACTTACTGGGACGGTGCTACAAGTGCTTATTGAAACACGACTTAGCTCAAATTGAGGTTCCTTAAAGGATCCAAGAAATTGTCCCTTACGTAATTCGAGGAGTGGTTGTACTCATCCAGAAACATTCGCAGCTTCAGAAATAGAGTTTGAGAAAGCACGAATGGACACGTTTCTATCAGAGTGCCAAAGCAAAAGTAACCCTACCTATCTGTTTCTTCGCCTTACCTCTTACAGACAGACATGTTTCCTGAATCCACTGAAATAAATCCTATCTAGCTATTTTAACCCTTTAACCGGCTGGAACGAATTAACTCGGGGCTTGCAAAATAGAATGAAATCAGCTCGAACAAATATATTCGCTGTCTAAGAAGTGGACCGAATGCTGATGGAACGAGTGAACCTGTGCACCGAAAAACACTGCTTTGTCCTTAGCTTTGTTATTCAAAGTGGCCATTAATGGGGATGATTGACATTAATCTTTTCTGGCTGTTTGCCTGCTAAAAGGGCAACAACAACGGCAGAAATAAGAGATATGCTTGCTTTTATCCAATGACACGATGTCCATATCAGTGGGACTAGACCTTCCACATCGTGCTTTGTGTCATGGAGTAGATAATGCAAAACTAGAAGAGATTGCTTATCACAGGTGACAGATTTATGATAGGTACGTTTTATTGCAGCATTCGTAAAACTTCGGCTATTGTTTTGCTATAGCTTTAGTAAAACCAGACCGTTTTGTGAGCATTTCTGTCTGGGAAGCGTAGAAAATTTTGCGCACCATTTGCCTCGGGCGTGTCGGCCACTTAAATTGTTAAAAATGTATTAAATGGTTAATTTGAGCACGTTTTTACATCGGCCGCTTAAAGATTTAATTTCATAAATGTATTATACATTATATACAACACAAAATAATGGTATTAAAGAAATCAAACAACTTAGGGAGAGCTCAAAACCTATAAGTATAAAAAAACTGCGGAGCGACCTACAAATAAAGGGAGAATAAATCTTAAAAGACATCTGTAAACCAAGAGACATTGTTAAACCGCAAGGCTGCAACAACTGGGAAGGCGGGTGTCAATTATCAGTTCAATTGCGATTAATGAAGGGAAGCTCTAAACTCGTCTACTCCATGTTAGACACACAGTCTGTGACAGAGATTCTTTACGACCTCACTGAGGAACAACAAAAGAAAAGTAAAAGCCGGACAAAAGAAACAGCAAGTAACGTTGCACTTTATGACTGTTTTTCAACGAACTTCTTCGAGAAGTTACGAAGTTTCTAATTAAGTCTGTGACCACGTGCTCAAATTTGGTCGTGTATTTTAACTATGATGTAAAATCAAATAGGTGATGAAACAAGGCTTATAAATTACATTTGTAGGTTTTGATCTTTCCGTCTAGCAACGGAGTAATAACAAACTGAAGCTAAGGGACTCAGTTGTGATCAGAAGTGAAAAGGAATAATTCATCTTCTCCTCGGCCAGTATCTAATTCTGTCGAAAATTGATGCCCAGTTCTCTCACAAGAACTGAAGATTTGGGGGTTGTTTGAAAATTCTAGAAGTAACAAACGCCTACCTCGGACAATAAATATTAACAAATGGTCCCAGCATCCAAGAAAATATTAGCAGGCGTATAAAACTTGGTTGGAATGCGTTTGAAAAAAAAAACAGCAATTTTATGGAGATTTATCATCATGTCTTAAAAGGACAGTGTTTAATCAATGCATCTATCCAGCATCTATCAGTAACATGAATGTTTACTAAAAAAGATATGCAGACGCTGCGAACAACTCAAAAAAGCAAGGAGGGATGCATACTTAGAGTAAACAAGAAAAATAAGAAAAGGAATTCGTAGATCAGAAAAATGACAAAAGTTGATTATATCATGACCAAATTAGAGATCCTCCAATGGCAGTGGACTGGACACATTACCAGAAGAACTGAAATAATTAGATTGTATACCCATGGACAGAAAATGACTTCTTGGGAGATAGGTGAATGAAATTCGAAAGAGCATACCGGTGTAACATGGAAGATAATTGCTCAAGGCAGAGTTGTGGAACAGATTTGGGAGGCCTTCATCAAGCAGTGTGCTGAGAATGAAAGATTGTTGATGATTATGACCACTATTTATTTATTGAAATCAATGAAGTATAAAGGGCATCTAAATGAAACATAGACTAGCTGTTAGAGTTAAGTGTACGTCATTACAGCATAAGACTATATACACAGGTAAATACTGTGCATACATAATACACGGGTGCTGATAGCGCATGAAATAGGCACCCCTAACATTTAGGCAGGTGTCATCAGATCATAGGTAGAAGATTTTTAGGAAGAGGGTGCCTGACCCCTGGTCTTAAATAATCCTTAGAAATAGGAAGCTAGGAGATTTGGGCTAGAGTGACCGATAGGAAAGTGACACGGAAGCGAGGTAGAAAGGTGGAGGAAGACGCCCTTAATTATTACCGGGGGTATTTATTACTTGTCTAGTGGTCAACGTTCTCCATGGCAGTTACGAACGTTGACCACTAGACCACCCGCGGCCCTTAGGCAGGTGTCTCATTGGTCGATAAGTTTAAGGAGTCTCTGTCAGCTGTTTGGGAACCTAATGCGCGCACACTTTCGAATACACCATTTCTTGGTAGAGGATTGTGCCAATGGAGTCCCTGCTGATGTCTATTGCAGCTGCTAACTCTCTAGCTGTTATTCTGCGGTTAACTTTCACCAGTTCGTCCACGGCTGAGATTGTGTCCGGTTTGATGGCGGTATCTGCTGGGCTAGGTCTTGCCAGATATATAATGTTTTCATGTCCACCCTACAGTCCTTTGCACCATTTCAAGACCACACGCATTCCCGTATACCAGCTGCATGCGTCGTAAGATTTCTGTCGATTTGCTTTCCTGTTTTGTCAAAAATTGGATCACGGCTCGCTGTGCCAGCTTGGAGGTATCCACGGGATATGTGGTTTACGTTCCTTTTATATTTCTCACATCCAACGCGTCACACCAACTAAGTGCTTCTGAGTATTTGTCATTTTGAGTATAGTTTAGGTCCCAGCCACTTACAGCGAGATCGCCTTTTGGGAAGGACACAGAAACAGAAGGAATGAGAGAGAGCAAGTCTAGCGACTTTGACAGAACAGTTTGTAGTGAGATTAGAGTACGGTAGATGGTGCCACCGTAGAAGTACGATGTTGCACACTGAGGGGTGAGAGAATTTCAGGGGGGCATAGGAAAGGATACCCATTTAACCAGTGCGTCTAACCTGGGGGCCGTCACTTAACGTGCTCGTCCGATGCACGGAGGATATTCAGCGATTGTTAGTAAATCACACCATCTCTGAAAGATCAGCCCAGGTTCGAACCTGAGGATCTTCGCACGCCGCATTCCTCTTTTATGTGTGGTTCTGCAGGGCCACAATCGCTTTGGCGGTATTGCAGTGCCACCTGCCTACTCGAGTCTGTTTCATTTGGACGAGTCTTATAGCTTCGGCATACAGGATTCTACGATGCTGAATCGACTTGACTCGCGGACGTTTTATATTCAACAGGAGAAACTTAGGGTTTGGCAAATGGCTAGTTCAAAAATACTTGGTAATAAAAAATACCGAATATACACTAGCTTCCAAAACTGTGGAAACCTTTAGGAAATTTAAATTTCTAAGTTTTGATGGCTCATAATATCAGTATTTTTTACAGAAATACCAAAAATATACATCATTTAAAAGTTAATTTAATGCAGAATGTAATGTGCAGCAAACTGAGTTGAATTATCTTTATTCTATCAAAAGTTATAGCCAAATAATCAGAAAAAAAACACGATTACCTAATGTAACAAGAAGTAGATTTGCTTAACTCAAACTAGCTAATAAGACTGATTGTTCTGAGAGCCAGTCAGGTATTTTAATGACACAGCATGGAACCAGTAAGGTATTATTATGAGTCGGTTCTCATTTCCAAGCACCAGAGGCAATAATAGAACTCCTATTCAGTTGTGTGAGTGTCATCGAGCTGGCCAACGGTTTTTTCACAGCTTTTTGTTTTCCTTGATAACTTAGTAAGCTGTGTAGCTTAGTTAAGATGACAGAGTGAAAAGAGTTAACTGGTCACCTAGAAATCTATGTAAAATGCTAATTTTGTGTGAAGGAGGCTACATTTATGGGGAAATCGTAAGAAAGGTAGGTGAAAATCTAAGCAAAGGAGGTATTTCTGAAATGTGCCAGAGTTATAAGCAGACTCAGTCAATTCAACACAAAATTGGTAAGGCAGGAAAAGGTACATAATAGCATGTGATGATAGAAGAATTAAAAGACTGTGTTTACGTCACAGAAGAAAATCATCTGAGCCAAGTAGAAATGAGTTGTATCAATGTGGTTTGAACATGAGTGCTAGGACTGTTAGACTCAGACTGGTTTAAATTCTAGAATTCCAAAGAAAAAAACTGCCAAATAAAGGATGACATTAAAATAGGCTAAAAACCGTGTTTATTGGTTTGAAGAACAATGGGACAGTCATCTGGAATGATGAGACAAGAATTATCAAAATTTGGTAGTGATGGCATATAGTATAACTGTATGTAAGAAGAAAAAATGGAGAAGAGTTGCTGCCTGAAAGCATTGCAACTACCATGATGCATCCTGTTAGTATTTTATGGTCTGGGGTTTATAACGTAATGTCTTTTCGTACTGATTCTTTGTCGCTCTTCTTACGTTATTTTAAAAACATCACCATACGATGAAATAGTTCCTAAATTAAACCTTAACGGCCAGACGAAACATTTAATCAGAAGTCAACTTACGGTAAATGATGCTTTATTTCTCCAGCACAGATATAGCACTTCAGGATAGTATAGAAATCACATACCACTTCTCTCACACAAATCAACACCCCACATTAACACTAGCAACTGTTGTCTGGTAGTTTGTATCTCTGGTTCTTATCTCATAACAGGCATACGTCACGTTCATTCTACCTCAATTGTGTTGCCAACAGTATTCGTTTGAGAGAGAAGATATCACGTTAAGTGTGAAGTATAACTGAGAACAAACTCAAGATTTACATAGGGAAAGAAACTAAAAAGGAAAGTTAATTTAGAATATACGTCACAGGTTGTATGACAGCAGAAAGTGTGGACAGAATTTGTGTGATTAATGATAATTTAAATGCCAACAAATATGTCATTGATATACTTGAGCCAAATTAAAGCCTTCGGCACGAGATATTTTTCAGTATAATGAAGCGTATATATTTCAACAGGATTCAGTTCAAATTTGTAAGATGTGAATCCGCTTATTGGTGTATATATGACATGGATGTTAAGTCAGATAATATCAGAAAACTTGAAAATTTCGATATTATTTGACTTTATATCCATGCCATATTTACACCAATAAACGGATTCATATCTTCCAAATTTGTATTGTACAATGGTGTAATCCCGTATCTCATTCATTGAGGATTCAGTTCCTTGTCGTGTTGCTGTAGTGTGCAAAAAGTGGTTTTATGAAAATCATATTACACTGCTAGAATGGGCAAGTAATAGTACTGACCTGAATCCGCTAGAGAAACTGTGGATCTGATTAAAGAAACTTGTTAGTCATAAGCAACCAAAGAATAAAGCACAACTGATAGAAGAAATAATACAGTCTTGGTTTCACATTGCAATATATGAACTAAAACTCTTGGTTTACTCCCTGGGACGTCGTTGTAAGGCTATAATTGCGGCAAAATGTTTTCCGCCTAAGTACTAACAGAAATGGTGAGAAGTTATGAAATACGCATTATCATGGTTTACTGCGTATAACTTCTTTTAAAATTCATTGTTTTAATGAGGTGTGCTGCATTACATTCTGCATTAAATTATCTTTCTAGTGATATCTAAATTTATGGTATTATTCTAAAAACGACTGTTGTTATCAACATCAAACCTCAAAAATAAATATTTTCCAGAAAGATTCCACAATTTTGGCCACTACTGCAACTTTTTGAAAGACATATTAGACATCTAAGGAAGCTCATCTGTCCATTTCATTCTTAATAGGTTTTATGTATAATTAAATTCATCTGCAACCATAAATATTATAGAGAATAAATACTAAGTTTGTCCTCCAAAAAGGTTCAAGAGCAAAAATTTCACGCATGTAAAGAACCCCTTTAAAGATATCAAGAAATAAAATTCACTACAGTATGATGGAAAGGAGAAAAAGCTCAGTAATTTCTTTCAGAACTAGATTCACATCTTTTTAAAGCGCATGGCGTACCTCAGTAATTGCTTTATGAAATTCTTTCTTGATCATCTTTATCAAAGAATAATCCTTTATTATATAGAGATTGGTTTACGGAGGTATAAAACACGCCACACATTCAAAATAGCTTAAACAATTTTGGCACATTCAAAAATAAACATCACATAAAGTCATACAAAAATAGCCTCCAATTGAAGCTAACCGAAGATTTTCTTCACTGCTTTTTCTGAAATCTTTATACCATAAAATACTCAAAAATAGTTTTGACGCATTTGTGTATGCAAAAGTAGTTACGAAGTATGTGGCTTCTTTTTAAAAGAATGTTATTCACATTTTAAAGTTTATTCTTTGATAAATGCGATAAACGAGTATGTTCTTAACGCTTTACAACTGTAAGTATCCTATGTAGGAGAGAATGATTGTATTTACGGATACAATGAATCAAGATTGAAACTAATAAAACTACTCAGTTCCATAGCGCTCATTATAAACAAGTTTCACTGCATTTTTGCGTTCCTTCTTTGTAAGGGTAGATTTTTTTCCATGAAAGGATGAGATCTTTCTTTTAGTTTGAAATATTTCTCTCATGATGAAATCAGTTGTAATGAGGACTGTGCTGTATGAGAACTTCTCTGTAAAGTCATTTATTGCTGAAAAACGAAAGAATTGGGCTAATTATACGAGAGTCTGCTACGATCATCAGTCATTCATTCCTTACAAACGACGTCGAAAACGTGATTTAATCAGTTTTAAAATTCAACGTTTATCTTGTGAAGGATGTTACGAGAATTTAAAAAGAAAAACTTTCCTTTGGGATTGGGAAATGTTTTTCGTTTTATAATTCCAAATTCTCAGTATTTCTCCAAAGAAAAATTAATGATAAGACATTCACATCTATGAAATCCAAGAATCTCAAAAGAGAAAAAACTAAACGCCTGTAGGCAACATTCTACATAGGCGGTTATCGCGAAAGTAATTTCGTAACATAAAGCTAACTATTAATGCTCCGTCTCGCATTAATTGAAGTCGCACTTTGTTAAACGACTTTGAATCGTTGATAATTTCCGCGATGATGTTGCATATGAAAGTAGCGAAGGACGACGACACGACACTAAACAATGGGTCGGACTTAACAAAATTACATTGTTAAAATCAGCAAAACAAAACAAAAAAAACTGAGACGCGAGCAACCCTTCCCATAAATAAATAAATAGTAGTGTAGGAGTTCAAGAGCACGCTAGCGTATAGCTCTATGTCCGGGAGAAAATGAAAAAGTTAGGGGTGAGCTCAGGAAGTCTCAAATAAATAAAGTGGAAAAGCCTAAAAAACATGCTAAAAGTCCGCCTAATTAACTAGTCTTATCATAAATACTGTTACAAAGTGTTCAATGAAATAACAAAAGAAATTTTAAGATATTTTAATATACCTGTTATATGACGTAAGTAGTACACTTGTGAATACATTGCACCAATCACTTTTCAAAATGGCATCCTTTTGCCTTCACACAGTCCTTCAATTTCGGTGACCATTCATCAATAGCTTTAGTCAGGGTCTCCACAGGGAACGCTGCTACTTCCCGCACCAAAGAGTGTTTGGGACTGTCAATACTGGGGTGTCTTTAAGCAGGCCATGTCCTCCAGTGTGGGCCACACTGGAGGATAAAATTAAGTTCAAAGCCTATTACCACAACCCATTGGGAACTTGTAATCCAATGGGTTGTGGCTGGGCTGCTTGAATTCTAATCAGCTGAAGAAATGAAGTCTCCTCCAAATTCGCCTGAAGCCACTTCTTGGCTGACTTGGCCTTATGGACAGGTGTGAAATCCTGCTGAAAGCTTCACTGTCGATTTTGGAAGATAGTGTGATTCACATTTTTGACGACTGGCTCCAGAACCCTGTCCTGGTAGACTTTGGCGAATGTCTTCAATCCTTTTACAGAGAAATGGAGCTCCGTTGTACCTTCGTAGAAAATTCCCTACCAAACCATGACAGAAGCAGGATGATGGCCCCTCGTGATCCTTGGAACTTTCTCCTGAGCTTCTCATGACTTTGACGCATACACCCTGTCATTCAATAGTAGTAAAAAAAATCATCAGAGAAAAGGATCTGTCTGTGGCGATTGTCTGCGTAACGCTGCAACAATTGTTTCGCTTTTAGCCCCCTCTGCTGCTTCAGTTGTGGGGTGAGGAAGTGCCCTGTTCACCTCCGGTAGTCTCTCTCACCCTTAGGTCACCCCACAGCACGCGTGACATTCACATTCTTGAAATGTTCAGCTCACGAGCCATCACTGATTGCTTTCCGAAAGGATTTCGTCGAATATGGGGTACCACTGCTTTCACCAGACGAACAGTCCTCACGGTACGTGGCCGACGCTTTCTGGGGCGATCAGCGACAGCCCCAGTCTCAAGGAACCTTTTTATGGTCTGCTAGACCAAAATTAGGCAAAATTTCAGCTTCTTCAGCATTTTGAAAATCTTGGAAGTCGATTTCCCAGCTTTGTGCTGCGCTGTTACAGCAACACGATTCTCATAATCGCTCCACTCCATGACAAGTACTTCACGAAACACATTATCTCCTCTATGATTGAATGTACAATGACTCACTAGCTAGTTCATGCCTCCTGGCTGGTCGGTGTCGTTGCACACTGGTATTGCACCATCTCTGGAACGTTTGTAACAGTTTTTATGCTAAGACTGGGTAATGCCTAATAAACTGGGCCTGTATATTAACAGGTGTAAAAAAACTAAAATATCAAAGAATAAAACCTTTTTGGAATACCCTAGAAATGACCCCCTCACCCCGAAGGCTGTGCCTGCAGTAGACAAGAAAAATTCTTCTTTTATTTTTTTTAGCGACACTAGTGCCTCTTATAGTGAAGAATGCTTTTTAGTCTGCGGATTGTCCCCGGGTCCACATCCTCATCGGAAGAAGCGGAAGGGGAGCGATGTCGCACCCTTTTTGGGGGCTGTCGGCGATGGGAACTCTGTGGTTCCCGTCGTGGAGAACCCTGTGTATCCCGAGACCGGGATTTGGATGAGGATTTGAGGAGGAGGGCACAGGAAAACTCTTGTCCCAGGCCACTTTCACAAATTTTTGAACTTCCACGGCGTGTCTGAGCAAAGGCTCAAAAGGTAAATGTTGTATTTATACTTTTGGCTACAGACTCACTCATCTGTTCACAAAAGCCCTTCCTCTTTCAAATACACCTTCCAACCGCATATGAGAAAATCTCACATTGTGTGCGCATCCACTCTTTTAATGCTGTAGTTTTTCGCAATCGGAACAAAACTATCTTCTTCTCAAGACATCTTTGAGGTAGGGCGGAAAATACAGAAATAAATCGGAATCTAATTCTGAGAGTAAGGGGGGCATGAACTCGTCTGTGAGCTCTAAGTTTAATGCAATGGTTGTCGATAGTGGAGCTTTCAACGTCCGTTGTGCTCTCCGGTGTGATTGTGCTATGAGCTTATCGTGGCAGTTAACGTCCACTACATCTTGTACACAATTGTTCTAACTTTTCTATTCATTCACACATTTTTTAAGAACAATTTTCGCCAAACTATTTAGCCGTCCTTCTGTAGCTTTACTCCTTTCTCGCGTAGGAAACGTAACGCTGCTCTCATCTCCACTTTTGCACAACGATCTGCATGCAACCCCTCGTCTTCCTTCACTGAGATCACAACCAGCAACATTACCAAGAGCACCATCTATTGGTTCATAGCTCACTAAAATGATATTGTTACCTTTTGACAATTTGATTTCTTTTTCTTACAGACTGT
This sequence comes from Macrothele yani, assembly GCA_039090855.1. Classification (NCBI taxonomy): domain Eukaryota; kingdom Metazoa; phylum Arthropoda; class Arachnida; order Araneae; family Macrothelidae; genus Macrothele; species Macrothele yani. Next base: position 151,406,694 of record CM077027.1, on the reverse strand, counting down.
GACGTACCTGCTAGCAGGACGCACACGACATAAAGGCAGATAGGAATCAGAATAAACATCTGCGTAGCTCAGTTGGTAGAGCGACTTGTTCCGGAATAAGCGGCCTCGGGTTCGAATCCCGGCGTAGACCAAAAATGACGGAGAAATTTACTTCGTTATAATGGCGCCCGAACTATCCGGATGACCCGGCCGTTCAAAATCTCGCATTGGTGTGATGTTATTTCCACACCGCGAGACAGGAAAAATCAGAGAATTCCTTCTCCAGCGCTTAGAAAAATAAAAATGTGTGATGTTGCATTCCACACAGCAGATTGACTGGGAGTTCTCAAGTGCACGTTCTACAGTGGATGGCTGCCTGCAACGATTCATGGTCACGGCTGACCCGTGGGCCATGCCCCCGGCCCTCTTTCGGGGGGGGAGATGTGACGTACCTACTAGCAGGACGCACACGACATAAAGGCAGATAGGAATCAGAATAAACGTCTGCGTAGCTCAGTTGGTAGAGCGACTTGTTCCGGAATAAGCGGCTCGGGTTCGAATCCCGGCGTAGACCAAAAATGACGGAGAAATTTACTTCGTTATAAGACTTCTTTGTCACTTCTTCTGTTTCCATTTGACCCATCTGTGTATTAACGCTCTGAATTACTGGTTGACTAGGTTATAATAAAAACAGCTTCGGAAGACTAAAGAGCTCCAACTGTAAATGCAATAATTTAGTACTGGAATACATGCTTAGCGTTTCTTAAGCGCTTACGTACATACGAAATATGTATTACTACGGAAGAGATAATTTCCCGCGTTTTCCGATATGTATATTTTCAAATAAATATGAGTAATTGGAACTCTGCGATGTAAACTTGTCTAACAGCGCGCTCTCTCTCTCTCTCTCGTTTCTGTTTTCCCGAAGGCGTAGTGGTATTTGCGTTCTAAAACTGAAATCAGTCAGTCATGGCTTATATTGATTTTGTGTTGTTAAATTCTGATCTCATTTAGTTAGATATGATGCTGATTTTGTCAAGTAGTCATGCCTAGTATTGATTTTTCTTAGTTTTGATGTGTAAAGTATTTAGCTAAACACCGTATGTGCTTTTCGTGAACGTACGCGAAATAATTATTACCCTACTTTAGTATTTTTTCATCGAAAATAATAGTAGCTGTAAAAAGTAATTTGCGAAAACGTCTTTAATTCCTTGACAGCCTTGATTTGCAATTTATAATATTTTTCACTCATAACTTATTAGTTTTCCTTCAATTTGGCCAAGTGGCGCAAATATAATACAAATTATTGGAACTACTGACTCTAAAATCATGATGCATGAAAGATTACATTTCGAATACGTCTGACTTCATAAAATAAGTATTTGAGAGATTATCACTGTTTCTATTTCAGGTTTGCATACTTTTAATCGGTATAGTGATCTGAAAAGTGCAAATAAAATTTTCCAAAATATAAAAAAGATAGAGTAAGCGCTCGATTATAGCACCGCATTTTTTAAATCTGTTCCTAGAAACTATAGACATCATAGTTCATTTCATGGAGTGCAACGTTTGCAGAGAGCAATTTAGACTTTGAAATGCTGTCAATGTGATTTACTTCAGTGTTGGCAACCGCTTTAACAGGATCTGAACTGTGCGTGACAACGTTAGGTATGATCAAATCTCAAAGTTCGGTTAACTGATCTCGATAACATTCATTTTTATCGTCCAACTGTTTTTCTGGAGGAAGCGCAGAAAAATAGTCGGGATGTAAAATGGAAACGGTAAGAAATATACACGAAAGTATGTGCTTAAGAACACCCAATGGCAATCAGACACATGCTGTCCTCACTTACGTATGCAACTGTGACGTCGATATGGCAGCTTACAGTGAAGGATTCAGACGTGTACGCACATTGACAGTGATAGTATGATCAAGATTCGTAATTTAAGGTGGTTCCACCTGAAACTCCGCCCTATGTTTGCAGTGGTAAAACTTCTGTAGGCATTTTCTTCGCAATTAATTTATTTTCAAGGATGAAAATTTGCACATCGATAAAAATAACATTAAATTATTGTATGGAATACTTACTATTTGCTAAAACGTTGACAGTGATAGTATGATCAAGATTCGTAATTTAAGGTGGTTCCACCTGAAACTCCGCGCCGCCCCGGTGGCGCAGTGGTCTAAGGCGCTGGCCTCTGATCATTCGTCCGTAAGGGGTCCGGGTTCGAATCCCGGTGAGGCATGGATGTTGTGTTTGTCTTACGGCACTGGCTCTCTCCCTTCCCTGGAACCAGTGACCCTAAATTAGGGACGGGCGACTGCTTATAGCCCATTGAGTTGCTCACGGTGGTCGTTAAACCTCCAAAAAAAAAAAAAAAACTCCGCCCTATGTTTGCAGTGGTAAAACTTCTGTAGGCATTTTCTTCGCAATTAATTTATTTTCATGGATGAAAATTTGCACATCGATAAAAATAACATTAAATTATTGTATGGAATACTTACTATTTGCTAAAACGTTGACAGTGATAGTATCATCAAGATTCGTAATTTAAGATGGTTCCACCTGAAACTCCGCACTATGTTTGCAGTGGTAAAACTTCTGTAGGCATTTTCTTCGCAATTAATTTATTTTCATGGATGAAAATTTGCACATCGATAAAAATAACATTAAATTATTGTATGGAATACTTACTATTTGCTAAAACGTAATCATTATCATATTAAAAAACATTTTTCCTTGGGTAACGTTTAGAGCTGCTAATAGATGGCACGACCTGTACTTGATGACGTCAGTGGATAAACAAATGTTTTGATGGCTTACTTCGGAATTAGTGCCTTCAGTTCCGGTGATACACTGGTGTGCAAAAATTAAGGACGAAGAGGAGAAATTAGCATAACAGCGGAACGAGCAGGCAGAGGAGAACAGACCGAAAGACCACTCAGGAGATAGACTAGGGTTCGGTACGGTAGGGCATGCGCATATATGCAGCATGACGTAGGGGGAGTGTCAGAAGGGTATAAAGCACACGGGCGGCTCAGCAATTCGGTGAAAGCTATTGCACGGTGCACATCGGTTTGAACGATGTCGAGTTGCTGCCACCGTGTGATAAGGCCAACAGACAATCCAGTAGACGACATCTGGAGGACTTTACCCGAGGTCGCGTCATTGGGAAGTTGGAAGAAGGTCGAAGTGTGACTAGTGTGGCCGAGGAGTTTGGGATCACTCACAGCATCGTTTCACGAGCTTGGACAGCATTTCAAACGAGAGGAACAGCTGTCCGAGAGTTTAGCAGTGGTCGTCCACGAGCAACCACAGCGGCTAACGACCGGTATATTTTGTTACAAACCAGAAGAGACAGACGCCAGACAGCGGGAGAAATCGCAAGGCGCATGCAACAGACAACTGGACGTCCGTTATCGCGTTTTACCGTGGCCAGGAGGCTGCACAAAGGTGGTCTATTTGCACAACGACCAGTACGGTGTGTGACATTAACGCCTGCTCATCAGAGACGGCGGTTTCTGTGGTGACAGGAACACAAAAAATGGACACATCAGCAATGGGGTCGAGTTCTCTTTGCGGAATCTCGACCCCATTGCTGATGCTTTTCTCTAAGCTGCGGAATTACTGCTGGCGGCTGGTGACGCTTGGCAGCACGTCACCAGCCGCCAGCAATGATTCCGCAGCTGTAATTGGCGCTACAAGAGGAATGGGTTGCGATGCCTCAACAGCTCCTTGACAACCTCGTCCTCAGTATGGACAGACGTTGTAAATCCTGCAACGCAGTCGGGGGTGATCATATCCCCTACTAAAGACTTGATTTTTGTTGGCAGCCGCCTGTCACATGGACGTTTCTGTCTTCTGTCCAGTTATGCTCGAAGCTACCTTTTCAATAAAGTGCCTTTGTATCCTTTGGATTCCTTGTTTGGAGGGGTTTGCTCACTTGTCCCATATTCTTACATCTTGGGGATCTTATGGTATGATTTGAGTCGATGTGGAGCACTTTTGCACGACGTTACATTCGAAAAACCGTCTCGTCCTTAATTTTTGCACGCCAGTGTAGTTTCAGATAAATTCCTGTCAGAACATTTAATCTATGTGGCTCAAATCATTCTGAACGTCCCAGATGATTGCATGGCTAGACTCAAATTTGGATTCCATTCCGAAAATTAATAAAATTATTAATTAAAAATTAGGTGCTGCTGATTTCTAAATCTGAAATAAGCCATGACATATCTGTTTGTCCCCTGACAGCATCAATGTACAGGTGGCGCCATTGATTAGCAGGTCTCAACGCTACACAAGGGAAAATGACTGGTTTTTAGTATATTTATGGTTAAATTTTAGCAAATACTAAGTATGCCATGCTGTAATTTATAGTTACGCAGTTTTACCAATGTGCAAATTTTCATCCATGGAAATACAATAATTTCTACAAACGTTTTTACCATGGAAACATAGGGCAGTTGTTTTAGGTGGAACCACCTGAAGTGGCTTTAAAAGAAATATGATAGAGGCGCTAGGTTGGCAGGTGCAGAAACGGAAAACCTTCTCGGCTATGCAAGCGTCACTGCATCTACAGTAAGTGGTGCACAAATAACAAAACAGGCAGTCAACTGTCTTCTTGTGGGCGCGGACGACTGGTAAATTTTCGAGGGCAAAGAAGTCTGGAGAGGATTGTACTAGGTAACAGACTAGCTCCATTGCGTCACGTAACCTTGCTATTCCACAGTGGTGTTGACAGGAGCATTTCAGCTTACACATCCCGCGACACATTAACGTGAATGGGCTCAACAGCATACGGTCCCATGCGTGAACCATTCGTCTCTGCGAAAACCCAACAAATTCGCCTGTGATGCGTACGAAAACACCAAAACTGGACTTTTTGAGGACTGAAAAAAGGTCGCCTGGTGGGACGAATAACGTTTTCAGTTAATAGATACCGATGGTCTGGCCAGAATATGGCATCACCAGCACGAATCAGTGGATCCCTACTTTCTAGCTTTGACTGCATTAACTGGCGGAGGCGGTGTAATGGTCTGAAGTCTGTTTTCATGGCACGTATTGAGTTCCTTAGTACCTAATAGCATTCGGATGCTACGACATAACATAACTTTATTGCGGACTAGTTACATTCGTACATGCTCATGGTGTTTCCTGGTAGAGAGGGCTGATTACAGCAGGATAATGCGCCATGCCGTGAAGTTCGGTCAGCTTGATAATAGTTTACCTTCAAAACACGATTCACATTCATAAGGATCTAAAAACACGTACGCGTTAAAAGCATATACAGGTAAGAACTTTCGGCCTTATATTGAGGCCATCTTCAGACCAATTAGCTGAAGAGTGTCAATTTTCAACCAATAAATAAATTGTGACAAGTCCTCGGTGACGGTTTATACGGAACTTCACTATTGTTGCCAACAGGAAAGACTTGAAACTAAAACTTGGGTGATGACTATATTCCACGATTAACAAGATTCCTGACTGCTGGGTTGCCCTCGATGTCTTTCGTAGTCAGTGTTTTCCATGGAAACGGTATATCACATGGGATGTAGTCATTGCAAAGTGTGAGTTAATTGGCAAAAATGAATACACTCTCAGTAAAGAGGAGTGATGACAAATTCTTTGGTCTTGAAATAATCCGTGATTCATTCCAATTGGGATAATGAGTACCATTGAGCGTACCCCTAGCCAAAGATCCTGATTTGTTATTTTTTTTTTTTTTTGATTGGAGGTTTAACGACCACCGTGAGCAACTCAAAGGGCTATAAGCAGTCGCCCGTCCCTAATTTAGGGTCACTGGTACCAGGCTGGTACCAGGGAAGGGAGAGAGCCAGTGCCGTAAGACAAACACAACATCCATGCCTCACCGGGATTCGAACCCGGACCTCGTTCGGACGAATGATCAGAGGCCATCGCTTAGACCTCTGTGCCACCGGGGCGGCGATCCTGATTTGATATTACAAACATGTTCACGCAATCAGGTCTTTAACCCTCTCCGAGTTAAAGACCCGATTTGGTTAAGACCCATTTTAGTATTTGTCGGTCAGTAACTTCAAAATACTAAAATGACCCCCTGATCTTACTAGTCAACAAAAAAAAATGTCTGTCCCAAAGATGTTACTTTTTGCTCAGAAATAAGTTATTTGAGAAGGTATCTCCCTCATGTACATAATTTCTTATTACAAAGTCAATTTCAGTTGGAAATGCAGCCAACACTTTTATTCAGATCATCAGAAAAATCAGTAATGCCGTACTTCTCTTTAATTTTCACTCTTTTGAAAACGTATTTGTCATTATCAGTAATTGAAACGGAAGGGGCAAGAAATACACTGCCGGACAATTGCTAAGGATGGATGACAATAGCAACGATAGCAACCATAAAATGGAAGGCAGGAAAATGTGGAAATTAGCATAAGTGCGGGATACAGTAATACGTGTTGTGCGTATGCAAATTTTGGATTGCCGAACTTGTTCGCGACGTCATAGCGCTGATAAGAGATATAAAGGATTTGACGCGTATTGACCGTTGTTGTTCAAACGCAAAGTTCAAAGGGAAAGAATCAATTGACGAACTTGCAATTTTCAGTATGTCTTCCCGACATCACCTAGATGATTTTACGCGTGGCCGTATTATTGGCAAGATTGAAGAAGGGCGAAAAATAACAGATGTTGTCAGGAAGTTCGACGTCAGCCAAAGTGTTGTTTCAAGGCTTTGGAAATCATTTCAAACAAATGGAGAGTGTAGCAAACGTCACGGGGGAGGTCGTGTTCGCAGTACGACACCTGCAGAAGATCGGTACATAGTGCTATTAACAAAAAGACACCGGCGCAGCACATCTAGTGAGGTAGCAAATCAGTTTATGGCTGCTACTGGCAAGCGGATCTCCCGAAAAACTGTCGCCAGACGTTTGCATGAAAGAGGACTATACGCCCGCCGTCCTGTTGTGTGCATCCCATTGTCCAGACGTCACTGTACCGCCCGTTTGCAATGGTGCCATCAACATCACAATTGGACTGATAACTACTAGTCTGCTGTCCTCTTCTCAGATGAGAGTAGATACAGTCTATCGTCTGATTGTCGACGACAACTGATCTGGCGTGATAGAGGTACTGCATATTGTCCAGCAATCATACAGGAAAGGGACCGATATCCGACATGTAGTGTCATGGTATGGGCTGGCATCATGATCAATGGACGTACGTCCCTGTATGCGCTTCCAACTGGGACTATGACTGGCCAACGATACATTAATGATGTTCTGCTACCTCATGTTCGCATGTTCCGTGATGCTGTCGGTGATAGATTCATTTTCATGGACGACAACGCAACATGTCATCGAACAGTCGCTGTCCAGGAGTGTCTTGAGAGCAAAGATATTCAACGCCTCATATGGCCAGCACGTTCTCCAGGTCTGAATCCCATTGAAAATGTGTGGAATGCTTTGGGGATGAGTCTTGCTGGTCGCCAATGCCCTCCAATAAACAAGGACACCCTCATCCGTGCACTGACAGACGAATGGGATAAATTACCCCAACAGCTGCTTGATAATGTTGTGCAAAGCATGACACGACGTGTGGAATCTTGCATCGCCCTCAATGGTGGCCATATCCCGTATTGACATTTTACGCCGGAACGCCTGCGGACGGTAATTGCATTTTTTTCACGATTACGTATTCTGCACAAAATGGCCTGTTTGTCCCTTGAACACGTTCCAAAGCCTTCTGGATTTCAGAGCACAATAAATTGTCTTTCTTGTAATGTCCTGGTATTCTGACATTATTTTGTTTCAATTGGCATCCAACCACACTTACTTTTTTATGCGCTATATAGCCGTTTATGGCCGCCCCGGTGGCGCAGTGGTCTAAGGCGCTGGCCTCTGATCATTCGTCCGTAAGGGGTCCGGGTTCGAATCCCGGTCAGGCATGGATGTTGTGTTTGTCTTACGGCACTGGCTCTCTCCCTTCCCTGGAACCAGTGGCCCTAAATTAGGGACGGGCGACTGCTTATAGCCCATTGAGTTGCTCACGGTGGTCGTTAAACCTCCAATCAAAAAAATAGCCGTTTATGATCCGTCCTTAGCAATTGTCCAGCAGTGTATTACTTACAAGGATCTATTGAACAGTTCGCGTTTGAAATCGGCGTAGTTGTGTCTAGGGACTGGTGTCGGACCATTCTCCCGAGATTGGTCCATGTTCAAATCCCGTGTGGGACATGAAAGGTGTGTTAGACTTACGACACTGGTTCCCTCTTTCCTGGAACCAGTTGCCCCAAATTACGGACGGGCGACTGCTTACAACTCATTGAGTTGTTTGTGAGCAGCTCAATGAAGAGTTTGCTTCTTCAGTAGTATCATATAAGCAAACCTGGTAAAAGAAATATTTGGTTTGATAAAAGATTTATTAATTTCGTTGTTTTAGCTGCCATCCGGAGCGAGTCTGGCGTTATAAGCATCTCTGGTGCTCAAATGTAGTGCCAGTGGTTCCAGGGAGGGAACAGACTCAGCGCCATCGTACGAACAAGCCACCCATTGCTCATCTGGGACTCAAGACCATGTCCCTGTCGGACGAATGGTCAGACTGGGCCTCACACCATGCGACCACAGGCTACGCTTAAAATGATCGAAACGAGTTGCAGGAATACGCATTTGCAATAAGAGTTTTGTGGAAATGTTATTTCCAAAAGCGAAGCCTCTTAACTTTCCTTTCAAGAGATTCACCGGAGAATCGAAACATCTTGACCACCTGCCTAATATGATGTTGGTCCTCCACGTGTCGCCAGAAAAGCTCTTACTCGGCGAGGCATGGACGTTACATGATTTGTAAAGGTGTCTTGTGGTATCCGATACCAACACGTTACCAGAAGATCCTCCAACTGTTAGTACGTTACGTGTTTGAGCCACCGAAAATCGGATTTGCTGTTCTAATACAAACCACAGATGCTCGATTGGATTGATATCTGGAGAATTTGGAGGTCAGGGCAATATCTCTTCAGCGAACCGTTCTCGAACAGTCTGGGTAGTGTGGTATGACACATTATCCTTCTGAAAGGAGGCGATACTAGAAGAGAATTTTGCTACTAGAAGAGGTTCTTTTAGAGGTTCTTGTAGAGGTTCAGTAGAGGTTCTTGCTTATTCTCTTCTAGAACAATCAGTAAAAGTCAGTAGTAAAAGTATATTTTAGAACAATCAGTAAAGTCAGTAGTAAATGTCAAGTCAATTAGTAAAAGTCACGTCATAATTTTGCTACTAGAAGTGGTTCTTGTAGAGGTTCAAGAAGAGGTTGTAGAAGAGGTTCTAGAAGAGCTTCTTGTACAGGTTCTTGTAGAGGTTCAGTAGAGATTCTTGTTTATTCTCTTCTAGAACAATCTGGGTAGTGTGTTATGACACATTATCCTTCTGAAAGCAGGCACTACTAGAAGAGAATTTTGCCGTGCAATGATGTTTAAGTAGGTGGCAGACGTCATATAGGTGGCAGACGTCATAGTTTCCTGCAGATGAATGACTAGACCCGGAGTTTCCCAGCAGAACATTGCCCAAACCATTACATTTCGTCTACCGGACTATTGCAATGAAAGGTTGTACCTGGTCTGCAATGATGTTTAGGTAGGTGGTAGACGTCAGTTTCCCACACATGAATGACTAGACGCAGAGTTTCTCAGCAGAACATTGCTCAAACCATTACATTTCCTCTACCGGAATATTCCAATGAAAGGATGTACCTGGTCTGCAATGATGTTTAGGTAAGTGGTAGACGTCATAGTTTCCTACAGATGAATGACTGGACCCAGGGTTTTCTAGCAGAACATTGCCCAAACCATTACACTTTCTCTACCAGATCGTTGCCATAAAAGGATGTGCCTGGTTTGCAATGATGTTTAGGTAGGTGGTAGACGTCAGTTTTCCACATATGAATGACTAGACCCAGGTTCCCCAGCAGAACATTGCCCAAACCATTACATTTCCTCTACCGGTCCATTGCAATGAAAGGATGTACCTGGTTTGCAATGATTTTTAGGTAGGTGGTAGACGTCATAGTTTCCTGCATCTGAATGACTATACCGAGGGGTTTTCAGCAGAACATTGCCAAAACCATTAGACTTCCTCTACCGGACCATTACCATGAAAGGATGTACCTGGTCTGCAATGATGCTTAGGTAGGTGGTAGACGTCATAGTTTCCTGCACACGAAATACTGGACCCAGGTTTCTCTTCAGAACAGTATCTAATGCATTACACTTCCTCCAGCTGCTTGTTTTTGACCCACGGTGCATCGTGGCGCCAACACTTTCACAGGTAAACGACGTACACGTACGCAGCTGCCAACATGATGCAACTGGAAACGAGATTCACCGGACCAGACGACCTGCTTACAATCATTCAAGGTCCAGTTTTGATACTGGATGCTTATTGAAGGCGCTTTCGACGGTGAACAGAGGTTTGCATTGCGCATTCGGGGCGACCTGATGCTACGCAACCCCATTTCCAGCAGGATTCGATGTATTGTGTGTTGTGACACATTACTTTCGTCACCAGCATTCAAATTACCGGAGAGTTGCTCCACAGCACCCCTTCTGTTGATTCGTACCAAACGGGATAGCCTTCGCTCACCTCTAGCATCGATAAGCAGTGGTCGGCCCAGACCTTGCGGATGGGTCTTGATTTTCCCTCCTTGGACTACTTTTTGGAGGTACTTACTACCAACGGCTGACCGTGAGCAACACCACAAGCCTTGCCACCTCGTAAAAGCTCTGACCCAGTGGTCTAGCCATTACAATTTGGATATTGTTAAACTCGCTTACGTCCACTGCCTTTCCCATATGAACAAGAATAATACTAATTAACAGAGCTCAGTATCAGGTGTTATTTCTACCGTTTCTTGACCTTCACACGTGCCGTCGTTTACCTGCAGTTGCTTCAATTTGCATAAAGACGTGTTGGTCATAATGTTTTGTCTCTTCGGTGTATAATACTGTTGATATCAATATATGAAAAGAAAACTTCGTGCAAAGAATCAACTTATTACAAAAAATACAGTCTGAGCACGATTTATTAAAAGATGAATAATATAAGTTAAAACCATTAGTATTTTCAAGGTGACAATCACCTGATCCTCAGATGTATCAGACACTCCAACATGACATCTTATACACACTGTCTATGTGCGCCATGGGTACGTTACTCCAAGAACATGTGGCAAACAGGATCTTACATACAACTTATGCAAATCATGATGAAGAAGGTAAACTATAAGAACAGGTTATTCCAAATTAAACACATTATGCCACTTGAAACAACAATTTGTTACGAAACCTTTCAGTTGTTACGTTTGTTACGAAACAAAAGTAACAACTAAAAGTTTATTTTGTTTGTTACGAAAGGTTTCGTAACAAAAAGTTTGTTTTGTTTTTGCGAAATGTTTCGTAACAAACTGTTGTTTCAGGTGGCATAATGTGTTTAATTTGGAATAATTTGTTTTTACAGCTTACCTGCTTCATCATGATTTGCATAAGTTACATACAAGATCCTGTTTTTCACGTGTTCTTGGAGCAACGTACCCATGGTACACATGGACAGTGTGTATAAGATGTTATGTTGGCGTGTCTGATACATCTGAGAATCAAGTGATTGGCACCTTTAAAGTACTAATGGTTTTAACTTGTACATATTATTCATCTTTAAACAAATCGTACACAGACGGTATTGTTTGTAATTAGTTAACTGCTGATATCTGTATGCATTTCTAGTGTTTTCAAGTACTAAATTATATAATAAAGTTTTCTTCTAATATCATATTTTTAAGAAAGATTAGCAGTGTATTGTTCTATAACGTTAGGTGGCGCTCCATGCAGATTGTAAAAGTGAACTTAATAAATATTTGGCACAAGATCCAAGTTCCAATTAATGTATTCTTTTCCTTGAGACAAGAATTAAAGCATGTTATTGTAATTTCTGTATATATATATATATATAGATAACGCGATTGATATATCATAATATATTAATATCTATGTGTACATGCATACTGAGAACACTCACACACGTATGTCATAGATCGTGTAACATTTGAAATAAGAAGGAACTTTACTAACAGAGTGTTGAACGAAACCAACTCTATATTAAGCTCTGCTTTGTCAACAATGTACAATATTTTATCATGTTCCAAGAATTTGGAATTAGAATACATTACTCTCTGAGATTCTGCTGCTAATTTCGATGAAAATAAAGAACAGGTGGCTAGGCAGGTGATTTTCTGTATGAATTCAAGTCATGCGAACATGTAAGCGGGCAACGTTTGGTTTTTTAAAATCTGGAGGGATTTCCTGTTTTGGAGAAATACAATAGGTTTTAGAAGTTTGAATTCTCATATTCTTGAACTATAATTTTTAAATAATTCATGTCATATTTCGGTGCTCATTTGGATACATTATGTCAAGTTCAGCTGGTATTCAGTTCATAATTTCTATACGAGAAATAGTTGCTTAAAATGCTACTTTGATTTTGAGTGTTATTTTCCATAGACATAAAACGATAAATGTACTAAAAAGATTGACGGGTGGTATTTAATCGAATACGTAAGCCTATTTTAGAAATCATTAACAAATTTAAATGAGCGAAAATTCATGTTTTTTTTTATTTATATGTTAATTATTTTCGAAACTCTATCGAGCTAGGTCGAATCAGGCACCATTTCCGCATTATTTGATGTACTACAGCGAATTCAGTTGTTTCTGTCCACTTTCTCGTATGAACATTTCTTAATTCACAAAGAAAACTTTTGATATCTTTTTGTTATTTTATCTTCCAACGGAGACGTACCTCAGTCAAATTACATATCCGTGACATCTCTGTTTCTTCCTGAAACGTAATCAAATTTATTTTTCTCCTTTGAACATTATGTTGGCTCTTCGCGACTTCGATTGAGAATTACAACAACGCAGTGTTTTAAATGCGGCTCTGTCACTGAATAAGAATCACAGAAATATAAAGAGAAACTGTTTTCTAAATTGTTTCGTAGGCATCTGCGTTGTGATTTGTGAATCTCACGGTAATCCCCTCTTCCTTTTAGCTTTAGAGTGAGCTCGAATGTTGTGCATCATGGCTACATTTATCAACTCTCTTTCTCTCTCTCTCTCTCTCTCTCTCTCTCTCACCTTTCGGACAATGATCATTCCTTCTTTTACTGGCAAATTGACGCTACGATCCGTTACTCAAGGAAATCGGTCTGTCCTTGTGTTTTTTGCTTTATTTCCGTCGTGTCCCATTAGTGCGTCTTTCAGCCATCAGATGGCGGTGTCTGGGCGAGATCTGCGTGGACCGCTGAGCTTGGTTACAAGTGTTGTCGTTTGCGGAGGACTCTAGAATCCATCTCTCCAGTTCTTCCTCCTCTCTGGGATTTTGCTTCTGCAGCATCCACGTTTTCTCAGGATTTTCGCTCCTTGGGTTCCTGCAGGTGTTGTTTGTTGTTTTTGGGAACGGCGTTGGCTGCGAGAGGGGAAGGCGGCAATCGCCATGAACCGAATGTGCTTCGAAGACGGATGAGAGGAAGATCGATCCAACGGGTGGGTGGATTGATGCTGCTGCTGCTGCTCGTTCCGAAGTCCGGAGTCTAGTCTTCGTTTTCGGATACTACGACTACCACGTGATCGGGGCGGATAATGGGCATGCTACAGTGGAGAAGGAGAAGGCGGCAGTGTCCATGGTAAGTCGCATCTTGTATAGAAGGGATGTCCAACTGTTTGACCTACATGCAGCCATGACATTGACAAAGTCATTTCCAAAATTTGTCTTGTGTTTCCACATAATTTTAGTGGAACATTGCTGATTACAAATACCAAACACTATGCATCCGGAAAAAAGCGGTTTTCCGCCCACACCAATACAATGATGTCCATTAGAAACTTCTATATCACAAAGTTGGTCGCTCAATTTAATATTAGTCTAACGTTTGTTACGGCAAGCGGGTTGAAAGTGTGTTTTTTTCTTGGTTTTTTTCCCCGTGGAAGAACAGGGATAGAAAAAGCAATATAACAATTATCAACATTTCGATCTCTACGATTAACAAAAACTGAATTCCTCCAGTCACTTACAATATTAACGGAAAATGGCGAAACGTAAAACTACAGAAACGATAAGAAGAAATTGCAGATTACATAACGACGCAGACGTTAAATTATTCATACAACGTGAGAACTTTCGTAACGGCGTTTTGTTAAAGTGTTGGAAAAGTTGTTCTGCTACTTTATAGAAAGTTCATATTTCTCCAGCACCTACATTAATGATCTTGTAGAAAAATTTGGCGGCATTTCTTTTAAAGAATGTGGGGAGAATAGCATCATATAAAAAAAATGGCAAAAAAAATTGGAAAGGAAGTAATTTGTAGAGAGCGATCCCAATATGATTATTATTTTCGCTAATGATTTCCTGGTAGCTTTAGGTCCGACCGCCTTTTCTGAGAGATTTTAGCATCAGAAAAATGGAAATTAAATTCAGATTAGGTTTACTCTGTGAATTCGTTTGTCACATAGCCGAGAGTCTGGATGGAAAACTGTAACATTAAACTGAGTTTTGAAATTAATCTACATTTTTTTTGCTCGATTTTCTTAAGTGTGGAGTGGAGGGGATTTTATTGGTAACAGTCCTCTTCAAATTTGGGCAACATTTGCATCCGAAGTGAATGTTTGTAAAACTAGTAAGTATTTAATAACTATAGGAGTATTAAGATCGATTATTACAACGGAAGAATAAAGCCAGTTTAGCTTAATTTATTATTTGGTTACGTTGCGGTACATATAATTTTGAATAGCTTTCATGTAGTGAGATATCGGGTTGATTTACTAAGAAATTTTGTGAATTCTATTTAATTACATTTTCACTTCCAAAAGGGGAAATGTATGCTTTTCTGCGTAGTTTTTCTCCAATGCAAGTTTTCTTAGTTTTTCTGATGTTCTGTAATCGTCTCATTTTACTTTTATATCAAACGTAACGACCGAAGATTTCCTTTAATGTTTTAAGCTACAGTAAATATTAAGCGAATGGCATTTTTGAAGTATCACAGATAAATCAATGATGGAAGAAATGTTCCTCATAATACATGGGAAATCAATAGAATATTCGAAGCAAACAATATAAATTCTGAATTTGCTTGTACCCCTTACTTGTCATCCATGTAACATCTCTCAGGAAACTTGAAAATTTCATTACCCTGGAAAAAGAAAACTTGAAAATTTCATCGCTGTGGTGGTGTAACGATAAGCATACTCGAAAGGAATTCGGGAGATGCGGGTTCGATTCCCGCTAAAGGGAGGTGAAATTTTGAAGTTTTTTGAGAGATATTACAAGGATTATCAATAAGTGGTACAAGAAAATTCAGAATTTATATTCTGTTTTCTTTGAATATCCCATTCTTGAAGTGATTTTTTTTGTGCGTTATATACTGGTTTTATTTCAAAACACTTGTTTAATGAAAACTTTTTTTGCTTTTGCATGTTTTCTTGGCTGTGAAATACCATCATATATGGATGGTTAGCAAAAGTATATTAGCTGTAACAGTTCATTATTATTTACATAGCGTGTTGCTTTTTGCTAACAGCGCATATAGCACTTCGGTACTCTCCCTTTCACATTTTTAAGCTACTACGTCAAACTTTAATACTTTGTACTAACTTTTAACACCATAATTTTTCTGTTAGTTTTGCAATTAGCTTCTTGAGTTTTTGTTTTGTTTTTGACTATGGAATACCATATTAGTAGCTGTAGAATAAGTAAACTAGGCATAGCAGAACATCGATTTTTGCATAACGTCTTGCTTTTAGCGGAAAATGCGAATTACGTTTCGCCGGTTTCCATCTAAGATTTCATAAACAACGGTGTCAAGCTTTAATGTATTGGTATTTAATTTGAGCTCGTCAATCATATTATTATTTTTATTATTGGCTTCCTTCTTCCGTAAAAGTATTTTTTATTATTGGCTTCCTTCTTCCGTAAAAGTATTTTTTATTATTGTCTTCCTTCTTCCGTAAAAGTATTTTTTATTATTGGCTTCCTTCTTCCGTAAAAGTATTTTTAATGAAAAAAATAGTGGCAGCAAATTTTGGAAATAAATATTTCTCAAATACTTCCTTAAAGTTTTTATTCCCTTTCCTTTGTTTCCTTGAAAACGAGATTCCAATTCCAGTGAACGCTCTCGGGTAACTTACTACCACTATATGTTCCTCAAACTATGATTTTCGAACTTTTTTGGGGGAATTCTCAGTTTTTTATGAAATTAGATTCCAAATATGTTAAACAATATCAGGTAATATTAGAAATAAATAACAGAATACATTTTCTCACTCCTATGTTCTGTTTCGTTTGAAATGGAACATTAAATAATATAAGCATTGGAGAATGAATTTGGAATTAAATATTTTTTATTCTCTGTACTTTTGCATTTTTCTTTTGCGTTTCACATCTGAGAGAGACATCTCAGTCTGTGGAGGAAAGAATGTTTTACGATCTTTAAGAAAATGAAATTGCACCCCAGTGGCCACGTAATTAGAGGCGTTTCTTGTTTATCATCTGAGTTGCGCTCGAGTTAGATTTCTTGTTAATCATCTGAGTTGGGCTCTAGTTAGAGCCCCGATGAAGTATAATTGACGCGTCTGTCTTACAGTGGCTCTAAATTAAGGACAGGTGACTGATTATAACGCTAACAGTTGCTTATTTTAATCTGCAAACCCAAAATCAAAGAAAATCTCTTTCACGGCACCTCTTAGAATTATAAAAACGTAAAACCGCTGCTGAAATGAAAGAAAATGCTGTTGCACTGCCTTTACATCATTGAAAAAAAAGTTTATTCTCCTTCTAGCGGTCATCTACGTGCATAATATGTACTTGAAATTTCAATTTTTGGTATGTTTACACCACTTTATATGGTGTATGTCACTTTAAAAATATGCTTCACACATTAAAAAGCAGATGCACTCTTCTGTTTCCAGAATTTTCTAACTACTGCTTTTGTGCACTGTATTTCCGTTATTCTTCTTGTGAATTAACAAAGCATGTTCCCAATACAACTTTTTCCGTGAAATGACTGAAAAGAAAACCCCTGAATATCACAGATTCTTCGCACGCCAGGAAAATTCTTAATTTTCAGAAACCTTTCGGCAATTCCTTTCGCATATTAATGGGAAAATTCTGTCCTCGCTTTTTCCGTATCTATAGGACAGAAAATTTCCGGTAATACCAGCCATTCGCGAGAATACCTAAGGTTT
Source organism: Macrothele yani (assembly GCA_039090855.1). Classification (NCBI taxonomy): domain Eukaryota; kingdom Metazoa; phylum Arthropoda; class Arachnida; order Araneae; family Macrothelidae; genus Macrothele; species Macrothele yani. The sequence goes on along the minus strand of CM077027.1, from coordinate 151,389,456 downwards.
GATTAACTATTTAATTTCAGTCGTCTGTCTGAGTTTCTGATTTTGATGTTCTGTAGTGAGATCGGATATATTGCATGAAATTTTGGTTATTTTGGCACAGAATATTTCCCTCTCCCTCATTTTGTGCACCAGCTACAATATATTGTGTTACCATAAGAAACCGGGTACTTAAATTATTGTGCAAGGGATTGTATGATCTCTATGTACCAGTCTGTGGACCCCTTAAGACAAAAGCTATTGATAGCTGTCAAGAGCAAGTTTTATGTTTAGGAGTTTTGTGAAATCATAAACTGCATTTTACCTTTTCTTAAAGATAATTGAAAGTCATTGTCGGTTTAAAAAAATCTCACCTTCCAAAACATTCTGTTACTTCGAAAAATCACGATGGTAAAAAAATACGTATTTTGTAATAAGACATTCTATAGAAAAAAATATTAGAAACCTCTTCAGAAAAATAAGCTCCAACAGGAAGTAAAATGACTAATTCACCCACATTAGTAACAAAGAAAATTGAACAAATCATCCTCGCGTTATTACAGTTCTACCTTATACGTGACCACGCGGTACGCGCCTTTCAGGTACAACGCATCGATGCCGTTGTAAAGTTCCCTGGTTCGAAACCAACCAGAAACAAAAGAAAATGACTTCATACGTCAGAAAAGAATCCCTTGTAAAAAAACTGAAAATAGCAGTATCGCTCCTGGTAAGTGTTCGAACGGAACTTAACGAAATAACAGGAATTTTGAATAATTTAAACACTAATCTTTTCCTTTTTTTAAGCGACCGGAGTCGACTCTTAACGGGAATACACATTGTGTCAAGAAAACGATTGGAATATTGCAACACGATTTTAGGAAAATTAAAAATATTTATAGACATCATTGTAAATTGTTTAAAGGTAAAATTTCGATATTGCGAGCATTATGAGGTAATATTAAAATCATAATTGGTGAGGAACGTTTATTCACTTCTAAAGAATATTTTGTACGGTTCAACAGCACTGAAGTGTGATTCTTACAGGTAATAATAGTCATTTCAACAGCTATGGTCTTAATAGAGAGCCAGAAAGCAAACAAAATTTTTCTCTATGAGCGTATATGCACTGAAAGAGGATAGCGAGATATTAACGTCTCAATGTTATTTTCGTTAGGAATGTCTGAAGAACAATATAATTGTTCCAAGATCAGATTAGATCTGTGAACAGAAACTTAACATTTGAAGAACCTGTGTACGAATACTTGCAAAATAATTTCTGAGGTGATTTCGGATTTATATAAGCACTTTTTTGCTTTTCACTATAAATAATTTTCATATGTCGGCGACAGTTCAAAAAAATGGTTTAAAATTTGCTGCGATCTTTGAAGTTCTACGAAGTAGTAAGCGAACTGACGTTTTCAGTCACATCAGCCTACGCGTTAATATTTTCATTACAGTTCATTAGCAAACTGGCGACACGGAAATTTATTGGCTTCCGTTAGTAGTCTTACCTTCACGCTCATCCACTGGCATAATCCTTGTGACACTTTTGATAGCCCTTTCAGATGAATTATTGCGCCGAATATGTCGTAACTTATCTTAAGCGCCGAAGTATTATTGCGTCTGGTATTTATTAAACGTGTAGAATACGGAAGCTCAAATTCATATTGAGACTAATTTCCCGAGAAAATGAATCTCTCTCTCTCTTTCTCTCTCTCTCTCTCACACACACACTAGAGATGAGCTCGGGCCCGGGCTCGCCTTCGGAGCCCGGGCGGGCTCAGAATTCATTAACTACCGAAAAACCTGGGACCCGTCTGGGCCCGGGCTCGGAATTACACGTCTTGAATTTCATTTCATCACTGTAATTAATTCAACACGTGTAATTCTGAGCCCGGTTGAATTACACGTGTTGAATTTCATTGTGGATTTGTTACCGTGGTGGAAGGATTTTCAATTTCCTAAACTAGCTGCCATTGCATGACAAATTTTGCTTAGCAAGACTTGCAATGCATTGTCCAAAGCTATGGCCCAAGCAAGAATTAGTTTAAGAAGGTCTGGTATCGAAAAACTGGGAGAAAATAACTTTCCTTTTTTTGTATTTTATTAAAAATCAAGAATCTTATCTTTAAAATGATGTATTAATTTCCAAAATTGTGCAGTTCGAAGTATTGTTATTTATTTTTTTAAATTTCCTCACTCCCGCGATTTTTGGGGTGACGTTGGTTTTTAGTGCAGCAGGTCGAGTTTTAGAGAAAAGAAGATCAAGTTGAAGCGCTGAGGCATTAGATGCAATTCTCTCTCTCTCTCTTTTTTCACCATGATCTTGATCTGGAAACTGCACACACATATGCTAATATTGTGATTATTATACTATTAAGCGCAAGGCTTTGTTAATGTTACATAATGCAGAATAATCTGGTCTGGAATGCTTTTACGTTCTTTTTTTTTTTTTTTTTTGGAAATTTCCCTACATTTTTTTTATATTCTACTACATCACTCTAAACTACCTTTACCAATTAGCATATATGTAAATTACATTGCAAAGATTAGTTTTCTAGAGTAAAAATTTCAAACACTTGCAACTGTCTGTACGGCGTTGTACGTTTTATAATGCAATTTATTCAAAATAAAAATAAAATTAGAAATCAAAAAGAAATAACGAATGGATTTTTTTGTTTCTAAACGATTTTCTTTTCTTCAGCTTTTACCAAAATTACTGATTCCCCTGATAAGGTCGAAGAGCACGTTGATTATTTATTTTTATATCCACATTTTAGAACATTTGGCTTTATGCGTAGTATTTCTAAAAAACATATTAATATTGTGAAGTGGTTTAACTGAACTAAACTGTTTAAACTAATGATTTTTAAACTAATCCTTGCTTGGGCCATATCTTTGGCCAGTGTATAATGCATAAATGCAAGCCTTGATAAGCAAAATTTTCTAAGATTCCGGGCCCGGGCTCCTAAAATTGAGCCCGAACTCATCTCTAACACACACATACACACACACACACACAAGATTACCTTTCTTAAAAATCTTATAGGTAAATGATTTCTCAGTTGTAGCGAGATTAAACCTTGAGCGCATATAATCCTGTGGGATTCGCAGTTTAAATCGTTGTTTACGGTTTGTTGTAATTTGACTTTGCCTAAGTTCTGTTACTCCCGCAGTTATTCAGAATTGATTGTCGATCTGATTGCACCCAATGCGGTTGTTAAGAAAGAAATTATACTTAAACATTTTAAAAGCGAAGTGAGGAATACCCATTATTATCTGTCAATTACTCAACGTCAAGGTGGAACGTTAGAGTGGAATATGTAAGGAAGGTTTAAATCGTTTATACATCTGTTCCTTTTCCAGAGGGCGAATTTATACAAAATGGTCCCAAAAAAAATCTTGCCCTATTTTTCAAAATTATTAAAAAATAGCTACACTACTTACAGACATAAGATTTGCTTCATTTGAAACATTAACATCTAAAGTTTTTATGATAAAAACTAATATACCTCTATGTGTGCATCCTTAGTTGCACAGACGATGTTCAACCTAAACTGAATTTCTCAAAAGGTTCGTTGTAATAAATCCATATTAACGCCAGCAATGGCATTCACAATCCGTTCTCCTTTATCTCATTTAAATCGCGCATTTTTGTTCTGTGTTCTCTGCCTTTGACAAATCACCATAAAAAAAATTCCAGTGGGTTTAAATCAGATGAACTGGCTGGCTACGGAATGGGGATATGACGGTCAATGCACCGTCCTGGAAACACAGCATCCAAGTAGTCGCGAACCCTTGTTGCCCACTGGGGAAGGGCTCCGTCTTGTTGATAGATGACATCTGCCAGAAAGTCTTCGACTGGCGTCACAGCAAAATTCTGCTGCATATCTAAATAGACATTTGCGTGCGTTGATAGATTTTCCACGAAGAAAAAGGAAACATTGAGACGTCCACTTCTTGGCTTCTCCAACACGCTCCCAGTTTTTAGAAATTAATCTTTCGAATGCTTGTTTCTTTTGGCATCAGTAGGATTCCTGCTTAAAGGTGTTGGAAAATTTCTTTGCACTTGAATTGCTGATTTCGTGTCAAATACCACTCCACACAAATCGCTTTTTGCTGCACATTCGCCATTGAAGTTATGAATAGGAAGAACAACTAGCGCCATCTATACGTAATAATATACAACAAAACTTCCTATGTTTACCTTTCAAACGCTGCAAATCTTATTTCTGTAGGTGGTGCAGTTATTTTTCATTAATTTTCTAAACATAGGCCAAGAATTTTCAACCACCCTGTATAATAGCTGCAGTCTGTTATGATGTTTTCGACTCGTGTTTTAGAATACTATCTAAGCGTGTATTGCATGAATTTATAATACTACTAACGATCTCAAGGATCGAAATAGCAATAAAAATCAAGAAATATAGCTTACGTTTTATTTGCTTCCTGGTTGTTGAACTACACTCTTAATCGCAATTCCTCTTTCAACACATCATAGAGATTAGTTATCAGAATATCAAATTCGTCTGTAAGACTATTTTTCAATGTCTATATCATCATGATAGCGTGCTTCAAAATACAGTCCGTAGAGTGTTTTTAATTGTGCCACACACACACACAAACATACACACATACTCTCTCACACACTTTTACTCTCGACGTGGCGTTCACTTACCTTTCGACTCATCATCAGTTGAGAAAGAAACTCTAACGAAGTAACATAATTTGCATGAGAGCAGAAACTCAGAAAGGAAGGTTCAATTAGTAATATACGTCACAGCTCGTTAGAATAATCACTGTTTAGAAAGCTTACCATCGAGAGTGCACATTTACACATACATGACTGAACTCTGATTCATCTCAGTGTGATGTCGAACATTCAAGATGTTATCTGTGTGTCGAATGTTGAGATCATTTACAGTGATGGCAGCGCAGTGGAGAACAAGGCAGGCCATACACAATTTGGGAAAGATAGAGCAAGGTTGTTTACAAAGGCGATTCAACTTCAAGTGCAGAGATAAGCATTGACACACCAGTAGACAATTTACAAAACTGACTTTAGCAGAAGAGGGCTGATGGTAATTTCCCTCACTGAAATGCTAGTATTCTGCACCTAACAAAACAGATAGGTCGCTTCCTATTTAATCCCTTTGTCGTACACCATTCATAACCTGCTACAATCTTAAATTAATTTCAGAGTAAAGCTACGCTTCTAAACACAAAATATCAAGACTATTTCGCCTCTGTGTCTTATGTTTGTGTTAAACTTTGATTTCTCGAAACATCAAACTTTGCAAAGATAGAAATAAACTCTAAATGATGTGGGATGATCCACGAGGTTTCTTGGACACAAAGAATCGTAGAGCATATTACATGGGTTCAGATTCTTAATTTTTGTCCAGTATTTATAAACTAGCGTATAGCCCGTCCTAGGAAAGCTGTTTTTAAACTTTAAATAAATATTAATATATAGGGGATGTTGCCCGTCCCATGATGGGGTGAAATTTTAAATTGAAGCAGACTGAAAACAAATCATGTAGAGGCCGGATTTCTGTAAGGAATGTAAAAACTTATATAGTAAGAACTCATTCATGTTAGAACTGAAAATTATATTTTATTTATTTCACCTTGCGATAAAGAACATTCTGCGTAAAATATTTTTTATTGTTTAACAAGTTTCTCTGTAGTTCCGTTGTTTTCGTATAAGCATAATTTAATAACTTTTGCTTTGATTTTTCGTTTTACATGACTCTTTCTCCGGCACACTTGTTATTCCGTTAACGGGTTTTTTTTACTGCCCTTTTCGAGGGTTAGTTTGAACCTTCATACCGAAGCTTTTTCTACAAAATAATGCAAAATATGTAATTACAAATTGGAACTATCTAAATTATCGACAATGTGCTATTGGGCGATAATATTTTTAGATGCTATAATATTTTGCTCATACCAAGATTTCAGTTTTTATTGTAGGTATAAGAGTTCTAGATAGATCGATATTCTGCAAAACGCATAATATAATATATACTAAACCCTGAAAATTATATTTGAAAAGTAAAAAATAATCAAAGCGTAAAAATTAATATTCGCATTGTCCTAAATAAAATTAATATACAAACTTAATTTGCCGTGATATTAATATTTCAATTCGAATTTTGCAGATCGAATAAATCGAACTAGATTAATTGATAATCCAATTTTTTTAAATAAGCACGCGATCACCTTGATGTCTCAAAGTGATCTCGTCCTTTTAAGTAGCACGCAATCACTTTGACATTTCGAGAACGTACCAGAAAGACAGAAAGAGAGAGAGAGAGAGAGAGAGAGAGAGAGAGAGAGAGAGAGAGAGAGAGAGATCTGGGTGTTTATGTACACGGTGGAGTCACATTATTGTGACCAATAGCTAATACCCAGAGTAACCTCCATGTGTATCGCGGACAGCAGCTAGAGGGGCTGGGAGTGACTCAATAAGGTTCTGGAAGGTGTTCACAGGTATGTGGAGCCGTGCTGACCGCAGTGCATCTGATAGCTGCTGGAGGGTGTGTGGAGGAATATTCATAGAGCGAAAAACAGGATCGAGGTGGTGCCACAGATGCTCAATTGATTTTAAATCTGTGGAATTAGGGGGCCAGGGAAGTACTTTGTAGTATTCATCGTGCTCTTCCAACCATTCTCGGACATTTCTAGCTGTGTGCCACGTCGGATTTTTGTGCTGGAAGATCCCATCCGACCCAGGGAAGACAATCAGCATCTATGGGTGTATGTGGTCTGCAAGGATGGAATCATAACGAATTCGGTCCATAGTGCATTCCACAGGTATGAGTGGATCCAGAGAATGCCACGACAACATTCCCCATACCATAAGGCTGACCCCACCAGCTTGTGCTATTCCAGCAATTGTTGAAGAGTGTTTGTTCTCCGATGTTTCTCGCCTTATACGCCAACGTCCATCCGTTCGATGCAGCAGAAAACCTGGCTCATCAGAGAAGGTAATTCTTTGCCAATCAGCGGAGGCCCAGTTCCAATACTGCGGTGCAAATGTAAGCCTTTTCTGCCGATGCACTTTCGTTAGCATAGGTGCAGTGACCATCCGTCTGTATCGGAGCCCCATACGCAGCAGGGTTCACTGAACTGTCGTTTTAGACACACTTCCGATAGCACCTTGGTTCATTCGGCCAGTGAGTTGTTATACTATAGCGTCTCGATTGGCCCTCACGCACCATCGCAGCCGACGTTCACCTCTCACATCAATGGCACGTGATGCTCCGCAGTTTGCACGTCGCTTATTCGCAATGGTAAGATATACTTTAACCACAGCAGAACACGAACAGTTCACCAGCTGCGCTGTTTCAGAAATACTGCCACCTTGGCCCGAAAGCCGATAATCATCCCTTTTTGCAAATCTGATAAATTGCTCCTTTTATCCATGACAGTGATATGTATTGAGAATGCCCACAGCACACCTTATATACCCTCCAAGCCAGCTCACAACACGTGCCTTCTTTCATTGGATACGCGCTGCTAACGTCAAAAGTAGGAGGTGGTCACAATAATGTGACTCAACTGTATATATAATAATATATTTTAGAATTGAATTTAGCCAATTGCTCAATCTCATTTAGAATTTAATGCAGAATTCTCGTGTGTTTCGAAAAAGTTCAAGTTCCGCCTAATGTGAACTGCTACTGCGGTGACACATGAGACAAATTAACAGTGTTCCAGCGATAAGACTGAGTAGGTCAGTCGGGAGAACAGCAGCTGCGGAGTAGGAAGACGTAATTTCGAAACGCACCACCGGCAAAATGTAATGTTATATTGGCGCCCGAACGAAAATGAATCTTCTGGCCGTGAGGTTCGAAAATTTGTGTGATGAAATTACAGAAAATTAAAAGTTCCAAGAATTGAAACTGGCAACAGCGTGTTAGATGAACACGAAAGAAACACCTGCTGTAGTTAAATATCGTCTGCTAAGAAAAATGGCGCACGTAAATAAGCTGTGGATAGAAGGTTATATATAATTTTGCTCTTTACAAAGAGAAATGTTCTTATTCTGTTATTAAAAAACGCTGTGAAAAACACGGAAGCAGCATTTCTAAATGTAAAGTAAGCAATATTATTAATAAAAGAGGGGAAATCGTCAGACACTGCTTTTTACAGGAAAAGGACATTAAACGAATATCGAAATAAAGTACGTACTTTTATGACTATTTCAAAAGAAAGGTCTTTGGTTTTAAAAGAATATCCACCGACCCAAAAAGCAATCGCTAGGTCGTTAAAAATCTCTGTATGAACTGTAAATAAGGTAATAAACAAAGATTTGAATCAGTAAAAAACAAAAAGCATACTGTTCACCGCCCTTTCCTTAGTTACGTGACTCAGCGCAGGACACGGTGTTGATTTCTTTATGAAACTCACTTAGCCGGAGATAGATGGAAATTTATTGTGACTATTGATGAAGCATAAATCTGCCTAAACGAATGTAACAGAAAATGGTCGATTTATTGTTGCAAAAGAGTAGAAAAATACCAAGAATGGAATTGCTTTTTTTGGGGGGGGGGGGGGGCGGTGGATTTTCTTTTAAGACCAAAACTGGGTTCGAAGAATCCAAAGAAAGTTTCAGTAAAGGATTTATGATTATTACTAGTTTCTCGTTTAGCAAGTTAAGAAAAGTTGAAAAGAATGTTAAAATCAATTCCACATGTTAGCAAAATAATGTTTCAACTCCTATATTTAAAGAGGAAATACCATTCCTTCACCCACAAAGCCTTCAAAGAGTAGAACTCCATCAGGATTAGGCTACAAGACCTGCATCCAAATCTACCACTGTATTTCTTGAAAAAAGAAAAAAGAAAAAAGAAAAAAAGGGACTGTTATCAATTATATACATTTTGTTCATATTCCTTCAAAGTCCTCTGATGTGTGTGTCAACAATGGACTATTGTGCCCTTGGACTGCTAAAATGACTGTTTTTTAAACGCAGACCTAAAACAATCGTTGATCTATGGAAAGTACAATGGTTGATCTATGGAAATAAAATACTACTAATAATTTAAAAAAAAGCCCTGTTATCTTGGAACTCTAGATGTAAGTTCATTGTACAGAGAAAAAGGCTAGCTATAAGATAGAACATTTAAGAAATAAATAAATTTATTTTTAACACTAATTATACTGCTGGAAAATCGTTCAAAAAATGTGTGAACATCCTCTGTTAACTTCACATACGCAGTTTCTTCATGCCTCCTAGGTGGCCGAGTAGAATGAAACATTGGTTTCTAACCATTTGAGGGGCTTGGACCCCGGTTGAGACTTGGATGGTGTATACCTGTCTTATGGCACTGGCTCTCCCTCCTCTGCTTGGAACCACTGCCCCAAAATTAGGGAAGCCCAACTGCTTATAGCCAATCGAGCTGCTCACGATGGTCGCTGAACTCCCAAACAAAGAAGCAAAAAACTTTATGGAAATGCTGTTTGAAACTTTAACAATACTGCAGGAAAAATTGATTTGCCGCCCCGGTGGCGCAGTGGTCTGATCTCTGGCTAATGACATTTTGTCCAAGATGGGTCCGGGTTTGGGGCATGGATGTAGTGTTTGTCTTACGGCACTGGTTTTCTCCCTTACCTGAAACCAGTGGCCCTAAATTAGTGACGGGCGACTGCTTATAGCCCATTGAGTTGCTCACGGTGGTCTTTAAATCCCCAATAAAGAAAAGAGATTGATTTTTTCGAAACTCGTGGGAAATATAAATCTAAACACTGCTATAAAGTTGCTAAAATTTGATCTCGAATAGGTTTTTTTCTTGATGTAACTAGCAGTGATTTTAGGTCTCAAGAGTGTAAGTATATGAGCAAGTCAGTTTACTTCGAAAACGAACAAATTAAGCTTGATGTATTATTGAAAACATCGGGCAGCTTAATACTCAATGTTCTTATTATAGTATAATTTGATTAAACGAAGAGATAAATATGTATTTACTGAAACCTCAGCGTTTTGTTTAGTCTTCTAGGCATTAGTTATTACAGTTTATCATATCACTTGTAACATGACAGTCATTATACATATCAAACTTAGTAATGCTGCAACAATCAACTTCTCATAAACTCGAACTTCACAATCATCGAGTTGTTATCTGAAAAACATTTAACGTGAAGCAGTAGATAGTTAACGAAAGTCAGCTCGCCGAATGAAAATCCTTCACAGCTCGTAATCCCGTCACCGGCGAACATAAACTGGAAACAGCCTTCTTATCTCATTTGTTTACATACATCACCCTACCTCTGACGTCAATACTTGTTGCCAGCCAACATTCAGGCGAGAGAGAAAATGTAAACGCTAAGCATGGAAAATGCTTTAAGAAGAATGAACCAAATTTACGTAGAGACAGCAATTAAAAAGGAAAGTTACATTATGGTATTCGTTACAAACTGTAAATAGCTAACCATCTCAAAAGCCACATTTGTGTTTAAACACTAAAATAGTTATTGCTTTCAGTATAAATAAATCCAGTACACTTGCTTTAGTAGTTCATACACTGGTCACAAAAGTTGGGAATACTACGGTTTCGAAGAGAAAAACATGATGATATGCAAATTTAGCGATAACTGGAGATCGGTTATCAGCGTGGGAAGCTACGTCATATGTAAATTAGCATCATGGGAACACGGCACGTGCTGTGCGAGCTCCAATAAAAGTACCGTGCGAGAAGTGGAAAACGGGTCTTTTCAGGGCTTGGTCTAGAAGTTTGCTGAATGTATTATTGCCTTCATTGTGGGATTAACCTGAAGTGGTGTCCAGACGGCGTTTGAGCATTGATAACAGAAGTAGGCCTGTTGGTATGTTACAGGCAGATGTACAGCAGATCGATGTGGCTGTTGTTTTAAGAGTTTATCAAAATGTAGTAAGTCAGCCAAGCACAAGATTTCTACGGCAAGGAAATGTTGCAGATCAACCCACGAGTGGTCGCCCGAGGGTAACCACCAGGAGGCTAGATCGCTAGCTGGCACTAAGTGCTCGGAGAAAGCCTAGTATCACCAGTAGCCAATTCCAGGAATCACTTCATACTGCTTCTGCTGTTACAGTATGTACTCAAACGGTACGAAAGCGTCCTCACGAGTACGGACTCAGAGCAAGGTGGCAGGTGAGGTGTATAGAATTAACATCAGTTCAACGTCGTTGGGTCCAACAGTACATGTTTTGGAATACAGAATGGCACCATTTACTTTTCACAGAAGAATCCCGTTTCGCTCTTTATCCTGATACTCGACTAGGATATGTGTGGAGGAGATCCGTCACACAAATGGAACCACACTATATGCAGTCCCTCCGCCCTTATCTGAGGCAGTCAGTTCTGGTCTGTGCAGGAGTGTGTTTTAATGGCCGTACTACCTTTTACGTTTGTCAAGGCAACATGAATGCTTCAGTGTACCGAAACGAGATCATTGTGTCTATTATGACATAGTTTCCCGTTGCTAATGGGCATACATTCTGTTTTCTGTATCATAGGATTGAATCGTTACGAACTTCTTTTTGTTTTACCTCAGAGGCCTTCTGACCTTAATCATATTGAGAACTTTTCGGGCACTGCACAGCGACGTCTGGACGACCACGTTCCATACCCCAATACACCGTAAGACCTCCGTAACGTGTTGCCTGTAATATGGCACGAGCTTCCCCATACACTCGTCAATAATATCATTGCAAGTAAGTCTCGTAGTTGTCAAGACGTTCTTCGACACCGAGTTGGTGTTACCGCATACTGAAATCCAGATAAATGGACGCTTTCCGAATTTACCATTTTTTGTATATGTTGCAGTGCTATTATGTTATATGCAGAAACTGCACAAAAAATTGTTTTTGTAAATGCACTCTTTATCGTTTGTGTTATGTAGCATCACTGATGCTATTGCAATGAGTGCTACTTGAGTCAGATACATACATCCTTCATTTCATGCAATATCCTCAATTTTTTGTGACCAGTATAAGTGTTTTGGATATTTCCTGAAGTAATGTATTGCAGTGTAGTTTACTAATAAAAGTTACATCAAATTCAATTAGATGAAATAATGCAAATTCAATGTGTTTTATTCTCTGTAAACCAAAAGGGTATTTTCTCGAAAAAAGCTACGACTTAAAAAGCAATGGTAAAATCTATCATTCTCATTAAGTTCAAATGAGAAAAAAAGAATAAAGATTGTGGTAATTTGTCGTTCCTCGATGAATACAGTCAAAAGTAGTCCTTGATATAAATACTCTACTCTCCTCGAATCGATGGAGGTTGGACGTTCTCCAAAACCCCTGCTCTCCTCAAAAGGCATTATGATAAAATCTATCAAACTCACTGGAGAGAAATATTTAAAGAAAATAGCATGCTGCATACTCTATCACTTGGTGAGGTGGTATCACTGGCAGTTGAAAAACATAATTGTCAAGATAACGCAAAAGCTTCGTCGGCATCCGTTTAGCACTTAAATGTATAATTGTCTAGATATCTCAGATCGTTACTTTCTTGTGTTTTAGTTTTGTTTTTTAAAATGTATTGACAAGCAAAGGCAAAATTTTGATGGTATATTAATGTAATTGGTGACCAAAACGAATTTCTTTTTGTTTTACTAGGTATAGACACAATAAGCAGCAGATGATATTACTTTCTGAAGAACCCATGCTGCAAAGTTTTGTTTTAATTTTTGAATATCTTATCCCGAACGTTCATACCCTTTAAATCACAATACAAAAATCAAATTATTCAGTGTACAATACTATTTTAAAGGAAAATCATACTTTTCTAACAGAGATAATGAGTTTGATCTTAATTTCACCGAACTTTTCGACCATTCTGATTTGGACAGCCACGATTTTGTTGATGTTAAGTCTATCCTGAAGAAATTTAGACTGAAGTAAGTTGGACTTCGTAAATAGATTTTATCGAACAGCAGGCTTAATTACCCATTCAGAAAGTCAGTCTTTTTATTTAGTTGCCTATTTCATTTTCCTAGCTTCTAAAATTTTAAATAAAATCTTTTTTGAAATTCGCTAGTTTATAAATAGGATTTCGGAAGGGAAAATGTCGACATTTTATTTCGTGTTTTGAAAGCAGTTACAATTAATAATTTCCAAACTTAATTAGCACAACTTTTCTATGAAAATGTTTTATTAGATATTTAAGTGAGATTTAAGTGGAAGACACTTCATTAGGTGTATACTCCTATGATTCTATGGAAAGAAATATTCACAGGTAGTGATAAAACTGTAGGTATGCAATGCATACCTAGTTTATTAAAAGCAAAGGATGTATATATCCGCGCTTATGTACAATAAAACTTTATCAAAAACCAACCAATAGGAGATCCATGGATCGTTTTCAGAGTGACATTCCGCTGAGAGTCAAGTAACGGAGGATTCAAAACTGACAAAAAGTGCGGACAAAACAGTTTGAAATGAGTAATGGCACAAGAGCGAATGTAAACTGACAAGTACAAATCATTAAGTAAACATGTAAGCCCGTCTTTTAGTGCACTAATGTTAGTCGATGACTAGAACATACAATATGTAACTTACCAATAATTAAACAACAAATAAATAACACCATATCTATGATCACCTGCCTCATACTAAAAAAAAAAGAAAAGGACAACAAAAAAAGTACTAGTGAACGTTATGAACGAATCTTTAACTTCATAACGAAAAGCTGCAATATGTAATACATGTAATAATCAAGCATGCATGAAACCGTGAGAAATATGAAAGAAAGAAAAAAATTACAAATAGCACAAAATTACTGTAACGAAAATTCATTGCTACAGAACACCTGCACTGTGCTCGATTGAAACCCTTTAACCGGTTGGAACGAATTAACTCGGGGTTAGCAAAGTTAACTGAAATCAGCTTGAATGAAAAAGATTTGATGTCTGAGTAGCGGACCGAACGTAACTGGAACGAGTGGACCTTAGCGCCAGAAAGCGTTCCTTTCCCTTTAGCTTTGGTATGACCACTTTAGCAAGTAAAAATGACTACTTTAGCAAATTAGTCATTTATGAGGATGATTGGCACTGATCCTTCCTGATGGATTACCTACCGAAAGGTGACAACAATGGCAAGGAACCTAAGAAAGGAAAGTGAAAATACTTGAGTCACTAGTTTCCACCCAGTGACATGATGTCCGTGTCAGAAGGACTATTCCTTCCCCACCATTCCTTGGATCATAGAGCAGAGAATAGACTATAAGGGAGCACTTATCACTAGTGACAGGTTTATAATCTATCTGCTCAGGTGGAAAGGAGAAAGTAATTGTTTTTCTGTAGCTTTCGTAAAACCCGGCCGCTATGTGGACGTTTCTATTTGTGGAGCGCAGAAAAGTTTGGTCCCTATTTGGTTCAGGTACATCGGCGCTTAAAGGGCTAAAGAACCAACTCCTGCATTGCAGTGATTGAAAGAGTTATATTTACTGCTTTCTCACTATGAGCAGTTCATCTTAGTGCTTGCTGAACAGCTTGCGACTGACGAAACTGCTTGCTAAATCGGGGCATTTGTTTCAACCATTTCGGAGGAAAATTTCTAATTTCAAACAGGTGTGTGAGGATCTTAGAGGACGAGAGAGGCCTCTATAAATATTTAAATATGTTTTATGTATTCATCTGATGCATTGTTCAAATTTGTCTTACAGTGATGAATATGCTTTTTTTCTGTGTGTGTGTGTGTGTGTATGTGTGTTCAAGTAACGGCAGTGTAAGATATATTGTATGAAAATGGACAATTTATTCTTACAAAACTCTACAACTCATTTTGTGAAAGACTTTTGCTAAAGGACGCCATGTTTTTTGAACTGTTTAAGAGAGTTGTTGTTAAATACAAAGGTGATGTTCTGCAGGCCTTCTTACATGCTCGGAGGCAGAACCAAAGTGGCATTCGTTACGAGGTTTCAACAATGCGATCCCCGAAACGGTTGAGGGGCTCCTGAGGAAAGGGAAGACACAAGAACATTCGAAGTTGCCATGAGCAGGAGAAAGAGTAAAAACGTTAAAATGTAAATGCTTCTGTACATAGAATTGTTTTCCAGAATTAAATAAATGTTTATAATCTTACCTAGTATTTTCCATAAGGGCATTCTGAAGGATAAACGAAACCGAAAATATTGGGTCTGCCAGGAGAAATGTCTGAAACACAGAGCCCGCTGGATCACAAGGTGATAACTCAGATAAAATCGACATCCCCGCCCATTGTTTTTTATTTCCCTAAAGATGGCTTATATATCGTTTACTGACACTACTTTTCTTTCAGACGTTTATTTTATAAAGGTTCAGTATTTCTTGTTCGACTGATTACAAGGTGTTAAGCTGCGCCGGAAGCTGATGTGCCTGAGCAACACAAGAAACTAAACATAACATATTTGTACTTTAATAACGGTAGAGAATGTGGAAGCCCTCGTCCTGTAGAATGCATGGGGGAACCGCATAATCTTCAGTCCCTTACTTTTTTCTCCCTCTATGTGAATGTGCCTCTCACTCCAGCAATCAGATATATCTTGGCTGCAACTCCACAAATATTTTACGATTTCCTCTCAGATAAAATCTTTATTCGATCAGAAAATATTATCACATCAAGCAGATTGAATACAGCTGGTAATCGTGGCTCACAGAAACAGTAAGGACGAAATATCCCCCAAATAAATGATCTTTAACAATATGGACGACACCCGACATCCTTATCTTGCAACGTACTCATAATCCAACCAAATAAAGAAAACCCGCAGGTCATGTTGTTGTCAAGGTATGCTGTGGTAATGTGGTTCTTCAAAAAGGCTGTAGTTCTTCTTTAGTTGGACGGACTATGCATCCGCGCTTTCATTTCCGAATGTTAGCATCTAACATTCCCGAAGCATTTTGAGGAAGAAATGCGAATGTTAAGATAACAAGGCCATCGAAATTTGCGGAACATCCCAACAAAAACACAAGTGTTGGAAAACTGCTAGCCACGAACTGTGTCACTCCTGCCTAAAATCTGCCGCTCACGGTACGGTAGTGATCCGTTGGTGCAGCGCACTGCAGCATCGCCGTTAATCACGGGTCTCCAAGCAAGCGCCACGAGTGAAAGATTGAAGAAGGGCGAAAAATAACAGATGTTGCCAGGGAGTTCGACGTCAGCCACAGTGTTGTTTCAAGGCTTTGGAAATCATTTCAAACAAATGGAGAGTGTAGCAAACGTCACGGAGGAGGTCGTGTTCGCAGTACGACACCTGTAGAAGATCGGTACATAGTGCTATCAACAAAAAAACACCGGCGCAGCACAGCTAGTGAGGTAACAAATCAGTTTATGGCTGCTACTGGCAAGCGGATCTCCCGAAAAACTGTTGCCAGACGTTTGCATGAAGGAGGACTATACTCCCGCCGTCCTGTTGTGTGCATCCCATTGTCCAGACGTCACCGTACCGCCCGTTTGCAATGGTGCCATCAACATCGCAATTGGACTGATAACGACTGGTCTGCTGTCCTCTTCTCAGATGAGAGTAGATACAGTCTATTGTCTGATTGTCGACGACAACTGATCCAGCGTGATAGTGGTACTGCATATTGTCCAGCAAACATACAGGAAAGGGACCGATATCCGACATGTAGTGTAATGGTATGGGCTGGCATCATGATCAATGGCCGTAAGTCTCTCTATGTGCTTCCAACTGAGACTATGACTGGCCAACGATACATTAATGATGTTATGCTACCTCATGTTCGCATGTTCCGTGGTGCTGTCGGTGATAGATTCAATTTCATGGACGACAACGCAACATGTCATCGAACAGTCGCTGTCCAGGAGTGTCTTGAGAGCGAGGATATTCAACGACTCGTATGGCCAGCACGTTCTCCAGATCTGAATCCCATTGAAAATGTGTGGGATGCTTTGGGGAGGTGTCTTGCTTGTCGCCAATGCCCTCCAATAAACAAGGACACCCTCATACGTGCACTGACAGAGGAATGGGATAAATTACCCCAACAGCTGCTTGATAATGTTGTGCAAAGCATGACACGACGTGTGGAATCTTGTATCGCCCTCCATGGTGGCCATATCCCGTATTGACATCTTACGCCGGAACGCCTGCGGACGGTAATTGCATTTTTTTCACGTTTACGTATTCTGCACAAAATGGCCTGTTTGTCCCTTGAACATGTTCCAAAGCCTTCTGGATTTCAGAGCACAATAAATTGTCTTTCTTGTAATGTCCTGGCATTCTGACATTATTTTATTTCACTTGGCATCTAACCACACTTACTATTTTATGCGCTATATAGCCGTTTATGATCCGTCCTTAGCAATTGTCCAGCAGTGTACTATTAGTGGTCTCGTATAACATAGCTGCAGGTTTTTTGGATCGTACGCCGTATGTGAATGTTGTGTCGGAGAGTGATTCTTCTTCTTAGGCTGTTGGCACCCACTGCAGGGTATAGGCCTCCCCAAGTTCCTTGATCCTTAGTCTCAGTCTTCCATTTAGCACCTCTAAAATTCTGAAGGTCATCTCTCCATCTTGTTCTCTGGCTTCCCCTTCGTCTCTTTCCATTTCTCGGTTGCCATTCTGTTATTAAGGTGGTTCCACCTAAAATCTGTGCCTTATGTTTCCAATGGTAAAACTTCTTCACATATTTTCTTTGCAATTAATGTATTCCCAAGGATGGAAATTTGCACATCGATAAAACTAACTCTAAGTTATGTTTTAGCAAGTATTAAGAAACTCTAAATGAGATACTTTATACTTGCTAAAACATAACCGTAATTATGTTAAAAATTAATCATTTTTATTTGAGTAATGTTTAGACCTGTTAATAGATGGCGCGACATGTACATTGATGACGTCAGTAGACAAGCATATGTTGAGTTGCTTAATTATGGTTATGTTTTAGGCAGTATTGAGTGCCCCATGCTATAACTTAAAGTTAATTTTATCGATGTGAAAATTTTCATCTTTGGGAATACACTAATTGCGAAGAAAATATGTAAAGAAGTTTTACCATTGGAAATATAAAGCAGAGATTTTAGGTGGAACCACCTTAATAGTGTCCATCTTTCATCCTTCACTATTCCAACATGTCCAGTCCATCTCCACTTTGATTATTTTATTATTTTTATAATACATTAGAGGGTCAAAAATCCGAACTAGTTGGGAACACTGGTATTTCGGATTATGGAACATGTACAAAAATTACAAATACGCTGACATTTCTACATTATATTATCCAAATACATGTACCAAAAATAAGTAACTATATAAAAAAAACATAAGACGAAGATTTTTTTGTGTTATTATGCAATACAAAACAAGTCTGCCATTTTTACTACTGCTGTAAAATTTTTAAACATAAAGTACGAATTCCAAAACTTACCAATGATTGCAAGCAGGTTCCGATTGCCAAGGGTACTTTATGCTGAGTGCAGGGATAATAACTTTCCTCCCGGCTCACAGTGAACAATGGGGTTGAGGAATGAAACAAGGAGTGGTACTGCCGTGGTATTGGGTCATAAAATCTTAGCCCCACAGGCGAAAAGTGACTGGGGAAGTTTTCGCCTTTTGTCTCTGAGTATCAGAAGCCTCCTCCACCTTCGACATGTCGCTCCCAAAATACTTGCAACCCCAAAGTTAGGCGATTCCATTATCATCATGTGCAAAGTTAAAATGAAAGGACTATACTTAAACTTTCCACCACCACACAGAAGAAAACGAGGAGGGGAGCTTGTTCGGATTTTTGACGTTCGGATTTTCGACGCTCTACTGTATCTATTGTTCCTGTTCTTTCTCTAATAAGTTCATTTCTAACTCTATCTCTTCTTGTTATTCCCAACATTCTTCTCTGTAATTTTCTTACCGATACTCTTATTTGCGATTTCCAATCATAGGTTGAAAAAGCGTATATGCTCCAGCTTTGTCCGTCTGTCTGTCTATCCGTCCGCACGATAACTCAAGTAAAATTGGTTCGATTTCGATGAACTTTTAGTATGTGGTAGGGGACAACCTGGGGAGGAACCCTATCGAAAATGGAATAAATGGGGTCAAAGGTCAGGACATAAGAGTAGGTTCCATTCCATCTCCCTTATGTGTCACAACTTACGTAAAAATGCTTCGGCCACCGGGGCGGTGGCGCAGTGGTCTAAGCGATGGCCTCTTATCATTCGTCTGAAAGGGACCGGGTTCGAATCCCATGAGGCATGGATGTTGTGTTTGTCTTACAGCACTAACTCTATCCCTTCCCCGGAACCAGTTACCCTATATTAGAGACGGGCTACTGCTTATAGCCCATTGAGTTGCTCACGGTGGTCGTTAAACCTCCAATTAAAAAAATGCTTCGATTGTGACAAAACTTCATGTTGTTCGGGAGATGTACTGAACCGGTTCTGTTTAATATCATCGAAATGGGGTCAAAGGTCAGGGAACAAGAGCGAGATTTATTCCACAACCGTTATCTTCATAACTTGAGGAATAACTTGAGTAATGATTTCTGGTATGTTGAAAAGCGTATCATAATCAATGCATTGCATGATTTTACTAACTTGTTTTGTCACATTCTCGTTCTATGATGACCCACGTTCCACTTCCATAAGTAAATACGGGGTTAAGAAATGCATAGTGATTGCGGTATACTAAATATTTTGGTACAGAGTTGTAGAATTCTACAAAAGTTGTAGTTTCATTAGGCACCGAAGGGAAGAACAATTTCTAGATAAACTCAGATTGCTGAAGCAGCAACTGTGTGATACAGGGTAACAGTCTGCTGTGCTAAATAACCACGCAACAGCGTTTTTGGATTTTCATGACTTAGTTTGGTGCAGCGATTCAGAATTTAAAACAAATAGTAGACACTGCTTTCCGTCTGCGTGAAGTTTACCCTTGATTAGATAATGGCACTGCGAACACATTGCGCCACAAACGGATTGTTACGGCATTTGTTGTTTCTACGCTAACGCTTTTCTAATGATTCTGCTTTACTACGCACCACTAGCTAAGTGTGGGTTGCTCGGGCGGGAGGAACCAGGGAGGAAGAATAAGTGAAGGGTAGCATCTAATCTCCTTAATTAAGCTCCCGTTTCAAAGCAGTGACATCTCTTACGCGTCACAATTCTTTTTTCAGGTAATATGATGTCAGCCCTGAAAACCGTTGTGGCGCTAAATGATAGTTCTCTTTTTCCCCTATTTATCTTTTTTTCAAAATTGTGATGCGCCAATGATTTCCGTATTTATTTGTTTTAATTAGTATTTAATAAAAGTGTCACTAATCTTGAAAAGTGTTTCTTACGTAAGGTGTTTACAAATGCTTATAGTGCTAATTTTGTATTTTACCATTTCAAGAAGTGAGAATAAAAAATGTACTAAAATAGCGGAAATATTTTTGGAACTGTTTTTCTTAGACATTTTCATTAGCTTCTGTTTAAAATTTAAAATGAATTCGACGAACTTTCCGCTTTGAGTCGTGACTTGTGGATAAGTAGTTTTGCAAAAATGTCGAGCAACTGTCAACTTTTGTGGGATCTACCAATTTCCGTAATCGAGTGTTCTTTTAAAATGAAAAAAAAAAAAAAAGTCGCCAGACTGTCATCGCTGAATATATCACTTCATTTATACTTTCAAAGAGCAACTTAGTTTTAGCTTCTGTTCAAGTCGGCCCTTTGTGCCACTTCATTTATACTTTCAAAGAGCAACTTAGTTTTAGCTTCTGTTCAAGTCGGCGCTTTGTGCCACTTCATCTATATTATCATCAACCTATCTCAATTCTGTATGACTTCTGTCACGTACCTACCTCAGAGGTAACGCATATGACAAGACGGCAAAGATGAAACACTCCGCCGGTGTAGCTTAATTGGGAAAGCATTTGGCTCCGGAGCAGAAAGATGCTGGATAGAGCACCTGCAATTTTTTTTCCTATGTTGACGCCTGAACAGTTATGAATCTCCTGGCTTTTGGGTTTTTTGCAAAATGTATGGCGTTCTTTCCACGTCTGGAATTAATGAGAATTCGTTCTTCTGCAATGACCTCCTTCGAGCGTGGTTTACTTGATGATCCGGAAACCTACGATTCCGTTTTAGCTCTTCCTCAGAGACGGCAAAGTTGGTGCAACAAACTCCGTCGGTGTAGGTTAACTGGGAAAGCAATCGACTCCGGGGCAGAAGGATGTGGATTCGAGACATCCACCGGTAAGTTTGTGTTTCGCTATATTTCTCAGTTCAAGTCCATGTCTCTGGTTCATAAGCAAAAGATGAAAGGATACATTGATTAAGCACTTTTCCATTAGGACACACAGTATATATAATACGCTTCGGTGGCGTAGTGGTCTAAGCGATGGCCTCTGATCATTTGTCTGAAAGAAGTCCGGGTTCAAATCCTGGTGAGGCATGGATGTTGTGTTTGGCTTAGGGCACTGGATCTCTCCCTTCCTTGGAACCAGTGACCCTAAATTAGGGACGAGCGACTGCTCATAGCTGGGGCAGTAATTCTGTCGCGGCGCGAATTTTAGAAAGTTTTCTGTAATTTCGCGAATATCAACTATATCCGCGAATTTCCGCGATTTTTTTTTTTTGCAAATTTTATGGGGTTTTTTGTAATTCTGCGCATATAAAATATAACCACGAATTTCAGATTTTTTACCTATTTATGTCTAATTTCTATTATAATTCTGTGATTACTGTATTTCTCATAATTAAATAATTTTAATACTGTCTTAGTTCGAATTTACACGAAAAATATACAACAAAGTAATCCTACATCTATTAAAATGCAAGTGCAAAGATTCGGCTGTTTGAAAATACAACACACATAAAAATCGGAAAGGGAGTGAGACAAGGTGACACCATATCTCCGAAGCTCTTTAATGCCACATTGGAGGGTGTCTTTCAGTCGCTGAGCTGGGAAAACAAGGGGATAAAGATTAATGGAGATTATCTAACCCACCTGCGTTTTGCTGATGACGTAGTCATTTTTGCAACTTCCCCATCAGAGCTGCAGAGCATGATCCAGGAACTTGCTGACAAGAGTAAAAAAGTGGGATTAAAAATGAACTTTCAGAAGACAAAAGTGATGTTCAATGCTTTTACAAGAAATGAAGATTTATCGATTGATGGAGAAAAGCTGGAGATAACAGGCACGTACGTTTATCTTGGACAGCAGATATCAAGTGAGGGTCACATTGATGAAGAAATTAATCGACGTACAAAACTTGCCTGAAGAGCTTTTGGAAGAAACAGCATAATATTCAAGAGCAATATGCCATTGTGTCTTAAAAGAAAAGTGTTTGATCAATGCATCCTTCCAGAGCTTACGTATGGTGCAGAGACGTGGACTTTAACTAAAAGAGACATACAAAGGCTGCAGACAACTCAACAAAGCATGGAGAGGTGCATGCTTGGTGTAACTAGGAGAGATAAGAAGAGGAGCTCATGGATCCGAAAAATGGCAAGAGTGGAAGACATCATGATTAGAGTTAAATCCCTGAAATGGCAATGGGCTGGACATACTGCCAGAAGGACAGATCATCGATGGACAGCCGAAATTTTAGATTGGATTCCAAGGGACAGGAAAAGACCCAGAAGAAGACCACATGGAAGATGGGTGGATGAAATTCGAAAGTATGCGGGAGTGACATGGAGGAGATTGGCACAAGACAGACCGTTGTGGAGGAAACTTGGGGAGACCTTCGTCCAGCAGTGGATCGTTAATGGTTGACAATGATGATGATGATGAATCCTACTCGAAAGTCCAAACCAGAGCTTTAAACCTTGAATTACCTCTCAAAATTGTTCGTTACCAAGATACTTTTTTCGACCAAGCTTCACGGGTAATTGAAGGTCACATGCACTCTGCTTAAGAGTGCACACATGGTCTTTCGTGATTTCCCCCTGAATGACCTTTGCGACTTGCCGAACTAGTAAACTGTAAACCGGATATCGTCAGTTGTGTTAGTAATTTTAGTTGGAAAAGTAGCTCATAGAAAAGAGTGTTTCGCAGACGCTTAGCTTAGAAAATTTGTGCTTTCGTGTGAGTAGTTTATGAAGTTTCTAGATATTGTTTTTTAACTTTGAAAATGAGCCACGTGAGTAAAACCAGTGCGTCTGAAAGATGCAAGCAGTACAGCAAGGAAACATTTCATGTGAACAAAAATATATTATGTTCTGTTCGTGTTGAAACATACCAGTGGGTTGTTCAAGAAAGGAGTGTTGTGAAAAGCATTTAGCAAGCAAGCTGCATAAAAAGAAGGTGTGTCTGAACAGTTAACCGAAAATAATGCAGAAATGTGTTGATGAATTAATTGAGAAAAGAACTGCACAAGAACAGCATCCTTCAATGGAACTTTCGAAATTGACTGGTGCCTTTCGTGCAGCTAACATTTCACTTTCCAAACTGGATAATCCTACATAAAAAAATTACTTGGGAAATTCGTTGAAAGATATTGGTGTTATCCCAAATACAAAGTAGATGCGGAAGTGTTATTTGCAGAAAATATATGATATTTACACAGTGTGGCAAAGAATGTTTAAGACTAGGTATGTAACATGAAGTACAAATAAGAAATTATAGTTTGTTTTGGTTTGTTATTCAAAATAAGTCCCTTCGGCTTCAATACACTTGCTACAGCGATTTAATAATGATTCGAATGCCTGTTCCAGTTCGCTTTGCAGAATTGCCTCCAAAGCACGCGTCGAAGCTGTTTGTATGATCGAAATATCATCAAAATAACACCCTTTCAACGTCATTTTAAGTTTTGGGAATAAAGTCGCAGGGTGCTAAATCAGGCGAATACGGTGGGTGATTCAACACACAGACGTTATTTTCCGCCAAAAATCTACGAACAAGAAGTGAGGTGTGACTGGGTGCATTATCGTGGAACAAACACCAACTGTTTTCATCCCGATATTCTGGACGAATGCGACGAATTCTGCCGATCAAACGCCTCAAAACATTTAAATAAAACTCACCAGTAATTGTTTGTCCACTTGGAACAAATTCTTTGTGGATAATACCCTTACTATCGAAGAATTAATGAGCATTGTTTTGATTTTCGATGGAACTTATCTTGTTTTTTTGGCTTGTGGGGAGTTTTTTGACTTCCATTCCGCACTTTGTCACTTTCTTTTAGGATTATATTGAAAACACCATGTTTCATCACCTGAAACAATCGATTTTAAGAAGTTTGTATCATTTTGAGCGGCTGAAATGATGTCTCTGCAATGTGCACTTCTCCTTGATTTTTGTTCATTGGTTAACGTGTGTGGAACAAATTTAGCACAAACTTTTGTTTTGCCCAAATCTTCATGCAGAATGGTTCGAATCGTTTCTTTGTTGATGTTAAAATACTCTTCCATCATTCTTAGTGACGCACATCGATTGTTTGCCACGAAATCACGCACTTTTTCAATAATCTCAGGTGTCCTAGATGAACTTGGTCTTCCCGTGTGCTTATCATCTTCTAGCGTATCTCTTCCGTCCAAAAAACGTTTGTGCCACAGGAAAACATTTGATCTACTTAAACAAAACTCACCGTAAATTTGTTTCATCATTTGGTACTTTTCCGAGGCACTTTTACCAAGTTTTGCGTTAAATTTAATAACAGCCCTTTGTTCCATCTTAATAATTCAACATGAGAAAAGTTTACTTCTCTAATGAACGGCCGTTTCGTTTGAGTTACTTTAACAATTGCGCAGTACTTTTGGCAGAAAGCAAGCAGACGGTCACGGTTTATAACGCATTTGCGATTACACTGCTGGCGCCACCGTAGGCTGAAATCTAACGCCAGTCTTAAAAATTCTTTGACGCACTGTGTACAAGCAGCAAGTGAAAGATTTTTTAAAATCAGTATCCGGTGTAATCATCTTAGCAGACGAAACAAAGATTTAATTTAAGTCCATGGACCTTTCAGACGACGAAGATTTGTTTGTTTTTAGCCACATTCATATGTTCGAAGATGAGAACCAACTAAAATGTGAACTTCGTTCATATAAAGCGAGTGTAAAAGAATTTCGTGTGAGCGAAGGTTTGCTAGATTTCTGGAATACGAATATAAAATCGCCATCCATTGCAGGTCAGTACCCACAAGCAGTGTCGATGCTGAACGATCCTTTTCTAAATTTTAAAACGCGTTACAGGACAACAGACACAGCATTAAAGAAGGAAATCTATGTATGTACCAGTGGGCACCATTTAGGTCGGGTGTGCACTCTAATGGGGAAAAAACATGCAAAAATTTTATAAGTAACCCGAGCTGCGAAATACGCTCATTGATTTTGAACACACGAACGTATTTTTTTTATTTAGGTGTCGTCTAAAAACTTACGGTAAAGATCTTTACATACACTCTGTTGTAAGAAAAATCTGAATTTCCTGTGCAAATAGTAGAGTGATGAACGAATTTTCGGTATCATTTTTTTACGCTTTCCAACCGTAGGTTGAAGAAGCGTATATGCTGCTGCTTTTTCCGTGGGCACGATAACTCACGTAAAAATGGTTCGATTTCGATGAAATTTTAGTATGTGGTAGGGAACCACTGGGCACGAACCCTATTGAAAAGGGGCGAAATGGGGTCAAAGGTCAGGACATAAAAGAGGAATCCATTCCATTGCCTTTATGCGTCGTAACATGTGTAAATATGGTTCGATTTCAATGAAATTTTAGTATGTGGTAGGGCACCACCTGGACACGAACCCTATTGAAAATGAGCGAAATGGGGTCAAAGGTCAGGCAGGACATAAGAGCAGGATTTGTTCCATTGCCCTTATGCGTCATAACTTGCGTAAACATTGTTCGATTTCGATGAAATTTTAGTATGTGGTAGGGAGCCACTGGGGACGAACCCTATTGAAAATGGGCGAAATGGGGTCAAAGGTCAGGACACTGGAGTGGGATCCTTTCCATTGCCTTTGTGCATCGCAACTTACCAAAAAATGTTTCAATTGCGACAAAACTTTATCATTTTGTTTCGGAGGTATAGTGAACCGGTTCTGTTGAATATCAACGAAATGGGGTCAAAGGTCAATGCACAAAAGCAAGATTTATTCCACAGCCATTATTCTCATAACTTGCGTAAAACTGCTTCTATTGCGACAAAACTTTAGATGTTATTCTTGAGGTGTACTGAACCAGTTCTGTTGAATATCATCGAAATGGGGTCAAAGGTCAGGACACAGGAGCGAGATTTATTCCACAGCCAATATCCTCATAACTTGAGTAATAATTTCTGTTATGTTGGACAGCGTATCATAACCAATGCATTGCATGATTTTATTAACTTGTTTTATATATATACTGTAAGTTTTAAATACAGCATGAGGTTTCCTTTCTTTAACAAGCTTTACACAATCTCAAAGTCTCTGGTAGGAAGAGGGACACTTAGTGCATCGTCAACCTAAATGGATGTCAAAACTCAAATTGTATATTTAAACATGTGCTCATAAGCACACCGATTTATACAGATGCGGAAAGACAGAAAAACATTTACTCCTAACAGAACGTTGAAGTGAGTTTATGACTTCACTCCACGCTATTCCAAACGCAAACAAGTATGACTAGTAGAGCTTTTTTAAGTGCGCACACCCTGGAAATTTAAACCTCTGCTTTGGATTCACGAGAAAATAAAAACATGACCTGTAGCGCCATCTGGAGAGCTTTGAATTACTGTTGCTTTGACGACTTAGGATGTCCGCTGGTAACATAGCACCCCTGCAGCTGAAAATATTATTTACTACGTTTTGTTTACTGCACGAAGCAACGAACTTACTCCTCTTCATGAAAATATTGCAAAAGGGAATTAAGTTTAGCGGACAAACTTCAGCGAGTCTTATTGGAAATACATAAAAAGAAAAAAAAAACAATATAACAGCAAATGGTTGCACTGCTCGGTGAGACTCAAACGCTGCTCATTTTGGGTAGCACACCTTGTAAGTTCCGCTGTTAACGTTTCAAACCACAGGGAAATTACACTGCTGGCCACCCAAAATGCAACACCAAGAAGGAAGCATCCGATTGGCCTGAAATTCGCAGCATGTGTCGCCCGTGAGAGGACATGCAAATGATTAGCATTGCAGGGCATATGCAAATCATGTGCGCCCGGCATGCCACCGAGAAGCACTGTAAGAAGGGTGCCCAGAAGGCGGGGTGTGTAAGTAGTGGAAGTGTGTTGTGCTGTCGGACCTGTGCGTGGGAAGCTGCCGGATGCCTCATCGCAGAATACGGCAGTCATTCCAGCACGTTTCGGAGTTCGACAGAGGACGAATAGTGGCTTATCACAACAGCGGTTTATCGTACCGAGACATCGGCGCCCGTGTGGGACGACATCCAGCCACAGTGAGGCAAGTATGGTCTCGGTGGGGGCAGGAGGGACGGACAGACCAACATGGGCGATTGCCGCAGCCGCGGCACACCACTGTACGAGAGGACCGGCATGTTGTGCGGCGGGCATTGACGGCTCACACTGCCACATCACGAACGTTAGCGCAGGAATTAGGGTGTGTTCCGCAAAAACCTGTGCCAGGACGTACCGTTCGACGTCGTCTGCAGGAGTGGGGACTTGTCGCACGGTGCCGTTTGCTCCGATTACCATTGACGTTACACCACCGGCGAGTGCGGCGGTAGTGGGCTGTTGAACGCCACACCTGGACTACGGAATGGCACGACATTGTCTTCTCCGAAGAATCCCGCTTCTGCCTGCAACACTACGATGGTCGGATCCGCGTGTGGCGGCACCACTACGAGAGACTGCATTACGCCGGCATAATGCATCGCCATACCGGACCGTCGCCTGGCGTTATGGTTTGGGGCGCAATTGGATGTGACACCCGCACCTCTCTGGTACACATCGCCGGTACACTCAACAGGCTCTGCTACATCTCCGACGTTTTGGAACCTGTAGTCCTCCCTTACCTGCAGGACCTGTCAACAGCCACATTTCAACAGGAGAATGTGCGCCCGCACGTGGCACGCATCGTGCAACAATTCTTCACAGCCCACCAAGTGTTACTGCTGCCGTGGCCCGTGTGTTCTCTCGATATGTCGACCATCGAACACGTCTATTCGCTGATCGGCAACCGAGTGGCCCGGCAAGCACCACCTGCGGCTACGCCTGATGAACTGTGGCAACGTTTGGAAGCAGCCTGAACCGACATACGCCAAGTCCACATCCAAAGCCTCTTTCGTTCGATGCCGCGGCATGTAGCGGCAGTTATTGCCAGCCATGGGGGCCACACGAACTATTGATGTCTGCGTGTTCCGCAGGTCGCACAGGCCCTGTGAGCTCAATCGTTTCACCTTTGTATCTGTTGTTATGTGTCCAGTAAATCTGGCTTTGCTATCTCGTGTCCTCCTTGGTGTTGCATTTTGGGTGGCTAGCAGTGTAGAACGTGACCTGCAACGCCATCTGGGGAGCGATTGTACCACAGCTGCTTTAAGGTCGTCGAATGTGCGCTCGCGAAACAGCACATCATTCGTCCGAAAGTTGTCCGGGTTTGAATCCCGCTGAGGCATGGATGTTGTATTTGTCTTACGGCACTGGCTTTCTCCCTTCCCTGGAACCTGGGACCCTAAATTGGGGACGGGCGACTGCTTTTAGCCCATTGAGTTGCTCACGGCGGCCATTAAACCTCAAAAAAGAAAAGAAAAAGAAACAGCACAACCGAGGATTCTAGCGCGAATGCGATATGCTTACCGAACGAACCTTCTCTTCTAAATGAAAACATTATGTGTGGAAATTAATTTACACGATCATTTGAAGCCTCAGGACGAACTCTGGCGAGTTTTGTTAGAAATAAATCCGTAATTGCGACTCTGTGTGTGTGTGTGCGCCTCACACATACACATTCGCCTCTGGTATGTACAATAAAATGTATCAAAATGCCGTCCACTTAAATGGAAATCTTAATCTGTTGAAATGGCGTTGATAACATTGCCAGAATTTGAATGGTTTATAAATGCAAGCATCAATTTTAAAAACTTATATTTAATTACGTACTAGTCATATGTATTACTGCTTCGTAACTTGGTAGGCTTTTTTTCTTTTTTTTTGGAAATGTTAGTGTATATCTTCAGCCGAGAACTTTTCGCGAAATTTCATAATTTACCCCGCGACGGCCCCGCAAATATTACATTTTGTTTTCCGCGATAAAATTACTGCCCTTTTCATAGCCCATTTGAGTTGCTCACGGTGGTCGTTAAATCTCCAATAAAAAAAATGTTACTGCGTCTTATATGCACTGCAGCCAAGTTCCATATGCCTATTAATTTCTTCTTCGATGTGGCACTCTCTTGTTATCTGTTGTTAAATTCGTTATATGTATACCTTCTAGTACAGCCTGAATAATAAATTGGACACATCTTCGTAATATGCAATTCAACACTGTTGGTGCGCATCCTTGCGATTGCATTTACCATCTCCCACCTTCACGCGTTCGTTCTTTTCCCAACTTATCACGGATGCAGAGCTTCTGGCTGCAAGGAATGCTGGGATGACCCCCGGATGATGTCTTCATGGCGTCAGAGGAGAAACATTAAGTAGTTGTTTTTCTAACAGAAACATTTGTGGGTGTGAATTTTTATATCTGAAAGAAGTAGAGCGAAGATGCAATCTGTGTGTGTGTGTTTTGTGTTGTGCCAAAGTGTGTGAAATCCAGGATGTCTGACACCTCTGCTTATAAGTTTATATACCACAATACGTTTAAGACAGTTTAAAGAACTGCAAAAAGAATGATACCCCAAAATGGTGACAGACAGTGAGTGGATTAAGAACCCTTTCGTCCTATGATTAATATGTTCTTGTTTTCTTTAGCAGTGAAATATAATTTAGCGTTTTTTTTTTTTGTGATCGTATGAATCCCAGCATTCCTTGCAGCCAGAATAGGGTCATCCTAGCATTCCTTGCAGCCAGAATATTCATGAATAAATACTGTAGAAAAGTATTTAAAACTTAGCAGTATTATTATTACTGAGAAGTTTGTCAATTATGAACACCAGATGTACCGTGGCAAAGCCCCGATCATTTTTGTTCTGAATGTACGGTAGTTCTAATGCTGTACATACATATTGTGATCAGTATTGGAACTCGAAGTACTTCAACAAACACTTTCTCGACAAAAACAGACTAAGGCTACAGAACATGCAGATGGTCTTTTAGAATGAAGAAGCCATCCTCCCTTTTCCATTTAGGGGATTAGTGAGGCAGCAGTAGAAGTCACTTTTCCGGTACCACCATTACTCATCATCACCAAATATCTGCAGTTGCTTGGTGTAGCCATCAAAATATTTCATTTGCTAATATCTAAGAAAGTGAAAGAAACTCAAAAGGTAGATACAGAAAATTTTGCACGTAATGTTGTGCTGGGACGCACACATCCTTTGATTCCTGGTTGTAAAAGAGCACACCGAAAGACACCAGGTCACACAGCCACCCACATGTAGTAATTCATAACTGCGCATATAGTGTAAGAGCTCCATTTCTGCTGGTGGTGGGATTCGGATACACGTCTCCCAGCTCCGTAACCGGGTATTCTCCCGACAGGACTACACCGGCCTTGGCTTATCGCTGCAACTTGCCGTTTTGACTCTTGCGTTACCTCAGTGGTACTTCACACATATCCCCCCTCTTGAGGAAGACGGTGGCAAGAAAACGCAGGTTTCGGGTGCGCCACAAACTATGCTTGAAATAACTGCTCTGTAGAAGACGGAATTCTGATGACGGTGTGTGGAAGAAGCATCCCACATTTTTCGAAGCATTGAAGGAATTATCATTGATTCCAGACGATGTGTGGAAGGGACATCACTCATTTTTCGAAGAACCTGACTGCCAGGAGATTCATTTTCGCGTTTTGGACGCCAATACAGTCATTTGCAAAAGTTTAAGAACACCTGTTGGTATTAGGAGATTTCTGTCAATTGCGTCACATGCTGTCCGTATTACTTAACTCCAGTCGCTGTTGCATCATTCTACAGCGGCAGCTGTTGATAGAGTTGGGGGAAGCATGCGAGCGTCAATTTGCTTTTGGTTTTCATGCTGAGAGGTTTTATACGTATTTTCTGCATAGCGAAAAATTGGCGACAACTTAGTAAAATCATGCAATGCGTTGATTATGACACGCTTTCCAACATACCAGAAATCATTATTCAAGTTATTACTCAAGTTATGAGGATAATGGCTGTAGAATAAATCTCGCTCCTGTGCCCTGACCTTTGACCCCATTTCGATGATATTCAACAGAACCAGTTAAGCATACCTCCGGAACAACATGGTAAAGTTTTGTCTCAATCGAAACATCTTTACGTAAGTTAGGACGCATAAGGGCGATGGAATGGATCCCGCTCATATGTCCTGACCTTCGACCCCATTTCGTTCATTCTCAATAGGGTTCGTGTTCTACCACAGACTAAACTTTCATCGAAATCGAACCATTTTTACGCGAGTTATGATGCATAAGGGCAATGGAATGGATCTCGCTCCTATGTCCTGACCTTTGACCCCATTTCTTCCATTTCCAATAGGGTTTGCCCCCAGGTGATCCCCTACCACATACTCCAATTTCATCGAAATCGAACCAAATTTACGCGAGTTATCGTGCCGACGGACGGACAAAGCTGGAGCATATACGCTTCTTCAACCTACGATTAGAAAGCGTAAAAAAGCGCCATTAAGTGTTACTCAGAGGGTACAAATAGTGCCTTCATATCCTTTATGATATGAACGTGACATAAGCAGAAAGAATTATATGAACGTGATATAAGAATAAAGGTGAATGTGAGCAGGATACAGGTGAATTTAACGATTGAAAGAGAAGTGTACGTCCAAGGAAAACGACCCCACGTTATGACAATACCATAAGGCGAATACTTATGCATTCTCCGAGGAGTTAGTGCAAGAAAATCAAGCCCTTTCTACATTCAAAAGGGCCTGATATTAGTATCAGCACTGTTTCCCGTCGTCTTAGCAAAGATTTTGGATTAAAGTCTTATAAATCTGCACATGAACGTAGACTAACATCTGTCATGAAAAAGAAGAGACTCCGGTTTATGAAGCGTCATCAATCGTGGACTGCTGAAAATTGGAGGCAAGTTCGTTTGTCCGATGAATCAAATGTGCGTCAAGTTAAATCACGTGAATCACTAGTTAGACGACCAAAAGGCAAAAGGTTTGATAAAAAATACACCGTTAGCACCGTGACACATCCGCTTAGTCAGATGATATGGGGTGCTATGTCAGGATCCGGTACTGCTTCATTATTCTTTTTGCCGACATGCATTACCATGATTGGTGTTTTTTATGTGGAAGTGTTACGTAAGAAGCTGTTAACTCATACGCAAGTGCACAGATGCACAATCTTTATGCATGATGGTGCTCCATGCCACAGATCAAAGACAGTAAAGGACTACCTGCAGTGGGAAAACATAACGGTGCTTGACTGGAGCGGTAATAGTCCCGACCTTAACCCCATCGAAAATTTGGGGACCATTTTAAAAGACAAGATAGCAGAAAAAACAGCAATCAAATTCCCAAGCTTTTATTGACGCGATAAAGTACGTGTGGGGCAAAGACATTTGAAGTGACTACTGCAAATCCCTCATTGAGAGTATGCCACATCGTATTCTGTCCGTTATAAAAAACAAAGGTGGCCACACAAAGTACTGATTTTGGTCTTTTTGTGTTTAAAGAATGTAAGTATTCATCTGTGGTGTCATTTTTTTCAAATACTGTATTTCCCGACTAGTAATTAGTTGTTTCTTTGAAAACATTAATTTCAATAAATTGGCAGGTGGTCTTAAACTTTTACAAATGACTGTATAACGTAAAAGCCCCATTTCTGCCAGTGAAGTTCTCAAAATCCTCGTCTTCCCGCTCTGGAACCGGTTATTCTCCCGACGGAACTGCACCGATCTTAGCTTATCTCTGCACCTTGCCATCTTGCCTCTTGCGAAACCTCATTGGTGCATCACGCGCAGTACACCTTCTGCACAATGTTCTCTACATAGACTGGAACCAGTAACGCAAAGGAACTTTCCTACTGGATTTCTGGAAGGGGTCAAAACATTCACAAATAGAAATAGGTGCTTCCCCCAGCGGCAGGAATGTCTACAAAAAATAGCAGGCTGTATACATAAGATACAACTTTTCAAATCGAACAATCAAAAGCAGGGATATGCAGAAAACATAATATAACTTTAATCCCCCGAGCGTGGAAAGCTGTGCATCCTTTAAAATGGATAATTTTCCAAATTTTTACCATCGAGGATGGTGTACAACACAGAAGGTATACCGATAACTATATTTAGAAGCGAATGCACAGTTGTAAGCAGAGATGCATACTTGTACAACATAGCGACAGAATTGCTCGTTATGAAAGATCCAAATATATATGCAGAATCTCTGCCGCAGTGAATAGTATCCAATTTAAAAATAATTTTTCAAATCTGACATTTAAAAGTACAATTATTATCGAGAAAAACAAAATAACGTATTTAAGCCCCCTGGTGGGAGAACTGTGCTTAACTTTGATCAGGAAACATGCATTCCAGATGCTTAGATATGGATCAAATGTGATACCGACAGAAATATATACTTCGGCCTTAAATTAGTGAAACTGAGCTTCGGAAAAAGTTAGAAATTATAGGTAAAATATCCTTAATTAAAACAATCCGACTGAAAAAGAGTTCTAAAATCGGTATTTTAGAACAGGTTGTGAAAACACAAGTTTCTCCGCAACCGAATCCGTGTCCCTTCATTCCGGAGTAAGTTGCTCTCCCAACTGAGCTACGCGGACAGAATGTCTCGCTGCAAATTTGTCGTCTTGATACATGTTTTCACCTCTGTAGTACGTCACAAGGTATAATATACTACATAGCTTTGTGCTGCTTGGTAGAAAAAATACAGTATACCTTTGCGCAACTAGGGAAAATACCTGTTATTTTAATAATTGAACGCAATATGAGCAAAAAATCCGGACATATCTTTTGAGCAGTGGATTTGCCCATATACGTCACAGCCTTGGCTTATAAAGCTACAAAATGGAGCATGTGGCCTAGAAAACCTTATAAATCAGTATGAACAGTACAACAGGCCGTATCGAAGAATTCAGCGACTTCAGCGCTGCACGATCATAAGATCCGATCTTAGCATCAAGTCAGTTTGGCGAATTTCTGCATTGCTGCAGCTGCCTCGATCAACTGTAAGTGATGCTAATTGTGAAGTGAAAACGCCTAGGAGCAACAACAGCGCAAGCGGAATATGGTAGGACACCTCCAATTCTGTTCTTCCAACATGATATCGCCCAGGAGCGCTTTCATGTGAAAAACGCCTAGGAGCAATAACAGCGAAATAAGTCCAGAAAAGTTAAGATATTTTCTTAACTTTACTGAATTTTGCTTATACACTGAGTGGCCACTTTATTATGACCACCTGACAGTTTTAAGCAAATGAACTATGGCTGCACGCTGTTGCCGCCAGAGGGCGAGTCTAGTATAAAAAGGGAAAGCTTAGTGCTTGCGACAGTAGTAGAAGGGATTTTTGGGGGACGAGATGGGTAAAAAATGCGATTTGACGGACTTTCAACGTGGGATGATTGTAGGAGTTCGGAGCCATGGAGCGAGTATCACCGAAACCTCCGCATTCGTGAAATGTTCCAGAGAAGCTGTTGTTAAAGTGTTTAAAGACTTGACTGTCGGCCAAAAAACTGGGCCTCTACGTGCAACGTGTGGTCGTCAACGACTAGTGACTGCTCGGGCGGAACGGAGAGTGCTCAGACTGTTAACAGACAACAGAAAGGCAACAGTGCAGCAAATTACAGCTTAATCAAGGATACCCTCAAATTATCTCGGCACGCACTGTTTGCCGTATACTGCATCGGATGGGATATGGCAGCCGAAGGCCTGTTTGAACACCCTTGCTGTTAGAGCACAAGGATTAGACAATCGATAATTGGAAACAAATTATGTGGTCCGATGCATCACGTTTTCAGTTGCACCATGCCGATGGCCGAGTGAGAATTTGGCTGAAACAGTACGAAAGCATAGACCCCAAATGCA
Source organism: Macrothele yani (assembly GCA_039090855.1). Classification (NCBI taxonomy): domain Eukaryota; kingdom Metazoa; phylum Arthropoda; class Arachnida; order Araneae; family Macrothelidae; genus Macrothele; species Macrothele yani. The sequence goes on along the minus strand of CM077027.1, from coordinate 151,354,474 downwards.
TTGCTACAACCCTTCAAGCTGGTGAAGGCAACGTTATGGTTTGGGGAATGTTTTCCCGGCATGCTTTGGGCCCTTTAATTCGTGTTGATCAACGTCTGACTGGCACATCATATCTAAACATCGTTGCGGACCAAGTGCATCCTGTCATGTGGATGGCTTATCCCAATAGCGATGGCTACTTTCAACAAGATAATGCGTCCTGCCATAGTGCTCGTATTGTACAGGATTGGTTTCAGGAACATGCCGGTGAGTTTACTTTGCTTAGGTGGCCCCCACAATCTCCAGACCTCAACCCCATTGAGAATTTGTGGGATGAAGTTGAACGAGCCATCAGACAGCTGGATCCACAACCCTGCAATCTCACACTCCTGGAAAGTGCTATTCATCAAGCATGGTCTCAGATTCCACAAACCACCTATCAACATCTCGTGGAGTCCATGCCACGAGGAATCGACGCAGTATTAAAGGCAAAAGGTGGCCCAACGAAGTACTGAGGGGGTGGTCATAATAAAGTGGCCACTCATTGTATAATTTATTAGTTCACACATGTTTTCATGTGAAAACCGCCTAGACTAGGAGCTCGAAGAGAAAACGCCTAGGACCCATAACAGCGCAGTCGAGATATGGTAGGACATGCTCAATTCTGTACTTACAACATATTAGAAACAGTTCGATGAAAGCCTTTTTCTTTACCAAGGAGACAATGCTCCGTTCGCAAAGCGAGGTCCGAGTACAGATGGTTTCATGAGATTTGTGTGGGAGAACTTGACTGATCTGCATAGAGATCTAATCTTAACCCTATGGAACACCTTTGGGATGAATTTGAACGCCGACTGCGAGCAAGGTCGAGCTGCTCGATATTGGCGACCGACCTGAATAATGCTGTTATGGAAGAATGGAAAGCAATTCCAGCAGCAACGTACCTACCAAAATCTAGTGGAAATCCTTCCCATCAGAGTGGAGACTTTGATGACAGCAAAGGGTGGACCAACTTGATATTAATTCCTATTACTGGGAGTTTATGTATAGGCAAATAAATATCCGGATACTTCGTGAAAACACAAATTTGCCTGTGACGGTGATCGAAAACGCATCCTTCTACTGTGGAGCCGAATGCTTTCCCAATTAAGCACAACCCTCGGAATTTATCGCTGCAACTTTGACGTCTTGACATGTGTTTCACATCTCTAGTACGTAAAATGTATACACCCCCTATTGAAAAAGGCGGGGACACGAAATCGAAGGTTTCGGGTACGTCGCAAACCATATTTAAGGTTGCTCTCTGCAGAAGGAATTCTCACTAATTCCTGATGATATGTGGAAGAAGCATCACACAATTTTTGAAGCGAAGTCTCATTAAATCTAAACGATTTGTGTGAAACGAACATCACACATTTTTTCGAAGAACCCAATGGCTAGTGAATCTATTTTTACTTTCGGGCTCCAATGTGAAATTTACAAATTTGCCGGTGGCGTTGCTCGAATTCGCATTTTTCTGCTCCGGGGCCGAATGCTTTCCCAGTTAAGCTACACCGACGGAATTTATCGTTGGAATTTTGCCGTTTTGACATGTGCTTCATTTCTGTAGAATGTTGCAATTTTTGATCAGATAGTGTACAGGGTGTGTCGAAGGAAAAAAAATTTGTTTCGATCGGATTTTTAGAAGCAGTGACATGGAATGAAATATCTGGAATTCAATAGAATTAGCATTTTCTAGCGGCAAGATTGTACATAAGGAACACACAAAACATTATGGATCATCATTATTACAATTATAACTAAAAATACAATAAAGTCAAGGATTTGTGTGAGATAGTTTATATCGCAACAGGGTTTTAATCATGCTGAGCGTTCGCCTGCCAAAGGAAGGCTTTGTCAAGGAAAACTTACACTAGGCGAAAAACAATCGTTTGGAGTTTAAAATTAAAAACCCCGGATGAGTATTATGAACATAAATACAACACAAATGGATCGTGGTTCGTCTAGTGCAAGTTTGCCTTGACAAAGCCTCCCGTTCGCAGGCAAAAACCCGGTATGATTAAAATATTTTTACGATATACACCATCTCCTTAATTACAAGTGGTGTACTTAATATCTTTTGGGCGTATCCTTAAGGACCCTCTTGCAATTATAGCTTACAAATCCAAGCAGGAGTTTTCAAGTTGGACCGATAGATCGAGTTGATATTTTCAAATTGGACTGTCCGAAGGCGTGCTGATAACATAAACTCACTTTTTTTTCGAAAGCGTGCTAAGAAAAGATGTGTGATCGAAACAGTGGACATAATAATAGCTGGAAATGCATTAACCCGAAGTAGAGACAAACATTTTAGTTCTTGTTTAGATCAACGAAAAGGACAAGTTGATGTCAAAACTAGGCAGGATAAGATTGCATGGTGGAAGAAACGCAAACGTCGTAGCCTCATGAGGTGTGCTGAATTTGTTAGTCACTCTTTTTATTTGATGGTGCAATAGTCAGATGTTGAAAGCGTCTGCAAAACAGACGTACTAGGTCACGTGTTTTCATGTATAATTCAACCTTTCATCTCCCACCAAAAAACATGCCTGAGATACGGGCTTTTCTTTTAGATGGCTTCTGATCATTCGTTTGAGATGAGTCACGATTCTAATCCCGGTGAGACGTGAAAGTTGCGTTTCTTTTACGCATTGGCTCTCTCCCTCCCTGGAACCAGTGGCTGTAAGTTAGTTGACGACTGCTTATAGACCATCGAACTGCTCACGGTGGTCGTTAACCTCCAAGCAAAAAAAAAATCGTTTTGATTGCGTCCAGAAAACACTTTACTTTTTTTTTTTTGATTGGAGGTTTAACAACCACCGTGAGCAACTCAATGGGCTATAAGCAGTCGCCCGTCCCTAATTTAGGGTCACTGGTTCCAGGGAAGGGAGAGAGCCAGTGCCGTAAGACAAACACAACATCCATGCCTCACCGGTATTCGAACCCGGACCCTGCTCGGACGAATGATCAGAGGCCATCGCTTAGACCACTGCGCCACCGGGGCAGCCTTTACTTTTGGAAAACTATCGTTAAAATCATGGAATCACTAAAGTGATCATGAGAGACTGGCCTGGCCGCGTTGATTTATCATCAGATACAGAATCTTTTCTGCATTTATTAACAGCTTCGACCATCTACTTTTCTCATTTTGCAGCAAAATTTAAAGAGTGTGTTTTGATTAACATACAAAAATCGGGACCGCAATGTCACAGAAAGCTGAAAATAGTGTTAAATTCAAAGTTTGACAAAGACTGGGTTTAAAAGCGGGTTGCTGAGCAATGAGATGAACTCTGAACCTGTCCAGACATATAAAAAAGGGTGTTCATCAAAACCGTATGGAAGTGCATTTCTATTTATGGGATACGTGAACTCAGACTGGATTTGGTCAGTTTATCATTCTTCACGGATGTCGACTTTTTCGTGAGTTATTATCCCAGAACCTGTTCCGTTTTATTAGGGTTATCTTTTTTACACAAAGCTGTGGTTGTTATCGATCAATAAATCCGAAGTATCCCAAATTCACGGCTTAGTAAGAGTGTGTTAATCCGGTGATTTGGTCTAAATTTAGACCCTTCCGTGAGGTTACGCATTATGTTCCTACCACTTCCAAATATTACTGTCTTTGTCCTATTTCACATTTATTCTTCTTAGTGTGACTTTCTTAGAGATTCTTTTCATTCTATATAAAGTAACTCCCAGTTGCTGTCATTTTTCGCAAGAATAACACTGTCGTCATCTAAAGTCTTGAAGGCACGCACATAACCAATTTGTCATGTGATACGAACAACGAGAGATTTGCGCCCCTAGATATCTTCCACCTGTTTATCCCTCACACACACACATACGTGGGCCGTCTGCTAAGATATAGTGTTTTATTTGCAAGTTTCTCTGGAAAAGCTAAAAGCAAGCACACGCACAGAAACACAGCTGAATGCACACGCACAGGGTCACGCAGCTCAGAGACGTATCAGATAGACTTTCATGTGGATTTTAGGATAAAAACTTGTAGCCCTCTCCCGTTCAATCGTCAGCTTAACGGGACTAGGGAAGTTTGACATTTCAAAAAGTGGCTTGCGTTTAATTGTTTATAACATTGTCGCGAATAAATATAAAACGTTTTGCCTGTATATGGGTATTTAGTATAAATGATAAAATAAGAAAATGTCGCGGTATTTATTCCAAGGTGAATATTGGCGTTCCAACGTAATGATGCAAACTATGTAAAATCCGATTTTACCACCATTACAGTCGAATGGATGAAGATTTCGGGAAATCCCAGGGATATTTCTTCTTCTTAGGCTTACCTCTATTGATTATACCTGAAAAACTGAAAATGAAAACAAAATGCAGAAAATGGCGTCCAGATAACGAAAAATGTGGAAAAATGAGAGCTATGCGTTATTATAAAATGGTGAAAACATTATTATTCAATCAGATGTCAAGTATAAATAATGCTCATTCGTCCGTAAGGGGTCCGGGTTCGAATCCCGGTCAGGCATGGATGTTGTGTTTGTTTTACGGCACTGGTTCTCTCCCTTCCCTGGAACCAGTGACCCTAAATTAGGGACGGGCGACTGCTTATAGCCCATTGAGTTGCTCACGGTGGTCGTTAAGCCTCCAATCAAAAAAAAAAAAAAAAAAAAAAAAATAATGCGTCATCGTGTTTTAGAACTGCGGTATAAAGTTCAAGTTGATATCTCCAGCGGTTTTCGAGATATCATGGTAAAATCACCAAAACATGTAGTTTCAAGAAAATCGCGTTCAAATATTCGGTACAATGTTTCTACAGTATTTATGTTCGAACATTCGTACTTACACGTTAAAAATTTCCTGCACTGTAGAATGCAGTTTCCAAAGTACGTTCAGCTTCAGTAGCAGCTGTAGAACGTCAGTTTTCTTCTTGTCGAGCCGTCTTTATACTGTCGAGCTCCTTTTTATCCGCGCCCGCTAAGCGAATACTGTCTTGCTCGCTGGACATCTCGAAAGCACCCGGTCTCACTTGTAAACCTAATCCATTCATTATGTTTTTGTTTTGTTTTTTTGATTGGAGGTTTAACGACCACCGTGAGCAACTCAATGGGCTATAAGCAGTCGCCCGTCCCTAATTTAGGGTCACTGGTTCCAGGGAAGGGAGAGAGCCAGTGCCGTAAGACAAACTCAACATCCATGCCTCACCGGGATTCGAACCCGGAACCCGTTCGGACGAATGATCAGAGGCCATCGCTTAGACCACTGCGCCACCGGGGCGGCCCATTCATTATGTCCAGCAGACGAATGTTTCCATAATTGAAGATTACATAGCAATCTGTACGATTTCAATGCTGCTGAATGATTCTTTTGTGGCTATTTTCCACACGACCGAATGGAAACTTTCGTTGGCGTTTTGTGTAAAGTGGCCCAGGCATCGTTCCGATAATTCTTCGTCAGATAATGCTTCCTATAATGGCTGTATCGCTTGTTGAACATCGACATGAAGTGCTGGCTTGTGCTTATACTCTGCCAATGTGCCAGCCACTTTGGCTCTTTGCCATGTACACCAGCTATCTGGTCCAGAAGGGCAGTGGTCATGTTGAGGCGCATCATCCGGGAACATTTATGATGGAATGTCGCCCATATAGAATTCTTCATGCTTTCAACAGTATCATTACTTCTGATGGCGTTGCCGTAGTATAGTGTCAATTCTTGTATAAGAACATCTGTCAATTTGCCTTTACCATTAAGGCCTTTCCCCGTTTTTTGTACTTTACTTAGTCTGGTACCCATACGTTTTTGCACGTGACCAACGCACTCTCCCTTAAATAATTGAAAGTCAGGTCCTAAAGTACTGACTTTCTACTAGAGCTGAGATGGCCCGAGCCCGAATCGCGCTCGGGCGAGCTCGGGCTGCGTAATACTTACTGGAGTTCGGAAGATAATTCTCACCCTTCTTCCTTTAATGTGGTTTAACGTTTTCGAGTTTGTGACGTGCCTGCCCAGCAGGTCGCACACGACATAAAAGGCAGATAGCAGCGATATACAAACGTCCGCGTAGCTCAATTGGTAGAGCGACTTATTCCGGAATGAGGGGACCCGGGTTTGAGCCCCGGCGTGGACAAAAATGACGGAGAAATTTACTTCGTTATAATGGCGCCCGAACTTTCCGGATGACCCGGCCGTTCAAGATCTCGCAATGGTGTGAGGTTATTTCCGCACCGCGAGAGAGGAAAAATAAGAGAATACCTTCTTCAGCACTTCGAAAAAAAAATGTGTGACGTTGCATTCCGCACACCAGATTGACTGGGAGTTCTCAAGTGCACATTCTTCAGCGGATGGCTGCCTACGACGATTCATGGTCACGGCTGACCCATGGGCCATTCCCCCTGCCCTCTTTCGGGGGGGAGATGTTACGTGCCTGCCAGCAGGACGCACCCAACACAAAAGGCAGATAGCAGCAATAACGAACGTCTGCGTAGCTCAATTGGTAGAGCGACTTATTCCGGAATGAGGGGACCTGGGTTCAAGCCCCGGTGTGTACAAAAATGACGGAGAAATTTGCTTCGTTATAAGTTGTTAAAGAGAATTCTTCGGCAACTGGGTCTAGATGGAGTGTAGGAATGGGGCAGGGCTATTCATTCCGGGCTTGGATAACACAATTCCATAGGCCATGGATTACATTATTTCTGCGAAGGAAAAGTTTCTATGAGAAATACCCAGCAAAAACACAAGTGCTGGGAAACTGCTGGCCACCAGCTGGCAGGGATGGGTCACCTCTGGCTAAAATCTGCCGCTCACAGCCCGGTAGTGGTCCGTTGGTGGCAGCGCTCTCTGCAGCATCGCCGTGAATTGTGGGCCTCCAACCAAGTGCCACTATTGGCCGGTTGCTGGCAACCAATGCAACCCCCAACAGCAGGTGGAAGCATCGGGACTGCGCATGCGCAGAAGCAACACTTGCTGTGTCTCTCATGGTACCAGTTAGTTGAAGACGACGCTATCGCCATCGTGTTATTTTAGTGGATGTTAAAAAAATCCATATGTGGAGAGGCGAATTAATTTCCTAATGAAATTTTACGTCGACGAAGATATCAGATTAAGCCGTGAAATACTAGAATAAAGCCATGAAATACACCCACTCCATTCCCATGAATAACAATTCATGGAATGGAGTGGATGAATAACAAGAATAAATTTGAAACCGCTTGAAACACATATCCTGGAAAACCATTAAAACAGCGTTTGTTGAAAAAAAAAGAATTATACTCGTACAAAATTTATTAATTATTTGAAAGAAAAAAAGCAACGCCATGTGGTGTACTCGTGCATGGGTTCAATACACAAGACTGGGAGGAATTCGCTTCTAAAAATAACGAGAAGTAAAATAAAATATCTTTTACTCTTTAAAACAAATGTAGCCTCGGACAACGGAAAGGAAAGACACAACGTTAAAAATGTAACAGAATGTGACATGAACCCGGGTAAATATATATTTATTCAACAATCTCTTTTCAAGACGGCAAGGACAGTACAAAACTTTGAAAAGCGACTCTAAGTATGTACACGCCTTGAAAATGAGTGAAGTTCCCTAAAGGTAAAAAAGAAAAAAAAAAACTATCGTTACGTGTTGAAAAAATTAATTTATCAATTATATGATGAAACTGACTTTTATGAAAATATTGTAAAATTATTTATTTTTATTTAAGACTTTTATGAAAATATTGTAAAATTAATTTATCAATTATATGAAACTGACTTTTATGAAAATATTGTAAAATTAATTTATCAATTATATGAAACTGACTTTTATGAAAATATTGTACCTCTCAATATTGTAAAATGAAAGAGGGAAGCATTCGATTACAAATTACATACCAAACAGATAGCTTCCAGCACATGCCCGACCGTAGTGAATTAGTCCGGTCGGTAGCGAGCGCGGCTTCCACGCAAACGGCCCAGGATCAAATCTAGTCAGATGCAAACGGGCGTTTTTCCGGTCTGTTGAGAAAATTTCCCCAGCGCAGTGCGTTAATTCACAAGCTTCGTAAGGGTAGAAAAAATATTGTAGCTTTAGGAAACTGCTGTTACCCTTGCTTTTATTATTATTATTATGGCTACCACTGGGAAATTGGCAGACAAGATTCGGCAAGCCACCAGTTACGTCACGTGGTTGCTGACTGCCACTAACGGCCCACTAGCGGACCACATTAGGCTAGCCATCATTTCTGGTACGTGCTTGCAGGGCCATTGAAGGGCCACTTGTGGCAGCTACTGCCTGTGATGGACCACTGATGGCCCTGTTGTGGCATATGGCAACTGATAGGGTGCCAACGGTTGGCCAGCTGTTGGCCTGAACTGCTGGCCCTTCTGTTGGCCGCCCGGACATTTTATTGACGGTTCTGCAGCGGCAACATAGTGCTGGGCCATTGCTGGCAGTGCTGGCCCAGCAAGACTGTTTTTGCTGGGTATAGACAGGATATAGTGAGCTAACGAAATTTTGCTTCCTACCTCAAAGGGGGCAGCTCCATGCTAATTCTATTCAGCAACGTACGACGTAGATTGTTATGCGTCCTGATTATTCCTGATTCCCTGATCCCCCCCCCCCGAATTATTTCAGGAAGAAATGAATGGTTAAAGAAACTATAGAAATAGATAGACATCCCTTTCCCACTCCACAGTTGAGAAAGACATCGAGTAATTGTACGGGTAGGAAAGACTGTAAGTCTGGAAGAGAAGACTTTTTTAATGCCTAAACAGATTAATCATAGTTTTCGGGCTCGTTCGGGCCCAGGCTCTATCTTGCAATATAAAATTCGGGCTCGGGCTGACATACTTCGGGCTCGGACGTGTTCGGGCTCTTAAAATTGAGCCCGAACTCAGCTCTGCTTTCTACTCCACTTCTACTGATTTGTACTCGGGTAAGGGAAGTAGTTCTGGCTGCGCGACTACCTACATTCGGCCGATCGCGCGCCACATCACGTTTTATGATCCCCTGACCACAATTTTGTTAATTGTTCGAAAATTCAAACGGGAAGATATTTTTAAAGGATTGAACTATAGAAATATGCAAAAAACCCGAAATCGATTTTTTCGGTATTTCAAACCTCCCTAGTCCCCCCAGCTGACTAAAAACAAAACGAGATATATTCAGAAACTTTTATTTTTAACTTATCTGTTGATACATCATCGCGTGTTCCAAAACGTATTTTGTAGTTAAAAAAGCAATATCGATACATAATATTATGTAAACATTTCTTAGTTTGTAAATAGTAAAACACCAAATGGGCCGCCCCGGTAGCGCAGTGGTCTAAGCGATGGCCTCTGATCATTCGTCCGAAAAGGGTCCGGGTTCGAATCCCGGTGAGGCATGGATGTTGTGTTTGTCTTACGGCACTGGCTCTCTCCCTTCCATGGAACCAGAGACCCTAAATTATGGACGGGCGACTGCTTATAGCCCATTGAGTTGCTCATGGTGGTCGTTAAACCTACAATCCCAATTCCCAACACCAAATGGACATATTTGGAATTGTTTCGGTGTTTTGCTGACTACTCGCCGTGCTTCAGAAGGTAATGCTAAGGCGTAAGCCCCGGAGTAGTGGACCCCCATAGCAAATAAGGGCATCTGTTCCTTCCTAGGCCTTCGTTCGCTCTTCCTGGAAGTGCTCATTGTGACGCCATACCCTGGTACTACCAACTGTTTCGACTAGCACTTTCAATCTGGCACTCCTTTTTCTCTCACGTGTCTACCCTATGTCATATCTGAGCTTCTAGGTTCAATATGATGTAATTTCTTTTCTGATATGCAGCAGAAAAATCCCATTAGACATAGTTGCGTCTCAACCTTTCCTGTTGAACGAAACCCTACGAGAAACTGCAAGTGGTCCGACATTCTCACAAAGGAAGGGACAGAAGCGGAGCATTAGACGAACACAAAACCTATTCGAAGAATCGAATAGAGGCATAACTCGGGCGATTTGACAGAATCCTGTACATCTGTCCATCCTGTCACCAATATGTCTGCATTCAGATGAGAAGCACAAGAAGGGAAAATAGCAAATCTTCTGCTCGTATTTAGGTAACCCTTTATGATTTTGTGTGGCTCATGACGCGGTCAGGTTTTAGTTTTTTTTATTTCGTTTTGGTGTTAACGACCACGATGAGCAGCATCTACGGCAATAAGCATCACCCGTCCCCACCTGTGGCCACTGGTTCCAGGAAGGGAAGGGAATCTCAACCCATCTCATCCGGTACTTGAACCCAGGGCCAAAACGGACGACTAGCCAGAATACAGCGCCCAACCATTGGCCACTGGAGCGGCGGTCACGTCTTAAAATATGCTGTTTAGTTGAATGAAATTGCATGTCACATGTGCGAATAACTTGAATAAAACTTGATTTTGCTCGACGTCGAAATGGCCGTGTTTTCCTTGATAGAAATACTATACGACGCACGACAAAAGTATTAGAATTCTTGTTTTACGACGCGCCACAAATTTGTTTGAATTCTTGTTTTACTACGCGCGAAAAAATTGATTTAATTCTTGTTTTATGATGGGCGAGCAGAGTGTTTTAAAATTTACATTTTGTTGGTTGAATTATTTGGAAACGGAATTATAGGTGTAGGTAGCAAATGTTGTCGAAATGTAATGGTCAAAAACGTGGTCTGTTGTGTCTTCACTTGTTAGTTCGATTTTCTTAATAAAGGTTATTTTTGCATTGGAAAGCCTTGACTCAGAAATCGATGATTTATGAATTTCAGTCATCATATACAGTACAACCCATCCACCAGGGGCTATAAATTCAGATGATATTGAATTCAAAATATATTTTATTCTGTATCATTGTTTCTAAAATTATGATGGAAAAAATTCTTTATTTCCTTTCATCACGAAGTTCATTTTGCGTACAGTCTATTCTTGAAATACCGCAATTTTCCAATTAGTGGGCGCAAGAGTATATCACTTTTTCCTGATATCTCTGCTTTTAAAGTCCGATTAAAAATTTCATTTTGCGTCGAATAGCGTTAATGGTGACTCTCATTTTGCACAAGATTTCTAATATTTCGTGCAAAAGATTTCTAAAGCACTTGCTCCATTGAACTGAGAATTCGGCGTCATTTTTCTTGTTTGTACACTAGCGTGCAAAAATTAAGGACGAGACGGTTTTTCGAATGTAACGTCGTGCAGAAGTGCTTCACATCGACTCAAATCATACCATAAGATCCCCAAGATGTAAGAATATGGGACAAGTGAGCAAAACCGTCCAAACAAGGAATCCAAAGGATACAAAGACACTTTATTGAAAAGGTAGCTTCGAGCACAACTGGACAGAAGACAGAAACGTCCATGTGACAGGCGGCTGCCAAGAAAAATTCGGTCTTTAGTAGAGGATATGATCACCCCTGACTGCGTTGCAGGGATTTACAACGTCTGTCCATGCTGAGGACGAGGTTGTCAAGGAGCTGTTGTGGCATCGCGGCCCATTCCTCTTGTAGCGCCAATCGCAGCTGCGGAATCGTTACTGGCGGCTGGTGACGTGCTCCCAAGCGTCACCCGAGGAGGTCCAACACGTGTTTGATTGGATTTAGGTCCAGGGACCTTGCGGGCCAATCCATGCGTTGAATACCTTCACTCTCCAACAGCTCTGTGACAGCCACTGTACGTTGAGGCGTAGCATTGTGGTCCATGAAGAGGAACTTAGGACCCACAGTACCTCTAAACAGACGCACGTGAGGCAGGAGAACCTCGGTACAATAGCGGACACCAGTGACTGAACCTCCTTGGAAGATGTGGAGGTCAGTATGGCTACCTAGCATGAAACCGTCCCAAACGAGAACTGCGCCAACTTTAAACCGGTCCCTTTCGATGATGTTGGAGGTGTGATTGCATGTTCCCTGCTCTCTCTAGATGTGTATACGTCCAGAATCGCTCGTCAGACTAAATCGGCTCTCATCCGTAAAGAGAACTCGACCCCATTGCTGATGTGTCCAGTTCTTGTGTTCCTGGCACCACAGAAACCGCCGTCTCCGATGAGCAGGCGTTAATGGCACACACCGTACTGGTCGTCGAGTAAATAGACCACCTTTGTACAACCTCCTGGCCACGGTAAAACGCGATAACCGACGTCCAGTTGTCTGTTGCATGTGCCTTGCGATTTCTCCCGCCTGTCTCTTCTCGCGTGTAGGACAATATACCGGTCGTCCGCCACCGTGGGTGCTCGAGAACGACCACTGCTAAACTCTCGGACAGCTGTTCCTGTCGTTTGAAATGCTCTCCAAGCTCGTGAAACAATGCTGTGAGCGATCCCGAACTCCTCGGCCACACTAGTCACACTTCGACCTTCTTCCAACTTCCCAATGACGCGACCTCGGGTAAAGTCATCCAGATATCGTCTACTGGATTGCCTGTTCGCAATATCACACGGTGGCAGCAACTTGACGTCGTTTAAACCGATGTACACCGTGCAATAGCTTTCACCGAATTTCTGAGCGTACACCGCCCGTGTACTTTATACCCTTCCGACACTCTCGTATGTTATGCTGCATATATGCGCATGCCCTACCGTACCGGACGCTAGTCTATCACCTGAGTGGTCTTTCGGTCCGTTCTGCCTGCTCGTTCCGCTGTTATGCTAATTTCTTCTCTTCGTCCTTAATTTTTGCACACCAGTGTAGTTTGTCGGCTAGCTATGAGCATGTTATGAGAAGAACATTTGATCGCGTTCATGATTCAGAATCTCGGTGAGGCATGGATGTTGTGTTTGTGTTACGGCACTGGCTCTCTCCCTTCCCTGGAACCAGTGACCCTAAATTAGAGACGGGCGACTGCTTATAGCCCATTGAGTTGCTAAAGGTAGTCGTTAAACCTCCAATCAAAAAAAAAAAAAAAAAAAAAACTCCGTGTGCCTGCTGGACGTTTTTCGAATGTGCTCTTTTCTGGCACTAGGAGTCGAATGCGGCCATGGGTTCCATTGCAAATATTGTTCGTCTTGATGTGTACCATCACCCCTCTTCTTTTATTGAAGGAGTTTACAATAACCCTGTATAATGGTCAAATATTATTCTGTCGTTGACTTTTTTCTTTTCCTAGTTTTTTGATCATTGATCATTGATTTGAAATAATAATGTTCTGAAATTACTAAAGGTTTAGAATTTTTTTTAACAAACGAAAACCTTATTTGAAGATTATCTAAAGAATATTTGGGGGTCTTCATATATGATTGATTAGGTTTAACCCCTCTGAAACGGCGTAGAGATGTCTCTAGTGGAGTTGCAGAGATTGCAAGTAGATTGCTAAATGCTGATATAAAACCTGTTGAATTAATATAAAATCTGTTGAGATATATATTATGTGACCGACGAACAAGTACCATTGTTATAAGCCAGTAATACTGCAGTCTGGAAAGAGATTCACCTTTATTTACGAAGTACAAGTGTTTACAGAATAAATTAGGGGAATAACATAAGTATAAAGCTGATTCTTTTTCCCGGGCAGTTTTTTTTTTGTTCACAAGTATGATTTATCTGTAATTTAAGAACATTAGCCAGTTCGTTAGTTGAGTAATTAACTATTTCAAACTACAGCTAAGACGTTTAAAACGCCTTTTGCCCATACGTTATTACGTTACATTATTCAACCTCCACCCAAAATGCAACACCAAGAAGGACACGAGATAGCAAAGCCAGATTTACTGGACACATAACAACAGATACAAAGATAAAACGATTGAGCTTACAGGCCCATGCGACTTGCGGAACACACAGAGATCAATAGTTCGTGTGGCCCCCATGGTTGGCAATAACGGCCGCTACACGCCGCGGCATCGAACGGAAGAGGCTTTAAATGTGGGCTTGTTATATGTCGGTCCAGGCTGCTTCCACACGTTGCCACAGTTCATCAGGCGTAGCCGCGGGTTGTGCTTGCCGGGCCACTCGGTTGCCGATCAGCGACCAGACGTGTTCGATGGGCGACATATCGGGAGAACAGGCGGGCCACGGCAGCAGTGACACCTGGTGGGCCGTGAAGAATTGTTGCTTGTTGCACGATGCGTGCCATGTGCGGGCGCGCATTGCCCTGGTGAAATGTGGCCGCTAGCAGATCCTGCAGGTAAGGGAGGACTATAGGCTCCAAAACGTCGGAGATGTAGCGGTGGCTGTTGAGTGTTCCGGCGATGCGTACCAGAGGGGTGCGGGTGTCATATCCAATTGCGCCCCAAACCATAACGCCAGGCGACGGACCGGTATGGCGATGCATAATGCAGGCGTCATACAGTCTCTCGCCGTGGTGCCGCCACACGTGGATCCCACCATCGGGGTGTAGCAGGCAGAAGCGGGATTCGCCGGAGAAGACAATGTCGTGCCATCCCGTAGTCTAGGTGCGGCGTTCAACGGCCCACTGACTCCGCACTCGCCGGTGGTGTAACGTCAATGGTAATAGGAGCAATGGGCTCCGTGCGACGCGTCCCCGCTCCTGCAGACGACGTCGAACTGTACATGCTGACACAGGTTGTTGCGCAACACATCCTAATTCCTGCGCTAACGTTCGTGATGCGGCGGTGCGAGCCGTCAATGCCCGCCGCACAACATGCCGGTTCTCTCATTCGGTGGTGTGCCGTGGCTGCGGCAATAGCTCACGTCGGTCCGTCCGTCCCTCCTGCACCCACCGAATTCATACTCGCCTCACTGTGGCTGGATGTCGTCCCACTCGGGCGCTGATGTCTTGGTACGGTAAACCGCTGTCGCGATAAGTCACTATTCGTCCTCTGTCGAACTCCGAAACGCGCTGGAATGACTGCCATATTCTACGACGAGGCATCGGGAGGCTTCCCACGCACAGGTCCGGCAGCACAACACACTTCCACTACTTACACCCCGCCTTCTGTGCACCCTTCTTGTAATGCTTCTCGGTGGCGTGCCGGGCGCACATGATTTGCATATGCCCTGCAATGCTAATCGTTTGCATGTCCTCTCGCGGGCGACGCATGCTGCGAATTTCAGGCGAATCGGACGCTTCCTTCTTGTTGTTGCATTTTGGGTGGCCAGCAGTGTAAATAACAGACATTAGTTATTTTCAGTTCATACGCTAAAATATTATTCGTTCCAAGCCATTGTTAAATGCTTTCTAATAAGAACGGTACAAGCGGTGTGAAATGAATACTGCAGGGAGTTGAAGAACTGTGTAGGATGAAGTGCGAATCATGCAAGAGGTGGATTTCTGGTATTGATAATAATTCAGCATGAAACTGCGTTTTTGTTGTTTTTTGTTACGTGTCTGAAGAATAATTTTAGTTGATTGCAGGGCACCATAAGTTGACTAAATTGCAGAAATCATAGTTCCCTGTCCACACCTTGCTTAGTTATTAAAATGTGAACGGGAAAATTTGAGGTTAAATATGCACATTTTAACTTTATAATTCGAAACATTTTCTCTATTCCTATTTTTGGTTACTACTGAAAAACAAGTTTTCTTACAACTCCAGCTTTCTACAGACAGGAAGTAATTTTCATTTCTCAAAAGAATTATTCCAACTGTAAAGGGTTGTTAATCATATTCACGCTTAAAATTAAACACAACGTATCGTTTTATTAAGCACGTACGATTAAATATTTGTTGCTTTAGGGTGAGGTGTTTGAAATTCATGTCAGCGAGCTTTGAAAATGAACAAAAAATAAAAAGTGCATGCATCACAACCTTAGTCGCATTGGGAATTCAAAAACTCCATAATTTGCGTTGAAGTTTTTCTTTGTCATTTGATATATGCTATCTCGATTGTGATATTCATTCCATACAGATATATATCCCACATATCAAGAGATGTCGGCTGAGGACGTTCACTTGACAGCTTCTGTAATGAGATCTGTCCTAGTGCTCGTTCCCAAAGCCGTCAGACGAATTGTCATCCTGCGACGCTCTGTGAATTTCGCGGCCGTTGCTTCACTTAAAGAAAACTCAAGTACTCTGTTGGCCAAAAGATTTGTAACTTCTCAAAGGAGTTTAATTCATTTCTAAAGTTTTATTACAAAAGGAGTGTCCTGGGAATGATCAGCTATTTATTAAAATTGGTTTTTAAACAGGATTTTATGACAAATCATGAAAGAAATACGTGATTACGCCATACAATAAATATTTTGGAGATGACAATCCGATTTTTGGCGTAAATGTGACAAGGATGGTAAGTCAGATAATATCCGAAAACTTGAAAATTTTCATCGTCCTGGAGCAAGACTTGAACCCGCGTCTCCCAGAAAAAGCCCGGGTATGCTTTCTGGAAGACGCGGATTCGATTCACGCTCCAGGATGATGAAAATTTTCAAGTTTTCGGATATTATCTGACTTACCATCCTTGTCACATTTACGTCAAAAATCGGATTGTCATCTTCAAAATTTATGTTATGACAAATTTGTAAAGGCGAAGTTGTGTATAACGCAGCTTAAGGATCTTAAAGATATCAAACTCATTTTGTAGGAAACCCATTACATATCCATCCGAATGGCGACCGATATTTTCAAGAGATTTTTGGCACCGATGAGTGCTTTAGTAAATTAATGATCATGGCATTTACAAAGGAATTGCAACGAATGCATATACACTCACGGACAATAAAATTTGTGCACCAAGAAGGAAGCATCGGATTGAATTGAAATTTTATGGACGTAATGTTACAGATTAATGATATACATGATGGCAAAAACAGAGCTACAGAACAATTACAGAGGTATCTGTAGCACGCAGCCCGGTCATTTTCAATAGCGCATTGCAACGCCTCATGCTGCGATACGTGCTGCAATACTGTCCGGCATGGAGGCGAACAGATGCCTGATGTTGTCTTGCAGCAGACTAGCCCACACATGTTGGAAAGTGTGCTCCGAATCCCGGATAGTGGGGCACGCGGAAGCCGGCGTTTCAACTGGTCCCACACAAGCTCGATAAGGAACGTGTCCGGGGAGCAGACAGGCCATGAAAGTGTCTGGACATGACGTAGGCTGTCCTGGGCAATCCGAGAAGTGTGCGCGAGGGCATTATCATGCTTGTATATCGCCCCTGGAATCCCGCCCAGGAATGGGAGCACATGGGGCAGTAGGATCTCATCCACATACCGCTGTCCCGTCAATGATCCACATACCACTACTAAAGGTGATCGGCTATCGTAGGCAATGGCTTCTCAGACCATAATACCTGCAGGGGTGGAGGTGTGGCGCTTGATAGCGAGGTTGGGATTGTGTCGTTGACCCGGGAACCTCCACACCCGGACACGATGATCATCTGTCCCCTAAACGAAGCGGCACTCATCCTCAAGCCCCACACGTCGCCATTCTGTGGCGTTCTACGTCGCTTTGGCCTGGCACCAGCGCACACGGAGCCGGCGATGTTCCGGTGTTACCAGTAGCACACGTAATGGGCGCTGGGATCGCAGATTCGCTTCCGCGTGGTATCGGGAAATGATTCGTGGGCACACAAGAGCTCCTACATCTGCCTGTATAGTGGACCGGGTTCCCGTGGGATCCGTTCGTGCCTGGCGCACGATCCGTCGATCGTCTCTACCGGTGGTAATCCTGGTCCGTCCGGAGTCGCTTCGCAGTGGCGTCACGTGCCCATTGCTCGGATGGTATGGTCAGAACGATTCCCGTGGCGGGCTATACGTTGCGACGATCACCCTGCGGTTTTCAGCCCGATGATCAGGCCTCTCTCAAAGTCAGTAAGTTGCGTAAATCGACGTCTACCAGGCATTCCTGTCACTCTGTACTTTTGCTTGCGGCTGTCGGTAATTTTCGCTTTCATGGGGCATCGACTACATGCCTGTTTATAAGGCTGCCGGTTCGTGATTGCAGCGCCATCACAAGGGGTGCGGTTATGCGCCCTCGCGCCAAACGTTGATCATTTGCATACCAGCACTCATCCTTGCTATCTGCAAAATTTCGCGGTTGTAGCATGTTTCCTTCCAGGTGCGCTTATTTCATTGTCCGTGACTGTATATGTATAAAATGCGAATATAAGTGCTCTCAAGTATTAGCTCTACGCATAAGTTCGCAATATTTTATAGTAGAACAGGTGTCTGGCTTACACAAGTAGGTTACATTTAATCATCATCGAAGTACGCCTGCGTCCTACAAAGCTGAAAGATAGGCAAATCGGCGCTAGAAATCTCTTTCGCCCGTCCGCCACGCTGCTTGTCCTCCGTGTTGCAATCTCTACTTGGGAAATTCAGAAACCACTCACGTTTCCTGCACCTTCAGCTTTCTTGCTGTATGCCGAGCAATAGACTCTCGTGCTGCTGCAGTTTTTTCTGAGATTACATATGAACATCACACAGAAGCGAAAATTCACCTTGTCGGTCGCCATGTTCTAGCTCAACTAACTGCATGGGTGAGCTGTCTGCGCCAAAACGTACCATTCGAGGTAGTTTTGCCACTTTACCCCCCACAGCACGAAATTCTGACAAAAATTGAACCCCTTCACTTTTACAGCTAGCTACGTGGAGATCCGGAAACTCATGCGTACACCCAACAGTAAGAAATGTATATGAAGGTAAATGCAACTCCAAGAAGCCATTATTTTGTGAAGGTTCAGCAATGGGTTCAGGTAAATAAAATTGTTAGTAAGATTAAGATATTAATGAATCAAGTGCAGTTGGTAGGCAAAACAATCGGAGTTAGGAGGGAAAATGACTTCTAAAGTGAAAAATACTTAATGCAGGACAATAAATTTAATCATTTTACTGGCTGGAGAAAGTAAACTCGAGGGTAGCAAAATGGGTTGAAAAAAGTTCGATCATATTATCTGCCTAAAAAGCGGGCTAATAGCAGCTACAAGGAGCGAACGTGGGCATCAGAATGATTTGCTTTTCCCTTAGCTTTGTTATTCAAAGTGCACATTACGGGTGAGGTATTGCCACTAATCCTTTCTGAATGACTACCAGCTAAAAGAGCATAACAATGGAGACAAAACTTAGAACGAAGATAGAAGATGTTTGAGTCACTTGTTTCAACTCAGTTGCATGATGTCCGCGTCAGAGCAACTAGCACTTCCCTTCATGACTTGGGTCATGGAGCAAAGAGTAAGGGACTTGAAGGAAGCGCTAGGAAGCGCTTTATACCGTTGACAGGTGTATGGTCTTATGGACACGATTCCTTTCCCTCTCTTATCGCTATACTTCTGAGAAGAGAGAGAGAGAGAGAGAGAGAGAGAAAGGAATTGTTTTGCAGTAGCTTTATTAAAACTCGGCCGCTATGTCAACACTGTTTGGGGAATGAAGAAAATTTTGGGCGGCGTTTAGTTCAGGTACATCAACCGCTTAAAGGATTAATAGAAAGTTGCGGTAAATGTACATAGCAGAGAAGTGGACGTGTCTAGAGGAATAAATCAGCATAATCAGTGTAGAAGAATAAAACAGAGCAGTTGTGATGTCCTTAGGTTTTAAGGGTGTAACTATATGTGCAAAGTCAGTTTGCCTAGAACAACAACATTAAGTGGAGTTTGATTAATTATTGAAAATCTCGAATAGCTTGATACTCAGTGTCCTTAATTAAGAATTGATTGATTGAACCAGCAGATAAGTAATAAGTCGGTACTTACTCAGCCATTTTATTTAGTCTTTTAGACAGTAGTTAGAACAATTTATCATATCACTTGTAGCGTGACACTCTCTTCAAATATGTCAAACTTGACAGCAGGTAAAATGCTGTAAAAATCAACTTCTAAGAAATTGGATTTCACAATGGACCCAAAAAACATCGAAATAAACAGTCGAGTCATATTACTGTGACCACCTCCTACTTTTGTCGTCAACAGCGCATAGCCAATGAAAGAAGGCACGTGTCGTGAGCTGGCTTGGAGGGTATATGAGGTGTGTTGTAGGCAATCTGAAAACATGGGCCGCAGGTGGCCTAGTGGGCAACTTTCGTGACTGCCACGGAAAGGTCCTCAGCTTCGATCCCAGGCAGGTATGAACGCTCGATCCACTAAATACCCGCCGTGCGTCGGATGGGCACGTTAAGCCGTCGGACTCCTGGTACTGGCCCCCCGGTAATAAATAAGGGCGTCTTCCTCCCCCTTTCTACTTCGCTTCCTTTTCACTTTCCTATCGGGCAATCTAGCCCCAATCTCCTAGTTTCCTATTTCTAAGGGTTGTTTAAGACTTGTGTCAGACACTCCCTTTCTAAAATCCTCTACATATGATCATTTGATCAATCTGAAAATATATCACTCGTTGCTGTCATGGATAAAAAGAGCGATTTAACAGATTTGTAAAAAGGGATGATTATCGTCTTACTTAACAGGAAACCGTATACTCCTTACACTCTTATATTTTCCGCACTTTTCCAGTCTGTGCTTTCCAATCAGGACATTTTGTTCCCGCTTTTAAATACTTCGCGGTTTTTTCGTCCCTCCAAAACACTCAATGCTCTGTAGGTAGGTGGACTCGAGACCTATTTAGGAGTTCCTCGTTCATTCGTTCGACAGCAATAGATAGTTACAACTGCATCAGTTTTGGGGAAGTGGGTGAGGCGTTTAAAGACGATCGTGAGCAACTCAATGGATTGTAAGCAGCCTCTTGTCCAAAATTTAGGGCCACTGATTCCAGGGAAGGAAGAGAACTAGTACCGTAAGACCAACACATTAACCATGCTTCATCCTGGATTTGAGCCGGAACCACCTCGCACGAATGGATTGAGGTTGCGCCTCGTAGCACTCGGCCACCGGGCTAGATAGCATCCTCCCCCAGCATTGGAGAAACTTAGTGGATAGCAACATGAACTTATAGAGCTTTCCGCAGCACCAGGAAAGGATTTCTTGTTTTTTCTCCGAAACAGAATCTACGGCGGGGTCTTCCTAAAAACCAATTTGCTTGACCTTTATCTCCTAAATATGGGTAGTACGAATTTTTGAAATTTTCGGTTTCTCTTACTAAAATGTTAACAAAGCAGTTAACTTCTACACTGCTGGTCACCCAAAATGCAACACCAAGAAGGACACGAGATAGCAAAGCCAGATTTACTGGACACATAACAACAGATACAAAGATGAAACGATTGAGTTTACAGGCCCGTGCGACTTGCGGAACACGCAGACATCAATAGTTCGTGTGGCCCCCATGGCTGGCAATAACGGCCGCTACACGCCGCGGCATCGAAGGAAAGAGGCTTTGGATGTGGGCTTGGGGTATGTCGGTCCAGGCTGCTTCCACCCGTTGCCACAGTTCATCAGGCGCAGCAGCGGGTGGTGCTTTCCGGGCCACTCGATTGCCGATCAGCGACCAGACGTGTTCGATGGGCGATATATCGGGAGAACGGGCGGGCCACGGCAGCAGTGACACCTGGTGGGCCGTGAAGAATTGTTGCACGATGCGTGCCACGTGCTGGTGCTCTTTGTCCTGTTGAAACTTGGCCGCTGGCAGGTCCTGCAGGTAAGGGAGGACTACAGGCTCCAAAACGTCGGAGATGTAGCGGTGGCTGTTGAGTGTACCGGCGATGCGTACCAGAGGGGTGCGGGTGTCCAATTGCGCCCCAAACCATAACGCCAAACGACGGACCGGTATGGCGATGCATAATGCAGGCGTCATGCAGTCCCGCGTCGCGGTGCCGTCACACGCTGATCCAACCATCGTGGTGTTGCAGGCAGAAGCGGGATTAGTCGGAGAAGACAATGTCGTGCCATTCCGTAACCCAGGTGCGGCGTTCAACGGTCCACTGCCGCCGCACTCGCCGGTGGTGTAACGTCAATGGTAATCTGAGCAATGGGTACCGTGCGACAAGTCCCCGCTCCTGCAGACAACGTCGAACGGTACGTGCTGACAAAGGTTGTGGCGCAACACACCCTAATTCCTGCGCTAACGTTCGTGATGTGGCGGTGCAAGCCGTGAATGCCCGCCGCACAACATTGCGGTCCTCTCGTTCGGTGGTGTGCCGGCGCTGCGGCAATCGCTCACGTCGGTCCGTCCGTCCCTCCTGCACCCACCAATCCATACTCGCCTCACTGTGGCTGGATGTCGTCCCACACGGGCGCCAATGACTCGGTACGATAAACCGCTGTCGCGATAAGCCACTATTCGTTTTCTGTGGAACTCCGAAACGTGCTGGAATGGCTGCCGTATTCTGCGACGAGGCATCAGGAAACTTCCCACGCACAGGTCCGGCAGCACAACACACTTCCACTACTAACACCCCGCCTTCTGTGCACCCTTCTTATAGTGGTTCTCGGTGGCGTGCCGGGCGCACATGATTTGCATATGCCCTGCAATGCTAATGGTTTGCATGTTCTTTCGCGGACGACGCATGCTGCGAATTTTAGGCCAATCGGTTGCTTTCTTCTTGGTGATGCATTTTGGGTGGCCAGCAGTGTAGTATTTGATTGCTCTTTTCGAGTTACAAAACATTTCAGTATGTGATGAATCTCCTGCAGTATTAAAAAATGTTTGGTAGGTTGCCCCAAAAAGTGGTGCACCACTTGTCTTAGAAACAATACACCGTGGTGTGTGCGCAAAAAAAAAACGAACAACATGGTGCTACTTTACACCATATTTGGTGCAAACTTGTGGTGTACCGTGGTGCAAAGTTGCACCATATTGTTGGGTTTTGTTTCGGCCATGCAACGGTGTATCCTTTCTTAGAAAGTGGTGAAACTGTGTAGCACCATTTTGTGGTGCAACCTATCACAGAATCTTGAATAGTGTAGACGTTCAAGGCATTATAAAGATCAGCATTTGACTAAACTTTTCGCTATTTTGAATGTCACGGTAGACCAGAATTTGATATATTTTTTTCCCTATTGATAGTGGTAGCGTAGTAGATGACTTTTTGACGAATATCTTCGATTTTAAGAACGTAATAGCTAATCGCTATTTAATGAATCTTCTCGAAACATCGTCTACTGTCATTTCATGGATATTCTTCTTGTTCGGAAAGTCATGATCATCAGCACTTGATGAATGTTCTGCACATTCAAAACGCCATGGGAGATCAGTGTATTAGGAATCATTCAACTGGCAGAATGTCGTCGTAGATCAGCATTTGATGAATTCTTTTGACTATTTCGTCACGTGAGTGCAAGTCTGACAGATTGACGCTTGAGGTCATTTATGTACCATATGTACTGTATATATAAACTTTATCTATTAGCTTATAACTTTTTTTTTAAATAGCCGACGCGCGGATTGAAGTAACTTTATGTAGTTCATCCTCCAAAGCATGATTTAGAGGTTCATAAAACGCGCTTCATGTTACTTTGATTGATTGGCTGTAACTGGGTCACCGCATTCTAAGTGTGTCTGTACTTGTTTCTAAATATGGTAGAATTTTCAGGCGTTTATTCCCTCAATTCCGACGCTGAACCCCAGAGCTATAAAAAGAGCTTCAACTAAATTTTCGAAGAGAAAATCGATGGTAATAGCCTCACGAGATTCATAGTTGAACGATAAATATTGTTCTATACTTGTCTTCGTTATTTTTAGCTTCACAACGACGTCATAATTTCCGGCTTTCGTCTTTGAGGAAAGTATTTAGAATTTCATCCGTAGTTTTGCTTTCCGAAGCCGCATCGAGTACGATAATTAATTCTTCTCGCATTAATTTTACTGTTTGATGATTTCATTATTAAACCCGCGTCGTTGTTATTGTAACTGGACTCAATGTTTATATTTTGTTTTTCCATTGCCGTCTTAACATGATTAATATTATTAGTCGTCTAAATTACACAGTTCAAAACAACTCTTTTATTATTCACAAAAGTTGGATAACAGACATTTTTGCAAGATCTTTCGAAGCGCCTTGCACTTCATCTTCGGGTATACATTGAATAATTTTATTGGAATAGGAATTCTAAACTTTTCTTCGAGTGATCGTGTGAGTAATAGATGATATATACTATTAAGTTATGTGATGCAATCGTAACATGTAGCAGGTATACATTGCGTAATTTTTTTAGATTTTTGAAACCTTTAGAAAATTCATCATATTTTAGTAACACTATAATAACAATACAGAACATACTATAACGAAGTAAATTTCTCCGTCACTTGTGGTCTACGCCGGGATTCGAACCAGAGGCCGCTTATTCCGGAACAAGTCGCTCTACCAACTGAGCTACGCAGACGATTATTCTGATTCCTATCTGCCTTGTGCGTCCTGCTGGCAGGTACGTCACATCTCCCCCCCCCCTCGGAAGAGGGCCGGGGGCATGGCCCACGGGTCAGCCGTGACCATGAATCGTTGCAGCCAACCATCCACTGTAGAACGTGCACTTGAGAACTCCCAGTCAATCTGCTGTGTGGAATGCAACATCACACATTTTTTATTTTTCGAAGCGCTGGAGAAGGAATTCTCTGATTTTTCCTGTCTCGCGGTGTGGAAATAACATCACACCAATGCGAGATTTTGAACGGCCGGGTCATCCGGATAGTTCGGGCGCCATTATAACGAAGTAAATTTCTCCGTCACTTTTGGTCTACGCCGGGATTCGAACCAGAGGCCGCTTATTCCGGAACAAGTCGCTCTACCAACTGAGCTACGCAGACGATTATTCTGATTCCTATCTGCCTTTATGTCGTGTGCGTCCTGCTGGCAGGTACGTCACAATACATATTAAGATTTATAGGCTATTGCAAACCAATGAACACATTATTAAATAAGACAATTGTGAAAAGTAAGCTTTCATATTACAGTAGTCCAACATTCATTTAAACATAGCTGCCCATGGCTCTGGTATATTAGTTGGGATGTCTTCATTGCAACATCTGGTATTATTTGCCAGGATGAAAAGATTATCTGTAAACAACAGTGATCTTCGTGTTCTAGGTGTTGGTATAATCTTCGCTTGAGTCCAGTCAGGTTGGTTGTCAACACGAAGATCACTGTTGTTTACAGAGTGTCTTTTTATCCTGGCAAACAATACCAGATGTTGCAATGAAGACACCCCAACTAATATACCTGAGCCGTGGGCAGCTATGTTGAATTGAATGTTGGACTACTGTTATGTGAAAGCTTACTTTTCGCAATTGTCTTATTTAATAATGTGTTTATTGGTTTGCAATAACCTATAAATCTTAATATGTTCTGTATTATTATTATTATTATAGTGCTATTAGAATATGAATTTTCTAAAGGTTTCAAAAATCAATAAAAATTGAGCAATGTACACGTGCTACATATTATGATTGTATCACATAACTTAATAGTATATATCATGTATTACTCACACGACCATTTGAAGAAAACCTTAGAATTCCTATTCCAATAAAATTATTCAGTGTATACCCGAAGATGAAGTGCAAGGCGCTTCGAAAGATCTTGCAAAAATGTCCGATATCCAGCTTTTGTGATTAATAGAAGTTGTTTTGAACTGTGTAATTCAGACGACTAATAATATTGATCGTGTTAAGATGGCAATGAAAAAATAAACATTAAGTATTAATTTAAATAAGATAAGTAATCTGTTAGATATTGTAACTGGACATTTATTTTCAAATTGCTTTTCACCTCCTTGAACTTCATTTAGAAGTTTGTCTTCCGTTTAACTCTCTTGCGTTTTTACTTTGGTTTCATCAGAAGACGATCAAAAAATTGTTTCTAACTTCATCTTTCTATAAAAATCTAGAAGATGTGAATCCGTTTATTGGTGTAAATATGACATGGATGTTAAGTCAACTAATAGACGAAAACTTGAAAATTGCGTCGTCCTAAAGCGGGAATCGAACCCGCATCTCCCAGATAGTGGCCGAGTATGCTAACCACTACACCACCCAGAACTACCAAGTTTCAAGTTTCCGATTAATTTGAATATAACCATCACAGGATTCGCTAGTCGAAGCGACAGGAATTCATATATAGCGAATCTGGAAGTTTAGAATTCATTCCTGTGTTTGCCCAGAGGTGCAGAATATCAATGAATGAAATACGGGATTACACCATTGTGCAATATAAATTTGACCAAGAACGACCAAGTTTAAAGTTTTCGATTAATTTGAATGTAACCATCACAAGATTCCATCGCTTCATCTTTCTAATTTTTCCATCGTTACTGCGTTTTATTTTTTAACTGAGGTCCGAAGGCTTTTATTTGGCCAAAGATTTTTTTATAATCCGGTTTGCAAAAATGTTAAAAGGCTGTAAGTGTGTTGACAGCTATCTCTTACTTCTGATAAGTCATCCTACTGCAAAAGTTCCAAACACAACTCCTTTAAACGAACGGACTTGTAACCCTTTCTTTGTGTAGAATGGAGAATGGGGAAAAATAAGAAATCTGTTGGGGTTTTTTCTTCCTCTCGGGGAGGAACAGTGCATTTTTCATTCTTTTTAGCTAAGTGACGGAAAACGAAGAGGTACTAACTGCCGTTTCTGGAAGATTACGTGCATGGTTTTATATAATGCACGCATACCGGCATACCAGATGTACGCTGCACAGAAACAGGTAACAAAACTTCAGTTCTAATGATCAAAAATTATCTACAGTGCTTAAATTTTTTAGTTTTCTTTCACGGAGTACAATTTTCTTTGTAGTACAATAAATTACAATAAGTAATAGTACAGTTATAACAAATAAAAGAAATTACTTGTACCGTGTACAAATTACTTTGTACATTGCGAAAGAACTATTTTAGCTAATTGCTTTGTAGTGAACATCTACGAAAATGAGCAATTAAAAAATAGTCGCGCTGTATTTTTATAAGCTTGATACACTCGGGATTAAACAATCATTTTGTGTAATAACTAGGGAACGGATTTTTAGGTGCTAAAAAAACAGAAAAATATTTATTTAATTTCTTCTGTAATTTAAATTTTTTTTATTATAATTTCAAAAATATTTGGAGAAAACGAAACTATTTGCAAAAAATAAAAAAATATTTACTAAAAATTAAAATGATTTCTTTACCGATAATGTAACTAGTTATTTTCGATGATAAAAAAGAATGTTAATACTCAGTTTACTAACCACAGCTATACGTTTGATGGGAAAAGTTCTTCGGAAGCAGTTGAAAAAAATGGCATCTCTAGATTTTCAATCGCAAATATGTTCTTGTTGTCACGAAACAATGACAAATGAATGAGAGTACTGAAGTACTGGAACTAAAGGAATGATATGGCCGAGCGAATCAGGAGGTTAATTGGTCTGACCATGTCGTTAGAGAAAATATTCGTTTAATAATATCTTCAACTAGTGAAAATCTTCATTTGGAAACTATATAATCCATAGACACTGCTATAGGTGTGAGAAATACGAAGTAAAACTGCGTACTCTGCAAAATCCAAGTTAAAAGAAGCAATGCCGTCTTACGCATGAATTTATAAAAACAATTGTTAAAAGCATATGTACAGATAAAAAAATATATACACACACACATAGATAAGACATTTCGAGCTTACTTATAAGCTCATCCTCAGATGTAACACAATACTAAATTACAAGCGAGTAAGTGGTGGTTATATATCATGGGAGCACAATCACAAATGACGCCGTTCTAAGCAATGTCAACGCATGCGCCGAAATAATCGAGCAAACTCGTTTTCCTGGTGATGTTTTTCACGATCCATTAATTGTTTCCAGGGGAGGGGGTGGTACATGATGTTCTTCATTACAGCTACAGCTGTATTCTTCATCACTCTGCAAAATGTCTTTTTTGTTTTACATTTGGTCTTGACCTATTTTCCTGTGGAAGATAGTACACACGACGTCACGTCCACCTTAGTTTTTTGATGGAATGCTGCTACGTTTTCGTTGCTTTTAGTTTTTTGATAGGATGCTGCTACGTTTTCGTTTATGTTTAGTTTTTTGATAGGATGCTGCTACGTTTTCGTTGCATTTAGTTTTTTGATAGGATGCTGCTACGTTTTCGTTTATGTTTAGTTTTTTGATAGGATGCTGCTACGTTTTCGTTGCTTTTAGTTTTTTGATAGGATGCTGCTACGTTTTCGTTGCTTTTAGTTTTGTGATAGGATGCTGCTACTTTTCGCTGCTTTTCTTGGGCTTCGGAATTCTAATTGTCCTTTTTCACTCACAAACTCGCAATGAAGATGCAGAACACTCGTTAAAACTCAACCCAAAAATCTATTCGGCACAGTTATACAGCTCTTAGAAATAATTAACTCACTGCACTTTAGTTCGCAAAATAGAAGTAGAATAATATCGCAGAAAGGAGAACATGCCGGCTGCAGCAATTCAACAGAACCGCATCAACAACAACGATTATAACGTGAGCCGCGGATATACACTCTCTGTGTTGGGCCTTGAGACCTATCCATGTGTTGTCTAATCCTTCACGGGTACAAAAGGACTTCAGGTTTCGCTTCTCCCAGTAGGAAGGGAAGACATCATTCGCCAACGCGATGACGCTGATGAAAAGAGTCCTCGGGAGCGGTGTCTCTCCACCTGCTCGTTACAATAATATTTGTAATTTTTGTTGTTGTTTTTTCGCTGAAGTTTTAAAGTTTTTACTTCGGGTTTCTTTAGACTAAAAAAAAGTGGAAGAAACATGCAAATTTATGTATTTATTACGGAATTTTGGAAAATATGTATTTACATAGAACATTTTCGCAAATGTGTTTTTATGTGAAAATATTTATTTTCCTAAAAATCCGTTGCTTAGTGATAAATACAGAAATACAAATACAAAATTGAATTAAATGCAATAGAAATATACCTTCGTGTATGACAAATAATATTATCTCAGAGAAGATGCTGGAAGTTGTAATGATTTTAGTGTATTTGGATGTAGATATCAGTTAATTACCTGTTTTACACAAAAACACTAGCAGTATTTCAATGTAGATTCTCTTCGTACTGAAACGCTCCGTAAAGTTTACGTCGTGTTCCCGATAGCCCAAAATATTAAACACATAACTAAGTAAACACTGGATAGCACTAACTACCAGGTAAATAAAGTTTTATGCTTACAGTAACTTACTTGTTTATTTAATCCACTATAGTCACTTTATATAAGCACAACATCAATTGCCGATATAACTTTAATCGTTCTTAAACAATGGTTACTTCAATAGCTGGATAATCCAATATTCGGAATAACTAATAATATCCAAGTCACATCAACCCGGTAACACTTTAAAGCTTCTTTATCAAAGAAGCGTAACATTGAACGTGAATGAATTAATCAGATTATCTAAAATCAAGCGCTAAACTCTTAACATCAAAAGAGTCTAAGCTATCTTAACATCTCTTTCCAAAGCAATTACAACGATCTCACATTTTAGCTGACTTCTGACGAGAGCCTCATACAATCGTAAGCATGACTCTTATCAATCTCGTTAACATACGTTACTCACCTTTGACCTACTGTATGTTTCGAATTTTTATTTCGCTAGTACAAAGTTCTATGTTTATGTATACATCTAGTTAGCAAATCTTACCTTTTTTGACGAGTCACTCCGACAAAATAAAGTGGCGATGAGGATGGGATTTCTAGGTGCAATAACATTTATTACAGCTTTGTGCTCGAATATTCACTCCTACACGAAGACACACTCGCTCCAACATAAACCTTGAATACAATAAAATCACCAAATACTCATTATTCAGTTCTTCGTTCTTCCACTCCGCAACTACGCACACACCACCTTTCTTCCAATTTCGTCTCCTTCTGGCCACGTCACAAGAAACAAACCCGCCAGCGCCCAGCGGTTGCTGTTTTGACTTCACGTACCATCAACAAATAATCGCCACTGTGCTGAGCTACATCTAGGTCCAAGTTCCAGCAACATAAACTCAGGTTGCCAGACTAACATTCAGCGAGAGAGAAAAATGCAGCGTTAAGATTGAAAAGTGTTTAAAGAGAATGAACAGAGTTTTACATGAGATAACAGAAATCAAAATGGAAGGTTGAATTAAAGCACACGTTAGCGATCACCTACAGCATTCAGATACAAATTCACGCGAAGCTTCACATTGGCGAATGTTTGCTGGGGAATACGGACGTCGATAGCAGACATTTTATGGCTGCTGTTGACATACAGATCTTGAATTGTTCTTAGTTTGTTGGCATAGAGCTTCCCTTTCAAGTGGCCCAATATAAAGAAGTCCAGGGACGTCAAGTCGGGAGACGTTTCGAAATAGCCTTGTCCTGAAATAAGCTGTGGATATCTGTCATGCTTTTAATGGCGGTGTGACATGTGGCACTGTCTTGTTTAAAGTAATCATTTTTAAGAGCATGATCATACTATCTAGTTCGCAAATTCCGTGAAGACTGATAAGTACCGGCCAGTATTCAGCGTCTTTTCCTAACTGATTGGCCCAGTGTTACAGAATCAGGACACTACACACCAGACACCAATTTTCTCGGAATGCAGTGGTTTGTGATGGAAGGCACGGGATTTCCGGTGTCCCACCTACGTGTATTTTGAGAGTTCACGTTCGCGGATACATGGAACTAGGATTTGTTACTAAGCCACGTTAGTTCAACAACCAGTGCATTTGGTCGGGAAATTACACACACGATTCAGAGTAAGCTACCTGCTTAGCACGATCTGGTGGCTGTGGCAATTTCACAACGGTGACATGGTACGGGTTGAACTTCGCTTTCTTTATTGCCCTTTTTCGGGTCGAATACAATCTTCCGGTCTCTTGAGAAAGCCTTCTCAGAGACTTGTGTGGGGATTGCAGTATAAAAGCGCTGCTTCACGTTCTGTACTGTCTCATCCAACATTTTGGGCCGTACGCGGATCGACGAGGCTTCCCGTCTTCTCCTGTTTCTTCGCCAAGTTAGAAGTGGTGACTTTGTTCGGTAGTATACGGCCACCGAATTTTCTCTAAAATGCTTTCTGATATTCCTCTAAAAAAATCCAGTCCTCCAATGTACACAGACAACGTAGACACGCTCCAGCATTGAGTATGTTTAGCTCCTGTGCAGTACGTGACTAAGAAGTTATTATAGCATGATTAAACTGGCTTTTCATGCTATAATAACTTGTTTAAACCGGCTTTTCGGCGCCACATGCCACCTACAGGGAACCATTGGCATTACTGGGAGCCTCTGCAATTCACTAGTCACGGAATGGAGACCATTTTTTTTTTTTTCATATTTCATAATCACATGTTCATTGTGTCCTGAGATATTCCACATAGCAAATGTTCGTCCACTAGTGAATGATCCTATGCTTGGAATCTCTGGTTTAAAATAATTATATTTTAGAACGTGACTTCTTGCTTGCTCCTTCCGCCAAGTCCCATTTGAATGCATGACTCACAACTCTAATTTAACCTTTTTTTTTTTGAGTTTCTATGTAAATTTTGTTTCTTTGCGTTAAACGTTTTCTGACTTAACGGCACCTTATCTTTCCCGATGAGCTTTCTAATCTAAGTAGTACTGTGTCATAGGTGAATAAAAGGTAAACTCTGAACGTAACAATTAAGCAGTGCAGTTTATCATAAAGATTTGTTATGTGTGCATTTTGTGATAACGGTCTGTTACCAATAAGTGCATTTGGATAGAGCGACATGTCAACAAATTTGAAATAGCAAAGTGTTATAAAAGCATGTTACGAAGTATTGTGATTAATAGACGATGTTGAGCTACTGTGCTGAAGCGCAAATGGAGAACGAGTGGCTTGATGTTCATTCATTGCTTTTGGACAATGTGACGTGCCTGCCCCGCAGGACGCACATGACATAAAGGCAGATAGCAGCTAGAACAAACGTCTACGTAGCTCAGTTGGTAGAGCGACTTATTCCGGTATGAGGGGACCCGGGATCAAGCCCCGGCGTGGACAAAAATGACGGAGAAATTTACTTCGTTATAATGGCGCCCGAACTTTCTGGATGACCCGGCCGTTCAAGATCTCGCAATGGTGTGATGTTCTTTCCACACCGTGAGAGAGGAAAAATAAGAGAATTCCTTCTTCAGCGCTTCGAAAAATATATGTGTGTGTGACGTTGCATTCCACCCACTAGATTGACTGGGAGTTCTCAAGTGCGCGTTCTACAGCGGATGGCTGCCTGCGACGACTCATGGTCACGGCTGACCCGTGGGCCATGCCCCCAGCCCTCTTTCGGGGGAAGGATGTGACGTGCCTGCCCCGCAGGACGCCCACGACATAAAAGCAGCTAGAACGAACATCTCCGTAGCTCAGTTGGTAGAGAGGCTTACTCCGAAATGAGGGCACCCGGGTTCGAGCCCCGGCGTGGACAAAAATGACGGAGAAATTTACTTCGTTATAACCATTAGTGTATTCTATTTTTACGAGAGTTTAATATTTAGATTCTCTAGTTCGGAGACGGCGTTTATAGTTAAGGTAAACATTACACTTTAAAGCTTATAACGTATTAACACTAAACCTGACATTAAAGCTTCGCGAAAAAAAGCTTAAATATTCACAAATGGTAGTCTAGGAATTTCAATTGCTTTTGCC
Source organism: Macrothele yani (assembly GCA_039090855.1). Lineage (NCBI taxonomy): Eukaryota > Metazoa > Arthropoda > Arachnida > Araneae > Macrothelidae > Macrothele > Macrothele yani. The sequence goes on along the minus strand of CM077027.1, from coordinate 151,322,145 downwards.
TACTTCTCTGGCTGACCTCTGACCCTAAAAGGAATGTGAGGTAAACTTGTTTATAACGAAGGGTCACTGCAGCGGGGTCAACGGCTTTACGTGACTTTCGAATCCCAGTGGGTGCCTCAGAGACGTCACTAGGGTGGGGCAAGGGAAGCTGTCGTCCCGTGCGCAACGAGCAAGGGGGTGCCTTACGGCGCCCCTCTTACCTTTTACGTTATGCGAGTCGAGCTGAGAACGTAAAAAAAATCTTATTTTCAGATTTCCTGGGTTTTCTATGAAATATATGTTGGTATTTGCTAAAGTGACTAGATAGATTGATGCACATTCATTCTCTAATATGAAAGTTCCTGCTGGTACTTTTACCCACCTAAATGTCTGTGTCTCATAGGTTAACCGCTTCAACCATGCCAAAATAGATATTAGAAAAGACTAAATTAATTATGGTAAAGCGTAATTTGGACTTATATAATTTTATATACAGGGAGATCAGAATCGACCGCACAATAAACCTACCGGATGATTCCTCGTGGAGAAAGAAGCCGAAAACCGTTATCCGTTGTCCGATCGGACGTCGCATTCTGGAGATTGTGACGTATATTCTAGATTAACTTTCCTTTTTTAGTTACTTTCCCTATGTAAATCTTGAGTTAATTCTAAGTATTCTTCACGCTTAACGAAATATCTTTTCTCTTAAACGAATACGTTTGGCAATACAATTGAGGTTGAATGCACGTGACGTATGCCTGATCTTGATAAGAGCAAGAGATAAAATCGACAACTGATCTATTGCAAGGGAGCGTTGTAAGAGAGCGATTATTACGAGCGTTGGGTTGTAAACTGATTATTGATAGGAGTGTTGTGATAATGTGTGGTGTGTGGAGCGTTTACTTCAGTATGCCCTATTACGATGTGTTTTCTACAGCCTGAATAAAGCTTTTCCGTAAGTTGACTTCTGTTGTTTCGTCTGGCCGTTAAGGTTTTCTTTCATTTAGGAACTATTTCTTAGAGTATTGATGTGTTAAAATTGCGTAGAAGTCGAAAAGACTTTTTCGCTACAAGACATACGCGCCGAAAGTTCGTGGCAACACACCCGGTAAGAATACAGACATTAGAAATAACTTACCCAATTACTTTGACAGAAATCATGTAATTTATTGATGTGTATTTCTGCAACACAAATGATAAAACACGTGGACTCGTGTCAGGTTACAACATGTGTTCAAAATGACCACCTTGTAGTGCGGAACAGGAGGCAGCCCGCCGAGGAATAGACATCTACACGCGTTGCAGCATAGCAGCGGCTGCAGTTGTGAGGGCCGCATGTAAGGTGGCTACTTGGTCGTGCAGGCTATTGACAGGCCGTCGATATGTTAGTTCCTTTAGATTACCCCAAAGGAAGAAGTCCAATGGATTAAGATCCGGCGATCTAGCGGGCCATGCGACAGGACCACTATGGCCAAGCCATCAACCGGGACATTTCGTATCCAGCCACTTGAGAACATTTGCAGCGTAATGCGCCGGTGCTTCATCATGCTGGAAACATAGATTGCTGAAAACAGCCAATGGTGCGTTTTCCAGTAAGCCCGGCAGAACATCACGTAGGAACACCAAGTAGTTGGCAGCTGTGACATGTTCGGGAAGAAGATATGGTCCCACTAGGATATCGCCCACAATACCACACCAGATATTAACACCCCACCGGACCTGGTGAGCGTGCTGACGTGCGGATTGTCCAATGCCCAAACATGACTATTATTGGTGTTGCAGATACCCAACCTTGTAAACTTTGCTTCATCAGTCCACAAGATCCAGCGGATGAGACTATTATCTGCAGCATGTTGCTGTAGCAGCCACTCACAGTATGCCTGTGTTCGAGGATAATATTGTGGTAATAGACCTTGCACCCTTGTGATGTGATATGGCTCCAGGTCTTTGTCGTGTAGAACGGCAAGTACGGTACTTTGGTGCACACCGAACTGTCGCGCGCCGCCCCGGTGGCGTAGTGGTCTAAGCGATGGCCTCTGATCATTCGTCCAAAAGGGGTTCGGGTTCGAATCCCGGTGAGGCATCGATGTTGTGTTTCTTTACGCCACTGGCTCTCTCCCTTCCCTGGAACCAGTGACCCTAAATTAAGGACGGGTGACTGCTTATAGCCCATTGAGTTGCTCATGGTGGTCGTTAAACCTCCAATCAAAAAACAAAACAATAACTGTCAAATGTACCAACGCAGTATGAGCTTACCTGCTACCGTCGCCAACCCTTTTTATCCCTACCTGCCGTAACGCGCAGGCGTACAACTAATGGTTTCACGCCACCACGTCCTTCGAATTTGCATACCCACCTCGTGTCACATTTTTAAATGCTGATTGCCTTTTTTTTTCATTTTTTTAATTGGATGTTAAACGACCACTGTAGCAACTCAGTGGGCTATAAGTAGTTTCCTGTCCTGAATTTAGAACCACTGGTTTCAGGGAAAGGAGAGAGTCAGTGCCGTAGGACAAATACAACATCCATGCTTCACCGGTATTCGAGCCCGGACCCCTTTCGGACAAATGATCAGAATCCATCGCCTTAGACCACTGCGCCACCGGGGAGGCTTGATTGCCTTGTGGTACGTGCGTCTGTACAACTATCCACGTCGCTCTTCAACGAGCATGTGCGTTACCGGATGTGACGTCACGAAACTTTCGGCGCGTATATCTCCGGAATTCAACGTCCGATTGGACAACGGTTTTCGGCTTCTGTCTCCACGAGGAATCGTCCGGTAGGTTTATTGTGCGGTCGACTCTGCTCACCCTGTATATATATATATATATATACCTATATTTTTGCTTATATAAAAATCGCAGGTTCTAACCGGCCGGCGATCCGTGTTGTCTGTTCGTACATGAAGCTAAGCATGGCGGTCGACAAAGTTCATTTTCGGCACGGTTTGTTATTCATGTTTAATTTAGGGTAAATTGCAAGTGAAGCATACGGTTCAATTTTTCAAGCGTATGGCGAAACGGTTATGGGTGAGCGGACGTATCGAGAATGGTTTGCCAGGTTTAAGAAAGATGATCTAAGCTTGGAAGACAAGGCAATTGCAGGTAGACCTCAGGGACTCTCAGACGAGGAGCTGCAATCGCTGTTGCAAGAGGATGCCACACAATCGACTACGCAACTGGAGAAACGTTTGAAAGTGGCTCAATCGACAGTGGTACGGCGTCTACAGGCCTTGCGGAAGATCCAGAAGATTGGTTAAGTGGTTTCCGCATACCTTAACGGAACGTAATAATGGTCAAAGATTGGGCATCTGCATGTCGTTGCTGAATGGGTTTCAAGGGAAGAATTTCTTGCTGAAGGTTGTCACTGGGGATAAAAAATGGGTGTATTGCGACATCTTCATACGCAAGCGATCCTGGGTCGACCTAGGACAGCCATCAACATCCACTGCAAAACAGGATATCCACGAGAAAAAAGGTGCTGTTGTGTGTGTGGTGGGATATGCATGGAGTGCTGTACTACGACTGTTGAAACTGGGAGAAACAATCACTGCAAAACGATATAGTGGTCAGTTGATGAAAATGAACGCCGCAATCGAACAAAAACGCCCACGGACAGGGCCACCCAGTCATCCTGTTACACGTCATCCTGTGCCAGACCACATGTCGGTGCCACCACGAAATCAACCCTTGAACAGTTACACTGGGAGGTTTTACCTCACCCGGCTTACTCTCCGAACATTGCATTTTCAGACTTTCATCTGCTTCGCTTTATGCAACATTGCCCCAAACCAGGGGTAGCCAACCTGAGGCACGCATTCCACAAGTGGCACGCAGACGCTTTCTAATGCAATTTCTCACCCGGCTTACTCCCCGAACATTGCATTAGAAATAAACATTGCATAACCCAGCTTTACCTCACCCGGCTTACTCCCCGAACATTGCATTTTCAGACTTTCATCTGCTTCGCTTTATGCAACATTGCCCAAAACCAGGGGTAGCCAACCCGAGGCACGCGTTCCACAAGTGGCACGCAGACGCTTTCTAATGCAATTTCTCACCCGTCTTACTCCCCGAACATTGCATTAGAAATGAACATTGCATAACCCATCTTTACCTCACCCGGATTACTCCCCGAACATTGCATTTTCAGACACTCATCTGTTTCGCTCTATGCAACATTGCCCAAAACCAGGGTTAGCCAACCCGAGTCACGCGTTCCACAAGTGACACGCAGACGCTTTCTAAGCGGCACAAGCGCGCAAAGTCACTTTTTTTACGATTTTAATAATTTACTAAACAACCCGGCCAGCCGGCTCATCAACACTTTTGTTGTTACTCGGGCGCACCTAGCAGTTTCACTGTTTTCACTCGAAAACACTCATCCACTCCCCTCCCATTCCCTGAAAGGTCAAGACGACAGAGGTCAGGCCATTCAAATGCTCGCGAGTTTTTTGTTTGGCTGTGCAGCCGCAGGAGTGATGATACGCTTCTCCTTTATTTCATTTCATTTCATTTATTGATCTTGATGTTACATATTAATATTAATAATTCTGAATAGCTAAATATAAACATAAAACTTACAGCAAAGAAGATCGAGGAAAACGCCTCGAGGAAACCTGACTAGCCTAGATTTAAATCAAGACAAGAACATTTAATATAACAGCAACAGAGTCAAAAAAGGAAACAAATATCAAATTAATCATCTAATCATAATATTGAATTAACAGCATATCAAGGGAAAAATAATGTTAAAATAATGAAAAGCATGAGTCCCCCCCCTGCAATCCTCATTATATAGATCCCCCGTCCCTTAGTCACTGAATCTTCACATGGAAAGTACCTCACATTCCCCCCTCAGTCGAATAATTCTTGCCAATCAACCTCCCATCTTGTACTAAAAATGGGTATCAGTTGTGAAGTAAGTAGTGTTTTAATTTATTTTTAAACAAATTGAAGTTATTAATAGATATTTATTCTGCAGTCAAAGAGTTCCAAAACTCCGGACCAGAATAATCTAGGCTTTGTTTAGTAGTTTGTGTTCTAGGTGTAGTTAGTCTCGACAAAGCTTAATTACGAATATTATAACGGTACGTAGCAGTATTAATTTCTATGAGCTCCTGTCCAAGATTCAATTTAATTCGTTTGTACAAAATTTTGCCTAAGTTAAAGTGAAACAGTTGCTGAATTGTTAGAAAATTACATTGTTAAACTATGATTCTCACCTGTCAGTCTTTTTTACGCTTTAAAACCGTAGGATGAAGAAGCGTATGTGCTCCAGCTTTGTCTGTCCGCCCGTCCTCACGATATCTCACGTGAAAATGGTTCGATTTCGACGAAATTTTAGCATGTGGTAGGGCACTACCTGGGGACGAACCCTATTGAAAATGGGCGAAACAGGGTCAAAGGTCAGGACATAGGAGCGGGATCCATTCCATTGCCTTTATGCGTCATAACTTGCGTAAACATTGTTCGATTTCGATGAAATTTTAGTATGTGGTAGGGAACCACGTAGGGACGATCCCTATTGAAAATGGGTGAAATAGGGTCAAAGGTCAAGTCACAGGAGCTGGATCCATTCCATTGACTTTATGCGTCATAACTTGCGTAAAAATGGTTCGATTTGGATGAAATTTTAGTATGTGGTAGGGAACCACCTGGGCACGAGCCCTATTGAAAATGGGCGGAATGGGGTAAAGATCAGGACATAAAAGCGGGATCCATGCCATTGCCTTTATGCGTCATAACATGCGTAAATATGGTTCGATTTCGATGAAACTTTAGTATGTGGTAGGGAACTACCTGGGCACGAACCCTATTGAAAATGGGCGAAATGGGGTCAAAGGTGGGGAAGGGCATAAGAGCGGGATATATTCCATTGCCCTTATGCGTCATAACTTGCGTAAAAATGGTTCGATTTCGATGAAATTTTAGTATGTGGTAGGGAGACACTGGGGAAGAACCCTATTGAAAATGGGCGAAATGGGGTCGAAGGTCAGGACACTGGAGTGGAATCCATTCCATTGTCCTTGTGCATCATAACTTACCTAAAATGCTTGGATTGCGGCGAAACTTTAGTATGTTATTCCTGAGGTATACTGAACCGGTTCTGTTGAATATCATCGAAATGGGGTCAAAGGTCAGGACACAGGAGCGATATTTATTCCACAGCCATTATCCACATAACTTGAGTAATAATTTCTGGTATGTTGGAAAGCGTATCATAATCAATGCATTGCATGATTTTACTAACTTGTTAGAATTGTAGTGGTTGCTGTGTTGTGAATATGGCTCTGAGCAAGCTCCGTGGTTTAAAAAGGAAGTATGAAGACATTGCTCTGGGGGAGGAATATCATCAATATCGCAGCGCCTTGCTCTACGAGACATGTCCCTGCGATATTGTTGAAGGTTCGGGTCGACATGCGTATGTGAAAATACTTTTTCTATCATGAACTTGGTGAAATATAAGCACCGTTCAGCATTCACTGATCAGCATCTCTAAAATCTGCTGGTTCTTGCTACTTCATCTCTTAACCCCAACATTGAAGAACTGGTGAAGAGGAAATGCATCCAAAAGCCTCACTAAGAACTAAGCAGGGTTTGTTTCTTGTGAATGGAAATATAATCATGCAATGTTGGAATATGCTTCTTTCTTTGCAAGTAATTAATGTTTTTAATATGCTAGTAAACTAGTTCTTGAGTGATTAGTAGTGTTCTGTTAAAACAGTTTTGGTTTAACAATATTTTTCTCTTCTTCACTACAATTTTATTTCAAGTATACAGAAGTAGTATGGGCGTCACTTGGGCGGCGGAAGTGACGTCACAGATGGGAGTGGTCAACGTCCGGAAGTGATGCCACGAAGGCGCTTCCCGTGGACGTCGACGAAGAAACGTTTCTTCCGGTGGCAACCGTGGGCGTAGCCCTCGCCCATCCACGACGTCACTTCCGCCGCCCAAGTGACGCCCTTACTACTTACAGAGGTACATAATTTTTGTATCCTTTCTGGCCACCGTGAATGGGGGCGGTGGGTTAGGTTAAGGTGGAGTGGCACGTTTAAAATTATCTACATCAAAAGTGGCACGTGGCGAGCCGTGGTTTGGCCACCCGTGTCCTAGCTCAACAGCGAATCGCCAAAGTTCCAGAGGTGGAACATTTCGTCACTGCGTTCTTCAGCTCAAAACCCGAGTCTTATCACAGGGGCATTCATTTGCTGCCTGAAAAATGGCAAAAGGTTATTGATGCTAACGGCCAATATTTCGTTGAATAAATGTGTACTGGTTTCCTGATTGTTCCTGTCTCCTTTTTCCTTAAAACGGCGGAAAACTCTGCATACCCCTAATACAAGTATTTTTTTACTACTCGCACTTGAAACCAACCAAGTTACAATATTTTTAGTACCTTTAAATTTAAGACCTGTACGTTTTATTAACGTGACAAACGTAACAAACTGAAACGTTCACAAAGTCATGAAAATGAACTGCCGATATACTTAATTCAATGAAAACTTCATCTGTAATATCACATCTTTTTGCTAGTGTGAAACACCAAGTGACACATACACTGAAGTGCTAGAAAAACTGGTACAGACGAGCTTATGCAAAATACATAGCAACGTCACCTATGCGCGTACTCGGTTGCGTCCGCCAGTGCGTATATAAAGCGATAGATATCCTTGCCAGCTGTCAGAGCTGTTTTCGGTATGAGAATGACAAGTAATAACGATTTAAGCGATTTTCAACGCGGTGTCATAGTTGGCGCTCGTGAGATGGGCCATAGTATTTCGGAGGTAGAAACGAAGTTCGGATTTTCACGGACGACCATTGCAAGAGTGTACCGGGACTACAAGAATTCCGGCAAAACCTCCAACCTACGATACCGGTGTGGCCGTAAAAGACATTGGGTGAACGTGACCATCGTCGGCTGTCAAGAATCGTTTCACGCGATAGGCGTGCAACACTCTCGCAGGTATAATCGGAATTCAATGCTGGAGCCTCAACAAGCATCAGCGTCCGGACTGTGCAACGTACCCTGCACGATATGGGCTTTGGGAGGCGACGCCCAACTCGTGTCCCCTTGATGGGTGCACGACACAGAGCTATGCGCCACGCTTGGGCACGGCAACAGCGCCACTGGACACTTGATGACTGGAAACAAGTAGCCTGGTCTGACGAGTCGCGTTTCCAACTGTATCGGGCAGATGGGAGGATTCGTGTGTGGCGCAAACCCCACGAAGCCATGGATCCCGCCTGTCAACAGGGAACTGAACCGGCTGGTGGGGGGGGGGTCCGTAATGGTATGGGGTGTGTTTAGCTGGACTTCACTGGGACCCCTGGTACGTCTACAAACATCTGTGACCGGCCAACGCTATGTGCGCATTCTTTCTGATGAAGTACACCCGTTCATGTCCTGCATTCATGCTGATGGGTTGGGCCTATTCCAACAGGACAATGCACCTCCACACAAGTGTCGGGATGCCACAGTATAATTAGAGGATCATTCATCTGAGTTTGGGGTATTGCCATTCCCACACAAGTCCCCAGATCTGAACGTGATACAACACATTTGGGATGCCATGCAACGCGCTATCGAGCACAGGAATCCGAGACCTTGGAATATATCCGAATTATGGAACGCTCTGCAGGAAGTAAGTGGTCATTGCCTACAACATATTTCCAGAAGCTATTGGAGTCCATGCCCCGTCGTATTTCTGCAGTCCTGCGCTCCCGTGGGGGACCTACCAAGTATTAGACTGGTGTACCAGTTTTTCTGGAACTTCAGTGTATACTTTCACCAAGAGCTCAAGTTGCAAAATAACACATTTTAACTAAAGTGTGACCAAGTTTTTGGAGGTCCTATCCACTTCACTCAAAAAACCCGATAGTTTTTCAGTTCACATATTATAGACTATGCGTTTGTATTTATTCCTATCTCACAGTTACACCATGTACTTTCAAAGATATCTAAAATCCTTTTAAAGATACAGTTTTTTACAATATCTTATTTTTCTGTTAAACTGTATATATTTTAATACACTGAGAAATACCTATGAATTAATTGTCTTTTTGGTAACCCTTTGTCAATGTTATGTTACCAAGTACAGCAAAAATGCACATATTCTACTGTAATGATATCTATTGCTGAAAAATAGTTAAAATTTAGTTATATAAATACAGTTTCCTTGCAAAGTCTTTAGGAAATCTCACACTCTTGTCACGTGCTTGTCCTTCGTTAGTCAGTTTCTATTTACACACGCAGCTGAAAAAACCCGCGCAATTCAATGTTCACTCACACCATGTGTATCCATGGATGGGACCTCCAAAATCTTAGTCACACTTTAATTAAAATGTGTTATTTTGGAACGGTGAACTCTTGGTGAAAGTATATGTATCACTTGGTGTTTCACACTGAGAGATTATAACTCACAAGTTTATAATTTCAGACATTTAATTTGTAATATGATATCAATCCCTCCTGATTGGCTTCAGCCTTAGTTGAAAACAAAATGCCATTGAAAGAGAATGAGAGTAGCTAAATATTGTCCAACCCGTTTATTATTGAATAATACTTTTAAATGTTTGTTATTTTATGTCTTTTTGCTACATTCTATCACGAACTTAAAACTTAGGATTGTCTTTCTCTTCAGGGGGTGCTCGATGAATCTCGCCCCGGGCTCTTGGGGCCAAAGCAACGGCTCTGGGTGCCTGGCGCTCTCCGGTTACAAGACGGCCAGCATTAGTAGCTTCAGTTTGAGAAATGACTTTCTTCAGAAGATGCAGCTTATTATTAGTTTTGCAATTTCTTTCGCACATAGCGTGCCCAGTTTATAACTAGACAAGCACACAAACTCATGCACGTACACATGCTTCATAAATGCATATACGGTCAAAGTGGTTGTTAGTCCATTTAATGACCGCCAATGGAGTGCTGTCTGCCTGAATTTCTTTCTCTGTTATCCCTTTCTTGTATATCGTGTGTATGTGATTGTTATTCAATGTCCATTGTGCTGTTGACGTGTGCCACGTCGGGAGCGTAACTTTCCACCTCTTGGCAGTAAAATAAAAGGGAGATTTATGGAAAAGAAAATGGCCAAGTTCTTCAAAATGCTCAGCAGGAGCCGTCAGTAAAATTTATTACGGCAATCATCCGCACACTTCATAAGATAATTTTTATCAGAAGCTAGGTTTCACCTGAGTCTGGAATAGCTGCGGTAAATTATACAGATAAATGACCCTCTCAGATGTAGACCATCATCATTAATCATGCCTCAGTAGATGTTCTGAGTACATAAAAAATGGAAGATAGTTCAAAATCAATAACAATGAACAAAATCCGAAATAGAACTTGAAAGAGGGTCACGTTGACACAACCCGCTGAAGAAATTGGTTTCGCACTCCTTCTCTGACTTGTAATTTATTTTTCCCATTACCGTTCAACCGCAGTTTACGAAGTACAAGAGTCGTCGTCCCTCTTCGTTTTGTGCTTTGCACTGGCACTCCATGACGCTCATTTTCTCCTAGCGCCAGTCGTTTCCAGTTCTTTTTCTTGTCAACTTCGTTGAGATGACCGATTCCGTTTTTGTTTTTGTTTTTTTTTCCTGCGAAAGTTATTTTATTCTCTCAGCTCCTCTCACGCTGCATTCCTGTTTTGCTGATTTGTGATAGTGTGATATATGATGCACTTCCTTACGACTGCTGGGAGAAAATACATGTAGTATATCCCCCTCTACAAAAAAAACGGATTACTAGAAATGCAATGTGGTTTTAAAAATTCCTCATAAGCTGCCTCCACGAAATATGGCAAAACTCGAGAAAGGTACAGGGTTCTGTAACAAGGTAATGCCCAATCGGTTCAAGAACAAATAATTGTGGGATCGGAATAATGTTTGTTCCAAATGTCTTTTTTAATGTCATTACAAATATGCGTAACGAAATCTTTGTCGCTCGAAAGACATAGAACCTAAAGTAAGTACTAGAATCAGAAAACGGCCGGTCATCCAGTTTTTTACCCAATTCGTGAAACTGTAGTGACTGTAATTTATGGAAAACTGATAACTGTTTATGGTGAAAGAACTATTCACAATGCCCAGAGATATAGAATCAGCGCTTCAAAAATTGGGAATTTTTAAATTAATAACGAGTAATTATACACCAACTATGTAGAAAATAGTATAACTATACTAACAATCCGAATTTATTGGCGTAGAATAAAAATCAGTTTTCCAAGCTTTCGCACATCAACCAGATGGCTTTTCTAAGGATGGCTTTTCCGCTTCAACAATTTAAACGCGGTGACTTTACAATAAATAAATACGACGTAATATTAATTCAAAGACAAGTGGATCACGATGTTTGTGCGCGCCGTATTCTGGTAGGAAATAGCCGTTACTTGAAAAACTGGTTCCGAATTCAAATAGTATCGTCTGGAACCGTGCGGCAGCACTGGCCGACCGTTTTCTGATTCTGTAGTCTCGTCTGAGCCGTCCGGCCGTCCTGCTCCAGACGATACTACACTGGAATGACCAAGCATTCGTTTAGAATCAGTCAGTGAGCACAAAAGCGACACAAAACGCGATAAAGTAACAATATCCAGAGAAGTCAAATTCAAGTCCGCTACTCCTATATGGGATGATATAAAGAAATTAGCTACCTGCTCTACCCATAAATCTACATCAATTAAAGAAACCTTGGAGCTCATTACCAACAGTAATGCTTGCAGTGATAGCGTCTCTATGGAGTTGCCACGAATTTGGAACCAGTTCTTCAAATAACGCCTTTTTCCTACAAGAATGCAGCGTGCACAACCCTCCTGACGCCTTGTGTCTTTAAATGAATATTACGTCGTATTTATTTATTGTGAAGTCACCATTTTCAAATTGTTGAAGCGTTGTATTATTCAGATTGCGGTTTTATCCATCATCATGAATGGATATTCATTTAAAGATCTTCAAAATTTCTATCCATCATCTTTGGAAAAGCCACGTGTGAAAGTTTAGAATACTGATTTTTATTCTACGCCAATAAATCGGATTGCCAGTATAGTTATACTATTTTCTGAGAATGTTTATATCAGGGTCAACCGGCAACTTTCCACATGATGAAAATACGTCCCTTGTTGCAAACATTATCCAAGTTTATAACGAAGTAAATTTCTCCGTCATTTTTGTCTACGCCGGGATTCGAACCCGAGTACGCTTATTCCGGAACAAGTCGCTCTACCAACTGAGCTACGCAGACATGTATTCTGATTCCTATCTGCCTTTATGTCGTGTGCGTCCTGCTGGCAGGTACGTCACATCAGGGGGCATGGCCCACGGGTCAGCCGTGACCATGAATCGTTGCAGGCAGCCATCCACTGTAGAACGTGCACTTGAGAACTCTCAGTCAATCTGCTGTGTGGAATGCAACATCACACATTTTTATTTTTCGAAGCGCTGGAGAAGGAATTCTCTGATTTTTCCTGTCTCGCGGTGTGGAAATAACAATACACCAATGCGAGATTTTGAACGGCCGGGTCATCCGGATAGTTCGGGCGCCATTATAACGAAGTAAATTTCTCCGTCATTTTTATCCGCGCCGGGGTTCGAACCCGGGTCCACTCATTCCGGAATAAGTTGCTCTACCAGTTAAGCTACGCGGACCTTTATTCTGGTTCCTATCTGCCTTTATGTCGTGTGCGTCCTTCTGGCAGGTACGTCACATCTTCTAGTACGTTACAAGTTGACAGAACAATCACAACAAATTATGCAAAGGAAAACCTTTGGATGTCTAAAGGGAGCCATCTCAAGCTGCTTTCAACTCTTGGGCACCTCGAAAAATGTGCTTAAGGTGTGTGCCAAAACTACTTATACAGAGCGTCCGGATGGAAGGTATCCAAAACGAAAAAGTTATACACTAAATTGACAAAGGTCCGCGGACACCTAGAAGAGAAACACAACATAGCATTTATTGGCATACATTAGTACGGTGTCGGTCCATCTTTGTCCTCAATGCATGCACTGACCCTTCGAGACACGCATTCGACAAGGTTTGGGAACACAGCGATAGGTATGCGCTTCCATTCAGTACATAATGCTGCCGCTAACTGTTGCTTAGTAGTAGGCCTTGGTTCCAAACTTCTTATGCGGCGCTCTAATTCATCCCATAGGTGCTTTATGGGATTAAAAACAGTGCTCTGTGCTGGCCAGTCCACACACGATACGTAATTATCGTCAAACCACGCCGTAACAGTCCTTGCTTTATGGCTCGATGCATTATCCTGCTGGTACCCACAAGGCTCGGTTCCATAGTATTGCCACAGAGTTGGTAGGGCATAATTGTCCAGAATATCGAGGTAGACGTGCTGGTTAACAGGTTTGTCCACGATAACCAATGGGCCGGGACCATACCATGATAAGCACCCCCAGACGAGTACACTGCCAGCTCCGAACAGTACGCTGTGGTAAATAGGGTTCCCCGCTGTCGCCATACCTGCACACGGCCATCAGACTGATGGATCGTGTATCTGGATTCATCATTCCATAGGACCTGTTTCCATTGATTTACGGTCCACGATAAATGTTCTTTACGCCATGTTAAACGACGAGTAGCATTCCGAGTGGAGATGAAAGGCTTACGAGCAGCAGCACGACCGCGGCAACCCATGGTATGAAATTCTCTGTGAATGATACGTGTATATACCGATGTTCCAGCATTTTTACTCACCTGTACACTGAGGTCTTGTGAAGTACTCCGTCGATTACCTGTAAAGACTCTCCTGAGGCTTCGATGTTCTCTATCACTGATTTTCTTTTGTCTGCCGGTAGGTTTTAGCTGCTGCTGCTTCAGGCACGAAATGTGTCTTCCACGTATTCAGTACATCCAAAACAGTTGACTTCGGTATGTTTAAACGCCTCTCGGTTTCTGTTATAGACAACCGACTAATATAACACCCAACAATCTTTCCTTTCTCAAAGTCAGTTCATTTCCGCTGCGACATTTTCCCTGAACTTTACAATGCGATATGATCGCGATCAGCTGCTGGCTTGCTTTTATGCTTTTTGCAGCTGTGCTGCGCATCTTAACAACGCAGAAGATCCGTTCATTTGCTTTTGAAAGGGTGTCCAGTGACTTTTGTCAATATATTGTATCGCGGAAAGTAGTTATTATATACTCTCGATAAATTTCAATGTGGGCACCTTGGTGTCCCCGCAAACATTCAGACGATAGGCGACCTCATTCCACGTTGCTCGAAGCATGTTCAGTGTAACGGTAACCACAGCGTCCATTATGCGGGCTTTCACGTGCTGAAGGTCGGTGATCTTGATCTGTTAGACCACGTTTTTGACATGACCCCACAAGAAAAAATCCAATGGGGTTACACGTGGTAGCCGGGGAGGCCAAGCAATTGGTCCACCTCTGCATATCCATCTCTCAGACATCTCACGATCCAGATGATCCCTAACGATGAGGCTGAAATGTGGCGGCACCCCTTCATTTTGAAAGACGGTTTGAGGTGGTAGCTGGGGCAACGCAAACATTTCCAGCACGTCCAGGTACGACATCCCAGTGACAGTTTCTTCCGAAGAGAAGAAAGGTCCAATCAGCTCATCGTGCATCCAGCCGACCCAGACGTTAACCTTGGCGCTGCTTCTCTCTAGCTCACATGTGACATGTGGATTTTCATTACCCCAAAGGCCACCCCGGTGGTCTAAGCGATGGTTTCTGATCAATCGTCTGAGATGGGGTCTGGGTTCGAATCCCGGTGATGCATGGATGTTGTGTTTGTCTTACTGCGCTGGCTCTCTTCCTTCCCTGGAACCAGTGGAGAAGCAGACGTAGTGGAAGATGTCGGGTGTTGTGCCAATTTTTTCCATCATATCTACAGCGAGTTTGAGTGTGTCATACGGTCATTAGGTTTTAGTGCCTGAAGCATTTAAATCTTGTACGTCCTTAGACGAAACCACTTGAGTACTACATCGTGCACTCTTGAACGTAGAAGATTTAGCTGCTGGGTCATCCCGGTGTCGCAGTGGTCTACACGATGGCTTCTGATCATTCGTCCGAGATGGGTGCAAGTTTGAATCCTGCTAAGGCATGGATGTTCTGTTAGCCTTAAATGGGGGTTTATAGTCTCGGTGCTTACAGAGATTTATATTAGTTTTGGAGTGTGCAGTGGCTTTTATTCAGGCGTTTGTACACAGTGCGTCAAATAATTTTTAAGACTGGTGCTAGGCTTCAGCCTACGGTGTCGCCACCAGTGTAATATCGAATGCGTTATAAACCATGACCATCTGCTTGCTTTCTGACAAAAGTACTGCGCAGTTGTTAAAGTAACTCAAACGAAACGGCCGTTCTTTAGAGAAGTAAAATTTTTTTCTTGTTGAATTATTAAGATGGAACACAGGGCTGTTATTAAATTTAACGTAAACTTGGTAAAAGTGCCTCGGAAACGTACCAAATGATGAAACAAGTTTACGGTGAGTTTTGTTTAAGTAGATCAAATGTTTTCCTGTGGCACAAACGTTTTTTGGACGGAAGAGATACGCTAGAAGATGATAAGCATACCGGAAGACCAAGTTCATCTAGGACACCTGAGATTATTGAAAAAGTGCGTGATTTTGAGGCAAACAATCGATGTGCGTCACTAAGAATGATGAAAGAGTCTTTAAACATCAACAAAGAAACGATTCGAACCATCCTGAATGAAGATTTGGGCAAAACAAAAGTCTGTGCTAAATTTGTTCCAAACACGTTAAACAATGAACAAAAATCAAGGGGAAGTGCACATTGCAGAGACATCATTTCAGCCGCTGAAAATGATCCAAACTTCTTAAAATCGATTGTTATAGGTGATGAAACATGGTGTTTTCAATATGATCCTAAAACAAAGTGACAAAGTGCGGAATGGAAGTCAGAAAACTCACCACAAGCCAAAAAAACAAGAAAAGTTACATCGAAAATCAAAACAATGCTCATTACATTCTTCGATAGTATTATCCACAAAGAATTTGTTCCAAGTGGACAAAAAATTACTGGTGAGTTTTATTTAAATGTTTTGAGGCGTTTGATAGGCAGAATTCATCGCATTCGTCCAGAATATCGGGATGAAAACAGTTGGTGTTTGTTGCACGATAATGCACCCAGTCACACCTCACTTCTTGTTCGTAGATTTTTAGCGAAAAATAATATCTGTGTTGAATCATCCACCGTGTTCGCCTGATTTAGCACCTTGCGACTTTTCTCTAATCCCAAAACTTAAAATGACGTTAAAAGGGTGTTATTTTGGTGATATTTCAACCATACAAACAGCTTTGACACGTGTTTTGGAGGCAATTCCGCAAAGTGAACTGGAACAGGCATTCGAATCATTATTAAATCGCTGTAACAAGTGTATTGAAACCGGAGGGACTTATTTTGAATAACAAACCAAAAAAAATTATAATTTCTTGTTTCTATTTCATTTTACAGACCCAGTCCTAAAAATTCTTTGCCACACTGTGTATTCAGAGTTCTTGTAATACATTCATTTTAAAGCATTTCCCTTCCCTGGAACCAGTGGCCCTAAATTAGGGACGGACGACTGCTTATAGCCCACTGAGTTGCTCACGGTGGTCGTTAAACCTCAAATTAAAAAAACCCCAATCAAACAAACAAAACAAACATGATCCCAAATTCTGAAGTTGTGCCGATTCACAGTTCCACTGTCATGAAAGGCTGCTTCAGTGGTGGAAGAAATCGGGTGCTGTGTCAATTTTTTCCAGCATGTCTACAGCGAGTTTGAGCGTGTGATATGGTCATTAGGTTTTAGTGCCTGAAGCATTTGAATCTTGTACGCCCTTAGACGAAATCGCTTGAGTGCTACATCGTGCACTCTTGAACGTGGAAGGTTAAGCTCCTGAGCCGTCCAATGGCGCAGTGGTCTACGCGATGGCTTCTGATCATTCGTCCGAGATGGGTGCGAGTTTGAATTCTGGTAAGACACGGATGTTGTGTTGGTCTTAAGGCCTTGGCTCTCTCCCTTCCCTGGAACAAGTGGCCCTAAATTAGGGACGGGCGACTGCTTACAGCCCACTGAGTGGCTCACAGTGGTCGTTAAACCTCTAATCAAAACAAAAGAAAAAAAAAAAGAAAAGAAAAAGGTTTAGCTGCGAGCTAGTAGTGCGAATTGATCTGCGCGGACTTCGCAGGAATGCCTCTCTGATGCGTTCGTCATTTTCCCGACATCTATCCATAACTTTTCAGGAGTCTTCGCACGTGACAGACTTCCAGTAGTTCTTAGTTGTTTTTGTCCCAGAGACGGATGATTTTTCGTTTTGAAGGTTTTTGTTCATATTGAGTTCTGAAATGTATCTTAACAACAGCAACTGACTTTGATTCGGCAAGCCACAACACGCATAAACCTTCTCCTGCGGTGCCGACATTCTAACTGAGCTCGTCTGCTGTCTGTCGGGATGCCGACACTAGCTGGCGCATGCGCGTGAGCTAGTACCAATTGACTCACGCACGTGAACGGCGCTTAGAAAAAAAAACATTGAACGATTCCCTCTGTGCGATGGCGTAAACCAGAAGTGAATATAATAAATACTTTGCGAGTTATAATTGTTTTTTGTTTTTTCTTTTGGAAGGGGGGGGGGTACTTTCCATCCGGACACCCTGTATGAACCAATAAAGAAGAGAAATCTGGGCCGAACGTTTGGAGAATTTTTGTGGCGCACTCTTCTGCGGCTTTATATGCAGATAATAACATGCGATGAGACCTGGGTTAATCATTATGATCATTACTCTAAACGTCAATTAATATAATGAACCCACGAAAGATAACTTTCTTACAAAAATGAAATGAAATTAATCATGATTAGGCTAGCAATTGTTTCGCGGCACGAATTTCCGCAATTTTTTTCACGAATTCTAGTAGTTTTTCTGTAATTTAGCGAATACCAAATATATCCGAGAATTTCAGAGTTTTGCCTAATTTTTATTGTAATATTTAGATTGTTTTTCATATTTAAATAATTTTATTACTGCCTTCATTAGAATTTACGCGAAAAAATATATATTTGCAAAGCAATCCTACTCCAAAGTCCAAACCAGAACATAAGACCTTGAATTACTCCCCAAGATTGTTCGTTACGAAGAGACTCTTATCGAACAGGCTTGACGGGTAATTCCAAATCACATGACCTCTACTGAAGAATGCACATGTGGTCTTTTGTGATTTCCTCCCTCGCTACTGTTCAA
Source organism: Macrothele yani (assembly GCA_039090855.1). NCBI lineage: Eukaryota > Metazoa > Arthropoda > Arachnida > Araneae > Macrothelidae > Macrothele > Macrothele yani. The sequence goes on along the minus strand of CM077027.1, from coordinate 151,303,951 downwards.
ATACTTTGGCGACTTGCAGCGCTAGTAAAGCGTATATCATCAGCTGCATTAGTAGTTTCAGTTGGGAAAAGCAGCTCACAGAAAAGAGTGTTTGAGTTCCGCAGACGCTTAGCTTAGAAAACTTTTGTGCTTCGTGTGAGTATTTACTTTATAAAGTTTCTAAATATTGTTTGTCAGTTTTGAGAATGAGCCACGTGAATAAAATGAGTGCATCTGAAAGATGCAAGCAATACAGCAAAGGAACGCTTTGTGTGAACAAAAATCGATTGTTCTGTTCGCTTTGCAACAATATCGGTGGATGTTTAAAAAAAGAGAGTTGTGAAAAGCATTTAGCGAACAAGCTGCATAAAGAAATTTGTGTCCGAAGAATCAACCGAAAATAATGCAGAAATGTTTTGATTAATTAATTGAGAAAAGAACTAAACAAGAACAGCATCGCTTAACTTTCGAAATTAACTGGTGCCTTTTGTACAGCTAACATTCCATTTTCCAGACTGAATACCCTACATTAAAAAAATTACTTGAAAAATTCGTTGAACGGTATTGGTGCTACTCCAAATGCAAATTGGATGCGGAAATGTTATTTTCCAAAAATATGTGATATTCACAAGCAACAAGTGAAAAATTTTTAAAAACCAGTATCCGCTGTAAGCATCGTAGCAGACGAAACAACTGATTCAAAAAATAGGTACATTTTGAATATTCTTGCTGTTCCATCAGTTGAAACGAATGTTGAAAGCTGTAAGGCTGAAACCTCTTTGAATGCAGTTTTCCTCGAGTGCATCACTTTGGAATCCGTAAATTTTAAAGCAGTCAGCGTGGCAATACTTCAGTGCGTTAATAAGTGTGAAATACCTTTTGCGAATATAACCGCTTTTGTGACAGACAACGCATCTTACATGTCCAAAGCGTGGGGAAAGAGCCTAAAACCATGAATTTTTGAGGAAATACGGTATTTCGCGAAATTTTATAATTTACTCCGTGACCGCCCCACGAAGGTTTGCCCCTTTTTTTCCGCGATAAAATTACTACCCTAATCGTGATGTACTAGCGCACTCTACCACCCAGCAAAAACACAAGTGCTGAGAAACTGCTGGCCACCAGCTGGCAGTGATGGGTCACTGCTGGCTGAAATCTGCCGCTCACGGCCCGGTAGTGGTCCGTTGGTGGCAGCGCTATCCGTTGGCGAGCCATTGATGGCCCTGCAGCATTGCCGTGAATTGTGGGCCTCCAAGCAAGTGCCACTAGTGGCCCGTTGCTGGCAACCAATGCAACCCCCAACAGCAGGTGTAAGCATCGGGACTGCGCATGCGCAGAAGCAACACTTGCTGTGTCTCTCATGGTACCAGTTAGTTGAAGACGACGCTGTTGCCATCGTGTTATTTTAGTGGATGTTAAGAAAAAATTCCATAAGTGGAGAGGCGAATTAATTTCCTAATAAAATTTTACGTCGACGAAGATATCCGATTAAGCCGTGAAATACTAGATTACAGCCATGAAATACACCCGCTCCATTCCCATGAATAACAATTCATGGAATGGATTGAATGAATAACGAGAAAAAATTTGAAACCGCTTGAAACACATATCCTGGAAAACCATTAAAATAGCGTTTGTTGGGAAAAAAAAAAAAAAAAAAAGATTTATACGCGTACAAATTTTATTAATTATTTGAAAGAAAAAAAAAGCAACGCTATGTGGTGTACTCATCCATGGGTTGAATACACAAGACTGGGAGGAATTCGCTTCTAAAAATAACGAGAAGTAAAATAAAATATATTTTACTCTTTAAAACAAATGTAGCTTCGGACAACGGAAAGGAAAGACGCAACGTTAAAAATGTAACAGAATGTGACATGAACCCGGGTAAATATATATTTATTCAACAATCTCTTTTCAAGACGGCAAGGACAGTACAAAACTTTGGAAAGCGACTCTACTTATGTACACGCCTTGAAAATGAGTGAAGTTCCCTTCACGTAAAAAAAAAAAAACTATCGTTGCGTTGAAAAAATTAGTTTTTTAATTATATGAAACTGACTGTTATGAAAAATACCTCGCAATATTATAAAATGAAAGAGGGAAGCATTCCGATTACAAATTGCACCCCAAACAGATAGCTTCCAGCACGTACCCGAGTGTCGTGAATTAGTCCGGTCGGTAGTGAGCGCGGCTTCCACGTAAACAGCCCGGTATCGAATCTAGTCAAATGCAAACGGCGTTTTTCCGGTCTGTCGAGAAAATTTCCCCAGCGCAGTGCGTTAATTCACAAGCTTCGTAAGAGTCGAAAAAAAAAATTGTAGCTTAGGAAACTGCGGTCATCCTTGCTTTTTTTTTTTTTTAATTATTATTGCTAATACTGGGAAATTGGCGGACAAGATTCGGCAAGCCACCAGTTACGTCACGTGGTTGCTGGCTGCCACTAACGGCCCACTAGCGGACCACATTAGGCTAGCCATCACTTCTGGCACGTGCTCGCAGGGCCACTGAAGGGCCACTTGTGGCAGCTAGTGCCTGTTATGGACCACTGATGGCCCTGTTGTGGCATATGACAACTGATGGGATGCCAAATGTTGGCCAGCTGTTGGCCTGAACTGCTTTCCCTTCTGTTGGCCGCCCGGACATTTTATTGACGGTTAGGCAGCGGCAACATAGTGCTGGGCCATTGCTGGCAGTGCTGGCCCAGCAAGACTGTTTTTGCTGGGCATTCACTTTACTCTCTAGAAACAATGAGGGGGATAGGGAACACAATTAACTGATTTTTATGGATCTAAATACTTCTAATATCACAATGTCTTCCACTCTTGTCATTTTCCTGATCCACGAGTTCCTCTTCTTATCTATCCTGGTTACACTAAGCATGCATCTCTCCATGCTGCTTTCAGTTGTCTGCAATCTTTGTATATCATTTTGAGTTAAGGTCCACGTCTCTGCTCTCTACGTCAGCACTGGAAAGATGCATTGATTAAACACTTTCTTTTAAGACTTAATGGCATTAGTACTGTTTCTTAATACACGAGTATATATACATGTATATATATATAGTTTACTTTAAAAACCATTTTCTTCCAGACTGAAAGACTGAATCAAATCTATATCGTAAATTGTAGAAAAGGGAATTCTAGAATACCTCCCTGGTGGCGCAGCTGTCTAAGCACTGGCTTATGATCATTCTTCCGATATGGGTCACGGTCCGAATACCGGTGAGGCATGGATGTTCTGTTTACCCGGGTTCGAATCCTGGTGATGCATGGATGTTCTGCACTGGATCTCTACCTTCCCTGGATCAAGTGGCCTTAACTTAGGGACGGACGGACGGACTGCTTATAGCCCATCAATTTGCTCACGGTGGCCGTTAAACTTCAGATTGAAAAACAAAAATTGTAGAAGGTGACAAAGAAAGATTATTTGTAATTCCATTTATCGTATCGGGGACTTGCGAGTATACGCGTGGAAATGTAAATCAAGAAACGTTGTCTAACTAAAGCTTCTGTGATTCAAAATCGTATCTAAAACATTGACAAACTATGTTTTCCTGCTGTAAACAGTTTCGGTAACTCAGCTTATGTCTTTCGTGGCCTTCAGAAATTCGTCAGATCAGTTTGTCAAATATTGTTAGTGCGTTTTCACTTTGATATCTAAAACATTCCATCAAAAATTTAATCTATCATTCAAGAAGTATGTAGTTTGAAAAATTGCGATAGACCTTAAAATATGTACCATTACGATCTGTCGAGATTTTTCAAACTACATACTTCTTCAATGATTGACGAAATTTTTTGCAAGTAAAATTAATCCGGGACCACCGCTTGCAAAATCCGCTAACTTCACTCTTTAAGTTTCGGTTCGTGAATTTACGAAATAGCTTTCCTGTGTTAAATCTTAGTGACATTTTTCGTAACTTTAATACTTTATCGCAAAGCGGACTCTAGAGGAGCAAAATGTGCTTTCTGTTTGTGTTGAGACCTTATGCTAGTTTTATTGCTGACAATTTTCTGTGACTAAAAAAGAGAGAGATAGATAGAGAGAGAAAGAAACTTGGGGATTAAGGGTTGTATTCCGAGACATTGATAATGTAAGTTTTAATATATAATGAGTTAGAGAAATCGTCTAAATGAAGCTTAAAATGCTTGTTATCCAACTATTTACTTTTCCCCAATTCATTTTAATTTTAAGCCCATATCTACTATGTGTAAAAACTTGACCATACACAGTAAAACAACTTCTGAAATTCACAATCCATTTTCCGTGATTCCTTTCATGAATTAACGAAGCATATTTCTAATACAACATTTTCCGTTATTACTTTCGTGAATTAACGAAGCATATTCCTGATACAACATATTCCGTGATTCCATTCGTGAATTAACGAAGCATATTTCTGATACAACCTTTTCCGTGATTCCTTTCGTGAATTAACTAAGCGTATTTCTGATAAAACCTTTTCCGTGAAATGACTGGAAGAAACCGGAATTTCATGGATTTTCCGTACACAAGAAAGTTCTTAATTTTCAGAAACCTTTCTGCAATTCCTTTTTGATATCAACAATAAATCTCCGTTTTTAAGACGTGTTTAATGGATAATTCTGAATTTTCAGAAAGCTTTCCACAATTCCTTTCGTATATTAACGGAAGAAATCCGTTCACACTTTTTCCGTATCCATATGACAAAAGGTTTTGGTAATAAAAGCTGTTCGCGGAAATACCACTTGAAGTTTGATTACCTGTTAAATTTAATAGTCTGTCGAAGGATCTTATTTCGAAGTTCTGTAGCGAGATCGAATATTATGGATAGCATATCGCATGAATTTTGATTGTTGTGACACAGGATATTTCTTCTCCTCTCCCCAATTTTGTGCACCAGCTGTTATCGTAAGAAACCAGGTACTTAAATTATTATACGATGTCTATGTATCAGTCTGTAGAGTCCTTAAGATAAAAGCTATTATAGCTTTCAAGAGTAAATTTTATATTTAGAAGTTTCGTGAAATAATACTACTTAAACGGTATATTTCGGCTTTTCTTAAAGATGATTGAAAGTCATTGTCTGTTTAATAAGATCCTAAGTTCCAGAGCATTCTGTTGCTTCGAAAATTCACGATGACAAAAATTCTTAATTTGTGATGTCCTCCTATAAAAAAATAAAATTATTACGAACATATACAAAAAATAGTCTCAAATAGAAAATAAAATGGCTAAATCACTCGCATTGAAAAAATCCTCATTGCGCAACTGGAGTTTGACGTTTACTTGTACGCAATTTCTGAGTCTTTCTGGCTCAGTGGTTAAGACGCGCGGTTACTGTTGAGCCAACCCAAACGAGCCGCGGGTGGCCTAGTGGTCAGCGTTCGTGACTGTCGTGGAGATAACCTCAGGTTCGATCCTGGGAAGGTATGAACGTTCGAACCACTAAATACCCGACGTGCGTCGGAAGGGCACGTTAAGCCGTAGGACCCCTGGTACTGAACCCCAGGTAATAAATATGGGCGTCTTCCTCCCTTTTCTACCTCGCTTCCGTGTCACTTTCCTATCGGGCATTCTAGCCTAAATCTCCTAGCTTCCTATTTCTAAGGGTTGTTTAAGACCTGGGGACAGACACTCCCTTCCTAAAATCCTCTACATATGATCTGAGCCAACCCAAACGACGTCGGTTTGGGTCCGCCCACTGCGATAGGATTCTCTGGCGTAAGCGCTGAAACATTGTGTCTTCGATTTTGCGAAATTTCTGTCTAAATAAGGATAAACCTGAAACGGACTTTTCCGAAATAAACAGAATTACTGACTACGGAAAACCTGTGAAAGTACGGAAGTTAAAAAACAACTGGCACTTTTAGAAACGGAAATTTCGTTAAAAGAGAAACACCTACCGGCAAATTTGCTGCACGTTATTTTCAGAAATTTTCCGTGAATTCACACTACTTATTTTTTTACAGTGTATCTTATGTTAAAAATCAGCATAGCCCTGTGAGGGTAATTGTTTAAAGCTCATCGTGAAGGAGAGCTCCGTAAATATGAAATATTCTGCAATAATTACTTACCCAAAGCAAATGGATTTCTGCAAACTTTCTTTGCATGCCTTACACAGCGAATTGATAAAATCGCATTAGAACTAGCATTCATCATCATCATCATTGTCAACCATTATCAATCCACTGCTGGACGAAGGTCTCCCCAAGTTTCCTCCACAACGGTCTGTCTTGTGCCAGTCTCCTCCATGTCACTCCCGCATACTTTCGAATTTCATCCACCCATCTCCCATGGGGTCTTCTTCTGGGTCTTTTCCTGTCCCTTGGAATCCAATCTAAAATTTCGGCTGTCCATCGATGGTCTGTTCTTCTGGCAGTATGTCCAGCCCATTGCCATTTCAGGGATTTAACTCTGATCATGATGTCTTCCACTCTTGTCATTTTTCGGAACCACGTGTTCCTCTTCTTATCTCTTCTGGTTACACCAAGCATGCACCTCTCCATTCTGCTTTGAGTTGTCTGCAGCCTTTGTACGTCTCTTTTAGCTAAGGTCCACGTCTCTGCACCATACGTAAGCACTGGAAGGATGCATTGATCAAACACTTTTCTTTTAAGACATAATGGCATATTGCTCTTGAAAATTATGCTGTTTCTTCCAAAAGCTCTCCAGGCAAGTTTTGTACGCCGATTAATTTCTTCACCAATGTGACCCTCACTTGATATCTGCTGTCCAAGATAAACGTACGTGTCTGTTATCTCCAGCTTTTCTCCATCAATCGATAAATCTTCATTTCTTGTAAAAGCATTGAACATCACTTTTGTCTTCTGAAAGTTCATTTTTTAATCCCACTTCTTTACTCTTGTCAGCAAGTTCCTGGATCATACTCTGTAGCTCTGATGGGGTAGTTGCAAAAATGACTATGTCATCGGCAAAACGAAGGTGGGTTAGATAAAAATCCATTAATCTTTATCCCTTTGTTTTCCCAGTTCAGTGATTGAAAGACATTTTCCAATGTGGCATTAAAGAGCTTCGGAGATATGGTGTCACCTTGTCTCACCCCCTTTCCAATTTTTATGTATGTTGTATTTTCAAACAGCCGAATCTTTGTACTTGCATTTTCATTACCTTCCTAAAAATTGAGTAACTGTGATTTACGCTGTTCTGCGTTGCATGAAACACAGCTTTCGGTATTGTTTCCTAAGAAGATTGTTAAATGTCCTGTAATTGTACTGATGTCTCTTGTTCTTTGGCAGATGGCGGTGTTTACCAGACCTATTTGTATTTAATAACTTCCAGCTGAAATATCACTTCTAATTCAGCTAGGCATCCAGTAATATTTTAATGCACACCCAGCCAAATATTTGCAATAATTTCTAGCTGAAATAGTCGAAGTTAACATACTGTCTTTTCATTCAAGCATATCATATTACATCTAGTCGATTACGGAGGACCATGCACTTGTGAACTCTTCTACTGATGAAGGCTTAATATTTGCCGAAACATGCTTGCATGCTGTAGCATGGGTAGAATGTAAATAGGTTCTGTGGTTTTGTCATTTTCAGCTTTTAACCTTGTTGGTTTTATTTTTCAATCGATTTTAATGTTCTCATTTCATTTGAATTTCACAATTTCGTACTCGGTTTAGTGCCGTTTCATTCATGTTTTACTCAATTTGTCGTTCTTACCGTTCGTTGTGATACGTCCTTTCGACTGCTGATATACTTTCCCTAGCAGAGGAACTTTTTACTGTTCGTTGTGATATTTGTCTTTTCGACTACTGATATACAATCACTAGCAGAGGAAGCCGGACGACAATGGATGTAGGCCTACTTTTCAAAGTTGGGGTAGGTCCTTTTGAATATGCTGTTTGTAATTTGGTTTTTGTTAATATTACCAGGAACCTGTTGACTTCTGCTTAAAATTGTTAGTTAAACACGTGATGAACAGTATTTTGCGACTGTAAATGGTGGTTATTGATACATAGTCCTCTTTTTCTGACGTTTAACTGAGTCTCCTAAAAATGTTTCAATCAGTCATACCTGATGTAGGTTCTAATAATTTTTATAAAGGCTCATGAGGTATTTCAATCACCTAATAATTTTTAGTTACTCCTGAGATACTCTTAAAAGTAACAGCATTCACACTCAAATAAAGTAGACTGCTAATAATTTTTGTAATTAATTCCAGCTCAGATAATCTTCCTACAAATTTTGCAAATCTCCTCCAGCTGAGATAATTTCTTAATACACTGCTGGACAATTGCTAAGGACGGATCATAAACGGCTATATAGCGCATAAAAAAGTAAGTGTGGTTGGATGCCAAGTGAAATAAAATAATGTCAGATGCCAGAACATTACAAGAAAGACAATTTATTGTGCTCTGAAATCCAGAAGGCTTTGGAACGTGTTCAAATGACAAACAGGCCATTTTGTGCAGAATACGTAAACGTGAAAAAAATGCAATTACCGTCCGCAGGCGTTCCGTCGTAAGATGTCAATACGGGATATGGCCACCATGGAGGGCGATGCAAGATTCCACACGTCGTGTCATGCTTTGCACAACATTATCAAGCAGCTGTTGGGGTGATTTATCCCATTCCGCTGTCAGTGCACGGATGAGGGTGTCCTTGTTTATTGGAGGGCATTGGCGACCAGCAAGACTCCTCCCCAAAGAATCCCACACATTTTCAATAGGATTCAGATCTGGAGAACGTACTGGCCATACGAGGCGTTGAATATCCTCGCTCTCAAGACACTCCTGGACAGCGACTGTTCGATGACATGTTCTGTTGTTGTCCATGAAAATGAATCTATCACCGACAGCACCACGGAACATGCGAACATGAGGTAACAGAACATCATTAATGTATCGTTGGCCAGTCATCGTCCCAGTTGGAAACACATAGAGGGACGTACGGCCATTGATCATGATGCCAGCCCATACCATGACACTACATGTCGGATATCGGTCCCTTTCCTGTATGTTTGCTGGACAATATGCAGTACCACTATCACGCCAGATCAGTTGTCGTCGACAATCAGACGATAGACTGTATCTACTCTCATCTGAGAAGAGGACAGCAGACCAGTCGTTATCAGTCCAATTGCGATGTTGATGGCACCATTGCAAACGGGCGGTACGGTGACGTCTGGACAATGGGATGCACACAACAGGACGGCGGACGTATAGTCCTCCTTCATGCAAACTTCTGGCGACAGTTTTTCGGGAGATCCAATTGCCAGTAGCAGCCATAAACTGATTTGCTAGTGCTGCGCCGGTGTCTTTTTGTTGATAGCACTATGTACCGATCTTCTGCAGGTGTCGTACTGCGAACACGACCTCCCCCGTGACGTTTGCTACACTCTCCATTTGTTTGAAATGATTTCCAAAGCCTTGAAACAACACTGTGGCTGACGTCGAACTCCCTGGCAACATCTGTTATGTTTCGCCCTTCTTCAATCTTGCCAATAATACGGCCACGCGTAAAATCATCTAGGTGATGTCGGGAAGACATACTGAAAATTGCAAGTTCGTCAATTGATTCTTTCCCTTTCAACTTTGCGTTTGAACAACAACGGTCAATACGCGTCAAATCCTTTATGTCTCTTATCAGCGCTATGACGTCACGAACAAGTTCGGCAATCCAAAATTTGCATACGCACAACACGTCTTACTGTATCCCGCACTTATGCTAATTTCCACATTTTCCTGCCTTCCATTTTATGGTTGCTATCGTTGCTATTGCCATCCGTCCTTAGCAATTGTCCGGCAGTGTATTTCCAGTCATAACCGTCTGAAGAAAGTTTTCTTACAAGTTTTGGATACTCAGAAAATGGAATGTTTATGATCATATGTAGAGGATTTTAGGAAGGGAGTGTCTGACCCCAGGTCTCTAACAACCCTTAGAAATAGGAAGCTAGGAGAACTGGGCTAGAGTGCCCGATAGGAAAGTGACACGGAAGCGAAGTAGAAAGGGGAGGAAGACGCCCTTATTTATAACCGGGGGGCCAGTACCTGGGTCAGAAAATGGAAGTTTACTGCTGGGCCTTTTAAACATGTCTCGAATCATAGATCATGCAGGTGGGTTGGACGTTGCTTTCGCATAATGTGAAGGCAAAATTGATGATAGCTCTGGAAAAGAATATGTACAGAGAGCTATATTTTTTTTTGGAAATAAAAAGATGCAATAATACTTTAAAGTTAAAATCTTTACTATTAATACTTTAAAATTAAATATTAGTGTACCAAATAATGCTCAAAATCACTTCTCCAAAAGTTTTGTAAGGCTGAAACAAAACAAACAAACAAACAAACAAACAAACAAAAAACTGCAAAGGAAATGGGAAGCAGAATTGCATCCCTATGATAATTGGGAACAAATAAAATAGGAGCTGTTTGCAAATCAAAGTATAGCTAATATATCCTTGAATTGCCTAGCTTACCTAAAGATAAGAATACATCATGTGTCATGAAAAGATGGCTGTAAATGCATTATTTTGAACGTGGAGACAACCTTTTTGAATTTTTTTGTTTCGAATGTTAACGACGACCATGAGCAAATCTAAGGTTTACAAGATGTCTTCCGTTGCTAATTTGCGGCCTCTGATTCCAGGAAAGGCAGAGAGCCAGAGCCGAAGGATAAAACGCGCTACCGATTCCTCATCCGGGACTCGAGCCCGGAACCAACTCGGACTTCTAACTAGAAACTAACAACTCACACCACTCAAGCAGCAGGGTGGCAAAGGTTTCTATTATAATTGTTACTTAGTTTAATGGCCACCCTAGACATCTAGGTTTAAGAAAGGTCTCTGATCTTAGGGATGCTGGCTTCAACCAAATTAAAACAACATTCCTGTCTTACGCTGGATTTGAAGTCCGTGCCACTAACATCAGGAGCGAGAAGCCCGGATGCTAAAATGCTCGACTGCTGAGCGAATACCTCAAAAATTTATCTTGACCTACAGGGTGACCAACATTCATTACTGACATAACTCGGAAAGGAACTGACTACAAGAACTGTCTGTTATTACTTAGAATACATTTGAGCTTCGTAGCAGAATACCTTCAGTGTTCTTCACAGTTTCTATGAAGCTTCAGGCTGTCAAATTATATTAAACTCGCAATTAATTGGAGTGACCTACTGGACGTTCGGAGAAGACTACTAGAGTTTCAAATACATTGTCTGATCAAAAGTATCCGAACACATGCACATCCACAAACTCTCTGTAATAGGAAAGGGCTTAATATAGAGTTGGTCTGCCCTTTGCTACTATTGCAGCCTCCACTCTGATTGGAAGGCTGTCATTAGATTTTGGGCAGCATTGTTTTTCATTAAGTCGCTGTGGGAATTGCCTTTCATTCTACCACAGGAGCAATAGTCAAGTCCATCATCGATGTTGACGATTCAGACTCCACTCGGATGGGAAGGATTTCGTCTGGAATTTTCAACGTTGCTGCCGTAATTGCCTTTCATTGTGCCACAGGAGCATCAAGTAAGGTCAGTCACCCATATCAAGTGGTTCGCCTTGGGTCGAGTTGGAGTTCCAGTTCATCCCAAAGGCATTCCATAGGGCTGAAATCGGGTCTCTGTGCAAGCCAGTCAAGTTCTTCCACACCCATCTCATTAAACCATTTTTACACGGACCTCGATTTGTGAAAAGCATTGTCTCGTTGAATAAACAAAGACATCGCTCTTTCCACGCTTTATCACATAGCAACCGAAAAAATTGTCATCCGTTCACCATTGAGGATCTGAATCCCAAATCTTTCGATAACTGCCCACCAGATGGAGACATCGCAGTAGCTGAGCCCATCTTACTGATTTATAACGTCAGAAGCTGACAGAAAAATACACATAGCGCAGTTGATTGTTGGCCACCGTAGCGTAAGGCGAACGCACTCGGCTAGATATCGAGAGATCTGAGATTCGGATCCCCAGCGGTGACCGGATAGCAATTTTTCAATTGCTGTGTGATAAAACGTAGAAAGAGTTGTGTCTTTGCTTATTCACTGACGCCACGTATTTGGAGGACTTTCACATCGTCTCGTAGTTAAAGAAAAAGGTATTCACCGAACTGTTGCTTAATATTGAGAGCACAGAATTATCGAAAATGATTTTACAGGCCGTACCGTTAAGATTCGTGTGTACTGGAAACAGAGAGCAAAGTCCAAAGCATGAAAAACAGTCCTAGAGAATGATGCCTCCTTCACCAAACTTCGCAAGTGGCACAACACAGTCGTGACGGTAGCGTTTGCTTGGCATCCTCCTCTACCCGAGTGATCAGCCAGACGGACAGCGGTGAAGCGTGGTTCCTCACTCCAGAGAACGCGTTTTCTCAGTTCTAGAGTACAGTGACGTCGAGCTTTATCCCAAACCTACCGACGCTTCGCATTGATCTGAATAACATCATTGATAGTAGGGAAGCTTCAGCAGGGCATAAATTTTCTGAACTGACTTGTTGCCAAGATGGCATGCCATGACCCTACCACAATGGAAGTTATTGTGACCACCTCCCTGCGCAAGGTCCATTCTACTATGATGTTTGTCAGGCCGCGTGCGTCCTTTTATGCATGTATGGACGATGGATATGACGTATTTGGACAAATCCACTACTGAAAAGGGGTACCCGGATACTTTTGATTATATAGTGTAGATGCCAACACAGCGGCGCAGTTACCTAAGCGATGGCTTTTGACCATTCATTCGAGATAGGTCCGCGTTCGAATCCCGCTGAGGCATGGATGTTGTGATTGTCTTACAACACTGGCTCTCTCCCTTCCCTGGAACCAGTGACCCTAAATTAGGGACGGACGACTGCTCATAGCCCATTCAGTTGCTCACGGTGGTCGGTAAACACCCCATATCAAAAATATATACACTATCTACCAACAAGTAATTGGACACCCCTGCAATCGACGATATCTGCGGTCCTGATACACGTCACGGCCGCCGCCGTTAAATATCGTGTGGGAAACAACAACGCAACCAGTCGCATGCAAGATGCCACGCAGTTCGAAGCTCTCTGATTTCGAGAAATGTGTAATCGTCGAGTATCACAGAAATGGCCGATCCATACGTGACATATCCAGCGAGTTGAAGTACCCGAAATCGGCAGTGGCCTACGTGATTGGCAAGTGGAACAGAATGTGCCCCGACCCGGCAGACCCACAAACTTGGGAGTTAGAGACCGACTGGTGCTGGCCATAGAATTTCGGAAGAACCGCACCAAATCGATGGGCCACATCCGCGAGGAGTTTCAACAGGCATCAAGAAGTGTTCTTTCGATGAATACTATCCGTAAGAAGCCCATCTGCTTGGTTTTCATGGACATGCTGCCGCCCACAAGCCTTTGATCACCAAGTCCAATAGCGCTGCTCGGCTAACGTGGTGCAAAGAACGTCGACATTGGACCGTTGAACAGTGGAAACAGGTTCTCTGGAGCGACGAATCAAGGTTCACCCTCTACCGTTCGGATGGTAGGGTCTGGGTTTGACGTCTGCCTGGAAAACGCCTCCTGCCGGAATGTATTGTGCCAACTGTAAAGTTCGGCGGCGGTGGAATTATGCTATGGGGGTGTTTCACCTGGTATGGCACGGGACCCTTGGTCGCAATTCCTGGTAGACTCAACGCCGAGACCTACTGCACCATTTTTGATGACCATGGGCTTTCTACGTTGTGGCAGTTTTACGGGGTGGACCCATGTTACTTTCAGGATGACAATGCCACCTGTTATGTTGCGAGGTCCACCATGGCTTGGTATTGTGGCAATGGGGTTAATCGAATGGACTGGCCTGCGCAGAGCCCGGACCTTAACCCTATCGAGCACCTCTGGGACGAGTTGGAGCGTCGACTTAAGGGGTGCCCACACCGTCCGAAATCGGTGAAGGAACTGACCTGTCTTCTCCAAGCGGAGTGGAAGAAAATACCGTTAGCCGTCGTACAACGCCTGGTTGAAACTATGACCCTGAGGGTCACAGCTGTAATCGCCGCTCGTGGAGGCTCCAGCAACTATTGAAGGTGAATAAACTTCGTTTTCCTTTGCTATCACAGGTGTCCAATTACTTGTTGGTAGATAGTGTATAAACACAGTCGAGTCACATTATTGTGACCACCTTCCTACTTTTGATGTCAACAGCGCGTAGCCAATGAAAGAAGGCACGTGTCGTGAGCTGGCTTGGAGGGTATTTAAAGTGTGCTGTCGGCATTCTGAAAACATACCACTCGTTGCTGTTATGGATAAAAGGAGCGATTTATCAGATTTGCAAAATGGATGATTATCGGCTTTCGGGCCAAGGGAGGCAGTATTTCTGAAACAGCGCAGTTTATGAACTGTTGGCGTGCTGCCGTGGTTAAATTGTATCGTTATTGGAGAAATGGCACCATTGCCAATAAGCGACATGGAAACTTTGCAGCACCACGTGCCATTGATATGAGAGGTGAACGTGACTGGTTGAGAGGGTCTTTGACAAGAACGAATGTTGCAATGCATTAGCTCCATTTACTACTTGCATCCTGGCTTGAATTTCTGTGTTTATTTGATTCTCTGAATTTATTATTTGCCCAAGCTATTTAAATATTTTTTTGAAAATATTTATTTCTACCTTCTTCTAGATACCTAAAAATCTTTAGATATTCAGTTTTCTAGATTATTTTTAAGCCTTTAAATGTTTCAAATGAATGTGGTGATATTAAGCACTTCCTCCAATCAAACAGATATCATAAGCCGATCCCAATATAACTGATTTATTTTAACGTTTTACAAATTTTTCTAATGCATCCTTTGAAAGCAAATTTTAGAGGATATGTGAAAGGTAAACTTCGTGTTCTAATTCTGAATTCATCGTGAAAGGTACTAATTTAACTCCCCTGAGCAGAACTTTCAATGTATTAGGTGCTTTAAAAAGTTTGAGTTCAATCCTATGTAAAGCATGGTATACCGTTTAGTATATGTACGTATATCAAAAGAAAGAATGACTCACCGATAACATATACTGTATAACCAGGATGTAATACTACAGTACTGCTTGTGAAAATCGCACCACCTAGAGAGAATCCTGCTATTCAAATGAAATTTATATCACGGATTGCTCATGTTACAGGAAATAATTAATTACATTTGTACATCATCATTATCATTAGCATCAACAACCATGGGACAAATGCCGTAGGAGCCGGCAGCCAGATGGCAGCAGATTACAATCGTCTAGCATTTTTACTACCAACACATTGACACTCATCTGGTAAACCCCGTGAGGGAAGGGGGACCGGGGATTAAGTGCGTCCGGGGCCGACTTCATCATCATCAACAGCCGTTGGACAAATGCCGTAGGAGCCGGCAGCCATATGGCAGCAGATTACAATCATCTTGTATTTTTACTGCCAACACATTGGCACTCATCTGGTAAACCTTGTGAGGGAAGGGAGACCAGCGACTAAGTACGTCCGGGGCCGACTTCATCATCGTCAACAACCATGGGACAAATGACCGTAGGAGCTTGCAGCCAGATAGCAGCAGATTACAATCGTCTTGCATTTTTACTACCAACACATTGATACTCATCTGGTAAACCCTGTGAGAGTAGGGAGACTAGAGACTAAGTGCGTCCGGGGCCGACTTCATCATCATCAACAACCATGGGACAAATGCCGTAGGAGCCGGCAGCCAGATGGCAGCAGATTACAATCGTCTAGCATTTTTACTACCAACACATTGACACTCATCTGGTAAACCCCGTGAGGGAAGGGGGACCGGGGATTAAGTGCGTCCGGGGCCGACTTCATCATCATCAACAGCCGTTGGACAAATGCCGTAGGAGCCGGCAGCCATATGGCAGCAGATTACAATAGTCTTGTATTTTTACTGCCAACACATTGGCACTCATCTGGTAAACCTTGTGAGGGAAGGGAGACCAGCGACTAAGTACGTCCGGGGCCGACTTCATCATCATCAACAACCATGGGACAAATGCCGTAGGAGCCGGCAGCCAGATGGCAGCAGATTACAATCGTCTTGCATTTTTACTACCAACACATTGATACTCATCTGGTAAACCCTGTGAGAGTAGGGAGACTAGAGACTAAGTGCGTCCGGGGCCGACTTCATCATCATCAACAACCATGGGACAAATGCCGTAGGAGCCGGCAGCCAGATCGCAGAAGATTACAATCGCCTTGTATTTTTACTACCAGTACATCGACACTCATCAGGGAAAGGGAACCAGGAAGTAAGTGCGTCCGGGGTGGACATTTGTACAGCTATACAATATTTTTTAGCTTCAAAACTCAGTATTGTGTGTGTGAAGTCATTTCGGGCATCAATAACAGCAGCTGCACGGCGTGGCACTGAATCGAAGAGGTTTTTGATATAGTCCTGGGGAATATCTTGTCAGGCTGCTTCGATGCGAGACCAGAGTTCATCTTTGGTGACTGACTGAAGCGTTTGACGGGCCAGTGGCTTAGCTAACATGTCCCAGGTACGTTCGATCGGGGTCATATCCGGCATACGTGTAGACCAGGGAAGAGGTGGTATCTGCTGTGCATGGAAAAGGTCCTGGAAATTCCGGGCCATATGTGACAGAACACTGTTTTGCTGGCTGAAATTCAGCGCTAGGACAACTTTAAAGAAAGGGAATCATCTCTGCCTCTGAAACATCCCTGATGTATCCCTGGCTGTTGAGGGTTTCCTCAATTCGTATCAGGCGAAATTGAACATTGAACATAATGCCGCCCCAAACTATGCGTTAGGCCGGTATGACGCTGCAAGGTGCCGTTCACCAGGATGTCTTCTAACACGTATGCGACCATCATGGTGTATCGATTTGAATCGCGCTCATCAGAAAACACGGCCTTTTGCCAATCAGCATTCCAATGTCTGTGTTCGAGACCCCATTGCAGCCAGAGGCGTCTGTGGTTGAGGGTCAAAGGAATGCGCAGCAATGGGCTGCTAGTGACCCTTCCTCTGTTACGCAGACGACGTCGAACTCTGATGAAGGACAAAGCCTGCCCTGTCACAGTGCCCACTGTTGCGCTAACAACGTGGATATCGCTGTAAGATAGGCCACTGTCATGCGGTGCCGTCATGCGATTCTGTGGTCCATTTCTCAGATTGCTGTGCGCCCGAGGTTCGTCTGTCCGCTGACGTCACGTTCGCATCACTCTATTGGGGTTTCGTACAGTACGAGTGGCAATTTCGTGGCAAGAAAAATCCACCTTCTCTCATCCCAACAGTCTTTTCTCACTGAAAGTCCATCAGGTGTTTATAATGCGACCTTCTTCGGCAAAGGGGCATAGTGAGAACACAAAAAACACACCCTTTCGACTCAACGTCGACTCTTCACTGATTGCAACATCGTCAGATTTCATCAGATCATAAGTAAGGGATTTTAGGAAGAGAGTGTATGCCTCCAGGTCTTAAAAAACCCTTAGAAATAGTAAGCTAGGAGATTTGGGCTAGAGTGCCCGATAGGAAAGTGACACGGAAGCGAGGTAGAAAGGGGAGGAAGACGCCCTTATTTATTACTGGGGAGCCATTACCCGCGGTCCGACGGATTAACGTGTCCATCCGACGCAGGTAGATGTTTAGTGGTTCGAGTGTGCGTATCTGCCTGGGATTGAACCCCAGGTTTCTCCGTTGCAGTCACGAATGTTGACCACTAGGCCATCCGCGGTCCCTGATAGCAAAATCTCGTTTGAGCCAGCTCTTTATACCCAAGACCGGACACTTAAGAGGGCACTACTGCAAAACTGAATGCACATTTTCATTGACATTTTAATCATTTGCATGTCCTAACCTGTTATACACTCAAGAGCAATTGAATTAAAGACAGCTGGCGTTATGCAACTGTGGCGCGGTGGGCGGCCCTGTAAACGTAAACGACATGACTTATGCAGCGATCCGACAATCTAAAGAGTGATGTGACGAGAATCAGTAAGAGTCGAACGCAGTATGGGTAAGATGAATGATCTAAGCGCATTTGATCGTGGGCAAATTGTCGGGGCCCGACTAATGGGTCACTCCATCTCAGAAGTCGTGCAGGCACTGGGATTTTCACTAGACACTGTGTCACGGGTGCACCGTGAGTACATCGAATACGGTAAAACCATCCCTGCGAGGGCCAACTGCCGTGGACAACAGCGTGTGGATGAGAGGGGTCATCGTCGGCTAGCTCGAATTTTAACAGCGGACAGATGGGCCACAGTGCCAGAAACCACTCGGCAATTTAACGCTGGTGCACAAAAACGTGTAAACAGCCACACCATCCAAAACCATCTCCTCGCTATGGGGTACAGAAGCCATCGTCCCACGAGGGTACCGCTGCTGACCACACATCACAGGGTGCAAAGATTAGCATGGGCGCGGGAACATCGCCACTGAACCCTAGACACGTGGAAAAATGTTGCCGGGACTGATGAATCGAGATTCACGTTGGTACATGCAGATGGCAGGACTACGTGAAGTGATGGATCTTTCTTGCCAGCAGGGTACTCTTCAAGCTGGTGGGGGTGGCATTCTCGTCTGGGGACTGTTTACGTGGACTGAAATGGGACCCCTGGTACGTGTGACATCGTCCCTCACAGGTCAACGTTACCGGGATATCCTGGACGACCATTTGCTCTCGTTTGTGCGTCTTCAACATCCCACTGGGGACCTCATCCTGCAACAAGACAATGCAGCTCCCGAATTGTATCCGAATGGTTGGATGAACACTCTACCGACGTGACCTCGCTTCCTTGGCCAGCTAGGTCACCTGACCTCAATCCGATGGAGCACATCTGGGATGCCATCCAGAGAGATGTTCGAGGCTCTGACCCCCTCCATCAGATCTTCGTGAACTGTGGGAGCTTGTTCAGGGGTCGTGGATCCGTATGGCTTTCCACCGCTTCCGGTGTCTTGTCGAGTCCATGCCGAGACAAATCGCCGCCATCATCAGGGCGAAAGATGGTGCTACGCGTTACTAGACAGGTATCTCTAATTCAATTGCTCTTCAGTTTACATTTCCTGTAAGTTTTAAGCTAATAGCAGTAGTCCTTAACGGTGCTTCAATTTTCATAAGCATTACTGTACAATCTTTACAATCCGTACCTACAATCTGTACTTTACCATATTTAACGTTTCCGTTCAATCATGCTGTGACTCATTTATCTGCGCTGCGAAATCGTGAAAGCTCTTTGGGGAAGTAACGCGTCGTTCAGTGAGAAAACATTTAACGCAGTAATTCTCAACCTGTAGGCTGCGAAATATCTAATGGGGGGGGGCACGATTAAAAGTGGAAAACGAAGGAAAAACTATTTATTGAAACAAAAAAAAGCAAAATACATTCTGAAAATAAAATACCTTCCCCGTGGCAGTAAATGTACGCGCACCTCAAGCGTGGTTGTTACAAACGGTAAGAAAAGCAGACTCGTTCGCGTTTGAATCTGAACTATTATTTACCACAAAAATCGGTAAAACTGCAACAGGCATCTCGAGATATGCCTGGAAGCATTACTCCTCCCAAAACACGGACGCAATAAATTTGCGCGCACACAGCTCTGTTCAGATGTTGCTCGGTTGGACTTGCAAGAATTCACGATACAGTAGGCGGATGATGACGATCAGAAATTTGCAACGATGCATATTTCACGACGCGGACGACGATCTATGTATACAAGAGATTAAAATAAATATTTCAAACTGATCAATACTAAAGAAGTTGTGCAGTGTAAAAATTATACTGCAATTACGCAATTACAATGTTCAGATAGCAATAGCTAACTAATCCAAGTAACAAGTGGAGTGCTTTGGCAGCGTCCCGGTAAAACGATTGGAAGGGAGGGGGAGGAGTTCAATAGAAATTGATATATAAAAGGCTGCCATAAACACAAAAAGGTTGAGAAACACTGATTTAAGCCGCCTCGGTGGCATAGTGGTCTAAGTGATGGCTTATGAACATTCGTCCGAGATGGGTCCGAGTTCGAATCCCGTGAGGCATGGATGTTGAATTTGTCTTACGGCGCGACTATCTCCCTTCCCTGGAACCAGTGGCCCTAAATTAGGGAGGGCGACTGCTTATAGCCCATTGAGTTGCTCACGGTGGTCATTAAACCTTCAATAAAAAAAATGATTTAACGAGAAGTAACTAAATTTACATAAGAAAACAAACTCAAATGGAAGGTTAAATAAAAGTATACGTCACAGATTATTCTGATTTCTGTTTTATTTACCTGGTAATATTTTTAGCGATTTTGTTTTGAGAGAAATTTCATTGCCGCTCCGGTGGCGCAGTGGTCTAAGGCGCTGGTCTCTGATCATTCGTCCGTAAGGGGTCCGGGTTCGAATCCCGGTGAGGCATGGATGTTGTGTTTGTCTTACGGCACTGGCTCCCTCCCTTCCCTGGAACCAGTGACCCTAAATTAGGGACGGGCGACTGCTTATAGCCCATTGAGTTGCTCACGGTGGTCGTTAAACCTCCAATCAAAAAAAAAAAAATAATTTCATTCTGAAAGAAATTATTTGCGGGTTTCCTTTTGAAAGAAATTACTTACACCTTACTTGAGTCAGTAGAGTCGGTACCATTGGGAAGTGAATGCTGAAGTGAGATTTTAGCAACCTTGCCCAAAGAATGTGAGAGAGTGGTTTAGTAAAGCAACAATTGCAATCAGTTGATATCGCATGTTGCGTTGCCAGTTCTTATTCGTTCCCACGTGTTCGCTATTCCATCTCAGCGTTGCAACCCCAGCGGATGTTTTTGGCAAGACGGAGGACATTCAATTTTGTTTTATTCCTTTTTGAATCAGCTGAGATTAGTTCACTCTTAAGACGTGAGCTTGACAGGAAGTCGTGTCGTAGGAGAGTGCGCAGGAGTTCTGCGAATTTAACAGATGGTGCAATTAGTGTTGTAATTACTCATTAACATCCGCCTGTCGTCCGTGAGTGGCAACAGTAATAATAAGTAAGCTAGTCTGCGAAGTAATTTCATTTCCTTGAGTTCGAACTTCGCAGCCACGCGGCATGCGAATCCCAAAGGAAATGCTGTCTGTCGCGTAATGCCGAGAGATTCAATAACTATGATGCAAATTTAACTGAAGCTATTGTATTAAAGTTTTCATCAGAGCATCAGGTTATTACATTAGTTTATCGATGCAAAATTTACCTTTATTAAACGCCAATAATTAAAGAGCCAAACTCCGAGGAAAGCCTTGATTGTTTGTTTGTGTACAACACTGACTTGAATGTCCGTATCAGTGTGGTATATCTTGCATAGTAACAAGCTGCAACTGTATTTGTCTCTATGCAGACGTATGAATAACCCCCATTGGCTATGTACAGTATTTTCACACTCAAAAGCGAAGTGAATAGGAAGGAGCGCTTACATCAGCAGTAACAATGGGTGGAAATTAAATGTTAAACAAATCGAAAAATTAATAACAATGATAAACTCACGATTTAGCAGTTCTTTACTACACTTTTAAACATTTTATGGTATGCTGCAGCAAAACGCGGCACTTAAGAAGGGTCGGAAATCACTCCACACTTGAGAAGGGTCGGAAATCACATGACCGTTACTGAAAAATTAGTATCACTGTTATGACCAGTGACCAAATAAACTGTCACAGTTGCTGCGTTAGCGACCATCACGTTCTAAAAAAGGAAAAAACACCCCGTCTGCTGGGGGTTTTACCCTAAGGGCTGTTGACCGCTTAAGAAATCACAAGATAAACTAAGCGAGATCATTATCACCCTAATCTCGTCGGAGTAAACGAAGGTTATATAGTTTTAGGGAATTCGGGAACAAAAACATTTTTACCTTTTCTCCCATTTAGCAGTCGCCTTCTGCACAGTGATTCTCTGCTGTGTTCCTGCTTCGTATCGCATCATTACAAACGCTGGTTTTGTAAGTCTTACAAGTAAAACTGTGACTCGCAGTCCCGACTTCTTTACAGCTTCGTCATCGCTGTCGTAAAAGACAATGTTACGAAAGCTTAAAGTCACCGTTACTTCAGAGGAACTGTCACCATGACAGGAAAATCACTGTTAAGCCCACGTTTAAATTGGACCGCTTTTTAGACAAAGGTACGCCATTGTGTAGGGCCATTAAATGCGCAACAAAATGATCAGATTATGAACCTTGTTATGATATCCAACGTGACTGGTGCCACTTTGCACCATGTTATTACCCTGAAGAGCAATCGAATTAGAGATACCTGTCTAGTAACATGTAGCACCACTTTTCGCCCTGATGACGGCGGCGATTCGTCTCGGCATGGACTCGACAAGACACCGGAAGCGTTCGGCAGCCATACGGATCCACGACCCTGAAGAAGCTCCCACAGTTCACGAGGATTTGATGGAGGTGGGTCAGAGCCTCCAACAGCTCTCTCGATGGAATCCCAGATGTGCTCGATGGCATTTAGATCAGGTAACCTAGCTGGCCAAGGAAGTGAGGTCACGTCGGTGGAGTGTTCATCCAACCATTCGGATACAATTCGGGAGCGATGGCACGGTGCATTGTATTGTTGCAGGACGAGGTCCTCAGTGCGATATTGAAAACGCACAAACGGGAGCAAATGGTCGTCCAGGATATCCCGGTAACGTTGACCTGTGAGGGACGATGTCAAACGTACCAGGGGTCCCATTTCCAGTCCACGTAAACAGTCCCCAGGCGAGAATGCCACCCCCACCCCTCAGCTTGAAGAGTACCCTGCTGGCAAGAAGGATCCATCGCTTCATGTGGTTTGCGCCGTACTCGTATCCTGTCATCCACATGTACCAACGTGAATATCGACTCATCAGTCCAGGCAACATTTTTCCACATGTCTAGGGTGCAGTGGCGATGTTCCCGCGCCCATGCTAATCTTTGCACCCTGTGATGTGCGGTCAGCAGCGGTACCCTCTTGGGTCGATGGCTTCTGTACCCCATAGCGAGGAGATGGTTCTGGATGGGATGGCTGCTTACACGTTTTTGTGCACCAGCGTTAAATTGCCGAGTGATTTCTTGCACTGTGGCCTGACTATCCGCTGTTAAAATGCGAGCTAGCCGACGATGACCCCGCTGATCCACCCGCTGTTGTCCACGGTAGTTGGCCCTTGCAGGGATGGTTTTACCGGATTCGATGTACCCACGATGCACCCGTGACACAGTGGCTCATGAAAATCCCAGTGCCTGCACGACTTCCTAGATGGAGTGACCCATTCGACGGGCCCCGACAATTTGCCCACGATCAAATGCGCTTAGATCCTTCGTCTTACCAATACTGCATCCGACACTTACTGATTCCCGTCGTATCACTCCTTATATTGTAGGATCGCTGCATACGTCATGTCGTTTCGGTTTACAGGGCCGTCCACAGCGCCACATTTGCATAACACCAGCTGTCTCTAATTCAATTGCTCTTCAGTGTATATCTGAACTGACTGGTGCAACTTTAATCATGTTATAATATCCAACCAGACTAGTGCAACGTTTTGATAATGTTATGATATGCAACGTGACAGGTTCAACTTTGCACCATGTTGTAAAATCCAACCTGACTAGCGCCACTTTACAGCATGGTGTGATATCCAACCTGAATGGTGCAACTTTGATCATGTCATATCCAACTTGATGTGCACCTTTGCATCACGTTATGATATCCAACCTAATTGGGGCAACTTTGCACCACACAATATTATACTTTAGGCCCAAAGAATGGAGCAACTGCTGTAGCACCACTTTTTGGTGTAACTTACGACAGAACTTTTAACAATGTACACCACCTAATTAAAATAGGAAATGCAAGATTCTTTTCCGTGAGATTTAAACAAAACATTA
The DNA here is from genome assembly GCA_039090855.1 of Macrothele yani. Lineage (NCBI taxonomy): Eukaryota > Metazoa > Arthropoda > Arachnida > Araneae > Macrothelidae > Macrothele > Macrothele yani. Next base: position 151,280,193 of record CM077027.1, on the reverse strand, counting down.
TTCACATATCAATCGCTAGGGAATAAAGAATAATAAAGCATCGCTTCAGTATGAATTAAATTATGATTATTTAGTCGTAGATCGGTTGTGTGTGCCTTTTTTTATCATCAGTAACAGTACCTGATCTACCTTGAAAAATATTACAGTATAATACATCTGCAGTAAAAATCAGCGGTAATAAAGTGTTACACAACACTAAAGATTAGTGAAAAACATTGAATTTTAACTCTTTTTTTATATTTCACTAAACGAATTCAGAAAGTATTGCAAATGTTTTTAAAAATTATTTTCAGTGAGACTTAAAAAAATTAAAACGTTATCGTGTCAATAACCACATCTCACCTACGTTAAAAAATAGTATACATAATATATATAATTGAGAATAAAAGCTTGAGCGCGTCAATGGTGATCCTAACAAGCATATACTACCAGATTTACATGATCAAAACAGTGAATATGAGTCAAGTAAGTCTTTTAATGAAATCAAAAGGTCTTAATAAGTTCTGGTACATTGTTGCCAAAATTAGGAGAGAGATATCGATGCAATGCGATGGGTGAGTAAACTCTAAATTCATCAGCACATCTTAATATGCCAAGATTCAGGCTTTATGGGTGATGCCTAAGACTGAAAGCTGAGCTTTAATATAAAAACGAAATGCAGAACCGGAACGCGGGTGTTCTTCACTAGAACGCGCTTCTTCCTAAGGATTTAATGTCAGCCTTAAGTTCCTCCATGTGCTATTTTCGGCTAGTATGAATTCATTCACGTGTTTGCTGTTTATTCTCTCCTAGAATGACAGAATTTTGAAAGTATTTGCAGAACAGAAAGCAATAAATATTTCTTTTTAGCACGTCTTTTGTAAAATAAATTTACGTGCTCATAGTATCCCTTTGCCTGTGGGCACCATATCTCTGCAGCTGTTAGTTTGATTTGAAAAATTATTTTTGCATAGGAAAGCTTGAAATGTAAGAAATATGATCATTGCTTTCCGGATTTTCCAGATACATTACTTCACCTCTACAAGGAGTAAATGCAGATGTTATCCAATTCAAAATGCATTTTATTCAATATATTTGTTTCTAAATATCCAGTTAAATTTTTTTTTCCTTTCGATGCTATTTATAACGAAGGCTATTTGGGGTAGAGTTTCTTTTTCAAAAAGCGCAATATTTTCCGCTAGGGACGGGCGTAAAGATGAGTTTCTCCAATATCTCTGCTTCTAAAAACTGACTTCAAAATGTTTTTCTGCATCGCATACAGCTCCTGGTGAAAAATGTTCTACATATAATTTCAAATTTTTGTTAGAGGATAGTTTGACAACAAATGTTTATTTCCGTTTCTAATGCATTTGCTGCAAAATCTACAATTCTGAACATTCAATTGAAAACATTCTTTTGTGGATTGGTACTGCTCCACTCGGAAAACCTGTCGAGCTTCTGCTTAAAATAGTGCATAATTTTTCCGCCAGGGACGTAGATGTATATCTTATTTTTGTCGATATTTCTGCTTTAAGAGCCCGATTTTAAAACTTTTTTCTGTATTAGAGAACATTATTATTTCTTATTATTTTTGGCTGTACTACCGAGCCAGATTGCTTTCAAAGAGTTTCCGATTTCCCGTGTATCCTTCCGCTTTGTTTGCATACAACCTGATCACACCCAACGTGAAAGAAAGTAGTTCATCCTAATATACGGATTTCTTTTTTACTGATCTCGAGAACTACTGAACCAATTCGGAGAATTACAACTACGTAGTTGTTGACAGCGGAGGGCTTAATTCCAAATCCGACCACCGCAGAAAGGTAGATGGCGCTGCAAGTACTGAAACGAGAGCAAACGCCAGAATAGCGAACGGCGGATTGTACAAAGAAAATGCCATGGTAACATAAAAAAAATAACTTATGACAATAAAAATTAGCGATGACAAATCTGTGAGTCAGCAGCTTTCATTTAAAAAACAAAATCATGAAAATCGCTCCAGTGGGTGTCTGGCGGATTGTAGAAAGAAACGGCCTTGTGTTTTAAATATATAGATTGTATTCTTGCATTCCAATAATTTTTATAGATCCCAATGATTTCATTTGCAAACATTTGTTACTCTTTTAGCTTCTTTATTCTGAAAATGCAGAGAAATCTGTGCTGCAATCCGTACATGAGAGAGTTAACTGAAGAGAGATCCTGGGGATTACATATTTCTGCAAAGTACATTTTTCCTATGTTACAACACAAGCCTACTGTTTCGACATTCCGCTTTAAAGCGCTGCTGTGACAACATACTTCAGCTATTGATCCTCTATTGAGTAACCAGACAGTTTCATATTCCGTAGCATTTTTATATGAGAAGGCAAAATTTTCCTTTTATTCCCATTGGCTACTTCTTGATACTTGCTTGGCGACTGTCATTTTCTATTTTTTTTCTTTTCATGTGTAACTTCTCTAGTTTCTTTATACCTTAATCTTGCAGTAGAAATTCTGCTATCAGTTCCGCAGTTCTTGTACAGCTTTGAGACATTGATCGGTAGAAATGATGTTGTAAGTTCTGTGTCCTCCAGCTCCTGTAGTGTTTTTAAGCCCATCATCTTATGGAATAAATTTTTATTGTAAGTTCTTTGTTGTGCAGCTTCTGCAGGCTTTGAATTTCCGAAAGAAATTCTATCAGTTCTCCGCCTTTTCGCTTCTTTCTCCACTTTCCATAGCTCTAAACTGCAGCCATGAATTTCCCCTTTTTTCCAATTTAGTCATGCTGGAAATTCATTTTTCAGACGTAATGTAAAAAAATGAACCTTAATCCTATATTAATTGTTGCCCCCAAACTTTGCGACTAGCGTTGGAATAATAATGCCCAAATAAGAAAAAAATATTGTCTTGGGCCTTCTGATGCAGAAGTGTTAGGAACTTTTTCATGCCAACGCCAACAGCAGTGCCCGCGGTTACATGCGCTTGCTCAGTTGTCTCGTTCATAATTTCCTGGTTCCGTAGAAAAATCATGGCATCATAAATATTATTTCCAATTAAAAGTTACCATAGTAACTGGGAAATGAATTATAAGCGATCTGCAAAATTCCAAGGTTTGTACTACGATTTTCCGATGAGTAACGGCCGCCACATACACAGGCATTGTTCCATAATTATAAAGGACTAGCTAAATATCCGTTCTTCGAACGTGATGATATTAAAATACAGTTGAAATACAGATGATATATATGATGCACAGTTGAAATGGCCATACACTGCATACTTCTTCGCTCTTTTGGGAAACACGTCTGCCTGACTTATTATGCCAGACGACACATAAGCAGTTTCGTTCACAACTGTAAATTTAAAATTTCAAGCCTACATCAAACAAATCAAAATACGTCGTTACTCTTCACTTTCATCGTTAAATATTAATAGGCAACAGAACAAAATAATAATAGAAAACATAACAAAATACGTTGTTACTTTCAGTATAAATGTAAAAAGAACGTTGCTTATAAACAAATTTGTTCGGGTGGCTTAGTGGGCAACGTTCGTGACTGCCACGGAAAGGGCCTCGGGTTCGATCCCAGCAGGTACGAACGCTCGATCCACTAAATACCCGCCGTGCGTCGGATGGGCACGTTAAGCCGTCGGACCTCGGGTACTGGCCCCCGGTGATAAATAAGGGCGTCTTCCTTCTCCTTTCTACCTCGCTTCCGTGTCACTTTCCTATCGGGCACTCTAGCCCAAATCTCCTAGCTTCCTATTTCTGAGGGTTGTTTAATACCTGGGGTCAGATACTCCCTTCCTAAAATCCTCTACATCTGATCGGATCTGACTGTACATTTAAAAGCTAGCAAGTCAGATGCTTTTGGAAGCGTGAGCAAAACTGTGTTGCCATCGCTAATATCTCAAGGGGGAATTTTTTTTTCAAATTTCAATTACTTTGAAAATCAACCCTCGTATTTATATTTATTGCAGTCACATTACTGCTTATATGACGTCACCGTTGCTTCGGTGAAAACGAATGTTGGTAATTTGATTTTGATTAAAAAAAAAAAAAACATTTATATGACGTCACCGTTGTTTCGGTGAAAACGAATGTTGGTAATTTAATTTTGACTCAAAAAACCTTGACATTCGATATGTCAAACGGTAATAAATGTTTAAATTCAAATATATTATGATATAGCGCTTTTTACGTGATTTTTGAGGTTTTTTGTTAAATTTGTTAAATAAATTCGGAACAAATAAATTCAGAACCAATAAATTTTGAACAAAATATTTATATTTATTGCAGTCACCTTACTACTTATATGACGTCACCGTTGCTTCGGTGAAAACGAATGTTGGTAATTTGATTTTGACTCAAAAAACCTTGACATTCGATATGTCAAACGGTAATAAATGTTTAAATGCAAAGATATTATGATATAGCGCTTTTTACGTGATTTTTGAGGTTTCTTGTTAAATAAATTCAGAACAAAATACATATACTGAGCAAGTCAACTTAAGTCATTCAAAACTTCGGGCGGAGCTTCTGTTGCTGAGCAACAAAGGCTCGATCATTGCAAAACGTCTAGCGTTAACAAAGCTGGGATATTTAGAAAACCCATTTCAACCCACTTGAAGTTATCGTAGGAAAAAATCATTTGCTAGTGCGCTTCTATGATGTAAAAGGAACATTCCTGCCAAACATGAAAGTTCAAAGTTCTGTAGTTTCTGAGATACGGTGATGAGTCAGTGAGAGCTTTCAGTATTATATATACAGATGGAGATTTATATAGGAATTGCGTTATTTTATTCATGTTACCAGTCTACTATTTTCTGCCTCTTATGGGTTAAAATCTCAAAACGATCTGTGTCTGTGTGTGTATCTTTACGTACACACTGAGGTGCCAGTTTGTTAGGTACACCTGCGCCTTCGTTAAATATATGGCTCACTCGTAAGACGTCAGATTAGCTGGTCGTGCATCCGTTAGCCTTCGACTGAAGGTCGGAATGGGAAAAACGAGTGATCTAAGCAACTTTGAATGTTGCATGACAGCTGGCACCAGGCGTACCGGTTTCAGCATCTGCCAAACGGCTGTCCTCTTCGGCTTTTACGCACAACCGCAGCAAGAGCTTAACATGAAAAGTGCGATATGCAGAAAACTTCCATCAGTCGGAAATTCTGTGGATTAAAACAGCTGGTCGTTCAGAGGGTTCAAAGGAGACCGACTAGAACCGTTAAAGCGAACGGAAGGCCGCAAACACCTAGGCAAATCATTATAGAATTGAACATCAGTGTGCCGAGGGTCATCTACACTCAATGTCATAAAACTCCGGCCACAAAGAATTAGGCGTCGGATTGAAATGATATTTTAGTAGTGAGATGGTACATACCAAGGACAAAAGTGATTACAATATCACAGCAGTAGGAGACTTTCCCGCAGACATACGGAACACATTCCAGTTAGCGTTAATACCACGCCAGACCGCCTCGTGCTCGGACACATGTGGTGATACGGTCCGTCATGGAGTCCGAGACGCCGTATGCTATCCTGGGACAGATTGGCCCACACTTCTTGACGCTCTAAATCACGAACACTGGGACAAGGAGAAATCTGGCATCCCATCTGTTTCCACGCGTGCTCGATGAGCGAGAAATCAGGCGATCTGGCAGGCCACGAAAGCATCGAAGCCTGACGTATACAATCCTGGGAAACCCAAGCCGTGTGCGGTCGGCGTTATCTTGTTGGAAAATGGCTCCGGGCTCCCCCGCCAAGGATGGCAGTACATGGGGCTGCAGGATCTCGTAGTGTAGGATCTCGTAGTGCAGGATCTCGTAGTGTCCCTCGGACCACTACGAGGGAATCGGCGTTATCTTGTTGGAAAATGGCTCCAGGCCCCCCGCCAAGGATGGCAGTACATGGGGCTGCAGGATCTCGTAGTGTAGATCTTGTGTGATCTCGTAGTGCAGGATCTCGTAGTGTTCCTCGGACCACTACGAGGGAAATCCGGCTGTCATACACAATGGCTCCACAGACCATCATGCTTGCAGTTCAGGACGTGGGCTGCTGCATAATGAGCTGGGATTGTAGCGCTCACTTGCGGTCCTCCACACTCTGACACGGTGGTCGTCCGTTCCCATACAGAAGCGGGATTCGTCGCTGAGCACTATACGTCGCCAGTCCGTAGCATTCCATGCTGCTCGCTGCTGACACCACTGCAATCGACGCCGAAGATGGTCAGGTGTTAATGGCATAAAACGTAAGGGCCGTGGAGAGTGCAGAGTCGCCTCTGCCAGGCGTCTGTAAATGGCTCTGACGGACACAGGAGTCTCTTGTACAGCCGCCACATGTCTCTGGGCATTATACAAGAACGTCGTTGCATCTGTCCTTGCCGCTCTCACGATCCCACGGTCCTCTCTGCTGGTGGTGTGTCTGGGTAGTCCAGAGCCAGTCAGCCGTGTCTTGGTGCCTTCCCTTGTCCATTGCTCCCAACACGATCGCACCGTACTTTCCACCGGCCCAAATGGTGGCCGATTCGGCGCTCCGGCCACCCTACCTCTCTCATTCCAACGATACGGACTTTATTCAAACTCCGTCAGTTGCCCGTGCGCACATCTACGGTGTTTCCTCTGCATCTCTATCGCTCAGAGATCTCACCTGACTCTTACCGTGGACTTCGGCTCGAATGCGCTGTCCCCTGCGCTGCGCCTTATAAGCCCCAAGTATTGCGATTGCAGCGCCGGTCATGGACGCGCTGGCATGCGGAATCGCACGGAGCTTTAATCATATGCATTTCTGCCCTCCCCGTAGCTATTCGCCGAGTTTCGCGTTAATCGCACGGTTTTTTGTCTTTGTGTGCGGATTTTTATGACAATGAGTGAATTAACGCCCTGCGTATTGAATCATGGGCGAATGGACTGCAACACCGGACGACCATTTCTCTAATCTTCTTTGACCTTTCTGATCCATCACCCGTTTCTGTCATCAGGATCGCTGATGGCTGAAGATTTTTGGGTGCCACACCCTTCAAGGTAATACTTTGCTACGATTCTGCGTGAAAAGTCAAGGAGAACGGCCTTTCGTTAGATGCTCCAACCAACATGCCTGGCATCAACTATCATGCCACGTTGAAAGTCGCTCCGATCACTCGTTTTGCACATTCCGACTCACAATCGAACGGTAACTGATGTTCGTCGAGCTGGTCTACCTTATTTATATATACCGCACATCGTGCTCTCGTCTCGTCAGTCAGTTTTTCATTTATGTGACGAGGGTACTTGTATCTAATAAAACATCTCAGTACACACACACACACACTGCAATCTCGATTATACGTTTCTCAGTTTTTCAGTTTTGTACGTAATTAGGTACAATATCGGGACTTTTATAGTGCCGATATTGTACTGTAGTCTCTAACGCTTTTTAACTCGGTTACGCATAATTCATTTATATACTTTTTTTGCGATTATTCGTTACAATTTGAATATCAGCTTATTAAAAATACACGGTTCTTTGATTGTTTTATACATAACTCGGTGTGTTACAACTTTGAGAGAACTGAGACAGCGTTCTTGATTTCAAAGACTACACAGTCTTGTGACGATTTACGTATTGAGAGAATACAACGTGGTTTGTCACAAATATTTATTTTTCAAGTCGACCATGGTTTCGCTGGGTATTGACCTACCTTCATCAGGACGAATGGCACGCAAATATTCAAATTGTACATGATATCATAAATGGTGTTTACAGTCACGGGCTTTGGTTAGTAGCTTCCACGCGCTTGATAGAAATGAGGTGGATGCCATGTCATTAACAAGTTGCGAAGACTTTTGATATACACAGTGTATATGGAAAGCTTCCAAAATATCAAGTTTGGTAGTTGAATCTGGCTTGTCAATTAGTTTTGCTTCTTCAAAGAGAAATTTATGGTCCTTTTAGTAACAGTGGTCAAGTGTCATGCGGTAAAATATATCATACTTCGTAATATATATACATAATATTATTTTAGGTCAATACCCAGCGAAATAGTGGTCGACTTGATAAAATAAATATTCGTGACAAACGACGTTGTATTCCAGGGAAGGGAGAAAGCCAGTGCCGTAAGACAAACACAACATCCATGCTTCACCGGGATTCGAACCCGGACCCGTCTCGGACGAATGATCAGAATCCATCGCTTAGACCACAGCGGGTTTGATTTTCATGGGCTTTATGATGATTTTTGTCATGCGGTAGAATGCATTATAATTCGTAACGCTTTTTTCTTTCTTTTGCCGCCGATCGATTCGATCTTATACTCTTTTAAAGCATACATTTTTCAGTTATATTTAACATTTTGAAATTTCGTTTAAACGTTTTTTGAAGGTCATCCCCTAAGAAAATATATTATATACATATATTGAAATCTCGGTTGTATGTATGTATGTATGTATGTATGTGTACACGGTACATTTTTAAAATGTAAAATATTCTCTTTTAGTCGCCAATAATGTCAGTATCTACCGTTGTGATCATGAATTTGTTTTGTGGTTCCGTGGTTTCAAAAATGTGTTTCAAAGTCATAGCTGCAGCAACTAATTTGTCGCACGAAAATTATCCTCGTTTTACTAGTTAGTTTCTGTCTATAATTTTAAGTAAATCATCAGAAATACATTCCAGTCAGGTTCGGTCCAAATGTCTCATTGCTTGGACAGCAGTTTGGAACGAATAGTTGCTCTAGAAATTTATCCACGTCGAAACGTGATTGCTTCCTTCCCCCGAAAGCCTCCTGAACACCCTGACGTACTCGAATAAATTAGTTTCTTTTAATCATCTTCTGGTGTTATGGTTCTTTAAATTCCGATGGCTTTTCACAACCTAAGGTGAGAAAGTTAAATGAATATTTCGAACTTTGTTTCTTCTATTTTTACCGGCTACAAAACGCAAAGTATTGATAGCATGAAAATCAAATAAAATGAAACAATTAGCTCGTACTTCAGAGATGCGGCGGTGTGTCTAAGATCTTTACAGTATCGGGCAATTTTCGAAATCACTCGAGAGAGAAATTCTCGACACGTCTGTGAAGCGAATAGGATTCCATTTGTCCTATTCAGACGTTCTCTACCGTGATGTAGAACAGGATACATGTTTACTACTGATATGTGAATGCATATTCAGTCTTTGTGAAGCCTCCTGTAAATGACTGAGACGGAAACCACTTTCCCATAACTGCACGGTGGCTAGTTCTGGCGGTCTTCTTGGGTCATTTATCGCACTTGTCAATTCCAATGTGTTCTGGCTCATGCGTAGTTAGTGTTTGGACAACGGAATGACACATTTCTTGTTGCATCATACATTTCTGGTAAACAATGTCAGCAAGGTATTTTGCTTATTTTCCCCCATTTCAATTTGAAAACGTTTCAACTACGTGTAAAATGTACAACCACTCGGGAAGCCTTAATCTACGGAAGGCATCACATCATTTGCATATTTATTCACTGCCGCATTTTTTTACACACGTGATTGCAAATGTATACGTAACTTATTTTAGGGAAGAGAGTTTTTTTATGTGCTGATAAAGTATTGCTGCAGATGGACGTGGAAATTTTCTACATCGCGCTGTAGAATGTCCAATGTACAGAGAAGAGCCAGAATGTTATGAACACCTAGCTAACATGGTGGTCCTCCACGTGTTGGCAAAACAACTCTTACCTGGAGAAGCATGGACGCTACAATATTTGTAATGCTGTCTTGTGGTAGCTTGTCAGCACGTTACCAGCAAATCCTTTACCTCTTGAAAGTCACATGGTTGACCCGCCGCAGATCGGATTTGCTGTTGCAACACAACCCACAGATGCTCAATTGGATTGATATCTGGGCAATTTAAAGGCCAGGGCAATACCTGGAAGTGTTCCTCATGTTTAGCGAACAGTTCTCGTACAAACCGGGCAATGTGGTATACAGTATTTCCCTGCTGAAAGACGGCACTTCTAGAGAGGAACACCGTTGCCATGAAAGGATGTATCTGGGCTGCAATGATGTTTAGTTAGGGGGTAGAAGTCATAGTTTCCTGCATATTAATGGAAGGGTTTCCCAGCAGAACATTGCCCAAAGCATCATACTTTCGCCACTGGCTTGTTTTCGTCCCAGGGTGCATCCTGGTGCCAACACTTCCCCAGGTAAACGACGCAAACGTACCCGGCCGTCCACATGGCGCAACAGGAAACGAGATTCATCGGACTAGATGGATTTCTTCCAATCATTCAGGGTCCAAATTTGATGCTCGCTAGTCCATTGTAGGAGCTTGAACCAAGGTTAACATGGGCCTGCTGCTACGCAGACCTCCTATACTGGGGCGGATTTTCATCAGGCTTCCATGTTCTGTGTTATGACACTTTACTCCCGTCACCAGCATCCAAATTACTGGCACGTTGTGCCACAGCATCCCTTCTGTTGGCTCATACCATATGGGATAACCTTCGCTCACTCACCTGTAGCATTAATGAACCGTGGTCAGCCCGCAGCTTGTTGGAGGTAAGTGGTTTTTTCCCTCCTCGGACCACTTTTTGTAGGCATTAACCACGGATGACCGTGAGCGCAAGCCTTTCCATCTCGCTAATGCTCTGACCCAGTCGTCTGACCGTTACAATTTGATCTTTGTCAAACTCGGTACCTTTCCGATCAGTAGAATAAGAATAACCTTATTAATAGAGCTCAATATCAGGTGTCATTTACACCGTCCGTGACGTTCAAAAGGGACGTTGTTTACCTGCTTTCGTTCGATTTCCATAAAGACGCCCTGGTCATAATACACTGGCGGAAAGTGAAAAAAGAACACCAAGAAGGAGACGTCTGATACCAACGAAATTTATGCAGCATAATAACGGAATACAGAGGATAACGTGATCAAAACGTTATGGCTAAATTCAGCTGTATTTTCTGGTAAACTGAAAAATAAATTTCCATGTAACATGGTTAGTACGAGGTTGAACCGCCATGAACTGTGTCACACTGTGCAATTCTGACATGGAGTCTGTCGTACAGATGCTGGATGTAAGTTTGAGGTATTGAGTTCCAAGCATCCTCAACCTGGACGCGTAAATCGGGGATGGTCGTGGCTGGTTGTGGAGACCGGATAAGTCGTGGTCCCATAAAATCCAACACTTGCTCAATGGGGGACAAATCCGGTGAACGTGCAGGCCATGGAAGTTGTCTCACACCCTGAAGTGCATGTTGCGTTGCACGTGCCGTGTGTGGGCGTGCGTTATCTTGCTGGAAAACACCACGATGGACCGACCTTACAAATGGCACAACAACGGGCTGAATGATGTTGTTGATGTAGGAGGTACTGTTTAACGTACCCGGTACAAACACTAGTTGTGTACGGGAGTGATAGATGATCGCTCCCCACACCAGGAGACCAGGTGTAGGCCCTGTGTGTCGCTGGTGGATGCAAGAAGGGTAGATACGCTCCCCTGTGCATCTGCGAACACGCATATGGCAATCGGAGGCTCCCAAGCAGAATCTGCTTTCATCGCTGAACACGACAGATCGCCATTGCGTTCTCGAGTGCAGATGTTGGCAACACCACTGCAGCCGTTCCTGACGGTGGGCTGGAGTCAGAGGTACACGTGCACGTAGTCCTGCATCCAGTAGATGGTTGCGGATTGTTCGCACAGTCACCTCAGGCGCAACGGCAGCTCGGATTTGCGTCGCAGTGGATGTTTTGCTTGACAACGCCGCTCTTCTTATTCGTCGATCGGTCCGCTCATCAGTCCGTCTGTGACTCCCGGTTCCACGTCTTCTCGTGTGGGAATTTTCCTCAGACCATCTACGCCACCATCGTACGACCATCGATACTTCCCGTCTAATTCGCTCCGCAATACGACGATACGACCACCTGGCCTCGCGGAGTCCGACTAGACGACTTCGCTCAAAGTCCGATAACTGCTGAAATCGTACACGTCTTCCATGTCCAGGCATTGCAGCTTCTTCAGGGTCTTCCCACGTGTCCGTACGCCGACGACTGATTACATTCACTTCGCTGTACTCCTTAAACACCACCCACGATAATTTGCATATTATGCCGTGCTGTGGCATAAGCGCTCACCGGTTGGTCCGAAATTAACATCACACCTACGTAAACTCGACCCCATTAACATATGTAAATTTCATGATCGTCTGCCAATTTCTTCTTGGTGTTCTTTTTTCACTTTCCGCCAGTGTATATTGGCTCTTCGATGTGCATCTCTTTAAACGAAATTCAGACATTCTTTCCCAGAGATGAATTCTATTATGTCGCTCCGGTGCCACAGTGGTGTAAGCGATGGCTTCTGGATTCGTCCGAGATGGGTCCTGGTTCGTATTCCGGTGAGGCATGGATGTTGTGTTTGTCTTACGGCGCTGGCTCTCTCCCTTCCCTGGAACCAGTGGCTATAAATAAAAGATGGGCGACTGCTTATAGACCATAGAGTTGCCCACGGTGGTCGTTAAACCTCCAATTAAAAAAATCATATTATGATATAAATTATTCGTTTATTATTTTTTTTATTTGACTTGTGCCGTAACCATAACGATTGATGAACTATTCTTGATCCTTGTTTTTGTAAACACTGTAACGTACCAGGAGATGTGACGTACCTGCGCGAAGGACGCACACGACATAAAGGCAGATAGGAATCAGAATAAGCGTCCGCGTAGCTTAATTGGTAGAGCAACTTATTCCGGAATGAGTGGACCCGGGTTCGAATCCTTGCGCGGATAAAAATGACGGAGAAATTCACTTCGTTATAATGGCGCCCGAACTACCCGGATGACCCGACCGTTCGAAATCTCGCATTGGTGTGATGTTATTTCCACACCGCGAGATAGGAAAAATCAGAGAATCCCTTCTCCAGTGCTTCGAAAAATAAATGTGTGTGACGTTGCATTCCACACACCAGATTGACTGGGAGTTCTCAAGTGCACGTTCTACAGTGGTTGTCTGCCTGCAGCGATTCATGGTCACGGCTGACCCGTAGGCCATGCCCCCGGCCCTCTTTCGGGGGGGGGGAGATGTGACGTACCTGCCAGCAGGACGCACGTGACATAAAGGCAGATAGCAATTAGAATCAATGTCCGCGTAGCTTAATTGGTAGAGCAACTTATTCCGGAATGAGTGGACCCGGGTTCGAATCCTGGCGCGGATAAAAATGACGGAGAAATTCACTTCGTTATAACCCGTTGGCATTTTTGCGAGCATGAACAAGACATCGGAACCTTTTACGCTGCCTTGGCGCCATGGTAGTCTAACACTGGCATCTGACCCTTCGTCGGAGTGGGTCCTGGTTCGAGTCCCGGTTGAAACATGTGTGATGTGTTTGTCGTAGGGTGCTGGACCCCTCCAATCACTGGAACCAGTGGCCTCCATTTAGGGATGGACGCAAGGCCGCAGTCTGAGGGACGCCAAGGGATGCCCAGCCTCCCCTAAAATATACTCTACTAAAGTTGTTGTAATTAGCACGTACACTTTATGTCCGTCCACTTCTCTGTAATAATTCGTATATGCTTTTGTATTCAGTGGATAGCAAAAAGTTTTAATCTCCGGATCTTTGTATTTCTTAACAAAAATCACTTTTCTTGGATCTCGTCTCAAATTGAAACACCTTTCCCTTCCCGATAGCTACAGTTAAGAAAATCTCACTCAGTGTGATGTTCAAGCTAACATAAACCAAGCAGCAGTTATGAAACTTTATGTAGGATGGAAATTTTATTGCTTCAGGTTGTGGCTACTGAAAGATATACATGAGTTAGTCTTTAGTAACGAGTTTCTTCTTGTCTAAAGCGATGTTTCGTCGAGAAAGAAACATGAATGAACATGAAATGCATTGCTAGTTTCTGTCGCACCACCATTCCTCCTTCCACCTGTACAATCACATGAATCAGTCAGTACAGACTAACAGGCTTTTGATTCTCCCAACACCTGAATTTTCAGTAATTGAATATTCATTTTATAAAGAGTTAATCAATACGTTGTGTTTGATCTTTCTTCGAGTTCTCAAAAACATCCAATTTTAAAATATTCAGTTCCAAAAAGTCCCAACATTTTTTTTTTCAAAATCGCTAGAGAAAATGAACAGCGGTACAGCATTACATTAAGGATACTTTTGGCAAATCTCAATCAAATCGATCTTAAACATTTTTAAGCAAGGCTTGGAAATATCGAACTTCTCTTGGAAATATCAAACTGGTCTTGTTAAATTAAACAGTTCTTAAGTCCTTTCATTTGAACGTAAAACAAAACAAAAAATTCCGACGGTACCTCTTTTTTTGGCACCGACAACGGCACCTGGGAAGCTTTCAAAAGCACCTACAAAACTGCAACTATAAACTTCAAAAAACATAATATTTAATGGTAAATAAAGCGTTTGTATCACGAATTAAAAAACGAACCTATTCTTCTGCTGATTCAAAATAATAGAAAAGAACTTTTCTAGAAGCATTTTAAAAGTATATGTGTACTTTTAAAAATCTAATAAAGGTTAGACAGATAATCATATGACAGTATGTCTGTGTGCCAAATGTGCGTCGCATAAATATAGAGACAGTCTACTTGGCGCCGTGAACGCAATGCGAATATAGGTAGGAAGCTGAAGTGGTACCTAATTAGACATAACCCTACAACAAACGTTTCGATCCGTCGAGATGACCGGATTTGGTGAAAAGAACACCACAAAGTGAAATAGTGTATCTTTAGGTGCCTCATAAATATAAAGACAACCATGTAAAGTAACCACATGCAAATGAAATGTACAAATTAGAATGTTGTACGCATGCGAATGGGCCGTAATTCGGTCCATCCTACAAAAGACAGCGGGCCTGCCGTCGGACATTCATTGGCCGAACTGCCACGTAACAGTCAACTTTCTGGTGAGGAAGTTCAGAAGATTTTGAGACTGAGAGCAAATGGATTGCCGGTGGCGAAAATTTGTGAAGTGATGGAGAGGAGTAGGGCAGTCATTTATAAGACTTTATCGAAACGCGGTGCGTTAACTGCCAGAAAACGGCATGAAAGGCCTCGAATAACAACCAAACGAGATGATCGTGCCATCATGCATTTAGTTTCATCGCAAAGGTTATAACTACGTCAAGTTTCTCGGACTGTTGGTATCACAGTCTCAAAGCACATAGTTCATCGACGAATCAAGGAAAGTCGCAACATTGTGCTCCGTAAAATACGCCGTCTGCCACACCTCACGCGGCGCCACAAGGAAGCTAGATTGTTGTGCGCAAGCAGCCACATACACTGGACGGACGACTGGATCACAACTATTTTCTCCGATGAGAAAAAGTTCAACCTGGACAGCCCTAACGGTTGGAACTGCTGTTGGCATGATTTACGACGCGAGCCACGCGTCTTCTTGAGCAGACAGAAAGGAGGGGGATCTGTGATGGTCTGGGGAGCTTTTGCGTTCAATGGAACAACGGATATCGCTTTCCTGCAAGGCAGGCGAAACTCCGAAACATATCAGGACATCTTCAGCAGCCACCTTTTACAGTTTGCCGAAACTCTAGCTGGTGTTGATTATCTGTTCCAGCAAGGCCATGCCTCTATCCATCAGTCTGCATCAACGAAAAGCTGGTAACACTCATCGTGTGACCGTAATGGATTGGCCAGCACTCTGTCCAGTTCTGAACCCTATCGATAACATCTGGGATATCCTTGCTCGTGATGTGTATGCGAAAGGACGGCAGTTCTCAAGTGTGGTGGCATTGAAAAAGCAGATTGAACGAAGCTGGTACGCACTCAGTGCAGAACACTTACATCACTTGGTGGACAGCATGCCCAGTCGGGTTTTCAGTGTTATTCGGAGCAACGGCTCCACTATTCGTACCAAAAGGGCTCATACCTAGTAAGTCTTTATATTTTTGAGACAGCGTACTTCTGTTTTTTTCTTGTACTTGGCATCGGGATTGTTATGTTTCCGTCAAACTATTGTGCAGCTGCATGCCCTATGCGATTTTTGCTATAAATATGAGGTGTACATTTCAGCTCGTTGTTGTTTCTTTCTTATTCGAGAATTTGTTCTGTCTCTATATTTATGCGACGCACTACATTAATTTTTCAAAAAGGAACGCATAATTAGATTACAATTAATATAATCAAGAAGCTAAATTTTTCTAGCCTCCCCTCTATTACTTGTAGCCTCCTCTAGAATTTATCTCTAGCTACGGCCCTGAATGATGGCTTGCCTACTCCCTCACCCCCCGTCCACGCAAAAAAGATTTCGAGCATTAATTTCTATTTCTCTGAAGATTGTTCCTGCAAGATTATTTGTTACTTGTTGTTCCTGTAAGGTTATTTATTACTTAGTTTAACGAATCATCACTGAACTGTAGCCATCCCGGTGACCGAGTGGTCAGAGGTGTAGGTTTATGACTAGTCGTCCGAGCTGGATACGAGTTCTTTCCCCGGAGGAGGCAAGGACCGTTAAGAAATTTTATCTCTTTGTTGTCAAACAGATGCCGTAAAAATTATTTTTTACGCATCAGGCTTTGCAGTAAAAGGCACACAAGACAAATATGGAATCTCTGTTACGCATTCTGATTTTAAAATCTATCATTTTGTTAAAATTCGAAGGCTAGACTAAAAGGAAAAATATATTTTTAACCTATGCATATGAGAGAAACTGGGTAAATCAACGGTTTGCATTTGTTACCTTTTCTACATTTGTTCTCTCGCAATTCGATTAACATTAAAAATCGCGCCTATTGCTTAAGCTTTCAAGTCGTAGGTTTGTCCAGATCAGTCAGCAGCGTTAGGTGATTTATGATTCTCCTTGAAATCACTCCATTAATTTTCCTGTACCAGTGATTTGATTGCCTTTTAGCGTTTCAGTTGTACTGGTTCGTGTTCACAGTCTCTGATTTTTTCTTTTTAACTCCTTTTTTTTTCTCATAATGTGGTTATTTTTAACGTGAGAGCTCGGGAAAAAAATTCTAAGAGTCGGTTTTTTTACTTATTTTATTCCTCTCGAGTCAATGCAGCATAAATTTTATTCTTACGTTCTCACACAGACGTCGCAAAAACGATTTTGAAAGGAGCATTTGTTTCAGGCAGATTATTGTACATACGGGGAAACTGCGTTTTTAAGAGGTAAGTTACCTCAGTGCACGTTTCGTAATTTTCAACTGGAAATCGAACATAAAAAAACAGTGTCTGCATCAAAAATAAGTGGAAAATTGTAGGCGTGATTGTTGCAATCGGATAAGAAATACAATTTTTAACGTAGGTGTTTTAGAAGCACATAGGCAGTGTAAAACACATACATGTTGGTTCATTCCCTAGTGAGAAAAAAGTTACATCTGGAAAATCTGGATCTTTATGAATTACATTTATCGTCCTTATAATATAATAAATGCAACTTTTTCATTCGGCCTGTGGATGGTAAAGAAAGATGAATGGGAAATTTTTGTTCATACGTACAGCAATCAGAATTAAAAAATACATAAAACGGAATTTTTAGGAGCACAACTATAATTCCATATGCAAAATAAATAGAATACCAGCTACTGAGAAAATAGTACGTACATTTAGAAAATTGGAAACCTTTTGAATTTATGAATCATGTCAAAAGCAAACCAGTGGTCAACGGATTTTTTTAATTTAATAGCTAGAAGCTGAGATATCGTCTAAATACTTAAATTTACACCTTATAAAGGGAGCAGTTTATAGCAGAAGATGGTCCAAAACAAATAAACACTTTTGCGTCAGCAAATTTTGGTTCTAATAATTGGTATCGCGTTCGAAGAGAATTTTTCAAATCGAACTTTTAATTAAAACAAACATAAATGGAAGCGCTTCCAGATTTATGTGTATATAATACCTTCAAATTGGAACTGAGGAACAGATTCTCTGCTCTAGATGGTCTAACATCAGAAGAAGTGGACATCTCTGAAGTTAGCAGAAAAGTAACCAAACCTCTTACGGAAACAGCAACAAGATTAGCTGGGTCTAAGAACAAGTTGCAGGTGAACAAACTATCAGGAAAACCCAAAATGTTGATGCAAAAAAGAAGAGAGATGAGGACAACTAAAGAAGATGTGACTTCCAAAGTGGAATATATAGAGCTATGCAAGACAGTACAAAAAAGTATCACTGAAGACGTAAGGAAATTCAACTGTGAACTAGTGAAGAAAGCAATTGCAAACAACCAAAACCTAAAGATAGCAAAGGGACATCTCAGTAAGGGAAGAAAACAGATTATGGCACTGAGAAAATAAAATGGTTCTGAAATAGGAAATAGAAGCGAAATTTTGATAAGAGTGAAAGATTTCTACTCCAAATTATATGAAAGGGATGATACATGTACTCCAGACATCATAAAAGGTACCAGTACCAGAGTTCTTCCAGTCTTCCCAGCAGACGTTGCACATGCAGTCAAGAACATGAAGCCAGGGAAAGCTCCAGGAGAAGATGGAATTACTGTAGACATCATACAAGAAGCAAGTGAAGAAATTGAAACAGTACTCGCCCAAGTTTTCACTCGATGCCTTAATGAAGGGAGGATTTCTGAGGATTGGAACAACGCTGCAATGATCCTGCTACATAAAAAAGGTGACATTGAGGATCTCAGGAACTACAGACCTATCAGCCTCCTATCAGTGGTTTAAAAAATCTTCACTAAAGTTCTTTCACACCGCTTGAAGGTAACACTAGACACGGCTCAACCGAGAGAACAAGTTGGATTCAGGAGTGGCTACAGCACAATAGATCACATCCATGTACTGAAAGAACTAATTGAAAGAGCGAGGGAATATGAACTTCCATTGTGCATGGCTTTTATCGATTATGAAAAGGCCTTTGATTCAGTGAAACCATCAGCAGTTACAATGATTTTGAAATCCTGCGGTGTTGAAGATGCATATATTAATGTTATTAATAACATCTATGAAAATGCAAGTGCAAAGATTCGGGTGTTTGATAATACAGCACACATAAGAATTGGAAAGGGAGTGAGACAAGGAGACACCATATCTCCCAAGCTCTTTAATGCCACATTGGAAAATGTCTTTCAATTACTGAACTGGGAAAACAAAGGGATAAAGATTAATGGAGATTATCTAACCCACCTTCGTTTTGCTGATGACATAGTCATTTTTGCAACTACCCCATCAGAGCTACAGAGTATGATCCAGGAACTTGCTGACAACAGTAAAGAAGTGGGATTAAAAATGAACTTTCAGAAGACAAAAGTGATGTACAATGCTTTTACAAGAAATGCAGATTTATCGATTGATGGAGAAAAGCTGGAGATAACAGACACGTATGTTTATCTTGGACAGCAGATATCAAGTGAGGGTCACATTGATGGAGAAACTAATCTGCGTATAAAACTTGCCTGGAGTGCTTTTGGAAGAAACAGCATAATTTTCAAGAGCAATATGCCATTATGCCAACTCGTGGATCATGTGACGTACCTTCCTATCAGGACGCACACGACATAAAGGCAGATAGCAGTCAGAACGAACGTCCGCGTAGCTCAATTGGTAGAGTGACTTATTCCGGAATGAGGGGACCCGGGTTCGAGCACCGGCGTGGACAAAAATGACGAAGAAATTTACTTCGTTATAATGGCGCCCGAACTTTCCGGATGACCCGGCCGTTCAAGATCTCGCAATGGTGTGATGTTCTTTCCACACCGCGAGAGGAAAAATAAGAGAATCCCTTCTCCAGCGCTTCAAAAAATAAATGTGTGTGACGTTGCATTCCACACACCAGATTGACTGGGAGTTCTCAGGTGCACGTTCTATAGCGGATGGCTGCCTGCGACGATTCATGGTCACGGCTGACTCGTGGGCCATGCCTCCGGCGCTCTTTCGGGGAGGGGGGAGATGTGACGCAACTGCTCAGCAGAACGCACACAACATAAAGGCAGATAGCAGTCGGAACGAACGTCCGCGTAGCTCAATTGGTAGAGTGACGTATTCCGGAATGAGGGGGACCCGTGGTTCGAGCCCCGGCGTGGACAAAAATGACGGAGAAATTTACTTCGTTATAATCAGAAAAATGACAAGAGTGGAAGACATCATGATCAGAGCCCATTTCCCTGAAATAGCAATGGGCTGGACATAATGCCAGAAGGACAGACCATCAATGGACAGTCGAAATTTTAGATTGGATTCCAAAGGACAGGAAAAGACCCAGAAGAAGACCACATGGAAGATAGGTGGATGAAATTCGAAAGTATGCGGGAGTAACATGGAGGAGACTGGCACAAGACAGACCGTGGTGGAAGAGGCTTGGAGAGACCTTCGTCCAGCAGTGGATTGATAATGGTTGACAATGATGATGATGATGATATTTACATCATCTTACGGGAAAGTCTGGCTGCATTCAAAAAAAGATATCCGTGAAGCCCTTTTGCCACTGGTCCGGTCATCACATACTATGATTTTTGTTTAATCGTCTCTACTTCACTACTTAAAACATTATCTGTTGTAATATTTGTCAGCTGAACTCATAGAACTGTAACTTCGAAGTCTCGAACAATGGATAGCTAGCACACAAAAATCTTTAATTGCACACTGAACTAAATTGGACTACCCAACGTCCAGAAGAGAAAAGACTTCAATTACTCACATAAATGGTTTCTATTGGTGTTCCAAGAATAGCATAAACATGCTGTACGGTGACATTGATACCGCTGCTAGACCCCTCAACAGGAGAACACGTTAGTAACTATGTAGGCTCGACACGGAGAAGCTTGGGTATTCGTGTTCAGGACCATGAGTATGTTATTCGAACTTTCCGCAATAATAGGGCGCTATCTAGAAATGTAGTAAACGGAACTTTGCAACCAGACTGGGAGAACATTAGACTGCTGAACACCCCTGTGTACGTGCACTCACTACACCTTGCGGAAAGCCTGTATATTGAAATCTTAGGGGACAGGTGCTGTGATGATAATACGCCAGTGGATATACTGTACCAAAAGTTTGGAAAAACCATGTCGCTGTTTTGAACTTTAAATTATAATTATTAAATATATTTAGTGAAAACAATAACATGTAAATTAGACAATTTTAACTGTGCAACACAATCTGTATTATGTGTAACAAAAGTCTGAAATTGTGTCTATTGCTCGGTTGCGATAGCAACACCTTAGCCTTGTGACGCCTGAGAACTATACCATGGTGCATTGCTGCGCTCCTATATATGTGTACGCAAGTACTGCATTAACCTCTCTGTTCCACCTGATGATGGGGTAAGTATTACCCCGAAAGTGCTATATGACATACTGTACGAATTGTGCTTTTTCTACATGCTGTACGGTACTTCAAATTAATCAAAGACGATGACAGCCGCATTAATTACTGTACTAAACCTCTATCGACTTATATTCGACTTATTTACATCCAACAATAATCTGCTGCAATAATTCACATATTATACATCACGACTATACGCAAAACGACACCACGTTACTTTTTTCTGCTTGCTGCAACAATATATCTCATGTTCTCATCAATCTACACGAACAAGTCACGCACTGTAAACTCAAAACTGTTGCCACAAGACGTTCCGTGAGTGAGAAAATATATCGTTACGGTTGAAACGCTTAAAGAGAATGAACTCAAAATTTACACAGGGAAAGAAATTAAAAATGAAGGTTAAATTAGAGTATAAGTCATAAAACGAAAACATTTTTTCGAGTCGAACTTGTAAAAATGTAGATACCTTATCAAACATCAAAAATACCTTTATACCACCTACCTGGAAAACCACGAGATCTCGAAGCTGCTTAGTTTGTGGTCGTCATAATTAGCTTTTTTCGTTGCAAAAATAACTTCTCAAATCCGAATAACAGACGCTGAGATTTCGCGCTTACAGACGGAGGAACAAATTGATATTGTGAGGTGGTTTATTTTTTTTCTAAAGGCTTGCAAAAAAGATGATTAGATCAAATTACACTAAGATGCCAATTTATTAAATACACTTAGCTACTAGCGTGTTGTGTCGCCCTAGGAGCTGATTCAGAAACGTTCCTCAGGACAGGAAAGAGACGGTTGCTCTGGTCTAAAAACAACGTGACAGATAGCAGCTGCTGTGATCTGAAAAAACTTCTAGAGAGGGGGATTGCTGTGTATATACACACATTTAGAAATGCGGTCTACATTTTCTGTTTTCAGGATGCACGCCTAGAGTTCGGAATGAAAATTTTCTGTTCGGCCCTTCCTCAAAGAAGGCGCGAAGCGACGAAAGAAAACCAACGAAGTTGGCATTCGAGTATCAAATCGTATGACTTACGCGTGGAAAACGGGAAGGGATGAAAAATTCCCTGAAAAAGCACCAAAACAGAACGGAATTAAATGTAGTTGTTTGAGAACATCTTTCCTAGTTTCTGTTATAACGAAGTGAATTTCTCCGTCATTTTTATCCGCGCCGGAGTTCGAACCCGGGTCCACTCATTCCGGAATAAGTTGCTCTACCAATTAAGCTACGCGGACGCTTATTCTGATTCCTATCTGCCTTTATGTCGTGTGCGTCCTTCGCGCAGGTACGTCACATCTTCCTGGTACGTTACATCATCTCCCCCTTATTTTTTTTTTTTTTCGAAGTGCTAGAGAAAGGATTCTCTTATTTTTCCTATCTCGCGGTGTGGAAATAACATCACACCAATACGAAATTTTGAACGGTCGGGTCATCCGGATAGTTCGGGCGCCATTATAACGAAGTGAATTTCTCCATCATTTTTATCCGCGCCGGGGTTCGAACCCGGGTCCTCTCATTCCGGAATAAGTTGCTCTACCAATTAAGCTACGCGGACGCTTATTCTGATTCCTATCTACCTTTATGTCGTGTGCGTCCTTCGCGCAGGTACGTCACATCTTCCTGGTACGTTACACTGTTTATGACCCAAACGAGACACATGCTTGGGCAATTGTCCCTCACCCTCTTTATCACACACACACTATGTATTCATATCTTATATACACTCCAAAATCCGCGGCTTTCCCTGTTCCCATTTACTAATGCTACCTGACAATACTAAAGAACAGAACAAAGCACTTACATTGAGAGATGCGTACTTGTGCTCTCTCTGTATCACTCACTCTCTGTCTCTCTCTCTCTCTCTCTCTCTCTCTCTCTTTCACGCGCACACACACACGCATATACTCCAAAATCCATGGCTTACCCTGTTCCCAATTAGTAACGCTACCAGGCAATACTAAAAAACAGAACAAAGCGCTTATATTGCGAGATACATACTTGTGCTCTCTCTTCATCACTTAGACTCTCTCTCTCTCTCTCTCTCTCTCTCTCTCTCTCTCTCTCCAAAACCCATGGTCTACCCTGTTCCCAGTTAGTAATGCTACCAGACAGCACTAAAGAACAGAACAAAGCACTTACATTGAGAGATACGTACTTGTGCTCTCTCAGTATCACTCACTCTTTCTCTCTCTCTCTCTCTCTCTCTCTCTCTCTCTCGCTCTCACGCGCACACACACACGCACATACTCCAAACTCCATGGCTTACCCTGTTCCCAATTAGTAACGCTACCAGACAGTACTAAAGAACTGGACAAAGCACTTACATTGAGAGATACGTACTTGTGCTCTCTCTGTATCAGTCTCTGTCTGTCCTTCTCTCTCTCTCTCTCTCTCTCTCTCACGCGCACACACACACACACACGCACATACTCCAAAATCCATGGCTTACCCTGTTCCCAATTAGTAACGCTACCAGGCAATGCTAAAAAACAGAACAAAGCACTTACATTGAGAGATACATACTTGGGCTCTCTCTTTATCACTCACACTATCTCACACACACACACTCCAAAATCCATCGCTTTCCTTGTTCCCAATTAGGAATGCTACCAGGCAATATTAAAGAACAGGATAAAGCACTTACATTTTGAGATACATACTTGTGCTCTCTCTTCATCACTCAGATTCTCTCTCTCTCACTCACTCTCTCTCTCTCTCTCTCACACACTCTCTCTCACACTCCCTCTCTCTCTTTCTCCAAAACCCATGGTCTACCATGTTCCCGGTTAGTAATGCTACCAGACAGCACTAAAGAACAGAACAAAGCACTTACATTGAGAGATACGTACTTGTGCTCTCTCTTTATCACTCACACTATCTCACAGACACTCCAAAGTCCATGACTTTCCCTGTTCCCAGTTACTAATGCTGCCAGGCAAAACTGAGGGACAGAACAAAGCACATGCATTGCGAGATATATATACTTCGGCTCTCTCTTTATCACTTACACAATCACACACACACACACACACACACACTCCAAAGTCCATAACTTTTCCTGTTCCCAGTTACTAATGCTACCAGGAAATCCTAAAGGACAGAACAAAGAACATGCTTTGCTTTTCTTAATCGCGCAAAATCTCTTTTAACTTCTGTTATGTGATTTTCCTGTTTCTGAATCTCACTTTTTTTTTCAGGCTGATGAAATCGTTTTATCTCCAAATTTACAGAAAATTTCTGGGTTTTTTTTTTATTTGTACATTTAACGACCACCGTTAGCGATTCGCTGGGCTTATAAGCAGTCTCTCGTCTCTAAGTTAGGGCCACTGGTTCCAGGGAAGGGAAATAGCCACTGCCGTAAGACAGACACAACATCCATGCGTCATCGGGACTGGAACCCGGAGCATCATGGACGAATGATCAGATGCCACTGCTTAGACCACTGCACCACCGGGACAGCACAGCAGATTTGAATTTTTGTAATGCCTTTCTCGAGAATTTGTGCATTTCTTACTATAGTTTTTAAATAAATACACTAATGCTTACGAACTTGGCCGTTTAATAAGGAAAGATCTGCTTTAGAGGAGGCAATCACCTCTGCCCCTCCCCCTCCCCCTCTGAATCTGCTACTACGCTCTTCTTGTTCTTCAGAGCAACGCGAATTCGTCCTGGTATTGAACACACCAGATACTGAAAGAGCTGTACAAGAATATTGTACCATGCGAAAATGATCGAGTCGCGTAGCTTCTGAAAATTGTACAGTGACTCAATATTTCAGATAACAGCCCGTTCCCCTTCATCCTAGAGATGCTCGATAGGCTTTAGATACGAGGACGGTGCAGTCCACTGAAGCAAAGAAAATGCGTTGGCATGTTTCTGGAGCCATTTCGGGACGGTAAGTGCCTTGTTAGCGGGTTGGTTTTCCCGCTGGACGTGTCCATCTGTGTGAAGATAATTCTGAGCCATGAAGGAATGAATTTGATCGACAACGATGTTCAAGTAAGCCATGGCGTTCAGATTTCCTTTCGTAGATATCGGAGCCAAACGTGTGCCAGAGTAAAACCTCCCCATACCACCAGTACACCAGCGCCACCGCCCTGTACTGTAGATATCTGACAGGATAGTTCTATGGTCTCGTGATGCTTGCGCTTAATTCGGATCCTGTCATCCTTATGATGCAGA
The DNA here is from genome assembly GCA_039090855.1 of Macrothele yani. NCBI lineage: Eukaryota > Metazoa > Arthropoda > Arachnida > Araneae > Macrothelidae > Macrothele > Macrothele yani. The sequence continues at coordinate 151,254,825 of CM077027.1, read as the reverse complement.
AATAACCTTGATACGTCCATTCAGGAGATCTTTTTCCAGTCCATTTAAAGAGTATATTTAGAAATTCTATAATTTTACAAATCATGGCAAGGGCAAGCCGATGTGAATAGGATACTCCTAATTCAAAATATGTTTCGGCGTTGTTACACATTGTGGGCCTTGAATATTTTTCGAAATATACATAATTAGTGCGCTTTGAATGCGTTTCGGTATAATCACCACTTGTGTGCCTTGAAAATGATTACAGGCCGATTTGAACGAGAACCTGGCCTCTAAACATTCGTCCGAGATGGGGTCTGGGTTTGAATACCAGTGAGATATGAATGGCGCGTTTGCCTTACGGCAATGGCTCTTTGCCTTCCCTGAAACTAATGAATGACCCCAAGTTACGGACGAGTGACTGCTTTGGCCGATTGAGTTCCTAGCGGTAGTCATTAAACTCTCAAACGAAAAATATTTCTACACGGAGATAGATAGCGTGACTTGAGAACATTTCGGTACAGTTATAATTAGTGTACAGTGTAAGTGTTTCGTACGAGCATATATAGTGCCTCAAATAGGTTTCGATATAGTCAGAATTCATTTGCCTGAAATCTCTGTATTTCGGTATGGAAAATAATGGGTTTTTAATATGTTTCGGTATGTGCCTGGAATATGTTTTGGTATGTCCATAATTATATTACTTTGAATGCATTTAGATATGGTCCTAAATAATGTGCCTTGAATTCGTTTCGTACAACCATAATTAATGAATTTTGAAAAGGTGTTTGCGTATGAGCATATATAACGTGCTTGATTATGTTTCGGTATAATCATAGACAAAGCGCTTATATACACAGAGGATGTTACATTTTTAGAACGTTTTTGATAAAATCATTTATAGAAACTAAAAGAAGTTCAAAGAATTGAATCTCGCCGCCCTGGTGGCGCAGTGTTATAAGTGATGGCTTCTTATCATTCGTCCGAGATGGGTCTGCTTTCAAACCCCGGTGAGGCATGGATGTTGTGTTTGTCTTACGGCACTGGATCTCTCCCTTCCCTGGAACCAGTGGTCTTAAATTAGGGACGAGCGACTGCTTATAGCCCATCGAGTTGCTCACGGTGGTCGTTAAACCTTCAACCGAAAGAAAAAATCAAGTTAGTAAAATCATGCAATGCATTGATTATGATACGCTTTCCAATATACCAGAAATCATTACTCAAGTTATTACTCAAGCTTAGAAGATAATAGTTGTGGAATAAATCTCGCACCTGGGCGCTGACCTTTGACCCTATTTCGGTGATATTAAACGTTATTGGTTCAGTATACCTCCGGAACAACATACTAAAGTTTTGTCGCAATAGAAGCATTTCTAGTCAAGTTATGAGGATAATGGCTATGGAATAAATTTCGCTCCTGTGCACTGACCTTTGACCCCATTTCGATGATATTCAACCGAACTGGTTCAGTGTATCTCCGGACATGATAAAGTTTTGTCGCAATCGAAGCATCTTCACGTAAGTTATGACGCATAAGGGCAATGGAATGGATCCCGCTCCTATGTTCTGACCTTTGACTCCATTTCGCCCATTTTCCGTAGGGTTTGGCCCCGGGTAGTCCCCTACCATATACTGAAATTTAATCAAAATCGAACCATTTTTACTCAAGTTATGACACATAAGGGCAATGGAATGGAATGTCTTGACCTTAGACCCCATTTCAACCATTTTCAATAAGTTTCGTCCCCAGGTGATCCTCTATCATATACTTAAATTTCATCGAAATCGAACAATTTTTACGCGAGTTATCATGCGGACAGACGGACAAAGCTGGAGCATTTACGCGTCTTCAACCTACGGTTGGAAAGCGTAAAAAAGGAATTGAAGCTCCTAACAACGTGTTACATAAACACGAAAGAAACATCTGCTACAATTAACTAGTCTGCTAAGAAAATGACTCACGAAAACAAGCTTTTGATAGAAGGCTGTGTTTTTGCTTTTTACGAAGACAAATATTCGTATTCTGTAATTCAAAAACTCTGTGAAAATCATACAGTTAGCATTTCTAAATGTAACATAAGAAATATCATTAATAATAGTGGGAGAAATCGTCAAGCTTTTGCCGTTAACAGGAAGAACACCACCAAACGAATATTCAACGAAGGTACGTACTTTTACGTCTATTTCAAAAGTAAGGTCTCTGGCCTTAAAAGAAAATCCACCGACTCAAAAAGCAGTCGTTAAGTTGTTAAAAATCTTGGTATCAATTGTAAGCAAGGTAATAATAAAAGATTTGAATCTGAAAAAAAAGAAAAAAGGAAAAAAAAACGTATTGTTCTCCGCCTTTTTGCCTAGGCACTTGGCTGAGAGCAGAACACGGTGTGGACTTCTTTATGAAAATCACTTAGCCGGAGAAAGTTGGAAATTTTTTGTAACTATTGATGAAGCATGGATCTACCTAAACGGCTGAAAAAAAAGATCGTTTTACTATCACAAAAAAAAAACAGAAAAAAAGACATACATACTTTGTTCTAAAAATTTAAAGGAAATTTCAGTAAAGGATTCATAATTACTGCTGGTTTCTCGTACAATGGGAAATTAAAGTTAAGAAAAGTTGAAAAAAATGTTAAAACAAATTCTACATATTACCAAAAATAATGTTTCGACTCCTATGTTTAAAGAAGAAATACCATTCTTTTATCCACAGAGCCTCCAAAGAGTAGAACTCCATCAGGATAAGACTACCAGTCATACACCTAAATCTACCACTCTTTTCCTTGAAAAAATAAAAAATGAGACGGGTATGAAGTCTTTGCTCATATTCCTTTAAAGACCCCGGATGTGTCACCAATGGACTATTGTGCCTTCGGAATGCTACAAAGAGCGCTCAAACCTAAAATAGAGACGGGTATCAAGTCTATACCTTTTGCTCATATTCCTTCAAAGTCCCCTGATGTGTCACCAATGGACTATTGTGCCTTCGGACAGCTAGAAAGAGCGCTCAAACCTAAAAAAGGAACGGGTTTCAAGTCTATATCTTTTGCTCATATTCCTTCAAAGTACCCTGATGTGTCTCCAATGGACTATTGTGCCTTCGGACTGCTAAAAAGAGCGTTCAAATCTAAAAAAGAGATGGGTATCAAGTCTATACCTTTTGCTCAAAGTCCCCTGATGTGTCACCAATGGGCTATTGTGCCTTCGGACTGCTAAAAAGAGCGCTCAACCCTAAAAATAGAAACTGGTATCAAGTCTATACCTTTTGCTCATATTCCTTCAAAGTCCCCTGATGTGTCACCAATGGACTATTGTGCCTTCGGACTGCTAAAAAAAGCGTTCAAACCTAAAAGACAGACGGGTATCAAGTCTATACCTTTTGCTCAAAGTCCCCTGATGTGTCACCAAGGGGCTATTGTGCCTTCGGACTGCTAAAAAGAGCGCTCAACCCTGAAAAAGAAACGGGTATCAAGTCCATACCTTTTGCTCATATTCCTTCAAAGTCCCCTGATGTGTCACCAATGGACTATTGTGCCTTCGGACTGCTAAAAAGAGCGTTCAAACCTAAAAAACAGACGGGTATCAAGTCTATACCTTTTGCTCAAAGACGGGTATCAAGTCTATACCCTGATGTGTCACCAATGGGCTATTGTGCCTTCGGACTGCTAAAAAGAGCGCTCAAACCTAAAAAAGAAACGGGTATCAAGTCCATACCTTTTGCTCATATTCCTTCAAAGTCCCCTGATGTGTCACCAATGGACTATTGTGCCTTCGGACTTCTAAAAAGAGCGCTTTCTAAACGCAGACCTAAAACAATGATTGGACTATGGAAATCAGTGGAAGAGGAGTGGAATAAAATACCACTACAAATTTCAGAAATGCCCTGTTATCCTGGAAATCAAGATGTAGGTTCATAGTCTAGAGAAAGAGCTATCAGATATAGGACATTTGAGAAAGAAATTATTCTATTTTAAACATTAATTTTTTAGCTGCAAAGTCTTCTAAAAATGTGTGAACATCCTCTGTTTAATAAGCGTGTCGTCAATATGTTTCGATATTGTCGCAGATGGTGGGCCATGAATATCTTTCGCAATGCATGCACCTTTTCCATTATTCCTTGATTTATGAGTTTCCAGTTTGTTTTCGTTACTTTCTGCGTTCATTCGTAAACCAAACTTCAGCTTTTTATGCTGAAGCACGTCCAGATAACAGAAAATTCACTTTTTTGATACCGTAACTGAAATCCCAAAGATATGCAGCTCCCATAAAGTAATGAAGTTTTTGAGTGATAGTCATGTGTTTCTGATCGATAGTGCCATCCTTTTCATTGAAGATAACAGAAAATTTCGGGAAAATGAGGAAATCTGAAATGATGCGTCACATTATTCGCAAACCTTCTTCGAAAGCATGATTCATGTCTTGAAACAAGTTGTTAATGCAAATTACAAAGAAACATCGCAGAGGAAGACGCTGACACATCAGTTACTAAATTAATTAGTTGCAATCAATCACAGGTTTTAGAATGATAATGTGAATTATGTACGAAGTCTGAAATTTTACTTGCGCAAATTAAAGTTAGTCGCTAAACAAAAGATATTCGCTTCGATGAACGCTAAAGTAAATAAAGAAAAATTATTGGGAAATTATCGCCGGAACATGGGTGAAACTTTTTAGATACTAATTATTTTACCTTTCATTGTTCCGATATTCGGATGAAAATGTCACTGGTAAAGCTCCAGGAGGTCTCAATGATAAACGAATTTTCGATACGAAAAAGCTGCTTAATCAGATACGTTGATTGGATTATTTCCAGCTGAAAATTCCCAACGCTGAGTGTACGTGTCTGAGCCCCTAGAAATTCCACTCAGATGTTCGCTTTCTTTTCGAAGGTGAGCTTAAATAAAAGGAAAAGAAACCAACGTAAGGGAGCTGTTCGAGCAAGTAAATGATACTTCCTTTTCTAATCTTCTTAGTACTAAAATATTTTTCTGACTTTCAGTCGCTAGCCGAGCGCCAAAATTTAAATAAAAGGATTGCATTCCCTTTTATCTCTCCAGTAAAATAATATTTTATTCATATGCGGGAAATACATTAAGAAATTTGCTTCTGGCTTCCGAGCAGAAGTATTGGATTTTCTAGAATTGCAGAAATTGCCGAACATTTATTTCAGTTAACTTTAGCAATAATTTAGTAGGAGCAACTATTATTCTAACGCTATGTTACTTTCTATTTAAGACTTTAAGACATTAACTCCGAGCTTGTTAGGCTTAAGTTCGCTTTAACTTCACTGTAACTCTCGTTGAATCGGAAAGCTTCATCTTTCGTTAAGCTTTAAGTCTTAATATTAAACATGAAAACAGCTTTGGGCCGCCAATGGTCTAGTGGTCAACGTTCGTGACTGCCACGGAAAAGTCACAGGATCAATTCCAAGTAGGTACGAACGATTGAACCATTAAATATTCGCCGTGCGTCGGATTGGTGCATTAAGACATTGGACCTCGCGCACTGGTCCCCTGGTAATAAATAAGGGCGTCGTCTTCTGATTCTACCTTGTTTCTCGTGTGACATTCATGTCGAGCACTCTAGTTCAAATCCCCTAGCTTCCTACTTCTCGAGATTGTTAAAACCTGCGGTCATACAACTCCCTTCCTCTATATAAATTTCTAAATCTCTGGAGACAGCAGGCACTATAAGAATAATAAGGTCCAGTAAAATCAGAAGACATTACTTACAAGTCAAAAAGTTTTGTTTTGTTTTTCTCTTATCAGGAAGTAGGTTTCTTTTTAGCCCATCACTCAATGCAAAATCACTCGTTTCACAACTATCCAAAAACGGACACAATTCTCTCTACAATCAAGGTATATATTTCAACGCTCGATTTTCCATAATCCTAGGTAGCAAACTACTGAGACTGATAACATTTAAAAATCCCAAAACATAGTTAGGCAAAATAATATTGAGAGAGATACATTCCGAGCAGTAGATGTTATTTTTAACTACAGCGTACGCCATTGACTTCTTACATGTGAGGGTTACCAAACTTAAATTCGTCGAGAGAGAAGAAAAATGCTGCGTTCATATTAGAAAAAAAAACGCTTAACGGGAATAAACAAAATTTACCTGTGAATACAGGAACTTTTAAAAGAAATGTTAAATTAGAATGTAAGTCACAATATTTATAAGCGGATTTCAAGATGGCTCGCGAGCAGAAATACTGGATGTTTTAAGACTGTAGGAACGGCCAATTTTTGTTCTGAATGTTTGTTTGCCCATAGGCGGTTTCCGATATGGATGACGAGTAGAAGCACTGGGGTTTTTAGAATTGTACGAACAGCCAAGAAAATTTGTTGGAAGGTTACATGAGAAACAATAAAAAGTAAGGGTTCTACATACCGGCAATGATATTTTAAGCAGATTTCAAGATGGCGGCAAGCAGAAGTAGTGGATCTTTTAGATCCGCTACTTCTGCTTGCCTTTCAATGGAAGGTTAATAAATATCTATTAGCAATTTTCAAGATAGATAGACCACCCTGGTGACGTAGTGGTCTAAGCGCTGTCTTCTGACCATTCGTCCAAAATGGGTCCGGATTCGAACCCTGGGTTGATGTTGCGTTTGTCTTTTTGCACTGTCTCTCTCTCTCTCTCTCTCTTCCCCGGAACCAATGGTCATAAATTAGGCAGACGACTGCCTATAGTTCATCGAGTTGTTTAGGCTGGTCGTTAAACTTTCAAACAGACAAACAAAAATGTCTGGCAAGCAGAAGTATTGAGAGTTTGGGAATTGCAGGAACGGTCAAAAATGTGTTTAAAAAACATTTACCAAATTATATATCTATGAGCTGTTTTCAAGATATGGTACAGCAGAAATTAGTTGTTTTTACTTTGCTAATATTTGATGCATTGCCAAATTTCGATGTCAGCACTTCAACTTTTACCCGGGTTCGATCCCAGACACAGATCTAGAGATGCCAAATGCTGTCCGGCGATAGGTTTCGGTGTTAAAAAAAGTTCTAAAAAGTTATATTATGGTTATTCTGACTTTTTTAGACAGGGGTGGCGTAAACGAACAATGCGTGCAACTCCCTAAGCGCTATAGTCTGACCCTCACCCACAACTTTGGGTTACTGGTTCTAGGGAAGGGAGAGAGCCAGAACCGTAAGGCAAGCGTGCCATCCATCCCTCAACCTGGAATCTGACCTTGCTCGGACAACTAGCCAGAAACCTATGTCTCTGACCACCCTGCCATTGCTGACTGCTAGCAACTGAATCATGTAATCTCCACTGTCAGATTACAGCAATTTAGCTAAAAATGTTTAATCTATATTTTAGCCTGTATAACTTCTGCAATGACAAAAACGATAATTTTTAAAACATTAACTAAAATTTCGACAAATGTTAGTGAATTCGGCATTTAAGAATGTATAATTCGTATTATAAAATGTACTGTTACAGAAAACTAAGGGGATTGATGATAAGAATCAGCATTGTGAAAGGTTTATGCGAAAGAATATAATTAGCCTTTTGGCTGTGTCTGCACAATCCAACCAAAGAGCTGAGATTTATCATCGTATAAAACAATGATAATAAAAACAAAGAAAAAAACATGAAAGTTTATTTTCGCTGGAGTGCGTAATGATTTTTCTTCGGAGTTTTGTTAAAAGCAAACATTTATGTGTGTGTCTGTAAGTACGAAGATTTCGTGTAAAATCGATACGTCTATCGTAACTTGCAATCAATAAATGCAATCGATAAATTTATTGAGCGCATGTAATCGAACGATAGCGCACTTCGTTTTCTTTTTTCTTTTCCTTTTTTTTCTTTTTTTCATTTCGGAAGTAGATACCGTGAAGGTTCTTATCCTTTCGGTAAGAACTTCATGTTTTTTTTAGTTTTTTAATACCGCATTTAGGAAGGATGAGTTTAATGTGTATGTCTGTGTAGAAGAACATGTGCCAGGTTGGAAAATTTCAGACTGATTCCCATAAAAAATCAGAAAGTTTAAAATATACTTTATTTAGTGTGAAAGGATTTCAAGCTTTTCATAAAAATTACTTTATGAATTGTAAAAGGGATATTTTCTGTATTAAAGAAAGAGAAATGCTACTGTCCAAGATCGAAGTAATCGATAGCACTTGAGTTTTATAGAAACTAATTCTTATCTCCAACGATCTCAACCAAATCATTGAGAAATTAATTAGGTATAACACGAATTCACTCTAAATTGTTCAAAATTATTCAAATTTTTCACAACCGCACACTCAATATTCCTGCTTATTGGGCATTGTTAGGAATAAAGAATTACTCCTGACAGAGAGAAGGAGAAAAATGCATAGTTCGGAACAGGTTCTTAAGAAAGTATGTCTAAATTAAAGATGTCATCTGAAAAACTCCTAGAAAAAGATCACGAAATAGACGGTTGGTGAAGAGTTTGCACCACGGCAAATGAACATGCTAACTATAATTCTGTTGAATTCTATGAATTGGCATTGTTATTTCAGCGGCATGTGGCAGTTTTTGCTGCTGAGAAATCAGCGCGAACATTTTTACAAAATTTTGTAACTCATACATAAATTTTCATGCCGAATCGATGTTAACGATAGTTCACAGTACTTAATAATTTTTCGTTTCTTTTATTCACAGAAATTCTTACGTCGAAAAGTCCTTTGTGACAGTTTTTTCTTTTATTAAAATTTTTTACATCTCTTCATTTCCGAAATTCCCATGCCGAAACAACATTCATGTCAGCTTGAATTTTTTGCAAATTCTTTCTCTTTTTTCACAGAAATTAATATACTTAAAATGTGTTCGTAATAATTGTTCTATTGCAAAAATTCATTTGATCATTATTAAAGAATTAAATCAAAATCAGCTTATGAATATTTTAAAAATACGGAGTGAAACTTCGTAAATAGCATGCTTACGCATCTAAAAACCCGATTGAAAATAAAATTGATCAGATACTTTTCGCTACGGAAAACATCTTATTCACGTTTCCTACTCAAAATAATGCCCAATTTTCCCTTTAAAGGATGTAAACATATAGTTCACTCTTCAGGAATCTCTGTTTCTGAAAATTCCGATTACAAAAAATGCATATGACACCATTCCTTTTAGAAAACATTTGTCATATATTTTCTTTGTTTTCCATAGTGCACATGTAAGTACTGGGAATGTTACATATCCAAGTGTGCACAATTTTTCCGTCAGCTGAAGTGAGTGCGTACTTTTATTTGCAGCTGTATCTCCCATTTTAAAAACCCGATGGAAAATATTTTTCTTCTACAATGTATCATTCGCTATGTAACGTACCAGGAGATGTGACGTACCTGCCAGAAGGACGCACACGACATAAAGGCAGATAGGAATCAGAATAAAACGTCCGCGTAGCTCAATTGGTAGAGTGACTTATTCCGGAATGAGGGGATCCGGGTTCGAATCCTGGCGTGGACAGAAATGACGGAGAAATTTACTTCGTTATAGCTATTGGTAAGTCTGTGAATATTATCCACTTCAAAAAGGCAAGATTTTCCAGCTAGGGGCGTATACACATAAACTGCAGATAGAGTATTCAAAACAAAAAAAATGTAAATTCTAAAATTGCTTGTAATACTTACTGGTCATTTATGTAACACCTCTCAGAAAACTTGAAAATTCCATCGCCTTGAAGCGGAAATCAAACCCGCAACTTCCGATTTCTGTTCGAGTATGTTAACCGTTGTACCACCCAGGACAGTAAAGTTTCAAGCAACTGAGACTAAGCAAACAGCTTAGAAATTTGAATATCCTCAGATTTTTGCTAGTTGAAGCATCGTTGTTTCCTCATAGTGTTTTTGATCCAACTCCCAACCAGAAACGGATATTGGTCAGAAATCACCGGCACCACAGATAAATCAATAAAGAAAGAAATATTCCTCTTATACATTCCATCGATTTCTCATGTATTAAGAGGAATATTTCTTCCTTCATTGACGCATAAACTACTTTTATTTATTTATTTATTTTTTGCTGCTGTTCTTATCTCTGCTCCCAAAAGTGGTTCAGTTGGTAAAGTTGAATCAAGATAAGTTTCTTGCAACGTTCGAAGCTCTTGAGGCACCGTTTATCCAAACTTATTCAGGACGTTGAACAGAAGGGCTCTTTTTCACCACATCTGAATAACAAACGCCTACGACAAACTAAAACATATTAGCGTTACTGCCACATCGGACGGGAGCAAACCTTGTTTTAGCAAGGGTGAAATAGTCCATTTCAGGAATACATAAAAACATCCATCGCACTGGATATCTGTTAAAAAGAAGATATAAATGCAGTTCCGTTTTTTTTTCTCGGACAAACCTCGTAGGCCTAAAAACGTACTTGTACTGAGTGGACATATTTGGTTTAATCCTAGAACTGAAACCTAAAACTTGATCACGAAGAAAACATCTAGGGCCATGATCAGTTTTTAGTTTCTAGTTTTAAAATGTGGACCGCCTCAAACGTAGTTTTTTTTGTAAATATTTTGACCTTTTAGATTTCTTGGAAGATGCAATCTCCGATAAGAATTTTCATAATCGGGAATGAACGAGTTGGTTAAGTGAGCAGCAAGGTACTTAGAAAACTCAGTTTTCAGTGATACTTAATTCTCTTTGGACCAACGGGAATACAATAGGACGTCGGATAATCACGGGAAAGTCTTGAGATACATGTTTCTGACAGTGCTTGTGAAAGTTATTCAGATCTTACCCACATGAGGGAAGGGTGTTACATTCGATCAATCAGTGTCGTGCTCCTAATTAGGAATGCAGACCTTTTTGAATTCAGCATTACTAAGTTTTTAGAGTAATTTGAGTTCAGTACAGCAAATGTGGAGACAGTATCACTGGGGATGACCGAACTGATTCATGTCAGTGACGCACAAACAAGGAGGTCTGACGGGTCCGAAACCTCACCCCCTTAAAATACGAGTAATAATAACGACAGTATGGTTGAATGTGTGTGATGTACAGTGTTGTCGTTATCCCCACTGATTTCACTTTCTTCATCAAGAATTCTCTTCAAACCCAGTTCTCAAAACCAGGGTCATATATACTCATTTTATTTACGTAAGGAAGCCATAGTTAACTCTTCACAAAAAATATTGACAAATCTGAAAACAGTCACGCTTGTGGTAAGGTGGGGTGTATAACGCAGTAAATTTCTCCGTCATTTTTCGTCCACGCCGGGAATCGAACCCGAGTCCACTTATTCCGGAACAAGTCGCTCTACCAACTGAGCTATGTAGACGTTCGTTCTTGCTGCTATCTGCCTTTATGTCGTGTGCGTCCTGCGGGGCAGGTACGCCACATCTCCTCCCCCCAAAGAGGGCCGGGGGCATGGCCCACGGGTCAGCCGTGACCATGAATCGTCGTAGGCAGCTATCCGCTGCTGTAGAACGTGCACATGAGAACTCCCAGTCAATCTAGTGTATGGAATGCAACATCACACACTATTATTTTTCGAAGCGCTGAAGAAGGGATTCTGTTATGTTTATTATCTCGCGATGTGGAAAAAACATCACACCATTGCGTGATCTTGAACGGCCAGATCATCCGGGAACCATTATAACGAAGTAAATTTCTCCGTCATTTTTGGTCCAAGCCGAGAACTGAACCCGAATCCATTTATTTCGGAACAAGTTGCTCTACCAACTGAACTACGCAGATGTTCGTTCTTGCTGCTATCTGCCTTTATGTCGTGTGCGTCCTGCGGAGCAGGCACGTCATAGATGGAGCACACCCCAGGTAGGCAAACTAAGCTTAATATACGAGTATCAAATTCTCTTTCCGCCAACTATCATTATTATGAAGGGACACGAGCAACGCACTCTAAACAAAAAAGCAGAAGTAGTTGTAGTGAAATCTAGTGCCATAAAAAGACATAATCGTAAAATTTACTTTCCTTTGCCACCCCTCCTCACCAGTTACGAGTTATTTAGGTCTCAATGAAAAATTATTTTCTAAAGCCAGTCTATTTTTTAACATATTGATATTGCGTTTAGTTAGACTGCTTATCTGAACAATTTTCATAAACCATTTGTTTTTGCTTAGAACGAGATAGAAAACATTTTCACAAATGTGTATTTTTCTCATCTAGCAGACTTGTTTACCAAAGAATTCAGCATTTAGTAATAAAGATAGTTGTCCTAACAAGAGAGGTACGCCATATATCGTAAAACATTCTCTAAGTAGAGTAATATTCACTACTCACTTTTTATGTGCAATGGCCCTGAAACGGTTGTGATCTCAAGAACACGCAGACTATATTTTAAATAGCTCTTCACTTTGTACATGCAATGGCTATAAAACAATTTGCGAAATAAAATATGTTAATTTTATATATAAAGCTTATAGTTCCGTAGAGAAAGTAATTGAAAATCAATTCATTTATTTTTGTGAGCTCATTCTTGTGTGCCATAATTTAAAACCTATAGAATGGTTTTGGGCGAAATACTTGCGAAAGGAGATATTTTCAACGTTTCCTAAAGTGATTTAATCTTAAGAAAACGAATACTGAGAATGTATTTTTGAATATTTTCCATATTTACATTTTTTGGAGGCATTATTGCCTCCAGTAAACTGCTGCATGGAATAAATTGTTGTAAGGAAATACGAATAATCAGTGAAATTGTGGGCTTGTAAAAGCAATGTCACGATTCTACGAAAGCACATGATCATAAAAGAGCTTCCTAATCCCAATAATCTGATAAGAAATTTGCAAGAACTGATAACTACCATACTGAAAATGTGATAAGTAAATTTTAAGATAAAATATAGCAAAGAAAAACCCAAGCATAGTTAGCTTCCTGCATTCTACGATAATTGATTGATTGCTCACTAATTGCTCAGAAGTTGGAATCCTTACGTCTCAGACGAATTTCACTTATTTCCAGCTTCTTTGAACGATTGATTAGTAGAAACTTAGACTGATTACACTTCAGCTTAATTATCACTAAAGGAAGATAAAGGAAAATATACACTATCTACTATCAAGTGATTGGACACCTGTGATAGCAAAGGAAAACGAAGTTTATTCACCTTCAATAGTTGGTGGACCCTCCACGAGCGGCGATTACAGCTGCGACCCTCCGGGGCATACTCTCAACCAGGCGTTGTACGACGGCTAGCGGTATTTTCTTCCACTCGGCTTGGAGAAGACAGGTCAGTTCCTTCACCGATTTCGGACGGTGGGGGCACCCCTTAAGTCGACGCTCTAACTCGTCCCAGAGGTGCTTGATAGGGTTAAGGTCCGGGCTCTGCGCAGGCCAGTCCATTCGATTAACCCCATTGTCACCATACCAAGCCATGGTGGACCATGTTACTTTAGGAATTGTCATCCCGAAAGTAACATGGGTCTACCCCGTAAAACTGCCACAACGTAGGAAGCGCATGGTCATCCAAAATGGTGCAGTAGATCTCGGCGTTGAGTCTACCAGGAATTGCGACCAAGGGTCCCGTGCCATAACAGAAGAAACACCCTCATAGCATAATTCCACCGCCGCCGAACTTCACAGTTGGCACAATACATTCCGGCAAGAGGCGTTCTCCAGGCAGACGCCAAACCCAGATCCTGCCATCCGAACGGTAGAGGGTGAACATTGATTCGTCGCTCCAGAGAACCTGTTTCCATTGTTCAACGGTCCACTGTCGACGTTCTTTGCAAGACGTTAGCCGAGTATCGCTATTGGACTTGGTGATCAAAGGCTTGTGGGCGGCAGCACGTCCATGATAACCGAGCAGATGAGCTTCCTTACGGATGGTATTCATCGAAAGAACACTCCCAGATGCCTGTTGAAACTCCTTGCGGAAGTGGCGGCCCATCGATTTGGTGCGGTTCTTCCGAATTTCTCTGGCCAGCACCCGTCGGTCTCTAACTCCTAGTTTTGTGGGTCAGCCGGTTCGGGGCACATTCCGACAGTCACCTTTCATCTTCCACTTGCCAATCACGTAGGCCACTGTCGATTTTGAGTACTTCAACTCGCTGAATATGCCACGTATGGATCGGCCATTTCTGTGATACCCGACGATTACACCTTTCTCGAAATTAGACAGCTCCGAACTGCGTGGCATCTTGCATGCGACTAGTTGCGTTGTTGTTTCCCACACGATATTTAACGGCGGCGGCCGTGACGTGTATCAGGACCGCAGATATCGTCGATTTCAGGGGTGTCCAATTACTTGTTAGTAGATAGTGTACATACGTTGTTCTGCATTTGCGTAGAACTCCCTAATACAAAAATTTTATTCTGTAACCAATTTTAAATATATCGTATTAATTCTATTAATTTAATATCAGCTTCTAAATTGCTGTTTTAATTCATTCTTTCGCGTTTAAATTATTCATAATGTAATGAGCATCTAAAAATAACTAAATTTTTTTAGCTACAATATCTATCATTTGGAAGGAGAGAAAATTTAGAAACCTGAGATCTGATGTGAAAAAATTATTTTAAATAGCTTGCGGGGGTGAGTGAGGAGGATTGGTGTGATCCCTTAAGCTCAGAGTACAAAAATATTTGCTGGTGTGTGTGTGTGTGTACGAGCGCGCGCGCTCACTCCCTCGGTTGCACGCACGTCTGATGATTTAATGACTCCAGATAAATATTTCGTGCACAATACACAATGTTAAGATGAGAGCCGTCTTTTCACGATCAGAGATTATACGAAGTTTTAAACGCTGAAAACATGTGATTCAATTAAAACTCAGTTAAAATATATACAAGATCTTTCGAAACAACCATATGGTTCATCTTCAGGTAAAGGTCGAAACTAACGCAATAACAATACGGTTCCTTAAATAAATTATCGCTGAAGTTCATGATGTTTAACATATGAAACATGCGCAGAAATGTGTAGATTATTGGGAGAAACCACAAAGTTTGTTTAGGTTGATTGGTAATGACTTGTGTCCTTAAACATCAGGCTGAAATAGTTGTCTCTAATGTAACGGAATGTTGTAAGGGATGTAGTTGTTACAACGGGATCCTTGATTACGGTAAATGTATAGGCTTTCACCAAGCTGTTTGCTGGAGCGGGATCCTTGATTACGGTAAATGTATAGGCTTTCACCAAGCTGTTTGCTGGAGCGGGATCCTTGATTACCGTAAATGTATAGGCTTTCACCAAGCTGTTTGCTGGAGCGGGATCCTTGATTATGGTAAATGTATAGGCTTTCACCAAGCTGTTTGCTAGAGCGGGATCCTTGATTACCAAAAATGTATAGGCTTTCACCAAGCTGTTTGCTGGAGCGGGATCCTTGATTACGGTAAATGTATAGGCTTTCATCAAGCTGTTTGCTGGAGCGGGATCCTTGATTACCGTAAATGTATAGGCTTTCACCAAGCTGTTTGCTGGAGCGGGATCCTTGATTATGGTAAATGTAGAGGCTTTCACCAAGCTGTTTGCTAGAGCGGGATCCTTGATTACCAAAAATGTATAGGCTTTCACCAAGCTGTTTGCTGGAGCGGGATCCTTGATTACGGTAAATGTATAGGCTTTCACCAAGCTGTTTGCTGGAGCGGGATCCTTGATTACCGTAAATGTATAGGCTTTCACCAAGCTGTTTGCTGGAGCGGGATCCTTGATTATGGTAAATGTAGAGGCTTTCACCAAGCTATTTGCTAGAGCGGGATCCTTGATTACCAAAAATGTATAGGCTTTCACCAAGCTGTTTGCTGGAGCGGGATCCTTGATTACGGTAAATGTATAGGCTTTCACCAAGCTGTTTGCTGGAGCGGGATCCTTGATTACGGTAAATGTATAGGCTTTCACCAAGCTGTTTGCTGGAGCGGGATCCTTGATTACGGTAAATGTATAGGCTTTCACCAAGCTGTTTGCTGGAGCGGGATCCTTGATTACGGTAAATGTATAGGCTTTCACCAAGCTGTTTGCTGGAGCGGGATCCTTGATTACGGTAAATGTATAGGCTTTCACCAAGCTGTTTGCTGGAGCGGGATCCTTGATTACGGTAAATGTATAGGCTTTCACCAAGCTGTTTGCTGGAGCGGGATCCTTGATTACGGTAAATGTATAGGCTTTCACCAAGCTGTTTGCTGGAGCGGGATCCTTGATTACGATAAATGCATAGGCCTTCACCAAACTGTTCGTTGAAAGCCTATACATTTACTGTTGCTGAAACAGGATCCAACATAAACAAAGCTGTTTGATGAAACAGGATCTTTGATTACCATAAATGTATAGGCTTTCACCAAACTGTTCGTTGGAAGCCTCTACAAGGATCCTGCTCCAACGACGACATTCCTTTTCCTTATAACTTTCCGTTACATTAGTAACAACTATTTCAGCCCGATGTTCAAGGACACGAGAAATTACCCATCCACCCGAACAAACTATGTGGTTTTTCCCAATAATTCACACATTTCTGCGCATGCTTCATATGTTAAACGTCATAAACTTCAGCGATTGTTTACTTAAGAAACCGTATCGTTATTGTGTTAGTTTCAATCTTTACCTGAAGATGAACCACATGGTGGTTACGAAAGATCTTGTATATATTCAAAGGGATGTAAGGTCAGGTGATGCGTAACATCACAGCCTCTCCTTGACAAATGTCAACCCCGCCTTCTCGTGGTGCATCCTGTTCCCACTAAAGGGGCTCTGACGACCGCCAATAGCGGTATAACTATACCATCGGGATCAAAGGAAATTCTATCCCACACTCACCAACCCGCTTGGCCAGCGTGGTGAGTTATGGCCAAACCCTCCAAAATGACTCCACAACTTAAATCTTGGCCCTCAGTCTCCGGCAGCTGGAATGTACCTGGCCAAGGCAGCGGCCAGTGCGACATGAAGGCAGAGGGTGCTAAGAATCCCCGGAGGACCGGACTAGGCTGCCATCTGATGCTGACCTTGGCAACGTACAATGGACGCTCCCTATCTTCTGATTCAAGGCTTCTTGAATTGGAAGAGGAACTACAAAGGATCAAGTGGGACATCGTGGGGCTAAGTGAGGTAAGGAGAAAAGGAGAAGATCTCATCGAACTGAAAAGTGGACATCTCTTCTACTATCGTGGGACAGATACTGGCAGAACTAGTGGTGTTGGATTTATAATAAACAAGAAACTGAAGGATAAAGTGGTAGAAGTTGAAAGTTCCTCTGACAGAGCTGCACGACTCGTTATCCAACTATCGAGAAGATACCAGGCTCAGATTATTCAAACTTATGCACCCACCACAAGTCATCCTGAAGAAGAAATTGAAGAATTTTATGAGGAAATTTGTCATCTAAATAATAAAGGTAAGCAGCACTTGAAAATAATTATGGGAGATTTCAATGCAAAAATAGGGCAACGGCAACAGAATGAAACTTCAGTAGGTAAATTCGGTCACGGCAACAGAAACCAGCGTGGAAATACTCTCGTTGAGTTTGCAGAGGCAGAAGGGTTTTTCATCTTGAACTCCTTCTTCAAGAAAAAGCCACACAGGAAATGGACATGGAGACATCCAAATGGGACGACAAGTGAAATTGATTTTATTATGTGTAACAAAAAATTCGTCATAGAAGACTGCAGTGTGCTAAACAAGTTTAACACAGGTAGTGACCATAGATTGGTGAGATGTAAGATGCACCTCAACACTAAACTTGAACGTGGCAAGCTCATAAGACAAACAAAATGTATTGACATAACCAACCTTAAAAAACACCATAATACGTTCAAGTTGGAACTGAAGAACAGGTTCTCTGCTTTGGAAGGCCTAACATCGGAAGAAGTGGACATCTCTGAAGTTAATAGAAAAGTAACAAAAGCTCTTATGGAAACAGCAACAAAATTAGCTGGGTCTAAGAACAAGTTGCATGTAAATAAATTATCAGGAAAAACGAAAATGTTGATGCAAAAAAGAAGAGAGATGAGGACAACTAAGGAAGATGTGACTTCCAAAGTGGAATATATAGAGCTATGCAAGACAGTACGAAAAAGTATCACTGAAGACGTAAGAAAATTCAACTGTGAACTAGTGAGGAAAGCAATTGAAAACAACCAAAGCCTAAAGATAGCAAAGGGACATCTCAGTAAGGGAAGAAAACAGATTATGGCACTGAGAAAAGAAGATGGTTCTGTTACAAGAAATAGAGGCGAAATTTTGACAAGAGTGAAAGATTTCTACTCCAAATTATATGAAAGGGATGATACATGCACTCCAGACATCATGAAAGATACCAGTACCAGAATTCCTCCAGTCCTTCCAGCAGAAGTTGCACATGCAATCAAGAACATGAAGCGGGGAAAAGCTCCAGGAGAAGATGGAATTACTGTAGACATCATACAAGAAGCAAGTGGAGAAATCGAAACAGTACTCGCCCAAATTTTCACTCGATGCCTTAATGAAGGAAAGATTCCTGAGGATTGGAACACCGCTACAATGATCCTGCTACGTAAGAAAGGTGACATTGAGGATCTCGGAAACTACAGACCTATCAGCCTCCTATCAGTAGTTTATAAAATCTTCACTAAAGTTCTTTCACACCGCTTGAAGGTAACACTGGACATGGCTCAACCGAGAGAACAAGCTGGATTCAGGAGTGGCTACAGCACAATAGATCATATCCATGTGCTGAGAGAACTAATTGAAAGAGCGAGGGAATATGAACTTCCATTGTGCATGGCTTTTATCGATTATGAAAAAGCCTTTGATTCGGTGAAACCATCAGCAGTTACAATGGCTCTGAAAACCTGCGGTATTGAAGATGCATACATTAATATTATTAATAACATCTATGAAAAATGCAAGTGCAAAGATTAGGCTGCTTGAAAATACAACACACATAAAAATTGGAAAGGGAGTGAGACAAGGTGACACCATATCTCCGAAGCTCTTTAATGCCACATTGGAGGGTGTTTTTCAGTCACTGAGCTGGGAAAACAAGGGGATAAAGATTAATGGAGATTATCTAACCCACCTTCGTTTTGCTGATGACGTAGTCATTTTTGCAACTAGCCCATCAGAGCTGCAGAGTATGATCCAGGAACTTGCTGACAAGAGTAAAGAAGTGGGATTAAAAATGAACTTTCAGAAGACAAAAGTGATGTTCAATGCTTTTACAAGAAATGAAGATTTATCGATTGATGGAGAAAAGCTGGAGATAACAGATACGTACGTTTATCTTGGACAGCAGATATCAAGTGAGGGTCACATTGATGAAGAAATTAATCGGCGTACAAAACTTGCCTGGAGAGCTTTTGGAAGAAACAGCATAATTTTCAAGAGCAATATGCCATTATGTCTTAAAAGAAAAGTGTTTGATCAATGCATCCTTCCAGTGCTTACGTATGGTGCAGAGACGTTGACCTTAACTAAAAGAGACATACAAAGGCTGCAGACAACTCAAAGAAGCATGGAGAGGTGCATACTTGGTGTAACCAGGAGAGATAAGAAGAGGAACTCGTGGATCCGAAAAATGACAAGAGTGGAAGACATCATGATCAGAGTTAAATCCCTGAAATGGCAATGGGCTGGACATACTGCCAGAAGGACAGATCATCGATGGACAGCCGAAATTTTAGATTGGATTCCAAGGGACAGGAAAAGACCCAGAAGAAGACCACATGGGAGATGGGTGGATGAAATTCGAAAGTATGCAGGGGTGACATGGAGGAGACTGGCACAAGACAGACCGTTGTGGAGGAAACTTGGGGAGACCTTCGTCCAGCAGTGGATTGATAATGGTTGACAATGATGATGATGATGATGATGATATATTCAAAATAAATGTTAATTGAATCACATGTTTTTAGTACTTAAAACTTCTTGAAATCTCTCATCGTGCAAAGACGGCTCTCACCTTAACATTGATTTAACGACTGTTCTGCTTAAGAAATTTACGTTTTTCTGTTTGTCATCGAAATGCATTTCATTGAACAACATTATCTACAACACTTCGTTTTAGAAGCACATTTCTTTTTTTCTTTTTTTTTTTTTTTTCCTCATTAGGTTATTTTTTTCATTTTTTTTTATTGGAGGTTTAACGACCACCGTGAGCAATTCAATGGGCTATAAGCAGTCGCCCGTCCCGAACTTAGGGTCACTGGTTCCAGGGAAGGGTGAGAGCCAGTGCCGTAAGACAAACACAACATCCATGTCTGACAGGGATTCGAACCCGGACCCCTTACGGACGAATGATCACAGGCCAGCGCCTTAGACCACTGCGGCACCGGGGCGGCCATTAGGTTATTAAAATATGGTGACGTTTATTTTGACCAGGAGATATACACTGAAGAGCAATTGAATTAGAGACAGCTGGCGTTATGCAAATGTGGCGGTGTGGGCGGCACTGTAAACGGAAACTACATGACGTATGCAGCGATCCGACAATATAAGAAGTAATGCGACGGGAATCGGTAAGAGTCGGACGCAGTATGGGTAAGACGAAGGATCTAAGCGCATTTGATCGTTGGCAAATTGTCGGGGCCCGACGAATGGGTCCCTCCATCTCGGAAGTCGTGCAGGCACTGGGATTTTCATGAGCCACTGTGTTACGGGTGCACCGTGAGTACATCGAATCCGGTAAAACCATCCCTGCAAGGGCCAACTGCCGTGGACAACAGCGTGTTAATGAGAGGGGTCATCGTCGGCTAGCTCGCATTGTAACAGCGGATAGACGGGCCACAGTGCAAGAAATCACTCGGCAATTTAACGCTGGTGCACAAAAACGTGTAAGCAGCCACACTATCCAGAACCATCTCCTCGCTATGTGGTACCGAAGCCATTGTCCCACGAGGGTACCGCTGCTGACCGCACATCACAGGGTGCAAATATTAGCATGGGTGGCGGAAAAATCGCCACTGGACCCTAGACATGTGAAAAAATGTTGCCTGGACTGATGAATCGAGATTCACGTTGGTACATGCGGATGGCAGGATACGAGTACGGCGCAAAACATATGAAGCGATGGATCCTTCTTGCCAGCAGGGTACTCTTCAAGCTGATGGGGGTGGCATTCTCGTCTGGGGACTGTTTACGTGGACTGAAATGGGACCACTGGTACGTGTGACATCGGCCCTCACAGGTCAACGTTACCGGGATATCCTGGACGACCATTTGCTCATGTTTGTGCGTCTTCAACATCCCACTGGGGTCCTCATCCTGCAACAAGACAATGCACCGTGCCATCGCTCCCGAATTGTATCCGAATGGTCGGATGAACACTCCACCGACGTGACCTCGCTTCCTTAGCCAGCTAGGTCACCTGACCTCAATCCCATCGAGCACATCTGGGATGCAATCGAGAGGGATCACTCCCCTCCATCAAATCTTCGTGAATTGTGGGAGCTTGTTCAGGGGTCGTGGATCCGTATGGCTTCCGAACGCTTCCGGTGTCTTGTCGAGTCCATGCCGAGACGAATCCCCGCCGTCATCAGCGCGAAAGGTGGTGCTACACGTTACTAGACAGGTATTTCTAATGTAATTGCTCTTCAGTGTATATTCATGGCATGGACAAAATAAAATTATTTATCTTCTAATTTGGCTTTTGTTTTTATGACAGTTACGCAGTTTTTTGTCATTTTTTTCTCGCTCCTTTTTTTGGAGGAGGGCGGTTTTTAGCTTTTCTAGTAATGTTCGTTTAAGTATAGCTGACTGAAAACTACATAAAAAAACTTCACCTATAGTGAAACAGTAGTCATTCAAGTAAACGTCTAGAAAAAGTTACTTACGATTAGTCTTTATTCAGCCACTAATACTTTGGCTCTTCCACAAGTTATAATCAAACGAACGTGATGCTAATATTGGGATGGTGCGAATGAAATGTCCGCCGAGAATGAACAGTGGAGACAGACCCCCACCACAGCGGAATGGAACCACCCACAGGTGTTGCGGGTATTACGTCACAGAATTACTACAAATAGCTAGCACGTGTGTGGAGAACAAGGTTACATGGCACACGACACATCCACACGTCATACGTTTTTTTTTTTTTTGCTGACACATCCACACGTCATACGTTCTGACCTCAAGGTGTTGCCAACCATACTCTTGCGAGAGAGAAGAGGAAATGTACAGACGCCGGAGTTGAGAGTCATCTTTCTGCATGAATTTAAACTGAGCCATTCTGCATGAATTGCTGCTCAAAACGTTAACAAAGCATTTGGAGAGAATAGAGCCAAGGAACGAACCATTCGGCGATGGTTTGTGAAGTTTCGGAGCGGAAACACGGACCTGCAAAACAAAGCACGTGACCTGCAAAACGAAGCACGTGACCTGCAAAACGAAGCACGTGATCACCGACCTGTTGCTGTTTCTGACGATGTTATGTTACGTGTGGTTGAAGCAGACCCCCGAAAAACGTGCCGTGAGATAGCGGTAGAGATAGGTGTCCACCACACAACAGTTGTTCGGCGTCTGGTTGCGCTGGGTAAGGTCAAAAAGCTGGACATGTGGCCGCCGCATGAGTTGACAACTGCCAACAAGACTAGGCGTTTGGAAGTCTGCACGTCGCTGCTTACCAGGAATAAATATGAATCTCTACTGCATCGAATCGTCACCTGCGACAAGAAGTGGGTCCTTTATGATAATAGGAAACTATCTGCTCACTTAGGATGCCGTCCACTAGGTTGTGCCTTGGTGGATGGCATCCTAAGCCACCCCTATACACCAAGATGATGATGCTCCTTGTCTAGTGGTCCACAGGCGGGATAATCACTCCGAGTTTCTTGGCAAGAAGCCAAACCATCACTGCAGAATGTTATTGTGCTTAATTTCACCGGATACACCGGAAATTGCTGCAGAAACAACCGCCTTTGGTCAACAGAAGTGGTGTTCTTCTGCTTCAGGACAATGCTCTCATGTTGCACAACGAACGATGCTGACACTAAGTGCCTTGGGCTATGAAGCACTGCTTCATCCTGCCTGTTCCCGGACGTGTGTCCGATATACTCTTATCTGTGTTGTCGCTGGATCACTGCCTGTGCAGTGAACAGTTCACGACAGACAACAAGGCTCAACGTGCAGTTAATGACTTCTTCGGGTCCCAGCCACAAGACGTTTTTTGTTCCTGGATCATGGCCTTGCCGGATAGATGGCGACAATGTGTCGATGCCGAGGGAGATTATTTTTGCCTAGGTAAGTTGTCCTAATTTTCCATTCTCGCCGTCCACGTGTGCTGACCCTTTGCGGAACATTTCATTCGCCCCATTCCAATAGTAATAATAATAATAATTGTTTAAGAGACGAACGCTAAAGTAGAATACACAACCTTCTAAACTACTTCCTTTTGAAATACGTTTATTCACCAGTTATTATGATCTTCAATCTTCCCACTCTTTGCTGCTGCTCACATTAAATATCGTCGTTCTGTTCTCATCTGACACATCCACATGGCATACGTTTTGACCTCAAAGTGTTGCCAACCATACTCTTGCGAGAGAGAAGACATCACATTAAGTTTCAAAAATGCTAAGGAGAACGAACTCAATTTACATAGAGAAAGAAACTAAAAAGGAAAATTAAATTACAGAATACATAACATTCTACCTAGTGGAAGTGTGTTGTGCTGCCGGACCTGTGAGTGGGAAGCTTCCTGATGCCTCGTCGCAGAATACGGCAGTCATTCCAGCAAGTTTCGGAGTTCGACAGAAGACGAATAGTGGCTTATCGCGACAGCGGTTTATCGTACCGAGACATCGGCGCCCGTGTGGAACGACATCCAGCCACAGTGAGGCGAGTATGGATTCGGTGGTTGCAGGAGGGACGGACGGACCGACGTGAGCGATTGCCGGAGCCGCGGCACACCACCGAACGAGAGGACCGGCATGTTGTGCGGCGGGCATTGACGGCTCGCACCGCCACATCACGAACGTCAGCGCAGGAATTAGGGTGTGTTGCGCAACAGCCTGTGTCAGCACGTACCGTTCGACTTCGTCTGCAGGAGCGGGGACTTGTCGCACGGCGCCCATTGCGTCGATTACCATTGACGTTACACCACCGGCGTGTGCAGCGACAGTGGGCCGTTGAACGCCGCACTTGGACTACGGAATGGCACGACATTGTCTTCTCCGACGAATCCCGCTTCTGCC
This sequence comes from Macrothele yani, assembly GCA_039090855.1. Classification (NCBI taxonomy): domain Eukaryota; kingdom Metazoa; phylum Arthropoda; class Arachnida; order Araneae; family Macrothelidae; genus Macrothele; species Macrothele yani. The sequence goes on along the minus strand of CM077027.1, from coordinate 151,230,806 downwards.
TGCAACACCACGATGTTCAATACACGTAAACAGTCCCCAGATGAGAATGTCACCCCCACCAGCTTGAAGAGTAACCTGCTGGCAAGAAGGATCCATCGCTTCATGTGGTTTGCGCCGTACTCGTATCCAGCCATCCGCAAGTACCTACATGAATCTCGACTCAACAGTCCAGGCAACATTTTCCCACGTGTCTAGGGTCCAGTGGCGATGTTCCCGCACCCATGCTAATCTTTGCACCCTGTGATGTGTGGTCAGCAGCGGTACCTTCGTGGGACGATTGCTTCTGTACCCCATAGCGAGGAGATGGTTATGGATGGTGTGGCTGCTTACACGTTTTTGTGCACCAACGTTAACTTGCCGAGTGATTTCTTGCAGTGTGGCCCGTCTATCTGCTGTTACAATGCGAGTTAGCCGACGATGACCCCGCTCATCCACACGCTGTTGTCCACGGCAGTTGGCCCTTGCAGGGATGGTTTTACCGGATTCGATGTACTCACGGTGCACTCGTGACACAGTGGCTCGTTGAAATCCCAGTGCCTGCACGACTTCCGAGATGGAGTGACCCATTCGTCGGGCCCTGAGAATTTGCCCACGATCAAATGCGCTTAAATTTTTCGTCTTACATATACTGCGTCTGACTCTTACTAATTCCCGTCGCATCACTCCTTATATTGTCGGATTGCTGCATACGTCATGTCGTTTCCGTTTACAGGGCCGCCCGCTGCGCCACATTTGCATAACGCCAACTGTCTCTAATTCAATTGCCCTTCAGTGTACAGTGTGCATAGGAAAGTCCTTTTAGCCTGGAATAACTTGCGAACGGAGAGAGGTACAGTTATGAAAGTGAGATAACAGTATAGTAAAGCGACTAGGCCCGATCGAACGCAACCAACAGCAGCGCCCCTAGTGGCGACATGCGGAAGTTAGCCATTGCAAATCGAAAACGAAAAGAGATAGAGAAAACTTTCCAATTACAAAGTTGTAGAGCATTAATTAATTAGAACAAAATGACATTTGTTTTACACGGATAAGATAAATTGTCGCCAGAATACGCTAAAATGTCCGAAATCGATGCGCGAACCTTTTGTGTGAACGTTTGAAGGGAACATGCATAGGTATGAGCAAATACCCACAATTTATTGCATAAATGCGTACTTATGTCAATACAGTTTGATGACGTCAGACAAAACAAAAACAAAAAAGGCGAACTGGCGCACAGTGATAGAAATCTAATGTCGAGTATGTTCGAAGAGTTCGCCATTGCCCACGATACACATTTATATTCGTGAAAGTAACTATGCATGCACATTCCTCCGCATATCAGGTGTCACACTATTGCAAGCATCAGTAACACGACGACGTACATGCAGCAGACTTGTAGGCGCTGTTGCGTACACCTGATTTTTTACGTAACCCCAGAAATCCAAGCTCGCCATTCTCACACTGCGTACGTAGACCTAAACTTCTGATCAGGGTACATCCTGCTACTGGTTTTTATATCGTAGGTACGGTACAACGTAACAATCGGCATTTGCATACGGCTACATTTGCGAAATGTGAATATGCAGATTCGAATCACTGCCAGCTCCAAACTTGACCGTACAGTACACTGTGGTAAATAGCGTTCTCCCGGCTGCCGCCATACCCACACACGGCCATCAGACTGATGAATCGTGTATCTGAATTCATTAGTCCATAGGATCCGTTTCTGTTGATCTATGGTCCACGATAAATATTCTTTGCACCATGCTAAACGACGAGTAGCATTGCGAGTGGAGATGAAAGGCTAACGAGCAGCCGCACGACCACGGTAACCCATGGAATGAAGTTCTCTGCGAATGGTAAGTGTACATACCGATGTTCCTGCATTTTTACTCGCTGTACACTGAGGTATTGTGCAGTACTACTTTGATTAGCTGTAACTACTCTCCTGACCTGAGGCTTGGACGTCCTCTATCACTGATTTTTTTTTTTTGGTCTGCCGGTACGTTTTCATAGATCATACGTAGAGGATTTTTAGGAAGGGAGTGTCTGACCCCAGGCCTTAAGCAACCCTTAGAAATAGGAAGCTAGAAGATTTGGGCTAGAATACCCGATAGGAAAGTAACACGGAAGCGAGGTAGAAAGGGGGAGGACGACGCCCTTATTTATTACCAGGGGGGCCAATACCGGGGGGCCGACGGCTTAACATGCCAAACGACGCACGGTGGATATTTAGTGGTTCGAGCGTTTGCACTTGCCTGGGATCGAACCTGTGGTCTTCTCCGTGGCAGTGACGAACGTTAACCACTGGGCCGCCCGCGGCCGCTGCCGGTACGTTTTGCTGCTTCAGGCACGCCACGTATCTTCCACTTTTTCAGTACATCCAAAACAGTTGACTTGGGTATGTTTAAACGCCTCTCAGTTTCTCATATGGACAACCCACTAATATAACACCCAACAATCTTTCCTTTCCCAAAGTCAGTTCTCTCCTGCCGCGATATTTTCACTCAACGTCAAGTGCGATATGATCGCAGTCGGCTGCAGGATTGTTTTTATACCATTTGCAGATGTACCGCGCATCTTAACAACGCAGCGGATCAGTTCATTTGCTTTTAAAAGGGTGTTCGGTGATTTATGTCAATATAGTGTATATACACACTGACGGAAAAAAATCCCAACACCAAGAAGGGGTTGTGTTAGATGAACGACAGTTGGTAGGCGGTGAGAGTACATCTGTAAGATGACGTCTATGCACATTTCGCGCTCGGCGCATACGTGTGGCGCTAGTAGCGCCCCTCGGAACATGCAAAGCAGGTTTGCTGTAAATACGCGCTGTAACGTTCGTGAGCGTTAGTTATCGTTGAGATTCCACGTAGTGTGTTAGTCGAGAATGCCTTTAAGAAGACGAAGAAGCCATTATCAACAGCTCACGGAGTTTGAACGAGGTCGTGTAATAGGGCTACGAGAAGGTGGATTTTCGTTCCGCAATATTGCAGAACGACTTGGCAGGAATATAGCCACTGTGCATGATTGTTGGCAGCGGTGGTCAAGGGAAGGTACTGCCTCAAGAAGACCGGGTTCCGGCCCCCGGGCACTACTGAGAGGGAAGACCGCCGTGTACGGCGTATGGCCGTGGCGCATCGTACCGCGTCTGCGGCAGCAATTCGAGCTGCAGTTGCCACCACAGTGACACAACAAATTGTTACAAATCGGTTACTTGAAGGACAGCTCCGAGCCATACGCCCTGTAGCGTGCATTCCACTTACTCCAAACCACTGCAGTTTGCGACGTCAGTGGTGTCAAGCTAGAGCTCATTGGAGGACGGAGTGGAGATCTGTTGTGTTTTCTGATGAAAGCCGGTTCTGTCTGGGTGCCAGTGATGGCCGTGTGTTAGTTAGAAGGAGGCCAGGTGAGCGCCTGCAACTAACCTGTCTGCGGCCGAGACACACTGGACCTACACCTGGAGTTATGGTCTGGGGAGCAATTTCCTATGACAGCAGGAGCACTCTCGTGGTTATCCCACGCACCCTGACGGCACAGTTTTACGTCGGTCTGGTGATTCAACCTGTTGTTCTGCCATTCACGAACAGCTTTCCAGGGGTGTTTTCCAACAGGATAACGCTCGCCCGTATATCGCTGTTGTAACCCAACATGCTCTATAGAGTGTCGACATGTTGCTGTGGCCTGCTAGATCCCCAGATCTTTCACCAATCGAACACGTATGGGACATCATTGGAGACAACTCCTGCGTCACCCCCAACCAGCATTAACCGTCCTTGTATTGAACGACCAAGTGCAACAGGCATGGAACTGCATCCCATAAACTGACATCCAGCACCTGTACGACACAATGCATGAACGTTTGCGTGCTTGCATTCAACATTCTGGCGGTTACACCGGTTATTAATGTACCAGCATTTCACATTTAAAATGGCTCTTCTCGCGCTTACAATAAGCTGTGATCTTGAAACCTTAATCGATTAAATATGTTACCTATACAAATGTATTGCCGCCATTTCATTCCTCTACAACTATTTTTTCGTGGTGTTGGGATTTTTTTCCCGTCAGTGTATATCTAGAAAATCTGCGCGCGCCAGAGGCAGAACAAATGAGCATTCAGCTTTCATTTTTGTGGCAAATACGGACCAGCTCATAAAAAAAGTGTTGCCGGATTATTTTACTATGAAAGAAATTTTGCAAATCCATCGGCTAATTTGGCGCCCCTTCGCTTTGGTGGTGCTTTAGGCAGCTGCCTATGTGTCCGAGGGCTGCCTACCCCTCGGATCTGCCCTGGATAACGATACCTTGTAGTTCTAATAAACTAATTCTAAGAAATCCTAGTTCGGAACCCAAAAACTAAAACAAAACCGCAACAGAAAATGCTGATACTGTTGAATGCATTAAACTTGTGGCTTTTCCAAATTCTTAACCTATTACAAAATTTGCTAAATTGTTGTTGGAAGTGTCCACCATAACCAGTGAAACACATTTCAGGATTAAAAAAAATAGGACGATTACTCATATTATTGTTAACGTGGATCAAATAGCTTCGATTTTCAGTCGATCGCTGCTTCGCTTTTTACTTGTTGGCTGTCATTTCCTTGGACTTACCGGTCGATTTTTGGCACACTTTCCCCATATCTCTCGTCTGGTTCTTTTCTTTGCTCTCTGTAATGCGATCTGTATGCGATTTTGCTTTCATTCTTTCTCTCTCAACCACTTCCGCCGCCGCTCCTGCTGCAGTTTGTGTGCACGGCCCTTCCTTCTCACATTTCGCGTAAAAAAAAAAAAAAAGTTCAAAAATGCTTTTTAGCGAAATTTCGGGCTTGTTTGTCGTTTTACCTGGGAACCATACCAGTTGCAGTGATGATGACGTGTCCTTCATTTCACATTTACCTGGGAAAAGGGAAATCAACTTCTTTGGTAAGTACACCAATTTCACTGAAAATTTTATTCTTTCCTGTGTTTTGTGAGTAAAGAATAGGAGCACCTTGCTTAGAGAGCAACACCTGCACAGTTTTCCTTTCCATTTGCTACTTTTCGTCAAAGTGCAAGTACCATTTACAGGCAAAAAGCAATAACTAAAAATGCTGGGAGTAGTTACTTTATTATTATGGTGCACCTGTTTTCTGGTCCTCTCGGAAGGCATCGGTAAAAACGAATCACTCTTCAACCTTCGTGCAAATTAGACCCACAAAAGTGACTGATCATTTTCAACGAGAAATTGCGCGAATTTTATTGTTAGGGTTGTTTTTTTATCGCCTACAATGCCCCAGAAATAGCAGCAGTTTATAGTGGTGTCTGTATATAATCACCGGATATAACTTCATTTTGCGAAGTGTCTTGCGTGCTGTGTACATCTTGCCTTAGGGATGCAAAATTTCGCTTGAAACTCGTACATAACCGCACAAAAGAAAATATTTTTCCAATGTATATATTTTGTTCAAAATTGTAGCCTAAACTGTCGTTAAGTTACGTTATTTTAATTGGAGCACATAATTGTGAAAAAGGTTATTTTACATTTTGTGAATTTAATTTGCTCTTTTATCATGTTTGCACCAAGTCAATCGCATTTTTTTCTTTGGTCTTAAATTAAACGAACGCAAAAATCCGTTCAGAGTAATTACAGAGCTTAGCTTGTAACGTATACTCTCGATTCACTTTCCTTTTGATTTTTACTATCTCTGGTTATTTTATTTTACTATGTAAATTATCTTCTTACTGAACGAGATGTTATTTCACCCGCTGAATGAGATCTGGCAATGAGTGCAAGTCATGACGTGGTGGTAGCCAGTATAAATAGGCGCGTTCAACGATACCAAGGGAGAGCGTTTGTTGTTGTATAGAGAGAGCGTTTGTTGTTTATGGGAGTAGAGCTTCGTTCATGTGCAAGGAGCTACGTGTTATTTGAGTAGCTGTGTGTGAAGTGTGTGTGATGATACCAGTAGAAGTTCATAATAAAAGGTTTTAAGTAAGTACGTTTTTCTCAGTTCATAGTACTGTCAGACCTCTGTCTGGCTGTTAGGTTTATTTCATTTAGTGTTATTAGTAACAACCAGCATAAGACTTTATTCATCTTAATTACTACTATAACATTACTACCAGTTATAAGTTTGTTCATTATTATTACTACACTACTAGCAGGAAAGTTTATTCATGATCTTAATTAACAAACAACAACCATTACTAGAAGAAACTAGTAACAACAACCATTTGAATTCACTATTAGAAGCTTAGTACAAGCATTGAATTCATTATAATATTATTGAAAGCTATATTCACGATAATTAGCTTGGTAGCAGAAGCTTTATTCATTATAAGCTGCGTAACCGGATTTACATACAGATGAAATTTGTTTGACTTATCATAACTAAAATAAGCAACATTTCTATTCTTTGATACAAATGCTTACATACTAGGCAATTTAGAAATTTTAGGACACGCCTCAATCTTAGTTTAATACTAAAACAATGTATACTGACTGACGGATTTATCACACTTGACGAATCAATCACATTCTTTGAATCTCGCCTACGATTCCCGACAAATAGCAGCTGTTCATGGTAGTGTGTAGATGTTCGCAGTTACATGATTCCATTTTTTTATGTATTTTTGTTTTTGCAAAATCTAAAGAAATAGTTTATGAAGGACGTGGAAGAACTTTGCCATAAAATGATGTCGATTTTGCTTACTTTTACTCTAGATGTATGTTTTAAAATTCGAGTTCAAGTTTTCCTTATATCATGTTTCTCACAGTACGGAAAACTCTGCTTGGATGATTTTATTCCGATTCGAACTCGAACATTCAATATTTGTTTGTTTCAAAGATCCATGCGCAAAGGGCGTACTTACACAAAGAGCGCCGAAATATATTGCAGATGTACGTAATGGTGTTTTCGTACTGTGTGTAGGACGTTAAATGCTCACTTTCGCAATGAAAAGATTTTTGCTCTTCAACGGCAACTGAGAAGTACCAATTTATTTTTTTTGATGCGATCTATCCCTTGCAACTGCATTCTACCTTACCAAAAACGCAGACACGTTCATTACTAGTGGGTGTTATGGCGAAATTTATTTTTGAAATATCTGAGACTTCATTTATGTACGTAACTCAGTGCAATATTTCACTTCCTTATATTAAATGCCAGTAAAAGAAAAGGATGCTATGATTTTTGCTCACGGAATAACCAACTATGTCGCCCAAGTATTGATATTTCATAGGAAGCGTTTTGTTATAATATTTCCTGGAATTTATCTTCCATTACTTATGTAGTTTTTAAATGCTCCGCCACAAACAACACACGGAAGATTTTTGTTTTACGGAAAAAAAAAACTCTGTAAAGTGCTCAGACCTGTTCGTAATCCGGGGTTTTAAGTTTCAGAAGAATTTGAGATTCCTTAGTCGTTTCATCTCTAAACGAGCTACGAAATGATAAGTAAAAGTTCCTTTGGAGTTCCACTTTCTTTTAGAATCAGTGTTTGATTGAAAACACCACATTTCCATGCGGATAGTGAATGTAGGCAATTTGTGACTCCTTGAGAGTTTTGTTTTGTTATCAAGCAAGCTCTCAAGACAACAGCATGCTGAAATGAAAGCTTTTTAGTCATTTTGGAAATTGCATCTATATCAAATAATTTGGTTACATTAGACTCAGTCAATCCAATGAGCTACATTTAGAAATTAAATGGAAACCACTGTAGGCTTCCAGTAGACCTGATCTTCATAGACTTCTCAATTAATATATAATATGAAGTGCAAAATTTGACTTCAAAAATGCCATATCTGAAGAATATCTAACACACTGAAAGAAAGTTTGTTACAAGAAAAGATGAGAAGTTAAACTGCACAGGCACTAATACCTATTTGTTGTGTAACTGGTTAATACGTGCGTAATATATAAATAATATGCTTTCTATATATATTGGATGCCGCCCCGGTGGCGCAGTGGTCTAAGCGCTGGGTTATGACAATTCGTCGGAGAAGGGTTCGGGTTCGAATCCCGGTGAGGCATGAATGTTGTGTTTATCTTACGGCACCGGCTCTCTCCTTCCCTGGAATCACTGGCCCTAAATTAGGGACCAGCGACTGCTTATAGCCCATTGAGTTGCTCACGGTGGTCGTTAAACCTCCTAACAAATATACACTGACGGAAACAAAAATCCCAACACCACGAAAAAATAGTTGTAAAGGAATGAAATGGCGGCAATACATTTGTATAGGTAACATATTTAATCGATTAAGGTTTCAAGATCACAGCTTAATGTAAGCGCGAGAAGAGCCATTTTAAATGTGAAATGCTGGTACATTAATAACTGGTGTAACCGCCAGAATGTTGAATGCAAGCACGCAAACGTTCACGCATTGTGTCGTACAGGTGCTGGATGTCAGTTTGTGGGATGGAGTTCCATGCCTGTTGCACTTGGTCGACCAATACAGGGACGGTTAATGCTGGTTGGGGGTGACGCTGGAGTTGTCGTCCAATGATGTCCCATACGTGCTCGATTGGTGACAGATCTGGTGATCTAGCACGCCACGGCAACATGTCGACACTCTGTAGAGCATGTTGGGTTACAACAGCGGTATGCGGGCGAGCGTTATCCTGTTGGAAAACACCCCTGGAATGCTGTTCATGAATGGCAGCACAACAGGTTGAATCACCAGACCGACGTACAACTGTGCCGTCAGGGTGCGTGGGATAACCACGAGAGTGCTCCTGCTGTCATAGGAAATTGCTCCCCAGACCATAACTCCAGGTGTAGGTCCAGTGTGTCTCGGCCGCAGACAGGTTGGTTGCAGGCGCTCACCTGGCCTCCTTCTAACCAACACACGGCCATCACTGGCACCCAGACAGAACCGGCTTTCATCAGAAAACACAACAGATCTCCACTCCGTCCTCCAATGAGATCTAGCTTGACACCACTGACGTCGCAAACGGCAGTGGTTTGCAGTAAGTGGAATGCACGCTACAGGGCATCTGGCTAGGAGCTGTCCTTCAAGTAACCGATTTGTAACAGTTCGTTGTGTCACTGTGGTGGCAACTGCAGCTCGAATTGTTTCCGAAGACGCGATACGATGCGCCACGGCCATACGCCGTACACGGCGGTCTTCCTTCTTAGTAGTGCCACGTGGCCGGCCGGAACCCGGTCTTCTTGAGGCAGTACCTTCCCTTGACCACCGCTGCCAACAATCATGCACAGTGGCTACATTCCTGCCAAGTCGTTCTGCAATATTGCGGAACGAAAATCCACCTTCTCGTAGCCCTATTACACGACCTCGTTCAAACTCCGTGAGCTGTTGATAATGGCTTCTTCGTTTTCTTAAAGGCATTCTTGACTAACACACTACGTCGAATCTCAACGATAACTAACGCTCACGAACGTTACAGCGCGTATTTACAGCAAACCTGCTTTGCATGTTCCGAGGGGCGCTACTAGCGCCACACGTATGCGCCGAGCGCGAAATTTGCATAGACGTCATCTTACAGATGTACTCTCACCGCCTACCAACTGTCGTTTATCTAACATAACCCCTTCTTGGTGTTGGGATTTTTATTTCCGTCAGTGTATGTATATATATATATATACACCACGAAATTTTACCAATGCTGATGCTAAACCAAAGTCCAAAATAATTAAAACAGTAACGAAGCTGGTTCCATTATATACACTGAGTGGCCACTTTATTATGACCACCCACTCAGTACTTCGTTGGGCCACCTTTTGCCTTTATAACTGCGTCTATACTTGGTGGCTTCCACTCAACGAGATGTTGATAGGTGGTTTGTGGAATCTGAGACCATGCTTGATGAATAGCACTTTCCAGGAGTGTGAGATTGCAGGGTTGTGGATCCAGCTGTCTGATGGCTCGTTCAACTTCACCCCACAAATTTTCAATGGGGTGGAGATCTGGAGATTGTGGGGGCCACCTAAGCAAAGTAAACTCACCGGCATGTTCCTGAAACCAATCCTGTACAATACGAGCACTATGGCAGGACGCATTATCTTGTTAAATGTAGTCATCGCCATTGGGATAAACCATCCACATGACAGAATGCACTTGGTCCGCAACGATGTTTAGATATGATGTGCCAGTCAGACGTTGGTCAACACAAATTAAAGGGCCCAAAGCATGCCAGGAAAACATTCTCCAAACCATAACGTTGCCTCCACCAGCTTGAAAGAATGAAGCAATGCATTTGCAGTCCATGCTTTCGTGTTGTTTCGGCCGAATTCTCACTCGGCCATCGGCATGATGCAACTGAAAACGTGATTCATCGGACCACATAATTTGTTTCCAATTATCGACTGTCCAATCCTAGAGCTCCTGTGCGAACTGGAGACGTTTTCTCTTGCCAACTGCAGACAGCAAAGGTGTTCGAACAGGCCTTCGGCTCCCATATCCCATTCGATGCAGTGTACGATGAACAGTGCGTGCAGAGGTCATTTGAGGGGATCCTTGATTAAGATGGTCTGTAATTTGCTGCACTGTTGCCCTTCTGTTGTCTGTTACCAGTCTGGACACTCTCCGTTCCGCCCGAGCAGTCACTAGTCGATGACGACCGCAGGTTGCACGTAGAGACCTAGTTTTTTTGCGTACAGTCCAGTCTTTATACACTTTAACAGCTGCTCTGGAACATTTTACGAATGCGGCAGTTTCGGTGATACTCGCTCCATGGCTCCGAACTCCTACAATCATCCCACGTTGAAAGTCCGCCAAATCGCATATTTTACCCATCTCGTCTCCGCAAAATCACTTCTAATACTGTCGCAAGCACTAAGCTTTCCGCTTTTACACTAGCCTTGCCCTCTGGCGGCAACAGCGTGCAGCGCTAATTTGCTTAAAATTGTCACGTGGTCATAATAAACTGGCTACTCAGTGTATATATACATATATATATATATATATATATATATATATATGGATGTAAGGTCAAGTGATGCGTAACATCACAGCCTCTCCTTGACAAATGTCAACCCCACCTTCTCGTGGTGCATCCTGTTCCCACTAAAGGGGCTCTGACGACCGCCCATAGCGGTATAACTATACCATCGGGATTAGAGGAAATTCTATCCCACACTCACCAACCCGCTTGGCCAGCGTGGTGAGTTATGGCCAAACCCCTCCAAAATGATTCCACAACTTAAATCTTGGCCCTCAGTCTCCGGCAGCTGGAATGTACCTGGCCAAGGCAGCGGCCAGTGCGACATGAAGGCAGAGGGTGCTAAGAATCCCCGGAGGACCGGACTAGGCTGCCATCTGATGCTGACCTTGGCTACTTACAATGGACGCTCCCTATCTTCTGATTCAAGGCTTCTTGAATTGGAAGAGGAATTACAAAGGATCAAGTGGGACATCGTGGGGCTAAGTGAGGTAAGGAGAAAAGGAGATCTCATCGAACTGAAAAGTGGACATCTCTTCTACTATCGTGGGACAGATACTGGAAGAACTAGTGATGTTGGATTTATAATAAACAAGAAACTGAAGGATAAAGTTGTAGAAGTTGAAAGTTCCTCTGACAGAGCTGCACGACTTGTTATCCAACTCTCGAAAAGATACCAGGCTCAGATTATTCAAACTTATGCACCCACCACAAGTCATCCTGAAGAAGAAATTGAAGAATTTTATGAGGAAATTTGTCATCTAAATAATAAAGGTAAGCAGCACTTGAAAATAATTATGGGAGATTTCAATGCAAAAATAGAGCAACGGCAACAGAATGAAACTTCAGTAGGTAAATTCGGTCACGGCAACAGAAACCAGCGTGGAAATACTCTCGTTGAGTTTGCAGAGGCAGAAGGGTTTTTCATCTTGAACTCCTTCTTCAAGAAAAAGCCACACAGGAAATGGACATGGAGACATCCAAATGGGACGACAAATGAAATTGATTTTATTATGTGTAACAAAACATTCGTCATAGAAGACTGCAGTGTGCTAAACAAGTTCAACACAGGTAGTGACCATAGATTGGTGAGATGTAAGATGCACCTCAACGCTAAACTTGAACTTTTCAAGCTCATAATACAAACAAAATCTATTGACATAACCAACCTCAAAAAACACCATAATACCTTCAAGTTAGAACTGAAGAACAGGTTCTCTGCTTTAGAAGGCCTAACATCGGAAGAAGTGGACATCTCTGAAGTTAACAGAAAAGTAACCAAAGCTCTTATGGAAACAGCAACAAAATTAGCTGGGTCTAAGAACAAGTTGCATGTGAACAAATTATCAGGAAAAACCAAAATGTTGATGCAAAAAAGAAGAGAGATGAGGACAACTAAAGAAGATGTGACTTCCAAAGTGGAATATATAGAGCTATGCAAGACAGTAAGAAAAAGTATCACTGAAGACGTAAGGAAATTCAACTGTGAACTAGTGAGGAAAGCAATTGAAAACAACCAAAGCCTAAAGATAGCAAAGGGACATCTCAGTAAGGGAAGAAAACAGATTATGGCACTGAGAAAAGAAGATGGTTCTGTAACAAGAAATAGAGGCGAAATTTTGACAAGAGTGAAAGATTTCTACTCCAAATTATATGAAAGGGATGATATATGCACTCCAGACATCATGAAAGATACCAGTACCAGAGTTCCTCCAGTCCTTCCAGCAGAAGTTGCACATGCAATCAAGAACATGAAGCGAGGAAAAGCTCCAGGAGAAGATGGAATTACTGTAGACATCATGCAAGAAGCAAGTGGAGAAATCGAAACAGTACTTGCCCAAATTTTCACTCGATGCCTTAATGAAGGAAAGATTCCTGAGGATTGGAACACCGCTACAATGATCCTGCTACATAAGAAAGGTGACATTGAGGATCTCGGAAACTACAGACCTATCAGCCTCCTATCAGTAGTTTATAAAATCTTCACTAAAGTTCTTTCACACCGCTTGAAGGTAACACTGGACATGGCTCAACCGAGAGAACAAGCTGGATTCAGGAGTGGCTACAGCACAATAGATCATATCCACGTGCTGAGAGAACTAATTGAAAGAGCGAGGGAATATGAACTTCCATTGTGCATGGCTTTTATCGATTATGAAAAAGCCTTTGATTCGGTGAAACCATCAGCAGTTACAATGGCTCTGAAAACCTGCGGTATTGAAGATGCATACATTAATATTATTAATAACATCTATGAAAATGCAAGTGCAAAGATTAGGCTGTTTGAAAATACAACACACGTAAAAATTGGAAAGGGAGTGAGACAAGGTGACACCATATCTCCGAAGCTCTTTAATGCCACATTGGAGGGTGTTTTTCAGTCGCTGAGCTGGGAAAACAAGGGGATAAAGATTAATGGAGATTATCTAACCCACCTTCGTTTTGCTGATGACGTAGTCATTTTTGCAACTACCCCATCAGAGCTGCAGAGTATGATCCAGGAACTTGCTGACAAGAGTAAAGAAGTGGGATTAAAAATGAACTTTCAGAAGACAAAAGTGATGTTCAATGCTTTTACAAGAAATGAAGATTTATCGATTGATGGAGAAAAGCTGGAGATAACAGACACGTACGTTTATCTTGGACAGCAGATATCAAGTGAGGGTCACATTGATGAAGAAATTAATCGGCGTACAAAACTTGCCTGGAGAGCTTTTGGAAGAAATAGCATAATTTTCAAGAGCAATATGCCATTATGTCTTAAAAGAAAAGTGTTTGATCAATGCATCCTTCCAGTGCTTACGTATGGTGCAGAGACGTGGACCTTAACTAAAAGAGACATACAAAGGCTGCAGACAACTCAAAGGAGCATGGAGAGGTGCATGCTTGGTGTAACCAGGAGAGATAAGAAGAGGAACTCGTGGATCCGAAAAATGACTAGAGTGGAAGACATCATGATCAGAGTTAAATCCCTGAAATGGCAATGGGCTGGACATACTGCCAGAAGGACAGATCATCGATGGACAGCCGAAATTTTAGATTGGATTCCAAGGGACAGGAAAAGACCCAGAAGAAGACCACATGGGAGATGGGTGGATGAAATTCAAAAGTATGCAGGGGTGACATGGAGGAGACTGGCACAAGACAGACCGTTGTGGAGGAAACTTGGGGAGACCTTCGTCCAGCAGTGGATTGATAATGGTTGAAAATGATGATGATGATGATGATATATATATATCAAGTGCTGCTTACCTTTATTATTTAGGAAATTTGTCATCTAAATAATAAAGGTAAGCAGCACTTGAAAATAATTATGGGAGATTTCAATGCAAAAATAGGGCAACGGCAACAGAATGAAACTTCAGTAGGTAAATTCGGTCACGGCAACAGAAACCAGCGTGGAAATACTCTCGTTGAGTTTGCAGAGGCAGAAGGGTTTTTCATCTTGAACTCCTTCTTCAAGAAAAAGCCACACAGGAAATGGACATGGAGACATCCAAATGGGACGACAAGTGAAATTGATTTTATTATGTGTAACAAAAAATTCGTCATAGAAGACTGCAGTGTGCTAAACAAGTTCAACACAGGTAGTGACCATAGATTGGTGAGATGTAAGATGCACTTCAACACCAAACTTGAACGTGGCAAGCTCATAAGACAAACAAAATGTATTGACATAACTAACCTTAAAAAACACCATAATACCTTCAAATTGGAACTGAAGAACAGATTCTCTGCTTTAGAAAGCCTAACATCGGAAGAAGTGGATATTTCTGAAGTTAACAGAAAAGTAACCAAAGCTCTTATGGAAACAGCAACAAAATTTGCTGGGTCTAAGAACAAGTTGCATGTAAACAAATTATCAGGAAAAACGAAAATGTTGATGCAAAAAAGAAGAGAGATGAGGACAACTAAAGAAGATGTGACTTCCAAAGTGGAATATATAGAGCTATGCAAGACAGTAAGAAAAAGTATCACTGAAGACGTAAGAAAATTCAACTGTGAACTAGTGAGGAAAGCAATTGAAAACAACCAAAGCCTAAAGATAGCAAAGGGACATCTCAGTAAGGGAAGAAAACAGATTATGGCACTGAGAAAAGAAGATGGTTCTGTAACAAGAAATAGAGGCGAAATTTTGACAAGAGTGAAAGATTTCTACTCCAAATTATATGAAAGGGATGATACATGCACTCCAGACATCATGAAAGATACCAGTACCAGAGTTCCTCCAGTCCTTCCAGCAGAAGTTGCACATGCAATCAAGAACATGAAGCGGGGAAAAGCTCCAGGAGAAGATGGAATTACTGTAGACATCATACAAGAAGCAAGTGGAGAAATTGAAACAGTACTCGCCCAAATTTTCACTCGATGCCTTAATGAAGGAAAGATTCCTGAGGATTGGAACACCGCTACAATGATCCTGCTACATAAGAAAGGTGACATTGAGGATCTCGGAAACTACAGACCTATCAGCCTCCTATCAGTAGTTTATAAAATCTTCACTAAAGTTCTTTCACACCGCTTGAAGGTAACACTGGACATGGCTCAACCGAGAGAACAAGCTGGATTCAGGAGTGGCTACAGCACAATAGATCATATCCACGTACTGAGAGAACTAATTGAAAGAGCGAGGGAATATGAACTTCCATTGTGCATGGCTTTTATCGATTATGAAAAAGCCTTTGATTCGGTGAAACCATCAGCAGTTACAATGGCTCTGAAAACCTGCGGTACTGAAGATGCATACATTAATATTATTAATAACATCTATGAAAATGCAAGTGCAAAGATTCGGCTGTTTGAAAATACAACACACATAAAAATTGGAAAGGGAGTGAGACAAGGTGACACCATATCTCCGAAGCTCTTTAATGCCACATTGGAGGGTGTTTTTCAGTCGCTGAGCTGGGAAAACAAAGGGATAAAGATTAATGGAGATTATCTAACCCACCTTCGTTTTGCTGATGACGTAGTCATTTTTGCAACTACCCCATCAGAGCTGCAGAGTATGATCCAGGAACTTGCTGACAAGAGTAAAGAAGTGGGATTAAAAATGAACTTTCAGAAGACAAAAGTGATGTTCAATGCTTTTACAAGAAATGAAGATTTATTGATTGATGGAGAAAAGCTGGAGATAACAGACACATACGTTTATCTTGGACAGCAGATATCAAGTGAGGGTCACATTGATGAAGAAATTAATCGGCGTACAAAACTTGCCTGGAGAGCTTTTGGAAGAAACAGCATAATTTTCAAGAGCAATATGCCATTATGTCTTAAAAGAAAAGTGTTTGATCAATGCATCCTTCCAGTGCTTACGTATGGTGCGGAGACGTGGACCTTAACTAAAAGAGATATACAAAGACTGCAGACAACTCAAAGAAGCATGGAGAGGAGCATACTTGGTGTAACCAGGAGAGATAAGAAGAGGAACTCGTGGATCCGAAAAATGACAAGAGTGGAAGACATCATGATCAGAGTTAAATCCCTGAAATGGCAATGGGCTGGACATACTGCCAGAAGGACAGATCATCGATGGACAGCCGAAATTTTAGATTGGATTCCAAGGGACAGGAAAAGACCCAGAAGAAGACCACATGGGAGATGGGTGGATGAAATTCGAAAGTATGCAGGGGTGACATGGAGGAGACTGGCACAAGACAGACTGTTGTGGAGGAAACTTGGGAGACCTTCGTCCAGCAGTGGATTGATAATGGTTGACAATGATGATGATGATGATATATATATATATCATCATCATTGTCAACCATTATCAATCCACTGCTGGACGAATGATGATGATGATGATGATATATATATATATATATATATATATATATATATATATATATATATTCTATAAAGAAGATACCTAAGCAAAAAAATACATATATAATTTTGACTCACACCTAGTACAACATAGAAAAGGTTATGTATCTACCTGTGTGATCAAAAGGAAAAAAGATAAAAATATAAAATAAAACAACTGAATGTAGAAGGTGTCGAGAATACTGAGCCTTGGCTTTATCAAGGACCAGCAAAAACTCTGCATTTTCTCACTTCCACAAAGACCTAGTTGGAAATGGGTTACAAATTCTGAGCATACCAACTAGGAAAAACTTTTAGAAATAAGCAGTCCAAGAAAAGACCAAACTCGAGTATAAACTACACTCCAAAAAGCTGCATCCAAAACATACTAAAAAGAAAAATTAGAAAATGAAAAAAAAAACCTTAAGTAAAAAAATAGTAATAAAAAAATATAAAAAAAAATAATAATAAAACATTTCAACTAGAATTTGCGCATGAGCTGCTAAATAATAAATTGAAATTAGTTACTAAAGAGCAAAACTGAAGACTAAGGAAAAAATTTTAGAATTTAAAACGAAGGGTGCAAAATAACCTGAAAATCAAAACGCGCAACGCAGCAGTTTTGAAAATTCAGAATTCACATTCTATAAAGAAGATACCTAAGCAAAAAAGTACATATATAATTTTGACTCACACCTAGTACAACATAGAAAAGGTTATGTATCTACCAGTTTTGCTCTTTAGTAACTAATTTCAATTTATTATTTAGCAGCTCATGCGCAAATTCTAGTTGAAATGTTTTATTATTATTTTTTATTTTTTTTTTATTACTATTTTTTTACTTAAGGTTTTTTCATTTTCTAATTTTTCTTTTATGTTTTGGATGCAGCTTTTTGGAGTGTAGTTTATACTCGAGTTTGGTCTTTTCTGGACTGCTTATTTCTAAAAAGTTTTTCCTAGTTGGTATGCTCAGAATTTGTAACCCATTTCCAACTAGGTCTTGTGGAAGTGAGAAAATGCAGAGTTTTTGCTGGTCCTTGATAAAGCCAAGGCTCAGTATTCTCGACACCTTCTACATTCAGTTGTTTTATTTTATATTTTTATCTTTTTTCCTTTTGATCACACAGGTAGATACATAACCTTTTCTATGTTGTACTAAGTGTGAGTCAAAATTATATATGTATTTTTTTGCTTAGGTATCTTCTTTATAGAATGTGAATTCTGAATTTTCAAAACTGCTGCGTTGCGCGTTTTGATTTTCAGGTTATTTTGCACCCTTCGTTTTAAATTCTAAAATTTTTTCCTTAGTCTTCAGTTTTGCTCTTTAGTAACTAATTTCAATTTATTATTTAGCAGCTCATGCGCAAATTCTAGTTGAAATGTTTTATTATTATTTTTTTTTTTATATTTTTTTTATTACTATTTTTTTACCAAGTTTCCTCCACAACGGTTTGTCTTGTGCCAGTCTCCTCCATGTCACTCCCGCATACTTTCGAATTTAATCCACCCATCTCCCATGTGGTCTTCTTCTGTATCTTTTCCTGTCCCTTGGAATCCAATATAAAATTTCGGCTGTCCATCCATGATCTGTCCTTCTGGCAGTATGTCCAGCCGATTGACATTTCAGGGATTTAATTCTGATCATGATGTCTTCCACTCTTGTCATTTTTCGGATCCAAGAGTTCCTCTTCTTATCTCTCCTGGTTACACCAAGCACGCACCTCTCCATGCTACTTTGAGTTGTCTGCAGCCTTTGTACGTCTCTTTTAGTTAAGGTCCACGTCTCTGCACCATACGTAAGCACTGGAAGGATGCATTGATCAAACACTTTTCTTTTAAGACATAATGGCATATTGCTCTTGAAAATTATGCTGTTTCTTCCAAAAGCTCTCCAGGCAAGTTTTGTACGCCGATTAATTTCTTCATCAATGTGACCCTCACTTGATATCTGCTGTCCAGATAAACGTACGTGCCTGTTATCTCCACCTTTTCTCCATCAATCGATAAATCTTCATTTCTTGTAAAAGCATTGAACATCACTTTTGTCTTCCGAAAGTTCATTTTTAATCCCACTTCTTTACTCTTGTCAGCACGTTCCTGGATCATACTCTGCAGCGCTGATGGGGTAGTTGCAAAAATGACTACGTCATCAGCAAAACGAAGGTGGGTTACATAATCTCCATTAATCTTCATCCCCTTGTTTTCCCAGCTCAGCGACTGAAAGACACCCTCCAATGCGGCATTAAAGAGCTTCGGAGATATGGTGTCACCTTGTCTCACTCCTTTTCCAATTTTTATGTGTGCTGTATTTTCACACAGTCGAATCTTTGCACTTACATTTTAATAGATGTTATTAATAATATTAATGTATGCATCTTCAATACCACAGGATTTCAGAGCCATTGTAACTGCTAACGGTTTCACCAAATCAAAGGCTTTTTCATAATCGATAAAAGCCGTGCATAATGGAAGTTCATGTTCCCTCGCTCTTTCAATTAGTTCTCTCAGTACGTGGATATGATATATTGTGCTGTAGCCACTCCTGAATCCAGCTTGTTCTCTCGGTTGAGCCATGTCCAGCGTTACCCTCAAGCGGTGTGAAAGAACTTTAGTGAAGATTTTATAAACCACTGATAGGAGGCTGATAGGTCTGTAGTGCCCGAGATCCTCAATGTCACCTTTCTTATGTAGCAGGATCATTGTAGCGGTGTTCCAATCCTCAGGAATCTTTCCTTCATTAAGGCATCGAGTGAAAATTTGGGCGAGTACTGTTTCGATTTCTCCACTTGCTTCTTGTATGATGTCTACAGTAATTCCATCTTCTCCTGGAGCATTTTCCCGCTTCATGCTCTTGATTGCATGTGCAACTTCTGCTGGGAAGACTGGAGGAACTCTAGTACTGGTACCTTTCATGATGTCTGGAGTACATGTATCATCCCTTTCATATAATTTGGAGTAGAAATCTTTCACTCTTGTCAAAATTTCGCCTCTATTTCTTGTTACAGAACCATCTTCTTTTCTCAGTGCCATAATTTGTTTTCTTCCCTTACTGAGATGTCCCTTTGCTATCTTTAGGCTTTGGTTGTTTTCAATTGCTTTCCACACTAGTTCACAGTTGAATTTTCTTACGTCTTTAGTGATACTTTTTCTTACTTTCCTGCATAGCTCTATATATTCCACTTTGGAAGTCACATCTTCTTTAGTTGTCCTCATCTCTCTTCTTTTTGCATCAACATTTTGGTTTTTCTTGATAATTTGTTCACATGCAACTTGTTCTTAGCTAATTTTGTTGCTGTTTCCATAAGAGCTTTGGTTACTTTTCTGTTAACTTCAGAAATATCCACTTCTTCCGATGTTAGGCCTTCTAAAGCAGAGAATCTGTTCTTCAGTTCCAACTTGAAGGTATTATGGTGTTTTTTAAGGTTGGTTATGTCAATACATTTTGTTTGTCTTATGAGCTTGCCACGTTCAAGTTTAGTGTTGAGGTGCATCTTACATCTCACCAATCTATGGCCACTACCTGTGTTGAACTTGTTTAGCACACTGCAGTCTTCTATGACGAATTTTTTGTTACACATAATAAAATCAATTTCATTTGTCGTCCCATTTGGATGTCTCCATGTCCACTTTCTGTGCGGCTTTTTCTTGAAAAAGGCGTTCAAGATGAAAAACCCTTCTGCCTCTGCAAACTGAACGAGAATATTTCCACGCTGGTTTCTGTTGCCGTGACCGAATTTACCTACTGAAGTTTCATTCTGTTGCCGTTGCCCTATTTTTGCATTGAAATCTCCCATAGTTATCTTCAAGTGCTGCTTACCTTGATTATTTAGATGACGAATTTCCTCATAAGAGTCTTCAATTTCTTCTTCAGGATGACTTGTGGTGGGTGCATAAGTTTGAATAATCTGAGCCAGGTATCTTTTCGAGAGTTGGATAATGAGTCGTGAAGCTCTGTCAGAGGAACTTTCAACTTCTACAACTTTATCCTTCAGTTTCTTGTTTATTATAAATCCAACACCACTAGTTCTGCCAGTATCTGTCCCACGATAGTAGAAGTAATGTCCACTTTTCAGTTCAATGAGATCTTCTCCTTTTCTCCTTACCTCACTTAGCCTGACGATGTCCCACTTGATCCTTTGTAGTTCCTCTTCCAATTCAAGAAGCCTTGAATCAGAAGATAGGGAGCGTCCATTATACGTAGCCAAGGTCAGCATCAGATGGCAGCCTAGTCCGATCCTCCGGGGATTCTTAGCACACTCTGCTTTCATGTCACACTGGCCGCTGCCTTGGCCAGGTACATTCCAACTGCTGGAGACTGAGGGCCAAGATCTATGTTGTGGAATCATTTTGGAGGTGTTTGGCCATAACTCACCACGCTGGCCAAGCGGGTTGGTGAGTGTGGGATAGCATTTCCTCTAATCCCGATGTTATAGTTATACCGCTAATCGCGGTCGTCAGAGCCCCTTTATTGGGAACAGGATGCACCACGAGAAGGCGGGGTTGACATTTGTCAAGGAGAGGCTGCGATGTTACGAATCACCTGACCTTACGTCCCGATTGCATTATATATATATATATATATATATAGGGAAAAAAGAGAAAGGAAAAGAAAAAAGGAAAAAGTCTGCTTGTAGCAGATGATCGCAGATACTACTATGTCAATAATAAGTCAGCCTATTGCAAATGGTCGCAGATATTATTGCTCTCATACATTGGATGTGGTATGCTTCAACGTACATAAATGTCCTTGGCTACTCAAGAATAACGTGTGAAGAGTTTTTCACAAACATACACACTTCTTGTTAAGTTGTGTAATGTTTATATTATATACCTCCATCGTGTTATATATAATTTTAAAGCTCTCGTCAACAGCAGGTAATCTCCCTGAGGGGAGGGGGGTGAGAGCAAATCAAATTTTGCTAGGACGCACAATTTTCTTAGCGTTAAAACTGCAATTTTTGTAATGGTGTTTATGACATTTAGCATTAAGTTCTCATATTTTACGCAGATTACGGTCAAATTGTTATGTTTATGTACAACGTGATGAAATAATGTTTGGGGGTAGTTTGTTAAAATAAATTGTTGAGTAATAATAAAATGAACTATTGTTGCGTCACTTCCTGGTATACAACATTCAAAAAACAGATTTCAACAATGGTTTTGATTACTTCCGTTACATCGAAATTTTTTTACATGGGATTTGCTTTATTATTGTCGGGAAAGATGTAGAGCATTAAAAAGCGTGGAATATTCGTTATTCATCTCCGTACCAAAAACAACATTTTTTTTTCTTTTCTTTTCTTTTTTTTTTTTTTTTTTTTTTTTGTGCCATGAATACCTACTCAGCTGTCACGGAGTAAGTAGGAATTCATGAAGCGAAAAAAGGTACGTGATCACTGATATACATAGAGAACTCGCGAGACGTGGAAGTCCTGCGAAATATATCATTAAATGGTACTGTTTCACAACGATTGCAATACGTCTGTGGGAATTGTCAAATATGACAGTGGTTGGATATCTTGAAACTCCGAACCTGTCGCAGGATTTTTCCGGTCATCCGTTAACCTATCGTATCTCCCAGCTCCCAGACACAAATTTCTAAATGAAATTCTTGACATGAAAAAAGAGAAAACACTGCAAAAATTAAATTTATGTGGCGTTCAAGCCCTTTTGTGCGATAAACGCCATAAAATGTGTTCGAAAATGAATATTAATCGTCTGACACACGTACCAAAATGTTTTGAAAAGTCCTTTCGGATTTAATGCTCTTCACGTTTCGAGTTAAAAATATCGAAGAGGTTTCTTAACATCTATGCGAAGAAGTATTGCCCATAGTTACTTCCTTGTGTAATTTTGGAGAAATGCGAAAATTAGATTAATATTTTCGTTCCCGCTAAACTCCGCTTTTTCCCTAGTTTAGTTTCGAAAACAGGTTTTAACACTATTTGCGTGACTAACAGTTTTCTTCGGTTCCATAAAACTTCAACTATACTTCTTTTTAAAGTAATTCACTGATTTAGTTCGTTCAACGAAAAAAAAAAAAAAAAAAAACAAGCTCAAAACCGCACGCATTCGCGCGATGTACTTTATCCTTCGTAATAATGTGTTAAAATGCATGACTTCACTTTTGCAAGTAAAACAGGGAGTGTTCGGCTTACTGTTGCCATTTTCGGCGACTGCAATCGCCATGACTGAGTTCGTCGTGTGTGAAAATAACATGAGTCAACCTGAAGACGATGAATCGACGTGTTCGGTGCCTGCAAAAAGAACAAATTAAGCGTAAGGAAAGATTTCCCACCCGTCTTGGTCTGTTTTCTGGAGAATAGGTAATATTTCAGCAGGGATTTACAGACTCCTGATGAAAATTATCTTAAAAGAGGGGAAATGGTATTTTTAAGATTGCTGCGCAATCCTTTTTTTTCTTTTCTTTTTGTTAACAAATATAAACTAACAAGGAAGACTACGTTCACTAATTTCATGTTGTTTTAACATATGCAGTGAAATGCGCTAAGAATAACTATCTGCAATAGTTTCAAACAATGTTTCACGTAAGTGGCAACAGCTCGCTGGATGTGACGTAACGAGATATTGCACCGACATCGTGCTTCGAACTTTTTTATGCATTAGTTTTTAATCGCATGTTTCATGTTATTGGAATCAGCTCAGCTGTTTGTATTAAGGTATACACTCCCCTACCATTAATATCGGGACACCTGTATGTAACCAGATAATCTTTACAGAATATTTAATGTTGTGCTGAAAATTTTATCCCCTATGATGTACTCTAGTCTTCGTGGAATGCACACTGCTGATTTTTCTGAATGTCCGCCGATGTGTTCCTCCATTATGCCTTCAAAAAAGTCATCAGTTCAGTGTTGTGTTTTGGGCAGTTTTTTCTTCGACGCACTGAACAATCGATATCATCTCAGAGAGTCTCTATAAGGTTCAATTTAGGACTGTGGATTGGATAGTCCTACTTCGACGCCCATGTTCTCAAACAAATCTGCCACAATGCCAGGGTATAGCATGATTCTTTTGGTCCTGCTGACAAAGGTATTGGCCTCCCTAAAATAGTGACACAACATTGGTAGTGTATAATTGTGCTGAACGCCTAGGTAGAGCTCAGGTTTCATAGTTTGGTCCAAAAATTTTATTTTATTTCAACCCTGAGTGAGAGAATCGTAAGAAATTTGCAGTGTTTAATAACAATTTAAGTAAAAATAATTGAATAAATGTGGTGAAACCTATTTAGCTGGCGAAGAACAAAGTTTTACAACAATTAAGCTGGATTTTCATAAAACACTAATGTTTTCCTTTTCTGTCTTAAGAAATAAATACATTTCCCTTTACACCGCGGGACTGAAACTGTATTTCTATCATTTATCTTGAATAACTTACAGCTCAGAGAGGTCTTGTGTGCTGGAACTTTACTTAGACTCCCCTGGAGAGAATTCTGGGGACGCTCATGCATATCTCTAATCGTTGAGCTAGAACTCTTCATTGCAGCTGAAAGTCACGTACGGAGTGATTATTTCTGTAGCACCCTATTATCAATCTGCGCTGGAAATCACTTAACTCTGTTGATCGAGACGTTACGGGGTTAAACAATTGTGACGTGCCTGCCCAGCAGGACGCACACGATATAAAGGCAGATAGCAGCGATAACGAACGTCCGCCTTGCTAAATTGGTAGAGTGCCTTATTCCGGAATGAGGGGACCCGGGTTCGATCCCCGTCGTGGACAAAAATGACGGAGAAATTTACTTCGTTATAATGGCGCCCGAAATTTCCGGATGACCCGGCCGTTCAAGATCTCGCAATAGTGTGATGTTCTTTCCACACCGCGAGATAGGAAAAATCAGAGAATCCCTTCTCCAGCGCTTCGAAAAATATATGTGTGTGACGTTGCATTTCCCACACTAGATTGAATGGGAGTTCTCAAGTACATTCTACAGCGGATGGCTGCCTGCTACGATTCATGGTCACGGCTGAACGGTGGGCCATGCCCTCCGGCCCTCTTTCGGGGGGGATGTGACGTGCCTATCCAGCAGGACGCACACGATATAAAGGCAGATAGCAGCGAAAACGAACGTCCGCGTAGCTCAATTGGTAGAGTGACTTATTCCAGAATGAGGGGACCGGGTTCGATCCCCGCCGTGAACAAAAATGACGGAGAAATTCACTTCGCTGTACAATTTAGAAGCCAGTCACATTTACAGTCACATAAGCCAGTCACAGTCGTTCTGTTTTCTCACTATATAGCCCTACGAGCATACACAGTCGTATCAAAATAATATGACCACCTAACTAAGAATGGGCATAACCACCCTTTTACCCGGATGACAGCGGCGAGACGGCGTCGAATGGGCGCAATGTTGCCCTGGAAGGTTGCCCGAGGCAGACGGCGTGCCCATTCGGACTGTAGCAGAGCATGGAGGTATCGGAGATGACGTTGTTGTGTGTCGGAACGTCGAACCTGTCGATCCAAATAGTCCCACAAATGCTCTATGGGATTGAGGTCGGGCGATTTCGACCACCAAGGGAGAACGGAGACATCGCTGTCGTGTTTCTGGAACCAGTCACGCATTCCCTTAGCGACGTGGCACGGCGCATTAAAGCTGGAAAGTATATGCCAACGAATAATCATTGAACTTTAATGATAAATTCAGCCTATGGTCTATCCCGAAAGGGGTGAGTCTATTTGACGGCCGCTCCTTCATCCTCTGTATATAGACGTCTTCATCGTTATCAGTTTTATTTTAATTGATTAAATGTCTGTTGTCTTGTGCCAGTCCTGAATTTGCATGAATAATTTATAAGTGTCAAAAGAATTTCTAAGTTCTGATTGGCTAAATTGTAGGCTAAATTCTCGTCACCAATGCATAAGATTTCGGTGATAAAGAGGTCACAAATATTTATTCGAAATTCTAATGTTTACATCCGGGTCGTCAGCCAACGCCTGGCATGCTGACATCTGTAAATTCATAAAACTACTTTTTTGCGATAGTCTGGCGCCCGGGGTGTTACAATATGTTTAACTTTAGAAGTTGATGTAAATATTCCGTTCATTTACTATGCTTTTGAATCAAAGAGTTTTGCACAGTTTACGAATTTTTTTGTGACACGTACAACAGCCTTGTTTATGATCTTATAGAAAATGTCCCTATATACACGGATCAATAGATTTTCTGGCTTCCCGAGGTTCAAAACTAGAAGTAAACACTGCACTCGAATGCCTTTAGTGCACACCAAGAATAAACAGAGGGCCACTTATGTGATGTAAATTCATTCCTGTTTGCGTGATCGTCTAGATAGTTTCCTTCTTGGTTGCCAATGTTTAGTGGTCGAAGTTGCGTGATGGATATTTCACCAACGCAAATGTACTGTCAACAATACATTCTGCTACCTACAATCTTCCTTTGTCACGGAAAAATTACCTCCACTCTTCATAAAAAAAAAATAGCTAAACCTAATTTGTAGATTTTACATGATAACAACACTCATCTGTTCTTGTGGTTATATTCTCTTGGTTCTGAGAAAGTCTGATTCAAGGTCATCAAACGAACGGAAACGATAGTCTGGAATACCAAGCTTAATTTGACAGAGATCAGCTGGCTTCTTTGTTACTTCAGAATAGTCTGGCAATTACCTCCTTGATGAAAATTTCATAAAAGCAAAAATAAGAACACGGCGACCCCTGCTTGTTCAATGGAAAAGCTGCGTTTCTTTTAGGAGTACAAGATTTGATTCTTCACTGTTGTAGAAAAAAAAACTCAGAAAAAAAAAACAAGACGGAGAAAATGAAGCTATTAAAAATTGTCTTCCTTTGGTGTCAAATAAATATGAAGTGACTGTTATATGAATGTTAAGCATTGGTCCGAAAATCTGTTCTAGCTTGTAGTGATGCATTATTGCTAAGTTGAGAAATGACAACATTGCTTTTAGCTGAAAACACCTGAGGAGCCGTCAGTATAGCTGCCTTTTTCCCTATCGGTTACTTACTCGTTTTCACAAATTTTTCATTTTTGTGTTTTACATTTGCACTCTTTTTTTAGCATTTCAACCTTAAAAATTACTTGTACTTTAAATGTATCTTAGCAGATATGATTATCTTCCTTAAATATTTTCCTTACTTAGTTATTAACGTGCGGGTATAAACACCACACGTGCGAACTAAATCAAACTCGGAAGAAGCAGACAGTAAATCGAGCACGACCTCACTGCGTTCTTCTAGACTAGGTACATAAACAGAAAGTTGGTAAAAGAACGGATTGTCCTCCGATGTTTCCGTTTCTTTACCAAAGTGAAATTCCTTCTATGTGGTGGTCTTTTTGTGCGGTACCCACGTCATTAGTTTACCCAATACCCAAACAGCACAAAACGCTTCAGATACACTGAAGAGCAATTGAATTAGAGATACCTGACTAGTAACGTGTAGCACCACCTTTCGCCCTGATGACAGCAGCGATTCGTCTCGGCATGGACTCGACAAGACACCAGAAACGTTGGGAAGCCATACGGATCCACGACCCCTGAAAAAGCTCCCACAGTTCACGAAGATTTAATGGAGGGGATCATAGCCCCTAACATCTCTCTCGATGGCATCCCAGATGTGCTCGATGAGATTGAGGTCAGGTGACCTAGCTGGCCAAGGAAGTGAGGTCACGTCGGTGGAGTGTTCATCCAACCATTTTTTTTTTTTGATTGAAGGTTTAATAACCACCGTGAGCAACTCAATGGTCTATAAGCAGTCGCCCGTCTCTAATTTAGGGCCGCTGGTTCCAGGGAAGGGAGAGAGCCAGTGCCGTAGGACAAACACAACATCCATGCCTCACCGGGATTCGAACCCGGACCCCTTTCGGACGAATGATCAGAGGCCATCGCTTAGACCACTGCGCCACCGGGGCGGCTCATCCAACCATTCGGATACAATTCGGGAGCGATGGCACGGTGCATTGTCTTGTTGCAGGGTGAAGTCCCCAGTGGGATCTTGAAGACGCACAAACGGGAGCAAATGGTCGTCCAGGATATCCAGGTAACGTTCACCTGTGAGGAACGATGTCACACGTACCAGGGGTCCCATTTTACTCCACGTAAACAGTCCCCAGACGAGAATGCCACCCCCACCAGCTTGAAGAGTACCCTGCTGGCAAGAATGATCCATCGCTTCATGTGGTTTGCGCCGTACTCGTATTTTGTCATCCGCATGTACCAACATGAATCTCGACTCATCAGTCCAGGCAGCATTTTCCCACATGTCTAGGGTCCAGTGGCGATGTTCCCGCGCCCATGCTAATCTTTGCACTCTGTGATGTGCGGTCAGCAGCGGTACCCGCTTCGGACGGTGGCTTCTGTACCCCATAGCGAGGAGATGGTTCTGGTTGGTGTGGCTGCTTACACGTTTTTGTGCACCAGCGTTAAATTGCCGAGTGATTTCTTGCACTGCGGCCCGTCTGTTTGCTGTTACAATGCCAGCTAGCAGACGATGACCCCGCTCATCCACACGCTGTTGTCCACGGCAGTTGCCCCTCGCAGGGATGGTTTTACCGGATTCGATGTACTCACGCGGCACCCGTGACACAGCGGCTCGTGAAAATCCCAGTGCCTGCACGACTTCCGAGATGTAGTGACCCATTCGTCAGGCCCGACAATTTGCCCATGATCAAATGCGCTTAGATCCTTTGTCTTACTCATACTGCGTCCGACTCTTACTGATTCCCGTCGCATCATTCCTTTCAGTTTATCGGACCGCCCACAGCGCCACATTTGCATAACGCCAGCTGTCTCTAATTCAGTTACTCTTCCATGTATGTATCAATAATGTTACAGTCTCTCATTTTCGTTACACTTTCAGAGATATCTTACAGTTACGTTTCAGCAACATCTGTTTTGGAACATAACTTTTTGTACATTACGCTTACGTTAAAAATAGCATTCACCGATACTACTGTTTTATAGTTTCCATTGTATATAATTGCTACCTTGATGTTACATTCCGGCGATTTTTAAGATTTTTGGTTTAGCAACGTCGTGGATGCGCATGCGCATTCATGCCATTTCACCAAAGCACTCTCGTATTCGTATTTCCTCGTGCTACTGGGATATTCTTTGGTGATACTGTCGTACTCGAGTTAGCTAGTTAGTTGATTCAATATTTCATTCTTTGTGTGTGTGTGTGTGATTCAAGGTCATCTGAAAGTAAGTAATTGTTTTGATTATTATAATTTTTAAGTTCTAATAAGTATTTTGTAAAATCTACGTAGATTGCTGTGTTTTTCTATTGGTATACTATACCAGCATGTTGTTTTTTTTACTTGAAGCTGAGAAATTTCATATTGGTAGGCATTTAGAGAAATGACGAATTTGATTTTCTCTTTTTTCGCTGAAATATAGTCTATTCCACATGTATAACAGAAATTCGACACCCTCATTTGGGACCGATTTTTATTTCTTTTGTTATCAATATATAAAGGCCGCCACCGTTTCCAATGGACGGCGGACTGCGTTGAACCTGTGAAAACGTAAATAACTCGTAATACGACTTTTGTTGCTTTTGAAACACCTGTCGAGTGTAATATTTTTTTTGTGCTTGATTTTACAAAGTTTATTAAAACTATAATGTTCGACGTATTAAATGCGTAACAGTAATATGATGATATCACAAATATCTTTCAAGCACGTAACAGTATTAAAAGAATTCGAGTTCGTGCAGAAATGGTCAAAAGTAATAGAGGTATTTGCCTTTAATGCACGATCTTGATAAGTAGAGTCACTCCCAATACAAATTTAAATTCGTTGGTTGAATTAAAACTTTTATTGTATATACAAGTATTAGAACTGGGATCACGAACAAGCTGACCTACGAACATATGCTGAACACTTATCATCCCAAATCTCGACCATAAAATTCTCCATTGAACTGGAAAATGAAGGTAAATTGTCATTCCTGGATTTTATGGTTGAACGAGATGCTGTGACTTGCACCTTGCAACACTATGTATATAGGAAAACCACTTCTATATCTACATTGATCCCGGTTTCTTCAGCACACCCAGAAAGCTACAAGCTCTCCTCAATCAATTTCCTTCTGCGAAGAGCCATCACGCATTCATCTACTTTCAGGAGAGGTAAATGTGAAATTAACAAAATATTCAACATCACCCTCAACCATGGCTTTCCCAACTTTATCATAAAAAAAAAAGCTCTTAAGAGACTTCACCAAGAAAACTCAATTACTCTCCAGAGGGACTAACAACTTCGTAGATATGTCGGAGCCATAGATTATTATTCAACCATAACACCTTTTCTCAAAGCCATTTGCAGAAAATTTCACCTGGATTTCGAAACGCGTACTACAAACATTTTCGAGTTAATTAAAAAAGATCGAGACCAGGTAACAAAGCTAAAAGCTAAACAAATTTGGCGTTTACAGCATCCCCTTAAAAAGTATTGATGATGACACTCTCGATAGTAAATATATAGGATCTACAAAAGGTACACTAGCAACAAGACTAAATGAACATAAATACGCCGTAAAGAATGGACTTAAAAATCCTGCATTGTCAGGATTCGTGTGCGATGGCCTGCACTATACAATTTCGAATGATGCTTTAATCATCAAAACACCTAATGCTGTCTCTTCATTGCTGTTCACGGAGAGCCTTGTAATTGCAACTCAGAGACATTTATGCTGTAATGACAATGCTCCAGTATCTATACCAACAATCTAGAAACTATTTACAGGTCCGAATACGAGGCCAACTGAGGACGAAATCATTTAATCTCGATTTCTGCTATAGTGCTTCTTGTTGTATCTCCAGATGAGAACAACACACTTAATTTAGTTACCTACTAACTTTCCTTTATTTTTACAATGTAGTATTGTATGTATACCTGCATTCCATTTTCTTTATTTTCTTTATTTCATGATACATACCACGTTGTTTGACAATTTGATGCCACGTGACATTATGTCATATTAATATCTGATGTCTATATCATGTCACGTAACACTCTATTTAAACTTATTCCTTCTTCTGTATCTGATGATGGGTTCTAGGGAAACCTGAAAGTTCTAATACTTGTATATACAATAAAATTTCTAAATTCAACTAACGAATTTGAATTTGTATTGTGAGTGACACTACTTATCAAGATCGTGCATTGAATGAACAACCTCTATTACTTTTGACGTAACAGTAATGTAACGAAGTTACAAATATCTTTCAAATTCGTAACAGTAACATGAAGTTGGTATGTTGAAGTTACAAAGACCTTTCACTGTAACGTATCGGTTATGTTTCAAAGTTATGTAACGTTTGAGGACATTTTGACGTAACCGTATGATTACTGAAACATTAGTGTTACATTGCGCAACGCATCTGAAAGTCTCAATGTTTCAGTGCTACATACTTGTAACATATACGAAATATTCAGTGCTGTGTGGGTAGGCTTAAATCTGCCAACAACACTGTACAAACCGCTGTGTGAGGTAGAGGTCTGCACGAGTCTTATTTGATGAGAGCGGCCCTGCTCGTCAATTGCAGCTATTATTTAGGCACGGCCCGTGATGTGACATTTTGTATTCTTTTGGTTTTCTATTGCATTTTATTAAATTTTGAAAATTAAATAATGAAATGAGATACTGTTGAAAATATTTTGTTGCATGTACGCCTAAAAATACACTATCTACCAACAAGTAATTGGACACCCCTGCAATCGACGATATCTGCGGTCCTGATAAACGTCACTGCCGCCGCCGCCGTTAAATAACGTGTGGGAAACAACAACGCAACCAGTCGCATGCAAGTGCCACGCAGTTCGGAGCTATCTGATTTCGAGAAAGGGTGTAATCGTCGGGTATCACAGAAATGGCCGATCCATACGTGACATATCCAGCGAGTTGAAGTACCCAAAATTGACAGTGGCCTACGTGATTGGCAAGTGAAAGATGAGAGGTGACTGTCGGTATGTGCCCCGACCCGGAAGACCCACAAAACTGGGAGTTAGAGACCGACGGGTGCTGGCCAGAGAAATTCGGAAGAACCGCACCAAATCGATCGGCCACATCTGCGAGGAGTTACAACAGGCATCCGGGAGTGATATTTCGATGAATTCCATCCGTAAGGAAGCCCATCTGCTCGGTTATCATGGACGTGCTGCCGCCCACAAGCCTTTGATCACCAAGTCCAATAGCGCTGCTCGGCTAACGTGGTGCAAAGAACGTCGACAGTGGACCGTTGAATAGTGGAAACAGGTTCTCTGGAGCGACGAATCAAGGTTCACCCTCTACCGTTCGGATGGCAGGGTCTGGGTTTGGCGTCTGCTTGGAGAACGCCTCCAGCCGGAATGTATTATGCCAACTGTTAAGTTCGGCGGCGGTGGTATTATGCTATGGGAGTGTTTCTCCTAGTATGGCACGGGACCCTTGGTCGCAATTCCTGGTAGACTCAACGCCGAGACCTACTGCAGCATTTTGGATGACCATGCGCTTCCTATGTTGTGGCAGTTTTACGGGGTGGACCCATGTTACTTTCAGGATGACAATGCCACCTGTCATGTTGCGAGGTCCACCATGGCTTTGTATGGTGACAATGGGGTTAATCGAATTTACTGACCTGCACAGAGCCCGGACCTTAACCCTATCGAGCACCTCTGGGAGGAGTTGGGGCGTCGACTTAAGGGGTGCCCCCACCGTCCGAAATCGGTGTAGGAACTGACCTGTCTTCTCCAAGCCGAGTGGAAGAAAATACCGCTAGCCGTCGTACAATGCCTGGTTGGGAGTATGCCCCGGAGGGTCGCAGCTGTAATCGCCGCTCGTGGA
Organism: Macrothele yani; assembly: GCA_039090855.1. Lineage (NCBI taxonomy): Eukaryota > Metazoa > Arthropoda > Arachnida > Araneae > Macrothelidae > Macrothele > Macrothele yani. Next base: position 151,198,314 of record CM077027.1, on the reverse strand, counting down.
GGGTCCACCAACTATTCAAGCTGAATAAACTTCGTTTTCCTTTGCTATCACAGGTGTCCAATTTCTTGTTGGTAGATAGTGTATTAACTAAACTTTGGCAATTATCAAAGAATACATCATTTAAAGAGAGAAAAAAGAAGACTAAGCGCGTTTAAAATCTTCCTTTCTCTGAATTAGCAAGTGGTAATACTACAAAAGTCAATCCCTATGCAGATTAGGGATAGGAGAAACGTCACACATACACACACACACACACCACACTACCGCTGCAGACACCCCCGCGTCTCCCACTTCACACAACACACACTCGCTCGGGGTCCAATCTTTTTGTTGTCAATAAGCCCCAAAGTGGTTTTACCACCTACATATGATGAAACCACTGTGAGTGCCTCTCCTCGTCTATGTGGTTACCCTCTGCGCTCTGTCAAAGCCGTCTCGAGTACTAGAAGCCTAAGCCTGGGCAATTTTCCCGTTTGTGACGTCAGCAACCGGGTCATACAGACCAAACAATCTGCGATCGAAACCGAGAAAATGTTTGCTCGGTGTGTGTGTCTTGCATTGAGAGTGCTGAAGACTTGATGTGCGATATGGAGATTAGAAGAGAAGTAAGCATTTTTACTAATTTAGATTACATATTTCTTATGAATTCGTGAACTAGGCTATTTTATTGCAAACATTATAGTTCCCGCTAAACTAAGAACGTTTAAGCAACGTTTTATGTATCATTAGGCTTAAGCAACGTTTCATTAATAATTATGCCTTGTGTTTTTGTCCAGTGCCGTTCCCTTATTTTGTATGAAATATTTAGATGTGTACTTTCCCGACGTTATGCTGAAATAAAAAACAATATGTATCAGTCGCACAATGTGTTGCTGAAAATACATAGAATTACAGGATCAATAACAGCAATTTTAATCTCATGCATGAAATGTTCCTTATTAACTTATCAGGCAAAGTTTTTAAGTTTTGCCCTTTTTTCCCCTCCTAAACTTATTTTTTTTTTTTTGTTTTTTTTTTTTTGATTGGAGGTTTAACGACCACCGTGAGCAACTCAATGGGCTATAAGCAGTCGCCCGTCCCTAATTTAGGGTCACTGGTTCCAGGGAAGGGAGAGAGCCAGTGCCGTAAGACAAACACAACATCCATGCCTGACCGGGATCCGAACCCGGACCCCTTACGGACGAATGATCAGAGGCCAACGCCTTAGACCACTGCGCCACCGGGGCGGCCCTAAACTTATTTGGATGACCTATATATAATTTGTTTTTAAAAAATATGCATGGTGCTTACTGTAATACCGGTGAATTTGTGCAAAGCAACAACGCATTAATGTAAAAATAAAAAATAAAAACTCTTTTATATCTGAATTCATAGGCGCCGATTAGGGTGGGGTGGGGTGGGGGGGGGGCAAGGTAAATCTCGCCCCCTAATAATTTTACTAGCAAGGCATTGCACACCTAATAATTTTCGTCATAAAGTGAGCCAAGCTCCACCTTCTGAGGCCAAAGTAATTTACTTACAAAAAAATTTATAAATTGCAAAAAAAAAAAAAAAAATTCACCCCATATTTCAGCATTACTCATTTGATAAGAAACTTGATTGCCAGCCACGTATTTTATTCGTCATATTCTCGTGATGTTTAAAACAATTATCAAAAATAAATAAATAAAAATACAGAAACGTGTAATCTCTAGCGCCTTTAAGTATCTAATTTTTTGCGCTTCTCGTTCTTTGTTTGAGTAACAGCGCTAATTTCTCATATTTTTATAAACATCTGGAAACAAAATCACTTAGGATATTTTTATAAAACCGCAGGCTAAATTTTGTTTTTAAAAATATTATTCAACAAAAGAATATTTCTATTGCCTTGTTCATTTGGTGATGAACAATTGCGTTTGAAAATATGCGTCAAATCTTGTAGTTTATCTTTTTTGATCCCCCCCCTCCTCCCTTTTATTTCTTATTTTCCTCCTGACAACGGAACAGGCGTGCTCGTCCCACGTCTGATCTCTTCACGCCTTCCCTCTCGATAATTTGGTAAAGTTGGCGCCCCTGGTTGAATTAGTTTGTAGATACGAAATAATCACTGAATTCATCTCTTCCTTGTCTCATAAAGTGTTTGCGTTTTGATTTTTACCAAATGTTTTGCATTTTTGAAATTTAAAACTTTTTTTCCATGGATATTGTGAAGTTACGGAAAATTAGATTGCTGATATCGCCTCGCTGTTACCTCGCTGCTGGCTTAGATGGCAGTCACGGCAGCGTTTGTTATGACTCTGATGGTGACGTCACGAATCGAGGATTAAGACCTGCTAGAACTAGAGACGGCTTTGGCTCTGTCATAAAAGTAAGTAAAGCCAGAAAAACAGACAGGCCAGATAATCGGAAATAGTCCCTTTTTTTTTTTTTTTACCATTGCGATAAAAAAGAATGGGTGGACTTGGCCCAACCCGACCCAGCCGTAAGTATCTGGAGAAAAACCTGGCCCGGGCTGTTGCTTTGTTCTCTAAACTAAAAAACGCCCGACTTGGCCTGTGTGAGGAATACTTAGTTGTATGAAAAGGTCATTGATCCTCGCCCATACGCGACTGCTGTAAGGTCTCCTGGATGCGTCGTTTGGCTTTTTGTCTGGAAGTCCAAACCGGTCGACCACATCTCGGAAGCAAATTTGGGTGATCTTGTGCCTTTTTCATATCCATGAAGGAAGAAATATCCTTTATAACACATGGAAATTCGACAGAATATTCAAAGCAAACTGAATTTGCTTGTATCACTGTTCTGGGTCGTATAATGGTTAGCATACTCGACCGGTAATTGGGGTTCGATTCCCGTCCAGGACGATGAAATTTTCAAGTTTTCTGAGAAGTATTACATGGATAACCAGCAAGTGGTACAAGCAAGTTCAGTTTGCTTTGAATATCATGTTCTTCATATCCTTCAGTAAATGATGCAAAGTCGTTTTCTTGAAGGCATCTGGACCTATTGCTGTCCCCAAAAGGTTGTATCTACGCCTTCTAAATATTCCGACTGTGGCCCTAGGTTCCGACTGTGGCCCTAGGTTCCGACTGTGGCCCTACGTCCCGACTGTGGCCCTAACTTCCGATTTTACCTCAAACATCAACGATCTTTTCACGGCCACATTGCGGTGGCTGCCGGTTTTGATGTATACCTGGTACACACGTGTGAAGACCTAGACGGAGATGAAGAACCACATTATCCTCGAATCTACTATCTGCCCGCGATCGAACTTGCTCAAGTCTTCGTGTTTACCCGTCATCACAGTCTTGAGTGCTCTAGACAGCAGTCAGTGGCTGACTGATTTATGGCCTGGAGGAGGTTTTGGTTGCCGGTATCATTGTGTGTGTGTGTGGGGAGCATTATTTACCGTGTATACCGATTTTTTGAACTGTGGGTCAAGTTCATTTTTTTCCAGCTTATTCTTTCATGCTAAGCTGTTATTAAGGATAATCTGACTATGAAGGATTTTTTCTGGTGGACATAATATTTGGATTGATTTTAATAAAGCGACCTGGAAGAGATTAATAGCCAGTGATTGCAGTATGTTTCTATCAAAATCTTCATGTTTTTAATTTTCGGATGTGCAGAAGCGGCAAAAAGACCGATGGTGAAAGCATGGCATGAAATCTATGATTTCTCCTATTACTTAATTATACTTTTACGAAAAAAGATAGATAGATCAGCATATCTTCCCACAAAGCCTACACAGAAATTAATTCTTTTCTGCCGCCGCCAGCACATGCTGATGGAAGGAAAACAGTTTAGCTCTTTAGTTTGCCACCCTTTTTTTATTATTTTTTTTATCTCCGTCACACAGAAAGTGTCTTCTATGTAATCTAATCTTTTCATTAATTATCGACCTTGCTTCATTCTTCGGAACAGAGGTTCGCCATCTTTCTCTCGCAGCTTCTATTGGTTTGTGCTCGCCATCTGCTGTCTGCTCATTTAATTACGGTGAGATAGCTTTCCGGGAATGCATTTTGTATTCGACGCTATGGGGGCGTTCTTTGATGAGCCGAACTTGCATGATTCTGATGTAAGGAAAGAGGATGAGGAAGTCTGTTTGCTTTGGTTGAAGAAGAACTGTTACTTCCTAATTGGTGTCTTCAGGAACTCAGTGGTGGGTGAACAAGTTCGGATTCAATTTTTCTCCTTGTCTTTCTAATGTGCCATTTTTATTTATTTTCTTTAATTTTATGAATGTCAGTTATTCGACTGCATTTTTATATTCCCTGTTTTGTTGCTGGCGTCTTGAAGCTAGCACTATATGAAACGTTTTGAACAAACACAATGCTAAAACTTATCACATTAAGTAAGAAACAATAAATATCAAGCAACCAGCACATCGAAGAAGGAATTAAAAATGCATATATAGCTTTTTCATGAGCGCAGACATAGATGGAAATCAATCAACTATGTATCCCCCCCCCATTGTTACGATGGTGTCTTAACGTCTGGATAGATCTGCAATGCCATTCTTGAAAACTTAGGAAGAAATCATCTAGGAAATTCTGGAGATCAACATCATTATTGAAAGTTTTACCACTGAACGCATTTGACAGAGATCAGAGCAGGCGACAGTCTGAAGGGGTGAGATCTGGGGAATAGGCCGGATGTAGAAGGATCTCCCATTTGATGTCCTGAATGGCCATTTTCGTCATGTTTGCACTATGCGGGCGGGCTTTATCGTGTTGGAGAAGGACACCATGGCGCCGATGTGGCAGTTTCTGTTGAATTGTTCCCTCCACGCAGCGGAGTTGCTCACAATAGAGTGCAGCGTTGATGGTCCGATTCCTTGGCAGCATTTCTCAGTGAATGATGCCAGACACACATGATCTTCGCAGGATGGTCATGTTTTGGACGTCGTGTGGGCGTCTTGTTTGGGCTTAACCATTCCTTCCGATGCCTGAAATTCACGTACAGGCACCACTTTTCATCTGCAGTAACAATACGTGACAGAACGGGTTTGTGTTGATGAGAACATTCGCGATAACGGCCGAGCAAGGAACCACATATGGCAACACGCAGATTCTTGTTGTCCTCGGTGAGAGTGTGAGGCACACAAGACCCTGATTTCTTGACCTTTCCTGTACGTTTCAGGTGTCGCACTACAGTGGCCTGATCACAATCCATCTCAATGGGCAATTCACGTAAGGTTTGATGCGGATCCAAGTGGATGAGATGGTTCAAACGATCCTCATCAAAGTGAGATGGACGACCTGAGCGTGCAGAGTCCTTGAGGTCAAGATTGCCACCTCGGAACCGCTCAAACCATTTGCGGGCTGTCCTCGGTACAATAGCATACTCCCCATACACAGCACAAATTTGTTGAGTAGCCTCGGCGGCTCTGGATCCCTTGTTAAACTCGTAGAGGAGCAGATGTCGGAAATGTTCATTCCTCTCTACTTGACACTCCATATTTCCGGACCTGAAAACCAAAAAACCGTTAACCACAATCGCACAACGCAATATGATTTAGATACACGATATTGCTAGCTATATTTTGATATATGTACAACTGGTCATCTGCACCCTCACTACTGACCTGGGAAACACTCGTGAAATAAAACGGCATGAACTTATGCAGCAGCCCAATATTTTTTATTTCAAACCACGTGCTAATTATTCAGTTTCTCAGGGGTCTGTCTTATGCTGAATTAATTGTTTTTTTAACTTGCTCAAAAATCAGGGTGAAATCCCAATCTGTGCTGTTTTAAGTCTCAGCACACATATTACTGCGATTGCAAAATAACTGATACCATGTGTTTTAGATATGTTATGTCAGCAGACTGTCTTCACTGAAGACTTTCTATAGAAACTATTATTAAGAATGAAGATATTTTTAATAATGCGGCCAAGCAGTGTATACTGACGCATGAGACAATTATCATGAAAACAAAATTACAAAAAAAAATTTATTTGTATATCGTGAAAAGAAAATGCATTAGTAATTTGCAGAAATACTGCTATTTTGAAATTCAGTTTTCCATCAGGGATATCACGCAAAACAATTTTATTGTCGTTTTCTATTCAGTCACAGAGTGCATTTCCCGTCAAAACTATTTCTTTCCTTGAAAGTCGCTGCACGAAAATGTTTGTGTGTGTGTGCCTTACTATGTTGAGGCACCATTTACCCATCTAGTTAAGTAATGCGGTAAAACAACAATATCATCTATGGATGTCAGGATTCGCAATGCCCTATTTGAAGGAAGAAAGTGATCAATACCTCATGGGAAGAAATAAAGAACACCGGAGAAAAAGCATTCAACATTTAAATCGACTTTTCAACTTTGCACCTGCTCCCTATTTAAGGGTCCCAAAAAATCTACCACAGATTTGAAAATTCACCATGAAAAACATTCTTCATATTTTTTTTTATTTGGATGTACGGATGACATTTCTTAAAAGCGGAATTTTGCATTGCCAGAAAACTGCATGTATTATTCAACGCAGAGACTGCATGGAACTGCTTTTATTCTCAACAAAGTTTTGGCCTTATAAACCGATGTTACCTTACATTTTGAAGAACGGTCCTCTCTCTCTCTCTCTCTCTCTCTCTCTCTCTCTCTCTCTCTCTCTCTCTCTCTCTCTCTCTCTCTCTCTCTCTCTCTCTCTCTCTCTCTCTCGTCCCTCTCTGTCTGTGTCTAGTCTCTCTCCGTCTCTCTCGCTTTCCTCTCTCTCTCTCTCTCCTCCCTCTGTCTCTGTCTCTTTCTCTCCCTCTCTCTCTTGTCTCTCTCTCCTCTCCGTCTCTCTCCCCTCTCTCTAGCTCTCTCTCTCCTATCTCTCTCCTCTTTCTCTCTCTCTCTCGTCCCTCTCTGTCTCTGTCTAGTCTCTCTCCGTCTCTCTCGCTTTCCTCTATCTCTCTCCTCCCTCTGTCTCTGTCTCTTTCTCTCTCGTCTCTCTCTTCCCTCTCTCCAGCTCTTTCTTCTCTCTCTCTCTCTCTCGTCCCTCTCTGTCTCTCTCGTCTCTGTCTTGTCTCTCTCTCCCCTCCGTCTCTTTCCAACTCTCTCTAGCTCTCTCTCTCTCTATCTCTCTCTCTCTCTCGGTTTGAATATTTTCCCCAGCTAATCTGTGAAATAACCAAATTTCTCCCGCTCCTACAGCAGCTTGAAAAGACCCCAGATTTCGGTATCTTGATTATACACATTTCGCACGAACTATCCATTGAAAAATAGTCGTGAGGGATTAAAAAAATTCTGGTGTGCATTTTCTATGGGAAGGTAAACAGTAATATTGAATTTTGAAGTCCAAACGATGATCACTTTTACGCACGTTTTTAGGTGATATACAAATATGGTACGTTTGGTAATCCCAGAAAATAAATATTCAATTCACATTTTGAATAACGAAAAACAACACTGATAATTCCTTGATAAAACAATATGCTTTACATACCTAAATTACCCGTTATTTAATCCTTCTTTTGTTCCCCTTATTTTTTAGTGTTATTACTCAAAATTGCCTTTATGAATTTAATAAGTAAATGAAATAGTACACAATGTGCTGCAATTAAGTAATGAGACTAAAATCTTTTAATTTCATTTAAAAAATGCTATTTTTTTATTTTGAATTTTTTTTTAATTGCAACGTCATGTAGGACTGCTGGTATTAGCTTGAAACTTACAGGATATGTACATCAGGCTGAGACATGTTACAAATTTTTTAAATGAAATTTTTAAAATTTCCTTTAAAAATTTAAAAATCATATTTGATTTATTTTTTTTTTAAATTTTGTAGTGTAAATTTTTTAAAATTGCAAAATCATGAAGGACTGCTGGTATTAGCTTGAAACTTACAGGATATTTACAACAGACTGGAAAATGTTGGAAATTTTGAAAATGAAATTTTAAAAATGTAATTTAAATTTAAAAATGATATTTAATATTTCGTTTAAAATTTTTCATTTAAAATTTGTCGTTTAAATTTTTTTTTTAATTTTTAGTTTAAAATTTTCATTTAAAAATTTAAAAATCATATTTCATTCTTAAAAGAATTTAAAAAATTCATTTTGAATTTTTTTTAATTACAAAATCATGAAGGACTGCTGGTATTAGCTTAAAACTTACAGGATATGTATACACAGATTGGAACATGTTGGAAATTTTGAAAATGAAATTTTAAAAATGTAATTTAAATTTAAAAATCATATTTAATATTTCGTTTAAAATTTTTCATTTAAAATTTTTCGTTTAAAATTTTTCGTTTAAAATTTTCATTTAAAAATTTAAAAATGATATTTCATTCTTAAAAGAATTTAAAATATTCATCTTGAATTTTTTTTTAATTACAAAATCATGAAGGACTGCTGGTATTAGCTTAAAACTTACAGGATATGTATACACAGATTGGAACATGTTAAAAATTTTGAAAATGAAATTTTAAAAATGTCATTTAAATTTAAAAATCATATTTAATATTTTGTTTAACATTTTTCATTTAAAATTTTTCGTTTAAAATTTTTCGTTTAAAATTTTTTATTTAAATTTTTTCGTTTAAAATTTTCATTTAAAAATTTAAAAATCATATTTCATTCTTAAAAGAATTTAAATAATTCATTTTGAATTTTTTTTTAATTACAAAATCATGAAGGACTGCTGGTATTAGCTTAAAACTTACAGGATATGTATACACAGATTGGAACATGTTGGAAATTTTTATTCAATGCTGCGTTGGACCTACTTTAGCCCCAATTATAGCATGTATGCGGTTTGGCATAGACTCAACGCATCTATGTCTACAGCATACCAGGCGTTCACCAGACAGTCCTTTAAGTGGCTAGGATTCCACTGAAGAAGACTTCGCTCCCGGAACTGTTTTACTAACATGTCCCGTACGACTTCAATGGGGTTCAAATTTGTGATGACCAGGGAAGATGGTGGAAGTCGCTGATATGCTCGCTGATCCACTGCAGAGAACATCTTGCGCGATAGACAGTAGCATTGTCATCCGTGAACATCCGTCACGTGCTGGATCAAAAGTCATCATTGTAGGATGGACTTGATTCGCAACAATGTTAAGATAATCCATGGAGGACACCGGACCTTCCAGCAATATCAGGGAACAGTTACGTCCAAACAGAAAATGCCCCACACCTTAACACCTCCCTCAGAATTCTTAGTTGTGCTTACAAGGCAAGTTGGGTCTATTACTTCATGTGGTTCCTGCCAAACCCTTTACCTTCCGTCGGTACTGAATAAGGTGTATCGCACCTCGTCGGACCACATGACTTTTTTCAGTCTTACAGTGTTCCTGATACTACTGTAGACGAACTTTCCGTTTCTTTGCAGAGATCAGTAGTTTCCGTATATGTGTGCGACTGCTACTACCGATCCTTTTCAATTTCCTGCGCATAGTTCACTGAGATATGGGTCGAGAAAAGCCTTCATTGAATGCCTCGGTCAATTGCTGCACACAGGAAGTTCTGTTTCTCCGTACAAGCCTTCTCAGACGACGGCGATCTCGTTCCTGACAGATTGCCTTGCGCCATAGTTACGTCTCTTAGATAAGGAATGTGAGTTATTTTTCCACTTATTAAAGATCCACGGCATCTCAACATTTGAGAAAGCTGTCAGCTGTGCTGTATTCAAATCGTCGCTCCAGCTAGACGGGCACCAAAAATAAGCCCTTTATCGAACTCTGAAAGATCCATTGTCCTTCCCATTGTGATTAGCACTGTTGACATTTATTGCGTAGGTCACGTGGTGGTGCACGTGACCAAGTATTTTGCATATACGCTGCTCCGTAAGTAACGTTTACGTACATCTGTATAAATAACGTTTACGTACATCTGTATAAATGTTTCTATTTAAGTAACGTTTACGTACATCTGTATAAATATTTCTATTTAAGTAACGTTTACGTACATCTGTATAAATATTTCTATTTAAGTAACGTTTACGTACATCTGTATAAATATTTCTATTTAAGTAACGTTTACGTACATTTGTATAAATGTTTCTATTTAAGTGACGTTTACGTACATCTGTATAAGTATTTCTATTTAAGTAACGTTTACGTACATTTGTATAAATGTTTCTATTTAAGTAACGTTTACGTACATCTGTATAAATGTTTCTATTTAAGTAACGTTTACGTACATCTGTATAAATATTTCTATTTAAGTAACGTTTACGTACATCTGTATAAATATTTCTATTTAAGTAACGTTTACGTACATCTGTATAAATGTTTCTATTTAAGTAACGTTTACGTACATCTGTATAAATATTTCTATTTAAGTAACGTTTACGTACATCTGTATAAATAACGTTTACGTACATCTGTATAAATAACGTTTACGTACATCTGTATAAATATTTCTATTTAAGTAACGTTTACGTACATCTGTATAAATAACGTTTACGTACATCTGTATAAATAACGTTTACGTACATCTGTATAAATATTTCTATTTAAGTAACGTTTACGTACATCTGTATAAATATTTCTATTTAAGTAACGTTTACGTACATCTGTATAAATGTTTCTATTTAAGTAACGTTTACGTACATCTGTATAAATGTTTCTATTTAAGTAACGTTTACGTTCATCTGTATAAATAACGTTTACGTATATCTCTATAAATAACGTTTACGTACATCTCCATAAATGTTTCTATTTCAGTAGCGGGTGTGAGTTGTGACGTACTACAGAGGTAAAGCACGTGTCAAGATCACAAATCTGCAGCGATACATTCCGTCCGTGGCGATTAGTTGGGAGAGCAACTCACTCCGGAGTGAGGAGGGGCACTTCGATCTCCGTTACAGACAAACTTGTGTTTTCACAGTGTATTTTAAAATAAACTTTTTTGCTTGTGGATATTTCTTATTAAAAAATCACCAAACTCTGCTGACCATAAGGGAAATATTATCCTTGTGCAATTTTGTGTCTTAATCACTGTTTTCAGTTTTATAGCATTGGCGGATTTGGGTATCGTATCGTCCTGGCCACTTCTCAAATTGCCGCCTGTATACTTCAGTCATAGGTTAACCGCTTGTTTGCATAAAACGATATTAAGCGAAGTATACAGCTGGCATCCCAAAATGCAACACCAAGAAGGACACCAGATAGCAAAGCCAGATTTACTGGACACATAACAACAGATACAAAGATGAAACGATTGAGCTTACAGGCCAGTGCGACTTGCGGAACACACAGACATCAATAGCTCGTGTGGCCCCCATGGCTGGCAATAACGGCCGCTACACGCCGCGGCATCGAAGGAAAGAGGCTTTGGATGTAGGCTTGGGGTATGTCGGTCCAGGTTGCTTTCACACGTTGCCACAGTTCATCAGGCGTAGCCGCGGGTGGTGCTTGCGCCGGGCCACTCGGTTGCCGATCAGCAACCAGACGAGTTTGATGGGCGACATATCAGGAGAATGGGCTGGCCACGGCAGCAGTGACACCTGGTGGGCCGTGAAGAATTGTTGCACGATGCGCCTAACGTGCGGGCGCGCATTGTCTTGTTGAAACGTGGCCGCTGGCAGGTCCTGCAAGTAAGGGAGGACTACGGGCTCCAAAACGTCAGATATGTAGCGGTGGCTGTTGAGTGTACCGGCAATGCGTACCAGATGGGTGCAGGTGTCATATCCAATTGCGCCCTAAACCATAACGCCAGGCGACGGACCGGTATGGTGATGCATAATGAAGGCGTCAAACAGTCTCTCGCCTCGGTGCCGCCACACGCGGATGTGACCATCGTGATGTTGTATGCAGAAGCGGGACTCGTCGGAAAAGACAATGTCGTGCCACTCCGTAGTCCTGGGGCTGCGTTCACAACGACCCACTACCGCCGCACTCGTCTGTGGTGCAACGTCAATGGTAATCGGAACAACGGGCGCCGTGCGATAAGTCCCCGCTCCTGCAGACGACGTTGAACGGTGCCTGCTGACACAGGTTATTGAGCAACACACCCTAATTCCTGCGCTAACGTTCGTGATGTGGCGGTGCGAGCCGTCAATGCCCGCACCAACATGCCGGTCCTCTCGTTCGGTGGTGTCCGCGGATGCGGCAATCGCTCACGTCGGTCCGTCCGTCCCTACTGCACCCACCGAATCCATACTCGCCTCACTGTGGCTGGATGTCGTGCCACACGGATGCCGATGCTTCGGTATGAGAAACCGCTGTCGCGATAAGCCACTATTAGTCCTCTGTCGAACTCCGAAACGTGCTAGAATGACTGCCGTATTCTGCGACGAGGCATCAGGAAGCTTCCCACGCACAGGTCCGGCAGCACAACACACTTCCACTACTTACACCCACCTTCTGTGCACCCTTCTTATAGTGCTTCTCTGTGGCGTGCCGGGCGTACATGATTTGCATATGCCCTGCAGTGCTAATCGTTTGCATGTCCTCTCGCGGGCGACGCATGCTGCGAATTTCAGGCCAATCGGATGCTTCCTTCTTGGTGTTGCATTTTGGGTGGCCAGCAGTGTATTTACCTATGTCTCCCAAACGGTATTTATTTCAGTGCAGACACCTCAGATACGGAGTAAATTGTTCTTGGGGCCATTAATAATCTAATATTGGGAGTGGGGGTCAAATCACATCTTACTTGAGATTGAGGAATCTGAAAAGCTGGAGGTGGTTTCCGTTTTTCCGAGATCAGATTTCATTTTTTGTCATTCCTATGACTCCATACTTCTCCCAACTATTCATGGCTTAAATTAACCTACACTATTGTTTGTGAAAATTGCAACACCATGAAGGACTGCTGGTAATTGGTTGAAACTTACAAGATATGTAGGGTAAACATTGGTAATTTCATGGCATAGGTAAATTCATGATAGAGCATAAGCGGCTGTTCGTAGTGTAACTAATCGTAGCTATTTCAAAATCCGAATAGACACTTCCCTTCCGGTTTTTAATTAATTTTAGCCTGTCACGAGGTAACCAAGATATCACGAATTTCTCACCTACAGGTGGTAACTGCGTGATACGTAATAGTTGATGTAACTGAAATGTTACAAGATATAGCTCATATGTACAGTTTTTATCTGCAGACCCATGCAAAGAGTAGACGATAACTGGGATGGCGAATCTTGTGGATAAAGCTAAAGCGATGATATATTTAAAAAAACAAAAAAAACCGTACAGCTCAGTGGGTTCAATGCAGCTTTTGCATGATATGGTACCACATCAAATGCCAACACTCTTACGACGAAAGTGAAGATGCGTTCATGTGCGACGCCTGTAAAAGCTGATGATGATGTTCGAAATAAAAATGCGTAAATGGCACTTTATGGAAAAATTGAGCATTTTATTGATAAAAATATGTATAATATTTCTTCCACGTTCGAGCAGAGTAAACTATGCAATATATCATGTATACTATTATTTCTATATTTCTTTACATTCACGCAATGCTGTGCGTACAAATAGACAAATTGACAACGCCGCCCCGGTGGCGCAGTGGTCTAAGCGATGGCCTCTGATCATTCGTCCGAAAGGGGTCCGGGTTCGACTCCCGGTGAGGCGTGGATGTTGTGTTTGTCTTACGGCACTGGCTCTTTCCCTTCCCTGGAACCAGTGACCCTAAATTAGGGACGGGCGACTGCTTATAGCCCATTGAGTTGCTCACAGTGGTCGTTAAACCTCCAATCAAAAAAAAAAAAAAAAAAAAAAAAAAATAGACAACTTGTTCACTATCATGAACTTAGCGAGGTACTATACCGTGCAAATTAATTGGGACAAGCTATTTTAGCCGCCCCGGTGGCGCAGTGGTCTAAGCGATGGCCTCTGATCATTCGTCCGAAAGGGGTCCGGGTTCGAATCCCGGTGAGGCATGGATGTTGTGTTTGTCTTACGGCACTGGCTCTCTCCCTTCCCTGGAACCAGTGACCCTAAATTAGGGACGGGCGACTGCTTATAGCCCATTGAGTTGCTCACAGTGGTCGTTAAACCTTCAATCAAAAAAAAAAAAAAAAAAAGCTATTTTATTCTCAGAATTGTAATGTGATCGCCAGTTGCTGTCGGAAACCCACGTAAACCGGTTTTATCAGCTGTGAGGTGGTGTGACTGTTAGAACTTGAGAGTAAGAATGTGGTTTGACCGGTTGTAAACAGGAAATAGGCACTTCAGCTTCAGTTGTGAGCTTTCGTGTGTGACAGGTGGATGTTAGTTTTTGCTCTCTGTGAGTACGTGTTACTTTCGTGTATTGAAAAATGGATATTTCCCCAAAGAAGCGTGCAAAATTAATTGCTCTGAAGGATCACACTTCTATGACAGTGAAAGATATCGCTTCTGCAGTTGGTGTAGGAAAATCAAATGTATCAAGACTGCTTACGCGATACAATGCATCTGGATCATCGTCTCCTAAAAGGAAAGGTAAATGTGGAAGAAAACGAAAAGCAGCTCCACAAACCGATAAATATCTAATCAGACATAGTAAAATGAATAAAAAAATAATAACAAGCACCGACCTTCAAAGAGATTTATTGGCTAGTGGTTGTGATGTTAGTGATTCAACTGTACGTCGTAGGCTCCTGGAAGTTGGCCGAAAGGCAAGAAGACCAACGAAAAAACAATATTTAAATGCGAAAATGAAGATAAAACGTTTAGCATGGGCCAAAAAATATAAATCATGGTTGCTGACGACTGCAAAAAGGTAATTTTCAGCGATGAAACTCATTTATTTGTGCAGGGTTACCAAGCAAATGTCGTTAGATGAAGCAACTACGAACCCTTGAGACCTGAGCATGTCAAACAAACTGTAAAACACCATCTGAAACAGATGTTTTGGGGTTTTTTCACATCAAATGGCACTGGAAGCTTAGTTCCTGTTCAAGGTATGATTAATTCAGCCAAGTACGTAGAAATATTACAACGTAGGATTGTTCCATTCTTGCAAACTTTTGACGGAACATTTCAACATCACTTGGGCCCATGTCACAATTCGAAATTGGTCAAGAATTTCATGCTGGAAAATCAAATTTATTTGCTTGATTGGCCTGAAAATTCACCAGACTTAAATCCCATAGAAAACTTGTGGATTATTTTGAAGAGACGTTTAAGTAAAATGGACTGTACAACCAAAGAACGCGTGATAACGAATGCTATAAAAGTGTGGTTCCACGATTATGAAGTAAAAAATATGTGCACTCAATTAGTAGAGTCAATGCCAAAACGAATTCAAAAGGTCATTTCTGCTAAAGGAGGACATACTTCATACTAACAGAGGTATTTATGAGTGTATATCAAGGCATAGAATGATGTAAAGGCATAGTTTTAGAAAAAAAGTGATTTTTTTACTTTGTCCCAATTAATTTGCACAGTATAGTATTATCACGAACTTACCAAAGTTATCATGCAATAACCACAGGTATGCAGTATGCGGAAATACCTGTTGTGGAACACAAACATACAGTCCTACTGTTCTCCAAGTTACTGGTATTATGTAGAAATGTATTGCGCATGGGGTTATTGGGGTTTGATAAATATGGGCGATACAATTTTGTGGTCAAAATGGAAATTTCTGAAATAATCACGAAATTGCCAGTGTTTAACCCTACATCAGATTGGGACATGCAAATGATTAAAATGTCAGAGAAAATGCGCATGCGGAGACCTGGCTCAAACAAGATGTTGCACTCAGTGGAGAGCCGACATTGGATCAAAAGGATGATTCTTGTGTCTCAGTATGCCCCGCTGCCGAAAAGGTCGCATTATGAACACCTAACGGACTTCGAGCGAAGAAGGTGTATTGGGATGAAAGAAGCTGGATTTCCCTACCATGAAATTGTCACTCGTACGGGACGAAACACTGGTACAGTAATGCAAATGTGGCGTAAGTGGACAGATGAGACTCGGACCCATAGAAATCAGGACAATGAACCTCAAAATGGTACGACTGCACAGGATGCCAACCTCTACTGCATGTCAGTGAGCGATCGCACAGCGACATCCACGGTGTTAGCGCAGCAGTGAAGCACTGTCACCAGTCCGACTTTGTCCTCTAGTACAGTACAACGTCGTCTGCTTAACAGAGAACTAGTCGATAGCAGCCCTTTGCTGCACATTCCTTTTACCCTCAACCACAGACGCCTCAGGCTGCAATGAGGTCCCGAACGCAGGTATTGGCACGCTGACTGGCAACAGATCATGTTTTCGAACTAATCTCGATTCAGCTTAATGCACAATGATGGCCGCGTACGTGTTCGAAGATATCGTGGTGAATGGCACCTTGTAGCGTCATACCGACTCAACACCAAGCGTTATGGTTCGGGGCGCCATTAGGCTCAACTCGTAATCTCGCCTCATGCGAATTGAGGTAACCCTTAAAAGCTAGCGATGCATCAGAGATGGTTTATAGACAGAGGTGATACCTTTTCTTCAGAGTTGCCCCGGCGCTATATTCCAGCAGGACAATGCTTGGCCACATGTGGCTCGCAATGTACAAGGCCTCTTCCATTCACAGCAGATACTGCTTCTGCCTGGCCTGCAGGTTCGCCGGATATCTCCCCGAATGAACACGTCTGGGACATTGTAACAAAGCGAATGGCCCGTCAAGCCCCTCCGCCAGTCACCCCAAATTAACTCTTGTCTCGTATAGAAGCAGGCTATTCCCCAGAATGATATCAAAAATCTCTTCTATTCATTGGCACGTCGTGTTGCGGTTGCTCGAGGTGGCTTCACACGATATTTTTATATCGATATATAACAATATCGTCGTTTCAAATCGTCTCAGATAGAAGCGAACGCCTTACATTTTATTCTCAGATAGAAGCGAACGCCTTACATTTTTTTAACGCCTTACAATTGTTGCTCGAGGTGGCTTCACGATATTGTTATATGATATATAACATTATATGATATATAACAATATATGTAACATATATAACAATATCTTCACACGATATATAACATTTGTTGCTCAAGGTGTCTTCACAAAAACAATTGTTGCTCGAGGGGCCTTCACGAAAACAATTGTTGCTCGAGGTGGCTTCACACGATATTGAATTTTGATGCGAAAACATCTTGTGTGTTAAACAATTGTTGCTCGAGGTGGCTTCACTACATATTGAGTTTTGATGCGAAAACATCTAGTGTGTTAAACAATTGTTGCTCAAGGTGGCTTCACACGATATTGTTATATCGATATATAAAAATATCGTCGTTTCAAATCGTCTCAGATAGAAGCGAACGCCTTACATTTTATTCTCAGATAGAAGCTAACGCCTAACATTTTTTTAACGCCTTACAATTGTTGCTCGAGGTGGCTTCACGATATTTTTATACGATATATAACAATATATATAACAATTATATTGTTATATATCGTATAAAAATATCGTGAAGCCACCTCGAGCAACAATTGTAAGGCGTTAAAAAAATGTTAGGCGTTAGCTTCTATCTGAGAATAAAATGTAAGGCGTTCGCTTCTATCTGAGACGATTTGAAACGACGATATTTTTATATATCGATATAACAATATCGTGTGAAGCCACCTTGAGCAACAATTGTTTAACACACTAGATGTTTTCGCATCAAAACTCAATATCTAGTGAAGCCACCTCGAGCAACAATTGTTTAACACACATATATATAACAATTGGGATGTAAGGTCAGGTGATGCGTAACATCACAGCCTCTCCTTGACAAATGTCAACCCCGCCTTCTCGTGGTGCATCCTGTTCCCACTAAAGGGGCTCTGACGACCGCCAATAGCGGTATAACTATACCATCGGGATCAGAGGAAATGCTATCCCACACTCACCAACCCGCTTGGCCAGCGTGGTGAGTTATGGCCAAACGCCTCGAAAATGACTCTACAACTTAAATCTTGGCCCTCAGTCTCCGGCAGCTGGAATGTACCTGGCCAAGGCAGCGGCCAGTGCGACATGAAGGCAGAGGGTGCTAAGAATCCCCAGAGGACCGGACTAGGCTGCCATTTGATGCTGACCTTGGCTACCTACAATGGACGCTCCCTATCTTCTGATTCGAGGCTTCTTGAATTGGAAGAGGAACTACAAAGGATCAAGTGGGACATCGTCGGGCTAAGTGAGGTAAGGCGAAAAGGAGAAGATCTCATTGAACTGAAAAGTGGACATCTCTTCTATTATCGTGGGACAGATACTGGCAGAACTAGTGGTGTTGGATTTATAATAAACAAGAAACTGAAGGATAAAGTGGTAGAAGTTGAAAGTTCCTCTGACAGAGCTGCACGACTCGTTATCCAACTATCGAGAAGATACCAGGCTCAGATTATTCAAACTTATGCACCCACCACAAGTCATCCTGAAGAAGAAATTGAAGAATTTTATGAGGAAATTCGTCATCTAAATAATAAAGGTAAGCAGCACTTGAAGATAATTATGGGAGATTTCAATGCAAAAATAGGACACCGGCAACAGAATGAAACTTCAGTAGGTAAATTCGGTCACGGCAACAGAAACCAGCGTGGAAATACTCTCGTTGAGTTTGCAGAGGCAGAAGGATTTTTCATCTTGAATTCCTTTTTCAAGAAAAAGCCGCACAGGAAATGGACATGGAGACATCCAATTGGGACAACAAGTGAAATTGATTTTATTATGTGTAACAAAAAATTCGTCATCGAAGACTGCAGTGTGCTGAACAAGTTCAACACAGGTAGTGACCATAGATTGGTAAGATGTAAGATGCACCTCAACACTAAACTGGAACGTGGCAAGCTCATAAGACAAACAAAATGTATTGACATAACCAACCTTAAAAAACACCATAATACTTTCAAGTTGGAACTGAAGAACAGATTCTCTGCTTTAGAAGGCCTAACATCGGAAGAAGTGGATATTTCGGAAGTTAACAAAAAAGTAACCAAAGCTCTTATGGAAACATCAACAAAATTAGCTGGGTCTAAGAACAAGTTGCATGTGAACAAATTATCAGGAAAAACCAAAATGTTGATGCAAAAAAGAAGAGAGATGAGGACAACTAAAGAAGAAGTGACTTCCAAAGTGGAATATATAGAGCTATGCAAGACAGCACGAAAAAGTATCACTGAAGACGTAAGGAAATTCAACTGTGAACTAGTGAGGAAAGCCATTGAAAACAACCAAAGCCTAAAGATAGCAAAGGGACATCTCAGTAAGGGAAGAAAACAGATTATGGCTCTGAGAAAAGAAGATGGTTCTATAACAAGAAATAGAGGCGAAATTTTGACAAGAGTGAAAGATTTCTACTCCAAATTATATGAAAGGGATGATACATGTACTCCAGACATCATGAAAGGTACCAGAGTTCTTCCAGTCCTCCCAGCAGAAGTTGCTCATGCAATCAAGAACATGAAGCGGAGGAAAGCTCCAGGAGAAGATGGAATTACTATAGACATCATACAAGAAGCAAGTGGAGAAATTGAAACAGTACTCGCCCAAATTTTCACTCGATGCCTTAATGAAGGGAAGATTCCTGAGGATTGGAACAATGCTACAATGATCCTGCTACATAAAAAAGGTGACATTGAGGATCTCAGGAACTACAGACCTATCAGCCTTCTATCAGTGGTTTATAAAATATTCACTAAAGTTCTTTCACACCGCTTGAAGGTAACACTGGACATGGCTCAACCGAGAGAACAAGCTGGATTCAGGAGTGGCTACAGCACAATAGATCATATCCACGTACTGAGAGAACTAATTGAAAGAGCGAGGGAATATGAACTTCCATTGTGCATGGCTTTTATCGATTATGAAAAAGCCTTTGATTCGGTGAAACCATCAGCAGTTACCACGGCTCTGAAATCCTGCGGTATTGAAGATGCATACATTAATATTATTAATAACATCTATGAAAATGCAAGTGCAAAGATTCGGCTGTTTGAAAATACAACACACATAAAAATTGGAAAGGGAGTGAGACAAGGTGACACCATATCTCCGAAGCTCTTTAATGCCACATTGGAAAATGTCTTTCAAGCACTGAACTGGGAAAACAAAGGGATAAAGATTAATGGAGATTATCTAAACCACCTTCGTTTCGCTGATGACGTAGTCATTTTTGCAACTACCCCATCAGAGCTGCAGAGTATGATCCAGGAACTTGCTGACAAGAGTAAAGAAGTGGGATTAAAAATGAACTTTCAGAAGACAAAAGTGATGTTCAATGCTTTTATAAGAAATGAAGATTTATCGATTGATGGAGAAAAACTGGAGATAACAGATACGTATGTTTATCTTGGACAGCAGATATCAAGTGAGGGTCACATTGATGAAGAAATTAATCGGCGTACAAAACTTGCCTGGAGAGCTTTTGGAAGAAACAGCATAATTTTCAAGAGCAATATGCCATTATGTCTTAAAAGAAAAGTGTGTGATCAATGCATCCTTCCAGTGCTTACGTATGGTGCAGAGACGTGGACCTTAACTAAAAGAGACATACAAAGGCTGCAGACAACTCAAAGAGCATGGAGAGGTGCATGCTTGGTATAACCAGGAGAGATAAGAAGAGGAACACGTGGATCCGAAAAATGACGAGAGTGGAAGACATCATGATTAGAGTTAAATCCCTGAAATGGCAATGGGCTGGACATACTGCCAGAAGGACAGACCATAGATGGACAGCCGAAATTTTAGATTGGATTCCAAGGGACAGGAAAAGACCCAGAAAAAGACCACATGGGAGATGGGTGGATGAAATTCGTAAATATGCGGGAGTGACATGGAGGAGACTGGCACAAGACAGACCGTTGTGGAGGAAACTTGGGGAGACCTTCGTCCAGCAGTGGATTGATAATGGTTGACAATGATGATGATGATGATAACAATTGCTAAACAAGTTCAACACAGGTAGTGACCATAGATTGGTGAGATGTAAGATGCACCTCAACACTAAACTTGAACGTGGCAAGCTCATAAGACAAACAAAATCTATTGACATAACCAACCTTAAAAAACACCATAATACCTTCAAGTTGGAACTGAAGAACAGATTCTCTGCTTTAGAAGGCCTAACATCGGAAGAAGTGGATATCTCTGAAGTTAATAGAAAAGTAACCAAAGCTCTTATGGAAACAGCAACAAAATTAGCTGGGTCTAAGAAAAAGTTGCATGTAAATAAATTATCAGGAAAAACGAAATTGTTGATGCAAAAAAGAAGAGAGATGAGGACAACTAAAGAAGATGTGACTTCCAAAGTGGAATATATAGAGCTATGCAAGACAGTACGAAAAAGTATCACTGAAGACGTAAGAAAATTCAACTGTGAACTAGTGAGGAAAGCAATTGAAAGCAACCAAAGCCTAAAGATAGCAAAGGGACATCTCACTAAGGGAAGAAAACAGATTATGGCACTGAGAAAAGAAGATGGTTCTGTAACAAGAAATAGAGGCGAAATTTTGTCAAGAGTGAAAGATTTCTACTCCAAATTATATGAAAGGGATGGTACATGCACTCCAGTCATCATGAAAGATACCAGTACCAGAGTTCCTCCAGTCCTTCCAGCAGAAGTTGCACATGCAATCAAGAACATGAAGCGGGGAAAAGCTCCAGGAGAAGATGGAATTACTGTAGACATCATACAAGAAGCAAGTGGAGAAATCGAAACAGTACTCGCCCAAATTTTCACTCGATGCCTTAATGAAGGAAAGATTCCTGAGGATTGGAACACCGCTACAATGATCCTGCTACATAAGAAAGGTGACATTGAGGATCTCGGAAACTACAGACCTATCAGCCTCCTATCAGTAGTTTATAAAATCTTCACTAAAGTTCTTTCACACCGCTTGAAGGTAACACTGGACATGGCTCAACCGAGAGAACAAGCTGGATTCAGGAGTGGCTATAGCACAATAGATCATATCCACGTACTGAGAGAACTAATTGAAAGAGCGAGGAAATATGAACTTCCATTGTGCATGGCTTTTATCGATTATGAAAAAGCCTTTGATTCGGTGAAACCATCAGCAGTTACAATGGCTCTGAAAACCTGCGGTATTGAAGATGCATACATTAATATTATTAATAACATCTATGAAAATGCAAGTGCAAAAGATTAGGCTGTTTGAAAATACAACACACATAAAAATTGGAAAGGGAGTGAGACAAGGTGACACCATATCTCCGAAGCTCTTTAATGCCACATTGGAGGGTGTTTTTCAGTCGCTGAGCTGGGAAAACAAGGGGATAAAGATTAATGGAGATTATCTAACCCACCTTCGTTTTGCTGATGACGTAGTCATTTTTGCAACTAGCCCATCAGAGCTGCAGAGTATGATCCAGGAACTTGCTGACAAGAGTAAAGAAGTGGGATTAAAAATGAACTTTCGGAAGACAAAAGTGATGTTCAATGCTTTTACAAGAAATGAAGATTTATCGATTGATGGAGAAAAGCTGGAGATAACAGACACGTACGTTTATCTTGGACAGCAGATATCAAGTAAGGGTCACATTGATGAAGAAATTAATCGGCGTTTAAAACTTGCCTGGAGAGCTTTTGGAAGAAACAGCATAATTTTCAAGAGCAATATGCCATTATGTCTTAAAAGAAAAGTGTTTGATCAATGCATCCTTCCAGTGCTTACGTATGGTGCAGAGACGTGGACCTTAGCTAAAAGAGACATACAAAGGCTGCAGACAACTCGAAGCTGCCTGGAGAGGTGCATGCTTGGTGTAACCAGGAGAGATAAGAAGAGGAACACGTGGATTCGAAAAATGACAAGAGTGGAAGACATCATGATCAGAGTTAAATCCCTGAAATGGCAATGGACTGGACATACTGCCAGAAGGACAGATCATCGATGGACAGCCGAAATTTTAGATTGGATTCCAAGGGACAGGAAAAGACCCAGAAGAAGACCACGTGGAAGATGGGTGGATGAAATTCGAAAGTATGCAGGGGTGACATGGAGGAGACTGGCACAAGACAGACCGTTGTGGAGGAAACTTGGGGAGACCTTCGTCCAGCAGTGGATTGATAATGGTTGACAATGATGATGATGATGATGATGATGATATAACAATATCGATATATAACATATATAACAATATTTTCACACGATATATAACAATTGTTGCTCGAGGTGGCTTCACACGATATTGAGTTTTGTTGCGAAAGCATCTTGTATAGCTCTACAAATGTAAGCACTTAGCTCCTGTAACATGAGGAATCTGTGATATAAATTTCATATGAATAGCACGATTCTTTCTTGGTCTTGCAATTTTTATAAGCAGTAGTGTATTTGTAAGAAAAACGCTCAAAATCAATGACACGCAGCACTTTTTTTTTAATCCCGCATCACCAGTTTGGCCTGATAAAGCCCGTCCATGAGAATTAAAAATCATGAACACACTAACCCACCCCAATAAACACTTAGCTTGGAATTTTTTACTAAGTGAGCTGTTGGCAGCCATCGCGTCTTCCTCTCGATAGAGTTGTCGCCACCTCTTAACTTTTAACCTTTCATTAATCATATTGTTATTGTGTTTCAATCTACATCAGTTGTGAACATTTTCCGTTCTTTCTCGCTCTACCTCTTCTTCCTTTCTTTTTCCTCTTTTACGCTTTCCAACCGTAGGTTGAAGAAACGTATATGCTCCAGCTTTGTCCGTCCGTCCGTCAGCACGATAACTCGAATAAAAATGGTTCGATTTGGATGAAATGTTAATATGTGGTAGGGGATGACCTGGGAAGGAACCCTATTGAAAATGGGTGAAATTGGGTCTAAGGTCAGGACATGGAGCGGGGTCCATTCCATTGCCCTTATGCGTCATAGCTTGGGTTAAAATGGTTCGATTTCGATAAAATTTTAGTATGTGGTAGGGGACAACTGGGGACGAACCCATTGAAAATGTACGAAGTGGGGTCAAAGATCAGGACATAAGAGCGGGATCCATTCCATCGCTCTTGTGCGTCATAACTTGCGGAAAAATGCTTCCATTGCGACAAAACTTTATCATGTTGTTCCGAAGATAAAGTGAACCGGTTCTGTTTAATATCATCGAAATGGGGTCAAAGGTCAGGGCACAGGAGCGAGATTTATTCCAATTAACTTCAAAACTTGACTAAAAAGGCTTCTATTGCAACAAAATTTTAGTATGTTGTTCCGGCGATATACTGAACCAATTCTGTTTAATATAATCGAAATGGGGTCAAAGGTCAGAGCACAGGAGCGATATTTATTCCAATTATCCTCATAACTTGAGTAAAAATGCTTCTATTGCGACAACACTTTAGTGTATTTTTTCCGGAGGTATACCGAACTAATTATGTTTAATACCATCTAAATGGGGTCAAAGGTCAGGGCACAGGAGCGAGATTTATTCCACAGACATTATCCGCATAATTTGAGTAAGAACTTGAGTAATGATTTCTGGTATGTTGGAAAGCGTATCATAATTATAATCAATGCATTGCATGAGTTTACTAAGTTGTTAAATACTTTTCTTCGTTCGCCACACGCTCTCTGTGCCACATCCTTTGTCACCTCCGTGACGGTTAGGAACATGTTTGTCCGTGTACTTGGCTGCATCGTGAAAGTTACCGCCTTTCACAAACTTTTCTTTTACGCGTTACAATGGCATTTACCGATCCTTATTAACACGCCTTGTATCGCCTGGCTAACGATAAATGAAATTCGGTGGAGAGGCACATCAGCCCATGGCAAAGAGAATATGCAGAAAAGAATGCCACGTGAACACTGCTAACGGAGGTACATCCAAAACGTCACTAACATAAGGCGCGCTATAAAACAGTGCACACAGGTACGGCGTTCGTCACGCTGAAAGGAACGACATCTTTCCGTACGTGTTTGGGAACATGCATAGTAACACTCTTTGTCACTCGTAGGATTCGGAAAGCTGGATTTCCATTGGTCGGATATTGGCAGAGCAGACCCGAGTTGAGGTAGCCGTAGTTCATACCAAAGATGGTAACGGGTCACAGGTCTACGCGTCACCGGATCGACAATTTCTTGCGGGTCAAACGGGTAGGGTCAAGGTGTTCCTGACGCTATTTCGACCCGGTTTTATTTCCATTTTATCTTTGAAAAGAAAAAAATATTTCAAAGAGCCCTTCAGATTTTTTTAAATGGGCTTTGAAATAGTAATTCTGAGCTGCAGAATATGATCCAGGAACTTGCTGCGAAGAGTAAAGAAATTGGATTAAAAATGAGCTTTCAGAAGACGAAACTGAAGTACAATGCTTTTCCAACGATTGATGGGGGAAATCTGGAAATAACCGATACCTACATTTACCTTGGACAGCAGATATCAAGCAAATGTCACATTGATGAAGAAATTAATCGATGTAAAAAAACTCGGTTGGAAAGCTTCTTCTATTACGTCTTAAAAGAAAAGTGCTTAATGAACGCATCGTTCCAGTGCGTAAGTACAGAGTAGAGACCTATACCTTAACTAAAAAAGACATGCAAAGACTGCAGACAACTGAAAGAGGCATGGAGAGATGCATGTTTGTGTAATGCATGCAAGAAAGATAAAAAGAGGACCTCGTTGATAAGTAAAATGACAAGAGTGGAAGACATCGTGATCAGAGTAAAATCCCTGAAATGGACTGGACATTTTCCAGAACGGGCCATCGATGAACAACCGATATTTTTGACTGGATTACAAGGAACAGGAAAAGACCCAGAAGATTACTTAGGAAATGGGTGGATGAAGGAGACTAGCCCAAGACAGTACGTTGTTGAAGAAACTTGAAGCGACCTTCATCCAGCAGTGGAATGACAATGACTGATAATGATGATGATATATTCGAATTTATAGTTCAAAGCAGATTTGTCCGGGTCGGATCCAATTATGTGACGTCCGGATCGGGTCCGGGTCCAAAATGTTTGACCCGTTTCCAACTATGGTGCATACTATCTCTCCGTTGGTCATCTCCAGGCTTTGGAATAAAATCAAGAATGCAGCAAATTGTCTCCAAGGACACTGTTTGACCTGTCAAGAGTTGCAATATCGCAGTAGGGCCGATATCGGGTTTCAACAGAGAGAAAGCATAGTATATGATAACCTGACAACTCGTTGGTGAACACTACTGTGCTTCAGGCAAGAACGAAGGAGAACTATATACAGACAACTTCGTGAGAGGGTACGTATGCTAGAAGGCCGATGGTTTGCTTCCGCCTCCTCTCGAAGAAAAGCTAAGGACTTCGAGCAGGCAATATCACACCGGGATCGAAGACCAGTGAGCACATGTGATCTTCACGAATCAGATCCGTTTCAATATCATTGCGTGTATTCATCTGGAGTGAAGGCGGAACGCACAACCATCCCCACAACATTCGGGAATGAGACCAATATGGAGGAATAGTTTTCTTTTGGTATGGGAATGCGTGATGCAAGATGGTCGTGCACCATTCCATGTGTTTAAGGGTGGCAGCGTGACCTCTCAAAGGTACATAGGAGATCATTGAGGCCTCTCCGATGGTGCAGTGGTTTAAGCGCTGTCTTCTGACCATTCGTTCGAGATGGGTCAGAGTTCGGATTCTGGTGGGGCATAGATATTTTTTTATTCTTACGACACTGGATCTCTTCCTTCCCAGGAAACTGTGGCCACAGATTACGGACGGGCGACTTCTTATAGCCCATCGAAATGCTGACGGTGGTCGTTAAACCTCCAAATAAGAGAAAAAAATCATTGAGACCTGTGTAAGGGTTTATAAGAATGGTCTAGGCCCGAGAATTATTCTAAATGGGCTCTAATGCTCGTCTCATAGGACTCAGCTGGCCGACGATTACCTTCGGAATGAGGACATCCACAGGATCACGTGGCCAGCCATTTCCCCGAATCTGAATTTCACTGAGCATGTCTGTGACGTTCTGGAAGGACGCGTTGATGCTCTTTACCCCTCTCTCAGAAGTATCCTAGATCTACGATCAGGGCTAACTGAACAATGAAACTTGTAGCTATGAGTTCTCATCGTCCATCACGTCAATGCATGATTGTTGTGCAACTTCAGCAGCGATATGTCTCCTACTCATCACCGCAGCAATGCATTTCTGCTGTCATAAGTAGAGTACTTTTTTAAGCATCAGAATTATTTCTTATGTACCTCACATAGGTTTTTCTTCGTGGTCTGACGTACCTGTTCCCTTGAATTTCCTTAAACTCTAACTACTTGTTGCCATGTTAACTTTCATGTTTGTAACAAAACTTTAGTCCACCGGTGTAGATCAGATAGATTTATTTTTTTTCCATATTTTTTCTCAGAACTGCATAGCACTACGAAACTATGGCACTTCCTCGCCTTACACAGAATATTTTCGCTTGCTGGCTGTTCAGATCTATCAGTGCATTCAGAAATTAAATGGATAAAAATAAATGGATTAAGTCACCTAAACGAATTTCCACTGTGACTTCATAAAACAATCTCTAAGTTAACGGAGTGAATAAGGGAGCTATAAGTATGTGAAGTGGGGTATTAAAAACACGATGCGTTTTGTCACGAACATCTGCACTTCCGTTTCAGAACATCTTCGAAACGTTCACACTTCCGTTCGATTCAATCTTGAAGATGACTGTGCGTGTGTTCTGCGTGCACGTGTGTGAGTGTGCGCTTGTTCTTCTCTCCCGAGCAACGCGCGATAGTTCTCAGATCTAATTCCCATACGTGCGTGCTTCCGCTGCATCGTATTGGTCGGCTCTCGAAATCTGTCATAAAATAGGGACCTGACTTCGTTTGTTGAAGTGAAAGACGTCTGTCGAGAATTCGAGACGAATGATTGGATGGAAGGAAGGACAGCAGAAGAGCCTTTTGTGCTACAAAAATGCCGTAGTCGATTGGGAAGAAGCACCAAATCTTAAGGTGATAAAAAAACTTTTGCTCGTTATATCAGTGACACATAACAGAAGAAATGGCTGCGTCGGAGTTTTATCACTTTACGGACAGGTAAAAATCAGCTTATCTCATCAAAATTAAAATAAGATACAGCTATGAATGTGAAAAACAAACTTACTGAAACATTACGCTCTTGTGTGTATTATAGAGCTGACGTTTAGTCTAGAAAACAAACTCAGAAAATGTTATATGTATTAGAATACAGACTCGAAACAGTTATATTTGCTGGAATGCCGACATAAAAAGAGATCCGCTTACTAGCATACGTATTTAAAAATAGATGGGCCTTCTACAATAAGGACTCAAAAATAACAATACGTACTAGAATAAGGAATTTAAAATAGCTACGATTACTGTAACACGCACTCAAAAAGAACTATACCTATTAGAACACGGACTGAAAACAGTTATTTCCTTTAAAATGCAAACTTAAATATCATTTACTTACAAGATTACGGACTCAATAACAGCCATACCTACTAGAGTAATTATGGATTCTAAAATAGTACGGACTCGGAAATAGCCAAATTTAGTAGAATAAGATTCAAAATTAGCTATGCTTGCTGGAGCATGCACTCAACAAAAACATGAGAGTACCCTGGTATTATTTTTATATAATTTATATTATGCATCTTTCGCATGCATGGTCTTTGTGGGTGTGAAATAATTCGATCGACTGTTTAGTTTTTCAAATACAATATTTATTATTATTATTATTTATTCGAAATATACAAAGCACAGCCTATGAGAATCAAACAAAATCAACAAAATTATCATTGACTGGTGGTGTTGAGCTGATACAAGTGTCCACCGGAGACCTAAGCATCAGTCAAGAATCGGCGTAAAATATATGATGTCCCAAGTAAAGTTGCCTTCTGCAGTTCTCTAGGTGGTATATCAATCAGAAAGCTGCAATTTTTCAAAATAATTCATATAAATTATTTGACATTGTTCCAAGTGTCCCGATAACAATGGGGGACGACTGTTGCGTGTTTAGTCCATAATCGGGTTACTTCTATGGCCAGAGCTCTATATAATTAGTCATTTTTTTCCAGTTCTTTTTCATCGACTCTGGCATCACCAGGAACCGCTGTATCAATTATCCAGACTTTCCGATTTTCTATGACTGCTATGTCTGGTGTATTACGTTCTACGTGCTGATCGGTTTGAATTCGAAAATCCCACAAGATCTTGACTTAATCATTTTCTACGACTTTCTCAATCTGATGTTCCCATGAGTTTTTCGATGCTGGCAGAACGTGCTTACTGCAAAATGACCAGTGAATCAATTCTGCAACCCTATCATGTCTAGCTTTGTAAACTGTCCGTGCAATGATTATTATTATTATTATTATTATTAATGATTCACCTCTTCCTGAGGATTTTCCTTTCCTTCCGGGACCGTTACGATGTACCAACTTTGGGAAGAGATATATATTTCCCCCAATTGTCCAGGAACTTCCTTACTATCCTACAAGTGTTCAGGATAGTTGCCTTCTGTAGTTCCATGCAGGTGTTTGGTTGAAGGTCTAGTGTCTGTATAAAGCTGTGAATGGTCTTAGGTACAACTCCTGTGGCTGATATTACTATGGGGACGGTGGTGACGTTTTCCATATGCCACTTTTCCTTGACTTCGTATCGTAGGTCGTTATACTTTGACAGCTTCTCTCCGTGCGTCTTCTGGATGTTGCAGGTGTTGGGCACGGCTATGCCAATGAGGTATGTTGACTTCTTCCCCTTGTCGACCAGAACGATGTCGTGCCGATTGTGGGAATGGTCATATCTGTTCTGATCGATCTGTCCTAGTACATCGTGTGGGTGTTGTTCTCTAGAAGCGTTGTTGGCTCATACTTGTAGTATGGGACAGGCTCAGTTGTAATGAGGTGGTGCTTTCTTGCCAATTTCTAATGCAGGATCTTGGCGACTTGATTGTGCCTGTTCGTGTACTCTGTTTGCATGAGGACTCTGCACCCTGCTGTGATATGTTGAATGGTCTCTGGTGCTTGATGGCATGGCCGACATGTACGCTTTCCACTGACGTGTCCTTTGCTACAGGTAACTTTTGGTGTTTACTACTTGTTCTTGTATAGCCATCAGGAACCCTTCGGTCTCGAGGAAGAGTGATCCGTTTGTTAGCCATGTATTGGAGGCAGTCTTATCCACATGGTCTAACTGCAGATCGTTGTAGCGCCTTCCGTGTAGGACTTTCTTACTCCAAGCTTCTTCTTTTGGCTCCCTCGTTCCAATCTCGATGTTCTGAATAGAGAAGAGGTCTAGGGCTGTGTATTTCTTGTCACTCTGGTTTATCGCTTAGTAAAGGGGTCCCTTGCTCTGCTGGAAGTATTTTCTGAGGCTGTTGATTTCTTTGTATCGGAGTTCCAGGAGATCAATCATTCCCCGTCCTCCTTCTGCCCGTCCAATGGTCAGCCTTTCTATTGCTGACTTCGGGTGGTGCTGGCGATGTTTAGTGAGGGTTGTCCTGGTATTGCGCATTATTGCCTCAAGCACTTTTGTAGTCCACTTGATAATTCCGAAGGAATACGTGAGGATTAGAACTGCGTAAGTGTGAATATCCCGGGTGATGTTGCGAGCGTTGAGCTGGGTCTTCATTAGTCTCTTCAGTCTTTGGATGCATTTGGCGGCTAGATTGTTTTTGATTTCTTTGTGTTCTAGGCGTTGCACTTGAAGCATACCAAGGTACTTATAGACTTCTTCCTCCATAGCTGCGATCTGTTCTTTGGTCTTCAGTTGGTAGCTACGTGCATCATGCTTTCCTTGGTTCATACCTTGTGCCTTAAATTTCTGTGTAGTCCGAATTCCATCCTGATTTCATTGCTGAAGTCCTCTAGGATCAGGATTAGTTGCTGGAGCTGGTTCTGCGACGCTGCGTACAGCTTGATGTCATCCATGTACATGAGGTGGGAGAGTTTGTATTTGTTGATCTTGTTGCACTTGATGATAAACCCATGCTTGCTTTCGTTGTGGATTGACAGCGAGTTGAGTGCTAAGCAGAACCGTAGTGGGCTATGTGAATCTCCCTGGAAGATGTCTTTCCTTATGTGGATTGGCTTGGTCGTTAGTTCTCGACTTTTTCTTCCATCCTGTCATGGCAGCTTTAAGGAAGTTGATGATTACAGGACTTACTCTGTAAATCTCAAAGACCTCTATCAGCCAGCTGTGGGGTACGGAATCGTAGGCTTTACGGTAATCGATGTATACTGTGCACATGTTGCGGTGAATCTTGAGAGCTTGCTCTATTGCAACAACGTCGATGGTAAGCTGTTCCTTGCACCCTCTACAGTCCAGTTGGTATCCCATTTGCTGTTCTGCCATAAGTGCTTGTGCCTCATTATCTGATTGGCGATGCAAGCTGTTAGGATATTATACAGCGTAGGTAGAACAGTCTAGTCAACATTACCGAGGTTCAGAGGCGGATTGGCCCAACGGAATATTTCGCGGTAGACCACTCGAGAAATGGCTCTTTTAGCCTGAGTTTTTAAAACGAACTAATAAATATTTTATTACTTATGAATAATAACCGATAATAACCATTCCTTTAAAAAAAGCGTTTCCTTCTACGAGGGCAAATCAAAAAGTTAGTTACACTACAAATTTTGAAGATGTTAATCCGTTTTCTGGTGTAAAAATGACAAGGTTTGTAAGTATGTAGTATCCAAAAACTTGCAAATTTCGTCGTCCTGGAGCGAGAAGCGAACCCCCGTCTCCCGGATAGGGCCCGAGTAAGCTAACCACTACACCACCCAGAACGACCAAACTAGCAAATAACGAATCCTGTGAGGGTTATATTCAAATTAATCGGAAACTTGAAACTTAGTCGTTCTGGGTGGTTTGGTGGTTAGCATACTCGGGCGTTATCCGGGAGACGCGTGTTCGATTCCCGCTCCAGGGCGACGAAATTTTCAAGTTTTCGGATATTATCTGAAAAATTCAATTTTCACGTTTTCGGATATTATCTGAAATTTTCAAGTTTTCAGATATTACTTACCATCTATGTCATATTTACACCAAAAAATAAATTCACATCTTCAAAATTTGTAGTGTATGGTGTAATCCCAATCTATTCGTGAGTTAGTTACACTTTTGAATACAAAAAACAAATGAAAAGATATGCTCAGGGGTTGTATGTTGGTTTAAATATTCAACGTTTAATCATTTTTCGATGTAGTCGCCTAAGGACTGTAAACATTTATCGGAAAGTGTGATTAAATTGTCCATACCTGTACAGAAAAAGTCTCCTCCAGTTTGGTGCAACCTGTTAAGGACCGCAGATTTTACAGCCTCGTCGGTTTGAATTAGTTGCCCACAAAGGTCCTGTCTCATTTTATCGAACAAATGGTAGTACGGTGGAATGCACGGTGTACGGTGAATGTTCTACGGTGTACGGTGAATGTTGTACGGTGTACGGTGGATGTTGCCACACATCCCACTTGAATGACTGCAGAAATTCCTTTGTTTTCCGTGCTGTGTGAGGTGTGGCGTTGTCTTGCAGCAGAATGGCGCCTTCAACTTACCCCGGCGTCTGTTATTAATTGCTTTTCGCTAATTTTGTACCGTTTGGCAATATGAGTCATTGATAGTCGTCCCTTTCGGCAGAAATTCTGTGTAAACTGCGCCTTCACAGTCAAAGAAAACAGTCGCCATGACCTTTCCTACCGACGGTTGGACTTTGCACTTCTTCCTTGTTGGAGAGGTGACATGCTTCCATTCCGTGGACGATCGTTTCGTTTCAGGGGGGAAATGGGGAAACCATGGTCGTCACCTGTGATGATTCGACTCAAAAAATTTTGAACCTCAGTAGAATACCGTTGCATAAGACCCAAAGACGACAGAAAACGTTTGCTTTCTGTGCTGCTCGGTGAGTAAACGTCGCACCCAATTTCCGAAATCTCAGCTGCTTGTGAATGATGGGATGCACCGGCCAGTGCGAAATGTCTAACGTACTGGCAGTTTCTTTGATTTTGATACGCCGATTATCCTGTATCAACGGCGGCAACATGCTCCGGAGTGCTGGATATTGATGATCTACTTTCGCAGTAATCGTCCATCAAATTTGTGCTACCCTTTTCAAATTATTGGCACCACTTCACAGTGGCCGGGCGAAACGTGGCATTTCCCCGTATACAGCACAGATTTCACGATGGATGTCAGTGCAATTTAGGGACTTAGCCCACAAAAATCGGATGATTCTTCTCGCTTCCAATTTGAAGTAAGAATCCAGTTGACGCGCCATTACCAACTGCCTCCTGCAGAGGCATTACGCAGTTACTGAACTAAAATACCTCTCGTTGGCAGCTCAGACGTACTGTCTACTTCTCTTTCAAGCACACACGGTCTGACTGCAATGCCACTCAAGATGGCGCTAAGTATAACTTACTTTTTGTTTCACCTGCGTATCTGCAATTTGAGTTTTTGGTCTGAAAAGACATAGCAAAATTATTTGCACTTATAGGAGAACGTTGCAGTCGGACCAAGTACACTGTTTTAAATTAAGCAAAAGATAAGGACAGTTAAGCGTAGATCGTTGGACATGGAGCTTAAAGTAATTGGTAGGCCCTGTTCTCCTTTTGTAATATTGAAAGAGACTCTAGTAAAAATTGTGGTGGCCCATCACCTCCCACACCCTTCTCCACATACAGTAGAAACATTCCGAAATCTTTGTCACTCCGGAATTTATCTTAAAAGCAACAACGATTTACCCCAGAACTGATTCATGTGGGTCAAACTAATAGGTCTACTGAAGGAGGAGATACCAACGCTATAAACAGAGATACCAATACGTATTCATTTGGTAACTGATCACGCAGTAGGAGATCAGTGACCAAATAAATCCAAAAATTAATTGCATGGAAAAATTGTTATGTGGTATGTCTACAACCACCTTTTTACTCTCAGAATAAATTCCATGGTGATTAAGTTGCAACTGGGGTCTTCAAGATACTTCTGATTTCGTCAAAACAAAAATTAAAAACAAAAGTCAGGTATAACACCCCGTTTTGAGTGTGATTCTACGCTACATTCGGTCAAGAGCGGATTTAGGAAATTTTTTAATCGTTAAATTGTTGTTAACATTTGTTCACAACTCAGTTCGTTTTGAAATGCATGTTTTGACAGTTCCCATTCATCCAGGGGGTATGACAGAATGTTTTTTTCATGAGGAAATGTATGAGGTCTTCCCCTATAGCTAAGTGTCATTTTGTAATGGACCTCAAAACTGAAATTCCCGGCATGGTTTGGTCTTCCCAATCCGCCCCTGCTGATATTGATTGAAATGTTTTGTATTTCTTGTAGCTGTATATTGAGAACTAAAGAATAAACTCTATGCTCAACATACCTTCTACGCGTTGCATTCTGGTAATAATATGCCATTACCTTTAAACGTAATTTCCTGGAAACATCCGTTCACTTAGCATACTTTAGTCCCAGCTGTGTTAGTCCGAAAAGAAAGACTCTTATCTCTCGCACACAGCTAGTCTCCAGATGTTCTCCATCTCCTTTGAAATGTCTTCTACGATTTCAAAGTCCATGAAGATCTACAGAAGGACACAAGATGGTACAAAATCTTCATCGCCTCTAACGATACGTTGGTGAACAACAAGCGTCAGGGATGCCCTTTTTGTGTGTGTGTGTGAGAGAATATCAGTCTAGTATTTGATGCTTCACATTTACTGTGTCTTCCGTGCTTATCTGACACAACAAACGAATTTGAACGCCTCGCAATTTATATCTAGCGGCTGTCTTACGAAAGCATGATACATCGCTAACAAGACACATCCGTGTGTTATCACATCACGCTCAGTCCTACATGTTGTTGAACGCCGTGTGAAAAACGTGCTACATTAAAAACAGTGAATTGGACTCTCGAGGTAAAAGTCGTGAATTCGTTTGTCCCATGTGTAGAAAAACGAGCAAGCCACCCCGGTGGCGCAGTGGTCTAAGCGATGGCCTCTGATCATTCGTCCAGAAGGGGTCCGGGTTCGAATCCCGGTGAGGCATGGATGTTGTGTTTGTCTTAGGGCACTGGCTCTGTCCCTTCCCTGGAACCAGTGACCCTAAATTAGGGACGGGCGACTGCTTATAGCCCATTGAGTTGCTCACGGTGGTCGTTAAACCTCCAACCAAAAAAAAAAAAAACGAGCAAAATTTTTAGGACTAACTTGCTCTGTCGATATAACATTTTAAAATCACTCACGTCTAATAAGGAGTGATTTTTAGAGATAATTTTTACATAGGTATTAATATGTGATTTTCGGGGATAAACGCTCAATTTAATTTTTGAATGTGCAAATATCAAAAATATTTAATATAACATTAGGACAACAGAATAACTCTTCGGTTTACACTTTTTCAATATATTTGTACAAAATTTTCTCTTCCAGTTTTCCTGTATCGGCTTCTCGTGTCACCAGTAAGTACGTCCATTTTCTAAACTTACGAGTTGAAGACTGTTAGATGAAACAACTACGGGACTGGCAATGCCAAACCGGAAAAATAGAGATCATCAACCTTTGATTATCGATTGGCAGCATCGCAGAAATTTGTTTTTGTGAAGTGGTTTTCTTGTGAAGGGTGCATGGGAAAGTAAGAGGAAAAAGGCAAACTGATAGGAAGTCTTTGCTGCTGACAAAGAAAACAAAAATTTTGCATTTCTTCCAATGCGCCGTTTACATGTACCATACGAAGCTCGATAAAAAATGAATATCATTACACTTCTGTTTTTGCTTTTTCCTTTTTTTTTTCTGTCTTTCTGTTCTTTTATTTTGTGACGTACCAATGAGGTGACAGAAGAGTCAAAACGACAAGTTGCAGCAGTAAGCCAAGGTCGGTATAGTTCAGTCGGCAGAATAACCGGCTCCGGAGCGGGAAGACGTAGGTTTGAATAGCACCACCGGGGGAAAAGGTTTTACGCTTTAATTTCTTTTGGACAGCATAACGATGCCCATGCGCATTGACAATTACTGATACTAAGAAAGGGAGCGAACCAGAACCAGAAAATAAACGCGATGTTTTTTTATCTCTGCAGATTCCAGATCACATATTCTCTCGAAAGAAGAATGTGTCTACCATAAGGCAATTACTTTCTTAATAAACGGCCAGTGTTTCTTTTTTCTTAAATAGTAAAATTATATTAGTAATCCGAATTTATTGGCGTAAAACAGAAATCAAAACCTCCAAGCTTTCGCACATCAACCAGATGGCTTTTTCAAAGAAGGTCGACAGCGAATTTAATAATAGAGGGCTTCAACAATTTGAATGTCGTGACTTGGCTGAACAATAAACGAATAGATGCGAATGTAATTATTCATTCAAAGACATCAGGGCCGCCCCGGTGGCGCAGTGGTCTAAGCGATGGCCTCTGATCATCTGATCATTCGCCCGAACGGGGTCCGGGTTCGAACCCGGTGTGGCATGGATGTTGTGTTTGTCTTACAGCACTAGCTCTCTCCCTTCCCTGGAACCAGTGACCCTAAATTAGGGACGAGAGACTGCTTATAGCCCATTGAGTAGCTCACGGTGGTCGTTAAACCTCCAATCAAAAAAAAAAGAAAAAAAGACACCAGGTGTCACTTTGATTGGGCACGCGGTATCTTGGAAGAAAAGGAAAAAGCCATTACTTGAAGAACTGGTTCCAAATGAGTAGTAACTCTAAGAGAGGCACTATCACTGCAGGCCTCACTGTTGGTAATGGTCTTCACGGTTTTTCGAATGGCAGTAGATTTAGCGCTGGAGTAGGAAGCTAATTTGTTTATATCCTCCCACATAGGATCAGCGGACTTGAACTTGACTTCTCTGGATAAGTTCGTGGTTACTTTACCGTTCTTTGTGTCTCTTACGCTCGTTGACTCTAACTATAAATGAACGCTTGATCACTCCAATGTAGTATAACGATCATATTGGAACCGTCCGGATATTGTAGAGGGTTGGCATAAACACCTGCCTCTTTGGAATTTATGCCATCCCTTTACAATATCCGGACGGTTCCAAGCGATATTTCATTGTAATCACCAAGCGTTCATTTGTTATTAGAGTCAACGAGCATTATAGACGCAAAGAACAGTAAGGTAACAACGGCCTAATCTAGAGAAGTCAAGTTCAAATCCGCTGATCCTATGTGGGAGGATATAAACAAATCAGTTTCCTACTCCACACCTAAATCTACTGCCATTCGAGAAAACGTGGAGATCATTACCAACAGTAAGGCCTGCGTCTCTCTTAGAGTTGCCACTAACTTGGAGCAAGTTCAAGTAATGTCTTTTGCTTTCCTTCCAAGATACCGCGTGCCCAACCAATATGACGCCTTGTGTCTTTGAATGAATAATTATATTCGCATCTATTCGTCAAGTCACCGCGTTCAAATTGTTGAAGCGTTCTATCATTGAATTTTCAGTTTGCTGTCTGCCTTCCTCGAAAAAGCCATCTGTTTGATGTGCGAAAGATTGGAAATACTATTTTGCGCCAATGAGTTCGGATTACTTGCATGGGCGCCCATATCGGGGAGATCAGAGGGGCATTTGCCCTCCCCTGCAAATCGGACCGTGCACGTTCTGTTCTTGGAAGGCACTACAGAGATTTTCGCGATAACACTCATGCTGCTTGCTAATTTTGCTGTAGAACTTATGGATGCGCGTGTATAAAGAAAACAAAATAGGAAAAACGTCGGAAATTTCCACTTGAAAAAGCGGAAATTCACAGTAGAAAGTAATAATGAAATTTCCCAAATCATGTTGGAGAATAGCGTACATAAGACAGTATGAGAAAGAATGAAAGGAGAATAAATGAAAAATATATCATCCTCAGCAGCAACTTATTCCCTACTAGACAAAGATCTCTGGAAATTTTCCCCAGAAATTTGCCTTGAGGATACTTCTTTTATTCTTGATGACCAGTTGAATAATCTCTGGGATTTCAGGGCGCATGTGGCCAAAACGATCAAAAGAACGACAAAGAAATTTCCGTATTGTCCTAACATTCTAATTTCATTTCCCCATCTTTTTTATTTACGGTGTTGTGGTTTCCAATTAAATTTTTGTGTTGAGTGTGTGGTAAAAACACGCAGATAGCAAGAAGATACAGCGAAATTTGCATATACAAAGAAGTTTGTTCATGTTATTCGTAGTTGCGATTTAACCACAGGCATAACGCAGTTGGCTAACGCACTAGGCTTAGTGTGTGAGGCGAACGTTTCTCACGTGTTTTCGAATCCCGGTCCTGCCGGTCATCTAGGCTGCTGTTTTTCTGGGGCTCCGGACGCACTTAGTCCCTGCACCCCCTTCCCTGACAGGGTTTATAAGATGAGTGTCGATGGGGTGGTAGTAAAAATACAAGACGACTGTAATCTGCTGCCATCTGGTGGCAGACTTCTGCAGGCGTTCGTCCCATGGTTGTTGATGATGATAAAGTCGGTGCCGGGCGCACTTAGTCGCTGGTCCCCCTTCCCTGACAGGGTTTACCAAATGAGTGCCGATGCGCCGGTAGTAAAAATGCAAGACGATTGTAATCTGCTACCATCTGGTGGATGGCTCTTGCAGGCGTTTGTCCCATGATTGTTGATGATGATAAAGTAGGTCCCGAACGCACTTAGTCCCTGCTCCTACTTCCCTGACAGGGTTTACCAGATGAGTGTCGATTGGGTGGTAGTAAAAATACAAGAAGATTGTAATCTGCTGTCATCTGGTGGCCGGCTTCTACGGGCATTTGTCCCATGGTTGTTCATGATGATAAAGTCGGCCCTGGAAGCACTTAGACCCTGGTCTCCCTTCCCTGACAGAGTTTACTAGATGAGTGTCGATGGAGTGGTAATAAAAACACAAGACAATTGTAACTGTTGCCATCTGGGGGATAGCTCCTGCAGGCGTTTGTCCCATGATTGTTGATGATGATAAAGTAGGTCCCGAACGCACTTAGTCCCTGCTCCTACTTCCCTGACAGGGTTTACCAGATGAGTGTCGATTGGGTAGTAGTAAAAATACAAGACGATTGTAATCTGCTGTCATCTGGTGGCCGGCTTCTACGGGCATTTGTCCCATGGTTGTTCATGATGATAAAGTCGGCCCTGGAAGCACTTAGACCCTGGTCTCCCTTCCCTGACAGGGTTTACTAGATGAGTGTCGATGGAGTGGTAATAAAAACACAAGACGATTGTAACTGTTGCCATCTGGGGGATAGCTCTTGCAGGCGTTTGTCCCATGATTGTTGATGATGATAAAGTAGGTCCCGAACGCACTTAGTCCCTGCTCCTACTTCCCTGACAGGGTTTACCAGATGAGTGTTGATTGGGTGGTAGTAAAAATACAAGACGATTGTAATCTGCTGTCATCTGGTGGCCGGCTTCTACGGGCATTTGTCCCATGGTTGTTCATGATGATAAAGT
The DNA here is from genome assembly GCA_039090855.1 of Macrothele yani. Taxonomy (NCBI): domain Eukaryota; kingdom Metazoa; phylum Arthropoda; class Arachnida; order Araneae; family Macrothelidae; genus Macrothele; species Macrothele yani. Next base: position 151,159,141 of record CM077027.1, on the reverse strand, counting down.
CGGCCCTGGAAGCACTTAGACCCTGGTCTCCCTTCCCTGACAGGGTTTACTAGATGAGTGTCGATGGAGTGGTAATAAAAACACAAGACGATTGTAACTGTTGCCATCTGGGGGATAGCTCTTGCAGGCGTTTGTCCCATGATTGTTGATGATGATAAAGTAGGTCCCGAACGCACTTAGTCCCTGCTCCTACTTCCCTGACAGGGTTTACCAGATGAGTGTCGATTGGGTGGTAGTAAAAATACAAGACGATTGTAATCTGCTGTCATCTGGTGGCCGGCTTCTACGGGCATTTGTCCCATGGTTGTTCATGATGATAAAGTCGGCCCTGGAAGCACTTAGACCCTGGTCTCCCTTCCCTGACAGGGTTTACTAGATGAGTGTCGATGGAGTGGTAATAAAAACACAAGACGATTGTAACTGTTGCCATCTGGGGGATAGCTCTTGCAGGCGTTTGTCCCATGATTGTTGATGATGATAAAGTAGGTCCCGAACGCACTTAGTCCCTGCTCCTACTTCCCTGACAGGGTTTACCAGATGAGTGTTGATTGGGTGGTAGTAAAAATACAAGACGATTGTAATCTGCTGTCATCTGGTGGCCGGCTTCTACGGGCATTTGTCCCATGGTTGTTCATGATATTAAAGTCGGCCCTGGAAGCACTTAGGCCCTGGTCTCCCTTCCCTGACAGGGTTTACTAGATGAGTGTCGATGGAGTGGTAATAAAAATACAAGACGATTGTAATCTGCTGCCATCTGATGGCTGGCTCTTCTATGGTTGTTGATGATGATTTGCGATTTTTTTTTTTTTTGCCCCATCCTGACAACTAAGCTACGGGCGCCCATGATTACTGTTCCTTGTTATTAATTATGTATCACCCACATGGTTTGCGTTTTGACAAACTTAGCAACTAATATTTAATGTTCACGTTCGGAAAAGAACTCTTTGGTCTACTGGTATTCTTGAATATGGTATTTTCTTATCAATTCTTATTTAAAATTTCTGTTGTCTTTGAATGATGAAAATTCTCATAAAAGTTCAAAAACATTACATTTGCCTTACATGTTTGAAAGTTTCTTTCCGGATATGAGTCTAGTACCTCTTTTACGAAATAATTGTGTACATAAGTTCTTAGATATTTCAGGAACGTAATTTTCTCAGGTGCGCTGTTCAGATGATCATAAAGCATGACATCCCATTACAAAATGTCAGCTTTGCTTGTCTCAGTCCCAGCTCCAAACGCGAAACTATGATTTTATTGGTGCGGCAGAATCTCAAGAATGGAAATCTCATTTCAGTTACGAGTATATAAATCCGTGACTTTACCGCTCCGCAGCCCGAAGTTCTCTGAGAACGCTATATGTGGAACGGAGAAATCCCGCTAATGATGGAGGCAGCTGAGGATAACATGAGAAGCTCTACCGTGAGATTAGTGAATGATGATGCATTGTAACTAATTTTAATTACCGAAATATTACTACTTCAAGCGGTTCGTGACCAGTTTGATGAATAGATGCTTCGTCAGACTACGATTATCGTTAACGATTGATGCGCACGAACTCTAAAATCAGGACGAAAATCTTTTCAGTATTTTTTTTTCTTTTGCGCTCCGAAACATCAAATAAAGTGTTATAAATTGAAAGAAGAGATACAATCCAACTTATGGCTGCATCTCTTCCGTAAATTATGTACGTCGGCTGATCATTATGTAACTTCCGATTAAATTTGGCGGCAGACTAGGGACACATAAATCGGTATCACCCAAAGTTAGTATACTCTTCTGACTAAAGGGCGTTGTTTGGTTTATTAGTTTGACTAGAAAGGCAACTTAATGCAGAACAGATTGAAATGAAAATGATGATGCCGAGTCTGTGGCGCAGTGATCTATAAACACTGGCTTCTGATCATTCGTCCGAGATATGGGTCCGGGTTCGAGTCTTGGTGAGGCATGAATGTTGTGTTTGTCTTACGCACTGGATCTCTCCCTTCCCTGGAACCAGTGGCCCTAAATTAGGAACGGGAAGCTGCTTATAGCTCATCGAGTTGCTCATGGTCGTTGTTAAGCCCCCCCCCCCCAAAAGAAAAGTTAAATTTGTGAATCTGCATGTAATGCAAAGATTACAAACGTGGCGTTGTTTGGCACAGGAGTTTGAAGAATACATTCCACTGATAATGACAACCCGCTTGAAGACATGCGCTCTCTCGGAGGCACGAGCAGTGATTAGGTTTTCCTGGATACGTAAAATGCAAGCAGCAGAGATCTATCTCCAATTGAAAGAAGTCTATGGTCTTGAAGTCATGATCTTCCAGAGCGTGTGAGAATATTTTACCAAATTCACACACTTCGACCGATGAGAAACTGAATGGCAGGTCTTCAATCAACATCGACTACAAATAGCAACGTGGTGTGCGTGGAGTTAGAAAAACACGAGGATCATCTCTACCACAGTCCAGACTTCCCAAAGAAACTGGATTTTTTAAAATTCGAATTACCATGCAGAGGTAGAAATATGGCGTCCACAGAGCGTGTATGCGCACCGTCGTACGGACGTATGCTTAAGGGCTTTGTTTTGTTTTTGTTTCGAATGACGTCTTAAAAATCTCTCTGTTTAACTCGTCCGCCTAAGGCGGACGAGTTAAATCTCGCGAGTCCTATCTCGCGGTGGGGAAATAACATCACACCATTGCGAGATTTTGAACGGTCGGGTCATCCGGATAGTTCGGGCGCCATTATAACGAAGTAAATTTCTCCATCATTTTTGGTCTACGCCGGGATTCGAACCCGAGTCCGCTTATTACGGAACAAGTCGCTCTAGTAACTGAGCTACGCAGACGTTTGCTCTGATTGCTTTGTGCCTTTATGTCGTGTGCGTCCTGCTGGCAGGTACGTAACAACGTTTCTCAGTTATACGTTTTTCTGATTTATATGTAAAATGTCACTGATCCTAAAATACTGAATTGCCCCTAATGATAAATTTTCCTGTTTCATTTATACGTTAAACTTCCTTGGTTTTTCAAAAACGTATAAACGTAGTTCTAATGTACTTCATGTGGCCCTCCTGTTACCCGAAGAACGTCCGTACCCCTGCTTGGAATCTACTCAACGTGATAGTTGTGTGGATCAACGTAGTACAGGTGTGAGGAGATCGGCAACCAAGCTCTTCCCATTGCGGTCTACAGTTTCAGTATGGGGTAGTCTGCTGTGTTCACCTGCCTCACGTGGTGTTTCACAATATCACACTGATATTCAGTTAGTTTGAGATCCGGTGAGTTTTCGGGCTGTTGGAAGTGTCTCATGTCATCACTGTGCTCGTCGAACAATTCCTGTTCGAAGCTGGATCCATGGTATGGGACATTGTTTTCCTGGAACAACTTATCCCTCTCTAGTTGAAAGTACTCCAGTGTATGGCGTACATGGTCCGAAGGCAGTGTCTGGTAATACCGGAGTCTATACGTTGGTCCCCAAACACCAGGGATTCTAGTTCATGCCAGCTGTGCATACCCCATATCGTATACAGCCGCCTCTACCAGCCTGAATTGCATGAGAGGTTCATAGAGTTATGCTGATGATGATAAATATGGGATTGCTGATCAGCATAGTTCAGTGCGTAATTCATCGGACCATCACACTTGCTTGCAATCTTCTATCGTCCAATACGCTTACTGTTGGCACCAGTCGAGGAGTTTACATCGATGGACTGTTGTTATACGCCAGCACTCTCCTAGCTACCGTTGTACAGATGGGCTACGTCTACGTCCCAGCATGCTTGCACAGATGGAATACATCTGCTCTTGTAGCCCATCTGTGCAAGCGTGTGACGCATAGTTGCGCGTTGTACTGCTTCTGGTTGACCCATGTTGTATTGGGCCGTCAACTACGCAACTATGCGGATTGCCCTGTACAAGGCAAGACTCACCCGACCTTAACTTCTGGAATCCAACTTTCGCGACCTTTACAGTTGTGTTGTCCGTTGGTTGTTTCGACATTTTGGCACCATTAGTAGCACACTTTAACAACGGAGGCTCTCGAATAATAAGAAAGTGTCGGCTGTTACCGAAATGTACGCAGCAATCCTTCCTGCTGCTACAAGCACAAAGGATTGCTGCTTACATTTATTGGATTTAATTTGCAATTCATCATGCCACACATCTCGTTGATTTCACCACTGCAATTAGCCATTCCTGTGGCTTTGTTGAGAGGTATGCACATTACAGTGCACCTTCGTCAGATACCAGTTTCGCGCAGACATCGATAAATGCACTCACTGACAGTTATCAGAGGCACCGCATCAATCATTCTGTTACTGGACAGTTGTAGGGCAATTGCCCTACTAGTGCTCACAACAATCTTGTGGATCTGTTGATAATATCGATTCGTAATTAATCGATGACTGGCGCAGTGGTCTAAGCGGTGGCCTTTGATCGCTCGTCCGAAAGGGATCCGGGTTCGAATTCCGGTGAGGCATGGATGCCGTGTTTGTCTAACGGCACTGGCTCTCTCCCTTCCCGCGATCCAGTGACCCTAAATTAGGGACGAGCGACTGCTTATAGCCCATTGAGTTGCTCATGGTGGTCGTTAAACCTCCAATAAAAAAAATATAAAAAAAAATTGATCGATGACTTCCGGATCACTTACCACGAGTGAAACACTTCCCCGAGATCACTGCGCCTAGCTGCCACGAACTGATCGAGCATCATGTCTCAAATTCGCTGCAATTCTTCTCGTACATCTTGTTTTGCACAGACCTATGATTATCCAATATCATGTATAGCGTAAAAACCATTTTGCCGATGGAATCCGCATCCTTCTGCTCCAGAGCAGGATGCTTTCCCAATTAAGCTACACCGATGAAGTTTGTCGCTACAATTTTGCCGTCTTGACATGTGCGTCACCTCTCAGGTAGGTACATCACGCATGGTGATTGTGTTCTTATCAGTTCGCATTTAGTTCTCTTGATTTATTCTGAATGTCAGTCGACGGTCCGTTGGAAATAAGGCTCTATCCCTAAGTTCTGTAATGTAGGTTGTCGTCCGTCATCTACCGGGTAGGTCATCTGTTACATCCCTTCTGCCCTTTTCAAAAATGTATTCAACCCCCGAGAGTTTCGCGCTTTGTACAGAGCCTTGTCCTCACAACAAGCTGTTCTTAAGATTTCTTTTTGTTTTTTTTTTGTTTTTTGCATGAGACTTTAAGGACCACTGTGAGCAACTCGGTGGGTTGTTTGCAAGCACCCGTTCCTAATGTTAGGAAAGTAATTCTTCGATAGGCGAATTGGCGCAGTAGTGCATAAGGTAAGTAATTCAAAAATTACTCACCTTATGCCACTGTATCAAAAAACGATGTTTATTAACAGAAATGTAGACAGCGATGACTACAAATGACTGATGGAGTAGTTATAATTTATATATACATCCTTTTTTAAACTTGAATATGGGACGTACCTGCCCCGCAGGACGCACACGACATAAAGGCAGATAGCAGCGAAAACGAACGTCTGCGTAGCTCAGTTGGTAGAGCGACTTGTTCCGGAATAAGTGGACTCGGGTTCGATCCGCGGCGTGGACCAAAAAATGACGGAGAAATTTACTCCGTTATAATGGCGCCCGAACTTACCGGATGACCCGGCCGCTCAAGATCTCGCAATGGTGTGATTTTCTTTCCACACAGCGAGATAGGAAAAATAAGAGAATCCCACACCAGATTGACTGGGAGTTCTGAAGTGTACGTTCTTCAGAGGATGGCTGCCTACGACGATTCATGGTCACGGCTGACCCGTGGGCCATGACCCCGGCCCTCTTTCGGGGGGCGGGAGGAGATGTGACGTACCTGCCCCGCAGGATGCACACGACATAAAGGCAGATAGCACCAAGAACGAACATACCAACTGCGTAGCTCAGTTGGTAGAGCGACTTGTTCCGAAATAAGTGGACTCGGGTTCGATCCCCGGCGGGGACCAAAAATGACGGAGAAATTTACTCCGTTATAAAAACTATTATAATTATGTTCCATTGTAATGATATCCGGATAAGCAAAATTAACGACAGTTTACATTCATTGGATTCACAACACTGGATAAATGTTTCATTTTCTGTAATCTTAGTGGGCTCGTGCATCGTATGTCACATCCTCGTGTTTTCAGAACGTGACACGTTGCTTGGCGCCTGCGGCTAATCGTGTTTGTTTACGGTTTGTTCCCAACACCTAATTCAGGGTCACTGTTTCCAGGGAAGGGAGAGAGAGCCAGTGCCGTAAGACAAACACAACATCCATGCTTCACCGGTATTCGAACCCTGACCCATTTCTATCGAATGGTCATAAGACGGCGCTTAGACCACTCAGCAACCGTCGAGGCCCTAAGGTTTTATGAGTTTTGGTAATGTATTTCACCAGACTTATACGAAGCTTGCAAGTTCAAAACGTTTGCAGCGTGGAATGAATCCACTTATTTAGTGGCATAATACAATACGTGCAAGTCTCCAAGCTTTCGCTACACACTGGGAGGCTTTTTCAACGCAGTTGTTATACATAAAGTGCAGAGAATCAGAACACGTAAGAGACAAAGATGATTTTTGAAAATTGCGTGTAACTCATCACGAGCTGTATTACGTGTTATTTATCACGCAATTGTATGCTACGTTGCGACGTATTTCCATCCCGTATTCATGAATGGAAAACTAATGGTAGTTCCAAAGAAACAGTATCATTTCATTCCAGCTTACTGCAGAGTATTTCAATTGTCTTCCCAATGAGTGTCTCCTGTTCGTGAAGGGGGCAACCAGTGTTACCGGAAACTTTTACGTGAAATCAGTAAACCATAGCTAAAATAATCAGTAGAAATCAGTAAATCTGGATTTTTGCTTGAAATATGCACCACCCGATAAATTTAATGCAGCATTGGATGTACAGAAATCTTAGTGCGAAATAAATTAGAAACTACTGATATTTGAAATTATACAAGTGCCCCATACACTGCCATTCAACACCTTAATGCAAATCTCATTCACTTTTTTACCAGATATTGCGAAGATCAGCTTTATAAAATAATGTACAACGTTAAAGCTAATGTTGGCGTAGATAATGATCCTATTAGCCCTATAATAGTCACAAATGTATCGGAACCATAGGTCATCTTCCAAAAAACTATATATACACTGGCGGAAAGTGAAAAAAGAACACCAAGAAGGAGAAGTCTTATACCAACGAAATTTATACAGCATAATAACGGAATACAGAGGATAACGTGATCAAAACATTATGGCAAAATACAGCTGTATTTGCTGGTAAACTGAAAAATAACATTTCCATGTAACATGGTTAGTACGAGGTTGAACCGCCATGAACTGCGTCACACTCTGCAATTCTGCCATGGAGTCTGTCGTACAGATGTTGAATGTAAGTTTGGGGTATTGAGTTCCAAGCATCCTCAACCTGGACGCGTAAATCGGGGATGGTTGTGGCTGGCCGTGCAGACCGGATAAGTCGTTGTCCCATAAAATCCCACACGTGCTCAATGGGGGACAAATCCCGTGAACGTGCAGGCCATGGAAGTTGTCTCACACCCTGAAGTGCATGTTGCGTTGCACGTGCCGTGTGTGGGCGTGCGTTATCTTGCTGGAAAACACCACGATGGACCGACCTTACAAATGGTAAAACACCGAGCTGAATGATGTTGTTGATGTAGGAGGTGCTGTTTAACGTACCCGGTACAAACACTAGTTGTGTACGGGAGTGATAGCTGATCGCTCCCCACATCAGGAGACCAGGTGTAGGCCCTGTGTGTCGCTGGCGGATACAAGAAGGGTGGAGACGCTCCCCTGTGCGTCTGGGAGCACGCATACGGCCATCGGAGGCTCCCAAACAGAATATGCTTTTATCGTTGAGCACGACAGATTGCCATTGCGTTCTCCAGTGCAGATGTTGGCGACACCACTGCAGCCGTTCCTGACGGTGGGCTGGAGTCAGAGGTACACATGCCAGGGGCACACGTGCGCGTAGTCCTGCATCCAGTAGACGGTTGCGGATTGTTCGCACAGTCACCTCAGGTGCAACGGCAGCTCGTATTTGCGCCGCAATGGATGTTTTGCTTGACAACGCCGCTCTTCTTATGCGTCGATCGGTCCACTCATCAGTCCGTCTGTGACTTCCGGTTCCACGTCTTCTCGTGTGGGAATGTTCCTCGGACCATCTACGCCACCATCGTACCACCACCGATACTTCCCGTCCAATTCGCTCCGCAATACGACGATACGAACACCCGGCCTTGCGGAGTCCGACTATACGACCTCGCTCAAAGTCCGATAACTGCTGAAATGGTACACGTCTTCCATGTCCAGGCATTGCAGCTTCTTCAGGGTCTTTGCACGTGTCGGTACGCCGACGACTGATTACATTCACTTCGCCGTACTCCTTAAATACCACCGACGATAATTTGTATATTATGCCGTGCTGTGGCGTAAGCGCTCACCGGTTGGTCCCGAAATTACCATCACACCTACGTAAACTCGACCCCATTAACATATGTAAATTTCATGATCGTCCTCCAATTCCTTCTTGGTGTTCTTTTTCACTTTCCGCCAGTGTATATTCATAAACTGGCATTTCTTCCTGAGCTGAGCAATGCACATCATCAGTTGCCTTCCAAAGAAACCATATATATTATATTCATAAACTGGCATTTCTTCCTGAACAATACGCATCATCTGTTCTCTTAAAAAAAACATATATTATATTCATCAACCGATATTTCGCATCATCAGTTGCCTTCCAAAGAAACCATATATATTATATTCATAAACTGGCATTCCTTCCTGAACAATACGCATCATCTGTTCTCTTAAAAAAACATATATTATATTCATCAACCGATATTTCGCATCATCAGTTGCCTTCCAAAGAAACCATATATATTATATTCATAAACTGGCATTTCTTCTTGAACAATACGCATCATCTGTTCTCTTAAAAAAACATATATTATATTCACCAACCGATATTTCGCATCATCAGTTGCCTTCCAAAGAAACCATATATATTATATTCATAAACTGGCATTCCTTCCTGAACAATACGCATCATCTGTTCTCTTAAAAAAAACATATATTATATTCATCACCCGATATTTCGCATCATCAGTTGTCTTCCTAAAAAACTATGTATTATATTCATAAACTGACATTTCTTCCTGAACAATACCCAAATGTCCTCAAAACAGGTGAAACAACTGCTATATTCTAAAAAGTATCATTAACAGAAAATCTAACTGTAAATGTTTTTGAAATATTTTGGGTTTTAGCAAAATACTGGGGGAATCTCCGTGCAAGAGACTAGATTTATAGATTTTTAAAAATCGGAGTAAAACAAATCTGATATTTTTTGTAGATAACTTATGCTATGCATCTTCCGCATGCCAATGCTTTGTATGTGCGAAATGAGACGAGTGATTCGTGAGCATACATTTATTTAAGTACAACACATTGTATTTTTTCACGTCACACACGCGATCACATCGAACCACAGTCCGATACATACTAAGTGGAATCAAATCCTAATGACAAACAATAAAGCTTACTAATTCCCGACACTGAGCAGTACTTAGTTAGGCGTTTAATGAATGTCATTGTCGTGAAACTAACGAAAAAGGATATGTGAGTCACAAAAGTAAATATGTACTAACTTATTCCTGCGGCAATAATACGTATTTCGGCTGTTTAGTTTTCAAAAACAATATGTTATTATTGTATATAATTCCGATTTAGACGAACGTAAGGAACGACCCTGACACCTATGAAATGTGATGTAGCTAAAAAAGTCCTCTGCGTATGCGCAAGCTAAAATCTGGCCACAAGAGAGAAAGAAAAGCTGAATCGCAAGTGTGTTAGTGAGGGTAATTTGTAACTCAAGGTCTAGGATATCTACAGGTTACATCCCATCGTGTTATACATTATTTATTTTAAAGCTCTCGCTAATAGCAGGTAAACTTTTCCCTTTCGGGGGTCGAGAGGAAGCCAAATTTTGCTACAACGCACAGTTTTCATAGCATCAAAAAACGCATTTTTGTAAGGCTTTTATCACATTTAGCATCAGGTTCTCGTAATTTATGCAGTCTGCAAAGAGATATTGTTACGCTTGTGCAAAACGTCATGAAATAATGTTCGGCGATAGTTTAAGAAAATATGTTGTTTATTAACAATGAAATTAACTATTGTTGCGTGACTTCATGAGACACCATGCGGCACGATCAGGTTTCAACAATGATTTTGAGTACTTCCGTTACCCATTTTCGTTACATCAAAGTTTTTTTACTTGGAATTTAATTTAATGCTGTCGGGAAAGATCCATAGCATCAAAGTCATGATAGCCAATATATATTTTGGAAAAAATAAATAATAGGTGTAAAGGTTTCTAGCCCCATTTGCCTTCAATTCTCGGACAAGTGCTGGTTGGAGTATCATCAATTGGATCAGTAGACCATGAGTACAGAAAGACTTGCAGACAAATTACTCTTGTCTGTACAGCATGTCCTTGAGTATTGTTAGAACCTCAGAGGTAGTGACGTACTCTCTTTTCAGTGTTTTCTTCCCTTATCATCCAGCAACTCCTAACCAAACACCTTTAACCTCTGAGCGGAAGACAGACATCACTAATAGACACCTATCTTTCTCTACCTCACTTTTATGTGTCTTTCTTATCTGAAGCTAGCCCAAATATTGTACCTTCCTACTTCTAAGGGCCGTTTAATACCTGAAGTCAGACACCCTCTTCCTAAAATCCCCTCCAATTGCATTCATTTGTCATCCAGTTTTAATCAATTTACACAAAAATGGGATTCCATCGAACAGACTCCAATTTTTGACTTCTGTAAGCCATTCAATAAACGTATACATAATAAACTGCTTGAAAAATCATATAAACTTAGTATTACAGGCGCATCATATATACAAATTATTTAAGAGTTTATAGGGGGAAACATGTGTGTGTGTGTGTGTGTGTGTGTGTGTGTGTGTGTTCAAAAAAATTACGTCACAATCCAACAGATACTTGGGCTTAACAATAGAAAATTCAGGAGGTTGCCTTAAAGCCGAGAAAAATCAGTAGATTCCTGAGATTTAGGAACATCTATTAGTAGATCAGTAAATAAGAGCCAAAATCAGTAGAATGGCGACACTTTAAACTAGAACCAAAGATAAGAGCCAAAATCAATAGAATGGTGATACTTTAAGCAAGACTCGAAGATAAGAGCCAAAATCAGTAGAATGGTGACACTTTAAATGAGAGCCAAAGATAAGAGCCAAAATCAGTAGAATGGTGATACTTTAAACAAGACTCGAAGATAAGACCCAAAATCAGTAGAATGGTGATACTTTAAACAAGACTCGAAGATAAGAGCCAAAATCAGTAGAATGGTGATACTTTAAACAAGACTCGAAGATAAGAGCCAAAATCAGTAGAATGGCTACACTCTTTTAATATTATTCTTATAGAAGTGGCCGAGCAAATGCCTGTCTTCTCCGGCCAGCGCCGTATTCTGCATGTCCTGGTTAACACTTCTCATCGGTTTCTTACATCCAGTGTCTAAGAATCGCTTTATCTTTCCGATCGATTTATAACCTTTCTGTGTTGTGAATGTATACTAATGGTGCAGTGTACACACCCGCTTTTTCTTTCTTGCATTATATATCCGTGCAGTTGGATATCACACGTGACAAAACAATAGGTGATTTTCAGCTATTGTGATATTATATTTACGTACTAGATTCTTCAAGCAATACGTAAGCTCTTGGATATAGCCGACGAATCCTACTCTTAAGAGCTTGTTCCACTATGCAGTTTCTTACTGCTGAGTCGCACAATTAACCAAATACGTCCGTACAACGATATCAAAGCTCGTTACAGCTGGGGTGGACTGCTAAGTCACGTTTCACCCATCACAGAACAATACTAGTACCGCAGATTTTTGTTTTTATTCAGTTTCTACTTTTATGCTGCAGTGTGAATACTAAGTTCCGATTCATTATGAAAGAATGCCTGGAATGAATTTCAGTTTTTTCCTCATTCATTTCTTCGTACGCTATAAGGAATCTTTACAACATACACCGGAAAGCCAAAACATTAGGCCTTCTGAATTAAAATACCAAGAAAATATACAGCTCCAAAAAAAAAAAATACTAAATTTAGAAAATAATTTTTAATCTAAAAAAATTGTAGTTAGCTAAACCACATGTTTAACAAATTGCAAGAACAATTTTGAAATACAGGCCTGGCTCGACGTCAAAAGGAATACAGACAAAAGCAAAATCCTAACTTGAGCTTAAGCAAAATGCTACCACTTTTTACAAAATATTGTGGTATTAGATTGTATAAATAAATCCGCAGAAAAAAGAATAAAAGGATTTCATAAAACTGTTTAAAAAATGAAAGCAAAGAGGTATTACACCAAACATGAGAAAGCAAACCTGAACAAAGAAAAAAAAAACTTGTGATGCTGAATGTGAATTAAATCACTAGCAAACACATTTTTAAACCAGAAAATGTAATATCGGCTGCCTAAAAATAAAAAAACTGAAGAAAAAGCTAAAAGCCAGTGACAAACTGGAAGCATTCACAAAGGAACTTGAACAACGACCTGCTTTTACCTGTAAGACAAACTTAACTGAACAAGCCCACCACCAAAATAAGCAGCTGAACCTAGTTACGCCGTCTCGGTGACGTAGTGGTCTAAGCGATGGCTTCTGATCATTCGTCCGAAATGGGTCCGGGTTGGAATCCCGGTTAGGCATAGATGTTGCGTTTGTCTTACGGTACTGGCTCTCTCCTTTCCTTGGAACCAGTGGCCCGACGGGCGATTGCTTATAACCCATTCAGTTGCTCACGGTGGTCTTTAAACCTCCAATAAAGAAAAGTCGCCCCGGTGGCTCAGTGGTCTAAGGGATGACCTCTGATCATTCGTCCGAACGGGGTGCGGGTTCGAACCCGGTGAGGCATGGATGTTGTGTTTGTCTTACGGCACTGGCTCTCTCCCTTTCCTGGAACCAGTGACCCTAAATTAGGGACGGGCGACTGCTTATAGCCCATTAAGTTGCTCACGGTGGTCGTTAAACCTCCAAGCAAAAAAAAAAAAAAAAAAAAAAAAAATGATTCGTCCGAAAGAGGTCCGGGTTTGTGTGGCATGGATGTTGTGTTTGTCTTACGGCACTGGCTCTCTCCCTTCCCTGGAACCAGTGACCCTAAATTAGGGACAGGCGACTGCTTATAGCCTATTGAGTTGCTCACGGTGGTCGTTAAACCTCCAATAAAAAAAATCATTCATCCGAAAGGGGTCCTGGTTCGTGTGGCATGGATGTTGTATTTGTCTTAAGGCACTGGCTCTCTCCCTTCCCTGGAACCAGTGACCCTAAATTAGGGACGGGCGACTGCTTATAGCCTATTGAATTGCTCAGGGTGGTCGTTAAACCTCCAACAAAATAATTAAAACAAAAAACCTAGTTACCCAACCAGCTGTGAAAGCCCAACAGGCCGCCCCGGTGGCGCAGTGGTCTAAGGCGCTGGCCTCTGATCATTCGTCCGTGAGGGGTCCGGGTTCGAATCCCGGTGAGGCATGGGTGTTGTGTTTGTCTTACGGCACTGGCTCTCTCTCTTCCCTGGAACCAGTGACCCTAAATTAGGGACGGGCGACTGCTTATAGCCCATTGAGTTGCTCACGGTGGTCGTTAAAACTCCAATCAAAAAAAAAAAAAAAAAAAAAAAGCCCAACAGTAGTTTCACCGACGAGCTCCTGGATGACACCTGAAGTCCCCAGCCTACGCCAAAAAAACGTTTTTTTATTGGTGGTTTAACGACCACCGTGAGTAACTCAATGGGCTATAAGCAGTCTCCCGTCACTAATTTAGGGTCATTGGTTCCAGGAAAGGGAGAGAGCCAGGGAACCCTGACCCCTTCCGGACGAATGGTCATAAGCCATCGCTTATACCGAGGCGGCCAAGAATATTTCCTAAATGTAGCTTAGAAGATTATATAATTCAGTTTCTTGGACTGAGCAGATGCTCAACCGATTACTGGAAGAGACCTCTCAAGCACAGAAATGGCCCATTGTACAAATTCGATGGAAACACAAGTTCACTGGGTCTATGTAGAAATGAGAAGGCGGTTATTCATGCCGATCTTTGAAAAATCCATATATGACAGCTTTAAACATTTTCTGCATTTCTTCTATCTCGTTCCATATTGGTTTTGCCTAGTTCTTTGGTATGTAATGTTTGTTTGTTAAAAATTCCCCCCTTATGCATTACGTTCCTACCATCAGCCGGTTGTTCTCGTTTCGCTGGAACTACGTACTGTTAAGCCTCGGATAGTTAGTCCATAAACAATTCCTAATTACGCACTGAGCTAAATCAGGTGACCTAACAGCCAGAAGAGAGATATCTTGTAAGCACGTACGAGCAAATGGTCTTTATTGTCGAAACTTCACGGCGCTTCAGGAACACAACGTATCACAAACGATCTCATTAGCCCAATTCACAATAGTGATAGTATATCGACTTAGGTTCGGCGTGTTTACATCTAAAATACTAATTACAGTAATTTGGTACCGTAATCTACCCACATCACACATTTCGCTGTTTGCTCCAACTTTGTATAGCTCGTTTCAACATCAACACACGCGCAGGCCACGCACCCTGACCTTAAAACTGATGACACGAAACATTCAGTAAGTAAGAAAATATAGCGTTAAGATTGAAACACTAAAAGAGAATGAACTCAAAATTAACATAGAGAAAGACAACTAAAAATTAAAATTAAATGAGTATATACGTCATAGGTATCCAATGATTTACCCGTTTTCTCTGGAATGTTTATTCTCCCCATCAGTTACTTAATCTTTAGTTCATGTAAAATCATTGAACGTCAATTTTATTTTTTGACAGTTCATTTTTAATCCCACTTCTTGATATTTGTCATCAAGTTCCTGGATCATACTCTGCAGCTCTAAAATGCTATTTGAAAAAAAAAATGACTGTCTTCACCAAACTGAAGGTCGGTAATTTAATATGCATTGAGTTTTAACTCCTTGTCTTCCCAATTGAATGAATGATAGGCCGCCCCGGTGGCGCAGTGGTCTAAGGCGTTGGCCTCTGATCATTTGTCCGTAAGGGGTCCGGGTTCGAATCCCGGTGAGGCATGGATGTTGTGTTTGTCTTACGGCACTGGCTCTCTCCCTTCCCTGGAACCAGTGACCCTAAATTAGGGACGGGCGACTGCTTATAGCCCATTGAGTTGCTCACGGTGGTCGTTAAACCTCCACTCAAAAAAAAAAAAAATGAATGATAGGCATTATGCAATGCGCCACTGAATAACTTGGGAGATATGATGTGACCTTGTGACACTCCTTCCAATTTTTATTGATGCTGTGTCCTTGAACAGTCGAACCTTTGCACTTGCATTTTCATAGATGTTATTAATAACGTTAAAGTGTGTATCTTCAATGCCACAGGATTTTAAAGGAGTTATAACTTATGTGAAACCCTGCGGTATTGAAATACGTCACGAACTCCCTTGAAAAAAGATGAACGTTTTATTTTTGTACATTTTATTCAAAGCGTTAAATGCACTGAAACGAAATAGAAATAACCTTACCTTATCTTTTGGTCAAGGTACGTATTAAACGCATTGTGAGTTGAATTAGATTATTTTCCAGGAGAGCTACGAGATACAACTTCTAACTTACTAAATGTCTTCTTTCGTGGTTTCCTGTACAACTAAAAAAAAAAATATTCGTGAACAAGTCATTCAGATAAAACAGGAAGGGTAGAATCTAACCCAGAAAGCTTTTATCCATTTTCTTCAAGGTAGAAAAATAAAAATAGAACTTCACTTTCGCCGTTCTGCAATTTAGCAAAAGGACTAAATGCGCTCTACATTGCTACTACGCATTTACGAGGATCACGTGTAATGCTGCATATAGTGCGCATGTTCTGGTCTGAGGCCCCACGACACTATTTGGATTAAGTCTTTTATAATGCGATTATATAAGAAACGCATGCTAGATAATGTTCCCTGAGCTCCAACAGGAAACACCGGAGTAGGAGGATTTCTCTGTCTATGGAATTCCTTGTTCTTCCAGACACACACACACAAAACCAAAATGGCTTTTCTCTGACTACGGAGATACTTTCTCTCCTCTTAAGTTGTTTTTCTTTTCCTTCCATTACTGTTGCACTTGTTTGACATTCAACTTTAGCTTGTTTCTGTAATCTATAAATATTTGCTTTTAAAAGGTTAAAGTTACAACAGTCAAGTTTAGAAAATGATAAATGCATACGAATCTGCGGTAAAAATTGTTGTTTAAATGCGATTCAATTTTATGTTTTAATCAAGACTTGCATAATTTTACTGTGAGAAATACTAATAAGACAATTAAAGAGCAAGAAGGTTTTGAAAAACGAAGCCCGATATCGTGTTAAAAAAAAGAGTTCTTACCGTAGTTATTTGTTTAAGTTCGAGTGTTAGAGGTTTGGTAACACAACATGCATTCATACAGGAAATCCACGAAGTCATATTGTATTTTCCTTTCCTGAATTTCGAAGTAATTTATTCTTGCTGCAAGGCATTAGAATTTGTAAATGTGGAACCCTTTCTTCGCTTAATCCTAGCGATTTTTCACAAAATACGAGGTGTCACAATTTCCTTAACGGAATATATTTGTTAAAGAAATGCGTGTGTGCCTATGCCCAAACGGCTACTGTTACTTTCCAAGTAATCTCCTTTCGCAGCTATGCATTTAGTTAGAAGCTATTTCCATTTCTGGAAACATACCTGGAGCTCTGTTTCTGGAATACTCTTGTTCTTTTGTCATCTTCGAAGTAATCCCCTCCCTCAGATATGCATTAATTAGACACTCTTTCCATTGTTGGGAACATACCTGGAACTCTGTTTCTGAAATACTCTTCAGTTTCTTTGTCACCTTTGGAGTATCTCCTTCCGCAGATATGCATTTAGTTAGACGCAGTTGCCATTGTTGGAAACATACCTATAACTCTGTTTCTGGAATACTCTTGAGTTCCTTCGCCAAGTTCTGCTGGATATCAGAAACGTCTGAAAATCTTCGTTCTTTCATGGCAGTTCTGATTTTAGGGATGAGTCAGAAATCACAAGGTGTTAGTTAGATGAATAGGGTGGGTGATGCAATTTAGTAATTGATTTCTTAGCCAGGAAGCCGCGAACACTGAGCGCATCATGGCGTTGGGATTGTCAGGCCACATTTCAGCTCTTTTCCTTCGGACAGAATCCCGTAACCTTTTCAACACTTCTAAACATCATTATTGGTTGACAGCTTGTCCCTGTTCAATGAATGCGGATGAACTATATTCCCCTTGTGATCGAGAAAACACACAAGCATGGTCTGGAACTGCGAGAGTGACATGCGTACTTTTCTTCTGCTCTTATGACGCTCAAAGACACTTGCGTTTTTCACAGCATTCTTACTTTCATTAGCTCTAACGTTTCAGCATCACTTTTACCGATCTCCACAGAGATTTGATGTTAATCCACTGCTCTAGATGCGAATCACTCATTTTTACCTCAAAACTCATGCACAGACTTGCATTGCATTCCCAATTGCTCACTAAGTATTGCTTTACTGTTCTGCGGTTAACGCATGCACTACTTCAAACATGTCCAAACACGCATAGTCACGTAATTCTACCGACATCGCCACAAAAGCGACAATACGCAACCGCTCCGGGAATTGAATCGTCACGCCTCTTATATGTGCTTTCTGTTTTACATGAAATACCTTTAGAATTCTTCCATTGTTTAAAAGCATTTTAAATGCCTCTTTTCAACCATTAGATTTTATGTTTTAAAATTTTTGCGTGTTATTGCAGATTGTTTGCTTAAATAATCACTTAATTACTAAGCTTTTGGGAAATAGGATAGCAATAATCCTATTTCCCAAAGCCTTAGGAGAAAACCAATAATAAAACGGCCAGAGTACATCCCAGGTTACACAGCCTTGCAATTTAATGCACACCGTCTTTTAGGAATAAAAGACGGTGGCCCGGTGTTGGGCCTACGCTTAATTGCAAGGCTCTGCTACCTGGGGTTTGACTAAAAATTACTAACAATAAGAATCCAATTCGTCCATTATCCTTCCTAACTTGTCGAACTAGAGCTTGAAGACCTAAATCCACAATGAGGTCAACCACATATTTGTTATCACGAGAACACTTATTCTAGGTATAGATCGTCTTTGACTCCAGTAGTATGAAGATAACATGTGATTCTACAGGGTGTGCCATATAACAGAGGCCCGAGTATAATGAACGACAACAGTCAGGTAATGTCACTATGCATGGTAAAGAATATTTGAAATGACAGGAAACAGGAGTAATTTACCTGCGTTTACAACAATTGCTGAAAGTACTGTCCTCCGACATCAAGACACAGCTGCACACGACGGACCATGTTGTCCATAACGCGCCACAACTCATCAGCCGTAATATGGGCTATGGCATCCGTGATGTTCACTTTTAGTTCATCAAGGGTGTGAGGATTAGCTGCGTACACTTTCCCTTTCAATGCTCTCCACAAATAAAAGTCACAGGTGGAAAGATAAGGTGATCTGGGTGGCCATAGTGCCTTCGATACAGTTCTGTCCTCCCCAAACACTTCATGCACCGCACGTAGACTGTTCCGCGCAGTATGCGCCGTTGCACCATCCTGCTGAAAGAAAGCATATGTTCGCTCTTCTTCTGTAAGTGCGGCAGCAAATGGGTTGAACAGTTGCTGAACATAGAGCTGAGTTGATGGTGTCAGTGAAAACGAATAAGCCGACTATCCTCTTCGCAGACACAGCACACCAAACATCTATCTTTTGGTCGTACAGAGGAGTTCCCATTGTCCGTCTGCTATTCGTGTCGGTCCAAATCCTGCTGTTTTGCGCATTGACATACCCGAAGAGATGAAACCATGCTTCATCTGTCATGCAATAAAGTATTGGGTCCATTTCACCGCTGACAAATGTCTCCTGAAACAACTTATAATATTGCACCCGTTTTGCATAATCAGAAGTTTTAAGTTCTTGGAGCGGCATAACTTTGCACGGCCGAAAATGCAAATCCACCTTAAGAATGCGTCGGCATGACGTGTCAGATATTCTCGTAGCAGACGATAATCGGCAAATCGACTTCCGAGGGCTTTGTAACATCATTGTGCACACATCCTTGATATTGTCTTCAGTACGAATTGTCTTGGGTTTGTTTCGCTTTCTGTTGTACACCTTGCCGGTTTCACGAAATTGCCGCACTAACTTCTGTACCACTGATTTCGCTGGTGCTGCATAATGAGGAAATTTTTCTGTAAAGAACTCATTTAAAACCTTGTATGAGTTATTTCTGAAATACTGTTCCACAATAGAAATCCGCTATTCCGTACTTAAAACCATTTCCGTTGCCTTTGTTACCTCTTCACTTACACTTATGAATCCGCGTACCTACACTGCTCTGGCTGTGACTAACCACTCCAGAGAATTACTTTGCAGCTGTACACGCAGAAACCGGTTAGAAGTGGAACAAAGCGGTTTTAACTGGAAACCCGACAAACAACTTTAACCCGCCTAACAACGTGTGGCCACGGGGCCTCTTTTATATGGCGCACGCGGTATTTAAAACTGCATGTCCACTTACGTTGTTACACTTAGTATAGCTTTCTGTTTACCTCTGACTCACAGTTAGCCGTTGCCAAAAGCTATAAAGCAATTTGGAAATTTTGACGTGCCGTTCAGAAAGAAATATAATGGCGTCACATAATTTATATAAGAACAGGAACTCAAAAAGTTAGGTTAATTTAGAGATATACGCCACAGTTTCCAAAATCAGAACTTTGCCGATGCAGTTCCATTGCGCTATTACAGAAAGCGATAGGGGAGAATTTAGGTAAGAAGTTCCGTGAAAGTAATATACTCAAAATTAAAAAAGTATTTAAAATAGTAGTTAGAAAAATAGTAGTGTTGTAACCTAAGCAATCTTTGAGTTCTGATGTGTCGAACCATATATATATATATATATATATATATATATATATATATATATATATATATATATATATATATATATATATATATATCATCATCATCATCATCATTGTCAACCATTATCAATTCACTGCTGGACGAAGGTCTCCCCAAGTTTCCTCCACAACGGTCTGTCTTGTGCCAGTCTCCTCCATGTCACCCCTGCATACTTTCGAATTTCATCCACCCATCTCCCATGTGGTCTTCTTCTGGGTCTTTTCCTGTCCCTTGGAATCCAATCTAAAATTTCGGCTGTCCATCGATGATCTGTCCTTCTGGCAGTATGTCCAGCCCATTGCCATTTCAGGGATTTAACTCTGATCATGATGTCTTCCACTCTTGTCATTTTTCGGATCTACGAGTTCCTCTTCTTATCTCTCCTGGTTACACCAAGTATGCACCTCTCCATGCTACTTTGAGTTGTCTGCAGCCTTTGTATGTCTCTTTTAGTTAAGGTCCACGTCTCTGCACCATACGTAAGCACTGGAAGGATGCATTGATCAAACACTTTTCTTTTAAGACATAATGGCATATTGCTCTTGAAAATTATGCTGTTTCTTCCAAAAGCTCTCCAGGCAAGTTTTGTACGCCGATTAATTTCTTCATCAATGTGACCCTCACTTGATATCTGCTGTCCAAGATAAACGTACGTGTCTGTTATCTCCAGCTTTTCTCCATCAATCGATAAATCTTCATTTCTTGTAAAAGCATTGAACATCACTTTTGTCTTCTGAAAGTTCATTTTTAATCCAACTTCTTTACTCTTGTCAGCGAGTTCCTGGATCATACTCTGCAGCTCTGATGGACTAGTTGCAAAAATGACTACGTCATCAGCAAAACGAAGGTGGGTTAGATAATCTCCATTAATCTTTATCCCTTTGTTTTCCCAGCTCAGTGACTGAAAAACACCCTCCAATGTGGCATTAAAGAGCTTCGGAGATATGGTGTCACCTTGTCTCACTCTTTCCAATTTTTATGTGTGTTGTATTTTCAAACAGCCTAATCTTTGCACTTGCATTTTCATAGATGTTATTAATAATATTAATGTATGCATCTTCAATACCGCAGGTTTTCAGAGCCATTGTAACTGCTGATGGTTTCACCGAATCAAAGGCTTTTTCATAATCGATAAAAGCCATGCACAATGGAAGTTCATATTCCCTCGCTCTTTCAATTAGTTCTCTCAGCACATGGATATGATCTATTGTGCTGTAGCCACTCCTGAATCCAGCTTGTTCTCTCGGTTGAGCCATGTCCAGTGTTACCTTCAAGCGGTGTGAAAGAACTTTAGTGAAGATTTTATAAACTACTGATAGGAGGCTGATAGGTCTGTAGTTTCCGAGATCCTCAATGTCACCTTTCTTATGTAGCAGGATCATTGTAGCGGTGTTCCAATCCTCAGGAATCTTTCCTTCATTAAGGCATCGAGTGAAAATTTGGGCGAGTACTGTTTCGATTTCTCCACTTGTTTCTTGTATGATGTCTACAGTAATTCCATCTTCTCCTGGAGCTTTTCCCCGCTTCATGTTCTTGATTGCATGTGCAACTTCTGCTGGAAGGACTGGAGGAACTCTGGTACTGATATCTTTCATGATGTCTGGAGTGCATGTATCATCCCTTTCATATAATTTGGAGTAGAAATCTTTCACTCTTGTCAAAATTTCGCCTCTATTTCTTGTTACAGAACCATCTTCTTTTCTCAGTGCCATAATCTGTTTTCTTCCCTTACTGAGATGTCCCTTTGCTATCTTTAGGCTTTGGTTGTTTTCAATTGCTTTCCTCACTAGTTCACAGTTGAATTTTCTTACGTCTTCAGTGATACTTTTTCGTACTGTCTTGCATAGCTCTATATATTCCACTTTGGAAGTCACATCTTCTTTAGTTGTCCTCATCTCTCTTCTTTTTTGCATCAACATTTTCGTTTTTCCTGATAATTTATTTACATGCAACTTGCTCTTAGACCCAGCTAATTTTGTTGCTGTTTCCATAAGAGCTTTGGTTACTTTTCTGTTAACTTCAGAGATGTCCACTTCTTCCGATGTTAGGCCTTCTAAAGCAGAGAACCTGTTCTTCAGTTCCAACTTGAAGGTATTATGGTGTTTTTTAAGGTTGGTTATGTCAATAGATTTTGTTTGTCTTATGAGCTTGCCACGTTCAAGTTTAGTGTTGAGGTGCATCTTACATCTCACCAATCTATGGCCACTACCTGTGTTGAACTTGTTTAGCACACTGCAGTCTTCTATGACGAATTTTTTGTTACACATAATAAAATCAATTTCACTTGTCGTCCCATTTGGATGTCTCCATGTCCATTTCCTGTGTGGCTTTTTCTTGAAGAAGGAGTTCAAGATGAAAAACCCTTCTGCCTCTGCAAACTCTACGAGAGTATTTCCACGCTGGTTTCTGTTGCCGTGACCGAATTTACCTACTGAAGTTTCATTCTGTTGCCGTTGCCCTATTTTTGCATTGAAATCTCCCATAATTATTTTCAAGTGCTGCTTACCTTTATTATTTAGATGACAAATTTCCACTATCTACCAACAAGTAATTGGACACCCCTGCAATCAACGATATCTGCGGTCCTGATACACGTCACGGCCGCCGCCGCCGTTAAATATCGTGTGGGAAACAACAACGCAACCAGTCGCATGCAAGATGCCACCCAGTTCGGAGATCTCTGATTTCGAGAAAGGTGTAATCGTCTGGTATCACAGAAATGGCCGATCCATACGTGACATATCCAGCGAGTTGAAGTACCCAAAATCGACAGTCGCCTACGTGATTGGCAAGTGGAAGATGAGAGGTGGCTGTCGGAATGTGCCATGATCCGGCAGACCCACAAAACTGGGAGTTAGAGACCGACGGGTGCTGGCCAGAGAAATTCGGAAGAACCGCACCAAATCGATGGGCCACATCCGCGAGGAGTTTCAACAGGAATCCGGGAGTGTTCTTTCGATGAATACCTTTCGTAAGGAAGCCCATCTGCTCGGTTATCATGGACGTGCTGCTGCCCACAAGCCTTTGATCACCAAGTCTAATAGCGCTGCTCGGCTAACGTGGTGCAAAGAACGTCTACAGTGGACCGTTGAACAGTGGAAACAGGTTCTCTGGAGCGACGAATCAAGGTTCACCCTCTACCGTTCGGATGGCAGGGTCTGGGTTTGGCGTCTGCTTGGAGAACGCCTCCTGTCGGAATGTATTGTGCCAACTGTGAAGTTCGGCGGCGGTGGAATTATGCTATGGGGGTATTTCTCCTGGTATGGCACGGGACTCTTGGTCGCAATTCCTGGTAGACTCAACGCCGAGACCTACTGTACCATTTTGGATGACCATGCGCTTCCTACGTTGTGGCAGTTCTACGGGGTGGACCCATGTTACTTTCAGGATGACAATACCATCTGTCATGTTGCGAGGTCCACCATAGCTAGCTTGGTATGGTGACAATGGGATTAATCGAATGGACTGGCCTGCGCAGAGCTCGGACCTTAACCCTATCGAGCACCTCTGGGACGAATTGGAGCGTCGACTTAAGGGGTGCCCCCACCGTCCGAAATCGGTGAAGGAACTGACCTGTCTTCTCCAAGCCGAGTGGAAGAAAATTCCGCTAGCCGTCGTACAACGCCTGGTTGAGAGTATGCCCCGGAGGGTCGCAGCTGTAATCGCCACTCGTGGAGGCTCCACCAACTATTGAAGGTGAATAAACTTCGTTTTCCTTTGCTATCACAGGTGTCTAATTACTTGTTGGTAGATAGTGTATATATGCACTGAACTACCAGAAAAACTGGTACACCAGTCTAATACTTAGTAGGTTCCCCACGGGAGCGCTGGACTGCAGAAATACGACGGGGCATGGACTCCACTAGCTTTTGGAAATATGCTTTAGGCAATGCACACCATACTTCCTGCAGAGCGTTCCACAATTCGAGTGTATTCCGAGGTCTCGGATTCCTGTGTTCGATAGCGCGTTGAACAATACCCAATGTTCACAAGATGGAAATGGTTTTAAGTTTCTGCACAAAAAATTTACAGGAATGTCAAATGGCAAGTTCAAGTAAAGCATATTATAGTAAAAATCCAATATTAAGAGTACGGCTTGTAGCGAGAATTCCGCTATTACAAGAGATTCAAAATGTACCGTCAATTTGTTAATGTATAAGGAAGTAAATTTCTCCGTCATTTTTGGTCTACGCCGGGATACGAACCCGAGGCCGCTTATTCCGGAACAAGTCGCTCTACCATCTGAGCTACGCAGACGTTTTATTCTGATTCCTATCTGCCTTTATGTCGTGTGCGTCCTGCTGGCAGGTACGTCACATCTCCCCCCTCCGAAAGAGGGCCGGGGGCATGGCCCACGAGTCAGCCGTGACCATGAATCGTTGCAGGCAGCCATCCACTGTAGAATGTGCACTTGAGAACTCCCAGTCAATCTGCTGTGTGGAATGCAACATCACACATTTTTATTTTTCGAAGCGCTGGAGAAGGAATTCTCTGATTTTTCCTGTCTCGCGGTGTGGAAATAACATCACATCATTGCGAGATTTTGAACGGTCGGGTCATCCGGATAGTTCGGGAGCCATTATAACGAAGTAAATTTCTCCGTCATTTTTGGTCTACGCCGGGATACGAACCCGAGGCCGCTTATTCCGGAACAAGTCGCTCTACCAACTGAGCTACGCAGACGTTTTATTCTGATTCCTATCTGCCTTCATGTCGTGTGCGTCCTGCTGGCAGGAACGTCACAAATGTTAAACATAGGAAAAATGTTCGTGTATTACGAGTGGTAAATTTAAGGAGCTCCCGCTGTAAAGAAAGGCTTTCGTGGCTAATCTTTCTTCTTTCAAAGATTTCCAACAAATTCCTTCCTTAAAATTGCAGGAAGTAGCGGGAAGATAAACGCGTACAGCTGCACACAGAGATGAGTCACCGATGATTAGTCTGCTTGATTCTTTGGATGTGGTCCTCCCTTCCGCTTTCTACCACCTCTCTGCACAACGGTGTGAAGTTGGAACATATTAATGAGATGAGTCACCAGCGGTTAGTCTGCTTGGGTTAGCCGCCCCGGTGGCGCAGTGGTCTGAGCGATGGCATCTGATCATTCGTCCGTAAGGGGTCCGGGTTCGAATCCCGGTGAGGCATGGATGTTGTGTTTGTCTTACGGCACTGGCTCTCTTCCTTCCATGGAACCAGTGACCCTAAATTAAGGACGGGCGACTGCTTATAGCCCATTGAGTTGCTCACGGTGGTCGTTAAACCTCCAATCCTAGTCTGCTTGGGTGTTTCGGATGCTGTCCCCCCGCTTGTCTTCTTAACGGTGGGAAGTCAAAACATTTTTTTGCGAGTATATGTCGTGTGTTTTCTTTCTCTAAATGAAGAATAAAAGGAAAGTTTTGACTTTGGAAACTAAGATAAAAGTTTTGTATGAATGTGAGAAAAGCTTGATGTTGAAAAGTGAGATCGCAAGAAAATTTGATCTGGCATCATCAACGCTGTTTACAATTTTAAAGAACAAAGAGAATAAGGAGGCGGCTTTGCAGAATAATACGCCGGCGAAATAAACTTAGTGCTGGACATAAGAAGTTAGAGGAAGCATTGCTTACGTGGTTTTGCCATAATAGTGCCAAAAACATTCCTATTAGTGGCCCAGTGATAAAAGATAATGAATTAAGCGTTGAAATGGAGATCGATAATTTTAATTGTTCGGACGGTGGGCTAAAGTTATTTAAAACAAGAAAAGAGATTTCTATGCAAAAAATATTTGCAGAATCAACTTCTGCTAGCACAGAAGCGGTTCAGGACTGGTCTCTTATCCTTTCAGAAATTCTTGCTCGATTCAACAAAAGCACATTTACAACGTAGATGAAGCTGCGTTGTTTTATAACTTGTATCCTGACAGGACTTCGGCGATAAATGGTTATCCATGTAAAGGAGGAAAACGCAGTAAAGAACGTTTAACTTTTCTATGTTGCGCAAATATGGATGGCAGTCATAAATTAAAGCCATTAGTGATTGGAAAATCACAAAGACCACGCTGCTTTCGTGGTGCTTTGTTACCGTGAACATATGAAGCGAATAAGAAGGCGTGTATGACAATCCCGTTGTTTATCAAGTGGGTGAAGGCTTTCGACGTTCAAGTTAGAATTTGGAACAGAAAAATAGCGTTATTCATCGATAATTGTCTTGCACACCCAAGCCCCAACGGTGTTCAATTGGATAACATTAAACTGATATTATTGCCACCTAACTGCGCAAGTGTACTTCGGTCTCTTTATCAAGGAGTTATGAAACTGATAAAGGAAAAATGTCGGGCCGTTCTAGCAAATGACGTGACTAGGCGGACGTCATCAGAAGATAAACCAGTGAAATGGAACGTCCTTGAGGCTATTAAAGCTCTTGCCGTGGCATGGAATGAACTGCCAGGAAAGTACATTGAAGCATGCTTTAAACAAGCTCGCTTCATTATCTATATATTAATTCCATAAGGTTTTTTACTATGAGTCCTATCTTGAGAGAACGGCTGAACGTAAAAATATGGTTCAGGTATCAAAATAAAGGTCTTACCATGTAGATGTGCCAGTCGAAGAGAAAAACGAGATTGGGGCAACAGTTCGGGTGTTGTGGGGCGGCAAAGTTCCCATGTAAAGTCTATGGGAGAAGCGTGCGGTTGACTCACGCGTTTTTAAAGGCGGCAGCATGGAGGGACTGAG
The DNA here is from genome assembly GCA_039090855.1 of Macrothele yani. Lineage (NCBI taxonomy): Eukaryota > Metazoa > Arthropoda > Arachnida > Araneae > Macrothelidae > Macrothele > Macrothele yani. The sequence goes on along the minus strand of CM077027.1, from coordinate 151,132,372 downwards.
ATAGTCCGAAGTCCTCTCTTTTCTGAGCAACCTGTTGAGCAAAGCAACGCTAGCAGGCATTCGTATCAAAGTTCTTCTCATCGGAACAGCGAACACTCTCGAAGACCTGATTGCGTTATGCCATTAGACTGTGTGATGCATGTATACAATTTAATATTCATTCGATCCAGTTTATTCATGTAGGCAAGACGTTCCCATTATGTAAAGATGTAAATAAACATTACGTTGACCATTGTTAGTGAAAATATTACGGGCGACTGTTTATAGCCCATTATGTTGCTCACGGTGGTCGTTAAACCTTCAGTCAAAAAAAAATCACGCACATGGTCTTTACTGAAGTGGTTGAATGAATTTGTAAATCAAATAAAGTTTACATTTATTGTTCTATATGAGTTTATTCTTTTCAAAGAAAAAAAAACTAACCGTCGATTCCGATGAGTGAAGATTATTAGCAACGCGAATCTCATTTCAACAACATTTACAGTTGTGACTGAAGATGAAAGTGAAAGAGTGCGCTATCCAGTTGAATTTTTGCACACGTTCGAGATGAGTGGACTTCCGCCTCACATTTTACGACTGAAAAAGGGTGCAAGTCGTAATGCTCATCTCGAACCTGGCCGCCCCGGTGGCGCATTGTTCTAAGCGCTGGCTTATGATGATTCGTTCGTGAAGGGTCCGGGTTCGAATCCCGGTGAGGCATGGATGTTGTGTTTGTTTTACGCCACTGGCTCTCTTGTAACCCATTGAGTTGCTCACGCTGGTCGTTAAACCTTCAGTCAAAAAGGAAAAAAAAGTCACGAACCTGGACTATTTTCTTTACTGAAGTGGTTAAATGAATTTGTCAATCAAATAAAGTTTACATTTGTTGTTTCATATGAATTTAATCTTTAAAAAAACTAACCGTCGATTCCGACGGGTTTTGTCTAGTCAAAGATGATTTAAATAAGGAAATCGTTGCAGACAAACCTGCTAAACAGGAAGCAGATGGATAGAGCATCGTTACCAAACAGATGGGATTGACATTTAGCTTACAAGATTATGTCTTTTCTGACGCAGATGAAGTAAGCTGGAAAGACATGTCTGATACAGATATCATGGAATCAAAAAACGAAAGTTCAGAAGACCAGGATGATGAAGAGGATAGAAATGAAAGCGCACCATTTCAACTCACGCAAGCCTAAACCCAATCGAACAATTTTATAGAGCGTCAAATGCACGTATTGATAAAACGGCAATTTCCCGTAAAGTCGAGAGTTACGTGTTACAATCATCGATGTCAAAGAGGAAACAAAAGGTTCTCGATTCTTATTTTTTGTAAAAATTCCAATCTGAATTAAAAACAAACGTCTGATATGTGTCATATATAATTTTGATCACTTGTCCTTATTATGTATAGTACTGTGTGCAATACGTACAGTAGCGCATACATGTACGTAGTATTTGTAAGATCCGGTTATAACGAGAAGTCCGTTATAACGGTAATTTTTCCGATTTTGTCAGTTCTCGAAGTATCGGACCTTTACTGTAGTTGGGGCAGGCAAAAGAAAACTATCGGGATGTTAATTTTGAAAACTCACTGCTTGACATTGAAACAAAAGCACGAATTGCCTTCAGCGATGTCAAAGAAAACTTTTAGGTAACGGCAAGAACCGAAACTACGAAGAAATCGCAAGAACGATGATGGAGAAGTTCAAGGCATTAGGATGTAATAAGAGCCTCAAAGTATAGTTACTAGGTGGTCATTTGGACTATTTTCGAGAAAATCTGGAAGTTATCAGTGAAGAACCAAATGAAAGATTTTTTTTTTTTTTTTGGTTGGAGGTTTAACGACCACCGTGAGCAACTCATTGGGCTATAAACAGTCGCCCGTCCCTAATTTAGGGTCACTGGTTCCAGGGAAGGGAGAGAGCCAGTGCCGTAAGACAAACACAACATCCATGCCTCACCGGGATTCGAACCCGGACCCCGTCGTTCGGACGAATGATCAGAGGCCATCGCTTAGACCACTGCGCCACCGGGGCGGCTGAAAGATTTCACCAGCATACAAAAAACACACAGAAAATTTCCAAAGCACATGGAATGTTGACATGCTAAGATACTACTTCTATACGTTTCAGAAGAAATACGTAAACGGAAATATAAGAAGCTCAGTTTTGAACGGGAAAGGCAGATTTTACAAGGAGTGTAAAACTCTATGTACAAAAAATATTTGAATTTTGAATTTGAATTTATTGAATATTTTGCCATTCATCATAGCAGTGCCCTACATGACAGAGTTCAACACAACTGTACATTATTACAGTAAATCTGTGCTAAGCAGTTAAACAAAACAAAATACAGTTTCAGTAATGTATCCCTAGTATGTTATAACTCAATTACAATAAACATACCATTAATTAGAATTAAAGAACTTGCACAATTAAACCAAAATTTATGAAGTAGATGTTAAGAAATGTAAAAGAATAATCTATGTCTACATATAGCACTGTATGTGGATGACACGGGGCCAGGGAAAAAAGGCTTTAATGAAAACCCCTGACGAGCCCCCGGTCCTCAAGAAGTGTGTGACAGGTCAAGTACACAGTTCACAGAAATTCACAGTGAGACACGGATCATCCTAATAGTGCAGGTAAGTTAAGGATACATGATGATAATCAACTGTAATTAAAAATTAGGTGGCATATATACAGTACATTTACAATACGTAGAAATCTTAACACATGCCAACATAACCACTGATAAGCAAAGTAAAAAAAAATGAATGTTTTAGTTAGGACATTTATATACAGGGTGTTCGTAAACTATTTTGACAAAAGAAGAGGGGCGATAGTACCCATCAAGACGAACAATATTTACAATGGAACCTAGGGTCGCATTCCACTCTGAGTGTCAGAAAAGAGTAAAGTTAGATGTCCAAGTTGAACTTTCAACAGTGCAAACAAAGAGAATTAACGACATCATAAGTTGCACAATCCCATTTATGGAGATCAGGGACAGACTCAAAGTAGATGCTCAAAGTGGTGGCCACGGGTGCCGTTGCACAATTCACACCGGCGAATGAAAGACTGGCGCACCCTCTCGAAAACTCCTGGTGTCGTGTTTATCCTGTTCGCTGCAACAACGATTCTCGCGACGAGATCTTCCACGGAGTTCACAGACGTCTCATACATCAATGATTTCATGTGCCCCAGAAGAAGAAGTCCAGTGGGTTTAAGTCCGGTGAGCGTGGAGGCCATGCCACAGTTCCGCCACGTCCAATCCATCGTGAGGGATATGTGGCATTCAGGAAGTGTCTAATGCACCTTGATAAGCCAATCAGCTGCAACTGTCGATGCTGCGTCTTTGCTCTGGCAATTTGCATACGGTAAATGCTTGACGGCGATGTTCTGGCGATGTGCTACTTCTCCGGCACGAAATAAATGACGTCTGAGGTGACAAGTTGTGCTTGTTGGACGTATTTCGAAGTTACTCTTTTCTGACACTCAAGAGTGGAATGCGACCCTAGGTTCCATTGTAAATATTGTTCGTCTTGATGGGTACTATCACCCCTCTTCTTTTGTCAAAACAATTTACGAACACCCTGTATATACACCAAACCAATGCAACCGGAAAATACACATCCCAAGAATATCGGTATAGCACATTAAACAATCATGCAACAATAAACAAACCAAAATTAGCAAGACAAAATAATGTGCCACTATATCAAAGAAAAGAAATCAAGACATCAATTCAAATCATATCAGCCACAGCCAATAATTCAGTAGTTATTACTTTCCTGAATGCCCTGAAGCTAACAATTGATTTAATGTGCAAGGGAATTTCATTCCACTGTCGCGGACCGGCTGCAATAACACTGTAATGTAAAAGATTTAGATGTGCCCTGGGAATAGCGAAGTTTGCATTACCCCTGGTATCGTGAGAATTAATACATAGAACATGTATTCAATGTTTCAAATACGGTGGGTGCACTTTCAATAATTAAAATTATTTGTTTTACATTTTTCGAGTTAGACAACTTACTATTTGGGGCATGCTCTCTTTAAATTGCTACATCATTTTACAGAAATTAAAGTGATAGAGTAAAACTCAGTTATCGTATTTGCAATCAGCATCTTTGGTATGTGTAACCAGTGCCTATGGGAGCGCACAAGCCTGTACTCTACCCAAAAGTTTTCAGGAAATTTTATAAGATTAACGAAAAATTTACGATTAAAAGAATTCTGCGAGTGTGAAGATTACATTGAAGACTGTAAAGCACTGTTATGGCAAAGAAAAAGATCTTGCGTTCCCTTGCAGTTATATGCTTAAAGTTTTCCGTCCATAGTTAATGTACAACCTAAAACTCTATTTCCCATTAACACAATTTCTTATTGCTTAGGTTCAGGGGTATTTGAGCATGCGCAGTTAAATACTCTTCTGGAAGCTAGCCGTCGTTATGTACAAAAACATCGGAGCACATTTCCACCGTGACCATTCTCGTTTTTTTTTTTACCTTAAAAAAAGGCAATTGCTCTCTCTGCTCTGTTATACAGTCATTGGATTATTTTCGTGCCATTCTTCTGTTTTATCGATGGAGCAGTATCAGTGATTGCCAAATATTTTTATATAAATAAAGAAATGTGAAAAGCAAATGTTTGTTTTCTTAGTCATGGACGCCGTTGATTATTTGTTGAAACATCTGTTCTTCTCGTATTCGCTGGAACCGAAATTGGAAATTAAAAGGCTGGCTAGACCTACGCCAGATCAGCAAAAACTTAAAGATACGGAGCGAATCAGGAAATTCGCTTGCGAAATATCCCATACTATTAAAGGAGCAATTCTTGTATCTATGTAAATTTTATTTCCCATACTATTAAAGGAGCAATTCTTGTATCTATGTAAATTTTATTTCCCATACTATTAAAGGAGCAATTCTTGTATCTATGTAAATTTTATTTTGAAAACGACTCTAAGGATTCTGATGAAAGTGGTTAACCTACCGTTTTTTGATACTGGAAATCGATTTATCTTGATCTCGACTTTGAAAAAATTCGTTTAGTGGGTAAAATAACCACCCCGAGTTACCACGTTTTTAGTGTCATTGCGTCGTCCTATTAATGTTTCCCATGATTAGAAATCTTATGACATCACACTCTCGCGATTGAGATGTTGGCGCGCGGTCACGCTATCTGCCTCATACGTCACGCGTTGTGTGTGGATCCTATTAAAGTTTTATGACGTCACACTCTCGCGACCATCTGCCTCATTACGTCACGCATTGTGTGCGTATTACGCATTACTTCTATTTTCTTCTAGAACAAAAAGTGAGTTGTGCCATCTGCTTGGAGTTGATGCGTAGTACAGTAAGCAGCGGAACACTGATTTCGTGTGTGTTTTCCCTTCGAAAGGGAAATTGTTAATACAGCATTTTTTTGTTACATTTTTGAACAGTCATTTGATGACAAGCGTATCCGCTGTGCTAAAATATGATTAGTTCATTTTTATTAATTACTATTAACAGAGTGTCACGTAGATGGTAAACTTGACTGTGAAGAAAGCTGTGGAAGTTGTCCCGACAACATGGAGGACTTAAACAACTCAGCCAAATATCTACAAAATATAATTCGAAGAACCCCATGATAACATTTTTTGTTTGGTGTTTCATGTTCGGAAATAATAAAAACAATTTTTTAAAATTTCCTACTCTAACACAAATAAAAAATTATCATTCATTTTAGTTTTGATGTGTATTCTAAATTACTTTGTCTCGAATTTGTCTATCATTATTAATTTTGATGGTTTAGACTTAGCATTACAATACTGTAAATAACATATCAAAATATTAATTTTTTGTGCCCTCATCCCCCCTTTAACCGAGCGGTGCTCAGTGTTCCTGATATTAAGAATTTTAATGTATGAATTCTCGTTACGTGTGTTCTATCTGCTGGCTAAATCACGAACCGTCACTGTATGCGACACTTGCCAAAATAACTCAACTTTTAATATGTAACTTATAGTCTTGTGTAATCTCCGCTGACGAATTCATATGAAAAATATTCGGAAACTGTACGACAAAAACACTCGTCCTATTAATACCATGTCGTTTGGAAAAAAATGGCCGACATGGAGGGTACAAATAAAAGAGACATACCTCATTGCATAAAACGCTTTCAGCAGTTAGACGCCTCTGCAAGCGAGTGACAATTGCTTCAATGACAGTCTGGAAAAAACAAATCACCCTGGATGCAGGGAGGTCCCGGAATGTCGGCCACCTCTCTGTTTTAAAAGGTCCGGTTCTTGATGTAGTTGCTGAAATGCATGAACAGGTGGAACTACACTGGCGGAAAGTGAAAAAAGAACACCAATAAGGAATTGGCGGACGATCATGAAATTTACATATGTTAATGGGGTCGAGTTTACGTAGGTGTGATGGTAATTTCGGGACCAACCGGTGAGCGCTTACGCCACAGCACGGCATAATATGCAAATTATCGTCGGTGGTATTTAAAGAGTACAGCGAAGTGAATGTAATCAGTCGTCGGCGTACGGACACGTGCGAAGACCCTGAAGAAGCTGCAATGCCTGGACATGGAAGACGTGTACGATTTCAGCAGTTATTGGACTTTGAGCGGGGTCGTCTAGTCGGACTCCGCGAGGCCGGGTGGTCGCATCGTCGTATTGCGGAGCGAATTGGACGGGAAGTATCGGTGGTGGTACGATGGTGGCGTAGATGGTCCGAGGAACATTCCCACACGAGAAGACGTGGAACCGGAAGTCACAGACGGACTGATGAGCGGACCGATCGACGCATAAGAAGAGCGGCATTGTCAAGCAGAACATCCACTGCGACGCAAATCCGAGCTGCCGTTGCACCTGAGGTGACTGTGCGAACAATCCGCAACCGTCTACTGGATGCAGGACTACGTGCACGTGTGCCTCTGGCATGTGTACCTCTGACACCAGCCCACCGTCAGGAACGGCTGCAGTGGTGTCGCATCTGCACTGTAGAACGCAATGGCGATCTGTCGTGTTCAGCGATGAAAGCAGATTCTGCTTGGGAGCCTCCGATGGCCGTATGCGTGTTCGCAGACGCACAGGGGAGTGTCTTCACCCTTCTTGCATCCGCCAGCGACACACAGGGCCTACACCTGGTCTCCTGGCGTGGGGAGCGATCAGCTATCACTCCCGTACACAACTAGTGTTTGTACCGGGTACGTTAAACAGCACCTCCTACATCAACAACATCATTCAGCCCGTTGTTGTGCCATTTGTAAGGTCGGTCCATCGTGGTATTTTCCAGCAATATAACGTACGCCTACACACGGCACGTGCAACGCAACATGCACTTCTGTGTGAGACAACTTCCATGGCCTGCACGTTCACGGAATTTTTTTTCCATTGAGCACCTGTGGGATTTTATGGGACAACGACTTATCCGGTCTCCACGGCCAGCCACAACCATCCCCGATTTACGCGTCCAGGTTGAGGATGCTTGGAACTCAATACCCCAAACTTACATCCAACATCTGTACGACAGACTCCATGGCAGAATTGCAGAGTGTGACGCAGTTCATGGCGGTTCAACCTCGTCCTAACCATGTTACATGGAAATGTCATTTTTCAGTTTACCAGCAAATACAGCTGTATTTTGCCATAATGTTTTGATCGCGTTATCCTCTGTATTCCGTTATTATGCTGTATAAATTTCGTTGGTATCAGACGTCACCTTCTTGGTGTTCTTTTTTCACTTTCCGCCAGTGTAGGTAGGTGCCAAATCAAGCCAGTAGGCTGGATGTGTGAGGGTTTCCAACCTCAGTTTGTGTAATTTCTGTTTCGTCACTTGTGATACGTGTGGTCTCGCGTTATCATGGACATCACATGTGTCTGACCCAAAGATGGCTGTTTAGAACACAACTACTGGTGCATGCGGTCTTCTTCACAGCGTGTGACTGAGGTAATGCTTTCACCAGCATTCAAAAACCTGTAGTGTATGACACCGTGAACAGTTCATCAGACTGCCGACAAAGCCTTCTTTGGCGTCAATCTTGGTTTAGGATGTTGTTTCGGTGGTTCATGGTGGGTCAAACACACAGAAACTGTCCAGATTGCTTACGGTTGTGATGTTGCACCCACTTTTCGCCCCAGTTTACAATGCGGTCAAGTATGGGTTCCTTTTCGTTGCGAAGAAGGTTACTGCCGATCTCACTCGTTGTTGTTTCTGATGTTCGGTCAGTTAGTGTGGGTCCTACGTATCGAGCTTCTTGACCTTAACAATTTGGTGTAGATATTCGGAAATTATTGACACCAACATATTGTACTGTTTGGTGAGTTCTCTGGCTGTGACGCGAGGATTTACCTCCACATTTGTTTTCAGAGCGTCGTTATCAATGACCGAATGTGGTCGTCGGCCCTCCTCATCTTGTAGGTTCGTATGAACCGGAACGAAATGTTTCAAACCAGAGACGAACAGTACGTTCACATGTTCCCTCTTCGGCACATGACTCAACCACATTACGGTAGGTTTGTGCCTCATTACGACCCAATTTGAGCACGTGAAGCATAATCACCAGAAAATCACTCCTTCTTAACATGTCGCAACAACACGAGTTGCAACAACTGCAGTTCAACTGATTATGGCGTGTATATGGCGTCTGAGTCGCTCTTCAACTCGTACGAACAGCGCTGCAAGCGGGTTGGTCTGCAAGGATTCTGTGCGAGTTGAATGTGGCACCTCAGAAAATCCACCATTTTTTCGAACTACCTGATAATGACTCTGTGGAGCATTGAAATCTAGATTGCACTCGAGAAACCTTTTTCATCATCGAAAAGCTCATGCAAATTTCTTTGCATTTAGAAAAACGACAATTCCATATCGTGAACGATACTGCGAAACTGCCACTAGTAAAGTATAATCAAATAGAAGGCATCGCTCTTTCCACGTTTATAAGTGAGTCACGGAAAAATTCTCATCGGCCGCCACCGGGAATCGAACCCCAGGTCTTCCAGTTACGCGCCGGATATGCTTCCACTGCATTACAGCGGCCTCGAAATTCTCCAGACTCACAAACGACAAACTGCCAAACCACATGGCAGGGTTGCTTCTTTGGAGCCCCGCACAATGCTGGGGATTCACAACAGGTGGACAGCTAAATAACTAGAAGGCGAATGAATGATAAATACATAATTGACGTGGACCAGGAACATCCAATAGAAGTCATCGCTTTTTCCACGTTTATATTTTTTTCGATTCCCGGTGGCGGCCGATGATAATTTTTCCGTGACTCACTTATAAACGTGGAAAGAGCGATGACTTCTATTTGATGTTCCTGGTCCACGTCAACTATGTATTTATCAGTAAAGTATAATGTTCTGAACAAGCGGACATGACGTATTTTAATCTTCCAGTAAACTTGCATGAATTAATGATATCCCTCTTCTCCTGAATAATAACATTTGCCGTAAATTCACCACGGAACTGATTTTCCAAAACTATCTACAAATACCCGAAGACACAATGCGCATAGTGAAATACGGCTCAGCTAGATATGAATGGATGACTTAAGCTGTCACAGCGCTAGATTACCACAGTCGCATCTGAAATTTAAATAAATCTGTGAGTGCACGCTTCGGCAAATGAACAAAGGAGCAGCTTTTGGCTGAATGTATCGTCACATTTATTCTGTCGAATGCTATCGGAACCCACTAAACATACGTTATTCATACGACAACAGAGAAAAATGAGTGTCTGCTCAGTTGGTTAGAAAGACCAGTTTTAAACTATCTCGCGTGTGACTGTTAGATACATTTCTAAGCAGCCTCTCTGTGAAAAACGACTAGGCTGAATAAAAGCTGCTTACCGTTGTCCAGATATCAAGTTAGCACATAACATTTTTATTACACTTTTAAAAATTCATACACTGAGAAAAACGTGTTGATATGGACTATTGTCTTTACTGAAGTGGTTGAATGAATTTGTCAATCAAATAAAGTTTACATTTGTTATTTTTTTTTTTTTGATTGGAGGTTTAACGACAACCGTGAGCAACTCCAATGGGCTATAAGCAGTCGCCCGTCCCTAATTTAGGGTCACTGGTTCCAGGGAAGGGAGAGAGCCAGTGCCGTAAGACAAGCACAACATCCATGCCTGACCGGGATTCGAACCCGGACCCCTCACGGACGAATGATCAGAGGCCAACGCCTTAGACCACTGCGCCACCGGGGTGGCATTTGTTATTTCATATGAGTTTATTATTTTCAAAAAAGAAAAAAAAAATTACCGTCGTTTCCTACGGGTTTCGCCTAGTTAATAATAATTTCTTGTCCTACAGCGAGCTACTTCAAGCATGGGTTGCCGGCTGACTCGGAGACCTACGATTCCGTCCCAGCCCTTTCTCAGGGTGGGGATATATGTGACGAACATACCTTAGGCGTGACGCACATTTCAAAGCGGCAAAGTTGCATCGATACGTTTCGTCGGTGTAGTTCAAGTGGTAGTATATATGACTCTGGAGAAGGAAGATATGGGTTCGAACCCCATCATCGGCAGAAATGAGGCGTTATTTTTCCAATTGGGAATGATTGATGATGATGGCGATAGGTGATTTATTCATTTTTTATTTTTATTTCCTTATCTGCATATCCGTATATATCTGTTTTGTTGGCAAGTTCGATTTATTGGCAGCATCTGGAATTCCAAGCGTTGGAACCGCCGCCCCCGTGGCGCAGTGGTCTAAGCGCTGGCTTATAATCATTCGTCCGTGAAGGGGTCCTGGTTCGAATCCTGGTGAGGCATGGATGTTGCGTTTGTCTTACGGCACTAGCTCTTTCCCTTCCTTGTAACCAGTGACCATAAATTAGGGATGGGCGACTGCTTATATCCCGTTGAGTTTCTCACTGTGGTCGTTAAACCTTCAATCAAAAAAAAAAAAAAAAAAAAAAGGTCAAACGTTTGAACCAAATATTTCCTTCGGGATTTTTGTACTTAAGTACTTTCCTGCGAAATCCCCGTAGGTTTGTTAAAGAGCGTCCGTTTTTCATCTCTTAAAGCATCAACAGAAGCGCAATAAGTCGTTGATAAAAGCTGTTTGTGAACTACATTTTTCAGTTATTTCTTAGTTTTTGCTATTATATCCCCATCTCTTGTTTTGTATTTTCTTTGAGCTGGAGGTTCATGTTTGAATTTTCTTCTCAGTGATGCGTTTTCGTATGTAGGGGATTTATCTCAACAGATAAAGTAAACTCTTGTCTCTAGCTTTATAGATAACAACTGATTTTACAGTGCGATGTTTACTAAATTTCCTCTGTTCCGAGATTAGTTTGCGTCCCTAAAATATTTGGTGTTTTATTTCTTCTCATGGTAAAAAAATTGTTCAACACGAAGTTCTGGAAGCGACTTTTTGAGAAACCCGAGCTCTTTCACTTTTCTGCAGTCTCTCAAGACAGAAAAGAGAAAAGAAACACTGTAAGGCCGAGAAAGGGTTTCTGCAGAGTGATGCTTAAAGGCCAAAATACGAAAGGAAATATTTGTATAAAAACGTTTGGAATTCCAGAGGCTGCAAGGTACCTTAAATTGCAAACATAACGTGATATTCTGATAAGGGATTGAAAAAAGAGATGCATTTTATGAAATCTCCTCTAAGGATTTTGGTAAACCGCTGATAACCTTTCGAAATTATATTTATGTTACGGAATACTGTCACATATATTTTATTTTTTACTTTTATTGTTGTTTTGGATAATTTTATACAAATTAACACTGGTGTTTTTTATTTTTTCAATTTTTTGAAAAATCAATAGAGTACCTCTGTGCTCTTTGTAGATAATTTATGCCGTGCATCTTTCTCATGCCAAGATCTCTGTAGGTGTGAAATACACTGCCTGACAAAGAATATGCACACCATGAAGGAATGCTCGAAAACAAACCAAATTGCACACACAAATAGCGAAGTAGGTCCTGACCAAATGATTTAATTGCCATATACAGACTACGCTCCAGTGGCCGAATATACAGGATGATCAATAAGGAGTGTGGCCCCCATTTTGGACGGTACAGCGTTGAATCCGACTTGGCATCGAGGCAACGAGAGTCTCAATAGGGTCCTGGGGTATTGTGGTCCATGTGATATAGATCCGAGTCCACAGTTCATCTTCATTTTGCGGGATAGGGAGCGTACTGAACCGACGTCCAATCGTATCCCACAGATGCTCGATGGGCGAGAGGTCGGGGGATCGTGCTGGCCACAGAAACATCCGCACACCGCGTAAAGCATTCAAGCTGATCCGAGCGGTATGCGGCCGGCGTTATCCTGTTGAAAAACGGCGTTTGGGATGCCCTGCAGATACGGTAGTGCCACGGACCGCAGCACCTCGTCAACATAGTGGCGTGCCGTCAATGTGCCCGTAACACGTACCAGCGGTGAGTGGCTGTCGGCGCTGATACCACTCCACACCATGATCATTATTCCACGTTGCCGGGCCGTGTGGCGTTCCACAATGGCAGAGGAATTCGCCCGTTGGCCACGTCTCCTCCAGACTCTCACACGGTGATCATCCGTGAGGAGACAGAACCGCGATTCATCGCTGAACACCACATTGTTTCATTTGGCTCCCCACGCAGCTCTGAAGCGACAACATGCCAAGCGGTGACGACGATGGCTCGCTGTTAAGGAGTAGCCTTCGCAAAGGACGGCTGGACAGCAAACCAGACGCAGCCAATCGGCGCGACACTATCCGCGTGGATATCTGAGCATCCAAGCCTCCCTGTACACTCCACAAAATGTCCCCCTTGTGGTCTGTGGGTTCGCTACGACATGAAGTCGGACGCGACGATCGGTGCGCTCGGACGTCCGTCTCTCTGCTCCGTTCCCCCAACGACGTTGCACAGATCCTTCCTGGGACCACTGTCTCCAAATGCGACTGTCGGTTGTGGCATCACGTTGCGTTTCTTCCGCGATACGACGCAAGGACCATCCGGCGGTACGAAGACCTACGATGTCACCTCCCGTGAACTCATCCGTTTGACGAAATCGCGTACGACGGCGTCTTAACGCTATTGACACCCCTTGTTCGTTCTCCAGAGAGGGTTACAGCAGAATCACTCACTTCTCGTAGCCGTGACGACGTCTCAACTGATGGCCTCACGGGCTGGTTGTCCGCTTATACCTCCGTGCGCCGTTCTTGCGATTGGCCTGCAAATGCAATCATTTGCATAACTTGTACGTGTGCACCCACCCTGCAATTTGCATGACGCTGCGTTCACGTCTCCGTGGTGAGGCATTTTTCTCTTTCAGGCAGTGTAAAACGAGTGGTTCGAGAGTAAAAAAATATTTATTCAACGCACAACACATTACATTTATTCGCGGCATTACATTTATCTCTTACGACCACACCGAGCCACAGACCGGTATATACTAAGTAGAATTAAGTCATAACAATGAGGTTTACTAATTGCTGACATTTAGCGGTATTTAGGTAGATGGATTAATGAATGTTATTTTCGTAAAACCAATGAAAGAACATATGTGAGTGATAAAAGTAAATATTTACTAAAATACGTCGGCAGCAAGAGTAACTACGTCGACGGTTAATTATTCAAAAACAATATGTATTTTTATTATTTTCATATATTATTCAGATTTAGGCGAACGTAAGAAACTATCATGACGCCAATGAAATGTGAAGTAGCTACGAAAGTCCATCTGTGCGTACGCATGCTAAAATCTAATCTTAAAGTAGAAAGAAAAGCTCAATCGCACGTGTGTTAGTGAGGAGGATTGATAATGTTTGGTCTATCATATCTACAGGTGACACTCCATCGTGTTATACATCATTTTAAATGATCTCGTCAATAGTACGTAATCCATCCCGCTTGCGGTTCCAATGGAAGCCAAATTTTGCTACGACGCACACTTTACTGCTGTCGGGAAAGATTCATAGCATCAAAATGCATTTTTGTAATGACTTTTATCACATTTAGCATCAGGTTCTCGTAACTGACGTAAATTGCAATGAAATATTATTGGTTTTATGTGAAACGTGATGAAATCATGTTCGGTGATAGTTTAGTAAAATGCATTGTTAAGTAACAATTAAATTAACTATTGTTGCGGCGCGATCAGATTTCAACAATGGTTTTGACTACTTCCGCTACTCATTTTCGTTACATCGAAATATTTTACTTATGTTTTAATTTACTACTGTAAGGAAAGATGCACGGCATAAAAACGTTTCATTAAGGGCGATTACTCACAGTAGTTTTTTTACGTTTTCCAACCGTAGGTTAAAGAAGCGTATATGCTCCAGCTTAGTCCGTCTTTCTCTCTCTGTGTCTGTCCGCACGATAACTCGTGTAAAAATGGTTCGATTTCGATGAAATTTTAGTATGTGGTAGGGGACAACCTGGGGACGAACCCAATTCAAAATGGAAAAAAAGGAATCAAAGGTCAAGACATATAGGAGAGGGATCCCTTCCATCGCCCTTATGCGTCATAACTTACATAAAAATGCTTCGATTGTGACAAAACTTTATCATGTTGTTCCGGAAGTGTGCTGTACCGGTTCTGTTATATATCATTGAAATGGGGTCAAAGGTCAGGGCACAGGAGCGAGATTTATTCCTCAGCCATTATCCTCATAACTTGACTAAGAGTGCTTCTATTGCGACAAAACTTTAGTATGTTGTTCCGAAGGTATACTGAACCAATTCTGTTTAATATAATCGAAATGGGGTCAAAGGTCAGGGCACATGAGCGAGATTTATTCCTCGGCCATTATCCTCATAACTTGAGTAATGATTTCTGGTATGTTGGAAAGAGTATCATAATAATCAATGCATTGCATGATTTTACTAACTTGTTTGCTGTTCAGAAGGTTATTTCAACTAATTTTTTTCCATCGAATTCAATCTCAGAATGTGGCTAATTACCCTATGGGATGTTTATAACCAAGTTCTACTAAGTGGACACTACATTGCGACCACTAGCCATAGAACTCACTAAGCAATCAATTCTGACATATGCCATTATTTATAATAGATTCTAAGCCTTCAGCTTGCTTTTAAAATCGTAAAATGAAGCATCATAGAAACGCTGCAGCGATTTCAGTCCTGAAATTTTATCAGGGGTGGCGTCGTCTTTTATTAGAAGACCGATATGATGAAGAACTGTCCGAAAGGTCTACATATTGCGAGAGTTTCCGTCAACGTTATTATTCAGTTTCTTCCCATGAGATAAATCAAAAGCTATACTGCGTAAGATTTTTTGAGAGTGTAACAAACTGATTATATTTACCAATCACTGCACGTGAAAGCTGAAAACGAAGATGTGATACTGAAAGCTTACTCAGAAGCTGTTACAAGTCTCATTCTCGCTCCGTCTCCTGTGCATTGGCACTCTCTTTTTCTCTCTTTCAATCAGGCATTGCTTTGTTATTCTAGTGGACATTGTCAGCGCTAAAGATTGATGAGCATGCGATTGAGTGACGGGTGCGACGGGAAATTGCTTTTAAAATAATGACCTCGCCAAACTGAAGAACAGCATAGCCTGCGGTGGCGGCGTTTTCTTTCGTGCTTGTCCTTCGACCTCCACTGACAAATCGATCATGATTTAGGAATAAATGAAAATTAAATTTCGTCAGTAGAGACCATTCCCTGTCATGCAGATGATATGAGCAAGCCTTAAAACGCGGTGATGAATAGCACGAACTATTATTAAAGTCACTGGATTTATAAATAAGATACACTATGTAGATAATTTTTTGCTTTTCATGGGGCTAATACATTGCCCTGTCATTAATATCCGGACAGCTCTTTATTGATAGAAAATTGGATCCTACGCAAATACCACGTCGCATCCCGAATTGTGGATATGCTTGTACGGCTATGTTGAGACAATAGCGCAATTTCCAATGCAAGATGCCCATATCAAAAGAGTTAACTGATTTCCAGTGAGAACTGATCATAGGGGGTACCACATAAGTAATCGCTCAGTACGCGATATTTCACTAATAGAACGTGACAGGAGATATCTTCAATGGACTGTCCGCTCAGAACGCAAATCAACTTCACCTGAAATCATTAAAACCTTATGCGAAACCATTGGAACTGTTATTAGCATCAATGCACTGCGTAGAAGGCAACACGACATGGGTTACCAGTGACGAACAGCATCCTCAAGCGGCTAATCACTTCGATTTAATGCACAGGCCAGTTTGCGTGGTGTCGAGAACGTCAACCTTGAACTACTGACCACTTGAAAACTATGCATTGGAAGACCGATGAATGACTGATGAATCAAAGTATGCCGGCCCGGTGGCGCAGTGATCTAAGCGATGGCTTGTGACCATTCGTCCGAGATGGGTCCGGGTTCGAATCTCGGTAAGGCATAGATGCTGTTTTTGTCTTATGGCACTGGCTCTCTCCCATCCCGGTATCCAGTGGCCCTAAATTAAGGACGGGTGACTGCTTATAGCCCACTGAGTTGCTTACAGTGGTCGTTAAACCTTCAATTAAAACAAAATCAAGGTACGCAGTCGTTCAGTCTGATGGCCTTTCGTGGGTATGACGTATGCATTGATAAAGGTACCTTCCAGACTGTGTCGTCTTTCGTGGGTATGACAGATGCACTGATGAAGGTACCTTCCAGACTGTATCGTCTTTCGTGGGTATGACGAATGCATTGATAAAGGTACCTTTCAGACTGTATCATTTTTCGTGGGTATGACGGATGCATTGATAAAAGTGCCTTCCAGACTGTATCGACTTTCGTGGGTATGACGGATGCATTGATAAAAGTACCTTCCAGACTGTATCGTCTTTCGTGGGTATGACGGATGCATTGATAAAGGTACCTTCCAGACTGTATCGTCTTTCGTGGGTATGATGGATGCATTGATAAAGTTATTTTCCTTCCAGACTGTATCGTTTTTCGTGGGTATGACGGATGCATTGATAAAAGTGCCTTCCAGACTGTATCGACTTTCGTGGGTATGACGGATGCATTGATAAAGGTACCTTCCAGACTGTATCGTCTTTCGTGGGTATGACGGATGCATTGATAAAGGTACCTTCCAGACTGTATCGTCTTTCGTGGGTATGACGGATGCATTGATAAAGGTACCTTCCAGACTGTATCGTCTTTCGTGGGTATGACGGATGCATTGATAAAGGTACCTTCCAGACTGTATCGTCTTTCGTGGGTATGATGGATGCATTGATAAAGTTATTTTCCTTCCAGACTGTATCGTTTTTCGTGGGTATGACGGATGCATTGATAAAGGTACCTTCCAGACTGCATCGTCTTTCGTGGGTATGACGGATGCATTGATAAAGGTACCTTTCAGACTGTATCGTTTTTCGTAGGTATGACGGATGCATTGATAAAGGTACCTTCCAGACTGTATCGTCCCGGCAATGAAGTTCGGTAGTAGGTTGGCTTGGGTTCAAAGTTATTATTGTGGTTTTGCTTGGGTTCATCGGTTCTTTGGGACAAAATCATAAATACCGAGCTCTACCTGTTATGCACTAACAACACCTGGACAATTATGCACTACCAACACTATGCTAATATTTTACGAAAGGCCCACACATCTATGAGTGGTAAAACTGAGAGGGCGAAAAGTTCACACTTTGTTTAATAAGAATGACAAAATAAAATACATGGTACGCAAGAAAAACACAGACTACGAGAAAATAACATACAACATAGAGTACAAACGTAGATAACTGTCGTGTGAAATTCTATAGGATTGAACAGTCTGTGAACACTATGTATCAGTTTCACCAATTCTTCCGATGACTCTGACTCTGGGGAAGATAACAAAAGGTCAACATGAGGACGAACTTTATGGTGGAGTCGAACATAGTGCCAGAATGAAGCCCGAAATATAGGGTCATGAGCAGCGCCATTGCGAAAATAATTTCAGTCGTCGAGAAAGAGGTAACACCTTAGTCGCATAAACTGGAAGAAGTCAAGATTGGATGCATGTTTTCAGGCATGGTTAAGTTTTGGAACACATTTAGCACATTGACAATGAGGTTCACCTGATGGCATAAGTTCACGGCCTTTTATTGAATTGTCACCATTATGGTCCTAACACGAGGGGAAGAGAGGGGAAGAAGGACTCATCATCATCAGGGAAAGGGTTCAAATAGTGCGAAACACTAGGGTCAAAAACTTGAGTTGAAGTGAGCAAAGAAAACGGAAGTGATGAGGGAGACACCATCGTCAAATGAATTACACTGAAGGAAAGATTCTTAAACAGACAAGTCAAGTGAATCTGGTAAAAAATGTTTAGCTGCCGTAGAAGGCGTTGGCGACGTTGCTGGGAGTATAACATCTGACAATGACTCAGCAGTAACCGGGCCTATTGCCATACCAGGCTTATCAAAGAGCACAGCAGCCCTTTGATAAGTCTGGTATGGCAAAAGTTCACACTAAACACGGCAACAGCTCAGAAGCCTGCAAAAATGACTCTCTGTCAGATCCGACAGAAAACTTCGAAGCAACAGGAGGAACAATCGATGAATCTTCAAGATTTAGATCTTTTAAAAGCGGCTGCATCCCAAGAAATTGACACCATTGCTCCGTCACTGCCCCTTTTGGCAGGACGGGAGCATCTTGAAGTTACAGCGGCACGAGCAGAGCGTACCTGTCAAGCATGTACAATGATAAGAGCGAGCAATGGGCAGAGCGTACCTATTGACCTGTCGAGTATGTGCAATGCTTTCGATGTCGATGAGCATTATCAGGTGAAAGAGCCGAAGAAGAGTCTCAAACTGTCACAGCCGGAATCGGATTCATAGGAACATCAGAAGAGCTTATTCTCTGAGCAAATCAGAACAGAAGTGAGCGAAATAATGAAAACGCCATCTGAAGAAGAAACTCGAGTGCAGGGGACAAGAGAAGGGAATGAAGACAGTAAAGGAAACATCAGGATTCAATGATGAAACAGATTTGAAATAGGTCCATTTGGAACAGATAGTGTAGACGACAAAGAACTAGTAAAAAATGTAAAATTAGTGTACTAGCAAGAAACGAAGAAGCAGAAGCTGCGGATGAAACCGAAGGAGAAGCAGCAGCGGGAGGCATCACATTTGAGTTTGGTGACGCATGGTCTAAGCGCTGGCTTATGACCATTCGTCGGAGAAGGGTCCGGGTTTGAATCTCGGTGAGGCATGGATGTTGTGTCTATCTTATGGCTCCGGCTCTCTCGCTTCCCTGGACCTAGCGGCCCTAAATTAAGGACGGACGACAGCTTATATCCCATTTGGTTGCTCACGGTAGTGGTCGTTAAGTCCCCAATAAAACAAATGATGTTCATAAAACTTGGCGTTTAGGGCACTGTAAATGTAAATGATTAGGGTCATGACAGTAGTTGCATGTCTTACCTGTAAAGCTTCCAAATCTAATAGTCCGTGTACCATACACTACTCAAGCACTGGGAAGACAAAGCAGAAAGACATCTTCCGACGTGAACTCAACACGTACTTGACATTTTAAGCCTCTGACATGGCTAAATGGCACGTGGAGCATCTGACAAACTCTGCACAGCACTGACCACTTTACAGTTCGATTGTAGAAGTGAGAGAAGTATGTCATCAGGAAGTTCCAAAGGTACTGGATGTAACGTAAGAGTAGAAGCGGAGATGGATGAACTCGGCGAGAAAAATTTCAACACCATGGAAAACAACAAAGCCAGCAGAAAAGGGACTGGTGAATAATACCGAAATGCCTCTAGCATATCGTGCCACTCCAACTAGAGCATCACGGGAAACCGTGGATTCTAAATCCTCTAAATAACGAGGTACCGGAGTGTTTTGTAGTGCTGGGAACACCACGCTACGATGCATCAAAGCTGTAAAGTCACGGCCGATAGTAGAGTCTTCAGCAACTTGAAGGGTGACAATATAGTTATCAAAAATAACCGGAGAATGATGTATATCAGGAGATGAGGACGATTCCACTCCGGAACGGACGACATCAGAAAAGCTTCTGGAAACAGTAGTAACAGGTGAAGGCAGTGAAACAGTAGTAACAGGTGAAGGCAGTGAAACAGTCAAAACCCGGAAAGGCAGCGTCGTATGTGAGGCTGGCGATAGCAACGAAACGGTCTGACCAGAGAAGGGCAATGGCTGGTCGCTTTCTTTTTTTTTTTTTTTTTTTTTTTTTGATTGGAGGTTTAACGACCACCGTGAGCAACTCAATGGGCTATAAGCAGTCGCCCGTCCCTAATTTAGGGTTACTGGTTCCAGGGAAGGGAGAGAGCCAGTGCCGTAAGACAAACACAACATCCATGCCTGACCGGGATTTGAACCCGGACCCCTTACGGACGAATGATCAGAGGCCAACGCCTTAGACCACTGCGCCACCGGGGCGGCCTGGTCGCTTTCAGAGATATCCCGTAGTGAGATTCGGACACATGCTTTCCTACTCCGGAGTCGCCTATTATCTCAAATGAACTACGCCGGAATGACTTATCGCTGCTTCACTGCAGATTTGACTCGTGCGTCTCCGCATAAGTACGTTATCTACGTTATGGTACATGGCACGTTATATGTTGTGCAGTGTTATTTACAAGAGGGTTGTACTGAAAGTAATGCAAAAGTGGGCATAACTTTTTTATTAACTGACAGAGATCGTGATCCCTCAAATTGCACATGTTGGTAGAGTAGCACTTTCTGTATACAAAGATACCACTCAACATAATGTCCATCATAAGCGATGCATTTGCGTCATCGTTGAACCCAACTTTCGAATCCTTTTTGAAAATATTCAAATGTGGACTGTTGTATACCCCACTTCTTCACAGCCATTTTTACCTCGTCTGGGTCATCAAATCATTTGCCCCGGAGACTGTCCTTTATTGGACCGAACAGGTGGAAGTCGGACGGAGCCAGATCTGGGCTGTATGGTGGATGGGGGACCACCGACTAGCCTAATTTGCTGATCGCTTGATTTGTTGCCAAAGATGTATGTGGTTTCGCATGGTCATGATGAATGCGGATCCTTTTCATATTCTTGTTTGATCTCTTCCTCCTTATGGCTTCTCTAAGCTTCTTGAGTGTCTCAATGTACAGCTCGCTGGTCACGGTACGTCCACGCTCCAGAAAATCAAGGAGAATGACACCCCTGTCATCCCAAAAAATAGTCACCCTGACTTTCTGTGCTGATCGCTGGAACTTCTTAGACCTTGGCGATGAACTTCTTAGACCTTGGCGATGAACTTCTTCTTGAACTTCTTAGACCTTGGCGATGAGGTGTGACGCCATTCCATGGATCGATTCTTCGTTTCCGGATCGTATAGATACACCCACGTTTCATCCCCTATCACCAGATCGGAAAAACACGTTTCTTCATCGTCTTCAAACGCTGCCAGCAGATCAGAGCAGACTTCCACCCTTCTCTCCTTTAAATCGGGTGTCAACTGCCGAGGTCACACTTTCCGATACCTTGAGTCTTCCACGGTCTTCTGTATGGCATTGTGACCACAGTCCAGTTGTGCCACAAGCTCACGGATTGTGAATAGTCTCTTCCGCACGAATCAATTCATCCACTCGGTGACGATTCGTGTCAGTGATCGCAGATGATGGTCTCCTACTAGGTGTTTTATCTTCAATGCTGGTTTCTTCTTCTTTAAACTTCTTCATCCATTTGTGTACATTGTTCTTGTCAATGGTGTCATCTCCGTAAACATTCTGCTGCCTTCTGTGGTTGTCGGACAGCCTCCACCCTTCCTCCGTCAAGAACTCAATGACTGCACGTTGCTTCTGCTTGGAATCCACTATATTCCTGCAATGAAGAAGGAGAGTTACTATAGAGGAAGAGTTACACTACCAACATGTGCAATTTAAATGACCTCTGTCAGTTAATGAAAAGGCTATGCCCACTTTTAAATTACTTTCGGTACAAGCCTCGTATTAAACAGTTTGTACTCTTAACTTTATGTTAATATTCATTTAGTAACATACATCAACATTAATAAAAATAGAATGAATTTCGTCTGCAAACGAAATTCATTCTATTTTTAATAATGTTGATGTATGTTACCATCAGTAGGTATTATAACTTAAGCGTACAGTTTGTGCGGTAGCAGCTAGAACTAAACGGTGTGATGTCCGTAATGGCACCCTTTGGAATTACGCACACATTTTCTCTTTGGAATAATGTTGGGACATTTTTCTCGCTAGATTACCTTTGCCAGGGATATTTGTTATTACATGATGTAATTATATTGTGTGCCTTTTACTTGTGGAAAGGACATTTCATAATATTTTCCTTGTTCTATAAAGAAAATTATTTCTCCAGCTGTTATTTAGCTGATCACTTGCTACGCTTTCTGCCCAAATATTGTGCATTATACATAATTTGTGATTTAATTACTTCTCTCTCACTCTTTAAAACATGTACGCTGCAAATATAAAAGTTAGGAATATTGTTACTTTGCGAGGGATATCTATGAAAGGTAAAAGTTTACAAATAGTGAGACTGGTATGCTATAAATCTGTAAAGATATTCCAGAACATGCATTTTCACGTGATATTAATTAAGTCACCGTTTTATTTTGTTCCGAAGAGAAGATATTAACACTTCACGGAGAATAATTTGTACGTATAGCTATGCCCAATATTTTTTTTATCAAAGGTTTAACGACCACCACGAGCAACTCAATGGGCTATAAGTAGTCGCTCGTCCCTAATTTACTGCCACTGGTTCCAGAAAAGGAAGCGAGCCAGTGCCTTAAGACAAATACAACATTTATACCTCACCAGGATTCGAACCCTGATCTTTTACGGACAAATGGTCAGAAGCCAGCGCTTGGATCACTCCGCCACCGGGGTGGGGTCCAATATTTAAAAAATATATTTATTACTCTCAATATATACGACTTATGAAGCAAAATAGTACCCTTTAAACGTTTTGCTACTAAGGGACGTCTGATAACAATTTCATTGCTCTTGCGGGGAAGTCCAACACCCAACTCAACCCCCTCCTTCCCCCCCCAAATGCAGCAATAAAAATTAATTGCATCTAAGCAAACCGAAAAGAAACAAATGGGAATCGAATTCCCGGAAGAATTCATTCTTCCCAAATGCAAAAGAATTCATTCTTCACAAATGCATGAAAGGCATACAGTAGATTCGGTTAATTGGGAAACATCGGGGCAAGAACAATTTGCCAAATTAAAGGGCTCTCGCAGTTATGCGAAACTTAATCCAAAGGAGCTAATTTGGGATGTTCTTTAACAATTGTTCCAGATAATCGAAGGCCCAAGTAACCGGAATATACGGTATAGGTATGTATATACGTAGCGTTGTCAGCGTACATATGCTGCACATTTCTGTTTCCCTTATAATTATCCTTCAACTTGAAAATTACATCGCCCTGGAACAGGAATCGAATCATACCATAAGATCCCCAAAATGTAAGAATACGGGACAAGTGAGCAAAACCGTCCAAACAAGGAATCCAAAGGATACAAAGGCACTTTATTGAAAAGGTAGATTTGAGCACAACTGGACAGAAGACAGAAACGTCCATGTGACAGGCGGCTGCCAAGAAAAAACCAGGCTTCAGTAGGGGATATCATCACCCCTGACTGCGTTGCAGGGTTTACAACGTCTGTCCATGCTGAGGACGAGGTTGTCAAGGAGTTGTTGAGGCATCGCGGCCCATTCCTCTTGTAGCGCCAATCGCAGCTGCGGAATCACTGCTGGCGGCTGGTGACGTGCTGCCAAGCGTCTCCCGAGAAGGTCCCACACGTGTTCGATTAGATTTAGGTCCGAGGACCTTGCGGGCCAATCCATGCGTTGAATATCTTCACTCTCAAACAGCTCTGCGACAGCCACTGTACGATGAGGTGTAGCATTGTCGTCCATGAAGAGGAACTCAGGACCCACAGCACCTCTAAACAGACGCACGTGAGGCAGGAGAACCTCGGTACAATAGCGGACGCCAGTGACTGAACCTCCTTGGAAGATCTGGAGGTCAGTAAGGCTACCAAGCATCATACAGCCCCAAACGAGAACTCCGCCACTTCCAAACTGGTCCCTTTCGATTATGTTGGAGGTGTGATTGCATGTTCCCTGCTCTCTCCAGATGTGTATACGTCCGGAATCGCTGGTCAGTAAAGAGAACTCGACCCCATTGCTGATGCTAATTTCTCCTCTTCGTCCTTAATTTTTGCACACCAGTGTATGATAAATCGGGAGAAGCGGTTTCGATTCCCGTTCAACGGAGATGCAATTTTCAAATCTTCTGAAGGGTGGCTACATATAAAACAGTGAAAATGTAGGCATGTACATGCTGGCAACGATACGCAACAGGAAAGAATTCCGCTAGTAACTTTCTGTCGCTCACATTGTTGCTGATATCAAAAATGAAATTGACAGCCATGTGTGTGGAGCATACATTTCCAGTAAGAGCAAGGAGGCTGTCGATGTTTCTGAAATTTTGCATTTAAATTATTAAATTAATCAGGAGAACGCTTGTCAGCTGCCGTGTTCAGTCATAACATTCAGACCAGTTTTAGTGTCGAAATAGTCCACGTAAAAGTTTATTTTTACTCTTAAACATATGGACCTCCTAAACTAAATCGTCTGATAGTACTCGACTACCGTCAACGGCGGCAACATGCTCCGTAGTGCTGGATGTTGTAGGTCTGCTTTCGCGGCATTCGTCCGTCATATTTGTGCAACCTTTTTCAATTTGTTAGCACCACTTTGCGGGCGATACATGGCATTTTCCACGTATTCAGTACAGATTTCATGATGGATGTCAGTGCAATTTAGGCCCTTAGCCCACAAAAATTGAATGGTTCCTCGTACCTCCAATTTGGAGTAAGAATCCAGTTGACGCGCCATTACAAAATGCCTGCTGCACACGCCTTACGCAATTACTGAACTAAAACAACTCCCGTCGGCAGCTCTGACGTATTGTCTACTTTGCTTCCAAGCGCATACGGTCTGACTGCAATCCCACTCCGCCGCCCCGATGGCGCAGTGGTCTAAGCGATGGCCATTTGTCCGAAAGGGGTTCTGGTTCGCCCGAAAGGGGTCCGGGTTTGAATCCTTCGTCCAAAAGTGGTCCGGGTTCAAATCCTTCGTCCAAAAGGGGTCCGGGTTAGAATCCTTTGTCCGAAAGGGGTCTGGGTTCAAATTATCATTCGTCCGAAAGGGGTCTGCGTTCGAATCCCGGTGAGGCATAAATGTTGTTTTTTGTCTTACGGCACTGAATCTCTCCCTTCCCCGGAATCAGTGACCCTAAATTAGGGATGGGAGACTGCTTATAGCACATTGAGTTGCTCACGGTGGTCGTTAAACCTCCAACCAAAAAAAAAAAAAAATCAATGGCCTATAAGCAGACGTCTCCCGTCCCTAATTTATGGCCGCTGACTCCACGGATGGGAGAGAATCAGTGCCGTAAGACAAACACAACATCCATGCCTGACCGGGGCGCCACCGGGGCGCCACCGGGGCGGCATGCAACTTTCCTCCGACGAATGGTCAGAAACCATTGCTTAAACCACTGGTGCTAGGTGATGGGTGCCAAAATTTCAAGTTTTCTTTCTGTTTTGTTTTTGGCAATAATGAACAGCATGGAATGATTTTTCTAAATTCCATGCCCCTAGCCTTGTTCAGTATAAAAACACAGTAGAACCTGCGTTATACCTTTTTTAGGGAATGACTTTAAAATCCGTATAAATGTGAAAAATGTATAAAAGAAATTTCGAAATGGTAAATACTATTGTAAAATTTATACAAGATATTCTGTAAAAATTATTTATTTTAAGTCGAATTGGCGATGAAACAAAAACAAAATTGCAAATCACAGTATATTTTATTGCATTGCGAAAGCCATAAAATAAAGCCTATGAAAACCAAACTTTTCTTTCGCCAGTTCTATCTGTCTGTAAAAATCCTAATTCTACATTAAGTAAAATCCTCACATCTAACAATCTGAAACCAGTATTTCAATATGCCGCACACGAATTAACAGCTTTTTTCACTACGGATCCTGAGTTGCATACTTTTGAAACCGGAACGTTGGATATTGATAATACTGGCATTCTATTCTGCTACGTCACAAAATCTTGGTGCCAAAAAGTTACGTCCTCGAGATTTATCAATTTTTAAATAGTGCATACGTGTGTAAGTCATGAAATGCGCAAAACCTCTTTTTCATCCAAACCAAAAATAAACAACGTCCCCTCTGATTGGATCAAGGTTTGACTTTGGCTGCGCCAAAAGGAACGCAATTACCCTGTCAAATTTGTAACACACCGGGTAACGTATAAAGGAATCAAAGAACCGTGCTTTTTTGATAATCTGAAAACCAAATAAATCAATGAAGGAAGAAATATCCTTCTTAATACATGGGAAATCAATAGAATATTTAAAGCAAACAGAATATACACTATATGGACAAGTAATCGGATACCCCATCAAAAGCAAATGAACGAACCCGCTGCGTTGTTAAGATGCGCGGTACAGCTGCAAACGGTATAAAAACAAACCTCAGCTGTCTGCGATCATATCGCACATTGCGGTTGAGTGAAAATGTCGCGGCGGGAGAGAACTGACTTTGAGAAAGGAAAGATTTTTGGGTGTTATATTAGTGGGTTGTCCATAAGAGAACCCTAAAGGCGTTTAAACGTACCCAAGTCAACTGTTTTGGATGTACTGAGTACGTGGAAGACACATAGCGTGCCTGAAGCAGCAAAACATACCGGCAGACCAAATAAAATCAGTGTTAGAAGACGTCGAAGCCTCAGGAGAGTCGTTACAGCTAATCGACGGAATACTTCACAAGACCTCAGTGTACAGGTGAGTAAAAATGCTGGTACCTCGGTATGTACACGTACCATTCGCAGAGAACTTCATTCCATGGGTTACCGTGGTCGTGCGGCTACTCATAAGCCTTTCATCTCCACTCGGAATGCTACTCGTCGTTTAGCATGGTGTAAAGAACATTTATCGTGGACCGTAGATCAATGGAAACGGGTCCTATGGACTGATGAATCCAGATACACGATCCATCAGTCTGATGGCCGTGTGTGGGTATGGCGGCAGCCGGGGGAACACTATTTACCACAGTGTACTGCTCCTACGGTCAAGTTTGGAGCTGGCAGTGTACTCGTGTGGGAGTGTTTTTCGTGGTATGGTCTCGGCCCATTGGTTATCATGGACAAACCTGTTAACAAGCACGTCTACCTTGATATGCTGGACAATTATGACCTACCAACTGTGTGGCAATACTATGGAACCGAGCCTTGTTGGTACCAGCAGGATAATGCACCGAGTCATAAAGCAAGGACTGTTACGGCGTGGTTTGACGATAATTCCGTATCGTGTGTGGACTGGCCAGAATCTGATCTTAATCCCATAGAGCACCTATGGGATGAATTAGAGCGCCGCATGAGAAGTTTGGAACCAAGGCTTACTACTAAGCAACAGTTAGAGGCAGCATTATGTACTGAATTCAAACGCATGCCTATGGCTGTGTTCCAAACCCTTGTCGAAAGCATGTCTCGAAGGGTCAGTGTATGCATTAAGGCCAAAGGTAGACCGATACCGTACTAATGTATGTCAATAAATACTATCTTGTGTTTCTCTTCTAGGTGTCCAGCAACTTTTGTCATTATAGTGTATATCCTGAATTTGCCTGTAACACTTACTGGTCATCCATGTAACACCTTTCAGAAAACTTGAAAATTTCATCGATTAGCATACTCGGACGATTAGCATAGTATAACGATTAGCATACTCGGACGATTAGCATAGTATAACGATTAGCATACTCGGACGATTAGCATAGTATAACGATTAGCATACTCGGACGATTAGCATAGTATAACGATTAGCATACTCGGACGATTAGCATAGTATAACGATTAGCATACTCGGACGATTAGCATAGTATAACGATTAGCATACTCGGACGATTAGCATAGTATAACGATTAGCATACTCGGACGATTAGCATAGTATAACGATTAGCATACTCGGACGATTAGCATAATATAAAGATTAGCATACTCGAACGGAAATCGGGAGATGCGGGTTCTGTTCCCTCTCCAGGGCGATGAAATTTAAGTTTCCTAAGAGGTGTTGCATGGAAGACTAAGCAAATTCGGAATTTAGATTCTGTTTTCTTTGAATATTCTGAAATCCAAATTTTAACGTGTAATAGCAAAACTGTATAAATGAATTGCGTTGAACAGAATTGAAATATCCATAGAAACTGCAGTGAAATATAATGACTAAAGCAGAACTGCGTGGAAAAGTGGAAAACGTATAACTGAGAAACGTATATAACGCAGGTACCACTGTATTAGTGCTTTTTTTTTAGCTCTTGTTTCAAAAAAGGATTAACGGTATCACAGACTTAGGCAAACATAATAACAGCTGCCAAAATTTTCTCTGTTTTTAACTAATATAATTTGCAAAGGAAAAAAAATTACATTTTGAAATTATTTTTACTTTTGTAAATATTAATAGAAACTTCTGACGTAACTAAAAATAATATGTTATAACAACACCTTTTCTTTGAAAGTAAAGGTTTTGTTAATTTTCCTAAATATTTAATAAAGATAATGAGGCAAAAAAAATCATACAAATCGGGTTTCTAAGGTAAACGAGAATAAAATTTTATTGTAAACGAGACCGAATAGGTGAATCTAAGAAATAATTCCTTTAGGAAATTTTTATTTTTTGACTTCTTTCTTCTTCTTTTTTCTTTCTAAAACATTGTAAAATAGGCTATCGTTCTTCAAATATAGCTTAGCATTTGAGTAATTATTTTGATCATTCTATCAGGTAATATTTTTGTTTGAGTAGCTGTAAAAATTAAAAAATTATAAACGAAGTATCATATTTAAACCGTGTTATACAGTATGTGTGAAATTTCAATAGTTTGTGGCTTGTTATTGCCGAAGTGTTTATTGTCTTCATGCGATTGCGCGCGTAAACACACACACACTCACACATACACACCAAATTATCAAAGTTAATTTTACGCCTATCCTGTATTGCGATTTTTCCTGTCTACCTCTTCAATATTCAAACAATGCTCACACTCCTAATTAAGTGCTCTTATTTTCTATTAAATCTAAGTTTCGTGCTACTCGTGTTTAAATTCCGCATTGGAAATTAATTGCACTGCATTTCAAACTGGGCGTTATGCGACAAAAATTGCTTCCTGTTTTACAGGACATAAGATAAAGAAGTCTGTTGCTTTTTTCTACATACTGACACCCTAATGAGCGTTATTTTCCAGTGGAATTCCCTCCCTGTCATCCATTCATCGTTGTCTAGACTTTGTGATTCACTACGGCACGTAATCCTACCGTCTAGGCACCCCTTAAGTGGATTTATCCGTTGTACGATGCCGTTTGTCTTTTAAAGCCAGGGGTAACGACTGCATTCGTTTGCGGCTACTACTATGAGTTATTCTGTCTTCGCGCTATGGAAGAAACGGAAATGCAAATTTTATGATTCACTGGCTGCGCACTATTATCATCTACCTTCTGTAACTCATTCATCCGATATTTATACTCCCAGCTTTCCATTAGGGCAAGGAAAAGATTCATGTTTTGTCTTTCATTTTTCAGCTGTCGCGAAACGGTGTCATACTGTAAGACAAAGTTTAAAAAATAGACTGACAGCGCCATCTGTAGACATAGCTTTGTTTAAACATTTGTAGAAAAATTCAAGATTCCCTTTGTATCGTTGTGGCCAGAAGTAAAATCTGTTATTTTGTCTACTGGATTGCCACCGTTCCCGTGGCCGAATGGTCTGAAGTTTTGGCTTCTGATCATTCGTCCGAAATGGAATCGGGTTTGAGCAAGGACTTCTAGAAAACACCAGAGCATGGCATTAGAGAGATGAGTTCCCTCCGTTTGTGACGTTACTTTCATGTTACACGGTTTAATACGTAGGTGTCGTGTGTGACGTCACACACAATGTTGGAAACCAATCGGAAGCCTTGATTCCGCGTGACGTCACCAGAAGAGGAACTCATTTCTCTAATGTCATGGCTTTGTGTTTTCTAGACGACTTTGGTTCGAGTCTCGAATGAAGCATGGATGATTAGTTGGTCTTACGGCGCTGGCTCTCTTCCTTCCCTGGAACCAGCGGTCCGTTGTTAGAGACGGGAGACTGCCTGTAGCTCTCAGAGTTTCTCGTAGTGGATGTTAAACGTTGAAACATTAAACATCAATAATAAGAGTAGAAACCATGGAAGCTAAGATTAACAACCGCAGGAGAGTTTTGCGTTGCTTTCTTCCTCAACATCAGTAATTTCGCTCAGACGACAAGTAAAAAAACTCAGCAACGCGGTGGTGTCATAACGACGTGCTACCATTTGCTGCGTGGAAGTGGGATGGTTTGGAAATAGAAGCGTGCAGCTCCTCAGGTCGAGTCACGGCGTTAGACCAGCGCTCGTACGTGAAAATAGAAACTCTGCGGGGGAAAACTCCGACACAGATCCACACTGCCTCGCAAGAAGTTCACCGCTCAGGCCGACCTCAAACAGCGACACGCAAAACATCTATCACCATTGTTACAGCCCTTCTCGAAGAGAATCGCTGTTTGACAGTCGAGGAGATTGCTCATCTCGCAAATTTGTCCACTCTGTCTGTTCACCGGATTTTGGCCGACTCACTGGGAAAAAGAAACATCGCCGCGCGCTGGGGGTCACATCAACTCACCCCCGAGCAGAAAGCAGCCAGAGTGAGCATCGCACAGAATCACCTAAACAGGTTTGAAAGGGAGGGCGGATACCTTCCTGAACAGAATTGTCGCAATTGATAAGACTTAGACCGACCCGTGTTTTTGAGGAGCCGTAACTGAAGTCGCAATCAGCGGAATGGAGGCATCCAAGCCCCCCCCCCCCTCAAAGTGTCGTCAGCAACAATCCAAAGTGAAGCAAACAATGATATTTGCGTACGATGACCAGAGTGTTGTGGTGTCTCATCGAGTGCCGGTACGGCAAAATGTCCACGCACAATATTATCGTGTCTTTCTGAGGACAAAGTTGAGGCCGAACATTCGTCAAAATCGTCCCAACTTATTGGAAGCGAGAGCGATATTGCTGCATGACAACGCATCGTGTCATGGTGCAGCGTTGGTACGGGGGCTTTTTTCGAAAATATGGCTGGAAAACTTTATCCCTCCCACCATACAGCTCTGATCTATGTCCACCCGACTTTGATCATTTCCCAAAGTTAAAAAATCGGTTCCGAGGCATCCGGTAGGAATCGCTGGAAGAACTGTCATTGGACGAGCTGTCCCGAGTAATACGACAGCTGAACAAAGATGGCGTACTACGGAGATCCAGGAACCATCTCACCGCTGGCAAGCTGTCATTAGCAGCGGAGGGAAGTACATTGAACCGCAATAAGGTAAGTTTTCTCCGTTACTTCACACTTTTCTCAAAAATGGACAGTGTGCACAACTTTTGTTAGGACCCTCGTTATATTTATTTACTAAACGAATGGTAAACCGGCGCTCTCCGAATATAACTTTTAGGGTGCAATCTGTACATTCTGATTTCTACTACCTTGAATTTTATGATCAAACCTGAACCGCACAGATTTTTTTCTATTCCCTGTATGCATGTAAATCTTGTTAGCAGAGTAACATTAATATCATAGGCACGCATGAATACGGGAAAAGTCTCATTTATAAAACCACTTTACAAGCTCCGGCAATATTACGGAAATTATTTGCCATAATCCTATACTAATGGACTCTATTTAAATGGCTTTTGCAGCCGTAAAACTAAAGAGAAAATCCGGGCAAAAAACACATCCTGTGTAATTCTTTCTGAAACCACAGGAAAAATGATTTAGTACAGAAGGGGTCTGGGTTCGAATCCCGGTGAGGCATGGATGTTGTGTTTGTCTTTCGACACTGGCTCTCTCCCTTCCCTGGAACCAGTGGCCCTAAATTAGGGACGGGCGACTGCTTATAGCCCATTGAGGTGCTCACGGTGGTCGTTAAACCTTCAATCAAAAAAAAAATTACCCAGCTCATTAAAATGCTCGAGACAGCGATCCACTATACGAGAGAGTGACGTAAATTTGTCCCCGCTAAACACTAAGACCACAGCTGAAGAAATAGCGCCGAAAAATGGGAAGTCATTTTGTTTCTCTTGATGGACACGTGACAAAGATATTTACACACGAACGCACTTGCTTGATTCAAGGTAACATGTGCATCCTTGAGTTGAAGAGCATAAAACTGAAGTAAGAGGTGTTACGCAAGCCTTGGAACATGGGCGTAACATGACTCAGCAGATAACTTTTACAATATCGCTCCCAACTCTGAATAAAATTATCTCAATTAATATAGCTCTCACAACCTGCACATTGAATATCGCTCAAACATCTGCCTTTCGCCTATCTCAACATTGCACTCACAAACTGTTATCTGACTCTCTTCATCTTAACATTCCACATCTAAATATCGCACTCAATACCTTTTATTTACGTGTGATTTCATTTGACACACTGTCAGGTTGCCAACCTTTACAAGCTCGTCTGAAGAAATTTTGTGTCGTTAAGTAAAAACATATTTAATGAGGAGAAACAAAGTCGACATGAGAACCCAGAAACTCGAAAGGAAGGTTAAATTAGCGGTGTGCGTCACACGCAATAACACTCTTCGGAAGAAATAATATGTCGTTAAGTCAGAAAATATTTAACGAGAAGAAACCAAATTTACAACAGAACACTAACTCAGAAGGAAGGTTGAATTAGGTGTATACATTACACGTTTTGTTACGAACGACGTGATAATTAATAGATACTTGATGTGCTACATTACTGAATAAACGTGGATTTTGGTTCTTAAAAACTGTCTGATGACTTACTCTCACCGTTTACTTGAACTTCTTGACTAAAGATTTATGGTTAATTAAGTTTTCAGCTAAAACGAACAATTTGGAATAATCCGGGAAAGTGACATTTAAGTTAAGCACTAAATTGAAATTGAATAATAACGTTACACAATCCATTAAAAAGTATTTATTTCATAAGCATACAAACTCGAAAAGAATGTTAAATTAGAGGTATAAATCCCACTTGGCACACGATAACGACAGTTACGTCACGGTACAATAAACGATAATGATAATGCTATCTTTTGTTATTCGCCCATGAGATACTTTCTTTACAAACAGTAAAGGATTGCAGCTATTTATGAAACCCGTCTGGTGTCACAAAAATTGTTTAATATGAGATATAGAAAACATGCATGACATTTTTTTTTTTTTTATTGGAGGTTTAACGACCACCGTGAGCAACTCAATGGGCTATAAGCAGTCGCCCGTCCCTAATTTAGGGTCACTGGTTCCAGGGAAGGGAGAGAGCCAGTGCCGTAAGACAAACACAACATCCATGCCTGACCGGGATTCGAACCCGGACCCCTTACGGACGAATGATCAGAGGCCAGCGCCTTAGACCACTGCGCCACCGGGGCGGCATGCATGACATTGATGTCATTTCTTATTAACTAGGGATGTGGGGTCGTATATGTCGTTGTCTCTCATAAAAACCTTTTCCGTAAAATACCAATGAATAACGAGATAATCTCAGCGGCATATATTCAACGCCAACCATTTATAACATCATAAGCGCATATACACTGCTCTTTGTTGAAAATATTGGGTTTGTGCATAGGTTCTACCCGTTTGTGTAGGCTACAAAGAAAGCAGGAGTACACAACAAATAACGTACCTAGTATTTCACATAATTGTCAAAATTCTGTATGACCTCTTGCCATCTGTCTATGAGTAGGTGAATCCCACGCCAGAAAAACTCGTGTGTTTTAGAGTAAAAAAAATCGTGTAATGCCGCTTTCACATCATCGAAGGTTTGGAGAGTGAAGGCCTTCTGTAACGATTGAAAAAGGTGGTAGTCCGTAGGTACCAGATCAGGGGAATACGACGGATGAGGTAACACTTCCCAACCAAAGTCCAGTAATTTTTGCCGAGTGATTAAAGCAGCATGAAGTCTGGCGTTATCATGATGAAGGATCACGCCTTTGCGATCGACGAGTGCTGGCTGCTTCGATGTCAGTTGCTCTCGCAATCTGTCCAGCTGTAGGCAGTAGAGGTCAGCATTTATCGTTCGGTTAGGTGCCAACGCCTCCCAGTGGATTATTTCCTGGACACCCCACCAAACACTCAACAAAACCTTTTTTTTGGATGCAGTCCTCCTTTTTAGGTCGCTGGAGCAGGCTCCGAACCTTGTCACACAATCCGTCGACGCTTTACATTACGGTACAGTACCCATTTCTCATCACCAGTTACAATTCGTCCCAAAAACGGTTCATTTCTGTGAAGAGAAAGCAAAGAAACACAGGTACGGATTCTCTCCTCTCGTTGCTTTGCAGAAAGCTGGTGCAGAACTCAGTTATCGAACAGTCAAAAGACGGATGCATGCGTACCCAAGCGCATGCATCCGTCTTTTGACTGTTGTACTGACAACGTTTCCGATAATTCCTGATCGGTTGGATGTGGGTCATTTGTTACGCCTTGGTCCACATCATCGTCAGAAACTACGGATGTACGTCCAGGACGTGGTTGATCTTTATAGCTTCTGTCTCCGTCCCGGAATTTCCGAAACCAACGGCGCCATGTGCTATCATCAGCTGCATCCACCCCATATACTTGATAGGTGTTGTGGCAAGCCGCGGCTACAGTACTGCCTTCATCGAACTCGTACAGTAAACAATGTCTAAAGTGCTGCTTATCTCATGCCGTGTTACACCGTCCGTGATTTCCGTTACGAATAACAAACCTAGTGCCTCTATATGTTCTACTGCTCCACGCTTTACTGGCCGAAAATTTGGCATCACAGCGTCATCTGTGACGTAACTACTTCGATCGCAATTTGCATATATTACAAAAACGGGTAGAACTTTTCCACACACCCAATACACCACCAAGAGAAACGTGTGCGATCGGAGCGAAACTCGTAGGGTAGGTAGGTCACGTGAGAAGGTACAAATCATTGTAACTGCAGCGCTCAAATGCAAATGCGTTGTGCCAGCCACTTCTTTGTTATTGTCCGGCAGGAGGTAAAAAAGCAAGACGCGCAGGTGCATTTGCCGTAGACGATCAGCGGGAATTGTGGCAGTAAGGTGCTGTAGTATTGTAACTGGTCTCTAAAGCAAGACTGAATTAATGCGCTTTTAGTCCGAATAATTCATTTGCAGTCAGTAACGAAGAAATCGAAAATCAGTTTTGCTGATTTTTTAAAAAAATCGGATGTAAATAAACGGTCTTTCGAGAAATCAAAATTCTTTACTGCGAACTCCTTTGCTTTAGTTTGATAAATATTACATATTCTGTTTTTTTTATTAAGTTCATAATTCTGATTTCTACCTAGAGCCGGATACGTCAGACTCTGTGCAACCAAACACACATGTAAGTTTTTTAAACTTTTTTGCCGACAAAGTTACAAAAACAAAAGAAATTATTAATGATGTATAGTAATTAACTGCTAATTTTGTGCAAATGATTTCTTACTACACCTTTCTTTATTGTTGTAACAAGAAACGAAATGCATACAGATTTTCAAAAGAATTGTTCAAATTCTAGTAGTGATTTCAGTAATCACTCACGTGTAATTAACATTTAATTATTTTTAATTTTTTAATTTGGTAAAGAGGCATATTGAATAAAAGTTTACTTCCAAGACTTTTCGAATTCGAATACCATGTAGATGAATGCAAAAGAAAATATATTGTAAAATGTCTCTCTTTCTCTCTCTCTCTCTCTCTCTGCCAACTTTGTATTTAACATTAACGAAACAATTGAACATAAAAGGCAATTACTGTTACTTAATAACACATAAAATCAAATTAATGAGGCGATATCGACAATTACACAAACATCACCACAAAGTTAGTCATGTATGATTATAGATCATAACCTGAGAGTAAAGCTCCCAAACAGACACTGAGACTTTATATATTTATATATATGTGTGTGTGTGTGTGTGTGTGAACTAGTAAGGAAAGAAATTGAAAACAACCAAAGCCAAAAGATAGCAAAGGGACATCTCAGTAACTCAGTAAGGGAAGAAAACAGATTATGGCACTGAGAAAAGAAGATGGTTCTGTAACAAGAAATAGATGCGAAATTTTGACAAGAGTGAAAGATTTCTACTCCAAATTATATGAAAGGGATGATACATGTACTCCAGACATCATGAAAGGTACCAGTACCAGAGTTCTTCCAGTCCTCCCAGCAGAAGTTGCACATGCAATCAAGAACATGAAGCGGGGAAAAGCTCCAGGAGAAGATAGAATTACTGTAGACATCATACAAGAAGCAAGTGGAGAAATCGAAACAGTACTCGCCCAAATTTTCACTCGATGCCTTAATGAAGGGAAGATTCCTGAGGATTGGAACAACGCTACAATGATCTTGCTACGTAAAAAAGGTGACATTGAGGATCTCAAGAACTACAGACCTCTCAGCCTCCTATCAGTGGTTTATAAAATCTTCACTAAAGTTCTTTCACACCGCTTAAAGGTGATACTGGACATGG
This sequence comes from Macrothele yani, assembly GCA_039090855.1. Classification (NCBI taxonomy): domain Eukaryota; kingdom Metazoa; phylum Arthropoda; class Arachnida; order Araneae; family Macrothelidae; genus Macrothele; species Macrothele yani. Next base: position 151,095,835 of record CM077027.1, on the reverse strand, counting down.
CTCAACCGAGAGAACAAGCTGGATTCAGGAGTGGCTACAGCACAATAGATCATATCCACGTACTGAGAGAACTACTTGAAAGAGCGAGGGAATATGAACTTCCATTGTGCATGGCTTTTATCGATTATGAAAAAGCCTTTGATTTGGTGAAACCATCAGCAGTTACAATGGCCCTGAAATCCTGCGGTATTGAAGATGCGTACATTAATATTATTAATAACATCTATGAAAATGCGAGTGCAAAGGTTCGGCTGTTTGAAAATACAACACACATAAAAATTGGAAAAGGAGTGAGACAAGGTGACACCATATCTCCGAAGCTCTTTAATGCCACATTGGAAAATGTCTTTCAATCACTGAACTGGGAAAAGAAAGGGATAAAGATTAATGGAGATTATCTAACCCACCTTCGTTTTGCTGATGACATAGTCATTTTTGCAACTACCCCATCAGAGCTGCAGAGTATGATCCAAGAACTTGCTGACAAGAGTAAAGAAGTGGGATTAAAAATGAACTTTCAGAAGACAAAAGTGATGTTCAATGCTTTTACAAGAAATGAAGATTTATCGATTGATGGAGAAAAGCTGGAGTTAACAGACACGTACATTTATCTTGGACAGCAGATATCAAGTGAGGGTCACATTGATGAAGAAATTAATCGGCGTACAAAACTTGCCTGGAGAGCTTTTGGAAGAAACAGCATAATTTTCAAGAGCAATATGCCATTATGTCTTAAAAGAAAAGTGTTTGATCAATGCATCCTTCCAGTGCTTACGTATGGTGCAGAGACGTGGACCTTAACTAAAAGAGACATACAAAGGCTGCAGACAACTCAAAGTAGCATGGAGAGGTGCATGCTTGGTGTAACCAGGAGAGATAAGAAGAGGAACTCGTGGATCCGAAAAATGATAAGAGTGGAAGACATCATGATCAGAATTAAATCCCTGAAATGGCAATGGGCTGGACATACTGCCAGAAGGACAGACCATCGATGGACAGCCGAAATTTTAGATTGGATTCCAAGGGAGAGGAAAAGACCCAAAAGAAGACCACATGGAAGATGGGTGGATGAAATTCGAAAGTATCCGGGAGTGACATGGAGGAGACTGGCACAAAACAGACCGTTGTGGAGGAAACTTGGGGAGACCTTCGTCCAGCAGTGGATTGATAATGGTTGACAATGATGATGATGATATAAAGTATTGCAAATCATTGGATTACACAGAACAGAACAAGAAGCCTGGAAAGGCATGTACATTATATAGCTGTAGAATGCTTAATCCAAGATGAAATAAAAAGTAAATAGGTAAATAATACAATAAGTATAAGGAATGAAATATAGGGCCAATCTCTTCAAGGGAAACACTGGCCCTGGTGACCTTTCGATACGGGTATAGGCAAAATGTTGAAAGCCACCCGTGTGTTCCCCGAGGTCACCGAAATAATCAAGCCAAGAAGTTATAAAAAAGCAATCAAACAGCAAAATTCACTTGTATCATTGTAGATCAAATCAGAGATATATTAAGACAGTAGAACACTATTCCAGACATCTAGACACTAGATATCCAACCAAGTCAATATTAGTTATTGGAGTGTATTAGACTTTTGGGCAGTAAGTACTAGGTGTAAAACAGAAGATAGCAAAGATAGGTAAGTAGGCAGTGTTGGCTTAAGAGTTAGCTAAATCTTCGACCACAAGAGACCTGTCATGTGGTGCATTTAGAAAGAAGAAAGTTTTAACTTTGTGAGGTCATTTATTAGTCAGTTGCTGTAATGTAATTGGTTTGTGCTGGACAAAGTATTTTTTTTTTTAGTTTGAGAGTTGACCAAAATATCTCTTAAGAAATGGAAGTTGAAAGCCATTAGAAAGTGGTGTGTTAAATAATTGTTTTAATTGTATGATGAGAGCTTCTGTGTTACTACAAAGGTGAATACATCTGAAATATTCAGATAATATATATACACAGTCGAGACACATTATTGTTACCACCTCCCACTTTTGACGTCAACAGCGCATAGTCAATGAAAGAAGGCACGTGTCGTGAGCTGGCTTGGAGGGTATATAAGGTTTGCTGTAGGCATTCTGAAAACATATCACTCTTTTCTGTCAGGAATAAAAGGAGCGACTTATCAGATTTGCGAAAAGGGATTATTATCGGCTTTCGGTTCAAGGGTGGCACTAATTCTGAAACAGTGCAGTTTGTGAACAGTACGCGTGCTGCTGTGGTTAAAGTGTATCGTGATTGGAGAAATGACACCATTGCGAATAAGCGACGTGGAAACTGCGAAGCACCACGTGCCATTGATGTGTGAGGTGAACGTCGTCTTCGAAGGTGCGTGAGGGCCGATCGGCACGCTACAGTGGATCAACTCACTGACCGATTGAACCAGGGGGCTACCGGTAGTGTATCTAAAACGACAGTTCAGCAAACCCTGCTCCGTATGGGTCTCCGATGTAGACGGATGGTCACTGCACCTACACTAACGAAGGTGCATCGGCAGAAAAGGCTTACATTTGCACTATAGTATCGGAATCGGACCTACGCGGATTGGCAAAGGATTGACTTCTCCAATGAGTCACGTTTTCTGCTTCATCGAACGGATGGACGTTGGCATATAAGGCGAGAAATATCGGAGAAGAAACACTCTTCAACCGTTGCTGGAAGAACACAAGCTACTAGGGGCAGTGTTATGGTCTGGGGAATGTTTTCGTGGCATTCTCTGGGTCCACTCATACCTGTGGAAGGCAAATTCGCTATGAATCCATCCACGCAGACTACGAACACCCATACATACTGATTGTCTTCCCTGGGGCGAATGGGATCCTCCAGAACGGCAATGCGACGTGTCACATAGCTAGAAATGCCCGAGACTGGTTGGAAGAGCACGATGAAGACTTCAAAGTATTTCTCTGTCCCCCTAATTTTTCAAACTTAAACCCAATTGAGCATCTGTGGGATCACCTCGATCGTGTTGTTTGCTCTATGGATCCTCCACCGCGCACCCTCCAGCAGGTGTCAGATGCACTGCAGTCAGCATGGCTCCACATACCTGTGAACACCTTCCAGCACCTTATTGAGTCACTCCCAGCCCGTCTAGCTGCTGTCCGCGCTGCACACGGCAGTTACTCTGGATATTAGCTGGTGGTCACAATAATGTGACTCGACCGTGTATATTGTTAGGGCTAGTAAAAGGAGTTTTAATTAATAATTCACCAAGGTGAAGGATAAGGCACACATTTTAAGTATTCTAAAATACAGCAGTCACGTGCAGCACTTAACAAATGGATATTATGAACAGAATTTTAGAGTTTTCCGAATACACTTTTCGTCTATATAAGAACATTTCGTGGCACAAAGGTACTAACTGCATCATACTAACTGCATCATCCAGCTCCATTTCAACAGTTCGGCTTCGGTAGGTGAAAAGAAAGCATGACGCAAGGAACTCCAAATAAGTTAGCAAAGTGCTTTTCTTTCTTATTTAGTGGTTTGAAGGATTGCGTAAAATCTCTATCAGGTTGGTGAGAGGTCATCCTAATATATCCTGCCTCCTTGAGAAGTGTTCGTACTTCAGAACTCCTCCTCACTGGAAAGAAAGGAAGAGAGAGAAATAAAAAAAGGCACCACATGAGAAGCATTCTGTTTTCAGTAGCAATACTTTAGGTTGATCGAATAGTTTTATGTCTTCTTGGCGCTTTTTTAGGTTTAAAAAATAACGCAGAAGAATGTATCCACCGTCTGCCGCCCCGGTGGCGCAGTGGTCTAAGGCACTGGCCTCTGATCATTCGTCCGTAAGGGGTACGAGTTCGAATCCAGGTCAGGCATGGATGTTGTGTTTGTCTAACGGCACTGGCTCTCTCCTTCCCTGGAACCAGTGACCCTAAATTAGGAACGGGCGACTGTTTATAGCTAAAAACAAAATCTACCGTCTGTAATGGAGAACCTTTGAGGGCTCCTCTAAAGGCAAAGTTAGCTGTCCCTTGTCATTGTGTTATAGTCAAAATTGTAAAAAACGGGTAATTATTCAATCTCTGTTTTCGCCGACTATTCTTCTTTGCCGATGAATTCTTTGCATGCTTTTTGTACGCAATTATAACCATGGAGACGGTCGCTTTTAAAACACAAACAATTTGGTTGTTGTGGTTGGTTACAGACGCTCCTGCTAAATGGGCTCCGACGATTTGTCCTCTTTGTAAGTTTGACAGGTCACACGTTTTGTCGACTGCTCGTACGAACCGCTGCTGGACACAACTTGTACTACACTGGCATACAACCTAGAGAATATATACAAAGAAAAGATGCACAAAAGATAATCACGACGTTTGATTTCTTTAGTGTAAACTACACGGATAACATTAACCCCTATAATCATGGTGTTCACATTATTTTGCCCAATCCCTGTATATCTTCACATCTGTTTTGGGAAACATCCTTAGGTCTTAGAGAAAAAGTAGTAATTTTTGAAATCAGCACACTAAACACCTTTAGAATCGGTCAAAAAAAAATCAGTAACTCGAATTTCACAGATCTGTGTTATCATTGTTTTAGTTGGCTTTCTTTTGAAAGAACGATGTTTGAATTTATTTAATTTCTACTGTGTTTGCTATAAATAACTTTAACCAGTTTCAAGGTTAAAAGCGGTGATCACTAATAACTGTTAAAGAGAAAAATAATTCTAAGTCATTTCTCTTCCTTGTTCAAGACTGTGGACGAAAGTCTGATGCCACCATTTTCAATGCAACCTGCGTGTTTCCGAAATCATTCTCAAATCATTAGCTTGTGTCTGGAGTCACGCACGTGTCTTCAACTGGCATCTAATGGATGTCGTACTTCTGCACATGCGCTTCAGCTCCGGGTGACCAATGGCTCAGCCTCAACGAGAACAAACTAGAAGCGACTTAACTCGTCATCTGTAACAAACTCTGAAAACATAGTTTGTTGCTTTAAGAAGTTCTTTCCACTTTCCCAAAAATCATCCGTTTTTAATACTCAGCAAATGATATCGGATACTTAAGTCTATTAATCTTTCTATCCATTATCTTTTTCATTTTTTGAAAGATTGTAAAACTGATGACGCACCAATAAAAACCTTTGGCTGAACTGTACTGTGTTTCCTGAAAGTCGAACAGCTGGAAAAAACTTTTAAAGAGTTCCTAAAAATAGTGTAGCTAAATTTCGAATTTCTTGGCGTAGAATAGAAATCAGTTTCCAGGCTTTCGATAGTTTACTTCTATCCTACGACAGGAAATTCGGATTACTAGTATTGTTATACTATTTTTAGTATAGTTGGTGTATAGTTCCTTATTATTATTTATTTAAAGAGTTCTTATTCTTTTTTTTTTCTACTTAATCCTTCGAATTTATTTACATTATTAAAGGAACTACAGAATTTTATTTACTCAGTTGGTTTCATTCGATTTTTAAAGATGTTTTCTAGTGATAACATAATGGCAGTGGCGGCCCTAGCCCTTGCAGGGCCCAGGGCGAAGGTTCTTTTTTTTTTTTTTTTTTTTATTGGAGGTTTAACGACCACCGTGAGCAACTCAATGGGCTATAAGCAGTCGCCCGTCCCTAATTTTAGGGTCACTGGCTCCAGGGAAGGGAGAGAGCCAATACCGTAAGACAAACACAACATCCATGCCTGACCGGGATTCGAACCCGGACCCATTACGGACGAATGATCAGAGGCCAACGCCTTAGACCACTGCGCCACCGGGGCGGTGCGAAGGTTCTTCACGGGGCCCTTTGCAATAACGCAAAATCATCGCAATAACCTCTTTTATCTATATACGTAAAAAAATTACATGTTGCTTATTCTGACCGTAAACTAGTCGCTCACTTTTTTTTCTCACACAAACCCTCATTTGAGGTAAATGTAATCCTAAAACAAATTCTTTTTTTATCGGCAATTGTGGTATTGATTTATATGAAATAAACACGATGCAACAGAGTACATGGTTTATCAATATAATTAGGAATCCAAAATATTACCTGTTCCAAAATGGCCTGTTACTAAATAAACAAGGATAGCTGTATAATTATAAGGTAAGTCTATTATTTAAAGAAGAATTCTGCGACATTTCTTGTGGCTGAAGACTTCAATCAAATCACTATAGTCCAGAGTAGATGCCACGTCGGTTTCTTTAGACAGAAGAGCAAGTACATTGCAACTCTCTACTTGTACCCGAAATTGCGGCAAAACTCCTATGAAAAATATCTGGAAAAAAAAATTACATTTAGACATTTCTCCACAACTTTCCCGTTGAAGAAATGTCTCTGACCAAAAATTTTTAAAAATTCTAACAGAGTAACTTTTTGATGTCACTAATTAAAAGCAGTAAAGAAATATTAAATTTGGTCAACACTCAAGAGACGCATATAGCGTATTAAATCCGTTTATCATAATCAAAAATCATCTTTGTTCCTTACGTGTTCCAATTTCTTGCATTTTTATGTCAACCATTGCCTTGAAAAAGCCTCCCAGGGGAGTGCGAAAGTTTGGCGAATCTTTGTACTTATTACATCACAAAAATAAACGGATTTACCGCCAATAGCGGTATAACTATACCATCGGGATTAGAGGAAATTCTATCCCACACTCACCAACCCGCTTGGCCAGCGTGGTGAGTTATGGCCAAACCCCTCCAAAATGATTCCACAACTTAAATCTTGGCCCTCAGTCTCCGGCAGCTGGAATGTACCTGGCCAAGGCAGCGGCCAGTGCGACATGAAGGCAGAGGTGCTAAGAATCCCCGGAGGACCGGACTAGGCTGCTATCTGATGCTGACCTTGGCTACGTACAATGGACGCTCCCTATCTTCTGATTCAAGGCTTCTTGAATTGGAAGAGGAACTACAAAGGATCAAGTGGGACATCGTGGGGTTAAGTGAGGTAAGGAGAAAAGGAGATCTCATCGAACTGAAAAGTGGACATCTCTTCTACTATCGTGGGACAGATACTGGCAGAACTAGTGGTGTTGGATTTATAATAAACAAGAAACTGAAGGATAAAGTTGTAGAAGTTGAAAGTTCCTCCGACAGAGCTGCACGACTTGTTATCCAACTCTCGAAAAGATACCAGGCTCAGATTATTCAAACTTATGCACCCACCACAAGTCATCCTGAAGAAGAAATTGAAGAATTTTATGAGGAAATTTGTCATATAAATAATAAAGGTAAGCAGCACTTGAAAATAATTATGGGAGATTTCAATGCAAAAATAGGGCAACGGCAACAGAATGAAACTTCAGTAGGTAAATTCGGTCACGGCAACAGAAACCAGCGTGGAAATACTCTCGTTGAGTTTGCAGAGGCAGAAGGGTTTTTCATCTTGAACTCCTTCTTCAAGAAAAAGCCACACAGGAAATGGACATGGAGACATCCAAATGGGACGACAAGTGAAATTGATTTTATTATGTGTAACAAAAAATTCGTCATAGAAGACTGCAGTGTGCTAAACAAGTTCAACACAGGTAGTGACCATAGATTGGAGAGATGTAAGATGCACCTCAACACTAAACTTGAACGTGGCAAGCTCATAAGACAAACAAAATCTATCGACATAACCAACCTTAAAAACACCATAATACCTTCAAGTTGGAACTGAAGAACAGGTTCTCTGCTTTAGAAGGCCTAACATCAGAAGAAGTGGACATCTCTGAAGTTAACAGAAAAGTAACCAAAGCTCTTATGGAAACAGCAACAAAATTAGCTGGGTCTAAGAACAAGTTGCATGTAAATAAATTATCAGGAAAAACGAAAATGTTGATGCAAAAAAGGAGAGAGATGAGGACAACTAAAGAAGATGTGACTTCCAAAGTGGAATATATTGAGCTATACAAGACAGTAAGAAAAAGTATCACTGAAGACGTAAGAAAATTCAACTGTGAACTAGTGAGGAAAGCAATTGAAAACAACCAAAGCCTAAAGATAGCAAAGGGACATCTCAGTAAGGGAAGAAAACAGATTATGGCACTGAGAAAAGAAGATGGTTCTGTAACAAGAAATAGAGGCGAAATTTTGACAAGAGTGAAAGATTTCTACTCCAAATTATATGAAAGGGATGATACATGCACTCCAGACATCATGAAAGATACCAGTACCAGAGTTCCTCCAGTCCTTCCAGCAGAAGTTGCACATGCAATCAAGAACATGAAGCGGGAAAAGCTCCAGGAGAAGATGGAATTACTGTAGACATCATACAAGAAGCAAGTGGAGAAATCGAAACAGTACTCGCCCAAATTTTCACTCGATGCCTTAATGAAGGAAAGATTCCTGAGGATTGGAACACCGCTACAATGATCCTGCTACATAAGAAAGGTGACATTGAGGATCTCGGAAACTACAGACCTATCAGCCTCCTATCAGTAGTTTATAAAATCTTCACTAAAAGTTCTTTCACACCGCTTGAAGGTAACACTGGACATGGCTCAACCGAGAGAACAAGCTGGATTCAGGAGTGGCTACAGCACAATAGATCATATCCACGTGCTGAGAGAACTAATTGAAAGAGCGAGGGAATATGAACTTCCATTGTGCATGGCTTTTATCGATTATTAAAAAGCCTTTGATTCGGTGAAACCATCAGCAGTTACAATGGCTCTGAAAACCTGCGGTATTGAAGATGCATACATTAATATTATTAATAACATCTATGAAAATGGAAGTGCAAAGATTAGGCTGTTTGAAAATACAACACACGTAAAAATTGGAAAGGGAGTGAGACAAGGTGACACCATATCTCCGAAGCTCTTTAATGCCACATTGGAGGGTGTTTTTCAGTCGCTGAGCTGGGAAAACAAGGGGATAAAGATTAATGGAGATTATCTAACCCACCTTCGTTTTGCTGATGATGTAGTCATTTTTGCAACTACCCCATCAGAGCTGCAGAGTATGATCCAGGAACTTGCTGACAAGAGTAAAGAAGTGGGATTAAAAATGAACTTTCAGAAGACAAAAGTGATGTTCAATGCTTTTACAAGAAATGAAGATTTATCGATTGATGGAGAAAAGCTGGAGATAACAGACACGTACGTTTATCTTGGACAGCAGATATCAAGTGAGGGTCACATTGATGAAGAAATTAATCGGCGTACAAAACTTGCCTGGAGAGCTTTTGGAAGAAACAGCATAATTTTCAAGAGCAATATGCCATTATGTCTTAAAAGAAAAGTGTTTGATCAATGCATCCTTCCAGTGCTTACGTATGGTGCAGAGACGTGGACCTTAACTAAAAGAGACATACAAAGGCTGCAGACAACTCAAAGTAGCATGGAGAGGTGCATACTTGGTGTAACCAGGAGAGATAAGAAGAGGAACTCGTGGATCCGAAAAATGACAAGAGTGGAAGACATCATGATCAGAGTTAAATCCCTGAAATGGCAATGGGCTGGACATACTGCCAGAAGGACAGATCATCGATGGACAGCCGAAATTTTAGATTGGATTCCAAGGGACAGGAAAAGACCCAGAAGAAGACCACATGGGAGATGGGTGGATGAAATTCAAAAGTATGCAGGGGTGACATGGAGGAGACTGGCACAAGACAGACCGTTGTGGAGGAAACTTGGGGAGACCTTCGTCCAGCAGTGGATTGATAATGGTTGACAATGATGATGATGATGATGATGCGTCTCTTGAGTGTTTACAGTGTGGTGCATTTATAATTACGTTAAAATTTGGTCATTTATTTGTATATGATCGTAAAGTGCAAGTACAATGTTTTAGGAGACGCCAGGCAAGAACTACTAATTCATTAGCGGCAGTGCGGGGCCTCTCTGGACGCGGGGATATGGGCGGTTGGCCGGTATGCCCGTACCTAGAGCCGCCACTGCTAATGGTTAATATTGATGACGTCAAACAGGTATTTGCGTGCATATGAACGCAAAGTGATTAAACGTTGGAAGTCACTTGAGCAGCGTTTTCTTAAAAAAAAAATGGACTTCCTTGTTTAGGGGTTTAATATCTCCGTGAAAATTACGGCGCTAAAAAAACTTTTCAGAATTCCGCGGGTGATCGTTGCGCACCTGTGTACCAAGATTCCACCAAAACCCGAAAACCCGGACGCGGCAGGGATAATGCGGCCGTAAAAGAAACGTTCGTGTTGTAGGTGAGGGCCGTCACCTTGGCATCGTAACATCCGACCGGTGTAGAGAATAACAACAGAATTCAGAGACAAAGTAACTACGAATGTTTGTGCAGAAACCATTTGACGTATTATAACGCGACTGGGCTGTGGAGTCCGTGCTAGACTTGCAGACTAAGGAAGACTCGATTGGTAGAGCACAAATCATTGATAAGAAATAAATCTGACGGAAAGCAATGGTAACGTCAAAGAAATGGAGCGATTCGATTGAAGTAGGCGTCAATAAATAAATATATATATTTAAAACACAAGGCCGTTTCTTTTTGCAATCCACCAGCACCAACCACTGGAGCGATTTTCATGATTTTTTTTTTAAGTGAAAGCTACTAATCCACTCATTTGTTATCGCAAATTTTTATTGTCGTTTGTATTTGTATGCTACCATGGCATTTTCTATGTACAATCCGCCATTCGTTATCCTGTCATTTGTTCTCGCTTTAGTACTTGCAGCTCCATCTGCCTTGGTCAGACTTGGAACTAAGCCCTCCGCTGTGAACTACGTAGTTGTAATCGAAGTTCAAAGTCAAACGGAACAGCGGCGCCGTGGACTTTGCCCCAGCAGTAGCCATAAAAAAATTATAATGATCAAGGAAAACCCTAGTTTCCCAAAGCTACAACTACTTCTTTTTTCTCCTTACGTAACTTCTGCATTACAGCACTTCGTTGCGGAAATTTTCTCATCAGGTCCGGAAAAAAAGCCCGTTTGGATCTGGGTGGAAACGAACCAGGGCTGTCGGCGTGGGAGGCCAGCTTTCTACCAACTGGACTGATATGGTACGCAACAGTTTGGCTTGAAGCTGACCCTCTTTTCTGGAGAGTGTATAATGAATGGCTCTCTTTTTAATTTTACAATATTGAGAAGTATTTTTTTTAATAATATCAGTTTCACATAATTCATAAATTTATTTTTTCAACGTAAGACTGGTTTCTTTTTTTTTTTACCTTAGTGGAACTTCCCTTTTTCAACGAGTGTGCCAAAGGCGCTTTCCAAAGTTTCGAGCTGTCGTTGTCGTCTTGAAAGGCGATTGTTGAATTAATATACATGTATTTACCCGTTCATGTCACATTCTGTTACATTTTTTTCGTAGTATCTTTCCTTTCCGCTGTCCGAGGCTACATTTGTTTTAAAGAGGAAATATATTTTATTTTACTTCTCTTTATTTTTAGAAGTGAATTCCTCCAGCCTTGTGTATTCAACCCATGGATGAGTACATTATACCTACATGGCACTGTTTTTTTTTTTTTTTCACCATAACGCTTTTTTAATGTTTTGCCAGGACTTTTATTTCAAGCAGTTTAGTGAATGTTAAAACGAAAGATTACACAGAAATTATTTCTTGTTATTCGTGGGAATGGAGTGGGTGTATTTTATGGCTGTAATCTATTATTTCATGGCTTAATCTGATATCTTCGTCGACGTGGCATTTTATTAGGAAATTAATTCGCCTCTCTACCTATGCTTTTTTTTCTTAACATCCACCAAAATAACACGATGGCGATAGCGTCGTCTTCAACTAACTGGTACCACGAGAGACAGCACGTGTTGCTTCTGCGCATGCGCAGTTCCGTTGCTTCCAACTCGTGTTGGGGTTTCACCGGGTGCCAGCTACGGGCCACTAGTGGCACTTGCTTGCTGGCAATTCACTGCGATGCTATAGTGATGGCGATGCCACCAACGGACCGCTACCGGTCCTTGAGAGGCAGATTTCAGCCAACCGTTTCCCAACACTTGTGTTTTTGCTGAGTACCTTAACGAACAGCTTCCTAACTACTGGATTGGTCGCTGTGGACACGACAAGGCGCTCTACAGGGGGTCCACCTGGTCTCCGGATCTGACACTTTGTGATTTTTTCTTATGGAGGTATGTTAAGGATAATGTGTATGTACCACCATGGCCCACAATGCCAAATGTACTCAAAGTTCGCATTTATAGTGTTCTGCAGTCATTGACAGCAGACATGCTTGAACACGTGTGGCAGGAATTTGATTATCGCTTCGACGTAGTTCACGTGACCAACGGAAGTCACATAGAACATTTATAAGGAATGAAAACAAAATTTGGACAGTTTTTTCTTTATCCTATGTACATTTAATCGCTGAATATTTAGAAACGCATAATATACGGCCATTTGAAATGGGACGAGTCGTTTTGAATTATTCTGTACATAAATCGCTAAGTTTTCGCTCTCCACTGGGAGGTTCTTTCAAGAAGGTGTAGAACATCGGTCGTCAACCTTTTAATACCTATGGCCCACCTTTGTATCTTCGTTGATGGTAAAATTTCCCTACCGCCCACCGCTGCCGCAGTAACTCAATTTAGCGCAAATGCGAAGTAATTTTCAGAGTAGGGATGGTTTGTAAAAAATATGTACTTATAGTTATCTTTTTATTTATACTTGTATGTGTATACATAGATAATTTGTATATCATGTATGTTTATACATGATATAATTTTTATACATGTTTATACACTGAAGGGACAGAAAACTGGTGCAGACTAGCTTATGCCAAATACATAGCAACGTCACTTATGCGCGTACTCGGTTGTATCCGCCAGTACGTATATAAAGCGATAAACATCCTTGCCAGCTGTCAGAGCTGTTTTCGGCATGAGAATGACAAGTAATAACGATTTAAGCGATTTTCAACGCGGTGTCATAGTTGGCGTTCGTGAGATGTGCCATAGTATTTCGGAGGTAGAAACGAAGTTCGGATTTTCACGGACGACCATTGCAAGAGTGTACCGGGACTACAAGAATTCCGGCAAAACCTCCAACCTACGATACCAGTGTGGCCGTAAGAAGACATTGGGTGAACGTGACCATCGTCGGCTGTCAAGAATCGTTTCACGCGATAAGCGTGCAACACTCTCGCAGGTATCATCGGAATTCAATGCTGGAGCCTCAACAAGCATCAGCGTCCGGACTGTGCAACGTACCCTGCACGATATGGGCTTTGGGAGCCGACTCCCAACTCGAGTCCCCTTCATGGGTGCACGACACAGAGCTATGCGCCTCGCTTTGGCACGGCAACACCGCCACTGGACATTTGATGACTGGAAACAAGTAGCCTGGTCTGACGAGTCGCGCTTCCAACTGTATCGGGCAGATGGAAGGATTCGTGTGTGGCGCAATCCCCAAGAATCCATGGATCCCGCCTGTCAACAGGAAACTGTACCGGCTGGTGGGGGAAAGGGGGTTCCCGTAATGGTATGGGGCGTGTTTAGCTGAACTTCACTGGGACCCCTGGTACGTCTACAAACGTCTGTGACCGACCATCAGCATGAATAACCCGTTCATGTCCTGATTCATGCTGATGGGTTGGGCCTGTTCTAACATGACAATTCACCTCCACACAAATGTCGGGGCGCCACATTGTGGTTAGAGGAGCATTCATCAGAGTTTGGGGTGTTGCCATTCCCACCCAAGTCGCCAGATCTGAACGTGATAGAACACATTTGGGATGCCACGCAACGCGCTATCGCACACAGGAATCCGAGACCTCGGAATACACCCGAATTGTGGAACGCTCTGCAGGAAGTATGGTGTGCATTGCCTACAGCGTATTTCCAGAAGCTAGTGGAGTCCATGCCCCGTCGTATTTCTGCAGTCCTGCGCTTCCGTGGGGGACCTACCAAGTATTAGACTGGTGTACCAGTTTTTCTGGAACTTCAGTGTACATAGATAATTTCAAATAAATGAATTTCTGCATCTCCATCGACACAGCACCTACTAGTGAGGGAGCTACTTAAATTGAAGAAAATGAAAGTTAAATGTGAAAACAATAAAGTTTATTGAAATTACCTTTAATTAATGATTAATGAGTTCTTTGAGGCTGATGCTGCGAGACTAAATATTTGATATCTGGCTCGATTTTTGTAAGGAACAAACTAAAGTCTACTCTTTCGGGGATATTCAGACGGATTCTCTGTTTCACTAAAGCCTGATTCTACAAGATATGAGGTAGGGAAAGGTATCAATAAATTAAATATCATTTTTCACATATTTGGATATAGCGTAATTATTTTTTTATTTTGCCAGAGTTTTTGGTATCTACCACTATCGGAATCATATTTGCTTTCTTGTTTGACGTTGGGTTGTTTTAGCTCTGCAGAAAAAATTCTCTGCAAGAAGAGAAAAAGTTTTTTCGCATTTAATTTCTTCTTATATTATTTTGTACGTGATCTACATCATTAATAAAACGTGTTTTGTGTTATCCTCCGGATTACCTTGTTAGCACGTCTTTTGTAAAAAAAGATCGTGCTTCTGTTATCGGTTTGTCCGTCCGTCCGTCCGTCTGTACCCACGGTATCTCTGCAACTATTAGTCTGATTTGAAAAATTCTTTTTACATTCGGAAGCTTGAAATATGCGAATGATGATCCTTTATTTCGTTTTTTTTTTTTTTTTTACGATGCTCAATTTTGCCGCTAGGGGGCGTAAATACAGATGATGTCGAATTCTAAATTACGTTTTAATCCACATATTTGCTTCTAAACATCCGATTGAAAAAATTCTTTTATCTTTCGATTCTATTTATGTCGAAGAGTGTTTTAGATATAGTTTCATTTTCAAATTACGCATAGATTTCCCGCTAGGGGGCGTAAAAGTAACTTACATTTTTCCGATAACTCTTCTCCTAAAACTCCGATTTGAAAAATCTTTTTTCAGCGGATATATCTCCTAATGAAAATGTTTTGGATATGATTTCGAATTTTTTGTAAAGAGTACTTTGGCCATCAGGGGGCGTAAGTGTTAATTTTTGCTTCTGATGTATTTGCCATAAAATCTGAGCTTCTAAAATATCGATTGAAAAAATGCTTTCGTGGACTGATATCATTCACATCGATAAACCTTTTCGGAATATTTTCTTTCTAAAATATCCCACAGTTCCTCCGCCAGAGGGCGTAGATGTACATCTTATTTTTGTCAATATCTCTACTTCTAGGAGTCCGATTTAAAAAATGCCTTCTTTGTTGGATAGTGTTTTCCGTGTGACATGTTTTTCATATAATTTCAAAATTTTCAAGTAATTCATAGACTTTCCGTTAGGGAGCGTAAAGGTAAATTGCGTTTCGCCCTATATCTCTGCTTCTAAATCTCCGATTTGAAAAAAAAATTCTGCACCGGATACAGCTCCTGATGGGAAATCGTTTGCACATAATTTCTAATTTTTGTAAAAAAAAATGGTTTGGCTACCAGGGGGCGTAAATCTTAATTTCCGCTTCTGATGTATTTGCAGCAAAATATGAGCTTCTAAATTCTCGATTGAAAAAAACGTCGTTTGTAGACCGAACTACTCGTGTCGACAAACCTTTTAGAAACATTTTCTTCTTAAAATAGTGCATGGTTTCTGCGCCCGGGGGCGTAGACGTATATCTTATTTTTGTCAATATCTCTACTTCTAGGAGTCCGATTTGAAAAATTCCTTCTTTGTTGGATAGTGTTTTCCGTGTGACATGTTTTTCATATAATTTAAAATTTTTTATGTAATTCATAGATTTTCCGCTAGGGAGCGTAAAGGTAAATTGCGTTTCCCACTATTTCTCTTTTTCTAAACCTCCGATTTAAAAAATTCCTACTGCACCGGATACAACTCCTGATAGGAAATCCTTTGCACATAATTTCTAATTTTTGTAAAAAAATAGTTTGGCCACCAGGGGACGTAAATCTTAATTTCTGCTTCTGTTGTATTTGCAGCAAAATATGAGCTTCTAAATTCTCGATTGAAAAAAAAGTATTTTGTTGACCGATACTAGTCATCTCGACAAACCTTTTAGAAACATTTTCTTCTTAAAATAGTGCATGGTTTCTACGCCAGGGGGCATAGATGTATATCTTATTTTCGTCAATATATCTACTTCTAGGAGTCAGATTTGAAAAATTCCTTCTTGTTGGATAGTGTTTCTAGTGTGACATGTGGTTCATATAATTTCAAAATTTTCAAGTGATTCATAGACTTTCCGCTAGGGGGTGTAGCGGTAAATTGCGTTTCCCCCTATATCTCTGCTTCTAAATCTCCGATTTGAAAAATTCTTTCTGCACCGCATACAGCTCCTGATGGGAAATCGTTTGCACATAATTTCTAATTTTTGTAAAAAAAAAATGGTTTGGCCACCAGAGGGCATAAATCTTAATTTCCGCTTCTGATGTACTTGCAGCAAAATATGAGCTTCTAAATCCTCGATTGAACAAAACGTCGTTTGTAGACCGAACTACTCGTGTCGACAAACCTTTTAGAAACATTTTCTTCTTAAAATAGTGCATGGTTTCTGCGCCAGGGGGCGTAGACTTATGTCTTATTTTTGTCAATATCTCGACTTCTAGGAGTCCGATTTAAAAAATTCCTTCTTTGTTGGACAGTGTTTCTAGTGTGGAATGTTTTTCTTAAAAATTCAAAATTTTCAAGTAATTCATAGACTTTCCGCTAGGGGGCGTAAAGGTAAATTGAGTTTCCCACTATTTCTCTGCTTCTAAACCTTCGATTTAAAAAATTCCTACTGCACCGGATACAGCTCCTGATAGGAAATCCTTTGCACATAATTTCCAATTTTTGTAAAAAAATGGTATGGCTACCATGTGGCGTAAGTCTTAATTTCCACTTCTGATGTATTTGCAGCAAAATATGCGCTTCTAAAATCTCGACTGAAAAAAAAGTCGTTTGTTGACCGATGCTACTCATGTCGACAAACGTTTTAGAAACACTTTCTTCTTGAAATAATGCATGGTTTCTACGCCATGGGGCGTAGATGTATTTCTTATTTTTGTCAATATTTCTACTTCTAGAAGTCCAGTTTGAAAAATTCCTTCGTTGTTGGATAGTGTTTCCGATGTGAAATATTTTTCCTATAAATTCAAAGTTTTCACGTAAATCATTTAAGACTTTCCGCTAGGGCGCATAAAGGTAAATTGCGTTTTCTACTCCTAAAACTCCGATTTGAAAAATTCTTCCTGTATCGCATACCAGACCCGATGGAAAATATTTTTCATATAATTTCTAATGTTTTGTAAAGAATGGTTTGGCCACCAGTAATTTCTGCATCTGATGTATTTGTAGCAAAATCTGGGTTCCTGAAAACTCGACTAAATTTTTTTTTCTTGGACCGATACCGCTTATATGGATAAACCTTTTGAGAATATTTTCTTCCTAAAATAATGCATGGTTTTCCCACCAGGGGACGTAAATTCACATCTTATTTTTGTCGATAATTCTGTTTCTAAGAGTTCGTAAGCTCAAGATTCCGTTTACAGCAATATCTGAGGGATTAAAATCCCGATTGAAAAACTTCTTTCTTCCGTCGGATACTATTGTTTTCCATAACGGTTCCATTGCCTCTGAATAGCTTTGATAAATTTAATTTGTGTAAGAACGGATTCAAAAGACGTGCTTATTACACCCGAAAATTCGGTGTCATCTTTCTTGTTTTTATTATTATCGATATTCAAAGTTTAGAGATGAAATTCAAAAGTAGATTGCAAAAGCATATTTTAAAAAGTCAAACTCACTAAGTTGTTAGCAATGTATTCGATATATGGCGGAAGAACAAAATTTGTAACAACGGACAAAACCCCCACCGCCCACCATGAAAGCTTGAATCGCCCACTAGTGGGCAGTAGGGACCAGGTTGACGACCACTGGTGTAGAATAGCAACTTTTCAGTGGAGAGCGAAAGCGAACTTGCATAGTTCGTGTACACTAAACTAAGGTGCGTCGCATAAATATAGAGACAGTCTATTTTGCGCCGTGAACTCAATGCGAATATAGGTAAGGAAGCTGAAGTGGTACCTAATTATACATAACCCTACAACAAACGCTTCGATCCGTCGAGATGACAGGATTGCGTGAAAAGAACACCACAAAGTGAAATACTGTAATTTTAGGTATCTCATAAATATAAAGACAACTATGTAAAGTAACCACATGCAAATGAGATGTACAAGTGAGCATGTTGTATGCACGCGCATGGATCGTAATTCAGTCCAGCCTACAAAAGACAGCGGACCTTCCGTGTGACATTCATTTGCCGAAATGCCATGCAACAGTCAACTTTCTGGTGAGGAGGTGCAGATTTGGAGACTGAGAACAAATGGATTGCCTGTAGCGAAAATTTGTAAAGCCATGGGGAGGAATAGGGCAGTCATTTATGAGACTTTATCGAAACGCAGTGCGATAACTGCCAGAAAACGGCCTGGAAGGCCTCGAATAACAACCAAACGAGATAATCATGCCATCATGCGTTTAGTTTCATCCCAAAGGTTATCACTACGTCAAGTTTCTCGGACTGTTGGTGTCACCGTCTCAAAGGACACAGTTCATCGACGAATCAAGGAAAGTCGCAACATTGTGCTCCGTAAAATGCGCCGTCTGCCACACCTCACGCGGCGCCACAAGGAAGCTAGATTGTTATGGGCAAGCATCCACATGCACTGGTCGGACGAGTGGACCACAACTATTTTCTCCGATGAGAAAAAGTTCAACCTGGACGGCCCTGATGGTTGGAACTGCTATTGGCATGATTTACGACGCGAGCCGCTCACCTTTTTCAGCAGACAGAAAGGAAGGGGATCTGTGATGGTCTGGGGAGCTTTTGCGTTCAATGGGACAACGGATATAGCTTTTCTGCAAGGCAGGCATAACTCCGAAACGTATCAGGACATACTCAGCAGCCACCTTCTACTGTTTGCCGAAACAACTCTAGCGGGTGTTGATTATCTGTTCCAGCGAAACAATGCCTCTATCCATCGGTCTGCATCAACGAAAAGCTGGTTTAACACTCATCGTGTGACCCTAATGGATTGGCCAGCTCTCAGTCTAGATCTGAACCCTATCGAGAACATTTGGGGTATCCTAGATCGTGATGTGTATGCGAATGGACGGCAGTCCTCAAGTGTGGTGGCATTGAAAGGGCAGATTGGACGAAACTGGTACGCACTCCGTCCAGAACATTTACATCACTTGGTGGACAGCATGCCCAATTGGGTTTTCAGTGTTATTCGGAACAACGGCTCCACTTTTCGTACCGGAGGTGCTCATAACTAGTAAGTCTTTATATTTTTGAGACAGCGTATTTCTGTTTTTTTCTTGTACTTGGCGTTGGAATTGTTATGTTTCCGTCAAACTATTGTGCAGCTGCGTGTCCTATGCTATTTTTGCTTTAAATATGAGGAGTACATTTCAGCTCGTTGTTGTTTCTTTCTTATTCGAGAATTTGTTCTGTCTCTATATTTATGCGACACACTATAATAATAAAAACATTCTTCCGAAATTTGAAGAGTGCATGATTTCCTGACGAGCTATGGCTACCATACACACGTACACATGCTATTTAATTGCTGCTTTTGATTGTTACAGAATTGGAATGATGTAAACAACCGTGTATTCATTAATTACTAAGACGTCATGACTTCTTTCATGGCAAGATAATTCGTATCTCTGACTCACCCCTTTCTCTTTACCTTGTCCGTTTGGATCCTTCGAACCGTGTTTCAGGTAGTTGTGCTGAAACAGAGAAAATTAACCACTCAAACACGTACCTTGTACCTGTTTGTATAAATCACACAGCGCGCGCAGTTTTTAAGGGGGTTTGCGCTTTAAGGTGCTGTACGCAAAGCGAGTCGGCTCGCTCCACGTCCTTTTGATACGCAGTGTAATAACTCCCTTTCATCCTTCTGCCTTTCATATCAATGTAAATTAAATCCCACTCCTTAGCTTTCCTTTAACAGCCGCATGTGCCCCGATGTACAAGACTGAGAGCAAGGGAAAGTCGATATTGCCTCTGCCCAAGAAGCAACATAATTTGGCGCGTCCTGTGGCGTTCGCGCAAGATTTGACGGGTGTGAATTCTGGCTTAAGCCTAAAGATATTGTGAGTACGGAGGCGGAAGGTCGGCTGCTCCTTGTGTTCCTTTTCTTCTCTCTCTCTCTCTCTCTCTCGCTCTCTGTCTGAATCCAGTTGCTTAGCAACGGCATTGGCTGGTAAAGGTTACATGTGTTTATTCACCCTACGCTTCTTTCTGATAAGAAACTTGCACTCAACCACGCAGATTGTAGTTAGATAAGAGGCGGACCCGACGTTTTTATATCATTAAGATTTGTGTTTCTTCTGCATTTTTCTCTGAAGAAAAAAACAAAATGAGAAAAGTGCGACCATTCTGAGTTGCGCTTTATTTTTCGAAATTACAGTTAATTAATTGAATTCCATCAACGTTTTCATAATGAGAAAAAACAATTTGATACTATATTCTCTTAATACACCACTGCATTCGTGATTCGTAACTCTTATCTTGCGCGTGGTTGTTCTATCACCTTAACTATGCCAGTACTAGTTGCGTGTGTGTATAATGTTCTTTTTTTAAATTGTTATATAATTTTTTTTTTGGTTGGAGGTTTAACGACCACCGTGAGCAACTCAATGGGCTATAAGCAGTCGCCCGTCCCTAATTTAGGGTCACTGGTTCCAGGGAAGGGAGAGAGCCAGTGCCGTAAGACAAACACAACATCCATGCCTCACCGGGATTCGAAACCGGACCCCATTCGGACGAATGATCAGAGGCCATCGCTTACACCACTGCGCCACCGGGGCGGCCTTATATTTTTGAAACGTTATCTATCGTATGCTTGTGATACATGTACTACTAAAGTTTCATAAAAATTCAAAGCAACCTGAATTTGCTTGTGCCACTTACTGGTCATTCATGTAACACTTCTCAGAAAACTTGAAAATCTCATCGTCCTGAAGCGGGAATCGAATCCCGCATCTCCCGATTACCTCGAGTATACTAACCATTATACCACCCATGACAATGAAGTTCCAAGCAACTGAGACTTAGGAATCTGAAATCCCTCAGAGTTTCGCCAGTCGAAGCATTCCTGCTTCCTCATAACGCTTTTACCCAATTCCCATCCGGACGGATGTAGGTCGTTGGTCACCAGTACGACAGATAAATCAAAAATGGAAGAAATATTCTTCATAATACATGGGAAATCGACCTAAAATTTCAAAGCAAACTGAATTCCTTTGTATCACTTACTTCAGAGAAGTGTTACATGGATGACCAGTAAGTGGTACAAGCAAACTCACGTTGCTTTGAATTTTCCTGTTGCTTTCCCATGTAGTATGAAGAATATTTCTTACTTCATTGATTAACTAAAGTTTCTTAGCATTGTGCTCTGGACAACTAGCACAAAATCCTTAATTAAACACTGGCGTGCAAAAATTAAGGACGAGACGGTTTTTCGAATGTAACGTCGTGCAGAAGTGCTCCACATCGATTCAAATCATACCATAACATCCCCAAGATGTAAGAACATGAGACAAGTGAACAAAACCGTCCAAACAAAGAGTCCATAGGATACAAAGGCACTTTATTGAAAAGGAAGCTTCGAGCACAACTAGACAGAAGACAGAAACGTCCATGTGACAGGCGGCTGCCAAGAAAAATCCAGTCTTTAGTAGGGGATATGATCACCCCTGACTGCGTTGCAGGATTTACAACGTCTGTCCAGGCTGAGGACGAGGTTGTCAAGGAGCTGTTGAGGCATCGCGGCCCATTCCTCTTGTAGCACCAATCGCAGCTGCGGAATCGTTACTGGCGACTGGTGACGTGCTGCCAAACGTCTCCCGAGAACGTCCCACACGTGTTCGATTGGGTTTAGGTCCGGGGACCTTGCGGGCCTATCCATGCGTTAAATATCTTCACTCTCCAACAGCTCTGCGACAGCGACTGTGCGATGAGGTGTAGCTTTGTCGTCCATGAAGAGGAACTCAGGACCCACAGCACCTCTAAACAGACGCACGTGAGGCAGGAGAACCTCGGTACAATAACGGACACCAGTGATTGAACCTCCTTGGAAGATGTGGAGGTCAGTACGGCTATCAAGCATGATACCGCCCCAAACGAGAACTCCGCCACTTCCAAACCGATCTCTTTCGATGATGTTGGAGGTGTGATTGCGTGTTCTCTGCTCTCTCCAGATGTGTATACGTCCAGAATCGCTAGTCAGACTAAATCGGCTCTCATCCGTAACAAGAACTCGACCCCATTGCTGTTGTGTCCAGTTCTTGTGCTTCTGTCACCACAGAAACCGCCGTCTCCGATGAGCAGGCGTTAATGACACACACCGTACTGGTCGTCGTGCAAATAGACCACCTTTGTGCAGCCTCCTGGCCACGGTAAAACGCGATAACGGATGTCCAATTGTCTGTTGCATGTGCCTTGCGATTTCTCCCGCTGTCTGCCGTCTGTCTCTTCTCGCCTGTAGGACAATATACCGGTCGTCCGCCGCCGTGGTTGCTCGTGGACGACCACTTCTAAACTCTCGGACAGCTGTTCCTCTCGTTTGAAATGCTCTCCATGCTCGTGAAACGATGCTGTGAGTGATCCCGAACTCTTCGGCCACACTAGTCACACTTCGACCTTCTTCCAACTTCCCAATGACGCGACCTCGGGAGAAGTCATCCAGATGTCGTCTACTGGATTGCCTGTTGGCCATATCCCACGGTGGCAGCAACTCGACGTCGTTCAAACCGATGTACACGGTGCAATAGCTTTCACCGAATTGCTGAGCGTACACCGCCCGTGTTTTTTATACCCTTCCGACAATCTCCCCACTACGTCGTGCTGCATATATGCGCATGCCCTACCGTACCGGACCCTAGTCTATCTCCTGATTGGTCTTTCGGTCCGTTCTGCCTGCTCGTTCCGCTGTTATGCTAATTTCTCCTCTTCGTCCTTAATGATTGCACACCAGTGTACAATGAACAATTGTAACGGTCAGAATGGACTTGCCTTTACTTATGAACAAATATCTTTATTTGGTTATCAGGGCACATCACATCACTCAGGTAACTGGCCAATGATGATATGCGCCAGCCAACGGGTTACCTGAAAACAGTCAATAGTACAAGACTACAAACAAATGCAACGTGCGGCTCAAAGTGTCTCAATCCCAATACAACTTCATCAAATATGCACAGTCGTACCAGAATAATATGACCATCTACCTAATAATGGGAATAACAACCTTTGGCCCGGATGACAGCGGAGATAATGCGTGTCATGGACGCAATGAAACCCTGGAAGGTTGTCCGAGGCACACGTGCCCATTCGGACTGCAGCAGAGAACGGAGGTCCCGGAGATGACGTGGTTGTGGGTCGGTACTTCGAACCTGTCGATCCAAATAGTCCCACAAGTGCTCTATGGGATTGAGGTCGGGTGATTTCGCCGGCCGAGGGAGAACGGAAACATCGGTGTCGTGTTCCTGGTACCAGTCACGCACCCCCTTAGCGACGTCGCATTGTCCTGTTCGTCGACACCATCACCACCTGGGTAAATATCCAACATGAAGGGATGCATGTGGTCAACGAGGTTGGACAGGTAGCCATTGACGTTCAGGGACCCATCCAGTGGTACCAGCTGTCCCATAGGGTCGATAAAACATCCATTGTCGATTGCCCTTTGCCAGTCGATGGAGGCGACGTTCTCCTCTGGGACCAGGAAAACATCCCCCAGACATGCATTCTGCCACCGCCGGCCTGTGTTTGACCTACAAGCGTGTCCGGGTGTTGGAAATCGTGTGTCTGACGCCATATCCGCCACCTCTCTTCACTTCTGTGAAGTAGAAACCTTAATTCATTTGGAGAAGGCAACCTATTTCCACTTTTCCACTGTCGTTTGGAGAAGGCAACCTTTTTCCACTCTTCCACTGTCGTTTGGAGAAGGCAACCTTTTTCCACTCTTCCACTGTCGTTTGGAGAAGGCAACCTTTTTCCACTCTTCCACTGTCGTTTGGAGAAAACAACCTTTTTCCACTCTTCCACTGTCGTTTGGAGAAGGCAACCTTTTTCCACTCTTCCACTGTCGTTTGGAGAAGGCAATCTTTTTCCATTCTTCCACTGTCGTTTGGAGAAGGCAACCTTTTTCCACTACTTCCACTGTCGTTTGGAGAAGGCAACCTTTTTCCACACTTCCACTGTCGTTTGGAGAAGGCAACCTTTTTCCACTCTTCCACTGTCGTTTGGAGAAGGCAACCTTTTTCCACTCTTCCACTGTCGTTTGGAGAAGGCAAGCTTTTTTCCACTCTTCCACTGTCGTTTGGAGAAGGCAACCTTTTTCCACTCTTCCACTGTCGTTTGGAGAAGACAACCTTTT
Organism: Macrothele yani; assembly: GCA_039090855.1. Lineage (NCBI taxonomy): Eukaryota > Metazoa > Arthropoda > Arachnida > Araneae > Macrothelidae > Macrothele > Macrothele yani. The sequence continues at coordinate 151,071,541 of CM077027.1, read as the reverse complement.
TCCACTCTTCCACTGTCCAATGACGGTAGTCCCATGCGACCTTCAGGCGTCGTTGCTGATGGACCTGGGTTAACATGGGCGCCTTGACGCTGCGTCGACTTCGGAGACCCATGCGTAACAGGGTTCGCTCTACTTCTATCGAGGACACGTACCTGGGTGCCCCAGTGTTCATTTGCGTGGTCAGTTGCTACACTGTTGCGAGTCGATTTCCCTTTCCCAGACGACAGAGGCGACGTTCTCCTCCGGAGTCGATGACGTTTTGGGGATGGGGCGGCTCCACAGTTATGACGTCGGGAGGTACTCGGTGTGCCAGCGGTCCATTCTAGGTACACGCTTACCACCGCACCTCGCGAACAGCCCACGAAGTCTGCTGTTTCTGAGATGCGTAAACTTTTGATGGGGTAGCCGATGATCATTCGTTTTTGAACGTCCGTCACACCACTACCTCAGCAACATTGTGCTCACATCACGCACTACGGCTCACCTGTCCTTGCCGGCCGCTTATATCTCCGTGTGGTCGACCTTGTCACATGCGCTCTGTGACGCGCCTGGGTGGGTACACTATGATTTCAGGGGTGGTCGTATTATTCCGATACGACCGTGTATACAGCCAGTCATGAAGAAACAGACTACAACGCACATCTGCACTAATCTACCCACACTTTAACAATGCTCGCTCCACACATTATATACACATCGCTCTTAATTTGTCAAAGCACACACACACGTCACAGATCTGACCTTAACACTGCTGCCAAATAACATTCAGTGAGTGATAAAATGTAACGTTAAGGGAAAGAAAGTAAAAATGAAAGATTAGAATATACGTCATATAGTAACTGCGGAAAGAATCAAAACCAATTTACTGACAGGTTCTGGATCTTTACCCGGAACCAGTCAGAAAAGGGACCTCAGTGCCTGTCCGAATGCATTCCTTTTTCAGTTTCATAAAATGGTTAATACAGAGGATGTCCACACATTGTTAGAACGATTTTCCAGCAATGTAATCAATGTTTAAAATAAAAATATTTCTTTCTTAAATGTTCTGGCTGATGGCTCTTTTTCTGGATATGAACCTATATCTAGATTTCCAAGATAACAAGGCATTTCTTAAAATTGGTAGTGATATTTTAATCCATTCCTCTTCCACTGCTTTCCATAATCCAATCATTGTGTTTTAGGTCTGCGTTTAGAAAGCATTGTTTTTAGCAGTCCGAAGACACAAGAGTCTATTGGGTACATATCAGGGGACTTGGAAGGAAATGAGCAAAAGGTATTGACTTGATATCTGTCTTTTTTATATTTTTTCAAGAAATTGAGTGTATGACTGGTAGCCTTACTCTGATGGAGTTTTACTCTTTGAAGGCTCTGTGGATAAAGGAATTGTATTTTGTCCTTAAATGTATGAGTTTAATCGTTATTTTGGTAATATGTAAAATTGATTTTAACATTTTTATTCAACTTTTCTTAACTTTAATTTCCCATTGTACGAGAAACCAACAATAATCATGACCCTTTACTGAAACTTTATTTGGATTCTTGGAACCAAGTTTGCAAGTCTTTTTCTGCTCTTTGCGACAGTAAATTGACCTTTTTTGTTGTAGTCATATAGGTAGATCTATGCTTCACCAATAGTCACAATAAATTTCAGTCTCCGGCTATGTGATTTTCATAAAGAAGTCTACACCGTGTTCTGCGCTCAGCCAAGTGCCTAGGCAAAAGACAGTGAACATTATGTTGTTGTTTTTTGTTTTGTTTCTTTGTCAGATTCAAATCTTTGTTTGTTACCATTGTTTACAGTTGATACAGAGATTTCCAACGACTTAGCGACTGCTCTTTGTGTCAGTGGAATTACTTTTCAGTTCCTAACTGATTTCAGACCACTGGTTCCAGGTAAGGGGGATAGGAGCCAGAGGTCTAGTGAATGCCCTAGACTATCAGCAGCCAAGTGCCTATGAGATCTTATAGCCCTGTGTTCGACTTTTCAGGGGCGCAGTTGGCCCTAGGCTCGTTTTTAGGGACTACAAGGCTCGTCCACATAGGGCTCACCTGGTCGACGATTATCTTGAAAGTGAGGATATTCGCCGGATGGATTGATCGCCTACGGTGCAACGTATTGCTATACTGATCGCCTACGGTGCAACGTATTGATATCTCCTCAATTTTATATTTATTTAGTAACTGTTCGCCTACAGCGCAACGTATTGCTATCTTCTCAATTTTATATTTATTTAGTCACTGATCGCCTACGGTGCAACGTATTGCTATCACCTCAATTTTATATTTATTTAGTCACTGATCGCCTACGGTGCAACGTATTGCTATCTCCTCAATTTTATATTTATTTAGTAACTGTTCGCTTACAGTGCAACGTATTGCTATCACCTCAATTTTTTTATTTATTTAGTCACTGATCGCCTACGGTGCAACGTATTGCTATCACCTCAATTTTATATTTATTTACTCACTGATCGCCTACGGTGGAACGTATTGCCATCTCCTCAATTTTATATTTATTTAGTCACTGATCGCTTACGGTGCAACGTATTGCTATCACCTCAATTTTATATTTATTTAGTCACTGATCGCCTACGGTGCAACGTATTGCTATCACCTCAATTTTATATTTATTTAGTCACTGATCGCCAACGGTGCAACGTATTGCTATCTCCTCAATTTTATATTTATTTAGTCACTGATTGCCTACGGTGCAACGTATTGCTATCTCCTCAATTTTATATTTATTTAGTCAATGATCGCCTACGGTGCAACGTATTGCTATCTCCTCAATTTTATATTTATTTAGTCACTGATCGCCTACGGTGCAACGTATTGCTATCTCCTCAATTTTATATTTATTTAGTAACTGTTCGCCTACGGTGCAACGTATTGCTATCTTCTCAATTATATATTTATTTAGTAACTGTTCGTCTACGGTGCAACGTATTGCTATCTTCTCAATTTTATATTTATTTAGTCACTGATCGCCTACGGTGCAACGTATTGCTATCTCCTCAATTTTATATTTATTTAGTCACTGATCGCCTACGGTGCAACGTATTGCTATCTCCTATATTTTATATTTATTTAGTCACTGATCGCTTACGGTGCAATTTATTGCTGTCTCCTCAATTTTATATTTATTTAGTCACTGATCGCCTATGGTGTAACGTATTGCTATCTCCTCAATTTTATATTTATTTAGTCACTGATCACCTACGGTGCAACGTATTGCTATCTCCTCAATTTTTGTATTTTTTAGTAACTGTTCGCCTACGGTGCAACGTATTGCTATCTCCTCAATTTTATATTTATTTAGTCACTGATCACCTACGGTGCAACGTATTGCTATCTTTTCTTGGAGTAGAGGCCTTTATAAGTCTATCCATTATTTCGGCCCATGAGCCACCATTTACACCCATGAAACATTATTAGTAAGTTGTTGGTTCTTTTACGATAGATCTGGATGGGGCACACGTTTCGAAATATCTTTGCGGAGCAATCACGTTATACTCTGTATCATTCTGTAGAATATGGTGTGGGGACGATGGGACATCACAAAGAGTACTAATGTCTCCTTCAAGATTACAAAAGGAGGGTAGGGCACACCAATGACCCTGGGTTCCAAGTCTAACGTTTTATATGTAACTTAAATTACTTTTAGCTTCATTAATTTATGATAGCGCGCTTGGTCGAGCTCATACCTCTCACATTAGTACAGATATTTTTGCTGTGTGACTTTACAGCAAACACCCAACACATGGATAGCAGAAAACGTTGTTTTATTTAATAAAATAACTTTTCGAACAGAAATAAAGGTCAAATGAAATTAAAGATTACTATTCATAAGTACCAAAATGATTATTTGTTCGTTCCAGAATATCCGGAAAAAGAGAATATGAAGAGCGGGCCATTTCTCCAGAGGTTCACCGGGAAATATTCCGCTGTCCCGTTGAGTCAATCAGCTACTGATCTTTGTAGGCAGGATGTAAATGTTTCACTCCGTACCCTGTCAAATTGGAACTTCCGTCAGAGAGACTATAGAAATACTTACGAGACATAATTTATGCAAAGATTCTTTTTCCGCGAGATTTCAGTCACCTCGGGATGGATATCCTAGAATCTCATATTCCTTTCTTCTTTCACGAGCACATTTTTAATTTTTGTGGAATTTGAACTTAATCGAAGTCAAGTAGTGTTTCCTTTCCAATTTTTAGCATTTCTCATGTGTTTTCTACCGCATCCCAGCAAAACAGTTTTGCTGGGCCAGCACTGGGCCACTGCTGGCTTCCAGCAGTGCCAGCACTATGTTGCCGTTACATGAACCTTCAATAAAATGTCCCGGCGGCCACCTGATGGTCCAGCAGTTCAGGCCAGCAATTAGCCAACGGTTGGCGCCCCATCAGTTGTCATATCCCAGAACAGTACCATCAGTTATCCATCGCAGGCTGTGGCTGCCACATGCGGCCCTTAAGAGGCCCTGCAAGTACGTGCCATAAATGATGGCTAGCCTAGTGTGGTCCGTCAGTATCCCGGTAGTGGCAGCCTGCAATAACGTGACGTAACTGATTGGTTGCCGAATGTTGTCCGTCAATTTGCCAGTTGTAGTAAAAAATAGATAATTACAGTTCATCAAAGGAACACGCACAACTGCTTTTCTTCCCAACGAAACTCCTACATGATGCCACGGCGTTGAGAAAATTTCCTCAACAGGTCCGGAAAATCACCCGATGGATCTGACTGGCATCGAACCAACAACGACTGCTGATGTGCGAAGCGGATGCTCTAAGCACTAAACTAGTTTGCCACGCATCATCGCCCGCTTGGAGGTCAGCCTCTGTTCTGCGCGATGTGAAACTAAGGGTTTTCTTTTTAATTTCGCAATATTGCGAGTTTGTTTTCGTAAATGTACGTTTCATATAATTCATATATTTATTTTTTCAACGTAACGACTTTTTTTATTTACTTTAAGGGAACTTCATTCACTTTCAACGAGTGTATCAAATTAAAAACGTTTTCCAAAGTTTTGTGCTGTCCTTCTGGTCTTGAAAAGCGGTTGTTTAATTAATGTATTTACACATTTATGTCACATTCTGTTACATTTTTTACATTGTATCTTTTTCTTCCACGGTCCGAAGCTACATTTGTTCTAAATAGGAATGAATGATATTTTATTTTACTTCCAGTTATTTTTAGCAGCGAATTCCTCCAATCTTGTGTGTTCAACGCATGAATGAGTGCATTATATTCACATCGCGTAGCTTTTTTTTTTTTTTTCAAATACTGGATAATTTTGTAACGAAAATATCCATTTTGTACTCGTATAATTCTTGTTTTTTTCAACACAACGTTTTTTTAATGTCCTTCCGGGACTTCTGTTTGAAGCGGTTTAGTGTATGAAGATTACACAGAAATTATCTCTTGTTATTCGTGGGAATGGAATGAGTGTGTTTTATGGCTGAATGTATTCCCGATTCTTCGTGTGTTAGTGCAGAAATTTTGCTACCAAATGAGTTTCTACAAACACATGAGATTAATTGACTATTTAATTAATATTGACTCTTTCAACAGTTATTATATAATTTTTGCTCCGACAGTAATCTTCGTCGAAGCGGCATTTCATTAGGAACCTTTTTTTTTAACATCCACTGAAGCAACATGATGGCGAGGGCATCGTCTTCAACTAACTATTACCACAAAAGACTGTGCACGTGTTTCTTCAGCGCATGCGCAGACCCGCTGCTTCCACCTCCTGTTGGAGTTGTTTCGGTTGCCAGTTACGAGCCACTAGTGGCACTTGCGTGAAGGCCAGTGGTTCACGGCGATGCTGCATCAATGGCTGCCAACTGATGGTGCTCCCACCATCGGATCGCTACCGTACCTTGAATGGTAGATTTCAGCCGGCAGTGACCCATCACTGCCAGCTGGTGGCCAGAAGTTTCCCAACATTTGTGTTTTTTCTGGGATAGGCTTGTAGTATTATTCTGTCTCGATAAAACCATCCGCAGAGGCAGACTTTGTTTGATTTCTTTATGTAAATCTGGCACGTTACCGCATTTTTTTTTTTTTTTGTATTTTTGCAATAGCTTGAACACTATAAGGTTCTTTCTAACATTTTCTGTCCTTATGTAGGATATGCTAATAAAGCTGAAGAACTCAACCCTTTATTTACATTTCCCAACAATTTTTCAGTCGCTATGCGTTGTGTAAAAAAAAAAAAAATACAGTGGAAAGAGCGATGACATCGTCCATTTACTTTATCTCCACGTATTTCATATATATTAGTTTTTCGTTTCATTTTCCCCAGTGATTTGCTTCATCCATTTACGTAAATATTACCGTGTCTTATACAGTGTAAAAAACCTGTTTTTTACAGAGGTTTTTCTTAAAATGGAGAGTAAAATTTCCTCATGGTGAATTTTTTGCATCAGTTTAACCAGTTCGACTTTAGTTATCATTGTACATTTTACCTTTCCTCTTTACCATGGTTTCTTTATGTGTGAGTTGCACGAAGTTCTCGCCAGTAAGGTATAATATTATGTAATGTTTAACGGCCATTCCATAAATACTGAGAGTAAAATCACACAAAATGAAGAAATATAGGTACAGCAAAATATATGTTATTATTTCTCAAAGTATCTTCCCTCGGATGATATGCAACGGTCCCATCGTTCAGTCCACTTTTCAAAGCATGTGACGAAGGCATTTTGTAGAAGCAGCTTTAGCGACCCCTGTACCGCTTGAATAACAGCAGCATCTTTGTTGAATGTTGCGCCACGGAACTTCTCCTTCATTGTTGGACTCAACCAGAAATCGAACGGAGCGAGGTCAGGACTGTAGGCAGGCTGTGGCATGATTTCAATGCTGCATTTCGTAAGAAACTGTTGAACACGAGCGGCCACATATGTGGGCGGGCGTTATCATGGTGTGCCCACCAGTTCCGGCCGCTTAGTCGATATGTGTCGTCGCAGGCGCTTCAAGACTGAAATGTAATGCTCAGCATTGACAGTAATTTGTGGAAGAACAGCATGCTGGTAGACTACACCTATATGATCCAAGGAAATTATCATCATCACATCACCTTCCCAGCTGATTTGGTTTGGCGGACTTTCTTCGGAGGAGGCCAGCCTGTGTGTTTCCAGGCACTCGTCGCGAGCTTCGTGAAGGGGTCGAAATAGTGGACCCATATTTCATCGGCAGTTATTACCGTGTTTAAAAAAGTTTGAACCCTTTGTAATAATTTGTTTCCACTCATGGCACACTTGAACTCTGGCTAACAATTGTTCTCTCGTCAGGTGATGAGGCTCCCATCTGGAACACACACGATGCAGCAGTAATTTGTCACGTAGAATGCGGAATGCCGTCGTTTTTGAAATAGTAGTTAATAGTAGGATTTCCCAAACAGGTTAACAATACCCTCCGTAACAATGCTTTCAGGTCGACCAGGCCTAGGAGCGAGTTCTGCCGACAAACGCTCTTTTTTGAAATCATGGTGTCATCTAAAAATCGTTGACTTACCCAAACATTTATTTTTGTAAAATTTTTTCATTAAATCAACTGTTTCTGGAGACGTTTTACCCAAACGATAACAAAATTTTATCGTACAACGCGTTTCACTTTCTTAACTCTGAATCACTCATCTCCATAACTGTATGGCGAAATGCAAAGGTACCTTAACCATCTGCGCAATAACAAAACCAGAATCGTCTGCCATGGCTAATAATTGTTGCCATAGACACTTCCTTAATTCCGTTAGTCGTGTGCGTGGATGTTTTTCCCCTTCTCACCGTTGCCAACTCAAAACAATTACTCTCAGTTTTTATGTAACGACCTTTGTATGTATGTAAAAAAGTTCTGTCTTTTCTGTTACGACAGCATCGAATACATGTGAGTTTCAAAATTTTCATCTTTCATATAACCACCTGAGACGGCGATGTTTTGTCGATCTCTCGAGCACAATTTGGTTATTCATAAATATCAGTAAATTATTTTCGTTGTCTATTGTGTCGCCATTTTATCCCAAGCAGAACAATGCTGGAGCGCTAACTTTCCAACTCTCAGTTTTTGACCCGCAAATACAGTGGGAAAACAGGCAATAGAGCAATTAGAACTAGTTTCCGACATAGGTGTAATTGCTGAAAGTAGGAAACAAAAATTAGACTCCTCGTAAGGGCTCGTAGAATATCGGCCAACTGCCAAACTTCCACACACAAAAGAAAGCCTTTTTCGTTTACACAAGTGTGTTCTCAAGTGATTGCTATCCAGCTGTTGCTCAGATCCTTCACGGGGAATAATTGCTCTACACATTTCAACCAAAAATGTAGTCCTGTCTTTAGTGAAGATTTTCCCAGCTTCCTAAAACATTCTCATCTGCCTTCGTTCTCACTGGTATCAAAATTTCATGTCTGATCCAAAGCTTCGCCAAAATGAATACTTCATGACTGACACATTATGCGATAAAATTTTTCTCCAGGAGAAATACTGTGCCAAAAAACACAATGTATCATTAATCATAAAGCCGTTGAAAAATTAATAGCGCCTGCTGTTGCATTGTACAAAATGCAAAGTGAGATCTGGATTTCTGCCTTGCTATAAACTAAACGAACTTGGTGATGCTAGTAACGTAACCAATATCGTTATTCTAAACATAACTGCAACAAAACGGTAATCAATTATTAAAACGAAGCAGTATTAGAATTCAGAAAACAAGACTTTTTTTAATTTAAACTCAGCCTTTTTCACAGTTTAAATAATGCAAATGCGCTTGCAACATGTTTAATAACGCACTGAAGGAAAGGTAAATCAACGAATGCTAGAAATAGTTTCATTCCATTCTGTTTAGAAAAAGTATATGTTAGTTCGGGTTCAGATAATTCTCCACACTAATAATCCGCTCCGAAGCCCTTGATTCGAATCTCGTTAAGAAGTGAATAAATCATATGTTCTTGGATGGTTTTTGCACATCAGAGATACTTCCGGCATGAAGGAAACTACAAGAAAAAAGAAACCTAGTAGGCAAAATTTATTTTTCTAGTTAAATGGAACTCTTTTTCTTTCTTTTTTTTTATAAACAACTTTCAAAACTGTGGAAGGCACAAGACTATTTAGTCTTGTAATGTTGTAGGCACGTTTGAGATCGTGGGAACAAATCAACTCCAAAACTTCTTGATGTTGACCAGAAAAGAACTGTTCACCTCTTCAAGCCATCGACGCTTTATGATTCACTTCCGGCCCTCGACGCTTTATGATTCACTTCAATCCCTTTCCCATGGAGCAATGAATTATATGTATTTCTTACTGATACGATCATGGGCTTTGCTTGTTATATTTTTCACAGTGACACTGTCGTGGACATTTCTCTCAAGAGTTGTCAGACTAATACCTCCTATTGCCATGAGCATTTCTCTCAAGAGTTGTCAGACATATTCTCAGAAACATTTCTATCAAGAGTTGTCAGACATATTCTCAGAAACATTTCTATCAAGAGTTGTCAGACATATTCTCAGAAACATTTCTATCAAGAGTTGTCAGACATATTCTCAAAAACATTTCTATCAAGTGTTGTCAGACATATTCTCAGAAACATTACTATCAAGAGTTGTCAGACCAATATTATAAGCATTGCTCTCCAGAGTTCTCAGACATATTCTCAGGAACATTTCTATCAAGAGTTGTCAGCCATATTTTCAGGAACATTTCTGTCAAGCGTTGTCAGACCAATATTATTTATATAAGCATTGCACTCCAGAGTTGTCAGATATATTCTCAGGAATATTTCTATCAAGAGTTGTCAGACGAATACTGTCATAAACCTTGCTCCTCGAAATGAACTGTCAGACATATTCTCAGAAACATTTCTATCAAGAGTTGTCAGACATATTCTCAGAAACGTTTCTATCAAGATTTGTCAGACCAATATTATAAGCATTGCTCTCCAGAGTTCTCAGACATATTCTCAGGAACATTTCTATTAAGAGTGGGCAGACATATTTTCAGGAGCATTTCTGTCAAGTGTTGTCAGACCAATATTATTTATATAAGCATTGCTCTCCAGAGTTGTCAGATATATTCTCAGGAACATTTCTATCAAGAGTTGTCAGACCAATACTGTCATAAATAAGCCTTGCTCTCCAGGGTTATCAGACATACTTTCATGGATATTTCTCTCAAAAGTTGTCAGGCCAATAATGTCAAAAGCATTGCTCTCAAGAGTTGTCAGACTTACTCTCAGGAGAATTTTCCTCAAGAATTGTCATACCAATTGTAACGTACCAGGAGATGTGACGTACCTGCCAGAAGGACGCACATGACATAAAGGCAGATAGCAATTAGAATCAATGTCCGCGTAGCTTAATTGGTAGAGCAACTTATTCCGGAATGAGTGGACCCGGGTTCGAACCCCGGCGCGGATAAAAATGACGGAGAAATTCACTTCGTTATAATGGCGCCCGAACTATCCGGATGACCCGACCGTTCAAAATATCGCATTGGTGTGATGTTATTTCCACACCGCGAGATAGGAAAAATATGAGCAGCACTTCGAAAGAAAAAGAAAAATAAGGGGGAGATGATGTAACGTACCAGGAGATGTGACGTACCTGCCAGAAGGACGCACACGACATAAAGGCAGATAGCAATTAGAATCAATGTCCGCGTAGCTTAATTGGTAGAGCAACTTGTTCCGGAATAAGCGGCCTCAGGTTCGAACCCCGGCGCGGATAAAAATGACGGAGAAATTCACTTCGTTATGCAATATTTTCAAAAGGATTGTTTTCAAGCATTGTCAGGCATACTCTAATGAACGATTCTCTTAAGATTTGGTACACATAATCTTTCGTAGACAATTCTCTCAGAGTTATCAAACAGATGCTGTCAAGAGTTGTATCATGATTTTGAGATTGAGAGCTGTTGGACCGAAACTGCCGTGGATGTCGCAATTAAGATTTGTCAAACTGATACTATCATAAGCATTGCTATCAAGTTATTAGATCGAGACTATCATGGTCATTTCTAGAAAGAGTATCCAGCTTTGTCTTGCGTTCTTAGGATTATCGTCGCAATGCAAAAAAAAAAAAGGATTGCTCAAACGTCATTTTGCGTCCAGTTGAGTCAATGTCATACCAATGGCTTCGCCAGCTCATTCATTCCTGCGATATCAAAAGTTGGAAATCTCTTGCCTTCTTGCATTTTCCTTCAGAATTTCAGCCTTCAGCCATTTGAAATTTTATCGGTTAATAACCATGCCTGTTTGGCAGTTAAAAATACTATTAATGGCTTCAAAATTAATCTTTGCGTAGGATGCTCTGGTGGCGCAGTGGGATAAGCGATGGCTTCTGATCTTTGGCCCGAGATGGGTCCGAGTTCGAATCCTGGTGAGGCATGGATATTGAGGTTGTCTTACGGCACTGGCTCTCTCCCTTCCCTAGAACCAGTGGTCGTAAATCAGGAACGAGCGACTGCTTACAGCCATTGCATTGCTTATAACTGTCTTTAAAAATCCTTGCCTAACCTGACGAAGTTTTAAAACTTGGGCTGCGCACATACACGTTACGTTAAGTTCACGCTACCTCCTTATTTTTTCTTTCTTTCTTTTTTTTTTTTTTTTTTTTTTTTTTTTTTTGATTGCAGGTTTAGCGACCACCGTGAGTAACTAAGTGGGCAATAAGCAATCAACAGTCCCTAATTTAGGGACACTAGTTCTAGGGAAGGAAGAGAGCCAGCGCCGTAAGACAAACACAAAATCCATGCCTCACCGGGATTCGAACCCGGACCCATCTCAAACGAATGATCAGAAGCCATCGTTTAGACCACTGCTCCACTGGGTCGACACGATACCTTCCATGCATTCTCTCTGGATAAATAGTTACTTAAAGTGTTGCACTGACCGGACTTTTTCTTTTTCTTTTCAAATAATAAACACGAGAGTGGTCCTAATAAAGTGGGCAGACCGTGTAAGTACTATTAGAATCACCAAAAAGAAGACGAAATGAACTTCAGAAATTGAAAGAAAAGGAACTCAGAAGTTCCTCCTCTTTGGATGTTGGCCATCAAACATCTCATTCTAATGATGTAACCGGAAGGAACGGATGTTCCACTGTGTGTATTTTTATATCTTTTCATTGTATCACAGCAATCATCGTATTCACGGCTTGCAAAACATAATGCTGTAGACTTAAATGGTTGTCACACACGACAGGAAATAACAAATAGGAGACTTCTTTTGGGCTGTAGCCCAAATCTGGTGTGTAGGAGGACTTTTTAGATAGCCCCCGCTTTGTTCTTATATGGAGAAGAGAACAGTGTTATTTTTCAGAAAGGCTGCCAACAGACGATGCGGATAGTTATTGCTAATCCGTCAAGAGGAAGTGAAAAATAGAACTACTTCTAAGAAGAAAATAGAAAAGAGAAATGAAAGAAAAAGAAGAAAATATTTGTCGGTTTGCTAATTTTGTTCTACGTACACAGCTGATACTAGAAGAAAGTGAACTGTAAAGAAAATCTAAGGATACTATATACACAAACCACAGTGTAAACCGCAACTGCTTTCCTTTCCACTTCTTTTCTTAATTTTTTCTTCTTCTCCCAAAAGTGCCCGAAAAAGCAGCCATTATTTCTGTCGTATTTTAAAGACAACCAAAAGGGCGTAGTTGAATTCTCCTGTGTAATGTGCTCGTGTTGCACTGACCGGACTTTTTCTTTCCTAAAAGCCTAAATTCTGTATTTCTAAGATTTGTATATGAATTATTTTGATAATATTTCTAGCCATTCTATGCCAAAATAATTTTGTTCAGTCAACAGCACAGACTGAATAAAATACTTTTAACTTAGGATGTTTTCCTTCGGGAAGTTTTTACTTGCATCTTCAATATTTAGAGCCACTCCCATAAAGAAATCCTGGATGTGCCACTGGTAAGCGAGAACAGCAAAAGCTCTTAATGCCAATAAAATCCCTTCTTTTCTTATTATAAAACCTTAATATGATGGAACACGCTAAGAGTACCTCAAATGGAAAAAACTTCCGGCTATTTTTAGATACTTCCGCATTTGGTGAAAGTCTTTTGTAAATAATTTTTAAATAATTTACGAAATTTATTTTTTAAGCATTCGCAATTTCAACTGTTGAATTATAAAATTAATTATAAGGAGTTAAACTTCAAACATTGAATATTTGCCAAATTATGTAAAGTAATTCGTAAAAACTGGTTGAAACATAAATATTCTGGCGATTCAAACGAGTTTGGAAAACACGATAAAGAGGAGAGTAACTTAACTTATCATTCATTTCTCAAAAATGGAAAAAATGACGTTGGGCCGATGATACCATTGCATGAATCTTCATTAGACTAATCGTAGCACTAGACGAATCGGCATTTCACGAGTGATACCTTTGGTCCAATCGCTCTCTTTGTACGACAAGTCCTCCGGGACCGATACATAGTAAGCCGTCTTAGCTTAATTCAGTTTAAATTGGGGAAATTTCCGCAAGTATATAGATTCCCTAAATATGTCCAAACAAGTAGGCGCATGCTTGTGATAACCTGTGGATCAAATGTAATATTAGTCGTGAAGATGTTAAATGTTCTAAATATCATATTCACTTAATACAAATGTGGAAGATGTAAATCCGTTTATTGGTGTAAATATGATATGGATGTTGAGTTAGATAATATCCGGAGACTCGTAGTCCTGGAGCGGTAACCGAACCCGCGTCTCCCGGATAGTAATTCATTCATTTATCATTTAATAAATGATCAATGAATGAAAATAAATTAATAAATTTAATACATTTATTACATTTTTCCTATAGAGTTTTTTTAAGTAATGGTGCAAAAAAACTGCATGCCAAAAAAAACCGCTTTCGATGAATCCTAGGAAACTGGAAATTTAAAGTTCTACAAAATTTCAGTTACCAAACACTAAATGCACTATATAAAGTAAAACGCACTGAAACAGTATGCAGTATCAAAATATCCCAAATAGAATAATATCGGTTACCTAAGAAATTTCACATGCGCAGTGTCTTGAATCCCTCCCTTCTACACCATTCGTCAGTTTCACTGGTTCTAATATCAGGAGCTGCTGCGCATAGCTATGAAGACACAAATGATATGAATCCTGCTATTTTTTTTTTTATTTGGAGGTTTAACGACCACCGTGAGCAACTCAATGGGCTATAAGCAGTCGCCCGTCCCTAATTTAGGGTCACTGGTTCTAGGGAAGGGAGAGAGCCAGTGCCGTAAGACAAGCACAACATCCATGCCTCGCCGGGATTCGAACCCGGACCCCTTTCGGACGAATGATCCATCGCTTAGACCACTGCGCCACCGGGGCGGCGAATCCTGCTATGAAAACACTATGAAGACACAAATGATGTGAATCCTGCTATGAAAACACTATGAAGACACAAATGATGTGAATCCTGCTATGAAGATACAAATGATGTGTTTATGTCTTCTCTCTCCATCTGTTTTTAAACCCCGAACTTGAGCCTTCAATCCTAATAGTGACTGCGATGGGGCCCCCGAAGTTTCTGTGAAAACATGAGATACTAAACAGAATTAAAAACGAAAGGCAGCCCCTTCCTTCCCCGTTGGTCGAATGATTAATGGTTCGAGTTTCTGTCTCCTCGTACATCTGAGTGTGAGCTCAAATACCCTGGCAGCATACATGCTGTGATTTTCCTTACAATACTGGTTCTCTCTTTTTCCTAAACTCGTAACCCTAAAATTAGGTGCCGCCATTTTTTTCTATCTTCAGATGATCGTAGAGATCCTTGAGTGTTCACACAAAAAAAAAGAATGGAAATCAACTCGAAGGAAATACTCATTATAAAATCAAGTAAAAGTGGCTATGGAAATGGAATAAACACCAGAAAAGAGAAAGAAATGTATAGGCAGTTATACAGGTCTTTGAAGAATATTATATTTACGATTCTGAATGTAACTCACAGTATATTATTTTAAAGTATCTAAGGTGTTCCTTTCGTTTGCTCTTCCTCTCATGTATTCGCATATTTATTTTTCTTCCGTCACCCATTTTTCAATGACATTTTCTCTTCCGCTTTTCTTCTCTCTCTCTCTCTCTCTCTCTCTCTCTCTCTCTCTCTCTCTCTCTTTCTCCCTTCCTATCTTCCTCTGTAACATGATTTCCCCTCTCTTTCGATAGCAGTCCTTCCGTCTCTCTTCTAGTAGCTCTCCCATTTCTGTCTTCCACTGCTGTGTTGGTCTTCATCTCTCTCTCTCTCTCTCTCTTTCTCCCTTCCTATCTTCCTCTGTCTCATTTACTCCCCTCTGTTTCGATAGCGGTCCCTCCCGTCTCTCTTCTAGTAGCTCTCCCATTTCTCTCTTCCACTGCTGTGTTGGTCTTCATCTCTCTCTCTCTCTCTCTCTCTCTCTCTCTCTCTCTCTCTCTCTCTCTCTCTCTCTCTTCGCAGTTTAAAGACCACCGTGAAAACTGAAATCTATGAGTGATCAGTTGTCTCTAATTTAGGGTTGCTGGCTCCGGGATGAGAAGAGAATCAGACATGGGGCTCAAACACAATATCTGAGTTTTGGCTGGTTCAATAAAAGATTCGTCGCTTCGTTATATCTAATCCTGGTGCTATGAACATTCTTTCTGATGTCTAATCCGAGAACAATAAACATTTTTTTCCAAAACATTTCCTGGTGGGAAATGCTTTCTAAATCACAGGGCAAACACATTATTTATACTATGCTTTCTGTACCTTTTCTTTATTTTTTGATGAATTTATTGTTTGAACATTTTAATTCCTACAAATCTTTTTATTCATTTATTAGAAACCAACGCTGATTTTAATTTCTGAGAAAAGAAATTCAAAATTACGGAAACTGCGTAACGAAATGAAAATATAAATAGTTGGTCTTGCGATTTTACATTCTAAGACACACTTTTCAGCAAGTAAATGTTTAGCACGCCTTCTATTTCACAAGTAAGTAAGCCTAAAACAATCTAACACTTACTGATTTATTCTACACGAAATATTTAAATATTTCCAGGGGTTTAAGCTTCTCCTGGTTCTGTAGCGTTAGTGATTTCGCGTTGTCATTAGCCCATCAGTAGTCCATTTTAGTCTTAATACTGCAACATAAGTAGTTATATGTGCAGTCGCTTTTTTCCGGAGAAAGTTATATGTAAAAAAGTTCATCCTGTTTGCCGTCCCGCTCTACTTGACAAAGGGCTCAGATGCTGTGTTTTTCCCCTGTCATTATCTTTTCAACCGCTTTCCGCTCAGAGAAAATGGGATTCTGCACTGTTATTTCACAACGTAAAACTGAAATCTTAGAAGTCAAGAAGTTCTGTAATTTTTCTTTGGGTCATTAATTTTCATGGATTACCAAAAATGTCGGAAAGCAGGGGTTATATAACTGTAAACAGCTTTTATCTAAATTGATACCAAGGACACGAAAAATGGCAAATTTTCCGTTTAACTTTAGCTCGGTTCCTTAGGCTCAATGTACTATAACCATTTAGTGAAAAACAAAAAGCTCAATCAAAATCTTACATGATTGGCCTGACTTGGTCGCGGTTACATGATTCAAGCAGCAACGAGGCAATTGTAATGCATGATCCGATGATGCCCTCCAAACCGCAACCGCATTAGCTCGTGAAAAACAAGAGAATACACGGGTATCGATCGAGAAGGGTCGAAGCGAATCGCGCCAGTAATTGTCTTCGGAATCAATCGATACAAGGATATTGCAGCTCCTGTTAACAATTTATTTAACGGCCGTTTTATTCATTTATGTATTGAATGATCCACCGCAGACTTCAGTCATAGATTCCGACTAACGCTCAGTAGTGCTCCTCTTCTCTCCCTTTTTAATGTTGAATATTTTAATATGGGTATCTATGTTAGTTTTGTTTTTATCACTCCAATTAAAATATTCCGTTATTACCAAGGAAACTCATTTACTGTTGCAATTATAATGACGTCATGTGTCTAATTTTCTCAGTAATGGCAAAAATTTTCTGAAAAACCAAAAAGCGAGGTGCCAATAATTTACTCGTAACAACATATGGTAGCTTAAAATAGATTAATTTTCGCTATCTAAACAGTAGTTTGAAGGTACGCTCTACGTGATGGGTTTGTTTTAATGGATTGATAGAAATTGTAAACGGCTCGGACTTTTTTAAATGCCGAAGACGGATGTGAAGGATAAACTCCCTCAAATCTCACCTGTGCAGTTTTTTTCACTGTCTTTTAGAATTTGAAATGATTAAAAATAGTGAAATTGAAAGCATTTTTGAATAAGTGATTGCGTCTTTGGCATGAGGAAATATGTGTAAAAAATGGCCGAAAATTTTATTTCAGAAATCCTTATCAATATGTTCGAAATACAATAAAACTCACTTTAAAGAGCCCTATTTACCAAAATCCTGCATTTAACAAGAAAAGCAGGAACTTTTGTTTCATATAATGTTAATTTAAAACGAATTTGATAGTTTTTTTTACGAATACAATTTCATCAAATCCATGGATTTAACGAGGAATAGAAAAGCTGAGGTGGTCACTTTTAAAAAAGTAGCAAAATTTGGTAACGTCCAAGCTTCTGTTGGGGTGCGATGACATGATTCGCCCATAACTCTTGTACATGTACTTCTTTTTTTCATATTAACACGTTTCCTTCCTAACAAGATCATATGTGCTTCGATTTTCCCATGGCGGTGCGTTTCATCTGAGTCCTAAAACACATCCCCAGTTGCTTGGAGGTTCCTTGTTCTGGATGGTGTACCGGTAACATACTCGAACGTAAACTGGTATATGCGGGTTCGATTCAGGTTCCAGGGCGATGTACTTTTCAAGTTTTCTGAGGAAAGTCTTCTTGCAAGATATGTTTTGTTTTGATTTTACTTCGAATCGGGTGTGTCACCTTTACTCCTTTCCCTGCTTTTCCACTCTGGTATTGCTTTCGGCTGGTGCTATGCTACTGTGCCCTACATTACATTGAAGTGCCAAAAGTAATGGGATACGTACCTAGTATCGCGTAGGATCACCTCTATCTCGGCGAAGTGCAGAAACTCCACGTGACATCGATTCCACAAGTGGTCGGAAGACTTCTGGAGAGATGTTGAGCCATGCCGTCTGAATAGATCAGACTGAAGTCCCAAAAGTCATGGTATACGTACCTACCTAGTATCGTGTAGGACCTCCTCTAACCCGGCAAAGTTCAGCAACTCGACGTGGCATCGATTCCACAAGTAGGCGGAAGACTTCTGGAGAGTTGTTGAGCCATGCTGTCTGACACAGCCGCCCACAGTTTCTTGGTATTTGTAGGTGCAGGGTCTTGGGTGTGAATGGACCTTTCCACCACGTCGCATAAGTGCTCTATTGGGTTCTTGTCGGGCGAACGTTGTGGCCATACCATCCATCGACACTGTCCAGAATGCTCCTCGAAGCAATTTTGGACAACATGGGCCCGATGGCATGGTGCATTGTCCGCCTGGAAAATCCCACAGTTGTTGGGGTTCATGAAGTCCATGAAGGGCTGCAAATAGTCACTTAGCAGAGCAACAAAGCGATTACCGGTTAATGACGTGTTTACGAGAACTAGAGAACCCAAACCGTGCTACGTAAAGACACCCCACACATGTATGGAACCACCACCAGCTTGCACAGTGCCTTGTTGACAGCTTGGGCCTATGGCCTCATGGGGTATGTGCCACCCTCGAACCCTACCATCAGCTTGTAACAACTAGTAGCGTGACTCATGGGACCACATCACACGTTTTTAGTCTTCCAGGGTCCAATTAACGTGTTCACGAGCCCTGTTGAGGCGCTGTCTGATGTCGTGGTGTTAAAAAATGCACTCTGGTGGGTCTTCTCCTCCCATACACCATGGACGCTACGTTACGCTGATATCTCCTGCATTGAACGGGGATGTCATTTGAGCCAGTGTCGCTTGCCTGTTAGTATGCACAATTCTGGTCAGACGCCGTTGGTCACTGTCATTCTGCGTGGTCAGCCACAGCGCTGTCTACGGTTTGTGGTAATGCCTTCCATGACGTATTCTCGGTATACACGTGACACCGTGCTTCGAGGAATATTAAATGTTCGCACAACTTCGGAAATTGAATGTCCCATCCGTTTGGCTCCGACTACCATGCCTCGTCCAAACTCCGATAATTCACGTTGGCTTGCCATAATCCTCCTGGCGATTATTCAACCTGACTCACGAGATTATACCTCACAACTTATAAGAATCGTGGCGTGCATCGAAGCCTTTATACGACGGCAGCGCAAGTTAAAAATTTACATACTGCAATCCCATGACTTTTGACACTTCAATGTATATACAAAAGCTAATATCTTGCATGTGCTTGAACTTCTTTATTACCCCCTTCGTCTGGAGTCCTAAGTATTGGACCATGTTGCGAATGGGTTACAATAGAAAACGACCATGTCGCCAGTCTCCTTTAACCACTCAGATCCTCCAGTTGTTTTCGCCCACAAGGTGGCCATGTGCTGGAAGTGTCTTGCGTCCCACACCATTCCCGGTAAACCCTTGCTACAGTTGTTCGCGAAGAGCCCATGAAAACGGCTGTTTGGAAGATGCTCGAACCAACACGTCTGGCGCCAACTATCATGCCACACTCAAAGTTGCTCAAATAACTAGTTTTGACCATCCCAGTCCTCAATCGAACGCTAACTGATGCTTGAAAAGGTGGTTTGCCTGATGTGTGCAACACAGCGAGCTCACCTGCCACCTTACTTGTTAGAGTAACTCATTTATGTGACGAGGGCAGGTGTATTTAATAAACTGGCGTATATTTATTTTTAACGTTGTTTTCAATATTTTTTCCATATCAGATGATGGCATAATTTTTTTACATATGTGCTATTGCATCTGGAGATACGCTGGTAATTTGAAAGATCACATTTTCAACTGTCCTTACATTTTAGGTCCACAGGAACCCAATGAAAATCCAACAGTACTTTTGGTAGGAATCCAGCAGATTTCAACGAGATGTAATCGTCAATTTATTTGTTCGAATTACAAACTTTCGTTAATCAGCCAAAATTTATTTATGCAAGCGATTTCGTTTTGAAAACATATCACCAACAAGTGAATGAGATGATGTATGAAGAGAGTTAAGTCCTTCTCTACTCATGTTCAGCAGTGATTACTTGAAAAACAGTCCTTTGATATGGAATATATACACCGAAGGGACAACACCTTCGTAATATGATATGATGATATATCAAAACAGCTCTTACCCAGCGGGGCATGGACGGTAGAGCATTTCTTAAGATGTCTTGTGGTATCTGATACCAACACGTTATCAGCAGATCTTTTAACTCTTGTGAGTTACGTAGTTGAGCCGCCCCACATCAAATTTGCTGTTCCAAAACAAGCCACAGATGCTCGATTAGATTGATGTCTGGGGAATTTGGAGGACAGGGCAATACTTGGAAGTCTTCCTCATGTTCCACGAACCATTCTCGTACAGTCCGGGCTGTATGACATGAAGTATTACCCTGCTGAAAGAAGGCACTACTAGAGTGGAATTTGGAGGCCAGGATAATACTTGCAAGTCTTCTTCATGTTCCACGAACTAATCTCGAACAGTCCGGGCTGTGTGACATAAAGTATTACCCTGATGAAAGAAGGCACTATTAGAGTGGAATTTGGAGGCCAGGGCAAAACTTGGAAGTCTTCCTCATGTTCCACGAACCATTCTCGAACAGTCCGGGCTTTGTGACATGAAGTATTATCCTGCTGAAAGAAGGCACTACTAGAGTGGAATTTGGAGCCCAGTGCAGTACTTGGAAGTCTTCCTCATGGTCCACGAACCATTCTTGAACAGTCCGGGCTGTATGACATGAAGTATTACCCTGCTGAACGAAGGCACTACTAGAAGGGAGTTTGGAGGCCAGGGCAATACTTGCAAGTCTTCCTCATGTTCCACGAACCATTCTGGAACAGTCCGGGCTTTGTGACTTGAAGTATTATCCTGCTGAGAGAAGGCACTTCTAGAGTAGAATTTTGAGGCCAGGGCAATACTTGGAAGTCTTCCTCATGTTCCAAGAACCATTCTCGAACAGTCCGTGCTGTGTGACATGGGGTATTACCCTGCTGAAAAAAGGCACTACTAGAGTGGAATTTGGAGGCCAGGGCAATACTTGGAAGTCTTCCTCATGTTCCACGAACCATTCTCGAACAATCCGGGTTGTGTGACATAAAGTATTACCCTGATGAAAGAAGGCACTACTAGATTGGACTTTGGAGGCCAGGGCAATACCTGGAAGTCTTCTTCATGTTCCACGAACATTCTCGTTCAGTCCGGGCTGTGTGACATGAAGTATTACCCTGCTGAAAGAAGACACTACTATAGTGGAATTTGGAGGCCAGTGCAATACTTGGAAGTCTTTCTCATGTTCCACGAACCATTCTCGAAAGACATTAAGTATTACCCTGCTGAAAGAAGGCACTACTAGAGTGGAATTTTGAGGCCAGGGCAATACTTGGAAGTCTTCCTCATGTACCGCGAACCATTCTCGAACAGTCCAGTATGTGTGACATGGAGTATTACCCTGCTGAAAGAATGCATTACTAAAATGGAATACCGTTGCCATGAAAAGGTTCTACCTGGTCTCCAATGATGATTTTGTAAATGGTAGACGGCACAGTTTCTGCACATGAATGACTGATGGTTTACCAGCAGAACATTTCCCAAGGCATTACACTTCCTCAACGAGCTTGTTTTCGTCCCACGGTGCATCCTGGTGCCAAACCTTTCCCCGGTAAACGACGCACAGGTACGCCGGCGTCCACATGGTGCCACAGAAAATGAGTTTTGTCGAACAAGACTATTTTCTTCTAATCATTCAAGGTCCAGTTTTGATGCTCGCGTGCCCTTTATACATGGAACTGTACCGGCTGGTGGGGTGTCCGTAATGGTATGGGGTGTGCTTAGCTGGATTTCACTAAGACCTTTTGTACGTCTACAAACGTCTGTGACCGATCAACGCTATGTGCGCATCCTTTCTGACGAGTTACACCCGTTCATGTCCTGCATTCATGCTGATGGGTTGGGCCTGTTCCAACAGAACAATGCACCTCCACACAAGTGTCGTGACGCCACATTATGGTTAGAGGAGCATTCATCTGAGTTTGGGGTGTTGCCATTCCCATTCTAGTCCCCAGATCTGAACGTGATAGAACACATTTGGGATACCAAGCAACGCGCTATCGAACACAGGAATCCGATACCTCGGAATACACCCGAATTGTGGAACGCTCTGCAGGTAGTATGCTGTGCATTTCCTACAGCAAATTTCCAGAAGCTAGTGGAGTCCATGCCCCGTCGTATTTCTGTAGTCCTGCGCTCCCATGGGGTCCTACACAAAAAGTAATTGTTTCTCGTTCAGATATTTGTACTACACCTGAAGTATAGTTGCTATGCCAAAAGCTCAGTTTTGTATATACTAATGTACTTTCCTAATTGCACTGTAAAATTTATGTTCGGCACATTTCACATGTTGGGTCAAGATTAGATGTCTTAAGTTTTATGCTCATGGTGCGGAGCAAACGTTTTGATAGTATTTCAATTATATGTTAATGTTACACAGTGTGGTTTTTCTCATGTCACATGTGCCTACCAGAAAATAATCAGTCTATTACATAATGTTCTGCGCTGTATTGCACATTTGCTGTACAAAGAGTCAGTTTCATATTTTCATTATTTGTATTGTACTCGAAGTATAAATTTTCTGTAAAACGCAAGTTCTGTTTGTACTAATATACTTTACTCTTTGCACTGTGAAATTTACAGTTGTACCATGGAATTGTAATTCCTTATTAGTGTCTTCCCTATGCCGTTGCACCTTGTGTACATATGTTGTTGTTCATTACAAGTTAATCTATAGTATTGTGATTGAGGCACTTGTTTAAGCCTAAGTAATAGTTCTTTTTATAATTTGACAGTGTTTCACAATAGAGATATTGCATTCAATTTGTATAGAGTTCACACCATCATTGTAATTAGATTATTTATTCGCTTATCTTTCCGATACTGAAAAGTATAAGCCTTCTGCTCTTTTCTTCTTTTTTTCAAGATTGCTTAAAATATACATGTTTGTTTTTGCACTGTAAAATTTATAGTTATACCTTGTACTG
This sequence comes from Macrothele yani, assembly GCA_039090855.1. Lineage (NCBI taxonomy): Eukaryota > Metazoa > Arthropoda > Arachnida > Araneae > Macrothelidae > Macrothele > Macrothele yani. The sequence continues at coordinate 151,048,403 of CM077027.1, read as the reverse complement.
GTGTTCACCTATTAGAGATGGCACTCTGCTGATGCACATTGCGAACATATGTTGTACATAGAGTAAGTCAACCCTTCAGTCCAGTGTTGTCAGTGTTATGAATTTGCTTACATTGTATATAGTATAACGAAGTGAATTTCTCCGTCATTTTTATCCGCGCCGGGGTTCGAACCCGGGTCCACTCATTCCGGAATAAATTGCTCTACCAATTAAGCTACGCGGACATTGATTCTAATTGCTATCTGCCTTTATGTCGTGTGCGTCCTTCTGGCAGGTACGTCACATCTCCTGGTACGTTACATCATCTCCCCCTTCTTTTTCTTTTCTTTCGAAGTGCTGCTCATATTTTTCCTATCTCGCGGTGTGGAAATAACATCACACCAATGCGAGATTTTGAACGGTCGGGTCATCCGGATAGTTCGGGCGCCATTATAACGAAGTGAATTTCTCCGTCATTTTTATCCACGCCGGGGTTCGAACCCGGGTCCACTCATTCCGGAATAAGTTGCTCTACCAATTAAGCTACGCGGACATTGATTCTAATTGCTATCTGCCTTTATGTCGTGTGCGTCCTTCTGGCAGGTACGTCACATCTCCTGGTACGTTACATCATCTCCCCCTTATTTTTCTTTTTTTTTTTTTTTCGAAGTGCTGCTCATATTTTTCCTATCTCGCGGTGTGGAAATAACATCACACCAATGCGAGATTTTGAACGGTCGGGTCATCCGGATAGTTCGGGCGCCATTATAACGAAGTGAATTTCTCCGTCATTTTATCCGCGCCAGGATTCGAACCCGGGTCCACTCATTCCGGAATAAGTTGCTCTACCAATTAAGCTACGCGGACATTTTACTCTGATTCCTCTCTGCCTTTATGTCGTGTGCGTCCTTCTGGCAGGTACGTCACATCTCCTGGTACGTTACAATAGTGCATCCACATAGTGTAAATATCTCATCGTCATTGTAAATAGGTCATCTACTTGTTTATCTTTTGGTAACTGTTAAGCACAAGCCATCAGTATCTTCCTGTCCATGTTTGCTCCAAATAAAAATTGTTGAAGCCTACCAAGTATTAGACTGGTGTGCCAATTTTTATGGCACTTCAGTGTAAAGTATCTTTCATAGGCAATTATTGTACTATCTCGCATATCGACAAAGCATGGTGGACCTATACTTCTGTGGAGCACTGGGTATACACGCGAAATGCTTTAAATCCAAACAAGAATTGAAAACGGAATCGAAGCAGATTGTTTATTCTGGAACTTTGATTTGCAGAAAGGGCAAATCGTATCTAACTGAAAACCGTCGAGACATGGCTGCGCATCGTTTGAGCAGAGTGACATTAGTAGGAACATATGCAGCGTAAATTCGGCTCGCAGAGACAAAATCAATAAAGCTTTGTAAGTACATAATCAGCCATTAATGTGTAAATGTTTGATTAAACTGTTCCATTTTGTAGGGAGACGTAGAGAATTTATTTGAGCTTTAGTCTCCGTCCTCGAATTAGGGGCATGGAAGCTGGAAGAGGAGAGGTGGGACTAACACCGAAGCAACCTGATTTATTATGTACATTTGAAAATCATTCTGTTCGAAAGTCCTGAGAGGGAAGGAAAGTAAGCTAAAGTAAAGTGTTCGCGCAATAAATGAAACATTTGGTCTCACTAGACGTGATCACTATTACCAAAAACATTTTGCTTTCAGTAAGCATGGCATCGTCTGACGCTGAAGGACATTTTGATGTCGTTTCAGGCAAATTCCTAGCGCCCCCAACGTTTAGTTACATGTAAATCCTATGCGTTCGGTTTGGGCTGTTTCTCTCTCTCTCTCTCTCTCTCCCTCCTTCGAGATTGGTACTTCTGCTTCGAAACGTTGATTTGCTGAAAGAATTGTATATAATTTCAGTCATCATTCTCTCCGTCCTCCCGATCGTCAGTAGCTATCTATCCGTCCGCTGAAATTATATTTCCAACTGCCAGACTTTCTACTGATAGTCAGGCATGCGCACAAGATTAGCGATGCCCCCTTTCGATTTAGCCGTCTGTCTGTCCACCCTGCATCAGAGATATTTCCAGTTCAAAACGCCGGTTTGTTAAAATTATTTCTCTGCGCTGTAGAGGGAAACCTGATCGTAAGGTTTCAGACATATTCTTGTCCACCTATCCAACTGTACGTTTATCTGTCTGTCAGCAAAAAAATGTATCTCCGCCTCTAAAGACCAAGTTTCGTTTCTGCGAACCAACAGAGAGATGGACGCAGGGAAGGACAGACTTCGACTGTCTACGCGTTCCCGTTCCTATCAGGTTTCTTTACTCACACTTAAGAGCGTAGAAATCGTTTCTGAGGGCGGACAGGCAAACTGAAAAGGCCATCCCTGCGAGACAGTAGTACGAGGTTCTGGTTTCAATCCATTCGTCCGAAATGGGTCCGAGTTCGAAATACGAGTGCGATATGGACGGTGTGACTTTTGGTAATGGCTCTCTCCCTTGCCTGGAACCAATTTTCCTAAGTTAGGGACAGAGATATGAGATGCTCGCGGTTGTCGTTAAACCTCCAAACTAAAAGAAATGAACTGATGAATGAATTGGCTGAGTGCGATGTCTTAAATATGATGTTCATGTTTTTTGTGGGTTTAACGATCACCGTGAGCCACTCAATTGGCTATAAGCATTCGTCCGTCCCTAATTTAGGACCATTGGATCAAGAGGCGGGAGAGAGTCAGTGCGATAAGACAAACATAACATTCATGCCTCACCAGGATTCGAACCCGGACCCATTTCGGACGAATGGTCAGAACCACCGCTCCAACCACTGCGCCACCCAGGCGTTGATGTTCATGTTTGCTCTATAAAGTAGAGAAACAATTTTAACAATCCTACGCTTTTAAGCGCAACTGTAGTACGAATAGACAGGCGGATGAATAAAAGAACAGACATAGATCGAATCTTATACGCGACACGCAATAATCTTATACGATTACCCCGAGCAACTGTAAGGTCTATAAAGTAGTCAGCTGTCCCTAATTTGGTGCCACCGGTTCCAAGGAAGGGACAGAACTAGTGAAACAAGACTCGAACCCGGGCGGCCCGATCTGACGAACGGTCAAAAGCTAGCGCGTAGACCACTGCGTTACAAATAACACAAAGCACTTGGAAAGGTAAACCATTGTCGGAATAGCGCATAGCGGCTCAATGCTAGAGAGAGCCCGAAAACTCTGTCGCGCGGCAGTTAACGTGCTTCGTGTGGGTGTTCGCAAGGCATTTCGAAAGAGCTGGCCTTAGTTCTCTAAAGAAAAAATTCATAAAGTATTTCGTAGTACTTTGTGTTGATATAAAACTTTAGGGCAATCATTTTAATTCGAAAAATGTACGTAGGTTCCAAAAATGTTTGACTTTTTATTATGCTCAAAAAACCTACTTAATAATATAGATTTTAAAATTTTCGGTAATTGAAATTTGATGAGATGGATTTCCGAGCGTCGAAGATATTTCTTGGGGAGGGGGAGAGTTTTTCCGATACAACACTACCCGACACAAAAAAAGTAAATCAGCATAAAAGAACTTATAACGTGATTTTCTTTCCGCTGTCATTTAGTCCTTACATCAGTAATTGCGTTATGTGTGCTAAAGTCAATGTAATATCCGAAGGTACTCATACGCATTACAAGAAAGAGGTCAATTGTAGTACTTTCAAATACGTTTATTTTGCTTGCATGGTTTGTACTCCACACTCACATCCAGTTTATTGGCGTACTCAATACAGTATCAGCGATTTAACATCCAAACGCAGTATAACAGCACGTCTATCATCTATAACATCAATCCCTCTTTAAACAACCGCTGTACTGCACTTTTATCTATCGTTCTTATCCGGCCACACTTACGTCACTTGTTCGAACCTCAATGTTGCCAACATCATTCTCGTTTGAGGGAAAAGACATAACGTTAAGGTTTGAAAATGTCTAAGAGAACGAACTCAAGTTTACATAGAAAAAAACTCAAAAGGAAAGTTAAAATAAAATATAAGTTACAAACTGAATCACAACTTGGTTTTGTAGATACCCTGTATTTTCGCTTAGTTTGAATAAAATATATTCATACGTCAATTTATTTCAGTAAATCAATTGTAGAATGATTTAATCATTAATCCTAAAACTAAGTACTCGGACAGAGTCTGCAAAATTAATAGTACTGGTTGGTGAAAGCCAATTTTATCTCAGTTTTGTGTTTCAGTGTTCACGATCAAGGCCGGATTAAAGGAGGGTCTTCAGGGACTATATATGGCCTTGGGGCCCACTATGACCCAGGGCCCCAGGAGGCATGCCTGGGCAAATAATAGAGAGAGAGAGAGAGAGGAAGAGATGCTTATAAAATAGTTTTACTTCTGTCTCGTATGATTTCGCTTGGTCAGATACAAAGGCTGGAAGACGAACAGATTTCAAGGCAGTGACCCACCAAGGGTGAAAGTTTCATGTCGTTGAGTACAGAGGGGTCTGCGAGACAATTTTAGCTTTTTCATTGCCATATCCAAACCTCTCAATTTGCACTATATCTTCACATTGCATAACAAAAAAGATGCACTAAGAAAAGTATACAATGCTAAATCATTAAAATATCCAAGACAATATCTAGGAACCTTAAGCTTTTAACTCGTATTCTTGTGAGAACAGTGGAAAATACAGTGACTTGCATATTATGAAAACTGCGCTGGTCACTTAGTAGTTACAGTTTCGTGTTTTAACGGACTTTATCACAATTTCGCGTCATATGTTCTTCGGGGGCCCACTCAAATGTCTTAGCCTAGACGCCCATTTAAGCCTTAATCCGACCCTGTTCACGCTCCTCACGAGTATTGTTTCCAGGGGATCATAGATTTTAACAACGCTAAACTTTAATAACCATTTTGATTATGGTGAGTTTAAATCATCACCATTTTCTTAGTGCTTATTGGAAGACTGTTCCCTTTTCACCAGGTTAGCTGTGGTAATGACGCAGGACACTCTCTTTCATTTCTTAACGTTATTACTGTCCCATCAGAGGAAATCGCGGAGTTCAATTTATGGCTTTTTTGTTCTACGAGGGGGTGAAAGGACAAAGATATCTTTGCAAGTTAAGTTTCAAGCGCATAGCTATTCAAACATCTGCAGGTCTTAATGGAGCAAAGTCTCATGGTAAGGCGAACTTCTTAACATAGGAGTGTAAAGGTGAGGGTCACGAAATGGTCCGAGAAAGCTGAACAAAACAGAGGGAGACTTTTGATTGGGCTCTAAAAGATTTTCTTCTGGGTCGTGAATATGGCGGGAGTAGGAATGTCCGGTATCCTGAAAGCACAATGAAAAACGAAGCCGGAAAATGTAAATTTAGCAGCGACATTACCGAGAAAGAAGCCCAGTCGAATAATAAACTTCAACAAGACCGTCGAGTTTATACTGTCAAGTATGATAAAGAAAGCAGGACAAAGCTTTGGAGACCTCACTTCATAATTCTTTGAATAAACTCACTCTTCACAACAAAGGAACGAGTATTAACTTTAGCAGATATTTTATTTATTTGTTTCCATCATCGGGGAAAATTACTGGTAAAATCCAGAACTTGCGACACTACGAACCCTTCTGACAGAACATTGAAACAAACCCAACGAACAGCACATACTTAATCATCTAGTACTTCGACATCTGTGTACACCTGTGATGATTTGAGAATTTACCAAGGACCAATAAATATTGATTGACCTAGTAAGTAGACTTTGACTTTCCTGGCCGTACACGTTATTCAATTGTTAGTTCTGTATAATACAAGGAGAGTCAAAAGTTCCAGGACACCCTTGTATTTCAGAAACGGGAGGAAAAATAAAGTATCTGAATACCTCAGCAAAGAATCGGTGAGAAGGCCTAACATTTACGCTATTTCCGGAACATGGCCGCCATCTTGAAATCCGCCATATTGGATCAAGGTCAAATTTTTCAAACGGTAATGGGGTCATGTTGCATATGAAACAAGAACAGAATTTTCTCAGAAATTGATTACCGTAATCATATTTGACATATGTTTTGTGTTGGCCATCTAGTCTGCGATTTTCCAGGGTTTTCAGCAGACTCCCTGTGTTTGGGGATGCGAATGCGTAGAGGGTTCCCTATGAAGTCGTCCCCGGAAGCACTTTGTCCCTTACCCATATGCAGCAGAGGAATGGCAAGACGGCGGAATTAATTTGCCAGTAATCCTCAAAAACGCGTAGTCGTCTTTGCGGAACTCAACCGTTCGTGGGCGGACGAGGTAGAGAGAGAGTGTGTAACCATTGTGGAATGAGATATGCCATGCACACATGTTTTCGTATAGAAAATAAAGCTTCAGTTACTTCTGTTAAGTTCATTTTATTCAGTTCTTTAACTTGCAGTTTACACGCCCATATATTTTTTTCGAAATTTTTGCCCCAGTTTCAACTTACGTTTTACATCTGAATATCTCACAGGAGCACAGAACCCAGAAATTAATTATTAGGCCCTTTCTGTCAGCCCATCGGTATTTAGTGATATATTAACACAAGAACACAACGATATAATTGGAGTTTCTTGTACATTTCCGTTAATCCCTGAATCGTTTCCTCCAAAAAGTAGGTAAAAATGGGTGTACCGCGCTTAAAACCAGTAAACAGAAGAAACTTTAAAATGCGTTGTCAATTGTGTGCTCTAGAAACAATACTTGTTTTTAATTTGTACATTGGAGCTTCTGAAGTATATCCAATGAATTCTAATTCCATAAGATCACCCCTACTAAGAAAAGCCAAACAAGCTCTGATGTCCTAAAATATGTTTAATAGTTTTAACACAACTGACTTTTTGGTGAAATGTACCACTGACTACCATTTTTATATAATTTGATAATATAAAACCACTGACTACCATTTTTATATAATTTGATAATATAAAACCACTCACGCGTGCGCTCTTGATAAATAAGTATAAAGGACACCGTCTCTGCACGAACAAATAAATAAGAAAATCTAAAACCAATGAAATTAAAAGCCATAAAACTTTCAATCCATTAGTTTAATCCAAAGATGCACATTAGTACTTTCACTTTTTTCCTGCAAAAAGTAGGTAAAATTGGGTGTACCGTGCTTAAAATATACTATGTTTACCCATACTGCCGCTGGTTTGTATTAGTTGCTGCACTGTTCAAATGTTCACATAACACAACTGACTTGTTTTCACTAACAAGTCAGTTGTGTTAAGTGAACATTTGAACCGTGCAGCTATTAATACAAACCAGTGGCAGTATGGGTAAACATAGTATGTCTGTATTACGTCAGCTTTTGTCCAATCTCTTCTATGTTATTATATAATATTTTTTCATATAGGTGGTATTTTATATGGTACATAGTCGTTATAACATTCGTAACGAGCTTTATAAATAAATAAATGTTTAGTCAATAACAGCATAGTACAGGATCTTGGTGTTACCAGAATTCTTGCCACTTTGGGCTCTACGCTACAGCATATTGCTGACCATTCTAAAAGATGCGTGGGCTCAATAGACTATGTTCCATCTCTCACTAAACCCCTCAGAAACATCTGTCACCGTTTCTCCTTAGACTTTGGCACCAAATTACGCAATATGCTAACTATGATACGAAAAGATCGAGAAAAAAACCCAGAAGAACAACAATGGGGTATCTATAGCATTCCCTTACTTAATGGGACAGGCCAGCTTTATTCTCGGTATATAGGATCTACAGCTCGGAGTCTTGCTCGCAAAATCGGGGAACACAAATGCAACATCAAAGTAGGGCTTCAAAACACCGCTTTGGCACGAACTGTCAGTGATGGAACTTTTCACCCAGACTGGGACCACGCAAGAATTCTTGTAACACCAAAATCCTGTTCTATGCTGTTATTGGCTAAGAGTTTGTTTATTTATAAATTATTTATTTATAAAGCTCGTTACGAATGTTGCACCGACTATGTACCATATGACATACCACCTGTACGGAAAAATATTATATAATAACCCAGAAAAGATTGGGAAAAACAGGGAGCTTTACACATCTCTGGCGTAATACACACATACCCATACTGCCACTGGTTTTATAAACACAACAGCACTGTTCAAATGTTCACTTCATGTCTGAAGATGGGACCAAAAGGGGCCCGAAAGTATTATTGTGTATCTTTGGATTAAACTAATGGATTGAAAATTTTATGGATTTTAATTTTATTGGTTTTAGATTTTCTTATTTATTTGTTCGTGCAGAGACGGTGTCCTTTATACTTATTTATAATTTGATAATAAACTTAATATAAAACTTTAGGATTTGTTCGCTTTACATTCAATCATTCTGTTCAAAGCAAGGTCCTATAAAAACAAAGAGTTATGGCTACATTAAAGTAAAATTACGCTTCCTCAAAGAATGTGATATAATAAGTCTAAAATATTTATATACAGTGGTGCTGATATATATATATATATATGTACAAGGGCTGTACAGAAGAATGTTAACACCATGCTCTGAGACGTGACTCTTAATGAAGCTACATACGTCGCAATACGCAAAGGCAACCACCATTTTTTGGTTCAGATAGTTTTGTTTAGAACCTGAAGGTCCTGTTTAAGTGCATTTAAAGTGTCTTGTTACAAAATTTCTTTCAGGGTGACGACAAAATGAGCGACCTAACGGACTTCGAAAGAAAGCTAATTGATGGTGGCCGGCTAGTTGGTGTTTCCGTGGCAACAGTCGCCAGGCTACTGTGTCTCGCGTCGTGACAGCATACCGTGTTCGTGGCAAAACCTCATCTGTGAAACACAAGAGCTGCCGAAAAACGACCCTGACTGATAGATACAGGAGAGCGTTAAAGAGGATTTTAACCCGTAATAAGAAGACCACGTCGCCAAAAATTAGGGCGGAGCTCAATCTGCATCTCCAGACCCCAGTATCAACGAAAACAGTGCGCAGGTAACTGCATAAACAAGATTTTAATGGCAGAGCTGCTACTGCAAAACCTTTGGTGACCTGGGTGAATGCACAACGGCGACGGCAGTGGTGTCAGGCGCATACAACGTGGACTGCCGAGGCATGGAAGCATGTACTGTGGTCGGATGAATCCACATTCACGCTATTCCCCACCGCAGGACGTGTTTACGTGTGTAGAACACCGTCAGTAGCGTACAACCCAAACTGTCTGCTCCCAACAGTGCAGCATAGTGGTGATTCTGTCATGCTCTGGACTGTCATATCGTGGTTTTCGAAGGTCCCCTGATGACCTTGAAAGGACGGATGACCGGCAGGGCGTATGAAACCATTTTGGCCGACCAAGTCCATCCAGTGGCTCAGACATTGTTTCCTGCAAGGGATGCCATCTATGATGATAACGCCCCAATTCACAGAGCTCGCAATGTCCAATCATGATTTGAGGAACATGAGGACGAGCTTTCACACCTTCCTTGGCCTCCCCAATCACCAGACTTAAACATCATCGAGCTACTGTGGTATGTGTTGGAAAACAGAGTAAGATCCCGTTATCCTCCTCCTGCATCTCTCAAGGACCCGAAGCAGTTTATCCATGAAGAATGGTGTAACATCCCACTAACCATCATTCAGGATTTGTATGCGTCCATTCCAAGAAGGATTTAGGTGGTTTTGAATTCCAAAAGTGGTCTCAATCCTATTAAGTACCCAAAACCTTCTTTTCCTAGGTGTTCACATTATTCTGTCATGTATTTACGTATATATATATATACGGGGATGTAAGGTCAGGTGATGCGTAACATCACAGCCTCTCCTTGACAAATGTCAACCCCGCCTTCTCGTGGTGCATCCTGTTCCCACTAAAGGGGCTCTGACGACCGCCCATAGCGGTATAACTATACCATCGGGATTAGGGGAAATTCTATCCCACACTCACCAACCCGCTTGGCCAGCGTGGTGAGTTATGGCCAAACACCTCCAAAATGATTCCACAACTTAAATCTTGGCCCTCAGTCTCCGGCAGCTGGAATGTACCTGGCCAAGGCAGCGGCCAGTGCGACATGAAGGCAGAGGGTGCTAAGAATCTCCGGAGGACCGGACTAGGCTGCCATCTGATGCTGACCTTGGCTACTTACAATGGACGCTCCCTATCTTCTGATTCAAGGCTTCTTGAATTGGAAGAGGAACTACAAAGGATCAAGTGGGACATCGTGGGGCTAAGTGAGGTAAGGAGAAAAGGAGAAGATCTCATCGAACTGAAAAGTGGACATCTCTTCTACTATCGTGGGACAGATACTGGCAGAACTAGTGGTGTTGGATTTATAATAAACAAGAAACTGAAGGATAAAGTTGTAGAAGATGAAAGTTCCTCTGACAGAGCTGCAAGACTTGTTATCCAACTCTCGAAAAGATACCAGGCTCAGATTATTCAAACTTATGCACACACCACACGTCATCCTGAAGAAGAAATTGAAGAATTTTATGAGGAAATTTGTCATCTAAATAATAAAGGTAAGCAGCACTTGAAAATAATTATGGGAGATTTCAATGCAAAAATAGGGCAACGACAACAGAATGAAACTTCAGTAGGTAAATTCGGTCATGGCAACAGAAACCAACGTGGAAATACTCTTGTTGAGTTTGCAGAGGCAGAAGGGTTTTTCATCTTGAACTCCTTCTTCAAGAAAAAAGCCACACAGGAAATGGACATGGAGACATCCAAATGGGACTACAAGTGAAATTGATTTTATTATGTGTAACAAAAAATTCGTCATAGAAGACTGCAGTGTGCTAAACAAGTTCAACACAGGTAGTGACCATAGATTGGTGAGATGTAAGATGCACCTCAACACTAAGCTTGAACGTGGCAAGCTCATAAGACAAACAAAATCTATTGACATAACCAACCTTAAAAAACACCATAATACCTTCAAGTTAGAACTGAAGAACAGGTTCTCTGCTTTAGAATGCCTAACATCGGAAGAAGTGGACATCTCTGAAGTTAACAGAAAAGTAACCAAAGCTCTTATGGAAACAGCAACAAAGTTAGCTGGGTCTAAGAACAAGTTGCATGTGAACAAATTATCAGGAAAAACCAAAATGTTGATGCAAAAAAGAAGAGAGATGAGGACAACTAAAGAAGATGTGACTTCCAAAGTGGAATATATAGAGCTATGCAAGACAGTAAGAAAAAGTATCACTGAAGACGTAAAGAAATTCAACTGTGAACTAGTGAGGAAAGCAATTGAAAACAACCAAAGCCTAAAGATAGCAAAGGGACATCTCAGTAAGGGAAGAAAACAGATTATGGCACTGAGAAAAGAAGATGGTTCTGTAACAAGAAATAGAGGCGAAATTTTGACAAGAGTGAAAGATTTCTACTCCAAATTATATGAAAGGGATGATATATGCACTCCAGACATCATGAAAGATACCAGTACTAGAGTTCCTCCAGTCCTTCCAGCAGAAGTTGCACATGCAATCAAGAACATGAAGCGAGGAAAAGCTCCAGGAGAAGATGGAATTACTGTAGACATCATACAAGAAGCAAGTGGAGAAATCGAAACAGTACTCGCCCAAATTTTCACTCGATGCCTTAATGAAGGAAAGATTCCTGAGGATTGGAACACCGCTACAATGATCCTGCCACATAAGAAAGGTGACATTGAGAATCTCGGAAACTACAGACCTATCAGCCTCCTATCAGTAGTTTATAAAATCTTCACTAAAGTTCTTTCACACCGCTTGAAGGTAACACTGGACATGGCTCAACCGAGAGAACAAGCTGGATTCAGGAGTGGCTACAGCACAATAGATCATATCCACGTGCTGAGAGAACTAATTGAAAGAGCGAGGGAATATGAACTTCCATTGTGCATGGCTTTTATAGATTATGAAAAAGCCTTTGATTCGGTGGAACCATCAGCAGTTACAATGGCTCTGAAAACCTGCGGTATTGAAGATGCATACATTAATATTATTAATAACATCTATGAAAATGCAAGTGCAAAGATTAGGCTGTTTGAAAATACAACACACATAAAAATTGGAAAGGGAGTGAGACAAGGTGACACCATATCTCCGAAGCTCTTTAATGCCACATTGGAGGGTATTTTTCAGTCGCTGAGCTGGGAAAACAAGGGGATAAAGATTAATGGAGATTATCTAACCCACCTTCGTTTTGCTGATGACGTAGTCATTTTTGCAACTACCCCATCAGAGCTGCAGAGTATGATCCAGGAACTTGCTGACAAGAGTAAAGAAGTGGGATTAAAACTGAACTTTCAGAAGACAAAAGTGATGTTCAATGCTTTTACAAGAAATGAAGATTTATCGATTGATGGAGAAAAGCTGGAGATAACAGACACGTACGTTTATCTTGGACAGCAGATATCAAGTGAGGGTCACATTGATGAAGAAATTAATCGGCGTACAAAACTTGCCTGGAGAGCTTTTGGAAGAAACAGCATAATTTTCAAGAGCAATATGCCATTATGTCTTAAAAGAAAAGTGTTTGATCAATGCATCCTTCCAGTGCTTACGTATGGTGCAGAGACGTGGACCTTAACTAAAAGAGACATACAAAGGCTGCAGACAACTCAAAGCAGCATGGAGAGGTGCATGCTTGGTGTAACCAGGAGAGATAAGAAGAGGAACTCGTGGATCCGAAAAATGACAAGAGTGGAAGACATCATGATCAGAGTTAAATCCCTGAAATGGCAATGGGCTGGACATACTGCCAGAAGGACAGATCATCGATGGACAGCCGACATTTTAGATTGGATTCCAAGGGACAGGAAAAGACCCAGAAGAAGACCACATGGGAGATGGGTGGATGAAATTCGAAAGTATGCAGGGGTGACATGGAGGAGACTGGCACAAGACAGACCGTTGTGGAGGAAACTTGGGGAGACCTTCGTCCAGCAGTGGATTGATAATGGTTGACAATGATGATGATGATGATATATATACGGGATGTAAGGTCAGGTGATGCGTAACATCACAGCCTCTCCTTGACAAATGTCAACCCCGCCTTCTCGTGGTGCATCCTGTTCCCACTAAAGCGGCTGTGACGACCGCCCATAGCGGTGTAACTATACCATCGGGATTAGAGGAAATTCTATCCCACACTCACCAACCCGCTTGGCCAGCGTGGTGAGTTATGGCCAAACAACTCCAAAATGACTCCACAACTTAAATCTTGGCCCTCAGTCTCCGGCAGCTGGAATGTACCTGTCCAAGGCAGCGGCCAGTGCGACATGAAGGCAGAGGGTGCTAAGAATCCCCGGAGGACCGGACTAGGCTGCCATCTGATGCTGACCTTGGCTACGTACAATGGACGCTCCCTATCTTCTGATTCAAGGCTTCTTGAATTGGAAGAGGAACTACAAAGGATCAAGTGGGACATCGTGGGGCTAAGTGAGGTAAGGAGAAAAGGAGAAGATCTCATCGAACTGAAAAGTGGACATCTCTTCTACTATCGTGGGACAGATACTGGCAGAACTAGTGGTGTTGGATTTATAATAAACAAGAAACTGAAGGATAAAGTTGTAGAAGTTGAAAGTTCCTCTGACAGAGCTGCACGACTTGTTATCCAACTCTCGAAAAGATACCAGGCTCAGATTATTCAAACTTATGCACCCACCACAAGTCATCCTGAAGAAGAAATTGAAGAATTTTATGAGGAAATTTGTCATCTAAATAATAAAAGTAAGCAGCACTTGAAAATAATTATGGGAGATTTCAATGCTAAAATAGGGCAACGGCAACTGAATGAAACTTCAGTAGGTAAATGCGGTCATGGCAACAGAAACCAGCGTGGAAATACTCTCGTTGAGTTTGCAGAGGCAGAAGGGTTTTTCATCTTGAACTCCTTCTTCAAGAAAAAGCCACACAGGAAATGGACATGGAGACATCCAAATGGGACGACAAGTGAAATTGATTTTATTATGTGTAACAAAAAGTTCGTCATAGAAGACTGCAGTGTGCTAAACAAGTTCAACACAGGTAGTGACCATAGATTGGTGAGATGTAAGATGCACCTCAACACTAAACTTGAACGTGGCAAGCTCATAAGACAAACAAAATCTATTGACATAACCAACCTTAAAAAACACCATAATACCTTCAAATTGGAACTGAAGAACAGATTCTCTGCTTTAGAAGGCCTAACATCGGAAGAAGAGGATATTTCTGAAGTTAACAGAAAAGTAACCAAAGCTCTTATGGAAACGGCAACAAAATTAGCTGGGTCTAAGAACAAGTTGCATGTGAACAAATTATCAGGAAAAACCAAAATGTTGATGCAAAAAAGAAGAGAGATGAGGACAACTAAAGAAGATGTGACTTCCAAAGTGGAATATATAGAGCTATGCAAGACAGTAAGAAAAAAGTATCACTGAAGACGTAAGGAAATTCAACTGTGAACTAGTGAGGAAAGCAATTGAAAACAACCAAAGCCTAAAGATAGCAAAGGGACATCTCAGTAAGGGAAGAAAACAGATTATGACACTGAGAAAAGAAGATGGTTCTGTAACAAGAAATAGAGGCGAAATTTTGACAAGAGTGAAAGATTTCTACTCCAAATTATATGAAAGGGATGATATATGCACTCCAGACATCATGGAAGATACCAGTACCAGAGTTCCTCCAGTCCTTCCAGCAGAAGTTGCACATGCAATCAAGAACATGAAGCGAGGAAAAGCTCCAGGAGAAGATGGAATTACTGTAGACATCATACAAGAAGCAAGTGGAGAAATCGAAACAGTACTCGCCCAAATTTTCACTCGATGCCTTAATGAAGGAAAGATTCCTGAGGATTGGAACACCGCTACAATGATCCTGCTACATAAGAAAGGTGACATTGAGGATCTCGGAAACTACAGACCTATCAGCCTCCTATCAGTAGTTTATAAAATCTTCACTAAAGTTCTTTCACACCGCTTGAAGGTAACACTGGACATGGCTCAACCGAGAGAACAAGCTGGATTCAGGAGTGGCTACAGCACAATAGATCATATCCACGTGCTGAGAGAACTAATTGAAAGAGCGAGGGAATATGAACTTCCATTGTGCATGGCTTTTATAGATTATGAAAAAGCCTTTGATTCGGTGAAACCATCAGCAGTTACAATGGCTCTGAAAGCCTGCGGTATTGAAGATGCATACATTAATATTATTAATAACATCTATGAAAATGCAAGTGCAAAGATTAGGCTGTTTGAAAATACAACACACGTAAAAATTGGAAAGGGAGTGAGACAAGGTGACACCATATCTCCGAAGCTCTTTAATGCCACTTTGGAGGGTGTTTTTCAGTCGCTGAGCTGGGAAAACAAGGGGATAAAAATTAATGGAGATTATCTAACCCACCTTCGTTTTGCTGATGACGTAGTCATTTTTGCAACTACCCCATCAGAGCTGCAGAGTATGATCCAGGAACTTGCTGACAAGAGTAAAGAAGTGGGATTAAAAATGAACTTTCAGAAGACAAAAGTGATGTTCAATGCTTTTACAAGAAATGAAGATTTATCGATTGATGGAGAAAAGCTGGAGATAACAGACACGTACGTTTATCTTGGACAGCAGATATCAAGTGAGGGTCACATTGATGAAGAAATTAATCGGCGTACAAAACTTGCCTGGAGAGCTTTTGGAAGAAACGGCTAATTTTCAAGAGCAATATGCCATTATGTCTTAAAAGAAAAGTGTTTGATCAATGCATCCTTCCTGTGCTTACGTATGGTGCAGAGACGTGGACCTTAACTAAAAGAGACATACAAAGGCTGCAGACAACTCAAAGTAGCATGGAGAGGTGCATGCTTGGTGTAACCAGGAGAGATAAGAAGAGGAACTCATGGATCCGAAAAATGACAAGAGTGGAAGACATCATGATCAGAGTTAAATCCCTGAAATGGCAATGGGCTGGACATACTGCCAGAAGGACAGATCATCGATGGACAGCCGACATTTTAGATTGGATTCCAAGGGACAGGAAAAGACCCAGAAGAAGACCACATGGGAGATGGGTGGATGAAATTCGAAAGTATGCAGGGGTGACATGGAGGAGACTGGCACAAGACAGACCGTTGTGGAGGAAACTTGGGGAGACCTTCGTCCAGCAGTGGATTGATAATGGTTGATGATGATGATGATGATGATGATGATGATGATATATATATGTGTGTGTGTGTGTGTGTGTGTGTGTGTGTGTGTGTGTGTGTGTGTGTATTCTGAGTAAAATTTGAAGCCGTGAAGATTATTGTTGTTCAAACAAAATCTTCTTGCGTTTATATCATAAAAATTTAAAATTTCAAAATTTCCCAGTTTTTAATTTTCAGTTTTTCGCTGTTGTAAAGTAAAAATTATCGATGCATCATCAATATTTTTTTCTCTTTTCCTCTAAACAGTTAAAAATGGTGCTTAATTGAGATTCAGGGATATTTGACGGATTTTGGACTGGCGATTTAATAATTGCATCGGCTGGAATAACATATGTTTGTTTTTTTTACCGAAAGGTTACAAAATTATTTCGTCTGTGCTCAAAACGTTATAGCCTGTGATAATGGTCTTTGTTCAACGACCGCCACTTAATTTGCTCATGGGTCTTATTCTCATCTATGAGAAAGGGCATGTCACCTGACCTGATCAGGCAGACGCATAAACAAGGGAGAATCCCTTGGCGGCCCTTGAACGTCGCTCTAAGGCATACTCGTCTAGAAACACTAGGCGGAAGCTCCTTGTCATCTTTCTTGAATAACACAACTCCAGAACATATTTTATCCTTTGTCATCCATACACCAAGGTCATGTTCTGACGTCTCCGAAAAAGATATTGTGAAGTTCGGGCATTCAAACGCAAATCATTCTCAAAGAAAGCTGCATTAAAAAAACCGAAACTTAACGAAACCTTGCAATTCTGTGACAACAAAAAGGAAAATTTCATCATTTACATCTGATCGACTGGGAGACGGCAGAAATGCTTATTTTTCCGTTAATGCGGCATTTATTTCTTCGAACACGATGCTGCCACACGGAGCTGTAACTGAAACTGTGCGACAGCATATATTTGAAGCATTTTTGACAACGTCATTTTCCGAGGGCCTATTGCGCTGATATTTAATGTAGACGGAATGTTTTTTTTTCTTATTCATATTTAAAATCGTTCAGATGAGGAGCACAAATAAAACTTGGCCAGAAGCTGTTCTAATCAGTAAGTCGATCATTACTTTTTTTTCTTTCTTTTTTTTTTGCAATTATTTCACCTAACAACGAAAACTATTAGTTTCCTGTAATGTTTACATGGTGTTAAATAACGTTAATTGCCCGCAGTCATAAGTTATAGCAAGATGTCAACAACTGCAATACCAGCATTAATAGTTTCGTCTTGGAAAGATACTGATATGTACCACCTAGTAATATTTCATCGTGTTCTGAGGCACATGAAATGTATGCAAAATGCTCCTTGTCAATGAAAAAACAATCATTACGTTGATGTGATTGTTTTCGAAAAACAATCATTATTAGACATGTCATCTGGATGTCCTCGCCCAATGTATTCGGTCATCATTATGTTGTTTGCTGCCCGATACGTTATGGAAGATCGTACGTTGCTTAATATCGTGAAATGTTGTTTTATTAAGCTTATTTGTTTAGCATAACTGCCGCAAGAAACATACTTAGATAAAGAGTGTCAGAATATGATATGCGGAAAGGTGGACTGAGATTCAGGTGTGTATATGAGTGTGTACACACAGTGTATAGATGCAGTGAACAGTGTAGAGTGCTGTGTGAACACACACTATATTCACTACTATGTCTGACACACACACCCATGTATGTACATGTGTGCAATAAATTGTTTTTCTCCATGAACATGAGAAAAAGAGCTTTTTCTTCACGCCTTTTAAAAGTTGTTTAAAATTTTACAAAACGACTTCTTGCTTTTAATAGTATCCAATCATTATGTATACATTTTGTGCACTGCTCATCTCATCATCATCATTGTCAGACATTATCAATCCACGAAGGTCTCCCCAAGTTTTCTCCACAACGGTCTGTCTTGTGCCAGTCTCCTCCATGTTACTCCCGCATACTTTCGAATTTCATATACCCATCTCACATGTGGTCTTTTTCTGGGTCTTATCCTGTCCCTTCGAACCCAATCTAAAATTTCGGCTGTCCATCGATGGTCTGTCCTGCTGGCAGTATGTCCAGCCCATTGCCATTTCAGGGATTTAACTCTGATCATGATGTCTTCCACTCATCATTTTTCGGATCCACGAGTTTCTCTTTTTATCTCTCCTGGTTACATCAAGCATGCACCTCTCCATGCTGCTTTGAGTTGTCTGCAGCCTTTGTATGTCTCTTTTAGTTAAGGTCCACATCTCTGCACCATACGTGAGCACTGGAAGGATGCATTGATCAAACACTTTTCTTTTAAGACATAATGGTGTATTGTTCTTGAAAATTGTGCTGTTTCTTCCAAAAGCTCTCCAAGCAAGTTTTGTACGCCGATTAATTTCTTCATCAATGTGGCTCTCACTTGATATCTGCTGTCCAAAATACAAGTGCGTGTCTGTTACCTCCAGCTTTTCTCCATCAATCGATAAATCTTCATTTCTTGTAATAGCGTTGAACATCACTTTTGTCTTCTGAAAGTTCATTTTTAATCCCACTTCTTTACTGTTGTCAGCAAGTTCCTGGATCATACTCTGCAGCTCTGATGGGGTAGTTCCGAAAACGACTACGTCATCAGCCAAACGAAGGTGGGTTAGATAATCTCCATTAATCTTTATCCCTTTGTTTTCCCAGTTCAGTGATTGAAAGACATTTTCCAATGTGGCATTAAAGAGCTTCGGAGATATGGTGTCACCTTGTCTCACTCCCTTTCCAATTTTTATGTGTGTTGTATTTTCAAACAGCCGAATCTTTGCACTCGCATTTTCATAGATATTATTAATAATATTAATGTATGCATCTTCAATACCGCAGGATTTCAGAGCCATTGTAACTGCTGATGGTTTCACCGAATCAAAGGCTTTTTCATAATCGATAAAAGCCATGCACAATGGAAGTTCATATTCCCTCGCTCTTTCAATTAGCTTATCTACTTACAGATAATTCAATTAATGTTATTAATTTTGTACAAGACTACTTTACATAGAAACGAACTTTCTTTCTTTCTGACGATGCAGTGTCTGTCGAACATACCACACACGCAGTGGTTACAAGTAACACTCAGCGACAAGGAAGGTGTAATTTAAAGCTTCCGGTGATGTCCTGCGGAGCGACTGATAAATCATTACATTTTTATTTATTTTTCAATTATTTCGCCTAACAACGAAAACTATTAGTTTTGTATTTGTTCAATTGCTGCTGTTCATCTTTGGTGAATCCCCAGCATTGTGCGGGGCTCCAAAGAAGCAACCTGCCATGTGGTTTGGTAGTTTGTCGTTAGTGAGTCTGGAGAATTTCGAGGACGCTGTTGTGCAATAGAAGCATATCCGGCGCGTAGCTGGAAGATCCTGGGTTCGATTTCCGGTGGCAGCAGATGAGAATTTTTCCGTTACTCACTTATAAACGTCGAAAGAGCGATGACTTTTATTTGATGTTCCTGGTCCATGTCAACTGTGTATTTATCATTCATTCGCCTTCTAGTTATTTTTTCAGTTGCTGCTTTTCATCTTTGGTGAATCCCCAGCGTTGTGCGGGGCTCCAAAGAAGCAACCTGCCATGTGGTTTGGTAGTTTGACGTTAGTGAGTCTGGAGAATTTCGAGGCCGCTGTTGTGCAATAGAAGCATATCCGGTGCGTAGCTGGAAGATCCTGGGTTCGATTTCCGGTGGCAGCAGATGAGAATTTTTCCGTTACTCACTTATAAACGTCGAAAGAGCGATGACTTTTATTTGATGTTCCTGGTCCATGTCAACTGTGTATTTATCATTCATTCGCCTTTTAGTTATTTCTTCAGTTGCTGCTTTTCATCTTTGGTGAATCCCCAGCATTGTGCGGGGCTCCAAAGAAGCAACCTGCCATGTGGTTTGATAGTTTGACGTTAGTGAGTCTGGAGAATTTCGAGGACGCTGTTGTGCAATAGAAGCATATCCGGCGCGTAGCTGGAAGATCCTGGGTTCGATTTCCGGTGGCAGCAGATGAGAATTTTTCCGTTACTCACTTATAAACGTCGAAAGAGCGATGACTTTTATTTGATGTTCCTGGTCCATGTCAACTGTGTATTTATCATTCATTCGCCTTCTAGTTATTTCTTCAGTTGCTGCTTTTCATCTTTGGTGAATCCCCAGCGTTGTGCGGGGCTCCAAAGAAGCAACCTGCCATGTGGTTTGGTAGTTTGACGTTAGTGAGTCTGGAGAATTTCGAGGCCGCTGTTGTGCAATAGAAGCATATCCGGCGCGTAGCTGGAAGATCCTGGGTTCGATTTCCGGTGGCAGCAGATGAGAATTTTTCCGTTACTCACTTATAAACGTCGAAAGAGCGATGACTTTTATTTGATGTTCCTGGTCCATGTCAACTGTGTATTTATCATTCATTCGCTTTCTAGTTATTTCTTCAGTTGCTGCTTTTCATCTTTGGTGAATCCCCAGCATTGTGCGGGGCTCCAAAGAAGCAGCCTGCCATGTGGTTTGGTAGTTTGTCGTTAATGTGTCTGGAGAATTTCGAGGCCTAACTGGAAGACCCTGGGTTCGATTCCCGGTGGCGGCCCATGAGAATTTTTCTGTGACTCACTTATAAACGTGGAAAGACCGATGACTTCTATTTGATGACTGATAAAGCATTATAGATAGAAATTTTATGGGGAGGTATATCAGCTATCAGGAATTAGCTGGACACGATGGTCCCTTGGACATTAAAACGGGTGTTTCGTAAGGCAGCCGCTCACGAAAAATGTCTCGCTTCCCTATTCTATACTCCCCATAGGAATTCTATGGAAAAATTCCCCGCCTCTTGGATGTCATCTCCAGACATAAAATGTAGAACGAGTAACCAGAAGTGCACCGCTAATTGCTCACACAAATCACTGACTAGTCTCAACAGAATATTGCTCGGTTGGAACAACTGAAAATATACTTGGACACTGAAAAAGAGAACAAAAACACAGAACCATAGAGAGATTTTTAAAAATAACCGTTAGACACGATTTTTAACAAAAATTACTTTCTTCTTCCACCCGGGTTCATTATGTTTAACTTTCTTCTCACCCGAACCCGGCCGATCAGTGCAGATCTCTAAATCAAACCATAAATATTTACATCAATTCACTAATTTTCAAAAGTTCATTTTAAATGCATTGGTTCTGCAATTATTTAAGACTGGCGTCTAGTGATTTTGCTTCCTATACTTCCAATGGGCAAACTTCTGTACACATATTTTTCACAACTGATGTGTTTGAAAATTTGAACATCGATTAAAATAACTTCATATTATAACTTGGAATACTTAAGGTGGTTCCACATAAAATTTCTGGCTAATGTTTCCAATGGTAAAACTTCTGTACAAATTTTCTTCGCAATTAATGCATTCCCGAGGATGAAAATTTGCACATCAATAAAACCAACTTTAAGTTATAGCATGGGATACTTAATGCTTATTAAAACATACCCATAATTAAGCAATCCAACATTTTTTTGTCTACTGACGTCATTAATGTACAGGTCGCGCCATCTATGAACAGGTCTGAACATTACTCAAAGAAAAATGATTAATTTTTAGTATAATAATGGTTATTTTTCAGCAAGTATTAAGTATCCCATGCTATAACTTAGAGTTCGTTTTATCGATGTGGAAATTTTCGTCTTTAGGAATACATTAATAGCGAAGAAGATATGTACAGAAGTTTTGCCGTTGGAAACATAAAGCAGAAAGTTTAGGTGGAACCACCTTAAGCATTCCAAGTTATAATATGAAGTTATTTTAATCGATGTTCAAATTTTCATCCTTGGAAACGCATTAATTATGAAGAAAAAGTGTACAGAAGTTTGCCCATTGGAAGTATAGGAAGCAAAATCGCTAGACGTCCACCGCAATGTTTTTGTTATTACAAAAACTATCTATAAGGTGCATATTCAAACATTTCTGGGGTCCGGACCCCAAATCCCTTTCCCTGGGTACATTCCTGCTCGGATCATAAGAACGCCATTCCCATGTCACGCGGAGGAACCATTTGACTCTGTGCGGTGATTTTAATTTTACTTTAATTTTTTTAGGCTTCATAGGCTTAAATTCCTATGTCCTACGGCTTATATTCATATATTCTTACTCTGTGCAGGGATTTTAATTTTACTTTAATTTTTTTTAGCGGCGTGCGAAATGATCAGTTATCACAAGCACCAGAATAATCATACTACCAACATAGAAACCTACGATACTGTGGAAACTTGTGTTTTTGAACAGGCATAAAGAACTAATGGATGTTAGAGACATCATCATCGCTATCATCCATTCTCAGTCTACTGCTGGATGAAGGTCTCCCCAAAGTCTCTTCCACAGCTCTCTGTTTTGAGCAATACATTTCTGTGTTATTCCGGCATACTTTCGAATTTCATCTTACCATCTCCCACTTGGACTTCTTTTGAACCTCTTCCTTTCCGTTTATGTCCAATCTAGTATTTCAGTTGCCCAACGGTGTTTAGTTCTTCTAGCAATATAATATGTCCATCCCAGCACCCCTTGATCTTTATCTTTAACTGATAGTTCTGTGTCTGGCGCTATTTGGCCAAACCTGGCCCTTGCGCCACTAAAATCAATTAACTAACTAACTAACTAACCAGCACCCCTTGGCTGCCCCGGTGGTGCAGTGGTTTAAGCGCTGGCTTCTGACCGTTCTTCCGAGGTGGGTCCGGGTTTGAATCCCCGTGAGGCATGATTGTTGTGTTTGTCTTAAGGCACTGACTCTCTCCCGTCCCTGAAACGAGTGGCCCTAAATTAGAGACAGACGCGACTGCTTATATATATCTCGTAGAGTTGTTCATGGTGGGCGTTAAATTAAAAAGAAAAAAATATTGCCACTTGAGGGCGTTTACTTTGATCATGATGTCATCCCAGGCCATAATTAGTGGTAAATTCTAGGGAAGCTAGAAATTTTTGAGTTAATTCTGTAAATTAATTTCAACCTAATTAAATTATTAGAATAATTTGCTTAATTTTTAACCTAAATTAATTTTTAATGTTGCAGCATTTATCGAAAAATTAATACAGAAATACTTTTTAAGGATATATATGTATATTTATAAGTTTTGTTTAAAAATGTTTAAAGTCTCTTTGGTTGAAATTGATCAAAAATATCCTTTATATAACGCGATTCTGTTATTTGTTTCCTGTAGGCTAGGCGATTAAAAAACAAATTCTTGAGAAATGTTTTTGAGAATTCCAAAGGAAAATCATTCAAGTAAGGACTGAACACACTGATTAACTGGATATTTACAGAATTTAATTTATATTGCACGGAGAAACGTGTTTTTGATATATTATTATCTAAAACACGTTTCTCCGTGGAATATCATATATATATATTTTTTATTATGAGTAAAAAAAAATTCGTCATAGAAGACTGCAGTGTGCTAAACAAGTTCAACACAGGTAGTGACCATAGATTGGTGAGATGTAAGATGCACCTCAACACTAAGCTTGAACGTGGCAAGCTCATAAGACAAACAAAATCTATTGACATAACCAACCTTAAAAAACACCATAATACCTTCAAGTTAGAACTGAAGAACAGGTTCTCTGCTTTAGAAGGCCTAACATCGGAAGAAGTGGACATCTCTGAAGTTAACAGAAAAGTAACCAAAGCTCTTATGGAAACAGCAACAAAATTAGCTGGGTCTAAGAACAAGTTGCATGTAAATAAATTATCAGGAAAAACGAAAATGTTGATGCAAAAAAGAAGAGAGATGAGGACAACTAAAGAAGATGTGACTTCCAAAGTGGAATATATAGAGCTATGCAAGACAGTAAGAAAAAGTATCACTGAAGACGTAAGGATATTCAACTGTGAACTAGTGAGGAAAGCAATTGAAAACAACCAAAGCCTAAAGATAGCAAAGGGACATCTCAGTAAGGGAAGAAAACAGATTATGGCACTGAGAAAAGAAGATGGTTCTGTAACAAGAAATAGAGGCGAAATTTTGACAAGAGTGAAAGATTTCTACTCCAAATTATATGAAAGGGATGATATATGCACTCCAGACATCATGAAAGATACCAGTACCAGAGTTCCTCCAGTCCTTCCAGCAGAAGTTGCACATGCAATCAAGAACATGAAGCGAGGAAAAGCTCCAGGAGAAGATGGAATTACTGTAGACATCATACAAGAAGCAAGTGGAGAAATCGAAACAGTACTCGCCCAAATTTTCACTCGATGCCTTAATGAAGGGAAGATTCCTGAGGATTGGAACACCGCTACATTGATCCTGCTACATAAGAAAGGTGACATTGAGGATCTCGGAAACTACAGACCTATCAGCCTCCTATCAGTAGTTTATAAAATCTTCACTAAAGTTCTTTCACACCGCTTGAAGGTAACACTGGACATGGCTCAACCGAGAGAACAAGCTGGATTCAGGAGTGGCTACAGCACAATAGATCATATCCACGTGCTGAGAGAACTAATTGAAAGAGCGAGGGAATATGAACTTCCATTGTGCATGGCTTTTATCGATTATGAAAAAGCCTTTGATTCGGTGAAACCATCGGCAGTTACAATGGCTCTGAAA
Organism: Macrothele yani; assembly: GCA_039090855.1. NCBI lineage: Eukaryota > Metazoa > Arthropoda > Arachnida > Araneae > Macrothelidae > Macrothele > Macrothele yani. Next base: position 151,023,717 of record CM077027.1, on the reverse strand, counting down.
ACCTGCGGTATTGAAGATGCATACATTAATATTATTAATAACATCTATGAAAATGCAAGTGCAAAGATTAGGCTGTTTGAAAATACAACACACGTAAAAATTGGAAAGGGAGTGAGACAAGGTGACACCATATCTCCGAAGCTCTTTAATGCCACTTTGGAGGGTGTTTTTCAGTCGCTGAGCTGGGAAAACAAGGGGATAAAGATTAATGGAGATTATCTAACCCACCTTCGTTTTGCTGATGACGTAGTCATTTTTGCAACTACCCCATCAGAGCTGCAGAGTATGATCCAAGAACTTGCTGACAAGAGTAAAGAAGTGGGATTAAAAATGAACTTTCAGAAGACAAAAGTGATGTTCAATGCTTTTACAAGAAATGAAGATTTATCGATTGATAGAGAAAAGCTGGAGATAACAGACACGTACGTTTATCTTGGACAGCAGATATCAAGTGAGGGTCACATTGATGAAGAAATTAATCGGCGTACAAAACTTGCCTGGAGAGCTTTTGGAAGAAACAGCATAATTTTCAAGAGCAATATGCCATTATGTCTTAAAAGAAAAGTGTTTGATCAATGCATCCTTCCAGTGCTTGCGTATGGTGCAGAGACGTGGACCTTAACTAAAAGAGACATACAAAGGCTGCAGACAACTCAAAGTAGCATGGAGAGGTGCATGCTTGGTGTAACCAGGAGAGATAAGAAGAGGAACTCGTGGATCCGAAAAATGACAAGAGTGGAAGATATCATGATCAGAGTTAAATCCCTGAAATGGCAATGGGCTGGACATACTGCCAGAAGGACAGATCATCGATGGACAGCCGAAATTTTAGAGTGGATTCCAAGGGACAGGAAAAGACCCAGAAGAAGACTACATGGGAGATGGGTGGATGAAATTCGAAAGTATGCAGGGGTGACATGGAGGAGACTGGCACAAGACAGACCGTTGTGGAGGAAACTTGGGGAGACCTTCGTCCAGCAGTGGATTGATAATGGTTGACAATGATGATGATGATATATATATATATACATTATTGACACCTGTGTATTCGCAGACACCAACTAGTATTACTGATACTGGTGTCTGCAAATACCACACGTGTCAAATAATGGCATGTTTTGCGTTACATTTCTGTTTTGTCTAAACTTTACAGACATGTAGAATCTCCTCCTTTCACGCCGTAAATATGTATAATTATGCACTGGTATCCCATTGCGTAGTATGACGCCGTTTGAAGTGTTTCACTTACTTTTCAGTGTTTGTATTCCCTTACTTCGTATTTTTGCATTTTAGTGTCCATATTTATTTGTGTTTAAATTTTTGAGACGGATTTTACTGAATGCAAGGCATTCTAAAAGTGAGTAACCAACTGTAATGAGTATATGGGAGAAATGTACTGGTCCATGGAGTACGATTGGAACAGTTTACCATGGAAGTCAGAGTGACAAATTGATCTACGAACTGTATTGCTGTTTCTTAAGCAAGCTTCCATAAAAAATACTTCAGTGTTTAAAAACTTCCAATTTCCATATTGATGGCTCTACGGATATGATCTTAAAACTGTTGTTTTAGATGGTTTTCCTCTCAGTCAGATCCATACATGTATAGTGCTTTTGGTGTGATATTGAATTTTTTTCGTTATTAATTTTTTCCAGATATGGCATATGCCAATTATTATCACGTTCTTTGAGTCTTTCGAAGGTAAGGCTGGTGGCCCCAAGCTGGTGGCCCCCAAGCTTTGGCCCTGTGTGCTCCAAACTTGTCATGTTTTAAATCCATTAACTTCTAATCACTTTTCTTTTGGTTACACCAAGCACGCATCTATTTATGCTTCTTTTGTGGTATCATTATCATCAACCATTATCCATCCACTGCTGAATGAGCCCCCTCCTCCTCTAACACCCTTTCACAACTTTGACTTGAGCCAGTCACTCCGGCATGCTGTCCAATGTCAACCAGCCATCTCCTTCTTCGTCTTTTCCTGTCCCTTGGAATACAGCATAATATTTCAGTTGTGGTCAGTTCTTCTAGAAATATGTTCAGCTCATTGCTTTTGTGCTATATAATATATTGACAAAAGTCACCGGACACCTAGAAGAGAAACACAACATAGCATTTATTGACATACATTACTACGGTGTCGGTCCATCTTTGGCCTTAATGCAGGAACTGACCCTTCGAGACATACTTTCGACAAGGTTTTGGAACACAGCGATAGGTATGCGCTTCCATTCAGTACATAATGCTGCCGCTAACTGTTGCTTAGTAGTAGGCCTTGGTTCCAAACTTCTTATGCGGCGCTCTAATTCATCCCATAGGTGCTCTATGGGATTAAGAACAGGGCTCTATGCTGTCCAGTCCACACACGATACGGAATTATCGTCAAACCACGCCGTAACAGTCCTTGCTTTATGGGTCGGTGCATTATCCTGCTGGTACCAACAAGGCTCGGTTCCATAGTATTGCCGCAGAGATGGTACGGCATAATTGTCCAGAATATCGAGGCACATGTGCTGCTTAACAGGTTTTTCCACGTGTTTTTCCACGTTAACCAATGAGCCGGGACTATACCACGAAAAACACACCCACGCGAATGCACTGCCAGATCCAAACTTGACCGTAGAAACGGTACATTGTGGTAAATAGCGTTCACTCGGCTGTCGCCATACCCACATACGGCCATGAGACTAGTGGATTGTGTATCTGGATTCATCAGTCAATAGGACCCGTTTCCATTGATCTACGGTCCACGATAAATGTTCTTTACACCATGCTAAACGACGAGTAGCATTCCGAGTGGAGATGAAAGGCTTATAAGCAGCCGCACGACCACGGTAACTCATGGAATGAAGTTCTCTGCGAATGGTACGTGTACATACCGAGGTACCAGCATTTTTACTCACCTGTACACTGAGGTCTTGTGCAGTACTCCGTTGATAAGCTGTAACGACTTTCCTGAGGCTTCCACGTCCTCTATCACTGATTTTCTTTGGTCTGCCGGTACGTTTTGCTACTTCAGGTACGCCATGTGTCTTCCACTTATCCACTACATCCAAAACAGTTGACTTGGGTATGTTTAAACGCCTCTCGGTTTCTCTTATGGACAACCCACTAATATAACACCCAACAATCTTTCCTTTCTCAAAGTCGGTTCTCTCCCGCCGCGACATTTTCACTCAACCTCACAGTGCGATGTGATCACGGTCAGCTGCAGACTTGTTTTTATGCCGTTTGCAGCTGTACTGCGCATCTTAACAAGCAGCGGATCCGTTCATTTGCTTTTGAAGGGGTGTCCGGTGACTTTTGTCAGCGTAGTGTTTCTTCAGTTGATTATATCAAAAGGGTTTTGTGGTCTCTTAAACGGCACACACCAGCAAAACATTTAGAGGAAACCCCTAGTTATTCCGTTGCTTTTGCGTATACACCTTCCGTATGTTACTTTTTATTTCTTCATATTCAGATTTTATCCTCCTTGGTAATAAATGTACATTGCTGGACAAAATTCGTGTAACAAACAGTTTTTCTATTTGGCATTCATGTACGAAACAGAGGACTTCATCAGGACCGTATCTAGTTGGGGACCTGAACCTATCAGACCAAGCGATCCTTCCGCATATAAAACGGATGCGTTGCCTCCGGGATACCGGGAGAATTCCCGGTGGGCGGCCGTATTCTGTGCCGGTAGTCATTATGCTAACTTAAAAACCAACTAAAATAAAAAAAACCTACTAACTTAAGAAAACAAAAGTAAATATATACTTGCACTCCAGTATTCTTGTAGAAGAAAAAGCAGGTAGTGCAAAAAATGACAATGTCTGTCTACCACTTTGACGGCTTTGAAAAAAGAAATTACGTGTCTTCTTCATATCCCGCGGTAAGCAAATGTTCTGTTGTGCCAAACCCTATTTTGGTACACCCCCTTTGTCGAATTTCTAATTTAAGTCCCTTCCCTTTGGGCTGATATCCTCTTCCTCAGTCCGTTTCTGACAATTGCAGTTAAATAATCAATACAATCTAATCAAATATGTTTTCTCTGTATTCCGTAATTGTTATTATTATCATTGGCGGTCTCTGTTGACCTACCGTTTCAATCACTCCTTCGTAGCAGTAAAATTTCTGTAAGTGGTACATTACACTATGTTTGCAAAAGTATTCGGACACCTCTGTCGAACTGTAGGAAGACCATTTATAAGCCAAAATCAGTACATAGTCGTCTGACCTTTGGCAGTTATGATTGCAGTTACAGTTCTAGACATGCTTTCCAAGCAAAACTTTGCCGTAGATGAAGATATTACCGGCAGAGATCGGACTCGACATTCTAGTTCTCCCCATAGACGTTCTATTCGGTTTAGGTCGAGACTTCAAGCCAGACAATTCTATACTTGGGCTTCCTGCTCCTTAGACCTGGCCTGGAGAACATCGCAATGCGGCAAAAAAGTTTGACCTTGTTGAAACAAATAGCGATCAATGCTGAATTAATGCCCCAACATAGATAGAGAACAATTGTTCGTAATGCCTTCGTATCTGGCGGCCGTTAGTCTGGACGTCACCACAACGAAAGGACGAAGTCCTTTCCAGAAGAAACAGCCCCACACCATCACAGATTCCCCTCCAAATTTGACTGTAGGAACAGCGCAGTCCACCTCACAGCATTCTCCGGGCAAAAACACACCCGAATACGTCTACCTGAAGGAAAGAGTGAGTACGGTGATTCATCACTCCACACGACTCTTTAATTCTTTTATCGAGGCACCACTGCAGTTGTCATATGGCATTGCCTGGAGTAATGTCGGGCTTGTGCGCAGCTGACCTATCATGGTAATCGTGGGTATGCAGTTCCCGACGGGCTATTCTGGTGCATCAAGCTGTTCTAATGGCTTGTGCGACGTTGTCGGCCAGGTCGGCGGTGGAAGACGTACGTGTCTTCTTCATATTCCGCAGTAAGCTTTATTTTACACGATTACTCAGTTTGTGCGGCCTTCCAAAGCTCCGGTTCGCTACAATGGCCCAAGAAAATCAGCAGTAGTGGATATGGGAAATCCCAGATGTGTGGTAATGCTGCATACTAATTGCTCACTCATGTCACATCCAACCAGCATGCTCATTTAAAAGTCCTTCAGTTTAGCTCCTCGCGGCAGAGTCGTTTCCAGTACTGTCTAACAGGTATGACCACACTATCCTTTACATACAGCATCCAATGCATCCCGTACATGTACTCCTGGTTCTTCAAATGCACGTTTATTTGCATACATGGAAGTGTGCGTATACTTTGTCTACATAGTGTATTTATATCGGTTTTTACTCTGTCTATTTGATAAACTTTAAAGCGTGTACGCAAAGCTTTTGTTAAAACATTCAAAGTGCAATCTACTCTGGACGAACAACACAAGAAATGCGCCTTAGCTTTTTGCCACCTGTGTATGTGTAGTATACATATTGTAAGTCAGTAAGAAAGTATGTATCTACTGTATATACCAATAACATTGATTACTGTGTAGAGTTTTAGTTTCTGATGCCATCAGTTTAAGTGATGAACTAAGTAGCCATTTAATATTTGTAGATAACTTCGTTCAACATGTATTCAAACTTCTAGAGACTGTAAGAAACCTTGAAGAAATAACAGTATCTTCCAATGAATTTACACCGATTCAAATCAGGAAAATTATCAGCCCTGAACTCTAGTTATTAACCACAATTATTTTAAGTCACATGGAGGCAACTACAAACAAAGGGAGTATCAATGGGTTCGCTTTTGTCTTCACTCCTTGAGTAAAGCAGTATTGATAACAATTGAAGACCTCATCTTTCTAAATTGTATTAAGAAACCCCGAGTATGGATCCGCTACGCTGACGATATATTCTTCATATGAGAACGTGGAGTAGACTAATAAATTGATTTCTTGAACAAGATAGATAACTTACACAATACGATCAAATTCACCATAGAGCTTGAAGAGAATGAGACACTAAATTATCTTGACTTCGCGTTCAAAAGAAATAAAACATCCAGCTTTGAGTTTGACTTTTATACATATAAACCAACCGCAGTACCGAACCTTGTCTGTCCTGATTCTTACTGCCCGAAAGAGTACAAACTCTCTGCGTTTAGAGTATCATTCTACAGAACGTATAAAAATTGCAAACCCGAAATTGAGAATATTAATATTAAACGTATAAAAACTGAATATAAGAAAGATGACATGGACAGAATACATAGAAATGTAGAGAATGGCAGAACGTCTGAAAACCAAAAAGTACGATAATGAGATACGCAGGATTCATCACATACGTTCTATGCTCTACATATTGGTTGAATAATTTATTACCTATATACGAGTATAACATCACACAGTAGCAATGAAATCACCGATCCCTTTATCACATATAATATCAAGACGTAAGGAGAGACAGGGTGAGAAAGAAAGAGTGTACGCTGCACCGTTAGTATACCCTAACAAAGCAGAAAAGATAAATTATACGTATATCAGAATGACAAAGCGATCGTTAGACACTTGCGAAGTGTCAACAAAGCCATGCAGAATACAGCGCTCGCTAGGGAAGTCATGCGTTGCTCGGCCGCTCCTATGTGGAATTATATTAGAAGAATGGCCCCTTACTCGAACTTTAAAGAGACTTCCATCAGGAAAGCATTCGAAATCCTCTCCAGCAAACTAGCATGCAATTATATGGTCTCCATGAAACTACCAATGGTTTGGCATGTGTTATTAAGGGAGGGAAACACACTGCTGCACACCGTATAATTGTGTGATAAAAATACACGTAATACTGCTCTTTATGTCCCCCGCGTTATTTTTCAAAAAATCATCTTTGTTTCTTAAGTGTTCTAATCCCTACATTTTATGTCTACCTATTGCCTTGATGAAACCTCCCAGTGGAGAGCAAAAGTTCGGGGAATCTGTGTGCTCTTTTCGCCAGTAAATAAAGGATTTAACTACGCTATAAGCGTTTTTATTTTCGTTTCTGTTTTTTTTTTTTTTGGTTCTTGAGTAATGCTAACCGTCAGAGAAAGAACTAGAAAAGAGACTTACGTATAATGCTGATATCTTCCAGACAGGGTGGCGCAGTGTTCTCAGCGATGGCCTCTGATCATTCGTCCGTAAGGGGTCCGGGTTCGAATCCCGGTGAGGCATGGATGTTGTGTTTGTCTTACGGCACTGGCTCTCTCCCTTCCCTGGAACCAGTGACCCAAAATTAGGGACGGGCGACTGCTCATAGCCCATTGAGTTGCTCACGGTGGCCGTTAAACCTCCAATCAAAAAAAAAATAAAAAAAAATGGTTTCCAGGAAAACATAGTATATTGATGCCTTTTTCAACTTTCCTTCTTCCAGTCGCGGAAAGTTAAAAGAGGATCAATATAATCCACTAAATGTATCTTGCTGGTTTCAACGCAGCTTTCAATCTGATGACACAAAAGTGTTCGTCAATATCAAACAGACTTTAATATCAGATCTTTAGAATGTACTCGCAATCTCTCTACATCTCCACAAAACTCCACAAATTTAACGTCGTCATTTTATGTGGTTCTGACTCACTGTCAACGTTGCTAAATTGTAAGACTTTTTGCTGGAAGTAATGTGCCGTTCAGTTAAAACTATTTAACTAAGAATTGGCAAACTTACATAAACAAAACAGAAACTCAAAACGAAAGTTAAATAGAGGTATGCGTCAAAATCAGATGTAAATAGAAGCGGTTTCATGTCGGATTACTAAGTGGTTTTAAGTCGATAAACACAGTAAATAAGTACTGTCATACCCAATTCTGTTCTTACTCACAAATACATAGTTGCGCTTTCATTCATTGAACTTGTGACAGCCCAGTAAATAATAGCATGTGTGACGCAGTGATCTGAGCGATGACTTCTGACCATTCGTCCGAGAAGCGTCCGTGTTCGAATCCCTGTGAGGCATGGATGTTGTGTTTGTCTTACGGCACTGGCTTTCTTTCTTCCCTAGAGTCAGTGGCCCTAAATTAGGGACGGGCGACTGCTTATAGCCCACTGAGTTGCTCATGGTTGTCGTTAAACCTCTAATCAAAGAAAAAGAAATGTCATGTAACAAGCATAAGGAGTCGTAAAAAAACGGATAATCTTCCATTAAATCAGTGCTGATATTGGTTTCCGTTTTGTTTTTTCATTATTATTTTTACTTGGAATAGTAGATACTTAATTTGCCAGCACTAAGCCCATTTTTACTGGTCATAGCATTCGAAGCGTCTGAGTAAGCGTTACTCCAGCACCTTCTCTCTAAGTCTTCCCTTGTTTTTCGTACACTTTCGTTTTTGTTTAAACCCTGCACTATCAGCATGATTTTCTAGACAAGCTTGTATCATTAGCTTGATAACAGTCTACAAAGCATGGAATTCGATTAAAGCAGCTCCGTAAAGTTGTTTACTTCTGCCTCATTAGGCTTCAGTTCTTTTCTGCCGTCTTCGGATGTGTACTATAGTTCCTTCCGATAGTTTATTTGATTTTTTCCTGTTAACGAGTCCTAGTCAACACTAATATGTAGCAAAAGTTCTTGATATAGGGTTTCTTCGAAAGAGTAATAACACTAGAGTCGTTGTTCCCTGCTAAAAATAAGTAATGCACAACTTGTTTCTAGTACAATCTTCTCATTTGTTCTTTGCTTCTCTTAGTTTTACTGACGCTGTGACATTCGGTGGAAGGAACGTAACCTTCAAGCTTTTATTCGATTGTTTTTAGTTTTTCATCTGATGGATGAGATGGCACAAACAAGCCGTTTTCAAGTTACGATCTTCAAAATGAAAGGAAGTGCTTATGAAATGAACAAAAAAGCTGCTTCTTTTCCTACCAATTTAGCTGCATCCACTTCTCATGGTATATATCTGGAAAACCTACCCGAACACCACGTTTCGTTTGCAGGAAATAAGTTGGCAAAAGAGAGTGATTTCACCGGTACTGTTAGGGTTCATATTCGAAGTTACACCATGCAAGACTCGGAACTATACCCTTCCTAATTATAACGAAGTTAATTTCTCCGTCTAAACCCGAGTCCGCTTATTCCGGAATAAGTCGCTCCACCAACTGAGCTGCGCAGACGTTTTTTCTGACTCCTATCTGCCTTTATGTCGTGTGCGTCCTGCTGCCAGGTACGTCACACAATATACTGTCATCATATCTACTCAGACATTTAAGGATTCATGGCCAAATGTTATACCTATGACGGAAGAAGTTAAATCGCCGTATTCAACAAAGAATTGCTTATATGAACTGTTCCCCTTCTCCTCGAGAAATCGATTACCGTTTCCAGCAACTTCACCTACCGTCTGATAATTTATTGATGTTGAATCTATCATCAGGGTCATTAACAAGTGATCAATTTTGAACTCTGAGAGATGTGTGTGATAAACTTCGGAACTTAGTGAAAAAATTGCAGTTTGTACCCCTTTTCCAAGATATAGTGTTACAACATCAAGGAACTTTTGTTGCGTTTCTTGAAAACATCAAGCAAAGCAAATAAATTCCCTTCTCGTGGATGTCGTAAGAGTTTCCGTCGAAGAAAATGTGGAAAACGTATTGTACTGCATTGAATGGAGGGGTTGACTTTGTATTACAGCGTCCCGCTTTCAAACGGGCGCTCGGAACCAGCTGACATCAAGATTTCTCGAAGCGGCGAGTGGAAGCAGCGCAGAAAATCTTTGAGCCACCCCAGACATTATATAAGAGACTAGATTGGCTGCCCGCTATTTCTGTAACACTCTTACGATGTGGCATCAACGAGCCACATTGTGCGGGTCAATTTGAGAAAGGGTTCTGTTATGTCTATGCTTGATAAAAGATATACAAAATGGCAAATGCTTGTTCTACAATAAATTGCAGTGCCAGAGATAATGAAAACAGCTAAAAAAAATCGGAGTGGGGCAAAATTTTGAAAATGCACTTTTAGCTTTTATCGTGAACTTCAATGTCAAATCAAGATCACTAATGCCATCTTTGAAATATCTCGAACGACCTACGGCCAATGTCACGACTTTGTCTGTCCTCTGCAAACAAATTGAATAAAACTCTCAGAAAGTGCATTAAAAAGCTTGAATTAGTGAAAATTTGAATTCGAAACAAGGCCCGGCTGCGCTTACATTCTATTCAGGTCTCAACCTTGTCACCATTTTGATTAAACATCAACAAGAGTGAAACCGTGTAACCGACAAAGCCTTAAATTGCAAACATCCTCCATCAACAGTAAACAAATAAGGCAAAAGAGTAAAGACTTCTGAGATATAAAAACACGTATGTAAAAAATGAATTGAAGGTAATCAGGTGCAAATGCCTAAACCACATGCTAACATAACCAGGGCTGATCCTGTACTTTGGGATAGAATACTAAATTGTTTCCTGTCAGGTGACAGCAAACACTAAATTTATATTACCAATTATAACTATAACTTCTGCAAATTAAGTGACAATAAATTGACTTCTTTCTCAATACATGCTATGCAATGGTACTGGCCATGGAAACATGATCTTTCTCTTGTAAAAAGAAATAGCTAGTTCCTAAGGCTTTGAAAAATTTGAGAAACAATGCTCTTGAAAATTTTACAGTTTCTTCCATAAACATCGTTTGGTTGTTGTCATCCCCTTCTATCACCCACACATTTGCGCAACCAACTCTCGGAATAAAAATGCCAACTCTCTGAATAAAAATAATAAAGTTCCAACTCTCGGAATAAAAATAATAAAGTTCCATCGTTCACCGCTGGGGGCAGCACGTAGACATCGACAGATCAAAAACTTATGCATCCCCCTTCTCACCCATCCACACAGATGTTACCATCGGTCGGAATAAAAATTAATGGAGTTCCACCCACCGTCCACCCCTAGTATCCTTTGAGTGTTGTCATCCTCCTCAATCACCCAGCCATATGTGCTCCGATGTTGCCATCGCTTGGAGTAAAAATTTATGAAGTTCCATCGTTCATCACTAGAAGGAAGCACATCCATCGATTGGGTGTTGTCATCCCCCTTCCCACCGACTCTTATGTTGCCATCGCTCAGAATAAAGTTCCTCTATATTGGTCCATATAGTTGTCGGTGCTATGGTTGTCGCGGTTGTGACTTGTCGGTGTTATGATTGTCGATGTTTTGATTTGTCGGTGTTTTGATTGTCGGTGTTATGCTTGTCAATCTTTTGAACTGTCGGTGTTATGATTTGTGGGTGTTTTGATGCTTTTTGAACCGTCGGTGTTATGATCGTCGGTGTTTTGAGCTGTCGGTGTTTTGAGTTGTCGGTGTTATGATCGTCGGTGTTTTGAGCTGTCGGTGTTTTGAGTTGTCGGTGTTTGGACCTGTCAGTGTTTTTATTGTCGGTGTTTTGAGCTGTCGGTGTTTTGAGTTGTCGGTGTTTGGACCTGTCGATGTTTTGTGCTGTCGGTGTTTGGACCTGTCAGTGTTTTGTACGAGAACCATTTCAGATTAATCCCACACTGAAAGCAATACATTAAGCAAATTTCAAGACCAAGCGGTGAAACGACCCATTTTCCACTTCTCGCAGGGTACTTTTATCAGAGCTCGCATCCCACATGTTGTGTTGTCATGATTCTTATTTTCATATGACGTAACTACCCACACTGATAACCGATCGATCTCCAGTAGTCGCTAAATTTGCATAACCATACGTTTTTTCTTCGAAACCGCAATAACACTAACTTTTTGTGACCAATGTAATAAGTTCATTGGAACCTAATCACTGAATAAATCAAACTTTACACAAACATTTCTTTTCTTGGAATGCTTTAACTAACTGTTAGGAAACATTAGAATTTTAGAACGTCTTTTGAAAAACAAGTACGTGCATTATAGTATCACTTTATCAAGCAATCTAATGGACACCTTATCTTTGCAACTGTTAGTCCGATTTGAAAAAGAAAATTCCAGTCGAAAGCCGGAACTGTGAGAAGACAATCCATACGTTTATCTTTTTGCGATAAATAAACTCGCTGTTGGGGGAGTAAATGCATATGCTATTAAATTCAGAATATTTTTTCTCTATCAGTTGCTTCTGAAAAACAGAGGTGGCGCAGTGGTCTAAGCGCTGGCTTTTGATCATTCGTCCGTGAAGGGGTCCGGGTTCAAATCCCTCTGACGCATGGATGTTGTGTTTGTCTTACAGCACTGGCTCTCTCCCTTCCCTGGAACCAGTGACTCTAAATTAGGGACGGGCGACTGCTTATAGTCCATTAGACTTTTAGAAGGGGAGACATCAACATTACGGAGATTTACCTCAACGCTCATGGTGGTCGTTAAACATTCAATAAAAAAACAGATTCAAAAAATGATTTTTACCTTCCAATACTATTTATTTACGTAGTTTCTATCAGAAATAATGCATAGTGTCACCGCCAGGAGCGTGATCGTATGTTTCATATTTTTTTAAATCTCTACTTTTAAAAATCTGATTTTAAAAATTCTTTTTTGCGTTAGATAGTGATTACGACGATAAACATTTTGCATGCATTTACAATATTTTGTGACAAAATACTTTTTCACTAGGCGGAGTAAGTGCGTTTTTCTATTTTTATACATTTGCAATGATATCTTCACTTCTAAAAATCTAACTGAAAAACTCTTTTTCTGGAAGACGCCACTGGCCGAGGAAATGTGCACCTTTTTTTACAAAAACTAATGGTGAGTTTTCCCGATAGAGGGCGTTGAGGCAAATCTCCGTAATGTTGATGTCTCTCCTTCTAAAAGTCCAATTTAAAAAAATTATTTTTGCTGCTGGCAGCGTTTGTAGCGAGGAATATGTTTCATATATAGGGACACCGCCAAGGGGTTGCGAGGAAATTTTTCTTGCGCACCCAGTTCAAGATGTGCAATTTTTCAATTTTTTAACTTTAAAATATGATCTGGACTTTGCTAAGTAATGATGGGTCTGGTGTTTTTCGTCGTGTGGCCCTACGCATTCCCCCTAAGAAATGCTTTGTTTACTTCTTTGTAGAAAGGTTATCAAAATAGCATCATGGAAATTTCATCGTTCTCCACTCTTCTAAATCCTTAGTTTAAGCCATTTTTATGTTAGTATCGTCCGGGACGAACGAAGAGGGTGGACAGGAATTCACTGAGGGAGATCATTACTATTTATTCTGCTGTCTATTTGTGCTACTAACTATGGTATTCCACCACGGAAAGTGGAGTCTAAAGCTCTACTAGAGCTTTTAAGCCTGGCCTGCCCCGAAGCAGAGACCAAGACGTGGCTGACGACGGCTTTGGAAGAGATGAACGCAAGATGATTACGTGGACCAAGCGACCGTGGGCCAATCGACGCTCTGGAAAATCTTGGGCTAAGCGACCTTGTTATATTTCATCGAGGGCGAAGCGACCCTGCTAATCTAATCCTTCGCTTAGATTTTGTTAATGATGTTGGCAAAAGAATTCTAGTGTTTGTCGGTGAGGGCTACCAAGATTTATTAAATAACGACAATTTCTTCTTAGATGGGACTTTCAAAAGTTGCCCGAGACAGTTCTATCAACTTTTAAGTGTTCATGCTGATTTACGGAGCACTACATTTGAAAATCAAGTATATTCAGCAGTATTCTGTTTACTACTAGATAAACAAGAAGGAACCAAGGAGGTTATATTACTGGAGACACCACTCCTATCCACGCAGCATTGGCCGCCATAAGTTACCGTCTGTGCTACAAATGACGTCATGAGCAGGCACGACGCAGCCGCAGAAGAGAAGCTGATTGGAAACCAATGGAACAAAAGCTTCTAAGCGTATAAACAGATAAAATGAGTAATTTAATAATCTTTATCAATGATCATCATCATCATCATCATTGTCAACCATTATCAATCCACTGCTGGACGAAGGTCTCCCCAAGTTTCCTCCACAACGGTCTGTCTTGTGCCAGTCTCCTCCATGTCACTCCCGCATATTTACGAATTTCATCCACCCATCTCCCATGTGGTCTTTTTCTGGGTCTTTTCCTGTCCCTTGGAATCCAATCTAAAATTTCGGCTGTCCATCTATGGTCTGTCCTTCTGGCAGTATGTCCAGCCCATTGCCATTTCAGGGATTTAACTCTGATCATGATGTCTTCCACTCTCGTCATTTTTCGGATCCACGAGTTCCTCTTCTTATCTCTCCTGGTTATACCAAGCATGCACCTCTCCATGCTTCTTTGAGTTGTCTGCAGCCTTTGTATGTCTCTTTTAGTTAAGGTCCACGTCTCTGCACCATACGTAAGCACTGGAAGGATGCATTGATCAAACACTTTTCTTTTAAGACATAATGGCATATTGCTCTTGAAAATTATGCTGTTTCTTCCAAAAGCTCTCCAGGCAAGTTTTGTACGCCGATTAATTTCTTCATCAATGTGACCCTCACTTGATATCTGCTGTCCAAGATAAACATATGTATCTGTTATCTCCAGTTTTTCTCCATCGATCGATAAATCTTCATTTCTTGTAAAAGCATTGAACATCACTTTTGTCTTCTGAAAGTTCATTTTTAATCCCACTTCTTTACTCTTGTCAGCAAGTTCCTGGATCATACTCTGCAGCTCTGATGGGCTAGTTGCAAAAATGACTACGTCATCAGCAAAACGAAGGTGGGTTAGATAATCTCCATTAATCTTTATCCCTTTGTTTTCCCAGTTCAGTGATTGAAAGACATTTTCCAATGTGGCATTAAAGAGCTTCGGAGATATGGTGTCACCTTGTCTCACTCCCTTTCCAATTTTTATGTGTGTTGTATTTTCAAACAGCTGAATCTTTGCACTTGCATTTTCATAGATGTTATTAATAATATTAATGTATGCATCTTCAATACCGCAGGATTTCAGAGCCGTGGTAACTGCTGATGGTTTCACCGAATCAAAGGCTTTTTCATAATCGATAAAAGCCATGCACAATGGAAGTTCATATTCCCTCGCTCTTTCAATTAGTTCTCTCAGTACGTGGATATGATCTATTGTGCTGTAGCAACTCCTGAATCCAGCTTGTTCTCTCGGTTGAGCCATGTCCAGTGTTACCTTCAAGCGGTGTGAAAGAACTTTAGTGAAGATTTTATAAACCACTGATAGGAGGCTGATAGGTCTGTAGTTCCTGAGATCCTCAATGTCACCTTTTTTATGTAGCAGGATCATTGTAGCATTGTTCCAATCCCCAGGAATCTTCCCTTCATTAAGGCATCGAGTGAAAATTTGGGCGAGTACTGTTTCAATTTCTCCACTTGCTTCTTGTATGATGTCTATAGTAATTCCATCTTCTCCTGGAGCTTTCCCCCGCTTCATGTTCTTGATTGCATGAGCAACTTCTGCTGGGAGGACTGGAAGAACTCTGGTACCTTTCATGATGTCTGGAGTACATGTATCATCCCTTTCATATAATTTGGAGTAGAAATCTTTCACTCTTGTCAAAATTTCGCCTCTATTTCTTGTTATAGAACCATCTTCTTTTCTCAGAGCCATAATCTGTTTTCTTCCCTTACTGAGATGTCCCTTTGCTATCTTAAGGCTTTGGTTGTTTTCAATTGCTTTCCTCACTAGCTCACAGTTGAATTTCCTTACGTCTTCAGTGATACTTTTTCGTGTTGTCTTGCATAGCTCTATATATTCCACTTTGGAAGTCACATCTTCTTTAGTTGTCCTCATCTCTCTTCTTTTTGCATCAACATTTTGGTTTTTCCTGATAATTTGTTCACATGCAACTTGTTCTTAGACCCAGCTAATTTTGTTGCTGTTTCCATTAGAGCTTTGGTTACTTTTCTGTTAACTTCCGAAATATCCACTTCTTCCGATGTTAGGCCTTCTAAAGCAGAGAATCTGTTCTTCAGTTCCAACTTGAAAGTATTATGGTGTTTTTTAAGGTTGGTTATGTCAATACATTTTGTTTGTCTTATGAGCTTGCCACGTTCCAGTTTAGTGTTGAGGTGCATCTTACATCTCACCAATCTATGGTCACTACCTGTGTTGAACTTGTTCAGCACACTGCAGTCTTCGATGACGAATTTTTTGTTACACATAATAAAATCAATTTCACTTGTCGTCCCAATTGGATGTCTCCATGTCCATTTCCTGTGTGGAGAAGATGAAAAATCCTTCTGCCTCTTGAAAAAGGAGTTCAAGATGAAAAATCCTTCTGCCTCTGCAAACTCAACGAGAGTATTTCCACGCTGGTTTCTGTTGCCGTGACCGAATTTACCTACTGAAGTTTCATTCTGTTGCCGTTGCCCTATTTTTGCATTGAAATCTGCCATAATTATCTTCAAGTGCTGCTTACCTTTATTATTTAGATGACGAATTTCCTCATAAAATTCTTCAATTTCTTCTTCAGGATGACTTGTGGTGGGTGCATAAGTTTGAATAATCTGAGCCTGGTATCTTCTCGATAGTTGGATAACGAGTCGTGCAGCTCTGTCAGAGGAACTTTCAACTTCTACCACTTTATCCTTCAGTTTCTTGTTTATTATAAATCCAACACCACTAGTTCTGCCAGTATCTGTCCCAAGATAATAGAAGAGATGTCCACTTTTCAGTTCAATGAGATCTTCTTCTTTTCTCCTTACCTCACTTAGCCCGACGATGTCCCACTTGATCCTTTGTAGTTCCTCTTCCAATTCAAGAAGCCTTGAATCAGAAGATAGGGAGCGTCCGTTATAGGTAGCCAAGGTCAGCATCAAATGGCAGCCTAGTCCGGTCCTCCGGGGATTCTTAGCACCCTCTGCCTTCATGTCGCACTGGCCGCTGCCTTGGCCAGGTACATTCTAGCTGCCGGAGACTGAGGGCCATGATACACAAGCTTAATGTTTCATGAACGGTATAATTTAGTTCATTTTTTGCCTGCTTGTGACGTCACACCACAGATTAGCTGTGACCTATGGCGGCAGAGCCAGTGGTGTCTCCAGTAATACAACCTCCTTGGAAGGAACATACCGCTCATTGTTTAAGGAACTAAATACTTTGTGTCCACATTAGGTTCCAAAGTTGATAAAGACTGACTTCGAAGCAACGCTTCCAAAGTTGATAAAGACGGACTTCGAAGCAACGCTTATAAAAGCAGCTAAAGAAGTATTCCCTGATGCAATTGTTTCCGGTTGCAGTTTTCACTTTAATTAAAACCTAGGACAGAATATTCAAGATCTGGGACTTACACACCTATATAAAACCAAAGAAGTAATAGGAATATGACAAATGTGCACTGCTTTGGCACACCTACCTCTCGAAAATCTTGAAGACGCATGGCTGCTTATTATGGAGGACGCCCCGCAGAATGAAAGATTAAATTCATTTCTTGACTGTTTTGTTAACCAATGGATGGATAATTTTAATGTTCCTATTCAAATGTGGAATGTACATGGCCAGCGCCATAGAAATAACAACACCGTCGAATGATGGAACTCAAAATTAAATAGTATGCTAGGGAAAAAAACATCAAAACATATAAGAACTTATTAAATGCCTAAAGGAAGAATCAAAACGTGTGATGCACAAACTACAATTAAAAGAATTAGGAGAACTTGGTACAAAAAGGAAGAAAATATACACTGCTGGCCACCCAAAATGCAACACCAAGAAGGAAGCATCCTATTGGCCTGAAATTCGCAGCATGCGTCGCCCGCAAGAGGACATGCAAACGATTAGCATTGCAGGGCATATGCAAATCATTTGCACCCGGCACGCCACCGAGAAGCACTATAAGAAGGGTGCACAGAAGGCGAAATATAAGTAGTGGAAGTGTGTTGTGCTGCCGGACCTGTGCGTGGGAAGCTTCCTGATGCCTCGTCGCAGAATACGGCAGTCATTCAACCACGTTTCGGGGTTCGACAGAGAACGAATAGTACCTTATCGCGACAGCGGTTTATCGTACCGAGACATCGGCGCCCGTGTAGGACGACATCCAGCCACTGGGAGGCGAGTATGGATTAGGTGGGTGCAGGAGGGAAGGACGGACCGACGTGAGCGATTGCCGCAGCCGCGGCACACCACCGAACGAGAGGACCGGCATGTTGTGCGGTGGGAATTGACGGCTCGCACCGCCACATCACGAACGTTAGCGCAGGAATTAGGGTGTGTTGCGCAACAACCTGTGTCAACACGTACCGTTCGACGTCGTCTGCAGGAGCGGAGACTTGTCGCACGGCGCCCTTTGCTCCGATTTCCGTTGACGTTACACCACCGGCGAGTGCGGCGGCAGTGGGCCGTTGAACGCCGCACCTGGACTACGGAATGGCACGACATTGTCTTCTCCGACGAATTCCGCTTCTGCCTGCAACACCATGATGGTCGTATCCGTGTGTGGCGGCACCACGGCGAGAAACTGCATGACGCCTGCATTATGTATCGCCATACCGGTCCGTTACCTGGCGTTATGGTTTGGGACGCAGTTGGATATGACACCCGCACTCCTCTGGTACGCATCGCCGGTACACTCAATAGCCACCGCTACATCTCCGACGTTTTTGAGCCTGTAGTCCTCCCTTACCTACAGGACCTGCCAAGGGCCACGTTTCAACAGGTCAATGCGCGCCCGCACGTGGCAGGCATCGTGCAACAATTCTTCGTAGCCCACCAGGTGTCACTGCTGCCGTAGCCCGCCTGTTCTCCCGATATGTCGCCCATCGAACACCGGGCCACTCGGTTGACGCTGATCATCAACCGAGTGGCCCGGCAAGCACCACCCGCGGCTACGCCTGATGAACTGGGGCAACGTGTGGAAGCAGCCTGGACCGACATACCCCAAGCCTACATCCAAAGCCTCTTTCGTTCGATGCCGCGGCGTGTAGCGGCCGTTATTGCCAGCCATGGGGGTCACACGAACTATTGAGTTCCGCAAGTCGCACGAGCCTGTAAGCTCAATCGTTTCATCTTTGTATCTGTTGTTACGTGTCCAGTAAATCTGGCTTTGCTATCTCGTGTCCTTCTCGGTGTTGCATTTTGGGTGACAAGCAGTGTATGTATAATTAGACGAACGCATTCGCGCCATCATGGCGGAATTTGTAAATTCTAAAGACCTTAAAAAATGTTTGAAAGCATTAAGCTATGTTACAAAATTGGATTGAGGACAAAAGCTAAATAGGTTGACTAGAATTTACAAAATTCAGAATATGTAAATAATTTTACCATGTTACGAAGTTGTACTAAGGACAAAAGCTAATTAGATTGACCGGAAAATACAAGGGTAGCTTCGCCCACGATTTTTCAGAGGGTAGCTTCGCCCACGATTTTTCAGAGGGTAGCTTCGCCCACGATTTTTCAGAGGGTCGCTTCGTCCACGACACCTGCAAAACAAGGTTGCTGGCTTAAAGGAAAGGAGTTAACGCGGGAGAAGATATTGTGCGTGTTCTTACTTCCTCTAAGAAAGAGCACGCACAATACGTTTTTTTTATTGAATCAGTAATATCTGAAGAGTTACATGCCGTATAGCAAACATGCCACCAGCATCGGTAGCACGCATTGATTAAAGGAAAATTTTATGCGTACGAGATTGGTCTGAAAGTAAATTATTTTTAATCCACGAAATAATTTACTTTCAGACCAATCTCGTACGCATAAAAAGTTTTTAATCAATGCCTGCTACCGATGCTGGTGGCATGTTTGCTATACGGTATGTAACTCTTCAGATATTACTGATTTAATTAAAAATGGATGGACGGAACATTAAAAAAGAAAAGGATCCCAAACTTCGGATTTCTTTGTACTCCACAAAGTGAAAAACTTCAAGACAGTTCCAAAATTAACGAATATGTATCCAAGGAAGTGGGGATTCCACGAATTGCTTTGCAGTCTGTAGTAAAAAGCATTAAAAATAATTTCCTTCAGTTTATCGTAAATAAAGTTGCTATCAAACTTGCCCCAGCAAAACCAATACTCATCCACCCTGATTCTGAAGTCTAGCGACGTCCCTGCTCATATAATATCTGATTTTGTACATCATAGTTTTGCTACTAGGGGCTTCAAGTGTTCGTTTCTATAATCATGAAACGCATATAGCGTATTAAATCCGTTTACTATCATTGCCTTGAAAAAGCCTGCCAGTGGAGTGCGAAAGCTTGGCGAATCTATGTGCTGACTAAACCACAAAAGTAAACGGATTTAATACGCTATATGCGTTTCATGATTATTCAAGTATGATGTGTTTAAAATAAAGTTGTTCGTTTCTATTTATACCGTACTTGGAACCGTGTCTTTGTTTTTAAGAGCACGATTCGAAAACTCCCCTTTGCCTTGGATATCTTCTGTTCTGAGAAATGCTTTGTGCTTAATTTGTGATTTTTTGTACCACACGTTTCATCCTCTTGCGGCCAAAAGTAGCTCTTTCTGTATATGGATGTTTTGCCGATTGTGTGGAAATCCCGTTGATCTCTGTGTTTGCGCGCGCACGTGTAACCGTTTCAGTGCATTGGGAAGATATTGCACATTTTAAATTAGGCGCAGATTTTCTCTAGAAGGCCTAAATGGATTCTCTCTGAGGCTGAATTATTTGTTCTAAAAATCCGCTTTGAAATATTTGTTTCGTATCGAAAAGGATTCAAAAGACGAGCTCATTACAGAGGATGTTCACACATTGTTAGAACAATTTTCCAGCAATATAAATTAATATTTAAAGTAAAATTATTTCTTTCTTAAATTTTTATCCGATAGCCCTTTCATTGGATTATGAACCTACATCAAGATTTCCAAGATAACAGGACATTTCTTAAAATTGGTAGTGGTATTTTATTCCACTCCTCTTCCACTGCTTTCCGTAGTCCAATCATTGTTATAGGTCTGCATTTAGAAAGTGCTCTTTTTAGCAGTCCGAAGTCACATTAGTCCATTGCCGACACAACATATCAGTGGAATTTGAAGGAATATGAACAAAATGTATAGACTCGATACCAGTGTCTTTCATTTTTTTTCAAGAAATATAGTGGTATATTTGGATGTATGACTGGTACCCTTATCTTGATGGAGTTCTACTCTTTGAAGGCTGTGTGGGTGAAGGAATGGTATTTCCTCTTTAAATATAGGAGTTAAAATAATATTTTGGTAATATGTGGAACTGATTTTAACATTCTTTTCAACTACTCCTAACTTTAATTTTTCATTGCATGCAAAACCAACAATAATCATGAATCCTCTACTGAAACTTTCTTCTGATTCTTGGAAGTTTGTCAGTCTGTTTCTGCGATAATAAATCGACCTTTTCCTGTTACATTCATTTAGGTATATCCACTATAACGAAGTAAATTTATCCGTCATTTTTTTCCACGCCGGGGGTCGAACCCGGGTCCCCTCATTCCGGAATAAGTCACTCCACCAATTGAGCTACGCGGACGTTCGTTCTGACTGCTATCTGCTTTTATGTCGTGTGCGTCCTGCTGGCAGGTACATCACACCACGCTTCATCAATAGTCACAAGAATTTCCATCTGTCTGCGGTTAAGTAATTTTCATAGGAAGTCTACACCGTGTTCTGCGCTCATCCACGTGCCTAGGCAAAAGACAGTGAACATTTTGTATTTGTTTTTCTTCTTTTCAGAGTCAAATCTTTATTTATTACCTTGTTTACATTTTATACAGATATTTTAACGACTTAGCAATTGCTCTTTGAGTCAGAGGATTTTCTTTTGAGACCAGAGACCTCACTTTTGAAGTAGTCATAAAAGTATATTCATTCTTTGGAAATTCGTTTGGTGTTCTTTTTTCCTGTTAAATGCAATGCTTGACGATTTCCCCCTACATTAATAATAATATTGCTCTTGGAAATGATAATTCGATAATTTTCACAATTTTTTTATTACAGAATACGAATATTTCTCTTCGTAAAAAGCAAAAACGTGACCTACTATCCACAGCTTATTTACGTGCGCAATTTTCTTAGCTTGGCGCTTTTTGGCACTTCGAATCAATTGCGCAGTTGATCTAAACACTGATCAACTAACCAATCATTTTCTTAGCAAACGGTATTTAACAACAGCAGATGTTTCTTTCGTGTTTATCTAACACGCTTTTGCCAGTTTCAATTCTTTGAAATTCTTTTATTTTCTGTAATTTCTTATCAAAGACGTTCTAAAAATGTGTGAACAACCTCTGTTACAACCGAATGCGCGGTGTCTTCTTTCTTGTTTTTGTTGTTTTGTTTTGTTTGTTTGTGTTCTCTTATTTCAGAAAAACAAAATTGTTTATTCTTACGGTCCAATGCCCTTTTATGCCGCTGATGTTGGTTCAGTTAAATGTCGCATTGCATGAACTACAATTACATTTCGTCTTCTAATATTTCATTAGTTTTTCCAAAAGTTTTAATTTTCCTATAACCATCACCGTGGAATTATTTTTGAGGCGGATATCGGAATGTGTGCCCCAGTGGCCGAGTGATCAGAGGCGCAGTTTTCTTTTTAATTTTCAGAGCTGGGCTTAAATCGGGACTGTGGTCCACGAGCTGCGTAATATGAAGATAATTTTAATAATCTGTACACGCCGTGCGATTAAATGGTCTGAAAGATAAGTTTCCGATAAATTTCATTAAATTTAGCTCTAATGCTAGTTATTACATTTTGTTGGTACTGTTGGATCTTACCTTTACAGGCTGATGTGGCCGCGGCACCAGGTGAAGTATCGCATGCAGTGAAGCACCCGATATCTCCACCGAAAAAAAAACATCTAAATAAAAATAAAAAACACTAAAGAAAATTTTGTTAGAAATTTTGCTCTCTCCTCTGCTGCTAGGGGCTAGCAAGGAGTTTTCCTACTTGCGTTGACAACCGAAAATTCTGCAACAACAAATTAATTATCTGATTCCAATAATTAATAATGACCTCTCATAATTAATTATAACAAATTAATTATTAACTTCCCGCAAAACCCGTACCGCGATTGGGCGTGGATGCCTGGATTTAACTCCAGCACGTCCCAATCTACCGAAAATCACAGCAACGCACACACACACTCGAAAAGATACCCAACGCTCATTTCACGTACGCTTGACATTTAATATTCAACGTTATATTATATACAATGCCACCTTTATCCATGAAGTGGCACAAAAATCTGCTGAGATGAATGTATGGTGGGCTGCTCTATCGGCAGCTTAATTATGCACAATGATTTAAACACTTTATCACTGATTAAACGATACCACTGATTTATCTAACTCTGATTTAACAATTAACACTGATTCGAACACTGTTCACTGATGAAATTCTAGTATGCACAATAAACAAATAGAGCGAAGGACACATATGTGAGAGATTACCCAAAACATTTGAATACACACTTTAGAAAACGATAATTGAGTACGAGCGTGGGTACCAGCAATTAAAATGATACAGTAATTATCATGACTGCCGCAGTTTAATTATAAGCTATATATATTTCTATACCATTATTACACACACCTGCATAGGCTTGATGCCAAATTAGCAGGGAAGAGCTCTTAAGACCTATGGCCATAACACAAATAAAAATCACGAATAAAATGTGTTGGAGGCCTCCGCTGTCGTGCGTACTCCCTTTCACAGGGGACAGAGTTCTATATGCTGTTCACTGTCCGACGTCGCTTGTAAGTCGTGAGCAAATGTTCATATAAAGACCACATACCTTGGCAACCGTTGTCTGAGGTCCTCAGCGCAGAGAAGTGGCAAGAAATATCCTGCCTGTTTTCGTATGTAGACCGCCTAGGCAAAAGTGCACTAATGTCGACCTAGTATCGGTCGAGAAGTCCAAAGGACTGAGATGTCCTCGTTTAACAGGGGATCATTCATAGCCCTCCTTACTTGCTTCTCTGCTTCTTTTTCCGAGCTCTCCCAGCGGTCAGCTCTCAGGCCTTAGTTCCATGCAGCTCGCTGGTGCTGGTCTCGTGCGTGTGTCTGGCTTTGCCACCGTCCTGAGAATGCCTCCGCTGTTTGTTTTTCTCTTCTCCTCGGTTCTCTCCTCTTTGTCCTGTCACAAGGCTTCTCTTAGCCACTTGAAAAGGGATTTATCACCTTGTTTTCAACTGTGGGTGGTAGTCGGTTTTCCCTTATCCCGTTCAGTTCGGAGAAAAATGCAACCACCAGAATGTCTCTTGGCTTCCAGAAGGAATTTTGGGGGTGAGTTTTGCAGACTTTCGTTAGAGTTGAAAATGCACAAGACTGTTGCTATGAGTCCGAAATAGTGATGGTCTGTCGTCATGTGGCCTTTCACAATTCTCGTTTGCCAGAAGGCTGCGAATTATGCACTTTTCAAATAATGAACAAATTTTAACAATGGCAGTGATGAATAAATTAGAGGATCAATTACCGTAATTAATTATAACTATGAGTGCCGCCTTGCAGTTACATCGAAACACAAATTTACCGCATAAATGAAATATAAAAATTTTCCACAAGTTAGGCTGCACCCTATAACAGTACGTTGGTCTGAAGATTTAAGGACGTTGGCCTTTGTTGTTCCCGAGGCTATTTTTCTTTGAACAGTAGGCAGTACAGAAAATTTACAGTACAAAAAAAGGAAACTACCTAACACTAATGTTTCTGAAAAATCTGATTTAACGACTTTATCATTAAATAGATTTTTTGCTAATTAATACAATTTCTGCAGCAAAAAAGAAGTTTCTCAACTTTCTTTACGAAGCGATGTATCAGCTGACAGCTACATTATTAATGAAATTTTGAGTTGATTTAATTAGCTGTCCAAAAAAAAGTCAAGAACATATTTTCGTATCCACTGAAACAGCTTCCAATTACTCCGTGCATGTAATTTAATGCCCGAATGATGCAATAATTTACATGTGCGATAAATATATCCAGCACCAGTCAAACCATGTCCCAAGTTTTTGATGTGTCGAGAACAAATATTTATTTGATGGACTGATTCTGTACCTTATATGAGTGCGATAAAATATTTTTCATTTACGCTGTCAGGTGCTTGATCCTTCTGAAGCGACGGCATTGAAGACTTTGAGTTACCACACATCATGCATATGTTAATACTTCTTTTCCAGACGAATGTGGAAACTAAGCATTAACGTGTCATAAAATATTAATTGAAACTTATTAGGCTGTTAAACAACTGAACTCCTGTTTGCCCATTAACAGGACTCTCGCTGAAACATTGAAAACTGACAAATCTGTGCTTGCTCAACCGAACGTGGCACGCAGCGGAAGGTTGAAATCTGCGTTAAAATACAGCTCAATGCTTTTTCCCTGATTTTTAACAAGGGAAACAAACGATACACTTCAAACGCCTGCTTTTAAATTAAAGAGGGACTTAAAAATGGAAAAGGTACTTTCAAGAGAATTCTTAGAAGCGTACAAATCCTACTAATACATTCTTTAAAATGAAAGAAATTAAAAGAAAGAATAAGACTTTCTGGAGTACTGCGCAAACCTTCTCAGTGTTTTTCTATTTTTCTAACTCCATCTTGTGTTCGCAACATCGGTAAATGGAGCAGCATGGTTGCTTTTAAACAATAAAATGTCTACTATAGCTTTTCTTTAATATGTAAAGGCAGTGGGCGCACTAAATTTGGCAATTTCTAAATTTTATTGCATTTTTTTTATTTTAATGTCAGCTTTTCTTCCTCTTTTTTTCTTTCTTGCCGCATTTAACACATTCCAAAAAATACGAGGGCCTAACAAAGGTCTTTCACACGTTAATCTAAAATGGAAGTGGATGATACAATCGGCAAACTTCATGTCAAGGTCAGACTCTCAGCAACGCGGTGGTGTCAGAACGACTCGCTATCATTTGCTATGTGAACGTGGGAGGGTTTGAAAATGGAAGCCTTCAGTTAGACCAGCGCTCTTAAGTTAAAATAAAAGCTCTGCGGGGGAAAACTTCGACATGAGTAATGATTTCTATTATGTTGGAAAGCGTATCATAATGAATGCATTGCATGATTTTACTAACTTGTTAACAGTTGTGCGAATGCCTAAATTAGCTTGTTAGAATGTAATAATAATAATAATAATAATAACAGAAGTAATAGTAATAATAGAAGTCATTCTCTCCGCACTTCAGAAAAAGGAAGGAGAGAAGCAATGCTTGATTTCTGCTTTTGGTAGTGAAGCCACATTGCACCATGCCGATGGCCGAGTGAGAGTTTGACGGTGTTCGCCGTCAAACTCTTACTCGGACATCGGCATGGTGTTGTTTCCAAATGCTCACTCGGCCATCGGCATGGTGCAACTGTAAACATGATTCATCGGACCACATAATTTGTTTCCAATTATCGACTGTCCAATCCTTATGCTCCTGTGCGAACTGAAGACGTTTTCTCTTTGTTAACCGCATACAGCAAAGGTGTTCGAACAGGCCTTCGGCTGCCATATCCCATCCGATGCAGTGTACGGCGAACAATGCGTGCAGAGATCATTTGGGAGGATCCTTGATTAAGATGGTCTGTAATTTGCTGCACTGTTGCCCTTCTGTTGTCTGTTACCAGTCTGGACACTCTCCGTTCCGCCCGAGCAGTCACTAGTCGATGACGACCACACGTTGAGAGACCCAGTTTTTTGGCTGACAGTCCAGTCTTTAAACACTTTAACAACAGCTGCTCTGGAACATTTCACGAATGCAGCGGTTTCGGTGATACTCGCTTCAGGGCTCCGAGCTCCTACAATCATCCCACGTTGAAAGTCCGTCAAATCACATTTTTTACCCATCTGGTCACCCAAAAATCATTTCTGCTACTGTCGCAAGCACTAAGCTTTCCCTTTTTGTACTAGCCTCGCCCTCTGGCTGCAACAGTGTGCAGCCATAGCTCGTTTGCTTGAAACTTTCTGGTGGTCATAATAAAGTGACCACTCAGTGTATATTTATATCTTTTTGTACATTTAAAAGAAGCCCGTTATTTTTAGCACGTCCTTTGTAAAAAAAAGATCGTGCTTCTGTTATCGTTTGTCCGTCCGCCCGTCCGTCTGTACCCACTATATCTCAGCAACTGTTACTCCGATTTGAAAAATAATTCTTTTTGCATTGGGAAGCTTGAAATATGCAAGTGATGATCATTTATTTCATTTTTATTTTACGATGTACAATTTTGCCGGTAGAAGGCGTAAATGCAGATCATGTCGAATTCAAAAATACGTTTTATTCCACATATTTGATTCTAAACATCCGATTGAAAAAAAAATTATATCTTTCGATTCCATTTATGTCAAAGAGTATTTTAGATATAGTTACTTTTTCAAATTACGCATAGATTTTCCGCTAGGGGCGTAAAAGTAAATTACATTTTTCCCGATAACTCTTCTTCTAAAACTCCGATTTGAAAATTTTTTTCTTTAGCGGATACATCTCCTGATGGAAAATCTTTTGCATATAATTTCAAATTTTTGGTAAAGAATACTTTGGCCACCAGGGGCGTAAGTCTTAATTTTTGCTTCTGATGTATTTGCCATAAAATCGTTTCTTCTAAAATATCGATTAAAAAATTATTTCGTGGACTGATGCCACTCACATCGATAAACCTTTTCGGAATATTTTCTTCTTAAAATATTCCGCAGTTTCTCCGCCAAAGGGCGTAGATGTACATCTTATTTTTTGTCAATATCTCTACTTCTAGGAGTCCGATTTGAAAAATTCCTTCTTTGTTGGATAGTGTTTTCCGTGTGACATGTTTTTCACATAATTTCAAAATTTTCAAGTAATTCATAGACTTTCCGCTAGGGGCGTAGCGGTAAATTGCGTTTCCCCCTACATCTCTGCTTCTAAATCTCCGATTTGAAAACTTCTTTCTGCACCGGATACAGCTCCTGATAGGAAATCGTTTGCACATAATTTCTAATTTTTGTAAAAAAATAGTTTGGCCACCAGGGGGCGTAAATCTTAATTTCCGCTCCTGTTGTATTTGCAGCAAAATATGAGCTTCTAAATTCTCGATTGAAAAAAACGTCGTTTGTTGACCGATACTACTCATGTCGACAAACCTTTTAGGAAAATTTTCTTCTTGAAAAAATGCATGGTTTCTACGCCAGGGGGCGTAGATGTATATCTTTTTTTTTGTCAATATCTCTACTTCTAAGAGTACGATTTGAAAAACTCCTTCTTTGTTGGATAGTGTTTCCGATGCAAAATGTTTTTCCTTTAAATTCAAAATTTTCAAGTAAATCATACACTTTCCGCTAGGGTAAATTGTGTTTTCTGCGTTATTTCTGCTCCTAAAGCTCTGAATTGAAAACTTCTTCCTGTATCGCATACAAGACATAATGGAAAATATTTTTCACATAATTTCTAATGTTTGGTAAAGAACGGTTTAGCCACCAGGGGTCATATGTGTTAATTTCTGCTTCTGAAGTATCTGTTGCAAAATCTGGGCTCCTGAAAACTCGACTAATTTTTTTTTCTTCGACCGATACCGCTTATACGGATAAACCTTTGTCGATATCTCTGTTTCTAAGAGTTCGCAAGCTCACGATTCCGTTTACAGCAATATCTGAGGGAATAAAAACCCGATTGAAAATCTTCTTTCTTTGGTCAGATCTATTGTTTTCCATACCGGTTCCATTGACTTTGAATAGCTTTCATAAATTTCATTTGCGTCAGAACGGATTCAAAAGGCGTGCTTATTGCACCCGAAAATTCGATGTCAACTTTCTTGTTTGCTTTTTCTGTTTCGAGGAGCTACATCGCTTCCTAACTGCCAAGTCGCAAACTCTTTTAACATGAAGCAGTTGGAAGCATCGCACTCTTCCTGATTCTCCGTCCATACTAATGCTAGCTCCAAAGCATGAAATGCATCGTTGTGAGAAGGCACGTCTCTCTCTTCTGTTTCTCCCTCATTTTCACTTTCCCCTTCCGATGCATCCACATTTAAGATGTCCACAATTTAGTCATCAGTCATGATTTGGTAGCCAGGAACAACAGTCAGATGTCAGCTATTATTTCACATCTTCCACCTCACATTGGGATGAACCAGGAATTTGACTGGCGATATTCGTTTGTTCATTATACTTGTAATTTCTGATTCTACATCACTTTCACTTTCTTTGTCACTGATGATTTTTCACCAAGCTCTCTTCAATATTATTGGTTTGAGTTGATTCCAAGCATTTGCAGCCATGTAAGCACATTCCTTCAAGTCTATACGCTTATAGAAATTCATAACTTGATCTTCGTCATCGGAGAGAAGACGTTTACGCAGGAGTGTTTTACTGTATTGGCGTTTGTTGTTCAGAGGTGAGTAGGATTTCCGAGATATCCTTCCGAGAGCCTTAGCTGCTAATTTTTTTTCGTATTTCCTGAAAATTGATCCGAACAATCAGATATCCGTATAACCGGTCCGGATAATTGGAATTGCACTGTACATATCTCCACTCAAGAAAGTTATGTTCATGATACAGACAGTCTTAACGCAGTTACGGATGAAATCCATTCGCAACGTATGAAGCGTAAACAGTTAACTGCGGTAACATATTTTTCTGAGTAACTGTTATCTGCAAATAATGGAGAGTAGACTAATAAGATTAGCTGAGACCTTCATACCGTTCGGAATAATGTCTGAATGTGTATCGACCGTATAGTATCATTTCATGAATGAACTACACTGAGCAAATAAGTCAAAATACGGAGGTCCAAACCTCAAAGCTTTTAAGTTTAAAAAGGAATCTTAGCTGTACCCTGTACTTCTTAAGAAGATGCCAATTTGGCGACATACTGTATAACTGAACTATATGTGACTGTTGGAGTTTTACGTCACAAAAATTATATGAGAACATTATCTAATTCACCTTCGTTTTTCTGATGACGTAGTCATTTTTGCAACTACCCCATCAGAGCTGCAGAGTATGATCCAGGAACCTGCTGACAAGACTAAAAAAGGGGGATTAAAAATGAACTTTCAGAAGACAAAAGTTGTGCAAAATGCTTTTACAAGAAATGAAGATTTATCGATTGATGGAGAAAAGCTGGAGATAACAGATACGTACGTTTATCTTGGACAGCAGATATCAAGTGGGGGTCACATTGATGAAGAAATTAATCGGCATACAAAACTTGCCTGGAGAGCTTTTGGAAGAAACAGCATAATTTTCAAGAGCAATATGCCATTATGTCTTAAAAGAAAAGTGTTTGGTCAATGCATCCTTCCAGTGCTTACGTGTGGTGCAGAGATGTGGACTTTAACTAAAAGAGACATACAAAGCCTGCAGACAACTCAAAGCAGCATGGAGAGGTGCATGCTTGGTGTAACCAAGAGAGATAAGAAGAGGAACTCGTGGATCCGAAAAATGACAAGAGTGGAAGGCATCATGATCAGAGTTAAATCTCTGAAATGGCGATGGGCTGGACATACTGCCAGAAGGACAGACCATCGATGGACAGCCGAAATTTTAGATTGGATTCCAAGGGACAGTAAAAGACCCAGAAGAAGACCACGTGGGAGATGGGTGGATGAAATTCGAAAGTATGCGGGAGTAACATGGAGGAGACTGGCACAAGACAGACCGTTGTGGAAGAAACTTGGGGAGACATTCGTTCAGCAGTGGATTGATAATGGTTAACAATGATGATGAATACCACAGAAACGCAAGCGCAGCAGACGTTTTCATTCAGTCATATCGAGCCGTATGAACGCCGTAGCTAATGTTTGCTGTCCAATCACCATCATTTGTTAAAAGCAGTTACTTAGAAGGCTGTTGCCCAAATGACTGTATGAACTATCTCAATAAAGAAAGCACATGTTACCATTCCATTTGAAATTATTGGGTTGTTGCAGTTGAAACGTCGGATTTTGCAGACTCCTGCAGTTGGCAGGTAATTTAGAAATTAACCCACCCAGCGATGTGACTTGTGATATGTAAATTTACAGCGACAAGGCTGCTTCCTATAAAGCACTGGTTATTTCGTCTGTGGCATGAGTTCCAAGAGGATTGTGCTACAGTGATGTATCAGAGTCAAGTTCCTGTCATTTTTTTTTATACGAGTTTAATTTTTATACGAGCATCGGAAGAAGCTCGAAACATCAATACAGGACTTGGGAAATGCACCGTTAGTGAACGCAAGACAGTGTTGGTTTGCTAAATTCCGGTCCCGCGATATGAGCCTAGAAAATGAACCACGCGGTAGACCAGAAGAGCTATAGACGATGACGAGTTGGAGGGTTGGATTGAATCCAGTCCTCGTAAAATGGCACGTGAACTTAGAGAAAAAATTATATTACACGTCCCACATGAGCGTCGGAAAAGCACAAAATACGACGTTTCCTGTATGCTCTTCATTTCTTATCCGCAACCAAACAAACGACATTTTGAGGCACCTCATCACGTGTGATGAGAAATAAGTTTTGTATGAAATTCTCCGACGATCGATCCAATGGCTTTATCGCGGTGAAGCCCCGAAACATATAACTAAGACGGTACTCCACCCCAGGAAGGCGAAGGTCAGTGTTGGGTGGTCTGCAGCTGGTGTGATACAGTCCTTCTTCTTACAACGGGGTCAAACCACCACGGCGGACATGTGTTGTGAAGAACTTGATATTATACATGAAAAGCTGTCCACTAAACAGTTGTCATCAATCAATCGTCATGGGCACATACTTCTCCATGATAACGCTAGATGATCCGGTAGATGCATCAGTTGAGGTACGAAGCCTTACTTCATCCACCTGATCTGTCCTCTATGGATTATTACTTCTTCAAGCACCTGGACACCTACAATACAAATTTTGAAGCTGTGAATCCGTCTATTGGCGTAAATATGACATGAATGGTAAGTCAGATAATATGCGAAAACTCGAACATTTCGTCGTCCTGGACGGGAATCGAACCCGCGTCTCCCGGTTTGTGTCCGAGTATGCTAACCACTACACCACCCAGAACGACCAAGTCTCAAGTTTCCGGGTATAGTTTCAAGTTTTCGGATATTATCTGACTTACCATTTATGTCATATTTACACCAATAAAT
The DNA here is from genome assembly GCA_039090855.1 of Macrothele yani. Classification (NCBI taxonomy): domain Eukaryota; kingdom Metazoa; phylum Arthropoda; class Arachnida; order Araneae; family Macrothelidae; genus Macrothele; species Macrothele yani. Next base: position 150,991,870 of record CM077027.1, on the reverse strand, counting down.
GGATTCAAAATTTGTATTGTACAATGGTGTAATCCCGTATTTCATTCATTGACCTGGACAACTTTCTGCAAAGCAGATCGTTTCCCAAGCAATCATCAGTTGAAACCGCATACCATGAGTTCGGCGCATTTCGAAGCTCGATATTTTTTCACGAGTGCATACAGAAATTTATAGCTCGTTGGAAAAAGAGTGTTGCTGCTGTGGTGATTATTTTGATTAATAAAGTTTATTTTGCATCGTATTTTAGGTGCTAATTTTTTTAACAATATACCGACATTTTATCTGCAACATCGTAATACAACGATAAGATATGCTCTAAAGATATGGCCCGCCATGACAGGCGTGGGGTGAGAGGTGTGAGCTTCTGGCCAATCTACGCTTTGTGCTTGGACTCAAGCCCCAGGGAAATATGGGTGGTATGTATGTCGTTGGTTCTGTCCCTTCTCTGGAACCAGTGACCCTAAATTAAGGACAGGTAACGCTTTATAATCTTGGATGCCCGATGGGGTCGTTAAATCTTAAGGAAGACATCTACGTAGTGATTTTGTTCCTTATAATTTCAATGGGAAAAAATTAGATTCTATTTCCTCAGCGTAGAGAGTTTTCCCAAGCATCGGAATTGGCCCACTAATAAAAACTTCCTAACTTAGACTGTACAATCGAGGTTTTTTGAAAAAATCTTTCTTGAACTATATTAGAAATCAATAACTTTACTTTGATATAGTTATAATGCCTGCTTCCAGGTGGCACCACTTTTCCTCACCACTACATCGAAGTAAAGTTATTAATTTTTAATATTGTTCAGGAAAGTTTTTTGCAGAAAAACACCAATTGTACAATCTAAATTAGAATTTTTTTTTTTATCAGTATGCTAATTTTGATGTATAGGAAATCTTTCTTCGATAAGAAAATAGGGTCGAATTTTTTTCCATTTAAAATATAAGGAAGCAAAATCACTAAACGTCCGCTTTAAAAAAAACATCAAGACTCGTGTACAGTAGATCATTCAGCTGTAATTAACAGTACTGTAACTTTCAGTAAGGAACTGAAATCTTCATATGTTGATGTTATTTTTTTTCTGTGTGGTAAGTACTTTCTTGTACGATACAGTTCTCCTGCTGTGATAATAGAATAATAGAATCTATAAATTTCCATTGCGAAATTTATAAAATTCTATACACTTAACGACAATTGAGAAGCTCGTATTTCGTCCGGCATTTGTCTTAGAAAGGTGGAAATTCGATCCTCTTTTCAAAAGACATTTCCAAAATGCTTCAAAAGCAAGCTTCTCAGTCATCCAGTTAGTCCGTGTGCATGTGCCTACGACCGATCGCGCATGCGTATCAGAGGCAGAAATAATTCGCAGAAATGAACGTCAAGCTCTTGAGCGAAGTCTTTCACGCTTGCTTAAATTCCAAAGGCCACAAAGAGTGAGAGCAGGAATGGATATTGAGCGATAGTCACGGACGTATTTTTCCCCTTTGGGCTCAATATTAAAGATGAGCTCAGCAGGTCATCCGAAAGAAAAGAAAGAAATGCGTGAAGATGAGCAACCACATTGTGGTTCGCTTATCAAGAAGAAAAAGAACGATCTGGTACCTGAACTGATACCAGTTCGATCTCATTTAGGGAAAGTCGTGGAAGACTTTACTCAGCATTATGAAGATAAATATCACATTGCTATTGATTGATGGTATGTTGAATTTGAAACAGAAGGGGAGAAAGGACTGGATAGTGTTTCTGAATGTTTTACTCCCCAAAAATGCGAGACGGAAAAGAAGTGGACGTTCCGTGCCTTGGGCAACGGTATGATAACAAGATGTAACACATATTGTTAACGTACAGAGAGTATATGGAAATGTCCAAATGGAAAAACCTTGCCTCAAAAAAAAAAAAAATTATCTAGAGAAAACGAATTAACCTCGACGTTTCGTGAAAGCTGATTGAAATAGATTACATTTTTGAGCGTGTCCTGAATTCTTTAGTAGTAGCAAATGGCGCGCATTATTTCTTCTTTTTCGGTAGATCTACCTTTTTTCTCAAATCTTCGTTCCGCTCTGCAATCTCTGAAACAAGAAAGCTATCTGTTACTTATCCCAAATGTAATTCCTTATTTGCAAAAACTTTGAAAGACTTGAATTGAAGTACTACTGCAAATAAAACAGACACCAACTTTGAAATTCGAAATATTCCCACCATCTTGATTTTATGTTCGCTAATAAATTCCCATTCCAGCTTTCCTTTTTTCAGCAAGGAAGATAGGCACATTTTTCGGTAGCACTACCTTTGGTCATATGCTGCCTTTGAAACAGATTCTGTGTCATGTTTTACTATACTTTTGGCAACTACTTTTTTGGTCCTTACGTGTGGAAGCAAGGATGAAACGACTTCAGCCACCAAACGAAATATCTTTATCTGCGGAGAGCTAAAATGGTTTCACAAATTTCTTTCGACCGTTCATGATATTTAAGTCTGTTATTCATTTTTGGAGGAAGAGGGGGGGGTGTAACAACCACCGAGAGCAACTAAATGGGCTATAAGAAGTCGCCTGTCCCTAATTTAGGGCCAATGGTTCCAGGGAAGGAGGAGAGCCACTTCTGTAGGACAAAACTCAACATCCATGCCTCACCGGGATACGAACCCAGACCCTTAGTCAGAAGCCATCGCTTAGATCACTGCGTTACCGGAAAGCCCTCTTATTTATCAGTATACGGAGTTTTATCAAAATAATGGAAACACTTCTGTTTATGGATAACTTTTTATTAATAAGTTGAAGGCCCACCTCGGACTTTCAGAACAGAAACAGTTCGACTTGATATAGACTTATACGTAGTGCGATCAAAACGTTCCGAGACTAGGTACGTAGCGCGCCAACAAATGGCAGTACGTGGATGCGCGAGCAGCGGTCGAGGGCAGTGACCTTCATGAGTCATTGTGCCGAGTGGCGTCGTTCTGTGAACGTCGGGAGCTGTGCTACACGATATTTGGTGACCACGTGCAGAACACAAGCTACGATATCGGTATGAACTGCAATCTAGAGCAGCGAGCGATCATCAAATTCTGTGTCAAATTCAGAAAATCGGGAACGAAGACTCATGAAATGTTGCCGCAGGCTTATGGCAAGGAAAATCACTACCCTTTCTCACCCGCCTTACTCGCCGTATTTGGCTCTCTGCGACTTCTTTCTGTTCCAGAAGATGAATCTGAAGCTTAAGGGTCGCCGATTTGACACCGTGGACGAGATCCAGCGTGAATCGCAGACGGTGCTTGACACGATTCGCGAACAGGACTTCCAGGGAGCGTTCCTACAGCGGCAAAAACGCTGGCAGCGGTGTGTATCGCTGCCAAGGAGACTGCTATGAGGGAGATCATAGCCAGACTTAAGTAACGTAAGTACTTTGTTGTATATTGGCCTAGTCGCAGACCTTTTTGATCGGACCTCGTACAAGTCATGCACATACCCTAATGGAATTTCGGACTATTATTTCTATAAAATACGTATGTCCCAACTGTGCCAGTGCTGTTGGAAGTGGAACGTGTGATCTGACCTTTCGCTTCAGATATTCCCACAAATGTTTAATAATATTGAGGTCTAGAGATTGAAGTGGCCAAGGTAACTGCTGAACCTCATCCTCATGCTCTGAAAATCACAACTGATACGTGTGTATTATCTGATTGAGACCAGGAACGGTCAATACGGGAAAATCCTGGAACATTAGGTTCACGGGTCCCCAAGAATGGATTCGTACATTACAGAATAACCAATGACCCTAAGGAGTGCCATGATGTGTCATCCCACAGGATCAGCGATCCACCTCCACGCTTCACAGTCCGAATCAAACAGTTGGGGTGGTACGCTTCGGCAGGTTTTCACCAGGCGTACATTCTACTAGCTGTGTAAAACAATGTGAAGCACGATTCATTAGATCAGACGACCCGACCCGTTTCCAGTTTTTAGCATCCCAGTGTTTATATGCTTTGCATCACAATGCACGGTTTGTTGCATTAATTTTGGCTATCAGAAGTTTATAGATTGCAACACGGCCCTAAATACCGGCATGATAGAGTTCCCGACGAATTGTTATCACGGAAATGGTATCGTTGGTGTTCAACTCTACTGCTATTTGAGGTGCCGAGGTCTTGTGTTTCCGTTTTATAATCCGTGCCAAAGTTCTCCTATCCCTAGCGGACATCTTCGTATGGTGTTTACAATTTACGCGTTTAGATGCAACACCGTGTCCTTTTTGATAGGTCGTGATAAACTTCGATACAGTTCCTTGTGATACACCTACTATTTCTGCCGTTCTAATTACTGAAGCTCCTCCCAGATGCGCGCAAATGATCATGCCCTTTTTGAAGTCACTGAGATCTGACATTGTCGACATTTACTCAACAACAGCTGTTTCACCTGCATCTATAGCATTGCTACGTGATAGCCGCCAGCGTACTGCACCTCTTTATGTACCTCAGATCGCGGGTGAGGTCAGCCCTGTGACTTGCATACGGTGCATTGCGTGTTGTGAAAACACAGGTTTGTCTGCGACGGCATCGAACCGTGTCCTCTCACTCCGGCGTCAGTCGCTCTCCCAACTGAGTTACGCGGACAGATGTCTCGCTGCAGATTTGTCGTCTTGACACATGTTTTCACCTCTGTAGTATGTAACATCTTCTCCCTCTTAATTATTTTTTTATTTGAAATGAAGTAGGAATTTTTCATTAATTTCAAACAATATGTGGAACAAACATTACACATTTTTCGAAAACCCCAACGGCCAGCGGGTCCATTTTCCACAATCGGGCGCCAATGGCGAGAGATGTGACGTGCCTCGCCCCGCAGGACACACATGAGATAAAGGCAGATAGCAGTGAGAGCACATGCCAGTGTAGTATAGTGGATAGCACTCGGAGCTTGTAACGTGCCTGCCCCGCAGGACGCACACGAGATAAAGGCAGATAGCAGTGAGAGCACATGCCAGTGTAGTATAGTGGATAGCACTCGGAGCTTGTGACGTACCTGCCCCGCAGGACGCACACGAGATAAAGGCAGATAGCAGTGAGAGCACATGCCAGTGTTGTATAGTGGATAGCACTCGGAGCTTGTGACGTACCTGCCCCGCAGGACGCAGACGAGATAAAGGCAGATAGCAGTGAGAGCACATGCCAGTGTAGTATAGTGGATAGCACTGAGCTTGTGACGTACCTGCCCCGCAGGACGCACACGAGATAAAGGCAGATAGCAGTGAGAGCACATGCCAGTGTAGTATAGTGGATAGCACTCGGAGCTTGTGACGTACCTGCCCCGCAGGACGCACACGAGATAAAGGCAGATAGCAGTGAGAGCACATGCCAGTGTAGTATAGTGGATAGCACTCGGAGCATGTGACGTACCTGCCCCGCAGGACGCACACGAGATAAAGGCAGATAGCAGTGAGAGCACATGCCAGTGTAGTATAGTGGATAGCACTCGGAGCTTGTGACGTACCTGCCCCGCAGGACGCACACGAGATAAAGGCAAATAGCAGTGAGAGCACATGCCAGTGTAGTATAGTGGATAGCACTCGGAGCTTGTGACGTACCTGCCCCGCAGGACGCACACGAGATAAAGGCAGATAGCAGTGAGAGCACATGCCAGTGTAGTATAGTGGATAGCACTCGGAGCATGTGACGTACCTGCCCCGCAGGACGCACACGAGATAAAGGCAGATAGCAGTGAGAGCACATGCCAGTGTAGTATAGCACATGCCAGTGTAGCCCCGCAGGACGCACACGAGATAAAGGCAGATAGCAGTGAGAGCACATGCCAGTGTAGTATAGTGGATAGCACTCGGAGCTTGTGACGTACCTGCCCCGCAGGACGCAGACGAGATAAAGGCAGATAGCAGTGAGAGCACATGCCAGTGTAGTATAGTAGATAGCACTCGGAGCTTGTGACGTACCTGCCCCGCAGGACTCACACGAGATAAAGGCAGATAGCAGTGAGAGCACATGCCAGTGTAGTATAATAGATACCACTCGGAGCTCTGGAGCCGAGAGTTGTGACTTCGAATCCCGCACCTGGCATAAAAATGGTGGAGAAGTTTACTTCGTCCTAGTGTACTCTAGTCGCAGTCTGTGTTTGCATTATTTGGATACTTCCCTATATATACATTATATACCGTCTCAATACAACCCACCATTTTTCTTTAAAACGGATGATAGGTCAGAAATCCCCACTTCTAAGACACCAAATAACAATATTAATCATTATTTGATTTTTTGTTTTGTTTCGGGATATGATGACTACCATGAGCAACTCGTAGGGCTATAATCAGTCGCCTGACCCTAATTTAGGGCCACTGGTTCCAGGACAGGGACAGATCCAGCGCCATCATACAAACATACCACCATGATTCTTGATCTCAAAGACTACAGTCTTGTGACGATCGTATATATATTAAGATAATAGAACGTAGTTTGAACCAAATATTTATTTTTTCAAGCCTACCATGGTTTCGCTGGGTATTGACCTAGCTTCATCAGGACGAATGGCACGTAAATATTCAAATTATATATGACATCATAAATGGTGTTTATAGTCACGTGTTTTGTTTAGATGCTTCCAAAAAAAAGATATTATAAAAAAATAAATATTTGTTTATTTATTAAAATAAATAAACAAATATTTATAAAAAAATAAATATTTGTGACAAACTACGTTGTATTATCTCAATATATATACCACCCTGCTCTTTCTGTACTCAAACCACACCCAATAAGATACTGAAGGCGAGAGCTGCTGAGGTGGGGAGAACTATGACGTCACGGTCGCCGTCCCTTCTTACGGTTCAGCTCTTCTCCTTTGCCAACACGTTCTTTAACTGCTGTAAATCACAGAAGTGGGTTGTTTCTATGGTTTTTCTAGCGAATTTCTCTCACTATGTTTTTTACATTTGTTTGAAGACTTCTGGCAACTGAATAAGCATCTAAAGCTGTCAAATCGGTGGAGCGTTCCAGCTATAAGGGTGCAAAAGAATATGCATCCGTTTTTCATATTCCTTTAAAAGTTTTGTTTCCATCTTATTCAGAACATAGGGAAAGAGAAATAGATAGAGCACCCTTCTATAGAACACTGACGGAAAAAAATCCCAACACCAAGAAGGGGTTGTGTTAGATAAACGACAGTTGGTAGGCGGTGAGAGTACATCTGTAAGATGATGCCTATGCAAATTTCGCGCTCGGCGCATACGTGAGGCGCTAGTAGCGCTCCTCGGAACATGCAAAGCAGGTTTGCTGTAAATACGCGCTGTAACGTTCACGAGCGTTAGTTATCGTTGAGATTCGACGTAGGGTGTTGATGTTAGTCAAGAATACCTTTAAGAAGACGAAGAAGCCATTATCAACAGCTCACGGAGTTTGAACGAGGTCGTGTAATAGGGCTACGAGAAGGTGGATTTTCTTTCCGCAATATTGCAGAACGACTTGGCAAGAATGTAGCCACTGTGCATGATTGTTGGCAGCGGTGGTCAAGAGAAGGTACTGCCTAAAGAAGACCGGGTTCCGGCCCGTCACGTGGCACTACTGAGAGGGAAGACCGCCGTGCACGGTGTATGGCCGTGGCGCATCGTACCGCGTCTGCGGCAGCAAATTGAGCTGCAGTTGCCACCACAGTGACACAACAAACTGTTACAAATCGGTTACTTGAAGGACAGCTCCGAGCCAGACGCCCTGTAGCGTGCATTCCACTTACTCCAAACCACTGCCGTTTGCGACGTCAGTGGTGTCAAGCTAGAGCTCATTGGAGGACGGAGTGGAGATCTGTTGTGTTTTCTGATTAAAGCCGGTTCTGCCTGGGTGCCAGTGATGGCCGTGTGTTGGTTAGAAGGAGGCCAGGTGAGCGCCTGCAACCAACCTGTCTGCGGCCGAAACACACTGGACCTACACCTGGAGTTATGGTCTGGGGAGCAATTTCCTATGACAGCAGGAGCACTCTCGTGGTTATCCCACGCACCCTGACTGCACAGTTGTACGTCGGTCTGGTGATTCAACCTGTTGTGCTGCCATTCATGATCAGCATTCCAGGGGTGTTTTCCAACAGGATAACGCTCGCCCGCATACCGCTGTTGTAACCCAACATGCTCTACAGAGTGTCGACATGTTGCCGTGGCCTGCTATATCCCCAGATCTTTCACCAATCGAGCACGTATGGGACATCATGGGACGACAACTCCAGCGTCACCCCCAACCATCATTAACCGTCCCTGTATTGACCGACCAAGTGCAACAGGCATGGAACTCCATCCCACAAACTGACATCCAGCACCTGTATGACACAATGCATGAACGTTTGCGTGCTTGCATTCAACATTCTTGTGGTTACACCAATTATTAATGTACCAGCATTTCACATTTAAAATGGCTCTTCTCGCGCTTATAATAAGCTGTGATCTTGAAACCTTAATCGATTAAATATGTTACCTAAACAAATGTATTGCCGCCATTTCATTTCTCTACAACTATTTTTTCGTGGTGTTGGGATTTTTTTTCCGTGAGTGTATATTGGAAGAAATTGAGGTTAGCATGATTTCCGGAAATGACTCAGAAGTTTTGATTTGCGTTGAAGGTTACTGTATCCACTGTATTTCTGAAGAATATTTCTTCCACAATATCAATTTCCGGAAATGACTCAGAAGTTTTGATTTGCGTTGAAGGTTGCTGTATCCACTGTATTTCTGAAGAATATTTCTTCCACAATATCAATTGGATATTGTGGAAGAAATATTCTTCAGAAATACATGGAACAACTACAGGATTTTTAAGGTGGCACACAGCAAACAGAATAGCAATGGCCTTGTTTAGTGTTCAACATGTACCTTAACATCAGAAAACTTTAAAATTACATTGCCTTGGAGAGAGAATCGAATCCGCTTCTCCCAGATCCTTAATCAAATACTTGAGACTTGTTTTTCCTGGGTGTTATAACGGATAGCATCGTCGAAGAAAAATTGGGAGATGCAGGTCCGATTACAGTTTCGGAGCGACGTCAAGTCTTCTGATGTTACGTTACATGTTGAACTATAAGCAAGGCAATAGCTATTCCATTTTCTGCCTTAGAAATCCTCTTGATATCAGTTGCTTTGCATCCAGGTCGGCCGCCTCTGTGGCGTAGTGGTATAAGCGATGTCTTATGACCATTCGTCCATGAAGGGGTCCAAGTTCGAATCCCGGTGAGGCATGGATGTTGTGTTTGTCATACGGCACTGACTCTATGTAGTCCATTGAGTTGCTCATGGTGGTCGTTAAATTTTCAATCAAAAAAAGCATCCAGGACTGGGTTTTTTCTCTCAACCTGTAATGCAAATATCGAAATCTCTGATATGAAGCAAAGTATCATTTAATAAATGACACAGATGTGTACTCGGAAGTATCCGCCGTTTGAAATACGCAATGTTATACACTGAGTTAGCTTTCCATCTGGAACATCTACCTAATAATTCCTTGGTCTACCTTTCTGTGAAAACCACGGCTCGCAGACCCCTAGGACTGATTCTACAAGGTGTCGAACATCCTCCACGCGTAACTTGAAACATTGTCCACTGCGGCAACTCCGTTAGTTCACGTTAATTCCGTGGAGGACGATCAGCAGTTCTCACACTCGGTTCTATAGGAGAGTTTGGGGGCCAAGACAAAGTGGGGTATTCGTTGTTGTGTTCCTCCAACCACTCAGTAGTTATACGAGCCCGATAACATGGTGCGCTTTCCTGTTAAGAGATGGCCTAGGGGTCCGGGTAAAGCTCCTGAAGATATGCACGGAGATGGTCGGCTAACAGGTCCCTGTAGCGTACACCATCCGGTATTTGTGGGATAATAACCAACGGGCCTGGAACTTTGCCCGGGAAAAGCTCCCCAGAACAGAACACCACCTCCACCGACCTGTTGAACCCAAACTGGCCAATCAGGAAGTAGAGCTTCATTCTGTTTACGTCATACGCGAACCCGGCCGTCAGCGTTCTGCAGCAGGAAACGGGACTCATCACTCCAGGCGACGATCTTTCATCAGTCGAGAGTCAATTACCGTCGTTTCTTGACTCAAACGAGGCGTTGTTTGCGATAACTGGGCGTCGTCATGGATACCCTATTTGATCTCCGGCTGTGGAACCCCAGGCGAAACAAGGTACGACCCATGGTGTATGTGGAAATGGTCAAACTGCACCGCTGTTGTGCTGGTGGATGAGCTGGGTGACTGCCGCACGTCGTTGCTCAGATACCAGTCGTGGCACCCGACCCTCCCTTCTGGAGCCAACCAAACGTGGCTGACTAGGCTGACTAATGTCAATCATTTTGCTGGATGTCTGTGCGCGGTTAATTCAGACCTGGTACACCCCTGTACAGTAGTACAGGAGCAGCCAGCAAGTGCGGCTATTTCCGAAGTACTTACGCCTGCTTTCCGAGCTCCAACGATCTGACCACGTGACGTTAATATCACGTGGTACTTCGTTATCGCTCCGAATAGGTAAAACCGGGGGTGTTCCTAATACAAAGCTAACTCAGTGTAAGTTATATACACTATATTGACAAAAGTCATGGGACACCTACAAGAGAAACACAACATAACATTTATTGACATACATTAGTACGGTGTCGGTCCACCTGTGGCCTTAATGCATGCACTGGCCCTTCGAGACATGCTTTCGACAAAGTTTTGGAACGCAGCGTTATGTATGCGCTTCCATTTAGTACATAATGCTGCCGCTAACTGTTGCTTAGTAGTAGGCCTTGGTTCCGAACTTCTTCTGCGACGCTCTAATTCATTCCATAGGTGCTCTATGGGATTAAGATCAGATTCTGGCCAGTCCACACACGATACGGAATTATCGTGAAACCACGCTGTAATAATCCTTGCTTTATGGCTCAGTACATTATCCTGCTGGTACTAAAAAGGCTCGGTTCCATAGCATTGCCACGGGGTTGGTAGAGCATAATTGTCCAGAATATCGAGGTAGACATACTGGTTACCAGTCTTGTCCACGATAACCAATGGGCCGGGACCATACCACGAAAAGCACCCCCACACGAGTACACTGCTAGCTCCAAACTTGACCGTAGGAACAGTACACTGTGATAAATAGCGTTCCCCCGGCTGCTGCCACACCCACACACAGCCATCAGACTGATGGATCGTGTATCTGGATTCATCAGTCCATAGGACCCGTTTTCATTGATCTACGGTCCACGATAAATGTTTTTACACTATGCTAGACGACGAGTAGCATTCCGAGTGGAGATGAAAGGCTTGTGAGCAGCCGCACGACCACGGTAACCCATGGAATGAAGTTCTCTGCGAATGATGCGTGTTCATACCGAGGTTCCAGCATTTTTACTCACCTGTACACTGAGGTCTTGTGCAATACTCCTTCGATTAGCTGTAACGACTCTCCTGAAGTTTCGACGTTCTCTATCACTTATTGTCTTTGGTCTTCCGGTACGCTTTGCTGCTTCAGGCACGCCATGTGTTTTCCACTTATTCAGTACATCCAAAACAGTTGACTTGGGTATGTTTAAACTTATGGACAACCCACTAATATAACACACAACAATCTTTCCTTTCTCAAAGTCAGTTCTCTCCCGCCGCAAAATTTTCACTCAGCCTCACTGTGCGATATGATCGCGGTCAGCTGCAAGCTTGTTTTTATAACGTTTGCAAGTGTACCGCGCATCTTAACAACGCAGCGGATCCGTTCATTTACTCTTAAAATGGGTGTCCGGTGACTTTTATCAATATAGTGTATATTTATTTTTGTTTGACCACAAATACGAGGGACCGTTTGTCTTTACCCTGCTTAAAAGAAGCGGCTCTTAAAGTGCCCGTCGCTAGAAATACTCAGCGTTATAGCAGCGTATATAATCTTCCAGTAGTTTTTGTCCGAAAACTGTGGAAATTTATTCCTTGAATTGATTGCTCAACATTTTCCAGTTTTAGAATTAAGTTTAAATGTTTTTGGAAAAAAGTGAAGACGTTATCGTTTTCAGAAAATGCCTTGAGTGCAAAATTGAGTTTTCTTATTTTCTTAACAATGTAATTAAACGTTTGCTGATATGTGCTTGACCAATTGCAATAAGGTGTATACTGATCAAAACATGCGTTTTTCGGATGAAAGAAAAGTGAAATAATTTAAATATTCACTTACACACTGAATAAACAGTAGTCATAAATATCCTTTTATTAAGCGAAAAATAAACTCGAGAACTGCCAAATTTCCCCTCTCCCCTGGGAGGCTTTGTTAGGGCTATCAGTTCTACCAAGCTTCCTGCTCTAAATTAGGTCTTAGATGAATCGTCCCTGAGGAGTGCGAAAGCTCCGCAATTCTTGAGCTTATTGTAAGACTAATAAATGGATATTTAAGACCACTCACTGTTTATTCAGTCAATATGTAATTAGTAATTAGTATTGGCGTATTTGTTTTCCCGTTGTAATTTAAGTATTAGTGACTGTATTATACCTACAAAAAAAATTCAAAAATAGCGTTCATGATTTATCTGCTTCTCCGGGAAACACGGGATAAGATTCTTAACCTCCAGATTCGCTAAACATGAATGCCGGTTGCTTCGACTAGCGAATCCTGTGATGGTTATATTCAAATTGATCGGAAACTGGAAACTTGGTCGTTCTGGGTGGTGTAGTGGTTAGCATACCCAGGCGCTTTCTGGGAGACGCGGATTCGAGTCCCGCTCCAGGACGATGAAAATTCTCAAATTTTCGGATATTATCTGACTTACCATCCTTGTCACATTTACGTCAAAAATCGAATTGTCATCTTCAAAATTTGTATTATATGGCGTAATACAGTATTTCTTTCATGATAGCTTTTTCGTTGTTGAAGAATTATTCTTTGAAACAATGGTCAGAGCATTTGAAACTCCGGCAAGTTTTTTGCGATCATATACCAAGAAAACTATGTCATATACATGTATACTTTATAACGAAGTGAATTTCTCCGTCATTTTTTATCCGCGCCGGGGTTCGAACCCGGATCCCCTCATTCCGGAATAAGTTACTCTACCAATTGAACTACGCGGACGTTTTATTCTGATTCCTATCTGCCTTTATGTCGTGTGCGTCCTTCTGGCAGGTACGTCACATCTCCTGGTACGTTACAACTTAGAAAATTAAGTCATTCAATTTTTGAAAAACCTACAAAGCTTTTAAAAACCGCTATATTTAAGAGATATACAGGGGTTGCACAAAATAATGTGAACACCTGGTAAATTGGCGGTATGTCTTCCGTAAGGTGTTGTATCTCAATTTGCCTTTAATACAGCTTCTATATGCTTCTTGGAATATATTCATATGGCGTTTGAACAGTCTGCAATGAAATCCAAGATTCCGTTTTTTATTCGTTCCAGTTGATATACACCAAAACTCAATGCTGTCGAGACACGATGCAAAAAATGGAAATAACTGCAGATTTTAAAAGTTGAACTTTTATTTACAATTAAAACCAGATTAAAATCGTCGCAAGATCTTTCAGACACACTATGGGTCCTTCATCAGGCACTGCGGGGTGTAATTCCGCGAATTATATAGCCAAAGGCAAACACCTCACGGTTATGAGTTATGATATACACTGAAGAGCAAATGAATTAGAGATACCTGTCTAGTAACGTGTAGCACCACATTTCGCCCTGATGACGGCGGCGATTCGTCTCGGCATGGACTCGACAAGACACCCGAAGCCTTGGGAATCTATGCAGACCCACGGCTCCTGAACAAGCTCCCACAGTTCACGAAGATTTGATGGAGGGAGGTCAGAACCTCGAACATCTCTCTCGATGGCATCCCAGATGTTCTCGATGGGATTGAGGTCAGGTGACCTAGCTGGCCAAGGAAGCGAGGCCACGTCGGTGGAGTGTTCATCCAACCATTCGGATGCAATTCGGGAGCGATGGCTCGGTGCATTATCTTGTTGCATGATGAGGTCCCCAGTGGGATGTTGAAGACGCACAAACGGGAGCAAATGGTCGTCCAGGATATCCCGGTAACGTTGACCTGTGAGGGACGATGTCACACGTACCATGGGTCCCATTTCAGTCCACCTAAACAGTCCCCAGACAAGAATGACACTCCCACCAGCTTGAAAAGTACCCTGCTGGAAAGAAGGATCTATCGCTTCATGTGGTTTGCGCCGTATTCGTATCCTGCCTTCCGCATGTACCAACGTGAATCTGGACTCATCAGTCCAGGCAACATTTGTCCGCATGTCTAGGGTCCAGCAGTGGCAATGTTCCCGCGCCCATGCTCATCTTTGCACCCTGTGATGTGCTGTCAGCAGCGGTACACTTGTGGAACGATGGCTTCTGTACCCCGTAGCGAGGAGATCATTCTGGATGGTGTGGCTGCTTACACGTTTTTGTGCACCAGCGTTAAATTGCCGAGTGATTTCTTGCACTGTGGCCCGTCTATCCACTGTTTCAATGCCAGCTAGCCGACGGTGACCCCGCTCATCCACACGCTGTTGTCCACGGCAGTTGGCCCTTGCAGGGATGGTTTTACCGGATTCGATGTACTCACGGTGCACCCGTGACACAGTGGCTTATGAAAATCAAAGTGCGTGCACGACTTCCGAGATGGAGTGACCCATTCGTCGGGTCCCGACAATTTGCCCACGATCAAATGCGCTTAGATCCTTCGTCTTACCCATGCTGCGTCTGACTGTTACTGATTTCCGTCGCATCACTCCTTATATTGTCAGATCGCTGCGTACGTGATGTCGTTTCCGTTTACAGGGCCGCCCACAGCGCCACATTTGCATAACGCCAGCTGTCTCTAATACAATTGCTCTTCAGTGTATATACAATGATTGAATCATTGTATATATCATCACAACTCATAACCGTGTTTTTGTAGTAATTTGCATTGTATGCATGTCTGTCGAGTGCACGTGCGTGGATTAGAGCGACACCCCTCTATGCTGCTGCATTGTGGGTGTTTGCCTGCGGCTATATAATTCGCCAAATTACACCCCGCAGTGCCTGGTGAAGGACCCATAGTGGGTCTGAAAGATCTTGCGACGATTTTAATCTGGTTTTAATTGTAAATAAAAGTTCATCTTTTAAAATCTGCATTATTTCCATTTTTTGCATCTTGTCTCGACAGCATTGAGTTTTGGTGTGTACTGCAATAGAATGTTGTGCCATTCGTCGATCAGAATATTAGCCAGCTGCTTCAGGGATGTTGGAGGAGGGAATCTGATTCTTATTCATATTGTGTGCATCTTGAAGTAAGGAACACTACAGCTACGTGCTTAAATTAATACTCTTGAAGACGTGTATCATCTTTCTTTATTCTTTTGCTCACGTTATAGTTAATTACAGCCCATGGTGGTGCATAAAATGTGAGAACTATTATATACAATTCAATTTTGATGTTCAACAAATATACTACTTACATACAATGCTTCTTCACTGTCATCCACAAAACACCCCGAGTTCCGTTGTAAGAATTGCATGCGTTCTCTGCGAATGGTACGTATACGTATACCGAGTATGTACACGTGCCATTCGCAGAGAACGCATGCAATTCTTTTGTTTTTAGGCCTATCACTTCTAGTCTTGTGTCGAGGCCAGTTGTAACTTTTAAGCACTGAATCAAAGTTCCTTACTATGAATTGTTGTTTCCTTCTGTTGTAACGAATTTAATTCTTGAGGATTAGGACCTGTATCATTAAGTCAGCAGCGGTACCAGTTTATAATTTCGGTTCAGTGGGGACGTGTGGTTAAGGTTGTCAACTGACCCAACACAAGTATCCTTGATGCAAAATATAGACTGAACGAGAAAATATAATAGACAAGTTGATTATAAAGTCTCTATGTACACCATATTCATCCATCACGCGCTGCTATCCATTATATATCCATATCTCATGGTGTTTGTGGTCTAGCAGTATTCCAATGTAAGTTCGTTTTTAATCCTATAACTTCCAGTCTTGGATCGAAGCCAACTGTAACCTGTCAGGCACTGTGAAGTGAAGTTCCTTACTATGAGTTGTTATGTCCTTCTATTGTAACAAATAGGGCCAGAACTTAAGAATATTTGTATATCAGCAGCAGTGGTAGTTTACAAACTCAGTTATGGAGGGGCGGGGTGGGAGGGGTTAAGTCGTCACTTGAAAAAACATAAGTATCGTTGATGCGAAATACCACCTGAACAAGAACACATAATACAAAGGTTAAAATAAAGTCTCTATGTACACCATATACATCCACCACGAGCTGCCATCCACCATACGTCCATATCTCATGGTGCATCCGGACGCGGGTTTCACCAGGTTTGTCCCTGGAGTTTTCAATGGGAATGTTCATCTCATGTCAAAGTCCGATTCACTGAACATCATGGGCCTTAGTGCTCATGGGCCTCTATGTAACGTAATCTTCAATGCCATCTAAAGCTGAACCAAGTTGTTCTGATGTTCGTCTGTGCTTATTGTTATTTTTTATCTTCTTTTCAGTTTCAATAAGGTGTCTCCATGGGTATGATAATTCACATGGACTATTGTTATTGCAGTTAAATGGTCTTGTTTTATATATGATAACTGCTTCAGCAATCTAGGTATTTTTTACATTATTCTGTTGGTTGATTATTTTAGTTTCTTCCCTTATAGGAAGCGCAGTCGTTTTTCAAACAATAGTCTACGAGTGCTGTTTTGTTTTCCTTTTTATTCCAATTGTTCTTGTGTTCATTAATTCTTGTCTTAATATTGTGTTTTGTGCTACCAATATATTGGCTAACTATCTTATTTCGATCATCCTTAATTGGTATTGAGTAAACACCAGCTCTCTGTAAGATTGGTGTTTTTTTCATTGTAGTTGACTAAAAAGCTCCCTATATCTCTTGTTTTTACTCCAAAACTCAATTCACATTTTTTACAATTTTTCTTCAAAATGTTGTTAATGGAACATATGGTAATGAGCCACAGTATTTAAATTTGTTGAACATTAAAATTGAATTATGTATAGTAGTTCTCACATTTTATGCACCAACATGGATTGTAATTAACTTAAACGTGAGCAACAGAATACAGAAAGATGTGATATACGTCTTTAAGAGTGCTTCTTATTCTTCTCTCCAAAACTGCCCTCAGTGGTTCGATGATGTTCAAGTCAGGTGATGGAGCTGGCTAGGGCAGAAGTAAAAGCTCATCTTGGTGCTCCTCAAACCAAGACTGAACTGTTCTTGTTTTGCGTATGTGCGCAATACTATCTTGGAAACGGTATCATTGTTGGGAAAAACATTTGCGTCATAGGATGCACCTGATCACCTAGAATGTCCAAGTACTCACTGGCAGTAACTGGACTAATGATGGTGCCAGCCGAATACCAAGTTATGGCACCCCAAATCATCATAGATCCACCCCGATGTTTGATATTTGGAACCAGACACTCCGATATGTACGTTTCATCCTTATATAAACCCGACCTACTCTTAAAAATAATATACATCTCGACTCATTCGACCATATCGTACGTTTCCTATCATCAGTTGTCTAGGTTTTATGCTCATGATACCATCTTTTTCGCATTGTAGTGTTGGTTTCTGTGATTAATTATTTAGCAATTGCATCTCTTTCATGGATGTGACTTTGTGAAATTCTAAACGGACTATTTTTGTGGAAACAGGGTTTTCCCGGTGGATATTCAGTTATTCTGTCACTTTTGCTGAAGTAGTTCTGTGTTGTTTGGACACAATCCTTGTTAGTGTTCAACGGTCCCTCTCATTCAGTCCCGGTACCATATGGACTTTGGGTTATTCTGTCACTTCTGCTGCAGTAGTTCTGTGTTGTTTGGACACAATCCTTTTTAGTGTTCGACGGTCCCTCTCATTCAGTCTCGGTACCATATGGACATTGAGTTATTCTGTCACTTTTGCTGCAGTAGTTCTGTGTTGTTTGGACACAATCCTTGTTAGTGTTCGACGGTCCCTCTCATTCAGTCCCGGTACCATATGGACTTTGGGTTATTCTGTCACTTTTGCTGCAGTAGTTCTGTGTTGTTTGGAAACAATCCTTGTTAGTGTTCGACGGTCCCTCTCATTCAGTGCCGGTACCATATGGATTTTGGGTTATTCTGTCACTTCTGCTGCAGTAGTTCTGTGTTGTTTGGACACAATCCTTGTTAGTGTTCGACGGTCCCTCTCATTCAGTCCCGGTACCATATGGACTTTGGGTTATTCTGTCACTTCTGCTGCAGTAGTTCTGTGTTGTTTGGACACAATCCTTGTTAGTGTTCAACGGTCCCTCTCATTCAGTCCCGGTACCATATGGACTTTGGGTTATTCTGTCACTTCTGCTGCAGTAGTTCTGTGTTGTTTGGACACAATCCTTTTTAGTGTTCGACGGTCCCTCTCATTCAGTCTCGGTACCATATGGACATTGAGTTATTCTGTCACTTTTGCTGCAGTAGTTCTGTGTTGTTTGGACACAATCCTTTTTAGTGTTCGACGGTCCCTCTCATTCAGTCCCGGTACCATATGGACATTGAGTTATTCTGTCACTTCTGCTGCAGTAGTTCTGTGTTGTTTGGACACAATCCTTTTTAGTGTTCGACGGTCCCTCTCATTCAGTCTCGGTACCATATGGACATTGAGTTATTCTGTCACTTCTGCTGCAGTAGTTCTGTGTTGTTTGGACACAATCCTTTTTAGTGTTCGACGGTCCCTCTCATTCAGTCTCGGTACCATATGGACATTGAGTTATTCTGTCACTTTTGCTGCAGTAGTTCTGTGTTGTTTGGACACAATCCTTGTTAGTGTTCGACGGTCCCTCTCATTCAGTCCCGGTACCATATGGACTTTGGGTTATTCTGTCACTTTTGCTGCAGTAGTTCCGTGTTGTTTGGAAACAATCCTTGTTAGTGTTCGACGGTCCCTCTCATTCAGTGCCGGTACCATATGGATTTTGGGTTATTCTGTCACTTCTGCTGCAGTAGTTCTGTGTTGTTTGGACACAATCCTTGTTAGTGTTCGACGGTCCCTCTCATTCAGTCCCGGTACCATATGGACTTTGGGTTATTCTGTCACTTCTGCTGCAGTAGTTCTGTGTTGTTTGGACACAATCCTTGTTAGTGTTCAACGGTCCCTCTCATTCAGTCCCGGTACCATATGGACTTTGGGTTATTCTGTCACTTTTGCTGCAGTAGTTCTGTGTTGTTTGGACACAATCCTTGTTAGTGTTCGACGGTCCCTCTCATTCAGTGCCGGTACCATATGGATTTTGGGTTATTCTGTCACTTCTGCTGCAGTAGTTCTGTGTTGTTTGGACACAATCCTTGTTAGTGTTCGACGGTCCCTCTCATTTAGTCTCGGTACCATATGGACATTGAGTTATTCTGTCACTTTTGCTGCAGTAGTTCTGTGTTGTTTGGACACAATTCTTGTTAGTGTTCGACTGTCCCTCTCATTCAGTCTCGGTACCATATGGACATTGAGTTATTCTGTCACTTTTGCTGCAGTAGTTCTGTGTTGCTTGGACACAATTCTTGTTAGTGTTCGACGGTCCCTCTCATTCAGTCTCGGTAACATATGGACATTGAGTTATTCTGTCACTTCTGCTGCAGTAGTTCTGTGTTGTTTGGACACAATCCTTGTTAGTGTTCGACGGTCCCTCTCATTCAGTCTCGGTACCATATGGACATTGAGTTATTCTGTCACTTTTGCTGCAGTAGTTCTGTGTTGTTTGGACACAATTCTTGTTAGTGTTCGACGGTCCCTCTCATTCAGTCTCGGTACCATATGGACATTGAGTTATTCTGTCACTTTTGCTGCAGTAGTTCTGTGTTGTTTGGACACAATTCTTGTTAGTGTTCGACGGTCCCTCTCATTCAGTCTCGGTACCATATGGACATTGAGTTATTCTGTCACTTCTGCTGCAGTAGTTCTGTGTTGTTTGGACACAATCCTTGTTAGTGTTCGACGGTCCCTCTCATTCAGTCTCGGTACCATATGGACATTGAGTTATTCTGTCACTTTTGCTGCAGTAGTTCTGTGTTGTTTGGACACAGTTCTTGTTAGTGTTCGACGGTCCCTCTCATTCAGTCTCGGTACCATATGGACATTGAGTTATTCTGTCACTTTTGCTGCAGTAGTTCTGTGTTGTTTGGACACAGTCCTTGTTAGTGTTCGACGGTCCCTCTCATTCAGTCTCGGTACCATATGGACATTGAGTTATTCTGTCACTTTTGCTGCAGTAGTTCTGTGTTGTTTGGACACAATCCTTGTTAGTGTTCGACGGTCCCTCTCATTCAGTCTCGGTACCATATGGACATTGAGTTATTCTGTCACTTTTGCTGCAGTAGTTCTGTGTTGTTTGGACACAATCCTTGTTAGTGTTCGACGGTCCCTCTCATTCAGTCTCGGTACCATATGGACATTGAGTTATTCTGTCACTTTTGCTGCAGTAGTTCTGTGTTGTTTAGACACAATCCTTGTTAGTGTTCGACGGTCCCTCTCATTCAGTCTCGGTACCATATGGACATTGAGTTATTCTGTCACTTTTGCTGCAGTAGTAGTTCTGTGTTGTTTGGACACAATCCTTGCTAGTGTTCGACGGACGGTCCCTGTCATTCAATATCAGGTTTCGACTAGCCTACACGAAAAACTTTAACCCCTGTAATCATGGTGTTCATATTATTTTGTCTAACCCCCGGCAGTTTTATTACTACGCATTTTGAAATGAAAGGTGCAAAATTGCTTTAAGTAATTAAGTATCATCTTTTAAATTTAACACAATTAGCTCCTTCGTAATGTGTATAACTTTAGTCTTCGTGTTTGGGTATAGCTAGAGTTAAGCGAGATTCTTTGAGTTTCGAACACAAATATAATGATGTAAAACTTGCAGGACTGTACCATTTTCAGATATCAGCTGTCATTTCTTAAGTTAAATATTCTAAATTTGAATTTGTTTTCCCATTGATTCGTGAGCCACATTCAGTTGGCGCAGACAAACGATAATCTTCCGAAAAGCTGAATGGTCCTTTGGTTACGGAGAACGGCGCTGATGATGCCACAGAAAGCTGCCTTGTACTTTAGTATCTCGTTGACCACGTTCGAACCAGAGCCCATCTCTGATGAATAGTCAGAAGCCAACGTCTTAGACCACCCAGCCCTCAATTATTGTATTTCTCATAGTAAACGTGTGTGGATGAAGAAAAACAAGCTTTGCCAGAGTTTGTCCTCCGTTGCAGAGCGCCAAGCAAATCTCTCCGGCTACCTCTAGTCTGTAAAAGTCAAAGCGTCCCGTCAGAGACTTCTAGACTAGTCATGTACGTCCAACCTCGAAAGCCGATCAAACCAGCTAAACAATAATTTTATACCTCCTAGACTTCAGGGGGGATTTCATCTCTTTGACCGGCCCACTTAGAAGTAGTTAATCCTTTAGCCTAACCTATTTTCAAGTTTTAATCTATCCCTTTCCTCCATTCACTAGCACAAAACCATAAACATACGCTGACAATATTAGCACAACACATTAAGAAATAAAAATTAGTGTATACCTCTACTATTATCATGATACTGAGCCCCATTTTTGGCGGTGGCTCTGCTTTGTTAAATTGTTTACAAGGATTACTACGAATTTGATACCCGACGCCATTCCTGTTTCGGAGATTTCCGTCTCATGGACGCTACTGAAAGTGACGCAAACAAAGAAACTTTCCATTCGAATGTGAACATAAAAGCATATTTACATACTTGGCCGTGAACGGGATCTGGGTATCATACATACAGATTAGAAGGAACATATTGATCAAACTATGTTTCATCATCAAATAAGTGAGAAACATGTTATCCTGCTTCCGACATGTTCTAAAATCTGCAGCAATCGTTATTTCTTCCTTAATAAAGACCTTTATAGGAGTTTTTCCTTGACTGAGTACCTTCTGCTCTACTTCATCGCTAATTGGTTTCATTGAAGCCCCAAGGCCTTCAGATTAATACCAAAGCTCACGGTAATATAAACATTCTGTAGAAAAGCTTTTCTCATTTTTTTTTATGATTTGTTGCAATGAGTTGATTTCACCTTGCTAGCATAACGTAATTCCCAGTGAAATTTTCATTGTTTATGGTATAAATATAAGTGAGCACGACATCAAGGCAAAGTTCTACACGCTATCGCTGTTCAATTCCGAGCACTGAATCTTACAATGGATGTTTCGTTTTCTTTTACGAAGTGATCAATAAAAAAGGTTCAGAATAACGCAAGGTTTTATATATGCTAGACTGAACTTTATCCTTTGTTGGAATATCCGTGCACAACAAAAGAAAAGTCACATTTTCCATTTTTTCTTTTTTTAGCATTCTAGTCTTATTTTGCACGATATGTGCTGGCTTTTTGTCTCTGAGGTTAACGTGCCGTCTAACTTTTGAGCTCTAAATACCTTGGTTACTTTATGTCTAGCGAAACAACAAAGAACCCCTTTTTTAAAGGATGAGCTTACGTCTTCGTTATGGCATTTCCCTATTCAGTTTTGTCATTTAATTTAAAGGCACAATGTTGCGCATTTGTATCCGTCAAGCTCTAAACAAGCTGATATAATTGTACACTCAGTGAGTTAAAGTTTACTTTATAATGTAGTTGCTCTTTCACTTTTACTGTTTTATTTTAGAAGCAAAATACCACGTATTTAGTTTTACCAATATCAGAACGAAGCCAGATATTATAATTGCTTTCTGAAAATATTTTCAGCAGATATTTGCAGTTGAATCATGAGCAGGTTTCGTTGAAAAATAAGTTTTTAATAACTGAATAGGAATGAGCAACATTGTTTTGCTTTCAAATTAAATTCAATGGAGTTTCGAGTTCAGTGTACACGTGTTACGATCACATGCTACTCTTAGGGCAAGGGAATGCGTGTTTAGTTGTGTCTTCACGACGTTTCTAAATATAGTTGCCTAATATTCTTCAGATATTATAAGTAAGCATACACGACCCATCTGCGTGATTGTAACCAACGAGGAAACGTCAACTCAAAGTTAGACACGTGAAATACGCCTCCACGAAAGAGTAGATATTTTTGGTGACGTTGTGTTGTTGGCATTTTGAATTTTTTGTTGACATTTTGATGAAATGCATCTTCCCCGACAGTATTGAAGTATTACGAGAATTTAAATTCGTGCAGAAATAGTCCAAAGTAATCGAGGTAGTTGCCTTCAATGCACGATCTTAATAACAAGAGTTACTCACAATACAAATTTAAATTCGTTGGCTGAATTTAAAGATTTTATTGTATATACAAATATAAGAACATCACCCTCAACCATGGCTTTCCCAACTTTATCATAAAAAAAGCTCTTAAGAAGCTCCACCAAGAAAACTCAACTACTCTTCAGAGGGACCAACAACTTCGTAGATATATAGGTGCCATAGATTATTATTTAACCATAACACCTGTTCTCAAAGCCATTTGCAGAAACTTTCACCTGGAATTCGGAATACGTACTACAAACATTTTCCAGTTAATTAAAAAAGATCGAGACCAGGTAACAAAGCTAAACAAATTTGGCGTTTACAGCATCCCCTTAAAAAGTATTGATGCTGACACTCCCGATAGTAAATATATAGGATCTACAAAACGTACACTAGCAACAAGACTGAATGAACATAAATACGCCGTAAAGAATAGACTTAAAAATTCTGCATTGTCTCGACTCGTGTGCGATGGCCTGCACTATCGAATTTGGAATTATGCTTCCATCATCGTAACACCTAGTGTGGTCTCTTCATTGCTGTTCACTAAGAGCCTTGTAATTGCTACTCAGATACATTTATGCTGTAATGACAATGTTCCAGTATCTATACCTACAATCTGGAAACTATTTACAGGTCCGAATACGAGGCAAACTGAGGACGAATCACTTAATCTCCATTTCTGCTATAGTGCTCCTTGTTGTATCTCCTGATGAGAACAACACAATTAATTTAGTTACCTACTAACCTTCCTTTATTTTT
The DNA here is from genome assembly GCA_039090855.1 of Macrothele yani. NCBI lineage: Eukaryota > Metazoa > Arthropoda > Arachnida > Araneae > Macrothelidae > Macrothele > Macrothele yani. The sequence goes on along the minus strand of CM077027.1, from coordinate 150,967,898 downwards.
ACAATGCAGTATTTTATGTATACCTGCATTGCATTTTCTTTATTTTCTTTATTTCATGATACATGCTACTTTATTTGACAATTTGATGCCACGCGACATTATATCATATTAATATCTGATATCTATATTATGTCACGTAAAAATCTATTTAAACTTATTCCTTCTTCTGTATCTGATGATGGGTTCTAGGGAAACCCGAAAGTTCTTATATTTGTATATACAATAAAATCGTTAAATTCAGCCAACGAATTTAAATTTGTACTGTGAGTGACTCTTGTTATTAAGATCGTGCATTGAAGGCAACTACCTCAATTACTTTGGAGTATTGAAGTAAATTCCAAGTAAAAAATTTTAACGTAACGAAAATCGGTAACGAAAAAGTTAAAACCATTGTCATTGTTGAAATCTGATTTCTGAATACTGTTCGATGAAGTGACACAACAATAGTTAATTTCAATGCTACTCAACAATATATCTTACTAAACTATCGCCGAACATTATTTCATCACGTTTTACATATTTACATAAAAGTAGCAATATTCCATTGCAATCTGCCTAAATTATGAGAACATGTTGCTAAATGTGATAAAAGCCATTATAAAAATGCATTTTGATACTATGCATTTTTCCCGACAGTAGTAAAATGAATCCCAATTTACAAATTTCGTTGTAACGAAAATGGGTAACGGAAGTAGTCGATGAGCCACCTAGGTTGATTTTCTCAAATATCTCGAAAATGGTGTGTCGTAGCTAAATTTGACTTCCTCTGGACTCCCCCAAGGGATGTGAGAGGAAAGGGTTACCGGCTATTCACGAGAACTTTAGAATGATGTATAACACGATGGAGTGTAGTCTGTAGATACCCTAGACTATAAGCTACCGTGCATTTTGATGCTATGCATCTTTCCCGGCAGTTGTAAAGTATGCGTCGTAGCAAAATTTGGCTTCCTTTCGACACCCTTTTGGTGAGGGCTATTTGCTGTTGACGAGAGTTTTAAAATAATGTATAACACGATGGGTATTCCTGTAGATATCCTTGACCAAAAAGTACCAATCTCCTCACTAACACACTTGCGATTCAGCTTTTCTTTCTTTCTTAAAGACAGATTTTAGCTTGCGCGTGAGCAGATGCCCATGTGTAAGCTAAAATATGTCTTTGAGAATAACTACATCCCATTTCATCGGTGTCAAGATCGTTTCTTACGTTCGTCTAAATCCGAATAATATACACAGTCGAGTCACATTATTTTGACCACCTCCTACTTTTGACGTAAACAGCGCGCAGCCAATGAAAGAACGCACGTGTCATGAGCTGGCTTGGAGGGTATATAAGGTGTGCTGTAGGCATTCTGAAAACATCTCACTCATTGCTGTCACGGATAAAAGGAGCTATTTATCAGATTTGCAAAAAGGGATGATTATCGGCTTTCGGGACAAGGGTGGCAGTATTTCTGATACAGTGCAGTTTGTGAACTCTTCACGTGCTGTGGTTAAACGGTATCGTGATTAGAGAAATGGCACTATTGCGAATAAGCGACGTGAAAACTGCGGAGCACTACGTTCCATTGATGCGAGAGGTGAGCGTCGGCTGCGGAGCTGCGTGAGGGCCGATCGGCACGCTACAGTGCAGCAACTCACTGGCAGAATGAACCAGACGGCTACCTGAAGTCTGTCTAAAACGACAGTTCAGTGAATCCTGCTGCATATGGGGCTTCGATGCAGACGGATGGTAACTTCACCTATGCTATCCAATGTGTATCGGCAGAAAAGGCTTACATTTGCAAGTTAGTATCGGAATTGGACCTCCGCTGAATGGTAAAGGATTGCCTTTTCCGATGAGTCATGTTTTCTGCTTCACCTAACGGATGGACGTTGGCGTATAAAACGAGAAACATCGGAAAACATTCTTCAACCATTGCTGAAAGAACACACGCTGATGGTGGTAGCGTTATGGTATGGGGAATGTTTTCGGGGCATACTCTGGGTCCACTCATACTTGTGGAAGGCACTATGGACCAAAATCATTATGAATCCATCCTTGCAGACCAAGTACACCCATACATGATGATTGTCTTCTCGGAGCTGATGGGATCTTTCAGCATGACAATGCGACGTGTCACACAGCTAGAAATGTCCGAGAGTGGTTGGAAGAGCACGATGAAGATTTCAAAGTACTTCCCTGGCCCCCTAATTCCCCAGACGTAAACCCGATTGAGTATCTGTGGGACCACCTCAATCGTGTTGTTTGCTCTATGGATCCTCCAGCAGCTGTCAGATACACTGCAGTCAGCATGGCTCCACATACCTGTGAACACCTTTCAGCACCTTATTGAGTCACTCCCAACCCGTCTAGCTGCTGTACGGGCACCACACGGCCTTTACTCTGGATATTAGCTGGTGGTCACAATAAAGTGACTCGACCGTGTATAATAACGATAATAAAAATAAATATTGTTTTTGAAAATCTAAACAGGCGAAGTACTTACTATTGCCACCGCCATACTTTAGTACATATTTACTTTTATGATCACGTACGTTCTTCCATTGGTTTTACGACAGCATTAATTAATCCACTTACCTATGTACCGCTCAATGTGAGGAATTAGTAAACTTCATCGTTTGTTATTGTGATTTAATTCCACTTTCACTGGACTGTGTTGTACGTAAATAAATGTGTACTCTCGAAAATGCTCGTTTTATTTTACACTCGCAATAATGTTGGCATGCGAAAATACATATCATAAATTATATACAAGAGTACCAGGGTACTTTCTCTCTGTTTCTCTCTCTCTCTCTCTCTCTCTCTCTCTCTCTCTCTCTCTCTCTCTTTCTCTCTCTTTCTCTCTCTGTCTCTCTCTCTCTCTCTCTCTCTCTCTCTCCCTGTGTCTCTCTCTCCCTGGCTGTCTGACTCTCTCTCTCTCTCTCTCTCTCTCTCTCTCTCTCTCCCTGTCATTCTGACTCTCTTTCTCTCTCTGTCTCTCTCCCTGTCTGTCTGACTCTCTCTCTCTCTCTCTCTCTCTATCTATCTCTGGCTCTCTGGCTCTCTCTACTGTTTTCTCTCACGGATGGAAATGTTTGAGACAGATTTCCACTAGAAATGTTTTGCCTATGTAATCACCGCGTAATGATGGATTCGTAGAGTAAAATGAAAGCATTTGCAAAGTTTAAGATTTTATTTATTCATTTATCTTCGTATTTATTGTTTGGGAAGAAATATCCGGATTGCGTAAGTTGTGATTAAGAAGAGAGTGATTAAGCTTTATCGATAACATGCGGTGCATCTTTTCCGAATGGCATCTAGGTAAGTAACTCCGATTAACATCGAATCGAATTGAATCTGACGGTAGGTTTAAAGGTTCATTCCCATCGTGTGTGAAACCCAAATTTTCCGGTGACGGAACTCGAAGCCATATCCTTCTATTCCGGTGCCGAAGCATCACACGTTTTTCGAAAAGGAGAAGGAATTCTTATAAATTCCAGACAATGTGTGGAAGGAACATCCCACATTTTTCGAAGAACCCAACGACCAGTAGAACCATTTTTAGGTTCGGGGTTAATAGGAAAACCTAAATTTGCCTGTGGCGGAGACCAAACTCACGTCCTTCTACTCTGGAGCCGAATGTTTTCTCAATTAAGCTACACCGACAAGTGCTTATCACCACCACTTGCCGTCTTGACATGTACGTAACCTCTGAGGTATATGTGTTGCAAAGCCAGAGGTGCAGGATTGGTCACCCAAACTAGAAAGATTTAAAGCAACAAAGGGCCGCCCTGGTGTCCGATTGCCCAGAGGCGCCAGTTTCGGGGTGGGTAGTCGTACGAGCAAGGCCCGGGTTCGAGTCGCAGGTAAGGCATGAGTGTCTCCCTTGTCCCACAATCTTCGATCTCCACCCTTCGAGAACCAGTACCTCAGATTAGGGATGTGGGACTGCCTATAGCTCCCCAGAAACGCTTAAGGTGGTCGTTAATCCCTCCCCCTCTCAATAAAAGAGAGAAACAAATGTGAAAATATGAGAGTTGCAGGAGTTGTTGCTGTTACACTGAACACCGTTCAGATCTAGGGCGAAGTAAAGAAGTAAATCGTCCGGACTGGAGGGATGCAGCAGATGAGATGATGTCGCAATCGTCAGTTTCTTTATTTTTCTTTATCTCTGTTTTTTCATCAGCATTTTTTTCTCTGATATTTTCTTCACGAGGTTTCTGTTTTTCGTAGCACCCATGTTAGCCGCTGTTTCTATAAATGCCATGGTAATTTTCCTGTTAAATTTGGAGATATCTACTGTTTTATATTGTTAGTTTTGTTTATTTTTTCACATCTATAGACATAGCATCCTAAATCCATTCTGTATGGTTAGATTTGTTTTCAAAGTGTATTTGAAGAAACATTTCCTTTTTCCCAATGTATTTCAGACTTAGTATCGGTTATTCTTTTTTTTTCAGTTCTTGGGGGTTTAATTACCACTGTGAGCAACTCTAAGGTCTACAAGTGGTTGCCCGCCCCTAATTTAGGACCACTAGTTCTAGGAAAGGGAGAGAGAGAGAATGCCGTAAGATAAACACAACATCCATGCCACACCAGGATTCGAATCCAGACCAATCTCGAAAAAATAGTTAGAAGCCAACGCTTAGAAAGCACGCTGTACTTTAAGGTCACACATGTAAGAACTTAAAAAATTTGAAAGATAATCATCAACATAACTGACTTATTGCAGTCGGTCGGATCTACGCAAGTTTCAATTGACGAACTTGCAAGTTTCAGTATGTCTTCCCGACATCACCTAGATGATTTTACGCGTGGCCGTATTATTGGCAAGATTGAAGAAGGGCGAAAAATAAAAGATGTTGCCAGGGAGTTCGACGTCAGCCACAGTATTGTTTCAAGGCTTTGGAAATCATTTCAAACAAATGGAGAGTGTAGCAAACGTCACGGGGGAGGTCGTGTTCGCAGTACGACACCTGCAGAAGATCGGTACATAGTGCTATCAACAAAAAGACACCGGCGCAGCACAGCTAGTGAGGTAGCAAATCAGTTTATGGCTGCTACTGGCAATCGGATCTCCCGAAAAAATGTCGCCAGACGTTTGCATGAAGGAGGACTATACGCCCGCCGTCCTGTTGTGTGCATCCCATTGTCCAGACGTCACCGTACCGCCCGTTTGCAGTGGTGCCATCAACATCGCAATGGACTGATAACGACTGGTCTGCTGTCCTCTTCTCAGATGAGAGTAGATACAGTCTATCGTCTGATTGTCGACGACAACTGATCTGGCGTGATAGTGGTACTGCATATTGTCCAGCAAACATACAGGAAAGGGACCGATATCCGACATGTAGTGTCATGGTATGGGCTGGCATCATGATCAATGGCCGTACGTCCCTCTATGTGCTTCCAACTGGGACTATGACTGGCCAACGATACATTAATGATGTTCTGCTACCTCATGTTCGCATGTTCCGTGGTGCTGTCGGTGATAGATTCATTTTCATGGACGACAACGCAACATGTCATCGAACAGTCGCTGTCCAGGAGTGTCTTGAGAGCGAGGATATTCAACGCCTCGTATGGCCAGCACGTTCTCCAGATCTGAATCCCATTGAAAATGTGTGGGATGCTTTAGGAAGGAGTCTTGCTGGTCGCCAATGCCCTCCAATAAACAAGGACACCCTCATCCGTGCACTGACAGAGGAATGGTATAAATTACCCCAACAGCTGCTTGATAATGTTGTGCAAAGCATGTCACGACGTGTGGAATCTTGCATCGCCCTCCATGGTGGCCATATCCCGTATTGACATCTTTCGCCGGAACGCCTGTGGACGGTAATTGCATTTTTTTCACGTTTACGTATTCTGCACAAAATGGCCTGTTTGTCCCTTGAACACGTTCCAAGGCCTTCTGAATTTCAGAGCACAATAAATTGTCTTTCTTGTAATGTCCTGGCATTCTGACATTATTTTATTTCACTTGGCATCCAACCACACTTACTTTTTTATGCGCTATATAGCCGTTTATGATCCGTCCTTAGCAATTGTCTAGCAGTGTATATTGCGCGATCATCTCTTCCGAACGTCATACATCATAGTTTTACCGAGACAACGAGCTCGTTCACTACGCCAAGCCATTACAGCGTCCAATTTCCTTCTGTTCGCTTCCGGACACCAGACTTCGTTTTCTAAGTGTCTCCAGGACTCGCCAGTCGGATGCCGTTCCCTTAGGCAACCACAGAGGTCGAGGGAGATAGCTATCACACCCCTGTTTTTGTTGTTCGGGTGTAATGATTCCGTTTAATCACTTCGTGATACAATATTACGAGTAAAAGGAGGAAATCATGTTGCTGTAATAAAAAAACCCTACATAGGCAAATGTAAGCTTGGAGACGACTGCTTATGCCTAGATGCGAGACTAAAATTCGCACGCAGTTTTACAGTCATATCAGCCCATCGATCAATACGCAGTGAAAAAACATACAGATTTATATTTCAAAATGGTTTCGACAGATGCTAAGTACTTATCTGAAGAAATAAGTTGAGGCTCTTGGAATGTCTAAATTTCGCGTTAAATGAAACCTCCTGAGGTATCTTTCGAAATCCACGCAGAGTTCCCCTCATTCAAATAAAACATCCCTGAATTGTAATTCCACAACGCTCTAGTCATTATTTTTATCGCCTGTATTTAACTTTCTAATTGATCTCCAAACATAACTCTTACCTTTTTTCCTCTAGTTTCATGCAAACTGTTTCACTCTTAAGCACTTAATTAAACTCTCAAGAAAAAGTAAAAAGCTTGAAACTATCTTCATGTCCGTCCTTATCTTAATTATGCAGTTGAGGGATTCTGGGTTCCTCCGAGATTCCTTGATGACCTTGTTATTCGGGATGACTCTCGGCGATTTTTAAATGTTTGTTAAAGTATTTATGTAGTTATCAGTTCATTTTTGAGCTCCCGTACTTTTAATCATTATCCACCTTCACACCGCTACGCAGGTACTTTAAAGTACATGATAAGAAAGGCAAATAGCTTCAGTTCTTTTTATTTTTTTACGTGCTCTTTCATTTCACCGCTGCATTTCTTATAAAAAAAAACTGCGAATTATTCCAATCATGTCAAAGAAACAGAATTGCGAAAATAGTAGAAAACCGTCTACGGAAAATCAATATTTTTGATCGATTGGAATGATGTTCCCGATCTTTATCCTGTTACTGGTCGTTCAATCTCGATGATAAAAGGAAACAAATCTACCAGATTTCCATTTAAGAAACGCCGTTTCTCTACTTCAAAGACATTTTAAAATGACCTCTTACATATTTTATCTATGGAAAAGAAGCAAAACACAGACAGAAATGTGAGCAGGAGGTAAAAACTGTGAGTGAGCGATGTGGAGATGGGCCAAATCTAAAAGAAAACTCAATTTTATTCATCATAGTGTTTTTTTTTTTATTTATTTTTTTTTATGGATACTGAAACTATTGAAGCAATTCTTTTTTTATTATTGGCCTTTAACGATCACCGTGAGGAACCCGGTGGGGTATAAGCAGACGCCCGTCCCTGATTTAGGGCCACTGGTTCCAGAAAAGAGAAAGAGCCAGTGCCGTAAGACAAACAAAACATCCATGCCTCACCGAGATTCGAACCCGGACCCACCTCCTACCAATGGTCAGAAACCATCGTTTAGACCAGTGTTTCCGAACCTGGGCGGTACCGCCCTCCAGGGGACGTTTGTGACTTTCAGGGAGAAGGGATCGTAAGGGGCTCTTGGAGGGGCCTTTAGGTTTTCATGGGTATTACACGAACAATGTTATGTTAATAATAAAGGCAACAAAATGTTTAATAACAGAAGGGTCTTAAATTTATTTTAATATTTATGTTCTATAATTTTGTGTGACAGTACGTTTCTTTTTGTTATGTATATAAAGGCTTTTGACAGGTGATAAAAATTATATTTGCTGTTGTACTTTGTTTTGATTTTTTTACACAGTCGTATGACTTGATTTCTAATTTTCTTTCCCTGGGTTTTTATGTTTTCATTAGAGCGTCTTGAAGGAAATTAATCAAAATTTATGAAATTTACTTATACATATTCATAATAATTATTTAGTTTGAAATAGAAAATAGTAAAACTATATTAGTGATCCAATTTATTGGTGTAGGAATATATGAATAAAATAGAAAATAGTAAAACATCGGCTTATTGGAGTAGGAATGTATAAATATAGTAAAACTATACTACTGATCTGATTTATTGGCGTAGGAATATATAAATTGAAATAAAAAATAGTAAAACTATACTAGTGATCCGATTTATTGGCGTAGGAATATATAAATAAGTGTTTCCAAGTTTTCGCACATCAACCAGATAGCGAAAGCTTAACTTCCTTGAAAAAACCATCTGATTGATGCACGAAAGCTTGGAAACGCTTATTTATATATGCCTACACCAATAAATCGGATCACTAGTGTAGTATTATTATTTTCTACATAATTGGTGTACTGTTCCTCGTTATTCATTAGTTTGAAATAATTATACTATATATGAATGTACAATGTAACATGAATTAAAGCTCAATATTGCTTATTTCAGCATGTTTATTACATTTAACTTTGGGGGAGGGAGAGATAGCCAGCATCCAATTCTCAGAACTAGGCGCTAGGCTTAAACAAGTTAGTAAAATCCTGCAATGCATTTATTATGATACGCTTTCCAATATACAAGAAACCATTACTCAAGCTATTACTCAAGTTATGAGACCTATTACTCAAGTTATGCCCTGACCTTTGATCCATTTGGATGATATTGAGCAGAACTGGTTCAGTATATCTCCGAAATAACATGATAAAGTTTTGTCGCAATCGAAGCAATTTTACGTAAGTTATTATGCATAAGCGCTATGGAATAGATCCCGCTCCTGTGTCCTAACCTTTCACCCCATTTCGCCCATTTTCAATAGGATTCGTCCCCAGGAAGTCCCTACAACATACCAACATTTCATCCAAATCGCGACATTTTTACGTAAGTTATGACTCATAATGGCGATGGAAGTGATTCCGCTCCTATGTCCTGACCTTTGACCCCAATTTCGCCAATTTTCAATAGGGTTTGTCTCCAGGTGGTCTCCTACCACATACTAAAATTTAATCGAAATCGAACTTTTTTTACGTTAGTTATGACGCATAAAAGCAGTGGAATGGATCCCGCTCTTATGTCCTGACCTTTGACCCCATTTCGTTCACTTTCAATAGGGTTCCTTCCCAGGTGTTCCCCTACCACATACTAAAATTTCATCGAAATCGAGCGATTTTTACGCAAGTTATTGTGCGGACGAACATACGCACACAACGCGTGACGTAATGAGGCAGATGGGAATCGCGACCATCTGCTAGCAAGGTGTGACGTCATAAAACTTTAATAGGATCCACGAACAACGCGTGATGTAATGAGATAGATGGCATGACCGCGCGCCAACATCTAAAGGGGCGACGCCATGACACCACACTACAACTTGGTAATTCGGGGTGGTTATTTAATCAACTAAACAAATTTTTTTAAAGTCGAGATCAAGCCAAATCGATTTCTAGTACCAGAAAACGGTAGGTTAACGGCTTTCAACAAAATCCTCAGAGCCGTTTTCAAAATAAAATTTACATACATACAAGAATTGCTCCTTTAAGGTGAACGTCAAGTAATTTTGCTTCCTGTACTTCGAATGGAAACATTTCTGTACACATTTTCTTCCCAATTAATGCGTTCCCAAGGATGAAAATTTGAACATCGATTAACATATATTCATTTTATAACTTGGATCACTTAATGTTTTCTAAAACATAACCATAATTATGCAATCCAACATTTTTTTGTCTGCTGACGTCATGAAAATACAGGTCGCTCCATCTTTTTTCTGGGCAATTAATGCGTTCACAAGGATGAAAATTTGAACACTGATTAAAATAGCTTCATTTTATAACTTGGAATACTTAATATTTTCTAAAACATAACCATAATTATGCAATCCAACATTTTTTTGTCTGCTGACGTCATGAAAATACAGGTCGCTCCATCTTTTTTCTGGGCAATTAATGCGTTCACAAGGATGAAAATTTGAACACTGATTAAAATAGCTTCATTTTATAACTTGGAATACTTAATATTTTCTAAAACATAACCATAATTATGCAATCCAACATTTTTTTGTCTGCTGACGTCATGAAAATACAGGTCGCTCCATCTTTTTTCTGGGCAATTAATGCGTTCACAAGGATGAAAATTTGAACACTGATTAAAATAGCTTCATTTTATAACTTGGAATACTTAATATTTTCTAAAACATAACCATAATTATGCAATCCAACATTTTTTTGTCTGCTGACGTCATGAAAATACAGGTCGCTCCATCTTTTTTCTGGGCAATTAATGCGTTCACAAGGATGAAAATTTGAACACTGATTAAAATAGCTTCATTTTATAACTTGCAATACTTAATATTTTCTAAAACATAACCATAATTATGCAATCCAACATTTGTTTGTCTACTGACGTCATGAAAATACAGGTCGCGCCATCATTTTTCTGGACAATTTATGCATTCACAAGGATGAAAATTTGAACATCGATTACAATAGCTTCATTTTATAACTTGGAATACTTAATATTTTCTAACACATAACCATAATTATACAATCCAACATTTGTTTGTGTACTTACGTCATCAAAGTACAGGTCGCGCCATCCTTTTTCTTTTTTCAACACCACCAAAGGAAAAGTTATTGATTTTTAATGTAATTATGGTTATGTTTTAGAAAATATTAAGTATTCCAAGTTTTAATAAAGTTACTTTAATCGATGTTCAAATTTTCATCCATGGAAAAACATTAATTGTGAAGGAAATGTGTACAAAGGTTTTTCCATTGCAAGTATAGTAAGCAAAATTTCTTTTTTTTTTTTTTTGATTGGAGGTTTAACGTCTACCGTGAGCAACTCAATGGGCTATAAGCAGTCGCCCGTCCCTAATTTTGGGTCACTGGTTCCAGGGAAGGGAGAGAGCCAGTGCCGTAAGACACACACAACATCCATGCCTCACCGGGATTCGAACCCGGACCCCGTTCGGACGAATGATCAGAGGCCATCGCTTAGACCACTGCCACACCGGGGCGGCACAAAATTTCTTGACGTCCACCTTAATAATATGGGATAAGAGCGATGGAATGGATCGCATTCCTATGTCCTGTCCTTTGACCCCATTTCATCCACATTCAATAGGGTTCGTCCCCAGGTGGTCCCCTACCACATACTGAAATTTCATCGGAATCGAACCATTTTTACGCACGTTATGACGCATAAGGGCAGTGGAATGCATTCCGCTCTTATGTCCTAACCTTTGACCCCACTTCACCCATTTTGAATAAGATTCGTCCCCAGGCGGTCCCCTACCACATCATCATCATCATCATTGTCAACCATTATCAATCCACTGCTGGACGAAGGTCTCCCCAAGTTTCCTCCACAACGGTCTGTCTTGTGCCAGTCTCCTCCATGTCACTCCCGCATATTTACGAATTTCATCCACCCATCTCCCATGTGGTCTTTTTCTGGGTCTTTTCCTGTCCCTTGGAATCCAATCTAAAAATTCGGCTGTCCATCTATGGTCTTTCCTTCTGGCAGTATGTCCAGCCCATTGCCATTTCAGGGATTTAACTCTGATCATGATGTCTTCCACTCTCGTCATTTTTCGGATCCACGAGTTCCTCTTCTTATCTCTCCTGGTTATACCAAGCATGCACCTCTCCATGCTTCTTTGAGTTGTCTGCAGCCTTTGTATGTCTCTTTTAGTTAAGGTCCACGTCTCTGCACCATACGTAAGCACTGGAAGGATGCATTGATCAAACACTTTTCTTTTAAGACATAATGGCATATTGCTCTTGAAAATTATGCTGTTTCTTCCAAAAGCTCTCCAGGCAAGTTTTGTACGCCGATTAATTTCTTCATCAATGTGACCCTCACTTGATATCTGCTGTCCAAGATAAACATACGTATCTGTTATCTCCAGTTTTTCTCCATCAATCGATAAATCTTCATTTCTTGTAAAAGCATTGAACATCACTTTTGTCTTCTGAAAGTTCATTTTTAATCCCACTTCTTTACTCTTGTCAGCAAGTTCCTGGATCATACTCTGCAGCTCTGATGGGGTAGTTGCAAAAATGACTACGTCATCAGCAAAACGAAGGTGGGTTAGATAATCTCCATTAATCTTTATCCCTTTGTTTTCCCAGTTCAGTGATTGAAAGACATTTTCCAATGTGGCATTAAAGAGCTTCGGAGATATGGTGTCACCTTGTCTCACTCCCTTTCCAATTTTTATGTGTGTTGTATTTTCAAACAGCCGAATCTTTGCACTTGCATTTTCATAGATGTTATTAATAATATTAATGTATGCATCTTCAATACCGCAGGATTTCAGAGCCGTGGTAACTGCTGATGGTTTCACAGAATCAAAGGCTTTTTCATAATCGATAAAAGCCATGCACAATGGAAGTTCATATTCCCTCGCTCTTTCAATTAGTTCTCTCAGTACGTGGATATGATCTATTGTGCTGTAGCCACTCCTGAATCCAGCTTGTTCTCTCGGTTGAGCCATGTCCAGTGTTACCTTCAAGCGGTGTGAAAGAACTTTAGTGAAGATTTTATAAACCACTGATAGGAGGCTGATAGGTCTGTAGTTCCTGAGATCCTCAATGTCACCTTTTTTATGTAGCAGGATCATTGTAGCATTGTTCCAATCCTCAGGAATCTTCCCTTCATTAAGGCATCGAGTGAAAATTTGGGCGAGTACTGTTTCAATTTCTCCACTTGCTTCTTGTATGATGTCTATAGTAATTCCATCTTCTCCTGGAGCTTTCCCCCGCTTCATGTTCTTGATTGCATGAGCAACTTCTGCTGGGAGGACTGGAAGAACTCTGGTACCTTTCATGATGTCTGGAGTACATGTATCATCCCTTTCATATAGTTTGGAGTAGAAATCTTTCACTCTTGTCAAAATTTCGCCTCTATTTCTTGTTATAGAACCATCTTCTTTTCTCAGAGCCATAATCTGTTTTCTTCCCTTACTGAGATGTCCCTTTGCTATCTTTAGGCTTTGGTTGTTTTCAATTGCTTTCCTCACTAGCTCACAGTTGAATTTCCTTACGTCTTCAGTGATACTTTTTCGTGCTGTCTTGCATAGCTCTATATATTCCACTTTGGAAGTCACATCTTCTTTAGTTGTCCTCATCTCTCTTCTTTTTTGCATCAACATTTTGGTTTTTCCTGATAATTTGTTTACATGCAACTTGTTCTTAGACCCAGCTAATTTTGTTGCTGTTTCCATAAGAGCTTTGGTTACTTTTCTGTTAACTTCAGAAATATCCACTTCTTCCGATGTTAGGCCTTCTAAAGCAGAGAATCTGTTCTTCAGTTCCAACTTGAAAGTATTATGGTGTTTTTTAAGGTTGGTTATGTCAATAGATTTTGTTTGTCTTATGAGCTTGCCACGTTCCAGTTTAGTGTTGAGGTGCATCTTACATCTCACCAATCTATGGTCACTACCTGTGTTGAACTTGTTTAGCACACTGCAGTCTTCGATGACGAATTTTTTGTTACACATAATAAAATCAATTTCACTTGTCGTCCCAATTGGATGTCTCCATGTCCATTTCCTGTGTGGCTTTTTCTTGAAAAAGGAATTCAAGATGAAAAATCCTTCTGCCTCTGCAAACTCAACGAGAGTATTTCCACGCTGGTTTCTGTTGCCGTGACCGAATTTACCTACTGAAGTTTCATTCTGTTGCCGGTGCCCTATTTTTGCATTGAAATCTCCCATAATTATCTTCAAGTGCTGCTTACCTTTATTATTTAGATGACGAATTTCCTCATAAAATTCTTCAATTTCTTCTTCAGGATGACTTGTGGTGGGTGCATAAGTTTGAATAATCTGAGCCTGGTATCTTCTCGATAGTTGGATAACGAGTCGTGCAGCTCTGTCAGAGGAACTTTCAACTTCTACCACTTTATCCTTCAGTTTCTTGTTTATTATAAATCCAACACCACTAGTTCTGCCAGTATCTGTCCCACGATAATAGAAGAGATGTCCACTTTTTAGTTCAATGAGATCTTCTCCTTTTCTCCTTACCTCACTCAGCCCGACGATGTCCCACTTGATCCTTTGTAGTTCCTCTTCCAATTCAAGAAGCCTTGAATCAGAAGATAGGGAGCGTCCGTTGTAGGTAGCCAAGGTCAGCATCAAATGGCAGCCTAGTCCGGTCCTCCGGGGATTCTTAGCACCCTCTGCCTTCATGTCGCACTGGCCGCTGCCTTGGCCAGGTACATTCCAGCCTGCCGGAGACTGAGGGCCAAGATTTAAGTTGTAGAGTCATTTTGGAGGTGTTTGGCCATAACTCACCACGCTGGCCAAGCGGGTTGGTGAGTGTGGGATAGCATTTCCTCTGATCCCGATGGTATAGTTATACCGCTATTTGCGGTCGTCAGAGCCCCCTTTAGTGGGAACAGGATGCACCACGAGAAGGCGGGGTTGACATTTGTCAAGGAGAGGCTGTGATGTTACGCATCACCTGACCTTGCATACTAAAATTTAATTAAAATCGAACCATATTTACGCAAGTTATGACGCATAAGGGCAATGGAAGGATCCCGCTCCTACGTCGTGACCTTTGACCCCATTTGTCCCATTTTCAATCGGGCTCGTCCTATGGTGGTCCCCTACCAGATACTAAAATTTCATCGAAATCGAACCATTTTTACGCCAGTTATCGTGCGGACGGACGGACGGACGGACAAAGCCGGAGCACATACGCTTCTTCAACCTACGGTTGGAAAACGTAAAAAAGGTTGGGAAATACTGGCTAAGACCGCCACGCCACAGGGGCGGCAAATCAGTTCTTAGTATCATAGACAGTGGTTCTAAATTTGATTTTGATGTACTCTGCTCGACACAGAAGGTATCTCAACAGGAAGTATTTGTCGTAGCGCCATGAAAATTGGTGGGTATGTGAACGGCCGTAGCTAAATCTCAGAACCGGTGGGGAAGGTGGCCTGAAGACTCATTGGGGGGGGGGAGTATCTGTGTTCAACGCCAAACTATAAGGACGAGTGGAAAGTTTTGCAATATTTGAATCACTTTATGTCTTCATACGTACCTTTACGATGAAAGCTGACTAGCATTCAAAGTATAGGCCATCGTATTGCACCGTCTTTAGCCATCTGTCTGCTAGTTCTTCGATTCCGCGGCGGTCCAGTTCTTATCCTTCTAGGGGAAAAACTCCTTCCTCCCAGCTGCCACCTCCTCCTGGTTGTTAAAATGCCGCCCGCGAAGGAAGTGGGCCATGGACCAGAACAAGTAATAATCCGACGGGGCAAGGTCCAGACTATATGATGGGTATGGCATCAGTTCGATGCCCTCAAGTTCCTGGAGTTTTGCCCGGGTCGTTCGCGTGGTATGAGGCCGAGCGTTGTCCTGCTGTAGGAGAGGGCGCTTTCTGTTCACCAGTGCTGGGTACTTCTCCTCCAAAACTGCATGCATCTGCTCCAGCTAAATATATACCGAAACAAATGCTGTCTTAGGCACGATATAAAAAACTTTAATTTAAAATATGTACAAAGTTAAAATCGATACAAGATCTTTCGCGAGGGCGACCCCCGCATCATCAGGTAAACCAACTGCAACGTAGGCAGCAACCTCTTAAATAGTATGATAAAGAGTGACGTCAATAGTATGATTGTGATATACGTAAGTATGAAGGACCAAATAATTAAGATGAGAGTAGATTGGTGGATGTAAGCAAACTATAATAATGAGAAAGGCGTAAAGTTCTAGATGGCGTAAACAAGTGGTAATGTTTATGTTTAATAGTAAGAGTATTTAGCAATACTCTTACTATTAAACAGTAAGAGTATTGCTAGAAATACTCTTACTGTTTAATAGTAAGAGTATTGCTTGTTCCTTCAGAGTGGAAGGCCTTGCTAAATACTCGTACTATTAAACATAAACATTCCCACTTGTTTACGCCATCTACAACTTTAAGCCTTTCTTATTATAATAGTTTGCTTACATCCACCAATCTACCTTCATCTTAATGGATTGGTCCTTCGTACTTACGTATATCACAATCATACTATTGACGTCACTCGTTATCATACTATTTAAGAGGTTGCTGCCTACCAAGGAGGTTATATTACTGGAGACACTACTGGCTCTGCCGCCATAGGTCACAGCTAATCTGTGGTGTTACGTCACAAGCAGGCAAACACGAACTAAATTATACCGTTGATAAAACAGTAAGCTCGTGTATCATTGATTGATTGGAGGTTTAACGACCACCGTGAGCAACGCAATGGGCTATAAGTAGGCGCCCGTCCCTAATTTAGGGTCACTGGTTCCAGGGAAGGGAGAGAACCAGTGCCGTAAGACAAACACAACATCCATGCCTCACCGGGATTCGAACCCGGACCCCGTTCGGACGAATGATCACAGGCCATCGCTTAGACCACTGCGCCACCGGGGCGGCCGTGTATCATTGATAAAGATTATTGAATTACTCATTTTATCTGTTTATACGCTTAGAAGCTTTTTTTTTTTTTTTGATTGGAGGTTTAACGACCACCGTGAGCAACTCAATGGGCTATAAGCAGTCGCCCGGCCCTAATTTAGGGTCACTGGTTCCAGGGAAGGAGGAGAGAGCCAGTGCCGTAAGACAAACACAACATCCATGCCTGACCGGGATTCGAACCCGGACCCCTGACGGACGAATGATCAGAGGCTAGCGCCTTAGACCACTGCGCCACCGGGGCGGCCGTGTATCATTGATAAAGATTATTGAATTACTCATTTTATCTGTTTATACGCTTAGAAGCTTTTTTTTTTTTTGATTGGAGGTTTAACGACCACCGTGAGCAACTCAATGGGCTATAAGCAGTCGCCCGTCCCTAATTTAGGGTCCCTGGTTCCAGGGAAGGGAGAGAGCCAGTGCCGTAAGACAAACACAACATCCATGCCTCACCGGGATTCGAACCCGGACCCCGTTCGGACGAATGATCAGAGGCCATCGCTTAGACCACTGCGCCACCGGGGCGGCCGTGTATCATTAATAAAGATTATTGAATTACTCATTTTATCTGTTTATACGCTTAGAAGTTTTTTTTTTTTTTTTGATTGGAGGTTTAACGACCACCGTGAGCAACTCAATGGGCTATAAGCAGTCGCCCGTCCCTAATTTAGGGTCACTGGTTCCAGGGAAGGGAGAGAGCCAGTGCCGTAAGACAAACACAACATCCATGCCTCACCGGGATTCGAACCCGGACCCCGTTCGGACGAATGATCAGAGGCCATCGCTTAGACCACTGCGCCACCGGGGCGGCCGTGTATCATTGATAAAGATTATTGAATTACTCATTTTATCTGTTTATACGCTTAGAAGTTTTTTTTTTTTTTTGATTGGAGGTTTAACGACCACCGTGAGCAACTCAATGGGCTATAAGCAGTCGCCCGTCCCTAATTTAGGGTCACTGGTTCCAGGGAAGGGAGGAGAGAGCCAGTGCCGTAAGACAAACGCAACATCCATGCCTGACCGGGATTCGAACCCGGACCCCTGACGGACGAATGATCAGAGGCCAGCGCCTTAGACCACTGCGCCACCGGGGCGGCTAGAAGCGTTTGTTCCATTGGTTTCAAAGCAGCTTCTTTTCTGCGGCTGCGTCGTGCCTGCTCATGACGTCATTTGCAGCACGGAGGGTGACTTATGGCGGCCAATGCTGCGTGGATAGGAGTGGTGTCTCCAGTAATATAACCTCCTTGCTGCCTATGTTGCAGTTGGTTTACCTGATGATGCGAGGGTCACCCTCGCGAAAGATCTTTTATCGATTTTAACTTTGTACATATTTTTAATTAAAGTTTTTTTTTATATCGTGCCTAAGACAGCATTTGTTTCGGTATGTACTTATTACTTCGCGCGACTTTGCTCTTTGGTTTGTCTGCTTCAGCTGTTCGGAGTAGAGGTTGGCGTTGATTGTCCGACCGTCTGGAACAAATTCCGAATGGATTATCCCCTCCAAATTCCACCAGACGTAGAGCATCACCTTGTGCTCGAAGCGCCCACGTTGGCAAAAAAGTGAAATTTCTTGAACCATCTGGTTATGGCGCTGCGGTTCACGGAACCTTCCCCTTTCGCATACTAAATGTTTCGTGTTGCTTGACCAAAGCGTTATGGCCGAGTTCAAACTCGAAAAGAAAAATTTCCCTGATTAATCGGTTGTGGCTGTTCATCTTTTAGTCATCACAACCACAAACAGAACGACGACATGCAATACTGTTCACGGCGACGACTACCACTTTATATCCCTTTCGACTGACGGCAGTGCGCGATTTGAACAAGTTTAAATACGTGCCATACCCGCCGCAGCACATGCGTTTATGCAAATATTGCAGAACTGATGCAAGTTTTGCAAGTTTTGCTTTGTATTTCGTCCCTTTGTTTTTTATTCACTAGCGGGGAATTTCTCCATGCCGAAAATTAAAAAAAAATGAAATTAAAAATATGAAACCGGAATTCGAACCCGGACCCCTTTCGGACAAATGATCAGAGGCCATGTCTCAAAGGTCGAGGCGCCCTGCTGGGCACGGTGCTCCAAATGCCTTCCCGTCAATCAGGCCCTGTGTATAGCAACATGGCAGTAACTCAGACCGCATTATAATGTCTTCTCATCAATCGTATTCATGTAATCCCGTAAAAACTAAAACAATTCTTTCCCACATGCATGTGTGATGAGTTTCGTCTCATTTCACGCATTCCTTTTTTTTTTTTTTTGATTCGAGGTTTAACGACCACCGTGAGCAACACAAGGGGCTATAAACAGTCGCCCGTCCCTACTTTACGACCACTGACTCCAGGAAAGGGAGAGAGACAGTGCCGTAGGGCAAACAACATACATGCTGCTCCTCGGGATTCGAACCCGGAACCAACTCGGACGAATGGTCAAAAGCCATCGCTTATACCACTGCGCCACCGGGCAGGCCGTGAATTCCTTCATAGTGTGGCATTTTTTTACGCTTTCCAACAGTAGGTTGAAGAAGCGTATACGCTGCAGCTTCGTCCGTCCGTCTGTCTGTCTGTCTGTTGTCCGCACGATAACTCGCGTAAAATGGTTCGATTTCGATGAAATTTTAGTATGTGGTAGGGAACCACCTGGGGACTAACCCTATTGAAAATGGACGAATGGGGCCAAAGGTCAGGACATAGGAACGGGATCCATTCCATTGCCCTTATGCGTCATAACTTACGTAAAAATACTTCGATTGCGACAAAACTTTATCATGTTGTCCCGGAGGTATACTGAATCGGTTCTGCTGAATATCCTCGAAATGGAGTCAAAGGTCAGGGCACAGGAGCGAGATTTATTCCACTGCCATTATCCTCATAACTTTTTTTTTTTTTTTTTTTTTTTTTT
Source organism: Macrothele yani (assembly GCA_039090855.1). Lineage (NCBI taxonomy): Eukaryota > Metazoa > Arthropoda > Arachnida > Araneae > Macrothelidae > Macrothele > Macrothele yani. The sequence goes on along the minus strand of CM077027.1, from coordinate 150,948,416 downwards.
TTGGAGGTTCAACGACCACCGTGAGCAACTCAATGGGCTATAAGCAGTCGCCCGTCCCTAATTTTGGGTCACTGGTTCCAGGGAAGGGAGAGTGCCAGTGCCGTAAGACAAACACAACATCTATGCCTCACCGGGATTCGAACCCGGACCCCTTTCGGACGAATGATCAGAGGCCATCGCTTAGACCACTGCGCCACCGGGGCGGCCCTCATAACTTGAGTAATAACATGAATAAAAATGCTTCTATTGCGACAAAACTTTAGTATATTGTTCCAGAGGTATACTGAACGAATCAATAGTCACGGTAGGGAGGAAGGTTTGTCTGTGCGTGATTTCTGGTAGGTTGGAAAGCGTATCATAATCAGTGCATTGCATGATTTTACTAAGTCGTTTGTGTCGAACAGTGGTTAAACGGCGAAAGTTGTGTGTATGAGTTTGGCACATGACCTAACTTAGATTTTAAAAAAATTTCAAGTTCTATCGTCGTGAATTGAATTCATTACAGCCAACCAACCCTGTGGAGAGTTCCGAGAAAGTGTACTGACCTTCATGTGTGCAAACTGCAACAGTGGCATGAAGTGAATTTTTGAGCCTCTCCGCAAATACCTTTAGCGGACAATAAAAAAAGCTAACAGTCCACCCCACCCCCACCCCCGCCGGAAAAGAAAACAAAAACAAAAAATTCCATGGTACTTGTTTCCAAGCTTTCAGTTTTGCTGTTACCTTAATCTTTATTTAACAAATGTCGGAAGGAATGGTGTGGAAACGCCTGTGTTCAGAGAAAGTACCCGTACCTCGGAGGAAGTGGGGGGAGTGAAAATCTATGAGAATAAAAGTAATGCTGACGTCATTTTACAGTAACGCTTTCTTGTGCATATACACCAAAGTGCCAAAACATTATGAACAAGGCGTCTTTATGCACATCGAAGCAGCTGCAGGTAAACGCCGGCGTGTGTGAACAGGTCATGAGACTGTATAAACAACACCTGATACTGAGCTATGTTAATCAGTGTTATTCTTCTTCTTCAGATGGGAAAGGCAACCTGTGACGCATTACAGAAGTAAAGCACGTGTCAAGTCGACAAATCTGCAGCGGTACATTGCATCCGTGTAGCTTAGTTGGAACAGCAACTAAGTGAGGGGGTGCGAGTTCGATCCCCGTCACGGACAAATTTGTGTTCTTACAAGCGGACTTACGCGAGTTTGACAAAGGGCAAATTGTAATGACCAGACGACTGGGTGAGAGCATTTCCAAGACGGCAAGACTTGTAGGATGCTCACGGTCAGGCGTGATTAGTACCTTCAAAAAGTGGTCTGAGGAGAGAAAATCCTCTAACCACCGGCAAAGTGTGAGCCGACCACAGGTTATAGACTCTAGAGCAGTGGTCTCAAGCTCGCGGCCCTGTACCAACTGTTTTACGGCCCGCATTAATCATTACAAAATAAAAATATATCATCCTTTTTTCAAGTATATTATTATATATTAAATATAATTTAAACATAGTAATGCTTAGCAAAGCCATCCGCTTTATAAGTAAAGTTAATGTACGAAGAATATAACTGTATTGAGCAAAATATTTTCAATATATTCAAATCTCCATTTTCCTATAATGTTGACAACGCAACTGAAGAACTTCAGCTTGAATTAATAAACTGTCAGTGTGGTTCTTGCCTAAAAGAAAAACTCAACAGCTGCAACCTAACAGAGTTTTGCCAGTTAGCTTCGAAAGAGAAGTGCGTAAACATTCATAACTTAGCTGCACGTGTTCTGGCTATGTTCGGTAGAGCTGAGACGTGCTGAGACTGAGCCCGAATGCCCGAAGCAGAGCCAGGGACCGAATCGGGCTTGGGCTGTAGAATATTTACAGCCGTTCAGGTTCGGGCTCGGGCTCTTAGGGAGAGCAAGAGAAATTTTATATATATACAGTAAATGTGATTTTATATGATTTAGCAAATGACACACTTTATAGTTGGTAAAGAGAACTCTTCGGCAACTGGTTCTGATTGGGGAGCACGCATTCGAGGTGGCTATTTATTACTGGCTTGGGTAGAAAATGACATAGGCCGCGCATTAGTGTATTTCTGCAGAGAAGAAGCCTTTTCAAGAACTATAGATATTGGATAGGTGATAGCTTACCAACGATAATTTACCCCCTATCTCCACGCAGTAGCTCCCTGATAATACTATTTTGTAACGTACATACACTAGCGTGCAAAAATTAAGGACCAGACGGTTTTTCGAATGTAACGTCGTGCAGAAGTGCTCCACATCGACTCAAATCATACCATAAGATCCCCAAGATGTACGAATATGGAACAAGTGAGCAAAACCGTCCAAACAAGGAATCTAAAGGATACAGAGGCACTTTATTGAAAAGTTAGCTTCGAGCACAACTGGACAGGAGACAGAAGCGTCCATGTGACAGGCGGCTGCCAAGAAAAATCAAGTCTTTAGTAGGGTATATGATCACCCCTGACTGCGTTTCAGGATTTACAACGTCTGTCCACGCTGAGGACGAGGTTGTCAAGGAGCTGATGAGGCATCGCGGCCCATTCCTCTTGTAGCGCCAAACGCAGCTGCGGAATCGTTGCTGGCGGCTAATGATCTTCTGCCAAGCGCCTCCCGAGAAGGTCCCATACGTGTTCGATTGGATTTAGGCCCGGGGACCTTGCGGGCCAATCCATACGTTGAATATCTTCACTCTCCAACAGCTCTGCGACAGCAACTGTACGATGAGATGTAGCGTTGTCGTCCATGAAGATGAACTCAGGACCCACAGCACTTCTAAACAGACGCACGTGAGGCAGGGGAACCTTGGTACAATAGCGGACTCCAGTGACTGAACCTCCTTGGAAGATGTGGAGGTCAGTACCGCTACCAAGCATGATACCGCCCGAAACGAGAACTCCGCCACCTCCAAACCGGTCCCTTTCGACGATGTTGGAGGTGTGATTGCGTGTTCCCTGCTCTCTCCAGATGTGTATATGTCCAGAATCGCTCGTCAGACTAAATCGGCTCTCATCAGTAAAGATAACTCGACCCCATTGCTGATGTGTCCAGTTCTTGTTTCTGGCACCACAGAAACCGCCGTCTCCGATGAGCAGGCGTTAATGGCACACACCGTACTAGTCGTCGTGCAAATAGACCACCTTTGTGCAGCCTCCTGGCCACGGTAAAACGCGATAACGGGCGTCCAGTTGTCTGTTGCATGTGCCTTGCGATTTCTCCCGCTGTCTGCCGTCTGTCTCTTCTCGCCTGTAGAGCAATATACCCGTCGTCCGCCGCCGTGATTGCTCGTGGACGACCATTGCTAAACTCTCGGACAGCTTTTCCTGTCGTTTGAAATGCTTTCCAAGCTCGTGATGCTGTGAGTGATCCCGAACTCCTCGGCCACAGTAGTCACACTTCTACCTTCTTTCAACTTCCCAATGACGCGACCTCGGGTAAAGTCATCCAGATGTCGTCTACTGGATTACCTGTTGGCCATATCACACGGTGGTAGCAACTCGACGTCGTTCAAACCGATGTACACCGTGCAATAGCTTTCACTGAATTGCTGAGCGTACACCTCCCGTGTGCTTCATACCCTTCCGACAATCCCCCCGCCCCCACAACGTCATGCTGCATATATGCGCATGCCCTACCGTACCGGACCCTAGTCTATCTCCTGAGTGGTATTTCGGTCCGTTCTGCCTGCTCGTTCCGCTGTTATGCTAATTTCTCCTCTTCGTCCTTAATTTTTGCACACCAGTGTATTTCAGCGCATTATGGCGCGATAATATTAGCATTATTTGAGCAACATACAATTGCAGCATCGCATAATCATTTTCGATGGCCGGCCGCCCGATGCACTCAGATGGAAACGAACTGTCAAAGGAAATCGTACAGTTACACTGCAAAAATAGATAGAGGTCCCTTCCCCACTCTCCATTTGAGAAATACATTGTTTAATTGCAGGCGGAGGGGAGAGTGAAAGTGTGGAAAAGATGTTTTTCATTATTGGTTGAACAGGTTAGATACTTTTCGAGCTCGCTCGGGCCCGGGCTCTATATTTCAATACCAAATTCTTGCTCAGGTGGACTCGGGCTGAAATACCACGGGCTCGGATGGGCTCGGGCTCCGAAAATTGAGCCCGAACTCAGCTCTAATGTTCGGAACAACATACTCATGTGAACAGTTATTTTCAAGAATGAAACAAGTAAAATGTCTTGAAAGGAATAGGTTAAGTGACTATCACTCATGCTCACTTTTAAAAGTAGCATGTTCAAAGGACATTATCCTAAATATCGATAAGTTAGTGACGGAAAAGCAAGCCCAAGTTTCTGGTCAGAATATGTAGTATTTTCTGTACCGTATTCAATTGGTAAATTGTGATTGTTTTAAGATTTAAATGAAAATAATTGTTACATCAAAGTGATTGTTTTCAGTGATTGATGAAGCATTTGTTTTTACTATTTACCGATAATTAGAAATAATATCCCACTCTAGGGCCAAGCCATTGTTGTCCTTCCTATACTTCCAATGGTTGATATCCATTCATGAGAAATTTATTAATTATCATGCGGCCCCCTAAATTCCTTCAAAACTGGAAAGTGGCCCTTCCAAGTGTCTGAGTTTGGGACCACTGCTCTAGAGATAAGCGAAGGCTCTCCTGTATGATATAAGCCAACTGAAGGAATACTGTGGGGCAACTCACCGGCAATTGGAATGCTGGTGACGGGCATAATGTGTCGTAACACGCAGTATATCGAATCCTGATAAACATCGGGCTGTGCAGCCGCAGGTCACTCCGAGTGCCCATACTAACCTCTGTTCATCTTCGAAAACACTTACAATGGGGACTCCATTATTGAACCTTGAATGATTGGAAGGGCTTCTGATTCGATTAATCTCGTTTCCTGTTGCACCATGTGGACGAGCGAGGTGCGAGTGCCTCGTTTACGTGCGAAAAAGGTGGCACCAGCATGTACCGTGGGGAGAAAGCAAGCTGGTGGAGGAAGTGTAATGCTTTGGAAAGCGTTCTGCTGGGAAACCCTGGGTCCAGTCATTCACGTGTAGGAAACTATGATATCTACCACCTACCTAAACATCATCGCAAACGAGGTACATCCCGTCATGGCAACGGTATTCCCCTCTAGTAATGCCTTCCTTCAGTAGGATAATGTACCATGTCATACTGCCTGGATTATTCTATTAGGTGCGCAACTTAATTCTCGGCCCCTAACCGCAAGCGATCATAGAACGTCGGCAAATGTAAATAGCTGTGTGCGATAATGGCTGATTGCAGCGCCATCCAACAGCTTTCCAGGAAACCGTAACCGCTCACAGCTGTAGTGACAGAAGGGCGAAAGTTAACGGTGAAAGCAATGTCATTCGAGAAGCAACATTTCAGGCACTGCCTCCTGTTCGCATTTCAGCTAAAAAAAGTGCCGAAGAAGCCCAAAAAATGATCTGTGCTGCTTTTGGTGAGGCTGCTGTGTCCTACAATATGTGTAAGAAGTGGTTCCAGCGGTTTAAGCAGGGAAATTGCGATCTCCGTGATGCAGAACGTCTGCAACAGCCACGGAAAATTGACAATGAGGAACTAGAACAACTGTTGGACGCGAATCCATATCGCACACAGTCAGAGCTCGCTCAGGAACGCGAAGTAACACGGCAAACCATTGCAAAGCGCCTGCACAAGCTTGGGCGGATTCACAAGGAGGGCCGTTGGGTGCCCCACCAACTCACAGCTGCGAACAAGTCTAGGCGCTACGATGTTGCTGTGTCCTTGCTCTCCAGATTCAAGAAGAAGGATTTCCTCCACAAGGTTTTGACCTGTGATGAGAAGTGGATCCTTTACGATAATCCTAAGCGGCGCAAATCGTGGGTTTATCCAGGTCAGCCTACCACCAGTACCGCCAAACCAAATATCCAGGCCAGGAAGTTGTTGCTGTGCATATGGTGGGATGAGCGCGGTATCGTACACTATGAGTTGTTTAAACCTGGTGAAACAGTCAATACTGAGCGTTATTGTCAGCAATTCATTCGTGTGAGTGACGCAATGGAGACGGAAAGGCCATACACCGGCAAAGGCAGAAGGTCGGTCCTGTTGCTTCAGCATAACGCGCGTCCTCACACCGCGAAAACGACTTTAAACACGATCACCTACCTGGGATGGGAGATTTTGTCCCACCCGGCGTATTCTCCAGACTTCGCCCCGTGGGATTATCACCTCTTTCGCTCCCTGCAACATCACCTGAGTGATACGCACTTCACTTCTGTCGAGGAGGTCCACACAAGTATTAATGGCTTTATCAACTCGAAACAGCCCTCTTTTTTCCGCAGTGGCATTCGGCTGCTCCCTGATCGATGGCTCAAATGTATCCAACACGACGGGGATTATTTTCCTGATTAGGTACATATTCGATTTGCTATAATTTGCAGTCAACGTATCGTGCCTGTGGCTGGGAATTAAGTTGCACAATTAATAGAATGGTTTGCGGAACATGAGGAAGACTTCCAGGTATTGCCTAACCTACAAAATCCCCAGATATCAATCCTATTGAGCATCTGTGGTTTGTGTTGGAATAGCAAATCCGATCAGCTGGCGGCCTAACCATGTAACTTACAAGAGTTCTACTGGTGACGTGCTGGTACCAGATACCACAAGACTCCTTTAGGTATCTTGTAGCGTAGGTGGTCATAATGTTTTGTCACTTCGGCGTGTGTATAACAGGAAGTTGTAGCAGTAATCTAACGTTTCTACCATGCCACATCCTGCATCACTTCCAAGAATTTTGTGTTGTTCCACAAAATACGGTTAGGACTGTTGTCAAAATTTAAGGTACTTGAAATTAAAAACAGAATTGATTTTTATTTCTTCTTTCCAGCAAGTTCCTGCCTCATTCATCTATTTACACTTTTTCATAAACATTCTTCTACACTGAGTGGCCACTTTATTATGACCACCTGACAGTTTTAAGCAAATGAGCTATGGCTGCACGCTGTGTTGCCGCCAGAGGGCGAGGCTAGTATAAAAAAGTAAAGCTTAGTGCTTGCGACAGTAGTAGAAGTGATTTTTGGGTGACGAGATGGGTAAAAAATGTGATTTGACGGACTTTCAACGTGGGATGATTGTAGGAGCTCGGAGCCATGCAGCAAGTATCACCGAAACCGCCGCATTCGTGAAATGTTCCAGAGAAGCTGTTGTTAAACTGTTTAAAGACTGGAATGTCAGCCAAATAACCAGGTCTCTACGTGCAACGTGTAGTCATCATCGACTAGTGACTGCTCGGGCGGAACGGAGAGTGTCCAGACTGGTTACAGACAACAGAAGGGCAACAGTGCAGCAAATTACAAAAGGATCCCCTCAAGTGATCTCTGCAAGCACTGTTCACCGTACACTGCATTGGATGGGATATGGCAGCCGAAGGCCTGTTCGAACACCTTTGCTGTCTGCAGTTAACAACAGAAAACGTCTGCAGTTCGCACAGGAGCACAAAGATTGGACAGTCGATAATTGGAAACACATTATGTGTTCCGATGAATCACGTTTTCAGTTGCACCATGCCGATGGCCGAGTGAGAATTTGGCGGAAACAGCACGAAAGTGTGGACCCCAAATGCATTGCTACAACCCTTCAAGCTGGTGGAGGCAACGTTATGGTTTGGGGAATGCTTTCCTGTCATGCTTTGGGCCCTTTAATCCGTGTTGATCAACGTCTGACTGGCACATCATATCTAAACATCGTTGCGGACCAAGTGCATCCTGTCATGTGAATGGTTTATCCCAATGGCGATGGCTACTTTCAACAAGATAATGCGTCCTGCCACAGTGCTCGTATTGTACAGGATTGGTTTCAGGAACATGCCGGTGATTTTACTTTGCTTAGGTGGCCCCCCACAATCTCCAAATCTCAACCCCATTGAGAATTTGTGGGATGAAGTTGAACGAGCCATCAGACAACTGAATCCACAACCCTGTAATCTCACACTCCTGGAAAGTGCTATTCATCAAGCATGGTCTCAGATTCCACAAACCACCTACCAACATCTCGTGGTGTCCATGCCACGAAGAATCGACGCAGTGTTAAAGGCAAACGGTGGCCCAACGAAGTACTGAGGGGTGGTCATAATAAAGTGGCCACTCAGTGTATAAGGAATGGCTATTTAATATTTTTCACTTCTTGATATTTTTGGTAACGCAAATCAGTCTTTTTAACTAAAAATAACGCTCGCAATTCATACCGGGAGAACTGTATTTGCAAGCTGGAATTCATATTCTCTGAAACGACTATTAAGCACAAATGAATAAATAGAATAAAAAAGGAAAAAACATTCGGAATTTTTAGTGACATTGTACAATTCATTTCTGTATTATTTCATTTAATTACCGAAAATAACTTAGAAGGTGTTATTTAAGAATGTGATGGGAGTTCAGGTAGTGATCTGAATGTGTTCGATTTTATTTGACTAAGCTCTTATACCTATAACTAAGAGCTTACAAAGTTTTGTTGTGAGACATTTATGCTAGAACGGATCTTACAAGGAGTCTGTTTCCGAAATAGTAATTTTTTTCATGTGCGGCTCTTACGCCGATATTACGCTCAGCCCTAAAATTATGGCACTTGGAAGAGATTTTGTAACTACAGTACTAAGAAAAATAATAACCACAAAAGCCATTCAAAATCAAAAGATTAATGTTAAATAATTGTAATTAGAGAGGTTAAAAGGACAGATAAGCATATCATCATCATCATCATTGTCATTATCAATCCACTGCTGGACAAAGGTCTCCCCAAGTTTCATCCACAACGGTCTGTCTTGTGCCAGCCTCCTCCATGTCACTCCTGCATACTTTCGAATTTCATCTACCCATCTCCCATGTGGTCTTCTTCTGGGTCTTTTTCTGTCCCTTGGAATCCAATCTAAGATTTCAGCTGTCCATCGATGGTCTGTCCTTCTGGCAGTATGTCCAGCCCATTGCCATTTCAGGGATTTTACTCTGATCATGATGTCTTCCACTCTTGTCATTTTTCTGATCCACGAGTTCCTCTTCTTATCTCTCCTGGTTACACCAAGCATGCACCTCCCTCTCCATGCTACTTTGAGTTGCCTGCAGCCTTTGTATGTCTCTTTTAGTTAAGGTCCACGTCTCTGCACCATACGTAAGCACTGGAAGGATGCATTGATCAAGCACTTTTCTTTTAAGACATAATGGCATATTCATCTTGAAAATTATGCTGTTTCTTCCAAAAGCTCTCCAGGCAAGTTTTGTACGCCGATTAATTTCTTCATCAATGTGACCCTCACTTGATATCTGCTGTCCAAGATAAACGTACGTGTCTGTTATCTCCAGCTTTTGTCTATCAATCGATAAATCTTCATTTCTTGTAAAAGCATTGAACATCACTTTTGTCTTCTGAAAGTTCATTTTTAATCCCACTTCATTACTCTTGTCAGCAAGTTCCTGGATCATATTCTGCAGCTCTGATGGGGTAGTTCCAAAAACGACTACGTCGTCAGCAAAACGAAGGTGGGTTAGATAATCTCCATTAATCTTTATCCCCTTGTTTTCCCAGCTCAGCGACTGAAAGACACACTCCAATGTGGCATTAAAGAGCTTCGGAGATATGGTGTCACCTTGTCTCACTCCTTTTCCAATTTTTATGTGTGTTGTATTTTCAAACAGCCGAATCTTTGCACTTGCATTTTCATAGATGTTATTAATAATATTAATGTACTCATCTTCAATACCGCAGGATTTCAGGGCCATTGTAACTGCTGATGGTTTCACCGAATCAAAGGCTTTTTCATAATCGATAAAACCCAAGCACAATGGAAGTTCATATTCCCTCGCTCTTTCAATTAGTTCTCTCAGTACATGGATATGATCTATTGTGCTGTAGCCACTTGATGACTGTTTATAAGTGAGATTACTCAGTTTTCAATTTTAATAAAAAACTTCAACGCTTAACTTTTCCCGGAAAGTCAAAATGCCAGGCAATCTGAAATATTAGTTTTCCTCATTTCTTTACTACATTTTATTTTTATAAATAACGATCTAACAGTTGTAAATTTTTTAGCTCTCTAAACGTCGATTTTTTAGCACAAAATGGTTTATATCTTTGCATTGAACTGATTTTCCGAAAATTTCCCGTGAGAGGATGCGTAGGGGAAAGAAGATCAATCTGTGAGAACCCAAATCTTGCTATGACGATTCCCTTTGCGAGAAAAATAAGGAAAAATAAGTGTCATTCATTTTGAAGAAAGTCTCAGGAGGGTGATCTGCAAATGAAAAATGTTTGCGGCATACATATTCATATAAAAATGCAGCTGTGTTTGTGGAGTACTTGTTCAAAATGTAATCCAAGTAAAGGGAACGCATGACTTGTGCGATGGCAATGCCAGTACCACATGCGACCAACTATATCCTCTAAGGTACTCGTATTCGAAGAGGACGTTTTGTAAGTGTCATGGTAAGCTAAAAAGCATGGGAAATGCATCTGCAGAGGAACATTCAGATAAATGAGTACAATTCTCATTCTAAATTCAAGATTGCAATTGTTTCCTATTATTCACTCGGATTCTGAGACTCCTAAGAATAGAAAAACAACTTTTCCACTCTTTTTGTTTTAAAGAAAAAATAAAAGATGCTTATTTCTTTATGGTAAAGTTCTGCTAAAGTTTTTGAAAGGTAAAACTTAGAAATGCGTTCGTGAAGTATGACGTTTAATGTTCGTCTTCAAAGTTATGAGATGAGTTTTTTTTTTTATCAGATGTAAAAATAGACGTCGCGAAATGTGAAACTGAAATGTTTTTAATAAAGTCGCGTCAAATCTGAAACAAACATTTTTGCAGTTCATCAGCTTATGATGATCCTTCTTTAAATGAGATGCCTGAAACAGTCGTAAAGGGGATTTTGATCAAGTTACGACTTGATCAAAACCAGCCCACAAGAGGTAAGATTTTTCATCAGTTGTGCATTGACATGGTATATAAGCATACTGCCTTATGTAACGTACTTCGTGATATGTCATCAGTTGTGCATTGATATGGGGTCTAATCATACTGCCTTATGTAACGTACTTCGTGACATGTCGTAGATAACCGCATTACTGAGGTAACGCATGAGTCAGTCGATAATAAAGCAGCGGTAAGCCTGCCGGTGTAGTTCACTCGGGAGAACAGACGCTCCGGAGTAAGAAAACATGATTTGAACTTCACCACTTACGAAAGGTAATACACGGTCGAGTCACATTATTGTGACCACCAGCTAATATCCAGAATAACCACGGTGGGTAGCGCGGACAGCAGCTAGACTGACTGGGAGAGACTCAAATAAAGCGTTGGAAGGTGTTTACAGGTATGTGGAGCCATGCTGACTGCAGTGCATCTGACAGCTGCTGGAGGGTGCGTGGTGGAGGATCCATAGAGCGAACAACACGATCGAGGTGGTCCCACAGATGCTCATTTGGGTTTAAGTCTGGGGAATTAGGGTCCAGGGAAGAACTTTCAAGTCTTCATCGTGCTCTTCCAACCACTCTAGGACATTTTTAGCTGTGTGATACGTTGCATTGTTGTTCTGGAAGATCCCATCCACCCCAAGGAAGACAATCAGCATGCATGGGTGTACCTGGTCTGCAGGAATGGATTCATAACGAATTCGGTCCGTAGTGCCTTCTACAGGTATGAGTGCACTCAGCGAATGCCACGAAAACATTCCCCAGACCATAACGCTGCCCCCCACCAGCTTGTGTTCTTCCAGCAGTGGTTGAAGAGTGTTTGTTCTCCGATGTTTCTAGCCTTACACACCAACGTCCATCCGTTCGATGAAGCAGAAAACGTGACCCAACGGAGAAGGCAATACTTTGCCAATTAGCGGAAGTCCAATTCCGATACTGCCATGCAAATGTAAGCCGTTTCTTCCGATGCACCTTCTTTAGCATAGGTGAAGTGACCTTCCGTCTGTATCCGAGTCCCATTCGCAGCAGGGTTCGCTGAACTGTCGTTTTAGATACACTTCCGGTAGCTCCCTGGTTCTTTCGGCCAGTGAGTTGCTCCATTGTGGCGTGTCGATCTGACCTCAAGCAACTTCGAAGCCGACGTTTACCTCCCACATCAATGGCAAGTGGTGCTCCGCAGTTTCTACATCGCTTATTCGCAATGGTGCTATTTCTCCAATCACGATGCACTTTAACCACAGCAGGACGCAAACGATCAGAAATACTGCCACCCTTGGCCCGAAAGCAGAAAATCATCCCTTTTTGCAAATCTGATTAATTGTTCTTTTATCCATGACAGAAACGAGTGATATGTTTTCAGAATGCCTACAGCACACCTCACATACCCTCCAAGCCAGCTTACGACACGTGCCTTCTTTCATTGGCTACGCGCTGTTGAGGTCAAAAATAGGAGGTGGTCACAATAATGTGACTCGACTGTATATTTTTTATTGGCACACGCACGAAAGTGAATCTCCTGGCCGTTATATTTGATAAATATGTGCAATAAGTCTTTTCTTTTTCTCACAACGCACTTTATTAAATAAAATGAATTTTTCTTCAATGAGATGGTCCTTTGAGCATGACTGTCGGCTGACCCGAAACCTGCGATTTCGCTCCCTTGCCTTCCTCAAAGCCGAATGATATAGCGTGCTGCGTGACATGATATACATGACGTACTGATGAGGTGACGCATGAGTAAAATCGACATTGCAGCAGCGATACGCTAGCCGGCGTGGTTCAGTTGGGAGGAAAACCGCTCTGGAGTTGAAAAAACGTGGGTTCGAATCCTATCATTAGTGCCCATTGTACTACTGCAACTCTCAATGGCCGTCCAGAGGTAATGTGCTTTCTCGTGTGTATGAATTGAGAAGTGAGCTTTATTCTTATGTATTAAAAGAAACGTAGCTTAAACGAGGGTCAATTCGTTGACAGTAAAGGTGGACGCAGAACCGTAGCAAGCTCTTCTTATGTGGGAGGGCGAGACTTAAAATTTCTCCCCTTCGAGTTCAAAATCACGCCCTTTCGAGTTCCACTCAAATAATACGTTGTTTTTACTTTTTCACACATCGCCGTTATGGGAAAGTATTATGATCGATCAAAAATTGCACCGACAAATCTGCAGCGAGACATTCTGTCCGTGTAGCTCAATTGGGAGAGCGACTTACTCCGGAGTGAGGGGGACACAGGTTAGATGTCAGTCGCTGATAAACTTGTGTTTCACAGTGGCTGTAAGTGCGGTATGGACCTTGTTAAGTGCCTGCATCGAAGGACGCACATGAGATAAAGGCAGATATCAGCGAGAGCATACGTCCGCGTAGCTCAGTTGGGAGAGCGACTTACTCCGGAGTGAGGAGACCCGAGTTCGATGCCCGGCGTGGACAAAGATGATGGAGAAATTTACTTCGTCATAACCTTTCGAAGGATATGACCATCCTCCCGTTCTATAGTCATCCGTCATGGTCTTCTCCCGGTTCGAAACTTCCTGTAGCCACTTTTGCCAACATGGGCAAAGTGCGCTATTCTTACGAATGTGTACTGTCTGAAAAGAACTGTTTCCTGCTGCCAAAGATTTTTCAATAGGATACAAGTGAAGAATTTGCCACGGCGGAGCACTGAGAAGTGTCAAACTTTCATTTCAGAAAGACTGTGCCGCAATCTTTAGGAATACAACACAATCTGTTGCACCAACTTATGATAACGGTGTTTAAGGACATTGCTGAGGTGTCCATAATCATTGTAATTAATGTGTTTTGAGACATTGTTGAGATCTTCAATTTACGATAATTTCTGTTACCCTCATAGAGGGCTTGTTGTGATCTTCAACCTAAGATGAATTCTAGTGCTCGTAGAGGCGTTATTTAGATCTAGTCTAGTTCTGGTGTGCTTAGGGACAGTTTTCGATCTTAAACCTTAGATGAGTTCTGGTACTTTTAGAAGCATTATCGAGGTCCAAATTTTATAGCATCTAGCGCTCTTAAAGGCAGTGTAGTTTTCTGAAAATATGATAAAATGGTGCGCTTAATGACAGCCAAGATCCGAAACAAATGAGCTATTCCGCTGGACGAGTGTCCAGAGGAATAGCTCACTTCTTATTACATAATAATTGGAGTTGGGTTCTAGTCCCATATGCCGAAAGTGTTCCGTAGCGCTGTTTCTCTCCTCTACGTGGAACTAGCAGCCCTTAATTAGGAACGGGCGATTTCTCATAGTCTGTAATGCTCGCTGGGGCAATTAAATCCGCCCCTCACGGGGATGACTGGTTTTCCAGTTATTTTGGGAGTAGCGCCCCTACGGTCAGAGCTGACCTTGTGACGGACCTGGCATCCGTGCATTCATCGTCGCTAAGTGGCAATCCCTCTGGTCTCAATAGGGCAGGAATACATTTCTCTCCATCAAACAACAGGTCAGACTATGGGCATCTAGTTTGCCAACAAACATCGGGAGGAAGTTGTCCTTGCAAATCTCCGCATTGAGCATTGTCGTTTAACCCACCGCTTCTTGGTGTGTGGCGACACTGCTACGGTGTGTGAGACTTGCGACTGTCGGCTCACTGTTGTTCATATTTTAGGTAGTTGTGTTCGTTTTCATGATCATCGTTTTCACTTTTTCCATTCTCATTTGTCGGACGACGGCGCAAATGAGAATCTTAGATGACCACTGCGATACATTCGCAGTTTTTTTTCATTTTTGAAACAAATTGACTTTTTAAAACTTACCTAGATTTTACACTTTTCATCATTCCCATTTTTCACTTTTACCAAATCAGCCTGATTTCAACCATTGTACCACGTTTTTAAAACTGTTTCTTTGATGGTCTTGTATCTGGCGCATTTTGAACAAACATGGCTTTTGCGCCATAAAGATCCACCAACCAACCAACCGTTAAACCCGAACCAGAAATAAAATATTAATGATCAGTTCCGGTGTTGTCGTAAATCATAGTTTTAATTTCCAAACATAATGAAATTTGTGTAAACTTTTACAAGCAGAACATGAAAATGGCGGTTAGTTTTTGAAATGATGCAAATGAAATAAATAAAAGTTACCCACTCTAAATGAAAAGAGAGCAGTTATGTAAAATCACAGCAAACCTTATCGGTTTTCCGTGAGGAATGACATGGCATTAGAGTGATCGTTAGTAGGAAAAAAAAACATTCGGAAACCCGTTATCGAGAGGTAACTTATGCGTAATGCCACAGGGAAAACTTTAATCCTTTTTGTTAGTCAGCGTCGAAGATTCAGCGCTGGATGAAATGAGGCAACATCAAGACAGAAATCCTCTTGTTTACTAAAGCTATCGGAGTAACCATGAGAAGTGGAAATGGAGCTATCATCAGGGTAACAAACGATCGAGCTAAGAGCAAGAAGGCGGCAATCAGTGATGCGGAAAAGAAAGAGTCTTAAGTGATAACACCAATCCCTGTGGGGCACTTACATTAGCAGAAATACTACTTGGACATCCACAAACACGCGCTCGTTTTATACGACATTTCAGGAGCGAACCAGGAAATCTAGTTTTAAACCGATAAGAATTCTTCATTTGACTGAAGTTTATTTACTCAGTCTTCGATGCAATGTTTTGAGGCAACAGAAACACAGTCTAGAGGGAGTTTGATGGTGAATTCATAGTCTCATGCATGTAAGACGACAATGGCGCACACTATTCAGCAGAGAGAATTCAACATCTTACTTCACCGTCATCCGCTATTCTTAATCCACTGTTGGATGAAAGTCTCCCCAGGTCTCATCCACAACTTTCTGTCTTGAGCCAGTCTCTTTCACGTTACACATCCATGCTTTCAAATCTCTTATATGGTCTTCTTCCTCTGAAACACTGGGTATTTTTCCACCACTCTAGAATTTCAGTTGTCCAACGTTGTCAGTTGTGAAAATATATACAGCCAATTGCTACTTTAGGGTATCAGTAGCGCATCCAGAGGGAGGCGCAGGGGCGCCTCCACCTCAGGAACCGAGGAAAAGCTTCGATATGTTAGGCTTTGCTAACAAACTGAATATTTTTTCGTGAAAGAAACAATTACTAAAAAGTATATTACTTTCGTTAATTAATTGGAAGATATCCCATAATGAACTTAGCAATTTGTGGGAAATATGATAAATTTATAGACTTACTAAGAACACTTTTTCATTTTGCGGGGAAATATCAGAAAGGTCTCCGGTTATTCTCGACACTTACGCCCCCTTCCCTGACGAAAATCCTGGATCCGCCCCTGGAGGATCTTTATTTTGATCATGATGTCGTCAACTCTTTTCATATTCCTGATCGATGAGTTCCTTTTCCTGTCTTTCTTGGTTACATCAAATTTTCATCTTTCGATATTTCTCTGAATTGTCTACAGCCTGTATTGTATGTCTTTTTAGCACGTCTTTTGTAAAGAAAAAAAAAGTACGTGCTTATAATATTGTATCACTTTGTCCATCCGTCCGTCTGTGGACACCATATCTTTAAGACTATTATAGCCCGATTTGATTTTGTTTTCTTCCTTTGTATTAGAAAGCTTGAAACGTAAGAGTGATCCTTGTATTCCGGTTCCTTTCCGATTCACAACTTCGGCGGTAGAAGGCGCAAATTCAGATGATATTGATATCGTATCCAAAATACATTTTATTCCATTTCTTCTTCTGATGTATTTGCAGCAATGTCTGAGCGAGTTTCTAAAAACACTATTGAAAAAATTCGTTCGTGGACCGATACTTCCGGAAAACCTTTCGAGAATACCTCCTGCTCAAAATAGTGCATAGTTTTTCCTCCAAGACGTGTAGATTTATATCTTATTTTTGTCGACATATCTGCTCCGAAGAGTCCGATTTGAAAAATGCTTTCTTTGTCTGAGAGCGTTTTCGATACCAAATGTTTTTCATGTAATTTACATTTTTTTCTTAACGCACAAGTATGCAACTAGAGGGCGTAAGTTTTAACATTTCGGTTTACAGCCATACCTGCGGGACTAAAAATCCGAATGAAAAAAATCTTCTCCGGTCCGATGCTACTAACCATGAACTTCCCAAAAAAGATACACAATTTCGCCGCTAGGAAGCGCAAATATTTAATCTGTTTTTCTCAATAACTCTGCTTCTAAATGTGCAGTTTAAAAAAAAAATTACACACCGGATACCATTTAATGGAACACTTTGCTTTTTTTTTTTTTTTTTTTGCAGTTCACATTCCTATCGGTAGGTGGTGTTTGTGTACTTCTGTATGAAGCTCTATCTACCATTCTAAAAACATTTCTGAGAAATTTCTTTTTTTACTGTATGCCATTTCGCTACAATTAAGATGGGAAATATTATCCTCTTTAAATAATGGACAGCTTTCCAACTAGAGAGCGTAAATGTCAAAACCTTTTTCTCGCTATCTCTGCTTCCGGGAGACGTATTTGAAATACCTTTCACCTATTTTCAACTTTTCCATTGTGCAAAATTATTTTGCTCTGTGGCGTAAAGTTATATCATGTTTCCTTCTATAACTGTTCTTTTCGATTTGAAAATCACTTTCTCTGATACATCTGCTATGAGAAACTTTTTGTGCGCCGTTTGTTAATTTTCGTAAAAACTTTTTAGTCGCCGGTGGAAATAAGTAGCTGTTTCTATTCCTGGATGTTTTATCGATTGTAGAAATCTTGTTGATTATTTTTCTAACTGATTCCATTGACTTTGAATAACTTTGATAAATTTTGTTTGCGTCGAAAAGGATTAAAAAATGTTCTCATTACAGCCAAAGTCATCTTTCTTGTTTAGTTATGTTTTTCCGTATCTGTGTTATTTTTTTTTTTTTTGTTCGTAACTGATGTATAAAAAGGGGTGACGTAGAATCATCGTGTTACATGATCATTCCCCGAACGCGAAAGAATGTTCGTATTTTGGGGATCTAACGCCCACCGTAAGCGTCTAAGCCTATAAACAGTCGCCTGTCCCAAATTTAGGCCACTAGTTCCAGAGACGGGAGAGAGCCAGTGCCGTGGGACAAACACGCCACCTATGCCTCATCCAGGACCATCCTGGATGATTTGCCAGAAGCCTACGCCTGTTACCACTCTCCCTCTCAGGAAACACGGAAAGGGACACTCCTGATTACTAAAACAAGTGATATGAAAATAAATCCGTCGGATGTTTCATCGGCTCAAAACTTTCAGTTTTATGTATTTAATCGATGTAGACCTGTAGCACGGAAACATAAATTCGACTAGATTAAAATTTCGATTCCGTGGGAATCTTTCGCACCTGTTCTGCAATAAGAATCATCTTTGTTATGTAATGTTTCGCATCTGTTCTGTAATAAGAACCACCTTTGTTACGTAATGTTTTTTTTTTTTTTGATTGGTGGTTTAACGACCACCGTGAGCAACTCAATGGGCTATAAGCAGTCGCCCGTCCCCAATTTAGGGTCACTGGTTCCAGGGAAGGGAGAGAGCCAGTGCCGTAAGACAAACACAACATCCATGCCTGACCGGGATTCGAACCCGGACCCCTTACGGACGAATGATCAGAGGCCAGCGCCTTAGACCACTGCGCCACCGGGGCGGCCGTAATGTTTTGCACCTGTTCTGTAATGAGAATCATCTTTGTTACGTAATGTTTCGCGCCTGTTCTGTAATAAGAACCATCTTTGTTGCGTAATGTTTCGCGCCTGTTCTGTGATAAGAATCATCTTCTGTTCTGTAATAAGAACCACCTTTCAAACAAAGATCTTCGCGTAACTGGAAGACCCTGGGTTCGACTCCCGGTGGCGGCCAATGAGAAGTTTTCCGTGACTCACTTATAAACGTGGAAAGTGCGGAGATCTTTGTTTGATGTTCCTGGTCCGCGTTAAATGTCTGTATTAATTATTCATTCGCTTTCTAATTATTTCTTCAGTTGCTGCTTACCATCTTTGGTGAATCCCCAGCATTGTGCGGGGCTCCAAGAAGCAACCTGTCAAACTGGCTTTGGCAGTTAGCATGTGTGAGTCTGGAGAAATTCTAGGCCGCTGTGGTGTAGCGGAAGCATATCCGGCGCATAACTGGAAGACCCTGGGTTCGACTCCCGGTGGCGGCCAATGAGAAGTTTTCCGTGACTCACTTATAAACGTGGAAAGTGCGAAGATCTTTGTTTGATGTTCCTGGTCCCCGTTAAATGTCTGTATTAAGAACCACCTTTGTTACGTAATGTTTCGCGCGTGCTTTGTAATAAGAACCATCTTTGTTACATAATGTTTCGAACTTGTTCTGTAATGAGAGCCATCTTTGGTACGTAATATTTTGCACCTGCTCTGTAATAAGAGCCATCTTTGTTACGTAATGTTTCGCACTCCTTCTGTAATAACAACCGTCTTTGTCCCGTTAATTTATTATTGGCGTTTGTACCGTAACAAAAAGAATTATGTGCAGTAAGTTTTGAAATTAGAAAAAAATTCCATCAAATTTAAAAGAATGTTTCATTGTGCTATTCATCAAATCAAGCAGATGTTTCCAAAATATTAATCTTTTAGTTTCCGTCAGCCAGTCATTTCTATTTACATACCCGGAATCGGTACAATTTTGTAGGCTTCTGAGCCTTATTTTATCATAGACAGTGTGGAAGAAATATTCTTCCCACCTGAACAACTGGAGATTTAATTAACTACGCCACAATGAAGCGGGATTTCCTTTGACTGGGAAAATCAGAAATTATTTTGGTTCTTATCACTCATATACTTGTAGTTTCATCGTCCTGAGTGGCGTAACTAATATAGCATGCTCGAACGGAAATCGGGAGATACGGGTTAGATTCCCTTTCCAGGACGATGTAAAATTCAAGTCTTCTGACGTGACTAATGTTACGTGAGAAACAGTAAAATACACACAATTCAGATATGTTTCTGATGGTTGTGTTAATAATTCAGATGATTTTATAATTTTCAAAATCCAGAAACGCTTGAAAAGGGTAACAGCGCTTTCTTAGGGAATTCGCGTCAAGTGTGTGGATGCAAATATTCCAAGAGAAAGGTGGTTCATAATCGCGCATGTGCATTAAGCGCAAGTCTGGGGGGGGAAGTTCGATGTGGTGAGAACAACACTCCTGCCACAACAAACAAAAGGATCCGACATCAGTGCAAACTGAACCGAAAGTTCCCATCGATCTCTCATGGCACATGTTAAGTACAACAAAAGAGATGTTTTCAAAAGAATCTTTCAACAGAGTTTCACTTCGGAAAATGGAGTAAACGCAGGAAGGAACTCTCCTTGAAAACGGGGCTGTGTGCTGAAACGCGCCGCTTCCGCCGATATACAACGAAGAAATTCGGCGATATGCTACAGCGAATGACGAAAGCACAAATACCAAATTTTTTAAATATTTTTACAATGCTTCATAGGTTTTAAACTTTTAAAATGTACGGTTTTTACAGGAATTTTAAGCAGCATTTTTAATCAAGAGATATCTCTGAAGGAATGTTAACAAAATATATGCTTTTCATTGGTACATTTTGTAAAATTTAACACTGCAATCAATTTTTTTTCCTGTTTACGTCTGATTATATTAAACGGAGAGTAAGACGCGAAAAATATTACTCAACCTCAGAATTGTTTGGAAAAATGGTCGCCGGTTAAATTATACTCTATGATACGAGGTATAGGTTCCCAGCCTTTGGGATGTGTTTCTCTAGGAATCTAATATGATCGATACAAAGTTCTAAACCGTTATTTTAAATAATATTACCAAATTATCATGAAACTATTACATAATACTTTGATCAGTGTAAATTCTATCGCCTTGCAACAACAGCCCATGTTTTCATGCAACTAAACCGGGAGGTACAACCCCTGGTGTAAGAATGTTTTTAAAATGATGACAATATTGTAACTATTTTTATTATACACTGCTGGCCACCCAAAATGCAACACCAAGAAAGACACGAGATAGCAAATCCAGATTTACTGGACACATAACAACAGATACAAAGATGAAACGATTGAGCTTTCAGGCCCGTGCGACTTGCGGAACACGCAGGCATCAATAGTTCGTGTGGACCTGATTGCTGGCAATAACGGCCGCTACAAGCCGCGGCATCGAACGAAAGAAGCTTTGGATGAATCTTGGGGTATGTCGGTCCAGGCTGCTTTTACACGTTACCACAGTTCATCAGGCGTAGCCACGGGTGGTGCTTGCCGGGCCACTCGGTTGCCGATCAGCGACCAGACGTGTTCGATGGGCGACATATCGGGCGAACAGGCGGGCCACGGCAGCAGTGACACCTGATGGCCCGTGAAGGATTGTTGCATGACGCGTGCCACGTGAGGGCGTGCATTGTCCTGTTGAAACGTGGCCGCTGGCAGGTCCTGCAGGTAAGGGTGGACTACAGGCTCCAAAACGTCAGAGATGTAGCGGTGGCTGTTAACTGTACCGGCGATGCGTACCAGAGGGTGCCGGTGTAATATCCAATTGCGCCCCAAACCATAACGCCAGGCGACGGACCGGTATGGCGATGCATAATGCAGGCGTCATACAGTCTCTCGCCGCGGTGCCGCCGCACGCGGATCCTACCATCGTAGTGTTGCAGGCAGAAGCGGGATTCGTCGGAAAAGACAATGTCGTGCCATTCCGTAGTCCTGGTACGGCGTTCAACGGCCCATTGCCACCGCACTCGCCGGTGGTGTAACGCCAATGGCAATCGGAGCAATGGGCGCCGTGCGACAAGTCCCCGCTCCTGCAGACGACGTCGAACGGTACGTGCTGACACAGGTTGTTGCGCAACGCACCCTAATTCCTGCGCTAACGTTCGTGATGTGGCGGTGCGAGCCGTCAATGCCCGCCGCACAACATGCCGGTCCTCACGTTCTGTGGTGTGCCGCGGCTGCGGCAATCGCTCACGTCGGTCCGTCTTTCCCTCCTGCACCCACCGAATCTATACTCGCCTCACTGTGGCTGGATGTCGTCCCACACGGGCGCCGATGTCTCGGTACGATAAACCGCTGTCGCGATTAGCCACTATTCGTCCTCTGTCGAACTCCGAAACGTGCTGGAATGACTGCCGTATTCTGCGACGAGGCATCAGGAAGCTTCCCACGCACAGGTCCGGCAGCACAACACACTTCCACTACTTACACCCCGCCTTCTGTGCACCCTTCTTATAATGCTTCTCGGTGGCGTGCCGGGCGCACATGATTGGCATATGCCCTGCAATGCTAATCGTTTGCATGTCCTCTCGCGGGCTATGCATGCTGCGAATTTCAGGCCAATCGGATGCTTCCTTCTTGGTGTTATACTTTTGGGTGTCCAGCCGTGTATTTTTTAATAAAAATAAAACATTTTTTTGGCATAATATTTGGCTACACGAGCTTGTACTTCAGTAGGAAAGTCACAAGCTGCAATTTGAAGACAGTTGTGGACTATATGGGCACCACGACCAGCAGCAACAATATTTCTTCCTTTTTCTTTAATAGGGCTGCAAACTTCATTTGCCCAATCCGGACACGGCCGGATGCTCTCCGGTTTATGCGGGGGTCCAGATTACTGAAGGTTTACTCTATAACGATTTTTTTAAAATTATGACCGGAACAAAATAGACAACCGACTGGTACGTGGACAAGACCGGAAATCCGGGCTAGTTAGAACCGACTTTTCTGTTGGTACGAATTCCATATCGATACCTCTCACATCTGCAGTTTGACATGTCACCGCTTAACATGAGGAATGGAGAACCGTACATTCTTCAGTTTATTTTCCGTTGGTAGAAGGCTAATATTGCAAAATGAAGTGTGCGTGTGAGAATCTATTGTTGCGAATGGCATGGTTTTGGAATATTCTAGGCTATCTGCGAAGAAAAAGACGGAGAATGAGCTCAGAGAATTAAAGTAATTCAAAAAACGTATCAAGAAACCTATGCTAATTCATGCGCTTTTACGAAGAGAACGAAGTCTTGCAATCATATGTACACTATCTACCAACAAGTAATTGGACACCTGTGATAGCAAAGGAAAATGAAGTTTATTCACCTTCAATAGTTGGTGGAGCCTCCACGAGCGGCGATTACAGCTCTCAACCAGGCGTTGTACGACGGCTAGCGGTATTTTCTTCCACTCGGCTTGGTGAAGACAGGTCAGTTCCTTCACCGATTTCGGACGGTGGGGCCACCCCTTAAGTCGACGCTCCAACTCGTCCCAGGGGTGCTCGATAGGGTTGAGATCCAGGCTCTGCGCAGGCCAGTCCATTCGATTAACCCCATTGTCACCATACCAAGCCATGGTGGGCCTCGCAACATGACAGGTGGCATTTTCATCCTGAAAGTAACATGGGTCCACCCCATAAAACTGCCACAACGTAGGAAGCGCATGGTCATCCAAAATGGTGCAGTAGCTCTCGGCGTTGAGTCTACCAGGAATTGCGACCAAGGGTCCCGTGCCATACCAAGAGAAACACCCCCATAGCATAATTCCACCGCCCCGAACTTCACAGTTGGCACAATACATTCCGGCAGGAGGCGTTCTCCAGGCAGACGCCAAACCCAGACCCTACCATCCGAACGGTAGAGGGTGAACCTTGATTCGTCTCTCCAGAGAACCTGTTTCCACTGTTCAACGGTCCACTGTCGACGTTCTTTGCACCACGTTAGCCGAGCAGCGCTATTGGACTTGGTGATCAAAGGCTTGTGGGCGGCAGCACGTCCATGATAACCGAGAAGATGGGCTTCCTTACGGATGATATTCATCGAAAGAACACTCCCGGATGCCTGTTGAAACTCCTCGCGGGTGTGGCCCATCGATTTGGTGCGGTTCTTTCGAATTTCTCTGGCCAGCACCCGTCTGTCTCTAACTCCCAGTTTTGTGGATCTGCCGGGTCGGGGCACATTCCGACAGTCACCTCTCATTTTCCACTTGCCAATCACGTAGGCCACTGTCGATTTTGGGTACTTCAACTCGCTGGATATGTCACGTATGGATGACTTCTGTTTGGTTGAATAGCAGTTTCGGTCAGATTAGCGAAGTGGGGGCGAGCGTTGTCGTGTTGAAGAAAACCACACCGTACCGCCGGTTGGGTCGTTTCAGCTGAATTGCCTCGTTGAGCCAGTTCATTTGCTGAACATAAAGCGGTGCATTGATCGTGGTGTTCTTTTCAAGCAATTCCTAGCGGATTACACCTTCCTAATCCCACCAAACGAAGAGCATGATCTTGCGTGGATGTGGCTAGGCCTTGGCTCTAGGTGTTGCTTGCTTGTGAGGACTCAGCCATTCTTCCCTATGCTTCATATTGACATAGAGACACAATTTTTTATCGCCGGTAACGATGCGATAAAGAAATCTCTGTTTGTGTCCACGAGTAGCCAGGTGTCGAGCGAGCAAAGTGGAGGTGATAGCGGAGCACTTGAGTTTGTCTCTTGCGTTCAGAGAATGTGGCACCCATGCACTGAGTTTTTGGACCTTACCCATCGAGTGAAGGTGACGGGAGACGGTATCATGAGAGCATCCCATCTTCTGGGCCAATTCCCTAGTGGACTGACGCGGATCCTCGTGGATGAGATCATTCAATCCATCTTCATTGAACTGAACAGGTCGGCCGCAACGCGGAGAGTCTGTGAGGTCGAATGTCCCCTTCTTGAAGCGCGAATAGCATTTCTGTGCAGTTCTATCAGTAATAGCGCCTTCTCCTTACACAGTACAAATGTCTCGAGCAGCTTTGGTACCTTGATTGAAAGCGAAGAGAAGCAGGTGTCAAAAATGCTCATTTCTGTTTACTTGGCACTCCATCACTCATCTGACTAAAATGAATTAAACCAATTCTGACATCGAAACCAATGAACAAAGGTTGTACAGGAAGAATAGAGCTATAAAAAGCGTATAACTCTATGATCAAAATACTGTTCATGTTCCCTCAAATAACACTAGAAAAACCCGAACGAAGTTATCTAACAACCCAATAGTAGCATGCTACATTTACAGTAGCGTGGCACATTTTTAGTAGCACGCTACATTTATTGTAGCGTGGCACATTTTTAGTAGCACGCTACATTTACTGTAGTGTGGCACATTTTTAGTAGCACGCTACATTTACAGTAGCGTGGCACATTTTTAGTAGCACGCTACATTTATTGTAGCGTGGCACATTTTTAGTAGCATGCTAAATTTACAGTAGCGTGGCACATTTTTAGTAGCACGCTACATTTATTGTAGCGTGGCACATTTTTAGTAGCATGCTACATTTACAGTAGCGTGGCACATTTTTAGTAGCACGCTACATTTATTGTAGCGTGGCACAATTTTAGTAGCACGCTACATTTACAGTAGCGTGGCACAATTTTAGTAGCACGCTACATTTACTGTAGCGTGGCACATTTTTAGTAGCACGCTGCATTTACTGTAGCGTGGCACATTTTTAGTAGCACGCTACATTTACAGTAGCGTGGCACATTTTTAGTAGCACGCTACATTTACTGTAGCGTGGCACATTTTTAGTAGCATGCTACATTTACAGTAGCGTGGCACATTTTTAGTAGCATGCTACATTTACAGTAGCGTGGCACATTTTTAGTAGCATGCTACATTTTTAGTAGCATGCTACATTTACTGTAGCGTGGCACATTTTTAGTAGCACGCTACATTTACAGTAGCGTGGCACATTTTTAGTAGCACGCTACATTTATTGTAGCGTGGCACATTTTTAGTAGCACGCTACATTTACTGTAGCGTGGCACATTTTTAGTAGCACGCTACATTTACTGTAGCGTGGCACATTTTTAGTAGCACGCTACATTTACTGTAGCGTGGCACATTTTTAGTAGCACGCTACATTTACAGTAGCGTGGCACATTTTTAGTAGCATGCTACATTTTTAGTAGCATGCTACATTTACAGTAGCGTGGCACATTTTTAGTAGCATGCTACATTTTTAGTAGCATGCTACATTTACTGTAGCGTGGCACATTTTTAGTAGCACGCTACATTTACTGTAGCGTGGCACATTTTTAGTAGCACGCTACATTTATTGTAGCGTGGCACATTTTTAGTAGCACGCTACATTTACTGTAGCGTGGCACATTTTTAGTAGCACGCTACATTTACAGTAGCGTGGCACATTTTTAGTAGCACGCTACATTTATTGTAGCGTGGCACATTTTTAGTTGCATGCTACATTTACAGTAGCGTGGCACATTTTTAGTAGCACGCTACATTTACAGTAGCGTGGCACATTTTTAGTAGCACGCTACATTTACAGTAGCGTGGCACATTTTTAGTAGCACGCTACATTTACTGTAGCGTGGCACATTTTTAGTAGCACGCTACATTTACAGTAGCGTGGCACATTTTTAGTAGCATGATACATTTACAGTAACGTGGCACATTTTTAGTAGCATGCTACATTTACTGTAGCGTGGCACATTTTTAGTAGCACGCTACATTTATTGTAGTGTGGCGCATTTTTAGTTGCATGCTACATTTACAGTAGCGTGGCACATTTTTAGTAGCACGCTACATTTACAGCAGCGTGGCGTCAAATAGAAAAATGTAGTTGTAGCAGCACGCTGCAAAATACAGTAGTTTGTAGCGGATATCCAATCGTGCTACTTTAAAAAAAAAATGAAAAAAAATTTAATTCTTCAAATAACGTGACATTTCCAGACTTCCTTAAACATCATTGGTTTGAATAAGTGGGCTGAATGTGTCCTGCCTATACAATTACTTCGCAAAATTTAGCCAAATCGTTGACCATAAAGTACTCACTTCCTTACCCTATAATATTTGCAGAGAAGTCTTCTCAGAAAACCGGAGAAAACAACGCTTACGAGATGATCGAGCTAACGATTTTGTTGATGACAGTTGAGAGAGACAGAGATTTCATTCACTTATTAAAAAAATGAATTTGCCGAAACTTGTTGATAATATATTTATGTGAGATCCCTGGGCATATCAGCTAGCCTGGAATATAAGCCACTGAATACGATAAAATGTGTGATGAGGTCAGAGCTGAGGAAAATACTTGCGTGCAAGATAAATTACTTGTGTAATTTACCTTAACATTCAGCTCTAACTGTCGTATGTAAGAATGTACGTATAAATATCATCTTCAGAATTTCCACATTTAACTACATACACAGACGGAAAAAAATCCCAACACCAAGAAGGGGTTGTGTTATATAAACGACAGTTGGTAGGCGGTGAGAGTACATCTGTAAGATGACGTCTATGCAAATTTCGCGCTCGGCGCATACGTGTGGCGCTAGTAGCGCCTCTCGGAACATGCAAAGCAGGTTTGCTGTAAATACGCGCTGTAACGTTCGTGAGCGTTAGTTATCGTTGAGATTCGACGTAGGGTGTTGATGTTAGACAAGAATGCCTTTAAGAAGACGAAGAAGCCATTATCAACAGCTCACGGAGTTTGAACGAGGTCGTGTAATAGGGCTACGAGAAGGTGGATTTTCTTTCCGCAATATTGCAGAACGACTTGGCAGGAATGTAGCCATTGTGCATGATTGTTGGCAGCGGTGGTCAAGGGAAGGTACTGCCTCAAGAAGACCGGGTTCCGCCGGCCACGTGGCACTACTGAGAGGGAGGACCACCCTGTACGGCGTATGGCCGTGGCGCATCGTACCGCGTCTGCGGCAGCAATTCGAGCTGCAGTTTCCACCACAGTGACACAACGAACTGTTACAAATAGGTTACTTGAAGGACAGCTTTGAGCCAGACGCCCTGTAGCGTGCATTCCATTTACTCCAAACCACTGCCGTTTGCGACGTCAGTGGTGTCAAGCTAGAGCTCATTGGAGGACGGAGTGGAGATCTGTTGTGTTTTCTGATGAAAGCCGGTTCTGCCTGGGTGCCAGTGATGGCCGTGTGTTGGTTAGAAGGACCAACCTGTCTGCGGCCGAGACACACTGGACCTACACCTGGAGTTATGGTCTAGGGAGCAATTTCCTATGACAGCAGGAGCACTCTCGTGGTTATCCCACGCACCCTGACTGCACAGTTGTACGTCGGTCTGGTGATTCAACCTGTTGTGCTGCCATTCATGAACAGCATTTCAAGGGGTGTTTTCCAACAGGATAACGCTCGCCCGCATACCGCTGTTGTAACATACCATGCTCTACAGAGTGTTGACATGTTGCCGTGGCCTGCTAGATCACTAGATCTTTCACCAATCGAGCACGTATGGGACATCATTGGACGACAACTCCAGCGTCACCCCCAAGCAGCATTAACCGTCCCTGTATTGACCGACCAAGTGCAACAGGCGTGGAACTCCATCCCACAAACTGGCATCCAGCACCTGTACGACACAATGCATGAACGTTTACGTGCATGCATTCAACATTCTGGCGGTTACGCCGGTTATTAATGTACCAGCATTTCACATTTAAAATGGCTCTTCTCGCGCTTACAATAAGCTGTGATCTTGAAACCTTAATCGATTAAATACGTTACCTATACAAATGTATTGCCGCCATTTCATTCCTCTACAACTATTTTTTCGTGGTGTTGGGATTTTTTTCCGTCAGTGTATGTTTATATATATCATGTTATATATTATGAAGATTTATCGATTGATGGAGAAATGCTGGAGATAACAGATTCGTTACGTTTATCTTGGACAGCAGATATCAAGTGAGGGTCACATTGATGAAGAAATTAGTCGGCGTACAAAACTTGCCTGGAGAGCTTTTGGAAGAAACAGCCTAATTTTCAAGAGCAATATGCCATTATGTCTTAAAAGAAAAGTGTTTGATCAATGCATCCTTCCAGTGCTTACGTATGGTGCAGAGACGTGGACCTTAACTAAAAGAGACATACAAAGGCTGCAGATAACTCAAAGTAGCATGGAGAGGTGCATGCTTCGTGTGACCAGGAGAGATAAGAAGAGGAACTCGTGGATCAGAAAAATGACAAGAGTGGAAGACATCATCATGATCAGAGTAAAATCCCTGAAATGGCAATGGTATTGGTATTGGTAACTGTGGGTACCATAGTGGTACCCAGTTTATTGCTATAACGAAATACAGACATAGGAGATTCATTAAAAGTAGCAGTACAGAAAACAACAGTGCGGAAAGTCAGTATATCCACGATGCAGCACAACGTTTCACAGAAAGGAAATGAATGTGCACACGAACAATGAATGGCCTAACGGCATGTCAAACACTATGCTATAACACATGTGCACAAATGTACTATGCTATCATGTAACGTACCAGGAGATGTGACGTACCTGCCAGAAGGACGCACACGATATAAAGGCAGATAGGAATCAGAATAAAACGTCCGCGTAGCTCAATTGGTAGAGTGACTTATTCCGGAATGAGAGGATCCGGGTTCGAATCCTGGCGTGGACAGAAATGACGGAGAAATTTACTTCGTTATAATCATAAATCAACCGAACGGAACTGAAATGTGGTTAGAGCACAAAACATCATTGAGTACCTCAGCAACTTTATAAAAATAACAAAGGTAACAAACGTACCACTACAATAATCCGCGATAGAGAAAAGCACTAACACAGCAAACACTCACAATTATAGGTAATTTAAAAAACAGGCACAAATTCAGGAAACAACAGATATGATAATGAGATAATGAGGAGATCACACGAGTAACGAGACCGATTAGTTGTGAAAACACAGCAAAAACACGCAATTATCGCACATTTAAAATACATTACTTGTGAAACACAGCCAAACACACAAATAAAACAAATTTGCAATACATTACTTGTGAATCACAGTAAAAACACACAATGAAAACATCAGAATCAACATGCACTAAGTCTGCAAAACCAGGGAATCTGCGAACGGGTTCGCAAATCCCCTAGCATTGAGAGAACAAAAAGTAATCGGTGTGAGGAAGAGAGCTAAAGGTCATCGGTAAAAGGATAGAAGGTATCACATATATGCTTCTCAACGAGCTCCTTCAAGGAGGCGAGACGGCGCGTGTAACGTCTCAAAAAGGCTGATACCGAGGATCGGTGGCACACAGAGATTTAAAAAGTGACACATAAACTTCGAATTCCGTTACCGCTGCGTACAGGTCCACATCAGGTGAGTGAAGGAATTCTTCAGAACCAACAATCGTACGTGCTAGTTGAAAAAGACGTAAAAGTTGCTGTCTGGACAGTGGTCCAGGAACTGGAGGAAACGTATCAACGGCCTGTAGAACCTCAGCATCAGAGAGAGGATTGACAGGACCTGAGCGGAGAAGCATGCTGTTTGAAGAATCATCAGGTGGAGAAACACCGGAACCGGAAACCTCGGGAACACTAGATGAATCCTCAGAATGTGGCACAGAAAGTTGTTTTGACTTTTTCTGTTTTACAGCGCCTTTGGAAGTTCCAATCCGCTTCGAAGAAGAAGCTGAGGCGAATGTATCCATGAGTGGATCAGGCTCACCTCCCAAGTCAGGAGACGAGGAAACGAACGTCGCCGAAGAAGCAGTACGTAGCTGAGCTGCCTTAGTGGAGACTGATACAACAGCCGAGGCTTCAGGAAGATGTTGCAAAAAGGATATGGTAGACAAGGTTGTAAATGGAGATCCGATATCCGAGAGGCTAGGAGAAGAGCCAGACGGCCGATCTGCCAAACCACCACTCAACACACCCGGATCGGAACACTCCGCTGTAGACACATCTGTAGTCGAAGACAACTTTGTCAATCTTGAAGGTGGATGCACAATCGTACGGGTCGGGAGAGGAGGAAAGGCAGCATTGTCCGTGACGGAAATGTTCGTCTGACGGAGAAACGAAGAATTCGCGTCAGGCAAACTACCGGTAGTGGGGATAGTAGAAAGACCAATGTGGTCAGCAGTGGGATGCGAACTTGATGAACGTCCACGTCGAACGCGGTCACAGGAGGCAGTGGTGTAATTCTGTGTTAAACAGTGTGTACAATAGTGAGCAGTAAAAATTTTGAAACTGTACGTTCGTACGCCAATTTCAACAGTAGCTTCTGTAGGGCAATCCGCTAAGGCTTTCTCGGTGGGAAAGACAACCAATAACTGACGGCGAGGTCCTGTAGCATGTGCAAATCGAGTTCCGCGGGGAGCGTCAGAGAGGCGACGAACCTTGCCAACAATTTTACAAACATGACTGACAAGGAGAGGAAGTGCAGTATCCGTCACTTCCTGTGGAACAGGATAAAACGTGATGTTCACCGGTCGCTTGGAAAGAGGCGACGGGATGAGATGGTTTGTCCCAATCGAAAGTCCGTTTGCAAGAAAACAGTCAGCATCCTCCTTGTGATTGAACTGTACCGAAATACCCCGAGAAGTACGGGAAATTCCTGCAATGAACGCAGACGACACATGTCCAGAGAGGGCTTCCATGTAGCGTGGCAATGGAGTATTTGGTAAAGCATGAAAGAGCACACGTCTATCCAGGAGGTTAAGGAACTCTCGGCCAATCTGCGAATTGCCATCTATCGTTACCTTCACCTTGTGGTTGGATACCTGAATAATAGGTGTTGCTTGCAAAAGACCATCTGGTTGAGAGGAATCGGACGTAGAAGTAGCGCCTCGTTGCACTGTAGAGGCAAATGACATCCTCGGAAGAGAAGTCTGTTCGGATCCGGCAGGCACAGAAGGCTGTGAGGGAAGAGAAGCGTAGGTCGAAGGCAAGGCAATAGAATCAGTAGTACCCAGGGAGGGCACCGAGGCAGATGCAGGAGCTGAAGAAGAAAGCGCAGCCAAGTCCAGTGAAGGCACCGGTGCAGGAGTACTAGAAAGCTGGGAAGGCATCTCAGCAGACACATCTGAGGACATGAGTATGTTAACTTCCACGGACGTGGGAAGTGTGACGTGACGTGCATCCGCCACGCCCATAGATGATAAGGAAATACCGGCCGCCCCGGTAGCGCAGTGGTCTAAGCGATGGCCTCTGATCATTCGTCCGAAAGGGGTCCGGGTTCGAAACCCGGTAAGGCATGGATGTTGTGTTTGTCTTACGGCACTGGCTCTCTCCCTTCCCTTGAGCCAGTGACCCAAAATTAGGGACGGGCGACTGCTTATAGCCCATTGAGTTGCTCACGGTGGTTGTTAAACCTCCAATAAAAAAAAATAAAAATAATAATACCGAAAGCCGCCATGTTGGCAGCTTCCAAACGTAAACAAACGAGCAAACGATAAGAAAACGGATGAATATGAACTAATATGAGGATGAGAACGCTAGAAAAGTAGCTCAAAACGTACACAGTACCTTTAGATAGCCGGGCCACGCAACACGTGAGTGAGGGACGAGGTATTCCAAACTGAAATGCATAAAATATTGGAGCCACCAACACTACGTCTGTCACTAACGAGCAATGGGCTGGGCATACTGCCAGAAGAGCAGACCATCGATGGACAGCCGAAATTTTAGATTGGATTTCAAGGGACACAAAAAGACCCAGAAGAAGACTACATGGGAGATGGGTGGATGAAATTCGAAAGTATGCTGGAGTAATGGAGGAGACGGGCACAAGACAGACCGTTGTGGAAGAGTCTTGGAGAGACCTTCATCCAGCAGTGGATTGATAATGGTTGACAATGATGATGATGATGATATTATGTTATGTCTCATATGTTATGGAAAAATAGGTAAAACGTAGCGAAAGTTGCTACTTTTTAGGAAAAGTAGTTTAGTAAGCTACTTTTCGGAAAATGTAGTTGTAGCTGTATCAAACTACTTTTTCAAGAATGTAGTTGTAGCAGTGGCTAGCTACTTTTAAAAAATAGCTTTCCAAGCACTGTCAGAAGTACGCATCTTAAAACGACTATACGAAAATAATTAAAAAAAATTCTGCAGGTGAAAAATTTCGGATCCCTACGACCATCCTCCTGGCTTTTCCTTCTTTAGTACGAATACACACACATGCATGTATGCAAAGTAAACGGTTTTTGTGTTTAAAAAATTGAAATTTGTGTGTTTTTGTCTCTGTAAACTCAGTGATAATATATAATCATCATCATGGTCAACCATTATGAATCCACTGCTGGATGAAGGTCTCCCCAAGTTTCCACAACGGTCTCTCTTGTGCCAGTCTTCTCCATGTCACTCTCGCATGCTTTCGAACTTCATTCACCCATCTCCTACGTGGTCTTCTTTCAGGTTTTTTCCTGTCCCTTGGAATCTAGTCTAAAATATCGGCTGTTCATCGGTGGTCCGTTCTCCTGGAAATATGTCCAGCCCATTGCCATTTCAAGGATTTTACTCATGTCTTCCATTTTTGTCATTTTACATATTCACGAGTTCCTAGTCTCATCTTTCCTGATTACATACCAAGCATGCGTCTCTCCATGCTTCTTTCAGTTTTCTGCTGTCTTTGTATATCTTTTTTTAGTTAAGGTACATGTCTCTGCTCCGTATGTAAGCACTGGCAGGATGCATGGATTAAGCACTTTTCTTTTAAGACATAATGGTTGGTTGGTTGGTTGGTTGTTGGATTTTATTGGCGTAAGGGCCAGGTTTGGCCAAAGAGCGCCAGACAAAGAACTATCAGCCACAGATTTTTAAAAACGTGGAAAATGATTAAGAGCAGACAGGCTTGGTAAAAGTTGAAAAAGAGTATGATGAAGACAGGTAGTTAACTGTGAAGACAAGGTAGTTAATTAGGTTTATATAAAAATTTATTAATTTACTATTATAATTATAATTTTTTTTTAAACACAACTACACAAAGGATGAGTCACTCTCCTCCCCCCACACTCCTCTGCAATGCTGGCAGAGGGCGGGGACGAACTGTCACTCTCTTCCCCCCATGTTCCTCTGCAATGTTGTTTGAGGCTGGGGACGAACTGTCACTCTCCTCCCCCTATGTTTCTCTATAATGTTGGTTGAGGGTGGGGACCTCGCTGATCCCGAGACAGTTGGATGGACACTGCACACCTTTGCGGATTGAGGGCCGGGTCTTCCGCACGTGCAGGCTTTCGGCTGGAAACTGGAAGAGACGGTCGGCAGCAAAAGAGAAGGCCCAGAATCAGGTATTCGAAAAATCTCGAGCTCGGGGAAAAACACCTGTGTCGCTTGGTCAGCTGTAGATCGCTTGGCAAGGGCGGCGAGAGCTACAGGGCGCGGAACAAAGGGCTACACGGGTTGTGGCAGAGACTGAACTACTGCGGCAAAAGTACGCTGTCGGGTGGTGGGTATACCCAACTTGGTCTTGGCAGCAGGGTACGAGAGGCCCTCCAGGGTCTTGAGGCGCTGGATCGCCATCTCGTCCTTCCATTTCATACAGTTGCGGGAGTAAGCTGCATGGGCCTCACCGCAGTTAACACAGCAGGCCGCAGAAGTGCAACCTTCCCCGTCATGTTCACTGGAGCCACAATTTGCGCAACGAGCGGAACTCTTACAGAAACGTTGTGAATGCCCGTACCTCTGGCACCTGAAACAGCGCAGAGGACTGGGAATGTACGGGCGAACTCCACATACCAAGTAGCCAGCCTTGATTTCGGTCGGAACTTTCGGGGAGTTAAAAGTCAAGATGACATTTTTTGACTTAATCATGGAACCATCACGCCGGAACATCATACGACGTGCAGCAATAACACCTTGATCAGCAAGTTCAGTCACGAATTCGTCTTCACTGCATGGCAAGAGATCAAACTCCGAAATAACACCCCGAGAGGTGTTAAGAAACGGGTGAGGTGTCACTTTTACAGGAATGCCTTGAAGACTAGTGAGGTTCAGAAAAGTGTTACTCTGAGAAACACTGCAAGTTTGGACAAGCAGGTCCCCAGAGCGAAGCTTCCTCACAGACTTCAAGGGGCCAACCGCAGCGTCCAAAGCTTTAGAAATGAAAAAGGGAGATCTGGTGGACAGTCTCTCATGCGGATCGATGGATTCTACAAGCAAGTGAGTAGCATGCGTAGTCACAGCAATCGAGGGGAGACGACGCTTCGGAGCGACTGGTACAGCTGCCGAAGAAGAGGTTCCACATTCTTGGTCCAGGTCAAGGTCTAAAGACCGTTTAAGGGTATGAGACTTGGTAGGTTGAGAAGACGAAGGAGAGTCGTTGTCAACTATCATTTTGTCAGGTGACTTAAATTTGGAGTTTTTGTTCTTTTTACCCATGGAAAAAAAGGAGGAAGATTCGTCTGCAGACTACTCCACCCACCACCGAGCCCTACAAGGGAGAACTGGAGGTCTGCAAGCCAAGAAAATGACGCTGGACACAGTTCTGGAGCTTATACGTTGCAGATATAGTCCGTTGGCTGTGATCACACGCACTCGGCGAACACTTCGGCCTCCGGGTACCGTCATGCCAACGCCTTTGGCATGATCCCACAGCCCCCGGGCTCACCCTGCCGTGCTATACGACAAAAAAGCCGCTAAAGCCGTGTACACAACTTGGTACAAGACTTCTGACTAGAGGTGGGTTAGTCTCTAGCCTCCCGTTTACAGCGAAGCTGGGGTCGAAGAGGAGTGTTGGTACACAGGAGGCACTTATCCGGTCTCCTGCGACCTCAGCCGCCAGACATCCCATTTCCGCCTCACGGATCTCCGCACGCGGCAAACATGCAGGTAGGTCTAGCACCCAAACCAGCTAAAAGGAAAAAAAGAAATCCAAAGAAGACAAATCCTGGAAGGGAACCTAAACGGAATCTCAGCAACCTACGAACTGAGCGGTTAATATAATGCAGTTAGTGGTGGAGGGTAACAAAACCACAAGACCGGGGTGTTAGTACATAACGTGGTAGCGAGTAGGTAAAGTATACAACACGGGCAACTAGCCAGTGGAGAAAATAAACAAAAACGAAAAAGCGAGACACAAGGCCAGCTCGGGATCGTGGGGCCGCGACTCCCCAACAGCTGGATGAACAGCCGTCCCTGCAAACACCAATAGCACCAAAATAAAAATCAAGCGGTGGCATGACATCAGATGTTGACCAGTCACAAGGTCAGCTCGGGCCGTGGGGGCGCCGCTCCCCAAATAACCGGAAAACCAGTTATCCCCGTGCGGGGTAAGACATAATGTCCTATTGTTTTTAAAAATTGAACAGTTTCTTCCAAGCTTTCCAACCAAGATTTATACACCAATTAATTTTTTCATCAATGTGACCCTCGCCTGATATCTACTGCCCAAAGAAAATGTAGGGATCGGTATTCTCCAGCTCCACCCCCCTCCCATCAACTAATAAATCTTCATTTCTTGTAAAAGCATTGTACTTCATTTTTGTCTTATGGAAGTTCATTTTAATTCCCAATCCTTTACTCTTGCCAGCAAGTTCCTGGGTTATATACTCTGCAGTTCAGAAGGGGCAATTGAAAAAATGACTACGTCATCAGCAAAACGAAGGTGAGTTAAATAATCTCCATGCCTTTGTTTTCGCAGTTCAATGATTGAAAGATATTTTGCAATGTGCATTAAAGAGTTGGGGTGTATGGTGTCACCTTGTCTCACTCCCTTTCCAATTTTTATTGGTGCTGTATCCTGAAACAGCCAAACCTTTGCACTTGCATTTTCATGGATGTTATATTTAATGCTAAATTTATTTTTAATGCTAAGCATTTTCATATATGTTATTTTTTATACTACGGTAATATGTATGATACATTTTATCGATCGGAATTTGTAATCGATAAAATTATTCTTTGTATACAATCTACAAATTTTACTTGCATGAAATTCACTCTAGACACTTAAAAAAAAAGGGTTCGTGTTTCGGCTTTTACAGGAAAAGAACGGAACTTGTTTCAAGCGAAAGTGCGAGGAAATATAATGATGGAACCAACTTTTTTTTTTTTTTTTTGTTAGAATGATGCTAGTAGCATGGCATATCGGGCGAAGTAGATATTGTCAGAATTTCAGCATCAGTAAATCTTCCCTGCTGGGTTAAAAGCCCCAGGCGAATCTAATGTTCTCCTTTGAACGAACTTTTTCATAAGCACTTTACTCTCCTTTATTTACTTTTTTTTATTCACAGCTGTTCCATCACCCTAAATGATCTCTCCCAGGTGGCGCTTCAGATGGAAACGGGTGGTACAAATGTCCATTTTCCTCACAACACTCCAGTAGTCATTTATTCTCCATATAAAAAAAATAATAAGCTCATCGTATTATTTTTAAAGAACCTAGAATTTCTCCAAATCTTAACTGTAACCAAATAAAATCCACAATCTGTTTAAATAATTGCAAGATCATCCTCAATTTTTCCGACAGCTCGTGATTTCCAGAAAAAAATGATAGCGAAATTATGATAACGTTTTTTTTTTTTTTATGGAGTTTGGAGGTTTAACGACCACCGTGAGCAACTCAATGGGCTATAAGCAGTCACCCGTCCCTAATTTAGGACTGGTTCCAGGGAAGGGAGAGAGCCAGTGCCTTAGGGCAAACACAGCATATCCAAGCCTCACCGGTATTCGTACCCGGACCCCTTTCGAGCGAATGATCAGAGGTCATCGCTTAGACCACTGCGGCCACCGATGCGGCGATAACGTTTTGTTATACACGTCATTGAAATAACAGCGCACAAACATTGCACGGCCGCCCCGGTGGCGCAGTGGTCTAAGGCGTTGGCCTCTGATCATTCGTCCGAAAGGGGTCCGGGTTCGAATCCCGGTGAAGCATGAATGTTGTGTTTGTCTTACGGCACTGGCTCTCTCCCTTCCCTGGAACCAGTGACCCTAAATTAGGGACGGGCGACTGCTTACAGCCCATTGAGTTGCTCACGGTGGTCGTTAAACCTCCAATCAAAAAAAAAAAAACATTGCACGACTGTGTACTTTAAATATACTGCTTCTTGTACAAATGGCGACACCAACAAAGAATCGTATTATTCAAATAAAATTCATATCACGGATTTCTCACGATATAGAAGATAACTTATTACATTTGTAGATCTACGCAAGGTTTTTTCGCCTGAAAACTCAGAAGAAAACCCACCTCGAAGAACAATAACCTCGAAGAACAGTAACAGCCACCACACGGCATTGCAGTGAATGGAAAAAGTTTTTAATATCGTCCTGGAGAACAGCCTGCCACGTTGTTTCGATGCGAGACTACAGTTCATTTGTGGTGGACGGCCGAGGCGCTTGAGTCGTTTATTTATCATGTCCCAGACATGTTCGATCGGGGACTTATCCGGCAAACGTGCAGGTCAGGGAAGGAGCGGTATCTGACGTGCTTGGAAGAGGTCTTGAACATTTCGGGCCACATGTGTTCGAGCATTGTCCTACTAGATATAGCGCCAGGAAAACTTTAAAAGAAGGGTACCACCTCTGCCTATAAAAACATCCCTGATATATCGCTGAGTATAGGGTTCCCTAAGTTTAAGTTCGTATCAGGCGAGATCGCAAATTGAACCCAGTGTTACCCAAACCATGACGCTTGGAGGTGGGCCGTTATGAAGCTGCAAAATGTTCGCCGCAAGGTGCCGTTCACCACGATGTTTTAGAAGACGTATGCGACCATCATGGTGCATCAAGTTGAATAGTGACTAGTCAGAAAACATGACCTTTTGCCAGTCAGCGCGTCAATGTCTGTGTTCGAGACCCCATTGCAGCCTGAGACGTCTGTGGTTGAGGGTCAAAGCAATGCGACCAGTCCTCTGTTAAGCAGATAACGTCAGATTGTGGTGGAGGACAAAGCCTGACCTGTGCTCCACTAAGTAACACCGTGAATGTCGCTGTGCGATCGGTCACTGCCATGCGGTAGAGGTGTCTGTCATCCCGTGCACTCATGCAATTTTGCGGTCCATTTCCAGGATTTCTGTATGTCCCAGCCTCATCTGTCCACTGACTCCACGTTCGTATCACTCTACTGGCGTTTCGTCTCGTGCGAATGGCAATTTCACCGGAGGAAAATTCAGCTTCTCTCATCCCAACAATCCTTTCTCCCTCAAAGTCCGTCAGCCACAGCCGTAACTAGGGCGGGGCAGAAGGGGTGGCTGCCCCGGGCGCAGCTCAAGAGAGGGCGTAGAAATCATTGTTTGGAATGCGATTGTAATTAGAACTGAAACTTTAACACAAGTTTTTGGCAGAATTAAAATTAGAATTTCCCCCTCAAAATGTGCAGGAGTTGTTAGTTGCTCACATTCAGTAATGAAGGCGTGGTTGTATAGTCCGTCCAACTGAAGAAGAACCATGATCCCCCCCCCCCCCCTTCTACAACAATGGGGCCCCTAGTGCTTCTTTAGTTGGAAGGACTATATGTTGGTTGCAAGATAAGGATGTTGTCACATTTTTGAAGATTGTCTAGAGGCTATTCAGTCTTCATTGTGGCTGCATGCCACGACTGTCAGCTACATTCGGTCGGCTTGATGCGGTGCTGAAGATCCGACTCCGAAGCAGTTGCGAAAAGCTGTAAAAGCAGTCACATTTTGACTGTGCCTTTTTTACGCGCAGTTTCGCTAGAAAGTCTTTGTAGTACTGTTATATTTTGAAATTGTATCTGCTTTTTGCTGTTTTTTATTTAAAGATATTTTTCTTGAAAATTCTTTTCTGTAGCTTGTGCTTGCTTAGATTTTCAATGCTGTTTTTGGTTCTTTTGGTGTGTGTGTGTGAGAGAGAGAGAGAGAGATAGATAGAGAGAGAGAGAGAGAGAGAGAGAGAGAGAGAGAGAGAGAGAGAGAGAGAGAGAGAGAGAGAGAGAAAGAAAGAGCTAGAGAGAGAGAGAGAGAGAGAGAGTGAAAGAGAGCGAGAGAGTAAAAGAAAAAGATAGATAGATCGAGAGTGAAAGAAAAAGAGAGGGAGAGTGAAAGAGAAAAATAGATAGACAGATAGAGAGAGAGAGAGGCAGATTGGGGCACAATATTTTGCAGTTTGCCCCGGGCACAGAAATTTCTAGTTACGCCCCTGATTCAGCTCATCCAGATCTGGAAACTTTCTGCGGTACACAATATTCTTCACATAGCCCCACACAAAAAAATCTAGGGGGGACCTGGTGAAAGTGGAGGCCAAGTAATTGGATCATACCGTCCAATCCCTTTCTCCGGAGAGGTTTCATCAAGAAACTCACAAATACCAAGTGCCCAGTTCTAGGGTGGACCGTCCTGCTGGAAGATGATAGCCGGTTGCAGCCCCTCTAGTTGGGGTGGGTAACAAACTCACTCAGCATGTCCAAGTAAACATTGGATGTGACTGTGTTTTGGGTGAAAAAGAATAGGCCGATGATGCGGTTGTGCAGGAGACCGCACCAGACGTTAAGGCTGTCACGTTCAATCTCATAGGTGGCATATATGGGTTTTCATACCCCCAAATTCTGCTGTTATGCCTGTTGATAACACCACTCAGCCGCACCGGTGGCGCAGTTGTCTAAGTGATGGCTTCTGATCACTCGTCCGAGATAGGTCCTGGTTCGAATCTCGGTGAGGCATGAATGTTGTGTTTGTCCTACCGCACTGTCTCTCTCCCTTCCCTGGAACCAGTGACCCTAAATTAGGGACGGGCGACTGCTTATAGCCCATTGACTTGCTCACGGTGGTCGTTACACCTCCAATAAAAATAAAAACAAAAAAACACCACAGACATGAAACGTTGCCTCATCGCTGAATAAAGCACGTTCCAGGAAGCCTTCCTCATTATCAATCCTGTGTAGCATATCAACAGCAAAATCGAAACGTTTTGGTTTATCCCCGGGGTGCAGTGACTATGTCAAATGCACTTGGTAGGCAGTCAGGTGCAAGTGCTTGTGTATCGTTGTAGATGGTAACTCCGACAGTCTGGAGGCTGTACGAAAGGACTTCTCTGGACTTCGTAGGAAACTCTGTCGAACACGTTCCGTATTCTCTTCGCCTGTGCTTGGCCAGATAGCGCCCTTTTTATGAAGCACACTACCAGTCTCCATAAACTCTCTGTGCCACTCGCGTATTGAGGGTCTGGATGGTGGAATTCCTTGGACTTGTGTATCTGACTTGGTCTGTATGAACCATGCCACATACCGGGCCTTTTCCTGTGGAGTAGCCATCACAAGTACAAGGTCTTACCTGAAAGTAAACAAAAACATTTTGTGTACCAATAAAACTTTATGCGTTGCTGTTACATGTACAAAAAATAGAACTTATTTCGTTTATTGAAGGTCATATTTGTAAAAATAGTTTTGAAACACCTTGTCCACAACTTGCCTCAATCGGTCATGATTGATTTTATGCCTTTTAAAGTAGTTTTACTAAGATCTTCTGTCTATTAGATATTCATTATCATCATCATCATTGTCAACCATTATCAATCCACTGCTGGACGGTCTCTCCAAGCCTCTTCCACAACGGTCTGTCTTCTGCCAGTCTCCTCCATGTTACTCCCACATACTTTCGAATTTCATCCACCCATCTCCCATGTGGTCTTCTTCTGGGTCTTTTCCTGTGCCTCGGAATCCAATCTAAAATTTCGGCTGTCCATCGATGGTCTGTCCTTCTGGCAGTATGTCCAGCCCATTGCCATTTCAGGGATTTAACTCTGATCATGATGTCTTTCACTCTTGTCATTTTTCTGATCCACGAGTTCCTCTTCTTATCTCTCCTGGTTACACCAAGCATGCACCTCTCCATGCTACTTTGAGTTGTCTGCAGCCTTTGTATGTCTCTTTTAGTTAAGGTCCACGTCTCTGCACCATACGTAAGCACTGGAAGGATGCATTGATCACACACTTTTCTTTTAAGACATAATGGCATATTGATCTTGAAAATTATGCTGTTTCTTCCAAAAGCTCTCCAGGCAAGTTTTGTACGCCGATTAATTTCTTCATCAATGTGAACCTCACTTGATATCTGCTGTCCAAGATAAACGTACGTGTCTGTTATCTCCAGCTTTTCTCCATCAATCGATAAATCTTCATTTCTTGTAAAAGCATTGTACATCACTTTTGTCTTCTGAAAGTTCATTTTTAATTCCACTTCTTTACTCTTGTCAGCAAGTTCCTGGATCATACGCTGCAGCTCTGATGGGGTTGTTGCAAAAATGACTACGTCATCAGCAAAACGAAGGTGAGTTAGATAATCTCCATTAATCTTTATCCCTTTGTTTTCCCAGTTCAGTGATTGAAAGACATTTTTCAACGTGATATTCATTATACACCACCTGATATATATCATACCACACCCCTTTAGAGTAGTGGGCTTGCCCATAGACGTCACAGCCATCCAAATGGCCTGAAAAACATCACAGACAATCATGCACAGTACAGAATGGACCGTACGGCAGAACTCAGTGACTTTCAACGTGGCACGGTCATAGGATGTCATTTTAGTAACAAGTCAGTTCCGGAAATTTCCGCCTAGCTACAATTACCCCGAACAATTGTAAGTGGCGATATTGTGAAAGGTAAACGCTTAGGAGCAAAAGTTTTCAAAGTGGCACGGTCATATGATGCATTTTAGTAACAAATCAGTTCGGGCAATTTCCACCTTGCTGTGTTTGTCCCGATGAACTGTAAGGGATGTTTCCATGAAGTGGAAACGCTTGTGAGCACCAACAGTGCAATCGCAACTTGGTAAGCCTCGTAACCTGGCAGAGCGATACCACCTAGTGCTAAAGCGGGAGGTGCTAAAAATTAGAATATCCTCGGCTGCACCACTCACCAACTAGCTACAAAATTCCTCTGGAAGCAATGCACAACACCATAATGGTTCGCCAAGAGCTGAAGGGAATGGGTTTCCGTGGCCGAGCAACAGCACACAAGTCTAACATCAGCAACATCAACGACAAGCTGCAGTTGGAGTGGTGTCATGTTCGGAACCTGTGGACTCTGAAACAGTGGAAACGCGTTTTCATCAGTGATGAATCACGCTTCACCTCTGGACGGGCTGGGAGGGACTCAATAAGGTGTTGGTAGGTGTTCACAGGTATGTGGAGCCATGCTGACTGCAGTGCATCTGACAGCTGCTGGAGGGTGAGCGGTGGAGGATCCATAGAGCGAACAACACGATCGATGTTGTTCCACAGATCCTTAATTGGGTTTACGTCTGGGGAATTAGGGGGCCAGGAAAGTACTTTGAAGTCTTCATCGTGCTCTTCCAACCACTCTCGGACATTCCTAGCTGTGTGACACGTCGCACTGTCGTGCTGGAAGATCCCATCCGCCCAGGGAACACAATGAGCATGTATGGGTGTACGTAGTTTGCAAGGATGGATTCATACTGAATTCGGTCCATAGTGCCTTCCACATGTATGAGTGGACCCAGAGAATGCCAAGAAAACATTCCCCAGACCATGAGTTTGCCCCACTAGTTTGTGTTCTTTCAGCAATGGTTGTAGAGTGTTTGTTCTCCGATGTTTCTCGCTTTATACGCCAACGTCCATCCGTTCGATGAAGCAGAAAACGTGTCTCGTCGGAGAAGGCAATCCTTTGCCAATCAGCGGAGGTCCAATTCCGATACTGCCGTGAAAATGTAGGCCTTTTCCGCCGGTGCACCTTCGTTAGCATAGGTGAAGTAACCATCCGTCTGCATCGGAGACCCATACGCAGCAGGGTTCGCTGAACTGTCGTTTTAGACGCACTTCCGGTAGCCCCCTGGTTCATTCGGCCAGTGAGTTGCTCCGCTGTAGCGTGTCGATCGGCCCTCACGCACCTTCGCAGCTGACGTTCACTTCTCACATCAATGGCACGTGGTACTCTGCAGTTTCCACGTCGCTTATTCACAATGGTGCCATTTCTCTAATCACGATGCATTTTAACCACAGCAGCACGAGAACAGTAAAAAAACTGCGCTGTTTCAGAAATACTGCCACTCTTGGCCCGAAAGCCGATAATCATCCCTTTTTCCAAATCTGGTAAATCGGTCCTTTTATCCATGACAGCAACGAGTGATATGTTTTCAGATTGCCTACAGCACAACTTATATACCCTTCAAGCCAGCTTACGTCACGTACCTTCTTTCATTGGCTACGCGCTGTTGACATCAAAAGTAGGAGGTGGTTACAATAGTGTGACTCGACTGTGTGTGTATATATATATATATATATATACTGAAGAGCAAAACTGAAAACTAAGGAAAAACTTTAGAATTTAAAACGAAAGTTGCAAAATAACCTGAAGATCAAAACGCGCAACGCAGCAGTTTTGAAAATTCAGAATTCACATTCTATTAAGAAGAGACCTAAGCAAAAAAATATATATATATTATTGACTCATACCAAATACAACATAGAAAAGGTTATGTATCTACCGGTGTGAGTAAAAGGAGATATATATATATATATATATATATCATCATCATCATCATCATTGTCAACCATTATCAATCCACTGCTGGACGAAGGTCTCCCCAAGTTTCCTCCACAACGGTCTGTCTTGTGCCAGTCTCCTCCGTGTCAC
Organism: Macrothele yani; assembly: GCA_039090855.1. Taxonomy (NCBI): domain Eukaryota; kingdom Metazoa; phylum Arthropoda; class Arachnida; order Araneae; family Macrothelidae; genus Macrothele; species Macrothele yani. The sequence continues at coordinate 150,904,257 of CM077027.1, read as the reverse complement.
CCCTGCATACTTTCGAATTTCATCCACCCATCTCCCATGTGGTCTTCTTCTGGGTCTTTTCCTGTCCCTTGGAATCCAATCTAAAATTTCGGCTGTCCATCGATGATCTGTCCTTCTGGCAGTATGTCCAGCCCATTGCCATTTCAGGGATTTTACTCTGATCATGATGTCTTCCACTCTTGTCATTTTTCTGATCCACGAGTTCCTCTTCTTATCTCTCCTGGTTACACCAAGCATGCACCTCCCTCTCCATGCTACTTTGAGTTGTCTGCAGCCTTTGTATGTCTCTTTTAGTTAAGGTCCACGTCTCTGCACCATACGTAAGCACTGGAAGGATGCATTGATCAAACACTCTTCTTTTAAGACATAATGGCATATTGCTCTTGAAAATTATGCTGTTTCTTCCAAAAGCTCTCCAGGCAAGTTTTGTACGCCGATTAATTTCTTCATCAATGTGACCCTCACTTGATATCTGCTGTCCAAGATAAACGTACGTGTCTGTTATCTCCAGCTTTTCTCCATCAATCGATAAATCTTCATTTCTTGTAAAAGCATTGAACATCACTTTTGTCTTCTGAAAGTTCATTTTTAATCCCACTTCTTTACTCTTGTCAGCAAGTTCCTGGATCATACTCTGCAGCTCTGATGGGGTAGTTGCAAAAATGACTACGTCATCAGCAAAACGAAGGTGGGTTAGATAATCTCCATTAATCTTTATCCCCTTGTTTTCCCAGCTCAGCGACTGAAAAACACCCTCCAATGTGGCATTAAAGAGCTTCGGAGATATGGTGTCACCTTGTCTCACTCCCTTTCCAATTTTTACGTGTGTTGTATTTTCAAACAGCCTAATCTTTGCACTTGCATTTTCATAGATGTTATTAATAATATTAATGTATGCATCTTCAACACCGCAGGTTTTCAGAGCCATTGTAACTGCTGATGGTTTCACCGAATCAAAGGCTTTTTCATAATCGATAAAAGCCATGCACAATGGTAGTTCATATTCCCTCGCTCTTTCAATTAGTTCTCTCAGCACGTGGATATGATCTATTGTGCTGTAGCCACTCCTGAATCCAGCTTGTTCTCTCGGTTGAGCCATGTCCAGTGTTACCTTCAAGCGGTGTGAAAGAACTTTAGTGAAGATTTTATAAACTACTGATAGGAGGCTGATAGGTCTGTAGTTTCCGAGATCCTCAATGTCACCTTTCTTATGTAGCAGGATCATTGTAGCGGTGTTCCAATCCTCAGGAATCTTTCCTTCATTAAGGCATCGAGTGAAAATTTGGGCGAGTACTGTTTCGATTTCTCCACTTGCTTCTTGTATGATGTCTACAGTAATTCCATCTTCTCCTGGAGCTTTTCCTCGCTTCATGTTCTTGATTGCATGTGCAACTTCTGCTGGAAGGACTGGAGGAACTCTGGTACTGGTATCTTTCATGATGTCTGGAGTGCATATATCATCCCTTTTATATAATTTGGAGTAGAAATCTTTCACTCTTGTCAAAATTTCGCCTCTATTTCTTGTTACAGAACCATCTTCTTTTCTCAGTGCCATAATCTGTTTTCTTCCCTTACTGAGATGTCCCTTTGCTATCTTTAGGCTTTGGTTGTTTTCAATTTCTTTCCTCACTAGTTCACAGTTGAATTTCCTTACGTCTTCAGTGATACTTTTTCTTACTGTCTTGCATAGCTCTATATATTCCACTTTGGAAGTCACATCTTCTTTAGTTGTCCTCATCTCTCTTCTTTTTTGCATCAACATTTTGGTTTTTCCTGATAATTTGTTCACATGCAACTTGTTCTTAGACCCAGCTAATTTTGTTGCTGTTTCCATAAGGTCAGGTGATGCGTAACATCACAGCCTCTCCTTGACAAATGTGAACCCCGCCTTCTCGTGGTGCATCCTGTTCCCACTAAAGGGGCTCTGACGACCGCCCATAGCGGTATAACTATACCATCGGGATTAGAGGAAATTCTATCCCACACTCACCAACCCGCTTGGCCAGCGTGGTGAGTTATGGCCAAACCCCTCCAAAATGATTCCACAACTTAAATCTTGGCCCTCAGTCTCCGGCAGCTGGAATGTACCTGGCCAAGGCAGCGGCCAGTGCGACATGAAGGCAGAGGGTGCTAAGAATCCCCGGAGGACCGGACTAGGCTGCCATCTGATGCTGACCTTGGCTACTTACAATGGACGCTGTTGTCAACCATTATCATGAAGGTCTCCCCAAGTTTCTTCCACAACTGCATGTCTTGAGCCAAGGTCTTCCATGTTACTCCAGCATCATTTTGAATTTCGTCAATCCATCTAACATGTGGTCTTCTTCTGGGTCTTTTCTTGTCCCTTCGTATCCAGTCTAGAATTTCGGTTGTCCATCAGTGGTCCGTTCTTCCGGCAGCATGACCAGCCCATTGCTATTTCGGGAATTTTACTCTGATCATGTTGTCTTCTCACTCTTGTCATTTTTCTTATTCACAAGTTCCTCTTCCTATCTTTTCTCGTTACACTTAGCATGAATTTCTCCATGCATCTGATCGTTGTCTGCAGCCTTTGTATGTCTTTTTTGGTTAAGATCCACGTGTCTCTGTTCCATTTATAAGAACTGGAAGGAACACTTTTCTTTTAAGACATAATGGCATATTGCTCTTAAAAATTGTATTTTTTCTTCCAAAAACTCTCCAGCCAAGTTTTATTCGCCGATTAATTTCTTCATCAATGTGAACCTTGCCTGATATGTATTGTTCAAGGTAAATGTAGGTATTGGTTACCTGGAGATTTTCTCCATCAATCACAAAATCTTCATTTCTTGTAAAAGCAATTGAACATCAGTTTTATCTTTTAAAAGTTTATTTTTAACCTCACTTCATTACTCTTGTCAGTAAGTTCTGACAAGAGCAATGAACTTACTCTTGTCGGAACAAATGTGAAGAGCTTACTGTTGTCAAAACTCGCTGACAAGAGTGAAGAAGTGGGAGAAAAAATGAACTTTCAAAAAACAAAACTGATGTACAATGCTTTCACATGAAATATATATATATATATGTACAGTATATCTTCAATGTACACGCTGTAACATTAAAACTGCAACACCTTGAAGGAGTGTTCGAAAGCTCATGAAAATCAACAGATGGCTGAGATGAGTAGCGATATGCGCGTGATTGAAATCTGGAACGTATCCTGTCTCAGCGTTTGCCAATATCAACGAGAATGCCACTGCCGTAAAGTCACAACTGAGACTGGCTGGCTGGTGAGAAAGGTATTCCGGCATCTACTGTAGCTGCAGTTTTTTTGTGTTCCTCGCAGGCAGTTTGACAGCGCGGCAGTACATGAAGATATTCTGAGTGCTGTTGCTATCCGTTTCGTAAGGGAGTCATCTGACAGAATGTTTCCGCATACTGCAAACGTCTTCAGGAAAAGTCTAGTCTATACGCTGCCAACTTCCGGGAATGGCCAGCAAGATCCCTGGATCTTCCCCAATCGAACATGTATGAGACATGGTTGCGCAGGCAACGACCTCCCTGCAGACAGTGTGGTAACAGTACGGCAGTGGTCGATCAGACATCGTTACTACTCGATGGCATGACGCATTGTTGCATTGAAAACAAATATCATTGTACCTCTTGCTGATGTGCCTTATTTTTCAGGTAATAAAATTGTCCATTAGTTTAAATCTTAATCATGCCTTTCTTGGATCCCATACTCTATCCGTGAATATTAGAGGATTCTCCTAATGCTTCTGTGTGTTGCAGTTTCGAAGTTAGAGTTTATATACAGTATATTTTTCCAAACTTATTTTCCCAACAGCAAGTGCTGATTTAGGGTAAGTTTATATACAGTATATTTTTCCAAACTTATTTTCCCAACAACAAGTGCTGATTTAGGGCAAGTTTATGTGCAGTATATTTTTCCAAACTTATTTTCCCAACAACAAGTGCTTATTTAGGGCAAAGGAGTTAAGTAGGTGACCTATGGTGCAACTCACGTGACGTACTATAAATCTTGACAATGTTATCTCTGGTTTAATTTCTTCATTTTCGAAATAAACTAAAGGTTACGCATGAATAGCATGTTATTAATAATTTTTGATGCGAGAATTTTGATATTTTCAAATCGTGCACATAAAATTTTTCTCCCTCTTATTGTTTAATTTCTCACAACATGGAACTTAAAATATTGTTTTCCACAAAAATGAAATAAATCTGTGACCTTCATTCATTTACACCAATTACTGGAAAACTTTACTCTTTCTTTTTTATACTTCTGAGACGTATCTTATGTTTTCAGAGATTGTATGAAAAAGATTTCAGATTTTAAAGCTACGATATCACTATTCATCAAATTTTTAGCGTTTCTTCAGAATTCTATTTCTGCGCCGTTCTTACCACGATGCAAACGCATTTCTTGATAACACGGTAATATTCAGGAAGTTCTGAAATATTTGCGTAACCTTATGAAGATAGAAGCAAAGCAGTACAACAGAATTGACGAAGCCGTACACTTGTCGTCATTAAAAGCTTTTCAAATAAACTCGTGAAATTCGTCAGTTTTTGAAAGGAAATACTCTCTTAGCTGGTCTCTCCACGAAACGTGAGCAAACTTAGCCATTGAAGTATGACAAATGTTCAAAACTTCTGGTCTTCCATATTAAAGATATCAAAGTATTTCACCGCAGTTTCAAAACAACTGCTTGCATACCAGATGGAAAGTCTTCAAGCAGGAATGTGTTCGATTGTTTGTCAAGTGCAAACTTCGCAATGCAATTCAATAAGCTCCGATACTTCATTTTCTAGATTTCCCACGGCAATATGCTTTTGGCTGAAAGTATCAAATTAACTGAGGATCCAACAAGTTAAGGATAAACCATTTTTTCCGAATCCTGGCGAATCCTAATGATTTTTATTTTGAAGCCCACGGCTTTTCTCTTGTACTTTCGCAGAATTTCAAGTAGACTTTGCGAACGTTTCTGTTATGTAATTCAATTTCATTTTCCACAAAAAAATTCTGACAAGTCAGTTGAAACGTTCTTGCTTTACATTACGATAAAAAATATGTTGCTATATACATATGCGCATTCTTTAAACAATATTTCTTAAGATAAATGAGTGATAAAGATACTCAAGAGTTTTTAACTTTGCAAGAAATATAAAACTATTTCATGTGGTCTTAAAAGATTGTGTCGCATTCTTTACTGCATATATGGCTTAGTGAACGCTAAGCTCTTCTTCACCACTCATTTTAAGTGAAACAGGAGTCACTCAAATAAAGTTCAAGAAATAATTACTTACAGTTCCTCCCTTTATTCCGTCAATATCTCATAAGACTACTCATGTAAAACTAATTACAAAAAAAAAACTACATCACACATATTTCAAAGCCAATTAACGTAAGTTAGTGGGCAGAAGACTTGATTAACAAACTCCAACAGTAAATACACTATATTAACAAAAGTCACCGGACACCTAGAAGAGAAACACAACATAGCATTTATTGGCACACATTAGTACTACCGTGTCGGTCTACCTTTAGCCTTAATGCATGCACCGACCCTTCCAGACATGCTTTCGACAAGGTTTTGGAACATAGCGGTAGGTATGCGCTTCCATTTAGAACATAATGCTGTCACTAACCGTTGCTTAGTAGTAGGCCTTAGTTCCAAACTTGTTATGCGACGCTCTAATTCATCCCATAGGTGCTCTATGGGATATTAGATCAAGATCCACACACGATGTTTCTTAGTATTGGAAAAATGTCAAACTACGCCGTAGCAGTCCTTGCTTTATGGCTCGGTGCATTATCCTGCTGGTAACAACAAGGCTCGGTTCAATAGTATTGCCACAGAGTTGGTTGGGCATAATTGTCCAGCAGAATTGCGAGGTAGACATGCTGGTTAACAGGTTTGTCCTTTGTCCACGATACCGAATGGGCCTGGACCATACCACGAACCCCCCCCCTCGAGTACACTGCCAGCTCCAAACTTGACAGTAGGAACAGTACACTGTGCTAAATAGCGTTTCCCCGGATGCCGCCGTACCCACACACGGCCATCAGACTGATGGATCGTGTATCTGAATTCATCAGTCCATAGGACCTATTTCCATTGGTCTACGATCCACGATAAATGTTCTTTACACCATGCTAAACGACGAGTAGCATTCCGAGGGGAGATGAAAGGCTTATGAGCAGCCGCACGACCACTGTAACCCATGGAATGAAGTTCTCTGTGAATGGTACGTGTACAAACCGAGGTTCTAGAATTTTTACTCATCTGTACACCAAGGTCTTGTGCAGTACTCCGTCGATTAGCTGTAACGACTCTCCTGAGGCTTCAACGTCCTCTATCACTGATTGCTGCTTCATGCATGCCATGTGTCTTCCACTTATTCAGTACATCCAAAACAGTTGACTTTGGTATGTTTAAACGCCTCTCGGTTTCTCTTATGGACAACCCACTAATATAACACCCAACAATCTTTCCTTTCTCTAAGTCAGTTCTCTCCCGCCGCGACATTTTCACTCAACCTCACAGTGCGATATGACCGCGGCCAGCTGCATGCTTGTTTCTATACCGTTTGCAGCTGTACCGCGCAACTTAACAACGCAGCGAATCCGTTCATTTTCTTTTGAAAGGGTGTACGGTGACTTTTGTCAATATAGTGTATATAACAACCCAACTCAAGCACGCAGATTTCAAGTAAACAACTCTTCAGCGTAATGCAGCTTCCACGATTACACTACACTTTTTTTCTGCTTGCTTCAACATTATACAACTTGTTTTGATCATGTCCATACACGCACATGTCACACACTCGGATCTCAAGACTGTTGCCAACATACATATCCCCAGTGAGAAACTATAGCGTTCAGGTTGAAACGCTTAAAGAGAATGAATTAAAAATTCACATAGAGAAAGACAACTAAAAATGAAAGTTGAATTAGAGTATACATGGTAATTGGTAGTGGTTCTTCTCGAGAACAAACCCACTGAAGTAGCAAATTATTGGGAACCAGGGCCTTGTTAAGGCCTTAGTGGGCCGTACGCTAAGACATCTGAGTGAGATACCATGGCTAAGACATTTGAGTGGGCCCACAAAGAACTTGTGACGGACAATCATTATTGAAGTGCGTAAAAACATAAAACTCTAGCAATATGCTTGTGATAATTAATACGTAGTGCATTCTCCAAACTAATACATTGCCTGCAGAACTTTTATAACAGGTCCCTGTATTTTCCTGTGTTCTCATAAGAACATGAATTAACAGCTTTCCTAGATTCCGTCTTGGAATTTTTAAAAATTTTGCATTGTATACTTTTCATGGAGCATCTTTTTTGTTATGCAAAGTAAAGTCACAGGGAACTTCGACCATTAACGGTCTCAAGTGCAAGTAGGAAGATGTGGGTGGATGGTAGTGAAAAAACTGAAACTGTCTCGCCGACCCTGCTGTTCACAGCGACATAAACCGTTTACCCTTAATGAGGCACTGCCTTGAAATCTGTTCGTTTTCTACCCACTGTTTCTGATAGAGTGGAAATCACATGAGACAAAATTATAACTATTTTTCTCTCTATTTATAAATATGTATTGTATGTATAAGCTGTATATTATTTGCGGTGTAGCAGTATGCCTCCTGAGACCTTGGTAATGGTCGGCCCCTCGGCTGCAGCCCTGCTAGACCCCTCCCTTAATCTGGCCTCGCCGCCCCGGTGGCGCAGTGGTCTAAGCGATGGCCTCTGATCATTCGTCCGAAAGGGGTCCGGGTTCGAATCCCGGTGAGGCATGGATGTTGTGTTTGTCTTACGGCACTGGCTCTCTCCCTTTCCTGGAACCAGTGACCTTAAATTAGGGACGGGCGACTGCTTATAGCCCATTGAGTTGCTCACGATGGTCGTTAAACCTCCAATCAAAAAAAAAAAATTATAATAATCTGGCCTTGTTGGGAGCAGCTACCAAATAACATGTTAGGGTGGCATTTTTTTCCAAAGCAACCTCGATTTGATGTGGTGTGGATTTAGGTAGAAGCTAACATCATTCTCCAGTTATGAGCAGTCAAGATGGTGTGATAGAGTCCATTAGTTTCGAATGTTCGCTGGATCTCTGTTACGAATAGCTCTCCAGATCTCATCCCACAGGTGTTCCACTGAGTTGAGATCTGGGAACTCTGATGGTCATTTTAGCGCTTTCAAATCACTGTCGTGCTCCCGAAACCATTGCGTGACGAACCCAACCTTGTGACATGGCGCATTATTCTTCTGTATCTCTCCTTCAGGAATCACCATGCGCATGTACCGGTGTTCCTGGTCCACAATGACGTTAAGATACCTTGTGACATCCAAATGCTGTTCCAGAGGTAATAAGGATACCAATGCCGGACATTAAAACAGACTCCATATCATTACAGAGTCTCCATCAGTTTGTACAGTTAAAGCTAAACACTTGAGATCCATACATTCGTGCAGCTGATTCCATATTCCGAGACGTCCGTCTGCGTGTATTAACTGAAAACGTTATCCGTCGGACCAGGCGATCTTTCTCCAGTCCTCAGGCGACCAGTTGTGCCAACTACAGAAGAATTTGTCGGTTTTTATCATTTACTGGTGGTTCACAAAGCGCACATTCACCGATGAGTCATTACATTATGACCACCCCATCCTAGAGAAATGGGCGCGCCTGGATACAGAACGGTGGCGCATGTGAAGCTCACAGATTAGTATATATACAACCCGAGGACCGGCTTTCGGTTAGTAGAGTGTTCGGAGTCAGAATGAGAAAAGCTGCCGATTTATGGGAGTTTGATAAAGGACAAATTGGGATGGCACGGCACCTCGGAACTACGATCTCGGAAACGGCGTGGCTTGTGGGTTGTTCACGTGCCACTGTAGTGAGTACGTATCAAAAGTGGTGCACAGATGGCCAAACGACGAACCGTCGTCAAGCCGTGTGTCGTCCGCAGCTCATTGTGATGCCAGGAGGGAGCTGAGACTGGCGCGCGCGTATTGCTTCACAGCGACCGCGGGACCACAGTGGTGATCAAGGCAATGTGTCGCAGCACGCAGTTCATCGCAGCCTTCTGCGCATGGGCCTGCGTAGCCGAAGACTCAGCCGGGTCCCCATGCTCACTGCACTTCATCGCCAACAGCGCATGAAATGGGCCCAAGATTATGGAGTTTGGACCGTGAAGAAAGTGGCCTTGTCTGACGAATCAAAATTCCTGGTGCAACACATAGACGACCGATCATGGATACCCCGATTACCAACGGAGGCTATGGCATATGGATGCACTGTTGCGAAGAAACAAGACTCGCGGCGGCGTTGTTATGCTGTGGGCGATGTTTTCTTCCGACACTTTAAGCATTAATAGCACAATCCCTGACAGCTGTCAGGTATCTGAAAATCGTTGTGGACCAAGTTCACCCATTCGAGGCAAACTGTGTTCCCTGCTATTGATGGCCATTACCAACAGGATAATGCGTCATGCCACACTACCAGAGTCGTCGGGGAGTGGTTCGAGGAACATGCTGGTGACTTTCTGTTAATGCCCTGGCCTCCAAATTCACCTAACATGAACCTAATTGAACATTTGTGGTTCGATTTGGAAAAGCGGGTTCGCGCTAAATCACCACCACCCCCGAAATGTACTGGAACTGGAGGACCTGCTGTTGACATTATGGTACCAGATACCCCAGGTACATATCGCCACCTCATCGAATTGCTGCATCGTCTTCTATATAAATAGTTTAATTAAAACACAAACTTCTGGAGTTTCAAATTCTGTATCATTCTTCTAGCTAAATTCACCTCCTCTTTAGCCGTGACCTAACTAGCTATTACTTTCAGCTTTCTCTATAGCAACACAATCCTCGAGTTGCCGATGTTTTGCGGGCTACACGGTGTCCTACAGTTTGCTAGGTATGTGGTCATAATGTAGTGGCTGATCGGTGTATGCTGTTATAATCTATTCCAATGTGCAGAGGACTGTGTATGTCGAAATTCTCTTCTCGATACCACTGATGTGCTGTGCGGTTACTTGAAGTAATGGAGCTCGACTGTTACCTCTTACAATCCTCTCCAGCCGCAGTTGCCCTCGAACGTTAACCAGCGGTTTTCTCTCAGAGGAAGGCAGATTACTGCTTCTCCTGTTGTTTGTGCATCATACATTGTACACATCGATAGAGTTGTTTTTTATTTGGTTTTTATATAGCCGAGGAGGTTTTCCGTTTCTTATATGCTTGCACCTGCCTTCCTAGCGCACACTATCATGCTTTTTTTAAAGTGGCTTAAATTACGAGTCCTATATTGCGTCTATCTACTCTTCGTGCACGTCTGAAGTGAGCTGCTTATAAAGGCATCTCAACGTCATAGTTGCCTACCAAGTGAGGATATCACGTGTCTTATTCCTATTGGACGCTTTTTTTGTTGTTGTTGTTGTTTTTTATTCGAGGTTTATCAACCACCCTGAGCAACTCAGTGGGCTATAAGCAGTCGCCCGTCCCTAATTTAGGGTCACTGGTTCCATGGAAGGGAGAGAGGCAGTGACGTAAGACAAACACAACATCCATGCCTCACCGAGATTCGAACTCGTACCCTTCTCCGACGAATAGTCAGTAGCCATCGCTTAGACCGCTGAGCCACTGGGGCGGCGAGTGGTCTAAGCGATGGCTACTGACCACAGCAAATGGCAAAAAAGTTATTTTCTTTAAAATGCCTCTGTTTTTATTAAAATTTGACAAATTAAAGATGGAAACATTACACAAAGCATTCAGCACGTCCTTCTCTTCAGTTTTAACATAAGATAGAAAATTAATTTAGGCCGTCCTGATGGCGCAGTGGTCTAAGCAATGGCTTATGGCCATTCGTCCGTGAAGGGTCCGGATTCTAATCCCAGTGAGGCATGGATGTGGTTTTTGTCCTATGGCACTGGCTCTCTCCCTTCCCTGGAACCAGTGACCCTAAATTAGGGACGGGCGACTGCTTATAGCCCATTGAGTTGCTCACGGTGGTCGTTAAACCTCCAATAAAAAAAAAAAAAAAGAAACCTACTGAGAATGTATAGGACATGTTCGAAAAACATATCGTGGAGCAAAGGCCTCTTCGGTCAATTCTGAACCAGTTAAATTATTGTCTAGTATGCTGTAGACGAAGATGCACTCCAACACCGCTGGAATAGAGTTTTCCCATATGCCAAACCACATGCGTACTGTATTCGGGCTGAAAGAGGTACAAACAGGTGTGGAATAAAAGTTTCTAATTTAGTGGCCAGTATGCGTAACTTAGAAAATTCAAGAAAATCCATGAATACACAAGCACGTTTCATTAGCCGTGCCGCCCCGGTGGCGCAGTGGTCTAAGCGATGGCCTCTGATCATTCGTCCGTAAGGTGTCCGGGTTCGAATCCCGGTCAGGCATGGATGTTGTGTTTGTCTTACGGCACTGGCTCTCTCCCTTCCCTGGAACCAGTGACCCTAAATTAGGGACAGGCGACTGCTTATAGCCCATTGAGTTGCTCACGGTGGTCGTTAATCCTCTAATAAAAAAAAATCATTCGTCCGAACGGGGTCCGGGTTCGAATCCCGGTGAGGCATGGATGTTGTGTTTTGTCTTGCGGCACTGGCTCTCTCCCTTCCCTGGAACCAGTGACCCTAAATTAGGGACGGGAGACTGCTTATAGCCCACTGAGTTGCTCACGGTGGTCGTTAAACCTCCAATCAAAAAAAAAAAATCAAAAAAATAAAAAAAAAAAACCTCCAATAAAAAAAATAAAAAAATTGCCGTCAGAATGATGACGTCATGACACGTCATGTAACCTCTGGAAACCTCCACTGTACACTCGTAAAAAAGTGAGGATGAAAATGTCAAATAACGTCTTAGTGTCACTATGAAAATAGTTCTGACCTCGCGGACTCCCTGAATGGGTCTCGGGCGCCCCAACGGGTCCACAGACTACATACACTCTGAGAACTTTGAGAACCGCTACAATAGAGTTTTCCCGATTCTTCTGTAAGACGCTTGCATAATGTTTCAAGAAAGAACGGGAAAAAGATATATTTCTGCCAGCTGACGGGGAAATGTTTCAGAGAAATTCCACAATGCACAAAACGTTATTTCTATTTTTTGGAACTATATCCAGTGCAAGGAAATATTTTTCGAATTTGGTTTCTAGTTTCAGAGACATCTGCAGTCGAGCGAAAAAAGTGATACTGCATTAAAATTCAACGTGAAAAGAAATAGCCGCCCCATGTGCTGTAACTGCTCCGATTCAAAAGTGAAACGCTATTGTAGCAACAGAATGCACAGAAATGCTATGCAATTTAAATATCTTTAGTTCGTTCAACTCTTGTATTTTCCGCATGGGCGTCTCTTACAAAATATGCATACGAAAACCCTTTTTTTTTTTCGTCTTAGTAAATTGGAGTGACCAAAATTTGTAATAATAAAACAGAAAAAGCGTGTGTGTCAGCCATAACTCGTCGGGAAATGGTGGTAGATATTTCAAAATTTTGCAGTTCGTTTCTGATTGATGTCTGAGTGGCGGGTTTCTAGTCGAAATTCTAAACAGAGGGTTTGCTAGAAGTAAACATGTTTATTATTGCTGTATAATATTTTAATTACACTGGTATCCAAAATTTAGGAATAAACAACAAAATGTGTTAAATTACAAAAAACGAGAAGGTTCAATGAAATAAGTTACTTACTACACATAAATATTTCAGTGATGAACTAAATGCGCGGTACAAGTCACATAAAAAAATCACGAACCAGGAAAACGTACGAATAATGCAAAATGGTGAAAACAGCAGGAATTTTCCGGAGGCATTTCTGATTTTGTACAACGATCTAGTTAGACTATGGGGACCTCTTACAGCGATACAAGTGTCACTGCGATGTCTGACGCTGTTGACAAGGAAAACAAAAAGACTATGGAAGGAAATCCCCAATAGCAGATCGGAGTTCCTCGAGAGTTCTCGAAGAAGGTTGACAACCTGCAATGCATCCCACACATGTTCTATTAGGTTGAGATGTAGGGAATGTGCTAGCTATGGCATACGGTGAATATCTTCACTTTCCAGATAACAATCGACTTTGGCAACCCTATGAGGTCTCGCGTTATCGTCCATGAAGAAGAAATCCAGGCCAACTGCACCTCGAAAAAGCCTCACGTAAGAATCAAGAATTTCGTCTCTGTATTTCCGACCTATTAAATTTCTACTAGAATGCACATGGAGCTGCGTGTGCCTGTTGGACATAATGCCACAAAAGACAAGTAGACCATCACCTCTGTAATGGTGCATTTCTCCGATGTTTTTGGAGGAACAACGGGTTGTCCAGGTTCTCTCCAGATGTGAACACGACGACTGTCAGTTTCGAGACTGAACCTGGATTCATCGGAGAACATGGCATACTGGCCTATTGATTTTCGTCCCAGTCTCAATGTTGTCTGCACTATTTTCTTACTGGCGGAGTGAGTGGGAAGCGAACTGCAGGTCTTCTCGCGTATAGTTCTTGTTCGTTGAGCCCTCTGTATCTGGTCCACTAGCCGCAGACAGCTCTAAAGCAAGCGCTCTCGCTGACATCGATCTGTTACGTCTCGCTAGTAGTGCCACATGCCTATTATTCTGAGCCGTTGTAATCCGTGAGCGACCTGCCACAGGTTGACGATTAACATCTCCTGTGTCCTTCTACCTTCTCCAAAGTCTGGATACAATGGATCGATTCACGTCAATGCAACATTACTCTGCGTCTGGCCGGATTCCAATACTCCGTTAATCCAACCACTTGTAAAAATATCCACTTGCCGTATTTCTAGCATACTGTTTTAATTTTTTAAAAGTCTACTACTACTAGCAGGGCGCGATTTCGCATCACTTTTCGCATTTTTGCGAAACACTTTCTCATCTCCACAAATGTGCTGCTTCGTCTTTTATGCCAATTATCGTTCGTTACGTGATACTGCGTCATGATTTCCACATTTGCGTGCTTTACTTCATTACAATTATTTTCCTTTCATTTGTTCTATAATGCTTTTTTTTCTTTTTAACTACGCTTAGCTTTAGGACACCAGTGCAGATTTAAAGTCGTATCTGTAATATTTAAAGGTTACGTTGCTTAAGCATTCTCAATTGCTTAATTGTATCACCTGTGCACTAGTTCGTACTGAGCTTTATGAACACAAACATAGCACTTGTAAACAAAGAAATCAATAAAGGGCGAATGTAAGGAAGCAGCGAAACCACTTACGTCAGTCCACTATTTTATTGGCTTGTCACTTGAACTCCAGAACAGGACGATCAGCTCTTGCCAGAACTTTCTGGCTTCAATTCATACAACAATCACAGTACACTCCTTACCCATATAATTCGTGATAGCTCAGAGTAACATACGTTCATCAAATCGGCGTGATCGTAGCGCGCTATACAGCCTCTCTCAAAATATGCATTCCATTCCAACAAGTCTCTATCAAAAATGCCCTTCTTTCTAAAAAGTCGCGATACCGAAAAACGCCCGCTACATTCAGTGTTGACGTTTTGTTGACCTCTAACCCACTGTCTGTGATGCCAAACTGAAAAAGCTCTTCCGCGAAGTTGTGTGGCTCAGTCGGAAAACGTTTAATTTACATAAGAACGCAGAAATTTAAAAGGAAGGGTAAACTAGAGGTATACATCACAGCTGTTTCTTTTTTTTATTATTATTAAAGGTTTAGCAACCGCCGTGAGCAACTCAGTGGGCTATAAGCAGTCGTCCGTCTCTAATTTTGGACACTGGCTCCAGGGAAGGGTGAGAGCCAGTGCCGTAAAACAAACACAACATCCATGCCTCACGGGATTCGATCCCGGACCTATCTCGGACGAGTGATCAGAAGCCATCGCTTAGACCACTGCGCCACCGGGGCGACCACAGCGGTTTCAACAAAACCCAAAAGACATCTGAGAACGCGCATGTGACTTTGAACGTACGCACATGCGCTGCCACTGGCGCTTGATTTGGGCATTATTATTCCATCCGTGGACGAAATTTTTCCTGGAGACCAATGTGCGTCGCTCTCCAGATGCATGAAGTGTTTCACTACCCGTCTCGAGTTAGGTAAATCATTTTGCCTGTTTGTTCTTAAAGAATCATGCAGGATGTGTTTGTCAAAAGTATTTTCATTGCATAACTTCTGGAAGTATTATTCATGTCGGCAGCTGGATCTATGGAAGCAGAAGAAGGGAAAAGGCAGATAAAAGAAACGTTTTAGTACACGATGGAAAGACGATTAACGTCGTTATGTATCGTGAACGTATAACTGAAACTTTTTCATTATTCATGTGCAATAGATTCCGGTTGATTGGGCCATCGGTTAATTGGGACATTCGTTTATTTGGGACAATTCTTGAAGAACATCCCAAATTAGCTCTTTGGGACAAAGTTTCGCATAATTGCGGAAGACGCATAATTAAGCCGACGTATTATGGCTCCGATATGTCCCATTTAACTGGAATTTACTATATTCCAAAAATATTGGCTCTGCACTTAGAGCAAGATTTTCACATAGTGAGTGCATACAAATCGAATACTTTTTGTGGTTAAGGGAATTAACAGGTGTTACTCACACAAAACAATCATTCACTGTAGTAAAACTCAAAATATACATATTACACCTTAAACGTTATACCCTGGCAAACAGACTACTTTGATATTATCGATTAGTGTTTGATGTTATCGATTAGTGTTTGATCTTATGTAACTTAATTGATTCTTTCACGTTGGATATTACGATTGTTCGATCACTGAAGTCAAATTGTTGTCGAGTTGTAAGACTTAATTGAAGAGTATTCTTGTTATGCGAATCTGCTGTATTCAGATGTCGATGTCCAATTTAAAGTTCCTGGATTGGATCAAATAAGCAAGTTGATTGCTATAAGTACAAGACTATTTATTTACCTGGCTGTTAGTGCTATTTAGTGCATAGTTAGCTGCTTAATGTGTTTTATTTAAGCTATCCGGAGTACGAAGCTAAACTTCATAGTGAAGAGAGTAGCATTACGCTTAAGTCAGGAAGTGCTTTGCAGTAAAGTAATGTTGGGTTTTTGGTGTAACATAAGTAATTAACAGATATCTTCAGTCAATAGCGCTAAAACATTAGAGGAAGTAAAAACAGGCTACGATGTTCACTCCAAATGGAATGATGAAATGACTATTTCTTTGCTCAGTATTTTATATATAATGAAAATCTTACAATATCTGGTATGTATTCACTGTTAAAAAAATCTACTTAAAAATGAGAATTTGAACCTACACATTTTTTTAAGTACAATCATATCGTAAACGAGTACATGACATGCTCAAATATAAGTAACCATACGAACTTACAAATAACTGCGTCAATAAATATAAATATAATCTCGTATTACTTCATTTTAGACATTATACATTTCAAGAGAAATTGTTTAATAAATGTGTAAAGTGGCACATAATTAGTACAACAAAGTCACTCGTCACAAGTAATTTAATTATGCACAAAGTATCTTTGTGTACGTTTTTACATTAACTATATTTGTGACGATCTCATAAATAATATATTGTCGCTTCATCACTATATTTGTCATCAAATTGTGCTGTCCATTTACCCAGCATGTGACAACGAGTATATCTATTATCCCTGATGTGCCATCGAATAATATACTTCTAGTGGATTCTCTGAATAAACGAGTATGTATGGAGTACATGTATTCCAAATTTGAAGTCGAGCCGCAGATGGCTTAGTGGTTAGAGATTAAGACTACTGATGGAGGGACCCCAGGTTCAAACCTAGCCTGGTAGTGTGAATTTCTAACAATCGCTGAATATCCGCCGTGAATCGGAAGAGCACGCTAAGTGACGGCCCCCGGGTAGGAATCTCCCGGTTAAAGTTCCTACCCCCCCCGAATTTCTATCTGCCTTCTATGTGCAAAATCGTACGGTGGCGCCATCTAGTGTGCTCTCTCTCTCTCTCTCTCTCTCTCTCACTTACACACTATCCTGTCAGAATCTCTAGAATCGCTCTAAATTCCTTCAGTTTCTGTGCCCTGCCCGAAAGGGCACGAAAACTGAATGAACTTAGAGCACATATACTTGAAATATATGGATTTTTTGAGTTCATATATTTGAAATACATGTACTCAAAAATGAGTACATATATTTCAAATTAGAAATACTCACAATTGATTCCCTGTATATACTCAAAAATGAGTACGTGTCTTTTTCAAAAATGAGACACAAGTACTCGGAGCTATAATAAGCCCAGAATGTACTCAAAAACGAGTACAGTTTGCTTATTTCTAAGTACCAATCTTTAACAGTGTTCAATTGCTTCATTTTATCTACAAAATCTAAATTACCAAATAAAAAAACAAAAATAAGAGTAAATGTGAAACTTAAACGGCTAGACCCGGAAATTTCTTAAGAGCAATAAACGCATCTTGAATACACGGTTTCTTCCATTCTAAGGGATGATATAGCACAAAATTTTTGCTGTTTCTTCCCCTAACTGAAAAGGCTCTTTCTCATTGCTTATTCAAAAATACCCCCTAATCCTTTATGACATCTTAAAAAACTGTTAATATTCCGCTCATACAGGATGTACTGTGATAAGAAGTAATAAGAAATTTATAAAGTGCAGTTACCGCGCACGTACATGAAATATTGTGAATGAGAATTCATCGTATATGTAATATTGTGAATGGAGTCGAATTCAACGGGCACTTACCCGAGGAGGAAATTGCTAAAGCATACTTCCAGCAGGATTAAGCTACGTTCCATACAGCTCATGTCTCCATAGCGTTGTTGACTGATGTGTTCGGAAACAGGATCATCTCCAAAGGCATATGGTTGCCACGTTCGCCCGATCTCCCGCCTCCATATTATTATCTGTGGGGTTTACTGAAAAACTCAGTTTACAAGAACAATGCCCGTTCTCTGCCGGAACTACAAGAAGCCATCACCACAGTAATCAGCAACATTTCTCCGTTGGACCTGTCACGTGTTTTTGAAAACATGTTCAGAGGCGTGGATGCATGTCCACACACACAGGAGGGGGGGGGTCATTTCCAGCATTTATTTTAGCAGGTATGCTTGTAGTTATCGTACGTGTATTGTCTTGCCAGGTGCGCAGTGACTTTTAGCTAACCCTGTATATGCGCTATGATGGAAGTGTAGAATTCCGTTCTATGCCCATGCATTTTTAAAGCACTATGAAAATTAAAATGCTTTTGACTTTTCATTTACGATGGCTATTTATGATTATAGTTTCTTAGCATGTCATTACAAAAATTTATGATTATAGTTTCTTAATAAAAGCCATTGCAAAAATTTATGATTATAGTTTCTTAATAAAAGCCATTACAAAAATTTATTATTATAGTTTCTTAATAAAAGCCATTACAAAAATGCATTTTGATTGGTATTACTTTACAGTAGTAAAGTATAATACCAAGTAAGAAATTCCGATGCAACAAAAATGGGTAATAGAAGTGGTCGGTGATTTTCTCAAATACTTCGCAAACTGTGCGCTGAAGCGAAATTTGTCTTGAGGTAATATTTTCGCTTGCGCATGCGCAGATGGACTTTCGTAGCTACATGCCATTTTATCAGTTTCAGTGTCGTTTTTTACGTTCGTCTAAATCAAAATCATATGCAATAATAATAATAATAATAATAATAATAATAATAATAATAAATATTGTTTTGAAAAACTAAACGGTCGTTATACTTACAGTTGCCGCCGCCATAGTTTAGTAAATATTTACTTTTATGACTCACTTATCTTTTTTCATTGGTTTTAGGACAATAACATTCACTAATCAACCTACCTAACAACCTCTGAAGGCAAGGAATTAGTAAACCTTATTGTTTGTTGTTATGATTTAAGGTGGTTCCACCTAAAATCTCTTCCTTATGTTTCCAATAGTAAAATTTCTTTACATATTTTCTTCGCAATTAATGTATTCCCAAGGAACAAAATTTGCACATCGATAAAACTAACTTTAAGTTATAGGATGGGGTGCTTAAGACTTGCTAAAGCATAACCATAATTATATTAAAAATCAATCATTTTTCTTTGAGTAATGTTCAGACGTGTTAACAGATGGCGCGACTTGTACATTGCTGACGTCAGTAGACAAACAAAGGTTGGATTGCTTAATTATGGGTATGTTTTAGCAAGTATTAAGTATCCCATGCTATAACTTAAAGTTAGTTTTATCGATGTACAAATTTTCATCTTTGGGAATACACTAATTGCGAAGAAAATATGTAGAGAAGTTTTACCATTGGAAACATAAGACAGATATTTTAGGTGGAATCACCTTAATTCCACTTAGTATGTATTGGACTGTGGCTCGGTAAGGCAGTGAGTGACGGGAATAAATGCAATGTCAATGAATGAAATACGGGATTACACCATTGTACAACACTATAATGGAAGTTTTCTACACTTCCATTATTGTACAATGGTGTAATCCCGTATTTCATTCATTGATATTCTGGGCCTCCGGGCAATCACGGGAATGAATTCTAAACCTCCAGATTCGCTATATATGAATGCCGGTTGCTTCGACTAGCGAATCCTGTGATGGTTTTATTCAAATTAATCGGAAACTTGAAACTTGGTCGTTCTTGGTGATGTAGTGGTTAGCATACCCGGGCGTTATCCGGGAGACGCGGAATCGATTCCCGCTCCAGGACGACGAAATTTTCAATTTTTCGGATATTATCTGACTTAGCATCCATGTCATATTTACAGCAATAAACGGATTCATATCTTCCAAATTTGTTATTAAATCGAAAACAATTGCCGTCTCCTGCACGATACACTTTAATGATAAAAACTATATACAATTAAAGTAAATATATGTTTAAGAACTTTCAACGCCACAACGGCGTCATCCTCAGAAACAATGCAGCAGTGAGCACAGAAGTGAGTAGCCTATATACTTTTACAAGACAAATAGCAGTTAATGCGCGTGTGCAATAATCGGCAAAGCCAAATCAAGTTCAGTGGGTACAAGCATAGTTGGTGGGCGTGACCTGGCTCAAAAGTGTTCTCCAAGGAAGGGGATAAACACGGGGTTCGTCGTTGCAGCATCTTTCACCATTGACGAATAAGTGAATACTTTCACAGAAAAGTGCTGATCGACGATTCCTGAGAGAATCTAGAATAATGGTGCCATTCCAACATGGTAGGTAAGAACTGTTTAAACAGAGTCTCGACAAAGATGTAGCACCAGAATGCGTCCTGAAATGATATTAATGTTCGTAAATGCGGAGCCCCAAATTACGAGTGGTAGAGCCCACATAACATAAATCGAGCTCTGCAGGGTTAGTAGATTTAAGTGGAACCAAATATACACCATACGGTTCACACATTCAACAGTCTCTGTTCTTTTAAACAGTGTTAAATAAAGTATGAGACCTTACACCAAACTTGTGTTTGTACTTATGACATATGTTCTTTAAGATGTTACATACAGGTGGTATATATGGAATGGATCCCACAAATTGGTAGTCACATTTATCTGCAAGCAAAGCTGTCTGCGGTCTACCAATTGATTTCTTAACAATCAAGCGATCAATCATGTGACGAGAGTAACCGAAAGTCAAGGCGAACTGTTTAATCCTAGCTAACTCTTGGTCCCGGAGATCCTGTGTGGACGAATGTGTGAATGCACGATTGATAAGAAAATGAAAAGCAGATAATTTTTGCGACATTGGATGAGAAGAAGTAAAAGGTATAAACGTGGCAGAAAAAGTTGGTTTATGGTAAATAGAAAATGATAAGGAGTTATCGGAAAGATTACGAAAAAGGCAAGAGTCGAAAAAAGGCAAAATGTCTAAATTCTCGAACTCTACCTCGAACTTGATAGAATGATGTCGTGAAGAAAGTAAAGTGGCAAAGGAAAGAAGCTCATCGAAACCTGAAGGCCAAACAACCAAAACGTCGTCGACGTACCTAATGTAAAGAAGTGGTTTTATGGGGAAACAGCAAATTTGTATTAAATGCAATGTGTTGTGCGTAAATAAATGTATACTCTCGAATCACTCGTTTTATTTCACACCCACAGATCTTGGCATGAGAGAGATATACAAGTACATAACATAAATTATCTACAAAGAGTACAAGGGTACTCTATGGAGTTTTTCTAAAGTTGCACGTACCTATAAAAATCAAATGAATTCATAACTAAAAATCGAAAAAGCGTGATGAATGGTTGCAACGCTTTTCCAGATTAAATGTTCGTAATCGTCCACTCTTTGAGAAACATTAATTCAGCATTTCACTGTTAATGAGAATAAAGTTCGCGTGTCTGACCTAAAACCAATTACACACACACATGCAGTTTTAAATTAAGGTATTACACATAAATTGCGCAATCGCTTTTGTGTTAATGGCATTAATTCAGAGATCTGACGAAAAAGACTTGTCTCGCTTTTCTTTTCCTGTCAAATTTATTCTTAATAAAAGATAAAACTCGAAAGTTTCTGGAGTATGGTGTTGTCAAGTTCCCATGCATCAGTGACCTGTTGGAGTCATTAGTCATTCTCCTTATTGGGTTGCTCCGTCACGGATCGCCAGTCCTCAGCTGATGATTTAATGCTTACCCTGGTAGTTCCACTCACAGCACCTGAATCAATGCATAAAGCAGCTTAGCTGGAATCGGTCAGATTTTTACCAATGGTTTTCAAACAAATCGATCTTGAGCGGAGCTCGTCGGAAATTCGCATGAATCAATGTGTTTAACTGAAATTCATGCTGGACATTTTTTGCTCTCTGAATTGACCCACAAAATTCCTAACTTGTTCACGCGATTTTTTAAACGCGAATTTTTCTAAAAGTGATAAAATTGCTTAAATCTTATTCTTAAGCACTTTTACCGCTTTTGTGAAAAATAATTTTATGCTAAAATTTTATTCACTAATATATTTTCATGACTTTTTCCACTTTTTTACTACTCCTCTTCTTTTTCTACTTACTCCTCTACAGCTGCAATGCCAATATTGGCTAGCTTAAAACACCATTACTCATTTAACTCATGGACAATTATATTGGACTGCCATTGCGTAATATTTTAAATAACACTTTGGGGAGCAAGTATACAGGGTGTCAGGGAATTATTGGACACATTACAAGATTACGTCCAAAACAAACCATGAGCATTGTCTATTTTTCTGTGTCACGTATTACTAACACGGTTTCTATATTTTTGTTTTGCAGAATTGTTATTCCCAGAATCCGATAGATGGCGCTAGGTGTGGCCTGATGAGGAATGTATGAGAAATGCGCAATCAGTAGTCAAGTCATCCGCACAGCAGAAAGCGGTGTGTGAGTGTGTTATGGCTTGCGGAATTAAAGTCTGTCATTAAAGTTAAAAGACGGTACCGTTAAGAGTATGGTTGTAATCCTCCGTCAACGAATTCAATTAAGCGGTGGATGAAACAGTTTAAAGAAACTGGCAATATGGAACATCGTGGAGAAACCGGTAGGCCTAGCGTCAGCGGTGAGACGGTTGACTAAGTTAATGAAAGTTTCCGACGAAGCCCCAGGAAATCCGTTCGTAAAGCAAGCAGTAAAGCATTTCTTGAGCAAGATATCGTGAACTGTCGATTTCGGAATCGACAGTTCACGATATCTTGCTCAAGAAATGAAATTAAAGTTTCATGCTTATAAAATTCAAATACAGTGGATCCCGCTTTAAGAAGTTTTCTTTGGGACGAAGCGATGAAAACTTCTTAAGCGGGAAAACTTCTTAAACGGGAAGTGACTGATTAGGTTTTGTAAGACTTTAGCGATTAAAAATGTTGCATAGATTAAATCCAGAAATTACATTTTAGTTAATTTTAAAGTAACATAAAAAAATTTCAACTTACCCATTTAAACTTGAATATGAGGATTGAAAGCTGCGTTTATTATGCTACAGGATTACAAAAATACTGATCTAAAAGCGTTTGTTTTTTCCTTTTTTTTTCCGCTAGATTCACAAAGTACGTGTCCATTTCCCTCAAATTTCTCATTATGTCCGCTGGAACACGTTCGAGCGGCGAAAAGTTTTTAATGCTTTACCAGCTTCAACTGAAGTTGGAATCGGCCTGCACTCATCTTCTTGCGTTTCTGGTTCATCGTCCTCTTGCGTTTCGATGTCGCAAATATCGTCGATATTTTGCATTTCAAAAGTGGGAACATCTTTGTCAACGTTTACAAACTCTTCAAAGGAAGATTTGAAGTTTAGTTGTTGTTTTTTTGTAAACTTTCCCAAGCTTCGTTGTTGTCATGATTGTTTTCTTCATCAGAAAAACTAAGCTCATCAGCGTTGAAACCAACTTTCCTGAAGCAATTTGTGATCGTTGAAGATGATACCTTTTCCCACGAAGAAACAATAAAATGCTTAGCATCTAATAAATTCAATTTCAGTGTACATCTGGTGTAACTTGAGTCTGATTCAAGCTTCTGCAGTAGCCAATAAACTAAACGTTTCCTGTAGAACTGTTTCATGGTTTTAATTATTCTTTGGTCCATTGGTTGTAACATTGAAGTCGAGTTAGGTGGCATGAAAACTACTTTTACATTTTCCAGATGATCCATGTTATTTGGATGGGCTGTGCAGTTATCCAAAAATAACAAAACTTTTCTACTTTCTTTGGCTATTTTCTTCTGAAACTCCATTAAAAGGCTTTCAAAAATCTGAACTGTCATGCATGCGTTTTTGCTACTTTTGTAATTGCATGGAAAAGTTTTAACATTTTTGAAGCACCTCGGATTCTTCGATTTTCCAATGACCAATAAAGGCAACTTTTCTGTTCCATCCATAGTAGTTCCTACCAGAACTATCAATCTTTGTTTATTTACTTTCACTCTGGGGCTGCTATCTCATGTGAAAGAGTAGGTCTTGTCAGGAATAAGGTTGTAAAACAAAGCACACTCGTCAGCGTTGAAAACATCTTTTGCTTCGTATGCTGATAACAGTTCTGGTAAAACATTAGATTTCCAATCATCCACTTCTTCGACGTTACCACCTTTTGATTCTCCAAAAACAGTTTTATAAGTAAGTCCTGTTCTTTTTCTAAATCGGTCGATCCATCCATTGGAAGTATTAAATTCAATATTTGATTTCTTGGAAATCTCTTCTGCTTTCTCACGAAGAATTGTCTGGTTCATCGGAATGTTACTTAGCGTTTCTTGCTTGTTTAAACCACACAAGATGTTTTCCTTCGACATACTCGTATTTACGTTTCTTAATCTTCTTGATTTTTAATGAATGGGAAGCATTTGCAAGCACAGTGTCCCGCTTTGCCACTATACAATTGAGGGTTGTAACAGGTAAATTTAGTTCTTTTGCTATCTGCACCCTAGTTAAATGCGGATTTTCATCAACTTTCGTAATAATGTTTCGTTTCTCAACCACAGATAAAGCTTTTCTTTTGATGCTTTTAGACACCATATTTCAAGCTACGCATTTCAACAATAAAACTAAACTTTTGATTCCATGTATGCGAGGTGCAACATCTGCGCCTAACTCTGACAGAATGACTAACTTTCAGCAGGTGTTTCCTTTCCCAGCCTTTCCCCAGCCCCAAAGATAAGGCGATTGTGATACACAAAGGGCAGACTCAGAAGAAGTGGGGGAGTAAACATGACCCCCTGCGTGGGAAGCCGTCAGGGGCTTCGCTTGCTACATGTACTGGGAGAACAAAGAAACCTTTCTTCCCAACTTCTTTGACATGTACTTATCTGCTGGACGAGTTCCAAAATCGTATGTTTTTACTTAGAAACTTGTGACATTTACAACTTCTTAAGCGGGAAAACTTGATGCATCATTACTTCTTAAGCGGGAAAACTTGATGCATCATTACTTCTTAAGCGGGAAAACTTGAAACATCGTTACTTCTTAAGTGGGAAAAATTAACGTTAGCACTATGAGAAAAAAATCGGGACTCTAAAAATGAAACTTCTTAAACGGGAAAACTTCTTAAGTGGGATCTACTGTAGTGCAAAAGATGCATGTAAATGATTACACTCTGCGATGCGATTTCGCTGTGGATATGCTGAATCGAGTAGAAATCGACGAAAACTTTCTCAGTACTGTAATTTTTAGTGATGAATCCACATTTAGTGTATCAGGTATTGAATCGTCACAACTGTAGGATATGGGGCAGTGAAGCGCCTCATGCTGCTATTGAACTGGAACGTGATTCTCCAAAAGTTAATGTGTGGTGCGCCCTATCAAAAAGAGAAGTGATTGGCCCTTTCTTCTTCTGCGAAAAAACCATAAATGGTGACATTTACTTGGATATGCTAGAAACTTTCGCTATACTCCAGATCAAAAGATATGACAACGTCGTTTTCCAACAAGACGGCCGCCTCCGCATTGGTCAACGTGTGTACGTAAGTGCCTAAAGGAGCATTTCCCCAACAGATGAATTGGGCGTGGTGGTCCCATTCCGTGGCCTCCTCGCTCTCCAGATCAAACTCCATTGGATTATTTCATGTGGGGCTATGGGAAGAATCGTGTCTATCAGACGCCTTGTACTGATTTGCAGAAACTTAAGCAGCGTATCACAGCTGCTATTAATTCCATAACTCCTCAGAGGCTTGCCAATACATGGCATGAAATCGAGTATCACTTGGACGTACTACGAGCATCCAAGGGATCTCACATCGAAATTTATTAACTTGTGTAGTTACATTGTAAGTTAGTACAGTCAGTTTCTTCCTATCTGTTTAATGTTTTGTTTTATATAATTTTGTAATGTGTCCAATAATTCTCGGACACCCTGTATTTTACGTTTCTCTGTACTTGAAGTGCCATGTATTTGCTAATAGATTAGAGTTTTTCACTCTGATATGTTGTCTAGATTAGTGACAATACATCAGAGTAATGGAAGAATACATCAAATTTTATTTTTGACTAAAAAGATATGGAATCAAGTCAGAAATGTCACATTGCGTTGAACACCAACAAGCATTACATGGATCTTTGCTGAGACTATCAAATACAGAGGGCAAGGTAGCGAAAATAACGAACTGAATTAGTGGTGGAAACGGTGCTTTTACGCACCGAAAATTCAAAGGCATTTTTAGACAAACTTGATGCCGGATGTGATGGTTTGTTTCTGCACAATCGGATCAGCTGGTTGAGTGCTGGAAAGTGTTTAGTGATATTTTTCTAACTTCAAAAGAACTTTATATCATTTTATTGGAAGAAATAAAATGTGGCACTAATCTAACTGAAAGTCTCAGTGGTTTCTCCTTTCGTAGCTCATTGGCTTTCCTAACTGATATCACGCAGCATTTGAATGCCTTAAATACTGCTCTGCAACGGGAACACCAAAATATCTATAATCTTTAGAGTCATACTACTGGTTTTCGTAACAAGCTGTCACTAGTAAAATCAAGTCTAGAAAGAATGACAATTCTTGGTGTAGCTGTAGATTTTGAAGTATTTGTTCCTTAACTAGACACGCTTATTAAGAAATTTGATGAAAGGTATGAACAGTTTGATGAACTCAAATTAAGCATACGTCTGTTCAGCAATCCACTGAATGTTATTGAAAGTATAAACCCCATTTTTTAAATGGTTATTATGTGAACTTTAAGCAGATGAATGTATTAAAGCTCGATCGGAGAATGAAGCAGAAATGTTTAAATTAACCACACACACACACACACACACACACCGAGAAATATCCAAACACAAATTTGGTATTAAAAGTCATTTGAATGTTTGGAAGTATTTACATATGCGAGAGAACATTTTCTAACATGAAACACAATAAGTGAAATCACAGAAACAGTATGAATAATTTTACTCTTGAACAATTACTTAGACTTTTAACAACAAGCCCCGAAATGGACAAGCAATAATTTTTAATGGAGTTCAATCGCTCACATGGTTCTTATTAAATGTAAGTTGGTGTTGTTTTTATTTTAAATTTAAACTCTTCTAATATTAATTAAAAAGGGTTAAAGATTTAATAAATTAACAGGACATTTTTATATTTACGACAATTAGATAGAGGTCCAAAAATATTTTATATTTATGGACCGCCATCTAATTGTTTTAAAAACCTTGGCCAACGGCTCTACAGAAATTGGACGGAGCTGGTCTAGATCAAAATTCCTGAAGTTTAGTTCTTACCTGCAAATGTTATCTCAATAGTGACGCCACCTGTGAGCACTTCTTTCTATAAGAGTAATACGGAAATCGTTATTATAAAGAGAGCAGACATTATCGAGAGAGAAAATACAATACAATTCTAGATATTGCCTAACACGTACAAAGAAGATACCATCAACATATCTCAGCCACGTTGATAGTTTCGATGAAAATCCATTCAAAATTTTATATTCTAGTGGTCTCGTCACGGCCTTGGTTAACTCCGAAGAAAGTGAAGATCCGATAGGCGTTCCCCTATGATCATATTTACACGTATGGAACCCGGATTCTCTTTAGAAGTCTTCCACTTATTTGTTTCTAGTTAACTCTGATGTGCCCACAGTATTTTATTCTATACGTTTTGTCCGGGGCGTAATGTGGAGTGTCTTTAGTACCTTTCGACAACACAGACTTCGACTGGAGAATGAGAGGAGTCATCTGGAATTCCTAAGTCAATGCATGAGGTTTAATTTAATTCCTATTTTCCTCCCATTCAAAAACACAGCTGCTGAACAGTGGCTCCTCGAAAGGTGGCAAGAGTTCATTCGATCAGCTCTTTTACGCTTTCTACGTGGGCGAAGAATGAGGATCATGTCTTTGGAGGGGAAGTGTTATCATTTACATAAATTTGGTGCATCTCGCAGACAGGCTCTATAGCGGCCAATTATTCTGCAAGGTCAAAATGCTCGTATTGCGCACAAGGGATGCATTAGCCGCCAAACATGTGAAGAAAATAAGATCTTTCGGAAATTCCACTAAGAAAGTCTGCTATACCATTTGTCAACATATTTTCATGACGCCTACCCAAAGAAAAAACTGAAACTTAGAAACGAGGATCATAATTTTGCTTGAAAAATTTACCTAATCGGAAGGATATTGTTCCTGTATTTGATAATTTTATTCGACGGATTCTTGGGAAACACAGGGCTCTTTGTGATACAGTTGTCAACATATGTTGAAAACACTACTCCCTGAGATGACTGTGAAACATCATTCGAAAATTCCGCGAACATTAATCAAATTAAAAAAAGACAGTTCCATCGTAATAAGCTTAAACTATAAGTCAGGGGACCTGACTCTGGTGAATGCATATGACTATCATAAGACCTCTAGGAGTCTGTCCCAGTTTTACAGCATACCAACCCTCTGAAACGTGGCATCGCTATGATACAGACAACAGCGAAAATCAGAGCATTACCTCCTAATCAGCGGGATGCAGACTAGGAGAAAATGCATTTAATCTTGTTATTGTACCCATAGGTAACCCGGTTTTCTCTTTTCTGCCCTCGAGATGAGGTGTTTATGAGATCCATGTTTTCTTTCAGTGTTGCATTTAAGTGTATTATATAATGCCCGAATTTAAGTAAATAATTTTCATGATACGTTTCAATGGAGTTTGTTCATTGTATCACTTACCCATGTCTATGTTTACATCTCTGGATAAGTTTCCCATGTATGTTCTCTGACACATGGTGACGTCGTACATGTCCATTAATCCTTATTTTTTGTTTTGTTGTTTTCATTTTATTGTATGCAGTGCGTTTTTCGCTCTGTTATTTTTTAATAAACTGGATATCTTTCACATCATACTGTTTTATCACAAGTACTGCTCTTCCCTAGAAACTCGTGTGTATACAGTAGATTAAAGCATCACAAGCAAAGTCCCCTCTTAAAGCCGATTTTTCCTAACATTGCTGCCCCGACATGCCACCTGGAAAAGGCACTCTCCTTCTTTCTGCGTTTTAAATACTACTTTGATGCGTAAATAAAGAAAACTCTGAACAAGGTAGAACAATCTTATATATATTGCTTGACAAGTAAGCAAAGGAAATATGAAAGAGAAAGTACAATCTTAGATGTTGTTTGATATACAAGAAAGGAAAACTTTGAATGAAGAAACACAATTTTGAATACCATTTTACACGAAAACAAAATTTTGAACAAGGAGACGTAATCCTAGATACAGTTTAACACGTAAATAGAGAAAACTTTAAGCGAGGAAACACAATCACATTATATGCTGGTAAATACGAAAGCAAATTGAACCTTTGATAAACCTATTCTTGTGTTGGTTCCACAATGCTTTGTAAAAACTAACTGGTAATTTTCCAAGAGAGATAGATAGCCTCAGTCAGATTTAAATGCTTTTATGGAAACTCACCAATAATTACCAGTGTTTTCAACATAGCAGCTGAGTTTTTCTTCTTTGTTTCTGTATTCCTATGTCACAGTAAATTGTTACTAAATAAAACAAAAGTATCAAACGCATTTGAAACCCAAAAGAATTTTCTGGAAAACCATTTTACCAGTATTAATGTAGTTTTTCTTTTACAATAAATATTTTTAATATTGTGTTTGATTCATACCGGAAACTTGGCCTCTTCATATTTCGATATACTTCGATGGTTTTTTTTAGTTTCTTTGTTTTTGACATAAAGATTTAAAAATAAGAAAATTTCAATATATGGTAACAATCGAAAGCCTAAAAATGCAAAATTAAACATAAAGCTTAAAAATGAAAAATCTAAACATGAAGCTTAAAAATAAAAAAATCTAATCGTCAGGTTTTCAAACTTTACAATAGAAATTATATATTGAATCTCTCTTTTACGCAGCAACATTTTTTGAGATTTTCGGGCAATACAGAATGGTTAAAAGTCTTTGCGGCAGGAGCTTTAGGCATGGAAAAATTAAAACATTTAATTACTGATGCGCTACGAAATTTCTCTCTCTCTCTCTCTCTGTCACGCATATCGGCTCACTCGCTCATCAGATCAGATGTAGAGGATTTTAGGAAGGAGTGTTTGACCCCATGTCCTAAACAACCCTTACAAATAGGAAGCTAGGAGATTTGGGGTAGAGTGCCAGATAGGAAAGTGACACGGAAGCGAAGTAGAAAGGGGGGAGGAAGACGTCCTTATTTATTACCGGGGAAGGGGCAGTATCCGCTATCCGCGGCTTATCGAGCGTTCGTACCTGCCCGGGATCGAACCTGAGGTTCCTCCATTCACTCACTCATATTATTTGATTACTGTTTTATCCCCCTCTGAATCTATGAACTGTAACACGATAATAGAAAAACATATCATTAGATAATCAAATAAATATGTAGCAGATAGATGCAAGATTAATCAGGCAAGCACACATGCATGTCTCAGAAAACTTGAAAATTACATCGTCCTGTAACGGAAATCCAACCCGTAGCTCCCGAATTACGTTCAGGTATGTTACCGTTACACCACCCAGAACGAAGAACCTCCTAGTAACTGAGGATGTGTTCATACCTGAACGTAAATCGGATGCTGCGGGTTCGATTCCGTTCCAGGACGATGTGATTTTCAAGTTTTCTGTGGCATGCATGTGTACTTGTCTGATATCATTAGATACTCAAAGTTTACAAGAAAGCTCATCACCAGTGTTGTTTCCATCTTTTCATTTCTAGCGGTGACTGTTTTTGGATAATGCAAGATGACTGAAATGTTTGCTCTTACCGACACAGATGCCGAATCTCTTTCATTATTCTTGAACAAAAGATAACGAATAAGCGCAGTTTTGGCAACACAAAACTGTCGAAGATTTTACGCTATGCAGCAATAAGAGATGGTGGTGCTGCTGGAAATGCAAAGATAAAAATTATATTAGTCTAGGCCTTTACTTGGAACTTCTGACTGTTTTATAGCATTTTTTTTACTTGGTGTTGAACTATAATTCAAAGATTTCGAGGCGTAAGGTAACATCAATAAAATAATATGTTTGTCCTTTTATATAGCTCTGTAAATCACCCTCTTTTTAACTTTGGATATTCCATGTTGTCTTTGAATCATAATTACGCAATGAAATAATCAAAATGTTACGAAACTTATAGCTTTTTAACTCCAGCCGTTCTCCTCATCAAAAGCGTCGCCAAAGTTTCAAAGGTCAGGGTAGCTTATAATATCCGAAATTTTATAACTATTTGCACAGACACACTACTACTTGTCACTGTTTTGATATTCCATGGATTCTTTAAACTGCAACTAAACGAAGAAAAGTTTGAATGAAAATGAGCAGCCTGAAGATATCCCGACAAGGTTGTTGCAAAAGTCCAGACGTACTAGTTACGTGAAGTCATTGACCTCTTCGTCACGTTTAAAACTGAAAAACACTGAAATGTTTCTAGTTCAACATTTAGATGTTCATTGCTGTCCAAAACTTAAGGATGAACATGAAATCTAACAATTAGAGAGCGTCGTGGGGCTAAAAGAGCTTGATTACATATGCACACGAATGCGGTGTGCCGTATAAAGGCATTCCACAATGTTCAACCAGGGCCTGATTAAGACCCTCAGAGACCCACAGCTGACAGATGGTGAAGGCCCCATCGAAACAAAATATTTTACCAATATATAGAGCTGGAGATACCACGTGATACACATGGCACAATATACTGTATATATATATATATTGATGCGTAACATCACAGCCTCTCCTTGACAAATGTCAACCCCGCCTTCTCGTGGTGCATCCTGTTCCCACTAAAGGGGCTCTGGCGACCGCCAATAGCGGTATAACTATACCATCGGGATCAGAGGAAATGCTATCCCACACTCACCAACCCGCTTGGCCAGCGTGGTGAGTTATGGCCAAACACCTCCAAAATGACTCTACAACTTAAATCTTGGCCCTCAGTCTCCGGCAGCTGGAATGTTCCTGGCCAAGGCAGCGGCCAGTGCGACATGAAGGCAGAGGGTGCTAAGAATCCCCGGAGGACCGGACTAGGCTGCCATTTGATGCTGACCTTGGCTACCTATAACGGACGCTCCCTATCTTCTGATTCAAGGCTTCTTGAATTGGAAGAGGAACTACAAAGGATCAAGTGGGACATCGTCGGGCTAAGTGAGGTAAGGAGAAAAGGAGAAGATCTCATTGAACTGAAAAGTGGACATCTCTTCTATTATCGTGGGACAGATACTGGCAGAACTAGTGGTGTTGGATTTATAATAAACAAGAAACTGAAGGATAAAGTGGTAGAAGTTGAAAGTTCCTCTGACAGAGCTGCACGACTCGTTATCCAACTATCGAGTAGATACCAGGCTCAAATTATTCAAACTTATGCACCCACCACAAGTCATCCTGAAGAAGAAATTGAAGAATTTTATGAGGAAATTCGTCATCTAAATAATAAAGGTAAGCAGCACTTGAAGATAATTATGGGAGATTTCAATGCAAAAATAGGGCAACGGCAACAGAATGAAACTTCAGTAGGTAAATTCGGTCACGGCAACAGAAACCAGCGTGGAAATACTCTCGTTGAGTTTGCAGAGGCAGAAGGATTTTTCATCTTGAACTCCTTTTTCAAGAAAAAGCCACACAGGAAATGGACATGGAGACATCCAATTGGGACGACAAGTGAAATTGATTTTATTATGTGTAACAAAAAATTCGTCATCGAAGACTGCAGTGTGCTGAACAAGTTCAACACAGGTAGTGACCATAGATTGGTGAGATGTAAGATGCACCTCAACACTAAACTGGAACGTGGCAAGCTCATAAGACAAACAAAATGTATTGACATAACCAACCTTAAAAAACACCATAATACTTTCAAGTTGGAACTGAAGAACAGATTCTCTGCTTTAGAAGGCCTAACATCGGAAGAAGTGGACATCTCTGAAGTTAACAGAAAAGTAACCAAAGCTCTAATGGAAACAGCAACAAAATTAGCTGGGTCTAAGAACAAGTTGCATGTGAACAAATTATCAGGAAAAACCAAAATGTTGATGCAAAAAAGAAAGAGATGAGGACAACTAAAGAAGATGTGACTTCCAAAGTGGAATATATAGAGCTATGCAAGACAACACGAAAAAGTATCACTGAAGACGTAAGGAAATTCAACTGTGAGCTAGTGAGGAAAGCAATTGAAAACAACCAAAGCCTTAAGATAGCAAAGGGACATCTCAGTAAGGGAAGAAAACAGATTATGGCTCTGAAAAAAGAAGATGGTTCTATAACAAGAAATAGAGGCGAAATTTTGACAAGAGTGAAAGATTTCTACTCCAAATTATATGAAAGGGATGATACATGTACTCCAGACATCATGAAAGGTACCAGAGTTCTTCCAGTCCTCCCAGCAGAAGTTGCTCATGCAATCAAGAACATGAAGCGGGGGAAAGCTCCAGGAGAAGATGGAATTACTATAGACATCATACAAGAAGCAAGTGGAGAAATTGAAACAGTACTCGCCCAAATTTTCACTCGATGCCTTAATGAAGGGAAGATTCCTGAGGATTGGAACAACGCTACAATGATCCTGCTACATAAAAAAGGTGACATTGAGGATCTCAGGAACTACAGACCTATCAGCCTCCTATCAGTGGTTTATAAAATCTTCACTAAAGTTCTTTCACACCGCTTGAAGGTAACACTGGACATGGCTCAACCGAGAGAACAAGCTGGATTCAGGAGTGGCTACAGCACAATAGATCATATCCACGTACTGAGAGAACTAATTGAAAGAGCGAGGGAATATGAACTTCCATTGTGCATGGCTTTTATCGATTATGAAAAAGCCTTTGATTCGGTGAAACCATCAGCAGTTACCACGGCTCTGAAATCCTGCGGTATTGAAGATGCATACATTAATATTATTAATAACATCTATGAAAATGCAAGTGCAAAGATTCGGCTGTTTGAAAATACAACACACATAAAAATTGGAAAGGGAGTGAGACAAGGTGACACCATATCTCCGAAGCTCTTTAATGCCACATTGGAAAATGTCTTTCAATCACTGAACTGGGAAAACAAAGGGATAAAGATTAATGGAGATTATCTAACCCACCTTCGTTTTGCTGATGACGTAGTCATTTTTGCAACTACCCCATCAGAGCTGCAGAGTATGATCCAGGAACTTGCTGACAAGAGTAAAGAAGTGGGATTAAAAATGAACTTTCAGAAGACAAAAGTGATGTTCAATGCTTTTACAAGAAATGAAGATTTATCGATTGATGGAGAAAAACTGGAGATAACTGATACATATGTTTATCTTGGACAGCAGATATCAAGTGAGGGTCACATTGATGAAGAAATTAATCGGCGTACAAAACTTGCCTGGAGAGCTTTTGGAAGAAACAGCATAATTTTCAAGAGCAATATGCCATTATGTCTTAAAAGAAAAGTGTTTGATCAATGCATCCTTCCAGTGCTTACGTATGGTGCAGAGACGTGGACCTTAACTAAAAGAGACATACAAAGGCTGCAGACAACTCAAAGAAGCATGGAGAGGTGCATGCTTGGTATAACCAGGAGAGATAAGAAGAGGAACTCGTGGATCCGAAAAATGACGAGAGTGGAAGACATCATGATCAGAGTTAAATCCCTGAAATGGCAATGGGCTGGACATACTGCCAGAAGGACAGACCATAGATGGACAGCCGAAATTTTAGATTGGATTCCAAGGGACAGGAAAAGACCCAGAAAAAGACCACATGGGAGATGGGTGGATGAAATTCGTAAATATGCGGGAGTGACATGGAGGAGACTGGCACAAGACAGACCGTTGTGGAGGAAACTTGGGGAGACCTTCGTCCAGCAGTGGATTGATAATGGTTGACAATGATGATGATGATGATATATATTGAGAGAGAGTGAGAGATTTGCTCATATTTTCTTCTGTTTAATCTTTTGCATCAAATGAGGGATCTGTTTCATATTTCATTCTACATAGCAAATTTTATTGCGATCTTGATGTGACGTAACAGTTTCAGAGAATAGTAAGAAATGGAGCTGCAAAAATGTAGCCTATTTCTTTACTGAAAGTATTGCATATTGACCGATAAGTGAGTGCAAAAAAAAACCCACATAAAGTATTACTTTCACAATAATAATTACGATGATGATGATGAAAAGAAGTTCAATATCGATTAGGTCACTTCCAGAAACGATTTTTAAAAAGTTGGTCTTGTTAAAAAGGGAGCCCAAGACCTTGGTCCTTCCGGCCCATGACGTATTTAGGCCGTGTGTGAAAATTTTCTTTGAGTACATGACTGCTGCTGACGGTATATATAAGCACTAGGCTAGTCGGGTTTATATGAGTTCATTCGCTTTCTTATGTATTTCAGCTCCGGGCCGAAAAACTACATGTCTGAGGTAACGAAAGAATGTTTTGCAGACATCATATGGAAGATTTTACTCAAGGTCGAATTATCAGCAGGCTCGAAAAAGGCTATACTGTAAACTATGGTGGTTTTGCAACTTCTGTTAAATTGTGGAGCTCTTCTTCTTCACTGAAGCAGGAAAATTTACATTTTGGGCAATGACGAGAGCCAGAAAGCCCCAGTGGTATGTGTTTCAGGGCAAAACAAAAGCCTTTATTACCAGGTACTAACCCAACTAGAACACAGATATGATAAACGCATTGACGTTACCAAGGATAACATTAGAAAGGCAGCTGCACACTGTTAATATTTCAAGGGTACACGGTGTTTATTTGTAGAATCTTACTGAACGTACCTTGCATGTCGTCTGGTAACAGAGATACGTTAAATTAATTGTGTTAACACCTTTTAGGTATGTGAAAAGCGATGCACATGCTCAAAATAACTGAAAAATGACTCCTTCTATGTCTTTCTTACAGCTGCGATAAACGAAAGAAGAGATCATGAATAATAGTACCGATACCACCATTACTTAACTTCATGACTACCTTGAAGAAGTTTAGGGTCTCCATGATTTCTTGCTAGACTTCTTGTACAGAGGATGTAGAAACGAAAATTGGGAGATACTATAACTATAGACACGTGTCCTGATATGGAAGAGTTTGAAAAAAGGGTTTGAAGAAAAAGTGTTCCAGGAATATATGTTTTTCCATTAAGTGCTGAACTTGGGAATTACCTACATATAATATTTAACAGGATATTGGGCCTCTAAAACAAAACACACACACACGCACACCAGCCACGAAAAACGGCGGAAGAGCACCATCAGCTCACACTAAAATCGGAAAGCTCAAAGAAATATTCAGAGACACTGATTACGTGCGTTTGATTTTCTATTTTTCCTGTGTGCGCCACAGAAAGTGTTGTGCTTACATGTTATCCTTTGTTTTTATGTTATTTTGTTGTCTTTTCTTGGTAACTTGCATAAATTAACAGGATAACTGAAAAATAACCAGAAAACAAATAATTCCCTGGCGTACTTTGATGTAATATTAGGGAAAGGAAGGAAGAGAATAATCATTTTAAAATAAACAAAGAAATGTTGCTGAATTGACTTTCTATTTCAGAACTAAGAGGTTAAGTTCGTAATACCACTATGATTTCCCACTTTGGGTAGCCCCGAAAAAGTCCGTTTTTACAGTTTATTCTTATTATGGGTAGCCCTGAAAAAGGCCGTTTTTCCGATACATTCCTATTTTGGGTAGTCCTGAAAATGTCATTTTTCCCCATCATTTCAGGTGACGTAATAGTTGGTGGCAAATTCCATTCTGTTCCCCTCATCCCATTTTTCCTGCAATTTCTTATTTTGTTTGTCAGTGGAATTTGCAGTTTTCTTTACCGTGGTCCTTGTTTTCCCTGCTGGCACTAGGGAGAGCTGTTCCCAAAAACTTTTGTTTTTATGCAGTTCTAGGAAATAGTTATTTTAAAAGAAACTGAAAGTGTTACCGAGTTTGCTTCGTGTTTCAGAATTTGAAAGGCTTCGCATTATAACTATGATATTCCTTTTTATATATTTGGGAAGCACGGAAAAGGGCTCCTCGCTCCTTCACTTCATCAAATCTAGCAGGTTGGCCGGCATTCTAGTGTGAATAATTCATTTGGCTTTTCCTACCTTTGCTTACTTTACGTAGGCCGAATTTCGAGTTTTTCTTATCGGATTCCTTGCTTCCTTGCTCCCACTAAAGGAAATGGTTTACTACTAAAGTCAGTCTTGTGACAGACTGATTCTATAATTCAATAGATTGATTTGGCAAGGCGACATGTCCTATATGCTAGAAAAAGTTACCAACTCTCGTCGTAGGTCTGATATCGGATTCTTAAGTCAGGGGACATGTGCCGCGAGGCTTTTCTAAATTCTTAAAACAGCCCTTCCTGCGAGTAATAATCTGGTACTCCTAGTACCTCAAATAATCTTAATGAATCACTTTTAATAAAGACCTGTTATACACTTTTGCCATTTCTATGATTCCGCATAAAACATTTTGTATCGATGGTTAAATAAAAGGCGAATATGGATAATATAAAATCATTAATTTCTCATTTTGCCTCTTCCTTGTGTCACCATTTTACCTGATGTATTTATCTGAAAGCATTGAACTAATAATTTCTCTCCGATATATTTTAACTGATCTGAAACTGAAAACAGTGATGTGCAAAATTGCTTGCTGATTTTTTTGATGCCGTGTAATTTAGTAAAATCGTTTTATCTTCTTTTCAGAATAATTTGAGGATGGAGTCTACAAAATGGAAACTGACCAGGCGTCATCGGATGGTAATATCTTTAATTAATGTATGACGAGTTTAGTGCATAAATTTCGCTTTTCTTTTCCTTTCTTTTCAGGTCACATCCATACATCGCCGCAGCTTTATCACGAAACGAACGCAAATCGTAGAAATTAAGCAATAACAGCTAGTCGGAGTATACGTGAACTTCCTGGTCACATATCCTCACATTCATCATAAACTATTCAGTCCACTGCTGGATTAGGTCTCCCCAAATTTTTGCACAACCTTTTTTCTTGAGCTAGTCTCCTCCATGTCACTGCGACATGTTTTCAAAGTTCATCCAACCACCTTGCACATTGGCTTCTTCTGTGTCATTTCCTGTCCTTTGGGATTCAGTCAAGTATTTTAGTTGTCTAACGGTGGTCATTTTTTCTAGCACTATGTCCAGCCCATTAACACTTGAGGGTCTTCATTTTGATCATGATATCATCAACTCCTGTCATTTACCTTATCCATGCATTCCTCTTCCTATTTATCTTTTCCCTGGTTATGCCAAGCATGCACCTCTGCATGCTTCTCTCAGTATTTTGTAGCTTCTGGATGTCATTTTTTTTATGGTCTATGTCTCTGATTCAAGAGTAAGAACTGAAAGCTCGCACTGATAAAACACTTTTCCTTTAAGACATAATGGTAAATTACTCTTCCGCCCCATTGGCGCTCTTTAGCCCATTGAGGCTCTTACTCCATTAAACACGAACCAACCAACCAACGATGGGGTCCGGGTTCGAATCCCGGTCAGGCATGGATGTTGTGTTTGTCTTACGGCACTGGTTCTCTCCCTTCCCTGGAACCAGTGACCCTAAATTAGGGACGGGCGACTTCTTATAGCCCAATGAGTTGCTCACGGTGGTCGTTAAACCTCCAATCAAAAAAAAAAAAAAAAAAAAAAACAACCAACGAACTTGTTTCTTCCAAATACTCTCCAACCAAGACATTCATGCCTATTAATTTTTTCTTCGATGTAGACTTTGATATATGTTGTCCAAGTCACAAGGGCTTGTCAAAATAATGGGAACACTTACTGTTCATGGATAACTTTTTATAAATATGCTGTAGGCCATATTATAAAAGTTATCGGGCTTTCAGAATAAAAGCAATTCGCCTTGACAAGTCATGCGCACATGATAATGGAATTTGGGATCATTCTTACGGTAAAATATGCCCCAACTGTGCGAGTGGCCTTGGAGATGGAAAGTGTGATCTGATCTTTTGCTCCAGACAATACTACGTGTTCAATAATGTTGAGGTCTAGAGATTGAAGTGGCCAGTGTAGCTACTGTATCTCATCCTCATTCTCTGCAAACCACAGTGTTTCGCACAACGCACGGGGGTATTATCTGCTTTAAACCAGGGTCGGAAATTAGGGAACAATGCCTGCAACATTAGGTGCAGGTGGACGCCAAAAATGGATTCGTACGTTGTAGATGTGACCACGACCCTGTAGAATAATCAGTGGCTCTACGGAATGCCACGGTATGGCTCCCCACATCATCAGAGATTCATCTGCATGCTTCACAGTCGAAACCCAATAGTCGGGATGGTACGCTTCCTCAGGTTTTCGATAGACGTGCATTCTACCAGTGATGGGTAATGGGAAGTACGATTCATCAGACCAAACATCACGTTGCCAGTCTTTAGAATCCCAGTTTTTATGCGCTTTGCGCCACCTTACACGCTTTGTTGCATTGATGTTAGTGATCAGAGGTTTGTGGATTGCATCACGGTCATAAATACTGACATGATGAAGTCCCCGACGAACTGTTATGACGGAAACCGGATCATTCCGACTGGTGTTCAACTCTGCTGCTATTTGCAGTGCCATGGTCTTGTTCTTCCGTTGTACAATCCGTGCCAACGATCACCTAGGCCTATCTGACATCTTTATATGGCGTCCATAAGTTGCTCTTATGGAGGCAATACCGTGTCCTTTTTGATAGGTAGTCATAATATTCGATACAGTTCCTCTTGTTACATCTATTATTTCTGCCGTTCTAGTTACTGAAGCTCCTGCAAAACGTGCACCAATGATCATGCCTGTTTTCAGATCACTGTGATATAACATTGTCGACAATTACTCCGCAACAGCTGCTTCACCTGCGACTCTGACGACACTACGTGATAGCCGACATTGTACTGCACCTCTTTTATATACCTCACATCGCGGGTGACGTCGTCCTTGTGATTTTCATACCGAGCACTGCATGCACTTCAGTCGCAATTGGTGTTTCCATTATTTTGATAAGTCCTGCATTTCTTATACAAAGACGATTTCACATGCATATAGAAATACAGGGCTCTTTTTAATATCCAAATCCTTGGTGTTCATGATTTGATGCCTTTGACTAGTTAAACTCAAAGAAATAGTAAACGGAAGAACTCAAATTCACACTTTGAATTGTGTATCGATTCTCAAAAAGGGACACATCTGTATGGTTGAAGGGACACGCGGTACAATTAGATTTTACTAACAACGTTTTATGCATAATAAGTAAACCACAGAAAGCTAGTCCATATGCAGAAACTATGATCGACGAAACGTTGGCGTTGTGTCAGGTCGTGCAGCTTAACGGTAGGTATTATGACGAAACTTTTCTCAAAAAGATAACTGAGAAAGTAAAACGCGCCCTGCTTATCATTCCGTCTTATCGACTTCCTGCCGGATGCCGCTTCCTTTCAATTTTGAACAACAGAGAAAACTCTGCACAGTAAAACATTTCCTGAAATTCACGAGCCGTTTCCCGTTATTCCTTTCGCGAATTAACGAAGTATATTCCTGATTCAACTTTTTCCGTGAAATGACTGAAAGAAACCTGAATTTCAGGAATTTTTCATACACTCCTCGACTTAGAAACTGCCCCACCCAGAAGGAGTGGGGATAGAGGGTGAAATTGAGCATTCAAATGGGAATACATAATGGTTTACCTTGATGTTATTTTCAGCCACGTACAGTGTTTATCACATGAGATAAGGCAGCACAATTGGTACGCCTCAGTAAGTGGTTGCACCGCCTCGAATGGCAATACAGGCAGCAACACGGCCTGGCAATGGTTCATACAGTCGACGGATATCGTCCTGAAGAATGGAATACCAAGCACAGTTAACTTGCTCCCATAATTCATCCAGATCGTGCGCAGGCCGATTCGATTTCAGACGACGTACAATGTGGTCCCACAGGTTTTCGATTGGGAATAAATCGGGAGATCTTGCTGGCCATGGCAGTGTTTGAACATGGTGCAAACATTGTACGGAGACCCGAGCGGTGTGTACACGGGCGTTATCTTGCTGTAAAATGGGGTGCTGTGGTCCGTTCAGGATCGGTATCAAAATGGGTTGCAGAACCTCGCTCACGTGCCGTGCAGCTGTCAGTGTACCCGTGATGCGGACAAGAGGTGACCTGCTGCCATGCGCAATAGCACCCAATACCATAATGCCTGCCTGATGGGCTGTGTGGTGATCACGAACGAAACCGGAATCCGTCTGCTCACCAGGGTGTCACCAGACATGGATCCGTCGATCGTCAGCACCCAGACAGAAACGGGATTCATCACTGAAGACCACAGTGGTCCATTCGTGACCCCAATTCGCATGACTTCGACACCAAGCCAGACGAGCGCTGCGATGGCTGGCCTTTGATGGCAGTCAACGTAACGGTTACCTACTGCGCGGGTTTGCCGCATGTAACCGTCGGTTTACAGTTCTGGTCGTCATGGCGACGTCCATGGCCGATGACACAGCACGTCGAATGTCAACTGCAGTGCTTTCTGGTGACGAAAGAACGTGTCGAACAATCCGCCTATCTAGGCGTGCTGTTGTCTGTCGGACTGCACTACTTCCTCTCCGACGCACGTACGAACCTTCCTGTAGCCATTGGTGCCAACAGCGTCCAACAGCAGTTCGTGCATCCCGTTGAACATGCGCAGCAATACGACTTGTAGACCAGCCCGCTTCACGCAGGCCTACAAATTCTTCCTCTCTGAAACTCATCCAAATGGCGATAAACCTGGTGACGGCGTGCACCAGGCGTTTTTGGCCTTCGCTGAACAGTTTCCCAGCACAATCAACGAATCTGAAACGTCCGCGACGTTTCCACCAGCGACCACACATTGCCATCCCTGTTGCTGCTGGCACCTTTATCTCACTAACATGTGAGGTCATCGGCTCCGGTTTAACATCTTTTGCATATCTCGAGGACGGGTGTATCTCGAGGTACACCCGTCCTGCGATTTGTATGTTTGTAGCACACGCCCTTCTGGGTGGGGCGATTTCTATGTCGAGCAGTGTATGTGAATTGACAGAAATACTTCTGTTCATCTTTCTCCTGTTAATAACGGAAAAATTGTCGCTTTTAAGAGGTGTGTGAAAACATAAATTTGTCGGGCGCGGTTCGAATCTGCACCCTTCAGCTCCGGAGCCGAATGCTTTCCCAATTAAGCTACACCGACAAGGGCTTATTACCGCCACTTGCAGTCTTGGCATGCGCGTCCCCTCTGTAGTACGTCACATATCTCTCCAACCCTTGATAAAGGGCTAGGGCGGAATCGTAGGTTTCCGGGTCAGCCGCCAAACCACGCTTGAAGTGACTAACTGTAGAAGGAATTCTCACTAATTCCAGACGATATGTGGAAGAAACATCATACATTTTATCGAAGAACCTAACGGCCAGAGGATCCGTTTTTACGTTCGGGCGCTAATGTGAAAACACAAATTTGCCAGGGGCGGGGCTCGAACCCGTATCCTTTTGTTCCGGAGCCGAATGCTTTCCCAATTAAGCTACACTGTCAAAGGCTTAACACTGCTACTTGCTGTCTTGATATGTGCGTCCCCTCTGTGGTACGTCACAGGCGTCAACGAAAAATCCTGAATTTTCAGGGAACCTATCGGCAATTCCTTTGGTATATTAACAGGAAAATTCTGTTCTCACTTTTTCGAATCCATATGACGGAAAGTTTCGGGTAATAAGAGCTGTCCGCAATCGGCTACTGGCGGACCTGATTTTGAGGTTCTATAGCGAGAGTGGGTATTGGGGACAGCATATGGCATGATATAGCAACGGATATTCTTCCCCTTCGCTCCCGCAGTTGGTGCACCAGCTACTGTGTTACAGGAAGAAACCGGGTACTTATCTTTAGGGGTTTTGTGAAATAATACTATGAAATAGTACAGTTTAACTTTTCTTAAGCATAGTTGAAAGTCATCGTCAGTTTAAAAAATCTGTCCAAATTATCTGTTGATTTGAAAATTTATGATCAAAAAAGAATGTAATTTGTGATAAGTCGTCCTTCAGGAAAAATAAAATGATTATAAACCCATTCAGAAAAAATAAGAAGTTCCTACAGAAAATAAAATTACTAATTAGCCAGCATTCATAGCGGAAAACATTTCATTTTCGCGCGATTCCAGTCCACTTCGCTCCCACCTTAAACATTATGTAGTGAAAAGTGTCTTTCTCGCTCAGTTGGTTGCGCTCCTCGCTGGGGTGCAAACCATCGCTGGCTCGATCCCCATCTCGGGCAAGCGGAAAGGTTCCTTCACTTCTTACGTCAGGAAAAGTCCTGTATCGCGATTGTCGCATTTAGGCTTTTCAAAAGGTGGGAATAAGTTATTTCTGTGTCTATAGGAGCTTAAAAAGTCAAAATCAAAGTCTTTGGAAACACAGGAAATTTCTATATAAAAACAAAAAAACCCGAAACTGACATTTTCGAAAAAAAAACCGCAATTAATCAGAACGAAAATTCTGTCGAAATACTGAATTTCCGTTATTAGAAACGGAAATTTCGTTTAAAGTCTGAGATCTACCGGCAACTTTGCTGAACGCTAATTTCAGGAATTTCCAGTAAATTCACCACACATTTTTTACGGTGTAGAAATATTCCTTTAGTTTGGAAGAACTGCCAGCAACGAGGGAAAAGATTCGAGAACCTTCTTTTTGACGTCACTGAAGTGCTTTCAACAGCCTACGATGTTCCAGGTCGTTTTTTTTTAAAGTCTCAAAGTTTCTATGAATAAATGAGAATGTTCAGGAACTTTCCTTTGATACTTTTGGGAATGCGGAAGTGTTCTGAACATCAGAGGACAGAACCTCTTCTCATGCTGTAACGTAATTTCCTCGTACAGCCCAGAAAATTCGCATATTGTCTTCAACTGCCGAGAAAGTATAAGAACCTTCTTTCAATGTCTCAAAACTTTTATTCACAGATAAGGACTGGCAGTAGCTTTGTTTTGGTGAGCCATATAGCACACAAGCCTCGAGAAAGTTCAGGAGCCCTTCTTTAATGTTTCAAAACTTCCCCGCACAACCAAGAAAGTTCGAGAGCTCTGCTTTGATGTCGCATATTGCGCTTAACAGCTAAGAAAGTTCAAGAACCTTACTTTAAAGTTGCAGAACTCTCCCGCACCCAAGAAGGCTCGAAAAGCAGGCTTAGATGTCGCACATTGTCCTCAACAGCCCATAAAGTTCAAGAACATTTGTTCAACGTATCAGAACTGTTCTAAAGAGCCGAGAACATAATAAAACGTTTTGTGGTGTCCCAGAACTACGTACACGGGCAAGTCGGTTCGAGAGTCTGCTCTGTTGTTCTATAGAATGCGATTGGCTTAAAACACGACAGTTAATTCAGCTTAACTGTGGTGCCGTTTACGTTAGTGACATGACTTAATAGTTAACGCCATCCACGGTGTGAGAACATACTGTAGCACAAGCCTAGTTATTATTCAAACGCTCGCCACCAAATAATGCAGCACACGCCTAGTTATTATTCAAACGCTCGCCACCAAATAATGCAGCACACGCCTAGCGATTATCCCACTTCTGACACCAATTAATGTTTACCTCCCGGGGTGCCAAAAAATTGAAAAAACATCATTTTATGAATTCAGTTGGTACAGTGTCAAGCACTCGCGACGGCCCGTAGGTAAACATTAGAATTTAGAAATAATTACCAGTAAATGCTTTGCCGCTGAAATCTTAATTATTTGTCAAGAGAATTTATAAAATCAAGAAAAACCTCTGACACTCATAAAGTGTTCATTCACCTTCAGGATTGGCACGAGAAAATAGATATTTAATTATTTAACGTGAAATAGATAATGAAATGAAGACGTTTAATTAAAAATACAGAGGAAGATTTTCCCCCTCTCTTTAGTTAGCTCTGAGGCTGACTGCAACGATACAAGCTGAACGATATTTCACTGCCATATATTGTCCTGCCTTGTATAGTTCTTGGCCAG
This sequence comes from Macrothele yani, assembly GCA_039090855.1. Classification (NCBI taxonomy): domain Eukaryota; kingdom Metazoa; phylum Arthropoda; class Arachnida; order Araneae; family Macrothelidae; genus Macrothele; species Macrothele yani. The sequence goes on along the minus strand of CM077027.1, from coordinate 150,859,392 downwards.
TCCAAGTCTGTATTGGCTAACTGGAGCCAATTTAATCGTAAACACCGTCGTGTAAAAGAAAATAAAGTATTTATAGGGATGCTGCTTTTCCGGGAACGCATATTCACATTTGATGCATTCACATCCATATTTGATCCACTTAATTATGTTGGTCTTCAGCTAACCTGTATGACGGCACGCCTCTTTAAAGCGCGCACTGTTTCAAGGTTATATACACAGTGGGTCACGATAACGCACACAAAGACACTGTAGTTGACTTAAGGCAGGGAACTGCAAGATGTCGCTCATTTATGTCACGCTGGACCGATGCCGTTGACTTGATGGAGGGCTCCGTGGTTCGACTTTCCATCTCTCTACAGGTAAAAATAAATTTCTCCACATCACAAGTCGTCCATCATAGCCAATCGGAGTTGCAGTACACTGATCTCTGGAAGGCTGCTGTGTAGCTCCGCTGCAATATTCCGGCATCAACCAGATTTATTAATGGACAGAACTTCAGATTGCCTACTGCTATAATGCCAGAAGCCGTCTAACAAAGCCGACTGTTCGAGAGAAATTATTCCTCACCTCTTTAGTCTTACATGCAATCATGCCCCAGGCGAGGGGTATCTCCCACCTCCTTTTCCTAGGTGTAACATCAACCGCTTGAAGAGCCAAGTCTCTCGGTTCACCTTGGCAGAGCAGTGACTTCTCTAGACTGCTTCCTGTGACTTCTCTAGACTGCTATTTCCTCCGATATTCACTTATGGCCTGTTCTATTGTCGTTAGTGTATATTTGCTCAGTTGTCAATTTAATGAATTTAAAAGCATTTAGCACGATGCAAGAATGTTAAGAGTACACAGCTATTACGTTCGGAAATATAATACGGCCAGTTAACTCAGTGACCCAGACAGCTAATTCACAGTTACCACCTGTTCTATGGCTCTGTTCTGTCATCTTCGCCTTTCCTGAAATCCCATAACTTTTTCGTTACTTTCCGTGCTTGGCAATTTAACTGTTTACAAACATCGGGCCAAACCTTGTTCCTCGAACACTTTGTTCGCAGGCAGGACCTCCTAACTAATGGGCTACCGAAACACGTGGGAGTCCCACACCAACGCCAGCGACCCTCTCAAAAAAAGAGTAAGTCAGGATCAGATCAGATGTAGAAGATTTTAGGAAGGGAGTGTCTGACCCCAGGTCTTAAACAACCCTTTGAAATAGGAAGCTAGGAGATTTGGGCTAGAGTACACGATACGAAAGTGACCCGGAAGCGAGGGAGGAAGACGTCCTTCTTTATTTCCGGGGGCCAGTACCCGGGGTCCGACGGCTTAACGTGCCCATCCGACGCCCGGTGGATATTTAGTGGTTCGAGCGTTCGTACTTGCCTGGGATCGAACCCGATGTCTTCTCCGTGGCAGTCACGAACGTTGACCACTAGGCCACCCGCGGCCCAAGAGAATAAGGAACCAGACTCCTTTGTTCTTATCCCTTTTCTTAGGCAAAGGGGGAAACCACTAGCTGTTAATTCTTGTAACAAACAATTAATGCTGTTCCCGCCTCTTGCACATCCAGCTAATCGAATTAATTACGCCACCTAAAATTCGTAACAATACTATCAGCAGATCCGGATTAAGGAGGGGAGAGTCTAAAGGGGCTGTATTACCATTACCAAGTACCCATGATGCATGCTGCTACACTGCAAATAATACACAGCTTATGTAATTTATATAATAAGCAGACGCTGGAAGACGAACAGATTTCAAGTCAGTGACTCACTAATTGTAAAGGTTTCGTGTCGTTGTGTGCAGCGGAATCGGCAAGACACACTTTGAGGTTTTTTCATTACCATCCACCCACACTTCCCTACTTTCGCTTGAAACTTGGAACCGTTAATAGCCGAAGTTCCCTGTCGCTTCACATCGCATAATTAAAAAGATGCTCAAAAAAAGAAAAAAAAGGTGTACAATGCAAAATCATTAAAGAATCCAAGACAAAACCTAGGAATCTTAAGCTTTTAATTATTGTTTTTGTGAGAGCAATGGAAACTGCAGTGACTTGTTATGAAAACTCTGCAGATAATTTATTAGTTCGAAGAATGCACTACGTATTAATTATCCCAAGCATGTTGCTACAATTTCATGTCTTAATGGACTTCATAATGGTTCTTCTTCATAAGTTCTTTGGAGGCCCACTAATCCGTCCCTGACTATCAGGATGCAACGCAGTGCGTAATATCAACAAAGCAAACAAACATCAAACAAGATTTGATGTTTGTTTGTTGTTGTTGTTTGTTTTTTTTGGGGGGGGGGGGGAGGGGTTATCACTCTTCGTGTAGAATCTATGCAGGACTTATTCTTAAAAGTAACGGTACTGTGTCGGCTTTCTATTACGAGAGAGTTGTTTGTCGTATGCGAATGTTCAAAAGACATTTCCGAACAAAACAAGGCTATTATTCTTTCTCCTCCGATGAAGCTGACAACCCTGAAGCTATCGGAAACGCAACAACAGGGTGCATAAACCAAGGCACTTTTCTTTCTGTTCAGAATAAACAACACAAAGAAGTTATACAATCGCACAATGTATCGGAAAGAGGAGTAAACAATTCACAGTTCGGGAGCGGAGGGGGCTGGGAGGGGGCTACTAAACATATAGTGGGATTTCTTTAAACCACCAAAATTTATTTCATTTTTGTTTCTCTAAGGGTAAGCTAGGGTGACAGTCAAAAAGAGGGTAAGTGACAATGCGACGGTTCTTTAATAACTTATTGGATAGCGGATCTGTGTTTCTTAACTAACATTCGTCTTTATATCGCATGGATAAAAAACAAGTATTATTTTTCGCACAATCAAAACCCATTTCGGACAATAGCTTTAAATTCTGTTTTCCTCTAGCAAAAATTTGGAGAAACAAGGAAAGCATGATTTTTTAGAACAACATTTCAACACGGGCAAGTAACCCGTCCCCAATGGTGAGTAAAAATAATAATTTAAAATTAATTATTAATGAGAAACTTTATATATAAAGCATGTGTCCACAAAGTTTCTTTACAATTTTGGACATTTATTACACATACACTGTATGAGATAGACAAATGTGGTTGAGCACATAAGTAAGAGCAAAGGCTAAAGTTTTTTTCTACCTCGTAGGCTAAGTTTTTTTCTACCTCGTAGGCTAAGTTTTTTTTCTACCTTCTACCTACCAAGGCTAAAGATTTTTCTACCGCATTACAAAAGCTCAATATGCACACCATTTATTGCGTGTAGAACATCCAGCCGAAACTCCAGTTCCAAACACGTACGCTGCAGCATGTCCTCAGTAATATCGAAATGACATTGTTGATCCTCGATTTCGAGCCATCGACGTCCTGCACCTTTGTCTCATACACGATATCCTTCACATATCCCCACACAAAAAAAAGTCCGGAGGTGTGACGTCGGGGGAACGGGGTGGCCATGTCATTGGACCATCCCGTCCAATCCACCTCCCCAGGGAATGGTGTGTTTAAAAAGTCCCGAACGTGCCGTCCCCAACGTATTGACGCACCGTTCTGTTGGAATATCACGCTTATTTGAAGGTCCTCCAGCTGTGGCACAACATACAAATCCAGATAAACATCTGTAAAACATCCAGATAAACATCTGCCGTCACTGTTTTCTCACTGAAGAAAAATGGTCCAAGGACTCGGTTATGCGTAACACTGCACCACACATTCACTGTAGGACTGTCTCTCGTAAGTTCCGTAAATGCATGAGGATTTTCAGACCCCCAAATCCTCACATTGTGTCTGCTTAACTGCCCAGAGACATGAAAAGTTGCCTCAACCGTAAAACAAACATATGCGAGAAACTCGGGATCTTCATTCAGTATATCCAGCATCGTTACTGCGAATTCTTTTCGTCGTGACCTATAGTTCGCCTCAAGTGCTTGTAACAGTTGCACTTTATATGCATATAAACGTAGATGTCTATGTAAGACCCTGTGTACCGTGGACCGGGGCATTTGTAGTTCTCTGGCAACGGAACGAATGGACTTCTTCGGGCTTCGTGCAAATGAATCACGAACACGTTCGATGTCATCATTCGATGTTCGTGGGCGACCACTACGATCTTGATCCAACACGGACCCAGTCTCCATGAATTTCTGGTGCCATTTGCGGAAATTCATACTAGGACGAGATGGCGGGGTTTTCTCATATTTAGTCCGGAAATGTCGTTGCGTTTGTGTATCAGGTTTTGTTTCGACGAACCCAGCTACGCATTGCGCTCTCTCTTGTGCGAACCACATTTTCATAAAACAGCACCTGCTACATCAGTGAGGGACCTATTACAAAAAATGATAATGTCAATTAAAACTTTTATATTTACGGTGTATTATACAACAAATACCATGAACTTACACAGTACAGGGTGTCCGTAATAAATGTGCAAAGTTGCAAAAAGACTTTGCGAACACGCTGTATATTTAAAACTAAGCAGCCAATAACAAATAGCCTAGTAATTCTTCATGGGAAGGGTGCAGGCTACAGGGTACCCCTACTGAATGAGCCACTAAGTATGTAAACAAACAGACGTACGTCAAGGTCTTCTAATCATGGCCATGACATTAGAGAGATGAGTTCCCTTCACATGTGACGTCATTCAGATGCTACACGGCCTGATACATCGGCGTCGTGTGTGACGTCACACACGACAACGTTAGAAACCAATGGCAAGACTCGGCTTCCGCGTGACGCCACTAAAACAGGGAACTCATCTCTCTAATGTCATGGCGTTGTATTTTCTAGACGGCCTTGCCTAAACCCTTCAAAAATAATGAAAAAACGAACTCCAAATCCCATGAACAGCATACAAAATCGATATTTTAAGGCATAGAAACAGCATTACACATGGAGTGATCCGGATAATCGAAAATCCGGAAAATCGGACTTTTGTAAAAATAGTACGTAATAACACATACATGCAAAGATAATTAATTACAGTATGTATTCACTAAATGTTTTGTAGAAATTATGTATGTATATTAAATGATGTACTACATGTTGTAAAAACAAATTGAAACACGTAAGTACATACCGTGGTATGTAATTAATTTTTACTTTGCCTCTTTACTTAAAAAAATCATCTATCGTTTTCTGCCTCAAAAATGAAACTCGTTTTCGTGCCGCATTCAAAATCATCGGAATGCGAAGGCCCGTCATCTGCAGCTGCAAAGGTCAGCCCTTCGTCATCGCTCTCTTTTTCGTCATCAGCTTCAAAGCCCTTAAATCATTTCTTCCTCTGATAAAAGCTGATACCCTGGATCTACCTCGGCACTCTTCAGCCATTGTTGTACATCATGAGGATCGCACTCAGAACACCCAGAATCTGTTTTAAAATTGGTAACAAATCAATCGTTTCATCAATTTCGATCTCATCAGCTTTCGGCTTCTGCAGCAAGTTATTCCACGCTTTGCAAAGTGTAGTGCCTTTCAAGGTATGTCATGCATCAGTGACCATAAGACAACATTTTTTTAGGTCAAACGCTTTTATAAATTTAAGAACCTGTTCATCATCATCTGACATCAAAAGTTCCCAAAGAAGTTGTTTCCTATACAATCACTTTAAAGGTTTCCAAATGCCGCCCCGGTGGCGCAGTGGTCTAAGCGATGGCCTCTGATCATTCGTCCGAAAGGGGTCCGGGTTCGAATCCCGGTGAGGCATGGATGTTGTGTTTGTCTTACAGCACTGGCTCTCTCCCTTCCCTGGAACCAGTGACCCTAAATTAGGGACGGGCGACTGCTTATAGCCCATTGAGTTGCTCACGGTGGTCGTTAAAACTCCAATAAAAAAAAAAAAAAGGTTTCCAAAACACTCTGGCCCATAGGCTGTAAAATTGATGTCACATTCGGTGGCAGGGACATCACTCTAAACATGCCACCTTCCCTTTCTGAAATATCAGACAAAGGATGTGATGGCGCATTGTCCAAAATTAGTAAAACGTTTCCCACTTTGCCAGTGATTCTCTGATACTTCTTTATTTCCGGAATACAAGTTTTGTCGTACCAATCTATAAAAATTGTAGCAATCATCCATGCATTTCTCTGATTAGCATAAATTAAAAACAAAACTAAACAGATGACCACAATCCGGATAACCGAATATCCGGATAATCGGCCCTCAACTGTATTAACTTTCATCTACCGTGTTTCCCCGAAAATAAGACCCGGTCTTATACACTTCTGGCCACCCAAAATGCAACACCAAGAAGGAAGCATCCGATTGGCCTGAAATTCGCAGCATGCGTCGCCCGCGAGAGGACATGCGAACGATTAGCATTGCAGGGCATATGCGAATCATGTGCTCCCGGCACGCCACCGAGAAGCACTCACTATAATAAGGGTGCACAGAAAGCGGGGTGCAAGTATTGGAAGTGCATTGTGTTGCCGGACCTGTGCGTGGGAAGCTTCCTGATGCCTCGTCGCAGAATATGGCAGTAATTCCAGCACGTTTCGGAATTCGACAGAGGACGAATAGTGGCTTATCGCGACAGCGGTTTATCGTACCGAGACATCGGTGCCCGTGTGGGACGACATCCAGCCACAGTGAGGCGAGTATGGATTCGGTGGGTGCAGGAGGGACGGACGGACGGACCGGCGTGGGCGGTTGCCGCAGCCACGGCACACCACCGAACGAGAGGACCGGCATGCTGTGCGGCGGACATTGACGGCTCGCACCGCCACATCACGAACGTTAGGGCAGGAATTAGGGTGTGTTGCGCAACAACCTGTGCCAGCACGTACCGTTCGACGTCGTCTGCAGGAGCGGGGACTTGTCGCACTGCGCCCATTGCTCCGATTACTATTGACGTTACACCACCGGCGAGTGCGGCGGCAGTGTTCCGTTGAACGCCGCACCCGGACTACGGAATGGCACGACATTGTCTTCTCCGACGAATCCCGCTTCTGCCTGCAACACTACGGTGGTCAGATCCGTGTGTGGCGGATCCGTCCATCGTGGTGTATGACGCACGACGCCTGCATTATGCATCGCCATACCTGTCCGTCGGCTGGCCTTATAGTTTGGGCCGCAATTGGATACGACACCCGCACCCCTCTGGTACGCATCGCCGGTACACTCAACAGCCACCGCTACATCTCCGACGTTTTGGAGCCTGTAGTTCTCCCTTACCTGCAGAACCTGCCAACAGCCACGTTTCAACAGGACAATGCGCGCCCACACGTGGCACGCATCATGCAACAATTCTTCACGGCCAACCAGGTGTCACTGCTGCCGTGGCCCGGCTGTTCTCCCGATATGTCGCCCATCGAACACGTCTGGTCGCTGATCGGCAACCGAGTGGTCCGGCAAGCACCACCCGCCGCTACGTTTGATGAACTGTGGCAACGTGTGGAAGCAGTCTGGACCGACATACCCCAAGCCCACATCCAAAGCCTCTTTCGTTCGATGCCGCTGCGTGTAGCGGCCGTTATTGCCAGCCATGGGGGCCACACGAATTATTGATGTCTGCGTGTTCCGCAAGTAGCACGGGTCTGTAAGCTTAATCGTTTCATCTTTGTATCTGTTGTTATCTGTCCAGTAAATCTGGCTTTGCTATCTCGTGTCCTTCTTGGTCTTGCATTTTGGGTGGCCAGCAGTGTATTAATTTTTGCTCCAAAAGACGCATTAGGGCCTATTTTCAGGGGATGTTTTATTTTTTCATGTACTACTAACTTTTTTTTTCTTTTCATCTACATTTATTCATGTACAAAAATCTACATTTATTCAAATACAGTCATGTCATCTTCTTCTGGAACATCGTCATAACTCTCCAAACCCCGAATTCCGGCCTGATTTTTTTGCGACTACTTTTCCTGTAGAATCATTGACCCGAATCTCTCATGTCCAGCAATAAAGCTCTCCTTAAATGAGCACTTCTTGTCCATGTAGCCTGCTCGTAGTGCATTGGCAACACAGCTGTCAGTGATTTTATCCCATGAATTCTTTACCCAAGTCACGACCTCTTGCAGGCTAGGCTTCACAGAGTTTCCACGCTGATTTCTCTCCATTCTATTTTCATTGTAGTCATTGATTTCCATGAGCAAATGATCCTTGAATGACTTGTTTATTGCAATATCAAGAGTCTGGAGATAGGCAGTCATTCCTGTGGGAATCATTATTTGATCTATTCTTCACTCTGCAAGGAAGTTCTTCATGTCTTCAGCGCGGTGAGTGCTGGCTGAATCTCAGACTAGCAGACCTCTTTGGCCACCTCGTAAAACAAGTGGCAGCATTAAATCGATCCATTTTCCTTATAAATGTTTGTGTGCGCCAGGCTTTTTCGGTTTCAAGAACATAAATGCCTGAAACACGTTCAATCTTATCTTTCTTGCCCTTAGTGATGATTAGAGGTGGGCTTTCTTTCCATCCAGACGAATTGCCAAAACACAGGTAACATGTGCACTTTCGTAACCAGTGGAGGTAATGTAGACTGACGAGGCACCCCTCTGATCAACTGTCGCTTGAGATCCTTGGTCTATAAACACTGAAGTTTCATCCATAGCAATCATGTTGGAGAGTTGATATTTAGAAAAGTCGATGCCATCAACAAAGGACTTGAATGCAAATGCACGTTTAATAACTTCAGTATCTTCCAGCTTGAACAGTGTTGTCGATCTTCTTAGAGGCAGTTCATATCGCTGAAGGAAGCCATCCAGCCAGTGTTGTGATGCTTTGAATTCTTCAGGGGATATTTCTAACTGTATTGCCATTGCAAGGGAAAATGCTTGAATATCAGCCCTGCGCACAACCAAAGCCTTTGCTCTCCTGTCAGCAATCCATTCACAGATGATGTCTTCCAGCTCAGGAAATATTGGTTACCTACCTGATCCACACTTGCGCTTCTTAGCATTTCCCTCATCCACCTGTTGACTGACGTTATCGTACTCTGCTCGCCATTTTCGGACCATTCGGAGATCCAACTTCTTCTCTTTGCAGAAAGCCGTAAGATTCTTGCCCCGGGAGTCCTCCACGATTCCTTTCTTGTACTCGACGGAATCGCTCTTTCTTTTCGCACTCATCTTGTCTCAGGGTCAAAATATTATTCCCTTTAAATCTACCATTAAATCAAGTGTTAATTGAAGCCGGTATTAATTGTTAATTGACACAGGAATGGCAACAAAAATGATGGCAGCTAAGAATGTACGTTCGGCCCCAAAATATTAACTCTCTGATTTTTAAAGAATTCTTTCAGTCACCGTTGCCAACACAATAACTTGGACAGGGACGAACCCCTTTTGTAATCCATTGAAGGCGGTTAGAACACTTCTTGCTTTTTTCTTTGAATTCACATGTGCCCCCTTCCCTCCCCATTTTTAAAAACACACACCGCCTGTTGATGAATAAATTTTCCGCCAAAGATAGCGATCACCGGTAAAGTTTCTCACGTCGGATTCCCTTTTCGGAACTGGATGTTACAGCTGCCCACCAAAGACGGCTTCTTTTCATCTCCCACTAGCTCTCTGAACTGAACTGAATGCATGCGCCATAATTACGAAAACCATGTCCTCGGCTGAATTCGAAGTCAATCGGCTTTCTGTCTTACTCTGGATATTCAAGGCAAATTAAACTCATGAACAGGGTGTCCTCCAGTAATTTTGGCACTCGCTTCGGATATTTTGAACAGTGATAGGCTGGCTGACTACGGTACTACGTATCGTAACTGGGGCTTATTTTGGGGGTAGGGCTTATATTGCGAGCATCCGGGAAAATCATGCTAGGGCTTATTTTCCAGTTAGGTCTTACTTTCGGGTAAATACGGTATGTAGCCAACTCTTTCTTTTTCTTTTCTATTTTTTTCTTGTTTCGGAGTTTAACGAACCCCGCTGAATCATTCAACTGCAGTTTCGGGCTACATACTCTTGGGAAGTATGTAGCCCGAAGCCAGAAGCCCGTGTCTTTCTAAATTTTCGAAAAGACGTATGTAAAAATAGAAATAAAAATGCAATATTTGCGGTTTATGTTTTTAAAGACGCATACAAAAACAGAAATAAAATGTAATATTTGAGATATTAGATACACATTAATATTTGAGATTTATGCTATCCTAGTGGCAATCATCCGTTCCCAAAGCATAAAAAGTGCATAATCTTAGAACGATAACTGATATATCCCAATTTTAAATCAGAATATGATATTTCCCGAAATTTCGATCCTAGTATGATACTATTGCATCATCCAGGAAATTCATTTCCTGATCGATAACTTTTCTGAAGCACCCACATGGTTGAAAGTTAATTACGGAGTTCCTGTGCCATAAAGTAATGAATATCGGCCTAAATCTTTGAAAATCTTGGAATCTCGCAGAAAATTCGCATTCCACGGCTTGTATGCATTAACCTTCGGCTGCAATGGCTGTCAGATGTGTTGAAAGCTCTTTAATTTTCGGAAAACAGCGAAACGTTGTCAACAGAACATCTTTCGTAAACAATTCCAGCTTTGTGATAAATGATTTCTTGCATTCAAAGAGGACCAAACCCATTTCCCTCGCTCTCTGAAGACAGAGGCTCAGTGAAGTTCGGCATTCAGATAAGCAGTTACTGCTGTTAAGAACACAAGTTTACAAAACCATTTCTCATCTTCTAATTTAGGCGAAGATTCATCATTTTCTGTCAAAAAGTATTTAATTTTGCTTACATAATCCACAGATCTTCATAAAATTTTGCCGCGACTTAATCAGCGAATGCTGGCATGAATTAAAACGTGTTAGCTCAAGTTATGTCTAAAATCTGCGAATTGAAACTGATCGAGCTTCATGCAAATTTACAATTCAAACTTTTTAAAGTTTTTATTTTGTATGTTGGTCTAACAACCACAATGAGCAATTCAAGGGGCTATAAGCACAGGCACGACGCTACGGGTGGGCTGAGGTGAGCTTCAGCCCACCCAACTTTTCTTTTAGCCCACCCTTTAGCCCCCAAAAATACACTCAGTGTCAAAAAAAATATTTGCACCCAGAAGGACGAGTCGGATTGCAATGCTATTCCACCGACCCAAACAGCAATCGCTAAGTTGTTAAAACTATCTGTATGAACTGTAAACACGATAATTAACAAAGATTTGAAACTGAAAACAAAAAACATAATATTCATCGCCTTTTGCCTAGGCACGTGGTTGAGCGCAAATCAGGACACAAACAGCAATCGGAATCCGTCCAAACTTGTGCAGGCGCTTTGCAATGGCTTGCCGTGTTACTCCGAGTTCCTGGGCGAGCTCTGACTGTGTGCGACAGGGATCCGCGTCCAACAGTTGTTCCAGTTCTTCATCATCAACTTTCTGTGGCTGTCCCGGACGTTCTGCATCACGGAGATCGAAATTTCCCTGCTTAAACCACTGGAACTACTTCTTACACGTACTGTAAGACACAGCAGCCTCACCCAAAGCAGCACAGATCATTTGCTGGGCTTCCGCGGCACTTGTTTTCAGTTGAAACGCGAACAGGAGGCAGTGCCTCAAATGTTGCTTCTCGAACGACATTGCCGCCCCGGTGGCGCAGTGGTCTAAGCGATGGCCTCTGATCATTCGTCCGAACGGGGTCCGGGTTCGAATCCCGGTGAGGCATGGATGTTGTGTTTGTCTTACGGCACTGGCTCTCTCCCTTTCCTGGAACCAGTGACCCTAAATTAGGGACGGGCGACTGCTTATAGCCCATTGAGTTGCTCACGGTGGTCGTTAAACCTTCAATCAACAACAACAACGAACGACATTGCTTTCACGGTCAACTTTCGTTCCTTCTGTCACTACAGCTATGAGCGGTTACGGTTGCCCGAACAGCTGTTGGATGGCGCTGCAATCAGCCATTATCGCACACAGCTATTTGCATTTGCCGACGTTCTATGGTTGCTTGCGGTTAGGGCCAAGAATTAAGTTCCACACCAAATACAAAATTTTTCGAAAATAATGTGTTTTTATGTAAAAATATCCATTTGACTAAAAGTCCGTTCCATACTTTAAAAAATATGTCTATCCGTACATTATTTATTTACTGGGGTGGGATATTTAACGACTACCATCGGCAAAAAAGGCTGTAAAAGTTTAACAAAAAGTTGCTTTCTCCATAATTTACGGGAGCTTGTTTCAAGGAATGAACAGCGCCGGTACTGAAGGACAAACGAACCGCCCGCCTATGCGTCATCCGAGAGCCGAATCTGGACACCACTGGAGAGGAAGCTCACACATGAGCTGAAATTCAATGCCGTCCGAAAATGCTTTTCTGATTGCCGTTGATATAAAATTCGATTAGTTATGTAATGTGAAACGGGTGAAGGAGCGGAACAAATTTCAAATTAAATGGAAATGCAGCATAAGTATTAAATTAGGTTCGTTAATGACTATTCTAAAGTGTAACTAACGTAACAGAGGGCATAATTTCGTTAACGTAAATTGGAAAATAGAATTTAATTAGATGCAACATATAGTATACAGTATGACATAATGAAAATCTTATTTAAAAAGAAATGAGGAATTGAAGTTCGTTTCCCAGCTTTGCTTCTCTTCGTTGAGTCTCAGTCTCACCATCGTTTCAGTAACATGACATGACTAACAGTTGCCTCCTTTTGTTATTCAACGATAATCAACACCTCCCCGAGAGCCTTGATATGCTCGGTACGACTCATTCTTTCCGTTTTGTCTAGCCTCAGTTCCTTTCTAGAGTCATTACCTTTATCTCAATGGTTGTACATATTTCCTATTCACGGGAGTTAGTATGTCTCAGTCAGTCAGTTCTTGTTGTTCGTCTTTCTCCATTCCATTCCTGTACATCATCAATACTCAATTTCTCAAGCTTCGTCGGTTGAATAGGATTGTCGGACAATCGAGACTACTGTATTATACACAGTCGAGTCACATTATTGTGACCACCTCCTGCTTTTGACGTCATCAGCGCGTAGCCAATGAAAAAAGCACGTGTCGTGAGCTGGCTTGGAGGGTATATAAGGTGTGCTGCAGGCAATCTGAAAACAAATCGGGCCGTGGATGGCTTAGTGGTCAACGTTCTTGACTGCCACGGGAAAACCTCAGGTTCGATCCCAGGAAGGTACGAACGTTCGAACCACTAAATATCCACCGTGCGTCAGATGGGCACGTTAAGCCGTCGGACCCCGGGTACTGACCCCCGGTAATAAATAATGGCGTCTTCCTCCCGCTTTCTACCTCGTCTCCATGTCACTTTCCTATAGCCCAAATCGCCTAGCTTCCTATTTCGAAGGGTTGTTTAAGACCTGGGGTCAGACACTTTTCAGATCAGATCATATATAAAATCCTCTACATATGATCTGATCTGAAAACATATCACTCGTTGCTGTCATGGATAAAAGGAGCGATTTATCAGATTTGCAAAAAGGGGGGATTATCGGCTTTCGGGCCAAGGGTCGCAGTATTTCTGAAACACCACAGTTTGTGAACTGTTCACGTGCTACTGTGGTTAAAGTGTATCGTGATTGGAGAAATGGCAACATTGCGAATAAGCGACATGGAAAATGCGAAGCACCACGTGCTGTTTTTTGTTTGATTGGAAGTTTAACGACCACCGTGAGCAACTCAATGGGCTATAAGCAGTCGCCCGTCCCTAATTTAGGGTCACTGGTTCCAGGGAAGGGAGAGAGAGCCAGTGCCGTAAGACAAACACAACATCCATGCCTCACCGGGATTCGAACCCGGACCCCTTTCGGACGAATGATCAGAGGCCATCGCTTAGACCACTGCGCCACCGGAGCGGCAGCACCACGTGCCATTCGTGTGAGAGGTGAACGTCGGCTGCGAAGGCCGATCGACATGCTACAGTGGAGCAACTCACTGGCTGAATGAATCTGCATCGGAGCTCCATACCCTGCTGCGTATGGAGCTCCGATGCAGACGGATGGTCACTGCACCTATGCTAACGAAGGTGCATCGGCAGTAAAGGCTTACATTTGCACGACAGTATCGAGAATTGGACATCCGCTGATTGGCAAAGGATTGCCTTCTCCGATGAGTCACGTTTTCTGCTTCATCGAACGGCTGGACGTTGGCGTAAAAGGCGAGAAACATCGCAGAACAAACACTCTTCAACCAATGCTGGTAGAACACAAGCTGGTGGGGGCAGCGTTATGGTCTGGGAAATGTTTTCGGGACATTCCCTGGGTCCACTCAATCTGTGGAAGGCACTATGGACCGAATTCGTTATGAATCCATCCTTGCAGGCCACTTACACCCATACATGATTATTGTCTTTCCTGGGGTGGATGGGATCTTTCAGCACGACAATGCGAAGTGTCACACAGCTGAAAAAGTCTGAGAGTGGTTGGAAGAGCACGATGAAGACTTCAAAATACTTCCCTGGCCCCCTAATTCCCCAGACTTAAACCCAATTGAGCATCTGTGAGGGCCACCTCGATCATGTTGTTCGCTCTATGAATCCTCCACCACGCACCCTCCAGCAGCCGCCAGATGCACTGCAGTCAGCATGGCTCCACATACCTGTGAACACCTTCCAGCGCCTTATTGAGTCACTCCCAGCCCGTGTAGCTGCTGTCCGCGCTGCACACGGCGGTTACTCTGGATATTAGCTGGTGGTCACAATAATGTGACTGGACAGTGTATTTCCTACTTTGGCTGTGTTGCAAAAAATATTTGAAATCTAAATAGACTTGTACGTTATTGACAGTGGCGCCCATGTGAGTACTTTTAGGGGGCTAAGAAAAATCCTTACCTCCTTCAAGGCTGTCAAACATTTTATTAAATGTACAAGATACTAAAATACAACAAAAATAAAGAAGTTTGATAACTGCAATCAATAATTAATATCTTATTATTTTTAAAAATGCTTTAAAAAAACGTTTCGTCTATTTTAGTGTTTTAAATTTAAAAATTTGGCTATACCAACGGCTACCCCCCCCCCACTTATGGGCGCCCTTGTTTATTGATGTGATATGATGATTAAGGCAAGTTAACGCTGCTGCCCCAATGGCCTAAGCGCTGGCTTCTGACAATTAATCACAGGTGGGTCAGGGTTCGAATCACGGGAAACACGGACCTACCTATAGTTTACCCATTTTGATTCGGAAATTCGAAAATTTGGTGGCCCCTCTGATGTTGGGAGCTCCTGATACAGCATTTCCTTAGGATGAATAATTTAAGATTTGGTTCTTACCTCCTTCTTTGTTTTTGCTTCAGTTGTCATCATAATAGAAAGAGAGGTAGGAGTTGGATCGTAGCCTTCGTAATAGAAAGATGCCTGTCGTTTTTCCAAATTTTCTTTGTCCAAGGCGCGGGACAAAACTCCGCGGAAACGGACGCCAGATGGCAGTACTGATCCGTGCATACAGCATCGACAGTCGCAGCGGAGAATGACAGACTTTTAGGTTACGTCACTGAAAACGTTGGCTATGCTTAAAATATTCAAGAAGAAAAAAATCTCATGCACATTTCCTTTGGGCGTCGATCGACAAACAAAACTGAAAGAGTTAATTTTCGAAATAAAAATGAAATTGACTGCTGGTAAAGATACGATCACCATTAAAAACTTGATTTCTTAACAAGACTGGGGTGGGACATCGCTGGCGATTGAGTTAACCCCCTTGAATTGGCCAAGCTTCAAATGTTTTTTATATGATGTTTTACTGAAATGGAATATATATATATGACATCCAGTTGCTCAAGATTTGTTTATTTTATTATTATTTTTTATTATATAGGATTTAGGGGGTGCTTTCTTTTACTTTTAATTTATTTACGCCGCCCCGGTGGCGCAGTGGTCTAAGGCGTTGACCTCTGATTATTCGTCCGTAAGGGGTCCGGGTTCGAATCCCGGTGAGGCATGGATGTTGTGTTTGTCTTACGGCACTGGCTCTCTCCCTTCCCTGGAACCAGTGACCCTAAATTAGGGACGGGCGACTGCTTATAGCCCATTGAGTTGCTCACGGTGGTCGTTAAACCTCCAATCAAAAAAAAAAAAAAAATTTATTTACCATTGTTATTTTTATTTGGTGTGCCTTTGGAAGGTAATTACACCCTCCAAACCACACAGTTCTCCAAACACAATAGCGACGCCATTGATTAAGAAAGCATTAAGAAACCAAAAACTGCGCAGTGGTCTAAGCGATGGCCTCTGATCATTCGTCCGAACGGGGTCCGGGTCCGAAGCCCGGTGAGACATGGATGTTGTGTTTGTCTTTCGGCACTGGCTCTCTCCCTTCCCTGGAACCAGTGATCCTAAATTAGGGACGGGTGACTGCTTATAGCCCATTGAGTTGCTCACGGTGGTCGTTAAACCTCCAATAAAAAAAAACAAAAAAAAAGAAGCCAAAAATTAAGACCATTAAGAAACCAAAATAAATGAAACCAATTTTGAAAAATCGCGACAAAATATGGTAAAGCAGTATTTTACAAGAAAATTCAAAATTTGACTTTTTTATATTGTTTTTTTTGGGGGGGGAGAGGGGGTTATGACTGTTTGCAGTAAACATGGCAGGGGAAATTTATTCTGCACATGGGGTTACAAAAAAAATTATTTTACATTAGTTAAATTTATTTGAAAAATATTTCTAAAAGTGGAAGTTTTTTTTTTTTTGATTGGAGGTTTAACGACCACCGTGAGCAACTCAATGGGCTATAAGCAGTCGCCCGTCCCTAATTTAGGGTCACTGGTTCCAGGGAAGGGAGAGAGCCAGTGCCGTAAGACAAACACAACATCCACGCCTGACGGGATTTGAACCCAGACCCCTTACGGACGAATGATCAGAAGCCAGCGCCTTAGACCACTGCGCCACCGGGGCGGCAAGGAAGTTTTTCAAATGATATTTTATAGCTAAATATGAAAAAATTGTGGTGAACCCTTGATATTTACTACACTGAATTTCGCAGTAGTAAAGAAGTAGCCTGTGTTAGTTCACACTAAGTTCACGAGAGATCTCTTGAAGCGTAGTCTACGTAACAGTGGCGTAACTAGCACAACGTGCCCCCCCCCCCCCGAAAGATTTACTTCATCGCCCCTAAGCGCAATAATTTTCCCAGGATTTCACGCACGAGGGAGGATGCGTTTTCCGCGGTGTGTGTGTGTGTGTGTGTAGTGGATGGGGTGGGGGAGTCAGGGAGAGTGTCTGGAAAACTAATGCTGGTACCGAGCGCTCTGTAGTTTTACTTTTTAAGTAATAGATTTAAAAATACACGTAATTGTTTTGTACAAAACTAAAATAAATCATTTGAAGAAATCACCCTCTTGTACATGGCAGATCTGCGGCTGCTGTGAATAAACGTTGGCGCCTGTCGTGTACGTAATTCTCGATGACTGATTGACTGTTTTCCCCTATCCTCCATGGGGAATCCCCATGTGGCCTCGCGCTTTTCTTCAGTAGCGGAGAGAGAGAGGGCGATTGGAGAGCATTCGTATTACAACTCGGAGCCAAAGGGCCGAATAGCTTCAATCTGTAGGATATCCACTGCTTTTTTTATTGGATGTTTAACGACCACCGTGAGCAACTCAAAGGGCTATAAGCATTAGCCTATCCCTAATTTAAGGTCACTGGTTCTAGGAAAGGGAGAGAGCCAGTGCCGTAAGACAAACACAACATCCAAGCCTGACCGGGATTCGAACCCAGACCCCTTACGGACGAATGATCAGAGGCCAGCGCCTTAGACCACTGCACCACCGGGGCGGCATCCGCTGCTTTAGAAGTGAAACTTCACATTTGTTTAGGCAAAGCTAAATGTACCTGAAAAGAAAATATGAAACTTTGGGTTAATTATCTGTTTGTTTGTCTTTGTGCATTTTCGAATTAAAAAAAAAACTATATCAGGGAAGCTACAGTACGCCCCTTGGTTACTTGCGCCCCCATGCAGCTGCGAGGGTGGTAGTTACGCCACTGCTACGTAATTATATGCCTGTCGTTTTTCGAAAAACTTGCCTGACAGCTAAGTTTCTGATTTTCTCACCACGACACGTAAAGTGTTTGACGAACCGAAAGGTACACAACACAGCACCATTGTATCGTAATGTAGCCTATAAACGTAGCTACTGACGGCCAAACAAATGGGGAATGCGAATTACTTAATTGAAGCAAAACACAAGCCGAAATAATTTGAAACTCGTGAGCTTAATCCAAGTGCAACAAACCGAGCTCAAAGCAAGAGAAACCACGTGAAGCAACGGAGTGAAATGACTTACGAATTGTTTGTACGTAGACTACTGTTTGTACTATAGATGGTTTGTACGGGTCGCTAGCGCCGCTCGTGGCCAAAATGAGAAACTTTGCTGTCAGAGAAGTTTTTCGAAAAACGACAGGCATCCTTCTATTGCTTAGGCTACAGTTTGTCTTACGGCACTCTCCATTCCCTGGGATCAGTGACCCTAAATTACGGACGGACGACTGCTTATAGCTAGGGTGACAATATTTCCTTGAGACAAAAACGAGACATTGGGATGACAAAAACGGGACAAAAAAAGTAAGACGATAAAAAAAGTTTTATTACTTAAACATATTGAGCTTACCGTTATTTTTCAGTTAACAGTGATAGAGCCCATACAAAAATTTAGGTACACTTAGCGGAGGACTGTATTTCACCACGATCGTACCATGAATATTTCTCCGATGAAGTAATCTTACGCAGCAAACTTCAGTCTTTCAACAATTTATTATAAAACTTCTCACACTCCATGACACAATATTGCCTTACAACTAACATAGCTCTCATTGTCTCAACACTTAACCTAGATTTCTCCTTTGACCACATGCTGTACATAACAGAAAATATTCTCTCAACAGATGCTGTACTTCCTGGAAGGCAAAGAATAAACTCTATAATATTACAAAAGTCCTGAAAGTCTAGGCGTTTTTTGCTCATTTCAGAAAAAAATTGTACCCATCTATCGGATACAGAAATGTTTTCTATGCCTTTTTTGCTTGACCAATATACAAGTATATTTATAGTTTTTATTAAAAACAGGACAAAATTGACATTTTTATTAAAACGACGGGACGTCCGAGAAATAGGAAAAAAACGGTACGTATGGTCAGCCTACTTACAGCACATCAAGTTACTCAGGGTTGTCTTTAAACCTCTAAACAAAAAAAAAGTTCGCCCTGTTGCGCGTAAAAAGTCAATATGAACATATACTACAAAAGTTAAGTGTTAATACACTCAGCCTCGTTCTTAGTAAAGAACAAAATACTGCGGTAAAATAAAGGCTTACACCGTGTCGTCCACATGGGACATAACTTTCTTCTGGATAACACTGGTAAATTTTTCATTGCTGTTATGTTAATTTTAATAAATCTTTTGGCAAAAATTTTGACTTAGCTTTGTATATGTAATTATTTCGTACAATAAAGAAATCTGTATTAGAAGTTGATTTCGCCCATATAAGTATTACGGTAGCTTCTGTAGTGCTACCAACAACAACAACGTAGCACTAATTTGTCAGACAACCGCAAACGTGAAACGATTAGTGATGAGCAGGGCTATAGAGTGACGAGCATTCGCATTTACAGATCCTTTTGACATGGGCTGACGTTAGTTAAGAAAAAGAAGAGTCGTGCAAAGCAGAGTGCGAAGCCATATATTATATTGCAAGGGCCACATATGTGGTTTCTTCGAAAAGTTTTCCAAGAACCTTGAAGTTTTGAGTTGATGGCATGAGCCATGTTATCAATCAATTAATTTTTTCTGGTTTAAAATGAATTCGTTGGTGTAAATAGCCATACAATATTTATTTCTTAAGCAGACGGTTTTTAAACGGAAGTTGACTGTTGGTCAAAACGTATTGTTTTATTGTTTGACATTTTAATCATGATTTCCTCAGGTAATAATTGCTTTGAACTATTTATAAGCTTAATGCGTAACATATGGGATAATGTTTTTGAAATTGGTGAACATGGGCGATATTTTTTGTCTGCTTTTAAGCAAGTTTTTATTAATTACACTATTTCCTGATTTTCATGGGCTTACAAATTGTGAAAGATTAATCGGCCTACAAGTTTTATCTATTATTATTTCTCATCAAATGCAGGCCAATTACTCTCAAATTTCCAGCATTATTTTAGGTAACTACAAAAAGTTTTATTCCAGCTAAAAAAATTGTGATTTTAGAAAAAAAGAAAAACGTACAGCAAATTTTTTGTAAGAAAGTAGGATTGATTGCGTAATTGGTTGTTCGTATTTTCCAGTGATGAAGCCTGTTGTCTTGTTCCCATTTTCTTCAGTTTTTAATTAAACATCACTTCCCATTATCTTACAGTTTTTAATTTGATGTGTAAATGTATCATACCGTATTGTATTGTCGTTTTTGTTTATTTCCTACCAATGTACAGAACATTTTACATGTCATATATGTATCATTACTGTCAGTACCAATGTACGGCGTAAATTTCAGATTCTAACAAATGGTTAAATAGGTTTCATTGCAGGAGGTCGCCAGTTATCTAAGTACTTTTAAAAAAAACTGCTTGTTTGTGTTTGCTGTTTTTTTTTTTTTTTTTCATTTCAAGAACGAACTCAACTTATCTGCTTCGTGGTTATTTTGCAGATGTAACAAACTCTTACTTAAAGTTATCGTGTTGGTTTTTTCCTGAAAGCAAAATCAGACATAGGGACATATTTAAATAACACTGTTTGAAATCTGCCTTCTTGAGAACCACAAAGTACTGCTCTGCAGTTTTTTACACAAAATGAAATGCAACCCTGAAATATGCACACAACTTGGCTAAAAGTATTTAGACAGTAGTGTAGTTATGAAAAAATGTCACTGTCTTCTAAAACGAGTTCCAAATGAGCCTACATTTGGCCTGAGAGATAGCAGAAATTGTTTTGGGAACATTTTCAACTTTTATTATGTTAGGTACTTAGTTGGCATTAATTCACAAACATAGGTGATATTAGTCTTTTCTTGTTTCAGCTAGTCCCAAAATAGTGAATACGATTTATATCAGGGCTTACACTGAAAGGGCTACTATAAAAATAGTATGTGCTTCAGACCATATATTTTAAATTCCTTTGTGAAGGGATTGACACACCAAAACTTCTAGTTACTTATTAAGAATTTAGTACAGATAACACATACTTATATCAAATGAAAATCTTTGAATAAAGTTACAACCATTTAATCTAACCCAAAGCAATAAAAAGTTCCTCAGATTTGAAGTTGATGAGGTTAAAAGTTATTGTACACAAAAGTCAAAATACATAAAAAGCATGCTGTTTTTTGCACAATATTATACTTGCAGTTAAAGTAATCCAAAGGTGGTGAAATACATTTAATCATTATAAACATACAAGTTAAATATATATATATAGCATTAAAAACCACATAAGATCTTTCGACCCTCTCACAGGGGTCATCATCAGATGCAAGACATAGTACCCAACAGCAGAAGTCTTGTATACCGTAAAACATGCCACAGATAAAAACTAAATAAATTCAACAGTACATACCCAAGTTCCAGAGGGGTGATGCATAAGGTAAAGCAAAAAAGTAGACTGTCAAGCACCATAAAGTAATAAACCTATGTTGCGTAGAATTAGAGTTAAATACCATCTTCCAAGCTGAAGATATAATGCTAGGAGGTTCATCATTGCAACTTGATTGTTGAGAGGAATAAATAAATAGGCTTTCCGTGAAGAGGCAGTCAAACTTCGAAGAGGGGGAGTTCAAAACTGTGGTGTCTTTCCAAATGGGAAAATGGGTTCCATTAGCAATGCATCTTGAAAGAGCCGAAGAAGTAGAACCAACTTTAATATTGTATCTATGTTTGTTAATACGGGCTTTTAATTTCCTGGAGGTAGACCCTATATAAATAAGATCTGTGTCAATTTGGTCCACCGCTTTAAGGGGTACACAGTAAACCCCAAATTTATCCCACAAGTTCACTGGGTCTCTGTCATTCTTAACACACAAAAAAAAATGTTCGAAGTTTTTAGGCCAAAATCCAAGTTGTATTTGACACAAATATTCCTCAAGTTGAAATCCAGTGGAGGAAAACAGTTCAGGAACCCCATAAACCCATAAACTTTGGTTTGACTCCTTCAAATCCAGTGTTCCTTCAAATCCAGTAGCCAAATTTTGCCCATATTGGCTGAAATTTGGCTACTGGATTTGGAGGAATGTGCTTTGAACACTTGTTCGATCAACCCCCTCCTTCCAGTACATTCGTTATGTCGACGATATACTTATTTTTTGGCCATCTTCTGTTTCTGATCTGAATTCTTTTGCCACACATTTTTCTTCTTTTTATCCTTCTATTTCTTTCACAGTCGAGTTAGGACAACAGTCCTCACTTCCTTTCTTAGATTTTAAGTTGTCTCACATGCCTAATTCCAAGGCAATCAGTTTCTCAGTGTATCGTAAGCCTACTTCCAGTTGTTTCATTATTGCTTTCTCATCAGCCCACCCAAAAGGTTATAAACTTTCTTCGATCTAATTTTTAGTCAGACAAGCCTTCTCCAATTCGTCCAGTAGAAAAATTCTTTCAAAGGGACTCAAGCAAATTGTCCACATTGCTGCTACCTGTGGATACCCTCTCTCCACCATCCGAACTGAATCATCGGTAAATTTAGGAGACTGACACTTTCGACTTTGACTGTCGACACAGCCAAACCAAAGTTTATGGGTTTATGGGGTTCCTGAACTGTTTTCCTCCACTGGATTTCAACTTGAGGAATATTTGTGTCAAATACAACTTGGATTTTGGCCTAAAAACTTCGAACATTTTTTTTGTGTGTTAAGAATGACAGAGACCCAGTGAACTTGTGGGATAAATTTGGGGTTTACTGTGTACCCCTTAAAGCGGTGGACCAAATTGACACAGATCTTATTTATATAGGGTCTACCTCCAGGAAATTAAGAGCCCGTATTAACGAACATAGATACAACATTAAAGTTGGTTCTACTTCTTCGGCTCTTTCAAGATGTGTTGCTAATAGAACCCATTTTCCTGTTTGGAAAGACACCACAGTGTTTTGAACCCCCTCTTCGAAGTTTGACTGCCTCTTCATGGAAAGCCTATTTATTTATTCCTATCAACAATCAAGTTGCAATGATGAACCTCGTTGCCTTATATCTCCAGCTTGGAAGATGGTATTGAACTCTTAATTCTACGTAACATGGGTTTATAACTTTATGGTGTTTGACAGTCTACTTTTTTTCGCCTTACCGTATGCATCACCCTCCTGGAACTTGGGTATGTACTGTTGAATTTATTTAGTTTTTCGGTTTTTATCTGGGGCAACATGTTTTACGGTATATAAGAATTCTGCTGTTGGGTACTATGTCTTACGTCTGATGATGACCCCTGTGAAAGGGTCGAAAGATTTTATGTGGTTTTTAATGCTATATATATATTTTTAACTTGTATGTTTATAATGATTAAAGGTATTTCACCACCTTTGGATTACTTTAACTGAAAGTGTAATATCGTTCATAAAACAGCATGTTTTTTGTGTATTCTCCAGATTTTTAATGCACTTTCTCCTTCAAACTCCATTAGTTGGTTCTATACTGATCAAAATTCTGATACTGTTGTGCTTAACATTGAAAGACAAATTTGCATGAATAGTAACATCTGTGGGTGCAGCTTTCCTCCAAATGTCTATACAAGTTATATTAAATCAGCAACATTTATTCACAATTAATTATTTTAATTTTAATATCTACTGTAATTTAGCATTTTTATTTTTAGTTATATGATAAAATGTGTTGAAGGTCAAACAAAAGACAAGTATTTCTATTTGGCTTAGAAGCCAAGCCAACTGCTCAGTGAAACTATAGTAAATTTTAAAATAATGAATTGTGAATAAATATTTCTGATTTAATCTATCTCAACATCACAGGCATTTTAGTCATAAACTATTTTAATGTCAAGACAAGCATTGGAGATGATATATATATATATAGCTGCCCCGGTGGCGCAGTGGTCTAAGCGATGGCCTCTGATCATTCGTCCGAACGGGGTCCGGGTTCGAATCCCGGTGAGGCATGGATGTTGTGTTTGTCTTACGGCACTGGCTCTCTCCCTTCCCTGGAACCAGTGACCCTAAATTAGGGACGGGCGACTGCTTATAGCCCATTGAGTTGCTCACGGTGGTCGTTAAACCTCCAATCAAAAAAAAAAAAAAAAAAAAAAAATATATATATATATATATATATATATATACTGTTATTGAGCTTACTTTATTAAAAAAAAAGCATGAACCAGCTTAAAAAAATGCTGTTGTGAGTGGCATTCGGGACTTGAACACTGCCCTTTTATGATAGACATATTGACTTAAAAGATATTATTGATAGGCCAGCTAATTCTTTGCTCTGTGGTAGGTCGTCTGAAAATTTTTGGTAAGTACTGTGTATACTTTATGAAGGAATGTGATACTAGGGGGTGAGGCAAAGAAAAGTATAGGTAATGAAATGAAAGTGTCATTCACAAATACCAATTTTTTTTTTTATTTTCTTTTAGTTACATGACAGAATATGTTGAAAGTTGAACAAAACATAAGTACAGTGAAACCTGTTATAATGCTGGTATATGAGGACAAGGCAATAACCATGTTATATCCGAATCTGAGTATGCATGTATTTGTCTGTGTATGTATTTTATGGGGGGAACACTATCAGACCCCCATTATATCTGATTCCATGGTATAACCAACCACGTTATATCCAGCTTCCACTGTATTTCCACACAGCTCAGGCATTCAGAACAGCTGTTCATTTGCAGTGTGCCACCCCGTTGGCACAGCGGTCCAAGTGCTGGCTTTAAACCATTCATCGGAGATGGGTCAGGAATTGAATCCCTGAGGCATGGATGTTGTCTTTGTTTTATGGCACTGGTTCTTTCCCCTTCTCTGAAACCAGTAATCCTAAATGAGGGATGGGCGATTGCTTTATAGCCCATCGAGTTGCTTGTGGTGGTTGTTAAACCGCCAAAAAAAAAAAAAAAAATTGCCCTGTAAATGCGAGAAATTGAATAAAAAGATCCCCATAATGAAGTGCTTTATCTGAAGGGTTAACAGTACTGGATCAGCAATACAGCATCTTAATAATCAAGGTTTTCTGTCAGATAGAGAGAATACACTTTTTTTTTTTTAACCTAAATTTATGTGGTGGCATGTAAGACATATGCAGACATAGATGATGTGCCAACAGCATTTTTTTAAGCTGGTTCATGCTTTTTTTAATAAAGTAAGCTCAATAACAGTTGTAGCATTCTTTGCTATTTGAAATGTGTATATGTGGCTTACTAAAGGCTCTCCTTGACAAATCCCCACTTTATTATGATATCCTATCCCCACTAAAGGTGCTATGATGACTGCCACATGGTGATTTAACTATACCATCAGTAGTGCTCTCTCTAGATTTTTTACAGCCAGGCGGCAAGAAATTTTAGCTGGGTGGTACTTTTAATGTCCCCTTCTCCAATTGAAAAAAAAATGTTTTGCATGTCATTATTATACTTATTAAAATCTTTAGCAGTGTGGTAGGTATTAATATAACATAATAAACAAAGTTAGAAAATTGTACGAAAATGGTTAAAAAATGAGTATTTACTTACAAATCATATTCGACACAGATCTCTCTCCCTTTTTTTTTACAATCTCTATCTCTTTTTTTTTTTATAGATTGAAGGTTTAATGACCACCATGAGCAACTCAATGGGCTATAAGCAGTCACCCATCCCTAATTTAGGGTCACTGGTTCTAGGAAAGGGAGAGAAGAGAGCCAGTGCTGTAAGACAAACACAACTTCCATGCCTTACCGGGATTCGAACCTGGACCCTTTTCAGATGAATGGTCATAAGCTATTGCACCACCCCAGTGGCGCAGTAGTCTAAAGCACTGGCTTATGATCATTCGTGCGTGAAGGGGTTCGGGTTCAAATCCCGGTAAGGCATGGATGTTGTGTTTGTCTTACGGCACTGGCTCTGCTCTCTCCCTTTCCTGGAACCAGTGGCCCCAAATTAGGGACAGGCAACATCTTGTAGCTTACTGAGTTGCTCATGGTGGTCGTTAAATCCCCAATTAAAAAAAAAAAAAAGAAAATATAGCCGGGCGGTAGACAAAATTAACTGGGTGGGCAGCCCAGCAAAAAGGCTCTAGGGAGAACACTACATTTGGATTAAAGGAAATGCTATACCACACTCATCAACCCACTTGGCCAGTATGGTGAGTTATGGTCAACCCCCCCCCCCTCACTCCCCAAGATGACCTTAAACTGATGAAATTCAAAAACATGCTGGAGTAACATGGAGGGTGGCTCAAAACAGACTATTGTGGAGGAAACGTGGCGAGATCTTCATCCAATATTGGATTGATAATAGTTGACAATGATGATGATATTGAACATAAATTTAAAATTTAATATCTGTATGTGCATTTCAACATAGCCAACAGTATTGTTTTAAGCTGGTTCATGCCGCCCCTGTGGCGCAGTGGTCTAAGCGATGGCCTCTGATCATTCGTCCGAACGGGGTCCGGGTTCGAATCCCGGTGAGGCATGGATGTTGTGTTTGTCTTACGGCACTGGTTCTTTCCCTTCCCTAGAACCAGTGACCCTAAATTAGGGACGGGCGACTGCTTATAGCCCATTGAGTTGCTCACGGTGGTCGTTAAACCTCCAATCAAAAAAAAAAAAAAAAAGCTAGTTCATGCCTTTTTTTTTAATAAAGTAAGCTTAATAACAGTTGTAGCATTCTTTGCTGTTTGAAATGTGCATATGTGGCTTACTAAACACTGCATAAAGTTAATTCTTCTTATTCACTCACTTTAAGTGAAGCAGGAGTCACTCAAATAAAGTTCAAGAAGTAGTTATTTACAATTCTTCCTTTATTCGATCAATACTTCCTTTACTCGACCAATAGCACTTCGCTCGGATATTCCAATACTCATGAAGAACTAATTCATAACAGCACTAATGTTTTAAAGCTGATTAACATGAGTTAGTAAACAGAAAACTTGATTGAAAAAAACTCCACCGCTAAATACATGTATATAACAACACAACTCGAACATGCAGACTTCAAGTAAACACCGCTTCAGTGTAATGCAGCTTCCATGATTACGACACCACACACAGCTTACTAGCTTAACACATTATATATGCAGCAATCTTGCTTGTCACCCATGCATACATCATTCACCCTTGACCTCAATGCTGTTGCCACATAACATTCCGTGAGCAAGAAAATATGTTAAGATTGAAACGCTTAAAGAGAATGAACTCAAATTTTACATAGAGAAAGAAACTAAAAATGTCAATTAAATTAGAGTATACATCATGCAGTTTAAAAAGATTTTTTTATCTATTTTGTGGATTTTAATACATTAACCTTTCATTATAAATATGTTTTTGTGTAGTATTATTACCAAATTACTTTATTCTTGTATGTTTTGTCATTGTTTCCTTTTTGTTTATTGCTGTACAATATAAAAAAAAATGTGATATTTGCAAACATTTTGGTTTTCACCTCTGTTTACATCTACTTTCACCAGTAAATATCATGCCGCTGCACCGGTGGCGCAGTGGTCTAAGCGATGGCCTCTGATCATTCGTCCAAAAGGAGTCCAGGTTCGAATTCTGGTGAGGCAGGGATGTTGTATTTGTCTTATGGCACTGGCTCTCTCCCTTCCCTGGAAACAGTGACCCTAAATTACGGACGGGCGACTACTTATAGCCCACTGAGTTGCTCACGGTGGTCATTAAACCTCCAACAAACAAACAAATATCATGCCAACAAATAGTCACACAAAAAAGAATATGGTAAAGGAAACATGAGTTGGTAGTCCTCTAATGCCAGTTGGAGCAGTGGCGTAACCATATTTCAAAATATGGGGGGGGGGGGTCCGATCACACATTATATCCATACATATATATATATACAATATTATATACATACTGTATAAGATAGAGTTTGGGACCCTCTCCCCTACACACGAAGGAGCAAAGCAGTTGCGGAGGCACGATCTAACGGGCCCAACATAGGCACCTCTGTTGGCGAATTTTGGAACTTAGCAAACACAACTGTAAAACTATGATAGGTAGGGCAGAAATCTAAATTACAAAGTTGTAGAACTGACTTTGCTTATTATCGATATCGCTGTTTTACTAAGTACACATTATACAAGTGTTTGCGTTATACGAAAAATTAAAATCTTATATTAAATTTAGTTGGTTCACATCATAAAAAAGTGTGCATTATATCATTATATTCCAAAAAAATTGGGGGGGGGGGGGGGGTCCTTTACATTGGGGATCCGTGACTCTGAAAATCTGTGAGGGTCCCGACCCCCCTCCGACCCCCAGTGGTTACGCCTATAAGTTGAAGTTAAGGGTGTAACATTCTAATTTGTGACAACCCAATCAGATTGTAAAGTAATCACCTTTGTTTTTGTGTTGTCTAGTTTATTAGGGACCTATTTGCTTGTAACACCAGGTTCCTAGAATCCTGTCACCCAGTCAAGGCTAGGGCAGACAATGTATGTGACTCAGCATGTGAAATAGCACTTGGATAACACAAATAATTCTGCCATGAAATGTAAAATTTAGTTTTTGAAAGGCTATGCAGCCTGTATATATTTACACATCTGGAGGACCACCTGGAATTAGCTGCACAGGAAACATGATTATTAACCTATTTGTCCAGATTTTTACATTAGGAGTATTAGTCCATCTACTGGGTTTTTTGAGAGGCAGACAGGTTAATGCCAGTAATTTAAATTTGACCATGTGTAACAACTATAGTGGTATAGTGGGGCCAGAACAGCAATCTGGCATTTTTTTTTTTTTTTTTTAGATGGAATGCATGCTAGTAAACCCTGTACAGCATAATTTGTTTTCTTTTTAAAAATGCGAATGCCCTATAGTTCTTTTTCATTAAAAAAAATGCAACAGAAAAACTGCACAGTTAGTTTACTCCAATGCATAGTCACATGACTAAGCTATTTTATCAGAATTTCCCAAAATATCTTCAGAATTAAGACTCAGAGCAATGCAAGATTTCTACCATTGCTGTCTCCATAAAATGGTTAAAAACATCTTATTTTCAAGTCAAGTCAATAGTTCTTCAGAATTGTTTAAAAATGCTCAAAAGGAGGAATTGAAAAAGTTTTGGAAGATAATAATTACCCTTCTCTACTGTCAAAAAAATTCTTAGTAAAAAAGAAAAGAACCAGAAGTCAAAAACTAAGTTTCAGTTAACTAGAAAAATTACTTACCGTAAAGGACTGTTTGAAAAACTTCAGACCTCGGATTAGTGAAAAGTTTCTAATCAGACTGGCTCCAGGATTACAAAATAAAATTAGTGACTACCTTCCAAAATTAAAGCAAAAAGAAGAAAACATCCTTTTACAGGAAGGTGTGGTCTATAACAAAGTGTGAGTGTGGTCTCAGCTATGTGGGAGAAACAGGCAGACAGCTTAAAACTAGATTAGCAGAACATAAAGCCAAGGAGGTTAGAAGGAGGAGATGGCAACAGTCCCTCTTCGTGGGCTGCTGGCATGACGCCACTTTTTTATCAGCTGACTATGGCAATGTGCCCAACCTGAGAATCTCCTGTACATCTCTATGGGGAAATCGCGATTCTGAACAGGTTTTTCGGACCCTTACTGTACCCATACAGTCATGAAAAAAATTGAGGACGAAATATTCATTCCCATAATTATAAAATTCCAGAAAAAATAGGAAAATATGTATTGGTATTTCTATAAAAAATTGAACAAAATAATGATTTTTTGAGCGGAAGTGCATACTGCATATGGTTACTTGCGCACTGCGCTTGTGCAAGTAGCCATGTTTGAAATATTACCAAAACTCTAATGTTGAGAAATACGAAGTCCGAAATATTCCTTGTTTTGCATGGTTTGCATGCACTATGCGTAACTTCTTCAGACACAGGAAGTGACCTCACGTTTCCAAACTCCCGCAAACTCGCACCACCTCAGAGAGAGGATCGAAACAGCTGATCTGTTTCGGCTTCACTCAGAACAGGTCCTTTCACCTCCTCTTCTTCTAACCTCCTTGCATAAAGCTGCAATTAAAAATACGACAAACAAAACAGGTTTGAACGGACATGTTCAAAATACAGGACATATAAAGTGCTGTGGGACACTGTAGTGTTTTGACATATCAACAGCACTTTTTCAAGAGAAAATTGTCAGAAGCACTGGAAATAGAGAGAAGAGGAGGTACAACATTAAATGATTTGAAAGGTTGGAATTCATCTCACGAATACAACACCTACTATAGTTGTAGTCCTGGGGAAGGGGAGGAGTACTACCCAAAAATTTGATGTATTAGTTCCTTTTTCCTTAGAGAATACCCATAATTTGGAGTTATTTATAGTGTATTAAATCTAGGAATAGCCATGTCATCAATTATTATCAAGTTGAATGCTCCTTTAGGGTTGTCACACCTTGAAAATTATGTGAATGAATTCGGTGGTGCATGTAGGTATGGGAGTTATGATTTTTAATTTGCTGTATCTATGCCATGACTTGATAGTGTAGAGTTAAATAATATGATGTGTTAATGTGATATACTGGGTTTTTAATAATTCAGTGTCCGTGTAATTATTGGTTTTTCTATTAAACAAATTTAATATTTTTTCATTTTCTGAATTCTAACTTGAAGTGACCGGGTTTTTTTTTTGGGGGCGGGGGAAGTTTCTTTGTACTCTTTTGTTACTTTACGATCTTCAAAAAACACTTGGCAAGCTTTGAAATTTAGAGGGTTCCACGTATAATGACTCTATCTAGAGTCAGATCATTTAATTCATTTAAGGTATTGTGTACAATGATCAAGAAAAAAATATTGATAATTGTGTTTTTGCAAAGAACTTTGAAAAATCTTAGTTCTGACTGAAAAATTGGTGTTTCACTATTTAATGGGGGCGGGGGTTCTTTGAATAAAGCTCATGTAGAAAACTGGCTTCCTAGTTTCTTAAATTAAACACTTAATCAAACGTCTAATATGTTTTTTGTTTTTCTTCTAGGAAATATTTTAATTAAAAATGCAAATTTTCAGGGAAAACTCTTCTTCAGGCAGTCTTTTGTTGTCACTCTTTCTCTGTTACCATTGCAGCAGTGAGCTCTCTGACCATTCATTATGTGACTAGCATCTGCAACATGTGAGAAAATTGCTGCATGCAAATTATTGAAATGCTACATCAAACACTGTAAGCATATCACATTTTTTTCACATCTTCTGCATGCATGCATACATACACACTGGAGTATTAAAGTTATAGGGGAAGATGGTAGAGAATTTTTATAATTTGGGGTATGATGTAACACAGTTGCAAAATACACCTTGCCATTTTTCTAGCAGAAATGAAGAAACTGTTTCTACTGTTACTCCACTTTAGCTGGTGTAATCATGCAGTCTAGCTCTCTTTAATGACAGGTTTTAGTATAACTAGTTTAAATTTGCTCTGTTATATTGAAATTCAAATATTTTACAAATGAATCTGTACTTTACTGTACTAAGTCTAATTTCCTCTGGCTAACTTGCTGATAAGAATTGTTCTTATTTCTCATTTCAGGTGATAGAAATAAACTTCCTAGTGATTCTCAAATGGGTGAAATGTGAAATTTCTTAAAGCTCATTGCAGTTTGAGATTGAATCTGCAATTTATTTCAAGTGGTGCTGTCATTTTCTTACATTGTAGGTTTAAGGGATATGGAAAGATATGAAAGTAACATAGGAGTGACAGAGAGCTCTGTGGAAAAAAGATTTGATAGCATTCATAACTCCAGGAATGAGAGAAAGAGTGAGAATGATCACTGTGTATCACCCATGTCTTTTTCTAGCATTTCATATCACAAAGAAGAAGTTGGCAAAAGTATTTTTGCACAAGAAAAAACTTTGTCTAGTTTTGATACTTTCATAATGCCTAATGAACTCTATTTCAGTTTCAGTTCTGACTCTTCCAACAATTCAAAGATGTTATCAAAGAATGACAGGCTGGAGTCATTATCTATGGGTCATTCCTCAACTCCAGCTAGTCCTGAAGAAATGGAAAGAGCTAGAGGAAAACTAGCAAAGCGAGATATCCCATCATTCAACAGTCCTGTGTCGGAGAAGAAAATGTCGTTCAGTTATACATCTGGTTTCGTTAGAACATCCAAAAGTGAAGATCACTTGCAAAAATCTTCATTGACTACTGTAAATATTGACATAGAAGATGAGATGGCTTCATCTTTGAACACACTTTTGGATACAAAGCAGGATGATATTTACAGTGACTTGGATGATAAGGTTGATTTTAGTAACTCATCACCTGTCATTAATTTTGAAAGGGCACAGAGTCCTGACATTTTACAATCATCTGAATCTTCCAAGAGTGAAATCTCTCCATGTTCTAGCGAAACAGCATCGCCTTCTAAAATTAGTGTGAGACATACAGAAGTTTCAGAGGACCAGCAGGCCTCAGATAAACAGAGTGAGTCATCTGGTTCAGAAATGATTCCATCTGATTCTTCAGCAACCATCAGAAGGGATGACAGTGAATGCAGTGAAGGCGAATGTACAAGTGAGCAGATATCAGCTATTAGTAGCTTGGAGGATGCTGACCCTTCAAGAGCAACAGATTCTGACATTGGTTCACCAGAGGGCAGTCTTTCTCCAGCTATCGAGTTTCACCAGGGAGATGAATGGTTCTGTGAGTTAGACAGAAAAGAAATAATTGTAAACGGTGTTTCAGACTTTCTTAAAAACTCAGTTTCAAACAAAAGCAAACAAGTGCCCCCAAATGTACAACTAAACCTGCTGAGTGAAACTGCTGAAACCAGTGTATTACAGTCACTTAGTGGAGATAGAACTCCATCACAAAGTAGCTCTTTTTCAGTGCCAAAAGTGGATGGTGACAACGAAAAGGTAGAGATAAGTATAGAAAGCCCCACGTCGTTGTGCTCCGAAGACACCTTTGGTGATGTGTCTTATCATGAGCTTACCGAGAGTTATGATGAGTTGTCTGCTGCAGATGTAGAGGATGATTCAGTGCGAAGCGAATCTCCACCTACGGATGATGAGTCAGACATTGAAAGTTTGCACAGTTTTCACTACAGTCCTAAAGCCGTAGATTTGCCTTCTGCTTCTCGTCTAGCCAAAAGGCTCTACAACTTGGATGGCTTCAAGAAAACAGATGTGTCTAGGCATCTCTGCAAAAAGTGAGTATATCATTTTTACTTGCATTTTGCTGTTTAATTATAAGAGTTTAACAATTATGTGTAATGTAGTGATGGATCATTCACGAACGATTTTTTTACAATTTTTCCCCATAAATGGTGAATGGTTCACTCTCACCTCTGTGAATGATCATTCAATCTGCCATTGCATACTGAAGTCACAGCATGTTTAACTTTTTTCCTTCTCCTTGAATTTGGAAATAAATTGCCTATAAAAGTAATGCTGAGAGTTAATAAGTGACGGCTGTTACATGAGTGAGAAATGATTAGTCAGCTAGGAAATAATGGCTAAACTTTTAGAATGGGAGTGATACGTAAATGACATTCATTTGAATGGTGGGTCTAAATAGTTCAGCTTCATCATGAATGGTGAAGAGCTCACGCTCATTTGGACAGTTTGCCAAAAAGAGTTGTGGTATTGAAAGTGCAGAATGGGATCTATGCAGGATTTACTCAGTCAGCTAGAGACAACCTGGAAATTGAAAGATCATTCATGAATGACTTGCATGAGTGGTGAATGAACTTTCAAAAAGGAATTAATTATGCCATCTAGAGTTAAATGAGCCCATTTTCAACTAGTATTTTCATAATAATTAGCAGGGATTTATGGGATAATAAGATATATTGACATATGAAGTGAAAGTGATTAATGAGTGGAGGACCATCACTACAAATACCTTCTGTTGCAACAAGCCCTTTATCACAATAATTTGAGCTTTCGTGTGTTCCAAACATTATGAGATAAGTCATGCTTGAAAAATTTAGTTATCATCCCTGTTAGTTTAAAATTTTTTGAAATACAGGGTGTCTACAAATGATTAGAGCAGTTTCGTAATTTTTTTGTGGCTGTAATATTAGTGGTATGCTGCTCGAGTTGGATGTTACCAGACACGCATTGCTCAAAGTTTACTTTGGTCACTGCAAGAGGGCAGTACTTGTCTTATAGTCAGTAAGATGGCTTCAAACAGCAAGAAAGCATTTGGTGTCATCGAATTGCATGCTAGCTAGTCAATCTGTGACAACACTGCAACAACACTTTTGAATGAAATTTAGGAAAACTCCACCAAGTGCCAACTCCATTCGGCAATGGTATGAACAGTTTAAAGCAACAGCATGCCTGTGTAAAGGGAAAGCAACAGATCATCCATCAGTGCCTGAAGAAACTGGAACTCGTGCAGACAAGTTTCGTGTGTAGCCCACAGAAGTCAACGAGCACAGCGAGTAGACAACTGGATATTCCACGATTGACCATTTGGAAGATCATACGCAAACGATTGAAGCAGAAGGTGTACCGCTTGCAATTACTACAAGCCCTGATGCCCGATGACAAAGTGAGTCACCTTGAGTTTTGTTCGCGATTTCAAAGTTTTATGGAAGAAGACGATGCGTTTTCTGATAAACTTGTCTTCGGTGATGAAGCGACATTTTTTGTTAATGGCAAAGTGAATAGGCACAATGCGCGAATCTGGGGCACTGAAAACCCCCACGCCTTCGCGGAACACATTCGGGATTCTCAAAATATCAATGTTTTCTGTGTGGTCTCAAAATTTAAAGTTTACTGTCCTTTTTTCTTCTGCGAAAAGACAGTTACCGGACACGTGTATCTGAACATTTTAAAACATTGGCTCATGCCACAGTTGGAGACCAACAGTGTGGACTTTATCTACCAACAGGATGGCACTCTGCCCCATTTGCATTGCAATGTTTAGGAATGATGATCACCAACTGCTGTTATGGCCTTCATGCTCCCCCGACTTAACTCCCTGCGATTTTTTCGTGTGGGGTTATGTGAAAGACTCGGTATTTGTGTCGCCTTTACCAGCCGATCTACCAGAACTGTGGGCTTGCGTCATCAATGCTTTTGCTCACATGGATAGAGACATGCTAACTCGCATGTGGGAGGAACTTGATTGCAGAGTTGATGTTTGAAGAATCACTCAAGGGACGCATATCGAGCACCTGTAATATGCCTAGAAAAAACTTTGTGCATTGTTATATGTAATTGTAAAGTTTCATGATCATATGTCAAATAATGTACCTACAATAAAACCATGAAACCATTCCAATCATTTGTAGACACCCTGTATTTATACCAGTGATGTTACAATGCAAGAAAGTGTAATGGTTTGAATGTACAAGAACAATGCTAGCTCAAAAAAAAAAAAAAATGCAGTAAAATAAGTGTACTGAAATGGCTTCATGGAATATGCCAGCAATGTTTATCACAGACTATACAAGAACAAGTTAGCTCAACTACTATAAAAATGCATTTTTAGTTACAAAGAAACTCATGAATATCTTCTAAGTGTTGTTGTAAAACAAGATTTCTTCCATTTTTACAGTTTTTTAATGTAGAGTATTATTATTTATTGGCATATTTTCAGGGACAGTATAGTATGTTCCTCTTGAGGCTCTCACAACTACAACACACTTTCACTACAGTGGTTATGGTTAACTGTGCAGAGCCACTCCTAAAGTAGCTGATTCATATACCACTGATATGGTACTGCAGCTGCCATTCAGGCAAAAGGTGGACCCACATAATACTGATTTTAGAAGTGGCAAACCATTTTGTTTGTCAATACTAATATCCATAGCCTCTGGGTAATCTTAGGAACATAATTCACTTGGTATCATACATTGTATAAACAGTCAAATCGCAATCTAATGATTTCCTGCATTACATTTAATGCTGCATTTTGAAATCCTCAAATTTTGTATATGCATGTATTTCCACATTTAACAATTTCCTGGATTAAATATTTATTTTTGGTATTCTCTCCAAAAGCGTTAGATCATAATTCGACTGTGTGTGTGTGTAAACTAACCTTAATTCATGCCTATGAGATTCTTTCTTTAATTGTAATGTACAGAGTTGTATAAAAATAAAATGTGTCAGCATACACAACCATTGAAACAGAAAATTTGCAGCAAACCCATGAAGCACGAACCATGATAATTCTTAATACTTGAATATTGAATAAGATAATTTAAAGAACAATTAATAAAACAATAAATAATTATTAGAATACAGATTCCAATGAGGACAAAATAAGTACATTGCAATTGAATGTGCAACAATGTGTGTGAAATGGACCTTTATGGCAAAATGTTAAAATATTGGACTATGAAACTCATAAAAACAAGAGGCTAATTAAAGAAAGCTTTTATATCCTGAAAAATAGTTCCACTAATGAACCTTCAAAAATTGTAAATTGCATTTTCAACAACTTAATTCAAAAATAGTACTTACAAAATACATGAAAAGATTTTAATTTAAAAATAACTGGCAACTGCAAAAGAAACCTGGCAATAAAATTTATATTCTTTCTGTGTGATGAAAGTTTTGATACAGTTCCTATACATTGAGAACAGGCCTTGATAAAATCCAGAGGCCAGAAACATCTGTAAAAACAAAAGAACTCTGAAGATGTGAAAAATAACTGAAAGTTCTTCAAGTTAAAATAGAATTAATAATATAAACAGCCAAATCTGTCTGGAACGCTTGATGTCACATTGCTGTGACGTCAAGCGTTATTGTTACACCATCACATATCAAGTCGTGTGTAGAAATTAACTGATCGATACCTGATGGTACAACAATGTCAAAGTGTCTTGAGATGTCAAAGTGTTGCATGCTATACAATAGCATGTGATCTAATGTCAAAGTGATTGCTGCTATATAATAGCACTCGATCCCTTTGAGATGTCAAAAGTGATCGCATGTTTAAAAACATTGGATTATGACTTGAGTTCTATTTATACGATCTACAAAATTCAAATTGAAATCTTAACATCACAGCAACTTGTGTTTGTATATTAATTTAATTTAGCACAATTTGAACATTAATTTGTACACTTGAATTATTTTTTACTTTTTTATTTTAACCAACTTTCCGAGTTTGGTGCTGATTATATTATACATTTTGCAAAATATCTATCTGTGTAAACACTCTAGCCTCTAACCTACAATAAAAACTGAAATTTTGAGATGTCAAAGTTAGAAAAATTGCATCTAAACACAGATGTTGCCCCAACAGCACATTGTTGATAATTTAGATAGTTCCGATTTGTAATGCCAGATGTCACATTATTTTGTCGAAAAAGCTTCGGTATGAAGTTTCAAACTAACCGTTAATAGGACAATCTGAAACAAGCCATGAATAGAATAACAAGTGTGCTGGAGAAAAAAGTAATTTAACACGAAAAATCAAAGCAAAATATTAAGATAAGTTTACACAAAAACAATTGAACTGCAAGGAAAATTATTAAACAACAAAATATATTTTACACAGAATGTTTATTTATCATGAGGTCTTTTGGCAAATGGAAATAAATAGCATATAATTTTCAGTTCTAACATGCATGAGTTCTTACTGTATAAGTTTTACTATATTTCCTTACAAAAAGCTGTATTCTATTTGATTTGTTTTCAGTCTGCTTCAATTAAAAATTTCACCCATCTTAGGACTGGAAAGCCATCCCGGTGGCACAGTGGTCTAAGCGATGGCTTCTGAACATTCATCCGTAAAGGGTCCGGATTCGAATCCTGGTGAGGCATGGATGTTGTGTTTGCTTTACGGCACTGGCTCTCTCTCCCTTCCCTGGAACCAGTGGCCCTAAATTAGGGATGGGTGACTGCTCATAGCCCATTGAGTTGCTCACTGTAGTCGTTAAACATCAACCGAAAAAAAAAAAAAAAAACTGGGAACATCCTTTTTGTATTAATAAATATAAAGCTTAAAACAACTGTCCTAGGATGGGCTATAGGTTAGTTAAGTATATTAATCTGAGTAAAGCCTTAAGTGTTTTAATTGCTGTAGATATCATTTTTATTAGTTTTTAGATCTACAAACAAAAACTACCTACTATAAATTTCACTAAATTATGGGTTTTACACAGGAATAAAGGAAATTACTTAGTCAAATTTTCGGGCATCACCCCTACCCTTCCTCAGGACTACACTAAGTCGAGTCATAAGTAACTTCCATTTATTGTACGTATTTTTATTTCCATGAAAAAACTGTACAATGGAACCTACTCTACCATGTTATCACAATAATGAATTCTTGTCACCTAACAGACAGACAGCCTATCAATTCCTGCAGCATAGAAGTCCACTGGAATTGAGTGAAAGAAATTGTTGACCAACTCTTGCACTTGGCTGTCGTTACTGAAATACTGTTGTAAATCCAATGCATTTTGAAGAGCTTGTAACAGGTGGTAATCTTTTGGCATGGTGGATGTGCCGGATGAGACAATAGAGACCACCAAACCTTTAGGTGTTTTTTCTTTTCCTGCATTACTCTTGCGGTATGAAGTCTTGCATTTTCATGTAGCAATATGACATTTTTACAGTTCACGAGTGCTGGACTCTTCTTCACTGAGTTTTTGGTGCACACACTGCCACTGCTGATCATACACATATGCAGTAGCAGTTCCATTGTGGTTCAGGCAACTCATAATGTACGAGAGTCGTTCGAAAAGTAACAAGACTTATTTTATATGAGGCAGAAACGTAATGCAGTAAACATACTTACATACTTTTGAAGTATTCTCCCTATACCTGAATGCACCAGTCCCACCTTTCTATCCACTTTTGGAAGGTGTGTTTGAAGCCCTTCCTTGACATGTGATTCAGAACACTTATCACAGCATTGTTCAATTCAGTATTTGATGCAAACTGACACCCACGAAGTTGCTTTTTTCACTTCAAAGAATAGATGGAAGTCACATGGCACCAGCTCTGGTGAATACGGAGGGTATGCCATCACGTCAGAGCCAGTACTTCCATTGGCAACAAGTGATAACACAATTTGCCTTGTGTGCATCAGTGAGCAATTGGGCAATCCACTCTGAAGCAACTTTACGGTACCCCAATTGGTTTCTCACAATGTCACCAATAATAAACATAGCAATCGAGCGTAAACACACAGTTACATATGGTAAAAAGGTTCGTTTAGTGGTAGCTTTTGGTCATCTTACAACCTTGATCACCCGCGATCGACTGGATGGGCTGGTTGTTAGAACACAATTTGAAGTTGGAGTGTTTCACTATTGCCAGAACCACACCCCAACTTCAAATTGTAGTTCTGGCAATCAGCCGATCCAGTCGATCGTGGGTGATGAAGGTCGTAGGATAACCGAAAGCGACCGCTAAATGAATTTGTTTGCCATACGTGACTCTGTGTGTTTTCGCTCGATTCTATGTTTATCTGTTTTTGTCGTGTGAAGCCTAAGTTTTAAACCATGTCACCAATGAACATCTTCATGACATTAGCAGCCTCCTCAATGGTTATTCAGCAGTTTTCGAGCAGGAGTGCCTTGATGGTATATACATTAACCTCCTTGGTCGATGTCAAAGGCCTACCGGAGTGTGGCGCATCTTCCAGACACTTTTTACCATTCACAAATTTCTTGTGCCACTCAAAATCTTTTGCATGATACAGAGCATCTTCCTTATAGGCTGTTTTAATCATTTCGTGCATTTCTGTGGAAGTTTTATTCAAATGCTCGTAAAATTTTGTAGCTGCTCTTTGCTCCAGTTTTAAATCCATACTGTATTACAGAAACACGTCTGAATTCTATGCCATATACTGCAAGAATGAACTAGTGGAGTGCTGTAATGACACATCATCATGTGACTGACCGTGCAGATGTTCCGACACAGGCAGCTGCATTTTTCTGTGTGGGTTTATTTTGACACTATGACATCAGTCTCATTACTTTTTGAATGACCTACGTATTATGCCTTGGTGATCTCACCAAACACGCGATAGAATCTTCCTCTCTTGATGGTTGGTTTTTAGATGCAGCTCAGGTCTTTCACTGTCACTTGCTGACTGTATTCTTATATGTGATTCACTTTTCATCACTTGTGGCAACTTTGTCCAGAAACAGCATGTTTTTTCTGTTGTGTATGGCGTTGCAACTGACAGTCAAGCTGCTTTGTTATTTTCAGTAATGGCATGGGGAACCCATGTGCCTAATTTGCTCACATTCCCCAGTTTTTCCAAATGACAGCAAATGATGGGCTGTTATGTGCAGCTTGTCTGCTAATTTGCTGGATGTTTGATGTGGGTTTTCTTCCACCAACATGTTCAAAGGGAGAAGGGCAACCTGCCTTTCAGAAACCAATTTGGCACTTCTCGATCTCATGAGAGACCATTGCCACATACACTACATTTTTTTTTGTTCGTTTTTTTTTTTTTTTTTTTTTTGTCGCCATATTACTGTTTTCATGTTTGAATTCTCAAAACAGCACATGGCAA
This sequence comes from Macrothele yani, assembly GCA_039090855.1. Classification (NCBI taxonomy): domain Eukaryota; kingdom Metazoa; phylum Arthropoda; class Arachnida; order Araneae; family Macrothelidae; genus Macrothele; species Macrothele yani. Next base: position 150,818,965 of record CM077027.1, on the reverse strand, counting down.
AATGTACCTTTAAGTTGTTCATTTCATTGATTCCAAATCACACTTTTAGCATGCTGTTTATTCACCTTTTGATGCTGATATGGAGTGAAGGATCCCTGTGTGCTAATGGCCAGTGAGCATCATTAGCTGGGGTTTTGCGGCTGGTGATAAGCAGCTGTTGACACCTATGCTAGAAGTTATGACTGAACCAAATATTAAATTTTGTGGGAGCCATTAGCAAGAGTGGACAAACTCCTCAAATTTTGAGGCACCAGCTTTTTTTTTCAGGAGCCAACATATTTTTTTACGCTTTCTAACCGTAGGTTGAAGAAGCGTATATGCTCCAGCTTTGTCCGTCCGTCCTCACGATAACTGGCGTTAAAATGGTTCGATTTCGATGAAATTTTAGTATGTGGTAGGGGACCACCTGGGGACGAACCCTATTGAAAATGGGACAAATGGGGATAAAGGTCACGACGTAGGAGCGGGATCCTTCCATTGCCCTTATGCGTCATAACTTGTGTAAATATGGTTCAATTTCAATGAAATTTTACTATGTGGTAGGGGACCGCCTGAGGACGAATCTTATTCAAAATGGGTGAAGTGGGGTCAAAGGTCAGGACATAAGAGCGGGATGCATTCCATTGCCCTTATGCGTCATAACGTGCGTAAAAATGGTTCGATTTTGATGAAATTTCAGTATGTGGTAGGGGACCACCTGGGGACAAACCCTATTGAATGTGGATGAAATGGGGTCAAAGGTAAGGACATAGGATTGTGATCCATTCCATCGCACTTATTCCATATTATTAAGGTGGACATCAAGTAATTTTGCTTCCTATACTTCCAAAGGAAAAACTTTTGTACACATTTTCTTCACAATTAATGTGTTCCCAAGGATGAAAACTTGAACGTTGATTAAAATAACTTTATTATAACTTGGAATACTTAATATTTTCTAAAACATAACCATAATTATATTAAAAATCAATAACTTTTCCTTTGGTGGTGTTGAAACCAGAAAAAGGATGACGCGACCTGTACTTTGATGACGTCAGTAGACAAACAAATGTTGGATTGCATAATTATGGTTATGTTTTAGAAAATATTAAGTATTCCAAGTTATAAAATGAAGTTATTTTAATCGATGTTCAAATTTTCATCCTTGTGAACGCATTAATTGTCCAGAAAAAAGATGGCGCGACCTGTATTTTCATGACGTCAGCAGACAAAAAAGTGTTTGATTGCATAATTATGGTTATGCTTTAGAAAATATTAAGTATTCCAAGTTATAAAATGAAGATATGTTAATCGATGTTCAAATTTTCATCCTTGGGAACGCATTAATTGGGAAGAAAATGTGTACAGAAATTTTTCCATTCGAAGTACAGGAAGCAAAATTACTTGACGTTCACCTTAAAGGCAATTCTTGTATGTATGTAAATTTTATTTTGAAAACGGCTCGAAGGATTTTGATGAAAGTCGTTAACCTACTGTTTTCTGGTACTAGAAATCGATTTAGCTTGATCTCGACTTTAAGAAAATTTGTTTAGTGGGTTAAATAACCACCCCGAATTACCAAGTTTGTAGTGTGGTGTCATGGTGTCGCCCCATTAGATGTTGGCGCGCAGTCATGCCATCTATCTCATTACGTCACGCGTTGTTTGTGGATCCTATTAAAATTTTATAACGTCACACCTTGCTAGCAGATGGTCGCGATTCCCATCTGCCTCATTACGTCACGCATTGTGTGCGTATGTTCGTCCGCACGATAACTTGCGTAAAAATCGTTCGATTTCGATGAAATTTTATTATGTGGTAGGGAACACCTGGGAAGGAAGCAAGGAACCCTATTGAAAGTGAACGAAATGGGGTCAAAGGTGAGGACATAAGAGTGGGATCCATTCCACTGCTCTTATGCGTCATAACTAACGTAAAAAAGGTTCGATTTCGATTAAATTTTAGTATGTGGTAGGAGACCACCTGGGGACAAACCCTATTGAAAATTGGCGAAATGATGGTCAAAGGTCAGGACATAGGAGCGGAATCACTTCCATCGCCATTATGAGTCATAACTTACGTAAAAATGTTTCGATTTGGATGAAATGTTGGTATGTTGTAGGACCTGTCTCGAGACAAATCCTGTTGAAAGTGGGCGAAATGGGGTGAAAGGTTAGGACACAGGAGCAGGATCCATTCCATAGCGCTTATGCATCATAACTTAAGTAAAATTGCTTCGATTGCGACAAAACTTTATCATGTTATTTCGGAGATATACTGAACCAGTTCTGTTTAATATCATCCAAATAGATCAAAGGTCAGGGCACAGGGGTGAGATTTATTCCACAGCCATTTTCCTCATAACTTGAGTAATAGCTTGAGTAATGATTTCTAGTATATTGGAAAGCGTATCATAATCAATGCATTGCATGATTTTACTAACTTGTTTAAGAGATACAAGAAGAAAACCATAAACATTTTAAACAAAAACTACACATGTAGAATTATGTCCTTCAGCAATCAGTTAATCCATTATTTCTCAGATATTGTTCGATGATTTAGTGAAAAATCCACAACTAAAATAAAACTATGGAATGCATACACTTGTATTAATAGCTGTACTTTGAAATAGGTTTTCATTTCAAAAAGTTCAGCATTATCTAATGGTGCATCAAATTTAGTGAAAATACAATAATGAGTAAATACACTCATAAACACTGTCATTTAAAATTATATAATGTATGCATAGTATGAAAACCAAAGAGTCACATTTATTTTTTTTAAAGCTACACTCTACCCAAATGCACATCATTCAGTTTTCAGTATACCTTAAAGTTTCAGCACTGTATGTGTCCATTTGATTTTACACTGAAATATCAATGATCAAGGGATATTCCTGGATCAAAGTCTTTTAGTGAAGGTTTATTCAAAGAGGTCATCAAAAAAGCAGTAGTGGCAAAAATTGATATTGACATCTTCATTATTCTGATTTTATGGTACAAGTCTACAAAAAAAGACTCAAAGAGAAAAAAATTCTGTATACTGTACTCACTGCATTAAAAAGATGGAAGCTTTATGATAGAAACACAAATGTTGAAAAATTTAATTTTCAGAATAGAATTTGAAACTCGGGCATCTTGGCGATTGGGTGCCTTGTATTTGTCTATCCCTGGTCATTAGGAAGACAGTTAAGGATCTGGGGATCCATAGCATCAGAACAGTTAAAACCTTTCCTTAATAGGAAAGTGAACATTTCTGATTGGACCCAATTCAAGGCTATAGTCAACAGCCATAATAGAAGTTTTCAAATTGTTATTAAGACTTTGTAAGTTTATGACATTACTCTAAATTTGAAACTCAAAAGAATTAAATATTTCATGTTGGCAACTTGATACCTAAATTGTGGCACATCTTGCTCAATTTGTGATAATTTATAGATGCTCGCAGAATGTTTTAAATTTCATAGGCAAATGTTGCCTTTGAAAAACAATGATCTTGAAAGAAAAAGAAAAAAATTCATAGAGACACTGGAAATTACTCATTCCTTATTTATCATCTCACATCTGTGTACCTGTATCGCATTCTGGCATGGTTTTGCTGCAGGCCACATAATGTTAAAATAATAATGCAAGTATAACTTCCTTGACTTCAATTTACAGTGTAAATACACAATTGTAATTTTCTGTTCAACACGAAATTATTTTGTGATCCAAAGTCATGAAGAGCCCCAATAACTATTTCACTAAAAGTAAAGAAATATGTGTAATTGATATAATAACTTATCAGAAATTACTGCAACTCACCATTTTTATAGTTGTCACAATGGTAAATGATTTTCAGCTTTGTCCTATTGCACTCTGTTTTTCATTGTGCATTAGGCTCAACACTATTCTTGTGTTAGGCTTAATGTTTTTATGCATCAGAGCACCTTTTTTGAACAATTCAAAGTTGTTTTTTGTTCTATTACATTAAAATTGAGTATTCCTTACAATGCATACCTAACCCATTACAATTTGTTACTTTTAAACGAACTGAATACTTTTATCAACCATAGCTAGAAAATTGTTCATTTGTTGTTCAGTGCACAATTTAATTATGGGCAATTTTTTCATGAAGTTAGACAATTCAAAAAAGCTACATTATAATACATAACCACAAGAATGAGATGCAATGGGTACAAAGTATTTTTTGAATCTAATGTTCAAATCAAAGGGTTATTTTTTAATCCAAAAGATTCCAATGTCTGATTCTAATATAGCTAATGAACTGGAATAGAAAGAATTTGAAGAATTCCAACAAACTGAATGAAGCATTAAATTTCACTCCTGAAAGGCACTGTAATCATAACGTTTGATTTAAAAAAAAACCTCAAAATTTTGAAAAAAAAAAAAATTAAAATTATTGAAAGAACAATAAATTTGAATAGTTTACAAGCAATCGAAAATCAACTTTAAAGTAGAATAAAAATAATTAATACCTACTAAAGAAGCCCTGATTGTTATGGAAGTTTGCATTAAAATTAATTGCTTTCAGTGTGCCATTTAACTGACATTTGTTTTCTGTATGAAACATCATCCAATGAGTATTTCTAGTTCAAATTGGCACATTTTAAATATATATTTTCAATGTCCCCTCGAAGACGGTATAGTAGTAGTACCGAAAGTACTCGGGTATGAATAAATATTGAAGTAAATGAGGATGCAGCAAAGGAAAAACTCATTTGGTGATGAGACAAAATAAATTCCAACGGAGAAAAAAAAAAAAAAAAGAAGAAGCAGACCCGTGGCCAAATGAAAAAATCCCGTGCCGCATCCACGTAACGGAAATATGGATTGAAAGCCAAGCCCCACGTGCGGTAAGTGTTCATCGAACTTTACCAACTAAAAGTGAAGTTCAAAAATGCAAATATATATTTTCAACTGATAAAGCTTGTAGATAATGTATCTTGAAGAGTAAGTTTCATATGTACTGAGAACTTTAAAAAAAGTTAATATTTTGTCATAAGAAACTTGTATGTTATGTAAATGGTGGTGATATTTACAACTCAGTATGAGATATAGATACTTTTGGAAACAGTGTAGTAACAGAAAAGTTTCTTTTAATGTAGGTATGCGTGAATGAAAGCTATAGTTTAGAATCTAGGAACTGAAGTTAAATTAGGACAAAACATAAATGAGTTATTTGGAGAATTTTTTTTCCTGAGGACGTTAAAGTCACTCCATAGAAAGTCACTCCATAGAAAATCACCCAGGGGTGGTTGCTGACACATTTTTGAAAACTGTAATTTTTTATATTTCGAGAGTTGAAATCTGTTTTTTTTTTTTTTTTTTTTAATGGCCACCATGGCAAGGAAAAATCACACCCAGACAGCTTTTTGGTTTTTGTTTTTATTTGCACAAAAAACATAAATGGCAAATAGCTCCAACTGGTCTCATTTTAAAGAGTGCAGATCCATCTATAAAAGGAATGTGTAAATATAGAAAATAATATAAGAAGAAATCTTTAAATCAAATCGAAGATTGAAATTTATTTTTTGTTTTTTTAGTTTTTGATCCATTACCATTCTTATAAAGGATCAGAAAAGCAAAATAGTCTTTACCTGATTTTAGTCTACAAGGAGTGCTTTAAGCTGAAACATATAAGAAATAACTATTAGCTTATGCAGTCCCTTAATGCTAAAAGAGAGGTCTGAAGTTGCTGATTTTTCAAAAATAACAAAATTTGAAACTCTGTATCTTTAAGGCAAAGGTATAAAAAAAATCTGAAATTGTCACGAAATGCTCCTCCGTGTGTCTACAGAGAGATGTGAAACTCCCTGCTTTTTTTAAGTACTTATTTTAGTTACAAAGTTGCAGAAATTTGCAAATCATAATTCACTTAAAAGAGGGGTAATGATTATATGCTTTTCAAATAAAAATTTACCCTTTTTTGTAAATTGGGTGATTTTCCATGGAACGACCCTTTCAAATAATAAGTTTAATGCAATCATATGATTTAAAAGCCCATAATATTTAAATTTTAGCACATAACCAAGTATGTTATGTTTCTGCTGCTAGTCCGGAAAATTTTTAAGTATGTTTCACATTTAAAGAAAAGAAATCTCTTGCAAATATGTGCAGTGGAGGTTTTTTGATGGATTTGAACTTGCTCTGGTTTGTGCAGGAGGATCTTATGTATTTTGGTTTACATGAACTGCTGCTGTTTTTGAATGCCTATGTTATAATAAAATCAATTCACAAAATAGATTAATGTGTTTTTCTTTATGATTTGCTTAGTAATGAATTCAGCAGAGCTGTAGCAGAAGAGTATTTGAAGTTTTTTGATTTCACTGGAGACACCTTAGACGCAGCCTTAAGAAAATTTTTAAGTCAATTCTGCCTCATTGGAGAAACACAGGAGAGAGAAAGAGTTCTAGTTCACTTCTCAAAGCATTTTTTAGACTGCAATCCAGGTTGTTTTAGATCTCAAGGTATTTAGTATTTTCATTTCAGTTAGTTTTTATAAGTAATTACACATCATATTTCAGTTTGTTTTTATAAGTAATTACACATCATATTTCCTAGATGTAACTTTTAAAAGGTAATTCTTTTTTTTTTCCAGAATTTTATAGATATTTTTATCTAGTGAAATGATTTAAGAAAATTCTCTCACAAATTTTCAGGATAAATTTTATTTCATCTTCAGGAGGACAACAGGTTTCTTCATTCATTGCAAACTCACCAATATGTTTGGTGAGCAATAGTTGACATCAGCAAAGTGCAAAGGTAGGCAAAGAAGTTTATCAAAGGAAAAACATCCGTTAAGGACAAACTATGAAGCCATTCACCATGAACAGCAACCGCTGTTGACAGTTAACAATGGAAGACTGGCTTGATTTGTGCGAACAAATGCTTAGCTGTCTTGGAGATCACTGATCTCTTTCATTATAGTTTGTAGTACTGTGAAAACAATTTGGGCATTGGAAAGTATGTGCCAAATAGGCCCCTCATCACCTAATGTTGGAAGTGAAAACCAAGAGTATGGAGGTGTGCACTCAGCTGTTGTTAGTGTTTGGCAGGGTTGTTTGGGAACCTATAGCTCTGGGAATCCAAAATGGCAGTTCTCATTTTTCTAACAAAAATTTGTCATGTTGATAAGGTTTCTTATAAAAAATTAAAGTTAAAAAATATCAAGTATTATATCTTAATAATTAATTCCTCTCACCAAATTTGTAGGCACATTTTCCCAATTTACGAAACCAATCACAGTGAAAACTTTATAATGTTTTATTACTTTTATACACACTCTTGAGCTGAGAGTTTTACAACTTAGTTCATTTAGTGTTTTGTAAAATATGTTCACTTAAAAAAATATACAAAAAAAAAAAAAAAAATTTAAATTCTTTTTGTCATGTAAGTTTTAAAGTTTAAAAAAATCTTATTTCATTGCATTCTTTACAATATGGAAGAGTACTTTTGATCACTGTAGAAGAATATTATAGGCTGTTAATTTCATTTTTCATTTTTTTATCACGTACTTGACAACTCTATAGACTGGGACAGTGACACAGTTTTGAAAGCCAACAACTGCAAAAAATCTTTGAAAATGACTTCGGAAGAATTTTTCAAGATGCAAATAGATCTAAAGAGACAATGAATTGAAGTTCTCGAAACTGTTTTTGCACGATAAAAAATGTAGTTCAAAGCTGGTGATAAATTAAAAGACTTTACTAAGCACAATTAAAACATCAGAGTTAAAAAACACAAGACCTTTCGGAACCGCATCGGTCCCATCCTCAGATGTAACAAAATCACACAATACACGAAGGAACAATGATATAAATACATCAAGAAATTAGTCACGTGATGAGGTGGCGTAGTTTATATGCGCAGATGAACCGAGAAGAAAAAGGCTTAATTGATGTTATTTACAAATGTTAAAGTTCAGAATGGAGTTGTTTCTGGCTGTCAATGCGAGTTTCCATGCACTAGGAATAATAGTAGGGTAATCATCATTACAGCACGCAGACCCAAATTCGTAAATAATTAAGCTTTCAGCAAACAGAGTATTAGGCTTCGAAGTTAGGGTGGTTAGAATGTGTGTTTCGTCCCAGTAAGGCTGGTGAGACCCTTTCGAAGTAAGTCGAGATAGTGCAGTATTTTGGGAACCCATTTTGACTGTGTATTTGTGTTCTTTCAATCTGGTCTGTAATGAGCGCATGGTAGATCCCACATAGACAGTGTTAGCAGGAGGTGAGCTCGTTGAAACTAGTGGAACACAGTAAACACCGTACCTTTGGTCCTTATCTTTAGGTGGTCTTTCGTTTCTGACCAATGAAAAAATGTTTTTAGTCGGAATGCCGAAGTCAATATTAAGAGGTCGGCAACAGTTTTTCAAAACATTAACCAAATCAGGTACATAATCCAAGGCTCCAACATATCGAGTATTATTATGTTCCCTCCTAAGAGAGGACATAAATTGTCTCTTAACTTTGTTTAAAACACAGGTAATAATGGTACCGGGGAATCTGTGGGCTGAGGCAATATCAAGAATCCTAGAAATTTCAAGGTTTCTGAATTTTAATGTAGAAGAGTGCGTAAATGCTTGTCGAAAAAGGAAATAAAACGCTGCAAGCTTGTAGTTGAGGGGGTGGGTGGATTCCATAGGGATAATAGTGGAAGTTGAAGTAGGTTTACAATAAACTGAAAAAGAGATGGACTGTGAGAGTGGATTACGAACTAATAAGAAATCCAAAAATGGGAGGCTGAAACTAGCTTCTAGATCGATAGTGAATTTGATAGTGGGGAATTCGGAAGATAATCGATCAGCAAAGTGAGAAAGTTCGTCTTGGGTTGAGTCCCAAAAGACTAGAACATCATCAACATAACGAAGGTAAAGGATAGGGTGAACTGGAGAATTATGTAGAACTTTATCTTCAAAGTACTGCAGAAGCAGCTCTGCAAGATTAGGGGACAGAGGGGAGCCCATAGGCACCCTCCAGTTGACGATAGATTTGATTATTGAAGGTAAAAAAAGAACGATTGAAAACTAGTCGAAGAGCACTCATGACAGCATGAACTTCTTGAACGGATATATGGCCAAGGGAAAGGAGTTTGGTCTCGATAAGGTTGTGAACTGTAGCTACTGGAATATTAGGGAAAATAGCAACAACATCTAGAGACGCCATAAAAAAAGGGGCGCCACGAGAGTTGAAACGTTTAATCCTGGAAAGGGCTTGAACAGAGCTAGATATGGAAAAAACAGAGTCCGAAATAAGAGGTTTAAGGAATTTGGAAAGAGCTTTCTCAAGAGAACGAATAGGGTTACAGTGGCCTGAGACCAGAGGTCGAATAGGTTGGCCAGGTTTATGTAATTTTAATTTACCAAAGAGATTAGGGACACTAGGTTCAAAAGGTCCACTATCTCGACTTACTTCTAAAGGGTCTCACCAGCCTTACTGGGACGAAACACGCATTCTAACCACCCTAACTTCGAAGCCTAATACTCTGTTTGCTGAAAGCTTAATTATTTACGAATTTGGGTCTGCGTGCTGTAATGATGATTACCCTACTATTATTCCTAGTGCATGGAAACTCGCATTGACAGCCAGAAACAACTCCATTCTGAACTTTAACATTTGTAAATAACATCAATTAAGCCTTTTTCTTCTCGGTTCATCTGCGCATATAAACTACGCCACCTCATCACGTGACTAATTTTCTGATGTACTTATATCATTGTTCCTTCATGTATTGTTGTGATTGTGTTACATCTGAGGATGGGACCGATGCTGTTCCTAAAGGTCTTATGTTTTTTAACTGTGATGTTTTAATTGTGCTTAGTAAAGTCTTTTAATTTATCATCAGCTTTTAACTACATTTTTTATCGTGCAAAAACAGTTTCGAGAACTTCAATTCATTGTCTTGCTCAGCACGAATGTTTTTCGATATCTTAGATCTAAAGAGCATGGTGAACCCACTGAAAAAGAAAATCAGGATGTGTGAAGTTGAACAGCTAGGAGATTCTCGTTATGAAGCTCTGTTCAGTGAAATTTTTGACAATATTTTGTTTCAAATAAAAGACTGATTTCAGGTCCTCAGAAAATTGGGGTTCTTCTCTTTACTGAACTATGATATGTATGATGAACACAATGAACAGTTTCCCAATTGTGCAGCGAAGTGTTTGGAGAACCATATATTATACGGCTCCTTTTTTTATATTGTTCGGTTGAAGACTGAGTTAGATGTTTTGTACTGTTTCACATTTTTCCAAAAATATGCCAGTTTTTCAATTGTTTGCAAGAAAATAAATTGAATTTGGGAATGCCTCAAGTTTGTAAACTGGCAAAGTTAATTGTAGCTATCCCTGCAACGATGGCTACAGCAGAAAGGATGGGTTTTTTTGTTTTTTTTTTGCAATGAAAAGGATCAAAACGTACTGCCACAGTACTCAAGGCCAAGAAAAATTGTCTTCTTTAGCTTTAATGTCAATAAAAAAAACTTTGGTTAGACAATCACTAAAAAAAAGAACATTTTATGATGGTATGACTAAAAAGTTCGTTGAAAAAAATAGGCAGGTAGACTTTGTTTTTAAATAAAAAAAAACAGCCAATTAATTTTTAGGATATCTTATAGCCTTTTGTTATTCAAGTTTTAATTTCAATTTTTCTTGCTTTTATTTGCATTTTGATTATTAGTACATTAAGTTTTAAATCCTGCATTATAATCTTCCATGTATGTATTGCAATAATATTGTATTATACATTATTTCCGACTCTCCTCCGATTAATGAGAGCATGCCTAGACTTGTAATTGTAAGTCAGGATTCATCATTGATAATTATATCTCTATTTGTTGTATAAAGTGATACTTTTAGTGAATGGTTTGTACATAGTTATCTGCCACCTGCTTTAAATAAAAGATCAACTTTAAACTAAATCTCTTTCCCAGTTCCACAATTATAATCCAATCAATGAAAAATGAGCCTTGGATCTCATTGCTATAACAGTAATGTATTGATCTTCTTTAGTTTGATGTTTATTATGGGATGTTTTTTTGTTGTTGCTTTTGTTTCATTCACCCTTTCCTCCGGAGCTCTTTCACCACTTGCCTGGCGCACATGTTTGCATCAACTGTGTATGAATAAAAAGTAAAAATTATACCTTAGTAAAAGATGAGACTATTTCTCATGCATATCTGGTTTCTGTTATAAAAAAGTTTCTATTGATAGTTTGTTTATATTTGATCCTCTGCTTTCTTGGAAGACTTTGCTAATGTCATTCTAAGTATTTGTTTGATTTCAAAAAAATTATGCACAGTTGTTTTTGCTACTTTTTCCAGCTGATAGCTTTGCAACTGCCACAGACTAAAACATCTAGCTCATCTTGAGTTCATTGTTTTTTAAGTGTGAGGTTTGAAGGAAGTTTGTTACTTCACACCAAAGACACTGAATCTGTGCCAGCTGGACATCAGAATTTGTGGAACCTACAAAGTAAGCTGTTGGATCAGTTAAAACTGGCAAAAGAATTTTTTGAGTTTTGAAGTATTTGCATACTTTCTTTATTCTATTCTTCATGTATATTTGCTTTTTAAACGGAATATACAACTATAGATAACCAATTAATCATTTTGTAGTATTATTGTTCCTTAATTTCATTTATTAAATATGAATATAATATTAGATTTACCGGATGTGTTCTTGACTTATGAATTCCTGTGTTCACCTCGTCCCATTCACAGTTTTAATGTTTTGCAGTTTAATGGGACAAAGTGAGCATAGGAATTTATAAGTCAAAAACGCAAATGGTAAATCTAATATTATGTTCATATTTAATAAATGAAATTAAGGAACAATAATACTACAAAATGGTTAATTGATTAGCTAGTCATATATTCCCTTTAAAAAGCAAATATACGTGAAGAACAGAATAAAGAATGTACGCAAATACTTCAAAACTCATATAATAAAGCCATGCAATTACTGCATAGCAGGTAGAAAACCTAAATCCAAAGTTTGCATGACTGGCAAAAGAAGTCTATCCTTTTTTCAAAACCAAAATATTAGGTGTGCAACGTAATTCTCGGCCCCCAACCACAAGCGATCATAGAATGTCCGCAAATGCAAAAAGCTGTGTGTGATAATTGCTGATTGCAGTGCCATCCAACAGCTTTCCAGGCAACCGTAACCGCTCGCAGCTGTAGTGACAGAAGGGACGAAAGTTGACGGTGAAAGCAATGTCGTTCAAGAAGCAACATTTGAGGCACTGCCTCCTGTTCGCATTTCAGCTGAAAAAAAGTGTCTTGGAAGCCCAGAAAATGATCTGTGCTGCTTTGGGTGAGGCTGCTGTGTCCTACAGTATATGTAAGAAGCAAGGGCGCCCATAGTGGTGAGGGCTGTTTGATATAGCCATATTTTTGATAAATTCAAAACACTAAAATAGACGAAACCTTTTTTTAAAGCATTTTTAAAAATAATAAGATATTAATGATTGATTGTATCAATTGTTTTTGTTGTATTTTAGTACCTTGTTCATTTACTAAAATGTTTGACAACCTTGAAGGAGGTAAGAATACTTCTTAGCCCCCCCCCCCAGTACTCATATGGGCGTCACTGGTAAGAAGTGGTTCCAGCAGTTTAAGCAGGGAAATTTCGATCTCCATGATGCAGAACATCCGGGACAGCCACAGGAAGTTGACGATGAGGAACTGGAACAACTATTGGATGCGGATCCCTGTCTCACACAGTCAGAGCTTGCCCTGGAACTCGGAGTAACACGGCAAGCCATTGCAAAGCACCTGCACAAGCTTGGATGGATTCACAAGGAGGGTCGTTGGGTGCCCCACCAACTCACAGCTGCATACAAGTTTAGGCGCTATGATGTTGCTGTGTCCTTGCTCTCCAGATTCAAGAAGGATTTCCTCTACAAGATTTTGACCTCTGATGAGAAGTGGATCCTCTACGATAATTCTAAGCGGTGCAAATCATGGGGGTATCCAGGTCATCCTACCACCAATACTGCCAAACCGAATACCCATGCTAGAAAGTTATTGCTATGCATATGGTGGGATCAGCGCGGTGTCGTACACTATGAGTTGCTCAAACCTGGTGAAACAGTCAATGCTGAGCATTATTGTCAGCAACTCATTCATGTGAGTAACACAATGGAGGTGAAAAGGCCATACACCAGCAAGGGCAGAAGGTTGGCTCTGTTGCTTCAGGATATTGCGCGCCCCCACACCACGAAAACGACTTTAAACACGATCACTGACCTGGGATGGGAGATTTTGTCCCACCCGGCGTATTCTCTAGACTTTGCCCCATCAGATCATCACCTCTTTCGCTCCCTGCAACATCACCTGAGTGATACGCACTTCACTTCTGTCAAGTAGGTCCACACAAGTATTGATAACTTTATCAACTCAAAACAGCCCTCTTTTTCGTGCAGTGGCATTTGGCAGCTCCCTGACCGATGGCTCAAATGCATCCAACATGATGGGGATTATTTCCCTGATTAGGTACGTATTCGATTTGCTATAATTTGCTGTCAACGAGTTGTGCCTGTGGCCGAGAATTAAGTTGCGCATCTAATAGATATTGAGAATAAGAATTCTCAAAGTCCTCCAAGCAGTCCAGTGAATGGCACCCCCTACACCCCTCCTGAAAAAATGTTTGTGGGACAAAAACTTTCCAAAAAGCAGGCATAGGTTAAGGGTTTTTCTTAAAATGCAACTGAAAGGTAAACTCCATTAATGGACACCTCCAAACAATGGCAAGTTTTAGTTGGTACAAAACATCTATAGTAGGATTAACATTAGCGATAATCTCTTAACAATGGAAACTCTGTACAGCCATCAAAGGGCACTTCAGTCAGTTCGAAAGGAGAACTATTGGGAAGCCTTATAGCTTAAGAGTTGTCTTACTCATTCATCAAAGTGCCAAAGGAGCTAAGGTGGGTTTAAAGAATGTTGCTAAAAAAACTGCCTCTGGCAAGATGGATTGCATTACAGTGGCACAATGGCATGCTTCCATGAAAAGAAAGGAGCTGAAGTTTACTTTGATCTTCTGATGTGTGATGATAATTACTTAAGGTGTGCTCCTGTGACTTTCTCAGTACTCCCATGCAAGGGGGGTGGGTCGCTTGTACCTGGAGTATTGCTTATTCATGGTGATGTCTCTTGGTTTGGTTCCCCATGGGTTCTGTTCTCACTTTCTGTCGTGCAGCCACCTAACTGCAGTTACACTTTACTCTGCATAAAGTTTTTTTTTTTTTTTTTCATGCAGGGTTTCCTAACCATCTCTTAGCTTGCTATTTCTGCAGGATGTTTAAGATTAGGAGTCACACTGCCTTCCTAAAATCCTCTACACCATGATTAATTCTTAAAGTTTAGCTGGCATACATCCAATTCTAGTGAAGAATAGGTAGAGGTAATGAGAAAAATTCTTCCATTTAAATTGCTATTGCTAGTTCGAAAATTCAGCAACAGACAACCAGTTTTACATTCTGTTCTAAATCTGAACACATTCACTCTTGAGGTACACTCAGTTTTCTGGAGGTTACCACTGTACAGTCTGCATTAGAGGTCTGTACGGGCCCAGGATGGGTCGAGCTTTTGCTCATTTCTAAGTTGATAAAACGAGCCAGGCCTTCAATATTTAATTTAAAACAGACACAGGCTGAGCAGGGTTTTTTTTATTTATTTATTTATTTATTTTATGAGCAAAACAATCGCTGTACAGTGCCTTTCTTGTTTGGAAAACTCACAACATACAGTAGCAGGATAAGATTGAATAATTTACGCTGATGGAAAAAATAGAAGTTTTATGACATCCTCCCCTCCTTCAAAGCAATTGGAGTGGGTCAGCTCCCTTAGTTTTTCAATGTGAATGTGGTCCCCTCTCTCTCTCTCTCTCTCTCTCTCTCTCTCTCTCTCTCTCTCTCACTCACTTCCACCCTCCTCTTGTGCTTCAGGGCAGGCTATTAACTGCAGCATTTCTAAACCGAGCCACCCCGCTTGCAGACTATCTTTTTTTTTTTTTTTTATTGTTTTGGTCACGGCACTTTGTTCTCTAAATGTGTGAAAAGCTTTTAAGTTGTCTTAAATGGCACGGGAGAAATGGGCTGGGAGAAACTTACTTCTGTGTATAAATCTGTGCCATATTTTCCCCATTTGTATTCTCAGGCAGCCGTTTTCAAAACTTCTGTGACACTGATTAGCTGGGCAGTCTGTCGTTGTTTTCCCTCAGCATATGCTCAGTTCAGTGTTGCTGATAAACTCTTCCATACTTTTTATGAAGTTTAAGAAAGGAAAGATTTCCGCGAAAAAAATCGCTTCCGGAGAATATGTGCTTGTAGACAATGTAAAGGGGGAAAGCAGTATTTGGAAATATTTTAAATTACTGTCCCGTTCTGAAACTAGTCAGGCGGAAAATGTTGTGCAGTGCATTAAATGCAAAAACTTTTTGAGTTACAATAGCACAAAACCTGGAACATCGCGTCTGAAGCTGCACAAATGAGACATATTGGGTTCCCCTCCCTACACACACAAGAGACATATTGGGTTCCAGCAGTATGATATGCCAGTAGAGATAGGTGCAGTTTATAAAGCCATAAAATCTTCTCCCAGTAGAACGATCGGACTCATAATTCTGGATATTTCGTACTTTTGAAATACCTCCCTTATCCCCAAGGATATTTCCGGGTCCGGCAGTAGGGAATGATAATTTGAAACCCCAGAATATTTGAAAGGCATGGAAATTGTCCTTTTCATGCAATATTTTTGAGTATGCAACCCCCTCCTCGGACGTCACGTGACTTATACAGAGTCTCAGAAATATTCTGAATTAGCGTTTATTGTAATAGAATACGTGTAGCAGTTAAGAAAACGAAAACTCTTCAGGAGTCAAATGACCGAGTGCACCAGGTGTGAAATTCGTGTTTTGGTACCTAATTGTTGAAATTTTATGGGCCAGCCTGGGCTTTCCAAATTAAGGCCTGTGCAGACCTCTAATCTGCATTCCGATTTTCGCATCACTACAGTAGCTGGCCACATCTGTCTCTAGTGTAGAATTGACTCAGTATTTACTCGGCCCAAACACAACTGCCAAATAATATTAATTTAGGCCTAACCTCTGAACTGTGGCCACCTCCCAACAATAATCACTTTTTTTCTAGTTTAAGCAGTGAACATTATTCAGAGGTTTCACTGTATTTATCTTTTTATTGAATTTGCATTTAACACATTTTCATCAACTTCATTTTCTGTGAATAATGCACCCAACTGAGTTATAAAAGGTGAGACCTAATGTTTTCCTGTTTTTCCAGCATCAACTTTTATCAAAGTGACAGAACTTACACACTTATGATTAGGTGTTTTTATGTACATACAGTAAAACCTCAAAAATCTGGCATCGACGGGACCGGACAAGTGCCGGATTTTTCAAAATTCCGGATTTCTGAAGCTATCCAAAAACTGCATAACGGACGTTATGTAAAGCACGTACACAACAGGTCAATTTAATGAAAATTTTTATAACACCTTATAAATATGCAGGGCTCATGCTGCCGATTGCATTCTTCGCAATTTGCAAAAAAAAAAAAATAGTTTTAGTGATGGAAACAAAGTTTTGGCGAAAGTATTGGTGATTACATTTTCGTACTATTTGTTATAAAACTGTTGGGGGAAAAATGGATTTGTCGAACGCTTAGGAAAAACTTAAAAAAGCCAAAGCAACCGCTAGGGCTGGGCGACGTGTCGATACATCGTGAAAACACGATGTGAATTTTTACGTCGATGTTACGGTTTTTCGACTGACAAAGCTACGATACATCGTGAAGGCGATTACGCGATGCATCACGAAGGCCGATGTAGATGTCATTTGTCATTACGCGATCGAATTCAGATATTGCCAGCACTAAGCACAGATCATCATCGCACGCATTTCAAACGTGCACGCAGATTCGTCACCTCATTGGTCCACATCACTTCAGCGCTACCCAATGAGATGACGAATTCGGGAATCCTCCAGATGTTACACGTAGGCACCTATCGGCAATTTGTGCACTGAGATCGGATGATTTCTCAATGTGCTGTTGAGACAGTACATCGGGAGATTCCCGTGGTTATTGTTGAAACATTGGGTATTCTCACAAAAACGAAATCAGAAAAGTGCTGGATTTCTGAAGTTGCCAGTTTTCTGGATGCCGGATTTTCGAGGTTTCGCTGTATTTATTTTCTGTTAGTGTGAATTGCACATTCTTACATATATTACTGAAATGAAAAACGAAAAAGTTAATTGTGATGATATTTTCGTAGATGCGTATTGTTCATAGAATTTAACACTGGCATTATTGTTTTCTGCAAAGCAATTTTTTTTTCCATTTAGATGCAGTCCATACTTTAACATGTGCCCTTATGCTGTTAAATTCTGACTTACATGGCGAAGTGAGTATCTCATTTCATAGATTAATAACTCTGATAGTAAAATATTAATGGGACTTGTTATTATTATTCTACATTCTTATTCTTCTTTTGTAATTAAATTTTTCCTGCAAGGAGTACTTATTTTGCTGGCTTTTTTTTAACATTCTTGAAATTAATGAAGAATACACATCTGCTGATTTCTGTCTGAGTATCAAGTTCCAGGGCACTTCACTTTTCAAATTCACTAAGGAAGAGTTTGCATAAATGGCGGTTAATGACAGCATTTCTGTTCCACAAAATGTTGATTTTCTGTGCGTGCTCAAGCTCTTTTAAAAAAATTCTCTGATGGTTATATCTAAAGAACTGATTATTTCTGATGCAGAAGCTTGTCAAATGCATGAAAGTTGTTTGCCACTACAAGAAAGCAAAGAAAAGCCTTGATTAATAACAAGGAACTGTACATCAATTATACTTAAAATAGTATAACTATACTGGTAATCCAACATTATATTGTTCATATCCAATATTATATTATATTATATTATATTATATTATATTATATTATATTATATTGTTGAAGTGTTCTATTATTGTCTGCAGTTTGTTGTCTACTTTCTCTGAAAAAGCCATCTGATTGATGAGCGAAAAGCTCGAAAACTTTCATCAATAGTTCGTGTGGCCCCATGGCTGGCAACAACAGCCACTACACGCCGCAGCATCGAACGAAAGAGGCTTTGGATGTGGGCTTGGCATTTGTCGGTCCAGGCTGCTTCCACACGTTGTCACAGTTCATCAGGCATAGCCGCGGGTGGTGCTTGCTGGGTGACTCAGTTGCCAATCAATGACCAGACGTGTTCAATGGGCGACATGTCGGGAGAACAGGTGAGCCACGGCAGCAGTGACACCTGGTGGGCCGTGAAGAATTGTTGCACGATGCAAGTCACGTGCGGGCGCGCATTGTCCTTTTGAAACGTGGCCGCTGGCAGGTCCTGCAGGTAAAGGAGGACTACAGGCTCCAAAACGTCGGAGATGTAGCGGTGGCTGTTGAGTGTACCGGCGATGCATACCAGAAGGGTGCAGGTGTCATATCCAATTGCGCCCCAAATCATAACACCAGGCAACAGACCAGTATGGCAATGCATAATGCAGGCGTCATACAGTATCTCGCCGCGGTGCCGCCATACGCGGATCCGACCATCGTGGTGTTGCAGGCAGAAGCGGGATTCATCGGAGAAGACAATGTCGTGCTATTCCATAGTCCAGGTGCGACGTTCAACGGCCCACTGCCACCACACTCCCCGGTGGTGTAACGTCAATGGTAATCGGAGCAACGGGCGCCGTGCTACAAGTCCCCGCTCCTGCAGACTACGTTGAACGGTACGTGCTGACACAGGTTGTTGCGCAACATACCCTAATTCCTGCGCTAACGTTCACGAAGTGGCGGTGCAAGCCATCAATGCCCGCCGCACAACATGCCAGTCCTCTCGTTTGGTGGTGTGCCGCGGTTGCGGCGATCGCTCACGTCCGTCCCTCCTGCACCCACTGAATCCATACTCGCCTCACTGTGGCTGGATGTCATCCCACACAGGTGCCGATGTCTCAGTACGATAAACCGCTGGCGTGATAAGCCACTATTCGTCCTCTGTCGAACTCTGAAACGTGCTGAAATGACTGCCATATTCTGCAACAAGGCATCAGGTAGCTTCCCACGCACAGGTCCGGCAGCACAACACACTTCCACTACTTACCTTCTGTGCACCCTTCTCATAGTGCTTCTCAGTGATGTGCCGGGCGCACATGATTTATGCCCTGCAATGCTAATCCTTTGCATGTCCTCTCGTGAGCGATGCATGCTGCGAATTTTAGGCCAATTGGATGCTTCCTTCTTGGTGTTGCATTTCGGGTGGCCAGCAGTGTAAATTTAACAATAGTACAGTGATTTTCATGTGTTAAATTGATTAAAGTGACTAGCTTTTTCTGTTAGAATAGGTGGTGGTATGTTGCACAAACATCATAAATCACATGAAAAAGTGTTGTTTTTTTCGCAGAAGGTTCTCTCAGCATGTTTTAAAGAAACTTTGCAAGAAGAAATAAGTATGAATACTTCATTAAGGTGTGAAGATTTACATACTGTTGAAGTTTTCCTATAAGAAGCCTGTATAAGTCAAACTATGGAAATTGTAGAAGTACTTAATTTGTATCTCTAATGAAGAGCAGTTCACCATGGATGAAAATGATAATTTCTGGTTTTAAGATAACAATATTAGGATAGTTGAAGGCCACTTTTTTTTTCTTAACTTATAAGGTGAAAAGTGTATTCTTCTAAGGACAGTATTTGACAATTTTGTTATGTGTAGTTTTGTGCGTATGGCAGTTTTATAGTTTATGTTGTCTTTGAAGGTTTTGATACTTCTAAGGTAAAACTGTAGAGTAACATATTTGAGAAAGCTTTCATTTAATTTTCTGACTGGTCATGTAGTGTCTGATGTCATAGATAATTGCCCTTTTTGGTACCTTATGTTTTCTATTGTAGCTGGATGAAATCCTTGTCAGCTTTGTATATTGTTAAATTATTAGAATTTATTTTCAAGATGAGTAGCAGAATAGTTAAAATCTGCTTTTTTCTTTTTTAAAAGGAATAAGGCTTGCATATCTTTGATGAGACACTGATAAATAGCTGAGGTTCAGTAAATACTTGCTTTAAGGAGGAAGACAATATGGGAAAGATTTATAGGAACTATAAAAATTCTGAATTTAACAAAATTTTTACATGATTGTAATGAAACATCTGACTGTTGCAAATCATGTTGGGAGCAATGGACATGGGAAGGCACCCAGACATGGCGGACTGGCTCTGAATGAGCCAGATACACCATCAGCAGAGAGGACAGTGGGATCGTGAGAATGGCACGCACAGAAGCAATAACGTCCTTGTACAAGGGACTCCTGTGTCCACCAGAACCATTTCCAGATGCCTGGCAACGGCGAATCTGCACTCTCGACGGCCCTTACGTTTTCTGCCATTAACACCTGACCATCGTCAGTGTCGATTGCAGTGGTGTCAGCAGCAAGTAACATGGAATGCTACGAACTGGTGATGTATAGTGATCAGCAACGAATCCCACTTCTGTGTGGGAATGGACAACCACCGTGTCAGAGTATGGAGGAAAGGACCGCAGGTGAGCGCTAAAATCCCAACCTCACTGTACAGCAGCACATGTCTCAAATCGCAGGCATGGTGATCTGGAGAACCATTGCGTATGGCAGCCAGGCTTCCCTCGCAGTGATCCAAGGGACATTGACAACCCAGCGCTATGTACAAAAGGTCCTGTGGCCCCATGAGCTGCCTTTCCTGGTGGGGTGGCCCAGAGTCATTTCCCAACAAGATAACTCCCATCCACACACGGCTCGGGTTTCCCAGGACTGTCTGTCATGCTTCGACACTTCCGTGGCCTACCAGATCGCCTGATCTTTCGCCCATCGAGCATGTGTGGGACCAGATGGGACGCCAGCTTTCTTCGTGTCCCAGTGTTTGTGATTTAGAGCGTCAGTTGTAAGAACTGTGGGCTAATCTGTCCCATAATAACATACGGCGTCTCTTTGACTCCATGCTGGACCGTATCACCGCTTGTATCCAAGCATGAGACGGTCTCATACGGTACTAACGCTGACCGGAATTTGTACCGTATGTTCGTGGGAAATCATCCTCCTACTGTAATATTGTAATCACTTCTGTCCTTGGTATGTACCATTTCACTACCAAAATCTCATTTCAATCCAATGCCTCCTTCTTGGTGCACGGATTTTTATGACAATGTGTGTACCCTAGTGTTTAGTAATTTGTGCATGTGTGTGCGTGCATGTGTTTTTGTTCATGAAAATATGCAATGATCTTTTACTGCCATTTTATGTATTACTAATTTTCTGTTTTGTTTAACCTCTTTTTATATAGAATGTATGTAGGAAAATGGTGTGTGGGGAGTTCATAGAAAACCTTTCAGAACTAAATGATGGTGAAAATTTTCCTCGTGAGGTTCTGAAGTCTTTGTATTGTTCCATTAAATCTCATCCATTAGAGTGGGCTGTGTAAGTAAAAATTTATTTTTCTGATTTCTTTACATTGTATTGCCTACATCGTGCTTATTTCTGACTATTCATATACGTTGATAATGTAGATTTTATTGAATATTTTTATGTGTTATACAGAGATTGAAATTGGTGTATTGAATAGTTTTATGTGTTATATTTTCATTGAATGGCATTCAATACTTTTGTGTATTGAAAATATGAAGGTTGGTTAAGTTCTGAAATATTGATATGCAATACTTGATAGAAATGTCGCAAGCATTGCATCATCATAAAAGCTTTTCCTTTTGATTTTTGCTTAGTATTTAAAGCAGTGTAAAATTAGATACAATGTAATTGTATAAAAACATGCTTTGTCTCACGATTAAATTTCCAAAAAATATTTTTTTAGACACCTCTGTCATGTGACAGATTTACTGATTACCTAACCACAAAAACCACAAATCTCTCACTGTAGTTTTTTTTTTTTTTTGATTACCTAACCACAAATCTCTCACTGTAGTTTTTTTTTATTACCTAACCACAAATCTCTCACTGTAGTGTTGTTGTTTTTTTCTTTTCATAATTTTGTACAAGCATAAATCTCAAGCCAATTACATGGAAGATCTACTACAGTTGTAACACTTTTACATCTTTCGGTGTATTAGGTGCTAGGATTGAAAAGTCATGTCAAGTGTTATGATAGCCATTTAGCTTTCATTTGTTTTTCTTTTTAAATGAATTTTACATTTCATAAGGCATCAATACATTTGTAAAAGTGAAGTATGTCAAGTACTATATTACTACTGACAATTCATGTGCTACAAATTTGGGTAAAGAATGTTGTGTATTACATAATGGATTGTTTTTTTGTTTTTGTTTCTGAAAAAGGAATTGAAAACTGAAAAGGACTGGCAACAATAAAATTGGAAATTTCAAGTGGGAGCTGTTAGGAAATAATTTTATCCTAATACAAATTGTCTGTCTGTGAGCAACTTTCTTTCAGTGTTGAGAATGGGAATATAAATTGATATGTTGAATTGAGCAAACTTTTTTTTGTTACAATTGTGTGCAACAGTCTATTGTACAACGAAAATGCTTATTGTTGCATTAATAAACGTATAGCCGATCATATTTCTGATGTAAAGAGCAGTAATTCATGTACTTCATAAAGCTCATATCCTGGGGGGGGGGGCTGGTTATCTGGACCCTCAAACCCCAAAATATTTAAATACAAAGGGCATTCTGAAAGTAATGCCTCATCATTCCTCATGAGATTTTTATTTGTTGCAGAAAAAATGTGAAATACGTGGACATATTCTTAATAATGCTAGCCAATTCAAAATATTTTCCATCACTTTCTATACATGTCCACCATCTTTGAACCCATTGGTAAAATCCATTTTGGAAAAATTTCTGAGGCTGTGGTTTTACCCATGAGTTCACGGCCAGTTTAACGTCTGTCACATCATTGAAACGTTTCCCACGAAGGCTATTTTTCAAAGGGGCAAACAAGAAAAAGTCTGAGGGAACCAAATCAGGACTGTAGGGGAAGTTGGAGCTTCAGCATCCACCTCATTTTGTCAGTAGCCTGTGAAGTCTCCACTGAGGTGTGGAGACGTGCTTTATTATGATGTAAAACAACACTATGAAGTGGAATGTCACGTCTTTTCCTTCTGGTAACTTCCTTTAGCTTCTTCAAGGTCTGCACATAGTGAGCACTGTTTATTGTTGCAACTCCTGAATGGTGGCATGACAGTCAGCTTGATGAGGTCTTTCACTTGTTGCCTGTTGGCATCTGTTACTACAGTTGCGGGTCTTCCACTCCATTGTTTGTCCAACACTGAACTTTCTCTCTCTTGAAACCTCTTTATCCATCTTTGGGCATTACTGATATCGATTGTGGCAGCTCCATACACTGCCAGGAGTCTTCTGTGTGGATTTCTGGAGCCACACATCCCTCTTCTTCCAGGAATGCAGTTACGGCTTGCTGCTTTTCTCTGTCATTCATGATCTTTATTTCCGATTCCGAAAAAAATGTGTTCCCACATTGGTAACATATCATAGTACATGTCAGTGCAGTTTCATTAAAATCACTTCAAAATTTCAACAGTTATTAAGGAGGAGGCATTCTTTCAGGATGCCCCTTATATATGCATCTTGTAGATAGTTTCTTGCAGTAGCACACACATTACTCTTGAATAAATGACAAAACCAATTTAAACGTGAGCTTTTGCAAATTATTAAATTGATGCAAATATTAATGGTTTGATGTAGAGGTCTACACTGCTCGGCCTGGGTTTGAGTACGAGAAAAGTGAAGCATAATGAACAAAGATGGAAGATGAAAAGTAGTTTAATGGGCCAGCTTTTTAACCATGTTATGCAAAAGTGGTGCCTCAACAGTTATTTTTTAAAAACTCACTGTGTGAGGTTGTTTTTTTTTATGTTGTTGTTTTCCAGTATCCAAGTATATTTTCAGTAGCCCCACCCGCATGATATTGGAGAGGAGTTAGTGATTTGCATGAGCAATTAGCAGTGCATTTCTGGTTACACTTGTTCTACATTTTATGACAGGAGAAGACATCCAGGAAGATGGAGCCTTCATAGAATCTCTATGGGGAGATAGGAAGCAGGAAGGCGAGACATTTTTGATGAAAGACTGTCTTATGAAACACCTGGTTTAGTGTCCAAGGGACTTATTTTTTTACATATCTACTAGGGACTGCGCCTCTAGGCTCGCTACGCTCGTTTCCAGAGTAGCACTCGGACCCTGTAGCCCGATCTCCAAGAATATCGCATGAAAAAAAACAACTGGAAAATTCACATAAATTTCAATTTTTATTGCATGTCTAAACAAATAAGGCTTGTTTTTCCAAAGTTTCAGAGTTTTTTTACTGTCGTTAATTTTTTGGAAGGTCGGGCTTTTGTCGTTTGAACTTATAGCACTTACTAAATTTACCACTAAGGAAAACAAAAGCAGTTCAAAAATCATTTCTGTAAACCGTTAAGGTGGACGTCAAGTAAGGTGGTGTTGAAACCAGAAAAAAGATGGCGCGACCTGTACTTTGATGACGTCAGTAGACAAACAAATGTTGGATTGCATAATTGTGGTTATGTTTTAGAAAATATTAAGTATTCCAAGTTATAAAATGAAGCTATTGTAATCGATGTTCACATTTTCATCCTTGGGAACGCATTAATTGTGCAGAAAAAAGATGGCGCGACCTGCATTTTGACGACGTCAGTAGACAAATGTTGGATTGCATACTATGGTTATGTTTAGAAAACTAAATTTACTACCAAGGAAAACAAAAGCGGTCCAAAAAGCATTTCGGACTTTAAGACGTACCAGCATGCCAATTTTTAGATCTCTAGGTTATTTAGAAGTAGTCTAACAATTCGCAAAAAGTTCAAGCAATGTTCCAAAGCCACCATTTTGATTTTCTATGTTGATTTCCGCCGTCTTTACACAATCATTATTCTAATAACAGATTCAAATAAGACATTTGACTGTTTAGATGATTTAATGGGATGAATTTAATTGTTAAATTCATATAGAAAACATTAGAACTTTCAGGCCATAACTTAAACTTTTTTGTTTTGGGTTTCATACTTTTCTAGGTATACGGACCTTAAGACATATCAGCATGTAAATTTTCAGATCTCTAGGTCATTTAGAAGTGGTCGAACAATTCGCATACGAACACACTCGCATTTACCCTCTTTGCTTTTCATATACGAGGCCAAAGCCGATATTTACATCTAGGTATTCACGTATGCAGGCAGAAAATGCCGAACTTTAATAAAAGCGTCCCTGCATCATTACCAGTTTGATATGACACAATGCTTAATGACACCCAATGAGAAAGAGAGTGCTAAAAATAGCTTTCACCATGGCAGCAGGTCAAGGGACCACAACATTCCTCTGTGGTTGTTATCATGAAGACAGACAAGCCGTTCGTTTCTTTCCTTTGCATCTTTAAAAAATGCTTAAAAACCAGAAAATGACTTTCTTAAAAAAAAATTTGTAAAAAAGGGATGATAGTTGTAAGTTTATGCTGTAAAAATTGCAATGCCTTATAATTTATAGTTTGCCATATATCCGTTTTTTAAATGGATCCAATCGCAAATAGAGAATTTTTTTAAATGGATCCCATCGCAAATAGAGAATTTTTTTAAATGGATCCCATCGCAAATAGAGATAGTTTGCGATGGATCCCATCGCAAACTATCATCCCTTTAGAAATTTAATTTCTCGTAAACTAAATCAAAATTATAAAAAAGTGCAACAAGGTGCAAAACTTCGGTCATGGTACTACATGCCTACAAAGTTTCGGGGTTCTGTTGCTGTTAGTGTGTCCGGAACGTGACCTGATAGCACTTTTTTGCTTACCTTAACTTTGAAATACAATAGCTCTTGAAGTATCGCTAAAATCGAGAAATTGTTTATTTCAGCGTGTTCTCCAAACAATTCTCTACAAACGATGTACATTTCATATTTTTGTGTTCAATACGTTTTACGCTGCGAGCTAGGAAAACAAGAGTGTCGTGAAATTTCTAAAACAGCGGCAGTTACTTTTTTTAGAATAGAGATAAATTAATGTGGTTACAAGATATTTTTTCAAACTTTATTGATCTTTGTTTTTGTGTAAAATATTCTTGTACAAAATTATTAACATTAAATTCCCTGTAAGTAGATAAGCAGTGCACAAAATTTATGAGTATGATTGGCTACTATTAAAAGCAAGAGGTTGTATTGTAAAATTTGGAACAACCTTTTAAAGGCATGATGAACTAGCTTATTTTCTCATGGAATTAGAAGAACAATATACAATATATTTTATGTGTCCATGGAATTAGAACAACAATATATTTTGTGTGTGTGTGTCAAAATTTTTCTGGGAACCCTTACCCCCCCCCCTCCCAGTGTCTCTAATCATTATCAGTATTGACCATCAGTGACACTTCCACTGCTTGTGATTAGCAAATCATGAAATGTCTTGCACCTTTATTATTCGAAAATCTCTCGGGGTATTGCAAAAGTATCAAAATCTACCTTTCCCATAACAGTTGTGACACACCTTCTCCACATTGCATTCCTATAATTTGGAAATCAGTTCTCAGATCAGGCGATATTTGAGTAACATTTGTTACCACCTCACACTATTCTTAATCATTCCATGGCTGAAGAAGGTGTCATTTACTATTGAAATGTCTCTTATAAAAATTTTTATTTATATGCTACTTAAGGCTCAGAATTCATTTCCAATATCATATTAGGAATGATTGTCAATGAATCTACTTTGCGTATGTTCTATTCTAAAACTGTGGATTTACCATACTCTGATGGAAAGGAAACTATCTGTCAGCTGAGTAACTCCTTTAGCATATAAACATTGTACCTTTTTAATTTGGTTATGCAGCATCCCCTCCACTCCACATATTCATGAACTGGGCAAGTGCAAGTTTTCTTATTTGTGCTGAAACAATAACCATTTTTTCAATATTCTTGAGTCAAAAATTGCTTGTTTGTAACTACGTCCAACATTCACTTCTTCTTTTTACCAACTCATTGTGGCCTTTCTGGAAGTTGAGTGCTATCATGTTTGAATATGGGCTGACTCACAGTCATTAACTTTAATGCATGCAGAATCTATTAATTCTTCCCTTTTGTATTCATGAAACTGTTGTTAGTCATATGCATCTGACTTTACCACTTTAGTGTAACCCTTGTTGTTGTTTTTATGGTGGCTTGTAAGGGCTAAGAAAATGAATGTATTAGTGTTCCCAAGAGAGAGAAAGAAAGTGGCTTTTGAGCTTACTAAGAAAACTGATTTGAGGGTAATTACATTAACTCTGTAATTTACATTACAGATTTACAATGAAGAGCAATTGAATTAGAGATACCTGTCTAGTAATGTGTAGCACCACTTTTCGCCCTGATGACGCGGCGATTCAACTCGGCATGGATTCGACAAGACACCGGAAGCGTTGGGAAGCCATACGGATCCACAACCCCTGAACAAGCTCCCACAGTTCACGAAGATTTGATGGAGGGGGGTCAGAGCTTCGAACAACTCTCTCGATGGCATCCCAGATTTGCTCGATGGGATTGAGGTCAGGTGACCTAGCTGGCCAAGGAAGCGAGGTCACGTCGGTGGAGTGTTTATTCAACCGTTCGGATGCAATTCAAGAGCGATGGCACGGTGCATT
Organism: Macrothele yani; assembly: GCA_039090855.1. Classification (NCBI taxonomy): domain Eukaryota; kingdom Metazoa; phylum Arthropoda; class Arachnida; order Araneae; family Macrothelidae; genus Macrothele; species Macrothele yani. The sequence continues at coordinate 150,791,307 of CM077027.1, read as the reverse complement.
GTCTTGTTGCAGGATGAGGTCCCCAGTGGGATGTTGAAGACGCACAAACGGAAGCAAATGGTCGTCCAGGATATCCCAGTAATGTTGACCTATGAGGGAGGATGTCACACGTACCAGGGGTCCCATTTCAGTCCACGTAAACAGTCCCCAGACGAGAATGCCACCCCCACCAGCTTGAAGAGTACCGTGCTGGTAAGAAGGACCCATCGCCTCATGTGGTTTGCGCCGTACTCGTATCCTGCCATCCGCATGTACCAACGTGAATCTTGACTCATCAGTCCAGGCAACATTTTTCCACATGTCTAGGGTCCAGTGGCGATGTTCCTACTCCTGTGCTAATCTTTGCACCCTGTGATGTGCGGTCAGCAGCGGTACCCTTGTGGGAAAATGGCTTCTGTACCCCATAGCGAGGAGATGGTTCTGGATGGTGTGGATGCTTACACGTTTTTGTGCACCAGCGTTAAATTTCTGAGTGATTTCTTACACTGTGGCCCGTCTATCCGCTGTTACAATGCGAGCTAGCCAACGATGACCCCGCTCATCCACAAGCTGTTGTCCAGGGCAGTTGGCCCTTGCAGGGATGGTTTTACCGGATTCGATGTACTCATGGTGCACCCGTGACACAGTGGCTCTCGTGAAAATCCCAGTGCCTGCACGACTTCCGAGATGGAATGACCCATTTGTCGAGCCCCGACAATTTGCCCATGATCAAATGTGCTTAGATCCTTCGTCTTACCCATACTGCGTCCGACTCTTACTGATTCCCGTCACATCACTCCTTATATTGGTGAATCGCTGCATACGTCATGTCGTTTCCATTTACAGGGCCACCCACAGTGCCACATTTGCATAATGCCAGCTGTCTCTAATTAAATTGCTCTTCAGTGTATTCTTTATGTAAATACTTGTATTTATGTGATGTCAAAATCATTTTAACATTTTAGCCCAAAAACTAGTTTTCATCATTCTCACAATTTTATTGCTCTTAGTAATTATTATTCAGTTTGAGTGCTTTCTGTCACAAAGTCTTCATAATATAATATCCAATGCTAAACAGTCAAAAAAAAAAAAAAAAGAAAGAAAGAAAGAAAATGTGTTTTTTTTTTTGCTCTTGTTGTACCTGTACTGACTTTATTAGAATTTCATTTTTTTTTTTCCAAATCTGTTATATACAGGAATTTGAGTAGCACTTCATTGCTAGTAGCATACTTTTAGTTTAATGCTAGCCAATCACTTGTTTTGCCCATTCTGACCCTTTGTTGAAATCTAACTGATGCTCGATGAGCTGAGCTGCCTGATTTATACTGTACATTATGCTTAACAAACCTCTTATCTGTTGGAGTTAGGTTTTTATGTGACAAAAGCAGGTGCACCTCATAAACTGGCATTTTAGTGTATATTTGCATATAAGCCCAAAGTTTTAGAAGAAAACTTTTTTCCAGAAAGATGTGAGAGTGGACTGATAATGCATGTGTCAGTTACAATATAAAATGTTACACAAATGAAAGGTGAAACAGCAGAATGAAGAACAAAATGTCTCTATTGGGTGGTTGCACTTTTCTGCTAAGCCAAATACAACATTTGGATACAGTAAGACAGTTAGTCACCTCACAAATTATTCCATTTTATGGGAGCCAATGAATCAGTCCCTTCAAGTATTTTCAAAGCACATCTATTTTACAACTGCACATGGCACCTTTTCTGTATTCTGAAAGCACACAAAGGCTTGATTTAGCTTCATTTTTTCAGTAGCCTGACATTTTGGAAGTTATCTTAAAATGAGGAATGAAAGTAGAAAAGGGAATTTATTATGCAAGATTTAAATTAAAGATTGTAAAGTACACTGAAGATAAGAATAATAGCATTGGTGTTTGTGATTTCTGTGTCAGGGAAAAAGGGGATCAGGAGTGGAGGAAAAATAAGTTATCATTACACCATATGCCAAAAGCAAAAGTCTCCAAGAGGAGAACTGACTTTCTTTCCACAGCTACAAAATTTTCTAAATCATTGGGTGCTAGAATGATGACAAAGTTGATTCCTAGTGACAAGAAAAAGCATTAATCTTTGAGCTCCACACTTATTGAAAGATGACATGTTCAAATATGTAAAACGAACAGCATTTGTTGCATCAGCTGATTGATGCACAAATTTTTGAACAGATTTGAACTTTGCTTGTGTTAGTGAAAAATTTTTTCTAAGAAACTGCTAACAAAGTTGTAAAATGGTGCCCAAATCATGTGGTCCTCTGAACCAAAACAAACACACACACACACTCTCTCTCTCTCACACACACACACACTCTCTCTCTCTCACACACACACACACACACACTCTCTCTCTCTCTCTCTCTCTCTCTCTCTCTCTCTCTCTCTCTCTCTCTCTCTCTCTCTCAATATCTTTTTAAGATAACATTTTCTTCATTTAAAAAAACTCATGTTTTGTATGTTTTTATTTAGTGAAAGTAAATGCACTTTTTGTATGCACTTCTGTAGTGATTCCACTGAGGAAAAGAAAAGTAATGGTGATGGTTCTAGCTCATCTTTACCAGAGAGCAGGCAGAGTTACATTGGACATAATCCTTTTTTAGAGGTAATTTAATACTTTCTTCATATTTTGCAATAGTACATATATTTTGTTTTTGCATTCTTTAATGCATCTTCCTTTTTTTCCCCTATGTAAAAGTTGTGCTTGTCTGTTTCATAGTTGTGCTTCAGCTTGTGAAGTCATACTGTCATATACACTTATTGTGACTGCAATGTTTATATATTAGTGTTTCCCCTTGGCTGTATTAGCAGGGTATAGTACCCTGCCCCACCCCCCTTTTTTTTGATGTAGCATATATGTCTATAGTTTCGTTCCAGTACTTTTGGTCCCTTGGTAAAAATCAGTGTGTCCCAAAAAGTGTGCACCAGACTTACTTCAATAATTTCAACTCTATAAAAGCTAGCAAAAATATAATAACTGAGTTGAAGAGAGGAAGGTCCAAAGGGTCTACCGAAATAACATTCTAGGTCAGATGACGCAATAGTGAGTGGTGCGAGCATCTGTCATTTTTTTTTTAAATCGTCGTGCACAATAAAATTAGTATAACTTGGAACCATGACATAACATGTACCACAAGGTCTCCTTCATTTTGTCTATGTGAGATCTATCGATAGCTGTAATAATATTTGTGAGAAAACTTGATTAGGTGTGTGAAAAATTGTGAAATAGTTGAGAACTTTGTGAAATTTTCTGAAATGTCTCTATCTTAATTTTAAGAAGGTTCAAGCCTAATGCAAACAAGAAGAAAAAATAAATCAAAAAGAATCGAACAAGCTCAAAATGTCCGAGGGCGAGCGTAAGAGAGCCTATAGACAAAGTAAGAAGGCCGAGCGCCACTAGCCACAACAAAGTACGTTTATTGCTCCCGTCGAGCCTTTGGAGATAGATACGCCAGAAAACACTCAAGAAGATGTAATCGAGTTGATTGAGATTGGAAATAGTGGGATTTCACAACATTCGCATGAGGAGAGCTCAGAAGAGATAGCACGTCGAGCCAACAACTTGATCGCCATGTGGAACGAGTCTACAGAGTTTGTGCTGGTGGCAATGGCAATAGCAGAAAAGAATGAAGTACATCAAATGTGTGCTCGGAAACAAGATTCACAAGAAGACGAAGACTTTGAAGTGGCAGCCACCGAGCCAGGAGTTGACGTGAGAGACATTGACCAAGTGTGTCGATCAAATGAGTTTCATAGCATTTGGCAAGCAGCGACTAAACACTTGAAAGTCACGTTCTTTGAAAATGAATTTGGATTCGCATGCGACGTGTGTGATCGCTTGTGGTTTAAGAAAGATGTGAATACGGCGACAGCAAAATCAATTTCACTTCTGCATGCCCAGTTCCTGAATGAGGATGTCGCAAAATTTGAGGTTTGCAGCTATACTGTCGCACGCACTTGTATAAAGGCAAGATTCCTCCTCTCTCGAAATCAAATGGCTTCAGATATCCGCCAAAGCTGAATCACCTGCCTCTTCTCGACGCGATCACAGAGAGATTAATTTCGCCGCGCTTGCATTTCATGCGAATACGTCGATTGAGACATGAAGGCGCTCATGGAATCATTGGACAAGTCATAAACGTGCCGGTGGATGTTAACACCATGGTCAGGTCTCTACCACACTAGCTTGATGACAATTACTCATTTAACGTAAACATCTCCTCAATCACCTCACTCATCTTGCCATTTATACCTCTAGTATTCCATACACCAATCTTACATTCACTCAGCCGAGATCTCTTTCTCATACGCCGTTTAGAAAGTCCAGGTCGATTCCGTGGTGGACTGTCCTTCTCAAGTGTGGTAGGTCCACCATATCCCACACTTGAGTCATTCTTAATATTTCTTTTTGTCTTTTTAATCAGGTAAATACATCAGTGTGGGGGATTAGCCCACAGCTGAGGGTTCCAGTTGGTCATTCAACCTAAGGATTTTGGAACAAAACCCAGTGAGTTGGGGTCTTTTCGCCAATGTCACACAGAACTAGCTGGCACCTCTCCAAGATTCACAGAGGCCCTAACAATCGCACACACAACAGCAACTAGGGCCTCTGTGAATCTTGGAGAGGTGCCAGCTAGTTCTGTGTGACATTGGCGAAAAGACCCCAACTCACTGGGTTTTGTTCCAAAATCCTTAGGTTGAATGGCCAACTGGAACCCTCAGCTGTGGGCTAATCCCTCACACTGATGTACTTACCTGATTAAAAAGACAAAAAGATATTAAGAATAACTCAAGTGTGGGATATGGTGGACCTACCACACTTGAGAAGGATGGTCCACCACGGAATCGACCTGGACTTTCTAAACGGCGTATGAGAAAGAGATCTCGGCTGAGTGAATGTAAGATTGGTGTATGGAATACTAGAGGTATAAATGGAAAAATGAGTGAGGTGATTGAGGAGATGAATAAGTATAGACTGGATGTGCTGTGTGTAACTGAAACCAAAAAGTAGGAAATTGGGGTAGAAGAAGTGAATGGCATGGTGAGTGTGTGGTCTGGAGTATTGGATAATATGAGAGGACAGGCTGGTATAGGTGGGATTTTAAGTGAAAAGATGAAGAACAACTTGATTCACTATAGTTGCATAAGTGAGAGAATTCTCTGGATTCGTTCGAAAGTAAAACTTCAGAGAATTGTAATTGTTGTAGTGTATGCTCCTTGTGACTCGGAACCTTCTGATAAGAAAGAAGATTTCTGGAATGAGCTAAAAGCTGTTTTGAGCCATTTGCATTTTGAACTTCACTTTTAGTTGGTAAAGTTCGATGAACACTTACCGCACGTGGGGCTTGGCTTTCAATTCATATTTCCGTTATGTGGATGCGGCACGGGGTTTTCATTTGGCCACGGGTCCGCTTCTTTTTTTTTTTTCCGTTGGAATTTATTTTGTCTCATCACCAAATGAGTTTTTTTCCTTTGCTGCATCCTCATTTACTTCAATATTTATTCATACCCGAGTACTTTCGGTAAAACATCTTTACCGTCTTCGAGGGACGTTTTCCTCCGACTAGCACGGACCGTGTCAGCTGGGCATTTATTTCGGTGGTTCTCGCGGGCTGCTTCTGTCATCGGCTATCGCTTCTTCTTGGGCGTTGTGGCGCCATCTCTTGTTGGTCAGTGATCTCATTTTTCGAACTTTTTCTTTTTTGCTCAATTTTAATTAAATTTTTCCAGCTGTTTCTCAAATTATTAGGGTCATTATGGTTGCAAACTTTTGTCCTATTTTTTCAATCATTACCGACTCTGCTATTCTGAGGTGTTTTTCGGATTTACAGCTTTTAATGATTTTTATATTTTCGAATTTAGGATATTTTTGGTTATTCAGACAGTATTGGATAAGCGATACTGTCTGAATAACCAAAAATATCCTAAATTCGAAAATATAAAAATCATTAAAAGCTGTAAATCCGAAAAACACCTCAGAATAGCAGAGTCGGTAATGATTGAAAAATAGGACAAAAGTTTGCAACCATAATGACCCTAATAATTTGAGAAACAGCTGGAAAAATTTAATTAAAATTGAGCAAAAAAAGAAAAAGTTCGAAAAATGAGATCACTGACCAACAAGAGATGGCGCCACAACGCCCAAGAAGAAGCGATAGCCGATGACAGAAGCAGCCCGCGAGAACCACCGAAATAAATGCCCAGCTGACACGGTCCGTGCTAGTCGGAGGAAAACGTCCCCTCGAAGACGGTAAAGATGTTTTACCGAAAGTACTCGGGTATGAATAAATATTGAAGTAAATGAGGATGCAGCAAAGGAAAAAAACTCATTTGGTGATGAGACAAAATAAATTCCAACTGAAAAAAAAAAAGAAGCGGACCCGTGGCCAAATGAAAAACCCCCGTGCCGCATCCACATAACGGAAATATGAATTGAAAGCCAAGCCCCACGTGCGGTAAGTGTTCATCGAACTTTACCAACTAAAAGTGAAGTTCAAAAATGCAAATGCATTAATGTACGTTAAATTATATAACCTCCAATATCGGAAGTAAATTGAAAAAAATGTTTTGAGCCAGTTTGGTGCTAAAGAAAAAGTTATAATAGCAGGGGATTTCAATGCTAGAGTAGGTGTGCAGAATGCAATTTCTGACAATGTTCTGGGTAAGTTTAATGATCCTTGTGCAAATGATAATGGTGAAAGATTAATTGAACTCTGCATTGAGAATGATTTGTGTATATCTAATACATTTTTCAACCACAAGTATATACACACATATACTTGGGAAAATCGTACTCTTGGTCAAAAGAGTGTGATAGATTTTGTTGTTTACGATCAGCGTTTGAAACACTTAGTTGTTGACACCTGTGTGATGAGAGGTGTGGATGTTGGTTCTGATCATTACTTGGTAGTGTCACGAGTGAAACTTAATGTTGGTTGGAGGAAAAGGAATAGGAAGAGACCCAGGATAGAAAGAATAAAGGTTGATGGGCTCCTTGAAGATCATCAGCGGTATTCTGACTTACTCAGAGAACGACTGAAGGATCTGAAGTCTGGTGAGAGGGATGTAGAAAAGAAGTGGGAATGTTTTAAGAACTGTGTTGTCACTGCTGCTAAAGAGGTCTGTGGTACCACAATAGTGGGTAACAATAGAGGTGATGCTTGGTGGAATAGTGAAATTGATGAGGCAGTAAAGAAAAAGAAGGAAGGCTATTTGGGGATGTTGCAAGGTAGAGTCTCTGTGGATGAATATCGCTGTAAGAAGCGTGAAGCTGCTAAGCTGGTTCGCCACAGTAAAGCAAAAGATAGGGAAGAGAAAGTCGAAAGGCCTGAACTGGCTTTTTGGAAAGATAGAAAGTCCTTCTGGAAGTACACGAGACTAAGGAAAAATAGAGGAAACAAAGTTGTAAGTTGCGTGAAGAATGAGATTGGGGAAATGATATGGGAGCCCAATGAGTTAAGTGACAGATGGGGTGAATACTTCTGTGAGTTATTAGATCAGGAAAGCAAAAATGATTCTGAGACAGACACAGATGTCACAATGAGGGATGAAAGCACAGGAGGGATCTCAAGAGAAGAAGTGTGTAAAGCTTTAAAATCTCTTCAGAATGGTAAGGCTCCAGGAGTTGATGGCATAACTGCAGAGATGTTGAAATATGGTGTTGAGTCTAAAATTGACTGGTTAACTGAAATTTGCCAGTTGTGCTGGGAGTTAGGAATGATCCCTCGGGATTGGAAGGATGCTATTATTGTTCCCTTGTATAAGGGAAAAGGTGATCAGACTGAATGCAAGAACTACTGTGGTATTAGCCTACTGAGTGTGCCAGGGAAAGTGTTTGGTAAGGTTGTTATTGAAAAAGTACGGGGTCTTACATCATTGAAAGTGTGGGATGTTCAGAGTGGTTTTATACCTGGTAAAGGCTGCACTAACCAGATTTTTGCATTATGCAGGATGATTGAAAAGTATCTGGCTGTTGGGAAGAAAGCTTTTACTGCCTTCATAGATTTAGAGAAAGCCTACGACCGAGTGAATAGGACACTTTCGTGGAAGGTATTGAATGAATATGGTGTTACTGGGAATCTACTTAATAGCGTAAAAGCCACGTATGCTGGTAGTAGAGCTTGTGTACGAGTGAATGGTGTTTTATCAAAATGGTTTTCCATTGGTGCAGGAGTTAGACAAGGTTGTGTAATGTCACCATGGCTGTTTAATATATTTATGGACGCATGCATCCGTGATGCCAAAATAGATAATAGTGGTTTATGTCTTGGTGATATCCGTGTGTGCAGATTGCTGTATGCTGATGACACTGTCCTGTTGGCAGAGAGCAAAAGTGAGTTGCAGAGTATGTTGACTCGGATGCAGGAAGTTTGCATGAAATTCAAACTGAGTATAAATAAGGGAAAAACCAAAGTTATGGTGTTTGAGAGAGGAACGGGTAGCACTGAATGTAATGCAAGTATAAATGGCACTGTGCTTGACCAGGTGAGTGATTTTGTGTATTTAGGAAGCATGTTTGATAGAGAGAACAAGTTGGATGGTGAAATCAGTAGGCGAGTGAATTCTTCTTTGAAAGTCATAGCTGTTCTGGGAGGTTTTCACAGGAATGATGGGTTCTCCAGAGAGTCCCGCAAGGCTGTGTATGAAACTGTAATTGTTCCCACTCTGATGTATGGCAGTGAAACTTGGGTACTTCAGAAGAAACATAGGAGTCGTTGGTGTGCTGGAGAAATGCGTTACTTACGTGGGGTTTGTGGCAAGACACGATCTGATTGTGTGAGGGATGAAGATGTATTACAGTTGTGTGATGTGAAGTAAAATGTTGTTAGCAAGGTGGAGACCAATATGCTTCGGTGGTTTGGCCATGTTGAAAGAATGAGTGATGAAATGCTTACTAAGAAAATCTTTTCAGCCCAAGTGGCAGGAAGGCAAGGCAGAGGAAGACCAAGGAAGACATGGGTGGATCAGATTCAGGAGTGTCTGCATGAGAAAAAGATTATGAGTATGAAGTATAAAAGATCTTGTGTACGGCGTGTAATGGATATCAGTGAAGCACGCGCTGTATGTCAAGATCGCTGTAAATGGAGAAGTTTGATACGACAACAATAAGTAAAAATAACTAGAAGTTTGTATTTTTTTTTTTTTGGAGCTAACCTCTGAATCTCAGAGAACAGCTTAGTGATATGTATGTATGTAATGTATGTATAAAGAAGAATTTGATCCACATAGAATACTTGAGGGAATTTGTTAAGAAGAGCATCGTCAGGATTTGGCTGCGATTTCTCGTCAACCAGCTGCTATACAGGATGTACAACATCACTGTCGATTGGAGATACACTGCAAGAACTTAATTTTCTCAACCGAGCACGTCCACTGCATGAGACACGGAAACAGAGCAATCAGAAGAGGTAGTCAGTGAGATCGAGGAGCTACCGAACAAAGGCGTACACTAATCAAAAGTGCTCTTGGCAAACAACACATGATGCTGTGGAATGAGGAGAACTGCCTCAACATTGCACTGGGCCAGAAATAAACTCTGCTGAATATCATCTACGATCGCTTCACAGAAGAACTCTCGTTTCCCTCGATTTACTATGGAGTCGATCGATTGTTCAAGCAAGACCTCAACGTTAAGGCATACGTGATGTCGACTAGTGAGTTCACTCACCGCAGACTCACTTCACAACACGTTCTCTATATGGCTATGAAGATCCTGAGATTGAGAGTTGTTGACAGAATTCGCAACACGTTCAGAAGCGTCTGAGCCACGAAGAACATCACTCGAAAGCAGATCGAGAGCCATCAGTTTGTGGACGAGTGCATGGAAAAAAACTTTGCTTTCCTCAAGTCATTTCCAAACTCTGTCACCTACTAGCAGAATCGCAAAAATGATCTCTTCATGATGATCCGTCAGCTCGGAAAGCCAACCATGTTTCTAACAATGAGCGCCAATGAGATCCGATGACCCCATTTGCCAAAAGCACTTCATAGCATCAATGACTACTTTAAGGAGATCAACACGAGCCTTGGAAACATCTTGGAAATGTTGGACAGAAGCAAGCGAAGCCACCTAGTGCATGAGGACCCCATTGTCTGCTGCGTCTACTCAGAAAGCTGATGTCGATGCTGCAAAGGAAGTGTAAATACAATCCATTCAGCAAATACCATGCGCACGACTTCTTCCAGAGGATCGAGTTTCAGCGTTGCGGTAGTCCTCACGCTCAGGTACTGCTTTGGCTTGAGAAGGACCCGAAGGAGCTGGTTGGCAAGGTGAGGGCGCAAATGGTTCAACTCTTGATAGATTTGTGCTCAGTGAGTCACGAGGATATCGGAGAGGAGAAGATTAGCAATTAAATACACCGACACATGTTCACGTGCACAAAGCAAGGCGAGAGCTCATGCCACTTCAACATTCCGTTCTGGCCGATGCCCGAGACTAGAATTCTGCTGCTGATGGTGAGAGAGGACGGTCACAAGAGCAGACTCAAGAGCAGAGCCCAAAAGCTAAGACAGACACTTGAGGAATGGAATTACGAAAGCATTGACGAGTTTCTCCGTGATAACAAGCTCAGCTACTCACAATACTTTAACATCATCATAGCATCGCTGCGCCATCTGACCGTTGTCTTCAAATGAGACATGATTCAAATCTATACAAATATGTTCAACCCATGGTTAGCTTCAATTCTGAACTCTAACATGGATTTACAGTTTATACTAGAGAAATACTCGTGTGCTCAGTACATGGTGCGAGTACGTGAATAAATCAAACCGAGACCTTCATAGAGAACTAGTAAAGCTGCACGAGGGAACCCTGAGAAAGATTACATTCAATTGATAAAGCAACTTAGTTTGAAACTCTGAAAACCATTGAGATGAGCTCGCAAGAGGCCGCGTGGTATCTGCTGCAACAACCGATGAGCAACAGCAGTTGACTCGTGAGCTACATTCCCATCATGTGGCCACAAGAGCAGCAGAAGGCAAAGAAGAAGCGATCCACAATGGACAAAAAACTAGACAGACATTTGGACTAAATCACTGATACCCAAATATGAGGAGAGACCAGAGGATTTGAGCGGCGGCTGCTTGGCCGATTTCGTCTCATGGTACATGCCAGTGGTCAATCGAAAGTGCACAAAGAGAGCAGATGACTAACTCGAAGATGGAAACGAGCCAGAATCTGATGAAGACGAGGAGGAGGAAGACAATGACCCGAACGACATGGGCAGCGCGATGGCAAATGCAGTTACTCACAATCAAATGCTGTATCAACGTAGAGAGACAGCCATAATCATTAGATACAGAAACTAAGAGATCAATGACATCACTAACTACAAGCGAGAGATGGTCACGCTCTTCTTTCCATTCCTCAACGAGTTGTTCAGCATCCTAGACGGACTGGACAAACGCTGGGAATACAAGAGTGAGGTAAACATTCAAGCGGCAATAGACAATCTGAAAGAACTTTACGAACGGGGTGATGATCAAACAGTTGATCAAGTGAGCGACGAGCGAGAGCAGTACGTGTGCAATGCCACAGAGGGAGGCCAAGAGAACAGCAGCGACTTTGAGTACGAGACAGGCAACATGACACCAGTGGTTTGGGAATGAGACAACCTCATGAGCAAGCAACAGAACTGTTAGTAGATGCAAAAGACGAACGCCAAACAGCAAAAGTTAATACTTGAGTTCATCCATCACTTCAGCACATGAGACAGCGATCTGATTCAGAACCACCTCACAGGACCAGCTGGCAGCGGCAAGACATTCACTCTCAATCTAATCATGGACACTACAGACAGGTTCAGACAACAGCATAATACACTAAGGAACGCATATGTGGTGTGTGCGTCAACTGGAAAACCTCAACTGTCCATGCGGAGTTTCGTCTCAAACTGCAAAGTAAAAAAATTGGAAACTTTTCGTGTGAAGTTCAACAGCAGTATCGCCGACAATTTGTGGGAGTGAAGTGTGTGATAATACATGAAATCAGCATGATCAGCTCGGATCTCTTTCACTGGGTAAATCAGAGACTGCAGGAAATCACAGGCGTATGTGATCCATTCGGGGACTACACATGATCTTCTGTGATGATTTCTGACAGCTACCACCGGTAAATGCGAGCCTATATGTAAAGGTAGCCGAGACATGATTTGTGGAGCAACTCTGTAGCAATCACTAAACTACTTTGAATTAGTGCAAGTGATGCGGCAAAGCGACGACAGGTTCTCCAACATCCTCACCAAGATCGGAAGTGGCGACAGACTGCTACATGATGGGATTGAGTTGATTGAGAGTCTATTCCGAACAGAGGAGTGGTGTAACAAGAATATCTGGAATGTAATAAGACTATATCACCGCAATAGTAGCGTTGATGATCACATCAAATGAGCTATTGAAACACAACGAGAAATCGCCGCAGACGACATCATAATCGGTTACAACAAGAAAACTGAGCTAAGAACTGCGAGAAACAAGCTACACAAGACGAGTGTCGTCAAAACAGGAGGGTTGCCATATTCGATCAAACTAGCAACGGGATTTCCATACATGATCATGGCGAATATAGATATTGATGATGGGCTAGTAAACAGAGCGATCAGCACTTGAGGCACATTGAGCAACTACACGAAGATGACATCACAACAGAAACCGAAAACGCGCTAGCATCAGGAATGAGACATCCTTGAAATGGATTACTCTGGCTCGAGTTTCCAACACCAGACGTGGGCAAAGCAGCAAGAATTAAATGCAAACCTCACGTCCTCTCAAAACCAGGCGAACTCAATTTGGTGTGGACACCGATTAGGAAACGCTTGGTAACCATTGGACTTCGCGGCTCTATCAAATGCAAGCGAAGACAGTTTCCATTAGTTCCAGCATCTGCAATCACCATCCACAAGTCACAAGGAGCTACGTTCAACCAAATAGTCTGATTACGATAAAGCACAACAGAATCAGCTGATTTACATGGTGTTGAGCAGAGTCACGACACTGGGCAGATTATATATCACAAATTATAAAAATGACTTCAAATTCTACCCCAGTGCAGGAAGTACGACAATGAAAGACATCCGAGACGAGTATGCGAGATTACAACAACACAAGTTGCCTACCATCATGCAATGAGTACAATGGATCACCGACGAACAAACAGGTGAGCATCACAGTCACGATGACAAATATAAATTTGCAGAGCTTAGTTGCACACGCACTTGACATCATGACGGACACGTTGCTTCGGAAATCATATTATCTCGCGATCTCAGAGACTTGGATGGACGAGTCACAACCGATTCAATTCAACGGATTTGAATTAAAAGTACAAATGAATGACTCAAACAAAAGTCTTCAACCGTCCACCTCAAAACAAGTGTTGCTGACCAAAAGACGATGAATAGCCGGCAGCGGTGCAATCTACAGAAATCTAAACAGTCCCACCGAATGCAGAGTGGTCAAGATTGACTTGAACGCGAAAAAACGGATAATTGAAGACTACGTGGGAGACATGTGCCTTGTCAACATCACACTGAACGATCCTTTTTATCTTCAATAAATTGCTCTCATTCACCAGAACATCTCCATCTTGGACTTCGAAATGTTTCTCTTTGCGATGATGAACAAGTACTCCCGGAATGCCAAGAAAATCAGCAAGAATATGATTGGGGACACAGGTACCGATGATAATTATGGGAAACTTTAAAGTTGATGCTCAAACGAATACACGAGCTCGATTTCATGAAGACTCAATTCAACTTGAACTTTGTGCTGACGTGATCACCAACCATGCTGGGAAACGCATACATCAACTTGACTTCCGGAGAAACATCATCGTCGATGTTATGCCAAACGTGAGCTACTTCTCATAATATCGGCCCCTCGTCAACAAGACCATTCTGAGCTTAGAATAAGTAAGCCATTCTCTCAAAATACATTACTCTCTGCACAAGATTTCTGTAAACAGCCAAAAAATTTTTATAAAATCTCTCTTAAACCTAAACTCTGCACCCCAACAGCCAAGTGACATATTCTACTCCCAAAAGACCTGCGGCCATAACTCCGACACAGCCCCCACCTATTTTTTTTTTTTTTTTTTTTTTTTTGACATGTTAAAATCTGTCCTCCCTTTTTGGATGGTAAAATGCCTGCTGCTCATCTCCAATTTTTACCATGCCCTTAGTCTTGTATTGCCCCTGCCGTTCTCACAACTGGAGTATCTGTCACAGATGTACCCGTGTATAACTGTCTGGCTCGAAGATGATATTCGCAAATGTTGTGTTTAACAAAATCTCGTGGAAATTGCAGCCTTTCTTTTTTTCTTTTTTTTTTTTTTTTTTTTTGTTTTGTTTGAGGGTTCAACAACCACCATGAGCAACTCAAGGGGCTATAAGCAGTTGTGTGTCCCTAATTGAGGGTCACTGGTTTCAAGTAAAGATATAAATTAGCAGTCACCACGAGCCTTGTGGTAACTAGATAAAACAGAGTGGCCAGTAGGAAAAGTTGCTTTACTCTCCAAGCTTGAAAATTTGTCTTTCTGCATGGTCTGGTGGTCAAATTATTATTTTCATTTCTAAAGAATTTATTGGTTTTTTAAAACCCTCCTATAAATTAGCATGTGCATTTTCTATCGTCCAACTTACACATGGGGAAAAACAATGCTCCGCTCAGTAAATAAGTGGTGCAATCTATTTATAGATTCACTCTTCAAGAAAAGGGTAGGTGGGATTTTTTTTTCTCCACCGAAGTTTGGGTACAAAGTGATGATAATGTACACCTGAGCTGTAACTGTAACATGTCAAGCTGACTTCAGCAACTCACTTTTTATTAAATGTCTCCAAAAATGTATGGTTTCTCATTGATTAGTCACTTCCTGCTTATCAACAGACAAAAAGAACAATCACTATTACTTTTGTTAACAAATAAACTGAAGTTCAAAATGGGAACTTTAACTTTTCGGAACTGTCTTTCATCCCCTGTTGAGTTACGTTTCTTGTGCATGGTGTGCATGCAGTATTATTATTATTTTTAGAACATTAATTTTTCTTTAAACAAAAAATAAAAAAAAAATTGCTCTGCTCTTAATGCAGCAAAATGTTATTGTGGATTGGGAAAACATGCTTTAAGCGAAATTAAATGTTAAAAATCGGTACTGAATTGTTCACTCTGCCGTGATAACAATGGAAACAGCAGGTTCCATCATGGACAGATTAAGTACCGATTTTGAAATTAAATTTCGCTTTAAAAAAGGGGAAGGGGCAAAATATTTACTAGAATGATTGGTTGATTTTGGTGAGACCATTAGAAATAGGAAAACATGCATTTTGTTAAAAAAAAGAAAATATAGTGTTTCTCTTTTTCACCATTACAGACAGTTTTAAGAACGTGGAATATGACCAGAAAAACATAAAAAATAAGAATATAATCACAATGAGAAGGAAAACAAACAATTTTTTTTTAAATACCTAGCCTGGTAAGAAAAATTCAAAATTCTAAAAATCACAGAGCATTTTCATCCATGCTTAAAACAACCATTTTCAGATTGTAATCAAATTGTATAGTGAAGTTTGTTTCCATGAGGCAGAAAAACACTGGATGGTTCAAAAGAAAAGATTGATTTCATGGTTTAAAAGGTTACCTGTGAATTCAACTCAAGTTAGAAAATAAGGGCAATTTGTTTGCCATCAAATTAAATGCTGAAGTTTGTTTTCTTGAAACAGCAAAACACTGAATGGAAGCAAAGAAAAGTTTTTTTCTTATTTCAATTGTTTGGTTCAGATAAGTTATTTTCAAATAATTTTATTGTATGTTTGCATGTATTTAATAATCTATTGATTAGAAGTATGGTAATCTGCATTTACTTTTACTTTTTATCCATGAATAGGCAACTAAAAAATTTGTTACATTTTTCTGGTAATGGAAAAAGTAGATTTGATTCTCTCTACAAGTATTGAGTAAATGAAAGTTGTTAACGAAACCATTTCAATAAATTAAGATCATTTTAAATTGACTTTCTTTGGTTTTCATACAAAATATATTAAATGTAATATATATCAGGTCCGATCAAAGAGTTCCAAGTCTAGGCTGATATACAACAAAGTACTTACATTACTTAAGTCTTTCTATGATCTTCCTCAAAGTAGTCTCCTTGGGCAGTGATGTGATACACTGCTTCCAGCGTTTTTGCCACTGTTGGAACGCTCCCTGGAAGTCCTGTTGGTGAATCGTGTCAAGCACCATCTGCGATTCGCACTGGATCTCGTCCACGGTTTCAAAACGGTGACCCTTGAGCTTCATCTTCGGGAACAAAGAAGTTTGCAGGGGGCCAAATCTGGCGAGCAAAGCGGGTGAGGAAGGGTATTCATACGCTGTTGCGGCTGCAAAACTGGCATGTTGCTAATGCTCTGTGAGCTGCTGTATTGTTGAGATGGAGCAGGAAATCGCCCCTGCACCACATTTCAGGTTGTTTGCAGCAAATGTCCTCCCTAACATGCCGTAGAACATAGCAGTAAAAAAGGGAGTGACGGTCTGGCGCTGGAGGACAGATTCACAGTGCACAACCCCACGAATGTCGAATAACACGATGAGCATGCTTTTGGTTGCACTCCAGACCTGTCGAGCCTTCTTTGGTCGTGGAGATACTGGGCACTTCCACTGCGATGACTGTTGTTTGTTCTCCGGGTCATAACAGTAGACCCAAGCCTCATCCCCAGTGATGACCCGTGACAGGAACGTTGGATCATTCACCACCTCCTGACGAAGATCTTGACGGAGTTTGACACGGAGCGCCTTCTGTTCTGGGTTCAGAATTTTTGGCACAAACTTTGCAGCAATGCAGTGAATGTTCAAAACCGACGTCAGAATTTCTTGCACTGTTCCGTATGGCACATTAACGATGGTAGCAATGTCAGGAATGGTTCTCCGGTGATCCTCGTGCACCAGTTCCCTAATATTGTCCACATTTTCAGGGGTTTTGCTCATGGACGTTCGCCCTGACCTCTCATCGTCTTTCAGTGCCGTTCTTCCGCTCTTGAAACGCGAATGCCACTCAAAACACCTCGCACAACTCATTGCTTCATTGCCATAAGCCTGCCGCAACTTTCATGTGTCTCCGTTCCCGATCTGCCAAGTTTGACGCAGAATTTTACGTTCGCTCGCTGCTCTAGTTTGCAGTCCATACTGAAATTGCAGCAGTGTTCTGCATGCGGTCACCAAATATCGTGTAGCACAGCTCTTGATATTCACAGAACAACGGCACTTAGCACAATGACTCGGGAAGGTCCCTGCCCTCGACTGCTGCTCACGCATCCGCGTACTGCCATCTGTTGGGGCGCTACGTAACTAGTCTCGGAACTTTTTATCGCACTACGTATACATTGTAACCTCGATATCTCAAATCTTACAGGAACAGAAAAAAATTCAAGAAAAAGAGTTTTCAAGATATCAAGGTTATATTTTAAATAAAACTTTTCAAATCAATAATGCATTACACATTATAGTTTACAAATATGTATGTATACAACATACCTTAACAAAAATAATCCGTCTATAAAGTCTGATGCCTGGCTAAGTCTTTTGCGACTGAACAACTTTGTCTAAGGCAGCAATTGAGGCAAATGATTCGGGAACTATATTTTTCGAGGATTCCAGAAAAGTACGCAGAGTATTAACAGCTTTTTCTGCTTCCTTCACGGTAATTTTTTGGCACTCTCCCTGCTGTTCCACTTGATCATCTTCATCTGATGCTGCTTTTGCATCCGTTAAAGTACGGCATATTTGAAGGGAAGTGTCAACTTCCAAAAAATCGTCGAATGCAGTGGCAAGATTCAGGTGCTGTTTGATGACCATCCACGGTTCCGAATTTACGCTACCTCCGTCTTGAGCTTCGACTACATTTAAATTGGCTGTCTACTTTTATTCCTCATTTAACACTTTTCTCTCTGAATCCTGGGTTGGGCGGGCTTTACCCTTACGCTGTGAGCCGATCAGTCTAGTCGCTGAACAAGTACCACCTGCGGCTATGCCTGATGAACTGTGGCAACGTGTGGAAGCAGCCTCGACCGACATACCCCAAGCCCACATCCAAAGCCTCTTTCGTTTGATGCTGCGGCGTGTAGCGGCCGTCATTGCCAGCCATGGGGGCCACACGAACTATTGATGTCTGCGTGTTCCGCAAGTCGTACGGGCCTATAAGCTCAATCGTTTCATCTTTGTACCTGTTGTTATGTGTCCAGTAAATCTGGCTTTGCTATCTTGTGTCCTTCTTGGTGTTGCATTTTGGGTGGCCAGCAGTGTATATATATATATATATATATAATTAATTTATGAAAACCAGTGTATGCATATACTGTGTATGTATATATATATACACACATACACTGGTTTTCATAAATTAAGGAAAAATCAGAAAATTTGCGATAACTCGGCCAAATATAATCGTAATTGCACTAAATTTGCATATGTGACATAAAAACCACTGCCGGCTCAGAATATTATATGTTAAGTAGTGGTGCTGCAATTGTACGACGTCAGCAGGCGCCGGTATAAAAACGCATATTTCACAAGTTGCTAGGATTTTGTGTTTAAAATTGCAATCGAAAAAATCGGAGATAGCCATTGTGAAGGAATGAGTTTGAGACATTATTTACCAGAAGAGTTGCAATGGCGAGCCATTGGATGCCTGGAGGCAGGCCAAAGTCAAGCAGATATGGCCAGATGGTTGAATGTGATTTCTTCTGTAACCCATAGGCTATGGAATGTATTTCTATGAACAGATTCAACGTCTAGAAGGTACAGCCAAGGAAGGCCTAGAGCGACAACTGCCATTGACGACCATTATTTGCAATTAACCGCACGAAGACAAAGGACCTCAACCCAGCTCAGATCTGCCTTCACTGCCAGTACTGGAAGGTTTGTATCAGCTTCAACTGTATGCAGACAGTTTCATGAAGGTCTGTATGCTCGACAACCAGCAATTTATGTGCCCCTCACTGCACAGCACAGGAGGGAGCGATTGAGTTGGGCACACATGCATGTTAGCTGGAGTGAAAGTCAATGGAGGTCTGTACTTTTCACTGACGCATCGAGATACAGTTTAGAGAGCGATTCCAAACATTGTTTGATCTGGAGGGAGCCAGGAACCCACTATCATCCCAGTAACATCCATGAAAGAGATCATATGGTGGAGGTAGTGTGTGTGTTTGGGCTGGCACCTCTTTAGGTGGTCAAAAAATCTCCATGTCCTGCCATGTAGTAACCTGACTGCACAGAAATATAGAGATGATATCCTGCATACACATGACAGTAGGAAAATAAAAGCCATCTTACGCACGATTAAAATCTTTAATGTTTAAAAACACATTGGCTAAAATCTGATATCTACAAGAGATCTTTCGAGTTAGCAACTAACTCGTCTTCAGATGTGAATACATTTGCCAACTGAACAAGAACCAAATTGTATAAATACAAAAACTTAGTGTTGTAAGCATTGCTTGATGGTAGACAACCAATGAAAGTCATGAAGTTCACAAAACACTAAAACTATAATATTAGGGTAGTGTCCTGTACTCAAAGTTCAAATTGTACTTCCCCATCTTCCAAAGTTTTTCAAGGCAGTGGGATTACAGTTACGGTAATCTTCGTTACAACACATGGGTTTTAACTTATGAAACATTAAGCTTTCGGAGAGTAACAAAAAAGATTTTAGTCTTGGAGCGCCAAGGATCTTGGCCTCTGCCCAGAGCGAAAAATGGGTACCGCTTGAGCACAATCTTGACAGGGTTGTGGTGGGTGCACCAGACAGTAAATTATACTTTTGCTCTAAATTTTTCCAACTAAGATTAGGGGATGTAGAACTCACGTAAATCCTGTTGGTTTCATCTGGTTTCGTCGCTTTAAGAAGAATGGCATAAACCCCATAACAGGACTCCATTGGCACTGAATCCCTGTCGTTTATGATTAATATCAAAATGTTGTTAGCTGTGACTCCAATGCCAACACCGTGTTTTTTGCAGATGTTCTTTAAGACATTGGTAACACCTGGAATGTATTGCCACGAGGTAACATACCTAGTGCATTTACATTCCTGGACTAAGGCTGAGGAAAAAGGTGTCAATATTTGGCGAAATAGCCTATCCACATCCAAGGGGGATAACCATACAAGGCAGCCAATTTTTTAATCTTGCAGAATTCAGCATTACAAAGTTGGTTGGAAGATGAGTGTGTAACTGCTCGTCAGATAAGAAAATGCAAAGATGAAAATTTTTTACTGTTGGGGTGTGACGAACTAAAGGGGATTAACATGATTTCAGAGGTTGGTTTTGTGAACACGGAATAGAACAAGGTGTTAATGTCTGCGTCCTGTTGGAGCAAAAAATCCAAGAAGGGTAAAGAAAAATCCATTTCGTGTTCAATGGTGAAAGATATGGTTGAGTATTTGGATGAAAGACAATAGACAAAACTATTGAGTTGGGAAGGAGGGGTGGCAGTCCAAAAAAGCAAAATATTGTCAACATATTTTTTGCATCCATATGTACATCCTTAGGCAGGTGCAATAGGTGATAAGTTTCTCCTACAGGACAATAATGCGAGACCACACAGAGCTTGCCTCGTAGAGCAATACCTTGAGAAAACCATTGTCCTTATGGAATGGCCTGCTCGATCTCCGGATCTAAATCCCATTGAACATGTTTAGGATGCTCTGGGGAGACATGCTGCTACACTCAATCTGCCTCCCAATACCCTACAGGGGTTAGCTACTGCTTTGCAGGAACAATAGGCATTACTGCTTACAGAGTTAATTGACACCATCATAATGAGCATAGAACATCACTGCCGAGCCTGTATTGCTGTTAGAGGTAACCACACATCATATTGAAGCAATTTCTCCATTGAGTTCCTGTACCCTATTTTTTGACATAGTCCATTTTTCTGATATTAAATAATGTTTTCATGATTTGTTTTTGCCTAACCTATAATTTACAACTTAATGCATCTTTATACTGATTTTCATGAAATTTCACTAAGTAATTTTTTAATTATCTTTATTTTTCCTTAATTTACAGAAACCAGTGTATATTATAATCTAGCATCACTCTTACTGATCTTACTGTACTTCTAAAATTCATTTTAATTTTTATCCTATTTTTAGCAAAGATCTAATTGTTAATTTTTATTAATATGTTATTGCATTAGTATATTATTTATTTTATTAAACCATAAATATAAAAAAGATGAAAATTTACATACTATTGTTCCCTCTTTCTCCTGGCACATGTAAGTTAAAGGCAGTTTGCTTGACAGTTGGTTGAGGTCTTTCACCACATCCAGTGGCATTCTCAAAACCACATTATTTTCTGGGTCTTTTGTCTTTGACCTACTGAAGCACAGAGTGGTCTTACTTAGTTTATGTATGCTGCATGGAGTGGTCTTACTGTACTTTTTAAGGCGCATATCACTGAATGAACCAATGATATAATCTTGTCCGATGTTTCGTACATCTCTTTTTTGTAGTATGTACTGCCATCTCGTGATCATTCTTATCGCTATTATGGAAATAGTGATAAGAGTTATAGTGCCAGGAGAAAGAGGGACAGTAGTATGTATGTTTTTATCATTTTAAAATTTATGGTTCAATCAAGTAAATAATATACTAATACAGTACAATAACATATTAATAAAAAAAGTTAACAATTAGATCTTTGCTAAAAATAGGTTAAACATTAAAATGAATTTCAGAAGTATAGTAAGATTGGTAAAAGTGATGCTAGATTATAATGTAAAAAAATATCATAAACTAAATAGTTTGATTCCTTTTATGTGTAACAAAATGTATGAAAGCCTGTCACTCCCCCAATGAAATAAATATGGGCGAAGGACAGTCTGAAGAAATTACGTGCGATAAATGTGGTAGAAGAATAGATTGACAAGAAGTTGAGTTATGCTCATATTCCTAAGGGACTATTTTGCCTGATTAATTGTGATTCAACACATTTTTAGATTAAAAACCTATTAAGGATATTTTTAACATACTTATAGGTATTTGTGAAACGGTTCTTCAGTTCATAAATGAGGTTTAAAAATATAAGAATTTGAGTGTAATATATGTGTGCATATTTCTGAGGGAAAGGCATGGGTATAAATATAAGGAAAGTCCAACTCTGTGCAGGAAATCTCCATGTTCATTTTAGTGCTGATAAAAAAAAAAAAAAAAAAAAAATGCTGGAAGGGCCTCTTGCGTAATAGTTGATTTTTCATTAATAATATAATGTTACATATAAGCCTATTGTATCAACAGTTAATAGTTTTCATTTGCCATGTGATTAATAAAATCACAATTTTGCTTCAATAATCATTTCATAATATTTCATTTTGATTAAATTCAGTTCTTACATAAGGATGAAATTTGCATTTCAAAGAATAAAACTAAAATGTGTGTGTTTTCATAGGTTCCTAATCCAAATTGTGCCACAGAGTACAAAAAAGGGTATGTGATGCGAAAATGTTGTATTGACCCGAGTGGGAAGAAAAGTAAGATTATTTGTTTTTCTCCAGATTTTGGAATGATTCTTTGTATTTGAATGTTTTACTGGTGGAAATTATGTTTACCTTTCTACTGCACATACCAGGGTTCATTGATTTAAATCACAAATAGAATTCTTCAAATTTCCATTATGTATTTCTGATGTCTATTAAAATTAAAACTGTGTGTGCTAAAATTAACAGTGCTAAATTTAGCACTGTTATTCATTAAACAAAATCAACTTCATGCTGAAACTAAAACAATATTATCTTAGCCATGAAAGTTAAAATACATTTTGTTGTAAATGTGTTTTTTTCCCCACAAAGAATTTTCCTTTGTGCCATTTCTTAATTGCGACCATAAAGGCATAAGGTAATGTTAAAACTTAAAAAAAAAATGAGATTTGTTCCTTTCCCATGAGATTATAAAGTCCCAGGCTCTCAGGACCATTAATCTCTTTTCGTGGAGGTTAATAGTTGGGTGCTGTCAATAGCAAAGGAATCTGACTTTTTGACATTCACCAGTGTTCCCTTTCTTGTACATGAACTCAGCAAGAGGATTATTTTAGTGGGTGGTGGTAGAGGATGGTAAAAACAGGGCTTAAAATTTTCATGCTGGTTCACCAGTCAAACAAATAACTCACTTGTCAGTTGCAAATCAAGTTTTCTGATGTGATTTAATTCACATGTGAAACAGTCATTACAGTCAATTTGCGATGTCCAATTGCTGTGTTAATTATCATGACGTATTATGAGTAGAATATTTCTTCAACTCTGAATGGGAATCCATGTTTGCCCATTGACCTATGACATCAATTGCTAAGCAAGAGTTCATGGCACACATGTGACTGACTCTTACACTGCTTATCTTTTCCCACAGTGTTTTGGAAAATCATTCTGCCAGGCTTGTGGTTTCTTCCCTCGTGCTCTTTGCAAAGCACACTGTGCCCGGATGTTTTGACTCACGGTATTCACTGTCCAATTTCTTTCGCACAGACACCACTTCCCCATGCTGGCGCACAGTCATGAATCAGGTCTGGGAATTAGAATAAGCCTTATCAAAGAACTGATATTTTTATGCATACATACATATCACTAAGCTGCTCTCTGAGATTCAGAGGTTAGCTCCAAAAAGAAATACAAACTTCCAGTTATTTTTACTTATTGTTGTCGTATCAAACTTCTCCATTTACAGCGATCTTGACATACAACGCGTGCTTCACTGATATCCATTACACGCCGTACACAAGATCTTTTATACTTCATACTCATAATCTTTTTCTCATGCAGACACTCCTGAATCTGATCCACCCATGTCTTCCTTGGCCTTCCTCTGCCTTGCCTTCCTGCCACTTGGGCTGAAAATATTTTCTTAGTAAGCATTTCATCACTCATTCTTTCAACATGGCCAAACCACCGAAGCATATTGGTCTCCACCTTGCTAACAACATTTTACTTCACATCACACAACTGTAATACATCTTCATCCCTCACACAATCAGATCGTGTCTTGCCACAAACCCCACGTAAGTAACGCATTTCTCCAGCACACAAACGACTCCTATGTTTCTTCTGAAGTACCCAGGTTTCACTGCCATACATCAGAGTGGGAACAATTACTGTTTCATACACAGCCGTGCGGGACTCTCTAGAGAACCCATCATTCGTGTGAAAACCTCCCAGAGCAGCTATGACTTTCAAAGAAGAATTCACTCGCCTACTGATTTCACCATCCAACCTGTTCTCTCTATCAAACATGCTTCCTAAATACACAAAATCACTCGCCTGGTCAATCACAGTGCCATTTATACTTGCATTACATTTAGTGCTACCCGTTCCTCTCTCAAACACCATAACTTTGGTTTTTCCCTTATTTATACTCAGTTTGAATTTCATGCAAACTTTGTGCATCCGAGTCAACACACTCTGCAACTCACTTTTGCTCTCTGCCAACAGGACAGTGTCATCATCATACAGCAATCTGCACACACGGATATCACCAAGACATAAACCACTATTATCTATTTTGGCTTCACGCATGCATGTGTCCATAAATATATTAAACAGCCATGGTGACATTACACAACCTTGTCTAACTCCTGCACCAATGGAAAACCATTTTGATAAAACACCATTCACTCGTACACACGCTCTACTACCAGCATACATGGCTTTTACACTATTAAGTAGATTCCCAGTAACACCATATTCATTCAATACCTTCCACAAAAGTGTCCTATTGACTTGGTCGTAAGCTTTCGCTAAATCTATGAAGCCAGTAAAAACTTTCCTTCCCAACAGCCAGATACGTTTCAATCATCATGCGTAATGCAAAAATCTGGTTAGTGCAGCCTTTACCAGGCATAAAACCACTCTGAACATCCCACACTTTCAACGATGTAAGACCCCGTACTTTTTCAATAACAACCTTACCAAACACTTTCCCTGGCACACTCAGTAGGCTAATACCACGGTAGTTCTTGCATTCAGTCTGATCACCTTTTTCCTTATACAAGGGAACAATAATAGCATCCTTCCAATCCCGAGGGACCATTCCTAACTCCCAGCACAACTGGCAAATTTCAGTTAACCAGTCAATTATAAAGTCAGCACCATATTTCAACATCTCTGCAGTTATGCCATCAACTCCTGGAGCCTTACCATTCTGAAGAGATTTTAAAGCTTTACACACTTCTTCTCTTGAGATCCCTCCTGTGCTTTCATCCCTCATTGTGACATCTGTGTCTGTCTCAAAATCATTTTTGTTTTCCTGATCTAATAACTCACAGAAGTATTCACCCCATCTGTCACTTAACTCATTGGGCTCCCATATCATTTCCCCAATCTCATTCTTCACACAACTTACAACTTTGTTTCCCCTATTTTTCCTGAGTCTCGTGTACTTCCAGAAGGACTTTCTATCTTTCCAAAAAGCCAGTTCATGCCTTTCCACTTTCTCCTTCCTATCTTTTGCCTTACTGTGGCGAACCAGCTTAGCACCTTCGCGCTTCTTACAGCGATATTCATCCACAGAGACTCTACCTTGCAACATCCCCAAATAGGCTTCCTTCTTTTTCTTTGCTGCCTCTTCAATCTCACTATTCCACCAAGCATCACCTCTGTTGTTACCCACTATTGTGGTGCCACAGACCTCTTTGACAGCAGTGACAACACAGTTCTTAAAACATTCCCACTTCTTTTCTACATCCCTCTCACCAGACTTCAGATCCTTCAGTCGTTCTCTGAGTAAGCCAGAATACTGCTGATGATCTTCAAGGAGCCTATCAACCTTTATTCTTTCTATCCTGGGTCTCTTCCTATTCCTTTTCCTCCAACCAACATGAAGTTTCACTCGTGACACTACCAAATAATGATCAGAACCAACATCCGCACCTCTCATCACACGGGTGTCAACAACTAAGTGTTTCAAACGCTGATCATAAACAACAAAATCTATCACACTCTTTTGACCAAGAGTACGATTTTCCCAAGTATATGCGTGGATATACTTGTGGTTGAAAAATGTATTAGATACACGCAAACCATTCTCAATGCAGAGTTCAATTAATCTTTCACCATTATCATTCACACAAGGATCATTAAACTTACCCAGAACATTGTCAGAAATTGCATTCTGCACACCTACTCTAGCATTGAAATCCCCTGCTATTATAACTTTTTCTTTAGCACCAAACTGGCTCAAGACAGCTTTTAGCTCATTCCAGAAATCTTCTTTCATATCAGAAGGTTCCGAGTCACAAGGAGCATACACTACAACAATTACAATTCTCTGAAGTTTCACTTTCAAACGAATCCAGAGAATTCTCTCACTTATGCAACTATAATGAATCAAGTTGTTCTTCATCTTTTCACTTAAAATCACACCTACACCAGCCTGTCCTCTCATATTATCCAATACTCCAGACCACACACTCGCCATGCCATTCACTTCTTCTACCCCAATTTCCTACTTTTTGGTTTCACTTACACACAGCACATCCAGTCTATACTTATTCATCTCCTCAGTCACCTCACTCATCTTGCCATTTATACCTCTAGTATTCCATACACCAATCTTACATTCACTCAGCCGAGATCTTTCTCATATGCCGTTTAGAAAGTCCAGGTCGATTCCGTGGTGAACCATCCTTCTCAAGTGTGGTGTAGGTCAACCATATCCCACACTTGAGTCATTCTTAATATTTCTTTTTGTCTTTTTAATCAGTTAAGTACATCAGTGTGGGGGATTAGCCCACAGCTGAGGGTTCCAGTTGGTCATTCAACCTAAGGATTCTGGAACAAAACCCAGTGAGTTGGGGTCTTTTCGCCAATGTCACACAGAACTAGCTGGCACCTCTCCAAGATTCACAGAGGCCCTAGTTGCTTCTGTGTGTGCCATTGTTACCACGGAGCGCCCCGAGGAGGCAAACCCATCGCTCACTACGACCGCCCGCTGATATTTTTATGTATCCAACAATAGGTATAACAACATATAAATAATTGTCTATTGAATTTAAATTGCTGTACTAAATTTGTTACTTGTGAACTAAAACTTTTGACTCATCACAGGCAACCACATTTTTCAAGCTCTGGTGATAAAGAACAGATAAACAGGAACCAATGCCAGTTTAAAAATACCTCCATGTGGCAGTTATGGTGTCTACCTTCCTTGAAAAAGCCATGTGCGAAAGCTGAGAAACTTTGATTTCTATTCTATGCCAAGAAATTTCGGATCACTAGTATAGTTATACTATTTAAGTACAGTTGGTGTAGTGTTCCTTGGTATTAATTAGTACCTCTATGAGTTTAAAAGTTAGTTTCCTGTTGCACTGTACTGTGTGGGTGGCTAAGGGTTTCAGGGCTTAGCTCATTTCAGAACAACTGTTGAAGTCAGCATGGCTGGGTGGAAAAAGATATGATTTGGAACTACAGTAGACTCTCACTAATCTGGCCATTCCTTGCACAGAGGGGTGTCGGATTACTAAGAGTGCATAAAAATTCAGTTTAATTCTTCATTAAATTTATTGTTACAATTACAAGTTTACTATGTGTAGTACATATGTATTTAAAAAAATCATAAATAAGAGACAAGCATATGATAATGGTAAAAGAACATGATCAGTAGGTACTATACTGTCTCATTTACAACAATGAAATGATCTTTTCATATTATCAGTACAGTAAAGCACAATATGTATGTGTACGTACTATACACAGTAAAAGAAATGTACAATTGCAATGCAGCACAGATGAAATCCTGCATTTTCTACTCACTGTGGTCACTTCGAAACATGTCACAGATTTTTGTCTGCTTTAATGAAGATGCTCGTCGATGGCATGCTTTGTCATGCAATCGCTTTACTAGCATTATGTTGGTACTGCACTTGTCTGGTTGTTGCATTAGGTACTACTGGAAGATGTTGGCAGCTTCAGTCCCAGCAGTGTGAGAAATCTTCTTGCTCTCTGCCTCTGCTGCGCCCTCTTCCTCATCACTTTCATCTTTTTCCTCCTGCACGCTTTTGATGATTTCTTCATCTGTTAAAGTCTGGTCTACTTCACAGTTTTCCTCATTCAGCCACTTAGTAATGTCCTTTTCATCAACTTCTCCTTCTGGAAGCTTGTGGAACATGTCAACAAACACAGCATCTGGAATTGATGATTCTGAATTAACTGGCTCATCACTGCTACTCGATGCTGACTCCAACTCTGTCAAACGATGGCCACACTTTTTTCCAACACTTCCGTATGGTAGTGCTCTCCACAATGTCCCATGCTTCTCCTGTTTGGAGAACATCATCACACATGTTTATTGCTTTTCACACCTTCAGCATAGCCTCGGTGGAATCGTTTTCACATTCATCTAACAGGGAAGTAAGAAGCGCATGTCTGTAGCGGCGCTTAATTGATTCCAAAATTCCCTGGTCCATAGGTTGGATCAGAGCTGTCACATTGGGTGGAAGAAAGACGGCTCATATATCGCCTGACTTCAGCGACAAGTCAGAGGGATGACTGGGAGTGTTATCAATTAGGAGGATAGCTTTTAATGAAAGTTTCTTTTTCTTCAGTTCTTCCTTCACAGCTGGTATGAATTTATCATGGAACCACCGAGAGAAATTTTCTGAGTCCATCCACGCCTTCTTTTGAGCACGATAATCTACCGGTAGTGTACTCATCTCACTGTGTTGAAAAAATTATAGCTGTTGGGCTTTCAAATCACCAGGAGGGGAAGTTTATGACTCCCATCAGCAATCAGCATTGCAACATGCCATCAATGTGACGCGTTGCTTTTGTTGTATATATACCCACAAGCTTCCTTTTGTTCTTGGCAGCAAGGGTTTTTGACGGGAGCATTTTAAAAACGAGGCCGGTCTCATCAGCATTGTACACTGCAGCAGGAGTTAGTTCTTCTTTCTTTATCATCTACTCCAACTTTTTTAAACTCTTCCGCATATTTTTCGTTTGCTGAGTGACTTTCCCCAGTGGCTGCCAGCTGCTGCACACCCTGTCTTTTCTTCCACTTTGATATCCAGCCCTCGATTGCTGCAAACCGTTCACTGCTGCCAAGCTGTTTGTTAAACGCCAGTGCTTCTTGTTTGATTATTGGGCCACTGACAGGTAGTCCTGTATTGCGTTGCTGTATGAACCACCTGTAAACGGCTGCATCAAATTGATCATTTTCACCCTTTCGCATAACATTTCATTCTCGCAACTTATTGTCCATTTGGCTCTCTTACTGTCGAAGTTCATTCTCTTGCATTTTTGTGTCATAAACAGTGGCCCATCCAACATTGTACTCAGCAGCGATGGCTTTTTGGGAACAACCCCACTTTAACTTCTTTAAAATTTCAAATTTCTGCACCAGTTCTAATGTAACATGTTTTCTTTTTGAAGCCATAATTGAAGGCCACCACATTGTGTCGGCCACTTGTCCAGCGCTCCTAAATGTAAACTGAAGCATTTCACACATGCCGGCATGGTGTGCCATCATAGCGCTGCCTGGGTAGCAACAAATGATATAAAAATAACCCATGCTCGTGACTTCACAAGGACGCATAAACTGTGGGGAAGTTGGTGGTTTTCAAGGCTATTGCGATACATTTTGTGTTGCTTACAAATGTTTCTAATTTTGAATAGCAATTTGCTGCCGATGTGTGAGAAAATGCTGGGTTTGTAATATTCTTAATTATTTTGAGGATCCTTCTTACTTTTATTTTAAATTAAATTACATGAATGTTAGTGCCAATTCAAAACAAAACATAACATTAAAATTGAAAACTTCACTCATGTATGAAGTATAATTCATTCTGGTCTGATATTAACATGATTTCTGCAACCAAAAACCACGCAAGGAGAAGGAGGCTGGATTAGTGAGGGTCTACTGTATTTTGAAAAAATTAAAAATATGAGTGGCAAAAGCTCATGTGCCAAATGCAAACTGTGTGAAAAAGAGATCCAGGGACTTGTTGCACACATGAAAAACCAGTACTCATTGTGTTCATTAAATACAAATGAAGTTGATGAACGTCAACCGAGCACTCCAACTAATTTAAGATATGCTGAAGTTTATGATGCTGTACCTGCCAAGGAATCTAAGCATAAAAGAGGAACTGTCATTGGTACCTGAAGCAACCACTAAATCTGCGACAGCACAGAAAAATTCTAAAAATTGAGAATGGATTAATTTGTGACACGAACCACAGCTGAACAGAATAAAAAATTTTGATCTGCAAACTGCTCGAATGATCAAATTCTTCAAACTCTCTATTTCATATGGTTAAAAATAAGGAGTTCAAGAACCTTATTGTAATGCTATAGCCATCAACACAACAGGACATGGCAGGTTGTTTGTTAGATGAAGTTTTTGATAATGAAATGGAGAAATGTTCTCAGTCTTTAAAAGGTAAGGTAGTCTGAATGAGTATAGATGGCAGGTTCAATGTCCACAATGAACCAGTTGTTTGTTCTTGTGTGAGTACTTCAGATAGTGATGTCTATTTAGTGGACAGTTTTAACACTTCTGGTAGCCCCCATAAAAGTGATTACCTTGAACAAATTTCTATGTAGAGTTTGAAATCAGGAGAGAAAAAAATCCAGTTTAAAGTTAGGAGCTTTGTAACAGGCAATGCTTCAAATATAATGAAGATGAGGAAAGAAATGGAGACAAATGTTGGTGTTATCACATATGGTTGCACAGCTTACATTTTAAACCTTCTTGCAAAAGATCTACAGATTTCAAACATCAAAGAGCAGAGTACACAAATTGTAAAGTATTTCAGAAATCATGATTTTGTTAGATCAGCATATAAACAAGCTGGTGGATTAGCTCTTGTGCTGCCCCAAGATGTATGCTGGAATTCCATGTGCAACTGTTTAAGAAGTTACATCAATAACTGGTCAATACTCATGACAATAGTGGTTAATGATAAAGATGGCAATATTGAATCTAAAATTAATGAAAAGGTAATGAATTTGAGCATAAAGAAAAATGCAGAGGATTTATTGGCAATATATCAACCAATAGCCAATGCTGTTGATAAGAGTCCAGAGGAATGATTGCAAAATTTCTGAGGCAGTTGTAGTGTGGAAAAAGTTGGAAATTGTGTTGAATGACATATTAGATGAAAAGCAATTGGAGCTGTTTCATAAAAGATATGGTCATGCTTTATCTTCAACTCATTTTTTGACCTTTCTCATTGATCTTCACTTTCAAACAAAAAACATGGATGTGACTATTATGCCTGAAGAAAAAGAAGTTGCTTTACAATTTGCCAGTGAAAAATATGGAGACACATTCCTGACTATTCTCATTAAGCTTCTGGCAAAATCTGCACCATTCAGTGGAATTATGATGGAAGAAAAATTGCAACTTGCAGTAAATTCTTTAAACTGGTGGAATTCCTTTTTCATATTGAAAGAGTCCAGAGGAAAAAAGAAATGCAAAGTATTTTGCAATTGCTAACAACATCTGCTTCAGCTGGAATTGAAAGAATTTTCTCAACATTTAACATTTTAAGTTACTAAATAGGCTAGGAATTCAAAAAGCTGCAAAACTAGTATTTTTGTTTTTTGCAATCAATATATTATTTTGAAGCTTTTATGATTCGAATTTAATGGACAAGTTGTAGATTTTTTTAAACTACACCAGTAATATAATGACTAACACTTTTTCTATTTTATGCATGTTGTGCACATTCAGATTTATCAAAATTATTAACACAGCAATCAGACATCTCTGATTTGCCTACATTAACTGTTCCTCACATAACATTAATCACATCAGAAAACTTGAAAATCGCATTGCCCGAAGACCTGTTTCCACATATTACTAGGACAAACCGCCAATGGTAACCAATAAATCGGGTACAGTTGGCAAATTTTGACCGAAGCTATTGCAAAATCTAAGCTTATTAAGGCGTCTATTATAACAAATTCTAAAAAACGAATGCGTAAAATTTATGACTTCCAGAACAAAAGTACGAAACATTCTATGAAAGAAATGCTTAAAATTTATCATTAACTACTTTCCTTCATGCCTTCATGTTGGTTGTGATCAGGTTGCATGTAAACAAAGCGGAAAGACAACACTCAGATCAGGAACCACATTTTTCATCCGACAAGCGACGTCATTGACGTCATATTGCTGGCCTCGACCGTGACTTCAGCAGTTACAGTTAGAAAAGAAACGAAAGCAAAAAAAAAAACACTTTCCGGTGCCAATTCTAATGTTTTTTTTTTTGTGTGTGTCCACAATGTGCTCCGCTTCCTTTTTTATCAGTTTGGCCAAAAATAATTTCATATTGACGGCAAAAGAACTAAAAAATTCTAGAAAATTAATTCCTGAAAAATTGCGACTATCGAATGTAAACAAATGAAATGGAAAGTTTGTGCGTGTTTTTTAAATGAAGAAATCAATTATTAGTGACATGGGTTGTGTCCTATAGGAATAATGACCATTAAAAAACGGACCCATTTTAATAATTTTAATTTAAATTCCCCAATGACATGGAATTTTGGGAATCGGAAGGCGTCCAAACCTGACCATGGGCGATGTCCAATCGCATGCCAAAATTCATGGTGATCGGATGTGTCATGTCGTAGATATGCCCGAACAACTAATTGTCTCAAGTCTCGTAAAGAGAGCTCTGCTCAATGAGAATATTGCTTCCATTTCTTCCACACAGACCTATTTCCACGTGTTATGAAAATAATATTCCTTCCACAGAATTCGTTTGAGAAACTCTCTCACTCTCTCTGATGATTCAGATTTATTTTTAAATGTATCAAAAAGAAATGTTTTTTTTAATACAAAATATGATTTGATTTGCATATCAGTAATTATTAAAAAGTTTAGTAGACACAAATCAGTACAATAAAAATAATGCACAACATTAAGAAATACCATTCGCTCCTTATTACATTCTCATTCATTATTTACGCAGTGTCACTTAAATTTTAAAAATATATACCATCAAGTCAATCGTGGAGAAGAATGTTATGTTTCATGTTTACATTGAAGAATGAAAAGGTATTTTAAAGTTGAACTGAAACAAAATCTGATTTAAATCAAATAAATCAGATTTTTTTAATTTTTTTAAATGATTTTTTAAACCCTTGCACATACTGTCCAGTTCCATGTGTTCATATAGTAGATCATTCACATGGAACTTTAAAGAACAGGAGATCCAAATAACAAAATATATAATAATGTTATATGTAGAGTTAAATTGTCACCAAGTTTCTGAAAAACTGAAAGCTCATAATTTTAATATCCACTAGATTAAACATGGGAACAAATAAACAGCCTGTGACTTTGAATGATACCAGGAAGTAATATTAAAGAAAGAGTTAAACATGCCCATTTTGAAAGTACCTTTAGCATTGCCACGAGAGTGCGCTTTTCTACAGGAGAACTCAGTACAAAAACATGTTGCAGTGGTTTCTTTCAAAATTTCCTTTATTAAAATCAACAAAAATGTACAGTTACATAAGCTTTCTGAGCTGGGGCTCAGTGCCAAGAACAGAAAGAAAAAAATGATAAATACAAATGAAAGTAATAAATAGTATTTACAAAGCTGTTTACTTAGGGAAAGATGCAGGCACGCATTGAAGGCTGCAAATGGGTTGGCAGTGAGTAGCTTGGGAATCAGTGTCCAGTAATAAGCTGGTAAGACAAAAAGAGTCAGTGAACAGTGATGAGAAAAATTCACTGGGGAGAAAATAGAACAGTTGTCCCTTTACAATAATAACCAGATTGTTGGAGGTTATCTGGAACCAACAATCATGCGGGGCCAAGGTGAAGTAGAATGAGGACAAAGTTGATGATTACAGTGGAGTGATGATCAAGAGCAAGTCTAGAAACAAAACCATTTTTAAAATGCAGGATGAGTGATGTGGTGAGTGCAGAGTCAGAGAAGGGTGGTTGATTGAGATGTGAAGAGATGGTGACATATTTGGTTAGAATGAATTGAAGAGATAGGTGCAGACAGGCAAGGCAGTAGACATGATGATGGAGAATTAGGCTGTAGGAGGCAGCAGTAATCTTCAAGTTGTAAGGGAGGGGAGCAATTTTTTTGTGCCAGGAAGAACATGTAATGTGCGAGGATCATTTCAAAAGTTTTGTATGCTGTGGGTTATCTCTTAAAAAACAAATTTATTTTACAACATACCTTTACAGGCCTTCAAATTTATCTCCATGGTTCTGTATTGCAGCAGCCCACATTTGGGCAAGTCATGTATTCCAGTCAGGACACCTCCATTGTTGAGGCATCTGATTTCTCTGGTCACCTCATTAGAAACATACTGAATCATTTCCCGCCAAGTGGCTTTTTCAGTTTTGGGAACAAGTCATAGTCTGGTGGGCTCATGTCAGGACTGTATGGTGCATGGGGAAGCAATTCCCGTGCATACTTTTCCAGAATGTACTTTTAGGGAGATGCCGATTTGGCACCTCCCTAAAAGTCTGTCTTCCATCACTTCTTATTACTCCATTAACAGATGATGGAATAATTAATCTGTTCTTGAAGTAGATGGCCATCCAGAGCAAGGACTAACTTCAGTCAATGTTTGACCTTTAAATCTATTAAAACATTCAAAAACTTTTGAATGGTTCACATCTTCTTTGCTGAATGCTGTTTGCAATTTTTCAGATGTTTCCATGGCAGTTTTCGTAAGATTTAGACAAAATACTTGCTGCTGGTTGACAGTAGCCATTGTAAAATCCACCAAACCACTAAAACGCAACCACATTTAATATAGTAATAGGCAAGAATGAAAGCAGGAGCAGATCTGAAACTGTGTTTGATCTTGAGGATCCCCACTGCTGTTGTATCTAGAAAGACAACCTCAGTGTCATACACCTAGCACAATAACTGCAGCTATGGTCTCTGTACTTTTCATACATATATATGGTGCTGTCGTGAGAGTATAGTGTAGTAGGGTCTTTGCCTTACATGGTCAATCCTGTGTTAAAACTCCCCCCTTTACCCAATGTGCAGAATTCAGGTGTTTGTTTTATGTATCATAATTATCATAGTATTATCTGCACCAGCATATAACCTGCAGACCCTGGAATTTGCAGATTTTTTTTTCTTACCTTTGTATAATCCACACTGGCATATAACCCACAAACCATGGCATTCAGAGAGAAAAAAAATCGCAGTATAATCTGCACATCACAAATGTGATCCAAAAGCGGAATTTCAGACAGAAAAGTTGGTCACATAAGGACCCAGGAGTCTGAAGAAGTAAGAAAAAGCAGTCTTATTAAATAAAGAAATTCATTTTGAAAGGTTACTTTTCTTATATTTTTTATCTCCGGACACAAATAAGGCTTGGTGATGTGGCATCCATAGAGCACAAAATTTGATCACACCGATGCAGCTCTGGGGAATTGCATTACACTGTGCCAATGGCGAAACGCTGATGCAGAACAATTCATAGAAATACCATATATACTCACATGTTAGTCGAAAGTTTTTGGAAGAAATTCTGCTTTCAAAGTTGGGGTGTCAGCTTACACTTGGGTCAGTAAAAAAGAGGGCTAGACTTCCATGAATTCTCCCGCAGAGTTTACTGACAGGTTTGTTTACATTTTAGACTGTGGCTTTCCGCGTGCCACTGAGTGCTAGTTTTCTGACCTTTTGAAAACCATCATGCAGTGACACAATCATATCCTCTTTCTCTCAGCTGTGCTCCCCACTTTAAATTTAAATTCAGCAGTGTAACTGAAATGTTTCCTTTTCTAAGACATCATAAATGGCAAAAAAGGAAATTATCAGCAGCAAAGACATTGGTCGAAACAATGAAGGACAAACTAAAAACAAAGCTCAGTGCACATGAGATCCAAAACAAGGAACTTTGAAAGAAAGCATGCATATTTAGGTTCACACAGCAAATGCTGTGCGTACATTTTCATTGGCTGGTTGACAAAGAGAGGACACACATTGTCAGCATTGTCTTTCTCAATAATGCAAAATAACTTCCTCCATCCCTCCCTACAACATCCCTGATCTTTCATTATGACACCCCTCCTCTCCGCTCCATACAAACTTTTGAACTGAGAAACATTTTTCTGAGAGAGTTCCTTTTCCAATTTTATCCCCTCTCCTGCACAATTACCCTGCAATTTTTTTTAAAAATCAAAGGGCCGCAAAAACGTTTTTTATTTTATTTTATTTATTTTTTTTAATTGACATATTATCTGCATGTGTATAATTTGCAGAACCTAAATTTTTAACTTTTTTATCAGATAATCTGCAGATTATACAAAAAAAAATTATGGTACATTTTTGGAGAACTGACTTCTCCAAATTACTAGAACCATGCTTTATTTTATGAGCTACATAGTATACAATCTATTAGAATTTTGTGCCACAAATTATTGGAAATAAATGCCCATGTAATGATCTTGTGACCTTATTAACAAATGGAGGATAGTATGACAGTGTTGTATTTTTATGTGGAGGTTTTAATTCTTAAACTCTAAATATTTTATAGGGTATAATTTGACTTTTGTTTTCTGTTCTTTGTAACAGCATTAGTAACTGAAGCAGAGCACAAAATTTACATAGTGGCATTTCAGAATTAGTTCCACTGCACCACATCATCTGTCTTTGTTAACCTGGGCAATGGCATCCTGCATGGCAATCACCATTGCTTTTTGTATCTTTATGGCTCACTGCCATGTTGTTGAAAGTTGAAAGCATCACTACCTCAAAGTTGCTTCTCACAATTTTTTTTTTTTTTTTAATTTTTTTCAGATTCTGCTTGTGAAACTTGATAATACTGAAAAATGGAAACTCATAGTATTTGTGTGTGGTATATCTCAGAACCATCTTTTATCATTTGAGACTAGATATACTACTATGTCACATGGAACACTTTTACTATTTCATGATTAATTGAGAGACTTCAAAGTGTGATGTTTATACATGCTAGAAAAGTACATTGGTGTGTGTTACCTGACTGGTTTTTTTTTCAGAACTGTAGGCCTCTCTGTTTATATTTCACAAAATTCTAAACTCTAGGATGAATAACATTTCTTGAAAAAAGTAAAACTTAAAATTATGTATATGTAATAAGGAAACCTATTATCTTTTTTATTATTTATTTTTTAAATATTAGCCACAAGACTTTACAAAATTCTAAGCTTAGCAGTTTGATCTTTTTTTAATGTAAAGGAATTGTTATTGAGATCTACTTAAACAACAGTTTATTTTCTTTTTGAAGATGATATTTTAACACAGTTCAGAGATTCCCATGGCTTATAATTTTTATAGGATATAAATGAAAATGTCTATAGTTTTCTAAACTAGAAGCATATAGCTCTCTTGCTGTGTGTACATGTTGTGTTGTCTTATCGATATTGTTTCAATTTGTTATGAAGACAGCAGTGGCACACCCTGACTTACATGTCTAGGCATGCTCTCATTAGTGGGAAATAATGTATAATACAGTACTGCAATATATGCATTGAAGATTATAATGCAGGATTAAAAACTTAATATAGTAATAATCAAAATACAAATAAAAGCAACAAAAATTGAAATGAAAAAACACTTGAATAAAATGGCTATAAAATATTGTAAAATTGGCTGCTTTTTTTTAATTTAAAAATAAAGTTAACCCCCCTATCTTTTTCAGCAAATCTTTTAGTCACATTATCATCAAATGTTGGTTCTTTTTTTAATTGTCCAGTCAAAGTTTTTTCGATTGACGTTAAAGCTAGGGAAGACAGTCTTTCTTAGCCTTGAGTGTTGTGTCAGTAAGTTTTTATCCTTTTCATTGCAGAAAACATCCTTTCTGCTGTAGCCATCATTGCAGGGATAGTTACAATTAACTTTGCCAGTTTATAAACTTCAGGCATTCCCAAATTCAATTTATTTTCTTGCATGAATTTTACCAATTGAAAAACTGGCATACTTTTGAAGTCTGAGGAACAGTACAAAACACTTAACTCAGTCTTCAACCGAACAATATCAAAAAAGGAGCCGTAATGGTTCTCCAAACACTTCACTGCACAATTGGGAAACTGTTCATTGTGTTCATTGTACATATCACAGTTCAGTAAAGAGAAAAAATCTAATTTTCTGAAGGTCTGGAATCGTTTCTTTATTTGAATCAAAATATTGTCCAAAATTTCACTGAACAGATCTTTATAACGTGAATCTCGTAGCTGCTCAACTTCACACCTTCCGATTTTTTTTTCAGCAGGTTCACCTTGCTCTTTGGATCCATTTGCATCTTGAAAACTTATTCTGAAGTTGTTTCTCTGGATTTTTTGCAGTTGTTTAGTGAGTTCATCAACTTTTTTTGCACAGTAGGCAATATCCATTCCTTTTGTCAGTAGAGTATTGAGAAGAGCATCAGACAGGGAAAATATTGCTGAAAACAAATTCACCAAGAACCAAGTTTTGAACTTCTGAATAAAAGATGTGAATCCTTGGGCTTTCAAAACCATGTTGTTGACCCAGTCTGCAGAGTTGGTCAAGTATGTGACAAAAAAATGAAATTAACAGCTCATAACATTCTTTACAGTGATCATTAGTCTTGAAGAAAAATTCCATCTTATAGGCGCTACCCTTGGTAATTTCTCAACAAAAGCCTGAAGGGTGACTGTTAGTTTTGATGGCTTCGAAAAAAATGCTGCAAGACATGAAAGAGTTTGGAAAAAAAATTTGCACTCCTTGATGTTTAAAGCTTATTGTTACGGAGTTAAATTCAGTGCATGGTTGTAACAGTGAACAAATGTAGCATAAGGATACAGTTCTTGTACCTGTTAGTTTAAGCCGCTAATTTGACCAGCCATTACTGCTGCACCATTTTGTACGTTTCAGTAATAAGTTGTTTTTTTTCACAGTTAAAATCATTCAAAATAAGTTTAACATGCTCAAGTAAGGCTTTAGCGGAACAATCACCACTCACATCAGTGAAATACAAATATCTTTTTCGAACATCGCCATTTTCATCAATGAAATTTAGGACAGTAGATAGTTGTGATTTATTTATTATATTTGATATGTCATCCAAAATAAGTGACATAAAGTCAGACTGTTCGATTTCTTTTTTAATTTTGACAGTAATTAAATAACTGATGGTGCCAATCAAATCATTTTGGATGGCAGAAAAAGCACCTCAGAAAATTGTAGAGTTTTTAAAATGATTTTTTAAAATGAGATCATACTGACTAATTACTTCTAGGAGCTCTACATAATTACCTTTATTTACAGATGTATTTGATTCCTCGTGGCATCAAAGTGGCAGTTCTGGCTTGGCTAAAAAACATACAGCATGTATTAAGTGCTTAAAGACATCATGGCCGCCCCGGTGGCGCAGTGGTCTAAGGCGCTGGCCTCTGATCATTCGTCCGTAAGGGGTCCGGGTTCGAATCCCGTTCAGGAATGGATGTTGTGTTTGTCTTACGGCGCTGGCTCTCTCCCTTCCCTGGAACCAGTGACCCTAAATTAGGTACGGGCGACTGCTTATAGCCCATTGAGTTTCTCACGGTGGTCGTTAAACCTCCAATCACAAAAAAAAAAAAAAAAAAGACATTATGGGGGTTGTTTTTTTTCACTTTTTCTTTGTGCATAGATACTAATTTGTTGCTGTTCATTAATCTGATGATTAATCCTTGTTGTTCCCAAACTGTTTAATTGCAAAAACTTTTAATGTGTTTTGTGGATTTTTCATGCTCATTGACAGCCAAAGTAAGTATGTTGAATAGCCAACGTAAATGTTGAAACCACTTTTTGACCAAACTCCGCATTCTGTAGAAAATAAGACATTTCCAGCAAAAATGTTTAACTTACTCGAGCTCGTTAACCAGTGCATATTTTTATATTGTGTGTCATTAAAATGCCTAACATATTCTGTATTTTTTTTTTTCTTTATGTTTAGTTGTGTGGTTTGGAATTGGTGGAGAAGGTTTACCTTTTCTTATAATTTCCTTTTTTCTGTTAGTTCTTCTAGAAAAAGGTTTTGACAATAATTCACTAATTAGACAGATGTCATTTTCCTCATCTTCCATGGGGAGAATTTCAGATTGAAACAAAGTCACTTCAACAGAAAAGTCACGCTAAACACATAACAGAAGGAAAGCTACTGAGAGAAGTTCCTAGCATCAGCGCTTTTAGGTCCCTCTGATTAGTGTATTGTAATAACCTTGACCGAGCTGCGTGTGAGATTTCAGATTTTGTCATGTCATATCCTTTGCTAGAAGTTGCTAGGCCTCGCATTACAGGACGGCCTTACATATGCACACACACGCACGCTCGCGCTGTAGCGGATGCTTTATTTAAAAACAAATGTCTTACTTAATATATTAAATGCACAGTTTTGTATTTCTGCTGTAATTATATGTTATTACCGTAATTTTCGTTGTATAATCCGCGGATTATCTGCTAAAAAAGTTTAAAATATAGGTTCTGTGAATTACACACCAATGCATCCAGATAATACGCCGATTTAAAAAAAAATTGTAATTTTTTTTTTTATGGTCCTCTGTTTTTAAAAAAAATCTGCAGCGTAATTGTGAAGGGTACTGAGAGGGGAGGAGGGGAAGGAATGTCGTAACGAAAGATCGGGAAAGTTGTGGGAAGGGACGGCAGGGGTCATTTTGTTATCGTTGAGGACAGCTCTGACTGTCGTGCCATCTCTGTTTTTGGCAAAAAGGCAAAGCACTATGCACAGTGCTTGCTGCACGAACCTATGCGTTCCTCCTTTCGGATCTCGTGTGCGCTGCCTTGTGTTTAGTTTATTTTGACCATCATTGCTGCTATTTTCCTTCATTGCTATTCATGATGTCTTTGAAAAGGAAACGTTTCAGTTACACAGCCGAATTTAAACTTAAAGTTGTGGACAGAATTTAGGATATGATCGTGTCACTGTGCAGTTGTTTTGAGGTCAGAACACAATCGTGCAGTAACATGCGGAAAGCCTCTGTGCCGTGGTCTAAAATGTAAACAAATCCGTCGGTAAATTCTGCGGGAGAATTCACAGAAGTTTTTCATTGGCCCATGTATAAGCCGTTCCCTTAACTCTGAAAGCAGGAATTCCTCCCAAAACTTTTGACTTATACGCGATTGCATACGGTATTTCTATGACTTGTTCCGTATCAGCCTTTCGTCATTTGCAAGGTTGTAATGCAATACTCTGGAACTGTATCGGCATGATCTATAGATGCCACACCCTTTATTTGTCTCAAGATAGAAATATGAAAAAGTAACCTTTAAAATGAATTTCTTTATTTAATAAAATCGTTTTTTTTTTTTTTTTCCGTCGGACTCTTGGGTCATTATGTGACCGATTTTTCTGTCGGAAATTCTGGTTCAACATCTGCGATGTGCGGATTATACGGCGATTTTTTTCTCCTGAATGTCAGTCTGTGGATTATGCTCCAGTGTGGATTATACGAAGGGAAAAAAAAATTTTTAGGTGAATTTTGCGGTCTGCGGATTATATGCCAGTGCAGATAATATGACGAAAATGATGGTATTACTCTTAAGTAAAAACATAAAAATACATTTCTAGAAGCACAGAGCATCTCTGAGAATTTGCACCTGGAAGACGTGCTGTGTTGTATTTCATTGCATTGTGTTAAAAAGTGCTAGATATGTATG
The DNA here is from genome assembly GCA_039090855.1 of Macrothele yani. NCBI lineage: Eukaryota > Metazoa > Arthropoda > Arachnida > Araneae > Macrothelidae > Macrothele > Macrothele yani. The sequence goes on along the minus strand of CM077027.1, from coordinate 150,749,693 downwards.
GAAAGTGGGATTTAGTAGGTTGGTAGGGTCTGATACACCCTCCTTAACAATGAAATGTTACTTGACCGCTTATATTTAAATTTTACTAAAAGTGAAGTATTTATTGTGATTCAAATTTTTTCACAGTTCATTCTCTACTATTTTCAGCTATGTAGCTGTGCAGGATGATTCAGTTTTTGTCATGCACAGTGTGCTACCAAAAGTCACAGAACACCTTAAACATTTTACAAATGGCTGTTAATTTCTTGTTTTAGTAATCTGTGGGTTCATGCACGCTCTTGTTCTTGTAAGAATACTTTTTAAAAATGTTTGTTAGGCTATCAGAATGATGGGCCATTCTTCCAACATAGCTATCTATTACAAACTACAATCTGTGTGGTTTTAGAAGTGTTACACAGTGGGATTGCACCACCCCTGCACAGCTATCAATGTCTGGTCTAAAGAAATCTCCTTTCTGCTTAGCCATCAACAGCTGTGTGATGGAAGTTGGGTGACTAGGCTTGTCTGATTTCAACATTTCAATTTATCTCAGAGTAAAGAGCTTGTATTTCAACAACAGATATTCAGTGAGGATCAAGACTTTATTCTCCTGGTCCATTACAACCACTTGAATCTCTTTAAAGTGTATAAATAGGAGTTGTGCTTTGTGACAAGGAGCCATTCCTGTAATATTGTCACACCACTGTTTTTGCACATGTGTCCAGGATATTTCAACAGGCTGCAGCAAAAAGTGTTAGAGGTACAGTGTCTAATTGGCCTTATTCTAACATGGAAAAACTGAACCAATCCATGCAATTGGGTCACCTCCTCCAAGCTAACTTTTTTCCTGTTTTGTTTCTTTGTTTTTGAGAGTGTAACAACCACTGTGAGCAATTCTGAGAGCCAATAGCTGTTGCTCATCCCTAATTTAGGGCCACTGGTTCTAGGGAATTGGTGAGGGGAGAAAGCCAGCACCCTAAGACAAACACACAACCCATGCCTCATCAGGGACTCAAATCCAGTCCTCCATCTGTGATGAATGATCAGAAGCTGATATCTCAGATCCCTAACTTGTCAGTGATAAGTTTGGAGTTCAAAATATATCTCACAATCTATTATCAAGGAAAAAGAGCATAAAATGACTGAAAACTGTTCCAGATTACAGACAGGCCTGATTGTGGTCCCAATTTCCCGATTTTTACTTATCGCAAATTTTGAAGTGATATAATTATCTTAGCTGCCAAGTGCCCAATTTAATCGGGTTATAACAAGTTTTTAAACCCATAAGTAGCAATATGTATTTTTTTTCAAGAGAGGTAAACCTTCAGTTCTTTGTGAAATTTTAATAATTTGTAATTTTTTGCTTTTATTAGAGCTGTAATATGTGTTTCCTATTTACTATCATTTACAGACACTCAAATTGCTACAGATTGTCCATAGCACTTATTTCACAGAAAATTGTTCCACTATGGAGTATGGGAAACCGAATACACTATGTTATCAGAAATATACTATGGATCTGGCTTAAACGGGTTTTTTTTTTTTCTCTCCTATTTTTTAGTCACTTGTTGCTGCATCAGTGGGAAGAGCAAACAGTTTTTTATCCACATTTTTTTTTTAAAAGAGGAATTAATTTTCGAAAACGGTATGGCTGATAAGTGTGCAGAGAAAACAACTTTACAGGGAATGGAAGATGGCAACGGAAAATTGGAATTTCCGATGAACTTTAATTTTTTGGAAATGAAAGGAAAAATGCTTGCTCTGTTTGTCTGTTGGTACAGCATGAAGTCACTAACCAATGGAAAATCATGCATTTTCAGAGAAATTTAACTTTAAAAAGCGATAATGCCATTTCAAAGGTAGAATTAAATGTGCAAGGTCCATGTTTTTCACAAAAATACGACACATTTTTAAAAAGCCAAATTAGCAACTTCATTGACTCTCAACAAAATCATAAATAAAATCATTACTTGGAAATATATTTCAAAACTGAGTATCCCTTTCCAATTTTTTAATTAACACGCACGCACGTGTGCAGATATACAAAGAGCAGGCAAAAGGATGTTTTCTGCAATGAAAAGGATAAATTTATATTATTTTAAATTGCTGCCTTTTTACCTTTTTAATTTGATTTCAATGCTTTGTACATTTCTTGATTTTTCCTAGCTTGTTCCTAATTTTTTGTTCACCTTCACTATCACCCTGTACAGAAGTGTTTTGCATCAGGCTAACTTTACATATGATGTACTACTGAAACTTATAAATACAGCTTCATTATTAACATTTCTTCCTCATTATGCTGTGAGACTTATATTTGACTTTTTAACTTGGAGCGTATAAACAAACTGCTATAAGAGAAGCCACTAGTGCTATTATATCCATGTATCATGCATTTGTCAAACTGCACAAGGTTTGAGGAATGGCTCACTGCTCTTAATTGTGCATACTTCCATGTGCACACATATTTCGTTTTAAACTGACAGACATTTGAATGAAACAGATTTACTGGATTATTTCAAAGTAATCTGAATTGTGTACTGAATTGCCTGTAATTTACTGGTCTCCATGTAGTATCTCCTCAGAAAACTAGGAAATCACATCTCTCTGGAGCAGGAATTGAACCCGCATCTCCTGATTTCTGTTTGATCATGTTATCCATTACACCATCCAGGACAACAAAGTCCCAAGCAACTAAGGCTAAGCAATCATAGCCTAGGAATCTGAACCTCAGATTTCCGTTAGACAAAGTGATCCTGCCTTGTTGTAGTGTCAACAACCCCTTCACATCCAGGCACAGATAAAGGCTTTAATTCACCAGTATTTCACATATAGAAATTAAGAAAGAAATATTTCTCAGAAATACATGGGAATTTTACTAGATTATTTCAAAGCAATCAGAATTGTGTTCTGAATCGCTTGTGGCTATTCACCTTTATCTGTGCCTCGATGTGAAGGAGTCATTAATGCTACAATGAGGCAAGATTGCTTTGACTAGCAAAAATCAGGTTCAGATTCCTAAGCTATGATTGCTTTGCCTCATTTGCTTGGAACTTTGTTGTACTGGGTGGTGTAATGAATGGATAGCATGCTCGAATGGAAATCGGGAGATTTGGGTTTGATTCCTGCTCCAGAGCAATAATTTTCAAGTTTTTTGAGATGTTACCAGTAAACTACATGCAATTCAGTACACAATTCTGATTGCTTTGAAATAATCTAATGAATTTTGAATCTATTTCTGAGGAGCATTTCTTCCTTAATTTTGAAACAGATTTAGTTCAAATAAAAAAGGATGATTGTGACATTTGGTAGCATAACATAATTTCTTTCATTTCATGGTTTATAATATTGTTTTGTTTTTTATGTTGAACTTCTTTCAGCACCTCTGGGACGTAGAAGTTGGAAAATGCTGTATGCTACATTAAGAGATTTAGTGCTGTATCTACATAAGGTATATCATATTTCAATATTTTTATGATATATGTTTCAAAATCCTTGTTTCAATTTTAGTGCATTGTTTTACTGTCGGGAACTGCAGTTTTAGAAAACAAATGGAAAAAAGTAAAGATGTGGGAACTGAAAAAAGTTACCATTTAGGTGAACACAATGTTATGCACTTAAAATCCTTACATTGCTACTTTATCATGAAGTAAACGTTGTGCATATTTACCTATTACTTTCTTACAATTTCAGCTAATGAAATAATTAAAACATACCTTGTATCCTGTTAGTGTAATGTGCACATGATTTGCTTAGAAGTACCCCACAGTAGATAAAGGATCATTTCCTGATGCTATAAACACAGTCATTCATTAGTTCAAACTTTGTTTTTACAACACAGCAGAACTAATAGAAGACAGAAGGAAGTGATGTTTTGCTACCTGATCCTATCTGATAATGATAAAGACTTATATGACCAATGAATACTAACTATAAAATTTCAAGACTGGAAAATCTGACAGTTATTAAATTAAAGTTATACAAACTCCAAAAGTTCCCTGTTTTGTAAACATGGAAAGACTTATACATCATTGGTATCCAACACTTTATGGAATTCCATTTTGGTTATGTCGTTTCATCATTACCAAAGGGAAAATTTGGTCAGGATGCCAAGAGTTACCCAAAACCAAGGAGATAGTTAAATATCTATGTATGCTTCTCACATGCATTATGGAAAAAACTTATTCCTCTGAACAATTTAAAAAAAAAAAAAATTCAGTTTATGTTCAAGTGTAAATGTTAGTTCAGTGAAATTACCTTGCTATTATTATTGTATACTGTGTTGTTATATGGTTTTTCTTTCTTAAAGAAATAAAAGTATTGTTATAAATAATTTCATCTGTGCATTTGTTTTGTTTTCATCCTAAAATATGTATGCAAAGATTTAATATTAGTCTGATTCATATTTTTATTTATCTGCATTATGTATGTTTTTTTATTATTTACTAGTTGGAAAATGATTTAATTTGTGTTCTCATTGACCCATTTTTCTATAAAATTCAACAAAAGCTTCACACGTAGTTACTTCAAATACCATGCATGTGCAACGCAGTCATGGTGCATAACTTTCTTAATAGATACTATAAAAATACTTGATTTTACTAAGATTTCATTTAATATAGTTTTCACTTGAAAATTGGAAGTTGTCTTCTCCTTGTTTTCGGAATATCTATTTAGTAATAATTTCTGATGATTTTCACCTTGCGATGTTTATCAAGGGCTGTTGTCAATCAAATAGTGATTGTATCCAAATGCTTATTAACATATTCTACCATATGTAGTGATAGACTGCACGCTGGGAATGGCTACCATTTAGCCACCATGGTGCTTGTGTGCCCTCCAGTTTCAATGATTTCTTATGGTTTGACAGGCTACTTTTAAATATTTGCATCTAGTAAATCAGTAAGAAGTATGAAGCCACTAAGCTAGTTCACCAGAGTAAGGCAAAAGATAGGAAGGAAACGGAGGAAAGGCACGGTTTGGCTTTTTGGAATGATAGGAAAACATTTTGGAAGTACATGAGACTCAGGAAAAATGGGGGAAACAAAGTTGTAAGTTGTGTGAAGAATAGGATCGGGGAAAAGATATGGGAGCCCAATGAGTTAAGTGTGAAAGATGGGGTGAATACTTCTGTGAGTTATTAGATCAGGAAAGCAAAGGGGATTCTGATGCAGAAGCAGATGATGTCACAGTGAAGGATAGAAGCACAGGAGGGATCTCAAGAGAAGAGATGTGTAAAGCTCTAAAATCTGTTCAGAATGGTAAGGCTCCGGAAGTTGATGGCATAATTGCTGAGATATTGAAATGTGGTGGTGACTCTGTAATTGACTGGTTAACTGAAATTTACCAGTTGTGCTGGGAGTTGGGAATGGTCCCTCGGTATTGGAAGGATGAGATCATTGTTCTCTTGTATAAGGAAAAAGGTGATCAGACCGACTGCAAGAACTATCATGGTATTAGCCTACTGAGTGTGCCAGTGAAAGTGTTTGGTAGGATCATTATTGAAAAAGTACGGGGTCTTACATCAGAGAAAGTGTGGGATATAGATTAAGATAATACAACGTAGTTGTATTATCTTAATCTATATATAATAGTCACAAGACTGTAATCTTTGAGATAAAGTGTGGGATGTTCAGAGTGGTTTTATGCCTGGTAAAGGCTGCACTAACCAGATTTTTGCATTATGCTTGATAATGGAAAAGTATTTGGCTGTTAGTAAGAAAGTTTTTGCTACCTTCATAGATTTAGAGAAAGCTTACAACTGAGTAAATAGGACACTTTGTGGAAGGTACTGAATGAATATGGTGTTACTGGGAATCTACTTAACAGTGTAAAAGCCATGTATGTTGGCAGTAGAGCTTCGTGTACTGTACGAGTGAATGATGTTTTATCAAAATGGTTTTCTATTGGTGCAGGAGTCAAACAAGGTTGTGTAATGTCACCATGGCTGTTTAATAAATTTATGTGTGTGTGCATGCGTGATGCCAAAGTATATAATACTGGTCTGTCTTGGTGATATCTGTGTGTGCAGGTTGCTGTATGCTGATAACACTGTACTGTTGGCAGAGAGCAAAAGTGAGTTGCAGAGTATGTTGTCATGGATGTACGAAGTTTGCATGAAATTAAAAGTGAATATAAATAAGGGAAACCCCACAGTTATGATTTTTGAGAGAAGAACTGGTAGTACTAAATGTAATATAAGTTTAAATGGCACAGTGATTGACCAGGTGAATGAGTTTGTGTATTTAGGAAGCATGTTTGACAGAGAGAACAAATTGGATGGTGAAATTAGTAGGCAAGTGAATTCTTCATTGAGAGTCATGGCTGCTTTGGGAGGTTTTCACAGGAATTATGGGTTTTCAAGAGAGTCCCGCATAGCTGTGTATGAAAGTGTAATTGTTTGTACTCTGATGTATGGCAGTGAAACCTGGGTACTATAGAAGAAACAGGAGTTGTTTGCGTGCTGGAGAAATGCGTTACTTATGGAGGTTTTGTGGCAGGACACTTTCTGTTTGTGTGAGGAATGAAGATTTGTTGCAGTTGTGTAATGTGAAGGGAAATGTTGTTAGCAAGGTGAAGACTAATATGCTTTGGTAGCTTGGCCATGTTGAAAGAATGAGTGATGAGATGCTTACTAAAAAAATTTTTTAGACCAAGTGGCAGGAAGAAAAGGCAGAGGAAGGCCAAGGAAAGTCATGGCAAGATCAGATTCAGGAGTGTCTGCATGAGAAAAAGATTGAGTATGAAGTATAGAAAATCTTGTGTACGGCGTGTGATGGATGTCAGTGAAGCCCGAGTTGTATGTCAAGATCGCTGTAAATGGAGAAGTTTGATATGGCAACAGTAAGTAGAAATTATCTGGTAGTTTGTATTTGTAGTGGTGGAGGATGTTTTCCGCCTGAAACTTTTTAAACTTTCGAAAGAGGAAGTTTCGTCTTTCAAAACTTTCGAAAACGGAAGTTAGACGCAGTGAAGATTTCTCCCATAATCCTAATTTTATTTTTCACGTGATGTTTCCTCTGCCTAGTATTGTTGTTAAAAATCATTTTATTTCATAAATATTTGTATTTCAACTTGAAAATGTCCAAAAACATAAATCGGAGGTAGCAAGATTCCCCCCCCCCCATAACTGATTTTTTCCCCCAACAATGATCAGAACATGTATCCTGTAAATTCTTAAATATTCCCCCAAAAAAGTTTTGCATTTGAGTTTGATAAATGGGGGAGTCAAAAACGAAAGTGATGAAGCTGAAAAATTTGTAAAAATTGGTGCATGGTGTTCAAAAGTATTTATATTTTCAAAGTTACACTATTCATCTTTTATCTAAAATAGTGAAAGCTGTCATGCATTCATGATGAATAAGATTGTCATCCAAGGCATACGAAAAAAATAATAAAAAAAATAAAGGAATGGTAAGGGAATCAAAGACATCAGCAAATTAAAATTTTAGTTTAATATTGAAACACCACAGGTTTGTGAGGCTAACATTGAACAAATTTAAGATTTTACTTTATGGTTTTTTAAATTATTATTTTAAATTATTATTTTAAACACAGATAATACTAGTTTAGGTATTGTGGCATATGCAGAGATTTTTACTGCATATTTATTAATATAATTGTTTTGTTTTGTGGTAAATGGCATTCGTGCAAAAGTTTTACTGATGCACATTTTCCAAAGTTGGCAAGTATGATGTACATTCAATTTTTTTCATTATGAATGATTGTATTATTTATTGAATTGGCTTATGCTTTCTAGATTGGGAATTGAACCTTAGTCTTGATTATTTCTCCTTGAACATAAAAATTACTGAACATATATAAAACTGGGTGTAATGGTCTCGCTTGCTAATCATAATAAAAATTTATGCAAAATTAGAATCATGACAATTTTTCTGCTACGTGATGATACTAAATTTAAGAGTTTTCTGATGAATTAGAAGCATGATGAATCCAAAACATGAAAGTGAAAACAATGCTGTGTCAAATATTATGCTTTTAATACTTGATATAAGCTATTTTTCCTTCTGCAGTAATGGAGTAAAATCCTTTCTTTTCAAGGCAATTAGACTTAGTTTTCTTCTCCCTTTGTCTTTAAGAAAACTGCTGAAATAGAAATCATAAAGTAAATCACAAAATTCATGCAAGAAATTTATTAAAAACTAAAACTGTCTTTCTCTAATCCAGTGACTATCACCATCAAAACAAGGCATTTGGTCTTAAATTTAAAAATGATCACATTGAAATGCTATACTCTAATTATTACCATAATGCATAGAATCTATTTAATCATATAAATCATTTCTCACTTGTGAAAAGTTGTAGAGTTTTCTTTAATGTAGCATTTCAAACAGCAATAAGCACAACCCAAGATATTTTTTTTGCTTAATGCCACATGACTTTATGGCTTTTGATGTTCGACCCAGAAATTGTGACTTCAATCCAGAGATTGTGACCTGTATATATCGTCAATGATTGACCCAGAAAGTATTTTGATTTTGTTGCCAGATTCCTCTTTGTTGTTAGCCAATTCTTAATTTTAATCTTCTTGGTAAATACTGTGAAAATTTACTCCTTGTTGTGAATTAATTTATCAGTAGCACTGTTTATAGTTTTGGAGGATTGTTAATGGATCTTTTTTTCCTGGATGTAGAAACTTTTTTTTTTTAATAAGTCTTTTATTTTTATGTGGATCGTAGTCCAATATTTTAACTTCATTCTATAAAGTTTTACATTTGCATGATTTGATGTGATTTACCAAAATACTGCTCTGATCTCTATATTAGTTGTAGCCACATATGCTCCTTAATTCTTAATTCCAATTTTGGAGCCGTTTCACTGATATTTGCAGTCTAGTTACATATTACATTAGTTCTTGTCATCTTGTGTAATATTTGAAGGATTTTTATTTGCCAGATTTGCAATCTTGTTTTGGGATGTAGTTGCTACTTTTATATTATTATTTAGTATAATCTGCAATTGTGCCCATATTCTGAGAATTCCATATAACTTCCCTAGAGGAGCAGATTTTTTCCAAAAGAAAAATAAAATACAATTTGGACATTTATATCTGGTATGTAGATGTTATCCTAATTTTCTAATTTTATAGGACTCGAGTATAGGTGCCAACTATGGGGGGGGGGGGGGTAAGGTCGATCTTGCCCCTCTAATAATTTTTCTAGGGGAGCAGTGCCCACTCAATATATTTTTGGCACTGTTTAAGTAAGTTTTTGTGTGTGTATGCCATTTTCGAAATGCGTGAGTTGAAATCATTTTAGAAAAAAACAAATTTCCTATGCTATTGAGGTTATCGTAGGCTGTGCTAATTGCAAAAAATACATTTCTCTCCTTTATAGAATTGTATTATTCTTTATAAGATGGACCAAGCTCCAACTTATGAGACCAAAGTGATTTATTTCCAAAAAAAATAATAAATAATAAAATAAGTACTCTTTTTTCTCATTTATAGCATTACCATTTGGAAACTTGGTTGCTGGCCCCGTATTGTATTTGACATCACATGTTTTCGTGATATGTAGTAAATGTTTAAGATAATTATCAAAAATAAAATTAATAAATAAAAATATAGAAACGTATAATCTCTAGCACCTTTTTTTATCTATTTTTTGCGTTTCTTGTTCTTTGAGTAATCGCGCTAATTTCTCATTTTTTTATAAATGTTTAGAAATAAAATCTCTGGATATTTTTTATAAAATCACAAACCAAATTATATTTTTTAAAATATTAATATTCAGCAAAAGAATATTTCTATTTCCTTGTTCATTTGCCGATGAGCAATTACAATTGTATTTTAAAATATATGTTGAATCTCGTAATTTATCTTTTTGCCCTTTTTTTCGTCCTGACAATAGAAGAGATGTGCCCCCTCCTATGTCTGATCTCTTCATGCCTGCAATCCCCCCCAATCATTTGGTGAAGTCGGCTTCCATGAACTAAAGATTACAAACTAATTTTCAGTTCTATGGATCACTTAAGTTCATCTCTGTTTCTTATAAGACTGTCTGTGCATTGAACAATTGTCTATTAGTTGTCTATTGTATTTGTGTTTAGTTTCAATGTAGTGAATGGTAGTTTTTGTGAAAATGGCTACACCATTTACTGTCTGGATAGTCTCTTTTATGTTTGTGGGGTGTTGGTCATTTAAAAGCAAGAGGTACATTTCAGACTTTGGAGTGAAACTTCGGGATCAGGACAAATTATAGGTTCCACTTAAGATCTGTGCCATTTGTGTTAAAGAACTGAGGTAGTGAACAAAAGGCGAGAAAATAACCATTTGTTTTAGTGTGACAGTGATCAGGAGGGAACCAAAAAATTACAGTGATGTCCTCTACTTTTACTGTTGTTATATACAAGAATACCATGCTAAAAATAATGATGGAGCTACTACTGCTTGATGTTGCTCAGGAAGATGCCACAAGAAATGTATAAATGGAAGTGTAGTAGGTGCAGATTTGAAGGGATAAGGCAGAGATTTTAAAAGGAATCAGAAACTTGTTAGATGCAAGAACAAAAAATATGTATAAGTGTTTTAAAAGTGTGATGGATGTACCTACAATACAAATTAAAATTATTTTTACTTTGTTCTTCCTATTTGATAACCTATGTTTTACTCATACTCTGCTCAGAGTGCTACATCATTTTCCAACCAAACCATATGTTTGTTATAGGGTAAAATTAAAATTGCATTTACAATTAGCACTGTAATTATGTGCAAAATCTGCAAAAAATAACTCAAACAACTTTTAATATGTAACATTTTGTAAACATGCATAGTAATTATCCCAAAAGAATAATCATTTTGCAGCAGGTCAGAAATAACCATGCTCAAGAGGAAACCACAAATAACCATTAGATTGCAATAATATTATGTTCGTATTGCAACAATAATTATGTTGGTGAAAATTTGAACAAAAACTTAAAGAGCAATCAATTGCTAGATCAGAGTAGTGTTTGGGTAAATAACATTGAATCATGCAAATGTAAACCTTTATGGCATGAAGTTAGAATATTGGACTATGAACCACATAAAAATAAGCCTTATTAATGAAAGTTTCTACATCCAAAAAAAGATCCATTAATGATCCTAAAAAAACTTGAAAACTGTCATCAATAACTTAATTCACAACAAGGAGTAAAGTTTTGTTGTACTCCAAAAAAGATTAAAATTAAGAATTGGCCAACAACAAAGAAGAGTAACAACAAAATTCAAATACTTTGTGTGAAAAAAAATTTAGATGCAGTCACTTTTCATTGAAAACAATCCTTGAAAAATATAGAGAGGACAAAAACATCAGAAAATGACTAAAAAGAACTGAATAAATAAGGAGAATACTTCAGATTCTTCAAGTGTAAACTATATTACATTAGACTCATTATATAACTTGCAAATATTTTATTTTAAGGAATTTGAATTATTTGCTTGAATTCCAGGAACAGGCAAATAGAGGTGTAAAAGAACGCAGGCAAAGAAAAGAGCCTAACAAATGCTGTTTAGGGTATATAAATATGTGTATCAATAGAATTAAATGAATATATGTGTGTGTGTAGTAGTCACACAATATTTTTTGTACAAACTTTCAAGAGAACAAAAGAGCATAATAAATTATACGTAACAGTAATTTTTATAACTATTCCTAATCTATCAAATGTTAAAATATGATGCTTCATCTTCTTGTGATGCTATTTAAAGTAAGTATGTAATTTTACTTTATCTCTCCATTGAACGTTAATTTTCTATAGTTGTATTGTTTCCCTTGTTGTCCATCAGAATATGTGAAAATTTGGCATTCTTTTCTCACATATTACTGCAGATCTTCTGCATTATATTTTGACAGTTCTGCTTTTATCTGATGTGTCAGTTATGCATGATATTGCAGAAGTAACCATGTAAAAGAAAACAAACAAACAAAAAAACATTTATTGTTATGTAAGTTATGATGTGGTTAGTATATCATTGTGAAAACTGTGATTGGCAGGTCATTTCGTTACTTAAATGGTAATTTCAATTCTTCAGTATACACTGAAAGGGCAATTTGTTATACACCCCCCACAAAATAATGTCTGGCCCCACCTTCTGCCCTCACAACAGCATAAACACATTATGGCATGGAGCTGGAAAATATTTGGGTGGTATTGTGGACCATGATTCAAGGTCAGCTATCCATAAGGTTCTAAGAGTTGCAGGTGGGTTTCAGGCTTCAGTACATTGTTCCACAGATGCTCAATAGGATTCAAATCTGGGGAGTGATAGGGCTATTTTAGGGTTGTAAACTTACTTGAATGCTCCTCCAACTAGTATTTCACTGACAGAAGTGATGAGACCAGGCCCTGTCTTGTTGAAAGAAGTCATCCTGCTGTGGGAAATAAATGGCCAAGAATGGGTGCAGGTGGTCAACAAGTTTGTTAACATAGCCTTGTGCAGCGATGATGGTCTCATTAGATTCAGAGGGCTCCAGAGTGATTCATCTAAACATGCCACCTCCACTGGTCTCTAGCTGTGCATGGTCTATGCCACACATGCATCCTTCTGTCAACATGTTATATTTAGAGCTTAGATTAATTGGACCAAGCTACCCATTCTTACTCCTCCTGAGTGGTGATCCTCCAATGGCCACTGCAGCTTCATCGCCCAGGGATTTGCTGTAAAAATGGTACTTGATGTGGGCATTAGCTACTGTAGCCTAGTGGTGCCATTATGTTGAGTGGTCTTTTCACAGGAATTTGTAGGTGCCTCTTTATTGAATGTCAATTTTATCTTCTCATTGTGGCATTCCACTTCTATACGGGTACAGCAGCACTCTCCTTGAACACCAACTGCCTGTTTACAGTCATATTTTCTCTCGCAGCATCTAGTTTTGATGTAGTCATAGCCACACATGCGATGGTTGCACACAGAAATTCCAGACATTCTGCAGTTATGGAATTGGAGTACCCCATCTTCCTCACACTAACTGTCTGCCCATGATTGAAGTTGCTCAGGCAGTCATGTTTATCCATTATCACAGTCATATGTATGCTGTATAACAGGTAGGCATCTGACCTATTTATAACCTGCAGGGGGTTTCGGCTGGGTGCATTATTGTGGCGTGGTAGGGTAGATTTGTGGATGGGTGCAGTGTGAATAATATTCTGCTTTCAGAGTATTGACTGAATTTAGGATGTATTATATATATATATGGGCTGGACATACTGCCAGAAGGACAGATCATCGATGGACAGCCAAAATTTTAGATTGGATTCCAAGGGACAGGAAAAGACCCAGAAGAAGACCACATGGGAGATGGGTGGATGAAATTCGAAAGTATGCAGGGGTGACATGGAGGAGACTGGCACAAGACTGACCGTTGTGGAGGAAACTTGGGGAGACCTTCGTCCAGCAGTGGATTGATAATGGTTGACAATGATGATGATGATGATGATATATATATATACAGTCGAGTCACATTATTGTGACCACCTCCTACTTTTGATGTCAACAGCATGTAGCCAATGAAAGAAGGCATGTGTTATGAGCTGGCTTGGAGGGTATATAAGGTGTGCTGTAAGCATTCTGAAAACATATCACTCATTGCTGTCATGGATAAAAGGAGCGATTTATCAGATTTGCAAAAAAGGGATGATTATCGGCTTTTGGGTCAAGGGTGGCAATATTTTTGAAACAGCGCAGTTTGTGAACTGTTCACGTGCTGCTGTGGTTAAAGTGTATTGTGATTGGAGAAATGGCATCATTGCGAATAAGCGACTTGGAAATCGTGGAGCACCACGTGCCATTGATGTGAGAGGTGAATGTCGACTGCGAAAGTGCATGAGGGCCGATCGACACGCTGCAGTGGAGCAACTCACTGGCTGAATGAACCAGGGGGCTACCGGAAGTGTGTCTAAACTGCATATGGGGCTCCGATGCAAACGGATGTCCCTGCACCTATGTTAATGAAGGTGCATTGGCAGAAAGGGCTTACATTTGCATGGCAGTATCGGAATTGGACCTCCGCTGATGGGCTAAGGATTGCTTTCTCTGATGAGTCAGTTTTTCTGCTTCATCGAACGGATGGACGTTGGCTTATAAGACGAGAAATATCAGAGAACGAACACTTCTCAACCATTGCTGGAAGAACACAATCTGTTGGGGGCAGCGTTATGGTTTGGGGAATGTTTTCATGGCATTCCCTAGGTCCACTCATATCTGTGGGAGGCACGGCACTATGAACCAAATCCATTATGAATTCATCCTTGCAGATCACGTACACCCATACATGCTGATTGTCTTCCCTGGGGCGGATGGGATCTTCCAGCACGACAATGCGATGTGTCACACAGCTAGAAATGTCTGAGAGTGGTTGTAAGAGCACAATGAAGACTTCAAAGTACTTTCCTGGTCCCCTAATTCCCCAGACGTAAACCCAATTGAGCATCTGTGGGACCACCTCGATCGTGTTGTTCGCTCTATGGATCCTCCACCATGCTTCCTCCAGCAGCTGTCAGATGCGCTGCAGTCAACACGGCTCCACAAACTTGTGAACACCTTCCAGCACCTTATTGGGTCACTCCCAGCCCATCTAGCTGCTGTCCACATTGCACACGGCTGTTACTCTGGATATTAGCTGGTGGTCACAATGTGACTCGACCGTGTATTGCCAAGCACAAGGGTTCCTTTCCTGAAAACTTTGTTTGGTGAACTTGAAACCTTATGGGGGAAATATAAGGTTAGTGGAACTAAGTCACTAATCAGCCTATACAGCCCCTCAAATACATAATATTTACTTGTAATAAGGTAAAGGAAAAAGGAATCACCAGAATGAAAAATTCAAGAAAATAGCACTCTATGGATATAAAAATTATGAAAGAAATATTCTTCACAAATACTTGGAATAACTTCAGGATGACTACATGTTAAACAGTAAACTAAGCAATTCTGGCTGCTCTGATTGTCTCATCAATGACACACTATGGAAAGTTTTTAAGTGAGTTCTTCTGTACATAGTTTTTACATTTATGTGATGATAACGTTTATATTGATATTGTATGAGGGGAAGGAGGAGTTTTATTGTTACTGGGAATGGAGGTCAGAGGTCTGTCTTCCTCCTCCTCCTGTACTCTGTTTTCTTCCACCTCCGTGACATACTTACAAAAGCTAAATAACAAGTTTCCATTTGTTAAATTATATATTTTCACCATGTTTACATATTTTATTATTCTCTTTTCTTATATACCTCATTCTACATGTTGTCCCAAGAAGTGAGTATGAAATGCTTTTTATTTGAACTTTTGTCATAAATAGTTCAGGAAACACCAGAGATTGTATCTTGGAAAACACTAGAATTTTAAGCATCCATAATTAAATATGGTAGCCAGAATTGCTGTGGTGAAATTTAATTCCAGCATTTAAAAGTTAAAGCACAGGTTCGAGCATGCCATTGATCTACATGTGCTTGAGGAGTTAGGATCACAAGAGGATATTCAGAAAATATTTTGCGTATACTCACAAATTTGCAGTTAGTAAGGAATTACAATGTATATTCTATGACACTGTTGTCACTTCTACCTAAAAGAAATGGATAGATTTATCTGAAAATCAGCATGATTACATTTGGCCAGGCAATTTGTTTCTGTGAAAGTCGCAAAACACTTCCACTGTTATTACATTATCTACTCGAATCAGCACAAAGCTCTATGCCGAATCAAGCATATTTTTATGTGGCTCAAAGTATTACTGTATTAACGTATAAACGTTTATACGTTAATATAGTAATACCTCTACTGTTAGCAATACAGTTAGTTTCATCATCATCAACCATTATCAATCCACTGCTGGACAAAGGTCTCCCCAAGTTTCCTCCACAACGGTCTGTCTTGTGCCAGTCTCCTCCATGTCACTCCCGCATACTTTCGAATTTCATCCACCCATCTCCCATGTGGTCTTCTTCTGGGTCTTTTCCTGTCCCTTGGAATCCAATCTAAAATTTCGGCTGTCCATCAATGGTCTGTCCTTCTGGCAGTATGTCCAGCCCATTGCCATTTCAGGGATTTTACTCTGATCATGATGTCTTCCACTCTTGTCATTTTTCGGATCCACGAGTTCCTCTTCTTATCTCTCCTGGTTACACCAAGCATGCACCTCTCCATGCTGCTTTGAGTTGTCTGCAGCTTTTGTATGTCTCTTTTAGTTAAGGTCCACGTCTCTACACCATATGTAAGCACTGGAAGGATGCATTGATCAAACACTTTTCTTTTAAGACATAATGGCATATTGCTCTTGAAAATTATGCTGTTTTTTCCAAAAGCTCTCCAGGCAAGTTTTGTACACCGATTAATTTCTTCATCAATGTGACCCGCACTTTATATCTGCTGTCCAAGATAAATGTATGTGTCTGTTATATCCAGCTTTTCTCCATCAGTTTCATACCGTAATATAAATTCATAGTGCCTGGCATTGTAGTCCTGTATTACTGGCAACACATGAGTGTTGTTGCATTTGGTCTTTATAGTGGTTGTAGTTAATGCTAGTTGTGGGTGGGCCTGCAAACTACATTTTACTGTGTTGGCAACATGCCCATTCCATGAAAAGTTAGGCACATGGCTGACAAATGCATAAGCACAACCTGTGGATGGCAGTATTATGTGATAAGATGTTATCCTTCAAAGGGATAAGGTGCAATGAAAATTTGACTGTATTTGATACCATATAAAATGTTATTGCAATGCCTTAACATTTTCTTATGTTATCACATATAGTCAAATTTTCCATAATGCACACTGAAAATGGCCTGTTCTCACAGCTGATAGCATGCCGTACAGTGACACCCAATTCCTATGCTGTGTAGTATTCACAAATGAGTGATGAGTTTGACACGTGGTCACTGACATTTCATTTTTTATACATGAAAGAAACTTGAAGAATGTAAAACAAACTGTGAGATAAAAAAATGTTTATCCAACAGGAATTCCATTGCTCTGTCTAGAAAGTTCTTCCTAGTTTGATACACTCCATTATAATGGAAATGAGGTAAAAGGTGTTAGATGAATGCTCATCAGCATCTTTAATTCATATACCTATGGACATGTGTGGAAAAGGTTGTCCCATGCATGGTACTGCAACTCTATTGATGATCATTAGAATTGAGTCAAGATGGCTGATATTTGTCTCTAACAGCTCCCCACCATAGGAAGTCAACAGCCGGGCAACTCTCACAAGAGCTCTCTTCTTCTATGAGAGCCATGATATTGAAGCAAACAGTTTACAGGAAACTCCACGAGACAGATCTGTATGCTAGAAAGCCAATGAGCTGTATCCCATCATACAGAAGGGTTCGTCTGAATTGGGCCTGACAACATCACCTCTGGACCCCTGTTCAATGGGCTTGTATTCTCTTCTGTGATGAGTCATAGTACAGCCTAAATGAAGATTCTGGATGTGTGTAAATTTGGAGAGAGGCAAGGAGCCAAAATCTTCCCTCCAACATTAGATAAATTGGTCACTGTGGTATGGAGGGCTCCTCGTTTGGGCTGGCATCATATTGGATGCCAGCTGCATGCGACATGTCATATTGGATGCCACAGCTGTATGTGTTTGCAGGAGGTACCCTAGAGCCTTATGTAAGGCTTTTCATGGGAGTCCTCCCCCAGTTACTTTTTATGGCGGGTAACTTGACAAATACCTGGAGAGTGAGAATATTCACAGGATGGAGTGGCCCGTTAGATCTCTGGACCTGAACCTGATAGAGCATATCTGAGATGCCATGGAAAGAGCAGTTGCAAGTCAGTAGCCTCCCTCCCAGAAACCTCCCAGGTATATTGTCCAAAACTCTCATTCACAGCTTTGTAAATAGCATGAGAGCTTGTGTGAGTTGTATTGCTGTTTAGAGTAATCGTACTCCCTGTTAGCCCATGAAAATCCACACCACTTTCTGCATCACTTTTGACCTGCCATGCTGTCACACATTTGCTTCATTCTCAAACAGTGATGGCATTCCTTTTCTGTTGTGTATTGCTGTATTATCAATATATGTGAGCCCATATGAACTATCATTAAACTCTGTCATGTGGATTTTGTGTTATTAATGATTTTGTTTGTGACATTCATTTTGGACACCAGAGTGTGTGTGTACACACACACACACACACACACACACACACACACAAGGTCAGGTGATTTGCAACATCACAGCCTCTCCTTGACAAATGTCAACCTCGCCTTCTTGTGGTGCATCCTGTTCCCACTTACAGGGTCTCTGACGACCGCCAATAGCAGTGTAACTATACCATCGAGATTAGAGAAAATGCTATCCCACACTCACCAACCCGCTTGGCCAGTGTGGTGAGTTATGGCTAAACCCCTCCAAAATTACTCCACAACTTAAATCTTGGCCCTCAGTTCCCAGCAGCTGGAATGTACCTGGCCAAGGCAGCGGCCAGTGCGACATGAAGGCAGAGGGTGCTAAGAATCCCCGGAGGACCGGACTAGGATGCCATCTGATGCTGACCTTGGCTACGTATAATGGACGCTCCCTATCTTCTGATTCAAGGCTTCTTGAATTGGAAGAGGAACTACAGAGGATCAAGTGGGACATCGTCGGGCTAAGTGAGGTAAGGAGAAAAGGAGAAGATCTCATTGAACTGAAAAGTGGACATCTCTTCTACTATCGTGGGACAGATACTGGCAGAACTAGTGGTGTTGGATTTATAATAAACAAGAAACTGAAGGATAAAGTTGTAGAAATTGAAAGTTCCTCTGACAGAGCTGCACCACTCATTATCCAATTCTCGAGAAGATACCAGGCTCAGATTATTCAAACTTATGCACCCACCACAAGTCATCCTGAAGAAGAAATTGAAGAATTTTATGAGGAAATTCGTCATCTAAATAATAAAGGTAAGCAGCACTTGAAGATAATTATGGGAGATTTCAATGCAAAAATAGGGCAACAGAATGAAACTTCAGTAGGTAAATTCGGTCACGGCAACAGAAACCAGCGTGGAAATACTCTCATTGAGTTTGCAGAGTCAGAAGGGTTTTTCATCTTGAACTCCTTTTTCAAGAAAAAGCCACACAAGAAATGGACGTGAAGACATCCAAATGGGACGACAAGCGAAATTGATTTTATTATGTGTAACAAGAAATTTGTCATAAAAGACTGCAGTGTGCTGAACAAGCTCAACACAGGTAGTGACCATAGAATGGTAAGATGTAAGATGCACCTCAACACTAAACTCGAACGTGGCAAGCTCATAAAACAAACAAAGTGTATTGACGTGACCAATCTTTAAAAGCATCATAATACCTTCAAATTGGAACTGAGGAACAGATTCTCTGCTCTAGAAGGTCTAACATCAGAAGAAGTGGACATCTCTGAAGTTAACAGAAAAGTAACCAAAGCTCTTATGGAAACAGCAGCGAGATTAGGTGTATCTACGAACAAGTTGTATGTGAACAAATTATCAGGAAAAACCAAAATGTTGATGCAAAAAAGAAGAGAGATGAGGACAACTAAAGAAGATGTGACTTCTAAAGTGGAATATGTAGAGCTGTGCAAGACAGTACGAAAAAGTATCACTAAAGACTTAAGGAAATGCAACTGTGAACTAGTGAGGAAAGCAATTGAAAACAAATAAAGCCTAATGATAGCAAAGGGACATCTCAGTAAGGGAAGAAAACAGATTATGGCACTGAGAAAAGAAGATGGTTCTGTAACAAGAAATAGAGGCAAAATTTTAACAGGAGTGAAAGATTTCTACTCCAACTTATATGAAAGGGATGATACATGTACTTCGGACATCATGAAAGGTGCCATTATCAGAGTTCTTCCAGTCCTCCCAGCAGAAGTTGCACATGCAATCAAGAACATGAAGTGGGGAAAAGCTCCAGGAGAAGATGGAATTACTGTAGACATCATACAAGAAGCAAGTGGAGAAATTGAAACAGTACTCGCCCAAGTTTTCACTCGATGCCTTAATGAAGGGAAGATTCCTGAGGATTGGAACAATGCTACAATGATCCTGCTACATAAAAAAAGGTGACATTGAGGATCTCAGGAACTACAGACCTATCAGTGGTTTATAAAATCTCCACTAAAGTTCTTTCACACCGCTTGATGATAACACTGGACATAGCTCAACCGAGAGAACAAGCTGGATTCAGGAGTGGCTACAGCACTATAGATCATATCCACGTACTGAGAAAACTAATTGAAAGAGCGAAGAAATATGAACTTCCATTGTGCATGGCTTTTATTGATTATGAAAAGGCCTTTGATTCAGTGAAACCATCAGCAGTTACAATGGCTTTGAAATCCTGAAGTTTTGAAGATGCATACATTAATATTATTAATAACATCTATGAAAATGCAAGTGCAAAGAGTCGGCTGTTTGAGAATGCAGCACACATAAAAATTGGAAAGGGAGTGAGACAAAGTGCCACCATATCTCCCAAGCTCTTTAATGCCATATTGGAAAATGTCTTTCAATCACTGAACTGGGAAAACAAAGGGATAAAGATTAATGGAGATTATCTAACTCACCTTCGTTTTGCTGACGATGTAGTCATTTTTGCAACTACTCCATCAGAGCTGCAGAGTATGATCCAGGAACTTGCTGACAAGAGTAAAGAAGTGGGATTAAAATGAACTTTCAGAAGACAAAAGTGATGTACAATGCTTTTACAAGAAATGAAGATTTATCAATTGAATGAGAAAAGCTGGAGATAACAGATATGTACGTTTGTCTTGGACAGCAGATATCAAGTGAGAGTCACATTGATGAAGAAAGAAATTAATTGGCCTATAAAACTTGCCTGGAGAGCTTTTGGTAGAAACAGCATAATTTTGAAGATTAATATACCATTATGTCTTAAAAGAAAAGTGTTTGATCAATGCATCCTTCTAGTGCTTACGTATGGTGCAGAGACGTGGACCTTAACTAAAAGAGACATACAAAGGCTGCAGCCAACTCAAAGAAGCATGGAGAGGTGCATGCTTGGTGTAACCAGGAGAGATAAGAAGAGGAACTCGTGGATCAGAAAAATGAGGAGCGGAAGACATCATGATCAGAGTAAAATCCCTGAAATGGCAATGGGCTGAACATACTGCCAGAAGGACAGACCATCGATGGACAGCCGAAATTTTAGATTTGATTCCAAGGGACAGGAAAAAACCCAGAAGAAGAGACCACATGGAAGATGGGTGGATGAAATTCGAAAGTATGCGGGAGGTACATGGAGGAGACTGGCACAAGAGAGACCGTTGTGGAAGAGGCTGGGAGAGACCTTCGTCCAGCAGTGGATTGATAATGGTTGACAGTGATGAAGATACTATAAAATTAGTAATATGCCATAGAACTTTGATTATGTGTTTTTCACTGTTCTTTGTAATTCCCTGCTTGTCCTGAAATTTTACTGTAGTTTCTATTGCTTTTTCAGTCCAGTTATATGAAATTCATATTTTGGATTCAGATTATCAAAAATACATGATTCTTTTATTATTTAATGCGTAATCTGGTATGTTACAACTTTGAGACAATTGAGGCAG
This sequence comes from Macrothele yani, assembly GCA_039090855.1. Taxonomy (NCBI): domain Eukaryota; kingdom Metazoa; phylum Arthropoda; class Arachnida; order Araneae; family Macrothelidae; genus Macrothele; species Macrothele yani. Next base: position 150,728,178 of record CM077027.1, on the reverse strand, counting down.
TTTTTTTTTTTTTCAGCCACGAAATAGATGATGCAACTAAAAACTTACTAAATAACTTTCTCAGTTCTCTTTTCTGAAGTCAAGAAATTTGAAATAAGTAAAGATTAGTGAATATTTTACTCAACACTAATGTTAAATCAACTGGTGGACTAACAGTTTTGAAAAAAAGCAATGCTTATAAGAATGTGTAATTAAGGGAATTGAATATAAAACGAAATTGTATTTGGATTCACTACCTAGCATTTCAAAGATGAGTTTTTTTTCTTTTTTTCATATATTGAAAATATGAAATCATACAGAATTAGTTAACCTAGTTTTTATAATGAAATTAGAATAAAGAGAATTAATACAAAAATCAAAATAGACATAGATCTATGGTAACAAACAAAATATCTATGGTGACATAAAAAAAAATGGTGTAATCTAAAATTACAAAAACTACAAATCCCCCTCCTTTGTTTTTTCTTCTCAGAGGCGTTCAAAATCTTACAATAATATTTAACATTTTGAAATTTCTTTTATACATTTTTTTTTTTTTACATTTGTGCATTTTGAAGGCCAATTTCCCTACAAAAAATGTATAACATAACCAAGGTTTCATTATATATACCTCTTTCGGACGAATGATCAGAGGCCATCACTTAGACCACTGCGCCAGCGGGGTGGCTATTACTTTTTAAAGAAGGCTGTTGACTGCGTTATGTTAGCTGAAATCATGGCAATATGTTAGGCCATAATTTTTACAAATAGTTCCATGTTTGATATGGATACACACTTTTTGCCCCCAAAAATTCAGTGTAAGTGGTTCCAATAAATTTCAATGTCAGAATTTGAATTCTATATAATATATTTTGCACAAGTGTTTTGCATAATGTGTTTTTGTTGGAAGTGTACTGTTTGCCCCAAAATTTTCTAAGTGATTATATAAGTTACTCCATGGTTTTTAACATTTTTAATGTTTGAATTGTAGGTATATATATATAGTAGAAAAACAGGTGGGAGGATACAATATTTTGTGGTCTGCTCTGGGTACAGAAATGTCTAGTTATACCTCTGCTTAGTACTATTCCCATTACTTGCTATATTAGAGTTAGCATACATCCTCTTTTAGTCGGACGTGTCCTCCTTTTTTTTTTTTTTTTTTTCTTTTTTCCTAATACTGCATCCAGGCAGACTTTTTGTAAATTGCAAAATGTCCAGCTTTTCGGCAACAAACATAAACAGTTTACAAGAACTTCTGGTTTGGTTTGTGTTTTTTAGTTCACACAGTTATTGGTTACTAGGTTTTGTTGGTGATGGTAATTAGGGGTGACTAAATTTTCCTTGGGTTGAACACCCTCTTTTTTGTAGTTTTTAAACAGAAAACAAAGGTGTATTTGAGTTGGTGAGGTGACCACGATGATGCAAAATGCTTCCACTTGTATGGAATATTTGGATAAATGAATGAAACCTTTTGAAAGACCTCATGTTTCACATGGATGACCCTACGTAAAATACCAACAACATGGAAAGATGTGAAAATCAATGCACAATGTTTAATTGATAAAAGGGTTCCAATTGATGATATTAAATGCTTTAATCAATTAAACAATCTGAAAAAAATTGTAGAAAGTGAGATTAAGTGACACTTAATCTCACTTTCTGCAATTACATTAATTTATTATTAATGGTGAAGGATTTAATCAGCTGCTAGCTCATCAGAAATGGACCAAAGTTGTTTTTGAAGTCAAGAAATATAGACTGTCATTCAGAATTCCTAAAAATTGCCCAATTTGTGTTTTTATTTTCAGTTTCTCCTCACAATGCAAATATTGAGAGACTTTTTTACTTATACAAAGTCAATGGATGAAGGAAAGAAACAAGTTAACTTTACATTCCATTAAAGGCATTCTGTTGCTGCAGCATAACTTCAAAGAAATCTCAGGCTCTGAATTCCATGCCTATTCGAAAAAAAAACCTCTGATTTGTTGAAGATCATACTATCTGCATAAAAATATAAATGTGCAGAAAATCAAGATGGACCAACTGATTAATATGTTGAATTTAATAAAAGGAAATTCAGTGGGGTTATTTATCAATAATATATAATTTCCATTGCAAAATGTTCCAATTGTTCATTTAAATTATTAAAAGTTTGGCTACCTATATGTCCTCACTTTTTGTCCTCCCTTTTCACTGATGTGTCCTCTTTTTCACGACTGATAAATGTAAGATGTCCTCCTTTTTATGATAGGGATTATGGTAACCCTATGTTATACAGCATGTGAGAACAGCAGTAAGACAGAGGCATCTTTATATTTTGATCAGCGAGCCAATCATTTTGCATGACAATGCACATTGTTTTGGTGCAGTTACTTTGAAGGATATACACTGAAGAGCAATTGAATTAGAGATACCTGTCTAGTAACGTGTAGCACCACCTTTCGCCCTGATGGCGGCGATTCGTCTTGGCATGGACTCGACAAGACACAGGAAACATTGGGAAGACATACGGATGCACGACCCCTAAACAAGCTCTCACAGTTCACAACGATTTGATGGAGGGGTGTCAGAGCCTCGAACATCCCTCTCGATGGCATCCCAGATGTGCTCGATGGGATTGAGGCCAGGTGACCTAGCTGGCCAAGGAAGTAAGGTCATGTTGGTGGAGTGTTCATCCAACCATTCGGATACGATTCGAGAGCGATGGCACAGTGCATTGTCTTGTTGCAGGATGAGGTCCCCAATGGGATGTTGAAGACACACAAACGGGAGCAAATGGCCGTCCAGGATATTCCAGTAACGTCGACCTGTGAGGGACGATATCACATGTACCAGGGGTCCCATTTCAGTCCACGTAAACAGTCCCCAGACGAGAATGCTTTCCCCTACAGCTTGAAGAGTACCCTGCTGGCAAGAAGGATCCATCGCTTCATGTGGTTTGCGCCGTACTCGTATCCTGCCATCCGCATGTACCAACGTGAATCTCGACTCGTCAGTCCAGGCAACATTTTACCGCATGTCTAAGGTCCAGTGGCTATGTTCCCGCGCCCATGCTAATCTTTGCACCCTGTGATGAGCGGTCAGCAGCGGTACCCTCGTGGCACAGTGGCTTCTGTACCCCATAGCGAGGAGATGGTTCTGGATGGTGTGGCTGCTTACACGTTTTTGTGCACCAGCGTTAAATTGCCGAGTGATTTCTTGCACTGTGGCCCGTCTATCCGCTGTTACAATGTGAGCTAGCTGACGATGACCCCGCTCATCCACACACTGTTGTCCACGGCAGTTGGCCCTTGCGAGGATGGTTTTACCGGATTCCATGTACTCACGGTGCACCTGTGACACAGTGTCTCGTGAAAATCCCAGTGCCTGCACGACTTCCGAGATGGAGTGACCCATTCGACCGACTCTTACCGATTCCCATCACATCACTCCTTATATTGTCGGATCGCTGCATACGTCTGTCGTTTCCGTTTACAGGGCTGCCCACAGCACCACGTTTGCATAACGCCAGCTGTCTCTAATTCAATTGCTCTTCAGTGTATGTTGAAATATTGGGAGCAGGATACATGAGAAGAACGTGTGATTTGAATTTGTTTGCCAAGTTAAAGAAATCGTTACAGCAGAAATATTACCATAGTATTGTTGACCTCTTGTTAGCCAGAGGGTAAGCATTTTCCACCATTGATGAAAAACATTGTGCTTCGTATACAATTGGGAAATTAATTTCTCCGAAGAAATAATTCTTCATAAATACATGGTAGGGATGTGAGAAAAGGTTGTGAGATGCTACGATGGGGCAGGAATAGCTTCGACTAGCTCAAATCTGAAGGTTTTCGTATATCTACGTTCAGTTGCTTGGAATTTCCTTGTCCTGGGTAGTGTAATGACTAGCATGCTCGACCGGAAATCGGGAGGTGCAGGTTCGATTCCTGCTCCAGGACAATGTAATTTTCAAGTTTTCTGAAAGAAGTGGTTACATGGAATACAGTGAAAATATGCCAATAATAGCATTATATGCATTGTGCTGATGACATTCGGTGACTTACAGTAAGTCACAGACTTAAAGGGAAGAATGTTCTGAAGACACTGATTAGTTAGTTTCAGAATTGATTTCTATTTTTAAATTTATCCACAGTCATCACTTTTAAATATCTGACCCATGTGTTCCACTATAATGGAAATTTATTCTGAATCAATTATGATGTTGATGATGTAACCGTGCTGTATGCGTGCTTACACTTGCCATGCTGTTATTCTTGGTTATGCTTTTTGCTGTTAGCACAAATTTTTTCTTAATTTCATTTTTCATTGCTCCACAGCTAGTCTGTTTCATATATGTGTTGTTGGTTTTTCACCTGCTTTATATTTCAGGATGAACATGGTTTCCGAAAAAATCAACTGTATGATAGTCTGCATAATTCAATCCGTATACATCATGCATTTGCTACAAAAGCAGCTGATTATACAAAAAAGCAGTTTGTCTTCCGATTGCACACTGCTGACCAAGCAGTTTATCTCTTTCAAACTAGGTATGAATGTATAACATGTCTTAGTTCTTACTATATTATTACACTTTATCAGGAAATTAGACATACATTTTGAATGTTTTTTTTTTATATGTGCCTGCTATTAAGAAGCATATTCTTCAGTATGAGAAAATTTCATTGTCATTTTGGTTTTGCTGTGCCATTAATTATATGCATTATTATCTCATGACTGAAGTAATAGCTGTTATAGTAGGCCTTTATGTGTCCTTGAATGCACATATATACATTACCTACAGCTTTAAGAGCAAAAGAAAATGTTTGATTTCAGTGTAGCCTGAAAATGAAAATTTTGGAAAATAAACTTGTGCAGTAAACTTTTCTCCTTACATTTGACCACTTAATGTGCCTGATTCATCATTTACTCATAGTTTGTTATTCTTCATTTTTTTCTGCTGTTATGAAAGAAATATTTTTATTTAAAATAAAAATGTTTCAAGATGAAGAAGCTTGGAATGTAAGCAGACTCCTCTTTGGTAGATCTTCATGCTAACAGTGTGCATTCTAATATGAGAAAAATCTGTTTTGTTTGATCAGAGAGATATTTTGAACCAGGTATGTGAGGAGTATGTGTATGTTATTGGTGAGAGAAATGGAATTTCTTCCATAAAAAGAATATGATATTTTAACATGCTCATCATGGCTGAGCCGAATTCCATAGGTGGGTGAAGCAAATTTTTCAACAGGTATCTAGCATTTTATTTTTTATATGACAACAGCAGTATATTACAAAAAATAATTCAGTTAACCTTAGTGCTGCTTATTGTTCTGTTATATGTCTCACTATAATGTAAATAATATAATAAGTTATCTAGCAGTGCAATTATCCAAAATGAATCTAATTTTTTTCTTTGATGAAGTTAAGCACAATTTTCTTTGCTTTTGTAAAAATGGTTTTGAACCTTTGTCACATGAAAAATCAGGGTCACAAGCTATTCTTTGTAGAATTGCTAAAACGTACCAGGCAGTTTCTAGAATGCAAACACAAAAACATTTTTAAGCAATTTATTGTATTAGTTTTGAATATGTTTAACAATAATAATCTCCAGTGTACTTGTCAAGTATAAAGACCTCCATGAGAGTCATGTGGCATGGACTTGATTTAAAACATTAATCATGTTAAAATTCTTTTTGGAGTCCCTCTTAAAAACATTCCAAAAAATAGTGTGTTATTGAATATAAGATATCAGATTAAAATTAAAGGTTCTTAAACACATTTAAAAACATGAAATGGTTTATTTGTAATAAATTAAAGAATATTAAAAACGGCAAAAAAAAAAAGCTGCTGACAACAGGTGACACCACGGTGGATGCATACTTGTGAATACATATCTAGGCATAACGCAAATAATCTGTCAGGCATGACAATAAGATTAGAAGTAACCTGTTGTTCCTAAAGATGGTGCTGAAGATCAAGGATGTTGCTAGACTTCGAAATCAGGATGGGCGATGGATGGATGAGCATTATTTTTGCTGGGGCAAGTTTGACAGCAACTATATTTACACAACTCTAAAAGAATTTGTTTTGCTTTTTCTACAGGCTGCAAAGGTATTCTCAAATCCCCCCCCTCCTGGACACATGCTCATTAATTTTGGAACTGTCTTGAAGTTTCTGCACTTTTTGAAATACAAAAGAATCTAAAATTTGGAGTCATTTTTTGCTAATGTTCCGTCCATCCATTTTCAATAAGATTAATGAAACCTTAAGGAGTTATATACCTATATAATAAACATAACACACTTTCACCAGCACCAGTAACATGCCCTGGTTAAAAGAAAATTTCATGCCTGGGAGAAAGGTCTTAAAGCAAATGTTTTCATGGATTGGGGTTGAGGGGAAATGTTCAAGTTAGTATGATTAACTTGCACATTTTCCCTCAACAGCTGAGCTCAAGTTAGTATGATTAACTTGCACATTTTCCCTCAACAGCTGAGCTCAAGTTAGTATGATTAACTTGCACATTTTCCCTCAACAGCTGAGCTCAAGTTAGTATGATTCCAACATGCAGACAATACCTGTCCCCAGCCTCAACTCATTTCTTTCAACCCAGCAACCTTGTCTTGCACTCATCTCTTCCAAAGTAGTCGTCAGCTATGGCCTGCTCCCTCATTACCCTAGGGTGGCTCAAGAGTGCTGCTAGCTTTAGTCTTCACTTTGTGTTTGAATCCTTGCTTAGTAGCACAAACAAACAGCAGGGTGATTACTAATGATTCAGAAAATTCCTATTCACCATCTTCATTTGCCCCACTCATACTAACTTGAAAAAAGGCTTGAGTTTAGATGAGTGGAGAACAATTGAATTTTCATGGCCCTGCGGATGCTATGTTGATAACCTTTCTACCGAGAAGGAGAAACACACTTTCTAGAGGAAAATAGGTAGGGCTAAATGACGAAAAGCATGGGAGTCATTATTCCTTGGCAAATTACAGATTGTATTTTAAAGTTAAAAAAAAATTTAAATATGGCACATGTTGAACTGGGTGGGCGGCAGGTGGGCAACACAATTTCCAGGGTGCTTCATCCCCTTGGTGACGTCCCTGCTGAAGATTGCAGCTAATTGTGTATACTTCTTAGTTATTTATTTCGTGTCAGAAGCTTGCACACTGCATCCATAAAATCACAAAAAAATGTCAATAAGAATAATTACAAAATCAAAATGATAAAAACATGCACAATACAATGCAAAAACTTAGACATCTCACTTCAAATACTATAATACACAACTAAGAACTATTTAAACCATCAAACTGTAATGATATGCCAATTGTATTGCTTTTTCTGAAGCAAATACTAAATCCTTCATATCACATCGCACTGGGCTCAGGCAACAGTCTAATAAATGGGACATTGTTTGTATATCCCTGCAATCACAGAAATAGTGTTCAGAACAAAGAAAACTCCATTCTACCAAATCGTCCCTTGATCTGCCCACACCAGTCCTCAGCCTATTAAGAGTTCTCCACACAGTCCATACATATTGATGTCCAGGCGAGATGTCCTCTGCTGGCTTCATCCACTCCGTCAAACTGCTAAGTTTGGATGTCCGTTGGTTCACATGTACCCTGTGCTGTGGTTGAGTGATCTCTTCAGCACACTTCATAAAACTTCTCCTTGATTTCAACCTAGACAGGCAAGGCAAATAACCATGCATAACATGTCTGAAATCCGTAAGATATTTTGTCATTTCCACATCCGAGTGTATCTTTCTCCTTATTACAGGCAGGGCTAACCCTGCCACTACATAGAGTTTTTCTAAAAGCATAGGTTTCTGACAACCAGTAACAATTCTACAAGTATTGTTCAGAGTGATGTCAACTTTCTTCGCATGTGCCAAGTGTGCCCAGACAGGGCAAGCATATTCAGCGACAGAAAAGCCCAGAGCCAGTGCTGAGGTCTGCACCAATCTGAGATTTGCTCCCTCTAAGGAGTTAACAAGTTTATGAAGCAAATTATTTCTGGCATAAATCTTTTGTCTAGTATTCTCACAGTGCATCTTAAAAGTAAAAGCTCTGTCCAAAGTGACTCCTAGATATTTAGGTGAAACCATATTCAGAAGTGACAAGCCATTTTTAGTGTTTTTTTTTTGTTTTGTTTTTTTAGTGTGTGTGAGTGATTTAAATATATTTGCAATGGATAAAATGCGGATTTGACTCTGGATTGAAAAGGGAGACTGCATTTACTTAAGTGTCCACAACATTCAGCATCACCTATCTGTATTGTCTGTTTTCTTTTTCCTGTTTTCACTCTTCATGCATATGATATTCAATTCAATTTTTCTTTCATACTTCACATTAGGATATATTTCAAGGTGCATGTCATTTCATTATTACAGCATGAAAAATGTCACAAATTCTTTCTTATTCAAAGATTTTGAGCATTAACTTTGCTATTACCATTTTGGAATTTACACAGCTTTGTTCATACCCAATCTCCCACATGGGCAAATGTGGATATAACTGGAGTTAAGCATTTCATTTATTGGATTTGGAGTTTTTCAAGAAAACTGACCTTCCCAGAGTATGCAGGGATCAAAACGTTCTATAGTCTCTAATGCCCAAGACTATTGGTCTTTACATTCAGACTAGAGCAAAATATTTTTCATAAGCCTGGGACTACCATTTAAAAGTTCAGTTTTCCAAAACTGTGGTGCATGAGCTGGTGTAATAGATCTTGTGTGCGCCATGTGATGGATGTCAGTGAAGCCCAAGTTGTATGTCAAGATCGCTGTAAATGGAAAAGTTTGATACGGCAACAATAAGTAAATAATCAGTCAAAAATTATCTGGTAGTTTGTTTTTTCTTTGTGGAGCTAACCTCTGAATCCCAGAGAACAGCTTAGTGATATGTATGTATGTTAAGCTGGTGTATTTTCTCAGATATTTTTACATGCTGTTTATTTTTTTTTAATAAGGTATACATACAGCTGTTGAACCTCCCACACTTTGATATTTTACATTTCTATTTCAGGAACCGTGTCTGGTGTGGTGTGGGGTATGAGTATTATGGGGGGAGGTAGTCAGGAGAGAGATATATTGAATAAGGTTGCCTGCTTTTTTATGTTGGCAAACCGAGGGAGTGAAAATAAAATAGCTGCCTGAGTGAAGATATGGGTGGGCTCTACTAGGAGGGTTGATAAAGAGTGTCTCTCCTGCATGTCATAGTTTATATAATTGACATTTCCTAAATTAGAGCTTTCCTTTATTCTGGTTTGTTAGGGACTAGATCAAAGTAGTTTGAGACTAGTGATTTTTCCTTCTAGTTAGTCCAGCACCAAACGGGCAAAAAAAAAAAAAAAAAAAAAAAAAATCATTTTCAATCCCAGGTATGAGTGCAATTTTTTGATATTTTAGTTTTAGCATCATTTTTAGATTTTATGGAACTGCTTAAAAAACTATTTGTGACTCACAAATATTTTGGACTTACAAAATTAAGCCTAAAAACAAGTTCAAATTAGGTTGGCTGGTTGGAAAGTGTTTTATGGTGCAAGGGCCATGTTTTGGGCAAAGAGTGCCAATTCAGATTAGGCCTAATTGATGAAGAATCAATGAATTAAGTCTAACAAACCTGCATATCCAGCTGGTTTAGTAACTTCCACAAATAAGTTCCTTTTTAATTTTATTTTTTTAGTTATTACTTTCACCAACATGCAGTATTGAAATGTTTTTGCAAACTTCTGATTTTGATTTGATTTCTTTTTTCGAAAATTCAGTACTTTTTTTTTTTATGTTTTCAAGTTGGACTCCACAAAGCTTTTTTAACATGATTAAAGTTTTAAATCAAGTCCATGATGGATGACTTTTATGGAGGTCTTTATATTGGACTAGTACTTTAGGGGGTATTTAACAGAAATAACCAGATAAAAATTATGAAATCTGCTCTAAAACAAAATTAAGAAATATCACATTAAAACTGAATGAAAGCTTTTTTTTTTTAAATGTTAAATTTGATACAAAAAATTGAAAGGAGTGATTAGAATTGTGCAGCACCTAGATCTGCTAAAAATGAGATCCCCTAACAATCATAGGGCATCGTGCATCCTCGTGCCGGACACCAAAATGTTTTACTGAATTCTCCATTTGCTGGAGCATTATATTAAATTCATATAAAATATATAATCTGTATGCAGAAATGGTAGCAGTAAATCTGCATTTCGGCTTAGATGCTACTCTTATGCCAAGTGTTGTACAAGATATGTCAAAAAGTTCTATGTATCAACTGTAGAAATGAACATCAGATAATATTTAAGAAAATTTACTTTACTGGCCTTAAGAAAATCCCTCCTCCTGGATACAATACACTTTTGGTATTATTATACACCTGCTGGAAGCTATGGAAAAGTCCTCCATTGCTGTCATCTGCAGCTAGGTTGTCATGTTTGTTTGAACATCTGAAATGTCAGAATTGTAAAATTTGATATTGGTTCTTTGCTACATTTTTGCCTGCTAACAAGGTACACCTACATCAGCTGCTGCGATATCCTCTCTGTGTGACACTCCATGACAGTTACAGACATGTTTGCTCATCTGCCTAATTATGCCATGCAAGTTAATGCACCTTTCACAACCTTTCTTTTTATGATTGCAATAACTTTCGCCGAACTTTATTGATAGACTTTGTACATAAAAATAATACTTGACAACCAAGATTGCATTAGATAGAAGAATAATAATAACAACGTTTCGCACAATAAAATGTTTATTATACATCGACTATAGTTTCGCAGAGCGTTTGGCTCGGCTTCCTCAGGACGAATGGAACGTAAATTCAAATCATTGTGGCATCATCAGAATTCTGGTGGTTACGGGTTTTGGTGAGTTATTTCCACACGCTTGAAAGAAATGGAGTCTACGTCATGTCGTTGACAAGACGTGACGAGTTCCGGTATATGTGGAAAGTTTCTAATATATTAAGCTTGATAGTCGAGTCCGGTTTATCAATAAGCGTAGCGTTTCCAAATAAAAATTTATGGTTATTTTCGTGACAATGTTGAGCTATAGACGACTTCTTCAGTTCATAGTTTCGTACATAGGTCTTGTGTTCCTTCACACAGAAACTTAAAGCCCTGTGGGTCTGTCCTATATATGCAAGTCCACATTCACAAGGTATCTGATAAATTCCCCAGCAGTTTGTCTTCGATGTAGTCTTTTGATAAATTATATACAAGATTGCATTGCCAGACAACTGATTTTCAAATGTTTTTTTTTTTTTTCAATTTTTTTTTCAACTTGCACTGGTAATTTTCAGATTTTTTTTTATTTTTTTATTATTAAGTTCCACAACAAAATGTTTTATCGGTATCAAGTATAAGCTGTGGATTTTCTGTATAGGTTAGTCAGTCCAGCAACAGATGTTTTTATGTACTTCTGGTTAACTGAACAAGTTGTTTATAAAGGAGCACTGCAAAAGAATAACAAAATGAAATACATCTGTGTCAGCATTGACAGTATTAATGTGATCAGCAGCAGTCCAAACAGCTTCACAACTATAAAGTAGAAAAGTGACAAAGCATAACCAAGGAAATCCAGATGTGTATTTTCTACATGCCAGAACTTAATTTTGTATCACATTGTTCCAGCAAATAGATTAGCAGCACCTAATTAATATCTTGATGGTGATGATTGTAGCTCAGGTTCAATGAGCCATCCTTCACATATGTTCAAAACATATTGCACTTGCTAAGTGCCTTTCAAGTTCATGCAGTGAACTGGCATGAAACTGAAAGGTTTTGCATTTTCAGGAGCACATGCCACACATTGAGCATGCATATGCAATACAAAGAGGTGAAGTGTTTGTTCACATACAGTAGATAACTCAATTCATTTCATGGAAATATGTAAATAAACACATTGCCTCCATTACCTTGAGCAATGTGAGTTATACATAATAGAATCATGGTTTTAGGCGTGAGATATGATGAAAGAAAAAATATTTATATTGATTATATAAATAAGTTTTGAGGGATCGAGGTGAATAAAACACGTTGTTGAACAGAAACAATATTTTAATATTAATCGAAGTATGCTTCCTCTGAAGCTACAACTTTACCCCATCTTTCGGGCAGTGAACGTATGCCCCGAAGGAAGAATTCTGGTTCCTTGGAAGAGATCCAGTTGTCCAGCCAATTTTCGATGTCTTCATAAGAACTAAACCGTTCTCCAGAAAGTGCTGACTGCATCGACCGGAACAAATGGTAATCCGATGGCGCAATATATGGCGGATGGGGTAGAACTTCCCAGTCGGATCCTTCTAAGTACTTTTTCACAGTTCGAGAAACGTGTAGTCTTGCGTTGTCATGCTGTAAGATGACTTTATTGTGTCTATTCTCCCATTCCGGCCGTTTTTGCGTGACAGCTCGTTTTAAACACATTTATTGGGGTTGATACCGATCACCAGTAATAGTTTCTGACGGTTTCAGCAGTTCATAGTGAATCACACCCTTCTGGTCCCACCAGATACACAGCATTACCTTTGAACCATGGATATTGCGTTTTGGCGTTGAAGGACCTGGTTCACCTGGCTTCACCCATGCTTTCTGCCGTTTAGGGTTATCGTACCATATCCATTTCTCATTGGCAGTAATAATATGATGCAAAAAAAACTTTCTTTTTTGCCTTTGAAGCAGCAATTCGCAAATGGTTTTTTGACGTTCAAGGTCTCTTTCCCGCAAAGCATATGTGGAACCCAATTCCCTTCTTTTTGCGCCATTCTCATGGCAGCTAAACGTTGTGAAATGCATGGTTGACTAACATTTAATGCTGCTGCTAGTTCTTTTTAGGTCTGGCACGGATCCTCGTCGAGTAAAGCTTCCAATTTGGCATCAGCAATTTTTTTGGGTGGTCCAGAAAGTTCTTTATCACTGACATCGAAATCGTTCCTTTTGAATCTTCTAAACCAATACTCACATGTTTTTATGGATGGGGGACGTTCACCATAGATTTCTGACATTAAGCGATAGCTGTCGGCAGCACTTTTCTTGACAATAAAGTAATGCACTAACATTGCCCACAAATGCTGTTTTGTTGGGACGAAAGTTTCCATTTTCCATCGAGTAAAACAAATACGTCTTCGCACCTCAATCAAACGTCGTATACTGACTCTGACAGCTGGCATCTCGTACTGCAATATCGCAGTGTTGCCACTTAAAATATATGCGAGCAGTAATAAGTATGACACCAAACGGAAATCCCTCAAAACTTATTTATATACCCAATATATTTTTTGAGGTGAAAGGAAACTGATATTCACATAAGGACATTCATGTGACATTTGTGATTGTTTACAAAAGCAGAGATTATTATATTCTCAGGTTTCCTTTTCTATCATAGATGTACATGGCACATGCATATTTCTTTCACCTCAAATGAAAAATACCAATCATCAGACGAACTTTCTTCTGCAGCAGAACGAAGGTCAACTAATCCAGGCTCCAAAAAGGTGTTTGATTGAGGTTTCACATTTATTCTTCTCTTAGGTAAGTTGCTGTATCGTGCAATATGATCAGTTTTTATGCGGCTTGGAGTTAACTCAGTTCCCACTTTTGCCACCCATTCTTACTCTTGAGCAATTTCTGAACTAATGATATCCCTACATTTGATCGACTTTTGGCCAAATATTCTGAACTTATTTTTGAATTACATGAGTTTTAGTTGGTGTTTAGCATAACCTAGAAAGCACCAGGTGAGCCAATAGTTAATTCCATTTCGAAAAACACATAATGTTCGGTCTCTATTCCTGTCCAAAATGTTTGCCAGAGTCAACTGGGTTCTTCAGTGACATGTAATGTACAAGGTAGATGGTTAGCATGGAGCCATATTGCATTATCAGGTGGGCAGCAGATGGAGGTCAATGAATGTGCTATTCAGGTCCTCGAACGCCATTATTGGAAAATAGGGTTAAACATGGTAGCAGTTGTCAAAGAAATTTGTGCAGTTTAAGGAGAGGAAACAGTGGACATCAACACTGCACAAAAATGGTTCTTGTTTTTCTATGCAGAGGATGCCAGTCTCGAACACAAGCTGAGGTCAGGGCATCCAATGATCACCAATTCTGAGTCTCTGGTCGAAGCTGTGACAGTTAACCCTGTTGCCAGCATTCCTGCATGCACCATTGAATGGCTCCCCATGAATTGACTCTGGAGCATGCTCAACATATCACTCTCTGTCATAAATTGCTGTCAAATCCACAGGACAATAAGTTTTTGTGTCGTATTGCCACAGGTGATGAAAAGTGGGTATTCCTGCATTCTCTTACCACTGGTATTGCTACATTCTCTTACCATTCTCTTCACTCTGTGAACAATGCCAGGAGTGCTAAGAAGGCAGTTTGAGAGGGAAAATCTTTCTGTGTATTCGGTGGAATGTCAGGATCCTGTACACTGGGAACTCGTGTCAGATGGTCAGGCTGTGGGTCCATGATGCTCTGCACTAATGCTACCAAGCACTCATCAGTAGGAAGCAGGCATTTCTGCAAGTGAATAATGCCCCAAGTCATACCTCCTGAATGGTCTGCCCAAAAGTACAAGAATTAGAAGGGGTTGCAATCCTACCCCGTCCTCTATACAGTCCGGACTTCGCACCCATCCAACTACCGCTTTTTTGGTACCATGACATTTTTGCTTAGGTGGTGGATGTAGAATTTGGCTCCAAAACATGCCAAGTGGTATCACCATGAGATCATGGCTCTGGAGGAATGTTGGCAAAGTACTATAGAAAACAACGACCTATATGTTACAGAATGAGATGTGCATGTATGGCTTTCTTGCATCATTTAACATTTTAGCTGCAAAGATGACACTTTTAAATCACCCTTGTATATATATGTAGCATTCTGCAGAGTTAATTTGTTATATTTTACTTACCACTTTAAAAATTATTCCAAACACTGGAATCATAGCATTTGTAATGCATACAAGCTGTAAATAAAGTGAAAGTCAAGAAGAAAGAATTTAGCCATTAAAACCATGATCTAGAATCATGATTTTTTTTTTTTTTCATTCTTCTATGTACCAAAACAATACTTAAATTTTTTTATCTCAGACTGAGTTTAGAGGTTACATAATAAAAACATCGTTTAACAAAAATCAAAACTGTGTGAGTATCTGGGTTGCCATTTAAATAAAAGCAAGTAATAAGTAAATATACCAACTGCAAACAATCGTGGCATGTATGTATTTTAGAATAGCTAAGCAAAATTTATTTTTTTAAGAAGAGATCTAAGAACTCTGGCCAAGCCAATCAAGAATTACTTAAAAAGTGATAGTTTCTGCATTTTCTGTTCTGCAATTTCAGTGTTATTTATAATTCTTTTGTGTCACTTAATAAACTGTAGGATTTTTTTTTTTTTAATTCTCTTAGTGACTCAAAAGAACTTGATAGTTGGGTGAATACTGTTAACTTAGTTGCAGCAAGTTTATCAGCATCACCATTAGCAAGTGCTGTTGGGAATCAAAGAAAGTTTCAGAGGCCTCTCCTACCAGTTAGTCATACAAAGTTAAATTTGGTAAGCTGTTGAATTTGTTATAAAAATATTTTCTTTCATTTTAAGTGGTTGAGATTGTGATTTTACTTAGTTATATGAGATAATTTTCTAACTGTGCATTAATGAATTCATGAAGTCATTAGAAGTTAAATGTGATGGGTTGTTGCATTTGTTGTAAACATTTTCTTAGCAGAAAATTTGTGAATTTCTGAAATGTTGGTTTAAAATAAAAACAGTTGTTTAACTAAGGCACTCTAAAAATTATGAGAATTGAAGGCTTATAGAATAGAGTTGGAGAGCTTTTGATTCTCAGTGCCGACTATTTTACCTGATTTTTTTTTTTTTTTTTTATGTATTTGATCTCACTTTCCTTGGATTTTAAAAAAGATAACTTTTATTCCATTTTTAGCATACCTTTTGAGAAAAAAAATGAGCACATTTAAAAAAAATGTGCTTCTTGTTTCTTCTGTAGGCAATGTTACTGTTATTCTTCTATATGCTCTGTAGGTGTAGTGTCTTTGCATCTTTGAGTTAAGAGTTAATTTGAAAAGCACCACGTTACAGAATTACGATATGTGTGCTTTCAAATTTTTTGGTGTATGGTTTCTTTGTTAGGTGTTGTAAAAGTGTTTTTGTACTTGGATTCCTATTTCCATAAGTAAATATCCAGTTTGGATTGGGTACCCAAAACTAAGTTTTCCATGTTTTTGCGTTGCTAGTTGTTCAGTTACTGTGCTAAGCAATAAAAACTAATATTTGTGCAAAGTGGAGTAACTATTGGGTTGGAAAGAAAGTAATGTCTGCAAATGCATGGCAAAAGAAAAATGCTAATCACCACGTATACAATTACAGATCAGTTCAAAATGTAGTCGATATCATTTGTCACGGCCTGCTACCATCATCTTGGCAGCTATTGGATACCATCCCTGTAGAATTGTGGCAGCTTGGATGCAAAGAAGTGAGTAAATGTGCATTCAACATCATCCCTGTCGGTGAACCACTGTCCATCCAGGAAATGGTGCAGTGCCTGGAAAAAGTGGTAGTCGCTTGGGGGCAACGTCTGGGGAATAGGCTAAGTGTGACAGCAGCTCCCAGCCCAGGCCACTGATCTTGTGGCAGATCGCCCATGCTGTGTGAGGTCTCGCTCCATCCTGCTGTAGGAAAACACCTTTGCAATTCAGCAGTGCTGGTCGTTTCAATATGAGTGATGCACACAGATTGTCAAATTGATGGCAGTACACATCGGTGGCGATAGTGATGTTGTTTGGCAGGAGCTCAAAAAACACAACACCCTTCATATCCAACCAGACAGACAGCAGGACCTTATGTGGATGTAAGCCGGCTTTGGAAATCAGGATGGGCTTCTGTTTTGGGTCCAACCACAGTTTCCAGGCACTGACATTATCATACAGAATCCATTTCTTGTCACCTGTCACAATGCGATCCAAGAATGACTCAACTTGGTCATGTGCAAGCAGGAAAATGCATGTACTCATGAGATTTGCTTTCTGCTCAACTGTGAGTTGATGGGGTACCCGAACTCCCCTCTCGTACACCTTTCCAAGTTGATGCAGGTGCATGATAATGCTCGTGTGGGTAGTCCCCAGCTGTTGGGCCAACTCCTGCATTGTCACAATGGGTCGGCCTCCACTAAAGTCTTCAGCGTGTCCATATCAACTGCTGCAAATCTTCCGGCTTTGAGACTGTCTGACAGGTCATTTCTCTCACAAAACCATTCAAACCAATGACAGCACTGACAATGTGATATGGCATTGTAGTACACAATGATAATGTTCCTTACAGCATTTGTGGGGTGCTACTGCGTCGAAACTCATACATCATGCAATGGCAGATGTGTTCCTTGTCCACTTTTATGTTGGCTGATGCTTACATGCTTCACTTTCTGATGGCTAACTACCACTGACTTAAGCCACCTACCTGCTGATGCCATGCCAGTTTGCTGTGCAATCTCAGCGTGCAGTGTGTGCAGTGGCCAGAGCTTCGACTTCAGGTATCTTTTCATCAAACATTACTTTCTTTCCAACTCAATACATGTTTGAATTTGGCATGATATCTTTACTTCTAAAAATCTTATTTAAAATGTTCTTTTTGCACTGAATAGTTCTAAGTATAATCAATATCGTTCATGTTTTTATACTTTTTTTCTAAAGTAGAATTTTCTCTCTGGGTAGTGTATGTAAATTCTCATTTTTATTTCACATGATACAACAGCTTTTACTGGTCAGATTGAAAAAATTATTATATTGTGGAATTTCTGTTATAATCAATGCTATTGGAAAACTTTTCAATTTTCCAGGTGCACTGTTTATTTGATTGTTCGTTATAATTGAATTTGACACATATTTGCCTCTAGAAGTTGGATAGGAAAAATTCCTGTTTTGCAATGGATATTTTATGATAGCCAAGATTAATCATATACTGATTTTCTAAAATACACCATTTTCTTCCTAAGTTGCATAATGATGTGCTTCTGTTTGGCACAATATCTCCACTGCTAAAAGTTTGATTAGAAAAAAAATCCTTTGCAATGAATATCTTAAATCATAGCCTAGATCCCATTAAAAAATGGTGAAATAGAGCCCAATGGGGTAAACTTAGTTTTACTCAGCACCTTTTTTTTATCATTGCCTCTTTTGCTATCAGCTATATCTTTTACAAAAGAGCACTTGGGACACAGTTATCATGCATGAAATCACCCCTAGGTATCTTTTGGAGCCCAACTAATCCCATTAAGGTGCTGATCTCAGCCAGTAAGATCTTTATGTATGGCAGCTTCTGGCAAAAGCTTTGTAGGAGAAATTGAGAGATAAAATTCCAGTACTGACCTACCAAAATCTAGTGGAAAGCCTGCCTAGAAGGTTTCCTGCAGTCATGAGCTGACTATGTACTGATTTTGGCTAATAAATGCTCACTTCCATTCAACATAGGTGTCCGAATGCTTTTATCTACATAGCATATCTCTTGTTACTTGCTTAGTTGCTTTTCATATTCTGGCTTTCAAATGAAAATCATTCAAATCTTGATTTTTATCATTGTAAATATCATCTTGTACAGCACTCCACAAGAAAAAATTAAGGAGTGTTCTCAGTGGCTATGTTATTGGGTCATCCCTGCCAAATGATCTATCAAGATGTGATGCAAAATTGTTGTTCTTATGAGATCACTGTCTCCAAAATGCAGAAAGTCAATAATTTTTTTATTTGTAACATTATTATGAAAACTTTTTCTGTAAGTTTTATTCCTGCAGTCACAAAAAAAGATTCAAAGATACAGTTACACATTAAGCTGTGCCAAGCATTCATTCTGAGACTATCGTGAACACATCTTTAAACTACACATGAATTTCCTTCTCATATTTACCATTTACGCCATTAATGTAAAACATGGCTTCATCACTGAGCAAGATGGTATTTTAAAAATTTTATCATCAGTGTGATTTAAAATGAAATTGGCAAATTCCACAAATTTTGGTTTGTCATTTGGCTTTAATGTGTTACAGAAGCTAGAGTTAGTATGCATGTGCATCCAAAGTTATTCATGGGATGTTGATTTTAGAACTTGTGGAGTCGAACTGTGTGCTGACAAGTGGATTTCATGGGGCTGTGCATGCAAGATGGTTTATTATCTTCCACAACTTCATCTAATGCCATGAGTCATCCTATTCCTGTTTACTTTAATTCATTGCCTTTCTTTATATGGAGTATCCTTCATAAATTTACTCCTTAATGCATGTTGAAGAGTAATGATTGATTTATGCTTGGTTATAAATATATTGTACCAATAATTGTAACAATTGTATACTCCCCCCCCCCTTTTCACTACTTCTATGGAAAATACTTCTTGCCTTTTCCCTTTGGAGTAAAATCTGAGTAGACAACATTGCACATTAAATGATCATGTGATGTTACATGGAGGATTGTAAAATTATTACATTATTGTGCCCTCTGGTAACTGTCCACTAAATGGTTTGTGTGAGGATACAGGTAACACTTTTATTGTGATGCCTTTTGTGCGTTTGTGGGAGGGGCATCATTATTTATTGAACATTCTACAGTGGTAACTATAAGAATTATTTATAAGATTAAATATATCAGATCAGATCATATGTAGATGATTTTAAGAAGGGAGTGTCTGACCTCAGGTCTTAAACAACCCTTTGAAATAGGAAGCTAGGAGAGTGCCCGATAGGAAAGTGACACAGAAGCGAGGTAGAAAGGGGGAGGAAGACACCCTTATTTATTACCTGGAAGCCAGTACCTTGTGCCCAACGGCTTAACATGCTCATCCGACGCACAGCAGATATTTAGCGGTTCGTACCTGCTGGGATCGAACCTGAGGTTTCTCAATGGCAGTCACGAACATTGACCACTAGGCAGTTCCTGGCCCTAAGATTAAATATATAATTCAAGTTGGTACCTATATATCTTAAGTAATATACATATAATAAACTAGCACATGCAGAGTAAACATTGCCATAATTAACAGACCTTTTAAAAAAACTTTTTCTCAGAAAATTTTTTATAAGCCATTCAACCATTCATTTTTCAAAAAATCCTGTTACCCACATTTCAGTATTCTAGTGCCAGACTTGACGTCTATGTGAGGCCTTTCTGAGTGTTAATTTCTTCAACCTACTATGCAGAAGTAGAAAAAGAACTACAGGTGTATCACAATGGCAATTCAAAACTTATATTACTGTTAACAGTCTTAACATGAAACTTGTGTAGTTGTGCAGTAAACTCATAAATATCTAATGGGAAATGTAAATTGCAAAATTCAAAATGTGTTATTTTTTCTTATGACATACAGATGAAAATTTACAAACTAAGTAAAGTCCACAAAATGTGCTTAAGAAATCTCCAGCACAATTGTAAAAAAGATGAAATTCAGTTTTTTCTTCTTGGGTAAAAATGTAATTTGTTTCAGAACCAGAAGTTTCAAAAAACAAACTTGTTCTGGATTGCAATTTTTTACATATACTAATGGGATTTTGTACTAGTCATATAGTAAAATAAAAATGAGTGAAAAGAACTATAAAAATACTGTATTAGGAATACCTGTTTGAAATAACAGTACAGATAACCATTTTGTTCATGATTTTTTTTTCATAAAAATTCTTAGGGGTTTCAAGTTTCTAGGCTTCTTTGGTGTGTTCTATACATTAAGTATTTAATCTCTTCATTTTTCTTTCTAGTTGAAAAAATGCTTAAATTCTGAATTTTTTATCTAGTATTATTAGCACAACAATTTTAATCTGTTTTTCTTTTGTGCTTATCTTATGTTTTAAACATAGAGTAAAGTTGATTGCTGTTTTGCGTAACAGTTACTTTTTTTATTTTGTAGCATGAGCAGCTACAAGACCATGAAAACAGGATAGTTTGGCTGGAAAAGGAACTGGAAGAACATCTCAACAGAACACCTGAAAGGAAATCAAGATTTATTCAAGAATATCTGGAAAAGGAAGCCCACCTACAAAATGAGGTACCTGTTGGTTTACAAATTTTAGAGCTGTTTTAAATGCTTCTGTCACTTTCATGTCACTTTGTAAATGAACTTCAAAGACACCAAGTTCTTGAATCTGGAATCTGATTTTGAATTCCCATTGAGAAATACCCCCCCCTCTTTAATCCTCGTGGCAATCATATCCCCCCCCCCCCCCAGAAAAGAAAGAATACAGATGCAACTTAAAAACGAAATAAAATAAAGTGCTTGAATTTAGAGATTATGAACTAATTTATATGAAATTAAATGTATTGCCTACAAATTTCCGCATAAAAAGTTACTAGTTATTTCTTTCACTTGAACGGATTA
The DNA here is from genome assembly GCA_039090855.1 of Macrothele yani. Taxonomy (NCBI): domain Eukaryota; kingdom Metazoa; phylum Arthropoda; class Arachnida; order Araneae; family Macrothelidae; genus Macrothele; species Macrothele yani. The sequence continues at coordinate 150,706,843 of CM077027.1, read as the reverse complement.
AACCAATTGACTTTGAAAATGATACCTCGGCTTTGTATGTCTCGCTGCAAAATTTTACCTGATCTACTCATTAGTTGACATGCGATTGACATTTGTGATGATTTTTTATTTTCTTTCCAGTTGTTTCCTGTGTCTGGCACTTTTTGGCCAACCATGGCCCTTGCACCATAAAAACTAACCAACCAATTAGTTGTTTCCCAGTTATGAATAGTGTGCTCATGATTATCAAGGATTAGATTATCTGGTTTGCAAATTATCCGTGCATGATTTTTCTTTATTAATTCTAAATACAAACTGTAAATATAAAAGCAGATCCCTTTGTGTGACTCATATGAATAGTTGTCACCAGTGTTTTACCATAGATTTCCACTCCCCTAGTGCAGTGTGTTCCGAATGTGGTGTGCCTTAGGCATGGTTCAGTGTAAAACCAGTAACACTTCCTGTATCATGGATGGAAATTCTTCTAAATGCAGATGATGATTTATCAGGTTCATGGCTTTCAAATATGTCAAGAGAGAAAGTCTTGAAGAATGGCTGCAAAGTAATTCATGTGTACTAGAATTAAAATCCATATGAGTTATATAGATATCATCACTGACACAAATCATCCCAAAGAGGAAGAGAGTGAAGATGAGAAGATGACATTAATAAGATAAGTGCATCAGTCATAGAACAGCACTGCCCCATGTTGACACTGTTAGAATACATAAGTCAGTGGAACTTTGAATATAATGATAACTTGGCTGTGAAGAGAATTTTAATTACTGTTAAGAAACATCTCAAAGATCCACAAAAATTTAGGATTTGCAGTTAGTTGTTTTTTCTTTGTTTTTTTTTTTTTTTTTTTTTTTTTTTTCAGTAGTTCTTGTGACCCTTTTTTTCCATTAGCCTAGGTAATTGAGACACTCCAAGAATAATGTTCTCGCCAGGGTTCCAGAATCAAGGGTTAAAATGTCCCCCAGGCCTTTTTCTGGGAGTGATTTTGAAAAATCAGGGGGAATTTTAAAGAATCTTAAACTTAGAGAAAAATACTACATTTATGGGGGGGGGGAAACGAACATACACAAAAATAATATAAATATTTTATACATATCTTCTAATTTTGTTATTAAATATTTTAGCAGCTTTGTGAAATGGAAAGCTTTTTAGTGTTACATTTGCTGCTGATATTCAAATCAAATTTTTTAAAGTTTATTCTTTCAGTCTGTTGCAAAATTTATCTTTTATTCGATTTTGTGTGCTAAAAGAACGCTCTACTGATGCAAAACTTATTGGCACAACCAAAGCAATTTCATACAACAACACTGTGCTTGGATATACATCTTAATACCTGCAGATGATAAGTTCTGCAACATCTGCAAATTTAAAACTAGCATAGCTATTTTTTAGCAGAATAAATATATATGGATATTCACTCAACAGGCATTTCAAATCTTCAAAATCTTTGAAGTGGTCTAACAACTTCGAAACAAATTTGCATGACACTGATGAGGATATTTACTTCCCATCCCAAAAGCATTTGAGCGAATTGGCTCCTTTCACAACAATGAATAATAAAATAAACATAGGGACCTTTACAACGTCGAAAACAAAAAGTCACTTTAACACTGTATGAACCGTTGCTTTTAGCCCAAAAATTACGACAGGATAAAAAAAAATTCTCAGTATCAATACAAGCATGAGCCAAATTTTAGAAACGAGTTCTTCAGATGAGAAAAAACAGACCATTTATACATTGATAAAATAATGAATGGCATTAACTTACCTTTTGCAAATTATGCTGGTTTTGATGACGCCTAGCAAAATGAACAAAACATCAAAATTGTTTTATTTTCGTCGGTTTCGACTTCAAGCCAGTCGTACATTTTGCGCCATTTCTCTTGAAAGTTAAGATTGTTTTTCATTTAGTTGGAGATACAGCAGGAACAGCCTCACTGCATTTCTCAGGCAATATTTCACTGTTTAAAATCGTAGCACTCGATGCCAAACTTGCAGAATCGTCAGTAGAATCGTCTTCCTCTTTCTAATGAGGAACTTTTCCATTGTGTTACAGTAAGAACAAATATCAGAGCTGACAACTTTTCAAAATCAAAAACCGGGACATCAACGCACGTTCAGCGGCACGTATTTACACTTTATAAATAATAAAATTATATATTATAGGTTTCTCTATTTTTATTACAGTTAATAATTTAATACAAATAAAGAAATATTTCAAAAAAAAATTAGTATTTAATTATAAAATAAGATTAATAAACCTTGTTAATGAGTTTCATTTTTAGAGAGTGAGATACTATTTTTTTCAGAGAGTCACCAATTTTTCTCCCCACCATAACAGAAGTCTTATCAAATAAGGCAAGACAGTTCATCCACGGAATACCATGATACTGAAATTCTTCAGACACAAGTTTGGCAATATTTTCACCTGTTGAACTGGTTTCTAGGCATGGCAAAGAGAGCAGCATGCATCTCACTCGCTTGCAACGATTATCAAAGTATGTTACCACAATCCCCCCCCTCCCCCAATTTTTTTTTTCCCCAAATCAAGAAGATTGCTTGCAAAAATCAAGATTTACCATAAAATCAAGAACATTTGAGACAGTATTAGAACTGTTAATTTATGATTATCTATTATTAGGGGAGAGCGGTAATGTATGGGATGTGCTAGCAGTATGTTTGATGATACTTGTATTCAATTATTTTTCTGTATCAGTCACTCGTAGATGGAGTTCAGAAATTGTGATGATTTTCAAGGTTTTGATTTTTTATTTTTTAATTGAATGATGCAATTTTAGAAATAACTTTGATTTCATTTAAGCAATGACAAGACAGTGACTTTTTTTTTAATGCCCTCGGATGACAATTTTATCCATCACGAATGCACGATAGCGCTATTTTAGATAAAGGATGAATAGTGTAACTTTGAGAATATGAATATTTTTAAACACCATGCATCAATTCTTACAAATTTTCAGCTTCTTCACTTTCGTTTTCAGGAAAAAGAATTATGATTACAGGAAAAATCTTTATTTCCCCCTCACCCTCTCTTTGTCAAGCTGAAATGCAAACCTTATTTTGGGGGGTGGGGGAATATTTAAGAATACAGGATACATGTTCAGAACATCGTTGGGGGGGGGGGGGGGATACAATTACGGGAGAAATCTTTGCTACGTCCAATTTTCGTTTTCAGACAGTTTCCCTCCATTTTCAAGTTGAAATACAAATATTTATAAAATAAAATTATATTTAACAACAATACTAGGCAGAGGAAACATTGCGGGAAAAATAAAATTAAGATTATGAGAGAAATCTTCTCTGCGTCTAACTTCCGTTTTCGAAAGTTTTGAAAGACGAAACTTCCGTTTTCGAAAGTTTCCAGCGAAAAATATTCACCTCCGCTACCAATTGCCCCGAAATTTCTGTTCAGTTATGCATCGATCTCGAGGAAAACTCCAATTATGACGGAAAAGGAGAAATTTCTCGAAGCTGTTGCATGCTCATCCCTGAAGATTACAGGGAAATTTTTGCGCCGTCGAATTTCCGTTTTTGGAAATTTTCCCTCCATTTTCCACCTGAAATACAAATATCTTTGTAATAAAGTGATTTATAACAACAATACTGGTCAGAGGCAACATCGCAAGAAAAAGAAATTACGATTATGGAAATCTTTATTTCGTTTACTTCCGTTTTTGAAGGACGAAATACCGTCCCGATGCGTATTTTTACGCGTTGGTAAAATTTCGATGTGTTAACACGCTTTTTGATGCGTAATAGCCACATAATTACGCATTTTGGCAAACTCTGCACGGCACAGAATTAAAAAAAATTAAGCACTTTGGCGCAATTAGCGCAGCTATTCCAACATTGAGGGAGAGCAAATTTGGAAGGATTGGCGGGAGAGGGTGTGTGCGATCGCTCCCAGCTAGAAACATGAGATAACATAAGGTTCAATCGCTATGAGATCATAATAAAACAAAAGCAGGAGTTTACACTAAGCGACAATAACAACGATATCAATTTCCATCAGTAAAAAAAAATTCACGAGCCATTTTGGTGAAAATCCGGAAGAATCTATCTTCCGACCGTAAAACTACCCAAAACTCCGTAAAACTTTCGGGAAATCCAGAATACTTGGCAGGTATGCGGACGTCATTGTGCCGATATCGGATTTTCCAAAATATTACGTAATATCACCTTGCGGTTCTTCACCCGATATCGGCTTTGTCAATGCATCCAATATCCTCTGACCGTTCTTCACCCCATATTCGTCCGATATTGGCTTTGCCGATGTATCCAATATCTGAATTTCAAAGGCGCTTATTTAGAAACGGGACCAATTAATAGTTTTCGCATTTGTGCGAAAAAAACAATAAATATATTCGCAAAATGCGATCGCAGTTTAAACTGTGATTTTAACAAAAAAAGGACACAAAATTCAGAACTTTTACAAAATACATTGAAATCCGCAATTCTTCCAATCTGTCCGTAATTCAGTAATCATGGGGCCGAAACCGTAATGGTTGGCACCCTTAGCATCACGTGGGCTTTCGTCTCGTTGTACTCTTCGCGGATTATGATTATGATCATATGTAGAGGATTTTAGGAAGGGAGTGTCTGATCCCAGGTCTTAAACAACCCTTAGAAATAGGAAGCTAGGAGATTTGGGCTACAGTGCCCAGTAGGAAAGTGACACGGAAGTGAAGTAGAAAGGGGTAGGAAGACGCCCTTATTTATTACCGGGAGGGGGGCCAGCACCCGGGCTCTATGCGGATTATCCCGTAATCCGTTTATATACGACCGGAAGGGAAATACTGGGATTGAACTGGGACGTCATGAAATCGGCACATGTGACTGAACAATAGGATTGTACTGTAACGTCGTGAAATCGGCACACATGATCTGAAACGGCATCGCCTTTGTAGATTTTCCATGCTAATAGCTCACGATTGAAATCTTTCTGCGCGCGCACCCATTTCACGCGTCACTTTATTTTTCTTGCGCGAATTCACATCTGCGCACGCTATGGGGAACCCTGATAATATGTCAAGTTATTAATATTTCTCTTTTACTTGCTTAGACACTAAGTATTAATTACTATACCTCATGCGTAGGCCCTTTTGACAGGTTTTATTCTACCGATGTCATATTCATAATGTTTATGTATCAAGTCAAGGTAATATTATTGTGCATTTACTGAGGCACAAAATATTAATTCACAATCCCGAGGTCTAGGCTTTTTTTACAGTTTTTATTCTACCGATGTCATATTCATATTGTTTACATATGAAATCAAATTAATTATATTGTGCTTTACTTGGGCACAAAACATTAAATAATAGGCCTAAGCCCAGGTCTTTTTACCATTTTTAAATCCACCACACATAATAATTCATAACGTTTACATAAGTGTTCTATTTGATAATGCACTTTCACTTAGGCATTAAATATTTATTCATAGGCTTTGCGCCTATGCCTAAAGACTATTAATTGATATTTGGTCCCAAAGTAAAGGCACAATAATATTGACCTGACCTTTTATATAAACGTTAGGAATATGACATCGGTAGGATAAAAACTGTTCAAAAGGCTTAAGCCTGGGGCCTAGGAATTAATTTTTAGTACCTAAGTAAAAGTGCGATATTATTAACTTAACATGATATGTAAACGTATGAATATGACATCAATAGAAAAAAAAACTGTAAAAAGGCCTAGGCATAGGGCCTATGAAACAATATTTAGTGCTTAAGAAAAAGCGCAATATTACCTTGTCTTGATACCTAAACTTTGTGAATATGACATTGGTAGAATAAAAACTGTAAAAAAAGCTTAAGCATAGGGATTGTGAATTAATATTTCGTGCCTCAGTAAACACACAATAATGTTACCTTGACCTGATACGTAAACATTGTGAATATGACATCAATGGAATAAAAACTGTCGAAAGGGCCTACGCATGAGATATAGCAATTCATACTTAGTGTCTAAGTAAGTAAAAGAGAAATATTAATAACTTGCCGTATTATGTAAATATTTAGTGCCTAAGTAAAAGTGCGGCATTATTAAAAAATCCCCCCTTATTGTCCTTTTCTGAACATAGCGTGAGTCATGCTGTAGTAATTGACATCGTACCACACAAAAGAGTTAAAAAGTTCTTCAAAGTTTAGTTTTTCGTTTTACTTTAAATAACATTTAAGATCATTACGTTTTAATCAAGAAACTTTGACAGGAAGAAGAATCGCATGCAAGCAGTGTCCGCAGACCGTTTCTTTTGTCTGTAACAAAAATTCCATGAAAACAGAAAATTTCCATGGTATTCCATTCATTTTGAGGACGAAATGAATGCGAACAAAGTGAACAGTGGACTAAGTGAATAGTGGACAAAGTGAGCTTTGGACGAAATGAACTGGACCAAATGAATGTAGACAAAATGAACACGGACAAAGGATCTGTCACCGTTACCCTGTAGGTGCGTATGTTTTATTTTGCACACAGAACTGAAATTCCAGGCCTGGTTTGGTCATTCCAATCCGGCCCAGCATCCGTGGTGCATTGGTCATCTGCAGCGGCTTACTATGGTATCCACTATGCACATGGGCTGAACCAAAAGTAATTAATCTATCTTAAAATTGTTATTGTCACTGTTTATAACAAGTTGATATTGTTTATTTGGTGGCAGTGTTCTCGCACTTCCATGTATGCATTGTCCACCACTGTGGTCAAATGTTCATTCAAGCTTGATTATGTCTTGTTTATTGGATGTTGAGTTGTTGCTTTAATCATCTGGGTTCTTAGCTTAATGTTGCGTAGAGTGCTTTTGTCTTGGCTGATGATTAGTTCCCATTTTAGAATTTAGCAACAGATTTCGAATGGTTCTTTGTTTCATGCTCTAGTAACTTCCAGGGTAGTGATATATTAAAAGATGTCATTGCAGTTATTATTAGTCCATGAAATACATAATGATTCTATGTACCTGATGTTAAATTCAGAATAATTTCTGGAATGATAAATGATGTCTTCCCAAATATGAGTGAAGCTGTTTGTATGAATACTCTGGAGAGAGCAGTACAATTTTTCTTCTTCTGAATGTTGTTTACATCTTCCATTGTACGAGTTATAAAGTATCTGCAGTTACTGCACACATAGTATGTGTAGATTTCTGAGAGTTGATCTGCAATTTGTATAATCATTATATATTTCCAGCACTAATAATTGTAATGAGGACATGCCTTATACCATACCACTACCATGGAAGTTAGTGCATGAAATAAAAAAATCATTCAAGATCCATCGTGAAAATACCAAAATAGGAACCAACTGTTCAAAGTCATATTGGATAAGATGAATGCCCCCCCCCCCCCATACACACCAAAATCATTACAGCAACAGCTCAACATTCAATAAAAATTATGTAATCAAGCTTAAATGAACATTTGAACATGGTGGCTGAAGGTGCACACATGGAAGTGCAAAAGTACAACTTCTAATTTATAAATAAATAATGCACTCAGAAATAATATACTATAAATTAGTCCTTATCTCTGGGTTATTTTCTTTTATACGTAGATATTCTGTGTCCTTTGTTGTCTTCCAGGGCACATTATCAGTGCTTTACTGGTGGTATTTGTTCAGAAGGTTCTTGAGTTCTGTCATTTCCACTGCCAGAAACCCACACAAACCAGAATTACAACTTCAGCCACTAACAAGATATCGAAATTAGTAAACAGATTGAATTCATACATCAAAAAAGACATAAAATACAAGGGGACATGTCATTTACAGCATTTCATTAGACTGTAGTAAAGAATATGAGTATATTGGACAGATGTCAAGAGTTTTGGAATCAAAAGACTTGGTGAACATCTTGCAGCAATTGAGAAGAGAAATCAAAACAGTACATTATCCCAACACATTCAGACATGTGTTTATAGACCAAAATGGAATAACGCATACAAAGAAAAAAAATGCTTGATTGGGAAAAACACTGGAATAAAAGACTCATTAAGGAAAGCTTCTGCATCCAGAAGAGGAAAACTATTAACCAGCCAACAAAATCTATCAGCTACATCTTCAAAAGCTAGATCACTCAGTAATGTACCAAAAAGTGCAAAACACATCACACTTTTAATCTCTGGAGATAATAAGAATGACAACAAACAGTGTTTGTAGGAATCTTGCAACAGAAATCATATAGTTCAAGAACCTGAACAAATAACACCGGTAAAGCATTAATAATGTACCCTGGAAGACAACAAAAGATAGGAAGGTGTCATGGTTTCTTAGGAACATACATAGTGCAGCAATTAAGTAATGTTACTGATCTTTTTACTATTTCTACTATTTTCAATTTGGCAGCAATTTCTACAAGCAAACTTCTGGATTGGCTATGGGCTCACCCGTTGCATCATTTCTTGCAAATTGCTATGTAGGAAAACTAGAAGAAAAGGTTCTGATTACTCCTTCAGTCTTTATGCTAGGTATATGGATGATATTGTTTTCATTATAGACAACAAAAATGTCTCTCTTCCATATGACATACTTAGACTGGTTTAACTCGCTGGATGACAAATTGTAATTCACCATTGAACTGCAAAAAGATAATGAACTCAATTTTCTGGACTTATCATTAGTCATAAAAGAAAGAAAAATTGAAACAAGGTTATACAAGAAACCTACCAACAATAATAAAATGTTAGACTATCAGTCAAATCACCCTAATTACATAAAAACAAACTTGGCTACTCAATCTTTGGAAAAGATTAAGGTTCTAAATTTTTCAGAATTGTTAAAACATGCTCAAAAGGAGGAACTGAAAAAGTTTTGGAAGATAATAATTACCCTTCTTTAGTAGTCAACAAAATTCTTAATAAAAAAGAAAAGAAGCAGAAGTCAAACACTAAATTGTTTCAGTTAACTAGAAAAGTTACTTACCATGAAGGACTGAAAAACTTCAGAGAATTAGTGAGAAATTTCTATCAGACTGGCTACAGGATTACAAAATAAAATTAGTAACTACCTTCCAAAATTAAAGCAAAAAGAAGAAAACATCCTGTTACAGAAAGGAGTGGTCTACAACATAAAGTTTGAGTGTAGTCTCAGCTATGTGAGAGAAACAGGCAGACAGATTAAGACCAGATTAGCAGAATATAAAGCTTTCAATTAGAAATTTGACAAACAAAACAGGTTTGGACAGACATGTTCAAAATACAGGACATAAAGTGCTTTGGGACTCTGTAGAAGTTCTGGCACATCAACAGCACTTTTTCAAGAGAAAATTGTCAGAAGGACTGGAAATTGAGAGAAGATGGTGTACAATATTAAATGATTTGAAAGGTTGGAATTTAGCTAATGAATGGCAACAATAGTGTGTAGTCCTGAGAAAGGGTAGAGGTGCTACCCAAAAATTTGACTGTAAGTAATTTCCTTTATTTCTGTGTAAAACTCATAATTTAGTGAAATTTATAATTTATCAAGTCCAGGAATAGCCATGACATCAATTATTGCTGATTTTTTTAATGGAAAAGCAGGAAAACTTACATATATATATATATATATATATATATATTTTTTAACTATTTTAGGTGGGAATGTTACTTGCATCTATGGCCTTGCAGAAACCCATTTCCTACTAGGTCTTTGTGGAAGTGAGAAAATGCAGAGTTTTTGCTGGTCCTTGATAAAGCCAAGGCTCAGTATTCTCGACACCTTCTACATTCAGTTGTTTTATTTTATTTTTTTATCTTTTCTCCTTTTACTCACACAGGTAGATACATAACCTTTTCTATGTTGTATTAGGTGTGAGTCAAAATTATATATATATATTTTTGCTTAGGTATCTTCTTTATAGAATATATATATATATATATATATATATATATATATCATCATCATCAATCCACTGCTGGACGAAGGTCTCCCCAAGTTTCCTCCACAACGGTCTGTCTTGTGCCAGTCTCCTCCATGTCACCCCTGCATACTTTCGAATTTCATCCACCCATCTCCCATGTGGTCTTCTTCTGGGTCTTTTCCTGTCCCTTGGAATCCAATCTAAAATTTCGGCTGTCCATCGATGATCTGTCCTTCTGGCAGTATGTCCAGCCCATTGCCATTTCAGGGATTTAACTCTGATCATGATGTCTTCCACTCTTGTCATTTTTCGGATCCACGAGTTCCTCTTCTTATCTCTCCTGGTTACACCAAGTATGCACCTCTCCATGCTGCTTTGAGTTGTCTGCAGCCTTTGTATGTCTCTTTTAGTTAAGGTCCACGTCTCTGCACCATACATAAGCACTGGAAGAATGCATTGATCAAACACTTTTCTTTTAAGACATAATGGCATATTGCTCTTGAAAATTATGCTGTTTCTTCCAAAAGCTCTCCAGGCAAGTTTTGTACGCCGATTAATTTCTTCATCAATGTGACCCTCACTTGATATCTGCTGTCCAAGATAAACGTACGTGTCTGTTATCTCCAGCTTTTCTCCATCAATCGATAAATCTTCATTTCTTGTAAAAGCATTGAACATCACTTTTGTCTTCTGAAAGTTCATTTTTAATCCCACTTCTTTACTCTTGTCAGCAAGTTCCTGGATCATACTCTGCAGCTCTGATGGGCTAGTTGCAAAAATGACTACGTCATCAGCAAAACGAAGGTGGGTTAGATAATCTCCATTAATCTTTATCCCCTTGTTTTCCCAGCTCAGTGACTGAAAAACACCCTCCAATGTGGCATTAAAGAGCTTCGGAGATATGGTGTCACCTTGTCTCACTCCCTTTCCAATTTTTATGTGTGTTGTATTTTCAAACAGCCTAATCTTTGCACTTGCATTTTCATAGATGTTATTAATAATATTAATGTATGCATCTTCAATACCGCAGGTTTTCAGAGCCATTGTAACTGCTGATGGTTTCACCGAATCAAAGGTTTTTCCATAATCGATAAAAGCCATGCACAATGGAAGTTCATATTCCCTCGCTCTTTCAATTAGTTCTCTCAGCACATGGATATGATCTATTGTGCTGTAGCCACTCTGAATCCAGCTTGTTCTCTCGGTTGAGCCATGTCCAGTGTTACCTTCAAGCGGTGTGAAAGAACTTTAGTGAAGATTTTATAAACTACTGATAGGAGGCTGATAGGTCTGTAGTTTCCGAGATCCTCAATGTCACCTTTCTTATGTAGCAGGATCATTGTAGCAGTGTTCCAATCCTCAGGAATCTTTCCTTCATTAAGGCATCGAGTGAAAATTTGGGCGAGTACTGTTTCAATTTCTCCACTTGCTTCTTGTATGATGTCTACAGTAATTCCATCTTCTCCTGGAGCTTTTCCCCGCTTCATGTTCTTGATTGCATGTGCAATTTCTGCTGGAAGGACTGGAGGAACTCTGGTACTGGTATCTTTCATGATGTCTGGAGTGCATGTATCATCCCTTTCATATAATTTGGAGTAGAAATCTTTCACTCTTGTCAAAATTTCGCCTCTATTTCTTGTTACAGAACCATCTTCTTTTCTCAGTGCCATAATCTGTTTTCTTCCCTTACTGAGATATCCCTTTGCTATCTTTAGGCTTTGGTTGTTTTCAATTGCTTTCCTCACTAGTTCACAGTTGAATTTCCTTACGTCTTCAGTGATACTTTTTCGTACTGTCTTGCATAGCTCTATATATTCCACTTTGGAAGTCGCATCTTCTTTAGTTGTCCTCATCTCTCTTCTTTTTTGCATCAACATTTTCGTTTTTCCTGATAATTTATTTACATGCAACTTGTTCTTAGACCCAGCTAATTTTGTTGCTGTTTCCATAAGAGCTTTGGTTACTTTTCTGTTAACTTCAGAGATGTCCACTTCTTCCGATGTTAGGCCTTCTAAAGCAGAGAACCTGTTCTTCAGTTCCAACTTGAAGGTATTATGGTGTTTTTTAAGGTTGGTTATGTCAATAGATTTTGTTTGTCTTATGAGCTTGCCACGCTCGAGTTTAGTGTTGAGGTGCATCTTACATCTCACCAATCTATGGTCACTACCTGTGTTGAACTTGTTTAGCACACTGCAGTCTTGTATGACGAATTTTTTGTTACACATAATAAAATCAATTTCACTTGTCGTCCCATTTGGATGTCTCCATGTCCATTTCCTGTGTAACTTTTTCTTGAAGAAGGAGTTCAAGATGAAAAACCCTTCTGTCTCTGCAAACTCAACGAGAGTATTTCCACGCTGGTTTCTGTTGCCGTGACCGAATTTACCTACTGAAGTTTCATTCTGTTGCCGTTGCCCTATTTTTGCATTGAAATCTCCCATAATTATTTTCAAGTGCTGCTTACCTTTATTATTTAGATGACAAATTTCCTCATAAAATTCTTCAATTTCTTCTTCAGGATGACTTGTGGTGGGTGCATAAGTTTGAATAATCTGAGCCTGGTATCTTTTCGAGAGTTGGATAACAAGCCGTGCAGCTCTGTCAGAGGAACTTTCAACTTCTACAACTTTATCCTTCAGTTTCTTGTTTATTATAAATCCAACACCACTAGTTCTGCCAGTATCTGTCCCACGATAGTAGAAGAGATGCCCACTTTTCAGTTCGATGAGATCTTCTCCTTTTCTCCTTACCTCACTTAGCCCCACGATGTCCCACTTGATCCTTTGTAGTTCCTCTTCCAATTCAAGAAGCCTTGAATCAGAAGATAGGGAGCGTCCATTGTACGTTGCCAAGGTCAGCATCAGATGGCAGCCTAGTCCGGTCCTCCGGGGATTCTTAGCACCCTCTGCCTTCATGTCGCACTGGCCGACCCCTCCAAAATATATATATATATATATATATATATATTTGATTCAAAGTACATTCCCCCTGGTCATTTTTAGTACGTCTTTTGTAAAAAAGTGTCGTGCTTCTGTTATCGGTTTTTCCGTCCGTCCGTCCGTCTGTACCCACGATATCTCTGCAACTATTAGTCTGATTTGAAAAATTCTTTTTGCATTAGGAAGCTTGAAATATGCAAATGATGATCCTTCATTTCGTTTTTTTTTTTTTTACGATTTACAATTTTGCCGGTAGAGGGCGTAAATGCAGATGATGTCTAATTCAAATATATGTTTTATTCCACATATTTGCATCTAAACCTCCGATTGAAAAAAATTTTTTATCTTTCGATTCCATTTATGTCTAAGAGTATTTTAGATATAGTTACTTTTTCAAATTACGCACAGATTTTCCGCTAGGGGCGTAAAAGTAAATTTCATTTTTCCCGATAACTCTTCTTCTAAAACTCCGATTTGAAAAAATATTTCTTCAGCGAATAAATCTCCTGATGGAAAATCTTTTGCATATAATTTCAAATTTTTGGTAAAGAATACTTTGGCCACTAGGGAGCGTAAGTGTTAATTTTTTGCTTCTGATGTATTTGCCATAAAATCTGAGCTTCTAAAATATCGATTGAAAAAATTCTTTCGTGGACTGATGCCACTCACATCAATAAACCTTTTCGGGATATTTTCTTCTTATAATATTGCACAGTTTCTCCGCCAGGGGCATAGATGTACATCTTATTTTTGTCAATATCTCTACTTCTAGGAGTCCGATTTGAGAAATTCCTACTTTGTTGGATAGTGTTTTCCGTGTGACATGTTTTTCATAAAATTTTAAAATTTTCAAGTAATTCATAGACTTTCCGCTAGGGGCGTAAATGTAAATTGTGTTTCCCCCTATATCTCTGCTTCTAAATCTCCAATTTGAAAAATTCTTTCTGCACCACATACAGCTCCTGATGAGTAATCCTTTGCACATATTTCTAATTTTTGTAAGAAATGGTTTGGCCACCAGGTGGTGTAAGTCTTAATTTCCGCTTCTGTTGTATTTGCAGCAAAATATGAGCTTCTAAAATCTCGATTGAAAAAAAAGTTGTTTGTTGACCAATACTACTCATCTCGACAAACCTTTTAGGAAAATTTTCTTCTTGAAAAAATTCATGATTTCTACGCCAGCTGGCGTAGATGTATATCTTATTTTTGTCAATATATCTACTTCTAAGAGTACGATTTGAAAAATTCCTCCTTTGTTAGATAGTGTTTCCGATGCGAAATGTTTTTCCTATAAAGTCAAAATTTTCAAGTAAATCGTAGACTTTCCGCTAGGAGGCACAAAGGTAAATTGCGTTTTCTGCGTTATTTCTGCTCCTGAAGCTCTGATTTGAAAAAATCTTCCTGTATCGTATACAAGACCTGATGGAAAATATTTTTCACATAATTTCTAATGTTTGGTAAAGAATGGTTCAGCCACTAGGGGTCATAAGTGTTAATTTCTGCTTCTGAAGTATTTGTTGCAAAATCTGGGCTCCTGAAAACTCGACTAATTTTTTTTTTCTTGAACCGATACCGCTTATATGGATAAATCTTTTGAGAATACTTTCTTCCTAAAATAATGCATGGTTTTCTCACCAAGGGGCGTAAAGTCACATCTTATTTTTGTCGATATCTCTGTTTCTAAGAGTTCGTAAGCTCAAGATTCTGTTTACAGCAATATCTGAGGGATTAAAAACCCGATTGAAAATCTTCTTTCTTTTGTCAGATCTATTGTTTTGCATACCGGTTCCATTGACTTTGAATAGCTTTGATAAATTTAATTTGCATCAGAATGGATTCAAAAGACGTGCTTATTACACCCGAAAATTCGGTGTCATCTTTCTTGTTTGGTATGGAGTGAAGAATTGATGTCACAGTACTTTGTACATTTTCAATCTCTTGAAAAATGTTTCCTTTTAAAGGCAGCTTTAATTTAGGGAATAGAAAGTGGTTACACAGTAACAAATATGGAGAATAAGATTGATGGTTGAGTACACACACTTGTTTTCATGCCAGAAATTGTTGTGCACTGACTGCTCTGTGTGCGAGTGCATTGTCGTGAAAAAGGAACCATTTCCTAGTTTTGTACTCGAGCCTGGCATGAACAATCCTCTTCCACAATGCTCCAAAATGGGCATGAAAGGATTGCTAGTGACAGTTATACCTTCAGGAATGGACTCATGCAGAATTTCTTTGCTGTCATAAAAAAACTCAGGCATTGTCTTGGTTTTGAATTTATGTAACCTGATCCTCTTTCCTTTGGATGATTGTGGCAACTTCTACTGAACACTCTGATGCTTCATTTCAGGATCATAACAAAAAAACACCATATCTGAACATCTTCCACAATGTTTTGGAGAAAATTTTGCATTGTTTCTGCAGTGTTCAGGATGTCTTTTGCGTACCTCTCTTGTGTGTGTGTTTCTGGCCATATAACAAAGCGTGTGGAACAAAATGAGCACACACTTATTTCCCCCAAAATCTTGCACTAAAATTTGATGAATCTTCTCTTTATCAACACTAAGCTCACATTCCAGCATCCTCAAGGTTACACAACGATCATGTTTTATCCTTTCACAAATTTTCTCAATAGTTCAGATGTGCACACTGAAATGGGGCATCTGAGCCTTTCGTCATTTTCCAGATCTTCCCACCATCCTTGAAACGTGCATACCATGTGAATATTTGTGGGAAACATAATAAGCAATTAGCCCCATACACGTCACTCAACAATTCAACTGTCTCAGAAGCAGTTTTACCAATTTTCAAACAGAACCAGGTATTTAATGACTTCATGGCTTCCCCTAATTACTGTCAGTAACAAAAATCTTATTCACTAAATTGCTCTTATGTTAATAAGGCACGGAAAAACACGCAATAAATTTTACAAGTTTCGTAGAAGCATGTATGTACATGTTCTTCATTGTTTCAACTTTTTGCGCATTATCACATCTGCTGCTACCCGTCTCATTTGTCATATCTAAATTAAAATGGGGAACTTGCATTACAAACATATTGTGCTATTTAAACTGTACAAAAAAACGCTTACCTGTCTCAGTGTCATTCATTATACATTTAATATTTTTTTCTTATTAAATGGATAATGAATGACATTGGCTGACAGGTGTATGGAAGATGGTTGTTCAACATGCAGTTAAAGTAAAAGTTGTCGAGATGCAGTTGAATTTAAAACTATATCTTGACAACTTTTAATTTGTGTTCTTGACTTTGAACTATCCGTCCAGACAAGATTATTTTCGAGTCAACTGTATCTCGACGAAACTTTAAACTCAACTGCATCTTGACAACTTTTAATTTAACTGCATCTTGACTGCCCATCTTCCATATGCCTGACAGCCAACAGGGAAGAAAAAGTTTTTATTAAATGGATAATGAATGACATTGAGACAGGTAAGCATTTTTTGTACAGTTTATTCAAAGTACAATATGTTTGTAATGCAAGTTCCCCATTTTAATTTAGATATGACAAACGGGACAGGTAGCAACAGAGGTGATAATATGCGAAAAGTTGAAATAATGAAGATCGTGTACATACATGCTTCTACGAAACATCAAAAATCTTATTAGTAGGAATTATAGATTACATTTGCTCTCTGCTGTGTGACAAAGCTCTGATGTTCTTCCACCGAATGGCGTCATGTACAGCATAAATAATCGTCTGCGCAATTCTCACGCAAGCGCTGTTGCCACCGCATAGCTGATAAATGTCTTATAAAAAAAAACATACCTTCCCAACACGTGTTTTCCCGGGATTTAAAAACAAAAAAAATCAGTCTAATTACTTAATTGTCACACTGTATAAATCACAGCCTGTCAACTAGCATTATATTCTCTCTTCTGTAAGCATGATGGTTGTGAAGAAGCTAATTTTAGCATGCTTATTACACAATTTTTTCTTGCAAGTAATAAAACTGCTGTCACTAATTGAGATATTTTACAGTTTTTGTGCGTAAGAATCTCTTGAAGAAATTTTGTTAATGATTAAACTTTGTTTGCACATCTTCCAAGATAGATATTCAAATCGAACAGATTATAAATTCTGAATTTGCTTATAACACTTACTCGTTATCAGGGCTCGAAAAAGATTTTAAAGTTTGTGGCAAATACTGCGGTTAGCTTTTGTAAGCTCATGGCAAAAAATTATCAGCTCACGGCAACCATCATCATTGATAATGATCTTTAAATTTCAGTTGCACATCTTTTTCTAAACTTTAAAATAAGTGAATGAATAATGTAATGAAAAAAACTTACCTTATCTTGCAAACTCTGTACAAATTTCTATGAAATACTAAAATACAGCCCAGATAAAAAAAAACACTTAAAAAGACTCCAGAGCAGACATACATTTATTTTATCGTACTGTAGGTATATGCATATTTTTTTTATTTTTTTTTTTTTTTTACTAAGAGCATGGTCTGATTACATGCACTAAACCATTTTTCAACTGATCGATCAGCCTTAAAATCGGAAAGTGAAGAGCCATCTGCACTAATTCTCATTAAGGCACATAGTGTATCTTCATTTAATGAAGCTCTCCAGTCATTGTTTGCCTATTTCATCACACTAAACTGTTTTGGGCATGGTTTTCAGCATTGCACTTTCTAATTACTGTATTTCCTTAATTGGACATATCACTGTTATTTTCTCCGGATTTGGCATATGCCTTCACCAGTTCAGGATAGCTGCAACAAAACTTGCATTTTACCTTTGTCACAAACTTGCCGCATTCAATCGTCATAACATCCAAGTAATCTAATTTCCATCCTATCAAAGTAGGTTTTTTTTTTTTTTTTTTTTTTTTTTTTTTTTTTTTTTGAGATTGGAGATTTAACAACCACCGTGAGCAACTCAATGGGCTATAAGCAGTCGCCCGTCCCTAATTTATGGTTCCAGGGAAGGGAGAGAGCCAGTGCCGTAAGACAATCGCAACATCCATGCCTCACCGGGATTCGAACCCGTACCCCTTTTGGACGAATGATCAGAGGCCATGGCTTAGACCACTGCGCCACCGGGCGGCGTAGAAGTTTTAACTTACTTTGCTGCTGACTCATCATCTGATTTCGTCACTTGTTTTCTTTTTTCTTTTGAGTCGGCGTTCGGAGTTCATTTAAAAAAATTCACCCTGTTAGTTCATACACACCATGCAAAGATTTTTAGAAGCTTAGATCACATACTGATAATCGCTACTGCAACATGGCTGGTTTCCTTAAGGAGTGAACAACGGCCGAGAAAAATGGAGATACTTGCACATATGCGCAGAAAAGTTCCTGTTCTGCGATTCCAAAAACCAGTTTCGTCATGACTCATGGGGTCAGTCTTCACTCTTGTTAAAATGACACATCTCCCCCACATACCCACTAACAGTAAATGACCAGGAAGTTTTAGCTTAACTTGTTGCTCGTATTCACCAAACTTGAACAGGGCAATTGGGGCACTCAACAAGAAAATGGACCCTTACTCTACCCCATCCCCTGTAACACTTAACAAAAGATTCTGGAATTACTCTCATCACAAAAGCTCATACTGACAGGTGAATTTTCGAAACCTGCAGTGTCAAAAGCGTTAATGAAATGTTCACGGGAAAGCCTACTGCAAGAACCACTGATTGTTGCAGCATTTTTAAGGTAGCTCATGGCATTTGCTGTGGTTGTCGTGAGTTATTTCGAGCTCTGCTGCTCATCCATGTAACACCTCTCAGAAAACTTTAAAATTTCATTGCCCTGGAGCGGGAAACGAACCTGCATCTCTCGATTTCTGTTTGAGTATGATAACCATTACACCATCTAGAACAAATAAGTTCCAAGCTACAGGAATCGGAACATCTTTCAGATTTGCACTAGTCAAAGCATCGTTGCTTCTTCATAGCGATGAAATTTTCAAGTTTTTCTGAGATGTTACATGGATGACCAGTAAGTGTTACAAGCAAATTCAGAATTTATAATGTTTGCTTTGGATATTCTATCAATTTCCCATGTATTATGAAGAATATTTCTTCTTTTGTTGATTTATCTGCCAAGATGTGTTTTTTATTATGTTAACATTTTATTCTTCTCATTTCCAGTTAACACGTTACCGTACTTATGCATTTTTGTTGCGGACCAGAATGTCTCAGTATCCTGAACTCGAGACCCCTCTTGTTCAGACCAGTATAGGGGAAGTAGAAGAACCTGTCGAAAAAGGTAGGTCTAGCAGTAGCCCTACTAGCTCACCAACGAATTCACAAACTAAACGAACAACTGCTGCAGCCTCAGAGAGGCAGATAGAGAAAAGTCCGAGCAGAACTGAGGAGCATCGATGACCAATCTATCCTCCCATGCTCTGATTGTCAAATAATTTTAGGTGCATCATTGAATTTTCTTTCCCATGTGTCAGCTGTTAAAAAATAAATATGGAAAGGGTACTGTGAGTTTTCAAAGGTAGATGCGTGTTATACATTCCTCATGTGTGCAAAGAAAGGATTTAACCAAAAGAAGAATGGTTTTAAAGCATTCGTCTTTGAATTACCTCAAATGAATAATCATTTTCCAAACTTTTTGTATTTGGAACTTTCAAATTGTGGGAAGCCAAATAAAAGAAATAGAAATTATTGTGGTGCTCAATCAAGATTATCCCGCTAATTAATCATTGTACAGTTTTTGTCATTATAGCTGAACATTCTGAACTTTGGGTGCCAACAAGTTGCAAATAATAGTGATATAAATGTATTTGATTTTTCAAGAGAAGAAAAAAGATCATTTTAGTAATATACAACAAAAAATGTGTGTGTACGTGTTGTGCTTTAATTTTTCGTCATTGCACAAGCATCTTGTGATATACAACATGAAGAAATAAAGTCAGGATAAAATCCGAGAACTATATATTGTTCATACAAAAACTTTTATGAACTGGTGTAAGAATAATTAGTGGTAAAAGTTATATCAATTAATATAGCAAGCATAGTTTTGCATGTTCCTTTCTGTGACGGGAAGCAAAGTTAAATCTTGTTAACTCAGATGATATATAGTTAAAATGAAAACAAAGTTGAATGATGTTAATTAGTTTCGAATATTCGGTTTGAAGCTAAAAAGTCACCTCTTGTTGAAATGCTGAATGAAGTTGTAATTTGGAAAATGCATTAGAGAGTATGTAATAGATCAAAAAGTTTGTTGTTCTATAGATCTTTAGTTAAATGTGAGTTTCATGTTATAGAACTGAAAGGAGGTAAATCTGCCTAGGAAATCAACGCATTCCGTGAATCTCGTATTCTACTATTTTATGATCTTGCAGATAGTATGCTGCATTGTGAGCATTAAATTCTGGTTGACTTTTTATGTAACCTCCATAGTTTGAGACTCAAAGTTTAGTTTTTTAGAATGAAATTCCTTGATATGAAATCATTCCCTTTCCTATCCTCTTAGTATGTCTTTGATGCATATCTATTATCTTCCTGTACTCCTATTTATATAACCGTTATGTACAGCTCTTTGACTTGCAAGTGTCCCATTGCTGTTATTTATAGCTTTTAGTGTTTGCAGGAAATGAAATTGGGCATGAGGTTATAGAACAGTGTATATTGCCTTTTTCTTTGTTACTGGTTCCTCTTTCTTGTGATACTCGTTATCTATACCTTATTCCTCACATACTCATGTGTTCAGGTCAGCATACCAAAGTTTGTACAAAAGAGGAATAAATTGGAGTTTACACTGTCTTAGAGATAGGCCTCTTGTTTGCTATACTGTTAACATTTTTTAAGCCCTGTGTATTTTGATATTAGTCATTTGTGTTTTGTGTTGGTTTTCTTTTTTTTTCTTTGTTTCAAGATGCAAAAGCAGTTGCTAAAAAATGTGTATGATGCATCATCAAATTATTTTTATTCCTTAGAGACTTTTTTAATACATGAAAAAGAAATGTTTTAAATGTACATGATGGCTGTTTTAAAAGACAATGCTTTTAGATATCGTGTTTACACGAACGTTTTGCTTTCCTGTACTCCTGTTCTGTGGTTTTCATGATGCTGAATTGAATCATTGTATCATTTTTTATGAAGTGCACATTTTTTTTTTGCCTATGTGTGTAAATTGCTGCACATACATTTATTGTGTTCTGTAAGAAGCAGAACCTAATAAACATAGAAATGCCAATCTACTAAGAGGGAGGTTTTTTGACATTTCTATACTCAGTACTTCATTCAAATGGGAGTTAAATTTTATTAATTTTTGTATTTTCTTAAAGCAATGGGTGACAAAGGAACCAGAATTTTAAAAAATGAAATGCTCTTAAACATTTTTTGCATACTAATAAAAATTTAAAAGTTATTCAAACATCTAATTTTTCATAAATATGATAAAAACCAAATGTCTAATGAAGCAGTCTTTTTTTTTTTTTTCTTTTTTTCGTGTAGCTGGTATTTGCAATTGGTGCTGAAACAAAGTGAAATTACATACACTGCATGTTATGTAAACATGATAGTGTAGATATAATGTACCTAACAATACCAGTAGATCAGTCTGATGTAACATGACCATGGTAATGGAATTTTTAGTCACATATAGATATAATTATCTACCTGAAGATGGATATGATATGGCAATATTTCCAATTATCTATCTCATAATTAAGGTGCAGTATAGATAGTTTTGCAAATGTTTTATTAAATTGA
Organism: Macrothele yani; assembly: GCA_039090855.1. NCBI lineage: Eukaryota > Metazoa > Arthropoda > Arachnida > Araneae > Macrothelidae > Macrothele > Macrothele yani. The sequence continues at coordinate 150,685,362 of CM077027.1, read as the reverse complement.
TTGCTACTAGATAATGTTTGATAAATTTCTAAGAAAAAATGGAATGAAAACGAGAATGAGGAAAATAAGACTAATGCAGTTTTGAACATTTCAAGAGACCATTTTGCACTTACATCAGTCGCTTTTGCTCAACCATGTACAACTCATAAAACTGAAACAAGTGATTCAAAACATAAATGCTGTTAGCATGATGAATATAATGGGAAATGAGAATTTGTTTCAAATAAACGGTACTCTCTTACTAGTGTTCATCATTTGCTATCTGAAACAGCAAAAAACCATCCTTTAATTTTTTTAGCCATATTTTTGTAATAATAATGGTGAGTTAATAGACATATCTGTTGAATTTTTCTGGGGAAAAGTTGTATGTATGAACAGAGATGCAAGTACAATTCATTTTTATGTGTACCTGATCTTCACAAGTAACTTTAGAAATGTCTTATAAACTGGCTTACTGACCTTTAGATGTCAAGTCAGTGAAATGCTCTGCATTCGAAGTATCATAATGTCAATAAATAAATAAGTAAATGTTGGATATCAAACCTATTGTAGCTTTTGAAACAACTCCTCCAGTTCAGGTAAGGCTGTGACCTGATGAATAACAAAAATGCTTATGATATCATTAAGTAAACTGTGGGAAATATTGTCTGGGACAATCAATTTATTTTCCGTTCGATGAATCAATAGACTTATTATGCAGAATTAATTATGCATGTATTTAATTTTACAATATCTAAACTGGTGCAGTGTTTAAACACTCATGTCAAAAATAAAATTATTCATAACATGTGATAATGAATTGCGGTGGAAATTAAGTGTCTGTATGAGAAAAATGTTGTTTTCAATAAATTGGTTCTGTGTATTATTTATAAGTAAGCATCAGTGTTCAAGAAAGTGAATGCTGAACTCCGTGAAACCTCCAGTGATGCAGTGTAAGTTATGAATTCGATTAATGCTTATGCTTTAAATTCTTGTCTTTTCATGGTAATATATGGGAAAAATTTAATCTGCTCACGTTAAGTTGCTTTTGCATACCAAAGTATGTTTTCTGTATCATCGACAAGGTTTAATGTGTCTTAGGTTTTTTTTATATGTAAGATGTGGAGTAATGCACTATGAATTTTCTTTCGCATGTAAAATCTGATTTGATAAGCATCTTTGAGATTAATTTCTTCAAAAAACTCAAAATAGAGTGAAAAGTTTTTCACAATAAATTGCATAGACAGGAAAGGAACTATAGTAGGACCAACTTATAATGATCCTGTAATTAGCAAAACCCTCATGTTTAATGAGCAAAATAGGAAATTTTGTTTGGTATAATGTTCATTTAAAGCTAATTTTGTCGTTTTAACAAGCAAAAATTAATGAAATGTCATTTAATGAAGCAGAGAAATTTAGCTGTGCACTGCCTTGGGATAGAGGAATAGAAATGATGGCATGAGGATAAAATTGCCATAGTTCAGGGGGATCTTGGTGTGCTGGTGAAAAAAAGGTTGATAGGAAAGCAGTGGGGAGGGAGTATATCAAATGCTAAATAAGTCAGTTCTGCAAGAGACCCTCTCTGCTACCCACTCCAAGGAGCTGTGCCTTGGGAATATCTTTTCCTAGAAATGTTTCCACATGATGTTTACTTCAGTGTTCAACTGCTATGTATTTGTGTAAGTGATCATTTTATTTTAATTTGTACTGCTGTAGTTAATTAATTAAATATTTCAAGTCCAATTGTTATGGTTATATGACATACACATACATGGTTTGGACATAATAATGTGAACTCCTAGAAAAATAAGGTTTTACATACCTAATAGTGTGTGGGGCCACATTTGCCATTCAAAACTGCCTGAATCCTCCTTGGCATGGGCACATACAAATCCTGGATGGTGGTTAGCAGGTGTTACACCATTCTTCATGCAGAAACTGCTGCAGGTCCTTGAGATATATGCAGGAGGAGGATAACGGGATCTTACTCTGTTTTCCAACACAGACCACAGTGGCTCAATGATGTTTAAGTCTGATGATTGGGGAGGCCAAGGAAGGTGTGAAAGTTCGTCCTCATGTTCCTCAACCCATGACTAGGCATTCTGAGCTCTGTGAATTGGGGCGTTATCATCTTGATAGATGGCATCTCCTGCAGGAAACAATTCCTGAGCCATTGGATGGACTTGGCCTGCTGAAAACCATGATATGACCTCCCAGAGCATGACAGAACCACCACTATGTTGCACTGTTGGGAACAGACAGTCTGGGTTGTTCACTTCCGATGGTGTTCTCTACATGTAAACACATCCTGTGGTGGGAAATAGTGTGAATGTGGATTCATCCAACCACATTACATGCTTCCGCACATCGGCAGTCCACATTGTATGTGAACTGCTGCTGCCACCGTTATGCATTCACCCAGGTCACCGAGATTTTGCTATAGCAGCTCTGCCATGAATATCTTGCATACAGAGTGGAAGAAATATTCTTCTCATAATACGTGACAAATACATCATGATAATTAACACAGTAATCAGACATCGCTAAATTGACTATAATTACTATTTCACACGTGAATACAATCACTTCAGAAAACTTTAACATTTCATCGAAAAGAATGCGGTCGGAGAATATTCCGAAGCTTTTAACACTCAGATACTTGCAGATTCACTGTCGTGGGTGGTGCAACGGTTAGCGTGCTCGAACAGTAATCAGGAGGTGCGGGTTCAATTCCCGCTCCACGGCGATGAAATTTTCAAGTTTTCTGATGTGATTGTATTCATGTGTGAAACGGTAATTACAGTCAATTTAGCGATGTCTGATTGCTGTGTTAATTATTATGATGAATATCTTGTTTATGCAGTTCCCTGTGCACTGTTTTTGTTGATACTAGGGTATAGAGATGCAGATTGAGCTCCGCACAAATTTTCGGCGCCGTGGTCATTTTATTATGGGTAACAGTCCTCCTTAATGCTCTCAGGTCTCTCAGTCAGGATCGTTTTCCAGCCACTCTTGTGTTTTGCAGATGAGGTTTCACCACGAACACAGTATGCTGTCATGACGGTAGACACAGTAGCTCTCGATACCAGCTCTACCCTGGCGACTTGTCACTGAGGCACCAACTAGCGAGCCATCAACAATTAGCCCTCTTTCAAAGTCCGTTAGGTCTCTCATTTTGTCGTCACCCTGAAAGAAATTTTGCACACTTTAAATACACTTGAACACAGGACCTTGAGGTTCTAAACAAAGCTATTACAAACAAAAAGTGGTGGATACCTTTGTGTATTGTGACATATGCAGCTGCTTTAAAAGTCACATCTTTGGGATGGTGTTCACATTATTCTGTCCAACCTCTGTATTTGCATGTTATCACATATACATATTTTTGCACAGCAGAATTTATCTCCCCAAATCAGATTTAGTGAGCGCCTTGTTATAGCAAGGATCTCCGTCAGTCACGAGCTTCTCATTATAAGTGGGTTCTACTATAGAATAAATAACAAATTCTAACTATTTGAGTAAGATTATTGATGAGACAGAAAAAAAAACTTATAGGAAATTAGGCAACAGAATAGGCAAAGCATGGAAAATCTGTTTCCAGAATAGAACTAGCTGTATGCAGTATGAACACTCAGTAATGACTTTCAGCTTTGATGTACCTCTTTTTTCTTTCAAAGTTGTCTGTGACAGTAACATGTCTGAACACCAGGTTGGCATATTCTGTATGTATAGGATATGATTTTGCCCTTTCTGCAATCATTGATTGTTTTTACTGAAAAAAAAACTGCATTTTTCCTGGTTCAACAGTGACATGTTTTTAAAGGGTATTTGGGTAGTTTTAAGTGAAATCATTAAATATTTCCTGGAAACTGAGAAACAAGACCTCACATCTAATGCATTTAAAAATCCATTTAATCAGAAAGCAATATCTAATGTAAGAATTGCTTTAATTTGAGTCAAAGCTTTATTCAAATGTTTTAATTAATCTGTCAAATTAAATTTCTGATTAAGAATTAAGAAAATGTAATTTGTAATTTTGAAATAATGTTTACTAAATACTTCTGTCATTCCCAGCAACTAAGGTGAATTGGACGACTTTCTGCTTTGTTCACCATAAAAGTATATCAAGAAATATTTCCAATCCAGAACCAAACCTCATCCTGCAGTGAACAACATTTATCCCTATGAAAAAGGAGGTAGTTTCTAAAAAAAAAAAACCTCAAATCTCAGATTAAAGTTAAATATTTTTAATTTGAAATTTAACATTTCTCACTGTTCTATTGATTTAAATAGTGCAACTAGTAAATGATATCAATAATATATAATTAATTAGTAATTTTTTTTCCATGTGAAATGATGCAAATAATGAAAATTGCAATCTCAATTTTAAAAATCAAACAGTTACATATTTTGACAAAAGTGCATTTTTTGTCAAAATTATTATAACGTTTTTGTAACAATTAATTGTTATAGGTAAGTTATTATAGTATGAACTGATGTGGCATGAGGACCATCCAATGGGGACCTGATATTTATAACTGAACTATTAAAATTAAGTAGGAAAGAGGGAATACAAGAATTTTCAAGAAAAACATTTACTTTTGGGTTTACTCAGACATGCAAATTATATTCATTTGAAGAATTCACTTAATTCTCTGAGTTTGTGTTTTTAGCAAATGTTTCTGGTCATTTGTTGGCCATCAAGGCCTATTCTCAATGCTTTGAATACAGTTCTTGAAATTTGTTGACACTGAATGGGCATTCAGTTTACGAAATATATACATGTCTGCTACAAGACTTGAAAACTACTGTTCTGAATGGTAATTCTTCAATTCAAAGAACATAAAGCATAGAAAAAACAGCAGAAACCACAGGAAATTTTCCTATCAAAGTAAAATTTCATGATTTACAGATTTGTGGGAGCATTGTAGAAATAAAAATCATTTAGTTCGTTTGACATGTGGGACACTTAGATGTTCTGTCTTTGGATTTCTAAGACTTTTGTCTCCAAAAGCAAAACCCGAGTTAATTATAATGTCTGTAAAACAGTTTTAAAATTTTGGACTATTACCACAGAAACCTGTGGATGTTGTTGAAAGAGCTATTTCAACTTTATTTTAGAATGGAAGTTAAGGTAGTTGTTTTTTAATAAAAAAAAAGTTACTTAACTTCCATTCTAAATGTACGTGTTCTGAAAAAAGAGTAAACGTTTTCCATGCGGATGTTTCTATATCCCACCAATAACTGAAAAATATTTATGAACAGATTAAGTACTGATAGTAGCCAAGTTAAAAGTGACTGCTTCTTAAGGTACATGAGTACCATAAAACACTAAATGAATTCATTGTTTTTTATCATTATTTTTTTTAAGTGTGGACTCAGCTCTACTTAAAATAAGTTTCAGATTTTTTTTGTGAAAGTAACCATACCCTGATGTATTTATGCTTCAATTTTCAGTTTTATAATGCTGTCCTAATAACATGTGTATGGCATTTGTAATGTCATTATTTTACAAATGGTGTATAATACCTTCATTCTGAAAATTATTTCAGTGTGTGCATGTGATGTGGCAACACAGCTGAATGCTGTGTTCATGTGGCAACAATGCTTCACATAGCAGTAAGCTGTAATGGACATACTTTTTAAACATTTGCAAAATGATGTCTCACTTTTTATACTACATTGACACTATTCATGCCCTTATGTGTGCTGAAATTTGCATCTGGAAATTTCTACAAATAAAAACCTTCTTCTCAGCTATAGAATAGTATAGAAAAAAATATTGCTGTGAAAATGCAATCAGAAATTAACAAAAGAAAAATAAAGGAAATGAAATGTCTATGAATTGTTGCTGATGTGTTAGATTTCATGTCTAACAAAGTAAAAGTTTTCATTGAAAATACTTATAGAGTTTATAAGAATTTGAGATTATATTTATTTATTTCAGTACTGTACCTCTGTCTGTATCTTAACTTATATGTATTACTGGATCTCTGTTTAGCATCTGATTTTCTGTGTTATTGTGTTCTCTATTTCTTTTTTGCAATTTTCTGTGCATTTATTTTTAATTATTTATAGAAACCATATTTTAATTGAGAAGTTTGAGAAAAATTTATATACACACAAACTTTGACATTATGCAATAATGCAAGAATTTTTTTTTTGTAAAATATAGTTTGAATTTATGATAAAGTACTTTATAGCATTGTTATATTTTATAATAAAGAATGTGTCTTAAAATGCTATATAGTAGTGTTATTTATTTACTTAAGCTCAGCGAATCTGATAAATCTTAATATTGTAAATAGACAAAAATTTTAAAAATGGCAGATATATATATATACTGTATATACAGTGGAACTTCGGTTATACATTTTTCACTTTTGTACAGAATTCTGCGCTAATCCCAATATTTTACTGTAGTTCCTATCGCTTTTTCAGTTTGGTTATACAAATTCATTTATACCCTTTTTGCGATTATATGCTAAATTTTGAATTTAGATTCTCAGAAATATATGGTTCTTTGATTATTTTATGAACTTAGTATATTACAACTTTGAGAGAATCGAGATAGCATTTTTTTGCAGCCAAGAACTAGATGATGCACTAAAAATTTACTAGATAATGTTCAGAGTTCTCTTCTTACTCTAAATTCAACAAATTTGGAACAAGCAAAATTTAGTAATTATTTTACTTAACACTAATGATAAATCAACTAACAGACAAACTGCTTTTAAAAGAACAATGCTTATAAATAAAGAATGTGTAATAGGGGTATTGAATATAAAACAAAATTGAACTCTGATTTACTACCTGTATTTCAAAGGTAAGGTTTTTTTTTTTTTTTCTTTTTCTTCATTTATTGCAAATGTGAAAATTATACAGATTTTCTTTACCTAGTTTGTATAATGAAATTTGAATAAAAAAAATTAGTACAAAAGCCAAAATAGACATAGGCTTAAGGTAGTAAGCAAAGTATAGTAGAATTCTGGTTAATTGGAACACATCCAGTCTAGAAAATTTTGGCCCAATTAAGCAGCTGTCCCAATTATAGGAAGCTTTATCCCAAAGAGTTAATTTAGGATGTTCTTCAAGGACTGTTCCAAATAAATGGCTGCCCCAATTAACAGGAATCTACTGTGTGTGTGTGTGTGTGTGTGTGTGTGTGTGTGTGTGTGTGTGTGTGTGTGTGTGTGTGTGTGTGTGTGTGTGTGTGTTATTTATAAATTAATGTAATCCAAAATCATGTGTGGGTTCTTTTTTTCTTTCTGGAGGCATCCAAAATTTTGCAGTAATATTTAACATTTTGATGTAGGTAATAAGCTATAATTTACATAAAGAAATTCAAAACACAAAAGTACTTTCAACCTCTCTGAAGTCTTGATCACCTGTAAACAAACGGAGCAAGACTGCTTGTCAGATTTTCATTTTCAAGTTCATTTCAGTTGTTTCCAATTCTACCATCACAAAGCTTATCTTTAGAAACAGAGATAAAGTCAAAGACCTTTAAGTTTTCTGGTATATACAAAATTTTTATTTCTACTTCAGCTGGTACTACAGTATACATCATTAGCACTTTACACAGTGTTACTGAACATTTGGCTGAAGACAAAAAAAAAAAAAATGTCGCCCAAGGTAGACCAAATTCTTCCTTGGCTTTACTAAGTCTCTCAGATACTTCAGCAGTGACCCTCTGGACAAATACTGAGAAAATCACTCCTTTCATCAACAAAAGAGCTTTCTTTCCATTTCTGTGAGAACATTGAAATATGTACCTCATCAAACTGCAATACTGGCAGTCTGTATTTTATTTCCATTATTTGCAAGTCCCTCCTATCAGAATTTTCAAAGCAAACAGAATATAAATTCTGAATTTGCTTGTACCACTTCATGTAACATCTCTCATAAAACTTGAAAATTTCATCCCCCTGGAGCGGAAATCGAACCCACATCTCCCAGTTTCCATTTGAGTATGCTAACCATTACACCACCCAGGACTGAAGTTCCAAGCAACTGGGACTAACCAAACTTAGCTTAGGTATCTGAACATCCTCAGATTTTTGCTAGTTGAAGCATCATTGCTTCCTCATAGCATTTTGACCCATCTCCCATCCAGAAATTGATGTAGGTTGGAAATCACCAGTACCACAGATAAATCAATGCATGAAGAAATATTTCTCATAATACATGGGAAATTGATAGAATACTCAAAGCAAATACAATATAAATTCTGAATTTGCTTGTAACACTTACTGGTCATCCATGTCAAGTTATTTTCAAGTTTTTTGAGAGGTGTTGTATGGATGGCCAGTAGTAAGTGTTACAAGCAAATTCAGAATTTATATTGTTTGTTTTGAATATTCTATCGATTTCCCATGTGTTATGAGGAATATTTCTTCCTTCATTGATCCCTCCTCTATCATTTGGCAACAACAAAAATGAAAAACTTGGGAATGAAAAACTGGCAATCAGCCTCACTCTGTTTGCTTAAAGGTGATCAAGACCTCAGGGAGGTTTAAAGTACTCTGTGTTTTTAATTTCTTTACGTAGCTATAGCATGCAAAAATCTTATTTCCTACATTCATTTGTTAATGTGAATAGCGTTCCTTATATTTTAGCATTCTGAAATTTTTTTATATGTTTTCACATTTATACATTTTTAAGGCCATCCCCTAGAACAGGGGTTCTCAACCAGTGGGGAAATTTCGTAGTTTCAAGTAGGGAATGCGGCACCAGCCTGGCACATCGTCTTTTCAGTCCCCTGACTTCACCGCAGCACTCGCTGCTGCATCCCAAGTGAAGAAAAAAAATATGAAGAACCGAGAGAGGAATCTTGCGTGCTGCCTAAGTCACTGCTCGCTCGAAACCGGTTGGAAGCGCTTTTGTTGCACAGAAGGAAAAGCAAGTTTTTACGTACTCCTACGTGTTCATATCGCCCTGTAACGTCACAGCTTGTTATTGCGTGTTCATTCTTTGCAAGGAAGTTGTAATTGAGGAAGGGGATTTTTGTCGCTGAAGGGCTTGTGATACTATTTCCTTGTGAACTTTTTATTTATCAGTAGTAGAACAGAATTAGTGTCAAAAAGAGCATATGACAATTCATATATTCAATATGGATTCACATACGTTAAATTCAATGGAGAAGACAGACCTCAATGTGTTATTTGTAGCAAAGTTTTGTCAAATGATTCCCTGAAACCAAACAAGTTGAATCAACATTTGCAGAATGTTCATCCTCAACACAAGAACAAGGACAAAAGCTTTTTTGAGTGGCATGGGAATGCTCTCAAAAAGATGAAACTGGATTCAACAGGAGCATTTTGAGAAATGAACCACAAGGCTACCGAAGCTTCTTACGTCGTAGCATTGGAGATAACAAAGCAGAAAAAAAGCACACACAATTGGGAAAACTTTGATCAAACCTTGCGCTCGCAAAATGGTGGAAATTGTGTTGGGAAATGAAATGGAGAAAAAACTTGCAGCAGTTTCACTATCAAACAGTACTGTTCAAAGGAGAATTAGTGACATGGCCATTGATATCAATGATCAAGTTATGCAGGAGATTAGGGGTGCAGCATTTGGCTTATTTTCAATTCAACTTGATGAATCGACTGATGTGGCATCGTGTTCCCAGTTACTGGTGTTCGCAAGATATCTTCACTTAGGTTCATTTAAAGAAGAGTTTCTCTTTTGTTCTCCTCTGGAAACAACTACCACAGCCTCAGATATTTTGAAAAAGGTTTCATCTTTCTTTGAGTCAGAAAATCTTTCGTGGGATAATGTATGTGGGTGCTGTACAGATGGAGCACCAGCTATGTTGGGGACAAAATCTGGATTTCAAGTTAATGTGAAAAAGTTTTCTCCAAAAGTGAAAGGCATTCATTGCATGATCCATCGTCAAGCACTGGCCTCAAAAACACTTCCAGCTCCACTATTGATGGTTTTGGATCAAACAATTCAAATTGTGAATTTTGTCAAGGGATGAGCTCTTAATTCACGACTTTTCAAGCAGTTATGTATTGACCTGGATGCAGGCCATCATTTGCTTCTTTTCCACACAAATGTTTGTTGGCTTTCAAGAGGAAATGTAAGTGAGCAAGTATTTGAGCTTAGAGATGAGCTTAAAATATTTTGTGAAATTAAGGGAAAGATGGAATTTTTTGCCTGGTTAGACGATGAGGAATGGATCTTGCACCTTGCTTATTTGGTTGATATTTTTGAGCAGCTGAATAAATTGAATCTTCAGATGCAAGGAAGAAATACCAACATCATAAAATTCATAGATTCTTTGAAAGCTTTTATGAGTAAACTAGAAAATTGGAAGTGAAAAGTCAACATGAAAAATGTTGCAATGTTTGAGAAATTGTCATCAATTCTTGTTACTAGTGGTAATGACGAAGTACTTCCAGAATTTGCAAAAAAAATGAAATTTTGCAGCATTTGACAGCACTAGAAAATGAATTCAGCTGATATTTTCCTGAACTTTGTGATGAGGAGTTGGACTTAGTGCGAAATCCATTCAAATTATCGGTTGAAAAAGTTCCTGATGCTTTTTAAGATGAATTTCTGGAACTGACCACTGATTGGCAAGCAAGAGACGTGTTTGATGAGAAACCAGTCACAGAATTTTGGCCTCTGATGTGTGACTTACCCAAGAGTGGCCGAGAGAGCTATCCGTGCATTGGTTTCATTTGTGTCGACGTGTCTTTAAGAGTCTGGCTTTTCAACTCTGTTGCAAATGAAAACGAAACAACGAAGTAGATTGGAGGTTGAAAGTGACCTGTGTTGTGCTCTTTCAAGCACTCCTCCGCATATCCAAGAATTGGCAAAGAAAAAACAATTGCAGGTTTCTCATTGAATATAAAATGGATTGCAATATCCAAGGCATGTTATTGATTTTTTTATTAATTGAAGTATGTGTCATTTTATTTAGCCAGATTTAAGTATTTAGTTTACGAATATAAAAAACTAATTTTATTCATGTTCTAAAATTCATCAACATTTTCTATTGCTGTTTATAAAACTCTGCTGTAAAAATAATCTAAATAAATATATATGTACTAATATAGACAAAAAAAAGATTTTCAGTGGTATATTCATTAAATTTGGTAATCCATTTTTCACAGTTTTGGAAAGGGGGGGGAGGATGACCTTTCTGACATATGGTGAAAAGGGTGCATGGGGCAAAATAGGTTGAGAACCCCTGCCCTGGAAGAACATATGACCAAGTTTCTACTGTATATATTGGGTTGTTGGAAAAGTCATGACGCATTTTAGCCATGTTTTGCAAAGGTCATATATTGATAGAAAGAACAAAGATCAATCAATGATATAATGCTCATTTTGTTTGATAACCTTTTGCCATCTTTCAGTGAGCTGCAAAATGCCTTGTTCATAGGACCTGTCTTTTGTGGCGAAAAACTGTACAAGGTGCTGATTTACAGCCGCATCTGAATTGAACGTTATACCATGCAAGGACTGTTGAAGAGAGCAAAACCAGTGGAAGCCTGATGGCACAAGGTCAGGAGAGTATGCTGGGTGTGGCAACACATCCCACCCAAGCTCCAATAGTTTTTGGCGGGTGATTAAACTTGTGTGTGGTCTCGCGTTGTCGTGATGGAACACAACATCTTTACGATGAATTAGCTCTGGACGTTTCTGGATGATGGCAATTGGACAGTTTGAATGAATCCGACAGTACACATTCAAATTGATTGTTTGGTTCCGTGGTAGGAGCTCAAAAAACAAGACACCTTTAAAATCCCACCACACTGAGACCAGAACCTTCCGCTGATGAATATCTGCTTTGGATGTCGTTTGAGGCAAAGCATCAAGTCAGGACCAAGACCGTTTGCACAGCACATTGTTGTACACAATCCACTTTTCATCACCAGTTATCAGTCGCTTCAAAAAAGGATCGTTTCCCTCACGTTTAATGAGCATATCGCAGATGTTTATACGCGCAGTCAATTGAGCTTCTTTGAGTTCATGAGGAACCAACACATCAAGCTTGCTTACATATCCCAGCTTCTTCAGGTGGTCGTGAACGCTTGAATGATGGATGTGCATTGTGTCTGCAATCTCTCATGTCGTGTAACATGGGTTTGACTCGATCAATGCTTTGATTTGGTGGTCATCAACCTCGGTGGGCCTATCGGACCGAGGGGCATCATTGAGGTCAAAATCACCAGCACGGAATTTTGCGAAGCACCGCTGGCACTGACGTTCTTGTAGAGGATTATCCCTGTACACTTTATGCAACTTTTCATGGGCATGATGCGCGTTCTTCCCTTTACGGAAGTAAAACAGTAAAATATGGCGAAAATGCACAGTTTGGTCTTCCATCTTCAACTTGATGTCAAATCTCCTCAAATCAACGAAATCGCTCACTATTCCTTCTACACTGCAGCTAGAACTGGCACCTGTTGAATGCCATAGCGATAACAGAGCTGCGCATGCCTCTTGTACTTCCAAACAGCCCAACCGCCATCGGGTGCCAAAATACGTCATGACTTTTCCAACAACCCAATATATACAGTAATTGGAAATCTACTTTTTAAAAGTAGCTAGCTACTGCCACAACTACATTTCTGAAAAAGGAGCTTGCTACAGCTACAACTGCTTTTTTCTGAAAAGTAGCTAGCTACACTACTTTTTTTGAAAAGTGGTGACTTTTTCTACTTTTCAGCTACTTTTTTATGTTTTGATTTAAAGTGCAACTTCTGAGGATGATATGTACATCTACATTGTTGCATATGGTATTCAGATTTAAAAACTAAGGTAATTATACAAGCAACTTATCTTTGTATATGTAACACATTTTGACACATTCGGTGGTGCATATTTCAAGCTAGATAGACTAGCTGAGAAGCATAGGGAATTCAACTGAAAGCCATAAATCATTCTATATCTGCGAATTCATTTTCTTTGACTAAAAGAATCAAATCTGGCAATCAAGGAAAGGTCTTCAATAAAATCACTAATGGCATATCTCATGGGCAGTGGCCTAAGTGCTGATTTCTGACCATTCATCCGAAATGGGTCCAGATTCAAATCCCGGTGAGGCATGGATGTTGTGTTTGTCTTACGCCACTGGCTCACTCCTTGTTCTGGAACCAGTAGCCCTAAATTAGGGATGGGTGACTGCTTATAGCCCATCAAGTTGCTCATTGTGGTTGTCAACTCTCTCAACCAACCAAAAAAAAAAAAAAAACTATCATGATTGCCTCGTACTCACTGTCTTCACAGGATAATTGAAAATTTCCAGTTAACAATTAGGTGAGCTTTCACAGTGTAAGTTAAGTCAGGAATGTTATTTTGGGCAGAGCACACCCCCCTGTTACAGCCAATTACACATCAGAAAGTCTGGAAATGTCATGTGATCAGAAGAACATATTTTTAATCACTTTTTAAAAGTAACACAATTTGTAACATAATTTTCTGCTACAAGCTACTTTATTTTGTAGTATTCTGCTGCTACAACTACTTTTTCATATTTGTAGTGATGCTTCCAATCACTGTATATGATGTGATTGGAAGCATGTAGTGATGCTTCTAATCACATCATACTTCCAATCACTGTATATATGTATAGTTAAGTTTTATAGCATGATGAAAATATGGCCATTAGAGAACATGATTAAAATCAGGCATGTATCCAGTATATTTGTTTGAAGGAGGTCCTGAAAATTTGCTCGTGTGTGTGTGTGTGTGTGTGTGCACATATATACACTAGGGTAGGCCGTTCAAATTGGCAAATAAAAAAAAAAAAAGTTTTTGACTTAAATCTGGAAGAGGTGGGGGAAGTTGCCTCTTACCTTCAAATAAATGCCCATAATTTTTTAGATTTTTTTATTCAAAGTCTTGAGCCCTCTACCGGGCTTTGTATTTTAGTGTTTTCAGCCTAAAACTTAGCCTTTCCAAGAAAAAGTTAAATGTCTAAACATTTACAAACTGTTTCAATAATTATTAGAAAGTATATTCAGAGAACTTAATTGATATAAGAAAACACATTTTTAGAATACAATATTTTTTAACACACCAAATAAAAATTCAAATATTGTGAAATTTTGCAATTTTCTTTCAATTCAAAAATGAAAATGTTGATAAAACAAACATCGAAAAATAAATATCAATGGAATTGAATTTTTAAACAATAAAAAAATAAATACATAACAACTAAACATAAAAAGGTTCATAATAATTATTCAGCCAATTTATACTGATTTTTATGATCAAAATTTGGCGTAATTTTGTCGGGATTGGATTTTAGCATGGATTAAGCCATCACGTGCTTCTGGTCCGATGACAGACATTGATGCCTCTGACACCAATTTTACGCACCTTTCCACAGCCTGTGTGTGACAATGGTATCGAAGAAACTCTAAAGAAGGAGAAATTAGAGAATTTATAAGAGATTCAAGGTCTTCATTTATAGCTTTTGTTAAAATAGGGGGAGATACAAAATGAGACTCTTTCCAGTTTATAAAATCGATGTAGTTAATAACTTCAAAGTTAATGTTTGGAATTTTGAATGTTCTTTCTGTGTTTGTCATTCTCTGTCTAGCTCTCAGAATCCTTGTTAGTCCCAGCTCACTAATGGGGTGGCAGTCATCACTGATCATCGCAAGGAGCATATTCTCAGAGTAAATAAAGTATGCATTCCTTTGAAAATCTGGGTTAATTACAGCTTTCAATTCGTCACTTAAATAATGAGTTGCCTTTATCGTCTTGAAAACATTCAAAGCTTCATCATGAAACACATTGGGGCATAAACTCTTAAAATAAATTCTGAAATAATTTTTAAGTTCGCTGACGGATTATCACATGAGATGTATCATAGAACACGTTTTGCAGACTTCAGCCACCCACCGCCCCGGTGGCGCAGTGGTCTAAGGCGATGGCCTCTGATCATTCGTCCGAAAGGGGTCCGGGTTCGAATCCCGGTGAGGCATGGATGTTGTGTTTGTCTTACGGCACTGGCTCTCTCCCTTCCCTGGAACCAGTGACCCTAAATTAGGGACGGGCGACTGCTTTTAGCCCATTGAGTTGCTCACAGTGGTCGTTAAACCTCGAACCAAAAAAAAAAAAAAAAAAAAAAAAAAAAAGACTTCAGCCACCGAGCATTCCAGGTTGATCAGCAGCTAAATTCGTAGAACATTGTTCTAAAGAAATGGCCTTGCAAATGTCATATAAATATCTTTGATCTGAACTTAATCCTGTAGGTCGACTTTTGACAAATCACAAGAAATAGCCATAAAGTTTGCAACTGGAAGCTTTTCACATTTATCTAATGATTTCCTGGTTGTTCCCGAATGTTCTTTTGGACCTGTTGTAACTGCATCTAAATATTGAAATAAGTGTCTCTGAAGCAATTCGTTGGCATGCAATTGGCATACGAACCATTGGAGTGAACGATTTAATTTAATTTCAAGACAAACTATAACTCCGTTTTTGCTTCCAGTATTGAAGGCCATGCCATCACAACCTATTGCCACCAGTTGGCTTAGACTTAACTTTCTTTCTCTGAAAAAATTCAGAATATTTTCAGCAGTACGTTTAGCTGTACCTGAAGGTGCGGTAATGTGCCCTATAAGATGAAACTGGCTTTTCCTTAAGGGAAATATGGCGAGCGCATCTTTCAAGGTCAAGTTATTGCTACACTCCAGGCACACTTAACCTGATAATGGGTAGAACGCCTAGACCAGTATGATTCCGCCATTGCGATGTAGTTCACACTTTCTCCTATTAACAGAGTTGATAAAAAATACATTTCGGACATAAAACATTAAAATAATGGTTGAACTGATAAAACATAGGTATATTTGTGCAATTAATATGTATAATGAAAATGGCAATACAATTCTATTTTATTTTTAAAAATATTCGTCATTACTTAACGCTTGGTAGAGGGCTCAAGACCTTGAATAAAAAATATAGGCATACATTTGAAGGTAAGAGGCAACTTTTCTACCCCCTTCCAAATTCAATTTCGATTTTTTTTTCTGCCAACCCTAATATACACACATACATATGTATGTATTGTGTGTGCAATCTATTGTTTTCCTAATTCCTTGAACACATAAAGCGAAAAAGTGCTAATTCTTCACGCCTTTTAAGAGTTGTTTAAAATTTTATAAAATGACTTCTTGTGCAATGGTCCCTTGGACACTAAATCTGGTATTTCATAAAGCAGTCCCTCAAGAAAAATGTCTCGCCTCCCCATAGAGATTCTATAAAGAAGTCTCCCTCTTCCTGAATGTCTTCTCCTATCATAAAATGTAGAACTAGTAACCAGAAATGTATACCACTAATTGCTCCCACAAATCACTAACTCATCTTCAATGTCATGTGTGTGGGAGCTACTGAAAATATACTTGGACATTGAAAAACACTCTGCAGAAACAGTGAGATTTTTAAAAATAATTGTTAAGGCATGATTTTTAGCATAACAGTTGAAAAGCTGGCCTGTAAACTACTTTTCATCTTCCACTCTGGTTCATTATGCTTCACTTTCTTCATGCACAAACTCAGATGATCCATGCTGACCTCTACATCAAACCATAAATATTTACATCAGTTTAATAATTTGCAAAAGCTCATGTTTAAATGCATTGGTTTTGCAGTTATTCAAGAGTAATGTTTGTTCTGCTGCAAAAAAACTAAGATGCATATTTAAACATTTGGGCTAGGGTTGGACCCCAAGGTCCATCATCCTGGATGTGTGCCTGACTAAAATAAAAGTGAGGTTAGTTACCGAAATGGCAAGAAGTTTGAGCTGTTAGCTCCTTTCATTTCGTCATGTAGGTATACTATTATAAGATAATAAGAAAAATTCATTGCCTACTACTGTAACTGTAAATAATAATAATAATACAGTAATTCACATCTTAGTATGAAGAATTCACTGCATTCTTTACCCTACAATGTTATACAGTGTATACAATAGTTTCCCACTGTATGGGGAACAACTGGTTTGCAATTTATTTGGAGTTGATTGTTCCCATAGCCCAAGTTAATTATGTGCTTAACTTAATTTTCTTTTCTCTATGGACATATCCTATGAATGTTGGTATTTCACCACACCTAGGACTTGTGTTCAAAATCTTTTCATTCGGCACCCAATGAATGCAGTTTATTATTAATGAGGCACCATTAATAATAAACTAAATGAGGCACCATTAATAAGGACTTTGGATATGTTTCAACTATTGTACTCATATTTTTATGGAAAGTTGGTGATATCCGTGTGTGCAGATTGCTGTATGCTGATGACACTGTCCTGTTGGCAGAGAGCAAAAGTGAGTTGCAGAGTATGTTGACTCGGATGCACGAAGTTTGCATGAAATTCAAACTGAGTATAAATAAGGGAAAAACCAAAGTTATGGTGTTTGAGAGAGAAACAGGTAGCACTGAATATAATGTAAGTATAAATGGCACTGTGATTGACCAGGTGAGTGCGTTTGTGTATTTAGGAAGCATGTTTGACAGAGAGAACAAGTTGGATGGTGAAATCAGTAGGCGAGTGAATTCTTCTTTGAAAGTCATAGCTGCTCTGGAAGGTTTTCACAGGAATGATGGGTTCTCTAGAGAGTCCCGCATGGCTGTGTTTGAAAGTGTAATTGTTCCTACTCTGATGTATGGTAGTGAAACCTGGGTACTGCAGAAGAAACATAGGAGTCGTTTGTGTGCTGGAGAAATGCGTCGCTTACGTGGGGTTTGTGGCAAGACACGATCTGATTGTGTGAGGAATGAAGATGTATTGCAGTTGTGTGATGTGAAGCAAAATGTTGTTAGCAAGGTGGAGACTAATATGCTTTGGTGGTTTGGCCATGTTGAAAGAATGAGTGATGAAATGCTTACTAAGAAAATCTTTTCAGCCCAAGTGGCAGGAAGGAAAGGCAGAGGAAGGCCAAGGAAGACATGGATGGATCAGATTCAGGAGTGTCTGCATGATAAAAAGATTATGAGTATGAAGTATAAAAGATCTTGTGTACGGCGTGTAATGGATATTAGTGAAGCACAAGTTGTATGTCAAAATCGCTGTAAATGGAGAAGTTTGATACGACAGCAATAAGTAAAAATATCTGGTAGTTTGTATTTCTTTTTGGAGCTAACCTCTGAATCTCAGAGAACAGCTTAGTGATATGAGTTTATTCATTTCCACGTGAGTGTCCAAACTTTAAAAAAAAAAAAAAAAAAAGTTTGTTTTATTTTAAATGTGGTGCCATAATTCAAGAATGCTATTGGATCAGATATTATTTATTTATTTTAGCTAGTAGGAAAAAAAATTAATAGTTCACAATAGGAGTCACTTGATAAGTTTCTTTTATTTTTTTCTTCAGTCAGACATATATACAACGACATATACTGTATATATATGTGTTAATTAATAGTGTTGGACCACCATTTGCTCACAGCACAAGTATTCTTGTGGAATTGATGCAACCTTGATGTGTTGTTTCTGCAGGAGAGGGAAATTAAGTTAGTAAAATCATGCAATGCATTGATTATGATACGCTTTCCAACATACCAGAAATCATTACTCAAGTTATGAAGATAATGGCTGTGGAATAAATCTTGCTCCTGTGCCCTGACCTTTGACCCCATTTCGATGATATTAAACAGAATTGGTTCAGTATACCTCCGGAACAACATACTAAAGTTTTGTTGAAATAGAAGCATTTTCACGTAAGTTATGAGGCAAAAGGGCAATGGAATGGATCCCGCTCCTATGTCCTGACCTTTGACTTTATTTCGCCCATTTTCAATAGGGTTCGTCTCCAGGTTGTCCCCTACCACATACTAAAATTTCATCGAAATCGAACCATTTTTACACGAGTTATCGTGCGGACAGGCAGACTGACAATGGCTAGAGCATATACACTTCAACGTACGGTTGGAAAGCGTAAATAAAAATGATCAATGTAAAGAAACAATAGTTGTGGGAAAAGATTATAAAAAAATGAGGAAAGAAAATTTTTAAATACTACACTTTTCTCTTTGCCATTCACGAACAATGCACATAAAATCTGTTTCCTTTGTAAGCATCGCACAACTTGTCAATGGTATTGGCTCTGCATGTGGTAAGCTTGCTGTCTATTAATGCATGATAAGAATTGAACTGCATATTTTCCTTCACTGAAACAAATCCAATCTTTGTGAAAGTAATCTTAAGCATCCGTTTCTTCATCCACTGTGATCTTAGAATCTGTTCTTGTGAGAAGTCTAAACCCATACCCATTTTTGCAAAAACAATTCACAGCAGCAGATTGGAAGACTTGCCGCTGTGAAATGAATAGCTTGTAACACCTCATCTTTCATGTTGACATCCTTCCCAGCATGCACTAGACAGACAATGCTTGCACAAGAACTTTCTATGCAACTGATAACAAGTGATAGCCTGAAAGAGAAGAGTTTTCTCCAAAAAAATTGCAATTAAAATTTAAAAAATTTCCTAGGAATGTCCATAAAGAATTATAATTTAGTGTTTAATTTAATGAACTAGGAAGTCAGTATTTCAAAATATGTTTCAAATATTTGATGATAACCACATAAAATGGTTGCAACACACTCGTGGAATTCTCTGGAGAAATGTGTCCCACAGATGAGCACCACAAACAGCAAAGTATTTCTGCCTTCTGCACTCATACACACATCTAGAAACCTCAAAACTGTCATACAACTGTCTGTGGTCATCCATATCTTTTTTATTGTGATATTCCATGGGAAGTTTTTTATGTTCATAAAACAACTTGGTTGCAGTGATTTTCCTGCTACAATCAGACACTGTTTGTTGCTGCCAGCACTGTTAACCCCTTTTTGGTGAATGTCGCAAATTTGTGACAAACTAAATATAGTGGAACCTCAGTTATATGTTTTTCGTATTTATTCGCTTCTGCGTAGTCCCAATAATTTACTGTAGTTTCTATTGCTTTTTTAATTCAGTTATACATAATCCATTTTATGCTTTTTGAGGATATACATTGAAATTGAAATTTCACATTATCGAAATGCATAGTTCTTTGATTCCAAACAGCAAAGTATTTCTGCCTTTTGCACCTATACACACATCTAGAAACCTCACCTTCCATAGTTCTTTGATTCTAAATAGCAAAGTATTTCTGCCTTCTGCACCCATACACACATCTAGAAACCTCAAAACTGTCATAAAAATGTCTGTGGTCATCCATATCTTTTTTAATGTGATATTCCATGGGATGTTTTTTATGTTCATAAAACAACTTGGTTGCAGTGATTTTCCTGCTATGATCAGACACTGTTTGTTGCTGCCAGCACTGTTAACCCCTTTTTTTATGAATGTCAAAAATTTTTGACAAACTAAATACAGTAGAACCTCAGTTATATGTTTTTAGCTTTTATACGCTTCTGCGTTAGCCTCAATAATATACTGTAGTTTCTATTCCTTTTTTTAATTCAGATATATATAATCCATTTTTATATGCGTTTTGAGATTATACATTAAAATTTGAATTTCAGATTATCGAAATGCATAGTTCTTTTATTCTTTTCTACATAACTCAGCATGCTACAACTCTGAGATAATTGAGATAGCCTTTCTATGTTCCTTCATGGTGCTGCCAAAGTTGAACCTTTATCCAATCAGAGAAGGATATGTTACTTGCTTTGAGTTTGGATGAATTTTTTTTGCATTTCACAACTCATACATATATGCAGTATTTAAAATTTCTAAATCTCTGGGACATAACTTTGTGGCTCCTCCATTTTGTGCCATACTAGAATAGAATCCTAGATGTATCATCAATATCCAATATTCTGGTTTTGAATGGATGCACTCACATTCTGAAGGAAAAATTCTGATAATTCTTGTGTTGCACATTAAAGCACTGTTCTCAGATTCTTAGTTGTGAGGATTTCACTTTATTTAGAATCAGTTAAGTTATAATGAATGCATATATTAACCCTGTATTTACTTATGGAAGTGAAACGTGGAGTATCACAGAACGACGGTGTGAAAAAATAACTGTATCGGTAAGAAAGTTAGAGAGAAGAATGTTGAGAATAACAAGAAAAGACAGAGTCAGAAATGAACTTATGGGAGAAAGAACAGGAATAATAGGTATTATAAAAATAATAAAAGAATGAAAGTGGAGATGGGCTGGACATGTTTGAAGACTGAAAGATGGACATGATTAATAACAGAATGGCAATGGAAAGAGATGAAGGGGGGTGCCGGAGAACAAGATGGAGATGGAGAGATGACCTTCAGAAAGTCAGAGGTGCTAAATAGTGGATTGAGGCTAAGGATCAAGGAAGTTGGAAAAGATTGGGGGAGGCCTACAGTATAGGGAGCCAACAGGCTAAGAAGAAGAAATAGAGTTGTTCAAAGAGAAGTTGGATTTTCATAGGATTTATGATTTTTGCAATGCAACAAAATGCATTATAATTTGTAATGCTTTTTTTTCCCCCTGCCAATTCGACTTTAAATAAATCATTATTAAGGAATATCTTATACTCAAAGCATAATTTTACTATAGTACTGTATTTAAGATTTTGAAATTTTGCTTGTACATGTTTTACTCGTATACATTTTTAAGGCCATCCCCTAAAAGACATATAACTGAGGTTACATTGTATATTTATTAAAAAGATAGCATTTGTATTTCTGTAAGTTTTTCACAGGTTGGCACAAATACAGGACATAAGATGCATTCATCTATTTGAGTGTACCATGTTGTGAGCCTAAGTTAAACCGATTTTTAACTTATATGATATTTCTTAATTAGTATGGTAATATTTATTCCAAAGAGGGTTAACACACAGTAGAACTGCAATCCAATTTTTTGAACTTGTGGCAAGATTCACCTTTCAATGCCAGTACCCTATCCATTATAGAAAAGTCTAGTCTCAACTGCATAATGAGTGTCCCATTGTTCATATCCCTCCAGCAGTGTTGGCAGCCTCTCAAGCCAAGGCTCCATTGTTACCATATCCACAGCAGCGATTTTGCCAGCTAACTTCTTGTAAACTGGACCATGTCTTTCTTCAAACTGAGTGATTTATTCATTCATTACGGCAAAATTTTCAACCTTAAATTTTGTGGCTATTATGTTGGCTTTTCCCCTCATATTCAAGACCCACACTTGCTAATACCAAGTGAAAATGACACTTTCTTGCTCACAGAAAGTTGATTCTCTCCCAGTTTCCTTTGTTGTTATTTTTTGGGTTGTCTTTTTTGGTGTTGTTTTCTTTCCTGATGAATCACCAAATGCCTTGGATTAGCACCATGCTTGCTGATTTTTTCTCAGATGTCTTTCTTGGCAACTACTGAGATTAAGGTAGATGGTGCTAATCCAAGGAATTTAGCAATGTTGATTCTTTTTTCTAATGAATTTTTCTCCACTTCTATTATTTTTAATCTTTCATGAAGAGTTCTGATTTGCCCAACTGGGGAGATATGATACAAAAAAGTATGTTTACAAGAGCAACAAGGATGACAAGAAAGAAGGGAAATATGAACACTTATTACTGCTGAACTTGACTAAACTCAGCTGTTGGAGACACTGAACTTCACAAAATGAGTTAAACCAAAACAATGAAAAAGCTGCCTTTCCTTTGCTTATGTTATGAAAACTTTCCTGAAGATATGAACACCACACGTACTATCTGGGACTGCTTGACAAGTGGACCTTAATGTAAATTCAACATTTTTACCAATGACCAATGCTGTTCACTCAAAACCTGCACTCATTCCAAATGACTCTCTGCTGGTAATGTAACATAACAGAATATTGCTACTGTTTATTTCAAAAGCACTGTATGTCTTTCGATATTAATTAATCTCAAGAGCAATCACCCTAAATTCCATAAACAATGTGCAAATTTTTGTAATAATTTCTCAGAAATGATTATTTTAGGAAAATCTGCCACCAAAACTTAAGATTTCTGAATGATAGATGAAATGAAGCAACAGTTTGGGGAATGAAAAGTGGGAAAAGTAACATTATTATGTACGGTACTTATTCAGGGACCGAACAAAAAGCAGGATGAGTCCAAGGAAAAGCTAATTACAGGAACAATATAAATCCTGATCAGTTGTTCAGGGTAAATTAGACCATTCTCCACTAAGGAAAGCTTCAAGTTCTATGATAGAAGATAAGGAGCATTCACCTCATATTATTTTCCTGAACTGACCACAGTGACTAAACTGGTAACTTTGTAGTCTAACACAGGTGTTAAACCTTGTATGGATGTTTTTTTACGTGGAACCTTTTTGCTTTACAAGTTTTATCAGCCAAATAGCCCCTACAATGAACTTTATTATAGCCATTACATGTTCAGTTGGAACATAATATCAGTTCATTCAGAGGAAAAAGGTTTAACACTTTTCCATGTGTGGCTCCTCTTTGTATTCTAATTTCCACATGCATACCTGAACTCTCAGTAACCTGTTATTACTGGCAAGTTTCTTTGTTCATCATGTATATTGTTTAAGTGATGGTTATTTTCTTTGCTTTTTGAACTTTAACTTTATGAAAGATTATATGCTGCTGTGGTCACATAGAAAATGAGAGAGAGATAAACATGAAAGTCATTTGAGGATTGTTTTCAAGAATTTTTTTAATGTGATTTCATTTTAGTTTAGAAAATTTAAACAATATGTCACTAAGACAAGAACCTACAAAAATTATAACCAGACAATGTTATGCATCAAAAATGTGACTCTTTGATAAAATATGACTGTTTCACTTGCATATCTTCAAGATTTATGGAAACAGTGTATAATTATCTATAATGTTCCTTCATCCCATTTTTATATACAAAAAGCAAAAAAAGCAAAAGATGAGACTTAATTTATTATTAGGGAAGTTGCACAGGTATAAAGGATCATTTGTCATATGATGTTGCATGCACCAAAAAAGTTACATTCAATTAAAAAGATTTAATATATTTTTCTCCCTAATCAGTTTTCTTTTCAGATTGGAAAGGACCACATATTGAATGTTTCGTTTTATTGCCTTTTGCTTTATAGCTAAATATAATGCTAATATTAAAAAGTTTGTGTCAAATATAAAAATTCTACATTACATTTTGCATAGGAACGTTTTTATTTATTTATTTTGTGAACTAGAGTAGTCACAAGCTCAATAAGTAGGAACTGTACACCAATTATACTCAAAATGCATGTAGTATAACTATACTAATAATCCGAAATTTCTTGGCATAGAATAGAAACTACATCAGAATGACCAAACGTTTGTTTGGAATTAGAATCGGCAAACATAAAAGGGATACAAAAGATGAAAAAATAACCACTGCCCTATCAAGAGAAGTCAAGTTCAAGTCCGCAGATCCTGTATGGAGTGATGTAAAGAAATTAGCTTCATACTCCACACCCAAATGTACTGCCACTCACAAAACCTGGAAAATCTTGACCAGCTGCAAGGCTTGCAATTATAGTGTCTCTTTGGAGTTGTA
Organism: Macrothele yani; assembly: GCA_039090855.1. NCBI lineage: Eukaryota > Metazoa > Arthropoda > Arachnida > Araneae > Macrothelidae > Macrothele > Macrothele yani. The sequence continues at coordinate 150,660,924 of CM077027.1, read as the reverse complement.
TTTGGAATCAGTTCTTCAAATAATGCTGCATTTTCTACCATGGTACCTCATGCCCAAACAACGTGACCTCGTTTCTTCGAATTATCACGTTTGTGCCTATTCATTTATTGTCTAGTACAGTCACCGCGTTCAAATTGTTGAAACGTTCTATTATCCAGTTTGCAGTTAGCTGCCTACCTTCCTTGAAAAAGCCATCTGGTTGATGTGCGAAAGCTTGGAAAGTTTTATTTGTGTTCTACGCCAAGAAATTTTAGATTATTAGTATAGTTATATTATTTTGAGAGTAGTCACAAATAAACAGAAAAAACAAGGTGTGTGGTTATGTACTGTAAAGTTTATTCTGCAGTTTACAAACTTTCATCATAAGATTCATATATTTCACTTCTGTTTTTAAATTTTATTTCACTCCTAGCTTGTATATGCTTCTGGGTCAGTAGATTTTAATGTAGAACATATCACTCATCCACCATAAAAACACATTAAGTAGATCTGATCCTCACACACTCTCAGAGCTAGAATAAGTTGCAAGAAAAGTATATTCATCTTCTGCATAAACAAATCAAGTAACATTTCATTTGGCGATGATTTCCAGGTTGAAAGCTAGTATGCTTATTTTAAAGATCAAAAGTAAATTACCTAATGCACTTACTTTTGCCAAAGTCAGTGACCGGGATAGTCAATTATAGAATTGATTCAACTAGCAAAATCTGAAGTTGTTCAGATTCCTAAGCTATAATTGCTAAACTTCAGTTTCTTGAAACTTCATTGTCATGGGTGATGTAATGGTAGCATGCTCAAATGGAAATCAGGAGATGCAGGATCGATTCCTGCCCCAGGGTGGTGTAATTTTCAAGTTTTCTGATATGATGTTACACATTGAACAGTAAATTAGAGAAATTGAGTGCATAGGCAAAGGGTTTTGTAAATATCAGGGCATGGTAAAAAAAATGGCATTTGTACACTAATTTTTCTTTTAAATGAAAGGATATATAAAAATGCATTATTATTAATTGTTATCCTGCAGCAAACTTTTGAACATTTTTTGAAATAGTACTCATTTTTCATTCAATCCTCATGCTTGTGAGTACATTTGAATATATTGCGGGCAAAATGTATATATATATATTTTTTTGGCGGGGGGGGGGGAGAAGGGAGTTTAGCAACCATCGTGAGCAACTCATTGGGATATATAAGCAGTCGTCCTTCCCTAATTTAAAGCCACTGATTCTAAGGAAGGAAGAGGACCAGTGCTGTAAGACAAGTCTGCTATCCATGCCTCATTTGGGATTCAGCATGGGACCCAAATCAAGCAAACCAATGGTAGCTAGCGCCTCATACCACTCGGCCACCGGAATGACTCTTTGTTTTCCTCACATTTTCTTAACTGTTTCATTTCTCAGTAGATCTGAGAAGTGCTTGTTGCATTGGATTCAGCATAAAATTATAACTGTTTATTAAATAATTTTTTATATACTAAAATAATATATTCAGCATATACTATTTCAAAAAGTGTGTCTTGAATACATCAATTTTAAATTTTGGTAATCTATGGGTGATTTTAACTGATACAGTAGTGGCCAAAATTGTGGAAACCTTTTGGAAAAAGTGTATTTTTGAAGTTTGATGGCTCATAACACCACTTATTTTTGTAGTAATACCATAAAATTATATATCAATGGAAAAATAATTTCACCAAGAATGTAATGCAATAAAGTTTGTTCAGTTATCTGTATTCTATGAAAAGTGGTAGCCAAATAACCAGAAAAAGGCAGCACAACTTGCTTAGGTTGATATGAAGTAGCTTTCCTTCGTTTGAATGTAGCCAATGAGCATGAGTGTTTAGAGAGCCAATCAGGTCACAGTAGGATTTAGCTATTGATTTCATGTATTGGAGCTGAGAGGAGGACATTTGTCAGTGTGTTATGTGATTGCTATCAAGTTGGTTGGTTTTTTTTTTTTTTTTTTTTTTTTCATTTAGTGAGCATGTAAAACGTAATAAAATTAAAGAAATGGCACAAAGAGTTGACTGGTCACCCAGAAAGTGATGTAAAATAGTTCTATTAAGTGAACAAGGCTTCAGTTATGAAGAAATTAAAAGAAAAATTGGTGGAAACTTAACAGAATGTGGCATTTCTAAATTTTTGAAGAGGTATAAGGAGACTCAGTCACTACAAAACCAGAGTGGTAAAGGCAGGAAAAGGTGCACAACAGTAAGTGATAACAGAATAATTGAGAGACTGTGCCTAGGTGACAGAAGAAAATAATATAGGTGTATACAAGATGAAATGGCACAATGCAATGTGAAGTTGAGTGCAAGAACAGTTTGATGCAGACTGCAGGAATTTGGTCTAAAAGCTAGAATTCCACGAAAAAAGCCATTTTTATCTCTCAAACAAAGGTTAAAAAGATTAAACTGGGCTAAAACCCATGTTGACTGTACAGTGGAACAATGGGACAGTGTTATTTGGAGTGATGAGACCAAAATCTCCGTGTTTGGTAGTGATGGCATAAAATACATAAGGAGAAGAATCGGAGAAAATTTGCATCCTGATTGCATTACATGTACCGTGAAACACCCAGTTCGTCTGGGTCTGTATGACATCAAAAGGTGTGGTCAGAATTTGCGTGCCTAATGGAAATATAAATGGCCAAAAATACATTAATGAAATACTTGAGCCCAAACTGAAGCCTTCCGCACGTGATCTTTTCCAAGATAATGAAACATTTATATTTCAACGGGATTCAGCTCCATGCCATGTTGCTGCTGCTGTGTGAAAAAAGTGGTTTCAAGATAATCTTATTCCACTGCTGGAATGGCCTGGGAACAGCCCAGACCTTAACCCCATTGAAAATCTATTGAGCTGACTAAAGAAATTTGTTAGTCAGAAGCAACCCAGCAATAAAACCCGATTAATAGAAGCAATAATTCAATCTTGGTTTCCCATTATAACAGCTGCAGAAGTAAAAAACTTGGTTCACTCCATGGGAAGGCGTTGTAAGGCTGTAATTAAAGCTAAAGGTTACCCAACGAAGTATTAACTGACGTGGTGAGAATTTTTGTATATCTCATTTTTTCTGTGTGTTTCACTTTTCTTCTTTATAACTGCTGTTCTAATACAAAATCCTTCATAAAAGTTATTGTATTACATTCTTGATGTAATTATCTTTCCATTGTTATATAATTTTATGGTATTACTTAAAAAAAATGTGGTGTTATGAGCCATCAAACCTCAAAAAACACTTTTTCCAAAAGGTTTCCACAATTTTGGCTACTACTATAGAAAAACCTTATTCCATAAGTTCTAATTACAATATACAAATTGTTACCAAAAGATAATTTTGGTTGCCTCTGTAAAAATCAGAGGATGGTGAACATATTCTGTTTTAGGTGTCTGCATGCTCAGGCAACCGAGCATGCTCATAGTCAGCACTTATAACTCAGTGTCATAAACTGATTGCTGTGTGAATAATCTTGTGATTTTCCTTTGTATTTATGAGGAATATTTTGTCCTTAATTTTCAGATTAAAACTTTAATGTTGCACATTCAGTGTAATAACTATAACTGCAGCCCCAGTAATTTTTGAACATGCCTCATACAAGGAGTCATTAATTCCTAAGCAATTTTTGCCAACTGCAGAGAAGATAATAGAGGAGAACAGCTGAAGTACAATGCTCATTAGTGGCACCAAGATACAAAAACTTAGGTCAATGTACAGTCAAAAAGATATAATAATGGTATAATGAACATATCAACCTACTTTTTCTGCTGTGTGAAATTTGCATTTCAAGATGATATTACAGCCCTAAATCCCATAATTGGTATAATTATGGCTTATGTGTGAATGTGTCTCAAACATGCACATGTTTTAAACTGGTGATAATGCTTAATTACCAGGTTTTTTTTTTTGTTGTTGTTTTTTTACATTTCAGCATTTAAAGGATGTTTTCCATTCAAAACAAAAGTAATTTTCTCCTCAGCTGATTTACTAAATCTCAGATCATTGTGTTTGTTATTATTTCTCTTAATGGAAATTTTTAATTGAAAAACAATCGTAACAATCTGAAATGTAAAGAATAATTATTTTAACGTGTATTGTTATGCAAACACTTCTGAAAGTATTGTAGTTGATCTGTGATGTAATGCAACGTTCTTGGGTGATTGTGTTACTTTCCGTTATGATCTGATTTTGTAGGGAATTCGGAGAGTAAGCAGTTTGTGTGATTTCATAGTTGCCAATAGTACTGCGGTACTGCCATTGTATTTTTGTAACACCATGTTGTACCTTACTGTATCATTAGCATTTTGTTTTAGTTACTCTTCTTAGTTTTTCTGATTCATTACATGTCTACAGCAGTTTTAATTAGTTCTGTGGCTTGTTTATTTGTTCTGCTGAGTGATATTTCAAGAAAAAAAAAGTGTTTACTGTAATATAAAATATTTTCTATGGGGTACCAAGTTACACACTGAATTGACACTAGTTAGAGCAATTGAAATCTCTAATTTAATAGAGCACTGGTAGTTCACTAGTTTGTAATGAATACTACACATCGACCAACTCAATCACCATTAGTGGTATCTATATGCTAATGACAGCACTTTCTGTACTTTAAAATAATGAACAGCAATTACTCCAGCATTTATTTTTCATGTAGCATATTTTTCATTATATAATCTACTGATTGCCTGTTTAAAACGTTATAGATTTATATTCTGTGGAGTAAATGTGGATGCATATAAATCACCACTTCAAAAATAATACTATTTTTGCTGCACTTTGGTTTTGAAAAATCCATTTAATTGTCAGGAGAGCTCACATATTTGGAAAATTACTGGAAATGCATGATAACAGAAAAACATAATGCAATATGAAAAAGGAGGTCTGTTAACTGTTGGAAAAAAGTTTTTTTTTTTTTTTTTTACTTGCGAGCATTTTGACAGAAAGTACAATACAATGAAAGTAATATCACTCTTATGGAATATCAATGCATGCTATGGGAAGATCAGCACCACATACTTTCATGGGTGCTACAGGTCTAACTATGGAACTGCATACTATGAAATTTAACTACAGAACTGTCATGTCTAGCTGTGGAACTCTGGTAATGCAGAAAAGCTCAAGTTTTGTCTTTATTTCATTTGAAAGTAACAAAAAAGTTTTTAGGAATGGCATTTATTTATTTTAATAAGAAGATCGCGTGTGTGTCCCCCCCCCCCCCCATTTTTTGATTTTTTGGACAGCTGGGACATCCCATGAATCCCGACTATTCTGTATGAAATTACGGTTTGGGATCAATATCGCGGGTACAGATTGTATTGCATTTTTTTCCTGAATTTCACAACTTGTGGATTATATAAAGAAATTCCTTTCCTTTTCTGGATATGTCATGTATTGATTGCTTTGATGTTGCTGGAGGAATACTTTTTTAGTTCGTTTAACTTCATTTAAAGTTGTAACATTATATTCTAGGAAGTGTAAGTTTGGGTTTGGTTTGCTGTAGGAAATTGTTGTGGTTTTTACATTACATAAAGAAGTAGTAATTGTTTAATTCATTGAACATAGTTTTAATTAGCCTTGTTATAAAAAGTAATTGCTGAAGTTTCACACTCTGTATCAGAGCTGGATTTAGACAGGGTGAGTCCCTAAACTATGGAGAGCTGTAAAGGCTCTATTCAGCAACAGTTATCAGAGAATAATGCTAGGTGACACATAAAACTTGACAAGAATGCCACCAAGATGTGTAACAAATCTGTGCTGAGTGGGAACGGGGGGGGGGAGTTTGCTTCATTAGAACTTTAAAAATATGCATTTAATTATTCAGTTTCAAAATATTTATGAATAGAAAAATAATACTGCAAATTTGCTCCCAGTGAGTCAAGTTACTGAATGTATTTAATTACTAGGAATAAAATACTATTGTATACTTGTAACTGCCAGAAAATTAAGTGTAATCTGCAAACTTACATTTACCTTTGATTAATTGGTAAACAGTTTCTGATTGAATACTTTTGACTTGAAACTAACGTAATACGCCAAAAATTGCTAATTTTTTATCTGTTTGCATATGTCGAATGTTCTTAACTCTCCCCCAACTTTGTTATACACAGTTTCAACTGTGGTATTAATTCTTATTGATTGGAAATGACTTTGTTTTAGGTCATGAAATATAAAAGGTCAGTGCTTATCACCCAGTTTAAAAGCCAATGTTGATTTCATATTAACTTAGCAAGCTTGCATTTGTTTATAGATAGTGCAACAAGATCTGTTGTTTTACTGTTTCAATTTAACATTATTAACTCAGCAGATATCCTGAGTATTTATGCTTTCTTAATAAAGAAGCATAAGATATGATAAAGGTAACTTAATTTTTGAGCTTAAATGTAATATGAATTTGTTCATGTGTGTATATATGTAAAAGGCCACTCAATAGCATTCAAGAAATTTGGGATTTTTAAAAGATTACGCATTTTTTGTTATTATGATCAATTGCTTTAAGAAAAATTATATGCTTTGGTATCTAATTATGTTTGAAACTATGCAGTCCAATAAAACGGCAATTCAAAATTATATACAGCTTCCTATGTACATAGTTTAACTGTGAAGAACTTTAATGTTAGCATAGCTTTTGTCCCATAAGATGAGCAATGTTAGAGTTTGTTTTTTTCTTTATTTTATTTGTGTGTGTGTGTGATAGCAATATTGTAACAAGGTGAGTGAATTCCCTTAAGGCATTAAATTTTTGTACGTGTTTGAATATGACGTGAGTAACCATTATAGTTTGCTTTTTACATATTTGTATCTCAGTATGAGCTTGAATTTTAAAATATTTAATATTTGTAATGCTTGAAGAAATTTCTTTATAAAATTAAAAAATTCATTTTTTAGTGTTTACTTGGATTCTTTACATTAATCAAAACATTACTTCAAACTTTAGAGTGGAAATGTGTTTGAGAAAATAACATCCATGTGTATGGAAATTGACAAATGCAGTAAAGTATTGTTAAGGAAATCAATGCTAAAGGTTATATAAAAAGAAAATATAATTACAAAATTGAAGCGTTTCTCTCTCTAGCTACACCTTCATCAGCCATGGAATGAATGAAGTAACACGAGGTTTTAACACATGGTGAATCAAATATTGCCAGATTTTACAATGAGTTTCTAAATAATAGGAATTTGATGAGGCGAGTCTGTATTGCAAGTATTAGAGGAGTGGAAAATTTCTATGTCTTCACAATACCTGAGGGCTTTTCTATTAATGAATGGAGTAACGCATTTTCTGTTTTTCCTGTCAGGAACAGCAGAAATATGGCTGGTGATTATTTAAGTAAACAAGACCAAAAATATTGGGTGGGCACTGCCCTCCAGTAAAATTATTGGAGGCCCCCTATAGTCATTGCCTATAGCGGCAAGTACTTCCGATTTAGTATGTAATGGAATAAACACTAGGTAAGGTGAGGGGCTTACTGGGATCTCTATCTTTAAGCAAAAGAATGATAAGTTGTGATGGAGGCTTAACTGGAACATTGTAATCAAAGGACTTGAATATTAGCAATCAACCCAACAAACTTATATGTGGTTGGAAATTCTAGAAGTAGACAAGTGATCTTTTTTGGGACTCAAATTTTTTGTTCATACTATGGATCAAAAAGAAAGGGAAGTTATATGATTTACCAATGTTTAAAATGTTACTATATTCTTTTTATAAAAGAGAGAGAGCGAGAGAGAGAGAGAGAGAGAGAACTATTATACGAATAAGGTTCGCTTTGTCAATGTAAGATTTGAGGGTTATAAGTTTGTGTTTCTGAAAGGTATGTAAATGTAAGTGATGATATTTTGAGTGGCAGTAGGTTTCCTGTAGACAGAAAGATTGAAGAGTCGAGTATGAATTTAGGGTTGTGTTAATATCGAGAAGGTTTATATTGTTTTTAATTCATTCATTAGAAGTGAAATTTATATGGGGAATTTGGGAGAAATAAATGACATTAGTGCCTGTAATGCGTTTTTCTGGTGTGGCCAGATAATGAAAATGTCATCTACATACCTTAGCCAAGTAGAAATTTTAAAATGGGTGGAGCTATAAATAAATTTTTCAAATTTTATATATAAATTTCAGCTAGTGAGGGATGTGGAGAACCCATTTCCTTGTCAGTAGCTTTAATGTATTTGTCAATTGTTATTGTGTTATGTGGATTTCTGCCATTTCCTTTTATTACAGCATCCTTATTTAACAGCATTGTATTGCCTCTATGCTCATCACTACATCCTGTCAAAAAATGAGAACTGACCAATTTTTCATTCATGTTACATTTACATGATTTTTCTGACCAATTTTTCATTCATGTTATTCTTACAGAAATATGTTTTTGAACTGATACAAGTGTCTGCAAATATCATACATGTCTAATAATGGTATGTTTTTGTTGAGTATTAACTTCCTTAAGTACAAGTGAATTCTGTGCTATATATAACTTAATGACACACTGTCAATGCACTATGATTTAATACTAAAAAATTACATATATTTACAAGTTAAAAACTGCATGAGCACTTTCGGGGCTACAATCACCCCATCTTCAGATGGAATGGAATATTGCTGCTCATGTGCACCAATATATACAGCGGAATATGATGACGTATTGTGTGTAAAACTTCGGCGCAAGAGTGTCCCAGCTGTTAACATCGCTGAAACACCCATCAAGTATGCCAAAGTGGGAACGTGATAGATTGGGTGTATATGGTACAATAACATATATAGGTTGTTAAAGTTCAAAAGTTAACTATGATTATTGTTGTTGAAGTTCATAGCCACAATATGGCATTTCCATATTCTGGGTAAGTCAATGGGACTGTTATCATAGCAACAGCGATCCCCAAAGAACTGAAATCTTATACATCGAAGCTTCTGGGGATCGCTGACGCAATGAAAACAGTCCCATTGACTTTCCCAGAATATGGAAATGCCATATTGTGGGTATGAACTTTAATAACAATAATCATAGTTAACTTTTGAACTTTAACAACCTATATATGTTATTGTACCATATACACCCAATCTTATGTACCCACTCTGGAATACTTGATGGGTGTTTCAGCTATATTGCAATGGCAACAGCTGGGACACTCTTGCACCGAAGCTTTACCCACAATATGTCATCATATTCCACTGTATATATTGGTGAACATGAGCAGCAATATTCTATTCCATATGAAGACTCACCCCAAAAAGTGCTCATGGGGTTTTTAACTTGTAAATATCTGTCGTTTTTTAGTATTAAATCATCGTGCATTGACGTTGTGTCATTAAGTTATTAACTTTCTGTTGAGTATTAACTTCTGATATGTGTAAATTCTCCTGTTATAACTATGTTATAATCATATCCATCGCATGTATTGGTTTCCCATTGCTTACTGTGACACAGATTGAAGTGTTTTGCTTGCTCTTCAATGTTTGTGTTCTTTTGCTTCATGGTTTCATGTTTTAGCATCGATATTTTTTGTGCCTAAACTTTTTCGACAGACCTCACTGAATTCAAAGCGTTTTAAAAATGAGTAATCATAATGATTACAGAGAAATGGACTTGCATACAGTGTATGATAGCAACAGTTTATTATGGAGATCAGAGCGACAAATTGATCAGCAAAATCTATTGCTGCATGTTAAGCAACTTCTGTAAAAACACTTCACTGTTTCAGAACTTCCAATTTCCATAAATGGTAGCTCATGGGACATGATCTTGAATTAGATTATTTATGGGTTTTTCCTTTTAGTCAGATCGATTTATAGTGCTTTAAGTTAATTATAGCTCTTTGTTTTTTTTTCAAATATGGCATGTGCTAATTATTGCATTTGTTGAGTCTTTCAAGGGGAGGTGCAAAACATCACAGGGGATGCTGAGCCTTCCCTAGCAGCCTCCAGGCTATCTATGGCTGTGTTCTTAACCCCTTAGTAAATCCTCTCTATGGAGAAGAAACATTTTCACAACACTCACACTTGGATTTAGCTTATGCTTCTCTGTAAATAAAATTGAAATTGCAATTATGTAAACATTTGTACTCTTTGGAAATTTAATTATGTCACTGAAGTACAAATGGTCATGCTAGCACTATAAAAAAATTTCTAGTCAAAACTTGTATAGTAGAGTTTAATGGGGTATAAGAATTCAACTGTTCAGAATATTTAGCAGAAAATCTGTGTGCAACTGTTGAATGTATTGAAATAATATTTACAGTTCTGTTTATGGCATTTGTGTTCTCAAGTGTTAATCGTTGTCACAATTTCAATGAGCACTGTAAAAATTGTTATCATTGTTCCTATCTTCGGGTGTGCTGGAACTGGGAGAAGCTAGGAACTGCATGCTCCTAGAATATGTGGGAGGCATGGCCCCCCAAAATTTCCCAGGAAAGAAAACAAGGTTTCCCTATTTTTTCTAGAAAAATGTCAAAGTGAATATCAAAACTACTGAAATTCCACCATTCATGCCTCTCTCTCTGGAACAGTGTTTGCATTCTTTTGTTCACTGTAGTCATATGAATGTGCAATGATTGAATTTTTATGTTATTAAATTGTAGCTGTAATTTTTATAGAATTCGTGTAGCATATGTAACGGTTCTATAGGTTTGTATATACCTACTGTTTTATAATATTTATCATTATACTCTGCTTATGATTTGACTCAGTATTACTCTGGTGTTACTGAAATGATAACGGGTACAGTACATAGAGCAAAAGTTCAATTATGCCCGTGATTTAACTTGGTACATTACACTTGAGTACTCGTACATTACACTTTTAGGTTGTCGCAACTTTTGTTTGTAAGTCATAATGCTTTTTTTGTTTAACTAACACATGCCCTAGTAATTAATTATGTGAAATCACAAAAAAATATTTTCCTCACTTTGTTCATTGTTGACAGATCAAAAACTTTTTCACAATGTGTAATCATGTGAATAAAGAAATTAGTTAACCACCTTAGTTCAACCCTCACTATGCTCAAGTGTATAAAAATACTACAATGCAAGTACAGCTCTAACAAATGTTAAGAAAATGAAAGAAATGAAAACTTAAAAGTGAACAAAAGAAATCTAAAAACATACCAATGACACTTAAATTGTGCTTGCTGATATTTTTTAATTGCAGAGCTGGTTCCAGTAATATTAATTAAATCAGAATATGAATTCAGAATTAATAATAAAAGCTTTTAGTGAGTAGTATTTATTTCCTCTTTACTTTTATAATTTTCTTTCTGACTAATTTCAAAAGCAGAACATAAAACTTTACTGTCACTCATAGTTTTAAAGTAAAGCATTAGCTACAAAATTACACATGAATGAGTCAGTTACATTATCTGAAAGTCTCTAGTTATTGGCTCTACTCAGAGATATCTTTATATTTGAATGTTATGTAGTTAAATATTTTACAAATAGGTTTAAAGAAGAACACTTGGTTGCATCTCATTTTAAAAGCAGTGCAACAATCTGAGATCTGGCAACAATTTTTGAATGGTATTCTATTCTTGTGCATTAATAAAGCTGTGGAAAACCCTAGGACTAACTATAATAAATTTTCAGTTTAATTTTATGGCGATTACTTGGAGGAAACTTTTCCCCATTATAAAATTTTTGGGTTGCACACCAACCCATTGTCAGGATTGACTCAAGAGAAGTAGGTGTTGCTATTTGTCTATTAATTCCCATCATTTCTGTTCATTAATTATGGTTCCTTTCAATTTGTACACTTTCCAACTCCCTTTTTCATGAAGTACAGAATTAATAGAATTTTTATGGAGTCTCCATCAATTTAATGTCCAGCGTTTTGAATGTGATTGCAAAGTCCTGTTTTACTAGTACCATTTTTTCTAGCAGCTTTACATTCTGCTAGATGGATTCAAATTTGTCTCCCTGTTTCTCTTACCTAGGTGTTCCCACATTTGCAGTTGGCACTGTTGCCCACTCCTCATAGTGGGACATTGTTTTCTTTTTGCTTAATTGTAGGAAAGAATTTGTAAATTTCATTGTTTAGGTCTGTTGAAAGTCAAACATGGAATTTTTGGCTAGCTCTGTGAAGTTTTCCAGATAATCCTCTATGAAAGGTGACGTTCCTGATTATGGTAGTTTAATATTGTTGTATGAGATTTATTTTTATTTTTTATTAAAATGTTTTCTATCATTTTAGAAGGTTAATTATTTTCTGTAAGTGTAATTTTTAATTCTTCTTTATGGAGTTTCTTCGGTGTACGTAGGAGAAAATTGGAGACAACTTCAAACCCATGTAGCAGGACATAAAGCTACTATGAAAAATGTTACCAGCAAAACAGGACATGACAGACACACATCCAAAAATGCTGGACATTCAATTACATAAAATTCCACAAAAATTATATCCAATCAACAGGACTTTCTCAAAATGAAGTTGGAAGAAAGTGTACAAATTAAAAAAAAAGAAGAGGAGCCACAATTAATAAAGAGAAAATCTGGAAATTACCACACGAATGAAAACGCCTACTCTCTGGAGTCAGTCCTAGCAATGGATTGGGGTACAACCCAAAAATTTGACAACAATGGGAGAAAAATTTTCATCCTAGTTAAACTACAGTTAAATTTTACAATTGCATTTCATGTGAACAATCTCTGTGAAGTGGAGTGGAGCATAAAGAAGTGGCCTTGATAGTCACCAAAAGGCCAGAAATGTTAGCAAGAAAATTTAAAATTTAGCGGTGAAGGAGAAGTAAGTAAAGTTGTCAGCTATAAACAGCATTTACACTTGAGTCAATTATTTCAATGGAGTATGTTTGAGGCATATTTGGTCACTGCGCATCTGACTTCTTGATTGTTAAGATACATTGAAAATAAAATTTTACAAATCACATGACAAGAAATAAAACTAGCCATGGTAAATTGTAAGTGATGAAAATCTTTAAATTATAATTTAGTAATACTTGAATTACTAGGATGACAATTATTTGTCAAGTTTTTGGGTTGCACACCAACCTGCCTTTGGAACTGACTCAAGAGAGGGAAGTGGGTGTTGCCACTTATGCTGCAATATTCAGCCTTTCTGTTTGTTAATTGTGGCATCTCTTTCTTTCAGTTTGTAGACTTTCTACCAACTTTTTTTTTTCATGAAATGTTGATATGAAGAAATTTTTTGGAGTCCTAGTGAATTGAATCTTCGATGCTTTAAATGCGTTTGCCAAGGACTGTTTTATTTTTAAATGTTTTTTTATAGTGATTTATGTTCTGCTATGCAGGTTCAAAGTTGTCTCCCATTTTCTCCTACATAGGTGTTCTCACAATTGTAGTTTACACTGTAGACCACTCCTTCTTGTATCAGGACATTATTTTCTTTTTGCTTAATGGGAGGGAAGAATTTTGATTTTATTATTTAGGTCTGGAGAAAGTTGAACATGGAATGTTTTCTTGATCTCAAACACTAGTCTTGTGACGATTATATATACTGTATATTAAGATAATACAACATATAGTTTGTCACAAATATTTATTTTTTAAAGTCGACCCTGGTTTTGCTGGGTATTGACCTAGCTTCATCAGGACGAATGGCACATAAATATTCAAATTGTATATGATATCGTAAATGATGTTTACAGTCACATATTTTAGTTAGATGCTTCCATGCGCTTGATAGAAATGGGGTGGATGCCGTGTCATTAACAAGTTGCAAAGACTTCTGATATATATATGGAAAGAGTTCCATATCTCAGAATACTTTTTGTAATGAAAAGTACATTCTCATTTACTAAAGCTGCACTTTTAATTGTGATTTCCACTGTGCATAAAAATATGCCTATAGTGCAAACATTTAGTTGGACTTTTAAATAAATGTTAAAACAGTCATCAGGAAAGTGACAAAAAAGATGTTTCTCCAATTTTAGACAGCCACTCTGCATTTAGCAATGGATATCAATTTTGTCATCATGAACACACAAACCCTGAATGTGTATGTATGTGTGTGTGTGCATATACATATGCTCAATTTGACCAGGCTGTGCCTTTCAGTACTTTTTCTTTCTGTTACTTTGATAACACAAAAACAAAAGAAAATTTAATCATGTTTCTTATATTTTTGTAAAATACTGAAGATAATTTTAAATCAATTTTTCGAAATACTTGCATTTCATAGCACTTTTTTATTTGACTTGTTCTAAACAGATGTTATTAACATGTCATAATAAAAGATCATATTAATATCACATGCATTTTATGATGATGTGTTGCTCCAGAAAGTTTGCATCACTGCAGATTTCAAAAGCTTGTGTTACATAAATCAGTGTATAAGTGAATGGTGAAAATTTTCCTTCTAACAATTTCATGCAATATGTAACTGTCTTTTGCTGTTTCGAGGCAGAAGTTTTCTACTTTGCTTCAGCTTGCTGTGTACCACTGCACTTTTATATTGCTAGGCTCCACAAAACTGCATTACCCTTTTAGTTTGTATACATGCATGAATGCTTGTTGGTGTAAACTTTTCGTTGCTTGTGAGGAAAACTGTACCATGAAGGAGAGATTAATTACAATGAAAAGTAAGAAACTTGTTTTACTGCAGTAAAATTTCCAAATTTGAATACATCAATATCTTCAATTGATTATTATCCTGAGTTTATGTTTTACTCATGACTGTGAATGAAATACTTACTACTTAATAAATACTGTGGAAGTTATTTAGCCTATGAAGAATTTTGAAAATGATGCAAAAATAAAAAAAGTTATAATAATAATAATAAAGGGAACATTCCTAATTACATATACATGTATTTCCATCTCGTTTTGAAGTGTAACCCTGTGCTCATTCTGTTAGCTTGTTTGATTTTATATTCATATCCGTACATGAATTGCTTTGAATTAGTTTGTTTTCACATATCTGGAAGATCTGTTTCTTTCTGTCTGTCTGTCACCTACCTGCCTGCAGAGATGTTTTACTTGTTGAGCAGATACATATTTATGGAAAAGTGAGTTGAAAAAGTTGCCTATATAATTTTGTGATGAGAAATAAAAAGTTTGATAATAGATGCTGTTTGTGTCTAATTATTCCTCAGGTATTTCTAATTCAATTTCTCGTAGTCGTTTCACAGTTCTTGTTGATTGTTACTTCATATAACCAAGAAGGTGTTACAATGCTGCCCCTAGCCGCCCCGGTGGCGCAGTGGTCTAAGCGATGGCCTTTGATCATTCGTCCGAAAGGGGTCCGGGTTCGAATCCCGGTGAGGCATGGATGTTGTGTTTGTCTTACGGCACTGGCTCTCTCCCTTCCCTGGAACCAGTGACCCTAAATTAGGGACGGGCGACTGCTTATAGCCCGTTGAGTTGCTCACGGTGGTCGTTAAACCTCCAATCAAAAAAAAAAAAAATGCTGCCCCTGTGGCCGAGTGGTCAGAGGTGCCAGCTTCTGGGAAAATATACAAGTTGGACTCCGGTTCATGTCTGGGATAAGGTACAGCTGGTGTGTTTGTTTTGTCATCCCAGGAGACATTGGCACTAAAAAATAATGAGTAACTCCCCATATGCCCTAGGTGCTCATAGTGTTCATCAATGGACTTCCCAAGAAAAAAAGTATTTATACATTTTATCACCGTGAACCAGTACATTTACAGATTATTCAAAACAATTCATTTTGTTTATTGAGTTATGAAAAGTTATTGCATTTAAATATACACACTTTTCAAGAATAGTCATGCGCTCATCTTGGTGACTAGATTTTACAGGTTTCACGGGAATGAAGAAATTAAGCCTCTTTGTTTGTTTATACAAAGACCCATTCTGATGAGTGTCGAAATCAAAAGGCGCCCATTCGTAATTTAAAGTTACTGTGTTTCCATGGAGAAGTAAAGTAAAGGCCGTAAAACAAATGTCTCACTCTGCTGAATGTCTAACCCGGTATGGGTTTGAGTCCTGAATTAGGTATGGGTGGTGTACTTTCCTATGGAGCTGACTCTGTTTCCTAAAGCCAGGGGCCTGAAATTTTGCGATGGGCGAAGACATAGTTCAAGACAGTGGCGTAGCCGTGGGGGGCTGAGCACGAATTTAAAGCGATATATCTGTGTACGCGAGGCTTTCACCAATGAACCAAACCCATGGACACCCCTCCCTTAAGAAATTTCTGGCTACGCCACTAGTTCAATAATGTGCAGAGTAAACCCTGAAACAAACAAATAAAACTTCCACCCCGATTCATACACTGTCGTGCAAAAATTAAGGACGAGACTGTTTTTCGAATGTAACGTCGTGCAGAAGTGCTCCTCATCAACTCAAATCATACCATAAGAACCCCAAGATGTAACAATATGGGATAAGTGAACAAAACCGTCCAAACAAGGAATCCAAAGGATACAAAGGCACTTTATTGAAAAGGTAGCTTCGAGCACAACTGGACAGAAACGTCCATGTGACTGGCGGCTGCCAAGAAAAATCCAGTCTTTAGTAGGGGATATGATCACCCCTGACTGCGTTGCAGGATTTACAACGTCTGTCCATGCTGAGGACAAGGTGTTTTTTTTTTTATTGGAGGTTTAACGACCACCGTGAGCAACTCAATGGGGCTATAAACAGTCGCCCGTCCCTAATTTTGGGTCACTGGTTCCAGGAAAGCGAGAGAGCCAGTGCCGTAAGACAAACACAACATCCATGCCTGACCGGGATTCGAACCCGGACCCCTTACGGACGAATGATCAGAGGCCAGCGCCTTAGATCACTGCGCCACCGGGGCGGCGAGGACAAGGTTGTCAAGGAGATGACCTCTTGTAGCGCCAATCGCAGCTGCGGAATCGTTGCTGGCGGCTGGTGACGTGCTGCCAAGCGTCTTCCGAGAAGGTCCCACACGTGTTGATTTTTTTTTTGATTGGAGGTTTAACGACCACCGAGAGCAACTCAATGGGCTGTATAAGCAGTCGCCCGTCCTTAATTTAGGGTCACTGGTTCCAGGGAAGGGAGAGAGCCAGTGCCGTAAGACAAACACAACATCCATGCCTGACCGGGATTCGAACCCGGACCCCTTACGGACGAATGATCAGAGGCCAGCGCCTTAGATCACTGCGCCACCGGGGCGGCGAGGACAAGGTTGTCAAGGAGATGACCTCTTGTAGCGCCAATCGCAGCTGCGGAATCGTTGCAGGATTTACAACGTCTGTCCATGCTGAGGACAAGGTGTTTTTTTTTTTATTGGAGGTTTAACGACCACCGAGAGCTACTCAATGGGCTGTATAAGCAGTCGCCCGTCCTTAATTTAGGGTCACTGGTTCCAGGGAAGGGAGAGAGCCAGTGCCGTAAGACAAACACAACATCCATGCCTCACCGGGATTCGAACCCGGACCCCTTACGGACGAATGATCAGAGGCCAGCGCCTTAGATCACTGCGCCACCGGGGCGGCGAGGACAAGGTTGTCAAGGAGATGACCTCTTGTAGCGCCAATCGCAGCTGCGGAATCGTTGCTGGCGGCTGGTGACGTGCTGCCAAGCGTCTTCCGAGAAGGTCCCACACGTGTTGATTTTTTTGATTGGAGGTTTAACGACCACCGAGAGCAACTCAATGGGTTATATAAGCAGTCGCCCGTCCTTAATTTAGGGTCACTGGTTCCAGGGAAGGGAGGGAGCCAGTGCCGTAAGACAAACAACATCCATGCCTCACCGGGATTCGAACCCGGACCCCGTTCGGACGAATGTTCAGAGGCCATCGCTTAGACCACTGCGCCACCGGGGCGGCATCCATGCGTTGAATATCTTCACTCTCCAACAGCTCTGCGACAACCACTGTACGATGAGGTGTAGCGTTGTCGTCCATGAAGGGACCCACAGCACCTCTAAACAGGCGTACGTGAGGCAGGAGAACCTCGGTACAATAACGGACACCGGCGACAACTTCCTTGAAAAATGTGGAGGTCAGGACGGCTACCAAGCATAATACAGCCCCAAACGAGAACTCCGCCACCTCCAAACCGGTACCTTTCGATGATGGTGGAGGCGTGATTGCGTGTTCCTTGCTCTCTCCAAATGTGTTTGTCCAGAATAGCTCGTCAGACTAAATCTGCTCACATCCGTAAAGAGAACTCGACCCCATTGCTGATGTGTTCAGTTCTGGTGTTCCTGGCACCACAGAAACCGCAGTCTCCGATGAGCAGGCGTTAATGGCACACACCGTACTGGTCGTCGTGCAAATATACCACCTTTGTGCAGCCTCCTGGCCACGGTAAAACGCGATAACGGACGTCCAGTTGTGTGTGCCTTGCGATTTCTCCCGCTGTCTGTCTCCTCGCCTGTAGGACAATATACTAGTCGTCCGCCGCCATGGTTGCTTGTGGACGACCACTGCTAAACTCTCGGACAACTGTTCCTGTCGTTTGAAATGCTCTCCAAGTTCGTGTAACTATGCTGTGAGTCATCCCGAACTCCTCGGCCACAGTAGTCACACTTCGACCTTCTTTCAACTTCCCAATGACGCGACCTCGGGTAAAGTCGTCCAGATGTCGTCTACTGTATTGCCTGTTGGCCATATCACACGGTGGGAGCAACTCTACGTCGTTCAAACCAATTTACACCGTGTAATAGGCTCCAGCGAATTGCTGAGCGTACATCGCCCGTGTGCTTTATACCCTTCCGATTCCCTGGAACCAGTGGCCCTAAATTAGGGACGGGCGACTGCTTACAGCTCACTGAGCTGCTCACGGTGGTCGTTAAACCTCCAATCTAAAAAAAAAATACCCTTCCGACACTCCCCTCCCTAAGTCATGCTGCATATATGCGCATGCCCTACCGTACCGGACCCTAGTCTATCTCCTGAGTGATCTTTCGGTCCTTTCTGCCTGCTCGTTCCGCTGTTATGCTAATTTCTCCTCTTCGTCCTTAATTTTTGCACACCAGTGTACTAATTGCTAAACAATACAGGGATGACAAGGTTGAATAATTTTCCCTGAAGAAATCTCGAGATTTGTTTTTTATATGGTACATATCCAACAACCAGGGGAATAAAGATAACCCCCTGCCTCGCAGGTGGGCCCGTGAGTTTTATGAGGCCCAGATCTATGTATGTATTTTTTTTTATTTAGCAAATTTAATTTTAGAAAAGAGATTTTCTACTTACTCTAAAAATTTTTGTCTTAAATTTTCTGTCTTTTGGATACGAAAGTTTTTGAGGTAAGGGCCCCATTGGCACAGACTTTTGTATCTGCGCGCCGATTAGAGATCAGATCAGATATATAGACAGGACCGGCTGGACCATAGGGGCCACAGGGGCTGTCGCCCCGGGCCCCGCGCCTTTAAGGGGCCCCGCAGTTTAAGAAAAAAAGATTTAGTTAAAAATTTTTGCAATTATTATTTTTTGTTTGTAAGTTTTCGGGTGCGAGGCCCTTAAAAAGATGTCTCTTTCCTTTTCAAGTTTTGTTTGTTTCCAATCCCCGGTTTTCGAATAGGTTATCGCCCTTCGCTGTACGAATACGGAGATCTGCTGTAGATTTCAAGTGATTATTGCAACGATCTTGATATTTTCCGAATTCATGCAATCGCCGCCTCGGTGGCGCAGTGGTCTAAGGCGTTGGCCTCTGATCATTCGTCCGTAAGGGGTCCGGGTTCGAATCCCGGTCAGGCATGGATGTTGTGTTTGTCTTACGGCACTGGCTCTCTCCCTTCCCTGGAACCGGTGACCCTAAATTAGGGACGGGCGACTGCTTATAGCCCATTGAGTTGCTCACGGTGGTCGTTAAACCTCCAAAAAAAAAAATAATTCATGCAATCGCAAATTTAATTTCATCATTTTGTGGCCCTTGCTTTTATATATTTAACAATTTGCGTGTAAACCAGATACTTACATTTAAATAAAATAAAAAAGAAGAATATCAAAGTTTGTTTCGGGCTACACATGGAGGCCATTTATTCGATGACTTTAAAAACATTGCTAGAAATTAAAATAAAATCATATATGAGCGCGTATAAAAGTTTAAAAAGTCACTAATTTGTCAGTTACTCCATTTTGCATTAAAAATCAATTACTAAAACATGTATCAGGAGAAAAGAACTATTTATACGAATTTATTATTTAATATTTCTACACTAAAATATTCGCAATGCAAACATTTTTGCTACGCACGTAGCTTTTTGTCATTCTGTGAAGCAGTTTTTATACAATAAGTGAAAATACAACCTCAACCCCATCTCCTCGGAAAGAAAATCGTAGATTTCAACAGTTTTTACTCTCTCTGTCTCTGAACTTTCAATGCGTATTCTGGTCTTTTTCTTGAGCTTAATACAAATGGTTCTTTGCCGCCCCGGTGGCGCAGTGGTCTAAGGCGTTGGCCTCTGATCATTCGTCCGTAAGGGGTCCGGGTTTGAATCCCGGTGAGGCATGGATGTTGTGTTTGTCTTACGGCACTGGCTCTTACCCTTCCCTGGAACCAGTGACCCTAAATTAGGGACGGGCGACTGCTTATAGCCCATTGAGTTGCTCACGGTGGTCGTTAAACCTCCAATGAAAAAAAAAATGCTTCTTTGAGATAATCGATTTGTCTTTATGATAGTTTCGTTTCGAAGTACTACAGAGGTGAAGCACATGTCAAAAAGGAAAAGTTACAGAGATAAATTCCGTCGGTGTACCTTAATCGGTAAAGCATTCAGCTCCGGAGCAGAGGGATGCGAATTCGTCGGCGTCACAGGCAGATTTGTGGGTTTCACATCCTGTGTATTATTTACGGACATCTTCACGTAACGATTTTATTAAAATATGAGATTTATTTCCTAGTGCAAGCCATGAAATTTTGCTCCGGGGCCTTGCAATGAAATTTTGCCCCGGGCCCCGCAAAAGCTCCATCCGGCCCTGTATATAGAGGATTTTAGAAAGGGAGTGTCTGACCCCAGGTCTTAAACAACCCTTAGAAATAGGAAACTAGGAGATTTGGTCTAGAGTGGTCGATAGGAAAGTGGCACGGAAGAGAGGTAAAAAGAGGGTGGAAAACGCCCTTATGTATTACCGGGGGCCAGCATCCGGGGTCCGACGGCTTAACGTGCCCAGCCGATATTTAGTGGTTCGAGCGTTCGTATACTTGCTGGGATCGAACCTGAGGTTTCTACATTCGGTAATCGCACACTCAAAGTAGACTTGATGAACTTGCGATGATAAGCATTGAAAATGTCCGAGCCAGAAAATTAGACGTGTCGAAACTGATTGAAATATTCGCTAAAAAGAACGTTAGAAGGGAATCCAGATTTTAGTAAGGTAAGTTTTCTTTATTTTGTAAAGTATGCTTGCTTCTTGAATTTAAAAGACAAGACACTAAAAAAAAACAATATCGCTGAAATATTTAAAACTAGAAAATGTAAACACACATGTTTTTCTTCTTTCTCAAAAATCATTGTATTAAGGACTTAAACAGCTTTAAAGGAAGTTCGAAACCAGACACTCGAAGATCAGCATTTGTTTTTACTTGATTTGATATCGTCAACATTTGTCATTTGAAGATTTTTTTTTTTTTTTGATTGGAGGTTTAACGACCACCGTGAGCAACCCAATATGCTATAAGCAGTCGCCCGTCCCTAATTTAGAGTCACTGGTTCCAGGGAAGGGAGAGAGCCAGTGCCGTAAGACAAACACAACATCCATGCCTCACCGGGATTCGAACCCGGACCCCTTTCGGACGAATGATCAGAGGCCATCGCTTAGACCACTGCGCCACCAGGGCGGCCATTTGAAGATTTTGCACTTTTTTCCCTGAGTACTAAATTTATCGAGAGTACTTACCGGAATAAGTGCTCACATAATTAAAAGCAATACATAAGTGATCATAGAATCAATATCTGTGAAACATATTTTTGCTACGGCGAAGTTATATATTGACCCTCAATTTTTGCATTAATTTTTACTATGTTGGGGGCCTGTTAGGAAAATATCGCGGGTGGGGGGCCCAAAGATTTTGCGTAACGCCACTGCCAACAACGTATTTGTATGTGCGTGTGATTAAAAAAAAACAACACGGCTGTAATTTACACTATTTGTTAAATGTCCACGGGTAAAGATAGCCTGGCCGCCCTGGTGGCCTTTGATTATTCTTCCGAAAGGAATCCGGGTTCGAATCCTGTGAGCCTCCCCGGTGGCGCAGTGGTCTAAGCGATGGCCTCTGATCATTCGTCCGAAAGGGGTCCGGGTTCGAATCCCGGTGAGGCATGGAAGTTGTGTTTGTCTTACGGCACTGGTTCTCTCCCTTCCCTGGAACCAGTGACCCTAAATTAGGGACGGGCGACTGCTTATAGCCCATTGAGTTGCTCACGGTGGTCGTTAAACCTCCAATCAAAAAAAAAAAAAAGGATAGCCTGCCGCGTAACAAGAAATCATCGTTACGGAGTTTGTATATAGCTATTTAGGTTCAGTATATTATTTGATTAGTACATTCAGTTTTTAGTCGCAGGGAATAGTCCATCGTACTGAGATTTTGGCGCAGGTACTGATGTCATAAACCTACATAGTAACTCCGTTATGATTATTTGTTGTTACGCGGCAGAAAACCTTTACACTTGGGCATTTAACAAATATACTGAATGACAGCCGTATTATTATGCTCCATCCTGTGGTCGCCGCCCCGGTGGCTCAGTGGTCTAATGATGACTTCTTATCATTCGTCCGAACGGGGTCCGGGTTCGAATCCCGGTGAGGCATGGATGTTGTGTTTGTCTTACGGCCCTGGCTCTCTCCCTTCACTGGAACCAGTGGCCCTAAATTAGGGACGGGCGACTGCTTATAGCCCATTGAGTTGCTCACGGTGGTCGTTAAACCTCCAATCAAAAAAAAAAAAGGATAGCCTGCCGCGTAACAAGAAATCATCGTTACGGAGTTTGTATATAGCTATTTAGGTTCAGTATATTATTTGATTAGTACATTCAGTTTTTAGTCGCAGGGAATAGTCCATCGTACTGAGATTTTGGCGCAGGTACTGATGTCATAAACCTACATAGTAACTCCGTTATGATTATTTGTTGTTACGCGGCAGAAAACCTTTACACTTGGGCATTTAACAAATATACTGAATGACAGCCGTATTATTATGCTCCATCCTGTGGTCGCCGCCCCGGTGGCTCAGTGGTCTAAGTGATGGCTTCTTATCATTCGTCCGGAAGGGGTCCGGATTCGAATCTCGGTGAGGCATGGATGTTGTGTTTGTCTTACGGCACTGGCTCCCTTTCTACCCTGGAACTAGTAACTCTAAATTATGACGCAGCCCTGGTGGCGCAGTGGTCTAAGCGATGGCCTCTGATCATTCGTCCGAGTTCGAATTCCGGCGAGGCATAGATGTTGTGTTTGTCTTATGGCACTGGTTCTCTCCCTTCCCTGGAACCAATGACCCTAAAGTAGGGACGGGCGACTGCTTGTAGGCCATTGAGTTGCTCACGGTGGTCGTTAAACCTCCAATAAAAAAAAATGATGTGGTCGAGTAGTCACAGCCGTAGGATTCTGCCTGGTCGTCTCAACAGGTCTTGGATTCGAATTCCAATTAGGCGTGGCTCGTGTGCACGGCGTAGACTCTTCCCCTTTCATAGAACCAACAGCACCGGACTTAGCTATGGGGGTCTGCTTATAGTTCTTAGAGTTCCTCTCGGTTATCGTTGAACCCCGAAACAACAACAAAAAGAAAAAACCCTCGGAATTCTTGGTCGCAAATTTGCGAGGTCACAGAACTAGCGTCAGACCACGTCCTTCCAGATATACGATGTGCTCGATTATTTATTTATTTTTTTTATTGGAGGTTTAACGACCAACGTGAGCAACTCAATGGGCTATAAGCAGTCGCCCGTCCCTACTTTAGGGTCACTGGTTCCAGGGAAGGGAGAGAGCCAGTGCCGTAAGACAAACACAGCATCCATGCCTCACCGGGAATTCGAACCCGGACCCCGTTCGGACGAATGATCAGAGGCCATCGCTTAGACCACTGCGCCACCGGGGCAGCATGTGCTCGATTACAGCGATCATGAAGATAGCCTTCCGACGTTTACGTGATTCAGAAGTGGAAGTGATCCATCACATCGTTTAGATCGAACCGACGACTGCTTACCCATTTAGAGTTATTTTACATAAAGTCTCGAATTTACAGCAGCAGATTTTATTTGGTGTTATCCCTTTTCACGAAAAGTCACGGCTGTGTTGGATAATTCCATAAAGTGTTTCTTAACGATTTTCGTGGCCTGGGAGATTACACCTTATGGTTTTCCCCCTTCCCTAGAAAAAACGGCTCTGGCTCTTCCCTGAAGACAGAAGCTTAAAATTTAAAAATGCAGTCACAACATGCCGCCAAAGTTAATTAGATCATCTGTGAGATCACTGATCTCTTGCGTTAAGAAATGAGAGTCAACAAAAGAGTTGAGAAATTCTTTTTACTTATTGTGATGCAGTGAAGTTAGGGCTCAGGCCCACTGCCTTTCTAGTTAGAATAAGTCTTCTGTAGATGCGGTACTCTTTTTTTTTTTTTTTTTTTTTTTTTGATTGGAGGTTTAACGACCACCGTGAGCAACTCAATGGGCTATAAGCAGTCGCCCGTCCCTAATTTAGGGTCACTGGTTCCAGGGAAGGGAGAGAGCCAGTGCCGTAAGACAAACACAACATCCATGCCTCACCGGGATTCGAACCCGGACCCCGTTCGGACGAATGATCAGAGGCCAACGCCTTAGACCACTGCGCCACCGGGGCGGCGATGCGGTACTCAGTGGTGGTAGTTAAGGGCAGTTAGTGGCTCTGTCGGATTTAAGGCTTTTGAGGCCCTAGGCCAAAATTTCTATGCGTCCCCACCTGGCTACCCATATTTGAATTTGCTCCTATAAGATTTTCGGTACTTACGTATTAACGCCACCGCAGCAGAAGTTGTGCTAATGCGCCAATAAAGAACAATCTTGTTGTTTGCACGCGCAGGCATTTATATTTTGGATTCTTTGTTGCCTTTATGTCCACCGAAATCCGATTGACTACTTTGTTTTTAAATAAAGTGTTTTATTTTATGATTTGTCGCAAAAATTTTAGGTGTAGATTGGCGGCACTTAAACCGCCAAATCTGTAGCTGCGGTGGCGTTAATACGTTCATATGGCAACAGCATCAGGTGAAAGAAAATAGAGACTGTTTTGAATCTATGTTGAACTCTATATCGGCCCATTTTCCACTGAAATCCGATTGACTACTTTGTTTTTAAATAAAGTGTTTTATTTTATGATTTGTCGCAAAAATTTTAGGTGTAGATTGGCGGCACTTAAACCGCCAAATCTGTAGCTGCGGTGGCGTTAATACGTTCATATGGCGACAGCATCAGGTGAAAGAAAATAGAGACTGTTTTGAATCTATGTTGAACTCTATATCGGCCCATTTTCCACCGAAATCCGATTGACTACTTTGCCTGCGCGTGCGAACAACAAGATTGTTCTTTATTGGCGCATTAGCACAACTTCTGCTGCGGTGGCGTTAATACGTAAGTACCATAATGACTTTTAAAAATGATATATGCTATCTATCTTTTTGCATGAAAACCTTACAAAAACACTCTGGAAAATCGAAACAACATTTCACCATGCAATTTCAAAATTACTTCGAAGCCGTAGAACCATATATGTTAAAAATATATCGCCGTCCCCGTGGCACAGAGGTCTAAACGCTTGCTTCTCCCATTCATCCGAGATGGGTCTAGGATCGAATCCCAGTGAGACATAGATGTTATATTTGCCTTACGGCAATGGTTCTCTCCCTTTCCTGGAACCACTGACACTCCCCACTCACCGGCTGAAGCTAAATTCACGCTATGGGCTAAATTTAGCCCACAGACTAGGTTCACGCTCCTTCTGTGATTGGTCACTGTGATCTCGCAGGCGGGGTCTGGGCGGTTCCTGCTTTGGCACATTAACCAATACCGGTCCCGCTTTAATTCTGACATTTGCAAATTTTTTGTTAAACTTCACGACTAGCGTCTGGGTACGGCAATAGAAATGTCGTAGGAATATCCTCATTGGCAGGAATAAAACGCAAGCAACTAATTGGCGTGCGTGATGTGTACGATAGGAAACACAGGCATTTTTGGCGGGTAGAATTCTTACAGTTCTTACTTCTTACTGCGGATTTTTGGCGTGTTTTCATATGTCGCGGTGACCATGGATACTTCATTTGTTCAATCTGTGGTGGTTAATTCGGGATGAAATATAACTTAAGGAAGCATGTTAAAAAATTTCATGGAACCAATTGGCGTGCGTAATGGGCAGAGCAATAGCTCGTTTTAGATGTTAGTCCTAGCAAATTCTGATGTGTACGTTTGATGGATATAAAAAGGTTTGTATTGAAGTACCACGTAGTACTATGAGTTTAATACATATTCACTTTAGTGATGTTCGTCCTAGCAACTCTGTGTGCAAATATTCCCTTTATATGCACGTTTAAAAAGCGTGCGTGACTTTTTACACACACCGAGAATGCCGTCTCAATTTTTGCAGTGTCTCGGATATCTTTAGCCGCTGTATAGTGCTTTTATTTTCAATCAGACTAGTTAATCGTAGTGTTTGTTCACGTTTGAGATCATTATCCTATGCATGCATTACCACCAGTAGCGTTACTAGCAGTGCCTCCCCCCCAACATCTACTTCAGCGCCCCTAAGCACAAACATTTTCCCAGGATTTGGAACATGATCCAGGAAGGATGTGTTTTTTACAGTGTGTGTGTGGTTCGGAGGGGGGTCAGGAAGATGGGGAAAGTGTCTGAAAAAGTAAGGGGGTGTACCTAGAGACCTGTGATTTTTACTTTTTGAATTTTTTTTTTTTTTTTTTTTTTGGATTTGGGGTTTAACGACTACCATGAGCAACTCAATGGGCTATAAGCAGTCGCCCGTCCCTAATTTAGGGTCACTGGTTCCAGGAAAGGGAGAGAGCCAGTGCTGTAAGACAAACACAACATCCATGCCTCACCGGGATTCGAACCCGGACCCTGGTCAGGCGAATGATCAGAAGCCATCGCTTAGACCACTGGGGCGGCGAATAATTTGTGGAACAGAAACACTGTGTAAGGTTATTAATCGGCCAATCAGGATTAACGGTGCGCTGACTGGTGCATGAACATGAACATCCATTTTATCACAAGGAACAAATTCAACAAAATATATTTAAATGGTAAAATTAATAATTATTTATAAGACTTCATAATCATCCGTTTTACTTTCAGTTGTTTCTGATGTGCCCAGTCTTTGTCAAATGCCTGCTTTTGAACAATTGATGAGCTAAACAAATCACCACTCTTTTCATCAGAAACGTCACTTGAGCTAACGTGCTCAGCGTAAAAAGAACTGCTTGGGTTTGGGAAGTTTCTTCGTGGGCTCTCGTTTTCTTTTCCTCTGATACTGTGGTCCACTTAGACATTTGTGACATTTTACAAATAGAGGCCATTCTCCTGTATATTAAAGTTTTTACACAGTGAATGAGAGGTAGACATGCTTACTATAAAGAAGCAATAGCAACATTTGTTTTGTTCAAAATAAAACAAAGCATTTGAAGAAATCGCCCTCATACACATCGCAGAGTTGCGGTGAGTAAATGCGCCTGTCGTGTTCGTAACCCTAGGTGATTGACTGTTTTCGCGCATTCACAGGGTATTCCCATATGGCTTCACACTTTTCCGTAGCAGCACAGAGGGAGAGCGATCATATTACATGCCGGAGACAAATGGCGGAATAACCTCAATCAGGCTATCCAGTTTTTAAAAAGTAAAACTTGACATATATTTACTTGCAAAGCTGAATATATCTTAAAGGAATATATTAATCTTTGGGTAAATTATTTATTTATTTTTGTGCATGTTCGGATTTTTTTCATGAAACTATAAAGTCTGTCAGCTGTAGTTCGCCTCTTCTTTACTTGCGCTCCCGCAGCTGCAGGGATGGTAGTTACGCCACTGATTACCACAGGCTTGTTTACAATTTACAAGGTGTCTACCAAATTTGGGAAATGCAATTTCATGACCACTTAAGCTCTCTGTCTGTATGTATATATATTTTTTTGCAAATGGGATATATATATATATATCCCTATCCAAGGCAGCAGTATATGTGCAACACACGTTACCGAAGGGAAACACTCCACCCCCTCTTTTTTTCTAAATGAACACCTGCTAGTAACAAAAAACTGACTTCGTCATACTTTTTCACTATGCCTAAAAGTAAGGCATAGTCAAAGGATATGTAATGAAATTGTGTAGAACGATTGTACTACACTCCTTCATTGCAGTCTTTCTTTAGCATTTATACCTGAAAAATATCGTGATTTCCTAAGCAACATATTTTAAAATTGTTAAATTGATCTCAAGATTTTGGACATATACACTGAGTGATCACTGAAGTATGACCACCTACCCAATACTTCATAGGTCATTCTTTCACCCTCAGTACAGCGGCTAAATGACGACATCGATTTATTAACATGCCAGAAGCAGTATAGGAAGGTATGGCCAACAAAGCTGTGTGTAATGCAGCTTTCAATGCTGATATGGAGGTATTATTGGTGTATTCAGACGACTTGAAATGTTGTTTTATAATGTCCACACAAGTGTTCTATGCGATTGGAGTTCGAAGTCTAATCGATATGCTTGGAAGTCCGAACTGTGTTCCTCAAACCATTCCTGCATAACATTGGACCTGTGGCTTGGCGCATTTTCATCTTGAAAGACAACATCACCATTCCTTAAAAAGTGCAAGATTGCTGGGTGTGCAAAGTCGGCAAGCAATTCACGACAGTGGGCACCAATTTCATATGTTGTTCCACATGCATCAGGAGTCCATGTTTCTTCCAGGTAAACATGCCCCACACCATACAACTGCCAAAAATAAATGTAATGAAAATATTATTTGGGTAATGAGATAGTGTATTTTATTTGATACTCATCACCTAAGTGATGTAATCTGCAATAATTAATAATGGCTGTTGTTTAGTGCAACTTGATTATAATGTTAATACATATTGCAAGTATATTTATTTCATGTTAATGCAAGCTTCAATCGCCATCAAACAAAATAGCAGTCATCACTTGCGTTTCAGGTATTAATGCATTTCTTTTCTTCCGTGGTGTACAATAACATTTTTTTTTTGTGCCATGGCTGTTACGAGAATTAAAATCTGCTGTGTGGTCATACATAAAGTAATGGATTAACTGAAGTTGTAAATAATTTTTTTTGTTTCCCTTTGTGCAAGTGTATTCAAAATGTTATTATCTCCCTTTACTTAGAAGGAAATTCCACCCATTGGAGTCAAGTGAAAAAGGGTGCACCTAAGAACTATGGTCATGTGCCTTTTTTTGTTGTTGTTGTTTTTTTGCTGATAATATTGCCTGGAAGCTGAATTCTTCCAACAGTCAAGTGCCCATTATTACTTGACCAAGCTGTGGAACATAATCCAGTTCTTGCTGCCCAAAGGAGGTATGATGATGGAAGAATTACTGGCTTTTTTTTTTTGGATTGGAGGTTTAACGACCACCGTGAGCAACTCAATGGGCTATGAGCAGTCGCCCGTCCCTAATTTAGGGTCACTGGTTCCAGGGAAGGGAGAGGACCAGTGCCGTAAGACAAACACAACATCCATGCCTCACCGGGATTCGAACCCGGACCCCTTCGGACGAATGATCAGAAGCCAACGCCTTAGACCACTGCGCCACCGGGGCGGCTTACTGGCTTTGACCATAGCAGCATGTTTCTGCATGGGTGGGGGTTGGCTATCAGTGTATGCTAAATTTATGCGATTGTTTGTGGCACCATTTTGGAGTTGCAGAAATCTGAGTATGGATCTGCGTAAGAGTGAGGGAGCAAGGCAAACAAGACCCCCTCATACCCCCCAATGCTTCTTGGAAGAGCGTGGCATCCCCAGCTAGAGCTAGCCAATGGTAGCAACAGAGGGTAACGCGATGTCCTCAGTAGACGCATGTTCATCCTCCTAGACACCAACTGACACATTGAGCTTTTACGAGCAGACCTTAGCAACAGATTTCCCAGAAAAAGACCACATGCACTCGCCGAAAAGACTACAAAACTTTAGATGCTGGCCCGCTCTCCATAGAACAGCCTAGTCTGTCATACGTTAAACACTTCCTAGGGGCCGTCCATAAAGTACGTCCGAGATTACGGGGGGGGGGGGGTCATGACAACCGGACCAAATGTGACATGGGGGAGGTTTAGTAATTCGGACGTGCAGCGGCAAAAATTATAGTGGATGGTATTTCTTCGGTTTTTTCTTCTTTTAATAGTTAAAAAAAAGGTATGAAATATTTCAGATTTCTGTTGATATTTAGCTAAATCAGAATATTAAGTTCTCGTATTTGTACTACCAAATCTATCGTGTTTTGTAGATTATATAACCAAAAGTGTTGCAAACTTGAATGCGTGCGTTCATTTGTAGATCTTTATTTCAGAATTATAAATTTCGGGTAGCATTAGAGAATAAATTAATGTCTAAATAATAAATATTTTCTGAAGCAAACATGTAAATATATGGACGATTCCTTTAAATAATTACACATTTTCTTTCTGTTCCTTAAAGGACTTCAAAAGCAGTCATCAAAAATAAACGGGGTTGCGGAAATTTGGACGTACTTTTTAGGGGGAGGGGTGCCAACAATCAGACAAAATGTGACATGGGGAAGGGGGAGTCAAAAATAGTAAAAAAAATCATGGACATATTTTATGGACGGCCCCCTAGCAGGTTAGAACAGTGTTGCGAGGTGTAAGCATCCCATTCTTTGCCCACAGAGGATCTCTGTTGTCCAACAGACTACACGTCTAGCATCAAATAAGCCTTCTACATACAATTTTGGTCCTCCAACATATCCTAAAGGGGCACAATAGAAAGTTACTAATGCAGGTGATATTTCTGCACATACTGCTGAACATGTTCTCTGCAAAACAACTGGGTCTGCCCCTGTTTCGGATAAAAATTCCCATGCACCCGATATTTCTGCACATACTGCTGAACATGTTCTCTGCAAAACCACTGGGTCTGATTTGTCCCTTTCAAGTGACAGTACTTGTATTCTCACCAACATTTCCTGCAACTTCTGTACCCGCACTTTTTCAAGTAAAGGAAATTTAAAAAGCCACATAAAAAAATTTCACTCAACAGGACATGTGCAGTTTTGTGGTACAGTTGTTTGTAGCATTTGTGAGATCACTTGTAAAACAATAGAAGAACTGCAAAATCATATCGGCACAAATCATCCGGATATTTTACTATCATTGGAAGATAAAGTTTTTCAGAACATTGATGACTTTTTAGAGTGGAAAACTAAGATAGAGTGTGATTCTTATTTACATTTTGTAAAACATGGCGGTGACAGCCACCTTGCAAATAGTACCACTGTTTCTTACTATTATTGTCATCGAAGCGGAATGTACAAATCAATTGAAAATAGGAAACGCTATATGAAATGTGCAGGTACCAATAAAGTTGGCAAAACTTGTCCTGCAAACATTAAAGTTTATCAACAAATTGAGGAAGGAACCATTAAAATTAAATACCAATCTGTCCACGTTCGACACAAAACTGAAATTGGTAGAACTGTGTTGACAAAATCTGAAAAAGGGCAGCTTGCAGCTCAGATGAATCTAGGAGTTCCCAAATCAAGAATTCTGAGCAATATTATGACATTATTTTCACCCACAAAACGCCAAAGCTATGTCACCCGAAAAGACCTACACAATATCAGTGCAGAGTTTCATGTTGATGCAGGCAGAACTCTTCATACAGATGATACCAAATCTGTTCATCTATTAGTTAAGCAGTTGCAAAATGAAGTGGTTAACCCTGTACTTTTATATAAGCCAATTAGTGAACCCTTACCTGGAAATCCCTCAATTACCAGTGAGGAATTTTTGCTAGCTATGATAAATGATGCACAAGTAGAGCTTCTAAAATTGTATGGTGATACTGGTGTAATGGTTGATTCCACCCTTGGCATAAACCAGTATGGTTACGAACTAACAACATTAATGGTTAATGACTCAAACCATGAAGCACTGCCAGTTGCTACATTTTTTTCCACAAGAAGTACACGTTTCCTTTGTAGCACTGTTCAAGGCAGTTAAAGATCGCCTGCCATCATTCACTACTAATGTATTCATGTCTGACGATGCAACCCAATTATATACTGCCTGGAAGAAAGTTTTTGGCGAAGTTCTAAAAAAATACCTTTGTGCTTGGCATGTTAAAAACGCCTGGAATGCCAATATTCATTCCAAAATTGCATCACAGGAGAAGTGTGACAGTGTTCAACTTGCTCTCCAAGCAATGATGCAAGAAACAAATGTTACATCTTTTGCATATATTTCTGAAAAATGTGTGGCTGATTTTTTATCAGATACAGAAACGGTTGCATTTGGAGAGTATTTTTGTAATAATTACATGAAGCGTACTGAGCAGTGGGCAACCTGCTACCATGTACAATGCCTAATGAACACAAATATGAAAGTTGAGCGATGGCACAGAGAGCTGAAATATGAAGAGGCACAAAGGAAACAAATTGGGCTGCTTGATAAAACCATTCGACTTGTCCTCACATCAGTCTCAAAAAGGGTGATTAGAAGGCTTATATCATTTGAGCGCCCAAAGCTTACAGGAAGAATAGCTGCCATCAGGAATAGACACATTGCCAGCAGAGCGTTGCCAAAAGAGAATGTTTTACTCATGGAGCATTAAAAATCTTAGGTTGTTCGCTCAAGTGTAGCAACAGACACTTTGCTGGACAAATACCATGTGTCACATGAAGTGAATTGCCAATGTGCAATCAAGTGCCATGACTGTAATGTTTGTGTTCATGAATTATCGTGTACTTGCTTGGACTATGCTTTACATTATGTTATATGCAAGCATATCCACTTGGTATGCAGCCACTTCAGTGTCGTACCTCCTGCTGAAGAACCAGAAGAGATTACTGAAAATCTTGTGCTTGATTGTGGTGACAGAGACCAAGATTACGCCGCAGAGCAGGCTGCAATCAGCAAAGAGTTGAAGAATCTGGTGCCACCTTCAGATGTAAAAAAGAAAAAGGCTAGTGTGGTAGGATATATGCAGAACATGCTCCAGTTTGCTCAGCAAAGTAATTCCATAGAGGAACTCACTATTTTATTCGATGGCTTAAAAATTATTAAAACTAAGTTGGATACATTATCTGAGACCCAAAAAATTCTGCCACTGGGTCCACAGGTATTTACTGCTCAGCCAGCGAATAAAATTATAGAACCATATAAAGCGACGCTTTGTCAAAGCCAAAAGATCTCAAAAAGAAAACTTCAATTTGATTGATGTGGAACATATTTCTATTAGGGGTATGCAAAAGTTTCTGCTGCCCCCACTAGCAGGTGTAGTGTAGGGGTCTAACAGGTTGGTCACCTGTCCTGTCAGTTCGTATATGAAGCCAAGCATGGCAAAAGGTGCTGTTGTGTGTGAGCTGGGATATGCATAGAGGGCTGTACGTCGAACTGTTGAAACCGGCTTTAACAATCGCAGCACAACAATCAGTTGATGAAACTGAAAGCCACAATCGAGCAAAAATGCCCATGGACAGGTAAAGGACACCTCCCAGTCGTCTTATTACACGATAATGCCAGACCACATGTCGGTGCCACCAGGAAAACAACCCTTGAACAGTTGCGCTGGGAGGTTTTACAACACCCGGCTTACTTCATGAACATCGCACCCTCAGACTTTCGTCTGTTTCGTTCTATGCAACAAGCCCTAGTTGCCTGAAAAGTAGCAAAAGGTCATTGATGCTAATGGCCAATATTTCATTGAATAAATATGTACTGGTTTCTTGAATGCTTGTCTCCTTTCTCCTTAAAATGGCAGAAACTTTTGCATACCCCTAATGCTTGATTGTTGAGAACAATTCATTCAATGAAGAACCTACACTTATCAGCTATCCAGTTAAGATGAAGCATACTCAAACTTATTTCAATAACAGTTAGCCTTGTACCGAGTTGGCAGTACTTTTCCATCAGGGTACCCTACAATAAACACATTCGTGGCACTTAATTTTATCACAAATTGCTTTGTTCATTCATTCAATTCTTCTGTTTCACGATTTAGGAATCAATCATTACACCCAGGGTTTGCACAGCCCTTGAAATCCTAGAAAGGTCATGGAATTTGATTTCTCTTTTTTCCAGGCCTGGAAAGTAATTGTTTTTTCATATTTTGATAAAACGTCCTGAAATTTTTTTATGTAAGAAAAACTCATTCCATGCTAAATCAACAAATGGGGGTCACCTCACAGATATACATGGATTTGGAAGAAATTTTAGTCAGTGATAGTGTATATATATAGAGAGAATCCAGAATTGCAATTTTTTTCGAGTAGGGGGTGAATTTGCACCCTGAATCGTCATTCAAGGACATTTTTGAAGAAAATGGTGTACATTGTTTTATTTATTTTGTTTCAGTGGTGTTCATTGTTTTGTATTTCTCTTAAACTAATTATTCAAGTGTCATTTTTAAAGATAAAATTGTGATCTAAAAACAGCAAGTAAGTTAAAAAACAAAATTCAATTCACAAACAATTTTGAGTAGTTCAGATTTTATTTTAAGTAATTTTTCTTTTTGATCACTTTATATTTCATTTATATATGCAAATGAAACCAGTCATAAGTTTTGGTCTATGTGAAGAGTTTGAACTACTTGGCAAAATTAATTTGAAGTTCATATTCCATTGTTTACTTGGCTTTTTTATGGCTGCCAAACCTCAAAACAATTAAAAAATTTCCTAGTTGTACCTCCTAAGTAACTTGATGTGGGTCCAGTGATTAAATTTTAAGAACTGTTTTAATAAAGGGATCAATTTGTACAGATTTACACCAGAAAGTATCATTTTGCATCTCTGACTATTTCTATTTAAAAAGAAAATGTGCAGATCAAGTTATTAAATTATTTCTTTTTTTATTTTAAGTACTTGAAAGAATTTGCTTGTATTTATTTTTTAAACTTATTGCCATTTTAGAAAGATTGCAATCTTCTCTTTAAAATGACATTTAAATTAGAAGCCTAGGAAAATTATCAGCAATTTTATTAATAAATCAATAAGCACAATGTTTTTTATATATGTTTTCAAATGAAAATTCGGGGGGGGGGGGGGGGGGGTCTGCTCCCTACTCATTAAAAAAATTACATTTCTGGATTCAGCTTTCTCTCTGTATATACTATCAATAAATAAAGTTTCATAAAAATATACGACTGTGTGGTGACAAAAAAAAAAAAAATGCATTTGTTAATTTGGCGTGGAATGAATGGGCCACTGTCAATGTTTGCTTGGATTGCATCTCTGTTTCTAGCTTCCTGTGACGTCTGCTCGTGAAGACATTACTTCGTGAAACAGAAGAATTGAATGAATGAACAAAGCAATTTGTGATAAAATTAAGTGCCACGAATGTGTTTATTGTAGGGTACCCTGATGGAAAAGTACTGCCAACTCGGTACAAGGCTAACTGTTATTGAAATAAGTTTGAGTATGCTTCATCTTAACTGGATAGCTGATAAGTGTAGGTTCTTCATTGAATGAATTGTTCTCAACAATCAAGCATTAGGGGTATGCAAAAGTTTCTGCCATTTTAAGGAGAAAGGAGACAAACATTCAAGAAACCAGTACATATTTATTCAATGAAATATTGGCCATTAGCATCAATGACCTTTTGCTACTTTTCAGGCAACTAGGGCTTGTTGCATAGAACGAAACAGACGAAAGTCTGAGGGTGCGATGTTCATGAAGTAAGCCGGGTGTTGTAAAACCTCCCAGCGCAACTGTTCAAGGGTTGTTTTCCTGGTGGCACCGACATGTGGTCTGGCATTATCGTGTAATAGGACGACTGGGAGGTGTCCTTTACCTGTCCATGGGCATTTTTGCTCGATTGTGGCTTTCAGTTTCATCAACTGATTGTTGTGCTGCGATTGTTAAAGCCGGTTTCAACAGTTCGACGTACAGCCCTCTATGCATATCCCAGCTCACACACAACAGCACCTTTTGCCATGCTTGGCTTCATATACGAACTGACAGGACAGGTGACCAACCTGTTAGACCCCTACACTACACCTGCTAGTGGGGGCAGCAGAAACTTTTGCATACCCCTAATAGAAATATGTTCCACATCAATCAAATTGAAGTTTTCTTTTGAGATCTTTTGGCTTTGACAAAGCGTCGCTTTATATGGTTCTATAATTTTATTCGCTGGCTGAGCAGTAAATACCTGTGGACCCAGTGGCAGAATTTTTTGGGTCTCAGATAATGTATCCAACTTAGTTTTAATAATTTTTAAGCCATCGAATAAAATAGTGAGTTCCTCTATGGAATTACTTTGCTGAGCAAACTGGAGCATGTTCTGCATATATCCTACCACACTAGCCTTTTTCTTTTTTACATCTGAAGCTGGCACCAGATTCTTCAACTCTTTGCTGATTGCAGCCTGCTCTGCGGCGTAATCTTGGTCTCTGTCACCACAATCAAGCACAAGATTTTCAGTAATCTCTTCTGGTTCTTCAGCAGGAGGTACGACACTAAAGTGGCTGCATACCAAGTGGATATGCTTGCATATAACATAATGTAAAGCATAGTCCAAGCAAGTACACGATAATTCATGAACACAAACATTACAGTCATGGCACTTGATTGCACATTGGCAATTCACTTCATGTGACACATGGTATTTGTCCAGCAAAGTGTCTGTTGCTACACTTGAGCGAACAACCTAAGATTTTTAATGCTCCATGAGTAAAACATTCTCTTTTGGCAACGCTCTGCTGGCAATGTGTCTATTCCTGATGGCAGCTATTCTTCCTGTAAGCTTTGGGCGCTCAAATGATATAAGCCTTCTAATCACCCTTTTTGAGACTGATGTGAGGACAAGTCGAATGGTTTTATCAAGCAGCCCAATTTGTTTCCCTTGTGCCTCTTCATATTTCAGCTCTCTGTGCCATCGCTCAACTTTCATATTTGTGTTCATTAGGCATTGTACATGGTAGCAGGTTGCCCACTGCTCAGTACGCTTCATGTAATTATTACAAAAAATGCTCTCCAAATGCAACCGTTTCTGTATCTGATAAAAAATCAGCCACACATTTTTCAGAAATATATGCAAAAGATGTAACATTTGTTTCTTGCATCATTGCTTGGAGAGCAAGTTGAACACTGTCACACTTCTCCTGTGATGCAATTTTGGAATGAATATTGGCATTCCAGGCGTTTTTAACATGCCAAGCACAAAGGTATTTTTTTAGAACTTCGCCAAAAACTTTCTTCCAGGCAGTATATAATTGGGTTGCATCGTCAGACATGAATACATTAGTAGTGAATGATGGCAGGCGATCTTTAACTGCCTTGAACAGTGCTACAAAGGAAACGTGTACTTCTTGTGGAAAAAAATGTAGCAACTGGCAGTGCTTCATGGTTTGAGTCATTAACCATTAATGTTGTTAGTTCGTAACCATACTGGTTTATGCCAAGGGTGGAATCAACCATTACACCAGTATCACCATACAATTTTAGAAGCTCTACTTGTGCATCATTTATCATAGCTAGCAAAAATTC
This sequence comes from Macrothele yani, assembly GCA_039090855.1. Lineage (NCBI taxonomy): Eukaryota > Metazoa > Arthropoda > Arachnida > Araneae > Macrothelidae > Macrothele > Macrothele yani. The sequence goes on along the minus strand of CM077027.1, from coordinate 150,623,379 downwards.
CTCACTGGTAATTGAGGGATTTCCAGGTAAGGGTTCACTAATTGGCTTATATAAAAGTACAGGGTTAACCACTTCATTTTGCAACTGCTTAACTAATAGATGAACAGATTTGGTATCATCTGTATGAAGAGTTCTGCCTGCATCAACATGAAACTCTGCACTGATGTGTAGGTCTTTTCGGGTGACATAGCTTTGGCGTTTTGTGGGTGAAAATGATGTCATAATATTGCTCAGAATTCTTGATTTGGAAACTCCTATATTCATCTGAGCTGCAAGTTGCCCTTTTTCAGATGTTGTCAACACAGTTCTACCAATTTCAGGTTTGTGTCCAACATGGACAGTTTGGTATTTAATTTTAATGGTTCCTTCCTCAATTTGTTGATAAACTTTAATGTTTGCAGGACAAGTTTTGCCAATTTCATTGGTACCTGCACATTTCATATGGCGTTTCCTTTTTCAATTGATTTGTACATTCCGCTTCGATGACAATAATAGTAAGAAACAGTGGTACCATCTGCAAAGTGGCTGTCACCGCCATGTTTTACAAAATGTGAATAAGAATCACACTCTATCTTAGTTTTCCACTCTAAAAAGTCATCAATGTTCTGAAAAACTTTATCTTCCAATGATAGTAAAATATCAGGATGACTTCTGCCAACATGATTTTGCAGTTCTCCTACTGTTTTACAAGTGATCTCACTCACAAATGCTAGAAACAACTGTACCACAAAACTGCACATGTCCTGTTGAGTGAAATTTTTTTATGTGGCTATTTAAATTTCCTTTACTTGAAAAAGTGCAGGTACATAAGTTGCAGGAAATGTTTGTGAGAATACAAGTACTGTCACTTGAAAGGGACAAATCAGACCCAGTGGTTTTGTGGAGAACATGTTCAGCAGTATGTGCAGAAATATCACCTGCATTAGTAACATTCATTGAATACTTACCTGCATGGGAATTTTCATCCGAAGCAGGGGCAAGTTTATCCGAATGGAACTTTCTGAGATGTGTGTGTAGACTTTGTTTAACTCCATATGTTACCTGACAGTAGCTGCATGTCAATCTCATTGCAATTCGTGGTTCAGGTACAATGGAATCAGGATGAAATTTTGTAACATGCTTCTTTAAGTTATATTTCATCCCGAATGAACCACCACAGATTGAACAAATGAATCTGTTCGCAGTATGCACAACTTATATAATAGCCTAGGTTAAACTTCCGTATTCGGACCCCAAGTAGTTCAAACACTTTTGTGTGACTTCTATCCATCCGAAGGGTTTACCAAAGCATTTGTTTGAGATGGTAGCTTTTGTGATTATCACAACGGGTTATTAATTTTGAGATGAGTTATATCCTCAGGTGTATCGCCCCTGTAGGGGGGTAGGTCACAGCTGAAGACAAAACAAGGAAGCCGGAAATATAAATATTTGCTTAATACAATGAAAATTAATTATGATAATTATAAAAATTAAGATAAACAATTAGATATCAATTAAGATTAAACAAGGAAGCCAAAAATATAAATATTTGCTTTCCAGCTCCCCTGTTTTGTCTTTAGCTGGAACTACTTGGGGGCCGAATACGGAAGTTTAGCCAAGATGGGATGAAATTTTTAATTGAAGCAGATTGAAAACAAATAAAATAGACGTGGCTTTTTGTAGGAAAATATAGTAAAAACTTATATAGTAAGAACTCATTCGTATTAGGACTGAAAATTATATACTATTTATTTCCGTTCTTGCAATAAATAAACACTGTGTAAAGTCATCATCATCATCATTGTCAACCATTATCAATCCACTGCTGGACGAAGGTCTTCCCAAGTTTCCTCCACAACGGTCTGTCTTGTGCCAGTCTCCTCCATGTCACTCCCGCATACTTTCGAATTTCATCCACCCATCTCCCATGTGGTCTTCTTCTGGGTCTTTTCCTGTCCCTTGGAATCCAATCTAAAATTTCGGCTGTCCATCGATGGTCTGTCCTTCTGGCAGTATGTCCAGCCCATTGCCATTTCAGGGATTTAACTCTGATCATGATGTCTTCCACTCATGTCATTTTTCGGATCCACGTGTTCCTCTTCTTATCTCTCCTGGTTACACCAAGCATGCACCTCTCCATGCTTCTTTGAGTTGTCTGCAGCCTTTGTATGTCTCTTTTAGCTAAGGTCCACGTCTCTGCACCATACGTAAGCACTGGAAGGATGCATTGATCAAACACTTTTCTTTTAAGACATAATGGCATATTGCTCTTGAAAATTATGCTGTTTCTTCCAAAAGCTCTCCAGGCAAGTTTTGTACGCCGATTAATTTCTTCACCAATGTGACCCTCACTTGATATCTGCTGTCCAAGATAAACGTACGTGTCTGTTATCTCCAGCTTTTCTCCATCAATTGATAAATCTTCATTTCTTGTAAAAGCATTGTACATCACTTTTGTCTTCTGAAAGCTCATTTTTAATCCCACTTCTTTACTCTTGTCATCAAGTTCCTGGATCATACTCTGTAGCTCTGATGGGGTAGTTGCAAAATGACTATGTCATCAGCAAAACGAAGGTGGGTTAGATAATCTCCATTAATCTTTATCCCTTTGTTTTCCCAGTTCAGTGATTGAAAGACATTTTCCAATGTGGCATTAAAGAGCTTCGGAGATATGGTGTCACCTTGTCTCACTCCTTTTCCAATTTTTATGTGTGTTGTATTTTCAAACAGCCGAATCTTTGCACTTGCATTTTCATAGATGTTATTAATAATATTAATGTCTGCATCTTCAATACCGCAGGATTTCAGAGCCATTGCAACTGCTGATGGTTTCACCGAATCAAAGGCTTTTTCATAATCGATAAAAGCCATGCACAATGGAAGTTCATATTCCCTCGCTCTTTCAATTAGTTCTCTCAGTACGTGGATATGATCTATTGTGCTGTAGCCACTCCTGAATCCAGCTTGTTCTCTTGGTTGAGCCATGTCCAGTGTCACCTTCAAGCGGTGTGAAAGAACTTTAGTGAAGATTTTATAAACCACTGATAGGAGGCTGATAGGTCTGTAGTTCCCGAGATCCTCAATGTCACCTTTCTTATGTAGCAGGATCATTGTAGCGTTGTTCCAATCCTCAGGAATTTTCCCTTCATTAAGGCATCGAGTGAAAATTTGGGCGAGTACTGTTTCGATTTCTCCACTTGCTTCTTGTATGATGTCTACAGTAATTCCATCTTCTCCTGGAGCTTTTCCCCGCTTCATGTTCTTGATTGCATGTGCAACTTCTGCTGGAAGGACTGGAAGAACTCTGGTACTGGTACCTTTCATGATGTCTGGAGTACATGTATCATCCCTTTCATATAATTTGGAGTAGAAATCTTTCACTCTTGTCATAATTTCGCCTCTATTTCTTGTTACAGAACCATCTTCTTTTCTCAGTGCCATAATCTGTTTTTTCAATTACTGAGATGTCCCTTTGCTATCTTTAGGCTTTGGTTGTTTTCAATTGCTTTCCTTACCAGTTCACAGTTGAATTTCCTTACGTCTTCAGTGATACTTTTTCGTACTGTCTTGCATAGCTCTATATATTCCACTTTGGAAGTCACATCTTCTTTAGTTGTCCTCATCACTCTTCTTTTTTGTATCAACATTTTGGTTTTTTTAGTTGTTATTTAACAATTTTCCTTGTAGTCCAGTTGTTTTTATGCAAACTTACTCTTAATAACTTTTGCTTTGATTTTTTGCATTAAATGACCTTTTCTCTGGTACACTTGTTATTCCGTTCATGGCTTGTTTTAGACTGTCCTATTTGACAGTTTGAAACTTCATACTGAAGCTTTTTTTACAAAATAATGCAACATCTGGCATTACAAGTTGGAACTATCTAAATTATCGACAGTGTGCTGTTAGGGTGACATCTGTTTTTAGATGCAATTTTGCTCACTTTAACATCAAGATTTCAGTTTTTATTGTAGATTAGAGCATTTAGATAGATCGATATTTTGCAAAATGTATAATATAATCAGCACTAAATATAATCAGCAGTAAACTCCGAAAGTTAGTTAAATTAAAAAGTAAAAATAAAGTGCACAAATTAATATTAAAATTGTGCTAAATTAAATTAATATACAAACTCAACTTGCTGTGATATCAAGATTTCAATTCGGATTATGTAGATCGGATATATAGAACTTGTCACATTGATAATCCAATGTTTTAAAATTTGCACACAGTCACTTTGACACCTCAAAGACAGTGCTCGAAATAGGAATTTTAAAGTGTCTGTATGCTCATGCTTAGCTAAAAATACCTTTGCCAGAAAATCTCCCAAAACTGTAAAAGTAAGAAAAAATCCCCGGGGGAAAAAAACTCCTTTGAAAATGTAATTCCGTGGAATACTATTGCACCACAAGTCAGAAACAATGGCGGTTAATTACAGTGGGTTGGTTTGTGGACTCGAGCGAACACTACTTATGCCAGGGGCGCCGACTGTGTGGGTGCTCCGGGGCCTGCGCACTCATTAAATGTTTTCAATGGGTGCCTCGCACCTATTGAAAATGAAGTTTTCTCTCCTTTTTTTTATTTATTTATTTTATATATTATAATATTTATTTTGTTGTTGATGGAAAACATTGGTGGAGCTGACTGTGAACAAAGAAAGAGTAGCAAAATATCCTGTTTGAGTTGCCATTATGGAAAATTATTGCTTTATTTCTTTTACCCCGTGGACGGTCGGAAACTAGAAATAACGGGAAAACGATTTTAGGTGGCTAAGTCCCTAACTAATCACCTCAAGAAACCATTAGAGATTTTGGCCGAGAGAGGCAAACTAGGCTTCGGATTAACTTTGTCGCGTTAGTAAGTCTCTGGGATGAAAGGACAGTCTACCGCCCACCTCCCATTTTATCTCGAATAGGAGTTTCATTAGTGGCTCAAGGTCGGAACCGAGCCGCATTGTCCGGTCGGGTTCGGGCTTGTTCAAAGCAACCCGGCCAGTGCAGACTTATACAGCACATCTTTCTTCGAAGGTGGTGGAGGGAGGAGGGAAGGTACTTAGGTGAAGGGTCAACTGTTACTAAAATGGTGTTTCACTGGGGGAGAGAGAGTGTGGGACGGGAGATCTGAAAGAGTAAAGTCGTTTTGATGAACATTTAGCATTGTTCATTGCTTTCCGTTGTTATGTTCTTGACTAGCAGCTCTAGACATTCAATTGACGCTTCGTGATTTCCCCTTCCCATTTTTAAAAGTGTTGAAAATGGAGAAATTTGTTATAAAGTTACACAAATGTACACGCCTGTTTTTCCGAAAGTAATGGAGGCAAGAGTAATATTGCAACCACAACTTGCCCAACGAGTACGTTGTCTAATTCTTTGCTGAGCGAAAAACAAATAGAAAGACAGAAGGGAAGATATTTTCAACAGAAGTGGAAGGTGGCATAAGCATGGATTGCTTATAATTCAGACGTAGACAGAGTGTTTTGCTCTGTTTGTTCGCTTGCTGTTGAACAAAAGGTGAGTTTTCCAGTGTCTTCAGCAAAAGATCAAAATGTACTTCGCGCCTTTGTTACTGGTGAATTTTCCGCTTGGCAAAAAGCAATCGAACGGTTCAATATTTAGAAGAAAAGTTTACTACATAGAACAGCAGCTTTATTGTGCTCTTCGGTGAAAATAGGAGTAAACATTGCGGCATCCCTGTAAAACAGTAAGGTAATCGAAATGAAAGAGGCAAGGCAGGCATTCATTAAAATTATTTCATCTCTGAAATTTCTGGCTCAGCAAGGTTTAGCCATTCGCGGTCATGATGACGCAAGTTCGAATCTTGTGCAATTACTCAAACCTTCGAACAGACGATGTCCCAGAGCTGAAATCTTGGCTCCTCCGTTCTAAATTTAAATGGATGTCGCACGACATCATCAATGAAATTCTTGGCTTTATGTCGAATCATGACCCAAAAAAAGCTGCTGCTGGAGATAAAAGATGCTGCCATTTATTCTTTGGTCAGCGACGGAACTTGTGATATTTCAACTCAAGAACATGTATCCATTTGTTTTCTTACACTGAAGAGCAATTGAATTAGAGATACCCGTCTAGTAACGTGTAGCACTACCTTTCGTACTGATGACGGCGGCGATTCGTCTCTGCATGGACTCGACAAGACACCGGAAGCGTTGGGAAGCCATACGGATCCACGACCCCTGCGCAAGCTCCCACAGTTCCTGAAAATTTGATGGGGGGGGGGGGTGTCAGAACCTCGAACATCTCTCTCGATGGCATCCCAGATGTGCTCGATGGGATTGAGGTCAGGTGACCTAGCTGGCCAAGGAAGCGAGGTCACGTCAGTGGAGTCTTCATCGAGCCATTCGGATACAATTCGGGAGCGATGGCACGGTGCATTGTCTTGTTGCAGGATGAGGTCCCCAGTGGGATGTTGAAGACTCATAAACGGGAGCAAATGGTCATCCAGGATATCCCGGGAACGTTGACCTATGAGGGACGATGTCAGACGTACCAGGGGTCCCATTTCAGTCGACGTAAACAGTCCCCAGACGAGAATGCCACCCCCACCAGCTTGAAGGTACCTGCTGGCAAGAAGGATCCATCGCTTCATGTGGTTTGCGCCATACTCGTATCCTGCCATCCGCATGTACCAACGTGAATCTCGACTCATCAGTCCAGGCGACATTTTCCCACCTATCTAGGGTCCAGTGGCGATGTTCTCGCGCCCATGCTAATCTTTACACCCTGTGATGTGCGATCAGCTGGGGCACCCTCGTGGGACGATGGCTTCTGTACCCCATAGCGAGGAGATGTTTCTGGATGGTGTGACTGCTTACACGTTTTTGTGCACCAGCGTTAAATTGCCGAGTGATTTCTTGCACTGTGGCCCGTCTATCCGCTGCTACAATGCGAGCTAGCTGACGACGACCCCGCTCATCCACACGCTGTTGTCCACGGCAGTTGGCACTTGCAGGGATGGTTTTACCCGATTCGATGTACTCACGGTTCACCCATGACATAGTGGCTCGTGAAAATCTCAGAGCCTGCACGACTTCCGAGATGGAGTGACCCATTTGTCGGGCCCCGAGAATTTGCCCACGATCAAATGCACTTAGATTCTTCGTCTTACCCATACTGTGTCCGACTCTTACTGATTCCCATCGCATCACTCCTTATATTGTCGGATCGCTGCATACGTCATGTCGTTTCCCTTTACAGGACCGCCCGCAGCGCCACATTTGCATAATCCTAGCTGTCTCTAATTCAATTGCTCTTCAGTGTATAGTGGACGCCAGGTTAAAAGTGAAAGAACTTTTCTTTGGATTTTATGAAATGCCAAACACGATCGCAGATGTTCTGTTTTATGTTATTCAGGATATATTAGAGCGATTTGATCTTGATATACGGGACTATCGTGGGCAATGTTACGATGGAGCAGCTAATGTAAGTGGACACTTGACAGGCTTGCAAAGTCGGCTGTTGAAAATAGAATCAAAGGCCATATTTGTACACTGCATATCCCACATGTTAAATTTGGCTGTATAAGATGATATGCAGAACATCGAGCGTATTCGAGATTTTCTAGCTCTTGTACGTGAACTTATATCTTTTATCAGAAATTTGCTTAAACGACTTGCAATATTCAAGTCACTTAAAGATGCAAGTGAGATGTCTTTGAGGCTTTTTGCTCCACAAGGTGGTATCTAAGAGTAAATTCGCTTAAAACCCTTGAAGCAAATTATGACACCGTATTACTTTTTCGAGATCTTTCAGCAGAAAGAAATGAAGTGGGAGCAAAGGCGAGCGGGTGTCTCCACAAATTGCAGGAATTTCAATTATTTTTTCTACTTGAAATGGTAACTCTCATTTTTCAGAGAATCGAATCATTTAAGGCAGCAATTCAGAAAACGTCTCCACCTTCAGGAAGCAAAATCAAGTATAGATACTCTGACGTGTTTTCTTATAGCTCAAAGGGAGAGTAGGTTTAATTCGCTAGGGAACGATTCAATACGAAAGCAAAAGAGCTAGACATAGATGAGCCAAAGTTAACACGATGCAGAAAAGCTCCACGACGCATTGATGCCGGAAGTGAACCTCCACGTTTTCCAGTCTCCCTAACAAAAGTAAAGGAAGCTTTTCTTCGAAGCCATTGACATTACTGTAAACTCGTTGCAGAACAGGATTTAAAAACAAGTGATAAATTATCTCGCAAAGATGGACGCATTTGGTACAGTTAAAAATAGCACTAAGGACATTATAGCCTTTTTATGGATCTGATTTTGATAACGATAAACTGATTCTGCATCGGGATATGTTTTTAGACGTGGTTAAGACTGAAAAGATTTCAATACACACTAGCAGAGATGTCGTATACCTTTTCAGCAGTGACGACCTCGCCCCTCTCCGTCTTTTGCTTTCTGAATACGTGAAGTTTGTAAAACTGATTGTAACTGTTCCCGTATCCGCATGTTCCGCAGAACGATCTTTTTCGGCTCTACGGCGCTTGAAAACATTTTTGAAGTCAACGATAAGGCAACGACGACTAAATTATTTGGCTACTTTACACGTAAACAAGGAGCTAACTTGTGATTCAGACCTCGTCAACATCGCAAATGAATTTTTCCAGAGAGCCATTGTGAGGCAAAACACATTTCACGTCAACAAGTGAACGGATTTCTCCTGGCAAGGTAATATTTTTGTTTTCGCACTATTTCTTAGCAACCCTATTTTCTTGTTCCGTTTTTAAAATCCAACGGAAAATTTGTCTTCATTTGTCACTTATTCTTAATTAAACTAAAATTTGATCTCTTATTATTTTTAAGGTGTCCAGTGATAGTTTGAAGTTTGTCCGGGATGAATTTATTAAGCTGTCATAAAAAATGATTTAATACTTTGAACACCATTCATTTTTGGTTACTGAAACAATAATAGAAAATATCTTAAAAATCGCATAAACCTGGGTAAAGTCTACCGGGGACATCACTAGAAGCTCTGTAGCTGGAGGAAAGAACGATTTGATGAAAATGCCTCACAGGAGTAAAAGTGTACAGTTCAGCAAATTTCTAAAGCACACAATTTTTTCATAACTTATTACTGCAATAGGGAAACTCAACCGTACGAAGGGTGTTTAAAGAAATCAGAACTTCCCTGTAAATGATACTTACTGTTCAGTTTCAGTGTTTAGAAACCAGCAAACATAGCATCAAATTATGAAGTGAAATATTTTTATAGTAATTTATTACTTTTTGATTCAGTCTAGTAACTTTGAGCTCCCGTATTTCTGCGATATGATAAAGAAGTTAGACCAAATTGACCTTTTTAGTTATCTGTTATACCAATAAATTTTTCAAATACTTAGTACAGTGCTCTAAGACTTTGAGAGAAAGGCACTATTTAATGTTTTCTGTACTAAGTGTTTGAGAGAAAAACACTTTTTTTCAGTTCTTTCACTTTTTTTATTAATGTGTTTTACATTAAATGCACTGTATGTTAAACACAAATACTTGAATTTAGGAAAAATGAAATGCTAGGGAGCCCTGAATTTTCGACAGTGTTACCTTGCGACATTTACTGCAGATGCTCTCTTTTAATTCATTAAGCGTTCGAGTCCCATTTCGGTGCAAACTGAAAATGAGAATTGCTGTGGTTCCACAGAAAAATCCAGGGGAGTCAAATTATGGTAATTTTACTTCTGACCATACCATGTATACGAACATATTAGACACTATAGGAGTAAATAAACCCTTTTTTAAAAAAATCGTATCGGTTGGGGGCGAAAAACTCGAAAGTATCCAAGACGTGCATCAGTGCAAATTTTTAAGCTTAAAGTGCCCCAGAAGCTTTGAAATAAAAAAAAAAAAGTTTTGCGTCTTTTACAATATTTTTTTATTCACATTATGTTTACAACTTTGAACTGCCCTGGAATTGCGAAACGAAAATAATAATTCAGAAAAAAAAATCGAAAATTTTGATCTTTATGTTCAGGTGTTTTGAAAATCCACTTGTTTTACAAAATTCAGGGGGAAAAAGAAAAAAATAACTGCCGAAAATGTTATGGTCTTCGACAACAGGTTATCGCATTTTAGACAGATATGCATCTAACAGCCTCAAAATCTGGGTTAAATAGACACTTTTCCAAACAAAAATTAGCCTGCATTGAATTTCCATACTTTACCACCGCCCACCTCCCCACCCGTCTTTTCTCTGCTTGTACTTCATGTCACTGTTACGGGCACAAAGAAGTTATGGGCTTGAGCACCCATTGGATTTCTGGAAAGTTGGCGCCTATGACTTATGCTACACTAAGTACTAGGGTTAGACTTGTTTATAGCGAGGAATCTCTACCCCGGGACCAACGGATTAACGAGACTTCTGAACCTCAGCCAATCATTAGTGATTCAGCTGGACTTGAACCCAAAACTTTAAGGTCCCAAGCCGAGAAGGCAGCATCCTTCCAATAGGGATTTTCATGTAGTAGAAATACGGGCAATTAGAACCTCCGCAATCAGAATCAATATTCAGTCTTAAATTAGCAGTCTCACTGCAATCAGAATGAATATGCAGTCTTAAATTAGCAGTCTCACTGCAATCAGAATGAATATGCAGTCTTAAATTAATAAAAATTTAACTGCCCTCCAGAAAAAGAGTCCGAAGTGGAAAAAGTTTATAGTCATCGCTATAAAACTAAAGAACAATGGAAAATTTGTGTTTAATCTATTGCTCCCAATTCTTCATTCTATGAAGACGAAGCTCTTCAAATTGAATATATTATAAGATCATGTGTACACCACTCCTCTAACCTGTACGATTCCCACATAGCTCTTTCTCAAGGGCACGGGGCACATAAGGTTTTTATGTTTAAGAATGTGCGCTCGTAAGTCATGGACAAAAAAAAAAAAAATTAGTAAGTAAAAACAAATATTTCCACAGTTCTCGCTACTAAAATTAGCGCCTGTATGTAAATTTGGGGTAAAAAAAGTGCTGGTATGAAATACTAGGAGAAACGAAGTGCTGGTATGCCATACAGACAAATACCGGCCCATTTCGAGCACTGCTCAAAGATAATCCAATGTTTTTAAATTAGCATGCAATCACTTCGACATCTGAAAGTGATCGCGTGCTATGTAATAGTATACAATCACTTTGACATTTGATCGTGTTCTATTATATACCACGCAATCACTTTGACATTTCAAGAGCACTCACGAATTGATCAATATGTGATGGTGCAACAATGCAATCACTGCTGTGACATCAAGCGTTCCAGACAGATTTGGCTGTTTATATTGTTAATATGCTACTTCAGTTGACTAATTATGCCCTATCAGAAATCATTTCACTTTTTATAGGGGTGATCGTAATTCAGTGATCACTCGTTGTTTATTGGCGTATAAATTTTTAACCTGTCACTTTTGCTAAATTATTCCACTCAACCTTTAAAGCATGCATGCTACCCAGTATCATATTTAGAGGGATCTTGCTTCCCCAAGGGTTTCATTTCAACAGCTAACCCATCCCCCCTAAATAAATATTAGGTGTGCAACTTAATTCTCGGCCCCTAATCGCAAGCGATCACAAAACATCGGCAAATGCAAATAGCTGTGTGCGATAATGGCTGATTGCAGCGCCATCCAACAGCTTTCCAGGCAACTGTAACCGCTCACAGCTGTAGTGACAGAAGGGGCGAAAGTTAATGGTGAAAGCAATGTCGTTCGAGAAGCAATATTTGAGGCACTGCCTCTTGTTCGCGTTTCAGCTGAAAAAAGTGCCCCGGAAGCCCAGCAAATGATCTGTGCTGCTTTGGGTGAGGCTGTTATGTCCTACAGTACGTGTAAAACGTGGTTCCAGCGGTTTAAGCAGGGCAATTTTGATCTCCGTGATGCAGAACGTCCGTTACAGCCACAGAAAGTAGACGATGAGGAACTGGAACAACTGTTGGACGCGGATCCCTGTTGCACACAGTCAGAGCTCGCCCAGGAACTCGGAGTAACACTGCAAGCCATTGCAAAGCACCTGCACAAGCTTGGACGGATTCACAAGGATGGCCGTTCGATGTCTCACCTACTCGCAGCTGCAAACAAGTCTAGGCGCTACGATGCAGCTGTGTCCTTGCTCTCCAGATTCGAGAAGAAGGATTTCCTCCACAAGATTTTGACCTGTGATGAAAAGTGGATCCTCTACGATAATCCTAAGCGACGCAAATCATGGGTTTATCCAGGTTAGCCTACCACGAGAACCGCTAAATCGAATATCAATGCCAGGAAGTTGTTGCTGTGCATATGGTGGGATGAGCGCGGTGTCGTACACTATGAATTGCTCAAACCTGGTGAAACGGTCAATGTTGAGCGTTATTGTCAGCAACTCATTCATGTGAGTGATGCAATGGAGGTGGAAAGGCCATACACCGGCAAGGGCAGGAGGTCGGTCCTGCTGCTTCAGGATAACGCGCTTCCTCACACTGCGAAAATGACATAACACAATCACCGACCTGGGATGGGAGATTTTGTCCCTCCCGGCGTATTCTCCAGACTTCGCCCCGTAGTATTATTACCTCTTTCGCTCACTGCAAGATCACCTGAGTGATACGCACTTCACTTCTGTCAAGGAGGTCCACACAAGTATTGATGACTTTATCAACTTGAAACACCTATTTTTTCTGCAGTGGCATTTGGCAGCTCCCTGACCGATGGCTCAAATGTATCCAACATGAAGGGGATTATTTCCCTGATTAGGTACATATTCAATTTGCTAAAATTTGCTGTCAACGTGTCGTGCCTGTGGCTAAGAATTAAGTTGTACACCTAATACAAGGATACCCTAACACGAGGCTGTCTGCACAAGAAATAGAAGATTTAGATAAGCCCGGTATGTCCTAAATAAAGTGGAAAGTGTAAAAAACACTAAAAAGTCCGCCTAACAAATTTTGAGGGGGAGTAACCCAAGAAACACCTAAGGAAATTACAGAACAGAAAAAAAATTTATTTGAAATAAACCTAAAAAAAAAAAAAAACCTAAATGGGCAAGGCACAGAGAGGGCTGGCAGGTAAAATAGGTTTTAATGCCTCCTTGAACCAAGGATATTTTTTCAAATTTTTCATGGTGTGTGGGTCCAATTCCTCATCAGGAGAATAAATTGGGAAGCATTTTCTTGAACATCTATAAGTCTCCCTTTATCGGAAGTTTGACGATGGTTTGGTGGTGGGTGGGAGGAGTGTGTGTGTGTGCAGAGAATATACTTTCTCATACCTATTTTCACAAACATCTGAACCAACATGTAGTATCTGAGCACATCAGTAGAATCTCAGGGTTTTTTGCATGTAGCATGAAAAACCTAGAGAGATTTCACCTTGCAGGATGTCTCGTTCTCAGTCCCGTAGCAAGCTTTTCTTATCTGGGAGGGCGAGACTTGAAGTTACGCCGCTTTGAGTTCCACTCAAATAATACGTGATTTTTACTTTCTCACAAGCCGCTGTTATAGGGAAGTATTATGATTGTTCAAAAATCGACTTCAAGTTTTTGACGTAATGTTATTAAAAATGTAAGAACTAGGTAAATACCCAAGAACCACAGGTTGTAAATACCAAGTAAAGCATAAATGTTATGTGAACGCCGACAGCACAACACCCCACAGAAATGCAGAATGAATGAGTATCGGATAGTGAACGTAACAATAGGAAGAAGCTTTAGGGGTAGGGTTTGGAAAAATTCCGTTCATGGTTAAATGCTCAAAGAACTGTCTGCGACACAGCACAAATTATTAATTAACTCTTCATCCCAATGACATGTTCAGAAAGACATGAAGGTTAGACATATCAACATATTGTTTTTTATGCCTCCATTCACTGTTTTGGAAAATTCCTTTCATGGATATGAGATGTTTACACCTCATAGTGTATGTTACTGTGTACCCTGGTTAACTGCATGGAATACTGTATGAAACTAACTAAAGTCTTAAAAAAAAATACTGAAGGGTGCAACCACCCTCTTTGTAGCTACGGCCCTGCTCTTTGTGAAGGCTGTCTTGCAGTTGATTCCCCATACCCTGGCTTAACTGAGACATTCCTCATTGGTGATTGATGAAGGCAGCTCTCTAAGTAAGAATGAACTGGTAGAACCTTTGAGGAAGCTCAGAGGCTTCCTCATTCCCATAAAGCATTTTATATAAATGTATTTCTCTGTGAAATCTGTCTGTTACAGAGTCATTATTATGAGGGTAATTCAAGCAGATTTAATCCCTGAGGACCTTTTCTACTGTAAATCATTGTTAAAAATTTGAAGAATTTTTTGTAGTGTAACTCATCTTAATACGGTATGTAACACTTGAAAACTTTGATGTGTGAAGCCATGACTTATATGTCCAATATGACAACTGTAATGATTAAAACCAGTATGACACGATTATGTATAACAACAGTGCAGTAGTGGATCCAGTGGTGGTGGTAAGAGGGGGGAGGCACACCTCTCAGAACAGGCTTTTCCCTTTTAAATGGTCAAGTTTGTAAATAATTAATGTATTTTTGTAAAATTATAGTAACAAATGCACAGATTTTCATTAAAAAAATATTTGATGCCATTTACCACTAAGTACTTCTTTTATGAACAGGCATTTTTATTTTTACTGATTTTTAAGTACACAAATAGGCTTAATTTTGTGGTGAGAATGATTTGAGATCTGAAACTGACCTCAGTCGATTGAGATGTTGAAAGTTTGGCTAATGCCCCAGCCATTAGAACTTTTATAGGATTTCTTTGATTTCCCTTAGAAATGCTGACAAAAGATGCAAAGAAATACTTAAAAATTGCTTTTAGTGACTGATATGATGTTTGTAGTTATAATTTTTGATAAATAAATACATACTGTAATTAAAGTTGAAAACTTCCAAAATTTCTCCCTGACTTTTTGTGTGAAAAATTTATTTTCTGAAGCTAGGGGGTTGAAGTAGGTGGGTCGCCAAATCCTCAGGTCATTGATTAGTGGATCACAAATAACCGAAGTTTGAGAAATCCTGATCTACAAGTTAAACATGCCACTATAGCTCATGTGAAAGTCTGGATCTCACTTGTGGCTGAAACCAGAACTGTCTCCAAGCAGCATGCTGTGAGGCAAGGAGATTAATAGCCAACACTCAGCGATTTTGTTGTGGAGTTTACATTCAAAGGGAAGGTTTAAACGTCAGCTAGCTACTGTAGTATATCCCGTAGAACTTTTGTGCTTCATATCAAAAGCAACGGTGGATTAAATCGAACCTATAGGCTCAGTAATGACAGTGGGTAGACAGGTCAGAGAAAACGGAGTTAGATTGGAAGTTCAAGTCGACATAGTTGGGAGTATCAGACTATAACGGCACGACAGGCACTTCCATATAGAGAGAACAAAATGATTACACCAGTAGATTCTGGTTAATTGGGTCATCGGTTAATTGGGGCAGCCATTTATTTGAGGTAATTTTTGAACAGCATCCCAAATGAGCTCTTTGGAATAAAGCTTCACATAATATTAAGTTAGTTAGCAAGAAATAACTCAGCCTACTTGGAATCGATCTTGTGACCATCTGGTCAGAAGATGGTTGCTCTACCAAGCAGTATGCCTTATGTTCTTGCTAACTTAACATATTGCAAGGTTTTCTCAATTCTCCTTTCAGTTGAAGTATCGGTCCCTTACAGGGTGATATTGCATTTCAGATGGGCAGGCTGTTGAGACAACTGAAGCTCTCACAGTGTAAATGCTGTCAAAATTTTTTAACTCGAACATGCTCTAAATGTGAAACTTACCAGAGGCTACGTGAAAAAAAGCATCTAAACTTATATTCAGGAAAAACTGACAGGTGACAGCCAGGTGAATATTCTATTTTAGAGTGAACATAAATTTTAAAGAACTTAGCATAATTTTTTTTTTTTTTAATCTTTAAAGAGAATATTCGCATAAGATTAGGGAAAAGTGCAGAGAAAATTATTACACCTTTTAAGTTTTTATTTAGATGCCAACTGTAATATTTTCTTCCTTATATATACAGGGTTATTACGAATAAAATACACAGTTTGCAACATTTTATAGAACCAAAACTATTTAAGATATTGACACTCACATTGCACAGTTCTATCAGTATCACTAATAGTAACGACTTTATTATATAGATGGCATCACTAAAAGATTGTATGATTTCACAGTCCATGACCACCAGCCAGGCAAGATGGCTGCAAAATGCAAATGCTGTGGAAAAGGCATTCTGTGTTCTCGAATTAAGCAAAACAAATTCTGTTACTGTTGTGCAATGGAATTTTAGAACACGTTTCAAGAAATCACCACCAAATTGAAAATCCATGTACGACTGGCACAGGAAATTTGAAACAACAAAATGTTTGTGTAAAGGAAGCCTACGTGTATCTGATGAGCAAGTGGAGTGTGTTTGTGTCATTTATCAACACAGCCCAAGGAAATCCACAACGATGACGGGTCGGGAGTTACAATCTCCACAACACACAACAAACTGGCAAATTTTAAGGAAGCGGCTGGAAATTACTCCCTACAAACTTTAGTTATTGTAAAGTCTAAGTGACAATGGCATAACTGCATGTTGTGGTTTCTGTACAGAAATGATGGTTTTTAGTAAGCATCAAATTTTCATCAATGAATTGACATTCCACATAAATGGGAAAGTCAACAAACATTGCATTCACATATGGGAACTGAAAATCCTGGAACAACAGCCGAGCACGTGCAGAATTCCTCAAAGGCTAATGTGTTCTGTGATATCCCATAAAAAAAGTGCATGACCCCGTCTTTTTCCAAGAAAATACTGTAATGGGAAGCTCTTATCTCGATATACTAATTATTTTGTTGATGCCTCAACTAGACGAAGACTGACAACTTTACCTTCCAACAGGATGAAGCCACTGACATCAGTGAGTTAGGAATTTCCTTGATGAAAATCTTCCATAGCACTGGATTGGCTGTGAAACGTGCAACAATATGTAACTGACATGTTGGCCACCACGAAGTTTGAATCTAACACCCTGTGACTTTTTTTTACAGGGCTATGTCAAAGAAAGTTTTTGTCCCTGCCTTAGGTGTTAATTTAGCTGATCTGAAACAACACATCACAACAGCTATTGCTGAAGTTGAAGATATGTTGACAAGTGTTTGGCAAGAATTCAATTACCATTTTGATATGTCATGTGACTAAGGGTGCACACATTGGACATAAGGAAGTTGCTGTAACAAACTCAAGAGTTTCCTTACAAACTGCTGCAACATGAGTGTCAATATCTTAAATACTTTTGGTTAAATTATAACATCTTGAAACCAGGGCTCGATTTCGACCGGTAGTTAGTAGCAAATTGCTACCAAGCAAATGCATTTTGCTAGTGATAAAAAGTGCTTCTAGCAAAAGTTGCTAGTGGAAAAAATTTTAATGATTTAGTGTGAACTGTTAAGTGCCACCACATTGCGCATGTGGAATATTTTAGACACATACAAAAAGGAACAACTACTTTCTGAAAAGTACAAACATCATAAAAACATTTTGGCACTAGTAGAAATATCCAGTATATTCCCCTTATCTATTGCTGCATTGTGAGGTTTGGTTCAGTTTCATGAAGATAATCCAGGGTGATTGGAGAGGCAGTTTAAACTTACAAACGTTGAATGCTCTCATGAATATTAAGGTTGAAGGTCCATCCGAAGACAGGTTTGACCCCCGGCCTGCTGTTTTAAAGTGGTGTGATGAAAAGACCCGGCCGCCCCGGTGGCGCAGTGGTCTAAGCGATGGCCTCTGATCATTCGTCCGAAAGGGGTCCGGGTTCGAATCTCGGTGAGGCATGGATGTTGTGTTTGTCTTACGGCACTGGCTCTCTCCCTTCCCTGGAACCAGTGACCCTAAATTAGGGACGGGCGACTGCTTGTAGCCCATTGAGTTGCTCACTGTGGTCGTTAAACCTCCAATCAAAAAAAAAAAAAAAAAAAAGACCCGAAACCCAGATCGTCAACCTAACCATGTGGAAAATAACTTAAGATTTTGAATAGTGTTCTTGAATTTTGTGAATAAAGTTAAATAAAAAAAAATGTTTTTTTAAATATTTGCATTCAAATTCAATTGTTAAAATTAATCTGTCAGGTCATAAAAAGGTGAGTTATGTCTAAATATTTGCAATCTTTTCAGCATTACAATGTGGCAGTTACAGGGGTGAAATCAATATTTGTCATGATTGACTAATGGAGGGGGACATGTTAAAGTTTCTTTTGTATGATGTTAATAAACTTTCACTAGTAGATAATGCAATTTGCTAGTAAAAAATAAGGCCACTAGCAAGTGTTGCTACGGCAACAACAAAAAAAAAACGAAATCAAGGCCTGGTTGAGACTCTTTCATTTGTAATATCCCTGTTTATTTGAAAAAAAAAATCATGTACTGTTATATAACTGGCATCTTGCAAAGAAATTTCTTTATGCTGAACAAATAAATATCACAACAGCATTTCACTAATTCACTTAATTGTGAAATTGAAATTAATTGTATTAAACATTCCCCAGCAAAAACAGTATTGCTGGGCAAGCAGTGGGCCATTGCTGGCAGCCAGCACTGCCATCAATGGCCCAGCACTATGTTGCCGCTGCCGAACCGTCAATAAAATGTCCGGGCGGCCAACAGAAGGGCCAGCAGTTCAGGCCAACAGCTGGCCAACAGTTGGCACCCCATCAGTTGTCATATGCCACAACAGGGCCATCAGTGGTCCATCACAGGCAGTAGCTGCCACAAGTGGCCCTTCAGTGGCCCTGAAAGTACTTGCCAGAAAAGATGGCTAGCCTAATGTGGTTCGCTAGTGGCAGCCGGCAACCACGTGACGTAACTGGTGGCTTGCCATATCTTGTCCGCCAATTTCCCAGTAGTAGCAATAATAATTAAAAAAAAAAAAAAAAAAAGCAGGTATAACCGCAGTTTCCTAAAGCTACAATTTTTTTTCTACCCTTTCGAAGCTCATGAATTATCGCACTTTGCTGGGGAAATTTTCTCGACAGACCGGAAAAACGCCGTTTGCATCTGACTAGATTCGATCCTGGGTCGTTTACGTGGAAGCCGCGCTCGCTACCGACCGGACTAATTCACAACAGTCGAATGCGTGCTGGAAGCTATCTGTTCGGTATGCAATTTGTACGAATGCTTCCCTTTTTCATTTTATAATATTGCGAGGTATTTTTCATAAAAGTCAGTTTCATATAATTGATAAATTAATTTTTTCAACGTAACGACAGTTTTTTTTTACCTTAAGGGAAATTCACTCATTTTCAAGGCGTGTACATACTTAGAGTCGCTTTCCAAAGTTTTGTACTGTCCTTGCCGTCTTGAAAAGAGATTGTTGAATAAATATATATTTACCCGGGTTCATGTCACATTCTGTTACATTTTTAACGTTGTGTCTTTCCTTTCCGTTGTCCGAAGCTACATTTGTTTTAAAGAGTAAAAGATATTTTATTTTACTTCTCGTTATTTTTAGAAGCGAATTCCTCCCAGTCTTGTGTATTCAACCCATGGATGAGTACACCACATAGCGTTGCTTTTTTTTTTCTTTCAAATAATTAATAAATTTTGTACGCGTATAATTCTTTTTTTCCCCAACAAACGCTATTTTAATGGTTTTCCAGGATATGTGTTTCTAGCGGTTTCAAATTTTTTCTTGTTATTCATCCACTTAATTCCATGAATTGTTATTCATGGGAATGGAGTGGGTGTATTTCATGGCTGTAATCTAGTATTTCACGGCTTAATCTGATATCTTCGTCGACGTAAAATTTCATTAGGAAATTAATTCGCTTCTCCACATATGGATTTTTTCTTAACATCCACTAAAATAACACGATGGCGATAGCGTCGTCTTCAACTAACTGGTACCATGAGAGACACAGCAAGTGTTGCTTCTGCGCATGCGCAGTCCCGATGATTCCACCTGCTGTTGTGGGCTGCATTGGTTGCCAGCAACGGGCCACTAGTGGCACTTGCTTGGAGGCCCACAATTCACGGCGATGCTGCAGGGCCATCAATGGCTCGCCAACTGATAGCGCTGCCACCAACGGACCACTACCGGGCCGTGAGCGGCAGATTTCAGCCAGCAGTGACCCATCACTGCCAGCTGGTGGCCAGCAGTTTCCCAGCACTTGTGTTTTTGCTGGGTCTGTTACCATATTTGTAACTAATCATTTAATGGATGAATTAATATTCTTTTTTTTAATGCTTCATTTCCTTTCATCATATTCTAATTACTAAATTTTGAAAACTGTAAAAATAGAGACATTATGAATGTAACGACATGCTTTCGTCACTTGCCTTTCTTATTTCCCTCAAGTAACTCTTTTTGAGCAGTTTTTTTGTTTGGAAAGATATTTGCTGAGCATTAATACGGCATATACTGATCATAGATCTTGTTTTCATGAACGGTTTGATTGCAGGTTTCACATTTGGAGAGAACTGATGTGCTACAGCTTTCATTGTGAGGCAAATAATGCACATAACTTAAAAAAAAAAACTATTTCCTCCATGTATTTAAAAAGAAATAAGCTAGCTGAATGACCATGCTTGTCTATACCTTTATCAGATATATTTACCCGAAAGATCATGGTCACTTTTTTCCTTTAACACTTCAAGCACGTCTTTTATCAGATGTTGCAAATTGTCTCTGCTTGTGAAATCATCCAATCACAAAATGGTTTCTTTTTCTTGCACCAGTTCAATAGGTGCATTTTTATCCCCCAGTTCAGGACATGTATCCAGCAAGGTACCTTGGTACATATACTTTGATCACCCAAAACATTGAAACCACCACTGTGTTATGCAAATAAGCCTCTGATCAACCGTCCGAAAGGGGTCCGGGTTCGAATCCCGGTGAGGCATGGCTGTTGTGTTTGTCTTACGGCGCTGGCTCTCTCCCTTCCCTGGAACCAGTGACCCTAAATTAGGGACGGGCGACTGCTTATAGCCCATTGAGTTGCTTATGGTGGTCGTTAAACCTCCAATTAAAAAAAAAGCGCATGTACAGCCAGTCAACGTCACGCGCCAAGGACAAATATATGTATAATAAAACAAAGTGGGAAAATGTGAGGTTTCTGTCCACAAATTGTTCGACCACTTCTAAATGACCTAGAGGTCTGAAAATTCATATGCTGAAAGGTCTTAATGTTCATATACCCACAAAAGACCAAAAAAAAAAAAAAAAAAAAAAAAAACGGCTTTGGAATCCGTCCCAGCGCGATCCACCTGAATGGGGGAGAAGGTGAACCCTCTACGGCACACGCTCCGCCACATTTTGGCCCCAAACGTTTCAACCAATCAGCGTTGAGAAGGAGGAGTCAACCAACTAATCACAACGACCACAGCGCTCCGCATGACTTGGCGCTAAACGGCTCCGCTGGCGCCGGACGCCCCATTTTTACCTATTCAAGGCCTTCTACTATATACTGTATGTGTTTCTTAATGTGAATTTTTGCTATTGCAAAAACAAGTTCATTCCATTTCAAAAAATAACGTGCTTAAAAATTCAAGTAAGTTATTGGATGAATTCTGATAACAAGAACGATAATTAGGGTTGAATTTCGTAATTTTTTTATTAAACCAGCTTTCATATTACTGTGAATTTATATTGCATTTTATTTTATGTATGATTTTATAAATTAAAAAAAAAGTGACCATTTAAAAGTTGCGATTTTTTTTTTCTGGAATGACGGGAAACGGCATTGAAAGAAACAAACTCGAATAATAAACACAACTTTTTAAAAATGTTATCGATATTATTTTTCCATGTTTATTGTCATTTTGAATGAACACATGATGAAAATAGTAAACATGTCGAATATATGTTAATAAATCACGTTCTTCGTGCTTATCGCAAAAAATAGTTGGTCAAACGGTTAACAAGTTGAACAGAAACATTATTCAGTTCTTTGTGTACCGTTCTTTTTGCAGTAGTGAGAGAAATAGAAAGAAAGAAGGGCATGATTTTTCGCGGAACGATAAATTAATGGCGTAATTTAGAGCATAACGTTTCGGTGCTGATGGCCCACATATGTGGACTTTGGGGGAGATGGTTTCTGGTTTCCGTTGAGTCCACCCATTGAATGATTTTATCCTGAACCTCAGCAATCCTTGCCCTTACTTTTGTCGAATCCCTACAAGCACTCGCGTGAAGTTTCTGGAGGATCTCTCTTCGTTTTCTGATATCTCTTAGATATCTTCTTTGCTTCAAATAATTTCGGTATCGTTCTTTTATTGCAATTGAAAGTTTCGAATCGTCCAGGTCTTTTTCCAACAACCGAGATCTTAGTGTCACCTGATCTTTGAAATATTGGACAGCCTCTTCTATTTCTTCGAGATGCGTCTTAATTTCTCCTAGTGGAAATTTTCGCTCCTCACCTGAAAGACTGCGTTGCGTTGTTCTTTTGTGGGGTGACAAATTTTCACGCGAAGGCGAAGTGTCATTAGTTGAGAGTTGTTTAAATAGCATAAACAATTCGCACATATTAATGCGGAAACTATCTTTGCCTTCCTCCGAAAAGGAAATGAAGTCAGCTTCAGACACACAATCGTCCGTGCTAGTCACCTCACTCCTGTGTTTGCTGACTGAGTCGACAGAATCTTCTAAATCACCGCTTGATGAATTGCTGAAGCATGAGCATCCCAGTACATGAATCTGGACATCATAACATCTCCTTTGTATAGGGAATTTCATCTTTGGTCGAAATGGGCGTTCCTCGGTGACGCCACCTCGATCTTCGCAGCTGGTAGAATCCGCTTCCACGTGGGCTTCTTTAAACGAATCATTCTGCGCTGTAGTCTTCTCTGTAAACAGCAGCCTTGAAAGTTCTTGGTCATTTTGCCTGTTCTGAAATAAATCCGTTTCGTCAACGTCTGCTGGTGTTTCGCTTGTCACATTGCTCTCGGAAAACCCGTCTTCGGTTCGACTTTCCAGGCGTGCCCTGCCTTTTTCGTCCCCCGTTACTACATTTTTCAGAAGAGTATGTGACGTTTTCATCTCACGCAAAACATGTGTCAGTCCCTTAGAAATGCCGCTGTTCAGTTTGATCAGCCGATCTTCCAACATGTCCTGCTTTGCGTTCATCTGTTTCAATAAGGCAACTATTTCAGCTGAATCATCAACTTCCTTTTCTTGTAAAGACCTGCCGACATCGGGCCATAAGGAATCTTGACGTGGTGATTCGGTACTAGTCGAAATTTGTGTAGCTGGGGCGCTTTGATCTTTCCGTTTCTTCAGACAGTTCATTATTTTCTGGTAGGCATCCAAACCATCGTCCTTCTTAACTCCCGCCATCAAACCTTGGTGCATGTTATCCAACATCTCTCGGACGATATATATGCATAGTTCTGTGAAGACAAAATTATAAAATCTTGACCTGTAATGAACTATTTATGAGCTATACCGTAAAGCAATAACTTTGAACAACTCTAGGCTGTATTGATTCACACCAGTGGTGCACTCAGGATTTTTTTTTTGAGGTGGCCCGAAATATTGGAGATGTAAATAAAAATACCCCGGAGAAAACATATAGGTACGCGGTAAAAATATCTACACCATATTAAAGTGGGTTTGCAGTTATCGGTAAAATATATATTTAAACGCATGCATAAATATATTTAAAAATAAGCAGCCAATAACAAAGAACGAATGGGAAGTGCCCCTGGACCATCCCCGCTGAGTGCGCCAATGATATACACTACTGGAAAACTAGTAGATCTGTGTTTAAAAATTCCTTAACTATTAACAAGAACAATATTGATGCAGGGCCACAAAAATTTTGGAATTGTAACCATGTCCTGTCGGTTACGTTGTCAAAAAAAAAAAAAAAAAAACATACACTTTATTTTCTAAATGTTTCAGAAACAGTACAAGAAAGTACTTTTACTGCATTTTATAAATTGCGCAGTGCAATATGAACTCGCCAATGGATCATATTCCATGTCTAATCGGCTAAAAAAAAAGTAATATTTTTGACCTGAATGAACACTTTTGAATTTCGTGAAACTTGGTGAACTTACAGGCTTTGTAGAAAAACGGATCAGTGCAAAATTTCAACTTCCCACATAGAATACACAGTGTGGCAAAGAATTTTTAAGACTAGGTCTGTAAAATGAAATAGAAACAAGAAAATTATATCTTGTTTTGGTTTGTTATTCAAAATAAGTCCCTCAGGCTTCAATACACTTGTTACAGCGATTTGATGATTCGAATGCTTGTTCCAGTTCACTTTGCGGAATTGCCTCCAAAGCACGCGTCGAAGCTGTTTGTATGGTCGAAATATCATCAAAATAACACCCATTTAACGTCATTTTAAGTTTTGGGAATAAAGAAAATTCGCAGGGTGCTAAATCAGGCGAATACGGTGGATGACTCAACACACAGACGTTATTTTTCGCCAAAAATCTACGAACAAGAAGTGAGGTGTGACTGGGTGCATTATCGTGCAACAAACACCAACTGTTTTCATCCCGATATTCTGGACGAATGCGACGAATTCTGCCCATCAAACGCCTCAAAACATATAAATAAAACTCACCAGTAATTGTTTGTCCACTTGGAACAAATTCTTTGTGGATAATACCCATACTATCGAAGAATGTAATGAGCATTGTTTTGATTTTCGATGGAACTTTTCTTGTTTTTTTTTGGCTTGTGGTGAGTTTTTCGACTTCCATTCCGCACTTTGTCGCTTTGTTTTAGGATCATATTGAAAACACCATGTTTCATCAGCAGTAACAATCGATTTTAAGAAATTTGGATTATTTTCAGCGGCTGAAATGATGTCTCTGCAATGTTTACTTCTCTTTGATTTTTGTTCATTGGTTAACATGTGTGGAACAAAGTTAGCACAGACTTTTGTTTTGCCCAAATCTTCATGCAGGATGGTTCGAATCGTTCCTTTGTTGATGCTTAAATACTCTTTCATCATTCTTAGTGACGCACAACGATTGTTTGTCACGAAATCACGCACTTTTTCAATAATCTCAGGTGTCATAGATGAACTTGGTCTTCCGGTATGCTTATCATCTTCTAGCGTATCTCTTCCGTCCAAAAAACGTTTGTGCCACAGGAAAACATTTGATCTACTTAAACAAAGCTCACCGTGAACTTGTTTCATCATTTGGTACGTTTCCGAGGCACTTTTACCAAGTTTTGCGTTAAATTTAATAACAGCCCTTTGTTCCATCTTAATAATTCAACATGAAAATAATTTTACTTCTCTAATGAACGGCCGTTTCGTTTGAGTTACTTTAACAACTGCGCAGTATACTTTTGGCAGAAAGCAAGCAAATGGTCACGGTTTATAAGGCATTCGCGACTACGCTGGTGGCGCCACCGTAGGCTGAAATCTAGCGCCAGTCTTAAAAATTCTTTGACGCACTGGATACTTCCTATAGGAGTTGAAAATTTACGAAAAAAAAAAAAAGGCGTTTTTGTGTCTTCCATGCCTATCACAAAGGGACCAAGGGCAGTAACTGTAAACTTAAGTGGTCAACAGTGGCGGTTCTGGAAAAAAAAAAAAAAAAGAAGGGGGGGGGGGGGCACAAATTTCTGCATGTGCCGGTAATTAATTAAAATTAATATGTAATAAAAAATAATCCGGTTATATTAGGGGGTGGTCAACGGAGCTCATATTGGGCCCATTTGAAAGCTACGAGAGCTTTCTTTTGACATAGCTCACTCATATTATGGGCACTTTAATTTTCAAAGTCGTCGTTTTGACCTTTAATTTCTCAAAACAGATCCCATAATTTTTAATAAATGCACCAGAGAGAGAGAGAGAGAGAGAGGTGCCTCTGAGTAGCAAGAAAATTGACTGGGAAATAAAAACATTATGTTTCTTAAACTTTTTATCCAGTAAAACGTTAGATTTTTTTTACATGCCTCGGGCTTGACGGGCAATATAATTTTCGAGCCCTATATTGTACAAACTTTTCGTATAATCAGCGATCATTTTGCAATTAACTTTAATGTAAATGAAAGTTTATGTGCTTGTGAGAATGTTCATCTCAACCGAGCTAACCTGGACACACTGGCACACAGCTTCTCAGGGACATCGACTGGCAAAGTAGTGACACTGTCCCTATGACCGTTGGTCGTGTTTTGTTGGTGTGTATGTCGTAAACGTGCATTTTTTTGCTTCTTTTACCGACCATGCAAGACGATTTAGTCCCTGGGTAAGGTGATCAGATATTAGAAGAGCAAAATAGCGCGGTGTCCCCAAATCGGCAAATCATTTGGGAACAAAATACTCAGACTAAACGTGCAAAAACTTTTGTCTCAAAATTATGTTGTTTCTGTAACTGTTATATTGCATTAGAAAATCTATCTTAAAAAGACACACCTGGTAGAATGTTGTTTATTTGTGCTGAAAAATCAGAATTGTGATGCACAGAACATAGCAAAAGTGCATAGTTTTCCTTGGGTACGCGTACTTAATTAAGAGCAAGCTGTATAATCCTTATAATTTTCAAAAGTGCGAATCGCATGGAGAATTTTCTCACTTTTTTGAAAGTTTTCGGCAAAAATCAGAACGTGGACAATCAAAATGTGTTTGTATTGGGTTGGAAAGAAAGTAATGTCTGCAAGTGCTAGGCAACAGAAAAGTGCTAACTACCGTATATATGTTACCGGCAATGTATGAAAACCAGGCATTCTATAGAATGCCTGGCGTTTTTAGGCAAAGTATAAAACTTTCAAATATTATATATACTTTACCTAGGCACTGTATAGAATGCCTAGGCATTCTATAGAATGGCTAATGCTATTTGGGCAAAGTATTAAAAGAGTTTCATGAAAAGGCTTTTATTGAAAAGACATGTATATGAAAAAGAATGAAAACAAAAACTATAATACAGAACTTTCTATCTTACGTAATTGTTGCAACAAGGAAGGCTTGCTTGTATGACATTTTGAATTGCACTTCATTCCTTTTTTTACGCAAAAGCACTTCATGTGGACTGAGCACTTCATTACTCAGTCCACAGGAAGCGGCCAAGGATTTGTCAAGTGTATATGTAAGACAAAGTGCCAAAACATGAAGTGCTTTTGTGTAAAAAAAGGAATGAAGAGCAATTCAAAATGTCACACAAGCCTTCCTTGTTGCAACAAGTAGGTTAGAAAGTTCTGTATTTTATTTCATATTTTCTGTTTTCATTCTTTTTTGTATACGTATTAAAGACACGTGCCTTACGACTTCACGTTAGAAACATCATTGGCGGGAGTATTTTACACTTGACTTCCGAACAAAGACTGAAATACAAATGGCGAATTCTCCGTCTTACACGAGCGTTGAAAGTCACGTGCCTTGCCACGTCATATTAGAACCATCATCAGCGAGAGTATTTTATACTTTGCCGGTTTCTGTTTAGGCATTGTATAGAATGCCTAGGAAATATGTGAAAAATTAACTATTTCATACTTTGCCTAAAAACGCCAGGCATTCTATAGAATGCCTGGTTTTTATACATTGCCAGTAACATATACAAGTACAAATCAGTCCAACATGTAGTCACCATCGTTTGCCACAGCCTGCTCTCATCGTCTGGGCAGCTGTTGGATACCGCCCATGTAAAATTGTGGCGGCTTAAGTGAGCAAGTGCGCGTTCAACGTCGTTCCGGTTGGTGAACAACTGTTCGTCCAGAAAATGCTGCAATCACCGGAAAAGGCGGTAGTCACTTGGAGCAATGTCCGGGGAATAGGCTGGGTGCTGCAGTAGCTCCCACCCCAGGTTACCCGTGCTGTGTGCGATCTTGCTCCATCTTGCTGTAGGGGGACGCTCTTTCGGTACAGCAGTGCTGGTCGTCTCGGCGTAAGCGATGCGTGCAAATCGTCGAACTGACGACAGTACACATTGGTGTTATAGTGGTATTGTCCTGCAGCAGCTCAAAAACCACGACAAACTGCTTATTCCACCAAACAGGCAGCAGGACCTTACGCGGGCGTTCGCCGACTTTGGGGGTCGGCATAAGCTTCTGATTTGGGTCCCACGAATGCTTTCGGGCGCTGACATTGTCATACGAAACCCATTTCTCGTCACTTGTTACAATACGGTTCAACTTAGCCACGTTCAAGCAGAGAGCACTCGTCCGATTTGCTTTCTTCTCAACTGAGTTAATGGGGCACCCAAACTTCCTTCTTGCCGCCCCGGTGGCGCAGTGGTCTAAGGCGTTGGCCTCTGATCATTCGTCCGTAAGGGGTCCGGGTTCGAATCCCGGTCAGGCATGGATGTTGTGTTTGTCTTACGGCACTGGCTCTCTCCCTTCCCTGGAACCAGTGACCCTAAATTAGGGACGGGCGACTGCTTATAGCCCATTGAGTTGCTCACGGTGGTCGTTAAACCTCCAATCAAAAAAAAAAAAAAAAAAAACTTCCTTCTTGTGCACCTTCCCAAGTCAACGCAGGTGCTTGATAATGCGGGTGTGAGTAGTCCCCAGCTGTTCGGCCAA
This sequence comes from Macrothele yani, assembly GCA_039090855.1. Taxonomy (NCBI): domain Eukaryota; kingdom Metazoa; phylum Arthropoda; class Arachnida; order Araneae; family Macrothelidae; genus Macrothele; species Macrothele yani. The sequence goes on along the minus strand of CM077027.1, from coordinate 150,594,937 downwards.
CTCCCGCATGGTCACACGTGGGCCGGTCTGCACTAAGGTCTTCAGCATGCCCATATCCACCGTTCCGGGTGTTCCGGCTTTGAGGCGGCCAAACAGGTCAAAATTTCCCTCTCGAAACCGTTTGAACCAACAACAGCATTGACGATGTGATATGGCATTGTGGTACACATCGATAATGTTCCTTACAGCTCTTAGGGTGCTACCGTGACGAAACTCGTACAGCATGCTATGGCGGATGTGCTCCTTGTCCACTTTCAGGTTGGCTGGCTTTTACACTCTTCGCCTTCTGGCGGCTAACTGCCACTGACTTAAACCACCTACCTGCTGATGTCATGCCGGTGTGCTGCGCAATATCAGTGGCAATGTGCGCCGGGGCTTCTACTTCGGGTAACTTGTCATCGGACATTATGTACTACTTTCTTTCCAACCCAATGAGCATGTTGGCGGTGAGTACAACAAAATCCGTTAAATACGTTTTTCAATTAGAAGTGAAAAGAGTTGCTGGTAAAGTCTAAATTCGAGGACAATTTGCGTTCTCAAAGATATCGGATGTCTTGGGTAACAGTAAACTAAATCCATGGACTACCCTCAATACTTTCGGACCTCAGGCCAGTATATCTCTGAGGTGCCTTTTAAACAAGTGTGATGTGTCTTCTTTGCTTTCTTTTTTACAGAGGAAGGTTTTTCAGTTCGTGTCGTTCGTCGTATTTGTGTTAGCCCTTTATAAACCCTTTCATGTAGTGTTCGTGTATCCTTTCATGTACGTGGTTTCTCGCTATGGCGTGACGTTTTTCGTGATTCATCGTTATGTGTGCACTCTTTGATGTACTGAGGTCCTCAAGCTGCTAAACTCTTTTATATAACCAATCAACATCGATTAGTAAACCAAAAACATTCAGTAAATCTTTTACTAGTAAGCTCACAAACTCTCTTTCAAACTTTGTCTAAAGACGCTATACCAAAAGTTAAGAATTTTACCCAAGTTTTCACAGAAAAATGACAAATTCTATAGCAAAAGTCAAGATTTGTATTTACCCAAATAGGACTTTAGTTTCCAGTGTTGAGCTGCGCTGCTATTTTTTCTTTTATGCCGAGTCTACCAGCTCGGCAGTTCAAGTCAAACTTTAAACCATAACCGATGGGACAGGAAATGTATGTATGTATGTGTGTGTGAGGGGGGGGGGGGGGGTTACGTCGCTCCGGTGGCCAAGTGGTCTGAGCCGCTGTCTCCTGATAATTTCTCTGACATGGGCTCGGGTACGAGTCTCGAATGACGCATGGGTTGATGGCTTTTGTTCGACGGACCAGGCTGTCTTTCTTCCCCAGAACTGGCCTTAAATTGGAGTCCGACGACTGCTTATAGCCCTAAGTGTTGCTTATGATCGTCGTTAAACTCACAAACGGGCCGCCCCGGTGGCGCAGTGGTCTAAGGCGTTGGCCTCTGATCATTCGTCCGTAAGGGGTCCGGGTTCGAATCCCGGTCAGGCATGGATGTTGTGTTTGTCTTACGGCACTGGCTCTCTCCCTTCCCTGGAACCAGTGACCCTAAATTAGGGACGGGCGACTGCTTATAGCCCATTGAGTTGCTCACGGTGGTCGTTAAACCTCCAATCAAAAAAAAAAAAACTCACAAACGTAAAAGGAAAAAGACATTACTGAAATTTTTATGTTTCGACGATGACTTTCTTTTAACCAAGGGGCAGCAGCCACTTTGGTGCGTGTTTTCTAATCAACTAAATACAGCGATATTATACCAATGGACACCATATCTCTACAACTATTAATTCGATTTGAAAAATTCATCCTGCGTTGGGAAGTTGAAATGTGAGAACGATGATCCTTGCTTTCCGGTTTTTCTACGATGCATAACATCGCCACCAGAGGGTGTTACGGCAGATGCTATCTGCTTGAAAAAGCATTTTATTCAACATAATTGTTTCTGTAGATCCGGTAAAAACATTCTCCCATTCGATACCATTTATAACGAAGACTATTTTGGGTACAATTTCTTTTTCAAGTAATGCATAGTTTTTCCGCTAGGAGGCTTAAAGCTAAATTGGGATTTCCCGATGTTTATGCTTTTAAAAGTCCTATGTGAAGAATTCTTTTTGCGTTGGATACAGCTTCTGCTGAGAAATGTTCTGCATATAATTTCGAATTTTTGTAAAGAATGTTTGCCCACTGGGAGGAGGTCGTAAGTATATATTTTTCTTTCTGGTATATTTGCAGCAATATTTGCGCTTCTGAAAGCTCAATTTGAAAAATTCTTTCGCGGTCAGATACCACTCACCCACCACGACAAGCTTTTTGAGAATACTTTGGGCAGAAAATGGTGTATAATTTTTCCGTCAGGGGGCGTAGACGTATATCTTACTTTTGTCAATGTCTCTGCTTTTAAACTCCAATTTGAAGAATAAATAAATTCGGAGAGCGTTTAGGGTGCGAAATATTTTGCAAATGATTTAAAATTTTCTTAACGCGCACGTGTGCCACGAAGAGTGCATATGTTCAAGTTTCCATTTGCAACATATCAGCAGCAATATCTGCGCTAGAGATGAGCTCGGGCCCGGGCTCGGACGGGCTCAGAATTCATTAACTACCGAAAAACCCGGGCCCGGGCTCGGAATTACACGTCTTGAATTTCATTACTGTAATTAATTCAACACGTGTAATTCCGAGCCCGGTTGAATTACACGTGTTGAATTTCATTGTGGATTTGTTACCATGGTGGAAGGATTTTCAGTTTCCCAAGCTAGCTGCCATTGCAAGACAAATTTTGCTTAGCAAGACTTGCATTATGCATTGTCCAAAGCTATGATTAGTTTAAGGAGGTCTGGTATCGAAAAACTGGGAAAAAATCACATTCCCATTTTTTGTATTTTATTAAAAATCAAGAATCTTATCTCTAAAATGTATTAATTTCCAAAATTGTGCAGTTCGAAGTATTGTTATTTATTTTTTTAAATTTCCTCACTCCCGCGATTTTTGGGGTGACGTTGGTTTTTAGTGCAGCAGGTCGAGTTTTAGAGAAAAGAAGATCAAGTTGAAGCGCTGAGGCATTAGATGCAGTTCTCTCTCTCTCTCTCTCTTTTTTCATCATGAACTTGATCTGGAAACTGCACACATATATGATAATATTGTGATTATTTTACTATTAAGCGCAAAGCTTTGTTAATGTTACAAAACGCAGAAAAATCTGGTCTGGAATGCTGTTACGTTGTTGTTTTTTTGTTTTTTTAATTTTGGAAATTTCCCTACATGTTTTTTTATATTCTACTACATCACTCTAAACTACCTTTACCAATTAGCATATATGGAAATTATATTGCAAATATTAGTTTTCTAGAGTCAAATTTTCAAACACTTGCAACTGTCTGTACGGCGTTGTACGTTTTGTAATGCAATTTATTCAAAATAAAAGTAAATTTAGAAATCAAAAAGAAATAACGAATGGATTTTTTTGTTTCTAAACGATTTTCTTTTCTTTAGCTTTTACCAAAATTACTGATTCCCCTGATACGATCGAAAGGGCACGTTGATTATTTATTTATTTTCAAATCCACATTTTAGAACATTTGGCTTTATGCGTAGTATTTCTAAAAACATATTAATATTGTAAAGTGGATTAACTGAACTAAACTTTTTAAACTAATGATTTTTAAACTAATCCTTGCTTGGGCCATATCTTTGGCTAGTGTATAATGCATAAATGCAAGCCTTGATAAGCAAAATTTTCCAATAATCCAGGCCTGGGCTCCTAAAATTGAGCCCGAATTCATCTCTAATTTGCGCGTCTAAAAACCCGATTGAAAAAATTCTCCTTTGGTCAGATACTACTAACTGCCAAAACATTTTGTGAACATTTATTGCCAAAAATAGTGCATAATTTTCTTGCCAGGAGCGCAAATGTATTATCGGTTTTCTGTTAACTCTGCTTTTAAAAGCCCGTTTAAAAAAAATTCTTATTAGAACGCCGCATACTATATACTTTTTGGAGTACTTTGGGTCTACTCGAGGGGCTTTGTAGTTCTAGTTCTAGGGGGTGTTAGTGTGTACTTCTATTTGATGCTGTATATCCACTTCTAAAAATCCCTTTGAAAAATTTATTTTTTTACTGTATGCAATTCGTTACAGTAAATATGGGAAATATTATCTTTTTAAAATGTGCACAGTTTACCCACTACGGGGCAGAAATATCAAAACCTTTTTCTTGCTATATCTCTTCTTCCAAGAGACGTTTTTGAAGAATAATTTTCTTTAATGTAGCTTTAGCTGGGAAGAATACCTGTCACATATTTTCTACTTTTCCATTATTCAGAATTTTTCGGCTGGGGGTCGTAAAGTTAGATCATATTTTCCTCTGTATCTGTTCTTCTAGCAGTTTGACATAAAAATCGCTTTGTCTCTGATTGTAACAGAATTTTTTTGTGCCCAATCTGTTAATTTTCGTAAAAGACTTTCAATCGCAAGTGGGGGAAAGCAACTGTTCCTGTTTCAAAATGTTTTATCGATTGTAGAAATGCGGTTGATTTCTTTTGTATTTTTTGTAATAGGTTCCTTTGGCTGTGAAGAATAACTTTGAAGCATGTTCACTCAAGAGACGCATGTAGCTTATTAAATCCGTTTATTTTTGAGGCGTAGTAAGTACAAAGATTTGCCAAGCTTTCGCACTCTACTGGGAGGCTTTTTCAAGGCAATGGTAGACATAAAAATGCTACCATTTTTATGCCTACCATTGCCTTGAAAAAGCCTTCCATTGGAGTGCGAAAGCTTGGCGAATCTTTGTACTTACTGCCAGGGCCGGCTGGACCATAGGGGCAATCGGGGCGACCCCGGTTGCCCCGCGCCTTCAGGAGGCACCTGCAGGGCTCCGACTCCTTCCCAAAACCGTCTACGATCTAAGTTAGGGTACCATGAGTTAGTATACCAAATTTGGTGGTTCTAAATTGAAAACTGTAGATTTGTATTGCTGACATAAGTTACAAACATTAAATTTTATAGATATAGATTTTTCTTTTTTCTTCCAAGACCGTTTTTTAGGCATTTAACGCTCAGGGAAGGGTGCGGTAGACGAATCCAACCAGGGCCAGCTGATCCACAGCTCTCATTTGGGGAAGGGAATACTTAGCGCCTGAGAATTTTCCGAAATGGCGCCTTAGAAACATGGGGAAATCGTAGGCTTTCAAACCAAATTCAAACGCGTCAAACTCGGAAACGGGCGTTTTTAAGTATATGAAAATTTACACAGATATTCTCCTGTTGACAATAAAACAGTGACTTAATTTTCAGAATTAAAAAAAATGGGTTTTTTTAGAAAGTTAGAGATTTTTCAAAATCGGCTGTTTTTAACGCTGCCGAAACGCGGAAACTAGCAGTTTCACAGCCATATAAAAAAATTGCAAATAAAGTGCACATTTGTAGGCCTTTAACAACAAAAAAAAAAAAAAAAAAAAAAAAAAAAAGAGTACAGAAAATAACTCCATCCGAACTTGTTAAAAAAAAATCTTCAAAAATTCAATTTTTTTTAAATTACCAAGTTTGCGATTTTTTAAAATTTTAATTATATGATGTGTAAAAATATTAGCATCCTATATTATTATACGTTATACACACAACGTAAAAAAATACCAGAACATGATATCTTTTTTTTAATTCCGCTGCAATGACTAGCTGAAGTTAGGACAAAATAACCGTTTTTAGAGAGCTTGTTTGACGGTGCAAGATTTGAAAACCCTCCATCTCGAAGGGAAAATTTTTTCTTGCCGAAGGAAAAAATAACCCCTTAATATTTTAGGGAAATCTGAGACCATGGTGATACGACCCTGTCTGAGTTGAAATGGAACCCATCATATATGTGTTGCACGATATACGTATGTGTAGAAGGCAGAGATTTTTGTTTCCATGGATGATTTGATTTTGCATGTGGGGGTAAGGAAACAGCAAATGGTTTTCGATAAACTGTTGTGCTAAAGGATCCTTCAGGTGTTCCGTGAATGGAAACTGCGAATTATGTCAGCGGGTGACGTAACAACAATATGACGTAGTATTTTTTGTTGTTGTGTTCGTGAAACATACTTTCACCTTTGGACATCACAAAAAGAATACTTGGTTATTAAAAAATTACGTCTTATTTTCCCCCGTCATTATTGACGGGCTTTCAGCTAGTTGCTTTGTATAATTTTACGTATTCAGTGCGTATTTAGTTGTTCAATTAATTCCATATCAATAACTGAACTGTTTTTAGCACGAACAAAGTTTTGGGCTCCCGCGATGTTCGTATTAACGAGGTTCGACTGTATACTAAAGGTAAGATAATGCAACCAGTTCAAGTGATTGTTCCCTGTATTTGTTCTCATTTATCTTAATCATCGAAGCCGGTAAAATCTATTGTGATTTGTAAAATCCATTGTTGCGCTCAATGTGTTTGAGCGGACATACATTTTGGTAAAGGTTAGCACCCTTACCTAAAAGCAAAATTGAACAGATGGGCGAATTGTGTGTTTCGTATTAGCATATCCTGGAACTCGAAGTAGTAGAAGCGACCGTCGGTATCACTTACCCAGTGAGGACCTTAAACATGATGCCGACAGCTGTTGGACGGAAAACTCGCTGTCATCAGCGTCGAAAATTGGAGATCCGAAAACGGTTGGTGTACCTGTTAAACCTCCCTGTTCAAAACTGCAAGGATATGACAAATTAACACTGTCGTTGTCCTCTTCGTCCGTCAAGGGTCTGATATAATCAGCATACAGGGGCGAAGCATTTTGATCTGCATTGGCAAGTGTGGCCTCCATATTAAATTTTTAATTCAAGCAAATCTTGTCACTTTTATGTCATCCGAATCCGGTCACTTTTGAGGCAGATAAATCGCTTAATTAAAATTTAATTGAAATGCAGAAATCTACAGCAAACTTTTCTTTCGGTATTGGAAAAAATGAAAGGTCGAGAGATAAAGAGAGCTATAAATTGCTGACTGGTATTTATATTGTTAAACACATTCGTCGCGTACATTGTCAAGAAATTACATACGAAAACACTTTCGCAATCTAAATTTAAGTATTTTTTATAGATTCAGCCTTGTTTTTTGTATTTTTTTAAATGCCTACAATATCATCATCATCAACCATTATCAATCCACTGCTGGACGAAGGTCTCTCCAAGTTTCATCCACAACGGTCTGTCTTGTGCCAGTCTCCTCCATGTCACTCCCACATACTTTCGAATTTCATCCACCCATCTCCCATGTGGTCTTCTTCTGGGTCTTTTCCTGTCCCTTGGAATCCAATCTAAAATTTCGGCTGTCCATCTATGGTCTGTCCTTCTGGCAGTATGTCCAGCCCATTGCCATTTCAGGGATTTAACTCTGATCATGATGTCTTCCACTCTTGTCATTTTTCGGATCCACGAGTTCCTCTTCTTATCTCTCCTGGTTACACCAAGCATGCACCTCTCCAGGCAGCTTCGAGTTGTCTGCAGCCTCTGTATGTCTCATTTAGTTAAGGTCCACGTCTCTGTACCATACGTAAGCACTGGAAGGATGCATTGATCAAACACTTTTCTTTTAAGACATAACGGCATATTGCTCTTGAAAATTATGCTGTTTCTTCCAAAGGCTCTCCAGGCAAGTTTTGTACGCCGATTAATTTCTTCATCAATGTGACCCTCACTTGATATCTTCTGTCCAAGATAAACGTGTCTGTTATCTCCAGCTTTTCTCCATCAATCGATAAATCATTTCTTGTAAAAGCATTGAACATCACTTTTGTCTTCTGAAAGTTCATTTTTAATCCCACTTCTTTACTCTTGTCAGCAAGTTCCTGGATCATACTGTGCAGCTCTGATGGGGTAGTTGCAAAAATTACTACATCATCAGCAAAACGCAGGTGGGTTAGATAATCTTCATTAATCTTTATCCCTTTGCCCTCCCAGTTCAGTGATTGAAAGACATTTTCCAATGTAGCATTAAAGAGCTTCGGAGATACCATATATAATGCAAAAATCCCAACTCATTTCTATCAGTTTGCAGGGGTGACGAAAGACCACAATAAAAAAAAAAATGCAGTTCTAATTTTGATATTAATCACCACTTAGCCACTGACGTTTCGTCCATAAGAGCACATGCTCTACCAACCATTCCTCAGAAATTTTATTAACGAGAAAATTTACGATTAAACAAAAGTTCTGTATGAAGATTACATTGAAATCTTTCTTAAACTAATATGTTGTTTTGAAGAGCATTAAACACATTTTACGTTTGTTGCCGTTAAATATTCGAGGTTTTCCATCGATAGCTCATGTGTAAACCTTGAATTCTGCCTTCCGTGAGCACTATTTCCCGCTCCGCGCCTCGGGGGCCATTTGAGCATGCGTAGTTAACCACTCTGCTGGAAGCTGGCCGCTAGGGGTTTTGATCTACCCCGTCTTTTTTAACGCTTTCCAACACTAGGTTGAAGAAGCGTATATGCTCCAGCTTTGTCTGTCTGTCCGCACGATAACTCGCGTAAAAATGGTTCGATTTCGATGAAATTGTTGTATGTGGTAGGGGACAACCTGGGGACGAACCCTATTGAAAATGGGCGAAATGGGGTCAGAGGTCAGGACACAGTCAGCAAGATTTATTCTACAGCCATTATCCTCATAACTCGACTAAAAATTATTCTATTGCGACAAAACTTTAGTATGTTGTTACTGAACCAATTCTGTTTAATATCATCGAAATAGGGTCAAAGGTCAGGAGTCAGGTTTATTATTCCACAGCCATTATCCTCATAACTTGAGTAATGATTTCTGGTATGTTGGAAAGTATATCATAATCAATGCATTGCATGATTTTACTAACTTGTTTGTTGTTAGGGTTGGTTTTCCATCGATAGCTCACGTGAACCTTGAATTTTGCCTTCCGTGAGCACAATTTCCCGTTGTCCGCCTCAAGGGCATTTGAGCATGCCCAGTTAATCACGCTGCTGAAAACTAACCACTGCCTCATAGAAAAGCATTGGAGCACATTCCCACGTTGCCTATCCTGGTTTTGTTACCGGGGAAAAACGCAATCGCGCTCGCTAGTCTTGCGTTAGTCAGTGGCGTAGCTAACGAAATTTTATTAATTAGTTGAAATTTTTAGTCGATTCAAACCCCAACAATGCTTGGTATACGCAATCTTAAATGTTGAAAATAAACATTGGCCGCATTACAGAAAGAAATATTTATTTCTAGACTTACTTCAAACCAGGGCCGGGTTTATAATTATTAGGCACGACGGGCAGTTAGTTGCCTGCCTAAGGGCGGCCATAATTTCATTTTACATTAAAATTTTTCATTTAAAAAAATTGATTATTATTAACTTTGGGAAGCTATTTGAGTTCTTGTTATCCGCTTTTCCTTTTGCGAAAAGACGTTTTTGGTAAAAAAAAGCGTGAAAGAAAAGAATGGGGATTTTGGGGAAATGCCAGAAATCCAGCTCCCTTTAGTAGTTGGGTAGGGAGGGAGGTAACACCGATAACACACTCAGACGGAGGATTTATGGGCAACTGGGTGAGCAGTTGCCAGCTGGATACTTGTTATTTTATTGTTTTATGAAGGCAAATGAGCCGCCCCGGTGGCGCAGTGGTCTAAACGATGGCCTCTGATCATTCGTCCGAACGGGGTCCGGGTTCGAATCCCGGTGAGGCATGGATGTTGTGTTTGTCTTACGGCACTGGCTCTCTCCCTTCCCTGGAACCAGTGACCCTAAATTAGGGACGGGCGACTGCTTATAGCCCATTGAGTTGCTCACGGTGGTCGTTAAACCTCCAATCAAAAAAAAAAAAAAAAAAAAAAGAAGGCAAATGAAGGTCTCGAGGTGAAGCAAGACGAGGTAGATCGAGAAGGGGATGAGGGAATTTCTAAATGCGTCCCAGGAAGCAAAAAATCAAATAAAAGCAAGCAAACAATCAAATAAAAGCAAATTCCATGCCTCACCCTCACCTCACCTTAAACAAAGGGATCAATTGGCTATAGCAGTCGCCCGTCCCTAATTTCGGGCCACTGGGTTCCAGGGAAGGTAGAGAGCCAGTGCCGTAAGGCAAACACAACATCCATGCCTCACGGGATTCGAACCCGGACCCCTTTCGGACGAATTTGTCAGTTCTCAGTTCGTGTCTTAGAGGGTAGGGGTCAGTTGTCAATAGGCGGTTTAAGATGAATGACAATCGAAGTTGTAGAAAAAAAAGAGAAAGCCGTTGTAGTTATAGGAAAAATAAAGAAGTAAATGATAATCGACATGCAGAAGGAATGAAAGCGAAAACCCTTTTATCCGTGCTATTTCCGAAGATCCAGCAGAATGGATAGTTAACGAAGAAACGTGCGACTATGTTGCCTATAACGTAACTCCTTTTGGTGTGCGAGATTGGTGTTACGCTATGTCTAAAACCATGACTAAGGAATGTTGAACTAAATGAGAATACGATGCAATAGTTGCACGGGAATTAAGGTTGTACGGCCAGTCGAAACATATACACAAGTCAAACTTACGATAACCTTTTATTGGTCCAGCAATATTTGATGAGATCCTAAATGTATCACTGCAGGTTGTAAACTTCACATCTATCTTAACAGCGATCGAACATCGCACACACACACACACATATACTCTGGTGTGCAAAAATTAAGGACGAAGAGGAGAAATTAGCATAACAGCGGAACGAGTAGGCAGAACGGACCGAAAGACCACTCAGGAGATAGACTAGGGTCCGGTACGGTAGGGCATGCGCATATATGCAGCATGACGCGAAGGGGGGTGTCGGAAGGGTATAAAGCACACGGGCGGTGTACGCTCAGCAATTCCGTGAAAGCTATTGCACGGTGTACATCGGTTTGAACGACGTCGAGTAGCTGCCGCCGTGTGATATTGCCAACAGGTAATCCAGTAGATGACATCTGGATGACTTTACCCGAGGTCGCGTCATTGGGTAGTTGGAAGAAGGTAGAAGTGTGACTAGTGTGGCCGAGGAGTTCGGGATCGCTCACAGCATCGTATCACGAGCTTGGAGAGCATTTCAAACGACAGGAACAGTTGTCCGAGAGTTTAGCAGTGGTCGTCCACGAGCAACCACGGCAGCGGACGACCGGCATATTGTCCAACAGGCGAGAAGAGACAGCGGGAGAAATCGCAAGTCACATGCAACAGACAAATGGACATCCGTTATCGCGTTTTTCCGTGGCCAGGAGGCTGCAAAAAGGTGGTATATTTGCACGACGACCAGTACGGTGTGTGCCATTAACGCCTGCTCATCGGAGACGGCGGTTTCTGTGGTGCCAGGAACACAAGAACTGGACACATCAGCAATGGGGTCGAGTTATCTTTACGGAAGAGAACCGATTTAGTCTGACGAGCGATTCTGGACGTATACACATCTGGAGAGAGCAGGGAACACGCAATCACACCTCCAACATCATCGAAACGGACCGGTTTGGAGGTGGCAGAGTTTTCGTTTGGGGCGGTATCATGCTTGGTAGCCGTAGTGACCTCCACATCTTCCAAGGAGGTTCAGTCACTGGTGTCCGCTATTGTACCGATATTCTCCTGCCTCACGTGCGTCTGTTTAGAGGTGCTGTGGGTTCTGAGTTTCTCTTCGTGGACGACAACGCTACACCTCATCGTACAATGGCTGTCGCAGAGCTGTTGGAGAGAAGATATTCAACGCATGGATTGACCCGCAAGGTCCCCGGACCTAAATCCAATCGAACACGTGTGGGACCTTCTCGGTAGACGCTTGGCAGCAGGTCACCAGCCGCCAGCAACGATTCCGCAGCTGCGATTGGCGCTACAAGAGGAATGGGCCGCGATGCCTCAACAGCTCCTTGACAACCTCGTCTTTAGTATGAACATACGTTGTAAATCCTGCAACGCACTCAGGAGTGATCATATCCCTTACTAAAAACTGGATTTTTCTTGGCAGCCGCCTGTCACATGAACGTTTCTGTCCAGTTGTGCTCGAAGCTACCTTTACGGAAGAGAACCGATCAGTTCATTCTTTGTATCCTTTGGATTCTTTGTTTGGACGGTTTTGCTCACTTGTCCCATATTCTTACATCTTGGGGACCTTATGGTATGATTTGAGTTGATGTGGAGTACTTCTGCACGACGTTACATTCGAAAAACCGTCTCATCCTTAATTTTTGCACGTCAGTGTACTAAGCAACTGCTGTATCTCCCTTTTTATCTATCGTTCTTGTCACATTTATACGTCACTCTCTCTGGCTTCAAAAGTGTTGCCAACCTCATTCTTGTGAGAGAAAAGATATCACGTTAAGTTTGGAAAGTGTAAAAGAGAACAAACTCAAATTTACATAGGAAAAGGAACTAAAAATAAAAGTTAAATTAGAATATACGTCACATGTCACTCGACAAAATGTGTGTCAAAATTCTCACGTTGACTTTCTTAGCTCAAAACGGCAATATGGAAACCATGTCTGATATGCGTCAAAGGATATTTTTTGTATAAAAATGAAGAACGGCGAATTGAAACCCAGTTCATAGTTGGTTTATTCCCATAGTAAAGGACATGTCGTTTGTGCTCCTTGTCTTCTTTTCGGAAAAAAAAACCCTTCCGTGTTTACGACAGGCTTTAATGACTGAAAAAACGCAACTACCCGATTAGAGCTTCATGAAAATTCGTCAGATCATAAGTCGTCTGTCACCGTACTTAAAATAAGAGGTGCTGCTAAAGGGCGTTTAGATTCAGACCTTGTGGAACAGCTGCAAAATGAGAGACAATATTGGAGAAATATTTTAAGTCGGGTGGCAGAGTAAGTTTTTAGCTATTCGAGGATCACCGTTTTGTGGTTCAGATGAGCGTGTAGGTGCTTTGATTTAGATGTTTCTTTTCTAATTAACAAAGGAAGCAAAACATTTTAAGGATATTGACGGTTTTGAGCTCGTCTATGAGCTGATAACGTATAGAGTTTTGAGCAGTGGAACTGCAGATGGGGCAGACCCATTTAAAAACTTAACATATATAACAAAAAATAACTTAAGGTAAATATATATCAAATACTTGGAGATAATGTAAATGGAAGATGTCATCGCTCTGTCCACGTTATTTTTATAAACAACGCATAGCGACTGAAATATTGTGTTCCGACACCGCTGGGATCGAACCCCAGATCTCTCGATAACCAGTCGAGTGCGTTCACATTTACGCTACGGTACCAACAATTCTCAGCGCCATGCGTGGTTTATCAGTCAGCACAATTAAATAGCTGTTTTGTTAAATGCCACCAAATGACATCTCAGTTGCTGAGACCATCAATACAAATTTGTGCAGTCAGATGCTGACTGATAAACCACGCATGGCGCTGAGAATTGTTGGTACCGTAGCGTAAATGTGAACGCACTCGACTGGTTATCGAGAGATCTGGGGTTCGATCCCAGGGTGTCGGAACACAATTTTTCAGTCACTATGCGTTGTTTATAAAATGACGTGGATAGAGCGATGGCATCTTCCATTTAACTTACGGTAGCTTACATAACGGAATTTTTTAGGGACTTTGGAACTAATTGCGCAATTACACTGCTGGCCACCCAAAATGCGACACCAAGAAGGAAGCATCCGATTGGCCTAAAATTCGCAGCATGCGTCGCCCGCGAGAGGACATGCCAACGATTAGCATTGCAGGGCATATGCAAATCATGTGCGCCCGGTACGCCACCGAGAAGCACGATAAGAAGGTTGCACAGAAGGCGGCGTGTAAGTTGTGGAAGTGTGTTGCGCTGCCGGACCTGTGCGTGGGAAGCTTTCTGATGCCTTGTCGCAGAATACGGCAGTCATTCGAGCACGTTTCGGAGTTCGACAGAGGACGAATAGTGGCTTATCGCGACAGCGGTTTACCGTACCGAAACATCGGCGCCCGTGTGGGACGACATCCAGCCACAGTGAGGCGAGTATGGATTCGGTGGGGGCAGGAGGGACGGACGGACCAACGTGAGCGATTGCCGCAGCACCGGCATGTTCTGCGGCGGGCATTGGCGGCTCGCACCGCCACATCACGAACGTTAGCGCAGGAATTAGGGTGTGTTGCGCAACAACCTGTGTCAGCACGTACCGTTCGACGTCGTCTGCAGGAGCGGGGACTGGTCGCACGGCGCCCATTGCTCCGATTACCATTGCCGTTACACCACCGGCGAGTGCGGCGGCAGTGGGCCGTTGAACGCCGCACCTGGACTACGGAATGACACGACATTGTCTTCTCCGACGAATCCCGCTTCTGCCTGGAACACCACGATGGACGGATACGCGTGTGGCGGTACCGCGGCGAGAGACTATGATGCTTGCATTATGCATCGCCATACCGGTCCGTCGCCCGGCGTTATGGTTTGGGACGCAATTGAATATGACACCCGCACCCCTCTGGTATGCATCGCCGGTACACTTAACAGCCACCGCTACATCTCGCGACGTTTTGGAGCCTGTAGTCCTCCCTTAGCTGCCACGTTTCAACAGGACAATGCGCGCCCGCTCGTAGCACGCATCGTGTAACAATTCTTCACGGCCCACCAGGTGTCACTGCTGCCGTGACCCACCTGTTCTCCCGATATGTCGCCCATCGAACACGTCTGGTCGCTGATCGGCAACCGAGTGGCCCGGCAAGCACCACCCGCGGCTACGCCTGAACTGTGGAAGCAGCCTGGACGGACATACCCGAAGCCCACATCCAAAGCCTCTTTCGTTCGATGCCGCGGCGTATAGCGGCCGTCATTGCCAGCCATGGGGGCCACACGAACTATTGATGTCTGCGTGTTCCGCAAGTCGCACGGGCCTGTGTAAGCTCAATCGTTTCATCTTTGTATCTGTTGTTATGTGTCCAGTAAATCTGGCGTTGCTATCTGGTGTCATTTTGGGTGGCCAGCAGTGTAACTTCTGGCTCATCGACTCTAAAAAGCCTCTCGAAAACACGTTGGTCTAGAAGCATGGTTCGCACGCGTTCTGGAAATGTCCTAAAATTCTGTTACATGTCCTGGTATTGTATCCATTCCGGCCTTTTCCTTGCTTGATGTTTTGTAGTTGAAGATTTTTCTACTGACATAACTTATGTCTGTCAAAATTTTCTCCCCACCCCATGCAAAACGACGCGGGGGGGGGGTGGGTGGGTCTTGTCTGTTAGGTGGACTGAAGCTGCGTTATATTAGCATCTTTTGGCGTCGTGCTTTTGTAATCACTTTGTCTGTCCGACCGGGAAGACCATATCTCTGCAATTATTAGTTCGATTTGTAAAATTCTTTTTGTATTGGGAAGCTTAAAATGTGAGAATGATGATCTAATTATTTATTTGTTCCGAGTTTTTTCTGATGCACAACTTCGCAGCTAAGGGACACAAATGAAGATCGTATCGAATTTAAAATACATTTTATTTCATACATTTGCTTCTAAATATCCAATTAAAAAAAAAAGATTTTTCCTTTCGATGGCATTTATATCGAAGACTATTTTACTTAGTCCCTGTTTCAAATAATGCATAAATTTTCCGCTAGGGGCGTAACAGTAAATCGCGATTTCCCCAATATCCCCGCTTCTAACAGTCCGATTTGAAAAATTCTTCCTGCGTTGGATACATTTTTGAAGGGAAATGTTTTGCGTATAATTTCCCATTTTTAGTAAAAAATGGTTTGGCCGCCAGGGGGCGTAAGTGTTTATTTTTGCTTCTGATGTATTTGCAATAAAATCTGAGCTCGAAACTTGATTGAAAAAACCTTTTGAGAATACCTCCTGCTTAAATAGTGCATAATTTTTCCACCAGGGGGCATACACGTATAACTTATTTTTGTCTGTATCTCTGTTGGAGAACATTTCAGTGCGAAATGTTTCTCATATAATTTCAAATATTTCTTAACGCAGAAGTGAGCCACTAGAGGGCGTAAGTTCACGTTTCCGTTTACAGCAATATCTACAGGACTAATAATAATTACCAGTTAGGGGCGTAACAGTGAATCGCAATTTTCCCGATATCTCCGCTTCTAAAAGTCTTACTTAAAAAATTCTTCCTGCTTTGGATACAGCTCTCCAGGGGAAATGTTTTGTATACAATCCTAAATTTTGGTAAATGTTTTGGTCGTCAGGGAGCGTGTTTATTTTTGCTTCTGATGTTTTTGAGCTTGAAAATCAATTGAAAAATTCCTACGTGGACCGATACCGCTCACCACCAAAAACTTTTTGACAATACCTCCTGCTTAAATAGTGCATAATTTTCCCACCAGGGGCGTATACGTATATCTTATTTTTGTCCATATCTGTTTCTAGGAGTATCATTTGAAAAATTCTTCCTTTGTTGAACATTTTTGGTGTGAAATGTTTCTCATGTAATTTCAAATATTTCTTAATGCACAAGTGCGCTACTAGAGGGCGTAAGTTCACGTTTCCGTTTGCAGTAGTATCTATGGGACTAACAACCCGATTGACAAATATTCTCTTTCAATCTGATATTACTAACTATGAAAACTCCTTGAGTGTATTTTCTTCCCAAAATAATGCACAATTTCGCCACTAGGGGCGCAAATATTTAACCTATTTTTCTCAATATGTGTACTTCTAAATGTCAGATTTAAAAAAATCTTTTAACAACAGATACCATTTGCCTTATGGAACACTAAGTTTGTATTTGAGGAGGTTTGTGGTTTGCAATTCTGCCTCCAGGTGGTGTTTATGTACTTCCATTTGCAGCCTACCTCTAGAAACTCTAATGAGAAATTCCTGTTTTTACTGTATGTCATTCCCTATAATAAAGATGGAGAGTGAACAAGATTTTTGCTACAATAAGAAGATCCTCTTCAAATAATGTGTACTTTTTCCCTAGCAGTTGTAAAGGTCAAAACGTTTTTCTTGCTATCTCTGCTTTTGGGAGATGTATTTGAAATTTTTTTTTTTTCCTTAACATAGCTTTTGCTATGAGGAATACTTTTAGCCTCTTTCAACTTTTCCGTTGTGCAAAATTCTTCCTCTAAAAGGCATACAGTTATATCATGTTTCCTTCTCTATCTCTTCTTTTAACTGTTTGATTTGAAAATCTTTTTGTCTCTAATACCTTCCTCCTGCTATGGAAGACGTTTTTTTGCGCCATTTGTTAATTTTTGTAACATACTTTTTAGCCACTGGTGGAAGTAGATTTTTTTTTGTGTGTGTGCGTTATTTTGACCTTTACTGAAATTTGCTAATGAATGCTTTACATAAAAAATTGCAATAAAATAGATTGCTTTCTAATATCAGAAACTTAAATCTAGTTGTTTCTTAGTATTTTCTGAGCAAACTAATCACTTTTCAAATCATGCCCAGCTAAATTGCCTTGATCACTTATGAATGCAGTTGTACACTGCCCTTGGATTTAAGGTTTTCCCCGTTATTCTCTTTCATTTCATGTTGAAAATTTTTGTGCATACTTTGTTTGTTTGCTGGAGAGTACAAATTTAAAATGTAGCTTTAGTATCAATATTATGTTGAAATTTCCTTCTCTAAATAAAATGTAATGCAATTACTTGCTCTCATGATTATGTGTTTAAGAAATAACAATCCCTTTGGTCCTTTAAAAAAGTTCCAAATATTTCATTTTTCCTTACCCTTAAATTTCCAATGTAAGCATTATTTCAAAATAATTAAATATAAATAGTATTTTATGTATTGATTGTGTGGTATATGAAAGTATTTTAAGAGTAATGCCACATGCCTATGTATTTTTGACTTTTATGTTGTTTTTGCTTCAATAATTGAACTAAAGCCAAAGTAGAAAAATTAAAGTTTCTCAAAATCAGAGACAGTTTTGGTATTTGAGTATTATCCGTGATTCTAAGTTTCTGATTAGCTGCAGCGGACATTTTTAACATTCTGCATTAAGTTTGCCCGAGTATGTAAGAAGTTGTTTGTTTTCGGTTACAGGTTGAACAGACCTACGGTTTCATTATATTTTAAGTAAGAGTTTGGATCGTATGTCCTGGAATTTTATGATTGAAAAAGCGTATGAACCATGTAGAAGACAAGATGCATGCTAAGCTGTACGACAGAACTGGAAAGAAATAATCCAAGCTTTGACTGATATTTCTAGTGATTCTCAAGAAAAGCCTGACATACGAAATGAAGCTATGGATCTGTTAAACCATATCACTCATTTTGAGTTTATTTTATTGTCAACTATCTGGGGCAATACTGAAGAACGCTTCACTGCTGTTAGCATAATACTACAAAAAGCAGATATTCATCTTGGTAAAGTTGTAGAATTATATAACTCTTTAACAGAGTTCATAAAAAAAAATGAGAGGTGGATTTAATTACTATGATGGAATTGTTAAGTCACAATTATCCAAATATGAATACACAGCTAAATATCAGCATGATAAAAAGAGGCTAAAAAAACGCAAACAATCTGGGGAGAATCCAGGAATTGAAGACGAAATTGATCACTTAAAAGCAGGAAAAAAGCATTTTCAGATAACCATATTTAATGTTGTGATTGATCAACTTATTTCAGAATTGAAACGCCCAAGTGAAGTTTACATATTATTGTTTAATCATCTCAATGGATATATTTGGCTGACGTCTCAAAGTTTGCAGAAAATTTAGTTGTTGAGTTTTCTGATGACTTAGAAAATTCCTGTGTCATCAAATGCATGCATCTGAGTGGTCATTTAAAGCATCTGACAAAAGAGGAGATATCACTTTCAGAACTGTTGGCCCTTTTTCTGCAACCAGGACTTACATGATATTTATCCAAATGTTGACATTGCTCTGCATATTTTTCTATCAGTGCCGTCTACCAACTACTCAGTAGAACGTTCATTCTCCACTCTGAAGAGAGTTAAAAATTATTTGCGAAACTCTATTGGACAAGATTGATTAAATGCTTTGTCACTGTTGGCTATCGAAGGCGAACTGTTCCAAAACATAAACTGTGAGAACAATTGATGAGTTTTCAGCACAAAAAGCAAGAAAAATAATTGGCATAAATATGTAAGTTAATATTTTTAAACTGTGCTTTAATAATACTGTATAACCATTAGACTATTGTAAATTTAATATTAGTGATGAACTGGTTTTTTTATTATTAAATTAAAATTGAATTCCTTTTTGAAAATGTTTCAATGTCAGAGAAATTATTTTCCTTATTTTTAAAGATTCATAAGAATATATTTATTATTAACTGTTTAAGTAAGGAAATATATTTAAAAAATCATTTAAACTTTTTTAACATATGCTACCGTGGAGATAAGTTTTATAACCAATTTTAGGTTGTTATATTAAAAGAAACTATTGTAATTATGAAACTGGATTTGAACCCTTAGTATAAAGAAAATGCATGTGTAAATGTAAAGGCGAGGGGTGGCTGCGGACCTAAATCCGGCACTGCTTCAAACGTAACTCAATTCAACGTGATGTTTTAGATATTTAATCAAGTACTGCATCAGTTGTAATCGTGATATCTTTATGTACATTTAATACTGCCAATCCATTTTTGCTGATTGTGTTTTGAAGATAAGTTTTGAGAATGATCGTTCACTTACTGCGGTAGTTACTAGCAATGTTGCAAATATTTGTAGAAGTTTTCTTATTGTCGGAAATGCATTTTCATCGCATACGAGAATGTGTCGTGACCATTTTTCAGAATGTTTTCAATATTGAGAATATGCCGCCACCACAGCTTTAGTTCTACGATGATGAAAGTGTGTGATATTAGAGGAATTTCAGGTGGATGAGATTTTTTTTTTTTATCTCTTTGATAATGTTTATTCATTTTATATACAATGTGTATGTTTTATAGAGTGAGTTTTTGAGTTCATCTGAAGAGTTCTCTTTTGTTATTTGTTGCGATTATTATTTTTTTCTTGGTGATAACATTTTTATTTATGGTTGTAGTGATGTTTGAATGAATCAGTTTTAGTTCACCTAGGAGAGTTAGTTTTCTCAATGACTACTTTTCATTGCTTCTTCTGCGTGCAAGTTTGCTTTTTATAAAAAGATGCGTAAAGTCAGCAATTCTATCTTGATTTTTAAGTGTCTTTTTTTTTTTTTTAATGTATTAACGATATGTAGGTTTTTCCTTTGTTCAGATTTTATTCAGCTAAAAGTTATATTTTGTTTACTTTTTTTTAATGTATTAACGATATGTAGGTGTTCCCTTCGTTCAGATTTTATTCCAGCTAAAAGTTACATTTTCCTCGCAGAATTGTTTCAGTGTTTTAATTTTTTTTTACAAGGTCCAAGTGTGTTTAAGTTTACAAATTCTTCTAGGAAGCTAACATTATTTCAGCAAACACATTGATTGCTCTTTGTATATTCTTGTTAAACTTTATGAAGGCATGTGTAAAATTTGCTATTCAAACCATAATTCTAAGTCTTTTAGTTTTAAAATTTAATTAATGATGAAACTGAATTTACACATTATATTTTAGGGATTCATTAGTATCTGCAAATGTCATGTTTCGCTATTATTGGGTTGTTGGAAAAGTCACGACGTATTTTGGCACCCGATGACAGTTGGGCGGTTTTGGAAGTACTAGAGGCACGTCTGTTATCGCTATGGCATTCGACAGGTGCCAGTTCTAGCTGCAGTCTAAAAGGAATAGTGAACGATTTGGTTGATTTGCAGAGATTCGACATCAAGTTGAAGATGGAAGACCAAACTGTGCATTTTTGCCATATTTTACTTCTGTAAAGGGAAGAATGTGTGTCAAGCTTGTGAAAAGTGTACGGTGATAATGCTCTACAAGAACATCAGTGCCAGCGGTGGTTCGCAAAATTCCGTGCTAGTGTTTTTCGGTCCGGGAGGCCAACCGAGGTTGATGACGACCAGATCAAGGCATTGATAGAGTCAAAACCATGTTACACGACACGAGAGATTGTAGACACATTGCACATCCATTATTCAAGCGTTCACGACCACCTGAAGAAGCTGGAATATGTAAGCAAGTTCGATGTGTTTGTTCCTCATGAACTCAAAGAAGCTCAATTGACAGCACGCATATACATCTGCGATATGCTCATTAAACGTGAGAAAAACTATCCTTTTTTGAAGCGGCTGATAACTGGTGGCGAAAAGTGAATTGTGCTGCGCAAACGGTCTTGGTCCCGACGTGCTGCTTCACCTCAAACGACATCCAAAGCAGACATTCATCAGCGGAAGGTTCTGGTCTCAGTGTAGTGGGATTTTAAAGGTGTCGTGTTTTTCGAGCTCCTACCACGGAACCAAACAATCAATTCGAATGTGTACTGTCGGCAATTGGACAGTTTGAACAAACCCATCATCCAGAAATGTCCAGAGCTCGTTCATCGTAAAGGTGTTGTGTTCCAACACGACACCACACACAAGTTTGATCACCTGCCAAAAATTATTGGAGCTTGAGTGGGATGTGTTGCCAGACACAGCATACTCGCCTGACATTGCACCATCAGACTTGTTTCACTCTCTTCAACAGTCTTTGCGTGGTATAACATTAAATTCAGATGAGGCTGTAAATCAGCACCTTGTACAGTTTTTCGCCACGAAAGACAGGTCCTTCTATGAACGAGGCATTCTGCAGCTCACTGACAGATGGCAAAAGGTCATCGAACAAAACTGGCATTATATTATCGATTGGTCTTTGTTCTTTCTATCAATAAATGACCTTTGCAAACATGGCTAAAATACGTCACGACTTTTCCAACAACCCAATATTTCCAATTGCTTTGGAAGGGCATGCATAAACTTTACAAATGAAACTCAAATTCTAACAGCCTTCTAATTTTTGATTTTATCTCAACTAAGATGAAACTGGGTTTACACGTTATATTTTAAGGATTCAAAAGTTTTCTCAAATGTTGTGTTTAGCGATTAGTTTTCCGTGTTAAGTTTATTTCTTTGAGACGTGAATTTTTTACAAATTAGGGTTCTTACTGTCTTTATTCCTTTTATTAAATACGTGTTGGTTTTCCCTTTATTCTGATTGATTTTTGCTAATGAGAAGTTGTTTTTTTCCCTAGAAAAGGGGGAAAACTTATTTAAACAGTATAACTATACTAGTGGTGTAGAATAGAAATCAATGCCTTTTCAAGGAAGGTAGACGGCAAACTAGATAATAGAACTCTTCAACAATTTTAACACAGTGACTTGACAATAACGAACAGATGTGAACGTAATCAGGTATTCAAAGACATGAGGCATTATGCTCGTTTAGCACACAAAATCATGGAAGGAAAACCAAGAGGGAAGAACTGGTTTCAAACTCGTGCTAACTCCAGTGAGACACTATTATTGCACGACTTGCTGTTGGCTATGATCTCCAAAGTTTCGAGAATGGATAGAGATTTTGGGGTGAAGTAGGAAGCTAATTTCTTTAAGTAATCCCACATAGGAGCAGCGGACTTGATTTTTCTGGATAGGGCCGTGATTACTTTGCCGTTCTTTGTCAGCGTTTCCCTTAAGCATGGCATATAAAGATGTCGGAGACCTGATGCCAATGCAGAGGTTCATCTTCTTGAGCTGATAGGGAATTGAGCCCAGGTAGCGTAGCTGCGGCATAGAAAAATTATATTCTCTCCTGTTGTCTATCCTTTGAGTAGTAGGAGTGAAAGTAATTCTTCCCTAGGGCCAATATTTGTTACATACCTTGCAAACAATGTTACTTGTGCAGTGTCACTTACATCAAACAATTCATCCAATACCAGTGGAAATGTGGTAGTGATCTTCATATTGTTAAATTGTTGGTTAGAAATTTGTTTTGCCATTCTAGTTGTCCGGTCCTCAATTGTTTTTTACAGAAAGGGGCAAGTCATGTATTTTCTTTATAATATCGGCCCAATTTTTTAAAGCGTTAAAGAGATATTTTTAAGTATTTAAAAAAAAACACTTTTATATATTCACCATCAGTAAAAGACTTCCTCATTTCACAATCTCCTGAGCGATGATGTAATGTGGTTGGGAGTCTTTACCCAGTTGTTTAGCATTGACGTACTTTGTTGATTTTTTTCTCTGCAGTTCTTCAACAGCTTTCCTTCTGGACTCCCCCACCGGATAGTCACGATTTATATTGAAATGAATTTGATTTTTTGTTGTTAGAAAGTTTGTCTTTACAAATTAAACAGAATGGCAACCCATTGGAGTTTTTGACAAAAGCAAACAACGGCGTTCACTCTTCTTTAAAGTCCCTATAATCGTCATCAGTTTTTCTCTGATTTTGGTTTTAAAATAGTGAGTCATAAAAGTATCGCATACCTACTATTGAGACATATACAGCACGTTATAAACTCGATCGAGACGTACTCCCGCACCGAGAGAAGCCTAACATAACGTAGCTATTGTTTGTTAAATAAAACTTTTGGTTAAAATTAATTTACAACTCTTAATTAAATTATATGCACATACCATTAAAGCATTCACACTTCTAAAAATATCCAACACTTTAAGAACTAAATTAACTAATTGGGTTGAGAGACACCGTCCACACAGGAACACTTCATCATCGATAAACTAGCGAGCGTTTTCATGACTACGTTATCGAAATCACACGCGGACTTCCTTGCGTGTTTCCAAGGTCAGAATAGATGGAGTAAGTAAGGATGACGTCACAAACTTGAAGCACTTTGAGTGGATCACCTAATTGCTCAAATGTCTCACCAACATGACGGCAGAGGCTGTGACGTCATAATCGTGACGTTTCGGTGGCTTCACTTTGATTACACGAGGGGAATGGCTGGCCCTTACCCCATCTATTCTAACCTCCTTGTGCATTTCAACACAATCGCATAAGGACTCCCTCGCGTCCCCATGTGATTTCGATAACGTATTGATGAAAGGGCTCGCTAATACATGAATGACGAAGTGTTTCTGCATGAACAGTGTCTAACAACCAAATGTGTTCTAAGTTTTAACTGTTGGATAATTTTAGAAGTGTGAATGTTTTAATGTTATGTGTATATAATTTAATTAAGAGTTGTAAATTAATTTTAACCAAAAGTTTTAGTTTGTAAATACAGTCAACCTCTGTGGACTCGCATATTTCGTTCACTATGTCCAAGGTTCACTAAACCTGAATAGTGAGCAGAAAATAAAATATGTACATCTAAAAAATATTTGTGTACATACTGTAAAAAATAATTTTACATTACCTTAACATGAAAGAAGGCTATGTGCTTGCTACAAACAGTTTTAATAAATATTTTCTCTGTGTTTTTGGCTACACTCGATTCTACATTTTCCATATATTGTAGGAACTTTAGCACAGTCCTGACACACTCTGCCTCTTTCACTGTTGGAACATTTTCTTCTGTGCTGGAACCGCCTTTCACAGCCCCGATGGGATTTTATTCATTATAACTTCAGTCAGCGTCGATAAAATCTTCAGCTTCAGTGAAATTCACACTGATGTGCTGAAGCAGGTCCTTGAGAGGCACCTCCTCCTCCTCCTCTTCGAATGCCACATGTCCAGTAACCAAACCAGACCTCCGGAAACAGTTCTGTATAGCGACAGTTGACACACTCCACGCTTTGAGAACATATATTGATGTATTCTGCTTTGATTCTAAGGCTTGGATTAAATGAAGCATTATTTCCCTTCTGCAATAGGTTTTAAAGCTGCGAATCACACCTTGATCCATGGGTTGGTTGGAGGACTGACGTGGTGTTGGCAGGCAGGAACACTAGCTTGATGTTGCCGAGGTTTTTAATCCTACCTTTGCCCTTCAATGCACTTAAGGAGAAGTAGGCCAACACATTCTTTTAAGTTTTTACAAGAAGGTTTGTTTTGAAATGAGTTACAATTTAATGTTACAAGTACATTCTTTTCTCTGAAGTTTTAGTCTCACTATAAATGAAAATTTTGATGTACATTTCCAATGTTAGATTTACTATATCCAGAGTTGACTGTAGTTTAACTTAACTAACAAAGAATAGCTACGTACGTTAGGATTCTCTCGGGGCGGGAACACATGTCCACCGAGTTTGTAACGTGCTATATACAGTATGTCTCAATAGTAGGTATGAGATACCTTTATAACTCACTATTTTACTTGAATGCACATTTTAACCCTGAAACTATCCTTTGGGATAATTTTGATATGTATATACATTTTAGTTTTAATATTTAGGAAAAATAATGAAGCACTTTTCCCCAAAACATGCGTGTCGCAACAGAGATTTCACAACTACTACTAAGAAAGATTGACTTCTGGCGGCGAAGCACGAAGTCAATCTTTCTTAGTAGTAGTAGGCACATTTTTTGTTAGTGAACCTGCACTCAACTCTCTTTCAAAATGTGGGATTTGAAGTCGGGCAATGACTCACAGGCCAACGAGTAGAATGCTCTGTTGCGCCTCCGAATCGAATTTTGAACCAAGTTCTGCAGAGGTGTACAGGTGCAGAGCTGTCCGCACTAGAAAGAGAGAATGAGCTTGAACGATGGTGTGGCCGTGCAGCCCGCAATCACTCACAAATGCACAAACATTGGAAAATAAGGTGTTTGGTCATCGTCAAGGGTTTAATATTTTTAGGTTCTTGTCTCTCACGTTAGAGAGTAAACAGGATTTTTCCATTCTTTCAAGTATCAAAAGAGCCACACGTTGCCGACCCTGGGTCTAGCATATAGCTTACAACACATTCAACAGAGATTTTTCTTTTTAGCTTAACTTTTAAAAATTCCTGTAAGTATTTGAGGCTATAAGAAACTACCCATCCTTAATTTGATTCCAGGGAACGGAACTAGTAAGTACCATAGGACAAGCGCAATGCCCATCCAGGACTTGAACCCAACTCTCGACGATTAACCAGAAGTTCATGCATCTGGCCACTCAGCCCCAGGGTTGGCAGAGGACGTTAACGTCAGTCGGGTAACACTAGAATTTTCCCAAGACTTGTACTGCACTGCATTCTACCATATTTGGAACAATACGAAGTACCATGCAATATCAATGTCAGACGTGGCAACTACACAGTCAAGTCACATTATTATGACCACCACCTACTTTTGACGTCAACATTGCACAGCCAATGAAAGAAGTCACGTGTTGTGAGCTGGCTTGGAGGGTATATAAGGTGCGCTGTACACATTCTAAAAAACATAGCAAGCGTTGCTGTGGAAAAAAGGACGATTATTGGTTTTAGGACCAAGGGTGGCTGTGTTCGTAAACTGTTCGCATGCTGCGATTGGAGAAATAGCACCATTGCAAATAAGCGATGTGTAAACTGCAGAGCACCATGTGCCATTGATGAACATTGGCTTAGAAGGTGCGTGAGGGCCGATTGACACGCTACAGTGGAACAACTAGCTGGCTGAATGAATGGAAGCGACCAAAAGTGTGTCGAAAACGACAGTTCAGCAAACTCTGCTGCGTATGGGGCTCCAATGCAGACGTATGGTCACTGCACCTATATTAACAAAGGTGCATCTGCAGAAAAGGCTTATATTTGCAAGACAGTGTCGGAATTGGGCCTCTGCTGATTGGAAAAGGATTGCCTTCTCAGATGAGTCACACTTTCTACTTCAGCAAACGGATGGACGTTGGCTTATAAGGCGAGAAACATCGGAGAACTAACACTCTTCAACCATTGCTGGAAGAGCACAAGCTGGTGGGGGTTATGTTATTGTCTGGGGACTGTTTTCGTGGCATTCCCTGAGTCCACTTATACCTGTGGAAGGCACTATGGACCAAATTTGTTATGAATCCATCCTTGTAGACTTACACCCATACATGCCGATTGTCTTCCCTGGGGTGGATAGGATCTTCCAGCAAGACATGTCATATAGCTAGAAATGACAGAGTGGTTGGAAGAGCTCAATGAAGACTACAATGTACTTTCCCTGGCCCCCTAATTCCCCAGACTTAAACCCAATTGAGCATCTATGGGAACACCTAGATCGTGTTGTTCGCTCTATGGATTCTCCGTCAGATGCTTTGCAGTCAGCAAGACTCCTCACACTTGTGAACACCTTACTGAGTCACTCCCAGTCAGTCTAGCTGCTGTCAGCTGTGCACACAGCAGTTACTCTGGATATTAGCTGGTGGTCACAATAATGTGACTCTACCATGTATAAGTAGTGCACACCTATCCTCTGTACAGGGACCAAATAGTTGGGGCCTGGGAGGGCAGGTGCCAGTATTTTTTAAATGGCTGCTCCCATACTACTGTACCAGGATTGGATTGGCCATGCACAGACATCCAGAAGAGCTTGCATCAGTTATTCGTGAGCATCAGGTGTCCGACTAGTATTTTAGGAGCAATGTGCAACTGTGACCCATCAATACAACAGCAGTGCAGTTCAACCCACATGAACATGCTGTATATTGCTTTGCCCGGGGTTCTACAGCTGGAGACCCTTGATGATGCTCACACGTCAGTCATTGCAAACAAAGTAGAATTATTATTATTATTATTGAAGGTTTAACAACCACCATGAACAGTCACCCGTCCCTAATTTAGGGCCCCTGGTTACAGGGAAGGGAGTGCGTCAAACACAACATCCATGCCTCACCAGGATTCCAACCCTTCTCGAATAAATGGTCATAAGCCATCGCTTAGACCACTGCGCCAAACAATGTCTTGCATTGACTCCTCAAGAGGTGGAAGAAGGCAGTCGGGAGTGATGAGACAATGTCTTGCATTGACTCAAGAGGTGGAAGAAGGCAGTCTAGAGTGATGAGATATATCTGCCCCAATGGCTAAAAAGCATGAAGCTCCCTGGCTGGTGGTGTGCTGCTCTGGGGAGCTTTTTCCTGCCAAGCCCTAGGTATGTTGGCTATCAAGTTATGCATGGAGAATGTTTTTTTTTTTTTTTTTTTTTTTGATTGGAGGTTTAACGACCACCGTGAGCAACTCAATGGGCTATAAGCAGTCGCCCGTCCCTAATTTAGGGTCACTGGTTCCAGGGAAGGGAGAGAGCCAGTGCCGTAAGACAAACACAACATCCATGCCTCACCGGGATTCGAACCCGGACCCCAGACGGACGAATGATCAGAGGCCAGCGCCTTAGACCACTGTGCCACCGGGGCGGCATGGAGAATGTTCAAAACCTTGTATAATCTGTTGCTGTGTGTCTGCAGAGAAAGGTGAACCAATGCATTATTAGGTAGGTATTCCTAATGTACAAACAGCCCACATGGCCTGATTAAATTTCTATTGAGCAGGATGAATGGGATTTGTTCATGTAGAAAAGAATGAACTGGGGGGGGGGGGTCATCACCTGCTGCCCAAGACCCCATCAGCATACATTGACAATAGTTACAGGAAAGATGCAAGTCGGTTTGCTGATGTGTCAGCACCAGCTGTTCAGGACCCAAAAATAAGATGTAGAAAGCAGGAATTCCACTTAAAATGCCTTGAATTAAAGCTTGCACTCTTTTGTCTAGGGGGGTCCACTGTGAGCAATTTGAAGGGCTATAAAACAGTCTTCAATCCCAAATTTAGGACCACCGCTTTCAAGAACGGAGAGAGGTAGTGCTGCAAGACAACATCCATACCTATGGTTCACTGGTATTTGAACCTGAAGCCAGTGCTTAGGCCACCGAGGTTTTTAAGTGTGCACTGCTTCACAGAGTAATATGCAAATATAACTGGTCCACTATTTTCTCATAACCTGCAGTGCTCATATCATCATTCAGAAACATCTCGTGCACTTAAAAAGGTAAGCCACTCCCATTACTTGTAATGTAGTAGAACACTGCAACTTGCACTTGGTAAGAAACAATAATAATAACCATGCCCTCCACCTGTAATACAGGCTATATTTTTCAAAACTCTGAAAGCAATTGGGATTTTGTCTCTTTGAAATAAGTAAAAAATTTCAACAAAGAGTGGAATATGTGCGTTGAGAAACAGCACACAGTCTAGTAATTCTACCACCTTCAGAGATAGCACTTGATCTTGTAGGCAAGTGTGATTCAGTACCCAGGGCTTGAATGAACCTTTCAATAGATTAGAAAAGCTCCAGAAACTTATTTGTAGACTTTGTGTTCAACTTGACCATTCATGTGACATTTTTTCCATACCTGTTGACAAATGTAATTACCTTTGTTTACAGGTATTCAAAGAAAAATGAGAGAAATCTGAAGTGCCAATTAGGTACTAATTATTGCAAAGAGAAAAAACTGTAGCAATAGTTACGCAAGTTTGGCGAGTGAATATTGAGAGCAATGTCCAGGACAGTGTTGCCAACTGCTTACCTGTGGTGCAAGGGGGTTAAACCATTAAATGTTATGTTTACAAGAACTTATGTTGCCTCAAACATGGGACCAGTATTCTACAGTTAGATTAATTGATGTATGTAAAGTCAAAATTACTCTGCCTGGTTCATATAAACACTAGCTCTAATTTGAAGGATTGTTGTTAAAAACATACCATTCATGGAAATATTCACATTAAAATTGTGAAGAGAATATTTTCCTTTACTAGACTACTTTGGCTGAGTTTCAATATCTTCTAGTGTTTACAGTCAAAATCTCCTCCCAGGGCATTGCAACTAAGTGTATTTTTAAAATGAGCACATTTTTCGTGACATTTCAATCATAAAACAATGAACACTATTGGGTGTCTACTAGTCAGGAATTTTGCTTGGGGGGACAGGGTAACTTTTTTTTGTTTGTTTTTTAAACAACCCAAGTAAATTCACCCTGCACTGACCACATAAGACATCAATGCAGTTTCCATCGAATAATCCATGTGTTAAAAAAAAAAAGCTTGGCACCCTCCCCTATGAAGAAATATATGTACAAAATGTTGAGCAGCTTATGAAGTCTTGACATTTTTTCAGATGTATAATGAAATTCTGTAGTTCAGCTAATTTTAGGTGCAGTCAAAATATGATGAGCAGGAGGCACTTCCATAGAAAAAAAAAAAAAAGAGGGCAGAGTGTGTATCCTCTTGTAATATATTGATGCGAAAATTGGGTCTAAATTAGTAACTATTAAAAGGGGGGGGGGAGACGGTCTTAACAGGCATGGCTAAATTATGTTAATTAAATTAAATATTTGACCTATTGCAAATTAATAGGGAAATTAACTTATTTTAATTAGGGAAGTCTTGTAATTCTCTTTGTCTGGGTGGAAACAAAGGAATTAGTGGATCATCTCTGGGGGTCTGCGAGCATCATGGGACCACACCAGACTGCAATTGAGAAGCACTCAGACTCCCATAAAGACTATTTCAAGTGTGCCATTAATGCCAAAAATCGGTAGGGAACGAGGAAAATTACGATTATGAGGGGGGGGCAAGAGGCACGAGAGAAATCTCTAAGTGACAAGAAACAGATGAGGCCCATGTGACAGGGAATGGCAAAAAGTAGGAAAAGAAAGACAGTTGTGATCTCAGTATGCTGGCAGGAGGACAGACGGAAAAACTCGCGAGGATTTGTCTCGGTACGCCGTTGTAAGTCGCACCGAGGAATTGCTATGTGGAGAACAACGCTATATGGCTCTACGCAGCGGTCAGTCGTAATGAGCCTGCTAGGTGTGAAACCTGATGTTCGATGCCTACCTAAGATTTCTACGGTATAGAGGGCGCCGTTGTAAGCCGCCACAAGTACATTGAATAAGAGAGAGCCTTAAAATAATTAGGCGACCGCGTAAAAACCTCCAAATATGCTAAAGTGAGAATGCCAACTAACAAGTATTAGTGAAACACGACTGGCAAACCAGCCTCCCTAAAATGCTGTCTCTATTACAACTGTGGAGGTCGTTGACCTCTCAAAATAAACGCCGCTTCCTCATCGTCGACAGAATTTCTTAAGAGAGTAAGAAAGAGCATCCCATCTTCCTTGACGAAGTGCGAAAGAAATACCCCTGTTCATTCGGCAGCCCCCTGCCTGCGGGGCAAAGAGGAGTCAGCGCTGATTGCCATTTATCACCCTCCCACGAGCGGTCGGCGAGAAACACGAAAGAAGACTCTCTCTCGGCTGCACCGCCGGACTAAGGAGTGTACGTTAAAGTAAACCAACAGATAGGTGGACCCTCTGTGACACTCAGGTGAGAAAGAAACCATCATTCACTACTGTTACAGAGGTGCAGGTGTGTGTGTAAGTGTTACTACCATGGCTATTTCTACAATGTGGATTTTTGCCTATACCGTCAACAAGCAGCGAGTACTTTTTTTTCATTCTTGTGGTCGATCCTTATCCTATCACCAAGAGGAGGAAATAAGAACTTGAACTTATATCGGACTTTAGATTAGAACTTTGATACGCCCTTTTTTTGAGGCGGAAGTCTTATTACTAAATCCAGAAGAAGATATTAGCTCCGATAGGGGGCATACAGTTGTTTATTTCATCAAGGGCCAGACCCCGGGATAGAGTCTACTCATAAAATAAAGAAATTTCTATGGTTAATCTTGCTCTGTTCATTCTATAGGCTCTGGTATATTACTTACCTGTATTTCAGCAAGCATAACGTTCTCACCCATTTATGCCAGCCCCCGAATTAAAAAGAACCTTCAAGTCTCATATTTTTATTGATAAGTGAAGCATGTATAAATTATACCGCTTGGCATGTTTTTGTATCAATATGTTCGAATGGATAGCAATATATATACATACACGTCTTTTAAAAATCATCATGAAATTGTATTTTCAAAATTTGGTAGACACCCTACCCTGGTTACAAGCATCCTTTTTTTCACCCTGAGTATAATAGTTTTTTTAAAAAAGAGGATCATATCTTTTGAATTTTCCAAAGTAAACTCAATTTACTGAACATATAATTTTACATAAATGAATCCTCAGCAATTATCTTTCTAAGGAAATGCACACCATTACAGAAAGTGCTATTTGCATAGCCAGTGGTGAAAAACCCAAGGCACAGACATATTTCTGAAAATATTCCCCTCCATTTCTCAACTTTTGTATCCTTTTATTTTGTTCAGAAACTGACTCAAAATGAACCTAGTTGCTTCAGTTGTATGCACATAAAAAACCTGTAGGTAAATTGTGTCAACCACACCACTTAAAGAAAATCCTGGCATGTTCTGAAATTTCAATAACACATGTTCACAATGTGTACTTTGTAAATTACTACTAGTGAAGGAGCTGCTTTGTCAAAAATTTATGGCCTTGCAAGAACACACCAAACTTTTCTTTTTCTTCATAAAATTAAAACCCAGATTCATCCACACTAAATACTCACAGCACTGTTTACCTACATAATGGGAATATTGTGCTTCACTCTAACAAGATTTCATCAAGTACATACACATCACTAAGCTGTTCTCCGAGATTTAGAGGTTAGCTCCAAAAAGAAACAAACTATCAGAATTTTTACATCTTGCCGTATTAACTTCATGAAGTTAATACTCTTGCTGTATAAACTTCATTTACAGCGATCTTGACTGACATCCATCACACGCCGTACACAAGATGTTCTATACTTCATCTTTTTCTCATGCAGACACTCCTGAATATGATCCTCCCATTTGGGCTAAAAAGATTTTCTTAGTAAGCATCTCATCACTCATTCTTTCAACATGGCCAAAGCATATTAGTCTCCACTTTGCTAACAACATTTTGCTTCACATTACACACAATCACAGAACGTGTCTTGCCACAATCATCATGCGTAATGCAAAAATTTGGTTAGTGCAGTCTTTACCAGGCATAAAAACACTCTGAACATCCCATACTTTCTCTGATGTAAGACATCATACTTTTTCAATAACGACCTTACCAAACAATTTCCCTTGCACACTTAGTAGGCTAATACCACAATAGTTCTTGCAGTCAGTCTTATCACCTTTTCCCTTATACAAGGGAACAATTATATCATCCTTCCAATCCCGAGGGACCATTCCTAGCTCCCAGCACAACTGGTAAATTTCAGTTAACCAGTAATTACACAATCACCACATTTCGGCAGTCGTGCCATCAACTCTCGGAGTCTTACCATTCTGAACAGATTTGAAAGCTTTACACACCTCTTCTCTTGAGATCCCTCCTGTGCTTCCATCCCTTTGCTATGGCATCTGCCTCAGAATCACCCTTTCTTTCCTGATCTAATAACTCACAAAAGTATTCATCCCATCTTTCACTCAACTCATTGGGCTCCCATATGATTTCCCCGATCCTACACAAGTCCGTGAAGCGGCCGCCACAACAAGCTAATGTGCCAAAGAGTACAGCTCAACATTCTGAAAAGGAAGTTGCATTTCCACCTGAACAAAAAGTGTCTGCCATGCATCAGCTGGAATAAACAGACGATGAGGCCTGTTACTGCAGGTGGTTCCAAGAGTTCCTGTGTGAAGAAGGTGACGACATTCTGGACATGACTTTCTTTACAGATTAGGCATGGTTCCACCTGTCCGGGTACATCAACAGCCACCTGTGGGGTACTGAAAATCCCCACGAATTTAAGGAAATGCCTCTCCACAACTAGGAGGTCAGTATTTCGTGTGCTATGACTTATATGCACGTTATTGGGCCCATTTTCTTCAGCGAGACCATTAACTCAGAATGGTACTGTGCACAGATTATCCAAACCCATGGAACAGGAAATCAACAAAGTATGGTGTAACTGCCCACACCAGAGCTTTTAGAGGAATTGTTTGGAAATCACATCTCCCAAAGACTGAGGCCTGCCTGGTCACCAGATCTGACACTGCCATACTTTTTTCTATGGGGAGCACTGAAGGAGAAGGTGTACGCAGGTAATCTGCATACACTTCAAGAGCTACAGGCTGCAATAGCCACACCAACATCCAACAAATCACACCAGATACCTTGAGAAAGGTCTTCACCAACATGCAGAAATGTCTGGAAGTCGGTGGGGCCCATTTCCAACACTTCCTGTAGGAACTTGTTCAATGTGGTGTTACTTTCAGTGCACAGTTATTTAATACACACTATTGATGTGGATTAGGAACATCAAACAAAGTCACTCTTCCCACGTTTATAAGTGAGTCACAGAAAAATTCTCATCAGCCGCCACCATGAATCAAACCCTAGGTTCGATTCTTGGTGGCTGCCGACGAGAATTTTTTCCATAACTCACTTGTAAACGTGGAAAGAGCGATGACTTCTGTTTGATAGTTATTTTTCGCACACCCAGTATTTACCATGACCCTGATGGAAACAGTTTTGTAGAACAATTATGAAGTCAGTTTTCATTTACCTGCAACTTATTTAATACTTTCTAGGACCTACTTCTGCTTTGAATTAACTAAATTTGAGAAAAGCAGCATGTTGGAGAATTTGTTTTCAAAACCATTAAAAGTTTATTTGATCTTGTGTTTCATTTATGCCAGAGTAATTAGAGAGCTAGAGAATTGAATTTTTAGGATAGTTACACAAAGTCCACACTAAATGACAAAAGAATCCAAGTCTCTGAAGGCTATGTATGAGATGGAAATTCATAAGGAAACTAAAGCAGACCTTATTTGCACGAGATTAACAGTGGGAAAGCATCTTTGCAACAGTCCATGGTGAGCCCAGGTCATGTTTATATCAGGGGATGAAATGCCATTACCTTCTACAATCACACACACATTCCAACATACACAAATTTGCTTTTAGTGGGAGAAGGGGGGCGGGGGTATTTTGTTATAAGCAGTTGGTTTGATGAACAAGCCTGATGATGGAAAATGGGACACCATTTTCCATCATCAGGTTCTATGGCTAATTACAAATATGCAATTTGTAATTAGCAATGGAACATTATCTTATATCCTCTCAATTCATGCATTTAGTCCCTTGAAATACTAAACTATATCCCATACAGCACAAAATGTTTCCGATATGTATCAGTAATGCTACAATCTCTCATTTCAGTTACACTTTCAGAGATATCTTACAATGTTTCAGCAACATCTATTTTGGAACATAACTCTTTGTACATTACGATTAAGAATAGTATTCACTGATACTACTGCTTTATAGTTTCCATTGTACATAATTGTTACATTCTGGCGATATTTAAGATTTTTGATTTGGCAACGGCATGAATGTGCATGCGCATTTATGCCATTTCATCGAAGCATTCTCGTAGTTGTTCCACGTGCTACTGGGATATTCCTTGGTGATAATGTCTTACTCTAGTTAGCTGGGTGTAGGAGAAGTGGCCACAAAATTTTTTAAGGGGCCGTATAAAAATTGCATTTTGACCGCTTTCGTGTCCACAACCCCCAGAGGTTGGTTATCTGAATCGTATAAAGTTTCCATAATTTCGTCTTTTCTTAATTGCGATTATTAATGTAATTCGTTATAAAGAAATGTTTGTGATCAACTCAACGAAAGATTTCAGGGTCTGCAAATTATCTGAAAGCATGTGCTGACTCAGGAAAGCAGTCAATGAGGGGGGGGTAATACCAAAAGTATAAAATATACAGACTTTCTGGTTCAATCGGGAGATTTCCAACATTTACAAGCTATAACTAGACATTATCTGAGGGCATGTGCCTACTTAGAAAACTTGTCTGGGGGGATATCCAAAAGTGTAAAATATAAAGAATTTCTGGTCTGATCGGAATATTTTCAGCATTTGCAAGCTACAACTCAACAAATTATCTGAAGACGTGTCTACCCAAGAAACCTGTGGTGGTGGGGGAGTAAAACCTGAAATATAAAACAAAGTATTTCTGGTTGTAAGTGCTGAAAAATCAAAAATCGCCCAATCAGATGAGAAATTCTTTATATTCTAGAACTTTTGTATTAAACACCCCCCCCCCACACACACACACACAAGTTTCCTGGGTTCGCATATACCCGCAGAGAATTTGTTTAGCTGTAGTTTATAAACCTTGACAAATAGCGTAAATAAGAAAATGTTATGTGTGTCAGATAACCAATCTCGGGTGACGTAGCCACGGAGCAATCCAGTAGAACGCAATTTTTATACGGCCCCTTAAAATTTTTGTAGGAAGTTCCCCGGTGGTCAGTTCTCCACTTTGTCTTTGGCCCGAAAATCATGGAAATGTCTAAGTTTCTTACTGAAAATTAAATATTAAAAACATATTTTATGAATAATAGTTGCTCAAGTAGCGGGGAATATAGGCACACGAAATGTGTTTATGCAGAACAATTTAATGGCACTGAAATTCCAATGTGTCCAGTTCTCCGTACCCGGAGTTAGCTAGTTAGTGTACACTAGTGTCTGTCCTTAAGTTGTGTATGCCAGTGTATAATATCTTAGTACGTGTGTTGGTTTTGAATCAGAAAAAAGTCTCAATAAAAGTAGTTGTTAGTTTGTAAAGGTAAAAATAATAATAATGATATATTGAGAAGTTTAATGACTACGCAAGTTTTGAAAAAATAAATAAAAATAGAGTAGATATGCATTAAAAGGTACATTTCATTAATTAATCATGAAGAAATTTAAGTCATGATTGATGAAAAAAAAAATAATGTATTCGCAAAGCATTTAGAAAAAATATATTTCGTTGATTAATCATGAAATTTAAATCATCCTACAGAAAAATAAAATGATCTATGAAAAAAATAATGCATTTCTATTAAACATATTTGCAAAACACTGGTCTTCTCATTAGTTCCTACAGAACGCTGTAATTGCGAGGCATCCCATGGTCGAGTGGGATAATGCATCTGCCTAGAAACCCACTGGACAGTAGTTTGAACCTGGCGTGACTTCAAGGATTTGTATTTCGTTAGCATCGTGACGTCACACCGTAAAATTTCCTGATGGGGAAAAACAAAAAGGTGTACAAAAGATATCGCCGAGACCATGTGGTAGGTTAAAAAAAAAAAAATTGGCGAGCGAAACATTTTGTGTGCCACGTGGTCCACAAAATGTTTTGGTTGAACACAAAGAGAAAATGGCGGACAAAAGATGGTCAGGAAGATTACGTGGAAAAACAATGGCTGCGACTGATGTCATGATTGAACAGGAATCAACCACATGCGTCCTTGAGGCAGCACATGAACGGGTTCCTTTTTACAGAAACCCCCTCTATCATCACCTAACAGTAATATGTCACAAATATCTTTCAAATACGTAACATGAAGTTGGTATCTTGAAGTTACAAAGACCTTTCACACTGTAACGTATCAGTTATGCGACGTTTGCGGACATTTTGACGTAACCGTGCGGTTTCTGAAACATTACTGTTACATTGCGCAACGTATCTGAAAAGTCAATGTTTCAGTGTTACGTACCTGTAACATATATGAAATATTCTGAGCTGTGTGGGATATATCTCCAGGTTCAT
The DNA here is from genome assembly GCA_039090855.1 of Macrothele yani. Lineage (NCBI taxonomy): Eukaryota > Metazoa > Arthropoda > Arachnida > Araneae > Macrothelidae > Macrothele > Macrothele yani. The sequence goes on along the minus strand of CM077027.1, from coordinate 150,557,818 downwards.
GAACTACTTTAAAAAGTCTAGTTTTCCAAAGAAGACCACCACTAGTTTGCCTTTTGTTAACCTGTGGATAGTGTTTAGATGAGCCTCTACTAAGACTTAAGTGAATGGAGTCTATACAATAAATATTTTTTTAAACAAAAACCCTTGGTTCAGACTGGCTGCAGTACACGACACCTGCTCCAACAAGTGTCTGAAAACAGTCACTTATACTGTATATATAAAAAAAATCTGGATATACTTAAACAGAAATACAGCAAAAAATGAAAACTAAACTTCTTTGGTAGTGCCACTCACCAAATTTTATTACAGGCACCTGTTAACAGGTCTCATTCATACATACACATGTACGATTCTATGACAAATTTACACTTGCTGAAAACTGAGCATGAAAAGGCAGGAACTGAGTTCAGATCTCATTAGGGTGAATAGAAGGGCTTTATGGGACAGGCAATATATCTTTTTTTCTTTTTTAAACATCAAAATACATAATTTAGAGAGCTATCACATATCCATGTTCTCTGAATAACTGACAACTGGAATGCCCATGTGTCAACAAGTAACAAGCACAAATTTTGTACTGATGCTCAAAAACAATAGAGATTAAAAAGAAAAATCTGAAGCCTATGGTCAAAAGCCCAGATTCCAGGGGCATGGTGGCAGATAAAGAGAAAAAAGTTAAAAACGCAGGTGTCTGCTACTGTCAAAAAGAATAAAAAAAAAATTCATTAAAAATATTGTAAAACCCTAAAGAATAAAACTGTTCTGCTCAAAAGAGAAAATATACATAAATCGCAACTAGTAAAATCAGCACGCTTTAAGTTCATCTCAGTCATTTCAATCCTTTAGAACAAACAGACTCTTGCTGCACCAAGAACTCGAAAGCAGCAACTACCAACAGTTTTGTGGTCAGATGCTGATCACCTAAAGTCCACTACAAAAGATAAATGATTGCTCATGATGATAATGATGTAAGCACTGCTGTACAGTTCATGAAAATAGTGCCACAATGTTCTTCTCTGATATAGGAATGCTTTTGCTTCTTTTTCCCCAGTAGACATCCAAGTCATAAAGCTAGCCATAATAAGCCATGCCATCTGCCTGATGTCAATGCAGGCACACAATGATTCCTGATGCTGGGAAAGTTTTTTTTCGTGAATGCTTCACAGCAAACACAGATCCTGAGCTGTTATCCATGGTAAGCATGCAGATGGCTCTGTTTGCTGGAAAGGAACTTCTAGTAGTGAATTAGGCTTAGTTTCCAATTATTTTCTTTCTGGATCAGGTACTTTTTCCTTTCCACTCAAAGCTGCCCATCTAAATGACATTTATATGTTGAAAGATTCTTGAAAGAGAATGCAGTTCATCTCTGAATGACGCAAAAAGGATATGGCTGTAAATCACAGTTTTTCTTTAGCTTGGATCCAGATCGTAGGGCCAGCTTGGTCGCATATGACTTCTTTCACTTTACCATATATTTCTTCAGGGGTATCACCTTGAACAATAGCTGAAAAGGACATCATATTAGAATATCATCATGAAATGCATGAAAGTGATCAAAGTTAGTTTGAACCCAATACAGATATGACCTAGAAAGCATGACTAGGCTGTATAAATCGATAGGTAATGTCAAATCAAGTAGAGATTTAATGAAGTAAAGTACCGGGCATTTCACTGTGTAGTAACAAATTTCCTGTGGAATAAATTGTTAAAGAATAATGAGATGGCGCTGTAAGTTTCAAACGTCGATCAGCAAGCGACAGACATTCGTGAGGAAGTAGTGGGACAGTGGACACGCAATTTCGGACATGCAGTTATATATCACTGAAGAAAGAGTTTTCTTGGTGAAAAATTGGTATGCAGAGGGCGGAAACCCCACACAGGTGTTACAAAAGTGGGGTACAGCATTTCAGAATCGTCGTAAGCCATACTGTGCGTACCTGACAAAATTGGTAGCGAAATTTGAACGAACTAGCAGTGTCACAGATGACGTGGCAAGCATGGCAATGAAGGGAAGAACAGCGTGGATAGCGGAAAACATAGAAGCCGCCAGTATGTCAAAATGAAGACCCGCACAGCAACTAGATGTTAGCCCAGCATCCACATGGAGACGTTGGATTTGGACACGTTTCCCTACAAAATCCAGGTGCATCAGCCTTTGAGCACAACAGCTGTCCAGCAGCATTATGAGTTTACGAATGACATGTTCACTGTTCGAAGTGAACAGCATTGTCTTGAAGTGCACTACTGGTTGGATGGCTATGTTAACCGGTAAAGTTACTGCATCTGGGAAAACGAGAAGCCAGCGGTCTGTGTTGTGAAGCCTCTCCATCTGCTGAAGCTAACAGTTTGATGTGCAGTGAGTATTGATGGCCTAATTGGGCAATTTTTCCTGGAGTCCACAGTACCACTGCCTCCTACAGTGACCTTTTGAAGAATCGTTTTTGCCCCCGCTGCAGTCCAGAAAAACTGGATTCACAACCTCATGTTTCAACAGGACAGTGCACCGCCACACTTCACAAATACTGTTCTTGATTTGCTTCACCAGCAAAATGGCCCACGGGTCATCGCCAGATGATTCCTCCAACGTTTAGCGTTTTTCAACCAGTCTCTCTTGGCCTCCATACAGCCCCGATTTCACGCCGCGACTACTTTTTGTGGGGCTATCTGAAAGATTGGGTGTACCAGGACAACACGCGAACACTGCCTGACCTCTGACGTGCAATCCAACAGGAAACTGCGTGGATCCCGTCAGTATTGCAGCACATATTCGCCACGTCGTGACAGCAGATGGTCATCATGAGGGACGTGTCATCCATTGTTTACCTTTTTGCTTACTCTTACTCCTGTAAGTCTTTTCCCTCTTCCAATAAAGTAAGTTAACTTTTTTTTTTTTTAAGTTAACTTTATTGTCTCTTTCTTTTGTCACTACCCAGTGAAACACTCGGTATATAAATTCATACACTGAAAAACAACAGAAACAATTTGATTAGCTTCCTCTCATTTGATCAAGATTATATGTACAGGGTGTTCGGAAATGATGTACACAATTTCAAAGTTGATTAGTACAAAAAGTATTTGCGATACAAATGTTTTGCGTTTTGTCCAAGTTTAAGTTCTAAAGTTCTATTTTTCCTTTGATAGGTGACGCTAGGTGCCTGGTAACGCAGTGTGACACAATATAGCAAAAATGGCGACACCACAGAAAGAAGCTGCATGGTGTGGTTTGCGGAGTCCAAATCGCTGGCCCAAGTCCAGAGAAATTTTAGGAGGGAGTACAAGAGGAAACCACCAACATGGAGGAGTATCCAGCAGTGGGTAGACAAATTCAAAGCTACTAGTAGTGTGTTTGAAGGGATGAGCAGTGGCAGATCATCTGTGTCGGAAGAATCCGTGGAAGCTGTGCGTCAGGCGTACCAATGGAACCCATCAACGTCCATTCCTTCAGCTAGTCGTGAACTGGGGACACCTGCCACAACAGGTCACACAGTGTTACACAAACACCATCTTTACAACCACAAAATGCAGCTGGTGCAAAGCGTGCAGCGTTTGCCACAGAAATGCTTCATCGCATTGAAAGCGACCCCACATTCCTGTCAAGAATCTTTTTCAGCGATCAGTCAACATTTCATGTGTCAGGTACCATCAACAAGCATAATTGCCAAATTTGGGGTTCGGAAAATTCCCCATGCTGTCCTGGAACACACAAGACACAGCCCTAAAGTTAATGTTTGGTGTGGCATTATGCAGGACAGAGTGATTGGACTATTCTTGCTTGCTGAACCAACCATAACTGGCGGCACATACCTGGACATGTTACAACTGTTCGTCATTTTTCAGCAAGATGGAACTTACCCTCATTGGAAATCAGATGTTCGTGCATGCTTGGATCAGCACTTCCCTGGTCAGTGGATTGGACGCAGAGGTCCAATGACATGGCCTCCCAATTCATCAGACATAAACCCCGGCGATTTTTTTTTGTGTGGGAGTTCCCTAAAGACACTGTCTACCAGACAAAGGTTGCCTCCCTCTATGACTTGAAGGCACGCATTACCGCAGCCTTCCTCCACGTCAGCCCAAACATTCTGCACCGTACATACTGCCTCGACATCCTGCGCGCTACGAATGGATCACATGTGGAAGTGTATAGATTGCAAAGCTATAAACTTGCTTAATCTTGGACAAAATGTAAAACATTCATATCGCAAATACTTTTCATACTAATCAACTTTGAAATTGCATACATCATTTCCGAACACCCTGTATACACACACACTGTATCTACATATGTATAAACAAACCGATATAAAAAAACTGCAGGGTATCCATTCACATGGGATGCTGAATGGATGCAATAATTCTATTCGTATTCTTCGGCCTTAAACTGCAGCCTGATCACCAAAAGATCAGGCTGCAGTTTAAGGCCTATAACAACTGGAAACAAATCATCTGGTCAGATGAAACATGGTTTCAACTCTATTGTGCCAATGGGAGCATGCACGTGAGGCATAAACCACATGAAGCAATAGACCCAGCTTGTCAAGTTGGGGTCATACCCACAGGTGGTGTAACAGTTTGCACAAGGTAAGTGAACATCCTTACCAACCATCTACATCCATTAGCAACAATTCTTTTTTGGCACCATGTCACCATTTTTCCAACAGGGCAATGCCACACCATATAATTCCTGATAGTAACAGAATGGAGACCATACAAAAGAAAGAACAGAGGGACAATGGATGGATGGTATAAACAAAACTGCTGGAAAACTGTGGACAGGAACGTTTGGAAAGAGATGAGGGAAACATATAGCCTCAATTGGCTATAAAAAGGGTTGGAAGAAGAAGATACTTCTTCAGTGGTGACCAATTGGCTCCACAAACATTCAAGAGAGTTTGGGACGAATTGGAAAGAACTGTTTGAAACTGACAACCACCATCGGGAATTGTGCATGCGGTACGACATACAATCCTGCTTCATAGGTGGCAATACCATTTCCATGTTTTCAGCACCTTACCAAGATATCTGAATGCTGTTGTGAGGGCACAAGATGAAGCAACATGTTCATATGGAAAGGTCATAATTGTAATATGTATATTCAGTTTATAATCTCTATATATGGATTAATTCTTCTTAATCTCTGTATGGAGTTAACATACAAAATTGATGGTCACTCAACTGTTACCAACCATTTCTGCTCTCTCCTCCATCTAAGTACACAGACACATCACAGCCATACCTGAATATATGTTAATTCAGGTATAGCTGAATATATTTGCCAAATGGAGAATATGGTGTAGAATAAGACAATGGAATAAACAGTATGCAAAGGCTGAAATCAGTTTTAAAAAAATGCCTGGATTATCACACTTTAAATGAAATAACACCTGTATTTAAGAGATCGTCACAATGGTACTGACTACTGTAACATAAAGGTAACATATTACAACTGTATACAGGTGGTAGAACTATGTAGATTTGTACGAGTTTGAGCTTACGAGCCAAATTTCACTACAACATTTGTAGCTTTAAGTTTTTTTTTTAATTGTTTCAAGGATCCCTCTCAATGGTTTTTAGAATAGTTATACATATTTTTTTTTATTACCAAGTTGATTGGTTGAATCTTAGAGCAGAAAGGCCTAGCAAGGCAAAAGACAGGTTTCAACTTTGAGAATTCTAATATTAAAACATCAAAATTCAACTAGCTTCAAAAGATACACTTGCATTAAAACAGTTTAAAAGTGCAACAGATTAAACTAAACCTACTGAAAAATACCCAATTCAATGAAAAAAAAACAAACTATTATACTGATCATGAGAAAAGTGGTTTGTTGAAATGTAAAGTTAGAAAAAAACATAAAATAAACACTATCACAACAAAACCAGTTGCCATTGGTGAAATGCATGTTCCACAAACTAGAGGCAATATCAACACGGAGTAAGTTAGTGGTGGAAATAATAACAAGCACATTCTCAGTATTCAGGTTGCAGTATTGAATTGCTGAGAACGTGGCGATACCAGATTTCTCTGTTCCTGGATTTACATAACACCATATATTCCAAATATGAAATTATGTCACAAAATAACTCTGAAATGTTGAGAGATACGTAGAGATAATGAGGTAAATATCTAATATTCACATCTTTGAATTAAACTTCATATGCCTTTTATTCCACATTATATAACTATGAACATTCTATTTACAAGCTTATTGCTACTCATATAAATGCACATAAATATTCTATTAATAAGCACTTTGTTTGGCTTAATAATGGCTACAGTTTAATAGAATCATCTTTAACACTTCAGGCAGCTGAATTGAAGTAAATAAAGTTTTCCAAAAATAGTTATTCACTGTTCAGACTTGCATACACAGAAAATAATTGAGATTTTTTCTTTTGATGCCTTAAGAAAAATGTAGAATAATTTTGCCACTTACAATATGTACAAAATATTTATTCCTTAAGAAATTATCTTTCCCACATCATTTGATATCTGTTGAACATCAACAAGCTACTTATGAAAACCCCCTTTCTTTTTTTTCATACTTCATCCCATGGCTCTATTGCTCTGTGATCTCTGCTTTCTTTAAGCTTGATCAGCTAGCTACTAGAACACTTAAAAAAAAAAAAAAACTGATTCCCGGTGGCACATAAATATTGGCCTTAATTCTTCTGACAGCAGAGCTTACATCCCCCCCCCCTTTATATGAAATAATTCTGACAAACTCTCATTTAATCAATGTAACTTATTCCAAGAGAATCACATTCAAGCAATGAAGCTACTTTCACTCGAAAGGATTTTTTTAAAGACAGACTTAAAACAAAATTTGTTGAAGTAAAATAATGCTGTTACCATTTCTACCACAATAAACAGCATTTTTCTTGTAAGAGTACTTCCAAGAGTAGAGCATTCAATCAATGCCTATAACCTTTCCCAAGAAACAGTTCTTCTGCCCCAAATGGATATAGGTCTAAAAACACCAAAAATTTTTTTTGTCAATATAATAATGTAAATAACTTTCCCACAGTGAGAAATCACACATTTTTGTTAGACATTGGTTATACGTGACTAGCGCTTAAACAATTCCAAAACTTTTCCACCATAGGATGTCACATTTGTTTGGAGGTTATACTGGTTCTTTTAAGGAGCTCAGATTTTGCTGCAAATACATCAGAAGCAGAAATTAAAACTTACGCCCCCTGGTGGGCAAACCATTCTTTACAAAATATTAGAAATTATGTGAAAACTATTTTCCATCGGGAGCTGTATGCGATACAGGAAGAATTTTTCAAATCTGAGTTTTAGAAGCAAAAAATATTGGGGGAAATGCAATTTACCTTTCCGCCCCTAGCGGGAAGTCTATGAATTACTTGAAAATTTTGAAATTATTTAAAAAGCATGTCACACCAGAAACTCTTATCCAATGAAGAATTTTCCAAATCAGACCATTAGAAGCAGAGATATAGACAAAAACAAGATATGCGTCTATGACCACTAGTGGTGAAACTATGCAACATTTTAAAAAGAAAATATTCCGAAAAGGTTTATTGACGCGAGTAGCATCGGTCCACTAATGAATTTTTTTCAATCAAGATTTTAGAAGCTCAGATTTTATGGCAAATAACATCAGGAGCAAAAATTTACACTTGCACCCCTGGTGGCCAAAGTATTCGTTACCAAAAATTTGAAAATTATTTGCAAAATATTTCCCATCACGAGCTGCATCTGCTTAAGGAATTAAGGAAACATTTTTCAAATAGGAGTTTTAGAAGAAGAGATATCGGGGGAAACGTAATTTACTTTTGCGCCCCTTAGTGGAAAATCTATGCATAACTTGAGAAAGTAACTATACCTAAAATACTTTGACATAAATGGAATTGAAAGAGAAGAGAATTTTTTCAATCAGACGTCTAGAAGCAAATATAGGGAATAAAATGTATTTTGAATTAGACATCTGCATTTACACCCTCTAGCGGCGAAATTGGACATAAAAAAACAACAACGAAAAAAATGAAATGGATTATTCGCATATTTCAAGCTTCCCAATGCAAAAAGAATTTTTCAGATCAGACTAATAGTTGCAGAGATATGGTGTCTACAGATGGATGGATGGACAAACCGATAACATAAGCACAATCTTTTTTTTTTACGAAAGAAGTGGTAAAAAAGCTATTATTGTCACTTGAATTATTTGCTGGCTTTTTTTTTTATTATTATTATTGCTGGCTGAAATTTTTGATTTCCATTGCACACTTGACGTTTTTCGTTGTCCACAGCGGACCAACGATTTCCATAGCACACCTTATGTTGACGATTATGGGCAAAACACGTAACAATATTAACAAAGAAAGGTGACTTGATCACGCTAGTTACGTTAACTAAAACTTTTACAAAAAGTTCGTAAGTTGGAAGCTTTCGACCTTATCTTAGGTCTTCATCACGCCAATGGAGGACTAAGTCACCTTTCTTTGACACCTTATGTTTTCCGTCACCCATAGTGGATCGACGATTTCCATAGCATACTCTATATTTTCAGTCGTCCATAGCAGACTGATGATTTTTATAGCATACTCTATATTTTCCATCATTTGTAGCGAATCGAGAATTTCCATAGCATACTCTGTTTTCCGTCGTCCGTAGCGGACAGGCTATTTTCTTAGTAACTACATAAAATCCCTAGTACTTGGAATCGCTGAATCTTTCTTCTCACTGCATGGTCTTATTCAGCTTCAAGTAGAATTCGGTGCACACAGAGAATTTAGTGTGCGGGAGTACCGGCGATGACGACAGGGCATGGCGGTTCTGGCACTCAATAGTGCAAAATCTGCCTTTTGTAGCAAGATTTTTATTTTGATGCACTCTGCCGCATTATGCAAAAAATTATCAGTTTAATTTTTCCAGGTTTTTGAAAAAAACTTTCTCCGAGTTTTCCTCGATTTTTAGCCTTATTTTCGGACCCCCACCCCACCCCAGTCGACTGGCAACCCTGAATCAATTCCATCATCTACAGCTGCTGGAGATATATTTGAAGTTAGGCGTATTCAATAAGAAGAATGAACACCAATACAAATGCAAGAATCTTTGGTAAGCCTGCCTTATACTTTTAATTAGATGTTAAATTTTTTTACTGCCAGCATATAGCTGGGCACTGAGTTCCCTAATCTTTTTTCACCCAAGAAAATCATAATGTGCTAAACAGAAAGTGACAGTATGAAATTCACATTACGAGCCTGAAATAATGCCATATATTTGAGCAGATTGGACTTAGGGTAATAGAAGTTCTACTGAATGGTTTAAGTTGTTTTAACATTTCCAAAAAGACTATGCAATTATCAAATCACCTCATTCTTCAGTAACTAAGATGGAGTAAGGGTGTAACAGAAGACTGGTGCTTGTACCCTTAACTTCGAAATTGCTTTCCACTGTGATTAAACCTCAACTTTGAGAATACTAGTTTTCTACTGGGCAATTGTGCATGACCATCATACAGGTACATATGGAATCCAGCTGCATATGCCAGCCTACACCTGATGCTGGGAAGTCACTGTACAAAATCAGAAAGCACAAAAACTTAGGTACCTGTAAAATATTCCCCAAATTCTTGTTCTAGTTTCAAAGCTCGTTCGTATGTTTTCCGTGCTTGGTCTTCAGTTATGCGCTTATTCATTTCCCTAAACAAAATGACATAAAATGGAAGCATCAGTAATTTATTTACAAATATCTTCAAAAGTACTTATAATTATCAATAACTATATAGCATCAGATAATAGTTGAAAGCAAACCAGACAAAAATTTAGTCACTCCTAACAGAAATGACAGTAGGAAGTTACCGGTTGCACAGAAGGCGCAGAGATAGCATTGTTGGGAGATAAATAGCACTATCGTGGTCTACAGGATAATTTCTATTTCGTGCAGTTGTGAAAAGCAACATGTGTATTGAATTTAGTCTGGAATATGGGTCGTAAGACAGACGTTACTGAGTGACCAAAAGGAGCCATCATGTTTGGCCGTGCCCAAGGACACAAAGTGAATGAAGTAGCACAATTTGTTGGCGTGTCAAAGTGCACTGTCCAGCATGTCTACAAACAGTGGTGCATTTCGGGCCTGTGATGAGCTCGTAACCTCCAATCATTGGAGTACAAACAAGTTAGTAAACTCATGCAATGCATTGATTATAATATACTTCCCAACATCCCAGAAATCATTACTCAAGTTATGAGGATAATGGCTGTGGAATAAATCTTGGTCCTGTGCCCTGACCTTTGATCCCATTTCGATTATATTCAACAGAAACGGTTCAGTATACCTCCGAAATAACAAAGTTTTGTCGCAATCTAAGCATTAAGTTATGATGCATAAGGGCGATGGAATAGATCCCGCTCCTGTGTCCTAATCTTAGACCCCATTTCACCCATTTTCAATACGATTCGTCCCCAGGCGGGCCCCTACAACATACTAACATTTCATCCAAATCGAAGCATTTTTACGTAAGTTATCACACATAATGACGACAGAAGTGATTCCGCTCCTATGTCCTGACCTTTGATCCCATTTCGTTCACTTTCAATAGGGTTCCTTCCCAGGTGTTCCCCTACCACACACTAAAATTTCATCGAAATCGAACGATTTTTACGAGAGTTATCGTGCAGGCAGACATATGCACACAACGCGTGACGTAATGAGGCAGATGGGAATCGCGACCATCTGCTCGCAAGCGTGTGATGCCATAAAACTTTAATTGGATCCCCACACAACGCGTGATGTAATGAGACAGATGGCGTGACCACACGCCAACATCTAATCGCCAGATTGTGATGTCATAAGATTTCTAAGCATAGGTAACATTAATGGGACGATGCCAGGACACATTCGGGGTGGTTATTTAACCCATTAAACGAATTTTCAAGTCTAGATCAAGCTAAATCAATTTTTAGTACCAGAAAACGGTAGGTTAACTACTTTCCTCAAAATCCTTAGAGCAGTTTTCAAAATAAAATTTACATACATACAAGAAGTGCTCCTTTAATAGTATGGGATAAGGGTGATGGAATGGATCCCAATCCTATGTCCTGACCTTTGACCCCATTTCGTCCATTTTTAATAGGGTTCGCCCCAGGTGGTCCCCTACAACATACTACAATTTCATCGAAATCGAACCATATTTATGCAAGTTATGACGCATAAGGGCAAAGGAATGCATCCCGCTCCTATGTCCTGACCTTTGACCCCACTTCACCCATTTTGAATAGGGTTCCTTCCCAGGTGGTCCCCTACCACATATACACATATAAAAATTTCATCGACACCGAACCATATTTACGCAAGTTACGACGCATTAGGGCAATGGAATGGATCCTGCTCCTATGTAGTGACCTTTGACCCCATTTCGTCCATTTTCAATAGGGTTCGTCCCCAGGTGGTCCCCTACCACATACTAAAATTTCATCAAAATCAAACCATTTTTATGCGAGTTATCGTGCAGACAGACGGGCGGACGGACAAAGCTGGAGTATATACGCTTCTTCAACCTACGGTTGGAAAGCATAAATAAAAACGAGGCAAATCAGAATTGGAGATTCTCACCAACACAGTTTGGCAATGTAACTGTGGCCAGAAAATGATTCTCACCAACAGAAACTGCTGCCATGTTTCAAGCCTAGTAACTGAAAATCGGTTTGAAACCAGACAACTGCTTCAAACAGTCGACGAAAGCCCACTCCAACCATTTTCTGAAAGGACACTGTGATGGGAACTGCATGTGATCTCGACTTCAGGAAAATTCGTTTAGTGGGTTAAATAACCACATTGAATTACCATGTTTTTAGTGTCCTGGCATCGTCCCATTAATGTTACCTATGCTTAGAAATCTTATGGTCACAATCTGGCGATTAGATGTTGGCGCGTGGTCACACCATCTGTCTCATACCATGGAAGAGGCCTTTTTTAACAGCAAGTCACAAAGTCGCGTGTTATCAATGGGCTCAGGGGCACCAAAACTTTACTGTGGAGGATTGGAAACTAGTGATTTGGTTTGATGAGTCTCGCTTTTATTTGTACTCATGGGAGGTTGTGAGGGTATCACAGGCCCAATGAAACTTTTAATCCTGATTGTGTCGAAGGTGGTGTTCAAACTGGAGGGGGTTCTGTGATGTTTTTGGGGATGTTTTTCATACCACGAAATGGGCCCTCTCGTTGCAGTGACTATAAATTTGAACCAGCACGCGTACCTCCACATTCTGAATGACAAAGTGTTGCCCTTTGCCCTACATCTCCAGGAGCAGCATCACATTGCCACTCCTGTCTTCCAAGACTACAATTGCTAAGTGCACAGGGCTAAAACTGTGTCTGAGCGGCATGACAAATAATCAGCAACACTGTTTCACCTCAACTGGCCCACCAAATCCCCAGATTTAAATCCTATTGAAAATTTGAGGGATCATTTGGAACAGAAGGTTAAATGCTGGAATAGACACCCACGCACTTTGGCGGAACCTCGGGACCAATTGATGCACGAGTGGCTGCAAATCTATGTTCAATACATCCACAACCTTGTGTAGTCTACCACACCGAATTCATGCTGTTATCAAGGCAAGAGGGCGCAGTCTCCCATTATTAGGCAAGTCCTGATAGGGGTGACCAATTTTTTTGTCCGGTGTGCTTAGCAGAATTAAACTTTTAAGGCCCAAGTTTTTTTTTTTTTTTTTTTTTTTTTTTAAATTAAAACAATTACCTAATAAATAAGATGCACAGTTAATAACAGAAGTAACTTATGAGCTAAATGAACGTTTTTATGATGGTGGCATTGTATGATAAATTTAAACTTTTTGTTTTCACTATGATTGTTGCCAAACAGCTCTGGACATAATCCTAGGCTGCTGCAGCAGCTTCAAGGAAGGATTGGGTAACACAGACAATGTAGAAGGCCCTCTTTGTAACTGAACTTCACACACTGAAGAACCAAAACATTACCAGCATGTCTTTATATGCAAATCGAAGCAACTGCACGTAAACGACAGTGCATGTGAAGACTATGAAATGGACTTAACACCTGATACTGATCTCTGTTAAATCAGTGTTATTCTTGTTCATCAGATGGGAAAGGCAAAAACTTAAGTGAAATTTTTACAATCCGTTTTTTGGTGTAATTGTGACAAGGATGGTAAGTCAGATAATATCCGAAAACTTTAAAATTTCGTCGTCCTGGAGAGGGAATCGAACCTGCGTCTCCCATATCGTGCTTGAGTATGCTAACCACTACACCACCCAGAATGACCAAGTCTCAAGTTTCCGATTAATTTGAATATAACCATCACAGGATTTGCTAGTCGAAGCAACCGGCATTCACGTTTAGCGAATCTGGAGGTTAAGAATCTTCTCCTGCGATTGCCTGGAGGAGCAGATAAATCATAAATGAAATACGGGATTACACCATATACTACAAATTTTTTAAGATGTCAATCCGATTTTTGGTGTAACTGTGACAAGGATGGCAAGTCATAATATCTGAAAACTTGAATTTTTTTTTTTTTTTTTTTTGGTAAGTCAGATAATGTTGGTTGCTTTGACTATCAAATCCTGTGATGGTTATCTTCAAATAAATCAGAAACTTGAGACTTGGTCATTCTGGGTGGTGTAGTGGTTAGCATACTCGGGCGCTATATGGGAGACATGGGTTCGATTTCCACTCGAGGACGACAAAATTAGTTTTCGAATATTATCTGATGTACCATCCTTGTCACAATTACACCAAAAAATGGATTATCATCTTCAAAAAATGTGTATTATATGGTGTAATCCCATATTTAATTCATGATTAAAACTTAAGTGAGTTGGACAGTGGCCAAATTGTAATGGCCAGCTAACTGGGTCAAAGCATTCCTGAGAATCCAAGGCTCATGGTCAGCACCTTCAGAAAGTGGTTTGAGGAATGAAAAAGCATGACCTTCCAGCACGATGTGGGCTGGCCATGGATCATCAATGCTAGATATCAGTAAAAGCTATCCCATATGGTATAAACCAACAGAAGGGATACTGTGGTACAACTTGCCAGTAAATTGAATGCTAGTGATGGTAGTAATGTTTCAGAACACACAGTACATTGAACTCTGCTGAAAATGGGGCTGCATAGCTGCAGGCTGCTCTGATTCCCCATGCTAACCTTGGTTCATCATTGAAAGTGCCTATAATGGGCAAACAAACATCAAAACTGGACTTTTGAATGATTGGAAGAAGGTTGTCAGGTCCAATGAATCTCATTCCCTGTTGAACCACTTGGACAGCCAGGTATGTGCGGTTTGTTTATCTTGGGAAATGTTGACAGTGGGCTAGAAACTAGCCAGGAAAGGAAGGAGGGGGGAGTAAAACGCTTCAGAGACTCCAACCCTGAATGGAAATTTTCAGTAGTAAACACTGGAAAAAAAATCTGTAGTTAATAGCTTTTTTCCAATAGTGAAAACTATTAAAATTCATGGTTTTCAGAAGCAATGAATCAAATTGTATTACACACTGTAAAAAACAAATTGTCAGAGCAGCAAAATGACAGTGTAAGTTCACAAAAAAGCATATTTTTGCTTAAAAATTGTCTATAAATTGAAGACATTTTGTGAGAACCACTAAATGGCTCCAATATTTTTTTTTTGTAGTTTGCCTCAAAAAACAATGTATGTTCCAATGAGAACCTTACAGTAAACAAAGTAATTGCCTACACAGACTGAAAGTTGTTGTTAATAGTCATCAAATCCCAAAAAGAATGAAAAAGATGTAGTTTTTTTTTCTTGCAATGAACAACGAAAAAAAATGTTCATTGCAAGAAAGAATTCTAGTACTGTTCCAGGACTTTGAGCAAAAATATGAAAAATCAAGGACTTTTCCCAAGCTCTGGAAAGGGAACAAAAATTTCTGAATGTTTCTGGGATTCCATGGGCCATCATGATAACTCTGCACATGGCCAGTACCATTGAAAACATTGAAAAATCATGGAAGAAATGCAACAATATTCAAGGAACTCTCCAAAATGTTTAATGAATGTTAAAATCTAGAAAACAAAAATAAATTTATGCACGTTTCAAAAAGGTCATTTTACTGAAAATTTCTTATTTCCGTAATCCATAGCGGATTGGCGATTTCTGTAGTGACTATGGAGAATCCATAGTAGTTGGAGTCTCTGACGCTCTGGGAAATGTTCTGTTGTGAAACACCCTGGGTCCAGTCATTAATGAGCAGGAAACTATGATGTCTACCACCTACCTAAACATCATTGCAGACCAGGTACATCCTTTCAAGGCAGCAATATTCCCTCTCTAGTAGGGCCTTCTTTCGGCAGGTTTAATGCACACTGTCCAGATTGTTCGAGGAACATGAAGATTTCCAAGTATTGCTCTGGCCTACAAATTCTCCAGATATCAATCCAATCAAACATCCGTGGCTTGTGTTGGTACAGCTAACCACGTACCTTACAAGAGTTAAAGGATCTGCTGGTAACATGTTGGTACCAGATACCACAGACACCTTTAGAAATTTTGTAGTGTCCAAGCCTTGCCGGGTAAGAGATGATTTGGCTATTCAGAGTGTGCATTAATGCCTAAGATGTAAAAAAAACATGTAACAAAACCCAGTTATAATTTTTGGACTCTGAATTCTACTTCAGCTGTGTTATTACATGACTTACTGACACAGATCCTTATATAAAGTTCAAGCATTTCATTTCTGGAAGGTGTAAAAGTAAAGGAAAAAAATCCTACAATGCACAATAATTTTATAATAAAACCTATAATTGCATTACAGCAAGTCACTTCTTTCCTAAATTATATTTATTGCCCATAAATAAAATGCCATAATTGTTACAAAGTTGAATGTTCGAAAATATTCATGTTGGTGTTTTAGAGGATGCTTCTGGGGGTGTCATAGTAGCATAGGCCTGAAGTAGCCCAAATTGGGCCTCCCTCTAGTCATGTTGCTACTGGAAAAAGAACATTAAACTGTCTGGGAATTCATGCCACCTTCAAAAGCATCTGAAATCAAGAGGTCGTCGCAGAGGAGAAAACTGACGAAAAGAAATGCGAGTATGACTGAAGTTCGCTATGGAAGAAAACTTCTGTTTACTGCACAGAACAGTGAATTTGGTGCTTTAAGGACTGTGGAATAATCCTAGTGATTTTTTCTATACCACTGACATTGGCTTACTGATGCCTTGCAATTCTCTGAAAGACAAGACACCAATTTTGGAAAGAGAAAAGGAAGCTTCAAGTGTGCGAGTGACAGCAGATATGACAGATTGGGGAAATCTCTTTGCCCAACTGACAAGGAGTTGGGGAAGCTCTCTGAGAAGTAACCATTAGCATTCCTCTACCCCACACTGTGACCAGACTCGCTTTGTCTCGGGAAATCTACAGCTGACCTCCCCATCGTTGGCAAGGATGAGCATGTAGACTGAAATCTTACGCATGTTGTCTAAAGGCTGGCTAGAAATAGCCAGCACAGTAATGGCTTCCTCTAAATATTTGTGCCCAGTTGTGGGTTATTTAACATTATAGCAAACTACTTCCAGACTGTAGGTAAACTGTTTTTACTTTTGCATGCCAATTCTTTGCCTGTACAGTTAAGACTTATGTTAATCAGAGAACAAAACTAGTTTTCAAAACTGCCTATGTTTTCACCCCATATCTCCTGAAGAACATGTGTAAGTAGGTGCACATTTTTTCTGCTGTATCTAATTTGTAAATACTGTGCATTATTATTATTATTATTATTAACAGTTTGTGTTTGCCCTTGTTTTCTCTCATTCAGATCCAACACTCAGTATCCTTCCTCTGAGGTGTAAGCTCTGGGGATAAGACATCAGTAATCACCCCTGGTTGCAACCAATTCCTGATTTCTAAAGAGGGATTCATATTGCAGGGGGTCCCAGAATAGGGAGCCCATGTAAGAATATTTTCAACACAGTTCTTCCAATGGCAAATGATTGATATTACCAGGTTTACCGGATGAGATTTATGACATTCACAAAAAGTCGCAATTTTAGAGAATACAGAAAACATTGCCATTTAATCTTTAAACTACACCCCTCCTAACTTGATACACCTCTTTGCATGGGCATACAACTTCTGCATGGACCTGTGGAACTCGCTCCCTCATCTGAAATGTTGCCAAAATGGTGCCACTTCAGGAACAGAAAAAAAAAAAAAAAAAAAAAGGTGCCAAATTGGTAAATATGGAGATGGTGAAGAAATACAATGCTCTTTCACGTGAGAAACTACTTGATGATGGCCACATTGTGTGCAAGCACACTTTATCTGTCTGGGTTAATTCCACCACAAACAGATCAAGTACAGATTTTGAAATTTAATGTCCTTTTAGGGGAAAGGGGGAATACTACCTTTACTGATTGGCTTTGAAAAATAGGCTGTTTAAAACTAGGTCAGAAAAATTTAAAATACCAAAAATCACAGAACATTTTTACTTTTGCTAGAACAATAACTTCTAGCATGGTTTATAAAATAGTCAATGGGCAAAACGCATGAAGACGTCCTAAAATGAAAAAAAAAAAAAAAAAAGAAATTTCACAATATTGAAAACATGAAAATTTTACAGAAGTTGCATAATATGACTTCACTGAGTTTTTCTATTTCCACAGAGTATTCAACATTTCCTGTACTCCGTAGTGGTTCTGTACAGAACCTGAGAATCTGTAGCACTTGAAATTAAACAGCCAATATATTGCAGCAGAAATGAACAAATTGCAACTTATTAAAATTAAAAAAAAAAGTAGACTTTTCTAAAGAAAAAAAAAGTACAAAAGGTCGGGTAGGAGTAAAAAAACTAGAAGGGGAAAAATTCCAGGACAGACAATAGAATTTTAGGACATTTCCAGGACAACTATGAACCACTGTTTACTCCAGTAGTGAATAATATCCCCATGCCTAAGGTAAAAACAAAGTACAAAATAAGAAAAAAGAATATGAAAGAAAACTAAAGCCTGAAATATGACCAAATAAACCACATTCTCTGAGTTACAAATTCTTTATCACTGGAGGCAAAAATTACTCAACTAGCATGGTAACACTATTTTTTACTCTTAACACATCCAAATAAATAACTTGCCTCTTATATTTAATTGAAGATAAGATGAATGAAAAACACAATGGAAGTTTTATATTTTTGAGGTATGCATAATATACACAGTAGAGTCACATTATTGTGACCACCTACTTTTGGCGTCAACAGCGCGTAGGCAATCAAAGAAGACATGTCGTGAGTTGGCTTGGAGGGTATATAAGGTGTGCTGTAGGTATTCTGAAAACATCTCACTCGTTGCTGTCATGGATAAAAGGAGCAATTTATCAGATTTGCAAAAAGGGATGATTATTGGCTTTTGGGCCAAGGGTGGCAGTATTTCTGAAACAGCACAGTTTGTGAACTGCTTGCGTGCTGCTGTGGTTAAAGTGTATCGTGATTGGAGAAATGGAACCATTGTGAATAAGTGATGTGTAAACTGCGGAGCACCACGTGCCATTGATGCGAGAGGTGAAAGTCGGTTTAGAAGGTGTGCAGCCGATCGACGTGCCATAGTGGAGCAACCCGTTGGCTGAATGAACCAGGGTGGTCACCGGAAGTTGTCTAAAATGACAGTTCAGCAAACCCTGCTGTGTATGGGACTTCGATGCAGACCGATGGTCACTGCACCTATGCTAATGAAGATGCATCGGCAGAAAAGGCTTATATTTGCAAGGCAGTATCGGAATCAGACTTCTGCTTGTTTGGCAAAGGATTGCCTTCTCCAATGAGTCATGTTTTCTGCTTCATCAAACAGATGGACGTTGGCGTATGAGGCGAGAAACATCGGAGAACTCTCTTCAACCATTGCTGGAAGAACACAAGCTGGTGGGGGCAGCGTTATGGTCCGAGGAATGTTTTCATGGCATTCTCTGCGTCCACTCATACCTGTGGAGGGCACTACGGACCAAATTCTTTATGAATCAATCCTTGCACACCACATACACCCATACATGCCGATCGTCTTCCCTGGGGTGGATGGGATCTTCTGGCACGTCAATGCAATGTGTCACACAGCTAAAAATGTCCAAGAGTGGTTGAAAGAGCACGATGAAGACTTCAAAGTACTTCCTTGTCCTCCCAATTCCCCAGACTTAAACCCAGTTTAGCATCTGTGAGAACACCTCGATCATGTTGTTCGCTCTATGGATCCTCCACCACACACACTCTAGCAGCTGTCAGATGCACTGCAGTCAGCATTGCTCTACATACCTGTGAACACCTTCCAGCACCTTTTTGAGTTACTTCTAGCTCATCTAGCTGCTGTCCATGACTTTTATTCTGGATATTAGCTGGTGGTCACAATAATGTGACTTGACCGTGTACATATCATTGCCTCTGGCATAGAAATACACTCATCAATGCTTGAATTCATACATAAATGCTCAGATAGAAATTGGGAGATGCAAGTCCAATTGCAACTCCAGGATAGTTCAATTTTCAAGTTCCTGGAGACATTTTCATATGGATGAATTACTAACACAATACTGAGTGCGTTCCTGGGACAAAAATTATGAACGATAAGATTTTAATTTAAATTATGACAACAGAAAAATGATGTTAATTTCACAGCAGTACTGCAGTTTCTAATACAGTACTTATACAGGGAAAGTGGGAAGATTATTGCAATTTCAAATAGGAATAAAAGTACCAGTTGTCGATTTCACACTAAATTTTGAGTATTCACAAATAACCAACTTACATAATGGAATCTACAGATTTGGGCTTCAGAAAAATTGCAATAGGATGTAGACCTGCAACTTGTAGTCTTTTAATTGCATTTCCACTAACATCAAGAATGCAATGTTTGCCCTAAAAGAGAAAGTTTTAATGTTAACAAGAATTCTCCAAGTAACAACTAGCTATAATTAATATTCCAAAAAAAATTCCGTTAATTTTTTTTTAAATACTATACTAATCTGAAATTTTGTATTTTTTTGAAGTTCTTAAAAAATGTTGCTTTAGGAATAATTCACTCTCATTATATTGGTTTACGCAATTTTCATTTCTACCTATAAATACAAATTCACCATTCTGGGGGTACAAAAACGAAATACTGATCAGTTTCATCCCAATCTGTACACAAATTGGTAGTTCTGGGTTTTGAAAAAAGAACACTAACCAGTTTTATCTATACATAAATTAGCAGTTCTGAGGTACAAAAGGAGGCAGGGCATGGATCAATTTAACCTAATAATAATAAAAAAGAAACACGGAACACTATATGTCATTGCATTTTAACAGCTCAGTCATAAATACATATGGAGAACTGCAGGTTAACTCTGATGTGAAGTTGTTACACACAGCAAGACTTAACTAAATCATTAGGGACCTTAGTCTGGCTGGCCCACTTTGTAATTTTCATCTTTTCAACTGCACATGAAAATATGAGAGATTAATATCACTGAGTACACAAGAACAAAATGGAAATAATGAAAAAAAGAGATACTGTATATTTATGCCCTATATAAGTACTTGATCATATCTCCAGGGATCATAGCATACTTCTGGAAAATTTTAGGTAGGAATTTTAGGAATTTTTAGAAAAATTTTAGGAAAATTTTAGGAGTGTATTTCAATAAAAACTAGATGTATATTTGTATACATCTAGTAAAACAACTTTGTATACATTGTAAAGAGTTTGCTTCACACCCTTCAACCATATATACTGATAGACTGCGCATGACATCAAAATTTCTGGCTCCAACATAAAATCACATGACAACAGTCAAAAAGATGGGTTACACCTGCTGTGCTTATGGTTGCTCTGAGCGATATAGTAAAGAAAGTTCTATGATTTTTCATGGGTAAGAAACGAATTAAATACCTAAGTCAATAAAGTTCAATTACTTAACCAGAAACTTGCAGCTATTGATATAAAAATATAGTAACTTAAGAAAAAAAAATGGAATGCATGTTCCAAATTCTTCGCAAATGTTCATCACATTATAAATCACAAAATGTAAACAACCCGATCATGCATGTATATAGCTCATAAGTAAACTTACCTGAAGAGTTTTCATTATATATGAGGCGCATTCACATAATACACCGAAAACACTGAAGTTCTGCAGCGTAAATTAGTAATCATAACAGCATTTTTACACGAAATTTGGAGTCTGATGATGACGTGCCCAATGTTTGAGCCATGGCGGCTTTGATGCAGCTATTGCCAATGTGCAGTCCATTAGTATATATGGTCGAAGTTAACACCCAAATTTTTTGCATAACGTCTAATGTCTAAAGTTTAAGTATGATTTACTTCTAATGTTCAGTTCTTATCTTTTCACGTGTTATTATCATATTCAAGTATATTTACCACATTCAAGTTTCACTTTGAACATTAATATGCTGTTGAACCAGAAGCAATTCACGATTTTCACAGTAAAGTTTTCAGGTTTCACATTAAATTATAATATCCTAAAAAGGTAATTGAAAACCAAGAACTATGTACAATTGTTCACTGAATTACTTTTTTCATATTATTGTTTTAACCTTTTCCTGATTAGCCTATCTTTTTCTGCTTCTACCACAACTAATTTACTTTCAGTTTTCTTTATTTCAGCTGAACCTTGTATGATCAAGTTAGAGGCAACTGCTATTTCAACAGTATTTTGTTTTTCTACAGCTTTTCTCATTCTTTCTGTTCCCTCTTAAATTATTGTTGCTAGGGAGGCTTCTTTATCGTTTTTAAGTCTATTTATTTCTGCATCATTTTCTTTTATTTTGTCATCAAACTCAGCTTTTCTTTTTTTCTCTAGCTGCTTTTCCTTATTTTCCCTCTCTTTCTGCTTCCTTTCTTTTACCTTTTTTGATTCTTCTTCCTTCAGCTTATCAACATACTCTTTATAAAATTTATGTGAATCACAAACACTATTTAACAAATTTCTTGTTATGGGAACTTTACTTACACATCCATAGTGTTTAATGGCCCCTTTAACTATTCTTAATGATGTTATAGTTGAGTCTTTTAAGTTAGCCTTGTCCTTCCTTAACAGAGCAGTGTTAACCGAAAATCCCCTTTCTGCATCAGCATTACCATGAGGTAAAACTAAAATTGGCTTTATGAGTTTAGCAAGATTTGAGTATTTTTCTTTTCCGCTAGAGTCTTTAATACTAAATATATTACGCCAGTAATGATCAATCCGCACTGGAATATGCCCTTCCTCTGAAAATTTCACTAGTTCATCTAGAGTTGGCTTATCGCAATTTAAAAGTTTCCACTCTTCTCTTACTCTATCAATTTGTTCCTCAGAAAGATGCAAAACACTTGAAATTCTGGTTATTTCCGAAAGTCCTTCAGTGACTGAAAGTTGAGTTGACTCTTTCTTTGGTTCTTTTACCTTTAAAACTTCTATGTCTCTTAGCTTTTGATTGCAGAATGGCAAATTTGACTTTAAATATTTTGTGGTTGCAATTAGTGATGATCTTACATCTAAGAGAAATAATTTCTGCCTGGTCTCCTGAACATTCCTGAGGAGATTTTTTGTCTTCATACCAACTTCTAACTCCCCTAGTTTTTTCCATGAATTTTTGTTTTCAAAATCTACATTCTTTAGGTCTTCTCCAAATTTCCCTGCTATAACATCATCTTGGATAAACTGAGCCATAACATTCCTCATTAAAGTATTTAAATCAGAATATAACTGGTGTATTTTTGGTTCTTCACTCTGATAACATAATGAAAACTTTTCAAAATTTTGGTGTGAAAATGAAATTAATTCTAAATAGCAAGGAGTAAGCTCATTTTTCAGGAAACAGTGAATTCTTTTATACCTTGCCGAATTGCGCAGTTGTTTTTCAAATATTTTTTGAGATGGCAAGAAGTTTAAAAAATATTCTGTAATATTTAGCCATTGATCCAAGAGCCTCTGGGCTACAGAACCAACGGTTAACCATCTGTTGCTGACATGACGCAAAAGAAATTTGGCAGTGACCAATGTTATATCCTCGACAGATTTATAATCCTCTCGTCTTGCAGCACTACTCTTTAAAAAGTAATGCATATCAGTAGCAAATTCGTCAAAATCTATATTTAAGCTTGTCAAAAAAATTTTAAATGCATTACTAACAACATGCAGGTTGCAAAAACCTAGTTCCAAAGATTTCTGGCCTGTTTCTTGTTTTACAACTTCATTGAATTTGCGTAAAAAGCACTTATTTACATTTGGGCTGTCCATGGATACACAAATAATTCTGTTCAACGAAATATTGAAGGATGATAACACATCAAGAATTTCTTTTAGCAAAATATCTGCTGTTGCATGACCCAGAAAAACGCTTGTTAGGTATCGGCAAGAAACTGAATTTATTTCTGAAGACCAGTACCTGAGATACACATCCAACTGCTGTTTCACTTGTGTATTTGTAGTTTCATCAAATGCTATAGTAACCTTTCCTGGGCTACTAGATGCAATGTCTTTTTTCAAATCCTCTTCAAAATATTTTGACAATCCATGTGATATCACATAAGCAACTTTTTTTCTTTAAGTTGCATTTTGGCTGCAATAGCAGAATCAGGAAACATTTCTTTGAAAAGTTCAACTGTTTCAGTGCATGAAACAAAAGACATATTGTCCTTAGCAACTTTCATGGCCCATAATGCTTCGGCTTTAGCCAAATGTAAATCATGACTCAGTACTTCACTAATATTTGTTTTGGGCTGAAGATCCCGTCCTCCAAAGGCTTTCAGGATGGACTTATTTTGAAATTTACTTTGAAATCTCTGCAAATGTTTTTTTCCTTTATGATGCGCTTTTACTTGTGAAAAGCCACTATTAGAAATGTTGAAAATTTCTGAACACAATATACACTTAGCAGAAAATATTGTTTCAGTTGCAGAACACCATTCTTTCAACTTCACTCTGTCCAATTCTTTGGCGAGCCACGCATCTTGAAATTTCGTTTTGGATTTAGGCATCTTAAACACTTGTATTACTAACCAGAAAATGAAAGGGAAGTACAAAAACACGTTCCAATATTGCAAAACCAGACAACTTCCCGAAGTTTGGCTGCGAGGATGTCAGAAGATAGAAAAAAAAAAAGTAAGTCACCACTAGAGAACTGAACCTGCACACAGCACAGAGAACACCATAAAAGACGTAAAACCAGAAACTATCATACGCATCTCACGCAAGTTCGCAAGTTCAGTCAAAGCGAGTCGGAGCCGAGATATATTGCGCATCGAAGGTCGCTGTCGCCGACGCATGATCGAAGGTCAATGATCACGTGCTCTACTGCCTGCCAAGATAATACTCAGCTACCATCCCATCGTCATTACCGGAGGTTACGGAAGGAGACCACATGTTTCCTCTTTGCTTCCACCCACCTGCGGTTTACAATAACAAAACATCAGCAGAAAGAGGAGGTTCCACAAGGCATGTACAAAAATAAAGTACGATCTTCTGCGTGCCACAGAGTTCGTCTGCAAAGCGCAAACCAGGGGTGAAAATGACCCCTCCACTTTTCCCTTAGATCTCTTGTTACTCTCGAAAACTGTTTGAAGGCAAAAAAATGGAACGCCCGCCCCGAAGCAAGTGCATCTCAATGGCGTCATTTTTCCCTCCCTTCAGCAGCACAGCATATAGGCTGTGTTTCTACAATAACAGGTCTTTTTACCTTACCGTAATGGTAAATTTATTGGCGTTAATAACGGTTGTGTTTTTAATAAAAATAAGCTTACGAAAATTTTAGGATGAATAGCAAATTTTAGGTCTAATTTTAGGAATTTAAGGAGGGTCACAAAATATTAGGAATTTTAGGAGGAATGCGATCCCTGTATCTCTGTTTGTGGTGGGAATGATATTAAACTATACCTTGATGTTATCATCAAGGATGACTTTAGTAGAGCATTCAACATATATTTTAACAAAAATTGAATTTTGGAATTAGTATACACATGTGCATTTTGAAATTTAAAAATGTACAATATGCATATAAACTTGTACATTTTAGATGTCATACAAACAAATCTCCTAGAAGAAATAATTCTTCACAAATACATGGAAAACAATACAAGTTTAGTCGTTGGCACAAATGTGCCGTATTCTCACTGTTCCCATGTAGCAACTCCCTCACAAAACTTGAAAACTACATTGCCCTTGAGCGGGAACCAAACCTGCATCTTCTGATTCTTGTTTGAGCATGCTAGTTCTGCTCCTGCTCGAGGGCAATGTGATTTTCAAGTTTTTTGAAGGAGATGCTACATGGAAACAGTGAGAACACTGCACATTTGAGCTAACAATTACATTTGTACAAGTTGTCAGTCATTAATGTTAATTACTGATCGTCCAATGAGGTCTGCAATCATTAATACAGAGGGCAAGTCAAAAGTTTTGCAATATTTGCATTAACGCATGTGCTGCGGCGGGTATGTCACATGTTTAAAGTAGTTCAAGTCACACACTGCAGTCAGTCGAAAGAGATATAATGGACATACAATGCTGTGAACAGCATTGTATGTCATTGTTCTGTCTGTGGTTGGGATGCCTAAAAGATGAACAGCCACAACCAGATAGCCAGGGAACTTTTGCTTTACAAGTTTAAACTCTGCCATAACGCTGCTCAAGCAACACGAAACATTTGCCATGCAAAAGAGGAAGGTTCCATGGACCACAGCACCACAACTAGATGGTTCAAGAAATTTCGTTCAGGTGACAGAAACCTCGATCAGCCAAGGTCAGGTAAGGCCACGAACTGTGGATTCGGAGTCCATGCACCAGGTTGCAAAAGCAAATTCGACAACCAGCACTCTAGTTTATCAGGCGAGCTGGGTATATCACAGACCATCATGGTTCATCACCTTCAGGACATTGGCATGGTCTACAGGAGCTGCCTCATTGTCCCTCATGAACTGATGCCAGCTGAAGCAAACCGCCAAGTGGAAGTGTGTACGAAACTCCTAGAAAACCTGCGCAATGTACGTTTCATCAAGAGAATTGTTACATGCGATGAAAAATGGGTCTATTTTTGTAATCCTAATACACAATGGCAGTGGCCGAGTCCAGGCCAGCTTCCAGAACCTATTTGCAAAACGTGGGCACTTCGAGCACAAGGTGATGCTTTGTGTCTGGTGGAATTTCGAGGGGATAATCCATTACGAATTTGTTCCAGACAGTCGGTGGGAAAATCAGGAGTATACTACATTCCAGTCAAAATGGCCAACAGCAATGATAAAAAAATAGCCTATATAGGAAGTACCAAAAATCAGTTAAAAACCAGGTTAAACCACATATAACGAACTGGAATAAAAAGAAGAAAAAACGGCATTAGTGCAATAATGCATACAAAATACAGAACCCGATTTCAAAAACATCAAACGTCTAAAACCACATCGAACGGAGAAAGAGATCAGAATAGCGGAGTCTGTAATAATTGAAAAAACTGAAAATACAAACTAACATTAATCAACCTAACGAAATACCTGTGCAATTGGGGAAAAAAATTATTACCTACGAAAAAGGGGGGGGTGGAAGGAACAAAGTGTAATCCCCAATAATGTCACCAGATGACACCACCACAGGCATAATGAACTAAATTATGTAACAATGACAGCGAATCAACACCAAGAGGGGAGGAGGAGCCAATTGAAGAAAAACTCCAAAGAAATGCAGGCGACAGCCATTTGCAGTTATTTCCCAACTCTGAAGATGGACGTGAGCCCGAAACACGTGTCAGTTCCACCTTAATGGGAGTGTCCTTTCTACACAGCACGGAGGACTGCCGGAAGCTTCTAGATATTTTAAAGTTCGCGAATTCATGTTTTTGGGTCTTATTTCGTTCCATTTGGGATTTTAACCAAGGACTACTTTTCTTTAAGGCCTTGCATACTCACCTTATTGGTCTTCTACAAAAGCCTGGAGGAATGCAGGAAGTTTTCTAGATGTTTTTAATTAAAAAGGTTTTAAGGTTAACTTGGTTCATAGTTTCAGATTTTTTGTTTTCCATCGGGTTTTAACCAAGACCATTTTTGACTGTACATACTCTTAGGAAATGAAAAAAAGTCTTCAGGGTACTTGCAGTCGAGAATACGTCAACAAAGTTTGCATAACTGAAAATGACATGGTACATTAACTTCAAAAATGATAGCAATAAAGGAAGAGGACCATCAAAAAACTTTGTGAGTACAATCTTTTTAGAATAAATTATCAATGTTTATTCACAATTAAATGTTTTATTAACATCGACTATAGTTTTGCAGAGCGTTTGGCTCAGCATCATCAGGACGAATGGAGCGTAAACATTCAAATCATTGTGAACATCATCAGAGTTCTGACGGTCACGGTTTTTGGCGAGTTGTTTCCACACGCTTGAAAGAATTCTGGTATATGTGGAAAGCTTCTAATACATTAAGCTTGTTAGTCGAATCAGGTTTATCAATAAGAATAGCATTTCCAAACAAAAATTTATGGTTATTTTCGTGACAATGTTGGGCTTTTGATGACTTCTTCAGTGCATAGTTCCGTATGTAAGTCTTGTGTTCCTTCACATGGAAACTTAAAGCCCTGCGGGTCTGTCCTATATATGAAAGTCCACATTCACAAGGTATCTGATAAATTCCCCATGAATTTATGTCTTGGACATAGTCTTTTGATCCGTAAAAATTCATCTTGTTTATGGGTTTGAAAATAACTTTGAAATTACAACTTTTGAGAATTTTTGAGATTCTGAAGCAAATCTGAGGAGCAAATGGGATAACCGCCCATTTGATACCTTAGTCCTCTGGAAAGGCAGGAATTCCGAACTACCTAAATTAGTTGAACTTATAATCTAAAGCAACTTATGGGAATTTACTAGGAAATTTTTTCATTTATAGCAAATTTTCGGAGAAAACTCTTCTCCTTCTTCAGGCTCTCTTGTTGTTGTCACTTTTTGCTTGTCACTATCATGGTTACGGTTTACCTTGACGGTTACGGTTAACCTTGACGGTTTAGGTTATTTTTCAACAAATCCTGCCAGATGTTAGGCAGGGAAAATCCTTTGCAGTCATTGATGATGGAATTTTGATTTTCTCAATCTCTATTCCTTCTTTCAGTTTTCTTTTTGGAAATTGCTTTGGAAACTGATTACTTTAAGGAATTCCAATCCATGCTGTGCCCAGTTTCTCTAACATGCCTATCTAATCCAGTCTTGTTGGAGCAATTTTTTATAGCTGCTTTATGCTCAGCTATACGAGTTTCTAGTCTGCGACCTGTTTCACCTATGTAAGATAGGAACAAGACTGGATTAGATAGGCATGTTAGAGAAACTGGGCACAGCATGGATTGGAATTCCCTTAAAGTAATCAGTTTCCAAAGCAATTTCCAAAAAGAAAACTGAAAGAAGGAATAGAGATTGAGAAAAATCAAAATTCCATCATCAATGACTGCAAAGGATTTTCCTGCCTAACATCTGGCAGGATTTGTTGAAAAATAACCTAAACCGTCAAGGTTAACCGTAACCGTCAAGGTAAACCATAACCATGATAGTGACCAGCAAAAAGTGACAACAACAAGAGAGCCTGAAGAAGGAGAAGAGTTTTCTCCGAAAATTTGCTATAAATGAAAAAATTTCCTAGTAAATTCCCATAAGTTGCTTTAGATTATTAATTCAATTAAACTAGGAAGCCATTTCTCAATATGAGCTTTATTCAAAGAAATAGTTGAACTTGTCAATTCAATTGATCCTCATATACAGTTCACATGTGAGACTGAAAATAATGGCTGCTTACCATTCCTAGATGTCCTTGTGTCACACTATGATGGATCCTTTAGTACAACAGTTTATCGAAAACCATTTGCTGTTTCCTTACCTCCACATGCAAAATCAAAATCACCCATGGAAACAAAAATTTCTGCTTTCTACACATATGTATATCGTGCAGTACATATATGCTCAACTGAGGATCCCTCACAGAAAGAGCTTGATTTTCTTAAACGAACTGCAGTACACAGAGGATATAGCCCTTCTGCGATAGAAAAAGCGGTCCAAAAAATTTAGGAAACCGAAGCCTGTCTGCTCGCTCATGCCAGTAGACATCTCAGTACGAACGAATTGGGCGGTTATCCCATTGCCTCCTCAGATTTGCTTCAGAATTTCAAAAATTCTCAAAAGTTTTAATTTCAAAGTTATTTTCAAACCCATAAACAAGATGAATTTTTACGGATCAAAAGACTACGTCCAAGACATAAATTCATGGGGAATTTATCAGATACCTTGTGAATGTGGACTTTCATATATAGGACAGACCCGCAGGGCTTTAAGTTTCCGTGTGAAGGAACACAAGACTTACGTACGGAACTATGAACTGAAGAAGTCATCAATAGCCCAACATTGTCACGAAAATAACCATAAATTTTTGTTTGGAAACTCTATTCTTATTGATAAACCTGATTCGACTAACAAGCTTAATGTATTAGAAGCTTTCCACATATACCGGAATTCTTCATGACTTGTCAACGACATGACGTCTACGCCATTTCTTTCAAGCGCGTGGAAACAACTCGTCAAAAACTGTGACCGTCAGAACTCTGATGATGTCATAATGATTTGAATGTTTACGCTCCAGTCGTTCTGATGATGCCGAGTCAAACGTTCTGTAAAACTATTGTAGATGTTAATAAAACATTTAATTGTGAATAAACGTTGATAATTTATTCTAAATCAACATCACAAGTGTGTAGTCTTGAATTATATATAACAATCTTTTTATTCTATTTTACAATAGTATCATTTCTAAATACAAGATTTTTTTTTGTTTCCGACGTCCAGGACATAATGTGATGAAAAGTGAGTAAAATTTTTTCTCTGGTTGAAGATTTCCGATATCAGTTTCCAGTGTCAAAAAAAGCACACACTTCAGATGCTAACAAGACAATGATCTTACCTTCCTTTAATGTTCATTACTAAAAGTCCTACCAGTTGACCAAAGAGCAAATCACATGTATCGCAATAACTTTCTATGAAGTTTCAGAAGATAATTTTAATAAACATGCTGAAGGTTGTGGATGAATGACTATAAACTCCATGATCATCACACAACACACTAACAATTTGTAAGTTTTAGCAAAAGTTCTTGTATTTGATTATGTTATATTATCCCCCCCCCAAGTTAAAAATGTTTGCCAAACAGAGAACACTTTTTCGGTTCACTAAAACATCCTATGCAAGGGAAGAGGGGACCTTACTGAAAGGGTTCGCTAAAATAATCTCCAGGAATGTTTTGGCAAACAGTATGGATATCAACTACTTTGAAGAGGGTTAGTTGCAACTTGTAAGTTAGTTTTTATAAAATAGGCATGTTACTAAAATAGCCATACTCAACTGATGCACGATTACAGTATTGGGTACTAAGGATTAGGAGCATTTCTTCACGATTATGTATATCAATGCATGTTAATGTATGCCTACCCTTTTCTACATCGTTTATCATGCTAAATTTTTTTTGTTACTATTGGGTTGTCAGAAAAGTCATGACGTATTTTAGCCATGTTTTGCAACGGTCATTTATTGATAGAAAGAACAAAGATCAATCAATGATATAATGCCCATTTTGTTCGATAACCTTTTGCCATCTTTCAGTGAGCTGCAGAATGCCTCGTTCATAGAAGGACCTGTCTTTCGTGGCAAAAAACTGTACAAGGTGCTGATTTACAGCCTCATCTGAATTGAACGTTATACCAAGCAAGAACTGTTGAAGAGAGGGAAACAAGTGGAAGTCAGGTCAGGCGAGTATGCTGGGCATAGCAACACATCCCACCCAAGCTCTAATAACTTTTGGCAGGTGATCAAACTTGTGTGTGGTCTCACGTTGTTGTGATGGAACACAACACCTTTACAACGAACGAGCTCTGGACATTTCTGGTTGATGGACTCGTCCAAACTGTACAATTTCCGACAGTACACATTTGAATTGATTGTTCGGTTCCGTGGTAGGAGCTCGAAAATCCCACCACACTGAGACCAGAACCTTCTGCCAAAGAATGTCTGCTTTAGATGTCGTTTGAGGCGAAGCAGCACGCCGGGACCAAGACCGTTTGCGCAGCACATTGTTGTACACAATCCACTTTTCATCACCAGTTATCAGTCGCTTCAAAAAAAGATCGTTTTCCTCACGTTCAGTGAGCATATCGCAGATGTTTATACACGCCGTCAATTGAGCTTCTTTGAGTTCACGAGGAACCCACACATCGAGCTTGCTTACGTATCCCAGCTTCTTCAAGTGGTCACGAATGCTTGAATGATGGATGTGCAATGTGTCTGCAAACTCTTGTGTCGTGTAACGTGGGTTTCACTCGATCAATGCCTTGATTTGGTAGTCATCAACCTCGGTTGGCCTCCCGGACCGAGGAGCATCGTTGAGGTCAAAATCACAAGCACAGAATTTTGCGAACCACCGCTGGCACTGACGTTCTTGTAGAGCATTGTCACCGTACACTTTACGCAATTTTTCACAAGCTTGACGTACGTTCTTCCCTTTGCGGAAGTAAAATATGGCGAAAATGCACAGTTTGGTCTTCCATCTTCAACTTGATGTCAAATCTCCGCAAAGCAACCAAATCGCTCACTATTCCTTTTAGACTGCAGCTAGAACTGGCACCTGTCGAATGCCATAGCGATAACAAAGCTGCGCATGCGTCTAGTACTTCCAAAACCGCCATCGGATGCCAAAATATGTCATGACTTTTCCGACAACCCAATAGCTACCCTCACATTTGAATGCACTGATAAAACTTGGAAATAAGGCAGTGCTCATCTTGAATTCTTTTTCACATTAATTTTCAGACTTATTTTTAAAATTCACAAACTACTACGTATATATGCTGACTGTACCACTTACCAAGATGATCACGTGCAAAGATTGCTGGGCATTTTAGTTCATACCAGTTAATGCTCTCCTGCAGTCCAAAAATTTTATACCAGAACACATTTCTATAAAATATTCCATCATTTAGGATTTTTTCATTGATCACACTGTGAACTCCAAGAGTTAGAATGGAGAATGGAGTTATGCTTAGGATTTGTCTGCACACAGATGTTATTCCAGTATAAACTTACTTGTTCAAGAAAGCCTCCAAACAATACTAAATAAACATGGTAATTCTGCACAAATCCTTACAATTTTGCACCCCTTACATCAACATTTCAACTGCAGCTCCAAGCTAACATTTCACCTGTAGTAATTTTAACAGTGAAAGCAAATTCTCCATCACACGCATGCACATTTTCATAATATATGATTTGAACCGATTAAAATGAGTTACCTTCTCTGCTACTTCCCGTACTGATGCTACACTTGTACCGTACAAGTTGTCATTATATTGCCCGGCTTCAATAAACATGTGGTTTTGAATATCCCTCTCCATCTGTTCTCTAGATGCCACAAAATGGTAATCTCTGCTATCTACTTCATAATCTCGCTTTGGGCGTGTTGTATCTGTAAGACAAGAACAACTGTCACCACAAGTACATAAGCATTTGTAGATAAAAAAAGTAATGCCAAAGAGACACTGATCAATTAACTAATTATTCACATGTTAACAGAAATGCGAAAAATCTTGTTTCTTATTTACTATCAGTTATAAGAAACCGCACGAGTGTGTTCTAAGAATCAGAAAATCAAACCGAAATGCTCGAACAATTCTGAAATACAATATCCTAAACTACAAGTTTATTTGAAAATAGATCTAAATTTAAATTTCTAATTGCATTTGAATAGCATCCCTAAATAATGGCTCATTCATTTGCGACAGACACTGATTACATGCTACAGGCTGTCACAACAGAACACTGACATCTCATTTCTAGCTTAACACACATGAATAACAGAAACCTTTACAGTCATTCACTGAAATTTTCTATTCATGTGTTGTAGGCCACTGCACAACAAATATATCAAAATAAGAATCTGCTCCAAATGTGAGACATTTGCCGAGTTCTGCAATCCTTTCCATAGTGTCCCAAGATGTTTGCTTCAATTTGATTAGCTTGGAAGAAAAAAATCAAACAAGAACACATAAGAAAACATGTGTTAAGTTGGAATTTAAATTTCCATATTTGACTGTTTAAATGAGATAATCTCAAGCGAGATCTAACAGGGCTATAGCTTAGGGGCCCAGGAGGCATGTCACTACACTGCTAATAAAAAAAATACACAGCTTACATATTTATACACAGAGAGAAGTAAAATAGTTTTGTTTTGCATGATTTCCATTTGATCACAAATAGTGGCTAGAAGACTAACAGATTTCAAGACAGTGACTCACCAAGGGTAAAGGTTTCATGTTGCTGTGTACAGCGGGATCGGCAAGACAGTTTCATCTTTTTCACTACCCTCCACCCCCCTGTTTGCATTTGGAACCATTAATGGGCACAATCCACTGTGACTTCACATTGCATAACAAAAAAAGATGCACCCAGAAAAGTATACAATGCTAAGTTATTAAAAATTTTGAGACATAATCTAGGAATTTTCATGTTCTTGTGAGCCCAGTGGAAAACACACTGACTTTTTATGAAAACTCAGCAGGAAATGTATTAGTTTAAAGAATGCACTATGTATTCATTATCACAGTATATAGCAAAAGTTTCATATTTTAACAGACTTCAACAATGATTCTCTGTTACAAGTTCTTTGGGGACCCACTTGGATGTCTAAGCCTAGGGGGCCCACTAAGGCCTTAATCCAGCCCTGATCTCAATTGTAAATCCCAAACTAGTACAAGGAAAGAACACACAGAAAATCTGGGATCTTCATATTTCAAACTCAAAGTAATGCAGGAGTAGGTTTTTTTTTTTTTAATTTTAAGTTTCTCTAAAAAAAAAACCTATGCAGCTGAAAGCCCTCCTCCCTCCCAATTAGATTTTTGATAATACAACCACAAATTTTTGGAAAAAACTCAACTGTTAACCAGGCAAGAAGTACTAGCATTACTTGTAATTTTTCAAATTGCACACAAACCCATCAAACAGGTGAAGCCTGATTAGAAGAGAATGGGTTAACTTAAGGGGGTTCGGTAGGTTGTATCTCGGCCATGTTAATTGTAACATATTGAAGACCCATTATCTTAGGAACCACTGGAAAGAAGTGGCTGAAATTTTCAGGGGTTGTTATCTACATACTGCTACACACTTTAACACAAGGCTTTCTCAAAATTAATTTGAGTTGTCATTGTATGATTTCTATTTCAGGAACCACTAAAAACATTGTAAAAAATGAAACAATGTACAAAAGGATACAGAAACATCACATTACAAGAATCTTGTGCTAAAGTCTGAAGATACAAACGTGTGGTGCAAATTTCAAAGCTGTATCTTTTATAGTTTCTGAAATAACGGGTCATTAATGTTCAAAAACACAACTCTCTGAAATATGCAATTGAAGTTTATTGAGCTAACGCTTACCATACAACAGCAGATTCACTGCATTCCAGCACCATAGAAGGGTTTATCTGATCCTTTCTTCATGGAACGCCTCTTCAAGCTTCCTCTTGGCACTTCCACGCTGTTGTCTAGCTGTTTTATAGAGTGTGGACAATATATGCTCACCCCTTCTCACCTGCAGACTATCGAGCTCTGCCAGAACTGATCCCGTATTGTTGCTGACAATGATCCCAAGTTGTTGCAAAACCCATGCATCTAGATATATTCCCTCTGTTAAAG
Source organism: Macrothele yani (assembly GCA_039090855.1). NCBI lineage: Eukaryota > Metazoa > Arthropoda > Arachnida > Araneae > Macrothelidae > Macrothele > Macrothele yani. The sequence goes on along the minus strand of CM077027.1, from coordinate 150,523,128 downwards.
TTTAGGATGGCACCATACACTCCAAATAACCTCAGACTACACTACTAACCTCAGACTATACCAACACAACAGTAAAGGCATTACAGTTCATGTGACTGTCACTAACGAAATCTATCAGTTGTTGTCACGAAGCCGATACTTTTATTCTCTTGCAGCAGGATTGCCAAATTGAAACAAGAAATTTCTGTCCTTAGAACTGCGGAATATGTAGTACTATAAAAAAACACGATATAGAGTGAGATCAGATACCAAATGAGGACAAGGTAAGAAAAACACCACCTGACATGTACTCATATTTATGGCCATAACTTTTGTTCTATCAGTAGGATAAGTACAAATGAGGTGTCAAATTAAAGCCAATGATTCATGCAATGGAAATATACAAAAGAAAATTGCTCCATTATCAGCTGAGTTCATCTTTTCTAAGTCAACACAAACTGGTTTCTTTGTGACAGAGTTTTAAGATCTCACACGAGACCACTCACTGTAGAACAGTGATAAAAGTATAGTTTTTGCAAAAACGTTGAACACCAATGCACAATTAATCAACACTTAAAATTCTAGCTGGAATTCTTTAGATCACTTTGTTGCACTTGTATCACTAAGCTGTTCTCTGAGGTTCAGAGGTTAGCTCCACAAAGAAATATAAACCACCAGGTAAATATTTAACTGATTTACTTACTGTTGCCGTATTGAAATTCACCATTTGCAGCGATCTTGACACACAACTCTGGCTTCACTGACATCCATCACATGACGTACACAGACTTTTAAGATCCCTGCTCTGGAAAATGAAAATATTTATTAGAAGCTGGTGTTTAATATCCCTGTGAAAATTGGTTTATCCCCAGAGAATGACCAACATTCAGTTGATTGCAACCTACTAAAAGGTTCCACATATCTCACACAATCCCTCTTCTGGAATCAGAAGAAGTGCGACGAAAAAGGCATCCTCCAAGGAAGATCAAAAGGGAAGGAACAAATGACCTTATTTGTTACAGGGGTCCAATACCTAGGTCCACCAGCTGATACCACTGAAGTCAGATGCTATTTATATCTACTGTTTTGCATGGAATACACATGCATTAAGTTCCACTTCATTTTATTTCTTGGTCTCCATTTGAAATTGTATATTTAGAAAAAAAAAGAAAGATTATGTGAAAAGGAGCCAACACTAATGTTATTTTTAATCAGCACCTAAAAAGACATGTAGTTGTGATCACTTTGAGTACACTGAATTTGTACACTACAGTAGAATCATTAAGGCTACATCTAGACAAGTGCTTCAGTTTAGAGCAATTTTTTTAAATAATCAAGCTATATGCTGATAGAGTTACCACACACTTTCAGCAAGACAGCCAAAAGTTGCTTCATTGCACTGATGTTATTAAAGGTCTCAGAAATTAAAATTTTATCTAGATGTCAGTCAAGCTAAATGACATTTTATAACTTGCAGTGTACTGTACAATGGCGTAACCAGAATCATGTCATAATATAGTGTACATGTGTGTGTGTGTGTGTGGGGGGGGGGGCTCTGTATGCCCTCATATAAAACAATTTAAGATAAACACTTTTACATATCAGATGAGTCGTGCATTAACAAAGAAGAGGTTCTTATTCCACTTTTTGACTGGTTTTCATAAGAAATGCAGATTATGATAAATATGAAAAATATAGCTAAAAGGTGACTATCTACGCACTTTTTTCCCCTTTTGGTGACTTATCTGTAGCACAAAAACTATCCAATATTTACAATTAAACGGTCTTCATGCCTTTCAGTATATTAATGAGACCATCATTTAAGATCATGCACAGACAAACTCTTCACACAGAACATTTACACATGTGCAACACCTATGCTGCAAGTTCAACTCATTCCTAGTTGCACTACCAATTTACAAAACTGAAGTCCGGTTGTAGTACTTCTATGATTCGATCACAAACCTAACACAATCTCGTGCCTGTACAGCATTCAGATTATTTTGGCAGCCCACATTAAAAAATAAAATTTGGCAATTAACTTTTTCACCTTTTCCTGCCCAATGCAATACTTTCATTTCTGTCTGATATATTTCCTCATTCATCAATAGCTGAGTTTAACACCTCCAGTCTCTCTTGTTCTAGGTCTATCTCTTGGTTTGCAGTACCACAAAATCAAACACCTGTTTAGGAAAGCTTTTCAGTAAATGTGGACAAGATGCAAGAATGTTTTACATCAAATTATGCTGTCAATCCTTTCCCCATAGCTGCACAATATAATATCACAAATGCAATAAACTTTATATTTATCAAAATATGTTCTATATAAACCAACCTTGTCTGGGTGGATCACTTCTACCCGAATTGTCCAAAGCACAAACTTCAATTCAAACAATTACATGTCAGACACTTTAATACCATTCATGTTTTAGGATAGCATAGTTAAGTTTTGAAAACTACAAATATTCTGTACGGATATTTCATGAACACAAAACCAAGTAGTCTTGAGAATGGAATTACCGCAGTGCAACCAACCACAACAAAATGCAACACCAAATTAGACTTAAGGCTATAAGACTGAAACAACATTCTAAATCCCTTGCTCTGAAAGTTTGTATATTCATTAAGGAAAGAAAAATTACATATTAAAACTTACGTGGAACACAGCTGCCAAATTTGTCTGGATATTCTGAGATTAAGTCATCATTTATTCTGTCTTTTAGAGGACCCAAGATTATGACAGGCCTGGCGTACGTTACTGAAATGAAAAACATTTACATCAAAAGTCACAACAAATTTAGCAGTGGTTCAGATAACACACACACAGATATTTAGAATATCTCTCTCCGTATATAAAATATTGCACTTAAAACTCCATATGTAGAAGGTATTTAAGTCAGCTGTCACTTCTTCCTGAAACATCAGTTCTAATACTTAAAGCAATTCTGTAGCTTGAAAATATATGTAATATATGTTAAAAGTAAAATGTATTTTTATCAAATCAATACAACTTTGTTCTGCAGGAGCCAAAGAGAACTTCAAAATATTAGGCTGTAATAACTAGCAGCATCACGACAACTAGTATTGAGAACATTTTGCTGAAAGTTTTCATTAATCAGAAAATGTGGAAACACTAAAACAATATGCAAAATGTGTGTAGAAATTATGGATACCGACAGTCTTAACTTCATCCCTGTTATTTGGAAATCCCTTCCATTAGTTGACAATTGCAATGAAGCACATAAAAATTACAATCTGGCAACCAATCTTGCTCTGGACATTTACAGGTGAACAAGACTCAAGCCAAGTTGAGAAAACTCTTCTGCACTGTTTATTCCTTTGTTCAAAACATACCTAGCACTAAAATTCTTTAGTGTTCATTTATTATGTGAAATTGCATTCTACTTACATGTTTACACATTTTGGTAACTTACATCAGAGCCGTAATTATGGTACAGCCAGAGTGGTCCCTGCCGTAGTGCAAAGGCACTGTACAGGGTTTAACAGTAATTAGTAACTGAGGTTTAAAACAGAAGGAGCATTGACTTTTTACATATTTGAATATTTTTATGCTCCCATTTGGCATTTCAGAGACATTGTGGAATTACTTCTCCAAAAGTTAGCCACAAGGTTGGCCGATTTTTATGGCACAAGGACCATGTTTGGCCAAAGAATGCCACACATAAGACCATCAAAGAAAGATTTTTAAAAACGTGGTATAATGGCTAAAAGCAGGCTGATTCAGTAAAAGTGAAAAATTAGAAAGATGAGAAGTGTAAAAGTTAGACAAGTTTAAAAAAGTCAATTTGTTTTAAAAATGAAAAAACTGTGAATGTATTGCGGTGGTCGTCCAAGAGCTTCTGCAGTGTAGCTGCGCAGTTGTCCAACAAATGAGAATGAAAATAACAAAAACGATGAGCAAGAAAACGAGCACAATTACATAAAATATGAGTGACAGTGAGTTGGCAGTCACACATAGCAAGAAGCGGTGGGTGAAACTACAATGCCCAGTTTGGAGACACGCAAGTACAACTCCCTCACGATGGTTTGTTCACAAACTAGATGGCCATAGTCCAATCTGTGGTTTGATAGAGAGAAGTTTGTTCTTGTCCTGTTGAGACCAGAGGGACTGCCACTCTGCCATGATGAATGTGTGGATGCCGGGTTGAAAATCTCTGAAACACAGTGGCAGTCGAGTGATGGGCAAGGAGGATACCAATCTGGCAGAACTGTCCGCCAGCTCATTACCCCGAATCCCAACATGGCCAGAGACCCAAAAGAATTGGAGCAGGAATCCAGCACTAGTCAAAGTCCACAGGAGGAAACTAACAGCTCGTGACTGGAGAATCATCACCCTCCACAGAAGATCAAACTTGGACAGACTGGGAGTCAATGCAGAGCATGGCGCGATGGGGTCCAGACTGGATGTGACGCAAGGAGAGGAGCACCGCATGCATCTCTGCCGAGAAGACACTTCCGGAGAAAGCCTCTCAGCATATTTCTCGTCACCATATACTTTATTAAGGGGGTGGGGGTTGGGGATATTCTGATGGAAGATCAAGCTCTAAGCAGAAAGTAAATCTACACAATTGGTGGACAATTATGCAAGCAACAAGGATAGGAAGAGGATTTTCAATAGTCTCCAAAATGATGTGTATACAAAAGATTCTGATGATGTTAGTGATTAATCTGTAAAACTGAAGGCATGAAGAGTAAAGTTTAACTTGTAGATAGATCCTTGTTTTTTTGTAAATACACTGAAAATAACCAAAAGTATTTTCATTACCAGACTAATATACTTACTGTTCATAAGGGGGGAAACTGATATTTTTTTATGAACATTAATTTTCATTATAACTGCATTCTACTTTTTTTTTTTTTTTTTTTTTTTGTCATTAAGGCACATTTTTAATGTACAGCCATAAGCCCAGCTGTGGTCCTAAATGGATAATTGCAGATTTTGGGTGTACAAAGATTTATTTTATATTGATTGGGGAAATGTTATGACATGATGATATGAATGCATGTCTTAATTCAACATTTTCATTGCATATATTTCTTCTGTGTCATACTTTCACAGAGCTACAAATAAAGAACAATTGTGTGTGTTTACACTAACTACTGAAGAACAATTCAGAAGGTCCAAGATATTGTAGTACTTAATTTTTTCTGATTTCAGATTAGACACAAAAGCAGGCTCTACATTGTGAAAGTCATGGTTCACCAAAAATAAATACATGTTCAAGCAGTGGCTTATACAGGATGCTGGTGTAGGGAAGGTTTAGCAAAAACACCCCATCTTTCCAGTAATAATGCTGCAGGCAATTTTATTTAAAGAGACTATGACGTATACTCTTAACTTTCAATTTTAGTTGCCTTTCTCCATGTAAATTTTGAGTTCATCCTCTTTCAGCATTTCAATCTTAACATTATATTTTCTTGCTCACAGAATGTATGTTAGCAGCAACATTGAAGTCAGGGTTCATGATGTGTGTGTGGACATAAGAACAAGCTATATAAAAATTTGGAGTAAGCTAAAGAGTGTGGTGTGGGGTGCTGTTGATAAATTACAGTAGCAAATTGTTGCAATTAGTATATTATATGTAAACATGCTGAATCTAAGTTGATATAGGATCACTATTGTGAAGTGAGATCATTTGTTGGTAAATTGTGTTCAATAAAGACCATTTTATTGTAAGTAGTTTTAAGTCACAATTTAGCTCAGTGTGCAAGATTTGTTTATGAACTAGCTATCCAAGGCTAAGCAGTACAAAGTTCCAGTGATACAACTGATGGTATGAAGGTAATGCTTCAGTGACATTAGCCAACAAACAACATTACAGGACGATTAATCAACTAACAAGTTTTGATTAATCAGTTGAAATTTGTAGTCGATTCACACCCCAACAATGCACAATCTTAAATTTTAAAAGCAATGCCCCATTACAGTATGAAATATTTATTTCCTGACTTACTTCCAAGGACGTGCTGGTTTTTAGATAGTTCATCATTCAGTCAGAACTCAGAAACTTGTACATCAAGAGAGTGAGCCAAGGTCAAACACGAGACCTTTGCAGTAAAAGGAGGCAGAGCCCTCCGCAACAAGTAACAACCAATCACACCGTTTTATCGGTGACATGCAGTACTGCTGACTTTGTGATGTGGTGTCGTCATCCACGCAATGTCGTGGTGGAAGATTTGCACGGTACTCCACCGATTAAAAAAAAAACTGAATTCCTTTTTTTTTAAATATTTTTCACTTTAATTTAAACTGAGTTGCATTCGTGAAAGTTTGTGAACTCAGCATTTCCACCAAAAAGTAACTTTTTAAATTTTAATATTTTTTTCTATAAAAAAAAATTTTTTTTGGCGAGGTTGGAGCTGCAAGGATAGCAAATGTAGGATGGTTTGAAGAGTTGCGAGGGTGTGTTCGGTATCATAGTAGGATATTGTTTTCCCCTTAGAAAGGAGTATTTTTTTTTTTCTTTTCACTGAGGTTGAGGTTCTTTTTACATTTACATCAGTTTGTTCTTCTTTCTTGTGAAATATGTCTGATAAGTGTTTCAGCAAGCAATGACAGTGACCAAGTTTTTGCTGTAAGACACAGCAAGGTTTTTTATTTTGATTCTTTATGCGTTGTTATGAACTATTGAAATCAAACTCTCGTCACTTCGCATTAACTTTATTCACTTTTTTTGGCACTACAAACACCTACTCCTTTTCTCCTCTTACACTTTCATGATCGATGTCGAGTTGCTGCCACCGTGTGATATGGCCAACAGGCAATCCAGTAGATGACATCTGGATGACTTTACCAGAGGTCGTGTCATTGGGAAGTTGGAAGAAGGTCGAAGTGTGACTACTGTGGCTGAGGAGTTCGGAATCGCTCACAGCATCGTTTCACGAGCTTGGAGAGCATTTCAAACGACAGGAACAGTTGTCCGAGAGTTTAGCAGTGGTCGTCCATGAGCAACCACAGTGGCGGACGACCGGTATATTTTCCTACAGGCGAGAAGAGACAGACGGCAGACAGCAAGAGAAATCGCAAGGCACATGCAACAGACAACTGGACATTCGTTATCACGTTTTACTGTGGCCAGGAGGCTGCACAAAGGTGGTCTATTTGCACGACAACCAGTACGGCATGTGCCATTAACTCCTGCTCATCGGAGATGACGGTTTCTGTGGTGCCAGGAACACAAGAACTGGACACATCAGCAATGGGGTCTAGTTCTCTTTATGGATGAGAGCCGATTTAGTCTGATGAGCGATTCTGGACTATACACATCTGGAGAGAGCAGGGAACACGCAATCACACCTCCAACATCATCGAAAGGGATCGGTTTGGAGGTGGCGGAGTTCTCGTTGGGGGGGGGGGTTATCATGCTTGGTAGTCGTACTAACCTCCACATCTTCCAAGAAGGTTCAGTCACTGGTGTCTGCTATTGTACCGAGGTTCTCCTGCCTCACGTGCGTCTGTTTAGAGGTGTTGTGGGTCCTAAGTTCCTCTTCATGGACGACAACGCTACACCTCATCGTACAGTGGCTACCACAAAGCTGTTGGAGAGTGAAGATATTCAATGCATGGATTGGCTTGCAAGGTCCCTGGACCTAAATCCAATCTAACACTTGTGGGACCTTCTCGGGAGACGCTTGGCAGCACGTCACCAGCCGCCAACAACGATTCCGCAGCTGCGTTTGGCGCTACAAGAGTAATGGGCCGCGATGCCTCAACAGCTTCTTGACAACCTCGTCTTCAGCATGGACAGACGTTGTAATTCTGCAATGCAGTCAGGGGTGATCATATCCCCTACTGAAGACTGGATTTTTCTTGGCAGCTGCCTGTCACATGGACATTTCTGTCTTCTGTCCAGTTGTGCTTGAAGCTACCTTTTCAATAAAGTGACTTTGTATCCTTTGGATTCCTTGTTTGGACGGTTTTGCTCACTTGTCTCATATTCTTACATCTTGGGGATTTTATGATATGATTCGATATGGAGCACTTCTGCACGACGTTACATTAGAAAAATAGTCTCTTCCTTAATTTTTGCACGCCAGTGTATTAATGGGAATTTATATAATAAATAATGGCCCCCAAGATGGACAGTTGTGGAAGAGAAACTTTGTGAGACCTTCATCCATTGGTAAATTCAGAATGGATGATGAATTAAAGGCAGATGTTGATTTATTACATGCAGTTCCAGGCAATGACAGTTCATGTGAGACCAACCAATTGAACTTGGGCATTTTGCCCATTTCTTAAACGTAACAATGGACAGATGAACGATTCAGTCCAAATTGGATGGTGATTTCTCCCATAGACGGGCGGGTATTTGCTTCCACTATTCTCTTCAAGCAAGTTTTCATTAAGCACTGATGGCCTTTGATGCTATGCACTTAAGTAGAAGCAATTTCCTGATCTGAAAATTTGAAAATGGTCACAAAGGTCCTTTCTGAAAAATACTTTATAATAGCATTTTGTAACATTTCTTTATATCGTATAACACAGCATGTGAGAAATGGGTTTTACTCACTCCATCTTTCACAACTGACAATTCCAAAATGAGAATGTGACTGGCTATGTACAGCAGATCACATCACCAGCTACTGACATATGCAATATTACTATGTGCATAACTTCCCATGTACCTATAAATGAAACAGTGGGTGGACACATAGGATCTCTAGCAAATTTGATAACAATGAAATATCAAAGAAAATCAAAAGACACCTACACATAATGGGCAGTACAAATATTTTTATGTCAGTGATATAATATCAGTATTTTTATGTTTGTAACAAAAAATACTGATGGCATTTTGCTCTTATAATAGCTTCTATTTATCATGACAATGGCATTTCACATTCATTTGTTGTAACAGCAAGAAATAATATTGAAATTATTTCACTCTTACATGAAATTCTTTAAGCTCTCCTACACCACACCAGTGTTCCTAATTCATGTAATGCACTTTTATGTAAAGATGAAAATGCATGCCACATATTGTAGAACAATTTTAGTTTTTTAAGTATTCTAAAAATTCCCTGAACAGGTAAATTACTTACGAACATATGTAATTTCAGACTGTATAAAAGTTGGTTGGTTGGTTTATTTTTATGGCGCAAGGGCCATGTTTGGCCAAAGAGCGCCAGACACAAGACAAACAAACAGTATTAAAAATGTAGTATAAAGCTTAAAAAATCTGGCTGATCAAGTAAAACTTAAAAAATGAGAATGATGGAAGGGCTAAAAAGACAATGAGACAAACATAATAAAAAACATGGTACAATGATTAAAATCTAGCTGATTCAGTAAAACTGAGAAATTAGAATGATAGGTCTAAAATCTAGATATGTTTAAAAAAGTCAATTTGTTTAAAAAATGAAAAGACAGCAACAATATCGCAGTGGTCATTGAGGAGCCGCTGCAGTGTAGCAGCGTCCTCGGTCAACAAATGAGAATTAAAGAAATGAAAACGCATATCACGAAAATGAACACAACTACACAGAAGATGAGCGACGGTGAGTCGGCAATTGCACGTCTTGCACATCGGCGCAGTGTCGCCACACAGCAAAAAGCGGTGAGTGAAACGACAATGCCCAGTGCGGAGACGCACAAGCACCACTTCCTCCCTATGGTTCCGATGATACGAGGATTTCCAGATTCCAAGAATAGGTTGGATACGATGCAGTTTACTTTCCGCCTGTTGGTCTCACAGACCCTGCCATGTTCGCTTGATATGATCCTGAACAGAATAGTGGAAATCCCGGTGAAACAGTAGCAAGGGTGTGTGGAAGCAGTTCTAGCAGCTAAATCAGCACACTCGTTACCCAAGATTCTAACATGCCCAGGAATCCAGCAAAACTGAACCTGAAAACCGGCCTCGAGCAAACCACGAAGCAACCATCTCACATCCAAGAGAAAAGGATGGTCACTGCAATCCGCAGATGACAAGGACTGCAAGACGCTTAAGGAATCCGTATAGACCATGGCACGATGATGAGAACTCGACTAAACATGGAGAAGGGTGAGACGCACAGCATTCATCTCCACCAAAAACACCGGGGCCTCAGCTGGGATCCGCACTACAGAAACATCATCAACACAGAGACTATAAAAGCCAAGAACAGATCCATTATTCATTAAGTATGTGGACATAAGGTTTTGTGCTGAAACACAATTACACTATCACATGCTTTATTTCATTCCTTATGGTATTGTGAGCTGTAACAAATAACCAATCTTGGCATAGGTAAGACCAACTTCTACAAAATTTGTATATATTTTTTTACCCTACCATCAAAACTTATCCAAAAAAAAAAAAAAAAAAAAAACTGTTCGAAAATAACGAAGTGAACTTTGCAGGAAATGGGATCCACAACTATACCAAAATATAAGCCTACTGGTTTAGAAAAACACTTGTTAACATTGATATCTCTAAAAACTTTTCATTTCTTGTTACAATCTTATTTTTGACTATATGAAAATAATTAAGATCACATGAAAATGAGCTACACAAAATATTACTACAGTAAAACTGCATCAGCTGAAATATTTTCACAAACTACATAATTATTAAACAAACATAAATAAGTCTGTATTTGAATATTTACTTACTCTCTTCTTGAGCAACACTTTCATATGATAAAATTGGTTCATCAGCACCTCCTATATAAAAGGACAACAAAACAATTGTTACATTGTAAACAAAAATTGTGAATCAAGTTAATCTCACTAAACTAAATTTAATATTGTTCATATAGTTTATGTTAATATTGTAGCATATCTTAATTTCAGATGAAGTTAAATTCAAAGAGCAAAGTTTTACATTAATTTATACTAGAAACAGGGTGCCACATCAGAAATTTCTTTCAGTTTACTATAATCTAAGGTATTTTCCCTTAAATACACTATCAGATATACCACGTATATAACCCAACTCACAAGATGTTTCATTCTTGCACAGTTGCTATTCTGATTCATCAACATGAAAATATCAAATAACCTGTGAAATCTCAACACATGGATTCCCAACCAAATTTCACTTTATTATCCCTCCCCTTTTTTGAGAGAGAGAGAGAGAGAGAGAGAGAGAGAGAGAGAGAGAGAGAGAGGGGGGAGGGAGGGAGGGGTTACCACAATAAGCAAATATGAGGGATATAAACAGTCACTCATCCCTAATTTGGCACAAATGGTTTCAGGGAAGTAAGCCAGGGCAGTTTGAATGACTACTCAAAGAACTACACTTCTAACTTCTTGGCTACTGGGGCAATGCACCCACTTTATTATGGCCCAATCATTATGGCATGTACAGAAATACTCTTGAGAAACCTATATCCAAATACATATTACAGATTAACAAACTTCTTAAGTTAACACAGCAAAGCACATTTCTTTTATGCAACCCACTTATGTTCAAAAACAGATTTTTGGCTTATTTTGGAAATAAGAAGTCAGCAGAATAATAAGAAGTTAGCAATTCAAGCTTTTTATTAAGTCCATAACACACTTTTACTACTAAACTAACTGCTGTCATGCTCAACCACCTACAATGCAAAAGAAAAATTCTACATGTTGTGACAACAAAGGAAAAATTTCTACAGCAGTGGAATAATTCACAGTGAAAAAGTGCAGAGATAGTAACAAATGTTTTCTGAAGGTACTCAGACTAATTAAAGTGCTAAAAAATACATTCCATAATGCAAGTTTTCCAATAGTTGCACAGAAGCCTCAAAAGATTCTTGAAGTTATTGCAGAATTACTAACACATCTGAATTATGCATCTTTAGAAAAAGATTAAAATGGTAAAATTACCTTCATAAAGACGCTTTGATGTCTAAGTTTTCTGTTTTACACGTTATATAAAGTGGGTACAGTCTGCGGTGTTTCATTAAATTATTCAGTTAAGATTCAATTCAGTTAAAAGTCCTAAAAATGTTGCTTACGCAAGTGTGTGTTCTGTCCCACATCGGTAGTTTATTGAGAGCCTCTGGGTCAAAAGTTGTATCCTACTTCTATATGGTCAGTTGTTAGGGTTGACTCAAGATATTTTTGGTCAAAAGTTGTATCCGGATACAACTTTTGACCAAAAGGCTCAAGTTAACCCTAACAACTGACCATATAAAAGTAGGATACAACTTTTGACCAAAAGGCTCTCAAACTACCGATGTGGGTCTGAACACGCACTTCCGTAAGTAACATTTTTAGGACTCTTAACTGAATTGTATCTTAATTGAATAATTCAATGAACTGCTGCAGACTGTACCTACTTTATACAACATGTAAAACAGAAAACTTATAGACGTCAAAGTGTCTGTATTGAGAATCTTGTAGTCACATAATGGTACATGAACTTTATGATAGAATCACACAAGATATATTGGTAAAATTACCTTTTAACTAAAATGAATGGTAGAAGGTACAAGCTCTGACACATTTTTCCTTAATGCATGCATACCTCATGGATCAGTTTTGATCCCTCTTCTATACATCAATGATTTCCTTTCAAAGTACATTGAATCCAATTCATAGTTTACTGATAACCACACACTATTCACTTATGCCAGTAGTTCACATGATGCTGTCAAACATCAATAATTGTGTCTATCTCTCAATTGCTGCACTCAGGCTACTTACCACATTGCTGACAATAACTTCTTGGAATTTAACTATCCAAAAACAAAATACCTGCATGAACAACTTTGCATACGCAGCAAAGAAATCAAATTCATTTTCTGTTTCCATGCCAAGTAACCTTCAGAGAAGTACCACAGTTAAACTCTTCGTGGCTGAATGACCCTTCCAGCTTGTTTCTGCAATTGCTAAACCCGCTTTGAAAAAGGCAGAATTTATCTTTTTTTAGATTAACAAACAAAACTTTCCTTTGAATAACTTTTGGTGAAATAGTCATTTTTGCAAGTACTCCCTCAGAACAGTATAGAATGATCCAGGAACTTGTTCACAAGAGTCAAGATGTGGTAATACAAGGAAAACCAACACACAAAATAAAACTGATTTACAATGCTTTTATACAAGAACTGAAAATTTAGCAGTTAATGGGGCAAATTTAGAAGCAACTGATGCCAACATCTACCTTGTGCAAGAGATATTAAAAGCAGAGACATATCAAAAAGAATATTAATAGCCATATAAAACTTGGAGAGCACTTGGAAGAAACAAGTACAATTTTCAGGAGCAATTTACTATTTACTGTGTCTTAAAGTATTAATGGTTTCTTCCAGTTCTTATGTATCAGAAACATGGACCTAAATTGAAAAAGACAAGTAGATGCTGCAAGCAACTCAAAGCAGCATGGAGAGATGCATACTTGGTGTAACTAAGAAAGACAGGAAAATGAACTCATTGATCAGGAAAATGACAAAAGTTGGTCACATACATGTGTATTTATAGATTGAAGTGAAGGCCCTTAAGTGGCAATGGTTGGACATATGACTAAAAGAACTGACCACTGTTGGACACTTGAAATATCAGACTGGATACCAAGGAACAGGGAAAGACCCAGAAGATGACCATGAAAGAGAAGAGTGGACAAATTCAAAAACTTTTGGAGTGACATGGGAGAGAACCGCTCAAAACAGAGTAGTGGAAGAACACTACCTGGCTATGGAAGAAATACTTTTATCCAGCACTGGATTGAGAATGGTTGATAAACAGCATTTTTCTTCAATCCAGAAGAACTCTAGCCACATCATCATCATCATCATTGTCAACCATTATCAATCCACTGCTGGACGAAGGTCTCCCCAAGTTTCCTCCACAACGGTCTGTCTTGTGCCAGTCTCCTCCATGTCACTCCCGCATATTTACGAATTTCATCCACCCATCTCCCATGTGGTCTTCTTCTGGGTCTTTTCCTGTCCCTTGGAACATACAAGGTATAAAACTCAAATCAATCCTAAAACTTCTTGCTACTGTGTAGGAAAGATTTTGTACGATTAACAACCCACAAGTGATTTCTTCAGCCTTTTCTCCTACAGGTTGTGCATGACCAGATCTTGCCTTGCCTCATCTGTTACAAAGAGAACAACCACAGAGAGCACCCATTTTACATACAGATTAATATATTCCACTGTTATTGCTTTGATAACTCATGCATTACAAAACATTAGAATTCCTTGTTTGACTAATTCCTCCCCAGAAACTAAAATAATCTGACTATAAATCACGACCAAATAAACAATGCATATTTTCCAGCAACTTCACACTTAAAAATGTCCATGATACCATGCAATTTCTTTTTAGCAATTCTCCAATATGAAATTTTAAAAGATGGATCAGCAGAACAAGAATGCAACTAGTGTGGAATAAATAATTTAAAAAAAATGTGGAATTTTAGGCAATTATCTCAAGCATTTTCAATATATTTGAGAAATGAAAATCCAAAAGCTTATTGACTAAGTAAACAGTGTTTTTGCTGAATGTCTTCAATAACCATGGTATAACTGGTAAACTACTCGAATGCGTGAAAGCTATGTATGCTGGTAGCAGAGCACGTGAATGGTGTTTTATCGTAATGGTTTTCTATTGGTGCAGAAATAAGACAATGTTGTGTAATTTGAGGCTTGAAGTATTTTGTATACTTTATACTATAGGTTGTGTAATATCACCATGGCTGTTCAATATACAGGGTGTCCGAGGATTATTGGACACACTACAAAATTATATAAAACCAAACATTAAACAGAAAGAAACTGACTGTACTAGCTTACAATGTAACTACACAAGTCAATAAATTTCGAAGCGAGATCTCTTGGTTGCTCGTAGTATGTCCAAACAATACTAGATTTCATGCCGTGTATTGGCAAGCATCTGAGGAGTTATGGAATTAATTGCAGCTGTGATACGCTGTTTCAGTTCCTGCAAATCAGTACAAGGCGTCTGATAAAAATGATCCTTCACATAACCCCACATGAAATAATCCAATGGAGTTAGATCTGGAGAGCGAGGAGGCCACTGAATGGGACCACCATGCCCAATCTATCTGTTTGGGAAATGCTAATTTAGGCACTTACGTACAAAAGTTGACCAAAACTTCTTGTTGCAAAATGACGTTGTCATATCTTTTGATCTGGGGTATAGTGAAATTTTCTAGCATATCCAAGTAAATGTCACCATTTATAGTTTTTTTGCAGAAGACGAAGAAGAAAGGGCCAATCACTTCTCTTTTTGATAGGGTGCACCACACATTAACTTTTGGAGAATCACGTTCCAGTTCAATAGCAGCATGAGGCAGTTCACTGCCCTATATCCTACAGTTGTGACGATTCACAATCCGATACATGAAATGTGGATTCATCACTAAAAATTATAGTACTGAGAAAGTTTTCGTCATTTTTCACTCGATTCAGCATATCCACAGCGAAATCGATCATATCGCAGAGTGTGATCATTTACATGCATCTTTTGCACTATTTGAATTTTATAAGCATGAAACTTTAATTTCTTGTGCAAAATATCATCAACTGTCGATTTTGGAATGCACAGTTCTCTGCTTGCTTTACGAACGGATTTCCTGAGGCTTCATTGGAAGCTTTCGTTAACTTGGTCAACCATCTCACTGCTGATGCTAGGTCTACCAGCTCCTCCGTGATGTTCCACATTGCCAGTTTCTTTAAACTGTTTTATCCACTGCTTAATTGAATTTGTTGATGGAGGATAACAACCATACTCAAAACGGTACTGTCTTTTAACTTTAATGACAGACTCATTCCGCAAGCCATAACACACACACCACCTTCTGCTGTATGGATGACATGACTACTGATTGCATATTTCTCATACATTCCTTATCAGGCCACACCTAGCGTCATCTATCGGATTCTGGGAATAACAATTCTGCAAAACAAAAATATAGAAACTGTGTTAGTAATATGTGACATAGAAAAACAGACAATGCTCAGTTTTTTTGTACATAATTTTGTAATGTGTCCAATAATTCTCGGACACCCTGTATATGTAGATGCATGTGCGATACTAAATTAGACAGTACTGGTTTATGTCTTGGTAATCCATGTGCGCAGACTGCTGTATGCTGATGTTGCATTCCTGTTAGTGGAGAGCAATAGTGAGTGGCAGAGTATATTGTCCAGGATGAATGAAGTTGCATGAAATTCAAACTGAGTATAAATAAGGGAAAAACCAAAAGTTCCTGGTTCTGACTGAAAAACTTACCGCATGATTAGTCTAAATGGTGCAGCATTAGATAAGGTGAAATAGTTTATGTACCTAGGAAACACATTAACTGAAAAAACAGGTTGGATGGTGAATTCTACTTTGAAAGTCATAGCTGCTTTATGATTTCACAGAGAGTCCTCAAAATTAGGTTCTGAATGGTTGTGTGTCAAAGTAACTGTTTCCTATTCTGCTGTTCAGTAGTGAAACCTAGGAATTACTCTAAAGACAGGAGTCCATGTGCTGGAGAGATTTGTTACTTTTGGAGCTGAAGAGTTGGATCATGTGCAGAAGAGTTAGACCATGTGCAGAATGATGTGTTGCAAATGTACAGTGTGAAGCATATTTTAAGGTGGTTTAACTGTTATGTTCAAAGAATGAGTGATTAGGTGCTAACTGAGAATTTATTTAACACAGGTGGCAGGCAAAAAAGGTGCAGAAAGATTGGAGAAATCATGAGAGGACCAGATTCAGGAATGCCTTCAAGAGGAAAAGATTACGAGTATGAAGTAAAGATCTTGTGTGAGCTGTGCGATAAGATATCAGTGAAGATTGAGTTGTGTGCAAAGATTTCTGTAAATGGAGATTTTTCGATTTATCCATAGTAACCAAAACCTAATACTTAACACCATCAGTAACTATGAATTTCAGAAAACAACAGCTTAGTGATACTGATGCACCTAGTGGATATTTTGTACCACTAACATCAATCTAGGCACAACTGTGGGGTATCCTGAAGGACTTTCATTAAAATCACTTCATTACATAGGGCAGCAACTTTTAATCAAGACACACTCAGAGTGCAAACTCTGCTATCTCATTCTTCATAGATCTTTGATTAGAGGCTTCATGACATGAAACTACTAATGCAGTAGGTACAACTTACATTTATGGAACATAGCAAACACTCAGATACAGGCAGAGAGGAGCTTAGGTATGACACACACAGTTATTTTCAATAATAAACATATGAAGCATGTGTTCTCTACGAATTTGAGTAATTAAGCACAATATTAGCTTCAGAGTTCTTATGGACCACTAATTTTACTGTAAATGTCTGCAGAAGTCACATAAATGATTGTTTAGTTCTACATCCCTATAGTTCTTGGCTCAATCAAACAGTTCAATAACAGAGAATGAAGAAAAATAATAAAATAAAATAGAGTTACAGTTTTTGTCCATGACTTCTAATAATATCCATAGTGGCTGAAAACTTTATAGCCATATACTGGCCACCACTACAGTACCTGTTGGGAGCACTGTGCACTTTTTCAGGTGCCGATTTAAAGCACCTATGTGACCTTTAATGGGGTTATACGTATGAAAGGGACGCTCCTTATCAGTTCACCCCTTCAATGCTTGTGTGTCTCAGGTTATTTTCTCCACACACACTTTTAGAAAGGTTTCTTATTTCACTTACTGGTTATTGATTTTCTCTTGGGTAAGAGCAAATACATTTCCAGTCTCTCTGAAGACAAAGTCTTGCTTGCCTTCAGAGAGAGAATGGAATATACAGGGTGTCTCAAAAATACACGGCAAAACTGCTGGACCGAGTCCCTCATAGGTAGATAAGAAAAAAAGTTTACATGACCATAGGTCCGGAAATGCTTGGTTTCCAAGTTAGGAAGGTCTGTCTAAGACACTTAACTGTTCACATTACCTGACTCGGGTCTGTCTTGGTTTCCCAGTTATTCACCGGGATGTTTTATCTACCGCAGGTGAATTCCTGCATCACAAAGTACTGATAAAATCTGGTGGTTTTCATTTCCGATCATGCACTTAAATCAGGAGCAAGCGGAAATGCGCTTTTTGTATGGTTTGGCGGAGGGCAATGCTCTGGAGGCTAGTAGTTTGTACCATGGAAGATTCCCATGACGAAGATGTCCAGACTGGAAAAACGTTTGAAAGTATCCATCGCCACCTTTGTGAACATGGGACCTTTACATCTCGTGCTGCCCACACAGAGGACGGCCAAGATCTACAACTCCTGAAGTAGAGGCGAAGATTTTGGATACTGTGCATGCGACTCCTGGAATCAGCACATGCAGATTAGCAATGCAACTGCCTATTCAACGCTTGACTATTTGGAGAGTGTTGCAAGAACAACACCTGTATTTGTACCATCTGCAACAGGCACAGGCCTTGTCACCAGCAGATTACTTTGTGCAAGTTCTGTTCTGCCAGTGGTTCTTGCAGCAGTGTGGTACAACTCCTAACTTTCCTGCCTTAGAGATATTCACCGATGAAGCACAGTTCACACGCGACGGAATCCTCAACTGTCACAATCAGCATGTATGAGCAGAGAAAAACCCACATGCAATCCTTCCATCAAGTCACCAACAGCGGTTCAGCCTAAACATCTGGACGGGTGTTTATGGTGATAAGTTATTTGGGCCCCGTGTACTTCCCAACAAACTCACGGGGCGGGCATAACACACCTTTCTGGAAAACAACATGCCCGATTTCTTGGACGACACGCCACTGATCATTCGTCGACAAGCACACTTTATGCACGATAGCACCCCCGCACATTTTAGCCACCTAGTCTGTGGGTAGGTAGAGGTGGATCAAACTGTGTGGCCTCCACGCTCACCAGATTTAAACCCTCTAGATTTCTTCTTGTGGGGCCATTTAAAATCATTGGTGTATTGGACTCCAGTAGCAGATGTGGAAACTCTCCGCAATCGAATTGTGGCAGGTTGTGAAACAATACAACACCTGCCAGAAATTTGGCAGCGTGTTCGCGAGTCATCGACGTGAGGCCTGCATTGAGGCAGAAAAGTGGAAAATTTGAACAATTACTATAAGGTAATGTGAGCAATCAAGTGTCATCAGACCTTCATAACTTGGAAACCAAGCATTTCCGGACCTATGTTGATATAAACTTTTTTCTTATCTACCTATGAGGAACTCATTCCTGAAGTTTTGCCGTGTATTTTTGAGACACCCTGTATATAAATACGCTCATACCTAAAGGAGTGGGGCCTTTTCTCTTTGTGCTAACCTATGAAGAGGTAGGCACACAAGGATTCCCTTGCTTTCACTTGTGCGGAGTGGTTGAAGTTTGTGGCTGGTCAGCCATCCTTGGAGTGGTGACACTTCGACCAATGCTTAAACAAACTGATGCATACTTGGCTCCATTCTTTCTCTTTCAGCTAAATCATGATGCTCAACATTGTTGCAGTGGAATTTTTTTTTTTTTTTGTAGCTTTCTTTCTGTGTTTTGTCTCCAAACCAATTTTTATTTGTGAGTTGCTTACCTCCCTTTTCTTGCTAACTCAGCTTCCACAAAGCAGGCTACAATTCCTAAAGCAGTTATCCTGTTGTCTTACACCGGCCAGAGTATCTGCAGACAGAATACAACAGATTTCCTTCTTTGTGTTCTGCTTTTTCCAGACTTGCTGTTTTTTTTTTTTTTTTTTTTTTTTGCTTTTTAGGGAGGGGGTTGAATGGTTTAATGCCAGCACGAGCAACTCCATGGGCTATAAGCAGTCCCTCATCCCTAATTAGGGCCACTAGTTCCAGGGTATAGAGAGAATCTGTGTTGTAAGACAACATCCATGCCACACTTGGATTGCTGGTTTTGCTTTTCATCAGCAAAGCCAAATCTGTTATGATTTACAGCACAGGGTATAGAGAGAATCTGTGTTGTAAGACAACACCCATGCCACACTGGGATTGCTGGTTCTGCTTTTCATCAGCAATGCCAAATGTGTTATGATTTACAGCACAGTGTGCAAGTATCACCTCTACACTTTTTCCTCCACTCAAAATTAAAGCTAGAACCTTCACCTCCATTATCATCATACACTGTCATATCAGCCCTTTTTCTAGAAGCTTGTGGTTTAAAGGTGAATGACACATTTTTTCAACTTAATAAAAATTCCAACTGCACAACTCTCAGGGAATGAGTTGGGCTTTCACTAATATTATCTGGGTGGTCCTAAGAGGCATTTAAAACAAAGAGGAATGAACCCTGATGAACTGCCCATCCACTTATCTATCCCTTTCTCTGCAAATACCACTTACCAACACTTATATTTACTTAACCATTTACACAAACAATGTTGGCAGATCAAACATCCAAGGAACAGTAGCCATCTTTACATGATTAAAACTATATAAGATTAAAAATTAAAACCTTACTTGTTAAGAGATTTATTTACAGTTAAAACATTAGATCTTTTGGTCCCCACACTGGGACCATCATCAGGTGTAAGACTAATAAATTAGGTATTTTGGTCCCACACTGGGACCATCATCAGGTGTAAGACTAATAAATTAGGTATTTTGGTCCCACACTGGGACCAACATCAGGTGTAAGACACTATACTGGATAGAACAGGTCTATAAGTACACTACTTTTGAAAACATAGCATAACGAAATGCAACAGTATGTTTAAGTGGTTGTGTTCACGCAAGAGAGTTAATTTACATAGTCTGCACACAACTAAGACACGGAGGTTTCGTCAAAGTTCATCTGGTTAGTCCCGGAAGAGATAGATTTCCATGCTTGAGGTAAGATAACTGGAGAAGTTATTACAACATAGCTGTCCTTTATTAAAAATATGTAAACTTTCAGTCAGAAGCAATGATGACTTCCAAGAAGGGGTCACGAAGATTGAAGCTTCGTTCCATAGTAAAGTACCTTGTTCACAAGTCATGATACTGCTGTGACTAAGCCATTTTTGATATCATATTGGTGCTCTCGGATTAGAGTCTTTAATGTACGCCCAGTCAAGCCAATATAAATCTTGTCGGGTTTAGTCAGGTACATACTTTTTAATGGAATACACTGCAAATCCCGCGTTTTCTTTTTCTATAGGGTCACGATCTTTCCTTACCCTTGCTAAGACGTTATGTGTCTTGACTCCAAAATCCAAACCATGGCGCTTACCAATATTTTTAAGAACTGGGGTAACAGTAGGGTGGAAATTCATGGATCCCACACATTTTATCTGATTACTTTCTCATTGTAATGTGGTTTGTTCCCCCTGCACATTTTCTTTATGATATTATTAACAGTACTACCAGAATAACCATGTAATTCTGCGATTTTTACTATTGGGTTGTCGGAAAAGTCATGACGTATTTCAGCCATGTTTTGCAAAGGTCATTTATTGATAGAAAGAACAAAGATCAATCAATGATATAATACCCGTTTTGTTCGACAACCTTTTGATGTATTTCAGCGAGCTGCAGAATGCCTCGTTCATAGAAGGACCTGTCTTTCGAGGTGAAAAACTGTACATTGCTGATTTACAGCCTCATCTGAATTGAATATTATACCACACAAGGACTGTTGAAGAGAGCGAAACAAGTGAAAGTCTGACGGTGCAAAATCAGGTGAGTATGCTGGGTGTGGCAACACATCCCACCCAAGCTCCAATTATTTTTGGCGGGTGATCAAACTTGTGTGTGGTCTCGCGTTGTCATGTTGGAACACAACACCTTTACAATTAATGAGCTCTGGACGTTTCTGGATGATGGATTCATTTAAACTGTTCAATTGCCGACAGTAAACATTCAAATTGATTGTTTGGTTGGTTCCGAGGTAGGAGCTCGAAAAACACGACACCTTTAAAATCCCACCACACCGAGACCAGAACCTTCTGCTGATGAATGTTTGCTTTGGATGTTGTTTGAGGTGAAGCAGCACATCGGGACCAAGACCGTTTTATGCATCACAATGTTGTACACAATCCACTTTTCGTCACCAGTTATCAGTCGCTTCAAAATAGAATCTTTTCCTCACGTTTAATGAGCATATCGCAGATGTTTATACGTGGCGTCAATTGAGCTTCTTTGAGTTCATGAGGAACCCACACATCGAGCTTGCTTACATATCCCAGCTTCTTCAGGTGGTCGTGAACACTTGAATGATGGATGTGCAATGTGTCTGCAATCTCTCATGTCGTGTAACATGGGTTTGACTCGATCAATGCCTTGATTTGGTTGTCATCAACCTTGGTTGGCCTCCCGGACCGAGGAGCATCTTTGTTGAAGTCAAAATCACCAGCACGGAATTTTGCGAACCACCGCTGGCACTGACGTTCTTGTAGAGAATTATCACCGTACACTTTACGCAATTTTTCACAAGCTTGACACGCGTTCTTCATTTTACGGAAGTAAAACAGTAAAATATGGCAAAAATTCACAGTTTGGTCTTCCATCTTCAACTTGAGGTCAAATCTCCGCAAAGCAACCAAATCGCTCACTATTCCTTTTAGACTGCAGCTAGAACTGGCACCTGTCAAATGCCATAGCGATAACAGAGCTGCACATGCCTCAAAACCGCCCAACCGCCATCGGGTGCCAAAATATGTCATGATTTTTCCGACAACCCAATATTTTTTTAATCTCCTGTTGTTGTAGCAAATTACAGGATGAATGAGAAAAAGCTCATCGTATCATAAAATATAGTGCAGACATTATATTTGCACTTTTAAGGTATTAACCTCTTGCAAAGTGCGCATAGTTTACGTGCAATTCATAAATGAAAAAACCATGAGGAATAACCACTCACCATAAAGATCATGGTAACCTCTAATGGACCAAACACTTCCAACACGTCAATTCATCGTGATGTAACTGGGCTTCCACAGGTTTACAGACCTCTTGCTTACGCTTCTTATTTTCGGGTGTGAAACATCGTTTTTCTTTTGCCTTATAGTATGTTACTATAATGCTTGTCAATTCGATAAAAATCATACATACAACTCATTCATACAATTCAAGTAAAAACTATGTACATAAACCTTACATTCACAGGTGATTAAACCTTAGTCAACTCTAATTATGGAACTCCTCCTTCTGTTTCACAACCTCTGCTACTCCCACTGCAATTGTCACACCCATTCAGCCCCGCACATCCAATCCTCTAGTTCTTTCGACAGATCCCTGTCATCTTCAGGAGGCAGGTGTGTCTCATCCGCCCACCGCAGCTCAAGTGAGCAGAGCCATCGAGGCCTGGGCTCCAGTCGCTATCTCTGAATCGTTGCGTCTCTGGCGCCATCTATTGTCCCTGCTGCTCTTTTTTCTCTCTTTCTTTTTACGCTGCTGTTCAATTTTTATTAGGGCTTTCCATTGTTCGTTTAAGTTATTTGGCTCATTAATGTTGCATAATCTTGATCTGTTTTTTTCAATTAACACTGATTCTGCAATTCTTAACTGCTTTTCGTTTTTACAGCTCTTAATAATTTTAATATCTTCAAACCTTGGACATTTTTGATTTTCCATACAGTATTGGGTCAATGCTGTCTTAGCCTCTTTTTATTCCAATTATTAATATGCTGATTCAATCTATACTTTAATTTATTCTTGGTGCTGCCTATATATGACACAGGTGGTTGCTGGTTTATTGGGATTTCATAAATTCCTGCTCTATCTAATTGGCTAATTTTTCATTTTTAATCACTAAATTTTTTACAGTAAGTACCTGATTTCCTACCTGTATGCCATACTTGCCACAAACTTTATTAATTTCTGCTGAAACATTTTCTATATATGGTATTGCTCCCACATATTTTACAAGTTTTTTATCACTCTTGACCTTATTGTAACCTTGAGTTACTTCATAAATCCATTTTTTTAATACCTGTTTAGGGTATCCAAAAGCATATGCAATTTTTTCAATATATTCAATTTCTTCTTTTCTATACTGTTCAATTGATGAATGTGTTAAACTTCTTTTAATTAGTGTTTTAATACTATTTCTTTTATGTGTTAATGGATGTGATGACTGAAATGGTATAAGTACTGGGATATATGAAGATTTTCTATGCACTCTGAATTGTAAACTCTCCTCTGTTTTAACAATCAAAACGTCCAAAAATGCCAAAGTATTGTCATGTTCTTGTTCTACTATCCAGTTCTATAGAACTGGACAGTAGAACAAGAACATGACAATACTTTGGCATTTTTGGACGTTTTGATTATTAAAACAGAGGAGAGTTTACAATTCAGAGTGCATAGAAAATCTTCATATATCCCAGTACTTATACCATTTCAGTCATCACATCCATTAACACATAAAAGAAATAGTATTAAAACACTAATTAAAAGAAGTTTAACACATTCATCAATTGAACAGTATAGAAAAGAAGAAATTGAATATATTGAAAAATTGCATATGCTTTTGGATACCCTAACAGGTATTAAAAAAATGGATTTATGAAGTAACTCAAGGTTACAATAAGGTCAAGAGTGATAAAAAACTTGTAAAATATGTGGGAGCAATACCATATATAGAAAATGTTTCAGCAGAAATTAATAAAGTTTGTGGCAAGTATGGCATACAGGTAGGAAATCAGGTACTTACTGTAAAAAATTTAGTGATTAAAAATGAAAAAATTAGCCAATTAGATAGAGCAGGAATTTATGAAATCCCAATAAACCAGCAACCACCTGTGTCATATATAGGCAGCACTAAGAATAAATTAAAGTATAGATTGAATCAGCATATTAATAATTGGAATAAAAAAGAGGCTAAGACAGCATTGACCCAATACTGTATGGAAAATCAAAAATGTCCAAGGTTTGAAGATATTAAAATTATTAAGAGCTGTAAAAACGAAAAGCAGTTAAGAATTGCAGAATCAGTGTTAATTGAAAAAAACAGATCAAGATTATGCAACATTAATGAGCCAAATAACTTAAACGAACAATGGAAAGCCCTAATAAAAATTGAACAGCAGCGTAAAAAGAAAGAGAGAAAAAAGAGCAGCAGGGACAATAGATGGCGCCAGAGACGCAACGATTCAGAGATAGCGACTGGAGCCCAGGCCTCGATGGCTCTGCTCACTTGAGCTGCGGTGGGTGGATGAGACACACCTGCCTCCTGAAGATGACAGGGATCTGTCGAAAGTACTAGAGGATTGGATGTGCGGGGCTGAATGGGTGTGACAATTGCAGTGGGAGTAGCAGAGGTTGTGAAACAGAAGGAGGAGTTCCATAATTAGAGTTGACTAAGGTTTAATCACCTGTGAATGTAAGGTTTATGTACATAGTTTTTACTTGAATTGTATGAATGAGTTGTATGTATGATTTTTATCGAATTGACAAGCATTATAGTAACATACTATAAGGCAAAAGAAAAAACGATGTTTCACACCCGAAAATAAGAAGCGTAAGCAAGAGGTCTGTAAACCTGTGGAAGCCCAGTTACATCACGATGAATTGACGTGTTGGAAGTGTTTGGTCCATTAGAGGTTACCATGATCTTTATGGTGAGTGGTTATTCCTCATGGTTTTTTCATAGTGCAGACAGTTTAGCTTTGTGGGTGGTTTGACAATGCATGAATTAGAGAAGTACTGGAGGTTGACTTCTTATATACTGAATGATGAAGCCTATTAGTAGTAGGGTCTCATTCAAGCAAAAATCTGAGAAGGGTAATGAATTTTCCTGTTCAACCTCTACAGTAAAAGTTATTGTTGCAAATTGAGAAGACATTCACAGCAAAACTTGTTAAATCATCCAAAGTGTGAGGCCAGAATACAAGGACATCATTCATCTTGCATCCGATGATGGTCCTAGAGTGGGACCAAAAGATCTAATGTTTTAACTGTAAATAAATCTTTTAACTAGTAAAGTTTTAATTTTTAATCTTATATAGTTTTAATCGCGTAAAGACGGCTACTGTTCCTTGGATTAATTTTGCACTGAGTGATTGCTACAACACGTCCAACATTTTCATGTATTTTTAACAGAATTACAAAATGAAAAGCTGCATGAAATGCCATTTTTATTTTTGCAAGATATTAGCATAATTTACAGCAAGGAATATCTGTGTACTACTTACGTATACTCCCAGCTTCGCTGTCACTGGCAGAAATATTTGGAGCTTCTGTACAATAGAAAAACAATTAGTTGTAACTTCTTGTGAAGATCAGTATCACAGATATTTTCACACAATAAGTTTTACTAATAACTGCTTATGAATGAATTCTTATGTAACAAATAACTATGATAAATGCCTTTAACATGACTAAATGCTGTAACTAAGGAGATCATCATCATCGTCAACCATTATCAATCCACTGCTGGACGAAGGTCTCCCCAAGTTTCCTCCACAACGGTCTGTCTTGTGCCAGTCTCCTCCATGTCACCCCTGCATACTTTCGAATTTCATTCACCCATCTCCCATGTGGTCTTCCTCTGGGTCTTTTCCTGTCCCTTGGAATCCAATCTAAAATTTCGGCTGTCCATCGATGATCTGTCCTTCTGGCAGTATGTCCAGCCCATTGCCATTTCAGGGATTTAACTCTGATCATGATGTCTTCCACTCTTGTCATTTTTCGGATCCACGAGTTCCTCTTCTTATCTCTCCTGGTTACACCAAGTATGCACCTCTCCATGCTTCTTTGAGTTGTCTGCAGCCTTTGTATGTCTCTTTTAGTTAAGGCCCACGTCTCTGCACCATACGTAAGCACTGGAAGGATGCATTGATCAAACACTTTTCTTTTAAGACATAATGGCATATTGCTCTTGAAAATTATGCTGTTTCTTCCAAAAGCTCTCCAGGCAAGATTTGTACGCCGATTAATTTCTTCATCAATGTGACCCTCACTTGATATCTGCTGTCCAAGATAAACGTACGTATCTGTTATCTCCAGCTTTTCTCCATCAATCGATTAATCTTCATTTCTTGTAAAAGCATTGAACATCACTTTTGTCTTCTGAAAGTTCATTTTTAATCCCACTTCTTTACTCTTGTCAGCAAGTTCCTGGATCATACTCTGCAGCTCTGATGGGGTAGTTGCAAAAATGACTACGTCATCAGCAAAACGAAGGTGGGTTAGATAATCACCATTAATCTTTATCCCCTTGTTTTCCCAGCTCAGTGACTGAAAAACACCCTCCAATGTGGCATTAAAGAGCTTCGGAGATATGGTGTCACCTTGTCTCACTCCCTTTCCAATTTTTGTGTGTGTTGTATTTTCAAACAGCCTAATCTTTGCACTTGCATTTTCATAGATGTTATTAATAATATTAATGTATGCATCTTCAATACCACAGGTTTTCAAAGCCATTGTAACTGCTGATGGTTTCACCGAATCAAAGGCTTTTTCATAATCGATAAAAGCCATGCACAATGGAAGTTCATATTCTCTCGCTCTTTCAATTAGTTCTCTCAGCACATGGATATGATCTATTGTGCTGTAGCCACTCCTGAATCCAGCTTGTTCTCTCGGTTGAGCCATGTCCAGTGTTACCTTCAAGCGGTGTGAAAGAACTTTAGTGAAGATTTTATAAACTACTGATAGGAGGCTGATAGGTCTGTAGTTTCAGAGATCCTCAATGTCACCTTTCTTATGTAGCAGGATCATTGTAGCGGTGTTCCAATCCTCAGGAATCTTTCCTTCATTAAGGCATCGAGTGAAAATTTGGGCGAGTACTGTTTCGATTTCTCCACTTGCTTCTTGTATGATGTCTACAGTAATTCCATCTTCTCCTGGAGCTTTTGCCCGCTTCATGTTCTTGATTGCATGTGCAACTTCTGCTGGAAGGACTGGAGGAACTCTGGTACTGGTATCTTTCATGATGTCTGGAGTGCATGTATCATCCCTTTCATATAATTTGGAGTAGAAATCTTTCACTCTTGTCAAAATTTCGCCTCTATTTCTTGTTACAGAACCATCTTCTTTTCTCAGTGCCATAATCTGTTTTCTTCCCTTACTGAGATGTCCCTTTGCTATCTTTTGGCTTTGGTTGTTTTCAATTGCTTTCCTCACTAGTTCACAGTTGAATTTTCTTACGTCTTCAGTGATACTTTTTCGTACTGTCTTGCATAGCTCTATATATTCCACTTTGGAAGTCACATCTTCTTTAGTTGTCCTCATCTCTCTTCTTTTTTGCATCAACATTTTCGTTTTTCCTGATAATTTATTTACATGCAACTTGTTCTTAGACCCAGCTAATTTTGTTGCTGTTTCCACAAGAGCTTTGGTTACTTTTCTGTTAACTTCAGAGATGTCCACTTCTTCCGATGTTAGGCCTTCTAAAGCAGAGAACCTGTTCTTCAGTTCCAACTTGAAGGTATTATGGTGTTTTTTAAGGTTGGTTATGTCAATAGATTTTGTTTGTCTTATGAGCTTGCCACGTTGAAGTTTAGTGTTGAGGTGCATCTTACATCTCACCAATCTATGGTCACTACCTGTGTTGAACTTGTTTAGCACACTGCAGTCTTCTATGACGAATTTTTTGTTACACATAATAAAATCAATTTCACTTGTCGTCCCATTTGGATGTCTCCATGTCCATTTCCTGTGTGGCTTTTTCTTGAAGAAGGAGTTCAAGATGAAAAACCCTTCTGCCTCTGCAAACTCAACGAGAGTATTTCCACGCTGGTTTCTGTTGCCGTGACCGAATTTACCTACTGAAGTTTCATTCTGTTGTCGTTGCCCTATTTTTGCATTGAAATCTCCCATAATTATTTTCAAGTGCTGCTTACCTTTATTATTTAGATGACAAATTTCCTCATAAAATTCTTCAATTTCTTCTTCAGGATGACTTGTGGTGGGTGCATAAGTTTGAATAATCTGAGCCTGGTATCTTCTCGATAGTTGGATAACGAGTCTTGCAGCTCTGTCAGAGGAACTTTTAACTTCTACCACTTTATCCTTCAGTTTCTTGTTTATTATAAATCCAACACCACTAGTTCTGCCAGTATCTGTCCCACGATAGTAGAAGAGATGTCCACTTTTCAGTTCGATGAGATCTTCTCCTTTTCTCCTTACCTCACTTAGCCCCACGATGTCCCACTTGATCCTTTGTAGTTCCTCTTCCAATTCAAGAAGCCTTGAATCAGAAGATAGGGAGCGTCCATTGTACGTTGCCAAGGTCAGCATCAGATGGCAGCCTAGTCCGGTCCTCCGGGGATTCTTAGCATCCTCTGCCTTCATGTCGCACTGGCCGCTGCCTTGGCCAGGTACATTCCAGCTGCCGGAGACTGAGGGCCAAGATTTAAGTTGTGGAGTCATTTTGGAGGGGTTTGGCCATAACTCACCACGCTGGCCAAGCGGGTTGGTGAGTGTGGGATAGAATTTCCTCTGATCCCGATGGTATAGTTATACCGCTATTTGCGGTCGTCAGAGCCCCTTTAGTGGGAGCAGGATGCACCACGAGAAGGCGGGGTTGACATTTTTCAAGGAGAGGCTGTGATGTTACGCATCACCTGACCTTACATCCCACTAAGGAGATAAAGTCACATAAATCCATGAATTGGTGTATTTTGAAGAAGTATTTTAATCATGCTGAGCTTCCGCCAACCCACGGCAGGCTTTGTCAAGGCAAACTAACGCTAGATGAATAATGATCCGTTTGGAGTTTAAAAACCCGGGTAAATAGCACGAGTATAAAAAACAAATATAACACAATAAAACTTCAAATGGATCATTGTTTTTGTCCACTAAGTTTGCCTTGACAAAGCCTCCCATTGGCTGGTGAAAGCTCAGCATCATTAAAATACTTTTTCAAAATATACCAATTCACATATTTATGTGACTGTCTCCTTAGTTATTAGCGGTGTACTTAGTGTATTTTGGACATATCCTAAAGATCCCCCTCATAACTAAATGCTATATTAAACAAAATATTTCACAAGAATCTAGGAAAGCATTTTAGAAGAAATTTTTTGAAGCAAATTAAAGAATGTGAAAGCACATGTGTTTTGCAACTGCAGACTGATAACAAAAAATCCATGGGTTTAAAAAGTGTTTTGTTTAAATCCCTTCAACTTTTCCATTAGCTTTTAAGCATAATTCTCTAATTCCAAGGCCACTAAGTTCGGGGGGGGGGGGGTAAAGACCATTAATAGAAAACAGTGACAGCTGGCCTCACACACGAGAAAGCCCATGCTACACACCGAGTTTATTGGCACACAAATTCCTGCATAGTATACAATTCACAAGAAAATTTTTCAACACATGCAGATACAGCAGCATCCTAAGAATGGCACTGAATGTATATTTTAGAGAAACAAAAAAATCTCAGACTTGCAGTAGATTAGACAAAGTGCCCATTATCAACTGACTAATTACCAACTTGTAGGAGTCACAGAGGCACTGTGACTGGACATTGGATGGTGACCAGAAAAGTGTT
Source organism: Macrothele yani (assembly GCA_039090855.1). NCBI lineage: Eukaryota > Metazoa > Arthropoda > Arachnida > Araneae > Macrothelidae > Macrothele > Macrothele yani. Next base: position 150,492,856 of record CM077027.1, on the reverse strand, counting down.
GTACGGTCCAATGAATCCAGGCTTCAGTTCCAATATGCCAATGGGCAAGTCAGTAACCAATGCTGCACACCTGGATGGAAACAGGCTGGCAATGCCATGGTATGGGGATTGATGTCATGGACAGGTCTCAATTCAATTGAACACACCTCCACTACCTGATCCTACCTAGGCACTGCTATGGACCATCAAAGCCCTCTTCCATTAAGCCCTCTGTCACAAGGCCTACCTGCATTGTGCAGGAATGGTTCAAGGATTATGCCCAAGCATTCTGTGTGCTACTCTGGTAACCCAGTTCTCCAGACTTTAATCTCATAGAATATTTGTAGGATGATATAATTGATACCTGCACTCGATACTGATGCAGCCAAGGGAAGCATTTATTTGCCCATACCAGTGCCTCACTCTGTTGCCAAAGTTCAGGATGTCATTCTGTCCAGCTGATGCAAAATACCAGGGAACAACTTCCACTGTTTACCGAAGTTGTCATTCCAATTGTCAGTGGTTATCTTGGCAAATGGGAACTTAACACACTATCAGATAGGTGGTGACTAATGAATGTGCTGGAAAATTTCATTTGGTTTCACATGCCTCAAATAGTTATTTTACTGAAAAACAATTGACTCTCTCCATGCAGGTTGATTTAATTATTATACTGGTCCGTAACCTGTGCCGTGCATGGTTGAAAAAGCAGCAATTGAAATTTTTTCTTGTCATGTAACCCAAATTGTAATAAAATGCATAACTATAATAAACGGTTGAATTATTAATGAACAATGTATATGATGGATAATCAACAACAAAATTTTCGTAATATTACCATTAACTTTTCCAACTACTCGTATACGAATTTAATGATGATGTTCTTCATTATTGTACAAATGAGTGCTTACCCGCCGTTGATGGGCTTACATCGGAGTATTGAGGTATTCTTCAGTGACCCGAAATGATATGTCTAGATAACTACACAATGGGGATTAAAAATGTGTTTTATTTTGCCAGTTTGGTTTTAATTTTTTTTGGGGGGTATCATTATATAATCTATACTAATATATATATATAAAGAAACTGTTTGAGGTAATCTCAAAAACTACTGAACCAATTTGGATAATTCTTTCACCGTTCAGAATCTTATTTCTTTCTTTCCTGTGGACATAGGCTATTTTGTTTATTTTTTTATTATTTTTGGCTGTACTATCGAATCAGATCGCTTTCAAGTAGTTCCCGATTTACCGTGTATCGTTCCGCTTTGTTTACATACAACCTGATCACACCCAATGTGAAAGAAAGTAGTTCACCACAATATACGGAATTTTGTTTTACTTATCTCAAAAACTACAGAACCGATTTGGATAATTCTTTCACCATTGGATGTAGGCTATTTCGTTTATCTATACTAATACTAATAATTTATAAAGAGGGAAACTGTGTTTGAGGCAATCTCTAAAACTACTGAACCGATCTGGATAATTCTTTCACTGTTGCGAAACATTTCTTTCTGGTGAACATAGGCTATTTCATTTATTTTTTTATTATTTTTTGGCTGTACTACCAAATCAGATTGCTTTCAAATAGTTCCCGATTTCCCATGTATCGTTCTGCTTTGTTTACATACAACCTGAACACACCCAACATGAAAGAAAGTAGTTCTGGATTTTTTTTTACTAATCTGGAGAACTACTGAACTGGTTCAGATAATTACAACTATGTAGTTGATAGCGGAGAGCTTAGTTCCAAGTCCAACCACTGAAGAAAAATGCACATGGTGCTGCAAGTACTGAAGCAAGAACAAATGCCAGAATAACGAACAGCAGATTGTACAAAGAAAATGACATGGTAACAAAAAATGACTTACAACAATAAAAATTAGTGATGACAAATCTGCGGGTCAGTAGCTTTCATCTAAAATAAATCATCAAAATCGCTTCAAGGGTGGCGCTGGTGGATTGTAGAAACAAATGGCCTTGTGTTTTAAATATATAGATTAAATACATTTTCAACACTTGTGGCCTGTCTCATAACAATTATGACTTAATAATCTACAGCAACTTTTATGGGAATTTTACTAGGAAATTTTTTCATTAATAGCAAATTTTCGGAGAAAACTCTTCTTCTTCAGGCTGTCTTGTTGTTGTCACATTTTACTTGTCACTATCACGGTTACGGTTAACCTTGACGGTTTAGGTTATTTTTCAACAAATCCTGCCAGATGTTAGACAGGGAAAATCCTTTGCAGTCATTGATGATGGAATTTTGATTTTTCTCAATCTCTATTCCTTCTTTCAGTTTTTTTTTTTTTTGGAAATTGCTTTGGAAATTGATTACTTTAAGGGAATTCCAATCCATGCTGTGCCCAGTTTCTCTAACATGCCTATCTAATCCAGTCTTGTTGGAGCAATTTTTTTATAGCTGCTTTATGCTCAGCTATACGAGTTTCTAGTCTGCGACCTGTTTCACCTATGTAAGATAGTCCACAACAACAATTTACTTCATAAACTACTCCTTGCATTTTAAAAATATCTTCTTCTCTTTGAACTATTTTAGGGAAAAAATTTTTAACTTTGTTCTCTAAACTTGGAGCTAGCCTAATATTGTATTTCTTACTAATTCTCTTTAAATACTTATAGAATTAGTAAGAAATACAATATTAGGCTAGCTCCAAGTTTAGAGAACAAAGTTAAAAAATTTTTCCCTAAAATAGTTCAAAGAGAAGAAGATATTTAAAAAATGCAAGGAGTAGTTTATGAAGTAAATTGTAGTTGTGGACTATCTTACATAGGTGAAACAGGTCGCAGACTAGAAACTTGTATAGCTGAGCATAAAGCAGCTATAAAAAATTGCTCCAACAAGACTGGATTAGATAGGCATGTTAGAGAAACTGGGCACAGCATGGATTGGAATTCCCTTAAAGTAATCAGTTTCCAAAGCAATTTCCAAAAAAGAAAGCTGAAAGAAGGAATAGAGATTGAGAAAAATCAAAATTCCATCATCAATGACTGCAAAGGAATTTCCCTGCCTAACATCTGGCAGGATTTGTTGAAAAATAACCTAAACCGTCAAGGTTAACCCTAACAGTCAAGGTAAACCGTAACCGTGATAGTGACAAGTAAAAAGTGACAACAACAAGACAGCCTGAAGGAGAAGAGTTTTCTCCGAAAATTTGCTATTAATGAAAAAATTTCCTAGTAAAATTCCCATAAAAGTTGCTTTAGATTATTAATTCAATTAAACTAGGAAGCCATTTCTCAACATGAGCTTTATTCAAACAATTATGACTTTAGCAATGACTACCCATTCATTCTCTACAAAAACCCAAGGTTTAAGATACTACTGAAAAATCCCAAAATAAAATCTTAAAATTTTTCAATACTTGTTTTTCATTGGCAATGAAACAAATTATGGAACTACCTAAATTTTGCAACAAGATAAAATGAAAAAAAAAAAAAAAAAAAATTAATGGCACCAGAAACAAAAACCAAATAAATATAATGCCCAATATAGATAGGAGATGCTGGCATTTCACAGGAAGGCTTGAAACTGAGTAGCATTTCAGAGCAGTCAGACTTATATAAATCCAGTTGTATGAAAATGCAAAATCTGAACAAGCCTAAATAGCACACCTGAAATCTGACAGCAGGAAATAGTTAATTTCATCAACAGAACACTAAAGGTAGTTACTGTGAGATTGTAAGTTTCCCACCTCAGTAAATGTCAAAATAAAATCACTCAAATTCTATGAAATAACAGACCATGCACGAAAAATCGAGTTTTCAAAAAGTATCAAGGATGAGAAAACAGAGCTGGTGTGATAGAATGGACAGGATGTGTTATGGATAATCTATGTTTGAAAAAAAATCATTTCCTGTGAACTAACCTTCTTATCTTCCAGTTTGGATGTCACTTTATTAGCCAAATTCGAAGTAGCATGTTTGAACAGTAGTATGGCTAACCTTCCTAAGATTTATTTTTTAAATGTAGATATGCTCTATGACGTGAACAAAAGTGTCAAGTTGTGTGTCATTTATTTACCTGAACATTCTATGGAATGCATATGCTAAACTGAGCTACAATTCACTGTATCAGTAAGAAGTCAGGAAGGTTAGAATACCTATTATTGAATAAGATGAACTTTTGAGAATGTACATTTTAAACATGCACTGCATAAGAAACATATGGCTATAAAAATTACCAGTCTGGGCAAACTGCACCAAATCACTTACTTAATTGTACTTACAATTAATATACAATATTCCACTAGTGCAGCAGCTCTAATTCACTTCAGTCCACCATGCAAATCAGAAAATTCTTATGGACAGCTACCTTTTTGGCACATGAATAAAAATACTCATATTTTTGGTTTGAAACTTGTTTCTTACTATCAGATTTACATATAACATCTAGATTATAATCTGTTGGCAAATGATACACCTATACTGAATAGTTGTAAAATATTCCTGTTACATTAATTGTTTATTACAAATCAACAACACGCATGACCTTGTTGAAGTTAAACTCAATATGTGTGTACACTCAGAGTGAAGATTGTATCACATGTCCACTCTATGGTACCTGCCCATGTGCAAATTTGGAAAATGCTTTTGTGGCCACGGGGCTGCCAGTTGAGAATCACTACACTAATGTATCTTCCATGCATTTCCAAAGCTATTTCTGATACACTGCACTGACGTGCATATCATTTTTGAAGCCCACAAAAACACATGGATTCCATTCTTCAACTAATGAAATTAAAGCATAAGTATAGTATAAAATCTTAATATTTAGCTTTTAAGTTTCCATTTTGATCTGAAAACAAAAAAATGCTGCACAAATGATAGCATCTGTAGCTATGAGTCATCTATCCTTAATATAAAACTACTGGTACTAGAGGTCTGCATGGGCCTTATTTGGTGAGCCTGGCTCGACTCAAGCCTGTGCATTTAAGGCCTGTCCCATTTCAGATGTAGACACTCAGCTCTGCCAGTCATTTGCAGCTATCATTTAGGCCCAGCCCGACCCACGATATGCCATTTTTGTCTTTCATTTATATTTTACTAAATTGTAAAAATTAAGGAGATATTGAAAATATTTTGTTCAATATAAGCTTAAAAATATTAACTGAACTTTGGCAATTATCAAAGAATATAACCCTTAAGGAGAGAGAAAAAAAAGACTTAACATGTTCAAAATCTGCTTTTCTCTGAACTAGCACACAGTAACACTACAAAAGTCAATCCCTATAGAGATTAGGGATAAGAGAAACAATCAATATCATCCCACTATCTAATATACAAAAACACACATACACCCCCATACCACTGCAGAAACTCCCACTCCACACATTAGCTCAGGGTCGAATCTTTTTGTTGTCAACAAGCCTCAAACTGTTTTTACCATCTTAATACCTACAGATGGTAAAACGACTGAGCGCCTCTCCTTGCCTCTGTGATCACACCCTGGGCTGTCGTGGAAGTAAATAAAGTCAGCAAAATATTTAAACAGACCAGGTAATTGGGAAACACTACTTTTTTTTTCTTTTTTTTACCACTGTGATAAAAAAGAATGGGTTGACTTTGCCCTACCCAACTTGGCCGTAAGTATCTGGGAAAAAGCCCAACCCATCTCTCAGACTTGGCAGGCTGACCCGGGCCGTGCCTACCTAACTGGTCCCACATACAGGAAAGAGACTAAAATATACAATTCATATCTAGCTGAAATTTCAGTTCTAATGCACACAAAGCAAGTACCCCTACAATATGATTCTTGAGCAAGTAATGTATAAACTCGGATTCAAATGCTTATGCATGAAATTTGTAAACAAATACAGTGTGATTTATATAACTATTGTCGGGGTTTCCGCAGCCTGGCATGGTCAAAACTTAACCGACCGAATAAAACTGCCAACAGCATAAACAAGTCCACTGCAGAAAGCTTTACGTGGCAACACGGCACCGCTGAATTGAAGTCATATCAAAATGACGACTGTTCAAGAAAAAGCAATGGATGTACACAGGTTCTTCGAAACAAAGTCAGTTATCACAATGCAGCGTGATTACAGAATGCAGTATAGCAGAGCTCCACCTTCCAATAATGGTCTCCGACATTGGTTAAAGCAGTTTCAAAAGACTGGTAGTGTGCAGCATCAAAAGGAGAGGGAAGACCGAGCACTTCGCAGGAAGATGTCGATCTTGTCCAGAAAGTGTTTTCGCGAAGCCCTCAGAAGTCAATGAGACAAGCTGCGTCACAGTTAGGTATGCTGCAAACTACTGTTTGGAGGGTTTTGCATAACCGCCTACAACTCTGTGCGTACAAACTGCGGATTGTACAGGCTTTACAGCAGGACGAAAAACCTTACTGTTTCCAATTTGCCGAAGACATTTTGTCCAAAGTCTAAGCTGATGAACATTACCTGCAGACATGGATATTTAGTAATGAAGCAACGTTTTTCATCTTGGGAAGGGTACATCGGCATAACTGCAGAATATGGGCCTCCGAAAACACTCGCCATTCGAGAAGTCGAACGAGATAGTCAAAATGTGAACGTCTGGTGATCTTTGCCATGTTCAGAAGTGTTGGGGCCCTTTTTCTTTGAGGAGAAAACAGTGACAGCAGTGACCTATCTGGACATGCTACAGCTGTATCAGTTGGAAGATCAGCAGCCCAATGTGGTGTTCCAGCACAATGGTGCACTGCTGCATTGGGCTGTTATTGTCCAAGAATTTCCTGACCTGCATTTTCCTAGGTGCTGGGTTGGGCTTGGTGGACCCAATCTGTGGCCTTCACGCTCACCCGATATTACACCACTGGATTTCTTCTTGTGGGGATACGTGAAAAACATCATTTACCACACCCCTGTGACCTCCATGGATGACCTGAAGACCAGAATTGGTGCTGCGATAGCAACAGTAAAACTGCAAATGCTGGCGAACACTTGGTGGGAAATTGATTATCGCTTGGAAATCGTACGTGCTATGAAAGGTGCACATGGTGAAGTGGTTTAGCAATCTGATGCATCGATTCTACACGTAATAAAACTTTTAGTTGTCATCTGTCATATTCTGTTTGTTGTTTTCCAATTATATGCCACTGAAACCCCAACAATAATTATGAATCGCCCTTTGTAAAACTACATATTCATGGGAACATCAAATTTCATTAAAAGCAAGTTAGACATGCATGCAACATTATCATGCCCCATTTTTAGGAAGAGTGATTGGTTATGAGAATAAAGCAAATACGAACCTTTAGTTGGTGATCCTTCACCTACAAGGTTAGAAACAGCTTGTTAGTAAATGATTCAGACAGAGAAAGAATGTTAATGCATTTTAATTGCATCAGTTTAAGATTGACAGAGAGCATGCACCACATTTATACTTCAATTGCTGTAATTTACTAGCAAAGCAATGCAACAAGCGAAAAAATTCTACAGCCACATTAAATTGACCCATTTCCACTATTTGCTTAGGAAAATGAAACTAGCAAATCATTATATTTACCATACTACAATATTTCATATAATCAAATAAAGGCACTGATTAAACAAAATTTCCTGCATACAAACCAACATATAAAGACAATGTACTACAAAATGCAAGATAAAATGGTTGAAAGCAAAAATACAGATACTAACGTTCATTGTCACTATCATCTCCACTATTTTCTTTACTTTTCATAAAAGGAAACTTCCGAGAAAATGAAAAATTTTTCTTTTTCCTTTCAAGAGTACTCTGTAAAAGATTAACAAAATAAATATAATTAAGTGAAAAAAATAATTTTAAATCACTGAGCTAAACACAAAAAACGGAACACACTTCAATGTAAGAACTTCTCTGTTTCTAGTAATAAATACTAGAAGAATTCCAAAAACTTATGAAATCAACTGCTGTACATCTAGTGGAACACAAAGCTTCAATCAATAGTGTTACAATTCATCATTCCAATAAAAAATTTAAACAGTGGGTAATTCAGCATGGAAACACCCAGTGAGTGTTGCACCATAGTAACAGAATTTTTTTTAATTTTTACCATAGATAGTGAAACCCTCAAATCTGAATTTGGAAAATATTTTGCCCAATAATGGCTGAGATACAGGCATGTGAAAACTGGTCATTTTGACCAAATGGCAGCCATCTTGGATTCTGCACCAATGTCAATAAATGTAATAACTTGACAACTAATGCTTCAAATTCAATGATTATGGTACCAATTTGAAGCTCTTTATATTGGGTGTATTTATGTCATATCAAAACAATACTAAATTTACATGTTAATATGTTTATTACATGAAAAGTGCAAAAATAACCTTCAGATTAATAGTTAACTGTAATGGGCCGTAAACAAAATGGCACATTTTCTTCTGAAACTTGGTAGAAACACTAACTAATATGTGTGCTTGAAGTAGAAAAAAATGAGGATGGTAATATTTCCTATTACAGACATAAATGGCATTTAAACATATACACATCTATTTAAAGTTTGACAAGCAATATTTCAATCATTTTCACAAACACATTTTGAAAAAACACATGAGCAAAAACAAAAAAGGGAATTATTAATATTTGTAACAGTCAAAGCTTAAGCCAATGGATTTAATCTATCTTGAAGTTTTAGAATAAAAAGTTCAATAGAGTGATTTTCATTAGGTGCAATATGATAAGTTCTTCCTGTAGTAGTCGTGGGAGAAGACACAATTTGAACATGGAACCTGCCACTAGGGACATTGTTCCTAGTGGCCGGTTCCATATGATGATTTGCTCTGTTGTGAAAGGAGGCACATCACATGGGAGAAGGAACAATGTTCCTTGCAAAAGTCCACCAAACCCAATAGACACTGCATTGAAACTCCATGCCTCCCGGGTTGGTTAGGTGGGAACTTTTACAGCTGTGGATGTTTCCCAAGTGTATGGCATGGACTTGAAAGTTCTGGAAGTCTATCAACAAGAAGAGGGCTTTCCTGTTCAGGTGAGGCTAGCTGCTTTCACAAGATCTGAGTGATGTTTAAAACCACTCAAAGGTAAGAGGTTGCTGCTCTTCACAATTCAAATGGTGGTATTGGAAATGACAACACAGAAAATAAAGATATAAAGGAAAATTTTAGATAAAACTTCTTGGCAAGTGTGCTGTGTTTCGGGCAATGGATTCTCAGTTGACAACAGTTACTTTAAGGACAAAACATCTCCACAAAAGCAACTGTGGGGGAGAGGATAGAAACAGAAAATGTATAATTCACTGTTAGAGTGGATAGCTATATTTTCACTTACAATCAAAGTATTGTTTCATTAAATTATTTGTCCTTCATAGGGTACCTCCTCTTAAAAAAAAAAGTTAATGAAAACATAGATAGGTGCTTTGGGCATATAAGTCATATGGAAGAGGAAAAATTTCCGTAACACTTGTTATGTTGTAAAGCAGCTGGTCACCTGCCAAAGGGTCAGACTCAAATGGATGCAGGGTGTAAAACTGGCCATTAGTGATTAAAACAGCAACCTGTCAAAGCCAGAAGATCTTGCAATGCAATGAAAGAGATGGAGAAAGTTTTGAGATAATCACGATTAAGTTTTTATTTTGTTGTTATATTCTGCACTTTGTGTGGTGCCCTAAACAACATGAACACCCACTTTTGGGTACACTGATATAACTTTTGGGTACACTGATATAACTGATAAATGAGAAGGTCTGAAAAGTGATTATGGATACTAAAGTTTTGAAATAAGTAGGGCTCACTCATTAATGTCTACTTTTAGACTCTCAAAAAAAAAAAAAAAAATAGGAAAGAAGTCAGGATTGAGATAGAATACAGAAGCAAGAGGATTTCTACAGCTAAATTGCAGATTTTATTAAAATCAACTGAAATAATTAAAATACAAATCTCACAGATGTGGAACGAAGTAGGTTAAAGTAAAGGTTATTGAGGCTACAAAGGAAGCATGTAAAGAAGCAGTGTATTGAACAGTAGGACACTTGGACTGCCTTGGGTGACACAAATGAATAAAATTATATAACAAAAGTTTTGAGGAATTAATTATATGGGAAACACATACCAAAATGTCCAAAAAGTGTTTTGGAATATTGCCCAACAAATGAGAATGGGCTAAAATTTACCTGATGAAAGTGAAAAGTTTCTAATACTGCAGAAATACAGATTTTAACAGACTGATTGATTATCTTGAAGACCTGGGAGGTGAAAATTAAAAAACCAGTGTAGATATAAACTAATGAAAAATATGTCACCAATGAATAGGAGGACAACAGATCCTTATTAACTAAAAGATCCTACTTTTTTTTTTCTAAAATTGTTGTACAGCTGCAGGCAGAGATGAAATTATGTGGAACTACCTCAGCACAGTGAGACGAGGGGTGTCTCTTGGCCACAAATAATTATTTAGGTTGCATGCCCCAAGAAATTGCACATTTGCTAAAAGGCCACTTATTTAATACATAAAAGAACTTACTTTTCCATCTGAAAAACTGTTCCTTCCTTGAAATTTCACAGATTTTAATCTAGCTTTCTCACGCCTCTCAACTCTGAAAATATAAAAGCCAACATAAATATTTCATATAGCAGAATTCACATGAGAAAATTTCTGCACAAATAAACTCAAAAATGCTGATACATCTAATAGACAAAAACACTTATAAACACTTATCACACTAATTTCATTGTACTGGAATCCTGACCAGTGACTTCATTTCAATATATTCATGCAAATTTATTAGCATCCACAGAAAACTTTGGGAAAACTGGCCAGGAAAGACAATGATGACTAGAGACAAATATACTGAGGTGAATCATAAGTTCATAGTGTTTTGCAGTACAATGTTGGCCACACATAGCTATTTGGCAAAATACAGTCCATCAGAGTCTATGGTCATTCAACGTTCAGCCAAAGATGCAATGCCGTTGCAATACCAGACAGTTGGCTTGGATGCAAAAAAAAAAAAAAAAAAAAACCTGATTACATCTTTCACAGCCTCCAAGGAATGGAACTGTCTGCTGGCCAAGAAGTGCACCATGGAATGAACCAAGTGAAAATCTGAAGGGGCAAGATCCAGGCTATGTAAGCTGGGCATGGTAGGATTTCGACACCATCCAAATCATGAACTTTCTTAAGGACAATCTGTGACCTATGACATGGGGGTGTTGTCAAATTGCAGGACTATCATTTGGTTCATTATTGTGGGGTAGCGCTGGCATAGAACATTGTATATGTGTTGTAGCTGGCCAGCATACAGGTTCCCACCGATGGCTTGACCATGTCTCTCAAGCTCCCAGTGGACAGGTCCCTTGAAACTCCACCATACGCACAACACTGTCTTCACTTCAAAACACCCTCTTTGAACAACTGCTTGAGCTGCAGCCATTGGTTTCTGGTATCAGGATAAGGTAGGAAGACTCACTTATCATTCGTCATGATTCTACGCCAAAAAATGGTAGTCACGTGGATTTTGCAGCAATTCTCAATACAGAGTGACACGCTCCTCAGCTTGCTTGGGCTCACCTTGTGGGGAATCATTTGTGGAAGTCTGAAGTGAAAACCGAGCTGGTGTAGGTGATGAATGGTGGTGGTTTGTGATGCACGGACCTCCTCTGCCAATTGTCGGGTGCTGGTTCCTGGGGGCTGTTCAACAGCATGACAGTGTTGGTGGTGACTGGTCTCTCACCTCAATTCGTCAATGAGCTCTGTGTCTCTGGACCAGAAGTATTGGAACCATTTTTTTGCTGTTGCAAAGTGTACACTTCAAAACTACACTACAAATTTTCTTCACGGCAGCTGCCGCATTTAACCATTTTTTTTCCCACTAATGACATAGGAGCATGCAAAGAAGTCTCTCCTACAAGATTCTCGTCTGGTATGAGCGGCACACACGTTTTGGGCCCAGCGCATGCGTACCTGTCTAAGCAGTGGAGCACGTCACTCAATCAGGCGTGGGGCACTTTCCACCTTACTGCGCATGTCCCACATGTTCGGCGGAGCTTCTCTATCTGTACCGCGGAACACTATGAACTTATGACTCTTCCTGGAATGTATGTATATCATCATTGTCAACCATTATCAATCCACTGCTGGATGAAGGTCTCCAAGTTTCTTCAACTGTCTCGCTTAAGCCACTCTCCTCCAAGTTACTCCAGCATGCTTTCGAATTTCATCCATTCATCCCCCGTGTGGTCTTCCGGGTCTTTTTCTGTCCCTTGGAATCCAATCTAAAATCTCACTTGTCCATCTGTGGTCTATTTTTCTGGCAACATGTCCAGCCCATTGCCATTTCAGGAATTTTACTCTCATCATGATGTCTTCCACTCCTGTCATTTTCCTCATCCACGAATTTCTCTTCTTATTTTTCCTAGTTACACCAAGTATGCATCTCTCCACACTTCTTTCAGTAGTCTGCAGCCTTTGCATGTCTTTTTTAGTTAAAATCCATGTGTCTGCTTCATACATAAGAACTGGAAGGATGCATTGATTAAACACTTTTCTTTTAAGACAAAGGCATATTGCTCTTGAAAATTATACTGTTTCTTCCAAAAGCTCTCTAGACAAATTTTATAACACCGAATGATTTCCTAATCAATGTGACCTTGGCTTAATATCTGCTGCCCAAGGTAAATGTAGGCATCAGTTATCTCCAGCTTTCCCCCATCAACTGATAAATCTTCCTTTCTTGTAAAAGCATTGAACATCACTTTTGTCTTTTGAAAGTTCATTTTCAGTTCCACTTCTTTACTCTTGTCAGCAACTTCCTGGATCATATTCTGCAGCTCTGAAGGGTTAGTTGCAAAAATGTCATCAGCAAAATGAAGGTGAGTTAAAAAATCTCCATTAATCTTTATTCCCTTGTTTTCCCAGTTCAACAATCGATTGAAAGACATTTTGAAATGTGGCATTGAAGAGTTTGGGAAAAATGGTGTCATCCCCCCCTTCTTTTCCAACACACACACACACACACACACACACACTAGGCATTTTGGAACTTAACTCATACAATCAAAACTCCATTTTCCAAAACACTATAATATTCACAGATGAGATGTAATGAACATTCGTAGAGATCTATGTTGATTTGACATAGCTAACATTTAGTATGATGTGGTCATTAAGTTTGAAAATTAGTTCACAAAACTGAATGTTGCATTTTGTGTTTGTGCACAGCTCCCTGTGAATTTTGCCTTAACTTCTGTGTGAATTGGAAAAAAAAATAGTCAGAGGGTTAAATGTCAAAGGAATCCTTCCTGCAGAGGACAAATCTTATGGCACATTTCTTGCTGCCATGTGTGGGGAACGGAAGTTTATTATTTCTTTAATTCCTTTGGTTTCTGTGGATTGCAAATCCTTTGGTTTACCACAGCGCTTACAAGTTCTTTGAGTTTGGGATGTTGCTTGCTCTTTCAGGTCTCGAAAGTTTTTTTTTTTTTTTTTTAAGTGAACTTGTTAAGTGCGTGTTAAAAGATCAAAAACTGTAAAATTGGTTTGCTTGAAATATGACTTTTTACTGGCAATTTGTGTGTTTTATGCATTTTATATGCACTAACATCAGAAATAGCCAAAACCTGCAGTTGGATCAAGCCCATATGCAACTGCATATTTTAAGTCCATACAATATACGTGCATACAATTGCATAATCCAGACTAATGACATCTAACACTTGTCACCCACTCTAATTCTAATAAACAGCAGTAAGTTTGAGCTTTCTTTTCTCTACATGCCTTTTAAAAAGGTGAAGGTAGTAAAAATATTTTTCAAAATGGTTTAGATAGACTAGAGATCTACCTTTATTTTAACCTACCTGTTATGCCAACATAAAGCTAAAGTACATGCCAACATAATTTCATTATATTTAAATCAAAGAAAGACATTCAAAAAGGTCCAAAAATGATCAAAAGTTTGATTATATCTTTGTGGCTTCTAAAATAGTACACCACCTAAGATTTTACCATTAGGGAAACCTTATGTTTCAAGGTTTAAAATACTTTTGAAATACAGGCATGATTGGCACCAAAAGGAGTTTCTTTTAAATACTAAATGATATTTATTCAACCATTTCTTCTGAGCCATATGAAATTGAACCACAGTTAATACTTGCCAATTTAGCACAAAGGTTTCCCAAACCTTTTTTTGCAGGAATTTTCTTTGAGGTATTTTTGTTAGCCATTGATTTGCAATTAATGAGCAAATAAAGCTGTATCGTGTTACCTAACAGAATCAACCACCTCCCCCCTTTTAGTACATACTAAAAATGATCATTGTAAATTAGAAAAAGCTGTCCATCCCTAATTTACAGACCCCAATTCTATGAATATGACACATGCACACAGCATAAAAGGTACTTACTTATGCCCACATTCACCTATGACACAAAATGAAGTGGTTTATATAAGAAACTAGCATTCACAACTACCAGCCATACACACTACATTACATTTTTGTCACAAATTATATTTTTTAAAGATTCCTCTATATTTTCGCCATGCAGGAATTATATATTGAAAAAAATTCCCTACAGACATGCCAACCTTCAAAATGCGAAAATCAGGAGATTTTTACATCTCATAAAATCATGCGAGCACTTTTTTTTTTTAAGAACAATTTTCCAGAAATATTATTATTGGTCCACTAAAAGTTGGAGAAAAAGGAACAGCACGGAAATCAACATCCCCTCCCCCTATTGGAATTCGTTTTCAGGTACGTCGATTCTGGTACTTATATTCTAATTTAACTTTCTTTTCTAGTTCCTTTTCTTATGTAAATTTGAGTTTGTTCTCTTTTACAGTTTCCAAACTTTACGTGATACCTTCTCTCTCTCACATGAATAAGGTTGGCAACACTTTTGAGGTCAGAGAGAGTGATGTATGAATGTGATAAGAACGATAGATAAAAAGGATGATACAGCAGCTGCTTAGTGTATGTGTGGAAATGTTCGATCTTTGTGAAGCTAGAATATACGATAGATAATTAAGGTAATATAGGTGAAGCAGTGCTATATTGTGGAAGTCATCATTCGTTGCCTGGACCAATAAAAGTTTAGCGCAAGTTTGGCTTCTGTATATGTTTCGTCTGGCCGTAAATCATCAATTTAGATATATTTCGTGCATCCATTGCATCATATACTCATTTAGTTCAACATTTCCTTAGTTATGGTTTTGGACATAGTGCAACACCAATCTCGCACACGAAAAAGGGTTACATTATAGATAATGAAATCATGCTTTTTTACGAATAAAATAGCAGCCAACTGTTTTTTGTTTCTTCTTTAGGCTGTCCGCGAAGGCAAAGACGACAAAAAGCATCATACTAACATCGCCTTTCGTTAGGCGAGGTCAACTGTAACTACTCCCTTTTGTGGTTGAGTAAATTCGCCGCGACTCAACTGTTTTTCATCACTTAGAACATGCGCGGCTCTGTTGAGGCGAGGGGTTGAAAGACTTAACTGCAACGAAAAGGCAGGGCAGCTCCCATTTCTCAATCAATTACTGACCGTCCCCCATCATTATAGTGCCAGAGTGGGTAAGCTATTTGCTGAAGGCGTTGTATGACAATCTGACTGGGAGAAAAAAATTTCAAGAAAAATTTTTTCCGACCCATCTTGAACGATTAATCAGAAACCAGCGCTTAAACCACTGCGCCACCAAGGCGGCTCTTTTTTTTTTTTTCTTGCAGATAGGAGGAGACGAAAAGTATGAAACCGACGACTAGTGCTGCTTTGCATCGACACAGAAAGAAAAATACTCCACAGGGTGTTCAAATTCATGGTGCGCGATGGAATTTAGACAATCCGAACGGCTAATTTTCGGGGAAAATCAGGAGAATTTGACATTCATCTGGAGGGCGGGAGGAAGGACGGAAAATCCGGAGTCTCCCCACCTGAATCCGGAGAGTTGGCACGTCTGCCTACATTTCCCCCATATTTAAAATGATCTTTTATCTGCAGTGGCAAGATTCATTAACAATCCTTTCTGTGGGCACACATTTTAAACTCCTCCACATTTCATTGTTTTAGTGTCAGCATAATTCTTTGGGAAGCAGAATAATCGGTACTTTTAAATGGAATGCTGCAGATGACAAACATCAAGTGTTTACTGCAACAACTACAAAAACATTTGGACAAGATTATACATCTTCCAAATTATCACAAATCACTTCTCTATGGTGTGATCCGTGCAAATTTTATTTGATTTTCAAAATGGTTTAGATAGACTAGAGATATTATAATCCTTGATCATGACTCACATCAGAGAACTTTTGGTTGGTTAGTCAATAGATTTTAATGGCGCAAGGGCCATGGTTGGCCAAAGAGCGCCAAACAAAGGATATCAAAACAAAACAAAATCAATAAAAAACGTACACAAGGTTAAAAACAGGCTGATTAGGTAAAAATGAAATATGATAATGAACAAGTTAAAATCTAGATAAGTTTAAAAAAGTCAATTTCTTGTAAAAACGAAAACACTGCTTTTGTGTCGCAGGCTTTGCCAATAATAGTTAGCAGAGTAGCTGCTCCTTTGTCCAACAGATGAGAGTGAAAATGACGAAAACGATGATCACAAAACCGAACACAAGTACACAAAACATGAAGGACAGTGAGAAGACAGTTGCACGCCTCACACACCGGGACACCCTCGCCACACAGCAAAAAGGGGTGAGTAAAACGACAGTGCCCAATGCGGAGACGTGCAAGAACAACTTCCTCACGACGGTTCTTCCGCAAACTAGACTTCCAAAGTCCGATCTGTGGTTTGATAGAATGCAGCTTATTGCTGCCCTGCTGAGACCACAGGGACTGCCACTCGTCCAGGAGAAATGTCCGGATCAAAGGTCTAAAATCGCGGAAAGACAGTGGCAGCCGAGCTGGCGACATGGAGGAAACAGACCTGGCAGAGAGATCTGCCAGCTAGTTACCCCGGATCCCAACATGGCCAGGAACCCAACAGAATCGGACCAGTAAGCCATCACCCTCCAAAGTTCCAAGAAGACGACGGACATCATGGGTGACAGGTGAGTCTGTGTCCTCCGGAGAAGATAAAACCTGGATGACGGACTGGGAATCAGAGCAAACCATAGCACGACGATGTGATTGAGACTGTATGTGGCACAAAGCGAGGTGTACCGCACGCATCTCTGCCGAAAAGACGGTGGATTCCGGCGGAAGCCTCTCAGCATGTGAGACATCGCCACACACAAAAGCGGATCCAACGACATCCCCGGACTTCGAGCCATCGGTGAACACAGGCACGAAATTCGGGTAGACAGACTGTAATTCGGCAAAGAGCTGCTGGTACACCAGAGCAGGAGTGGACGACTTTGACCACACACAAAGAGAAAGGTCAGCCGTTGCATGAATGGGCTGCCAAGGAGGTTGGTTAAAAAAGGTGGTAAAACCAATCCCAGACAAGTTCAGACCAGCACCGCGCACTATGGCAGACATCCGAATCCCGAACGTCGGAACACAGGAGGGGCGGTTGGAAAACAAGCGGACACAGTACAGTTGGAAGATGGAACCATGCAGTGGATGATCAGGAAGAGATTTCAGTTTTGTATAAAACTGAAGAGACAGCTGCTTACGACAGATGCATAACGGCGGTTCATGGGCCTCGACATACAGGCTATGCACGGGAGAGGTACGGAAAGCACCAGTGCATAGCCGCAGAGCCTGGTGATGGACAGGATCCAGAGGCCGCAACACGGAAGGACGTGCCGAACCGTACGTTATGCAACTGAAGTCTAACTTTGACCGAATCAGAGAATGGTAAATGCAAAGCATTGAGCACCTGTCAGCCCCCCCCCCCCAAGATGTTAGAGAGAGGACCTTCAGGATACTCAATGACTTCGTGCACTTCACCTTCAAAGACTGGATGCGAGGCCGGAAGGTGAGCGCTCGGTCAAAAGTTAGCCCAAGGAACTTGACTTCTGACACCACAGGGATGGTAGAGCACCCCAGACGGAGGCTGGGGTCTGGGTGAAGACCCCGTTTGCAGCAAAAATGCACGCAAACGGTCTTCTGCGTCGAGAAGCCAAATCCATTTTGGGAAGCCCAGTGAGAGATCTTGGTAATGGCAGACTGGAGCTGTTTCTCGATGGTGCGCATGTTAACAGAGGCGCAAGAGATCTGCAGATCATCCATATACATGGTTCCACGAACCGTCGGAGGAAGCAGTTGGAAAATATGGTTGACACGAAGGATGAACAATGTAATGGAAAGAACGGAGCCCTGAGGAACACCCTGTTCTTGTGGGTACATCGCAGAGAGGGTCGACCCAACGCGCACACAGAAACTCCGGTCCTGGAGAAATCCGGCGATGAAAGATGGTAAGTTTCCCCGCAATCTGCACTCTTGCAGATCACGGAGAATGCTGTATCTCCAGGTGCGGTCGTAAGCTTTCTCCACATCGAAGAACACGGAGACCATGTGCTGACGCCTCCCTGACAGATGTCTCAAGGCGAAGATGATGATCGGTGGTGGATCGATATTTGCAAAATTCACTCTGATGAGGCGAAAAAATTGTGATGAAACTCCACATAAAAAATGAGACTAAGATTAATATAGCGCTCGAGTACTTTGCAAAGGCAGCTCGTCATAGCAATTGGCCGGTAGTTCAACGGGTTGGTGGGATCTTTACCAGGTTTGGGAACAGGAACGACAATGGCTGTGCGCCAAGACTCTGGAAAGGCATTCTCTTGCCAAATCCTGTTAAACAAGATTAGCAGACATTCAAGAGAGGATGGAGAAAGGTGCTTCAGCATTTCGTAATGGATGTTATCTGGTCCGACAGATGTCCGGCCGGACCGATTCAGAGCGGTCTTCAGCTCCACGGCAGTCAGCGGGCTGTTATAATCTGCGGAAGAAAGCGGTCCAAAAGAAATCTTGGACCGTTCAAGCCGCGGCTGTAACTGCCGGAACAAAGCAGGGTAATTGCTGCTGCTGGACACCGAAGAAAAAGCGGCACCCAGACAGTCAGCAATATCCTGAGCATCAGCAACCGTTCCTCCATCACTCTCAAGAATGGAGATTTCCCCAGATGGGTACTGTCCCCGAATCTTACGGATCCTGTCCCAAACGATTTTAGGGCTAGTATTGGAGTTAATTCCGGATACATATTGTATCCAGGACTCTCCCGTTGACTACGCCTACGAACCAATCGCGCATAGGACTTGGCTTTCTTGAAAGCAAGTAGGTTCGCGTCGGTGGGGTACCGACGAAACCTACCCCAAGCCCGATGTTGTGCCTGACGAGCTGCCATGCAAGTGGAATTCCACCAAGGTCTCTGGCAACGTGGAAGTTTAGTCGACGTCCTGGGGATGGTAAGTTCTGCCGCTTGTACAATACAATCCGTTACCGCCGCAACAGCATCATTGACTGTTCCTGAGGTCACCATAGCTGGAGTAATAATTGCTGAAGCCGTGAATGTGTCCCACTTTGGCTCGATCAATATTCCATCTAGCAGGGCGAGTAGGGTAACGGTACCTGTCACTCACTAGACGGAGAAAGATGGGAAAGTGATCACTGCCAAGGGGATCATCAGACACGCTCGAGGACCAGTCAGGATATAACGATGGCGAACTCAAGGACAGATCAATGGCTGAATACGAGCGGGTGGGTTCATGAAAATAAGTGACTGCCCCGGTGTTGTGGAGACAGAGGGACACGTTGGAGAGAAGGGACTCAACAACATGGCCCCTGAAGTCACGAGTGGTAGAACCCCACAACGGATTGTGTGCATTGAAATCTCCTAAAATGAAGAAAGGAGGCGGCAGCTGGTCAACTAAATCTTCCAGATCCGAAAGGCTTACAAGCTTCATCTGGCGGTATGTAGATGGAACACACCGTGAACAGAGTGTTCACAGATGAGATAGTCTCACTGCCACTGCCTGCAAAGTCGTCCGAAGGGCAACTACAGTGACAGGAACACCATGAGGAACAACGACGGCCACTCCTCTGCAGCCGATAACACCGTTCTGGTGATCCTTGCGGAAAAGGGAATGTCTCCGCAGCGAAGGAGTGTCCGTCGTGCAAAGCTTTGTCTCCTGGAGACAAACACACACGGGTGTGTGCGAAGACAGTAAGCCTTTCAAATCATCAATGCGGGATCGCAGACCTCGGCAATTCCACTGAATGAGTGTGGCCATAAAGAAAAATGAAATGAGAGAATGAAAAGACAGACGACTAGAAAGTCTCAATGTCGTCCATCACCTCCAATCCATCGGCAGTGTCTGGAGGTAACACAGGGCTGTGTATACCCCCTGTGTTGAGAGGTGGTTTTTGCCTGCTCTGTTTCGGGGAGGATGAGCCGGGTTTCACCTTTTCCGGCTTCTTCTTTGCAGTGCCCTGGACCTGGGTCCCTGTGATGGCCGAAGATGTTTTCGGCGTAGAAGAAGGTTTAGGCGACGATGTAGATGTCGCCTTGGATGCAATGCGGCGAGACTTCAGTGCTTCCAGCCCAGCAGCGACGATGTCCTCAAAATCATAAGGACAACGTGCCGGGATGGTCACCTCAGTCTGGACCGCAACAGTAGCCTTCTGCACCACAACTAAGGCATAGGAGCGCCAGCCGGGTGGAAGAGGAGCTATCCGCCGCCTGGCCTCAGGGTATGACAGATGTTCAGTGGTCTTCAGACGTTGGATAGCCTGCTCCTCGATCCACTTGGGACACTGCTTAGAAGATGCAGAGACTTCCCATCCCACCTGAAAAGGATACGCCGAACCCCAGTGACATGTTGGTTCCCCAAGTTCTTCCAACAATTCCTCTTCACTGCACTCGAGCAGGTCGCAGGAGTTGATGACACCGCGAGAGGAATTGAGGTATCCATGGGAGCGAGATCTGTACAGGAATGTCCAGCAGAACTGTAGTCTCCAGCAAGGTGGCACTGTGACGTGGACAAGATGTCTCCACAAGAAGATCCCCTGACGGGAGCTTCTTAACACTCTTTGGAGAGCCCGCAACGGCCTGAAGAGCCTTATTAATCCAGAAAGGACTCTTCAAACTGAGAGACTGAGCAGGATCAACTGAATGAATGAGAAGAAACAGAGCATTGCAGTTTGTAGTTAGTAGTTTCTCCACACGGCGCTTCAAATCAACAGCATGGGAAACACTTTGTGTTGCCATGAAGGAGAAAAAGATTTGTCCGCCAACCTCCCCACCCACTACCGAGCCCAACGAGGGAGAGCCGGAGGTCCGCAAGCCCAAGAGGACGCAGGACACGGCTCTAGGGATAGTCAGCGGATATAGCAAGTTGGTAGGGCAGACACACGCTCGGCGTGCACCCAGACTTTCCCGTGCCCGGAGAACACCCCTTTGGCATGCCCACCCTACCCCCAAACTCACCCAGCCGAACAGAACGACAAGCCGCTAGAAGTCTGGACGCAACTCGGCCACAGACTTCCTGACTAGGAGTGGGTTAGCTCCCCAGCCTCCCGTTTAGGGTGAAGCAGAGGGCAAAGAGGAGTGTTGGCATCTGGAGACACTACAACCCGGCCCCCAGATACCTCAGCCTCCCCATTTCCACCTGTACGGGTCACCGCACACGGCATACGTGCAGGTAGGTTTAAGTGAACCAGCTCCGGAAAAACAGAAAATGTAACATAAAAGAGAAAAGACAGGGAAGGGAACGAGGAACAAAACCCGGATCTGGCGCCTCATCACAACCTCAGCAGCCTACAACTGAGGCGGGTACATGTCAATAAATAAACTAAAGACGAAAAAGCAAAATGATAAGAGAAAATCGGCTCGGGCCGTGGGGACGCCATCCCCATCAGCTGGATGAATAGCTGTCCCTTCAGTTGTGTAATAGTTAAAGCCGCAGAGGCAAGAGAAACCGTCACAAGGTTAGCTCGGGCCGTGGGTGCGCTGCTCCCCAAATAACTGGAAAACCAGTTATCCCCGTGCGGGGCGAGAGAACTTTTGAAATTATTACTAAGCATCACATTTAAACTAAAGTTCGGGTAGATTACGTCAAATAATCCGTATGAAAAGGAAATAAAATATTCGTTTGACATATAAATATTATTAATAAAGCGTAAGCTTTCAACATCAACAGGTGCCTTCTTCAGACTTGTTCGTGATTAGGCAAGACAAGAGGAATAAACAATAGAAAATAAAAAAAAACATGAACAGAATTTGAGAACGTGATATGTTGCGTCGAGTGCATGCGACAACGAGAGATGTCAACAGAAGCGTGCTGAGCGTGAAGAAATGTGCGCCATATTTGGGGAAGCTCAAGTGAGACATCATCGTTGCAAACCACAGGGTTAGTCAAAATCTCCATGGTTTCCCTGATGGCAGTGCCCCTGGTGGGTGTATAAGAAGCAATTCGCTTTATCTGGTCCCATTTCAGGATGGCGGAATGGGTAACCACTTCCCTCAATAAGGCGGTTGTCAATTTTCTGTGCGAGACGTCCCACTTGCGTTCAACTAGTCGAAGAGCGAAAGAGCGTTTTGTCATTCCGTTGCAATGCTTGGTGGTACCATCCATGTATTCCAATGGTATGGAGTACACTCCCACATCAGTCAGAGAGGTATGGGTGTTCCGGGATGATGGAAGGTGGCGTGATATCGATCTTGGTGAGCGTATCCCAAAGCTAAGCCAGAGTTTCTTTAAGGTGTTCTGCAAGAAGTAGGTCAGGCAGGGTACATAAGGGCAAGCCCCAACGTATTGCAGAGAAGGCTTGGTATGGTGGCTACCTGGGTTGGAGAGAAAACAGCCTCGGCGTTCTTGATAATGTCCTCGATCACTTGCACACTGTACCCAGCTGAAGAGGCCAGATCTCTTAGGTTGTCGACTTCTTCAAGTCTGGATGCAGTGTCTGAAAATGGCTAATTTGTGCGTAACGGGTCCCATAGAGGTCAGTAGGATTAGATTCGGGACATATGTTGGCTTGTAATAAACTTTGGTTTGGAGGGATCCAGAATGAGATTTCTTGACTAGGACATCCAAAAACGGAAGACCTCCGTTGTCCTCACACTTCATGGGGAAACATATGTTCCGGTGGGAGGGAATTAATGAAAGCGAAAAAGCGTTCAGTTCATCAACTCCATGCTGCCAGATAAAAAATACATCGTCGGCGTATCTGAGCCATATAAGAGGAGCAAGTTTAGCTCCATTAAGAATTTTTGATTCCAGCGGTCTGAGGATGGCCTCAGCTGGTACAGCAGATAGTGGTGAGCCCGTGGCAACCAGCCTGTGACCCATATGCTGTCAGTTTGTACATGAAGCCAAGCATGACAGTCGATAAAGTTAATTTGCAGCACTGTTTATTATTCATGTTTAATTTAGAGTAAAGTGCAAGTGAAGCATATGGTTCAATATGTCAGGAGTATGGCGAAATGACTATGAATGAGCAGACGTGTCCAGAATGGTTTGCCAGGTTTAAGAAAGGTGATCTAAGCTCTTGGAAGACAAGCCACATGCAGGTAGACCACAGGAACTCGCAGACAAGGAGCTGGAATCGCTGTTGCAAGAGGATGCCACACAATCGACCACACAATTAGCGAAATGTTTGAAAGTGGCTCAATCGATGGTGGTGCGGCATCTACAGGCCTAGGGAAAGATCCAGAAGATTGGCAAGTGGGTTCCGCATACTTTAATGGAGCGTAATATTGGTCAATGATTAGGCATATGCATGTCGTTGCTGAAGAGGTTTCAAGGGAAGAATTTCTTGTGGAAGGTTTTCACCGGGGATGAAAAATGGGTCAATTGGAACAACCGCGTATGCAAGCGATCTTGGGTCGACCCACGCCAGCCATCAACATCCACTGCAAAACAGGATATTCACAATAAAAAAATTTGTTGTGCGTGTGGTGGGATATGCAAGGAGTACTGTACTTCAAACTGTTGAAAGCAAAACAATCACTGCAAAACGATATAGCGATCAGTTGATGAAACTGAATGCTGCAATCAAGTAAAAATGCCCATGGATAGGTAAAGGATGCTGCCCAGTCATCCTGTTACATGATAATGCCAGACCACATGTCGGTGCCACCATGAATCAACCCTTGAACATTTACACTGGGAGGTTTTACTGCTTCCGGCTTACTCCCAGACATTGCAGCCTCAGACTTTCGTTATCTGTTTCACTCTATGCAACATGCCCTAGCCAACAGCAATTCACCACAGTTCCAGAGGTGGAAAATTTCGTCACTGCGTTCTTCAGCTCAAAACCTGAGTCCTATCACAGGGGCATTCATTTGTTGCCTGGAAAAAGGCAAAAAGTCATTGATGCTAACGGCCAATATTGCGTTGAATAAATGTGTACTGGTTTCCTGATTGTTCCCATCTCCTTTCTCCTTAAAACGACAAACTTTTGCATACCCCTAATAGTTAATAAAAAACATATCCCTAGCAAAAAATACGAGACCTACAATAAGCATAACATTTAACCAAAAAATTTAAGTAATCTCAAATTTCACCTGTTATATTTGATGTGTTCATGTTACATGGGGAAATGTGAGTCAACTGTTCTTTGTTTTGTTCTCATCATGATAGCTGTTTTAAATGTTTTCAAACTTCCATTAATGATTAGAATGCTTTTAGATACAAAAACTCTTAAGACTTTCTAAACAGAGAAACTTATTGGAGTGGCGATAAGGGCAGGGGATAAATGACAGCATTTCCAGGAGATGTATGTGTGAAAAGTGCAGAAGGTGTGGCAGTGGGAGGTAGTAAAAAACACCTGTCTTCATGCAGACTGACCTGTCTGTAAGGGGAACCATGGGGTGTTAACAACAGGAAATTCCTAATTTTCCAGTGAAAGATAAAGGCATGAATGCCACTTATTTAGTTTGCTGATAACTGTGATGAACTTAGAATATTATGAAGTTAAAGGGGTCTATAAAAACTTCAGCTAATGTGGAACTTCGTATTATATGATATCATTATATGTGCGTTTGAGTGTATCTTTAGAAAGAAAAAGAATTAAAGAATAAAATTTTACATTTAACTAGAAAACTAACTTATTACAGAGAAATGAGAGAAACTGCAGAAAATACAGAAAAATTCCAAATCAGACTGACAATAGAATTACGTAATATAAAACTCATCTTTCTAATGAAGCAAAGTCTTTTTGCAAAGAAAGGAGTAATATGCAATATAAAATATGGTTTCAGCTGTGTGGCAGTGTTTGAAATTTTAAGAGCTGTAGAACAAAGTACCAAAAAAATAAATAAATTTGGGAACAGTATTAGATCAGACAGTTCAACCTACATGGCATTAAATAAAATTGGATTCTTTACAAATTCTTGCACATTTTTGGATGAAAAATGAAAGCACTGCAAACTTAAAAACTTAGCAGAGGGTGGATACTACCAAGTGGAATGGCAATACCTATTCTGTTCACATTGTCCTGAGGAAGGACTGGTGTTTAATCCACAAATTAGAAGAGTAAAAATTAAGAAGTTTCCTTAGTAAATCCCATAAAAAAAACGCTAGATTTTAGCATAGCACATTTCCATTTCAGCATAGAAAGAAAAAAGTACAGAAAGAACTAAAAAGTTCATATTTCATTTGTAATCACAAGTCATTAACACTGATACATCAATAATTAATTGTACAACTGATTAATACCTTCGTTTACTTGGTATTATACCCATTCCTTCTTCTTCACCATCTGGAAGAATTTTCTTTGCTTGCCACCATTCATCATCACTAGCATTAATTACATGAAGAATATCACCAAAGCCAAATGGCAAACCACGACTAGGTAGTCCACTGTCTTTTGTGGGATCATAATCAAACAGTGCCCTTTAAAAAACACATATTTTAATCAATCTCATTTAATATTTAACATTACACACATGCTTATCACAATAAAATGCTAATAACTTTCACAGAAAGGTCCACATACTAACAAATTAAATTGTCATAAATAAATGGCAATGAGCTTGCACAGTTCATTTAAATTTCATGTACAACATTCACAAATGCACATAATTACAAAACTTTTTTACCCAAAACTAACAATGTAAAAAGAATGCTGTATCTGAGAATTTAAAACTCCAATGAGTTAATCTGCTGTATTGAAGTACAGAAAGAACAAGTAACTTCAAAAAAGGACAATGTGGGAGAAACAGTTCTTTTAAAGCCTATGTCAAATGTACATTCCAAAAATTCATATTTTCAGTATACTGCCAATCACTATTTGCAAATACACTGCATAGACAAAAGTCACCAGACACCCCTTCAAAAGCAAATGAATGGATCCGCTAAATTGTTAAGATGTGCAGTACAGCTGCAAATGGTATAAAAACAAGCCTGCAGCTGATCACGATAATATCGCACTGTGAGGTTGAGTGAAAATGTTGCGGCAGGAGAGAAAGGAAAGATTGTTGGGTGTTATATGAGTGGGTTGCCCATAAGAGAAACCGAAAGGCGTTTAAACATATCCAAGTCAACTGTTTTGGATGTACTGAATAAGCGGAAGACACATGGCATGCCTGAAGCAGCAAAACGTACTGGCAGACCAAAGAAAATCAGTGATAGAGGAGATCAAAGCCTCAGGAGAGTCGTTGCAGCTAATCGATGGAGTACTGCACAAAACCTCAGTGTATAGGAGAGTAAAAATGCTGGAACCTCGGTATGTTAATGCACCATTCGCAGAGAACTTTATTCCATGGGTTACCATGGTTGTGCGGCTGCTCATAAGGCTTTCATTCCCTCTTTGAATGCTACTCGTCGTTTAGCATGGAGTAAAGAACATTTATTGATCGTGGACCATAGATCAACTGAAACAAGTCCTATGGACTGATTAATACAGAAATTTAACGTGGACCAAGAACATCAAACAAAGATATTCGCTCTTTCCATGTTTATAAGTGAGTCACGGAAAATTCTCATTGGCCGCCACCGGGAGTCGAACCCAGGGTCTTCCAGTTACGCGCCGGATATGCTTCCGCTACACCACAGTGGCCTCTAATTCCCCCAGACTCACACATGCTAACTGCCAAGCCAAGTTGGCAGGTTGCTTCTTGGAGCCCCGCACAATGCTGGGGATTCAGGGTATTCATTCGCCTTCTAATTATTTCAGTTGCTGCTTACCATCTTTGGTGAATCCCCAGCATTGTGCGGGGCTCCAAGAAGCAACCTGCCAACTTGGCTTGGCAGTTAGCATGTGCGAGTCTGGAGGAATTAGAGGCCGCTGTGGTGTAGCCGAAGCATTTCCGGCGCGTAACTGGAATACCCTGGGTTCGACTCCTGGTGGCGGCCAATGAGAATTTTTCCGTGACTCGTTTATAAACGTGGAAAGAGCGAATATCTTTGTTTGATGTCCTATGGACTGATTAATCCAGATACACGATCCATTAATCCAGATACACGATCCATGCCGTATGTGGGTATGGCGGCAGATAGGGGAACGCTATTTACCACAGTGTACTGTTCCTACAGTCAAGTTTGGAACTGGCAGTGTACTCATGTGGGGGTGTTTTTCGCGGTATGGTCCCTGCCCATTGGTTATTGTGGACAAACCTGTTAACCAGCAAGCCTACCTCGATATTCTGGACAATTATGCCATATGAACTCTGTGGCAATACTATGGAACCGAGCCTTCTTAGTACCAGCAGGATAATGCACCAAGCCATAAAGCAAGGACTTATGTGGACTGGCCAGCACAGAGCCCTGATTTTAATCCCATAACCTATGGGATGAATTAGAGCGACGCATAAGAAGTTTGGAACCAAGACCTACTACTAAGCAACAGTTAGTGGCAGCATTATGTACTGAATGGAAGCGCATACCTATCGTTATGTTCCAAAACCTTGTCGAAAGCATGTCTCGAAGAGTTGGTGCATGCATTAAGGCCAAAGGTGAATGACACTGTACTAATGTATGTCAATAAATGCTATGTTGGGTTTCTTTTCTAGGTGTTCGGTGACTTTTGTCAATATAGTGTATATGTTCTCCTTCCTTGGCAACTTAGGTGAATAAAGAAAAATTTTAAGGTGGCCCTCAAATTTTGAGAAAGATGTTTGTAACAGCTCTAGGTTAAGAACAGCAAGAATAGCTACTGTAAATCAAAGAAAATGACTCATTGAGTCATTTGGCACTCTACTAGAGAATGTTGAGAATTGAATGAAAAGTTGCCAAAGATAGTAACAGGACTTGATGATGAACTAAAGCATCTGGGAGATATTTTTGAGGAGAACAAATGCATAACTGTTTGCCCAAAAACGGAATTTCTTCCATTTGTTTTTGGCAACCTAGCCGAACAATTTTGTTATCTTCAATTCAGATTTACATATACATTATTTAAGTCCATTTGTATGTTTCGACTTTTATATACTTTGAAAATTACATCAGCATATTCTAGTTTCCCTTTACCTCCTATGTTTCCATTAATTCTGAAGAATGGAGATTTTCCACGCCCCTCCCCTTTTCTAATGGAAATGCCTCTTGAAATTTATTGTTATCTTTTTATATTCACTAATGGCATTTACAGATACATAAGGAATTCAATTAAGTTCTAAGGTTTGCATTTGGGTGATATTGCATTAATACTAGATCCAATGAAATATAACTTAGATGATCACCAGCACTAAGACTCTTGCAGTGATAGGCCGAACCATTGGCATAGGGAAAAGGGAGGGGCTCAAACCCCTCCCGTTGGATATCAAGGCACATTTTTCTCTTCAACACCGAATCACATGATTTCTTTTTCTCTTTTAAAACCGAATTATAAATCTTGTTCATTAAAAATATCAAGATAAATCTGAAAAACAGATAAAAACTGACTCAAATAACATTTGTTTAAAAACGAAGTCGCAGATTTTTTTGAATCCCTTTGAATTCGTTTCATTGGGGTATTTTTCCACGTGCAAGCAACTGTCGCTCACACTCCTGGAAGATGCCTTTAATAACATTATGGCAAGACCAACCACGGTGATAGAATCGTTATCAAGTTGTGAAGCTTCAGGGTGTGTTTTTTTTATTTTATTTTTTATTTTCTACTCCAATATCAAGAAATTACTAAAAAAATTATCAACGCTTTGTCTCAACAGCCACTCCAGAAAGTAATTTTTCTGCTCTCAGGTGCCAGAAAATGTATCTTCAAAACACGTTTATTTCTCGACTTTCTGGGCTTGCATTGCTAAACTTTCATCGAGAAGTTAGTAGAAGTAAATACAGGATCCACATTTTCAAGACAATGGCGGCAAAGCGCAGTTACCTTGTACAATGATGCTAAGACACTAAGTAAAATTTCATTAAAGTCCCAGCAAAACTTTATATTTTCAATATTCTGCACTATTATTTATTTCATAAAATAGCAAATTTTAAAATCGCACCTTTATAAATAACTAAGAGAAATTGAATACTGAGAGAGAACTACTCAATTTTACATTAACCACATTTAATAAATATATAGCCTTCCACATTACATAAGGCTTCGTATCAAAACTTTGTAAATTAGTATTTTAATGATTATCAATAAAATTGTTAATTTATTAATTTATATAATTATTCTAAATAATGAATTATTGATAATTAATGCTTAATTATTAATTTATTATCCTAGATTAGGCATTATTTTCGGTGTTTGGGTTTGAAACTACTTGAGCCTCCCCATAATTTTTGAACTGCTATGCCCCTGAACTGAACCTACTGCAAGCATTGTGTTTGTGTGGGTAATACATAACTTCAATGAAAAATATTTAATATGCTCATGTAGAGAACTGCTCCAACAAAAATGTAGATAAGAAGCATTTACCTAGTATCATACGAATAATGTTCATGACACAGACAGCATCTCTGGCAAGTTTGTCCACATGCACGATCAGGTACAAGACAAACACTGTCTGCGCTGATAGGGTTGCAGGTGTTTCACTCAATTTAAAAAGAGTTTCACTGACTGCTGGAGTTTGAATTAAGATCCACCCATTGTGCCATGCTTCTCTGAAGTCTGTTCCTGGAGTGTTTCACACAGTTCTGTTGTGTGAAACACCTTTGCAGTCCCAAAACAATGTGATTGAGTGAAAGACTACCAACATTGCAAGTAGTAAATTTCAGAAAAAGTGCAGCACTTGATAAAAATAAAAAAAGGAGGGGTGGGCACAACATCATTGCACAATGACTGGTGATTATGCAGCTGAAGACAAATCAACATTTTAAATGTACAGAGATCCATTTTCCCACATTACAAAAATTAATATAAAAAAATATGCAAGATAAAATGATTGGCAACATAATATAGCAGCACTCATAAAGTGTTTTTTTTTTTTCCTGTTCGCTACGTGAAAGCTACTGCTGAATAAGAGGAGCGCTTCATTGATAATGGCTTCCATGCAAGAAAATTGGGGTGCGTGTTGTGGTTCCACGAGACCAAATTGGTAGTTACTGTCCAGTATCATTTCTGAAAAGAGTACATATGTTCCCCACCTGACCAAAAAAGCATCAAAGCTTGGTATGAAAAGTTTAAAGCGACTGGTAGTGTTGGCGATCTTAACTGAGCGGGCAGACCACCGGTTACACAAGAGATGGTTGCAGCTGTTCAGGAGACATTTCGGTGAAGCCCCAGGAAATCCATTCATTGCGCTTCACTGGAAATTGGGTTTCCCCATGCCATGGTTCACAAAATTTTACACAAATGTCTTCATCTGAATGGTCATAAGGTACAGATCATTTAAGCTCTTTAGCCTGATGATGTCTAGCCTCACCGTGCTGCATTTGCAACAGACATGTTGCAGTGCATAGCTCACGATAGTGATTATCTGCATGATGTCTGTTTCTCAGATGAAGCCACATTCCCCATCTTTGGTACAGTAAATAGGCACAATGTGTGAATCTGGGGATCAGAAAACCTTCATTAAATCATCAAACAACAGAGGGATAGCCCGAAAGTGAACGTATGGTGTGGCCTCATGCAAGACAGAATCATCGGACCCTTTTTTTTTTTTTTTTTTTTTTTACAGAGCCCACGGTAACATGAACCTGAATATGCTGGAACTTTTCGTAGCACCTCAGTTGCATGCACTCCAACCTTCAGTTATTTCCCAACAACATGGTGCCCCACCACATTGGTCAATAATGGTTTGTGAGTTCTTGAATGCCAATTTCCAGACAGATGGATTGGGCATGACGGTCACATGACATGGCCACTTTGATCGCCCGACATAACCCCTCTAGACTTTATCCTGTGGGGTTATGTGAAAGACCAAGTTTACTCTAACAGTGTTCGAGATGTCGGAACATTAAAGAGCAGAATAACGGACATCATTGGTTCTGCCTCTGCCGAGATGTTGCACAAAACATGGCATTGAATGTCGCTTAGATGTCCTCCTGGCTACAAATGGCACAGATGTGGAGGTGTAACTGACACTTGGGGGGGGGGGAGAACCTACTTGAGCAGCATCATTGTTCTGCAATCCCTTTCTCGTACCTGTAATACATTTTTTTTATATTAATTTTTTTTAATGTGGTTAAGACTTCATTCATGGACACCCCTATAAACTGTATCAAATCTACTCAAAAGTTTATTACAGAAATTGGTCTGATACCCTTCTATGAAAATTTTTTGAGGCTCAGTGCATATTGAACACTAGTATTTGCTGACAGAGTTACTAAACAACCAGAAATTTCCAGCATAATCTATGATGCTCAGTTATTACCTTCTAACATTTAAAATATGTTGCTGCCACCATGGCCCTAGGTCTCTAATTTGCATAAAAAAGAGGAATTGTTTTCTATAACTGTTTGAAGAAAAGGAAAGATTAAGAATAATTACTTACTTTTGTTCAGCCTCTCATTCTCCTAGACTGCTAAATATCACTTCAGTGTCAAATACTGAAATTTGAAATAATTGTTTTTGTTATTTTCAACTGTTGCACTTGCTCATATGTTGAGCACCCTACTCACATTTATAACACACATTTTTAGAATGATTTTCCAGCAATATAATTGTTTAAAATAAAATTATTTCTTTCTTACAGTAAATATTCTATCTGATAGTCCTTTCTCTGGACTATGAACCAACATTATGATTTTCAAGATAACAGGGCATTTCTTAAAATTGGTGGTATTTTATTCTACTCTTCTACTGCTTTCCATAGTTTTAGGTGGTATTTTATTCCACTCTTCTTCTGCTGCTTTCCATAGTCATATCATTGTTTTAGGACTGCATTTAGAAAGCACTCTTTTTACCAGTCCGAAGGCACAATTGTCCATTAGTGACATCATAGGACTTTTCAAGGAATATGAGAAAAAAAATATAGATCAGATCATATGTAGAGGATTTTAGAAAGGGAGTGTCTGACCCCAGGTCTTAAACAACCCTTAGAAATAGGAAGCTAGGAGATTTGGACTAGAGTGCCCGATAGGAAAGTCACACGGAAGCGAAGTAGAAAGAGGGAGGAAGACGCCCTTATTTATTACCGGGGGGACAGTACCCGGGGCCCAATGGCTTAACTTGCCCATTTGACGCACGGTGGATATTTAGTGGATCGAGCATTCGTACCTGCCTAGGATCGAACCTGAGGTCCTTTCCATGGCAGTCATGAACGTTGCCCTCTAGGCCACAAACAGCCCCCTCCCTCCCCCAATATAAAATTGACACCTCATCTCTTCTTACTTTTTCAAGAAATAGAGTGGTAGATTTAGATGTATAACTGGTAGCCTTATCCTAATAGAGTTCTACTCTGTTGAGGCTCTGTGGATAAAAGAATGGTATTTCCTCTTTAAATACGAGTTAAAAATTTTTGGTATTATGTAAAATTGATTTTAACATTCTTTTCAACTTTTCTTTACTTTAATTTCCCATTATATGAGAAACCAGCAATAATCATGAATCCTTTACTGAAACTTTCTTTGGATATTTGGAACCAAGTTTGTCTTTTTCTGCTGTTTTGTGATAGTAAATTGACTTTTTTTGTTAGTCATTTAGGTAGATTCATCCTTCATCAATAGTCACAATAAATTTGTATAGTCTTCAGCTAAGTGATTTTCATAAGGAAGTCTACACTGTTTAACGCTCAGCCATGTGCGTTAAACGTTGAAAAACAAAACAAAAAAACATTGTTTTTTTGTTTTGTTTTTTCAGATTCAAATCTTTGTTTTATTACCTTCTTAATAGCTGAAACAGAGATTTTTAACACTTAGCAATTTGCTCTCTGGGTCACTGGATTTTTTTTTTTTTAAGACCAGAAACCTTACTTTTGAAACAGTCGTAAAAGTATGTACCTTCTTTAGATATTCATTTGGTGTTCTTTTTTTCCCAGTTAAAAGCAATGTTTGACAATTTTCCCTCTATTAATAATATTGCTTATTTTACATTTTGAAATGCTAATTCCATGATTTTCACAGCATTTTTTAATTACAGAATACAAATATTTCTCTTCGTAAAGGGCAAAAACATAGCCTGCTACAGCTTGTTTACCTAGGCCACTTTCTTAACAGATGATATTTAAATGCAGCAGGTTTCTTTTGTGTTCATCTAATATGCTGTTGCCAGTTTCAATTCTTAGAACTTTTTATTTTGTTTAATTTATTATCCAAAGCATTCTAAAAAGGTGTGAACATCTGTAATTCTTCAAAATGAGTCAAATTTCTAAACGCCCTAATCTACTTAAACTAAATAATACTTTTTTTTAAGCTGCATTATATTCCACATACAACCCCCCCCTTCCCCTCCAAAAAAAAAACCAGCAGGAAAAACTGACACATGAGATAAGCACAACTATAAACTTACCTGACAAATAATGATCGCTTTTGAGAAGTTCTTAAACTACCAGATGTATTTAGCATCTGTTCTCTGAGATCATGAATTTTGGCTTCAAACCTGTTGTATTCTGTGAATTAGAAAAGAGAAATATATAATCAGAATTATACATTTGAAGAAAAGAAAATGAAAACATGATTTGACACAATAAGAGAAATCCTACATAAATTTCAAACCAACACCATAAAATTAAACACTATTTCCATACATGCGTTTTGAAAAGTAGTTCCAAATAATTAAAAGAAGCAACATTACAGAGGTGCTTTAATGCATTAAATCTCTTAAATAAATAACAAGACCCGAATTTACAATGCTCCAAAGTTTCCCCAAAAGCTATGGAACCTTCATGAATTCTAAGGCATCAGTGATAACGTCCTCATGACAGACACACAATGAAAATTGCGTACTCAGGAAAACAAAATCCTTAGAAAATAAATTTTTGTGATCAGTTTTCTAGAAAGAGAAAAATAAAAGGCTTTTTACATCTAGCAAAAAAAAAAAAAAAAAAAAAAAATGTAAAATTCTTTAGGGAGGAAAGGGGACTGACTCCAAGATCTAAAATTTTGATTCTTCTTTATAAACAGGTCAAGACAAGTTTACACACATGCTACTCAGCAGAAAATTTTACTCCAGAAAAAGCTAGAAATTTGATTAAAGCCTGGAAATCTTTACCTTTGCTTGGCTCTTACTCCCTCAGCATTAAAAAAAAATATCCAACCCATTTTCTAGGAACAGGTATCTTGACAAGCACAGTTATACAATAAAATCAACGAGCAGAGAAACTGTCAATCAGGAGAATACATGGAAAACCTTGGTCAGATGGAGGAAAAAGGATTTCTTAATACAACTTCTAGCAATGATTTTGTTGCCTTGACAGCAAACAAATGGACAGACAAAAATGCGTCATTTTGCGCCATGTCTATGCCAAAAGATGTGCTGAAAATGTGGCTTCTTGGAATTGTGTTACAAGCTTTCCCCTTGCAAATAACTAATACTCTTACCTCTAAGTTAAAAACAAAAAGTCCTAAGACTATCGAACTCCATTTAGGAAGCACAAAATGCTGAAGCGTCGCAAAAATTTAACACCAAAAGAACGTTTCACCACACATAACAAACACATGGGGGAAAATGGCTACTAGTACATTATCTTTCACTTTCATACCTATGCTTTCAAAGTTCAAGTAGCTGTGGTTTCCAAGAAAGCCGTAATCCTCCTCGCAGACACTTAACGGCATTATCACACTCTCGCTGCTGAATCGGAACGACATTTTAACTGCCGAAAAAAAACAGTTCGTACTTTTTACGCAGCATTGTGCGTACAGATATGACCTATAAATTACAAATCCTAAATAATGATTGGTAATTGCTCCAAAAAAAAAAAAAAAACTTTGACGAGTGTTTCTTGAAGGTTAACGTTTTGATGCAGTAGTTCATGCTATGCCGTAGAGCTGCTTGAAAGTTTTTCTTGCAAAATACAACACAACGGCTAAAAGAAAAACGGCGTTTTATAAAATGGCTGCTACACGCAACATCTGAAATAGCGAGCATTCCCCAATTGTTCCTTTTTTCCCCTCAGATATACGCTTTCAGCTGAAATACGAACAATAAACAATTTGAAGTTTCGTAATTTTGACGGCAGATCGCTACTATTTAGAATTTCGGTTTCCGCGAAAATAAAAAAATCCGCAGGATTGCGAAGTGTTAAGAGCACATCTTTCAGGAGGAAAGAAATCACGTTAGTAATGGGATATTTTTAGGTCTATAAAAACACGAAATCTTTCAACTGAGGGCTTATATTAAAACATTACCACCTTTCGCTTTCGGATACTACATATGCCAAACAGAAGCATATACGCTTACAAGTACTAGCGGGCAAATTATGAATCAGGAAAATCTCAAACATATAAATAATCTGCGATGCAGCATCCACTGCTGGAAGAGTTCTTTCAATCAGTTTAAGAAGCAGAGATATTTCGCCAACAGCAAATACCTACATATGATATAAAGATACGCAACGTGACAAAAAAAATGTTGATAATTCTGATCGTTAGTACAACCATCAAGAAAAAGCTCTAATCCGTCTTACGCAATCTAACCCCTTACTTAGTGCAAATCGTGCATTAAAAAAAAAATGAAAACGCACGATTTTTTTTTTTTTTTATTTGCGCACAAAAAAGGAGGGGTGGATTTTAGACTGACTTCGTAAAGCGGCCCAAGTGATACCTCATAGGAAAAGCCCAAAGGCTCGGGCCTTTCCCAGAACCCGACTTAAGACTAGTGGGCCCTGGGCACAAACAACTTTCGTAAATTAAGAATGGTACTTGCGTATTAAGGCAGCAACCCCGGTGCTTCGCGCACTTATTCTATAAACTGCGCGTATAATTGTATAAAGCACAAGAAGTGCTGCTTTAATACACAAGTACTATCTACTTTAATAAATGCAAGAAACAATAAATGTTCAAAATTGTAAATTAAAAGTAAGCATTTTATCTCCATCTTTCAAATGGATATTAATAATACTTTTTGGAAGCAACATATCGATGCATATTTACGATCGGTGAAAATTAACCGGTGCACTAATAAAAAATGTTAGTGCTCAAATTGGGGGCCTGGGCACGGGCACCGTGTGCCCTTGCGTAAATCAGGCTCTGGCCTTTCCTATGAGTTATCACTTGGCCCTTCGTTCTTCGCTATTGGCTGCTTATTTTTAAACATTACTTATTATTAAATATATATTTCACAAATTATTGGAAACGCACTTTAACATGGCAGATATATTTTTATCGCTTCTTAATGTTTTGGGAATGTTTTCTCCGTTTTTTTATTATTTTTTTTATTTCCGGTCTTCAATATTTTGGGCCACCTTTAAAAAGAAATCCTGGGTGAGCCACTCTTTCAAAATGTAGAGGAACAGGAATACACACAATTATAGTACAGAGGGTAGGAAATACATATTTATAGAAGGTAAGAACACGCCATTTTTGCACTGTTAAAACAAATTTTGCGACAGAAAAAAAAGCAATTTGGTTTCCTAAAATAAAACAAGTATTTTTGAAACCTAAACAAAACAAACTTTTGCACTAAACATAAAATGGGACTTGCTTTAAAAAAAAAAAAAAAAAATCCCAAACATTTATACCGTTTACATGTTTTGCTACAGGTACACTTGTTCACATATTTCATTTGCAGTGCCATTCTTTTTCCAATCCCTGGTGAACAAGGTTGGAATGAATTTTCCGGAAAATTCAGTCACCTAACAAACGTCTGCTGCCAAAACTGAGGAGATGCTGTGCTGGCTCAACTTGTTTTCCAACTCGCTTCACTTTCAGGAAATTCTGCCGCCGAACAATAAACAAACAGCCAGCGCTAAAACTGCGGGAATGCTAGTCTGGTTGCCTTACAACTCGCTTCATTTCCTGGTGGTCGCCACAAGCTGCATTTCGAAAAAAAACTGGCCGTTTGTTCATATCGAAAAGATATACTGCGGTTTTCCTAAACATTTCTGTCATGTTTATTATACAATAACCTCTATGCAACTCTTTAATGGAAGGCCGAATTCCATCGCAATGAGCTGTTTCTGACAAAAACGTGATAAAATGGGCTGTTTTTGTCAAAAATGGGTGCGTCCTCAAAAAAAAAAAAAAAAAAAAAAAATGTTTCGTCCTTGTAGTCTTACCAAATAACATCGCGCATCCAAAAGGGTCGATACGCCTACATAAGCTAAACGATTTTCCAAATGTTTGCCATATTAACCCATAAAAACAGTATTCCAAAGAATACACAAAGGGGATGAAAGCAAAATATCACCTAAATGCGCCAACGAAACAATTTTTTCACATAAAAGTAAAATTAATGAAAAAATTTCCCGTGAAACGAAATAGTTCACTCACTCTCTCTCTCTCTCACACACAAAGAAGTTTCTTAAGGAGACAGTGGCGTTCCGATAATGATAATCAACAAAGTGATTTTTGGAGCAGACGTCATCGAATTACTCCGTTTTGCGGTAAAACTGCAAACAGAAAATCAGTAATCATACAGATCATTTTCGCTAGTGTTAAACACAGCTATCACATAATTTTTTTTTTTTTTTTTAACTCGTTTAACAACTAGCTAGAAGCGATGTCACCAAATTTAAAATTACGTAGCGAAAACGACTAAATCGGTCTACATTCCGATAGCATCTGTACTGGCCCTAGGCTAAAACATTTGAGTGGGCCCTAAGCTAAGACTTCATAATTATTCTCAGTCATAAGTTCTTTGAGTGCAGCCTCAAAGAACTTATGACTGAGAATCATTATGAAGTCCGTAAGCTTTGTTTCTTTTAAGGTGCGGTCTGACAATTCTAACGCATTCGCGTACACCAAATACATAATAAAAACACGAGTTCATGTTACACCAAGGACCAACACTTTACGATTTTTCCTGATATACAAATTAAGCGCTAGGTGACTTAAGTACACACTTGTATTCACAGGCGCCGACTTCGTGAGTTCGAGACACTTTTTGAACCCCCAATGATTTTGTTGTGGGTTCCTCGAACCCCTAATATTTTTGCGCGCATTTCGTGAGGAAAATACACGTACGCATACACCGATTAGCCATTATTACACTATGACTACCCCCAGCCTAGAGAAATATGCGCGCCTGGAGCCCGAACGGTGTCGCAGGTGAAGTTCACAGAGCGTATACATACAACACGAGGACCGGCTTTCGGTTAGTAGTGTTCGGGGTCAGAATGGGAAAAGCTGTCGATTTATCAGAGTTTAATAAAAGACAAATTGTGATGGCATGGTGTTTCGGAATTACAATCTCGAAAACGGCGCGGCTTGTTCGCGTGCCGCTGTACTGAGTACGAATCAAAAGTGGTGTACAGATGGCCAAACGACGAGCCATCGTCCAGCCGTGTATCGTCCGCAGTTCATTGATGCCAGAAAGGAGCGGAGACTATCGCGCTTTGTTCACAGCGACAGCAGAGCCACAGTGCGACAAATCACCCGCAGCTACAACAGTTGTGATCAGGGCAATGTGTCACAGCACACAGTTTCTCGCAGCCTTCTGCGCATGGGCCTGCGTAGCCGAAGACTCAGCCGGGTCCCCATGCTCACTGGACATCATCGCCAACAACGCATCATTTGAAGTCCAAGGTCATCGAGATTGTACCGTGGATGATTGGAAGTGGCCTGGTCTGACGAAACAATATTCCTGGTGCAACACGCAGACGGCCGTGCGCGAATACGACGATTACCAACGGAGGCACTGTTGGGCGAAAACAGGCCGGCGGCGGTGGTGTTGTGCTGTGGGCGTTGTTTTCTTGGGACACTTGAGGCTTCATTATATCCCAATTGCACAATTCCCGACAGCTGTCAGGTATCTGAACATCGTTGCGGACCAAGTTCATTAATTCATGGCAACTCTGTTCCCTGCTGGTGATGGCCATTACCAACAGGATAATGCGCCATGCCACACTGCCAGAATCGTCAAGGAGTGGTTCGAGGAACATGCTGGTGACTTCCTGTTAATGCCCTGGCCTCCAAATTCACCTGACATGAACCCAAGCGAACATTTGTGGTTCGACTTCGAAAAGCAGGTGCGAGCTAAATCACTACCACCGCGAAATGTACGGGAACTGGAGGATCTGCTGTTTACATTATGGTGCCAGATATCCCAGGATACCTTTCGCCACCTCATCGAATTGATGTCTGGTCAAGTGGCCGCTGTCTTGTGGGCTAAAGGGGGTCATAATGTAATGGCTCATCAGTGAATAATAATGTTGCGCCTACAAAAACAAAACAAATAAAATAATAATCTAGAGAAAAAAAAATATTTTTTTTTTTTTAACTATAATTTGATTCATTTTAGCATATCAGGCGTCTTATTGGTCCAGATAACCTGACTAAACGAAATTTAAATTAGACCTAAATCCTTTGAAAAATGCATGGGTAATTAGATTTAAATTTTCCGGAACCCCCAATAATTTTCCAAGTCGGCGCCTATACTTGTATTATTACGCAAGCAAAGTATTTGTCATTTTTCTTGTAGGACTTCCGTCCACAGTGAGTAGAGTTTAGGTCCCAGACACCTACAAGCGAGATCGCCTTTTGGGCAGGACACAGAAACGGAAGGAATGAGAGCAAGTCTAGCGACTTTGACAGAACAGTTTGTAGTGAGATTAGAGTACAGTAGATCGCGCCACCGTACAAGTACGATGTTGCACACAGAGGGGTGAGAGAATTTCAGGGGGGCATAGGAAAGGATATCCATTTAACCAGTGGGCCCAGCCTGGGGGCCGTCACTTAACGTGCTCGTCCGATGCACGGCGGATATTCAGCGACTGTTAGTAAATTACACCATCTCTGAAAGATCAGCTCAGGTTCGAACCTGAGGACCTTGCATCGATAGTCTGACTCGCTAACCACTAAGCCATCCGCGGCTCTACGCAAGCGAAGGCGCACCCAGGATTTCTTTATGGGGGTTGATCAAAATATTGAAAATACAAATAACCCAAGAGAAAACATCTAAAATATGGGGAAGCGAAAAAATATCTCCGCCATATTAATTTAAGTTTTTGAATTATTCGCCAAATATGTATTTAAAAACATACAAACATCTAAAATTAAGCAGCCCATAAAGAATGAAGAACTAAGTGATACTTTATGGGGAAGGTGCAGTTCCCTGGGCCACCACCACTGAGACTATGGTTTAGCTAATGTATGAAAATAATATTTATTTTCACCCTTATCCTGATCTTCCTTGCAGTTCTAGTTTGTTTGCTTTAAACATTACTGGAACGGATTTTTGTGACTTAAGTGAAAAAGCGACGCTTCTCTTCGCTGAGATACGGAGAACTACAGACCAGTGCTGTGTTCGTGCACAGATGTATAAATAATGTTTACCACCCCCCACCACCCCATCTTTTTCGCGATAAGATATGGTATAATATCGTAAAATTTTAATTTCCGAAATTTGAGACTTTCTTAATCCACCGTTTTCTTTAAGACTCATTCGTATTTTTTTTTTTTTTTATTTAAATCTTGTTCTAGTATTTCTTTTAAGGATCCTTTTCAGAACTAACAGACTAAGTTACAGAAACCTTACTCATAACTTTATTTTAAACTACATTTTTACTTTATTTCCTGGACAGAGACCCAGCAAGCATCGGAATTTTTTTTTTTCTTTGACAACAGGGAGCAAGAGATCAGGATATATCTTAGCCTCTTTTCTTTTTCTTTCTCCGCCTTTATATAAACGACTAAATGCACGACAAAAGAAATGAAGTACAGTAGAATTCCAATTATCCGGATTAACTCTGACCATAGCCCATCCGGATATTCGGATGGGTTGTGGTCAGAGTTAATCCGGATAATTTCTATTTATTCGGATAATTGATATTTGATTTGGGAAATAAATATCTACCGTATTGCATCATAATTTTGTATTAT
Source organism: Macrothele yani (assembly GCA_039090855.1). NCBI lineage: Eukaryota > Metazoa > Arthropoda > Arachnida > Araneae > Macrothelidae > Macrothele > Macrothele yani. The sequence goes on along the minus strand of CM077027.1, from coordinate 150,451,738 downwards.
TTAAATGAACGAAGAAACTAACAACACGTAAATAAATCAATAAAAATCTTAATTTTACTTGGACTTGAAAGAACAAGAAGCTATCCGGATAATTGGAGTTCTACTGTATTTTAACACAGTATGCTGAGTCCTTCCGTCTGTGGATATCTCCGCAGTTGTTGCAAATATTTTTTTCGACAACTCAACATGAAAAAAACCCTCGTATTTCCCAATTTTCTAGTTTTATCCGATGCCGTGCGCAAGAGTACTTCATTTTGCACTATGCACGCGGCCACTTCCAAGTCCGACTGGAAACAGTCTGCACCCCTACTGGATTTATAACCAAATTTTCCACGAACAAATTTGTTTTGGAACAGGGCTCGGATTGGTTTAACATACACTGCTGGCCACCCAAAATGCAACACCAAGAAGGAAGCATCGGATTGGCCTGAAATTCGCAGCATGCGTCGCCCGCGAGAGGACATGCAAACGATTAGCATTGCAGGGCATATGCAAATTATGTGCGCCCGGCACGCCACCGAGAAGCACTATAAGAAGGGTGCACAGAAGGCAGGGTGTAAGTTGTGGAAGTGTGTTGTGCTGCCGGACCTGTGCGTGGGAAGCTTGCCGATGCCTCTTCGCAGAATACGGCAGTCATTCCATCACGTTTCGGAGTTCGACAGAGGACGAATAGTGACTTATCGCGACAGCGGTTTATCGTACCGAGACATCGGCGCCCGTGTGGGACGACATCCAGCCACAGTAAGGCGAGTATGGATTCAGTGGGTGCAGGAGGGACAGACGGACGGACCAACGGGAGCGATTGCCGTAGCCGCGGCACACCACCGAACGAGAGGACCGGCATGTTGTGCGGCGGGCACTGACGGCTCGCACCCCCACATCACGAACGTTAGCGCAGGAATTAGGGTGTGTTGCGCAACAACCGGTGTCAGCACTTACCGTTCGACGTCGTCTGCAGGAACGGGGACTTGTCACGCGGCGCCCATTGCTCCGATTACCATTGACGTTACACCACCGGCAAGTGCGGCGGCAGTGGGCCGTTGAACGCCGGACTACGGAATGGCACGACATTGTTTTCTCCGACGAATCTCGCTTCTTCCTGCAACACCACGATGGCCGGATCCGCGTGTGGCGGCACCGCGGCGAGAGACTGTATGACGCCTGCATTATGCATCGCCATACCGGTCCGTCGCTCGGCGTTATGGTTTGGGCGCAATTGGATATGACACCCGCACCCCTCTGGTACGCATCACCGGTACATTCAACAGCCACCGCTACATCTCTGACATTTTGGAGCCTGTAGCCCTCCCTTACCTGCAGGACCGGCTAGCGGCCACGTTTCAACAGGACAATTCGCGCCCGCACGTGTCACGCATTGTGCAACAATTCTTCACGGCCCTCCAGGTGTCACTGCTTCCGTGGCCCGCCTGTTCTACCGATATGTCGTCCATCGAACACGTCTGGTCGCTGATCGGCAACCCGAGTGGCCCGGCAAGCACCACCCGCGGCTACGCCTGATGAACTGTGGCAACGTGTGGAAGCAGCCTGGACCGACATACCCCAAGCCCACATCCAAAGCCTCTTTCGTTCGATGCCGCGGCGTGAGGTGGCCGTTATTGCCAGCCATGGGGGCCACACGAACTATTGATGTCTGCGTGTTCCGCAAGTCGCACGGGCCTTTAAGCTCAATCGTTTCATCTTTGTATCTGTTATGTGTCGAGTAAATCTGGCTTTGCTATCTCGTGTTCTTCTTGGTATTGCATTTTAAGTGGCCAGCAGTGTACTTTGATAAATTCGCGAGCTTCAGAAAAAGAAATATGGAGTACAGCCCCTCGTTTTTTATTTGAAATACAAATGCAGAGGTTAGGGATGGGAAGTGTATAGGTATAGACGAGAAGTAAATAAATGTTTACTGCATTTTTGATCAGACTTATTCACGACCATAAATTATTGGTTCAAACGAGATATTTTCCTGCGTTCATATCAGGAGAAGTTAATATAATAAATCATTGAAAGGTTTTCTATCTGGAACACCTCAGATTTCTGAATTGCTTCAGGTCCTTCCAAAATACTTTAGAATCTCTAGAGCGGCCAGAATATTCAAGACTACACTAGCATGCTCCGTTATTCAGATTCTTCTCGAACAAAGCTCCGCCGTTTAAAAATTCAATAACCTTATTGCATTAACAAAACAAATGTAATAATCCGTATTTATTGGCGTGGACAAAAATATAATCTTCCCGCAAGCTTTCCCCGTCAACGGACGACTTCTTCAGGCGGTTACAAAGGAAAACAGAATCAAACTAATAGATGAATATTGCGAGTGCATGTTCATGGACTGTCTTCCATAGCCTCTTACAGGGCTTCCGAATCAACAGCAGAGGACTTACCCGAACCTTTATTTCTTTTCAAATTCCAACCGCAAATTTCTTGAACTAAGTTTGTGCGGTCCGAGTAACCACCAGACCTTCACCTTCGTTAAGTTTCCGGACTGCTTCAGCAGCTTTAAATCAGTTTCCATAATGTCGCAATAGAACTGTTATTTTGTATCCATTCCAATCAACCGCGGTATAAGTTCAACGCAAGGGTCGCGACATGTGCTTCACGCTTCGTCAGATTCCCCCACGGTATGCGCTTTCAGTCTGCACAGAACAGGAAAACTGTTCCGCAGAAAATATGCATATTTACATCGTAGAACTGCCCTATGCAAGAACGCCGAATTTTTTTTTGTTTTTTTGTTTTTCGAACACCCCAATTTCCAGATACACACCGATAAGACATTGCATTATGACCATCCCTAGCCAAGAGAAATTACGGCGCCTGGATACCGAACGGTGACGCAGGTGAAGTTCGCAGTGCAGCATATATATATACAACCCCCGAGGACCGGCTTTCGGTAAGTAGAGTGTTCGGAGTCAGAATATAAAAAATTGCCGATTTATCGGAGTTTGATAAACGACAAATTGTGAACTACGATCTCTGAAACGGTGCGGCTTGTTCACGTGCCGCTGTAGTGAGTACATATCAAAAGTGGTGCACAGATGGTCAAAAGACCAACTGTCGTCCACAGCTCATTGATGCCAGAGGGATGCGGAGATTGTCGCACATTTTTCACAGCAACCACAGGGCTACAGTGCGACAAATCCCTCGCAGCTACAACAGTGTGATCAGAGCAATGTGACGCAGTTCACCGCATGGGCCTGCGTAGCCGAAGACCCAGCCGCGTCCCCATGCTAATTGCACGTCATCGCCAACAACGCATGAAATGGGCCCGAGATCATCGAAATTGGACCGTGGATGATTGGAAAAAAGTTGCCAGGTCTGACGAATCAAGATCTCTGGTGCATCACGTAGACGGCCGAGCGTGAATACGACGATTACAAACGGAGGCTATGGCACCTGGATGCACTGTTGGGCGGAAACAAGCCGGCGGCGGAGGTGTTATGCTGTGGGCGATGATTTCTTGGGACACTTTAGGCCCCATAATCTCAATAGCACAATCCCTGACAGCTGTCAGGCATCAGAACATTATTGCAACTGTATTCCCTGCTGGTGATGGCCATTACCAACAGGATAATGCGCCATGCCACACTGCAGGAATCGTCAAGGAGTGGTTCGAGGAACATGCTGGTGACTTTCTGTTAATGCCCTGGCCTCCAAATTTACCTGACATGAACCCAATCGAACATTTGTGGTTCGACTTGGAAAAGCGGGTTCGCGCTAAATCACCACCATCCCAAAATATACGAGAACTGGAGGACCTGCTGTTGACATTATGGTACCAGATACCCCAGGATACCTATCGCCACCTCATCGAATCGATTCCTCGCCCAGTGGCCGCTGCTTTGAGGGCTAAAGGGGGTCATACAGCTTATTAGGTAGGCTGTCAGCATAATGCAATGACTCATCAGCGTATTCTTCCTGTCTTTTGTTTGTCCAGTAACTCACTTTTCATACTGTAAACGACAACCCGTCTTCACACGATATACACTGAGTGGCCACTTTATTATGACCACCTGACAGTTTTAAGCAAATGAGCTATGGCTGCACGCTGTTGCCGCCAGAGGGAGAGGCTAGTATAAAAAGGGAAAGCTTAGTGCTTGCGACAGTAGTAGTAGGGATTTTTGGGTGTAGAGATGGGTAAAAAATGCTCTTTGACGGACTTTCAACGTGGGATGATTGTAGGAGCTCGGAGCCATGGAGCGAGTATCATCGAAACCGCCGCATTCGTGAAATGTTCCAGAGCAGCTGTTGCTAAAGTGTTTAAAGACTGGACTGTCAGCCAAAAAATTGGGTCTCTACGCGCAACGCGTGGTCGTCATCGACTAGTGACTGCTCGGGCGGAACGGAGAGTGTCCAGACTGGTAACAGACAACAGAAAGGCAACAGGGCAGCAAATTACAGACCATCTTAATCAATGATCCCCTCAAATGATCTCTGCACGCACTGTTCGCCGTACACTGCATCGGATGGAATATGGCAGCCGAAGGCCTGTTCGAACACTTTTGCTGTCTACAGTTAAGAGAAAACCGTCTCCAGTTCGGCCAGGAGCACAAGGATTGGACAGTCGATAATTGGAAGCAAATTATGTGGTCCGATGAATCACGTTTTCAGTTGCATGCCGAGTGAGAATTTGGCGGAAACAGCACGAAAGCATGGACCCCAAATGCATTGCTACAACCCTTCAAGCTGGTGGAGGCAACGTTATGGTTTGGGGAATGTTTTCCTGGCATGCTTTGGGCCCTTTAATTCATGCTGATCAACGTCTGACTGGCACATCATATCTAAACATCGTTGCGGACCAAGTTCATCCTGTCATGTGGATGGTTTATCCCAATGGCGATGGCTACTTTCAACAAGATAATGCGTCCTGCCATAGTGCTCGTATTGTACAAGATTGGTTTCAGGAACATGACGGTGAGTTTACTTTGCTTAAGTGGCCCCCACAATCACCAGATCTCAATCCCATTGAGAATTTGTGGGATGAAGTTGAACGAGCCATCAGACAGCTGGATCCACAACCCTGCAATCTCACACTCCTGGAAAGTGCTATTCATCAAACATGGTCTCAGATTCCACAAACCACCTATCAACATCTCGTGGAGTCCATGCCACGAAGAATCGACGCAGTATTAGAGACAAAAGGTGGCCCAACGAAGTACTGAGTGGGTGGTCATAATAAAGTGGCCACTCAGTATATAAAAGAGTTTTATGATGGAATAAAAACTTTAATGATAGTTAAAAATTTAAATGCGTGAGACCTTTCGGGTCCTGCCAACAGGCACCCATCCTCAGATGCAAGGAACACATTCAGTGGAAGAGGCAGCTTATAAATAGATACATGAATGAACAGATGACGTACAATTAGTCGTCATGAGGTATATTGCGTATGTCCAGTCATTAACAGCAAAAACAGTCATTAGCTAGTAGAAACTATGTTGATAAATCGGTAAGCAGATATTTCCAAGGTCGAGGGATGTTTCTTGGCAATTCATCATTACAGCAAGTTTCAGATAATTTATCGATGTACAGGCTTTCAGTGAATAACAGCCGAGATTTTGTATGAGGAGCAGTTAGAATTTTAGAATCGTCCCAAATGGGAATGTAAGTCCCCTTGGTTAAAAGTCGGGATAAAGCAGTGGAAGTTGAGCCATTATATGATGGCCATATTGGTGTTCTTTGAGACGGGTTTAATTAGTCCTGGAAGTGGAACCAACGTAACATTTGTCAGTGAAATCCGGTGTTAGAGATTTAAGAGGAACGAGATATATTCCATGTCTCTGCAGGTCAGTAGGTCGGTCACTGTCTTTTTTAATAGATGAAAATAAGTTAGAAGCTCTGATCCCAAAACTCAAATCATGGTGATGGCAAATAGTCTTTTAAGATCTGACAATTGAAGGAACAAAGGGAAAAGAACCAACAAACTTGCGAATGGAACGATTACCAATCAAAGTGGTAGAAACAGAGCGAAGGAATCTGCTATAGTCAATCTGTCGATCAAAGATTTTGAGTAACCAAAAGACTCCGCCAAATTACGAATGATATCCAATTCAGTCCTCCAAAGCTCATAGGTGGAGGAATGTGAAAAGGCACGACGAATTAAGAAATTGAAACCAGAGAGTTTATAAGACAAGGGGCGAGATGAAGCGGCGGGAATAATAATGGAACATGAACTAGGTTTTTTGAATACACTGAATGATAAAGAACAAGAGGAAGAACGCTGAAGTTTAAAATCCAGAAACGGTAAGCAATTATCAAATTCCAACTCATCATGAGGTATATTGCGCATGACTGGACATGCGCAATATACCTCATGACGACTGATTGTACGTCATCTGTTCATTCATGTATATTTATAAGCTGCCTCTTCCACTGTATGTGTTCATTGCATCTGAGGATGGGTGCCTGTGGGCAGGACCCGAAAGGTCTCAAGCTTTTAAAATTTTAACTATCATTAAAGTTCTTATTCCATCATAAAACTCTTATATATCGTGTGAAGACTGTTTGTCGTTTACAGTATGACTTTTTAGCACGAGTTACCTCAGTTTTGTAACTCATTTTTCAGTGTAACGCAGGCACTCGTAAACGCTCAAAGGGGCGAGTCCGTTGCTACAGCAAGTCGGATTAAAATAGTTTTGCTTTTGAAAAATACTATCAAATATATATTTTTTTTGTTCGTCATAAACGACTTACAGAAGCATTTAATGCCAAAGGGTCGCCCGTCGGTAATTTAGAGTCACTGCTCTGGGGAAGAGCCAGATATAAGTTTATCAGCGTCGCAGAACAAACATTCCACTCATATTCGTGATTCGGACCCGACTGTGCCGATTAGCAAGAAACCAACGGCTTTTTTTTTGATTGAAGGTTTAACGACCACCGTGAGCAACTCAATGGGCTATAAGCAGTCGCCCGTCCCTAATTTAGGGTCACTGGTTCCAGGGAAGGGAGAGAACCAGTGCCGTAAGACAAACACAACATCCATGCCTTACCGGGATTCGAACCCGGACCCCTTTCGGACGAATGATCAGAGGCCATCGCTTAGACCACTGCGCCACCGGGGCGGCCCAACGGCTTTAGGATTACACACATCTTTCCAATTACCCTAACAGACGAACTGGCAAAAATTCCTTTTAGAAAAGGTGGGCTTTAACCACAACGGAGATTATGCACGCTTTCCGATCTTCCAAACGCACAGTTGTACTACCACTACGAGGCGCTTGTTACACGACGTGTTGATTGCACTTAAGGCTCTACGAGACCCGCCATCTTGTATTGCTGCCTTCTCTTATTAACCAACGGGCAAGCGTATTTCACAAATTGCTCGGGACATTTTGCACATTTTGGAACACCGTTTGCGGCTAACGCAAGATATATGCTAAATAAAGAGTTCCCTGGTTTCAGATTTTCATTTTGGACCCTTTAAGTATTTTTTATTAACTAATAAAACTAGGGAAGACGCCTTGGTACGACTTTCGCTGCAGATAAAAAATGAAGGGAAAGGTCAATAAAAATTCTGAAACCAGGGAACTCTTTATTTATCATATATCTTGCGTTAGCCACAAACGGTGTTCCAAAATGTGCAAAATTTCCCGAGCAATTTGTGAAATACGCTTGCACGTTGGTTAATAAGAGAAGGCAGCAATACAAGATGGCGGGTCTCGTAGAGCCTTAACAATTAATTACGAAGTATCTTTGATAATACGAAGATAAACAGAGGTGCACGTCAGCCGCAATGAAGCGCGGAAGTCACTTGAATTCTAAACACACATTTTTCACCAAAAGACACGTTCACTGCACCCTAGTCTTCACTGGGCATCGCCATTCTTGTTAGATTTCTGTGTCATTGTGTTGTAGTTAGTCGCGCTATCTTTTCCCAGACTGAAAAGAAAGTTAAATCGAAGTAAAAAAACTGCATAATGTTGAAGGCAAACCTGCCTCTTCTACTGCTTCCTACGCATTTTAACCCAAGGAAAAAGAAAGTGAAAACTGGTTGAGCTGGTGCAACTTTAGTTACGCCGAAACTCCATAATGTGTGCAAGGCAAGTGCTATTACACCGTAAGAAAGGAGAGCAATAAGCACGTAGATAAAGCTAAATAACCTCTTTAGTCTACAATTAGGCGTTCAGATATCATGTAATTAACATAACACAGTATGAACGAAAAATCACTTTGCAAACGTATGTATTACTATCTGGCAAGAAACTGATTGACATGGAGGAAGGGGATACAAAACAAGCAAAATATACACTTTGGGCATGTGCACCGCTCCTTTGGAGCCTCCTTGTCTTTGAATAAGCTTGGTGAACAATTTTTGGACAGACACCAGCAAGTCACAATATTGAATCTGCCTTACTTTTTTTAGTTTGCGCCAGAAACGTCCTCAGCGCCAGATACAGCAGTCATCGTGTATCACAATGGCGATGTGCGAACGTGTGTGAATATGACCTACATTGATTACAACAAATATTCTAATACTGGATTTGAGACCTTTCGGTCACGTGGTACAATTAAGGTTTAGCAGTACGCACAGAATTTCGGTTAATAATTTCCTCCCCGGTCTCTGAATTTTGTTTACTATAAATACAGCGTGATTCACAATTATTGTCGGGGTTTACGTAGCCTGACATGGTCAAACCGTAACCGACCAAATAAAACTACCTACAGCACAAACAAGTTCAAAGCGTAAAGTTTCATGTGGCAACACAGTACCCGCTGAATTGACGTCATACTTCAAAATGGCGCCTGTTCAAGAAAAAGCAATGTGCGTACACTGGTTCTTCGAAACAGTCAGTTATCACAACGCAACGTCGTTACAGAAGGCAGTATGGCAGAGCTCCACCTTCCGATAATGGTCTCCGACGTTGGTTAAAGCAGTTTCAAAAGACTGGTAGTGTTCAGCATCAAAATGAAGGGGAAGACAGAGCACTTCGCAGGATGACGTTGATCGCGTCCAGAAGCCCTCAGAAGTCAACGAGACGAGCTGCATCTCAGGTGGACATCACAAACGACTGTTTGGAGGGTTCTGCATAACAGCCTACAACTCCGTGCGTACAAACTGCAGATTGTACAGGCTTACCAGATCCCTGAGACCTCCTTCGATGACCTGAAGACCAGAATTGGTGCTGTGATAGCAACACTAACGCAGCAAATGCTGGCGAACACTTGGCGGGAAATTGATTACAGCTTGGATATCATACGTGCCACGAAAGGCGCGCATGTCAAAGTGGTTTAGCAATCTGATGTATCGGTTCTACAGGTAATAAAACTTGTTGTTATGTCATATTCTGTTTGCGGCTTTAGTTTGTTGTTTTCCGTTCTCCGATTATATGACACTGAAACCCCGATAATAATTATGAATCACCCTGTAATTTCTGCCGAACTGATATTCGTGCATCTTTCATGTTGAAGTACCAGTGGAGATTGCAAAAACACCCGTGAATACAGGCAGATACACACGGAAGTGAAAGGTAGATAAGTACAAGAAGAGGTTTGAAGAACATTAGTATTCCCATGTTTCATCGCACACCTACCTCATCCACTGAATGTGTTTTGATCACTGCCTACCGTAAAGATGTTCTGGCAAGATGTTCCTCGCATGCCACTGTTAATACGTATTTTCCTGAGACAGCACTAAATACGATACATGTTAACATTGAAACACGGGAATACCAAGGCGATTCAAACGTTCGCCCTGTTTGAGATACATACAGGGTGAGTCAGAACTCGTGGGACAAACTTTTAAGGGGTGGTAGAGCACACTGCAACAAACATTTTTTGTATAAGAATGTATGGGCGCAAGTGACGCGTTGAGGCACAAACACAAGAAATTGGCATGAAAGGAAACAAATTTTGTACTTACAGCATCGTTGACAAGTGCTTCTTTACAGCAATGTTTACAATAATTGCTCAAAATTGCGTCCACCAACAGTAATACATGCGTGGCAACGTCCGCGGAGTGATTGGCGTGTACTGTTGCCGGTAGAGGGCAGTAGGTGGCTTGCACATTATGCATCTGCGGGAACACGCAATTTGCGAATGTGTTGTCGCCCGTGATGGAAGACTTTACGAATGCCGAGAAGGCAGACATGCATCTAATGTACGGGGCTGCCAATGGTAACGGCAGAGCAGCGCTGTGAATGTGTGGGCGGGTATTGTGAACGACTTCCTGCTTGGCCCATATCTACCACCAACGCGACTCGATGGCAGATGAAATCGTATTTTCCTGAAAGAGGTTTTACCAGAATTGCTTCAAGATGTACCACTGGCCGTCCGACAAGGACTGTGGTTTCAGCATGATGGGGCGCCAGCCCATTTCAGCATTAATGTGCGCAATTACCTGGACGCCGCTTTTGGGGCGCGATGGATTGGCCGTGGTGGACCAGTCCGTTAGCCACCCTGATCGCCCGATTTATCGATCCTCGATTACTTCTTATGGGGACATCTGAAGGCCCTCGTTTACGAGACTCCAATTGACTCTGTTGAGGACTTCGTCGCTCGAATGTCCGTTGCGGCTGCACGTGTTCGAGAAATACCTGGCATCTTTGAAACTGTACGCCAATCACACCGTCGACGCTGGCACGCATGTATTACTGTTGGTGGACGCAATTTTGAGCAATTATTGTAAACATTGCTGTAAAGAAGCTCTTGTCAACGATGCTATAAGTAAACAATTTATGTTTCCTTTCATGTCTATTTCTTGTGTTTGTGCCTGAACGCTTCACTTGCGCCCATACATTCCTATACAAAAAATGTTTGTTGCAGTGTGCTCTACCACCCCTTTAAGTTTGTCCCATGAGTTATGAATCACCCTGTATAATGCTCGAACCCCATTTCAGCGCGAAACTGGCCCCAGCGTAGACTGGTTATCGCGATGACGTCGAACACACGAAGCTGATGACGCATTTGGCAAGGAGCCACACTGAATTATCAGGCGAGCAGAGGATGAAGGTCGCTAAACGTGCTGTTCGGGTGCCCCTACACCACCAATATTGAAATCAAAAGGTTGAACGCGGTGGTTGGCAGCACTGCAATGGGCTGCTAGCGACTAATCCTCTTTTAAGCAGACGATGTCCAACTGTGCTGAAGGACGCCCGTGCTCCACTGCTGCGCTAACACTGTGGATGTCGCCGTGCGATCGGTCACTGCCATGCGGTAGAGGTCAGTCGTCCCGTGAAGTCGTGCGATTTTGCGGTCCACTTCCAGGATTTCTGTGCGTCCGAGCCTCATCTATCCACTGACGCCCCGTTCGCATCATTCCTGTGCGTCCGAGCCTGGTCCACTGACGCCACGTTCGCATTATTTCTGTGCGTCCGAGCTTCATGTGTCTACTGACGCCACGTTCGCATCATTTCTGTGCGTCCGAGCCTCATGTGTCTACTGACGCCACGTTCGCATCATCTCTGTGCGTCCGAGCTTCATGTGTCCACTGACACCACGTTTACATCACTGCACAGGCTTTTTATCTTGTACAAGTGGCAGTTTTGCAGTAGGAAAATCCAGCTTCTCTCATCCCGACTATCCTTCCTCGCTCAAAGTCCGTCAGGTGTTCATAATGCGGCCTTCTTCGGCAACGGGGCATACTGAGGCACAGGAAACACTATTTTGACTCAATGTCGGCTCTTCACTGATGCAACATCTCGTTTGAGCCAGCATTTTGTTTTACCAAGGACGGGACAGTACAGAGTGCGCTGTTCCGAAACCTCGTGCACATTTTTACTGGCATCTTAATCATTCGAAAACCCCAACCTGTTTTACATATTCTCTAAGTTTCAAGCTAATGCCAGCAGTCCTTCATGGTGTTGCAATTTTCACAAACAGTGTGTAATGTATATTTAATTGTACATGTGTGTTTAAGTGTTTAGAAATAAAGAATTTTAATATGTTCAGAGGTTGTGTTTTGATACAGGGGGGTTGACAACGAAACTGAAACACCTGCGCAAATAGCACCCGACATGTCACGCCGTTGTACGCAGTGATGTATTCAGACATATTTTCGGGGGTGCTTAGCCCCCAGAAATCTATGAAACCGGCAGACTCACAAAACTGGGAGTCAGTTATGAAACCGGTAGACCCACAAAACTGGGAGTTAGAGACCGACGGGTGCTGGCCAGGGAAATTCAGAAGAACCGCACCAAATCGATGGGCCATATCTGCGAGGAGTTTCAACAGGCATCCGGGTGTTCGTTCGATGAATATCATCCGTAAGAAAGCCCATCTGCTCGGTTATCATGGACGTGCTGCCACCCACAAGCCTTTGATCACCAAGTCCAATAGCGCTGCTCGGCTAACGTGGTGCAAAGATCGTCGAGTGGACCGTTGAACAGTGGAAACAGGTTCTCTGGAGCCACGAATCAAGGTTTACCCTCTACCGTTCGGATGGCAGGGTCTGGGTTTGGTGTCTGCCTGGAGAACGCCTCCTGCCGGAATGTATTGTGCCAAATGTGAAGTTCGGCGGCGGTGGAATTATGCTATGGGGGTGTTTCACCTGGTATGGCATGGGACCCTTGGTCGCAATTCCTGGTAGACTCAACGCAGAGACCTACCGCACCATTTTTGATGACCATGTGCGCTTTCCTACGTTGTGGCAGTTTTACGGGGTGGACCCATGTTACTTTCAGGATGACAATGCCACCTGTCATGTTGCGAGGTCCACCATGGCTTGGTATGGTGACAATGGGGTTAATCGAATGGACTGGCCTGCGCAGAGCCCGGACCTCTGGGACGAGTTGGAGCGTCGACTTAAGGGGTGACCCCCACCGTCCGAAATCGGTGAAGGAACTGACCTGTCTTCTCCAAGCCGAGTGGAAGAAAATACCGCTAGCCGTCGTACAACGCCTGTTTGAGAGTATGCCCCGGAGGGTCGCAGCTGTAAATCGCCGCTCGTGGAGGCTCCACCAACTATTGAAGGTGAATAAACTTAGTTTTCCTTTGCTATCACAGGTATCCAATTACTTGTTGGTAGATAGTGTATAAATAACAAAATTGTGAGTATACATCAGTCAACAAGTTTCTGCCCTCTTAAAATTTACCTACACCAAGCATTGCGGATGGAGATTCTAACTGTGATTCTGCATGTAATACCACCGACAAAAGAAATAACCGACTTTGCCAACACCCACAATGTATTTTATTCATGATCTTATTATCATAGACATAAGGTACGTAGTTCTGCGCTTAAACACAACGGGCGAATCTATTATACTTCAGCCCCATCGTTTTTTTTTTGTTTTGTTTTTTTCCTTTTCTTTAAATCTTGTTTTAGTATTTCTCTTAATAATCCTTTGTGACCCCATCGGTTTTTTTTTAACATTGTTCTAGTATTTCTCTTAATCTTTTTGGCCCCATCGTTTTTTTTTCCTTTTCTTTAAATCTTGTTTTAGTATTTCTCGTAATAATCCTTTTGGCCCTATCGTTTTTTCCTATATAATCTTGTTTTTAGTATTTCCTATATAATCTTGTTTTTAGTATTTCCTATATAATCTTGTTTTTAGTATTTCGCTTAGTAATCCTTTTGCGAAGTAACATAATAAGTTACAGAAACCTCATTTCATAATCAATAAAACCAAAATTTAACCATTATATCGATGGAATCAAAATTAATATAAAACTTGTTTTATATCTCAAAGAATTTTTCGATTTGAAACAGTTTACTCATATTATAAACGATGTTAAACTTTATTGATTTGGACATAGAGCCGCTCTTAGCAGCCGCGGAGCTGGGTGCGAACCTAGCCTCCCTACACTACATATAAAGCATACACTAGACTTAAAACGTAGTTTATTACAGTTATCTGTACAGTTTAATGAAACGTCAAGACGTTTGAAAATTAACCAATAAAGAAAGACATTTAAATTTTTTTGAATACTGATATTTTGTAAAATGTCTTAAATGATGTAGGTAAAACAAACATTAGCATACGTCCTTCCCTAACAGTGGCTCAGTCTGTTCCTATTATGGGTTAGTACTTACATTATAGAACTCACCTTATAAGAACTGGACTTTTCTTGTTTTTATCCCAGCAAAGTCATTTTGCTTGCTTTATCTTGTTCAATTGACAAAGTTGCCAAAGACATCGATCGATCTTTCTTCAGACATGACAGATCTTAAATAAGATTTAATCAGCTTCAAGCGTGAAAAGCTTTCTACGCTTGCAACAGTTACTGGGACAGTAAGTAATATCCTGTAGGCGATGGAAACATTAGGGAAAGGATTCTGAATTTTATTCATGTATCTTAAAGCACCGGCTGCAGTTTTGACATCAGATGGAAGTAACTCACGCAGCATTTTAATAAAAATTCTTCTCCATTTATATCTTTATCATTGAAAATAAGAACCCCTCTCACCCCCTTCATTTTTTTCCCTCTTATTTTTTTCTTCAGGTGTAATTACGGGGCCCTGTGCAACCGCACCTGTCGCACATTTCTAAGGGCGGCTCTGTTTGGACACCTCCATAGTACTATGGATTCCACAAGAACAGTAAGTTCTTATGTTATAAACCATACAATATAGTATAATGATATACCTAATTTCTTTACCTTCCTCTACCATTTTCTTTAAGACTGATTTTTTAATAAGCGTAAATGAAATAAAAGAAGTCCCTGCTCTTGTAAAAACAAATACCGTTCAGAAATTTCAGGAAAACTGACCTTAATAGGACTAGAACTTCGCGAAATGCTCCACCCCCTTCCTCAGTCTAGACGAAGGGAGAGAGTAACCCCCACGTAGCACACCTTTGCAACTTAACGTAGGTCCAACAGTAAGCCAATGTTGGGCCTATGATAAATTGCACGCTGTGCTACCTGGCCGCAACTCATGAATGGCATTAAGAATCCAGTTCTAGATTAATAATTAAAATAGGAATTAGTATTTAATTTTAGCCGCAGAAATTTTAAATGGCAGGAAATGAAAGAAAAAAAAAATCAAATATTTATCCGAAATCGGACATAATAAAAAAGGAAGAAAAGTGAGTGGGAAAATGTGCCCTGCACTAAATTAGTACGGGGGCATTTGAGTGTAGTGTCTTGCCCCAGCGGTCCCGACGCAACTCTTGAGACCTATCGGGATGCCAGACTGTCTTTTGAACTGCCGGTATGCTTTTGTTCATATTTTTAAACAAACAATACGGCATTCTGCCCCAGTTCTAACACAGACTCCGAGAAGAAAGCTGTTCATATTACGCCAACAACGGCGCCACACAGGTAATATTCAAATTGATGGCTACCGATGGGAATTTTTCTTAGAGCATGACCTAAAGACGGTGAACTTAGTGAAAACCCAATTATCAAAGACTACACCATTTATAAACTAAAACACTTCCTTTTAATGGCGTAAAACTAATACACAATTTAAGCAGAGCTTTCACGCTACACAGGGAGCGCAAGGTGATTTTCAAGCTGGAGCGCATATTTTTTTGAATTGTAATAACAGTGTAATTGCTTTCTCTAAGGCGGCTTTGAAAGCTTAGCTCAGACGAAGCCTCCAGGTGGAGCGCGAAAGCACGCCTTAAATTGTGCAGGGGTTGCTCTGCCGATCGCATTATTCGCGAAAACTTGACGAATCTATATACGCCTTACACCACTAAAAAAAAAATGGATTTTACTAGGCTATAAGTGCATTTTGATTGTGTACAGACTGGTGTACTTTGAGCTAACATCCATTGTTTAAATCGCGCGTGAGACGGAAAGCGATTACATGAAAAGAGTGATGCAATCGCTGACGTAAAACCTATTATAACACTTTGTTTTCATGGTTTTTTTACGCTTTCCAACCGTAGGTTGAAGAAGCTTATATGCTCCAGCTTTGTCCGTCCGTCCGCACGATAACTGGCGTAAAAATGGTTCGATTTCGATGAAATTTTAGTATGTGGTAGGGGACCACCTGGGGACGAACCCTATTGAAAATGGGACAAATAGGATCAAAGGTCACGACGTAGGAGCGGGATCATTCCATTGCCCTTATGCGTCATAACTTGCGTAAATATGGTTCGATTTCAATGAAATTTTAGTATGTGGTAGGGGCCGCCTGGGGACGAATCTTATTCAAAATGGATGAAGTGGGGTCAAAGGTCAGGACATAAGAGCAGGATGCATTCCATTGCCCTTATGCGTCATAACGTGCGTAAAAATAGTTCGATTTCGATGAAATTTCAGTATGTGGTAGGGAACCAACCACCTGGGGACGAACCCTATTGAATGTGGACGAAATGGGGTCAAAGGTCAGGACATAGGAATGCGATCCATTCCATCGCTCTTATCCCATATTAAGGTGGACGTCAAGTAATTTTGCTTCCTATATTTCCAATGGAAAAACGTTTGTACACATTTCCTTCACAATTAATGTGTTCCCAAGGATGAAAATTTTAACATCGATTAAAATAACTATTACAACTCGGAATACTTAATATTTTCTAAAACATAACCATAATTACATTAAAAATCAATAACTTTTCCTTTGGTGGTGTTGAAACCAGAAAAAGGATGGCGAGACCTGCACTTTGATGACGGCAGTAGACAAACAAATGTTGGATTGCATAATTATGGTTATGTTTTAGAAAATATTAAGTACTCCAAGTTATAAAATGAAGATATTTTAATCGATATTCAAATTTTCATCCTTGGGAACGCATTAATTGGGAAGAAAATGTGTACAGAAATTTTTCCATTCGAAGTACAGGAAGCAAAATTACTTTACGTTCACCTTAAAGGAGCAATTCTTGTATGTATGTAAATTTTATTTTGAAAACGGCTGAGGATTTTGATGAAAGTCGTTAAATTACCGTTTTCTGGTACTAGAAATCGATTTAGCTTGATCTCGACTTTAGGAAAATTCGTTTAGTGGGTTAATAACAACCCCGAATTACCACGTTTTTAGTGTGGTGGCATGGCGTCCCCCATTAGATTTTGGCGCGCGGTCATGCCATCTATCTCATTACGTCACGCGTTGTTTGTGGATCCTATTACAGTTTTATGACGTCACACCTTGCTAGCAGATGGTCGCGATTCTCATCTGCCTCATTACGTCACGCGTTGTGTGCGTATGTTCGTCCGCACGATAACTTGCGTAAAAATCGTTCGATTTCAATGAAATTTTAGTATGTGGTAGGGGAACACCTGGGAAGGAACCCTATTGAAAGTGAACGAAATGGGGTCAAAGGTCAGGACAAAAGAGCGGGATCCATTCCACTGCTCTTATGCGTCATAACTATCGTAAAAAAGGTTCGATTTCGATTAAATTTTAGTATGAGGTAGGAGACCACCTGAGGACAAACCCTATTGAAAATTGGCGAAATGGGGGTCAAAAAGGTCAGGACATAGAAGCGGAATCACTTCCATCGCCATTATGAGTCATAACTTACGTAAAAATGTTTCGATTTGGATGAAATGTTGGTATGTTGTAGGGACCTTCCTGGGGACAAATCCTATTGAAAATGGGCGAAATGGGGTGAAAGGTTAGGACACAGGAGCGGGATGTATTCCATAGCGCTTATGCATCATAACTTACGTAAAATTGCTTCGATTGCGACAAAACTTTATCATGTTATTTCGGAGATATACTGAACCAGTTCTGTTGAATATCATCCAAATGGATCAAAGGTCAGGGCACAGGGGTGAGATTTATTCCACAGCCATTTTCCTCATAACTCGAGTAATAGCTTGAGTAATGATTTCTAGTATATTGGAAAGCGTATCATAATCAATGCATTGCACGATTTTACTAACTTGTTATAATTCCAGTGGAGGGTGGGGAAAAACACTGGAGACTTCAGATTACACTTCGCGACAAAAAAATTGAATTTGGCGAATAGTTTGGCGAAAACTTTAAAAAGCCCTGATTGTGTATTAGTTTTACGCCATTAAAAAGAAGTGTTTTAGTTTAGTAAAAACCCGTTCACGGCGGAGTCAAGTTCATGTATAATACGAATAAACCACAATTTAATTTTACGCTACTATTTCGTCCTTAAAGTCAGCGGCACAAATTAAATTCACGATATGTATAGAGCACAGTGTGTATCCTCTCAGCTGCACGTTATTTGGAATCCTTCCTTGCAGAGCTGTTCGTCCGCGCACAATTGCGAAGGTTCGTAAAACAAATTTTGAAACTACACGGTGGGGAAGTCTGAACAAAAAAATCTTTATTAAAATAAAAAATAAAAAAATCGCTCACAGTTCAGATATTACAGACGCAAAAACTAAACATCATGATTAGCTAAACTGCCTTCGTTTAGTCTTCAGCTACATTGGATTCGGGTGGAGATGCCCGGAGTGTTATTTCGTTATTTTTCAAATAATCTTTGAGGTTAAGAGGTCCTACCTTAGAGGGAGTGTTGACACTTCGGATGACGAAACACAGAGGCGGGGGTTAGCTCCTGTGCTCACCTGCCCACCTTGGTTAGTAATCAAGGAGACAAACGAGGCAGATGAACCAGAAAAATCTCTTGTAGCGCAGTTGACACAATAGTAGTCATATAAGGAACTAAGTTTAGGACACTGACGACGTCTCCTAATGCTGAGAAACACGGATACTTGCTTCGTACAATATGTTCAATCGCAATAACTAAAAGAAAGATGCATCTGAAATTGTGAGATTACAAAAATAAAAACGTGCGGTGCTGTTAAATAAAAGTTTGGTGAACTAAATGAAAACAAACCAGTGTTCAGATATCGACGTTATTCGAAAACGAAATGAGGAAATATTAGTGTTATGTTTAAATAACGTCGCGATGGATCTGACGAAATCTGCCTCATATGGGCCAAGGCAAATGCTACAGGTGAACCTGCCATGGAATGAAGAGAGCTGGATTACTTTAAATGCAATTGGTGTTACTTCTAAAACAAACACATAAAAAACTGCTACTCACTGCAACTGCTCACGACCGTAAACTGCGAACAAAACGTGCAGAGAACATCGTCGAACGCTAAAATCTGAACTGATAAATCTTGCCACAAAACTCATTCCATTTAATTGTTACTGAAATTTATCAACATATTAGATACAACACTGTACACCAACATTACAGAAAGCTGGCAAAGTAAAAATTCTGATTATGAATGAGTGAAATTATTAATATGAGGAGTACCAGGGCCGGCTTTTGCACTTGTGACGTATACAGCAACAATACTTGCTGAAGCGCCCCCCCCCCCTCCACACACACACACTTCTTTTGTGCTGATTGTAGTTTTCCAGTCCCATATGAAAGAAATGCAACACAAATTAACAGCCGTTGTACCGAAAGTCAGCGCCAAAAACTACGCACATTTTTGCGCTTAATTGAACCAATATTCTATTGTGATGATTAGGATTGTTCCAGTGAGAGAGAGACTTTTTATCGTCTCCAATAATCATAGCTCATTTTCTAGAATTGTAATACCATATTTTCTCGAATCTACCTCCTCTCCTACAATAAAAAACAAAAAAACCTAATGTTGGTAGGAAACAGCATACATTAGACTTGAGGGTACACAAACTTAATTCTACAATTTGCATGTCACATAGAATGTGGTATAAGGAACGATTACAATTCTGTGAGAATCAGAAATCAAGAATAAGTTTTTACTTAGTTGCTATAAACCCCGATGGAAATGTGTTCTAGTATGTGAACACAAAACGACCCACGGTTTTGGGAAGACTAAATGTGGAAAACAAAGTCTTATATTCAGGTAAATACGGTACTCTCTTGCAGGATATTTTCTTTTTTTATATAAAGGGTGATTGTAAACTCCTTCAACAAAACAAGAGGGGTGATAGTACACATCACGACGAACAATATTTCCAATGGAACCTAAGGCCGCATTCCACTCATAGTGCCAGAAAAGAGCACGTTCGAAAAATGTCCGGCATGCACACGGAGTTCCAACCAGAGAATGAGAAGCACAAGATGCAAATCAGGTGCGCTGAACACGTGCGTAGACGATGTGGAGCAAACATTTAAGGAGGTAGCCGAACCCGTTCAGCGATATTACGGAGCGAACATCACATGAGAATATACTATACGTCTGACCGGCGCAGCGTACCGTGTGTTCCTGGAGCAAGTGCTTCCCGGTCTGTTGCAGGATGTTCCGCTCACCACGCGGAGGGACATGTGATTTATGCATGATAAGGCCCTAGCACACTTTGCCACCGAGGTCTGATACTTCCTAAATGCGACATATTCCGGGCGGTGGACTGTGGTTTGGCCTCCACGCTCCCCGGACACTTAAATCCACTGAACTTCTTCTGGGGGCACATGAAAACATTGGTGTACGAGACACCTGTGGACTCCCTGGAAGATCTCGTCGCGCGAATCGTTGTTGCTGCGGACAAGATCAACACCACACCGGAAGTCCACGAGAGTGTGCGACAGTCCTGCTGGTGTGGGCTGTGCAATGACGCCCTTTGACGCCAGTTTGAGCAACTACTTTGAGTCTTTTTCTAACGCGATTGGAATTGTGCAACTCATAAATTAGGTATGTCTCTCTGTTTTCACTGTTGAAGGCTCAACGTGGATATGCAACTTTACTCATTTCTGGCACTAAGAGTGCAATGCTGCCCTAGGTTCCATTCCAAATATTGTTAGTCTTCATGTGTACTATCGCCCTCTTGTTTTGTTGGAGGAGGTTACAATCACCCTGCATACTCTACCATTTCACATACACGCGAGCACACAGGGGGAGAAAGTTCAGCAGCTCGGGATCCAGAACAGGGAGGGAGGGGCGGACTGGTCAATGAAGAAAAGACGAAAGCTACATTTAAGATATATATATATATACTGCAGTGCGCCAAAAGTCATGGGATAACAGTAAGCATTTTTTTTAAACTGGCGCTGCTGCCGTCGTATAAAGGCTTCGACGCACACCACGATTTTTATCAGTTGTGAGGTGTAAATCTCGTGAGTCGGGCTGAATAAAAGCCAGTAGGATTATGGCAAGCCGACGTGAATTATCGGAGTTTGAACGAGGCATGGTAATGGGAGCCAGGCTGATGGGACATTCAATTTCCGAAGTTGTGCGAACATTCAACATTCCTCGATCTACGGTGACACGTGTGCACTGAGAATACCTCATGGAATGCATTACCACCCCCTGTGGACAGGGAAGGCATTATTACCACCCTCTGTGGATAGGGCAGTGGCCGACCACGGGTGCTGAATGACCACGACCAGCAGCGTCTGCCCAGAATTGTCCATGCTAAAAGACAAGTTACACTGGTTCAAGTAACATCCACATTCAACGCAGGAGGTGCCAGAGACATATCCATCAGGTCAGTGCAGCATAATTTAGCGTCCATGGGGTATGGGAAAAGAAGACCCACCAGAGTGCCTTTGTTAACAGCACGCCATCGGACACAGCACCTCACCTAGGCTTGTGAACATAATAACTGGACAATGGAAGACTGGCAACATGTGGCGTTGTCCGATGAGTCGCGCTACCAGTTGTTACGAGCTGATGGTAGGGTTTGAGTGTGGCACAGACCCCCATGAGGTCATGGACCCAAGCTGTCAACAAGGCACTGTGCAAGCTGGTGGTGGTTCCATACATGTATGGGGTGGGGTGTCTTTACGTGGCACAGTTTTGGTCCTCGTAAACGCGTCATTAACCGGTACTCGCTTTGTTTGCTCTGCTGAGTGACTATTTATAGCCCTTCATGTACCCCAACAACGATTAGACTTTCCAGGCGGACAATGCATCATATCATCGGGCGCAAGTTGTCCAAAATTGGTTCGAGGAGCATTCTGGATAGTTCCGACGGATGATGTGGCCACCACGTTCGCCCGACACGAATCCAAAAGAGCACTTATCGGACGTGGTGGAAAGGTCTATTCGCACCCAAGATCCTGCACTTACAAATACCAGGGAACAACTGTGGGCGGCTGTTCAGACGGCATGGCTAAGCATCTCTCCAGAAGTCTTCCAGCCACTTGTGGAATCGATGCCACGTTGAGTTGCTGCACTTCGCCAGGCTACAGGAGGTCCTACACGACACCAGGTACGTGTCCCATGACTTTTGGCACTTCAGTGTATAGATCGCAATTGCGTTGTTAGTTATTTTTTATATTATACTGATAAAAACTTGTTTCATTTCATTTATATCGGGAAAATCAATTTTTTTTTTTTTTTGCAAAAATATGTAGATAAAAAAAATCACGTCTTTTTTTTTTTAAGAACGAGGGGGGGGGGGGCGGAGGCTAGATCCTCCACTTGCGCTACTCTAAACTTGACGTCCGGTGCGGGACTGAATATCCTCATGGAAAACATTCATGGAGTAATATAGAAGTGATTAAACACTAGATAAAATCAACAACATTTAATTCACAATTAACTTTTAAGGTCTATTATAGTTTCGCACGGCCTCACCAGGACAAATTGGAACATAAATATTTAAATTATTGTAACATTATCGGCGTCCCCAAATCAGCGATCATCCTAAAGCTGTTGATGACACCATGATTTAAATATCTAAGCTCCATTTTTGTCTCTGTGAAGCCGAGCGAAACTATAACAGGCCTTAAAATATAGTTGTGAATAAACGTTGTTAATATGATCTCTCTCAATATCACAGAGACTGCCGTCAAAGATTTTTTTATTTTGAATACACACTTGTTGGAAAATCCAGTGAAGTAAGTCTCGTTAATGCTGTCACAAACCTCATTTTTACCATTTCAGGAAAATCACCGTTTCAATGCACGTACCAAGCGCGATATTTTTCGGCCAAGGGAACTGGAATTTTTTACAGCGATCAGTAACGTTCGATGCTACCTTCCATGAATAAGGGTTAATTTATAATTCCACGCCCGGGTGTCGGGCTCCTAGATGCCCGTAATACCCCCTTTTTTAAACAGTGTACGCATTTATTCTGCAGGAAACAAGAGATTACTCTTTTCGTAACGGACAAAAACAGCGGAAAACGTTAACTTAGTGGCACATATGTGAACGAAAAGTTGAATATAATGTTTCACCTTGGACCCACTTATTCTCCGGAAATAAAAGTTAACTTTATTTTCAATATACCAGACATGAATAATAATGAAACGCATATAGCGTATTAAATCCATTTATTTTTGTGGTGTAGTCAGCACAAAGATTCGCCAAGCTTTCGCACTCCACTGGGGGGATTTTTCAAGGCAATGGTAGAAATAAAAATGCAGGGAATTGGAACACGTAAAGAACGAAGATGATTTTTGAAAATAACGTGGGTGACATCACGAGCATATTACATGAATTTTTTACCACGCAATTATACGGTGCGCAGTGATATGTTTTCATCTTTTAATAACGCCTGCCAAACCATTGATAGTTCAGTAGAGACTATCATTGCATGCCACTTTACTGGATAGGATTTCCACTGTTTCCCTGATGGCAGTCTCTTTGAAATTCGTGTAAGGGGGCAATTCTTCTAATATTACTCCATACAGGAGAGGGCGAGCAATGCATGATTTCTCTGGCGAGGGATGTCATGTCCTGGTTCACACTTCGTACGTGTTCTTTACATCTAGTGTCCAAGAATCGCTTTGAAATTATATTCGTTCTTTAAGTGTTCCAATTCCCTGCATTTTTATGTCTACCATTGCCTTGAAAAAGCATCCCAGTGGAGTGCAAAAGCTTGGCGAATCTTTGTGCTAACTACACCACAAAAATAAACTGATTTAATACGCTATATGCGTTAATGAAGGAAAAGATTCCTGAGGATTGGAACACCGCTACAATGATCCTGCTACATAAGAAAGGTGACATTGAGGATCTCGGAAACTACAGACCTATCAGCCTCCTATCAGTAGTTTATAAAATCTTCACTAAAGTTCTTTCACACCGCTTGAAGGTAACACTGGACATGGCTCAACCGAGAGAACAAGCTGGATTCAGGAGTGGCTACAGCACAATAGATCATATCCACGTGCTGAGAGAACTAATTGAAAGAGCGAGGGAATATGAACTTCCATTGTGCATGGCTTTTATCGATTATGAAAAAGCCTTTGATTCGGTGAAACCATCAGCAGTTACAATTTCTCTGAAAACCTGCGGTATTGAAGATTAATACATTAATATTATTAATAACATCTATGAAAATGCAAGTGCAAAGATTCGGCTGTTTGAAAATACAACACACATAAAAATTGGAAAGGGAGTGAGACAAGGTGACACCATATCTCCGAAGCTCTTTAATGCCACATTGGAGGGTGTTTTTCAGTCGCTGAGCTGGGAAAACAAGGGGATAAAGATTAATGGAGATTATCTAACCCACCTTCGTTTTGCTGATGACGTAGTCATTTTTGCAACTACCCCATCAGAGCTGCAGAGTATGATCCAGGAACTTGCTGACAAGAGTAAAGAAGTGGGATTAAAAATGAACTTTCAGAAGACAAAAGTGATGTTCAATGCTTTTACAAGAAATGAAGATTTATCGATTGATGGAGAAAAGCTGGAGGTAACAGACACGTATGTTTAT
The DNA here is from genome assembly GCA_039090855.1 of Macrothele yani. Taxonomy (NCBI): domain Eukaryota; kingdom Metazoa; phylum Arthropoda; class Arachnida; order Araneae; family Macrothelidae; genus Macrothele; species Macrothele yani. The sequence continues at coordinate 150,427,320 of CM077027.1, read as the reverse complement.
CTTGGACAGCAGATATCAAGTGAGGGTCACATTGATGAAGAAATTAATCGGCGTACAAAACTTGCCTGGAGAGCTTTTGGAAGAAACAGCATAATTTTGAAGAGCAATATGCCATTATGTCTTAAAAGAAAAGTGTTTGATCAATGCATCCTTCCAGTGCTTACGTATGGTGCAGAGACGTGGACCTTAACTAAAAGAGACATACAAAGGCTGCAGACAACTCAAAGCAGCATGGAGAGGTGCATACTTGGTGTAACCAGGAGAGATAAGAAGAGGAACTCGTGGATCCGAAAAATGACAAGAGTGGAAGACATCATGATCAGAGTTAAATCCCTGAAATGGCAATGGGCTGGACATACTGCCAGAAGGACAGATCATCGATGGACAGCCGAAATTTTAGATTGGATTCCAAGGGACAGGAAAAGACCCAGAAGAAGACCACATGGGAGATGGGTGGATGAAATTCGAAAGTATGCAGGGGTGACATGGAGGAGACTGGCACAAGACAGACCGTTGTTTGTGGAGGAAACTTGGGGAGACCTTCGTCCAGCAGTGGATTGATAATGGTTGACAATGATGATGATGCGTTTCATTATTAAAAGTTTAACACTTTAAATAAAACAAAAGCTAAAACTGGTTGAGTCTTTGTTGACAACTTGAACGCCAATAATCAATCTGCAGGGGCCGTGCTGCCGGTCACATTTTTCGCAATTTGCGAAAAAAAAATCGTTTTGGCGATTGATAATTACCTTTTTTAGTGACATCCGAGCAAAAACAATCGTATTTTTATTCGATTTGGTGTTTGAAAGATTAAATTCGAATGTTATAGTTACTTTATTCATTGTTTACATTGCGCGTGAGACGCAAAGCGATTACGTGGAAGGAGTGAAGCAATCGCTAACGAAGACCTATTATAACACTGTTTTTATGGTTTTTATAATTCCAGTGCAGTGTGAAAAAAATTAGAACTTCAGATTACGTTTAGCGAAAAAAATTGAATTGGCGAAAACTTTAAAAAACCCAGAGTAACACCACTGAACCTGTACGCATTTTCACTTAGTTTTAAATTAAATTCAAGGGAGGATAAGAAAAATTTGTGCCTGTAGAGGTTACGACGAAATAAGTCAAATGTTCTACCAAAATGCATTACTTTTGACCCAGAAAAGTATTTATTTACAACAAATGTACCCACCACACCCACGCAACAAAGAATTCACTACGAACTTTCCCTTGTGTCGAAAAACCTGTAAATCAGAAATCACGCTAGTGAATAAGACATTTCTGTTTAAAGAATGGAAAGTGAAAAACTTGGCGAATATTCATGGAAAATTTAACTATGCAATAAGGCATTATCAACTACGCCATCACTTATTTCAGGTAGGGACGAACAGGGAGGAAGGGTTTAGTCCCATCCCCAGAACAAGTTTCGCATCTGCTTCCCGACACTATTTGACTAGCCCCGATCTAAAGAATAATTGAATACAGAACAATGCGACAAAATCTTGAAGCAAGAGTAGATTTAAAAAAAAAACTGATGTCAGAGAAACATACACAAAGAAGAAAATTACGGCCGACCTGCTGATTTGTACTTTCGTAAGTGTGCTGCGAACAGCCAATGCAAGCAGGGCTTTCTGCAATGCAAGGTAAAAGCCCCTCTCCCCCTTAGAGAACCTATATGAATTTAGTGCACAAGGTTGTGTTCCATCATTTACGAAATTCTTTGAACAAACAATTGACCGGCTTCCAAGAATGACAAACCGCTTGTTTGCACCAATGAAATGCAGAGAGAAAGAGCTAAAACGGAGAAAGGAAAAGCGAAATCCTGATTGGAAGCAAACTTTTTTTTTTTGTTTAGTCATGTGACTGCCCACTTTAAATCAAAGCGTGTGTTGCATAACTTTTTTTTATGGCGTCTTTTATCTGACATTTTGCTGTTCTGTTTAATACTCTAGCACGTGGGCGGGAAAAGGTCTGCGAGTTCAGAAAATATCAAAGTTCAGCTTACAAGAACTAACAGAAAATAAGTTCCCAAAAAGCACGCGATTTTATTTTTTTTATTTTTTCATCATTTTCCCTACAGCTTCGACCTTATTTTCGTCTCCCTACCACGAATGCAATTACTTTTTTTACCGTTTGTGAAAAAAAGGCTTAAAACTTAAAAGGCCGGCAATTCAGAGGAATTAGGATCTGGACGCGATCAGCTGAGTCCAACACGAAACAACAAACCGAGAAACCTTCCCCTTCCATACTGCACCAGGAAAACGAATTCAACCACGTTCTATGTGGAAAAGAGAATGTAATCACATTCTTCTTTTGTAGCATTTGCTAACACCTACACGTGGTGGCCGCACAACTGGTGAAAAGCTATGTGCGTACACAGTGGGTACAATTAGTGGAACCGACACAGAGTTCAGCTGCGTTTAAAATGTTCATCTGAGAGCCTACTTGACGGAGCCCTGTAAAAATAAATAAATAAGTGGTGTGAAAACATGGAAAATTCCTGAAAATAACGTTCAGCAAAGTTGCCGCACAGTGGTCCGAATAGCTAAAAACCCGGACAAAAATAATTTTTCGAACTTCATATTTTAAATACACAATTCGCTTAATAATAATCCTCAGTAGTCATTCTGATAGGACTAAGTGTTTTTGAAAGTATACTCCAATGGTTCTGGGTCAATACTTAAGCTCAAAAGTGCTGTAACTCTTTCTTGATTAATTTTGCAATTCTGTAGGTGATTTTTTTGTTTACATTGTTTCTGACTGAACAATGCAAAATAAAATAATAAGTGTATTTTTTGTGAATGTGTTATGGTCTTATATATATGGCACAATTACAATTTTTAGTGTTTTTTGTTTTTAAGTACTGATAAAAAAAATACAAATTTGAATGCCCGTATTTTGCGAAAAAAACAAATGTTTTTAGAGTTTTAAAAAGATGGCCAAACATGTCCACCGCGAAACTTATAATTATCTACCAATATACATTTGTAAGTCTATCACTGAAGGTTTCATCTGCAACACCTTGCAATGCTGTGAACTATGACCTTTTGTTTGTGAAGATTCCCCGTTATTTATGAGCAACCAGCTGCTGACATCGGGAAGGTGTTCTCCCGCTATACAACTCGCGGGCGCTGAGCACTTCCTGAAATTTATGTTTGTTTACTTAAGGGGTGGCTTGTCGGTGGTAAGCCACAGACCCTTGATTTCTTCAGTTTCCAGAGGGCTGTTGTTTGTATCAGGTCAGTGAATAGTGTGTGACAATACAGTGTGTGAAAAATGAATTTAGATGTTAGTCGCCGAGAACTTTACGACAAAATGAAAGAAAAGAATAATGAGACCAGTGTGCTACAAGAAGAACATGTTGTGCAACATGTGAAGAACAAATTTGAATTAAATTTGGACAGTCAGAGCACAAAATCTCTACACAGCGTAATAAGAATGAGCTTTTTTCTTAAATACTATCAGCGTTGGAAGAAATGTCACCGAACCGAAAGCATGTTTCTTCGTAAATATGCAGACTGGTTACAGCAAGAAACTGAATTACCATTTACAGACTTTCCTTCCACTTCTTCGGAAAAGCGTGGACGTCCTTCGAAAGTATTTCAGCAATTAAGTGAAAGAAGTAAGAGGCGGAAAATTCAAAATCTGAGGAAGAATGCGGGTGCTGCGGAGCTTTCATAATGCCACAGTGATGAATTTGAGGGCTGCAGGTGACGAAAATGCAGCAAAATTATTAAAAGAAGGGACCACAACAACACCTACCAGAGGTAAACAAATTCGTGACTCATGGTTGAAGAAAAGAAAACAAGCCACGAAGCTCTCAGAAGAAGAAGCGTTATCTATGATAGTAAGTACACATTTATCAAAACATCAATATATGTCTATTAGAAAAATGGCAATTAATCACAATCATGACTTATATCCAAGTTATTATGCAATTCTAAAAGCAAAAGACGCAACTTATCCGCACAATATAAGTGTTGGTGAGAGTGCATGTGAAGTGAAAGTTCAGAATTTATTGGACCATACTGTTACCCGAATTTTGTCATTTCTACCTGAAAGTGAGCCGTCTAACAACGAAAAAACTTATATTTTACTTTGTAAATGGGGTTTCGACGGTAGCGCTGGTCATTCCCAATACAAGCAGAAATGGGTTCAAAGCGGCAGTAGTGATGAATATTTATTTATGACATCTATCGTTCCCTTACGAATGGTTGACAGTGAAACGGAAGATTCCGTATGGAAAAATGAACGATCATCAAAACGTTTTTGTAGACCTATTTAGTCTCCAGTGGCTTCATGAAACCCCTGCAGTTGCCCAAGCAGAAAGAGAATACATGAACGAACAAATTAAAAATTTACAGCCATTAAGAAGTGACACCGTTGCAGTACAGTATTCCCTCATATTGTCAATGATTGATGGGAAAATATGTAATGCTCTGACCCAGTCATTAAGAATGAAATGTTACATATATGTGGCGCGAAAGTATCGGACCTGAACAAGTTAGATTATGTTACACAAGTGCCAAAGGATACCTCTTCCTTTGAGTTTGGACTGTCTATTCTTCATGCCCGCTTTTTTGAGTGTATTCTGCATATCTCTTACCGCTTAGATTTTAAGAAATGGAAAGCGAGTAAGAAAGATGGGACCCGTGAGCTTCTGGAAAAAAGGAAAAGAATTGTCCAAGATTCCTTCAGGAATAGACTAGGACTTATTGTAGATGTCCCAAAACCAGGCTATGGAAACACGAATGACTGCAATACCGCCAGAAGATTCTTTACAAATACCGAAATAAATTCCGAAGTGACTGGAGTAGACCAAAATTTGATTTCTCGTTTTGGAAATATTTTGACAGCAATTTAATGCGGCCACGAAATAAATGCAACGAAATACAATATGTACTGCATGGAAACAGCACAGTTATTCGTGAGATTGTATCCCTGGTACTATATGCCACCCACGGTACATAAAATTCTTGTTCATGAATCCGTAATTGTGCAGGCAGCGATTTTACCGATTGGAGAGCTTTCAGAAGAAGCCATTGAGTGTAGAAACAAAGATGTGAGAAAATTTCGAGAAAGCTTTTTCCGAAATATTTCACGACAAGACAGCAATTTAGACCTCTTTCGCAGGTTAATGTTGACTTCTGACCCATTAATTTCCAGCTTGGGAGGACTACCAAAGAAAAAACAAATAAAACTACCTTCGGAAGTGCTAGGTCTATATTGGTAATATCCAATGAAGAGGAGGAGGGGAAGAAGACGAATGTGAAACATCTGCTTCGGAAGACGAATGACCGACTGGATATCTGGACCCTTCTTAAAGTACTGTGAGTAATTATAATTCATTAAAACACTTAAATAAGCGAATATTTAGTTACCCCACTACAGTTTCTTTCGTTTAAGACGTACAAATATTTTTGTCCGCCTTTTTTCCTATCCGGACCACAGTGTGCCGGTGCGTGTACGTCTTGTATTCAGTTTTTAACAGTTTGTCTCTTCGAAATTCAGTGTTTTGACTGATTCTCCGTAATCAGCAATTCAGTTTATTTCAGAAAAGTCCATTTTGGGTTTTTCAGTATTTATACAGAAATTTGGCAAAATCTTCGTTCGATTTTGACATTTTCAGCCCTTTTACCAGAGATTCTTATTTCCTGACGTACGAATGTTTTCCCTTTCCTCCTGGTGGAGTTCGAACAGTCTTCGTCTAAAGTGCCTTTTTGCGCGTGCTACCGTGGCCAAGAGAAACCCGTAACTTATACTGTTACGTAGTATAACGAAGTGAATTTCTCCGTCATTTTTGGTCTACGCTGGGATTCGAACCCGAGTACGCTTATTCCGGAACAAGCAGCTCTACCAACTGAGCTACGCAGACATGTATTCTGATTCCTATCTGCCTTTATGTCATGTGCGTCCTGCTGGCAGGTACGTCACATCTCCCCCGAAAGAGGGCCGGGGGCATGGCCCACGGATCAGCCGTGACCATGAATCGCTGCAGGCAGACAACCGCTGTAGAACGTGCACTTGAGAACTCCCAGTCAATCTGGTGTGTGGAATGCAACGTCACACTCATTTATTTTTCGAAGCACTGGAGAAGGGATTCTCTGATTTTTCCTATCTCGCGGTGTGGAAATAACATCACACCAATGCAAGATTTTGAACGGCCGGGTCATCCGGATAGTTCGGGCGCCATTATAACGAAGTGATTCTCTCCGTCATTTTTGGTCTACGCCGGGATTCGAACCCGAGTACGCTTATTCCGGAACAAGCAGCTCTACCAACTGAGCTACGCAGACATGTATTCTGATTCCTATCTGCCTTTATGTCATGTGCGTCCTGCTGGCAGGTACGTCACAGTAGCAGAACTCGAATCGCGCGGAGATGAAACGTTTTTGTTATGAATGTGGGTCAATTAGTCATTTTATTTTTTGTGGGAACGTATTTTTCCGAATACGTTTTTAACTTTTTTTTTTATATAGGAAGACTTATTATACATATTGCGCATTTCTTTTTCTCATAGCGATTCTGTAAAGAACCAGAATATTTTGGAACTCGAGATTTTAAACTGACGATGACTTTCAATTAACGAAAGGTGAAATGTACTGCTTCAAGTATTATTACACAAAACCCCTAAATATAAAATTAACTCTCGATAGCTATAACAGCTTTGTCTTATGGGACACAGACATAATTCAATCATCTTTAGAATATGTAATAGCTTTTGGCTTATGATACACACAGTGGTGTGAGGCCGGAAAGCCTCAGAATGGCGTTCCGGTACTTTTTCTTCTATAGTCGGCACGCGTTCCGCGGTAAACCCTAGCCGCACATATATATAGTTTGATTTCTTTTTTAAATGCGAATATTCTACAATTATTTTCCAATAAAAAAAATGCAACAGAAAAACTGCACAATTAGAGGAATTAACATCTCATGCTTGTTTGAAAGTAGAGTTAGTCTCCGAAATTCATTCTCACTTGGCAGTCCTTGTTTGAATGCTAAAATTTGTAAATCCGGGAGTCTGATTTCGACCGATCACTACACTTTCTTATGCTACAAATTTAAGTAAAAAGGGGAGAGGCAGTTTAAGAAAGGAATGGTAATGAAGGCGTAAAGGCACCGCTCGTTCCTGTGCTTTTTCATTTAGTACTACCGCCACTGCACAGACATCATGCAACCACGAGTACAATAATTCAAGTACCTGGTTCTTTCACGGAAACACAATTACAGTAGCTGGTGCACAAAATAGGGAAGAGAAGACACGTTGCCATAGTAACCAAAACTTCATGCGATATACTATCCACACAATATCGCGCAAAAGAACTTCAAGATCAGACCTTCCAACAGACGATTTAAATTTAATATTTAATCAAAACAAGTATTCCCGCTAATCCTGGCTATTACCGTAATTTTCTGTCAGAGTAAGGAAAAAGTGAAAACAGAATTTATCCGTTAATATACGAAAGGAATTGCTGAGAAGTTCCAGAAAATTTAGAATTTCCTTGCCTAACGCTAAATATATGCTTCGTTAATTCAGGAAAGGAATCGCGGAATATTGTGCGTGAATTTCAGAATTTTATAGTGAGTGAACGATTCCGTTCTTAGTCCTACTGCTCATGTACTAGTCCTACTGCTCATGTACTGTTTTGTCCACAAGTATTTTTTTGTTTTTTTTATTGAAAGCCAAAGGAAGGTACAATAACAAGCAAATATTGACAGCTTTTCAGTACTGCATTGTCTTCCAGCATTAAAACGATGAGACACTCACTGGGTAACATAGGCGCCGACATTGAAGATATCCATTGGGTGCTCGAGCTCTGGATATGAATGAAGTCTAACAGTACCGGAGTTCTGGATGTGAGGTGCAATCTTCTTTACAGACGAAAGTTCTGAATGTGAGCGCTCGCGTTCTTTACAGGCGCGCGCGCACGCACACACACCAAAATCGACATTAGTATCTGGCAGTCCATAAAGTACGTCCGTTATTTACTATTTTCAGACTCCCCCTTGTCACATTTTGTCCGATTGTTGACACCTCTCCCCCTAAAAAGTACGACTTAATTCTCGCAAACCCCCTATATTTTTGACAACTGCTTTTAGAAGTCCGTTGAGAAACAAAGAAAACATGTAATTATTTAGAAGAATATTCCATATATTTACAAGTTTGCTTTTTTTTTTTTTATTATTATTGGAGGTTTAACGACCACCGTGAGCAACTCAATGGGCTATTAGCAGTCGCCCGTCCCTAATTTAGGGTCACTGGTTCCAGGGAAGGGAGAGAGCCAGTGCCCTAAGACAAACACAACATCCATGCCTCACCGGGATTAGAACCCGGACCCCTTCGGACGAATGATCAGAGGCCAACGCCTTAAACCACTGCGCCACCGGGGCGGCCCAAGTTTGCTTCAGAAAATATTTAGGCATTAATTTATTCCTAAATACTACCCGAACTTTGTCATTCTGAAATAAAGATCTACAAATGAACGCACGCATTCAAGGTTTCAACACTCCCGATCATACCATCTACAAAACACGACAGTTTTGGTAGTACAAATACGAGAACTTAATATTCTGATTTAGCTAAATATCAGAATTCTGAAATACTTCATGCCTTTCTTTGTCTAACTATTAAAAAAAAAAAAAAAAACTAAGAAATACCATCCACTATATTTTTGCCACAGGACGTCCCAGTTACCAACCTCCCGCATGTCGCATTTGGTCTGGTTGTCAGGAACCTCCCCTTGTAATCTCGGACGTACTTTATGGACGGCCCCTATGTAGAACATATGCAAGTTCGGCATATGGTTTTATCAGTGATATGATTTAAAAATTGGGGCGGATGTATAATTAAAATTAAGCACGCTCTTAATTTTTTTTTTACACTTTTACAGTTACGTGAAGGGGTGAAAGTAAATGAGTTGTTTGGGGGAACGGAATGTTTACTGTTTAACTTCGGGGCGAATTCTCACAATACACACACATTTTATATGTGTGTGTTATATTAAAGCACATAAAAAGAAATTATGAATAAAAAATAAATCCTAAGAAATTTGTAATTCAGCTAAAAATGTTAATATCGCAAAAAGCAGGTTACGCGTCAGCTGAAGGAGTTTCGGTTTTCTCAATTGCGCAGCTGAAAAACAGCGAAAACTCTTGGAATTCGCTAATTGTTTTCCTGACTAATTGCGTATAGTAATTATCGCAATAAATGAGTACATTCAGTCCATAGACGTTATGCACTATCAAAACGACAAAAGCTACATCCCCGGAAATTTTAACTTAAGAGAGGAGCACCTCAGAGGGCGTTTATTTTTAAGTTACCAAAAAAACTGCCGCTGTTAGACACCACTTTAAGTAATTAGAGAATGCCGTCTCTTCCTGAAGTCACTGCGGTCTGTCAGCTGCTATGTACCAAACTGTTACTATAAATGAATTTGATATTCTAAAGCCAAGGTCAGTAGACTATTAACCTTGTTAAAAATCTAGTTTGTAACATTTCTAGTTCAATATTCTGTCCTACGGGATAACTTTCTAGAAGATACGAAAACAAAGAGTCTGATGCGAGCAACCTCTGCGGCCACGAGTATTTAGAATGAGAGTCCGAAGGACAAAATTTATTATCTCAAGGCAAAAAAGGCTCTGAAAACTGCAAAATCAGAGGCAGAATTTTGAAATGTAAAAATCTTACACAAATTACTAACAGGATTCATAAATACGTAGGCCATTTCAAAAGTCTTGCACACTGCGCAGGTGCTGCCCATAGAATGATACAATCGCTCCAATCGTTGCTCCAGACTTCAGTATACAAAGTTGTGTCTACGTCAGCTGGCTAATTTGTCCCTGTTTCGAATAATTCTGTCTAGAAGTGGAAGAAGAAAGTGAGTCAGGTCAGATCTCACATCGCGAAGCGACCAGCGTTCCTACATTAAAATTGAAACTTTGCGAGGAAAATTCCCTACCGAAATTCATAAAGCTTTGTGTGAAGTTTGTGCAGTGGATCGTAGCAGTGTCACGGTTGGCTTCTCGTTTAGGCCAAGGTCGGGAAAAAACATCTAAGACAATCCGAGAAGCGCCCGGCCATCAGATGCAACGGACATTACTCCAAGAAGAGCCCGGCAATCAGATGTAACGGACATCACTCCAAGAAGTGCCCGGACATCACTCCAAGAAGTGCCTGGCCATCAGATGCAACGGACGTCACTCCAAGAAGAGCCCGGCAATCAGATGCAGCGGACATTACTCCAAGAAGCGCCCGACAATCAGATGCAGCGAACATCACTCCAAGAAGCGCCCGGCAATCAGATGCAGCGGACATCACTCCAAGAAGAGCCCGGCCATCAGATGTAACGGACACCACTACAAGAAGAGCCCGGCCATCAGATGCAACGAACATCACTCCAAGAAGCGCCTGGCCATTAGATGCAACGGATATCACTCCAAGAAGCGCCCGGCCATCAGATGCAACGGACATCACTCCAAGAAGCGCCCGGCCATCAGATGCAACGGACACCACTCCAAGAAGAGCCCGGCAGTCAGATGAAACTGACATCACTCCAAGAAGCGGCCGGCCATCAGATGCAACGGACGATACTTGTGTGGTTATCGTCAACAGCATTTTGGAAAAAAGATCAACGGAAAACATGTCAAGAGATTGCATATGAATCTCACTGCTACTGTAGCATGCTACTTTTACAGCATGTTGCTGTAAAAGTAGTATGCTACAGTAGCAGTGTTACTTCAGATTCCTGGGTTTAACACCAGACCCAAAAACCAGGCACTCTTACCACGGCACCGGTAGTACGGTGGTCGCGGAATACTTAATACTCGTCTAATTGGATAAACAGTGAGGTTGCGTTCCCATAAATGTAAAGAACCCAATCTCACGTCGCGTTGTGTTTCATATGGGCTCGTTACGAGGTATTCGTAAAAAAACCCATATGCCGCAAATTGTGAATTTAGAAGAATATACAGCCTATAAAGTTAGCTACACCAGGTTAAGTAATTAATGTTTATTAATAGAAAAAGTATATATATATATACCTTTCTGTCGTTGGTGTGGTCGCTCGTTGAAGCCCCACGCTGGTAGATGAAAACTTGCGTGGATGTTGACTCTGGATCTATCGACTACCACGGCTGGGACCGCATACTCTGTCCTCCGATTACTATGCGTGAAAAAACCATCTCTCCTAACTGCGGATCGCCGTTCCGGCTACGACTCTTCGATACGAATTTTTCTATCTCTGCTACCTATCTTCTCTCATGTCTCAATCTCTGATACGAATTTTTCTATCTCTATCTGACCTCATGTTCTCATCTCCTGTGACTATATCTCTCTTTTTCTCAACCTGTCTGATCGCTATACGAATTTTTCCATATGATCACCCCATCTTCTCTCGTGTCTGTGTATATATTTCAGTCCCTTTAAATTTTCACGTGATAGGGGCGTGCCTACCATCTTCTACGAACTCTTCGCCTGGGATCCGGATTGGTCAGCTGAGCTGACCAGTGCTCGGGCTTAGTGGCTATTGGTTGGACCTCTGGTCCAGTTGTCTACCTTTTCGCGGCAGCTGGCCTGTTTTGCAGGTGATGCCTTTTGTGAATTCCATAGGGCCCATTTTAACGCTCAGATGAATAGTGAAGAATTTAAAGGGGCTTTCCTCTGCCAGAGTTACGACTTTTCGGTGACACCGCGATGTACTTTACGACTTTCGCTAGTGCTTCCTTCATCAAGGAGAAGTCGTAAACCGCAACTCGCCTATTCATCTGACCGCGTTTCGGACTCTTGCCTGTGCCTTTTGAAATACCGGGATGTATTGTCCCCTCAGCAACGCTAGCACTGGGGCCATTTATTAAATTTTGCGAATGCTGTGCTTTTTCTCACAAGAGTGAAAAGAAGGTGAATTCCTTAGTCATTCTCCACGGGTGTACGACAAACCGTTTTGACCACCTGGGTTTTCTGCTTCCGTGGGGAAAAAGGGGGTTTATGAGGCAGGAAGGGAGCAAAAGAAAAATAATTTAAATTAAGTAAAAAAAGTAATTTAGGTAAATTACTCCTGGTCTTTAAATTTAATTAGGCCGCAAACAATGTGACCCGAACTACGAAGTAGTTCCGCGGCAACAGCACACATACGAACCAGCAACCAATCTTCTTAACATCTGGCAATTTAAAAATTTTAAAATGTACAAATTTATCTTTTGTCACGTAAACTATATTCACAGAAGGAAGACATACAACTTGGAAAGAAAAATAAAAACCTATTCAATCTAGTTGTTTAAATCCAGTGCATAAAAAAACACATCTGCCCACAAACCTGTCTGACAGTTTTTAAAGTTTGAATTCTGGACATAAAGCTGAAATTGAACTGGAATTTTGACTAGGATGGTGAAAAAAAAAAAAACTGGTGTTGATTTTAAAGTCCTTTTCAAAGTATTTTGATTATATATCAATTTATCGTACAACACAAAGCAATTCACAATTATATATTTCACCAAATACTAAAATCTTGTAATCTTCTGCACTCTGCAAACTTAGTTTCTAGGACATAGTACAAATCCACATCTTTATTCCAAACAAAAGCAAATCTAAAAAATAAAATTGCAGTTTCAATTGTTAAACATCCTTGTGAATATGGAATTTCTTCTACTTTCTACTGGCACTTCTTTCACAGTTAAACCTGTTTAAAAGAATGTTTTTTGAAAAACATTATATTTCCTTGTCTTAGTAATTTTTATGAAAACTGCTCAATATTTATCAGCCTTTATCACCTTACCTTCGAAGTCCAGTATAAGATACACTGTAGATTTTGCCTTAGGAGTATTAACCAATTGTGAGCTAGACAGATAATTCACATTCACAAAATCTGGTGTTTTATCCTCAAAGATCAAGTTTGGCATTTATGCAAAAACACTAAAATTTTGGAATTACATCAAGAAAGTAACGACATTTACCTTCTGGCCTGTATTGTACAACCATAGTGACAGTATGACCAGCACCCTTCAATGCAGCAGCTGCTTGCTCGTGAGTGGCATGCCGAAGATCTATTCCATTCACCTATGAAAGGAAGAAAACGCAGGAGTTAAAGACTTGTTTTCTTCTAAGTACAACTTCATACTGATTTTCAAAACAGCAGCAAACCACACTGAAAAAACAGTGTAATTAAATAACACCTTTTGGGCTATCAATTGTTCCCTAACAATTATAAATTTAGTTATCAGACAGGATGGAGAGAAATAAGCAATCTGCATTAGAGTTAGATTAACAAGTAACAATTGTGTGAGGGGAAAAAAAGGTCCTCCTGATTCATTAAAGATATGACAATTGTCTCCAGAATTCACCGAAAACAGTAGGGGGGGGGGTAGTCTAATTATCCATGTGAAAAAAAAAAAAAAAACAGTATCAGGAGTTTCAGTCTCTTTTGAACCCAGACTGAGCACTGCCGTGTGAATTATTCATTTTCAGTTCGGACTTCAGAAATAAATCTCCCTCTCTCTCGCTCGCACGCACACACAATCCTGCAAAGAAAGAAATTCTTGCTCAAAGAACAAACACCAAATTTTAGAGCATTCCTATATGAAGTGCCTGTTGAACTAATGGCTGCGTATATGAACTTGCTTGAGTAACATTTAACCAGTCATCTACCAAAAACAAAACAAAAAATGCATCAGAAACACTTCAAATATATAAAATCTGATCTGCTTTACTGATCCTGTTCAAAAATTTAATTAAAATCGGTAGAAGATGAAGCTATCATCTGCATAAATTCAATACACAGAAAAGTAAGGATATTATATGTACAGGACTTTAGGGGATGTCTGCCCCCAGGTCTTAAACAACCCTTAGAAATAGGAAGTTTGGAGATTTGGGCTAGAGTGCCCGGTAGGAAAGAGTGACACGGAAGCGAGGTAGAAAAGGGGGAGGAAGGCGCCCTTATTTATTGGCGGGGGTTAAACGTGCCCATCCGACGCACGCACGACGGTTATTTAGTGGTCCGAGCGTTCGTACCTGCCCGGGATCGAACCTGAGGTTTCTCCATGGCGGCCACGAACGTTGACCACTAGGCCATTCGCGGCCTATACAGAAAAGTCACTAGCAGATCCAGCATTTATTTCGGGTGTGGGGCACTGGTTTCGTGAACTTTCAGTTCTTGGCTCACAGGAAATCTTTTCATTCAACATTTTGACTGATTGTTATCTTAGTTTAAGAATGAGAAATGCCATTAAATTGAGATGTTTTCACACTGGACTGCCCCCTGCAGCCATGGGAGGGCCAGGTCGGGCACATATCTTTTTGTCCATCCTAGCGATTCACACTGAACATTGCCCGACCTCAATCAGCAGCCACCCATCCATCCCAACTTCGCCGTCTGGCTACGGGCCTGGAATACTGCACCATTTTCCTGGATCTATCAGTGATGAAAGTACGGGGAGATGACACGATGAATCCATCAATTTCAAGTTTCCTAAAAACCAACAGGGAGAAAAACTGTTTCTAATAACATTACGCTAAATAGGTTTAAGATATCCACACATTGTACCTAGCCCATGAAAATCATGAAGTTGAATAATAGCAAAAAACTTACCGGACACACACAAAACAAACGCAAGTGTTCTTGACCTTGGCAACGTTAATAACTACCATTCCATACCGCTTTACTTTGGCTTCCATCAGTTGCTCTATACAGACCAAATTATCTGATGAAAACACTAGCACCGTATAAAAGCTTAAAATTTATCTGACAAGGAGTCTTACCTTTACCACAGGCGTTCATTTCCTCGTTGCACGAAACTTGAAAAAACGAAGCCATTGCCGCGACGAGAACCCGAAAAAAAAAAAAAAAATGGGGGTTTATACCACTAGATATGAACACTGCCGCTCTAATTATCCGCACCCAATTCACAAGCCGCTAGGAATCCCCCCCCCCCCTCATTTCCGTAACAGCGAAGGACATCCGCTGAGTTTCGTAAATATAACCAGACTGCCGATTACTGTACTCAGGAAACGTGGATATTCATCGCTCATTTCCTTCACCAGAATAGTTCGCACGGGGAAGGAACGATTTTGTCATTCCCATCAAATGAGTTCCCATAAACTAAATAAGTGGGTCTTCACCTTCGAAAACAAGCGCGCGAAAGCGCTACCCGGAATTTTTTTTTTTTTTTTTTTTTTATCTTGCTGTTTGCAGATAAAAAGAGTCCAAAAGTCAAGCGACCACTCTCACGCTGTGTTTTGTCCACAAGCTGGGAGGAACCACTTTTTTAAAACAGAAACATGACCTAAATTACTCACCAGGCCACTAGACAACAATATCTGTTTCCGTTGTTTGCCAATTATAATTACGGAATTTCCAGTAACGCTAATATATATATTTGGGGGGGGGGGGTCCTACTGCATATGTAATACACTACTTTAGGGTTACTGGGTGAAGTCAGAATTGAGCTACAGCCTCGCAAGCAATATTTCAAACACACAACCCACGCTCCCCATCTCTTATAATTCAAGATAACAAATATCTTTGGGGAGGGGGTCACTCATACAAACTAATTTTTTGTGTGCAGTTTTTGAACATTTTCTGCCTTAAACGAACACGCCGATAATGCCGCAGCAAAACGCGTAAGTGAGATAGTGATGATTTGGTACTTCGATATGGTACAAACTTCGCCTGAGATGAACAGTACACACGGCAAGGGGTGTAATCACATGCCCGTGAGAAAAACACCCACAAATGCGATATTCTCAAAAGCAGAGCGTTAAAAATTAGAGCACGAAGAAAGCAGATGAAACAAGAACACTGAAGTTTCACAACTACTTAAGAGTGTTTATAGAGCTTTGCACAAGCGCTGAAACTATGTTTATCATTCCATCCCTTGTTTATAGCACGAGATAGTTCAATTCCTTCAAAAACTAAGGGGGAGAGCTTTTTCTTCTGTTCTCTCTGCTCTACTAACACGAGCGAAGAATAAACGTCTGGATTTAGGTTAGCCCGCCAGGACTTGCACCGTGAGATTTTGTGTAACAGTCAGAAATAAAAGAATTTCTTAGTTCGTAGAAATGATTGAACACTAACGGACCCTCTAACAGAGTTATTATATCCTCCCCTATCGGTTGCAGTTAGTAGCGGCGAGAACATATGTTCGATTACACGTCGTCAAGTGTGAGATTTTCTCATCGCGGGAGTTCTGAATTTTTGACAGTCTTATTGCCGCGACAAGCCCCGTTTAAGACCTTGCGGGCATAAATTCTGCTAATTAATTTAAATCGTCCAACTGCGGCAACGATGATATTGGGTTTCCTAAAATTGCTGACCCAGTCTCATCGTTGGGACCTGCACGCGTTGTGTTTCCATAAGAGTTCGTACGAGGTTGTCGCAACAACTCATACGCCGCAATGAAATTAAGTTTTTAAACTAACATTTCTGTATCAAGTTTTTAATCGTGGTACCTTCAAAAGAAAGAAAACTGTTTACCTTAAAATAAACCGGAACCCAATATTCATACTCATTTGCAGAGCAGCAGCGAAGAAAAACACGTCTGTGTTAAGAAACTATAAAAATTATTTTGACATTTATTATGCACAAATTAATGGTGGGACCAGATTAAGTAATATTAGGGCATTGCTACACAAAAAGTTAAGGTTTAGCCCAAGATTTATAGAAACAGAAACGTTCCTAGAAATCCAACTAGTACGAGGTAAGCAATATTTCATTGATTACTCACTCAGCATGCAAGGGATTGAAAAATTTGGATGATGTCTTACCCTGAATCCACTACTATTCATCTCTTGTTCCTGGAATTAATGGGATTTCTCTTCTCGTAGCGTGCATACTTGCGTTCGCGATACAGGGTTTGGTATCCTCCGTGGATAAAACCGTAGCCCGGGTTTACTTAAAGAGACGTCTGTGATCGTACAGTTTCTTCTAACACTTCTGGAACCATTCCCCCAAACTTTTTTTAATAATTTTCGGTAATTTGCTACTTGAACATTTCGGAGTCCGACTCACCCCACGCACATCATACCGACACCAACCTTTTGCTAACCAACCCCGATTTCTTTCAGTTTACCGTTTTTATTTTCTCCGTCGGTTTCACTTTTTCCGTGCTCCTAGGCGTGTTATCACCCCTTGGAGGTGTCACCTTCGCCTTCATTGGTTCCTGGGGGAGGAGGAGGGGGGGTCCCTTTCGTCCAATAGTGGTCCGCCGTCCGATGGACGCTGACCAGTGGCTATTTCGAGCAGATGTTCTTCTGGTTAACTGACCATCTGCCGTGCTAAGCCCTTCAAAAATTTATTTGGCCTTAACTGTCACCCTGTTTCGGAGTTCTATTATATCAGATTATCCGGGAATACCTTTCTAAATCTTTAAGTAGGCTCGAATGCACGTACGTCTCTGTTTCTTGACACAGAGACTGGGTTGACAGTTATTACACAAGTTTTAAATTCTGACTAGATTCAGGCTTTCTTGTTGGACTTTCGCTGTATAGTTGCCGCTGGCCTATTGTTAGCGGATGCTGGAGTACGTAATCCCCCTTGTTTGTTCTCCAAATGCCTTGCAATAAAAGTACCTTTCACTTCGTTTTCGGAATTTTGCACCTGGCTCGGCGTTCCGTGCTCCGGGCTCCTTCCCAGGCGAAGGGAAAGCAAGTAAAATAGAAAACAGCGAATCTTTATGCGACCTGGAAGGGGATAATACCCCAGCAAACTCAATCAGGGATTAATCTAATTAAAAAAACATTATGTTAATTAACCATTGTCAATTGGGTAATTAAATCCAGTATTTGGGTATTTCCTAACTGAAGCAATGTGTCCGAAATTAAAATAATTTCGGCGGCAAAGTCTTGTGTAAGTGGTTTTCTCATCGTGCGAGTTCTGACGCATGTTGTGTTGTACAGATGTTTACACACAGCTTAAAATTTATCAGAAAAATAATCTCTACACACAGCTTAAAATTTATCAGAAAAATAATCTCTACACACCAAACTCTGTGTAAGAATAATTCCCCAAGGCAAAATGTTAGCTCAACTGGGACAGCTGAAGTATTTGGAAAAGTATGATGTAATTCCTTCCTGGACAACAACGGAGCCACCGGAAGACTTGGGCGATTTCTTTAACATAACGTATTAGCTGAACCCGAAAGGGATGAGTCATTACACACTGATGATCTTACAGATACTGAGCAATCCGGAGACGGATCTGAACCTGCTGACGAACTCTTGCCTTCGGACTTCGTTATTGCCAAAGACAAGAAAAGAAGACGTGTTGAAGTATTCAACTCGCGTCTTCAGCCTCCACGTCCAAATGTTCGTCGTAGACAGGAAAACATGGTAACCCATTTTGAAGATGACAATCCGATTTTTGGCGTAAATGTGACAAGGCTGGTAAGTCAGATAATATCCGAAAACTTGAAGAAAATTAAAAAAAAAAAAAAATTTTCAAGTTTTCGGATATTATCTGACAGATAATTTTACATTATCTGACTTACCATCCTCGTCACATTTACGCCAAAAATCGGATTGTCATCTTCAAAATTTGTATTATATGGCGTAATCCCGTATTCCTTTCATGGTAACCCATCTTCCACAGATATATGTATAATAAAAGTATACGGTAACTAAATAAAAAAATGAAAATAAGTGCTAAAAAGGCAGAATAAAAGAGGTGAGAAAATTTCACACGCGAGTTCTCTGGTGACAAAGGGTGCGAGTATTAGTGAACACACACACCAGAATTTGAAAAGCATGTTAAAGCACTTACAGTTCAGTTTGCTAATAACATGTACCTGCATCTTAAAGCTAGCGCATTAGTTCTAAAACATGGTGTTAGGATTACAGACTTAATTCATTAACTCAGGGGCAGAATGAATCGTCTAAATTAAAGCTATTTATAGAGAAAATTATGGGTACCCAAGACCGCCTTCATCGTTTAAACTAGGGATGGGGCATTCGAATTTCGCGAATCTTGAAAAAGATTCTAAAACTCGAATCTTCGCGTTTTCGTCATTCGAATCTTAACCAGAAAAACTTGGCGTTTGAGGCTTGTTTTAGAGCAGTTTGTTCGAATTTTTGTCAGATGACGAGTTCTGACATTAGAAAACAATCGAAGAAGATTATCTACAGTGCGTACACAGCTATTTGAAATAGACAGTTACTTCCAAACCGGATGCAACGTGAAGGAATTGTTCAGCAAACACAGAGCAACCGCCGAAGCGACTGTCGTCTTCCATCGGACAGTGCTTTAGCCACCATAACTCAAGTATAGTGGGAAAAGTGACTTAGCCATATTTTATCTCTTTCCCGGCAGCCGTTACCGTGGTAACGAGCGTGAGAACGGGGGTTGACCTTGAGCTGCGTCGCGCGCATGACCAAAGTTACTCTGTCTACAGCTTAGCGTTTCTAGCTCTATCATTTGTCTTCTTAATAAGTATGGGTATATTTTTTGAAAACTGCATTCTTTAATTTGTTTTTCATTAAACACAGATTTCAAATTTTGCTTCAATTAAAAGCTTTTAATTTTAAGTAAATGTATTTTCTTTCCCTTTTTATAATTCTTATATGAAGGATTCGAGAACCTTTTAGGATTCAGATTCGCGAAAATTTAGGATTCATCCCACGCTTTAAACTCTCTCATTCAAGAAGTCCGAAGGGTTACTTTATCTCTTTATCTAATGTGCAGGGATGTCGCCAAGGGAATGCAGGGGTGGGTTGTAGCCCACCCAGTTTGAGATGTGCCAGTTTTCAATTCTTTCAACTTTAATATCTAAACTTTGCCAAATAATAAGTCCCGTCTTTTTCGTGGTGCTACTTATTACCCCCTGTGAAGTACAACATTGTTTAGTTCTCAGTAGAGAAGTTATCAATATAGCATCCACAGGGCTATAAAATTCAGTCGTTCTTCACAATTCCAAATCCTTAGTTTAAGCCTCTTTTCATGTTAGCATGGCCAGGGACAAATAAGGAGGGTGGATAAGAATTCACTGAGGGAAGTCATTCCTAAATTACTCTGCTGTTTGTTTGTGCTACTATGTAGGAGAATCAAACATGGAAAGTAGGGTCTAAAGCTATACCAGCTGTTGTTATTCCCATCCAGTTCCTGCATTAAGAAGATACAGGTTTACTGAAAAGGGTGCATCAAAGACCCTGAAAGCAAACGACTGTGTGCATGTGTGTGGGCAAACACTTCATTCTCAGAAAAAACAAGAAAGATGACACCGAATTTCCAGTTGTAATAAACACGATTTTTGGATGTTTTCTGACGCGAATTAAATTTTTGAAAGTTATTCAAAGTCAATGGAACCGGTGTGAAACAAAAAACAAAAAAAAAAAACAAAAAAAACAGCAACACGATTACTTCAATCGATAAAACATTCAGAAATAGGAACAGCTACTTACCTTTACCAGCGGCTAAAAAGTATGTTACGAAAATTAACAAATGGCGTTAGAAGCGGAACTAGGCATTTCTGCGCCCGAGGCAAACCACAAAAAATCCCCCCCCTATCTGTCTTTCTACCTCATATACGTATTAAACGTGTGTACAGTGGTGGCAAAAATTGTGGACACTTTTTGAAATTTTCATGTTTAGCAAATTTGTAGGCTAATAAGTGAATGTTGTTTTGCACCAAATGCAAATGTTTATATGTCAATTTAAAGAAACTTTAATGCTGAATTCAATACAAAAAGCAGAATGCAAATATACGCAGTACAAAAATATGTATGCTTACTTTAGTCTAAAAAAGAAACAAGTGGGATTCAGTTTATAAGTGGATTGTAAGTGCAAACCCTACTTGGCCAATCAGTCCTTGGTTCTGGGGACCAATCAAATGGCAGTAGCTGAATACATCTTGTTAGAAGTTGAAGAAAGTCAGTTTTGCTGTTTGTTCTGTAGAAGAAAGACTGTTTAGCCGTGTAAGTGAAGCGTAATTATAGACTGAATATTTTTAGTATTTCTTTTAAATTAACGTGTAGATAATAAGCACAGCAATGGTACCAAAGAAAGGAGTTGATTGGTCACCCACGAAAAAGATCAGGATAGTTTTATTACGTGAATCGGGTCTTTCTTATGCTGAAATTGCAAGGTAAGTAGGTCGGTGACAACATCTGGTGTACGAAAGTGTACGTTATCAGGAAACAAAGTCACTGAAAAACAAACGAGGAAAAGGTCGAAAAAAATGCACAAAAGCTGCTGATGACAGAAGAATAAAAAGACTGTCTGAAAGACAGAAAAACTTCATCTGAGGTTACCACAGCTGAACTGTGTTCAACTGCTGTTTCTGTCAGTACAAAAACGATAAGGAGCAAACTATCAGATATGGGACTAAGATAGGATTCCGAGAAAAAAAAACATATCTGAATTTACTGCAGCACAAGAAACGACTACAGTGGGCAAAAGAAGACATTGGATGGACACACGCTTAGCGGAAACAAGTTATTTGGAGTAACAAAAGTACGATATCCTTATTTTGTACACTGTAAAAAATTGCTGTGAATTCTCAGTGTTTCAACTGTATTAAAACGGTTTACAGACCGTAAGCACGCCAACGGGCGATGAACCGTAAATTTTCGGTAGATAAACAACATGTTCACGGTGTTTAAACTGTTTTAACCATTGCGGTATAATACCTGTTTTTTTACGTGCTGTCGAATGGCAACGGGCTGGTCGCGGACGCCATGTTGGTACGAAGCGATGGAGGTCTCTCTATACACAAAATAAGGATTCTATGTTACTAAATAAGCACCGCAGCATTTATTTTCGGTAAGTATTTTTTTGTTTTGTGTAAGTCACAGTGCATTATGATGAGAATGTTAGTATTAAGTGGTTTTGGTAACAATTGAAACAAGTTTGATGTTTTATTTCATGTATGAGTTGCTCACGGTGGTCGTTAAACCTCCACTCAAAAAAAAAAAAAAAAAAATATTTCATGTATTTCGTTCAAATTATTTGTTAGGCCGAACAAGTTCAGTAAACGAATGCAGTTGCTAACTAATTTTCCTCGCTTGTCCTGTGACTAGGTGACAACTAGTTTTGGAGAACGAGGTACAAATTGTATAATGGTCAATTTTACCCAGACCACGTGGGTGCCAGGAAATTTTTATTTAGCATTCGCAAGTGCTAAAAATTCTAACACTATGCTCCTGCTTCCTTCCTTTTTTTTTTTTTTTTTTCAGTGCCAGACAGCGTTTTTGGAATCTGGGCTACTGAATATTTTGTGGCCCCTATTTCTGGTCACAAGTGCTTGTAAAATACGAATGTCCTATTGACTATACGATAGATATGTACATATGTTGGATACCTATTTCCTTTATATATGTAAAGGCTTTGTAAAATACATCTTATGTGTTTGCAGACATAAGGAAATGTATTATTTTTAATATTTATTCCTAAAGAAATGCAAACATTGAATCAAGTATAGATAACAAAAATTTGAAATGAATGCACAAAAACAGAAGTTCACACATAGTTCAGGAGTTTGTCTTTAAAATGTCTGTTTAAAGATGCTGAAACATTTTTTTCTGCAAACTAACACATTGAAGAAATCTCATGTGAGCAGTGTGTATACCTCATCTGTGGTAAGATAGAAATTTATCAGAACCAATCAATTTCTTAAAAATTAGTTGAAATATATCAATACACAGGTATTTGTGTAGTAATAACTGCCAGTGTTTTCTGTAAAATTATAAAAAAATGACAGAAATATCACTCAACTCATGCCCAACGCACAACTCGAGGCGCGTCGCGTAAACTTAATAGCAGTACCAATATCTGTTTGTTTTATTTATAAAATGAGTACCCCAAAAGGTGTATTTCAATGCAAACACAATTGCACGTAGAAAGTTTTACAAACAGGTCACTTATGCTAGGCAGTAATTACATTAGAACTGCTTCGTGAGCTAAGAAAAACCCCTCAAAAAAATCACTTCAGGTGTACTGTGCAAGAAATAAACATTGCTAGTATACCCCAAAATCTTAAGTGTCCACATATCTTACAAAAATTTTATACTAAAGAAAATTCAAACATTGAATCAAGTGTAGACAACATAAATGAAAAATGAATGCACAAAAACAAAAGTTTGCCGCCCCGGTTGTGCAGTGGTCTAAGCGATGACCTCTGATCATTCGTTCGAAAGAGGTCTATCGAATGACGGCGAGGCATGGATGCTGTGTTTGTCTTACGGCACTGGCTCTCTCCCTTCCCTGGAACCAGTGACCCTAAATTAGGGACGGGCGACCGCTTATAGCCCATTGAGTTGCTCACGGTGGTCGTTAAACCTCCAATAAGGCCGCCCCGGTGGCGCAGTGGTCTAAGCAATGGCCTCTGATCATTCGTCCGGAAGGTGTCCGGGTTCGAATGACGGCGAGTCATGGATATTGTGTTTGTCTTACAGCACTGGCTCTTTCCCTTCCCTGGAACCAGTGACCCTAAATTAGCGACGGGCGACTGCTTATAGCCCATTGAGTTGCTCACGGTGGTCGTTAAACGTCCAATCAAAAAAAAAACCTCCAATAAAAAAAAAAAAATTCAGGCGTTCGTCTTTAAAATGTCTTTTTTGCTTTGAGGTTTGTGAAGAAGTGCACAACATCGTCAAACTAACTGCTGAGCAATATCATGCTCTAATGACATGATAGCAAGACTGTTAAGCCTTTGTTGAAGCATTGTCAATCACAAGTTATTTTTTACCAAGTGTAGTTTTAATACGGTGAATGTACATTTGGGAAAATATCATGTATATATATATATGTGTGTGTGTTTTGCAATGTCTTGACAAGAACATTTTTTTTTTTGTGCAGTAGCTACATTCACACTTGATAAAGTCATAGAACTGTGAAATTTTACTATGTAAAGATTCATCTAAATCCTCACTGTAAAAATCTAAACAGTTATTTAGAGAAATTTAGTTGACAGTTAACTAAGAACTGAAATGGAAATTGAATTTTTTTTATAAGCTAACAGACATTTGTTATCCAACTGATCAATAATCACATTAAATGTTTCTACTTCACATTTTTTCTGTCCTTGAAGAATAGTTTCATTACGGTTATTGCCATGTGCATATTTTTTAATTGTGATTAGACAAAACTTCCAGAAGATTTTTCACTTAATGTTTTATCTATTTCTTCATATTTTTCAAAATTATTTCTTTCATTGGCAATGAAATGGGATAATGACAGAAGGTTACGTCCAGTTAACAAATCTAGTGATGGCTTTTGTAATTTAGTATCAACTTTATCACATCTTTCTAAAATGCATCATAACTTGCGTAATTATGGTTCGATTTCAGTGAAATTTTAGTATGTGTTAGGGGACCACTGGGGACGAACCCTATTGGAAATGGGGTCAAAGGTCACAACATAGGAGCAGGATGCATTCCATTGCCATTATGCGTCATAACTTGCGTAAATATGGTTCGATTTCGATGAAATTTTAGTATGTCATAGGGGATCACCTGGGGACGAACCCTATTGAAAATGGGTGCCAAAGAGCACACATGAAAATAGATTCAAATTTATGAGAGAAACTTGAAGAAAAAACATCCAATCTCTGTAGGTAGAAGAAAAGATTTAGGATTTCTAGACAATGGAAGTCCTAAATTTAATATGAATAATGCAAATTATTTCTTCAATTTGCGCTTTTCGGAACTTTTTACCCACACAAAGTTTTCAGTCCTCAGTAAAACAGGTGTGGGCTCTACTAGTTTTGTTGGGGACCAAAAAGTTCCAAATACTCCAACCTCCTTTAGCCCACCAAACACCCCTGCTCTGACAACTGGTTTTGGAGAACGAGGCACAAGTCGTGGAATGATCAATTTCACCTGCAGACCACATGGGCGCCAGAAAATTATTTAGCTAGCACTGTTACAGTTGTAGGTGATTTAACAAGAATTCTGACACCATACTCCTGCCTCCTATATCTTTCCTGTCCCAGCTGCTAATCATTCATCAACTTAATCCATTAAGAATTTCATTTGCTGATTTTTGTGTTCAAATTTGTGCTTTCATCCTAATTTCTTTACATAGTCTGTGACGGGTTTAAAATTTATTACATGCCAGGATGCATAATAATATTTTTTAATCGCCGGGATGCGGCCCAACTTCAAACACTTTATTTCTATGGGTGGTCAAATTTTATTTCTGTAAAAACACATAAGTTGTTAATCAGAGTTAAAGTTGATGCCATTGTTTTCCAGCCAATAGCTATCTCAAATAGCCTGGCAAATCCCTCTTTTTTTCAGGTAGAGTTGCCATTATGTTCCAAGCTTAAATCTAAGAAATTCCTTAGTCAAACTCTGCATTAGCACCAATGCTAAACATCATTGTTACCCCCCCCCCGTTAGCTTAAAATACACTGCTCAAAACTATTGGGAGATATCGTGGTTTAGATATGAACTACTGACATCAACTGTTTGTATGCTAAGAGAAATTGAAGGAAAGTTATTACAATGAAACTTTTGCATACTTCCAAACACCTCAGTATGCAAAATTGATTGTGGGACGTTAAAAGGGTATGTTTCTGTCAACGAATGAAAAGTGAATTGTATCTTATGATCGTTTAGTCCAGGATAAAAATGACTCGTGCTTTGAATGTGATGTCCGAACAGGATTTACCCGAATCTGTAGCCTGAGGGCTATCGGTCACTTAGAAGCTGGTCAAACCCAATCGCAAGTAGCGGACGCCGTTGGAGTGTCTCGAAGCATGATTTCCAGATTTTGGAATTGGTTTTCAGATACCAAAAATTTAAGGCAAAGACCAGGGCAAGGTCACAGGAAAGCAACGTCAAGAAATGAGGATCGTTTTTTATCACTGACTGCCAGGAGAAACCGGAGTATGAGCGCCCCTCTTCTGCAATGCAAGCTCCATACGGCTACTGACACAAATGTTTCGACTCAAACTGTTCGCACCCGACTACACAGTGTTGGTCTGTATGCTCGACAACCTATGGTATGTGTTTCTTTAACCGCATGCCACCGTGCTGCCTGCAGATTTTGAGCACATGACCCTGCTGATTAGAGAAGAAATTAATGGAGCAACGTTCTCTTCTCAGACGTGTCTTGCTTTACTGTACATCCTGATTATTTTGAGGGAACAAGGTATTTGTAACAACCAGAGGTAGAAAAATATTCTGAAATCTGGTGGCCAGCTAAATTTTTTAGTGGCCAGACATTGAACCTGCGGGGAGGAGGGGGCTATATATAATGTCAAAGTCGTACACTTCTGTCCAAAAATGTTCTGCCCTCAGCCCTGGCAAAAAAAAAAAAGGTACTCGTTTTTTTGTTTTGTTTTTCATCTGGGGCTCGCAAATTCCTGGATTATCATAATTTTCATCGTTTATCCTCAGACCCTGGAAATCGCACTTTTTTTTTTATTTTCGTATAATCTGTGCCGGCGTATAATTCACAGATTGTGACATTCAGAAGAAAAAGAAAAAAATAGCCATATGATCTTGTATATCACAAATGTTGATCCAGAAGCGGAATTTTCGACAGAAAAGTTAGGCACATAAAGACCCCGGAGTCCGAAGAAATGAAACAAAGACTTTGGTCAAACTGGCAAAGGACAAACTAAAATACAAGGCACAGTGTACACGAGATTCAGAACATAGAACTTTGAAATGAAGCGTGCATGTTTAGGTTCCTGCAGCAAGCACTGTGCATACATTTTTATTGGCCAATTGATGAGGAGAGGGCACAAGCACAGTCAGCATTTTGTCTTTCCCGACAATACAAAGACAAAATAACTGCCGCCGCCCCTTCCTACAGCTTTCCCGGTCTTTCATTATGACATCCCTTTTCCGTCCTCTTCACTTCGTGCAAATCCTAGACTGAAATTTTTTTCCGAGAGAGTTCCTTTTCCAATTATATAGCCCCTCTCCAGCACAATTACCCTGCAGATTATTTTTCAAATTGAACGGCAGCAAAAACTTTTTTTATTTTATTTTTTTTAAATCGTTTATTCGTGGCTTATACAATGCAAATTGCCGTACATGTTTTTCAGTGAGAAATTTACCTTTATTTTCATTTTTACGATATGATCATAAATATGCCTTTGTACATTTGTCTTCCCAAAAATTATTAAATTTAAATTTACTAATTGTTTTGGCCATATTTTTCTTTTTGCATAGCATACTAAGTGTATGTAGTTCCTATTCCAACCTCTAAAGTTTTCTGTCACTCAGTTTTAATACAAAACTACGATATTCCCTATTCCCTAATTGTTTTTAGCTGTATATATATAGTAATAAAGTCAACCACAGATAAATTGTAATCCTAATACAGAACCCAAAATAACATCCTGAATTCCTGATAAGATAATTTTTTTCCAAAGACCAAACCTGCCCCCCCCCCCCGCCGCATTAAAAATGGCAAAATCCAATAAAAAAAATTTGCAGCGTGTTAGTGAAAACACCAAATATAAATATAATCATCTGGTAATTTCTAAACCTTACTTTACCATGGACTTCAATCAAGATGGCTGATGCCATATTTGATATATCTCAAGGGGCCTCTCTGTCCCTCATTGTCAGTTTGTCACTATAAATGAATTGAAACAAATCTCCGAGAATGTACATCATGAAAGGGTGAATCCGTGAAAATTTTAATCACAATGTAACATTCAGGCCTCTTGTGTCGCCATTCTGATTGAATATCAGCAATGAAGTCACATCACCAGTGAAGCATTATCTCCATCAGTGCTATAAATAAATGAGGCTGGAGACAAGTTTCTAGAAATGAAAATCTTATTTTTTTGAAAAACTGGAAAAATAAGAGGTACATACAAGTACCGGATTTATTTAAAAATAGAAAGTAGTCATGACTACTCTTTTTTGTGCAAAGTACATCACAACTTGCATTTCCTTTGACATCTTGGAGTCGAATTTTTCATGATTACAATACTTTCTCATGCTAATGTATGAAAAAGAAAAAAGTCTTTTTCACATAAAAAAAAATAACTAGGAACTCTCATAAAATTGCAGGTCCTGTTAATGTGGTGCTCCACAGAGCTGCACACATAAAATCTTTACTGTTTCTACCGGTTTTCAAAATCTTTTGGATTCAAAAGTCTTAGTTTCTTATTTCCTTCTCAACAAATAAAATTCTTGTTTTTATTCTGTTGCCTTTATTTGCTACAAAAATGTATATATACAGGGTGTCCGAGAATTATTGGACACATAACAAAATTATATAAAACAAAACATTAAACAGACAGAAATAAACTGACTGTATTAACTTACAATGTAACTGCACAAGTTAATAAATTTCGATGTGAGATCCCTTGGTTGCTCGTAGTACGTCTAAGCGATACTCAATTTCATGCCATGTATTGGCAAGCATCTGAGGAGTTATGGAATTAAATAGCAGCTGTGATACGCTACTTTAGTTCCTGCAAATCAGTACAAGGCGTCTTATAGACACGATCCTAATCCCACATGAAATAATCCAATGAAGTTAGATCTGGAGAGCAAGGAGGCCACAGAATGGGACCACCACGGCCAATCTATCTGTTAGGGAAAAGGCTCATTTAGGCACTTATGTATACATGTTGACCAATGCGCAGTCGTACCGTCTTGTTGGAAAATGACATCATATCTTTTGATCTGGGTATAGCGAAAGTTTCTATCGTATCCAAGTAAATGTCATCATTTGTTTTTTGCAGAAGGAAGGGCCAATCACTTGTCTTTTTGATAGGGTGCACCACACGTTAACTTTTGGCGAATCGCGTTCCAGTTCATTAGCAGCATGAGGCAGTTCACTACCCCATATCCTACAGTGACAATTCACAATACATGAAATGTGGATTCATCACTGAAAATGACAGTACTGAGAAAGTTTTCGTTGTTTTTCACTCAATTTAGCATAACCACAGCGAAATCGTTTCGCTGAGTGTGATCATTTACATGCATCTTTTTCACTATTTGGATTTTATAAGCATAAAACTTTAATTTCTTGTGCAAGATATCGTGAACTGTCGATTTCGGAATGCACAGTTCTCTGCTTGCTTTACGAACGGATTTCCTGGAGCTTCGTCGGAAACTTCCATTAACTTGGTCAACCGTCTCACCGCTGATGCTAGGCCAACCGGCTCCTCCACGAGGTTCCACATTGCCAGAACTGTTTTATCCATTGCTTAATTGAATTCATTGATGGAGGATTATTATTGAGTATCCAATATTTCTGGGACACCCTGTATATTGCTTAAGACAACAGTGCTGACAATTACGGAGGATCATACTCTAAACGGTATCGTCTTTTAACTTTAATGACAGACTTTAATTTCGCAAGCCATAACACACACATCACCTTGTGCTGTACGGATGACATTACTACCGATTGCGCATTTCTCATACATTCCTCATCAGGCCACACCTAGTGCCATCTATCGGATTCTGGGAATAACAATTCTGCAAAACAAAAATATAGAAACCGTGTTTGTAATACGTGACATAGAAAAACCGACAATGCTCAGTTGTTTTTTTTACATAATTTTGTAATGTATCCAATATTTCTGGGACACCCTGTATATTGCTTAAGACAACAGTGCTGACAATTACGGAGGATCTTTTTGCGGACATATTTTTTGTATTGTAAATAATTTTGGTAATGAATCTTTGTTCTGCATGCTAAATTGGTTGAATTTTTAAAAAATATGTAAAAGAATTTGGTTTCAGATGAATCAAAGCCTTTGGCAATAAGTGTCAGTTATTGTTTATTTTTGACACATGAAATTTTACATTCAATACATAAAGTGATTCCTTCTGTTTTTCTTAGGAATATCTCATATTATAAAACATTTTGCATAAAAGTGCATTCTTAATACTTAACATCATGTATGAGTGTGTCAATTGCAACTATGTTTCTTTATCTTTAAAGAAATATGTTCACCACATGAGCATTCATAGAAATGTAAATAATTTTAGATTTCAGTGTGGGGTGCGTGGTTGCTCCAAGGCATTTGGCTCTTACTATGGCTTTAATACTCATGTCTCGCGATACCACCGTGGATTGCGTGGTTTACAACTTTGCAATTCAGAAGTGGATTTAAAGTAACCAAAGATTGTGTCATAAGGCATTTAATAGAGTTTCTGATTTAATATCGCACATTAAGTCACATCTAACCTCCGGGGGCTTTATTAGATGCTGTTTTAAGGGGTGTGCCAAAACATTTAAAGTCAGATCTTCATTTTCATCCCATTTATCTAGATATCATCTGAATCACAGTACAAAATTCCTATCTCCACAGTTTCTTAATTCTGAGCCAGTTGCCCTGACCTTGAGAGTTGACAGTACTGTGGAACTAGTCACTTCTGACGTAAGTGAACAACTTAATCAGTCAGACAGCCATATCTCTGAAGAACTCACACTGAAAAATATTGCTCTTTTTTGCTTGCTTTTGGAATCAAAATGCCTAATCCCATGTAAAACAATACAGTTGATAACAGAAGAGATAAATTATTTACTGATTCAGGACGATTCCTTTTTCACACAGAGTTTCACTGCTAAATTGAGTGAATTAGTAAATATATCTGAAGATGAAAAAAAATTGTAAAATATGTCCATGACTCAAAGTTTTTAAAATCTACATTCGATACTGAATCGGGACTTCTTAAATCTATCTATTTAAGACAACAATATTTTTAAAAAAGCATGAAATTTGTCAAACCCATTGAAATTTGCATGGGTCGTGATGAGGTAAATTGCTTGCGTTACTGCCACTACATTCCAATTAAAAAAAAACTTGTTAATCTGCTCCACGATAAGTCTGTAAAGGATCAAGTAGATCATCCACTGAAAAATGAAGTAGCAGATCGAATGAGTGATTTTACTGACGGTAGCGTGTTTCAACAATGCCAAGCAGATGGATCAATAAAAATCCTTCAGCTTATCCTTTTTCAGGATGTGTTTGAGGTTGTTAACCCGTTAGGTTCTTCGCGAAATAAACATAAAATTCTCGGATTTTATTTCACATTAGGAAACATATACCCTCAGTATAGGTCATCAGTTCACCAAATGCAGCTTCTTTTACTGTGCTGTGAAAAAGATTTAAAATTGTTTGGCCAAAAAGTAGTATTTAGGCAATTGATTGGTGACCTTAAAGAAATTGAGAATGGATTTAATGTGGATGGTGTATGTTATGTAGGGAGGGTTTTTTGTATTACTGCTGACAATTTAGGAGCACATTTTATTGGTGGATTTAACCAGAATTTCTCAACTTCAGAATATATGTGCCGTTATTGTCTAATGCAAAGAGATACTTGGAAGAGTATCCATATTTGAGTGCTTCATCACGAACTGTTGAAAATTATGATGCATCTGCTTTGCAATTAGCCATGGGTAACCAAGGAATCATTTCCCCGTCTCTGTTCAATGAGTTGCAGTACTTTCATGTTTGTCTTCCTGGGCTCCCTCCTTGTGTTGGTCATGACTTGTTTGAAGGGGTTTGTGACTATGATTTGTCACTTTACCTAAATTATTTTGTTCAGAAAGGCTGGCTTACGTATACTTTATTAAATGATCTAATACGCGGCTTTTCATTTTTTGAGCATGATGCTTCTTGCAGGCCTGCTGTGTTTCACCCAAAAAGCAAAAGGTTAAATGGCAGTGCTTGTCAGAACTGGGCCTTACTTCACTTTTGCCAATCCTTCTGTACTCTAAGATAGATACTGATGATTCTGTATGGAATCTACGTAGTTGTTACACTCAGAGAAATTGTGGAATTTGCCTGTGCACCTAGCATAAGTCATTCACAAATTGCATATTTCAAAATCATAATTGAAGAGTACTTGGAGGGAAGGAAGGTTGCTTTTGCAGATGTGCCTCTTCGACCAAAGCACCACTTCCTTCTGCACTATCCTGAGTTAACGATGAAATTTGGACCACTTATTCGTCTTTGGACATTGCGCTTTGAGAGTAAACATTCATATTTCAAAAGAGTTGCCCGAAGATGTCAGAACTTCAAAAACCTCACTGATACACTGTCAAACAAACATAAGTTATTGCAAGCTTATCTTCTAAATGGCTCAC
The DNA here is from genome assembly GCA_039090855.1 of Macrothele yani. Lineage (NCBI taxonomy): Eukaryota > Metazoa > Arthropoda > Arachnida > Araneae > Macrothelidae > Macrothele > Macrothele yani. Next base: position 150,395,320 of record CM077027.1, on the reverse strand, counting down.
TTTTTGCTGAAAGGGTTCGGTTTGAAGACAGTCAAACTTTCATTATCGAGTTGTACTCCATTCAAATACAAAGGGCAATAAAAGAATCAGAATATCAACCTCTGCACATTTCAAACAAAGTGAAAATTTTTGGTACTCCCTATACTGTAGGCCAGTTTTTGAACGTAAAGAACAAAGATAATGATTGTGTCTTTGGAGAAATACTGTTCATATTAGAAGATAAAAACAAGGAAATATTTTTTATTGTTAATGTGTGGGAGGGTCGTTGGTGCTCAGATAGTGGTTTGCACATTTGTAAAAGTACAGACAGAGTTTTGTGTGTGAATGACAAATAATTAGGTGATTTCTACCCTTTATCATGCTACAGTTGTGGTAATAAAAAAGTTATTGCTTTGAAACATAAGTTTTTTAATGGTTTAGCAACAGCAATAGAGCACTAGATAATGCATATTTTATCAGCTATTTGTACACTGCCATTATTGCTACTGACACAGCTAGCTGAATATTGGTTCCAGGAGTGCAAAATGGTCAGTAGAAGTAAATTATTTTCATCTTGTTCAGTAATTTTTTTTTAATTAGTCAGTAAAGTTCTCCCATGGGGCATTTAAATTCCTAAAAGACAGTGAGAAATGCTGCTGTGGATATGTATGGAAGAATCTTTATCTAAAAATTATGATTCAATTCACAAGTGAAAAATTGGAAGGTCTCTTGTAATGAAGAGGAAGGAAACACACCTGGTTCCCTTCCTAGCCCAAAGATAGATAGTTATGGATGCATCAACTGGGCACCTAACTGGCCTCACAATGAGACTACAGAGTCCCTTCAGTTTAAAAAAACCCAGCTCACTGAGGGAGATGAAAAACTAATTGAGCTAATCAGTGACACCTTGTACTTACAGCGCCTTGACATAAATAGTGGAACAAGCCTGGTGAAATTAGTTGAAGACTGGCCACAGTTGTTTTCGGGTGTTGGCCTTTTGCAACACTTTCGATTACTAACAGGCATTGATATATACAGCCAATTCTGCAAGTCAGTTGAAGATCGAAAGGCCGAACTTTTGACTTATTTTCGTGCTCAGAAAAAGACAAATTTACTGCAGCTATTTGCAGAAGCCGGTGTGTGAAATGGCAATCAAGTCATTTTGCTAATTGCAGCAGTTGCTGCATATTTTGATGAAGATGTAAAATTTCTTCTGGCAGTTTCTGAGGTAATTTTGAATTTATTCTATTGATTTCTTTAAACTTTATAAATCATAATGATCATTGCAATTACAACCAACATAATTGTATGAAATTTTAGCTTTTACAGAGAAACCAAATATTTGGAATATTTTCTTTAGTAGAGAAATGTAGTGTAAATTTTATAATTGATGATCAGTATATCTCTTAATATTGGCATTACCCTCATATCTACTTGAATATTGTGATTTCAATAATTTGGATATTGTCAGCTGGTATACTATCACTATGTTTTAACAACCATTTCATTGATAATCGGCTACACATCAAATGATACTGTTGTATAAGTATGAAGATCTACTAGCAGATTTTCAATAGTTTAATGTGCTATATCAGTAAGATGGGTCATTTGAGGGGGTGGGGGAGTGCGTCTCAAAAAAGTTTTGAAAGGGTGAAACAGTCTGTAGTACACTTATCTATTATTTTTCAAACATTGACCTACTTACACCAAATATATGAATTTCTGCTAACATCTATTTTTTTGAAGAGTGCCCCACATCTATTTGGATATTACTTTTACAGATGTTTGGTGTGGATTTTTTTATGGACCTACGGATAAAATATGTTGGTCCACAGTTGTTGTTTTTTAACTCTCTTGTAGACTTAAGTGGGTTTCCATTTACATGTGTGCACGTTGTGGAGATTTCCAACAAATTTGTTGCCCACCCTTTCATCTACAGATATCTCCCACCTTTATTTTGGGAAATACTGACCCTTGGATGCAGGAGTAACAGAAGGTGCCTTTGCGGGTAAGAAGTGGATCTAAAATTAAAATCTGACCTTTTGTTATCTGTGATCACAGATCATAATTTTTGCCTACAACCGTGTTCTCTTCATAAGAGTTACTGGAGGTGTTTTTGGCATAAATTAGCTTATTCAATGCAAATGGCCTTGAGCGTGGGTGGTGTAATTCAGGGAGCAGGATCATGGAAAGCCTTACCTGATTCGTTTGCAAATTCAGCCAACATAGAAGGCAACACGCAGCATTTTTCAATGTTAAATTATGCGTTTTCTTGGCCGTTACAGTTTTATCACTAGTAAAAGGAAGTTAAAAAAAATATCAGCTAGCTTAACTTTCTGATTGCTGGTATTCTGATCTAATGTTGGCAAAGGGATAAAGATATGGGAAGCTGTAGAGTGAAGGGCTGGGTACAACACAATATTCTTTGGCTGATAAGTCATATTAATGTTTTTAATTTACAAATAATTGGCAAAAATATTAATTTCTCCCAAGTTTTGAAGGTTTATCATGGCAAACGCAAGGGTGAGGGTGCAGCCACCTATACTATATATATATAAACAGTCTAGATGGAATAATATGCGCAAAATGAGCCTGCTTCACCCCCCCCCCCCAGCTACATCAGTCCTCAACATGCTGTATGTTTTAATGTTGGTTCCTTTTCTTATTTGTAGAATTTTAGAGCATCACTAAAATGAAGTGCAACAGTATTTTATCAGTATCTTGATTTTGTGATTCAAAAGTAATTGATTTTTTTTTTCAGGTGCTCAATCCTCACTGTCCTCCTAATGAAGCAGTAACATCTCCATTTCTAGCTGTAAAAGGTAACACTATGATTTCCCTCTTGAATATTTTGAATTTTATTCAAACTGCGTATGGTTTTATCATACCATAAAATTTTGTTTTCTTAGAATATGATGACACCACACGTCATATTCAGGGTATTGGCAAACATGCACTTTCAGTTTGTATGTTAAGGGAAATGCACAGTGGCCTAAAAAAGCCTCATCTGCAATAACCCACGTTTTCTATATCATAGTTTAGCAATTATTGTACATTTTCATACTGTCGTGTATTAGAAGAATAAACTGTCTTTTAATGGCATTAACTCATAAATTTTGAAGTAAATTACCTGCACTATTTTTAAATGTTTTGATTGCTGTGGTGAATAGCTATGTACCTTCCCCTTTGTAGAGAGGTGAGAACAATTATGTAGACATAAAGCTTGTTAAATGAGTTTTCTTTTCCCTGTGCATCAACCTTTAAGTCGTTGCTTTCGCAAGGGAAACCAGCTATGAAAGCTGGTGTTGACTTTACCACTGTGGTACATCCGAGTTTCAACTTCCAATCTTTGTTCCTCTTTTGGGCGGAGGATTAACTTGGAACAGACTATTGACTAAGATTAACTAGTCCAGTAGTTTGCTGCTAAGGAAAAGGGATTGCAAATAAAAGGTATTCATGATGAAAAAGTAAAGGAACTATAAAGTTGTTAAATACATGAATTTCCGTCAATATAGGCTAATACATTGTTATTCTCTAAAATTTTCTGGAAGAACTAGCAAATGTTCCTAATTTTCTATTGGAACTCCTTACATATGTAAAGAAATTAAGAAAATGTTTTGTGTAAGATCGTGATTTTTATTTCTAAGATTTTTTTTTTTTTTTTTTTCATTTTCTGCCAACAATAAATTATTGATATGAAGATCTCCTTTGTGCTGATTCATAAAAGTGGAGTGTTTGGCAATCAGTGACATATTGAAAAAGTTCTGCACGATTTTAACCTTTATATCTTATTGTGGGTCTATATTTCAGTGTATTCTGTCCATTTGTTGCATGTGGGGAAAATCGGAAGGGCAACTCTCGATATTTGCTTCGGAGTGTGCTTCCGCATAGAGAAAACATGTGGAAGCACACTTCCAAACTATCTAATGTTTTGTCCTTTGAGTATATGTACTGTGTGTGTGAGAGAGATGTGCTGTTAAAATAGATACCTTTCTAGTAACCATGCTGAGCCACCTGTCTTAATAATGCATACATTTTTTTCACCTTTTGGCTGAATTCAGCCTTTTTTAACATTGTTTTGGTTATTTTTTATATTGTTACAAAACTGAAGTTGTTCTTTTTTTGGCGGGGGGGGGGGGCAGTTACCCTGTTATAAAAGCAATTGAACTGTGTACGTACAACTTGAAACCAAAGAGAACTAATTTTTGTTTTCTTTAAAGAAAAAGTTTTTCTGAATCATCCTCTTTCCTACTATTGTATTACAGTATTAATTTATTGCACTTTTCTGAAAATCAGGCTCTTATAAGAATCACTTCAAAATTTTTAGTAATTTGGACTTCTTGATGCTGCTATATAGCTCTCTGAAAACATCAATAAACTTTTTTTTATTCTGACAATGTGTGACTGCTCAACCTACTGAAAATGTGATTTTGATTTTTCTGCTACAGTCCTGTGGCAGTGTCATTGTTGGACTTATTATTATAAGGTTGTCTGATATAATAATTCCCCAAGAAGCATTTTCAGTGTGTCTTGCCAAATCTGATGTTGCACTGGTTATTTAATTGCTCTAACAAAGTTCCAACAGCCTGTGAGACACCACAGTGTGACCTTGGTCAGGAAAAAAAGTTAATTTTTTTGTAGTTGTAATTAATAAAATTATTTTATATTGGCTTATACAGGATGATTGCATATTCTGATGTGCTTAGTAATTATAATGTTCAATGCTTTTTTCCCCTCGCATCGCTAAAAAATTCAGCCTTTATTTTTTCATTGGTCAGTCTCGTGTCTGTTTCATGCGGCAAAATGCCGAACATTTTCAAAGCTTGTGAAAATATTCTTCAAGTATTGCCAGCCATACCACCTCCAAAATTGTCCAAATTTTGCTCAGGTTCATGGCCAAATGGACCCGTGCATTTTCAAAGCTTGAAAATGCACGGATCTTTTAGAGAAATAAAAAGCTGCAGTTCTAAGAATGGCATACTTCTTCACTTATCATTGTTTGCTGAATGTTTCTGCTTTGAAAGTTTGTGCCATGCTTTTGTTAAAATTCTGCCTAACCAATTGTTAGTATCATATTTGGTTTTCACACTCTTAACAGTACAATGTTTTGATTTTTAAGTATTTGCTTTATTTCACTTGTATGTATATTGTCCTCTGCATTTTTTATAATACTGTATTTTTTTAATTATTGTATTCTTACATTTATGCAAGTAAAAATGTCATATCCAAACATGCCAACCTTCAAAATCTGAAAATCGGGAGATTATTACAGCTCGTAAAATCACATGAGCTCTATTTTTATCGAAATTTTCCAGAAGTATTATTGGTCCACTAAAAGTTCTGGAGAACAAAACAAAAATAAAACTAAAAGCAATACCCATTTTATTGCATTGTTAGTTTTTGTATTGTAAATGTATACACCCCAGATATTTTTTTCCTAACTTAGATAAAGATCATGTAATCTCGGTGCCCATTACGTATAGTTATTGGGGGTGGGGGTGCAGTTTAAAAACATTCAAGCTCTTCGTATTCCTAAGGGTTGTGGTCTGTTTTTGGTTTTGGAAATTACACTCTTCATTACGCTCCTCCCTTCCACGGATCATCCAACTCCCTACTGAAATAGGTTTTTTGGGTACGTAGATTCTGCAAGATAATAAAAACGTAAAATGGCCCGCGTGCTATAGTCTTCTTTAGGTTGTGCGCGACGGCAAAAACAACAAAAAGCATCGTACTAACATCGCCTTTCGTTACAAGGCAAGGCCAAATTTTGTCGTTAAGTGAATTCGCCGGATTTCTTGAGGCGAAGGGTTGAAAGACTGAACTGCAAGAAGGCAGGGCAGCTGCCATCTGTCAATTAATTATGGACCCTCCCCGGCATTCCTACTGCCAGAGCGGGTCAGCTCTTTGCTGAAGGTGTCATATGACAATCGGGCTAGGGGAAAAATTTTTAAAGCAAATTTTTTGGTCGGAAGCTAGCGCTTAGACCGCTGCGCCACCTGGGAAGCTTTCTTTTTGCAGATAGGAGGAGAGGACAAATACAAAACTGATGACTGCAGTTGTCGCCTTGCTTTGACGCAGAAAGAGAAAATTATTTCACAGGCGATTCAAAATCATGGTGGTGGTTGATGGAATGCTGACCATCCTAATGGCTAATTCTCGGTGAAAATCAGGAGAATTTGACATTCATCCGGAGAGTTGACACATCTGCATACCCCATATGAACTGAATTCAACTTGATATGGTTTTAAATTTCCATGCCTGAGCACTCTCAGGCAGTAATTTTTGCAAAGTTATTGCTATTATCATGGGTGAAAGAGTTCCGCCTTTTTGGAAGTCATTTGGGAGTTCCCAAGATCGGCAGTTAATAAATGGGTAGTGAATTAATTATTTTGCAGATGGTTGGTTGGGTTTGACTTAACCAGCCACTTCGGAGATTTATAAAAATGAAAAGTTTTTTTTACATGTCCATGATTTGACCCTTTTTTCCCCCACTACTTAAGTCTTATCTTATTTTGTTCTGAAGTTGTTGGAAGCGAGCCCTGCTTCTGAGTGAGTGTTAGCATTATTAAAGTTACAAGCAAAAATCTTAACTAAATTTGATGACAGTAATACAAAGATCCTGATGTCTAACAGGATAGGGGTATCTTGGTTACACCATTTTATAACTGCTGTTTGATGCAGTACAAAAGTTAAAACTGCATAATTACCATTGTTAAATTTGTTAATTTTACATAAAATTTTAGGAATTTAATATATATATATATTATTTTTTTAGGTTCCTCTGTTCTAAACCCAGAGAACTTCATGTTAATAATTGACAGAATGTGTGTCAATAGTGTGCAAAATCCAATAAAAGCAGTGTGCATGCTGTTTTCTGCCTATTTTGTGTTTAATATTCACTACCCCTTTGAGGCAAAAGTGACATTGGAATTTTTGCAAAGGTTAGTATAGGAACTTTTGGATAAAACTTTGATTTTATTGAAGTTTTTTTCTCTCCAATGTTAACAAAGTGTATAAAATATATTTTTTACATCTATAATTGTGTATGTATTGCATGATATACAAAAATAGTGACATGTCCTTTATTGAGAATATAAACCTATTTTTTTTAAACAAAGTATAATACTAAAATAATTTTGGTCTTTTCATCTGTTCTAACCCTAAGCCTCCACTTTACCGAGGAAAATAAGTAGTCTCTCTCTTTCTTGAGGACTGGGTGTAAAAATAAATTGTGTCCACCTATTTACTAGAAGGGGTCTGCTGCTTTTCCTGGATTTTTGCAGTTGGTATCAGTCTCAGAATATAGACGTGCATGCGTATGCCATGCACGGATAGTTTCCAAATTATTAGCAGCTTTTGCAGATAGTTTTTGCTTGTAGATTTAAAAATGTTATTTACAGCAATTAAAACACTTAAGGCTTTACTCAGATTAATATATTTACTTCTATCTCAACGAGAAATTTTCACATCTTCCGATAGGGACTTCTTTTGGTTTTACAGACTTTTCTGGCCTCTTGATTTTATCAAAGCCTGTTCTCAATATATAGGAACTGTAACAAAAGTTTCATTTACACAGAAAGACTATAAATTATATTGCCAGGTTCCTCTTGCAGTTGCTAGTTATGCAATTAAAGTCTTTTCCTTATGTATTTTATAAGTCTACTATTTTTGAATTAAGTTGAAAATGCTATTTATAATTTTTGAAAGTTCATTAACGGAACTGCTTTTCTAGATATAAAAACTTTAATTAGTCTTGTTTTTATGAGGTTCATAGTGTTCTGGCCTTAAGGTCCATTTTACACACATTTCTGCGCATTCAGTCTTGATATACTTTTGTCCTCTCTAGAATCTGTAATGTTCTAATAATTATTTATTGTCATATTAATTTTTCTTTAAATTATCTTATTCTATTGTTATGATTCATGGGTTTTCAGCAAGTTTTCTGTTTCAATGGTTGTGTATGCAATACATTTAATTTTTATACAACTCTGCTAGGTATTAGGAATCTGCTCAGTCCATGAAGGCATCAGTCTTTTATTTTTCCATGAAGGCATCAGTCTTTTATTTTTCAGTTGCCCTCTAGTAATTCCACCTGCCTTGTTAATTTTCAGACCTGGCCATTGTGACAATTTTTTTGGTGGTCTTCATTTTCTTGAGTTGACTGCAAATTTTTACCACTACACTTGCCAAATATTATGAACATTGTATTGTATAACCAGTATTCTTATTGTGGGATAAAAATAGTATTCAAATTGATCAAATCTTTTCCATTATTGATGGTCTTCAGGATTTCTCACTACACAAATAATTTAGTTTTTGTAATAATTTAAAATCAAACTAGTAGTGTGCTGTAAAGATACATATTATTTTTGTATATATATTGTTACTTTTTTAGAAGCCAGAATTTTTATGATGTATTTCATTGTGTTAATTTCTCACTTTAATCACAGGTGCTTTGTGGGTATAAATCCTGTATGTGGATCAAAGGAAGAAAGGGAAGAAGCTTTATTCTGAAGTCAATCCAAAAATTGCAAAGTTATGGCACAAAGTAAAAGACCACAACAGTTGGCTAAAAGATATCAGACAATAAGTGGCACATAATAAAAAAAAACAACATTGTCTATGATATTAGTTGATCTGTATATATATTGTTACACCAATTAAGTTTGTTGTTTTTTTTAATAAAAAAAAATGCAATCCAGTTGATTCGGTACTTTTCCTGTGTATCTAAGCTTCAATTATATATCAGTATTTTGGTAATGGTAGTCCTAAATCTATGAAACAATAAATTACTTTTTGCCTGAGCACATTGGAAAATATCTGTTGGTAATTTGTTTCTAGTTCTCTGCATATGCAACATTTATTTTTTTTTAATACTACTGATTCCCCGGTGTCTTCAAGCCAACTGCTATACACCATTATCTCTGTAGTTTTGACATCTGTTTGTTATACTTGCAAACAACGTGCACTTTGGCTTTCTGACTCCTTCCAATTTAAACACCTACAGTGAACTGCAATTGTCACACCAGAAGTTGTAGGGACAAAAATGAAAAATGTGTTACTTTGTGCTGTCATGTAGAAATTAACTGTTTTTAGTAGTCCTTTGGAAAAATCCGAGGAAGCTGTAACAATTTGCTCATCTAGATTTTCAATGGCATAAATATTTTGCACAGGACTTACAAGTTAAGTCATTCACCCCAGTGATCTACGTCAGTAAAACTGCATAATGCATATTGTTTCTTAGATGAAAATGATTCGACAGTACTCATTATAAGCAAGTTTGGTGGTATTTGTATTTTGACCATTACAGTAGACTAAGAGTGGCATTCTAGGGTTGACCACATTTTTGAAATCTTTACATAAATGTACACTGATCAGCCACAACATTAAAACTACCTTTTCGTGACTGTATTCCCTAGTGGAGATGGCACCTTTCAACAAGACTTGAAATAAAGGATGTAATCCATGTCACACTGCAAAGAAAGTTCAGCAATGGTTCCAAGAACATAACTGGAATTCCCTTTAATGCCATAGGCCCCAAATTCACTGGACATGAATCCTATTGAGCATTTGTGGTTTCAGTTGGAGGAAGGGGTATGAGCAGCATCACCCGCGTAATTTGCAGGAAGTGTGGGATCTGTTGCAGTCATGATACCAAGAGATGGCTACCAACATCTCATTGAATCTGTCTCATCAGGTGAAGACACATTGTATTAGGTAGGTGGTTTTAATGTTTTGGCTGATTGATGTATATATTATACGGTATTTTTGAGAGTTTTACGAATTATGAAAACAAAAGCTCAAACACATTATAGATCGTGAAAAACACATGCAATTTTCCAAACATTTTTGTAAAAAAAAACTGCACCATATTTATTTAATGGGCTTTGCCGTGTTTTTCTTAAAACTGCGGTTCAAGTCCGCCCCAAAAATTGGCTGAAGCCCTAATTAGACCAAAAAAACATATTAAGAAAAGGTCATTAAACCAAATCTAAAAAACAGTGGCTAAACATTTTTGAAAAAAAAAACAACTTTGCACCGTGTTTATTTAACAGGCTTTGCCATGTTTTTTCTTTCAAATATGGTTTATCTACTGTATGAAATTTACAGTTGCTCTACTGTGTTAGGCCACATTTTCTGGTAGTTTGACCGTTTTTTATTTCCCGGTCATTAGACCGTTAATGAACATTACAGTATGGTACTGTAAAATTACAGCACTGTAAAGAAAAAAACGGTCTTTACACCGTATTTATTTAACAGGCTTTGCCATGTTTTTTTCTTTCAAATACGGTTTATCTACCGTATTAAATTTACGGTTGATCTACTGTGTTAGGCCACATTTTCTGGTAGTTTGACCGTTTTTTATTTCCCGGTCATTAGACCGTTAATGAACATATCGGTACGGTACTGTACAATTACGGTTTATTGACCGGCCACTCAACTGCCGGTGTATCTACCGTAATTTGACCATGAAATTTTTTACAGTGTAGCGATGGCCGAAAATACGTGAGTCGTAGAGCAGGAAAAAAGCTACGTCCTGAATGCATGGAGGCCAATGTAAAGAACCCAACAAGCGTTATGATTTGGGCAAGTATGGCAGCAAATGGCGTTGGCCGCCTTCATGTAATCGACGGCACGCTGAACGCAAGAAAATGCAGTGACACAAACCTGGAACCAAAACTGCTACCTTCCATCAAGGATCTCTTTCCCAACAATGCACCATTTCTTGTTCAGCAGGATTCAGCTCCCTGCCACACAGCAAAAATATGCAATCATTGGTTCACAACAAAGTCCATTCCATTGTTGCCTGGCCAGGAAACAGCCCTGACCTGAACCCGATAGCAAATTTGTGGCATCGTTTGAAATACCTTCTAGAAATAAGGCGTCCATCAAATAAAAGGCAATTAATTACGGCTAGAATTGCCTTCTGACACCACGTAATAATAAAGGCACAGCTTCAAACACTTGTTGGCTCAATGAGACGTCGCTGTGATGCAGTCTTAAAGAATAAAGGTTACCCTACTAAATACTGATAGTACATTGAAATCATAAGTGCATTACAGTATATTCAGCATGATTGCAGTATTATTCCCTGCATAAATTTTTTTTGTACAGCATATATTTGCATTCTGTTTTTTGTATGGAATTCAGCATTAAATTTTCTTTAAATTGACATATAAACATTTGCATTTCAAAATAACATTTCCTATAAGCCATGTGAATTTGCAAAACATGAAAATTTCAAAAAGCGTCCAAATTTTTTTCCACCACTGTATGCATTACGAGTAATTTAACATTTATATATGCATTACTAATTGAATAGTTACACACCTAGGGTATACTGTATATTACTAATTTAATAGTTAAATATATAACTATTAAACTAGTAATAAAGAACCATATCAAATTAGTAATATACAAGTATATTTAATTAGTACTACACACACTCACTGCTCAACAAAACAAAATTATCGTATTCCAATGTTATTTGTATGGTAGAAGCAAAATCACCTGCTTTCTGGTTCGGGGTTCAGACCTTCGGTACCACATCAAACGGACCGAATGTAGCTGGCAGTCGTGGCTCGCAGCCGCAGTAATGGTCGAATAACCCCTAGAGAATCTCCAACAATTTGACCGACATCCTTATCTTATTCATCCAATTAAAATATATATGTATATCCATCTAAGTAAAGAAAAAAACCTAGGCCCCATTCTTGCCGATAAAAACCGTGGTGGTTCTTCAGTCCAACGGATTATAGAACAACGCTTTCATTACTGAATGTGAGTAGCTAACTTCCGCTGAACATTGAGAAAGAAATTCGAATTTTAAGTGTACCAGAAACTGCTGTAAAAGTTTAAATTCCAATTTTAGCCAGACTGCAAGCAGTGAACTTTGCGCCGTCTTTTGAGCTGCGCCCAGTCTGTCCCGCTCTACTTCCACCTCTGAATGGCGCACAAAAAAGTTTCTCACAGCAGAAGGAAGATAACGGAAACAGATTTTCAAATCTAACAGTTAAAAGAAGAAATACAAAAGGAAACGATATAACTCTTCACCTTTTAGCGGAAACATTTTGCATAATGGGAAAGCTGAAAATAGGCGAAAAATATTCTTCATGGAAAAAGCTATGCTAAAGAAAAGAACTTTTCAAATAAGTCTCCAGGAAGCAGAGATAGCGAAGAAAATGGTATTGAACTTTACGCTCCGTTTATCTGTGTATTATTTAAAGATGATATTCCACATCTCTACTGAAAGGAACGGCATACAGTAAAAAAAAAATTCTCAGTAGGGTTTTGAGAAGCGAATGTACACTCGTAAACAAAAGAACACAACACCACCTAGTGATAGAACTCTGAACAATAAAACTCCTCGAATACTAACCCGAAGTGTTCCCCATGATAAATGGCGTCCGGTGTCGAAATAATTTTTTTAAATCGCACATTTAAAAGCAGAGATAAGAAAAACATTACACATTGGCGCCCCCTAGCGACGAAATAGTGCGCTACTTTGGGAAGAAAATAGTTTTCATAGTACCTAACCGAAAAAGAACTTTTTACATCGTGTTTTTAGCCCCGCAGATATTGCTGCAAACGGAAACGTGAAATTATGCCCTCTAATGGGAAACTTGTGCGTTAAGAGAAATTTGAAATTATACGATAAACATTTCGCAGCGGAAATGGCCTCCAAATCAGATAATTTTCCAAATCGGATTCTTAGAATCACAGACATCGACAAAAACAAGATATACATCTACGCCCCGGCGGAAAAACTATACATTATTTTAGGAAGAAAGTTTTTTTGAAAAGATTTTCCCAGGCGGCGGTATCGGTCCACGAAAGAGTTTTTTCAATTGAGTTTCCAGAAGCTTGGATTTTACTGCAAATACACTCACGGACAATGAAATTTGCGCACCTAGGAGAAATCGTGCTACAACCGCGAAACTTTGCAAACAGCTAGAGTGCGTGCTGGTATGCAAATGACTCACGTTTGGTACGGGTGCGCATGACCGCTCACCCCGTGGTGGCGCTGCATGCACGAAACGACAGCTTCATAAACCGGCGTGTAGGGGATGCCCTACGAAAGAGGCCGCGGGTGGCCGAGTGGGCAACGTTCGTGACTGCCACGGGAAGGGCCTCAGGGTTCGATCCCAGGCAGGTACGAACGATCGATCCACTAAATACCCGCCGTGCGTCGGATGGGCACGTTAAGCCGTCGGACCCTGGGTACTGGCCCCCCCGGTAATAAATAAGGGAGTTTTCCTCCCCTTTCTACTTCGCTTCCGTGCCACTTTCCTATCGGGCGCTATAGCCCAAATCTCCTAGTTTCCTATTTCTAAGGGTTGTTTAAGACCTGGGGTCAGACACTCACTTCCTAAAATCCTCTACATATGATCATTCCCTACGAAAGCTAAAAGCACCGGCCCACGCAAGCAAGAGTACATAGCGACAAGAAAGTCGTGTAGACGCCAGAGACGTCGATATGCGCAACTTACGGACTTTGAGAGACGCCTGATCATCGGGATAAAAACCGCAGGGTGGTCGGCTCCCAGTATAGCCAGTCACGTGGATCGTTCTGACTATACCGTCCGACAGTGTTGGGAGCAGTGGACACGTGACGGCACTGCCACACAGCAGAGCGACTTAAAACGGACCACCGGTAGAGAGGATCTGCGGATCGTGCGCCAGGCATGAACGGATCCCAGGGGGACCCGGTCCACCAAGGTTAATAGAAATAGGTCCACTATACAGGCGTATGTGTGAACACGAACAATTTCCCGATGCCTCGCGGAAGCGAATCTGCGATCCCAGCACCCCTTACGTGTGCTGCCATAACAGCGGAACATCGCCGGCTCAATTTGCAGTGGTGCCAGGCCAGAGCGACGTGAAACGCCACAGATTGGCGACGTGTGGTGTTTAGCGATGAGTGCCGCTTCGTTTTGGGGACAGATTATCATCGTGTCCGGGTGTGGAGGTCAACGGCACAATCCCAACCTCGCTATCTAGCGCCACGGTATTTGGAGCATACCGTCCACAACGCGTGTGGGTCAGTCTGCCGCAGGACAACATTAGGCGTCTGTTCGCCTCCTTGCCGTACCGTATTGCAGCATGTATCACCGCACGAAGCGGTGCGACGCGCTAGTGAAGAGGACCGGACTGCCTGCCACAGCTCTGTTTTTGCTACCATGTGTATCATTCAGGGGTCGCGCTGCCGATCGCCATCTTCGCAATTTGCGAAAAAAACAACAACAAAAAAAACCCCCATCGTTTTGGCGAAGGAAAAAGAGCTTTGGCGATTACTTTTTTACTGTTATAAAACTTGAGATAAAAAATTGAATTTGGTGAATAAATCGGGGAGCCAGAGCGACCCCTGTCATTCATCTGTATAATTAAGTCCATAAAATTTCAGTTCAATCAGATGCTTCCTTTTTGGTGCGCAAATTTCATTGTACGTGAGTGTACATTAGAAGCAGAAATAAACACTTACGCCCACTGGAGGCCAAACCATTTATCTAAAATTAGAAATTATAATAAAAACATTACCCATCAGGAGCTGTATCCATTGCAGGAAGAATTTTTCAAATCGGATATTTAGAAGCAGAGATATCGGGGAAAACGCAATTTACCTTTACCCCTTAGCAGAAAATCTATGCATTACGTGAAAAAGAAACTGCCTAAAATAGTCTTCGTCATAAATGGCATCGAAAGGAAGAGAAAAAAAATTTCAATCGGATATTTAGAAGCAAACATATAAAATGCATTCTGAATTCGATATCACCTGCATTTACTCCCTCTAGCGGCAAAGTTGGACATCAGGAAAAAAAAACCGGAATGCAGGATCATTTTCACATTTTAAGCTTCCCAATGCAGACAGGAATTTTCAAATCGAACTAATAGTTGCAGAGATATGGTGTCCACAGACGGACGAACAAACCGATAACATAGTACGAGATATATATATATATAAAACGTGCTAAAAAAGCGCAAAAGTGTCCCTTTTGTGAAAAAAAAAACTGACTGGAAAAATCAACCTGAATTTAACGGAATTTTTCGTGCCACGGGAAAATTCTGAATTTTCAGAAATCTTTCCGCAGTTTCTTTCTTACATTAGCGGTAAATTACCGTTTGAGAGATCTGTTAACGGAAAATTCTGAATTTTCAGAAACCTTTCCGCAATTCCTTTCGCTTATTAACGGAAAATCTTCGTTCTCACTTTTTCCGTATGACGAGAAATTTCCTCTAATAGTAGCGATTCGTGGAAATACTTGGTTTGATTAACTTTCAAATTTCAATCGTATCAAATTTTGAAGTTCCGTAGCGAGATCGGATATTGTGGATAGCATATCACATAGATTTTGTTTGTTTTTTGTGGCCTAGGATATTTCTCCTTTCCCTTATTTGGAGCACCAGCTACTCATTATATATTGTGTTAATGTAAGAAACCGGGTACTTATTTGTACAGATGATTATACGATGTCTGTATCAGTCTTTGGACAACTTAAGACAAAAGCTATTATAGCTATCGAGAGTAAATTTCATATTTAGTTGTGTGTGTGTGTGAAATAATACTGTAAAAAGTACATTTCACCTTTTTTAAAGATAAATGAGTCATTGTCAGTTTAAAAAAATTCATGTTGCAAAGCAATTTGTTGCTTCGAAAGACCACGATGAAAAATGCTTAATATTTGAAAAGTCCTCCTATAGAAAAAAATAAATCACAAACCTATTCAGAAAAATAATAAGCTCCAACAGAAAATAAAACGACTAAATCACTCACATTAATGACAAAAAACATTTCTTTGTCGTGCGTTTCGTTTTATGACATACGTGAGTCTGGTTGCCGAGCGTTTGTGGATCAGTTGGTAAAGGATTGCTTGTCCGGCGAGCTAAAACGTCGGGTGTTCGATCCTGATCGTTGCGGAGTGCTGTGCAGGTTTGTTGAATTTGCGGAATTTCAATTTAAGTACGGAAAAACCAGAAATGGATTTTTTCTGAAATAAACGGAATTTCTGTTTACGGAAATATCTGAAAATACGGGTTAAAATGAACGGGCACTTTTTTACAAACGGAAATTTCTGAAAAACACGGATACCTACCGGCAACTTTGCTGCACGCTATTCTCAGAAATTTTCTGTGAATTCACACCACTTATTTTTTACAGTGTAGACTCAAATCGTACAGTATACACTGAATTGCGAACAGGAGTGAGTGTGTGTCACGCGATGCCCATACCTTACAGCTGCCACTGGTAAGGGCAATAATTTTACGCCCGCCGTATATACCCCCGACAGGTAACGTAAGTTCTGGCATACTGCTCTTCTTACCTGCTTTCTAAACGGTCAGTGGCGACGTCAGCTCAGAGCTTGGGGGTGGGGTATTTTTGAAGTACTTGACATAATTTTTGCCAGAAAATTCTCTTTCGTATACATTTCACCTGATTCCGACGTTATCCTCAGTAATGAAAAAAGTACGTACTGTATGTAGTACTATGCGTTCTTTCCATGGTCTTATAAACTTTCGATTTCTTCGCAATTTTAGCTTACATCATTTTTAAATGTTTGCTGCCATAATGGCGCTCATGAATTTGAAATCTGATAAGAAATATCAGCTTTTTAAACCATAATTAAGAAAATTGTGTCTTTCTATTATACCCATACAGCACAGAACGTTTCAGATATGTATCAATGTTACAATCTCATTTCCGTTAAACTTTCAGAGATATCTTAGAATTACGTTTCAGCAACATCTATTTTGGAACATTATTCTTTGTGCATTACATTACGGCTACGTTAAAAATAGCATTTACCGATACTACTGTTTTATAGTTTCCATTGTACATAATTGCTACCTTGATGTTACATTCCGGCGATATTTAAGATTTTTGGTTTGGCAACGGCGTGGATGCGCATGCGCATTTATGCCATTTCACCGAAGCACTCTGGTAGTCGTTCCATGTGCTACTAGGATATTCTTTGGTGATACTGTCTTACTCGAGTTAGCTAGTTAGTGTACACTAGTGTCCATCTTTAAGTTTTGCACGCCAGTGTATAATATCTTAGTACGTTTGTTGGTTTTGAATCAGGAAAAAAAGTCTCAATAAAAGTATAGTTGTTAGTTTACTCTCGCAGACACTTGCTCAAATGAGACTTCCTCTATTTCACAGAATAGTACGTACATACCATTAATTTAACCGAAATATCTCAATTTACATAAAATTTCAGTAAAGCATTTTCGCATTTCTTTCTAGTTATGGCTAACATGCCAATGCCCATCTTTACGGCATGTTTTAGACTTCGGGGTTCAGTAACACTTCGGCGCGTTTGCTTTTTGATTTGTCCTTGAAGAGAAACTACAGATTTTCCCGCACGCATTTAGATGGATTCAATAAAACACGCTGTGATGAGAAGTTTTCAGACCGTATTTCATAAATCCGAAAAATCCAAACGAATTTTTTCAAGTTCCCTCAACAAATAAATACACTCAGACTAAACACAAATAGGGAGTGATGGGCAGTTGGCATGAGCATCACCGCACAAAGTAGAACAGAACCACACCGGACACAGGCGACAAACAGGCACACATACCTCGTTTATACGTTTTTCAAAACGGACAAAGAAAAAATTAACATAATTGAAAAAATCGTATAAACGAAAAATTAAATATTAAGGGCAATTCAGAATTTTTGGACCGGGGATATTTTACGTATAAATGAAAAAAAAAAAGTATAAATGAAAAAAAAAAAAAAAGTATAAATGAGAAACATAATTGAGAAATCGGTGGGTTTTTTTTTTTTTTTTTTGACACGTAGGACTACGTTCTAACTCCGCGGATAGTATGGGGCGACTTACGGCCGACCGCCTGTGACAAAAATAGGTCCCAATTGAAATCATTAGAGCGTTAAAAATACGTGCCGCACACTAATCGTGTTAGTATATTCGTAAACAGCATGGTGTCAATTGTCAACTTCCCGCGACGCTCCCCTCGCGCGAGTCATATGATGCAATATTTCTGGGTGTGATGCTGCGTTTGACTCAGTCTATCTCAGCAACCGTGAGCACAACACGACTGCGCGTGGTTTCGTTTTAAAACTCTCGACGAGATCTATTCAATTATATAAAAAGCATATCACAGTGGTTTAAAATAAAAATTTGTTTTCGTGTGAACAGGTTAACATTTTCGACAATGCCGCGGAATTCGAAGAATGAACGCAAGCAAAAGTGGAGAAAATCAAAACGGGAGGCAAGAGCGGGTGATGAGGGAATGTAAGAAGCCCAAGAAGACATAGCACCGCGTTGGGTAATTAGTGTATCGATCTGCTTTGTGTTCGCAATGTATTCAGCATTATTTGTAAAAATTATGTAAGCTACTTTTCATGTCATAGACCTGTGTTGGCTATAACAAATTAAATAAACGCTTTGAAACCATACTAGACTAGCTGATTTCAACTCTCCTGTCTGCAAGTCCTACGTGACGGCTCAATCAGAACTCAGAACTGAGCCTATCTGTACATTTTTTTGAGGGGGGGGAGTAAAGAGTGGGCTCAAAGAAAAGTTGGATCGGCTTTCCACCAGTAACGTCGTACCTGCTTTCTAAGTCGACGTGGAGAAATCAGGCAAAAAAATGTGAACTTTTATGAACCAATTTTTTGAACTGGGAAAACTAGAAGCGATCCCTGAGCAGTAAAATAAAGTACTGCGTAGATGTGAGTAAACATGTCATCGATCAACGAATGAGCAAACTTTAAGGCTTATCCCTGATAACGATCATAATCTCTGTACAAATGTACACATTGCCTTGAACGAAATAATGGGTAGGGGGCCCACCGCCAGTCCTCTTAGTACCGGAAGTTTTATTAATACATAAAATGAGCAGCAATTGTCCTTAACAGTGCGGATATTGTAAGCCATAATAACCTGCTATTTTATAGGGTCTCGGCAGAGCTGTATCACAAGCGAAGCAATGACTTTGCAAGAATCGTGTATTTATTGAACCTCTGCGCTCTGCCACCACTTTCGGAACATTAAATCGCTTTACACGCTCAGTTTCCGGAACAACCACAAAATACTTTCTTCGCAGGCGTGTGAATTCGTTCGCACAAAGACGGCAAAATATTAAGCGTTTATTAACACCAATGGCTGTCTGTGCGCCCACAGGTGCCGCCTCATTAAGCAATAACAGCGCGATGCGACGACACACTTCACAAATATCACCGTGCCAATTAAGCGGCTGATAAATACCGGGGTAACGCCTGGATTTTCCGCAAACTGCTTGGGATAAATAAAAATTAACAGCGCGGCGTACTTCCGGAGAATTCTGTCGCGCTTTAACGAACAAAATTGCTTTACACACTACCAACACATTCCTCAGCTGATGTTTAACGGAACACTTTAAACACAAGCTACAAATGATACTAAAAAAAAAAGCAAGTGGGTGATTTTTGTTTCTTAACACGTGACATTCACGAGGGAATAAACACTACATACAAAGCTAAAAGAAAAACTGCGAGATTTTTTTCTTGTTCACAACACGTGACATTCACGAGGGAATACTCTACATACAAAGAGAAAAAACATGTCAAAGATTACAGGAAGTAATTTCACAAACAATGTTCCGGCTGAAACGGAAGGTGTGATATTAAGATGCTGCGCCCCCCTCCCCCCCCCCTCGTTCTCAAATCCGTCACTTGACATTTGTAAGACTCAATTTTTAAAGAGCAATAAATGCAAAAGGGAAGGCTGCCAGAAGAAAAAAAAAAAAAAGGCGAAAGGAATGTGACATTTACACTCACGCGCACAACCGTGGCTGACGTGCCTCGAACCACAATTAGTCGATGTTGAATTAGGAAAAAAAAGCTTTTGATTTACTGTTATTTTAATTAAATGAATACTTCTCCCAAAATAATTTTTCAACTACCACCATCGACCACATGCTTGTGCAAGATTTGGATAACCGGATAATCGTCAGAGTTGGTCCTGAACACAAGCAATTTGTCACCAGTGTATAAAATTTTCACAACAATATTAAAAAGATTAATTTCAAAATTTGAAGATGCACAATGGGTAGAACAAGAGGGTTTTAGGTCTGGTTTCTGTTACACGGCACTAGCAGTGTTCCTGCCGAGTCTGCCGGTAACGGTGCTTGAGACCTGAAGTACAATTTAGTTGGCCACGGCACCAGGTGAGAATCTCAGGTGCACTGCTGCACTCAAAGATTCACACCAGAACATAAAAAATGAAAAGTTGAAGAATGACCCGAAGCATAAGGCTTGGGTGAATCCACCTTGTGAACAAAATAACAACAACAAATAAAAAATAAAATAATCTAAAAAAATGATACTTTGGGATCAGAGTTGTGATGAGGTTCACCCGCAATCACCAATTCGTGACTGAGTGTAGTGGTCCGGATCTTACTCCGGTACATTCAATCCCCAACCAGTCAGTACAACACTCACTTTCGCAAATAACACATGATTCTCAAATACACAACACAACATTTAATAACGTTCTGCGAGATTTAAACAGATCCGGCGCTCTCTAGGCGCATAGACAATTGCCCCTCATATGTGGGCAGCATACGGTGTCACACTTTACTGTCGGATAACGCAGCCGACTGAGTCTCCACCGGACTATCTGAACAAGAGATACTACTCGTTTACACACTAAATAGAGCTGCAGGTGATATTCATATACAATTGCTTAGAGAATGAAAAAAAAATTATATGCAAACGATCACATTAAAAATACTCGCGACACAAAATACACAAGCACGTTAATTTGCGGTATAAGATTATAGGTGCGAAATACTGCCAAAGTTAATTAACTAAATCTAATAAGCATGCACATGCAGAACCCTGCCCCGCTGACGTTGGTCCTGAACCAAAGTTAAAAGAAACTGTCCCGCCCAGCGGAATTTGTGGCCACACCTTCTCCCTTATTCATGTAAAAAAAGTAATCAGGAAATGGGCCCTGTAAGAAATTGAAATCTGTATGTGCAGGTATTTCCTCTGAGGTTCAGTCACTCAGCATTACTGCATCTATGTCCATGCAGCTTTGGGTGTCGGGATGGCACAAGTTCGCAGATGTGCGAAGAAAGAAAAAGGAAATATTCATCTACTTACAGTTTCGTGACTTTGCTGTGCAAATCCGTTGTGCATCACATAATATCACACGACAAAAAAAAAACACGCACACAGACACTTGCACCATGTGGCAGCACCGATGATTCAACACTTCACTTTGACGCTTGATGTAAATGAAGCACACAATTAAAAATGGTAATATCACGCCGCACTTTGTTGCAATGATTAGCGTGCACACTGATCTATTCTCGTGACGATTTGAAGGTGGGCGTTAAGCAAAATAGGCCCTCTCACATCTGATGTTGCGGTTTCCAAGATTAATTTTCTCGGCCGAGCGAAATCAGACGTGCTTTTACCTTAAGCGTATATCGGCAACTCAACATTTCACCTGTATATTTGTTAGGTATCGAAGCCACCGCTCTTACGCTCATATTTTTCTTTCGACATGTTTTTATCCCGTCGCACTTACACGTAGTGGCTTCGCTGCTTACGCGACCACACACACGCACACATGGGGCCTCGCTTCACCCCGTAAGACAAGCGCATCTCTTCACTTCCTCCACAGTAGGGGATGAATGGGGGTGACGATTCCACACTGCAGTGGTTGGCATCCGAACCCGACTTTGCTTGGCTTCGCTTCTCATAGGAATGACCACTGTCCACTCGCAGACTTCTTAATTCCCCTGTAACTTGGCTTTCATTAGGCCAAACAGTCGCTGAGTTCCATTACGCTCCAGCCTAGAAATTTCTGCTTTATCCCGCGGATTTAGGCATTCTGCTGTCTTTATGGCAAACTGGCATCTCCAGCTGCCTCGAGTTGTCTCCATTTCTTACCAAATGCGGGGAGGTTTGCTGCTTCATTTTTCCCAATTCATTTTTTTTGCAGATCCAAGGCATCCAGCCTTTCACATCGGAGAGCGCACAGACAACTAAACTTTCTTCCTTATTTTCATGCCAAGTGCGAACTCTTATTTTTCTGCACGGACCACACAGAGAGCAATTGTTCTCGAAAATGCCCCCAAACAATCGACGAATTTACGATTATTCGCTAAACCTTTCGTCCCCTATCTTCATTCATTCCTACTCAAGTGGCTCATTCGATACGTATTCCTCTTTCCCTTTCCGTGTTGCATAGGCTGCCCGTCAGCTGCGCCCTGATATTTATGACCTAACAGAGCTATTCTGAGACCACCCAGCCAGAGAGAGAATTCTTCGCCTCTTTTCTTTCCAAACCCCCAGATAAAACTTTATCTGCTGTTTACACTTTTAAACTCCAATCAAGCCTCGAACAATTAATACTTAATTAATTTCACACATCAACCACGCCCATTAATTACTAAATTAATGGCGGGGGTGGGTCGTAACATCGGCCCCTCCTCAAGAAATCTAGAAGTCCTCTTCTGGGCCTATCGCTTTGCTCTTATCAATTTCCAGAGCAACCATTGAGTGCTACCTTTTCCCACAGGTAGAAATAATTCAAAATGGCAAAAATATTGCGTTTCTTGCCTTCAAGAGCATTGGAGCGACTTCCCAATTATCCCGCAATTTTGTTAATTAATTTAGAGAACATCCGAAAGAAAAAACAACGTAAATGAGAAATAAATAAAAAAAACTGAACTGTAAAAGAACATGTGAGCCTGCCGAACTGTGATTCCTAGCTACCTCATACCATACGCGACATGGCGGACAAATTTTAGAGTTTTCTTCAGGTTTTAGGATGGGGGTGTCCACTGTAACATTTCTCTACAACAGACGATCTACATACAATTAACCAATTAGTAGAAAAAGCAAATGAATATCAGAAAGAAGTTCACTTAGTTTTTGTAGACTATACCAAAGCTTTTGATTCCATATATCAAAAAGGAAATGAGTTCTTCAATAAAAAGACAAACATTGGAAAGAAAATATGCCAGTTTAATAAATAAAATATATAGCAAGGCTACAGCAACAATAAAGTTGGAGAGCATAGGCTTGGTTTTCGTGGTGGACAGAGGGGTTAGACAAGACCTATTTCCAAAATTATTTACCTCTGTAATGGAAGATATTTTTAGAAATTTAAACTGGGATGAAAAAGGATTAAACATAAATGGAAGGTGCCTAAATCACTTGTGATTTGCTGATGACAGTCATTACAAGTAGCAATAGTGCAATGCATAATATGATATAGGATTTATGGATGGAAAGCCTTAAAAAGGGTCTGACAGTAAACACAGCAAAAACTAAATATATATGAGCAATACAGAAAAGATTTTGATAGAAGGAAAAGAAATCGAAAAAGTAGAATACATTTATTTAGGTCAAGTAATCAGTTTTAAAAGACAGACAAGAAAGAGAAATCAATAGAGGAATTATCCAAGGTAATCGAGCCTTTTGGAGACTTAAAAGACTATTTAACCAGCGATCTTCCACTGTGTTTAAAAAAAAAAAACCATGGCGAGCGCTTCCATTAGGATATTAAAGTGCTAGAAAAGAGATACAAGGAAAGTGGACTGTACATATGATGGCCGACTATTGTTGGATGTTGAACAGAGACTGTACACGGACGCACACCGAAGACAATCCAAAAAGAGGAAGTTTGAAGTGGAGCCCAGTGGCGAATGTTAGGTATGTTTGCTTTTGAATATGTATTTATGTTTATCTATTCTTTAAACAATCATTCCGCCCCTCCAGAGAACATTTTCACACGTTACAAACGTTGCCATATAGCAATGTCATTAAAAATAACGGTTTTTTAAATTTTCACATTTCCGTCATTTGTGAAAAAACCTGACGTGATACGGAATTTTGAAGGCCATTTTCGGAATCTGCGCAAAAAATCCATTCAGATACACCTATTCATTTGAAAACAACAGAAAAAAGTTCAAAAATTGCAGATCAGTGAATCTTTCTCCGAGGTCAACAAGTGACTAGGACCCGGCTTGTCAGGTTTTGCTCCAGAATTCGTATTTGTATCCTCTTCTGAAGTATCCTAGACTCGCAGGGCCGATTTCAGTGATGGTTTTCTGTAATTTCCTAGGAACACGCTCTTCCCTCTCAACTCTTTCAAGCTGATCTATTTTTCAAAACACTGGTAGTTTTTGCGTCAAGCCCATCTACTGTCATTCTTCTGTTTGTTCTCTGATCCTTTAGAAAGTCTGGCTCTTTTGTTGCATCACTCGGGAGCGAGTGTGCACCTTTTCCCTGTATTGGAAATTGAGAAGTAATCGGAAAAGCGGAAAAGAAATGAAAAAAAAAAAAAAATAATCAAATGAATGGGAGAGATTTCGGGGAGCTGGTGTAAGAATTATTAAAATAAGGATTTTATAAACTTCACGCTCTTCAGACGCTCTGCATTTCACAATTTAATTTTCCCCTTAGATTTCTTCCGTGGGTTCGCGCCTAGGAAGGTCAGGAAAGTACCGCTCTTCCCCTTCACCCCCACCCCACCCTCTCTCTCTTTCTCTCAGAGTCGAAGGGCTTCCAGCAGTCCGTTGCTGTGGCATGGGACCGCGGGGCATCCTTTCCCCAACTGCTACGAGCCAGCAATATTGGGTAAGGCGAAGTAATGCAAGTCCGAAAAATAGCGGGTAGACATTTTATTGGAGCTCGGCGCCAGTCGTCTTGAGATTTGATGCACCAAGTCTGGAAGAAAAGAATAGCTTGACGCCAAGCCAAGGAAAACTATAGCAGTTTTATGATAGTAAGATTTACGACCTCAGAGATCCGTAGGCAACGAAGTTCCTAGAATTTGAGGGCGGACACAGATTTTGGACGGGGCGAAGGATGGCAAGTCAGAGAAATGGCGGGAAACCCAGAGCAAATCAGATCGGGAAATGATAATTGTTTGACCAATCTGTAAATTGGTAGGAGGATCCGGGAAGAACAAATTTTTGGTAGGACAGGAAGAGGAGCGAGAGAATTATATCAGTCGGCATGAATACTTCGAAAGAGGGATGACAGAATTATATCAGTCGGCATGAATACTTCGAAAGAGGGATGACAGAATTATATCAGTCGGCATGAATACTTCGAAAGAAGGATGACAGAAGTCAGAGTCGGCATGAATACGTCAGGAAGAGAGGAGATAGCATAAAGACTTCGCTAGAATGATATTCCAGCCCTCATCGTGGGATAGAAGGTAGGATAATCCGACATTCATGTTTCCTCTTGTTTACATAATTAGTATGTTGAACCGAAAATTTAAGAAGAGCATAGTAGACTAAGTTAAGGTTGAAAGTAAAACCAGCTCTAAATTAATGCTGAGAAAAGTAGGGCAGAAATAGACTAAGTTAAGGTTGAAAGTAAAACCAGCTCCAAACTAATGCTGAGAAAAGTAGGGCAGAAATAGAAGAATAATGAAATGGTTGAGTAAAGTAAATACCATTGATCAGAGCAGGAAATTGTGTAATATAGGGAATCATTTTTAGTAAATTATATTTCGAAATATTTCAGAATTATATTATATGAAAATGAAAAATTAAAGTTAACCTTTAAACAAATAATTTTTCTAAAAGGGTCTTCAAACATTTTCATATGAATGAGTGTATATTTTACTAGATTTCAAGCCTTCATCAGGCAAAATAAACATATTTTATTTTCCCGTTATTATGAGTCGGCTACATTTCATTTGAGTGTACAATTTTGTAAAGTAAAAAGAAAAAGGTTAATAACGACTGAGTGTTGGATGTGTGAATAAATGATTTGGGATGAATGTTCAGAAAAATCCTCCAGTGCAATACTGAGTAACTTACGCATCAGTGCTAGTAAACAAATCAAAATTTGTAAGTTAACGAATTATTCAAAAAGAAATGAAAAGCTAGACGATTACTTTAAAACATTGCGGCACTCAGCGGACCCCGATACACGGAACGTCGGCTGGGTGAAACACAACGCCCATCCTCGAATAGCGAGCCTGTGTTTTCTCTAATACTGGGAAACCATAGTTTTTGAGATTCGAGTGATTACCCTTATTACTAATAATGACGCGGGGCAATCCAAAAAACCCCCATCAGCATTAAATGGTGCCGTGTCACCAGGATTTTTTGAACCATGACTTATAGCGGACTGGAAAGGAAATATTAGAAGTTAAAAGTAAAAAATAAAAATTTGTTTGTTGGTTGATATTAGTGATGAGAATACAGTTCACGATAATAGTTCGGAATAATCAACATAGGAATAATAAATGAAGATTAAATGGAAATATATAGGCGACGAGTTAACGAGAAGAGAAAAATTCAATTTTTCATTCAGTTGATAAGTGTATGTATATAATTTGTATTTCTGTATAGTGTGTAAAGTGCAGTACTTCATGATAAGTATAGGGAATTTTCCCCAGATGTCGAATTGGGTTAGGGGTGACCTAAGAGCTATGTTTTGATCCTCAGGTAAGTATTGAGAAAAATAATTGGGTACTAGTAAGCAAGACAAGAAGTTAGTTGGGTAGTAACTGCGGAGTATTTATATGCGTAGCAAATGTGGTAGTGAGTAGCAAGGAATTTTGTTATTGAATAAAGTGTCGGTGGAACAGTAAGAATTCTAATTGTATCAAGATGGGGGATAGTGATGGTGAGGAAAATTCAAATGAAGCTAGGGGAGCAGAAAGTAACGAGATTCAAGAAGACAGCAATAGACAAGTAGACGCAACTAGAAATACTCAAAGAACCATCCAATCAATGGCGGGAATGCTATCTTATTTGCCAAATTTTTCAGGAAATACCGATGAGGGAATCAATGCAAAACAATTTTTCGAGATGATTGATAGTGTGGCTGAGGTAGCAGGATGGACGGACGCCGTTAAAATTCTGGCGGCGAAAGCAAAATGCAGGGCAGCGGCGAGCCAATTTCTGACAGACGTAGCTGATATCAGGAGGGAGACCAGTTATAAGAAGTTCAAAGAAGCCATTATTGAAAGATTCGAATCCCAGCAACCGGTGATGGTCCGTATGCATAAGTTTACAACGTGCCGTCAAAGAGCAGGAGAAAAAGTTTCGGAATACGTGACCAGATTGAGGGGGCTAGCTCACCAATACCTAGGGCAGGTAGATCAGTCGAACCGTGAGGTAAGAGAAATGGCAGACCAGGCAAAAATGTCCCAATTCCTTAACGGGCTAGACCCGAAGTTAAAAAGATCGGTACTATCATTTGCCCCGAACACTTTCGCTGAAGCAGTCAAGCGGGCGACCTTAGAGGAGCAGAATAATGAACTGATTGCCTCTAGTGTAAACGTAACAGACACCGAAGAGTGGAACCAAGATAGAGTTCGGAGAGGAGTACCGAAAGATAACACAGATAGTGCGGTATCTGAATTATGCAACTTGCTTGCCCGTCAGATGGCCGACCACGAGGCACAGGTCAATACGTTGAGAAATGAAGCAACGGAGTTAAACAGGAGGTTAGAACAAGCGGAGAGGGCACACCGGGAGCATGTGCAAAGAATTAGAAGGCTAGAGGAAAACAATAATCAGCAAAGAGTAGATAGAAGGGATCCGAACCAAATTTGTTTTAGGGGTGGAAGCCCAAACCACTTTTTAAAGGAATGTTCTCGTAGCAATCCAACATCTTTTGGTAACAGATACGTAGGAAATAATTCAAGGAGATGTGGATATGCCGGAGACAATAATTTTAGGGAGCAAGGTTTTTCCGGGGAAAGGCGAACGGCTAACCCATTAAGCCAAGGCAGCCATCGGGAGCAGGATTTCCCTACGGGAGGGCGCTCGGTGCATTCGCCTCCTCCGCCAGATGTAAGAGGAACTCGAGGACGCAGCAGCTATCCTAGCGGGCGCAGGGCGAATTACGATAGAGGAGCAGAACACGAAAATTTCAGGGATAGAGGATACGATTCAAGGAGAAATGATGTGGAAAGATATAGTAGGCAGAATCAGCAGGTGCACTTCCAGGATAATTATTCTGGCAGAGCAAATGATAGGAGGCAAGGACAGAGGAATTTAAACTAGGTGGAGGTCGGGATAACGGGACCGTTCTCGGCCGGAGAAATAGAAAGAAAAAGGTCTCTGTAGTGTTAACCACTTGTTCAATCCAGGAGCACGAAGCTTTGCCACTGATTGAAGTAAAAATTGCAGGACATCGATATCGCAGTTTACTGGATTCTGGGGCAGGGGTGTCAATTTTGTGTCCTACAGCGTTGCAGGAGATTTGTAAGAGAATGCAGTGCAGGCCTCAGGAATCATTAATGAAAATCTCAGGAATAACTGGAACCCCTTTAGAAATAGCAGCCTGTTATGAGTTACCAATACAGATAGGGAAGGATGTTGTTAAACATACCTATCACGTTACTCGGAAGAAGTTGCACCCAGATTATTCGCTTATCTTGGGGTGGGATTTTCTAAAGGCCCACGGTTTTGCATTTGATGCAGGGTCAGGGATTTTAGAGAGAAGAACGCCGGTATCGAAGAGGAGGGCCCGTAAGCAGCGTAGAGAAGAGAAACGTAGGGCAGCTCGTGTGAATAAGATTGCACCAGTGGTGAGAAGAGAAGAGCAGATAAAGAGGAAAGAGATTACTTATCCTCCGGATGAAAGCAAAACAGGAAGGTTAGTTAGGAAAGAGGTAATTCCCCCGAAAGCAGAGAAAATAGTTTGGGGTAGAATTCCATCTTTTTCTGGAAATTTTAAAGGGCAAGTTTCAGTACAACCTTTAGATAAATATACTCATGGGCGCGTCAGAGTTAAGTCTTCGATAAATGAAATTGACGCTTCTGGAAAGATACCAATTTTGATATCGAACTTAACCAAGCGACCGTACTATTTGCCCAGGCGCACGAGGGTGGTGTGCGTGAAACCATCGGTGATTATGAATGAACCTGTTCATGGAAATCTGCAGGAGGCTGCAGCTAAGCAGGAAAAGTATGCAGACAGGTTTGCCAGAGAAAAGGACCTGAGAATTGGTGACAGAGTATTTTTGCATACGCCTTATATCGACCGTGGTCTTTCTGATAAAATTGCCAGAAAAAACAGCGGTGAGTGGAAAATTGTGTCTTTTCCATCAGCCGTCAATGTGCGACTAGTATCTTTGAAGGACGAGAGGAAACAACAGGTAGTGCATAAGAACCGCGTATTCAAAGCACCTCTACGGAGACATCACCTAGAGAATAACTCACCGGAGCGAGAGCACGTCGAAGAAGCAGAAAACGATAATGAGGAGTTAGAAGATTTAACAGCTCATTCAGATTCGACAGAAGAGTACGAATTTATTCCTCAATTTGATTTGGAGGTTACACCGACAGCGGTGGCAGTGCAGAGCACGCCTCAGCAAGCTAGCAATCCGATCGCCGAAAAGGTGAGAAGGACGCCGTTCCTCAGAGAACCGTACATGCTGAGAAACCGTAACTCGCAACCAGAGCCGACCGTGAATCATGTTACGAAGCCTAAAACGGTGTATACTCCAGTATATAGCAATATACCGGAAGGTGTGAGTGTCACAAAACCAGAGCAGCAGGAGATGGCTAAAAGGAATCAAAAGTTTGGAGCCACGGACAAGGCTGATTTAATAGGGAAATTTATTGCTCAAATGAAGCTAGCACCTAAATCATCGGGAGAATCGTGGATCGAGCAGGCGGAAAATTGCTTACAGGATATTCAGAACGTAAGCGAGAACTCGACAGCAGAAAATTCGAATGATGATACTGTACGGTATGTGTATCCGAAGTATGCTGAGGTACGACGAACATCCCAGGAATCTTGGGTATAGCATGGAGAGCTAGGCAGAAGCGGAGAGCCGGAAGAAAAAAAAAAAAAAAAAAAAAAAAAAACTTGAGTGCTCAATTTTGGTTGTGAGCGCTGAAAATCAAAATCAGTAGAAGCCTACATTTTTAATCGCACTCAGTATTGGCAATTCAGCAGGTTTAGCACAGCAGAGTATTATTGATAACCAGAGTATGGTATCAAATTTCATTGTATAAAAAAAAAAAAAAACCTGTGTGTCAGAGTTATTTTGTCTTCACGGACGCATTCGTAAAGGTTGGGTAACTTGTGGGATAAAATTTAGAGAAAATATTTTTTTTTTCCTCTGAAAACATTTTTGCAAGTAATGTTAATGATTTGTTCACACTTTACGATAATTGTCACTTTACTTCAGGTATATTTCTTCTAATTCACTGCGTATATCACTTGTAATTGTTAATTCTCATGCGATAAATTGGGAAGGTGTAACTTTGAATAGCCAACAGTTCTATCAGTGCATATATTGATTGCGTGAAAGGCAAGTACTCATCAGCCAGGAATAGTTTAGGTACTTTAGTTGCAGGAGAAAAATGATTGAGTTCAGTGCTTTCAGGTTAAAATTATGTTCGCTACGTTGATTATTGATTAACATAATCGTCCAAATAGGTTAAGTAGTATCAACTTATTTATGCGTAAATTTCAGTTACCTAGATAAGAATAAAGGTAATAACAGTAATTCGCATCAGAGTAGTATCCGTAGTGTTCGGAATTTTGTTAGATGGACATTCTGCTGTGGGAGGCACTTATATAATATAATAATAATTATCACCAATACTTATTAAAAGTTAGCACATTCAGTTGCATATCAATTTTGAGTAGTAAAGATAGTAAGAATAGTTAGCGATGTCAACTCTCGACAGCATTTCGCAGTTTACAGTAGCGAATGAATAATTCATCGCTAATTCTTCAATCAGTTCAGTAATGATATATATTCTCGGTATTGTAAAGCAAATTAGTAATTTTCTTGACAAGCACGTGAGTAGAGGATATCAGGAGAGTATTACCTTTTGGGAGATTTGCTTAGGGCAGTTAAGCCGAAAATAGTGGTTTCACTAGGCTAAGAATAATGAATGGGAGAGATAATAATTCGGAGCACGCCTGGGATACCCTACGAAAAATAAAGGTTCACTTACCTTGTGTGTATCCAGTGTAATCCAAATAATGTAGCTGAAAAAAAAAAAAAACATGTGTAAGGGAAGTAGGGTAGAAAGAAAAAAAATATATATTGGGTGACATTATGGTCAAGGCACTTCGGCAAAGGGTATCTGACCATAACGTACAAGAGCGTAAGACCATGCGGCGTGTCTTTTAGAAGAATGAAGAAAAAAAAAGCGTGGCAGAGTCAACGGGGCTTCCTTTCTGGAAGAAGGAGTAAAAAACAGGAATCGGCGACAGGAAGTAATTCCTATCGTTCCTACCCCCAAGCCCAATGGACCAGAAAAGGCAAGCAGGAAACGGGTTGTAATAACCTTGGGTGGAAAGGTCAAGATTGACTCCCAGCTTTTGGCGTGAGTACCTGAGCGAAAGGGGTGACTTCATATGACCCCCGAACGCAAGCAAGGGGTTTCTCTCAGACCCAGCTAAAGAAAAGGGTGTTTAGAGCGAAATCGATGTAGAGGGCTAAAACACTTAAGCAGTTAGTAGAACAAATAAGGGAGAATATTTTAAAGTAAAAGTATAAATCACAAAAAGGGGAAAGTAGTTAAATGGAAGAAATAGTGTCTTATGCGAAAATTCAGTGTTGATTCGGA
Source organism: Macrothele yani (assembly GCA_039090855.1). NCBI lineage: Eukaryota > Metazoa > Arthropoda > Arachnida > Araneae > Macrothelidae > Macrothele > Macrothele yani. The sequence goes on along the minus strand of CM077027.1, from coordinate 150,363,802 downwards.
AGCATGGTCGTGTACATTCTGCGCGCCGACGATGGGAGTTTCAGGAATAAATTTTTGTTTAGGTGAAGGTGATGTGTGAAATGGATGTGTGTGTGTGAATGATTGAGTGATGTTGGCTTAATTATAGAGCATCGAAATTTCTTGTCATTTCCTTGTAATCGTAATCGCAAAAATGCACACTTACATGAAAGGATAAAAGAAAAATAAAATACAATATTTATAATAATAATAATAATAAAAAAAAGAAATAAGTGAATAAAATAAAATAGAAGCAAAGAGAAAAGGAGAGCCGAGTCAAAACGAGGAGATTAGTGGCCGTGCGCCAAGGTAATGTTAAGAATCCACGGATTCACGAAGAAAAGAAAAAAAAAAAAAAAAAAAAGATATGTGTTAGTTTGATATAAGCTTGTTCTACTATGCTCATACTGATTTCCAGAAGGAAAGGTTAAACAGATTAGGCATAATTCTAACAATAATCGAGAAAAAAAAAAAAAAAAAAAAAAAAAAGAGGAACCGAATGGCGGAGTGTCCTATTTCTATGCTGAAGTTTTTTTTTACAGGGCTAGGTCAGCAATAACCAGAGTAGTGGCTACATGCAAAGCAGAGACTATGTGCAGACACATATAGCAGCTTCATCCCAATAGCTGTCCGTGTCGAGGTATTCGGACCGCTGCTTTGAAAGAAAAAAAAAAAAAGAGAAAAGAACACTAAATATACATTCCTGTGGGACAATGCCCTTTGACAGACATTGCTTATGAATGAAAGAATCAATTCTCCAGAGTGTGAGCGTTCCTACCACTATTGTGGGGACAGTGGAAGCGCCACAGAGAGATGACAAAGGGACTTGTGAAAGTGAGTGATCTCATCCTCTCAGTGGAATTTGCGTACAAAGCGCAGTGAGTCTGCCAGGACTCTGGACGCAGCGAAAAGAAAAGAGGAAAATTTTCTTTCCTCTGACAGTCAATATCCGAGGACGGAAAAGCGTCGAAAGAAGGAGCTTCCAGTAGAAATATTACGATAATAGTGTTGTGCAAGCCGTTCGGAATCAACAGTGCATGAACTATGTAGTGTTGGCAGCATCAGTTCGCGTTGTTACTGCTATTTATGGAGGTATAAAGGACCTCTATGTCATTGGTGTAGACGATATACTGTCTGCGGGTTTCGTAAAAAAGGCTTCGCCTGAAGGAGCGAGTGCTATAAATTTGTGCAAATAACATTAACCAGGAACTTCAGCGGCACTTGAAGTTACCGACGCTTCATTCGAACTGAACAACCGTCGCTGCATTCAAACTGATCAACGAACTGCGGGAAGGTACGGACGGAATACGGCAAATGTTACTCGGAGTGACTGGAACGGACAATTTCGTGTATCCTGTGTGGAACTGAGCAACGGAGATGACGTTACCTCGGACCACTCAATGTGGTGGTCTTGGACATTGTATTATAAAACTGTGAAGTACACTTAACCTGGAATTTATGGAATAGGTGGTGTGACATTCCAAGTGTGACCATAGTGTCCACTGATTTCGAATTCTGTGCTGAATCTGAGCACCAGATAAAGTGAAAGAAAAAAAAAACACTACTCTAATTGTTGTGCGATGCTGATAAGCGCATGGTGCGTTCACGAAAAAAAAAAAAACACTTTTTAGATGATTCATACCTAAGCAGTGTGTTACTTGTCATCGTCAATTACTAATGGAAAGAAAAAAAAAAAAAAAGTGACTACCTGTACATATATTTCAATTATTTATGCAAGACCCTAATAACCATTCTTTATAGTCATTTAACTCTAAAATTTGTGCATTTATGTATTGCAGTGTGATGTATGTGATTATGTTATTTACTTGCTCTGATCAACGTAGGGCATCGGCAGAAATAATGAAGACGGGATATTCTAACTCAGGGTCTTCTTGCCCTGATTTCAGTCTTTCAGTCTGCGAAGGGAGATAATGTTGCATCACTCGGGAGCGAGTGTGCACCTTTTCCCTGTATTGGAAATTGAGAAGTAATCGGAAAAGCGGAAAAGAAATGAAAAAAAAAAAAAATAATCAAATGAATGGGAGAGATTTCGGGGAGCTGGTGTAAGAATTATTAAAATAAGGATTTTATAAACTTCACGCTCTTCAGACGCTCTGCATTTCACAATTTAATTTTCCCCTTAGATTTCTTCCGTGGGTTCGCGCCTAGGAAGGTCAGGAAAGTACCGCTCTTCCCCTTCACCCCCACCCCACCCTCTCTCTCTTTCTCTCAGAGTCGAAGGGCTTCCAGCAGTCCGTTGCTGTGGCATGGGACCGCGGGGCATCCTTTCCCCAACTGCTACGAGCCAGCAATATTGGGTAAGGCGAAGTAATGCAAGTCCGAAAAATAGCGGGTAGACATTTTATTGGAGCTCGGCGCCAGTCGTCTTGAGATTTGATGCACCAAGTCTGGAAGAAAAGAATAGCTTGACGCCAAGCCAAGGAAAACTATAGCAGTTTTATGATAGTAAGATTTACGACCTCAGAGATCCGTAGGCAACGAAGTTCCTAGAATTTGAGGGCGGACACAGATTTTGGACGGGGCGAAGGATGGCAAGTCAGAGAAATGGCGGGAAACCCAGAGCAAATCAGATCGGGAAATGATAATTGTTTGACCAATCTGTAAATTGGTAGGAGGATCCGGGAAGAACAAATTTTTGGTAGGACAGGAAGAGGAGCGAGAGAATTATATCAGTCGGCATGAATACTTCGAAAGAGGGATGACAGAATTATATCAGTCGGCATGAATACTTCGAAAGAGGGATGACAGAATTATATCAGTCGGCATGAATACTTCGAAAGAAGGATGACAGAAGTCAGAGTCGGCATGAATACGTCAGGAAGAGAGGAGATAGCATAAAGACTTCGCTAGAATGATATTCCAGCCCTCATCGTGGGATAGAAGGTAGGATAATCCGACATTCATGTTTCCTCTTGTTTACATAATTAGTATGTTGAACCGAAAATTTAAGAAGAGCATAGTAGACTAAGTTAAGGTTGAAAGTAAAACCAGCTCTAAATTAATGCTGAGAAAAGTAGGGCAGAAATAGACTAAGTTAAGGTTGAAAGTAAAACCAGCTCCAAACTAATGCTGAGAAAAGTAGGGCAGAAATAGAAGAATAATGAAATGGTTGAGTAAAGTAAATACCATTGATCAGAGCAGGAAATTGTGTAATATAGGGAATCATTTTTAGTAAATTATATTTCGAAATATTTCAGAATTATATTATATGAAAATGAAAAATTAAAGTTAACCTTTAAACAAATAATTTTTCTAAAAGGGTCTTCAAACATTTTCATATGAATGAGTGTATATTTTACTAGATTTCAAGCCTTCATCAGGCAAAATAAACATATTTTATTTTCCCGTTATTATGAGTCGGCTACATTTCATTTGAGTGTACAATTTTGTAAAGTAAAAAGAAAAAGGTTAATAACGACTGAGTGTTGGATGTGTGAATAAATGATTTGGGATGAATGTTCAGAAAAATCCTCCAGTGCAATACTGAGTAACTTACGCATCAGTGCTAGTAAACAAATCAAAATTTGTAAGTTAACGAATTATTCAAAAAGAAATGAAAAGCTAGACGATTACTTTAAAACATTGCGGCACTCAGCGGACCCCGATACACGGAACGTCGGCTGGGTGAAACACAACGCCCATCCTCGAATAGCGAGCCTGTGTTTTCTCTAATACTGGGAAACCATAGTTTTTGAGATTCGAGTGATTACCCTTATTACTAATAATGACGCGGGGCAATCCAAAAAACCCCCATCAACACTTTACCGGGTACCTTTTTTTGCAGAGCTGCATTTGCAGGTTCTAAAACAATTTGCACTTGCACGAGCATATGTCAAAGATTCGTTGCGAATCTGCACGTAATTGTTGAACCTTCTTCCGGTAGGTTTCATCCATTCTTGGAGCGTGTTTTTTCAGCTTTTGGATTTCAGTGTTGTATACTGTAATACGCTTTACAACTGATTTGTGGAGCGATGCCAAAAGAGATGCTTTCTTCCAAATACTCAGCACTTTGTCCACGACAATACTTGCTGTTCTGCTGCAGCAGGCTCATAATTTGCACCTTTCTGCCTAAGAGTATTCCCCACAAGGTAGAAATGTCCCAATACATCATCATACGCAGGCAACACATTTTCATGCAACTTCTTATAACTTCCGAGGATAGGGCAATGAGCTTTATTTCTTGTTTCAGCCATCGTAAGTAGTTGAACGACAAAATGAAAATGCTGGTACGCTCCAATCAATGTCACTAGGAGTGAACGAAACTGTTGTATCATTATGACGCAGCACCAGCCAACACTCTCTCCCGAAAGGGTCTGTGTGCTACTGTGATGAGACCACTCAGTGAGTTCGCAAAGACAGCTGCACTGTGTGAGAGGGTGGGGTGAGGTGAAGAAAGTAACAAAAACAAAGGAGGGCGCAAGACCACAAGCTATGCTTCTGAAAATCAACAGGAGGTTTCCAGGAAGTATGAGAGCGGGGGATTGTTAATATTAAGCAGAAATCAATAACGGTAAGGCTGCTGTCGAACTTTCTGCTTACGCAACTTATGCCATTTTTGGCGAAACATTTCATACTTTAATTGATCTGGGAAAGCCTAAGAAATTAACTCACGTCTGCTGAATTTTTTTTACCAGTGTTTATACACTCAGAAGTGATATTAAATAACATGGTGACACAGTATTTTTTATATTTACAAAATGGAGAAAGCGGATGTTTTTAAATCATTTTTCCCTATAACTTTCAAACTTTAGAGGTTCTTGGGGAGGCCTAGGATATCGAATAATGTCATCCATATTTGGGGGGGGTCATTTCAGTAATAAAATTGAAACTATTGCACATGGTGACGACTGAAATTTAAAAAAAAAAAAAAAATTTTCGCTCCACCCTAGAGGGAAATCTTTGGAATTCATAGCTTTGAGCAACAAGCTTTTATTTATTTAGTCTTAACACACCGCACACAAATAAAGGATTCTACAACAGGTCGAAGCACCCACTTCTATACGAATTCCTTTTCCCTCCTGCAAAAACAAGGAAATCAAATAACTTATATGTGTGCACATAATTGATGAAATTAGGTACACCGCAGTTTTATGATAAACTTAAAACATCTACTTTGGCACTTTGCCACGGCATCCTTTTGATCACTCCAAGCTATAATTTCATTACGTAATCACGCGTGATTTGTCAGGGATCAACTTGTAAGGAATCCCACTGCATTTACGTGCGTGCATGCTCTGCAGCAATGCCGGGAGAAAAGATAAAAGATTTCGCAGCGCGTGGAAAAGGGAAACAATTAATGGGAAGAGATATGGCTCAGCCGCAGATCTAACAATAGGTCATTTGTTCACCGGCACAACATTACGTAAAACCAGTCACACTGCAAAAAATGCGGTTGCAGAAATGCAGTAGTGTCATCTCGCAGGAATAATAAAATCGCTCCAAGTAGCTTTCAGATTCAATGCTGCATTCATTACCTATTGATTTACAAATCGTTAAATCACACAGTATTGTTAGTTTGAATTATGAGTAAGAAGGGGATGAGGCATCACAGAATATTATCTTAAGGCTGCGTCAATCGCTAACTCATGAAATGCCTACACTACATAAAAAATTTAAAATAACTTACAAACATCTGAAACCATAGGAATTAACTTATTATTTTGGTTAATTTTAGTACTTCACATGCTGAAATCATTAAATGTATGATATACACGGTCGTATCAAAATATGACCACCGGAATCTCAGTATATCCGCTCAGGCGCGTCAAGAGTGTACGTGACTAGGTCGACCACACGGAGATATAAGCGGCCGGCCAGAACAGATGAGCCATAGTGCGTTACGTCAGCACAATGAGCAGAGGTAGTGATTTGACAGACATTCATCGGCTACCGTGCCAAGGGTGTAAGCATCTCAGAAACAGCAGACTTCGTGGGTTGTTTGCGAGGTGCTGCAGTAAGGGTGTACCAAGAATGGACCGCTGGCACACCGAGTATCTCCCGACGTCATAACTGTGGAGCCCAAAAGGCCATCGACCCCAGAGCAGAACGTCGACTGGTAAAGGGAAATCGACGTGCAGTAGTGCAGCATCTGACCAAGCAAATGAACGCTGGGGCATCCACGTATGCGTCCCGATAACAGTAGAACGAACCCTGTTACGCATGGGTCTCCGGAAGCGACGCTGCGTCAAGGCGCCCATATTAACCCAGATCCAACCGGCAACGACGCCTGGAGTTCGCATGGGACTACCGTCATTGGACAGAGAAAGAGTGGGGAAAAGGTTGCCTTCTACTACACAGAAGTCACGGGCGGTGGCGGATACGAAGTCAGACACGAAAACAAACACCCGCACACGCTTATCGTCAAGTACAGGCAGGCAGTAGCAGTGTGCATGTCTGGGGGATGTTTTTCTGGTATGACCTGAGGCTGCTGGTACCACCGCATGGGTCCCTAAACGCTAATGGCTACCTGTCCAGTGTCCATCCTCGCTGACTACATGCATCCCTTCGTGTAGAACGCTTAACCTGGTGGTGATGGTGTCTACCAACAGGACAATGCCCACGTCGCTTATCGGGGCACGACTGGTTCCAGAAATACGACAGCGATGTCTGTTCTCTTTTGGCCGGCAAAATCGCCCGACCTCAATCCCATAGAGCACTTGTGGGACTAATTCGATCGACAGGTTCGACGTGCCGACCCACAATCACGCCATTTCCGGGACCTCGTGCTCTTCTGCAGTCCGAATGGGCACGTATGCCTCTGGCAACCAGCCACTGCCTCACTGCGTCCATGCCACGCCGTCTTGCCGCTGTCATCCGGACCAAGGGTGGTTATTCCCATTATTAAGTAGGTGGTCATATTATTCTGATACTACTGCGTATAATTCGTACATATAAATATATGACTTTATATATTTACACTGGCGTGCAAAAATTAAGGACGAGACGGTTTTTTGAATGTAACGTCGTGCAGAAGTGCTTTACATCGACTCAAATCATACCATAAGATCCCCAAGATGTAAGAATATGGGACAAGTGAGCAAAACCGTCCAAACAAGGAATCTAAAGGATACAAAGGCACTTTATGGAAAAGGTAGCTTCGAGCACAACTGGGCAGAAGACAAACGTCCATGTGACAGGCGGCTTCCAAGAAAAATCCAGTCTTTAGTAGGGGATATGATCACCCCTGACTGCGTTGCAGGATTTACAACGTCTGTCCATGCTGAGGACGAGGTTGTCAAGGAGCTGTTGAGGCATCGCGGCCCATTCCTCTTGTAGCGCCAATCGCAGCTGCGGAATCGTTGCTGGCGTCTAATGAGCTGCTGCCAAGCGTCTCCCGACAAGGTCCCACACGTGTTCGATTGGATTTAGGTCCGGGGACCTTGCGGGCCAATCCATCAGTTGAATATCTTCACTCTCCAACAGCTCTGAGACATCCACTGTACGATGAGGTGTAGCGTTGTCGTCCATGAAGAGGAACTCAGGACCCGCAGCACCTCTAAACAGACGCACATGAGGCAGGAGAACCTCTGTACAATAGCGGACAACAATGAATGAACCTCCTTGGAAGATGTGGAAGGTCAGTACGGCTACCAAGCATGATACCGCCTCAAACGAGAACTCCGCTACCTCCAAACCGGTCCAGTTTTGATCATGTTGGAGGTGTGATTGCGTGTTCCCTGCTCTCTCCAGATGTGTATACGTCCAGAATCGCTCGTCAGACTAAATCGGCTCTCGTCAGTAAAGATAACTCTACCCAATTGCTGATGTGTCCAGTTCTTGTTTCTGGCACCACAGAAACCGCAGTCTCCGATGAACAGGCGTTAATGGCACACACCGTACTGGTCGTCGTGCAAATAGACCACCTTTGTGCAGCCTCCTGGCCACGGTAAAACGCGATAACGGACGTCCATTTGTCTGTTGCATGTGCCTTGCGATTTCTCCCGCTGTCTGCCTCTTCTCGCCTGTAAGACAATATACCGGTCGTCCGCTGCCGTGGTTTCTCGTGGACGACCACTGCTAAACTCTCGGACAACTGTTCCTGTCGTTTAAAATGCTCTCCAAGCTCGTGAAACGATGCTGTGAGCGATCCCGAACTCCTCGGCTACACTAGTCACACTTCGACCTTCTTCCAACTTCCCAATGACACGACCTCGGGTAAAGTCATCCAGATGTCATCTACTGGATTGCCTGTTGGCCATATCACACGGTGACAGCAAATCGACGTCGTTCAAACCGATGTACACCGTGCAATAGCTTTCGCCCGTGTGCTTTATACCCCCCCTCCCAAGTTATGCTGCATATATGCGCATGCTCTACCGTACCGGACCCTAGTCTATCTCCTGAGTGGCCTTTCGGTCCGTTCTGCCTGCTGGTTCCATTGTTATGCTAATTTCTCCTCTTCGTCCTTAATTTTTGCACACCAGTGTATATGTACGAATTACGCACATTAAGAGCTATGGTATTTAACACATTACCAGTGCATCTACAAAGGATATCGTTCAGTTATATCCAGTAGTGGATATAAGAATTATTCGTTGCCGGAACTCAAAGTATAAGTAAATGCCATAATTTATGCACAATCCCATCCGCAGTGGATTTAAAATCATGTGGAAATTTCGTTATTCAACTTTAAAATGAAATACTCATATTTAGCTGAAGTCAGAGCTGTTTTCTTTATTCAGAGACTAACCATTCATACAAGATGACGTCATTATTTGAAATGTATAACGCATTACGAAATTTTTTATTCAAACTAAAGCCCCCCCCCCCCCCTTGTGTGTGTGTGTGTGTCGCATCGCTCTCGGAACGTTGGGTTTTGCTCCCGGAACGGGTTTCCGCTGCTTTCCGGCCCGTTTCCACTACTGGTTATATCTACAACGAGCATAAATACACTCAGTGCCGTCTTAACACTTTTGGGGGCCCTGGGCTGTCACATTTTTGGGGGCCCCTGATCTTTTATATCATTGTCAACCATTATCAATCGACTGCCAGATGAAGGTCCCCCAAATTTATTCCCCAACTGATATAGAAACATTCAATATCCAGCAACTTTTTAACACCACTTGAATGAAAAATGGTACATGACAAAAAATTATAGAACTCCATGAAGTCGACCAAATGCACTCACATTTAGTTGCTTAGTAAATTACACAAGAAAATGGATGCTGAAGGATGTTTCTTCCCCATTCTACAAATCATTCACTGAAAATTAAATTAAAACAGAAGAAAGAAATAAGCCAATCAGCGCCGTTTCCTGACAGTGTGACGCACTGGACAAAAATGCCGATATCCGGCGCCGGTCAGTTATTAATTTAAACACCGAAGATTGAACATTATACAAAATATATAAGTAGTCCTAGCGAGCAAACCCCAATGATAAACATACGTGCACTTCTTGCTATAGGTAGACAACACAAATGACTGTTTAAACGGAAAAAAGTGATTTGGAAAAAATGCGAATGTATGCGTGGAAGGAGAGAGGGGAAAAAAAAAATGCCTTGCTCCCATGAACATGAGTCATTTCTAACGTAATTTTACATCTAGCTTACTGAATGACATTTGGCCCTGAAATTCTTTTGAAAATGAATCATCTGAGGTCGGGAAATAGTTTGTGTTTTAAAAATCGACAATTCTCCTGTGAGAGCATATGCCCAAAACAAGATAAAACGAAACACTTGCCGCACCGTTAGTCAAAAATTAAATCCATGCGCTCACATTTCTTTAGAAATGTTCTTCGGATACATGCTGATACACCACTTTGTTTTCCGGATATCTCATACATGTTTACGAACTACACATTTTTACTTTCGTTCAGAATTTTCGTTAATTGTTTTATCAAATCACTATCACCCCCACTCGGGACTGGAAGGAAGGTCGGCTTTTCTACCTCCGAAATACTATGGCCCATCTCACGAGCGCCAACTATGACACACCGCGTTGAAACTTACTTAAATCGTTATTACTTGTCATTCTCATGCCGAAAACAGCTCTGACGGCTGGCAAGGATGTCTATCGCTTTATATACGCCCTGGCGGACGCAACCGAGTACACGCATAGGTGACGTTACTATGTATTTTGCATAAGCTCGTCTGTACCAGTTTTTCTGGAATTTCAGTGTATATAAGATCTGATACCATCTCGTGTTTCACTGCCTTCTGTGGATCCAAATATTTTCTTAAGTATTCTGTTTTCAAACCTCTACATACATTGGAAGGACAAATTATTACGTACACCCCGGTGTAAATACGCAAAGCAGCAGCAAATCGCGGTGTGCAGGAAAACCAGTTGGGACTATAAATAGAGTGGGTCGGTACACACAGGAATACATTCCGTCAAGTGTCAGCATGGGTCGAGGACTAGACTTAAGTGAGTTTGATCGAGGTCAAGTCGTGGGAGCCAGGTAGGCCGGATGTTCAATCATCGCAACGACAGGAATTCCGCGACAAACCGTAGCAAGTGTGTACCAGGAGTACGCGAAATCTGGCAAAACCGCTAACAGTCGGAGGAAATGTGGCCGTAAAAGTGCATTGGATGATCGAGGGCGCCGACGATTGGCCCGCACCATACAGACTAATCGGAAGGCTTGTTTGCAGCAAATCACGTCACGACTTAATGAAGGAGCATCCACAAGCCTATGCTAAAAGACAATCCGTCGACACATGGCACAACTCAGCTGAAGCAGTCGACGGACCACATCGTGTCCCGATGTTAACGGCACATCTCATGTTTCGGCTGCAGTTTGAGAAGGCCCATCGAAACTGGATCATGGATGATTGGAAACGCGTCATATCGTCTGACGAATCCCGTTTCACACTGTATCGCGCCGATGGCAGGCAGCGTGTGGCGTAAACCACACGAAGCTGGGCAGCTTTCATGTAGTCCGGCCTGGGTCCCTTGGTACCTCTTGAGTCTTCAGTCACTGGTTCCAGCTATGTGCAGATCCTGGACGACCATATCCACCCTTTCATTACGTGTCTCTGTCCGAACCAAATTCCGATCTTTCAACACGACAACGCTCCACCCCATTGGTCCCGGATAGCGACAGACTGGCTCCAAGAGCATAACTGGGAGCTTACCACACTCGCATGGCCCCCTCGCTCACCGGACATCAACCTTATAGAGAATTTACGAGACATATTGTAACGAGCTTTTCGTGATCAACCATCCTCACCTACATCTCTGCCTGCTCTCTACACCAAGCACTCTTGGATTTTTGGTCAGCGATACCAGAGTCTCTGTTTCGGAACCTCACTGCGTCCCTACCACGACGTTTGGATGCTGTTCTGCGTGCAAAAAGGTGGCGCCAAAAGCTATTAGGTCGGTGCACGTAATAATTTGTCATTTCAGTGTATATATCACCAACCTAAAATATCATCAATTACGTGCATATCATCACCCCTTTCTAATGTATGGAGCAAAGGGGCCTCACGATGTCTTAATATGCATTTGTATTTTGCGTCGCATGAGGATGGTCTTTCAGGATAGATGTTCCACTGTTGTGACCGTACCACTATGGTGACGCATGAATCAAAACCGCAAGTTACAGCGATAAGCCTTGTCGGCGTAGTTTACAGGGGAGAATACCAAGCTTTGGAGTAAGAAGACATGCTTCGAATTCCACCCACCAGTAAAACGGGCTCTTTTGCTACATTGGCGCCAGAACGTAAAATGAATCCCCTCCCCTGGCCATGAAGTTAGAAAAAATAAATAAAAAATAAATGCACGATTCTTCCACACATCATCTGGAATTAAGAATTCATCCCTTCTACAGCATGATTCCAACAAGCATGATTTGCCGGCGGACCCAAAAATTGCGAACCTACTTTCTCAAAGGAATCAAGTTTCGAACCCGACTTTTTCAAAGGATGGGGGGGGGGGTATATATGAAACATACCACTGAGTTGACGCACGAGTCAAAGTTGCCGGAGTAATTCAGTTAGGAGAATAACCTAACTGAACCACTTAAAAAAACAAAAAACAAAAAAACAGAAAAATTCACGATTACAAAGGCACATTTGAAAGAAATTAATAAAAATCATACCTTGATCCATGACAAAATGAAATGTATCAGAAGATGCTTGAAGCGCCCACCGCCAGCGTCCAAGCGCATATTAACCCGGCGCTCCATATTAGCGAATGTGCGATGTAGCATAGCGATGTCGATGGCAGCAATTTCACGTGTGATGGTGTCTTTCAGTTCCTCAATCGATCTCGGCTTGTTGGCATAAACCTTACTTTTTTTAAAACTCCCCAGAGAAAGAAATTTGAGGGTGTCAGGTCGGGAGATCTAGGCGGCCACATGTCTTTGGAGATAATCCTGTCCTGGAAAAAGCTGCTAATTTCTGCCATGCTCTTATTGGAGGTGTGGCACGCTGCACCGTCCTGTTGAAAGTAACCATCTGCAAGTTCCTGATCATCCAGCTTGTTCACAAACTCATTCAAGGTTTCCAAGTATCAGTTGGTATTCACCAAGTTTTTCCGTTCTCTCCAGCTTCTTCGCCAATTTCGAAATGGCAGCTCTGGTAGGCCGTAAACATCCCACCAAATTTCTTCAGAAACTCCTTTTGACATTGTTGGATGGAACCGGTTACCCAGTACTGACGCACAATGAACACACGCTCTTCAATTGAGTACACCATCTTCATTCGACCTCCTCGCTTAAATTGTCTGCGGAGACACGCTATTCCCCCACCACTACTAGACAGATGGTGCGTCAGTGCGGCGCCACCGAGCTGCCGGGGAGACATTTTATTCACCGGTAATGCATGTCGACTGCTTCGTCAGGGAATAAAGAACCGCTCCGTTCGAGTTTCGCGCTCATCATCATACTTATTCCCCATCTCATATGTACCACATAAGTGTTCTGTCCCGAGTGAATCACCCTGTAGAAACCTCACTGAAACAATTAGTTACTTGTACATGTTCTATTACATAGCGTACGTAAAGCAATTTCATTTATCCCTATTTGGAAATATCTGTTTAGTGTTTTGCTCACATTTAATACGGCGATGTCCCCTCCTTATCCTTGGAGCAATTCCGGAATAGAAGTTTTATGTTTAAAGTATACACACTGTATGTCATCGTAGGGGTCGCGCTGGTGATCGCATTTTCCGCAATTTGCGAAAAAAATCGTTTTGGCGAAAATACACTGCCCGACAGAGAAAATGCACACCATGAAGTAATGCTCGAAAACAGACCAAACTGCACACACATATAGCCAAGTAGGTCCTGAACAAATGATTTAATTGTCACATACAGACCAGGCTCCAGTGGCCGAATATACAGGATAGTCAATAAGGAGTGTGGCCCCAATTTTGGGCGATACAGCGTTGAATCCGACGTGGCAATGAAAGCCCGAGTAGTCTTGGGGTATCGTGGACCATGTGGTATTAATCCCAGTCCACAGTTAATCATTTTGCGGGGGTGGAGGGTACTCAACCGGCGTCCAATCGTGTCCCACAGATGCTCGATGGGCAAGAGATTGGGGGATCGTGCTGGCCACAGAAGCATCCGCACACCGTGTAAAGCATTCAGGCCGATTCGAACGGTATGCGGCCGAGCGTTATCCTGTTGAAAAACGGCGTTTGGGATGGCCTGCAGATACGGTAGTGCCACGGTCCGCAGCACCTCGTTAACATAGCGGCATGCCGTCAATGTGCCCGTCATGCGTACCAGTGGTGAGCAGCTGTCGCCGCTGATAGCACCCCACACCATGATTCCACGTTGCCGGGCAGTGTGACGTTCCCGGAGGAATCCGCCTGTTGGCCACGTCGCCTCCGGGCTCTCACACGGCGATCATCCGTGGTGAGATAGAACCGCGATTTGTCGCTGAACACTACACTGTTCCATTCGGCACCCCCACGCAGCTCTGGAGCGACACCACGCCAAGCGGTGACGACGATAGCTCGCAGTTAAGGGTAGCCTTTGCAACGGACGGCTGGGCAGCAAGCCAGACGCAGCTAATCGGCGCGACACTGTCCGCGTTGATATCGGAGCGGACAAGCCTCCGCGTACATTCCGCAAAATGTCGCACGTTGTGGCCTGTGGGTCCGCTACGTCATCACGTCGGATGCGACGATCGGTGGGCTCGGGCGTCCGTCTCCGTGCTCTGGTCTCCTACGACGTTGCACAGATCCTTCCTGGGACCACTGTCTCTAAACACGACCGACGGCTGTGGCATCACGTTGCGTTTCTTCTGCAATACGACGATATCGTGACCTAATCAGTTTGACAAAATCGCGTACGACGGCGTCTTAACGGCATTGGCAGCCCTTGTTCGTTCTCAAGACACGGTTATAACAGAACACCACTCTCACATCTCGACTGATGGCCTCAATTTTTTTTTTTTTATATTGGATATTTAACGACCATCGTGAGCAACACAATGGGCTATCAGCGGTCGCCCGTCCGTAATTTAGGGCCACTTGTTCCAGGGAAGGGAGAGAGCCAGAGCAGTAAGGCAAACATTTATGCATCACCGATATTCGAACCCCGACCCCTTTCGGACGAATTGATCATATGCCATCGCTTAGACTACTGCGCCTACGGGCTAGTTGTCAAGCTTATATCCCACGTGCCGTTCGTGCGACTGATCTGCAAATGCAATCAATATTTGCATAACTTGTATGTGTGCACCCACACTGCAATTTGTATGGATCTGCGTTCATGTCTTCGTGGTATGGCATTTTCTGTCAGGCAGTTTATTTGCGATTACCTTTCTTTAATGACGTCCGAGAAAATACAGGCATTAAAAAAAAGGTTGCTTTTGCTAGGACGTCAAGTCAAATTTTGCTTCGGCAATGCCGAGGATTTTAAAAATTAACATAGAATCTTTTAAATGCCATGATTTGTGTATTTCTTAACTTTTGATATGAACCAATACTGCACGACTTATATGAAAATAGTTATTAGATGAAAGTTCTACCAGCAATTTTTCAAAAAGATTTTTAAATTGGCCTGTTTAGAACTAAGACACAGAATAAATGTAGTACCCAATTGTTCAGTTAATTTGAAATTTATCTTGTCTATGCTTTTTAATAGAAATTTTATACATAGTAATAAATTCAAAATTGAAAATAAGTATTTCTTTCCATTGGGATTCGGGATCTATAACATTTTGCTTTTTAATTGTAAAGAATCTATAACCTATTGTTTTTGACCTATAATAACAATATGTTTTTATGATTTTTATATTTCCGATGGAGAGTGAAAAAAAAAATGGCGACTTCACATTACATTTGGCGAATGGGTTGGGGAAAACTTAAGATGACACCGAATTTTCGGGTGTAATGAGCACATCTTTTGAATCCGTTTTGACGGGAATTAAATTTATCAAAGCTATTCAAAGTCAGTGGAACCGGTATGGAAACCAGTAGTATTTGACCGAAGAAAGGTTTCGAATTGGGTTTTTAATCCCGTAAATATTGCTGCAAACGGAATCTTAGGCTTGCGCCCTCTGGTGGCAGACTTGTGTGTTAAGAAAAATTTTAAATTATATGAGAAACATTTCTCAGCGGAGACTCTCCATAAAGATTTAATTTTACAAATCGGACTCTTAGAAGCAGAGACATCGACAAATATAAGATATGCATCTACGCCCCTTGGGTGGAGGGGGCATGCATTTTTTTTAAGAAAGTATTCTCAAAAGGTTTTTCGATGTGAGCGATATCGGTCCAGGAAATATTTTTTTCAGTCGAGTTTTCAGGAGCACAGATTTTGCTGCGAATGCATCAGAAGCAAAAATCAGCACTTATGCCCCCTGGTGGCCAAACCATTCTTTACCAAATATTAGAAATTATATGAAAAACATTTCCCATCAGGGGCTGTATGCGAAACCGGAAGAATTTTCAAATCTGAGTTTTAGCAGCAGAAATATCGGGGAAAACCGCAATTTACCTTTACGCCCTCTAGCGGAAAGCCTATGGGTTACTTGAAAACTTTGAAATTATATGAAAAAAATTTCGAAACAGGAAAAACTATCCAACAAAGACGGAATTTTTCCAATCGGACTCTTAGAAGTAAATATTTATAAAAAATAAGATATACATCTATGCCCCTGGCGGAGAAACCATTCATTATTTTAAGAAGAAAATATTCCTTAAAGGTTTATCGGCGTGAGTTGCATCGGTCCACGAAAGAATTTTTTCAATCGAGATTTTAGAAGCTGATTGTGGCAAATACATCAGAAACAGAAATTAACGCTTACGTCCCCTGGTGGCCAAATCATTCTTTACCAAAAATAAAAAAATTATATGCAAAAGATTTCCCATCAGGAGCTGTATACACTGAAGAAAAAAATTTTCAAATAGCAAGTTTAGAAGTAGATATCGGGGAAAACGCAATTTACTTTTACGTCCCCTAGCGGAAAATATACACGTAACTTGAAAAAGTGACTATGCCTAAAATACTCTTAGACATAAATGGAATCGAAAGGCTAAATAATTTTTTCAATCAGATGTTTAGAAGCAAATATATAGAATAAAATGTATTTTGAATTCGATATCATCTGTATTTACGCCCTCTGGCGGCGAAATTGTACATTGTTAAAAAAAAAAAAAGGAATGAAGGATCATTCACATATTTCAAGCTTCCAAATGCAAAAAAAAATTTCAAATCGGACTAAAATTTCCAGAGATGTGGTGTCCACAGACAGACGGACGGACAAACCGATAACATAAGCACGATTTTTTTTTACAAAAGCCTTTTTTTAAATTACTATTCCAGTAGAACATATAAATCTAGCTCTTCTACAGATATTTCAGAACCACAGTGCATAATGACACAGCATATATGGCACGGTACATCTGCTACAACGTATTATTTCAGGCATCTGTTAGCAAGTATTTGTCACACACAACAAATTTCAGAAAAACAGCTTTCGTGACTTTCGTGCCGATAAATAAACTGGCACTACACAGGGATCACAAACTTCCCATATTTTCCTAGTTTCCTTTCAGTCTCTGGTTTTATTTATTTATTCTCGGTACTACTTTGTCAAGGACTACGGTACCTAGAAAATAGTTTGCAAGCACTTGATCTTTTGTGACGTACTGTTACGAAAGATCTTCCGCCCTGAACACGCTCTTCCTACGCTGTCACATAGGCACCTGCGAAACTTCCTCGACTGAGACGTTTTTTACGCCTCTAAAAAGCAAACAGCAGCTTACTCATCTGTCATTATTACCACAACAAAGATGATTCACTTCTCATGATATGGATGCACACTACCCTGCAAGCTGCTGAGGCAATCGATCTTATCTAGCTGACTGGGACAATTCTATATTAACAGAAAGAAAAACAAAAGCCAAGGAAAAGCAATGAACGTACTTGCGAAAACTTTCATGATGGGCAATTATTTGCAGGGCAAGGAGAGAAAAACAAACCCAGTGCAATATTATTTTTAAACCCGTAAGTGTGGCGTTGTGAATATTTAGTACATAAAATGAGCGTCCTGCAGTCCAGGCAACAGCTGTATTTAGTGTACCTTAGATGATAGACCTGTTGCATAAAAAAATGATATTAACTACTGTTTAGCGTTTTAAATATTACTCTGGCACCCAAATGCGACAAAAAATGTTAATATTTTAAAATTTTGTTACTGGAAATCACGAAGTTTTTATCTGAAACATATGTGACGTTTTAAAATCTCTTAAAAAAATAATAAAATGCGCACACTTCCAAGACTGTATATATGCTGTTGAGATATTCTTCATAAAAATTAAGTATAGGCGCTCAACTGATACCACGTTCAAGCTTTCGAAATTCAATTTTGCACACTCGCCTCATATTGGTATGTTGCAATAGTAACAAAACAAAAAAGTTTGCGCTTCTTTGCCGCTTAAAATAGAATGCATGATTTTCTATTTTCTCGTGCTTACTTTTCAACATTTTCTTCCTTCCTAGCCTGATTCCAAGAATGTGTTTCATGGACAAACTTAATTCCCTTGACAGGCTCTTGTTATTCAATCTCTGATTTAGATTTTGATAAGCTAGAAATTTCATGAACTCCAACCGTGATGGAAGATCCGGGTTACTGTGAGACTGATACAGAATATGTGCTGCTTTCACTGTACACATACCTAATATTCGAAAAAATACAGCACGGCCAACACATCTGGTGCGACGACAAGAATTACAAATACTGCATTTTTCATCTGAAGCATCTACACCTTTTTTGTGCAGTTTTATAAGAAGTAATTATTTCCGGTTTATTTACACTGTGTAAAAAATTCTTATTCTTGAATCTCTTTGTATCTATTTTTGCAATAGAAATTTGCTTTATTAGGTGAACTCTTTTGTTCGTGATATATTTCCCTGGCTTCTTTTGACCGTTCTGAAATACTTCTACGAATACTCTGAAAGAAATTTCATCAATTTCTTCCTCAGAATTGTCTATGTTTGTCAAAGGCGATAAATCATTTTCCAGTTAGTATGAAATTGCAATATCATCCTCAAAGTGAGGTCCTGACAGTACGATATTCGAGAACAACTCCAGCTAATAATGAAACCCAATTATTGACCATAAAACATTCTGGAGATTAAAATCCAGTGAAACGTATTCCAAACGCAATGTCAAATCGCAATGATTCAGCTAACACGAAAGCAATGAGAAACATGATGGCACGGTAAATAACAGGAGTAATGTAACAAGAGATTTGAAAAATTAGATTTCTCCCGAACCCAAACCACTAAAACTTGGAAGAAAGTGAAGTATCATTTCACGCATAATTAACATCGTTCTTTTCTCTAGACAGCTTTCTCTGATTGCGCAAAGCAACGCTAGCAGGCATTCCTATCAAAGTTCTTCTCATCGGAACAGCGAACACTCGAAGACCTGATTGCGTTATGCCGTTGGATTGTGTGATGGATGTATATATACAATTTAATATTCATTCGATCCAGTTTATTCACGTAGGTAAGACGTTTCCCTATTATGTAAAGATGTAAATAAACATTACGTTGACCATTGTTAGTGAAAATATTGCGGGCGACTGCTTATAGCCCATTGAGTTGCTCACGGTGGTCGTTAAAGCTTCAGTCAAAAAAAGAAGAAAAAATCATGAACCTGGACTATTGTCTTTACTGAAGAGGTTGAATGAATTTGTCAATCCAAAATAAAGTTTTTATTTGTTGTTTCATATGAGTTTATTCTCTTAAAAAAAAACTAGCCTTCGATTCCGAAGGGTGAAGAGTATTCGCAACGCGAATCTCATGCCAGCAACATTTACAAACACAGTCGTGACTGAAGATGAGAGTGACAGAGTGCGCTATTCAGTTGAATTTTTGCACACGATCGAGATGAGTGGACTTCCGCCTCACATTTTACGACTGTAAAAGGGTGCAGTCGTGATGCTCATCACGAACCTGGCCGCCTCAGTGGTCTAAGCGCTGGCTTTTGATCATTCGTTCGTGAAGGGTCCGGGTTCGAATCCCGGTGAGGCATGGATGTTGTGTTTGTCTTACGGCACTGGAGCTCTCTTTCTTCCCTGGAGCCACTGACCGTAAATTAGGGACGGTCGACTGCTTATAGCCCATTGAGTTGCTCACTGTGGTAGTTAAACCTACAGTCAAAAAAAGAAGAAAAATCACGAACCTGGACTATTGTCTTCACTGAAGTTGTTGAATGAATTTATCAAATAAAGTTCACATTTGTTGTTTCACGTCAGTTTAATTTATTCTTTTATAAAAAACTAACCTTCGATTCTGACGGGTTTGGTCTAGTATGGGCTTAAATTATTATGGCAAATGGGGAGAGAAATGAAATTAAGAGTATTCACAATTAAAAACGGCTAAATCGTCGCAAAACAGTTCATAAAAATTGCGCAACAGGAAAATATAACCAAACATTCAGTTTACCTTTGGTCACACTATTATACATTACAAGAGTAACGAAAAACAAACACTATGCTTGAAAGCAAAATGGTACGATACTTACTGACAGAATTTGGTCACCTCGTCGAACATCGCCACTGAGATCTGCTGGCCCGCCAGCAAGAATGAAAGAAATAAAGATACCCTCACCATCTTCTCCTCCGACAATGTTGAAACCGAGACCTGTAGCACCTTTCGATAAAATTACTTTCCGAGGCTCCCTGAAATGAAAAATAATGGATAAAAAGCCGAAGTCATTCAGAAAACAGTCAACTAATTAGACATAATATATATAAAAAGACCAGATTTCCAGATTACATACAGTGGAACCTCGGTTATACGTTTTTTTAAGGGGGACAGCCTTAAAAAAACGTTTCAATGAAAAAGAACGTATAAGTGCAAAATGTAGCATATTTTATTGCACTGCAAAACTCAAAGCCTACGAATATCAAACCGCTTCCCACAACTATCCGTCTATAAATTGCCTGATTCTAGATTAAGTGAAAACCTCACAGCTAAAAATCTGAGACCAGTGCTTCAATGTGCATGCGACACAAGTAACCGCATTTTTTTCTTCGGTACTTGGGTGCATGTAGTTGAAACTACAATATTGGATATTGATGGTACATTTAGGATTTTATTCCATCACGGCACAAAATGGAGGAGCCACAAAGCTACGTCCCAGAGATTTATCAAGTTTTTTAGAAGTGCATGTGTGTGCGAGTTGTAGAGTGCGAAACGAAAGTTCAACTTTGGCTGCACCAAGAAGGGATAGAGCAAGGATGTCTCTATTATCTCAAGAGTTGTGTAACTAACTGGGGCTTCCATGTTTATCAGAAGCGAGATTCTGTAGCCATTTTTAGAGATAGTGAATTGTAGTCCTTTCCTTTCAATTCGCGCCATTTGGATGGGAAGGGCAACGACAGACAAAGAACCCTTTTTCCCACGCGTCGCAGCAGAGGGGATGTTAGATTTATAATTTCGTCGATGTGAGAAGAATGAAACTGGACATTATTGCTTTTCAGCTGTCCCAAGCAAAGCGAGTAGAGGGGGCCAGCGAGCCAATGAATGAATCTTCCGTTTTTCGGAGAGGAGGCATCTTAGGGTGTGGCAGAGGGAACTCGGTGGCGAGGCAGGAGATCTTTAGCGAGGGTGCAGTATCGTCGGGACAGAGGGAAGTGGGAGGAATGAGGCCGATGATAAAGGAGACAAAATGATCATGAGGGGTTAAGATGTAGAAAGATGGGATATTAGGACAAGGCTTAAAAGACATTCCCCGTAACATCTGAATAAAAGTCTTCCTCACCGCAAAATTTAGCCTCAGTCGATTCACTCTCCTATACTTGGTATTGTATTTATCTGCTCCAGTGGGAGAATTACGGATTATACCCCCGATACCGAACTTACTGCAAAGGAAGCATCAAACGAACCCTCCACCCAAGGCGCTGTAATAGAACTCAGCACCAGCCCTTTAACAGTTGTAACATACCCGGGTGACGTATGAAAGAATCAAAGAACCGTGTGTTTGATCATCTGAAATTCAAATTTTAACGTGTAATCGTAATTCATTGGCATGCGTTTTTTGCATGCAAATATATTACGTATAACCGAATAGCAAAAGGCGATAGAAAACTACAGCAAAATATCGGAACTAACACAGAATTACATATAAAAGTAAAATACGTATTAGAGGTTCCACTGTAATGTTAATCTCGTGCATTTTCGCGGGAAGAACTTCCAGCTATATGAAATTTCACATGATAAATGTAACGTCAGTACTGTTGCGGAGGAAGCACAACATTTTACAGTGTTTTATACGTTGTTTTTTTTAATCTTTAAACCTGAACATTTGATGCACTGATCTAAAAAAATTGAGAACATTAATCTAGAAATGGAAATGTATGAATATGTCAGAACATAGACAAGCACCGAAACTGGTAGTAAATTATTGGTTCCAACTCGAAGCTGGGAAGAAAAATAAAGATCCCAGCTAATCTGAGTAATAAATCATTTACCAATCCCTTCAAAGCGCAATGCCGCCTGCTCAGAAATTGCACAACATCCATATCAAACGAAATACGTACATCTCTACTGCATGGGTGCGCTTTCATGAGAATACTACTAGGAGTTAGACACACGGAACATATGGTAATACCTCCCCCCTCCCCACACAGATTTCATTAGAGAGATGCTCTCGAATCATTTTAAAAGTTCCGTTACACTCCATTTACTGTAGAATCTTTTTCCTGAGTAACTTATAAAGCTGTTTAAGATATGCCTTGTTTCACCTGGATACATATTCTCCGAATGCGAGCAATCGAAAAGAAATACAGATTCAAATTTTTCGGAGAAAAGTTTAGCAAAATGATCAAGTAATATTGCTCAATCGCTTAGAGTTTTGAGGAGGGAATATCTTCGAAAATATCTGGAGTTTCATCGGAGACACTGAACATCATTACTTAACTGCAAATTAGATTGATATAACGGGACGAAAATGCTCAAGCCAGAGCCCATACTGTGAAATGGTTTTAAGCAAACTACTAATGGTCAGCAGACCCAACCAACACAGAACAAAGGCTTTTCAAGAGAGCATAAATATATATATGTAAAAAAAAAAAAGAGAAAGGTTTACGAGAAATTAAAGACTGCTTTTTCAGTTCTACTAAGAATACTATACAGTACGTTCTGTTTAAGGACCCTTTCTATGTCAAACGTCTACAAAATTAGGACTGATTAATACTACAGTTCTAATTTTGCAGAAGTTTGACCAATCACAATAGCTAGCTTTCAAACTACAATGCACACACAAATACTTACGTACTAAATAATTGGTTGTCCTGTTTGCAGTGATGGAAACAAATTGCAGTTTAAAGAACATTCTCATACAACTGTTTTTTATATTTACGAGATTGTACAATCCAAGTATGAACAGCATAATCACTTTTATAACTCACCAGGAAAATAAAACGTAATATATATACAGGGGACTTTCAAAATGGAAACGACTGCGACTGTTTCTTATATTAACGGTAAATTACCGGTTTTTTAACATCTCTTGAAAAACGGTAAATTACCGTTTTTAACGGAAAATTCTGAATTTTAAAAACCTTTATCTTATAATAACGGGAAAACTCCGCTTTCACTTTTTCTCTATCTATATGAAGAAAAATTTACGGTAAAAGAAATTCAGGGGAATACTTCGGGAATTTGATAAACTGTTAAATTTCCATAGTCTGTCGAAGTATTTGATTTTAAAGTTCTGTAGCGAGATCGGATATTGTGGATAGTATATCGCATGCATTTTGTTAGTGCCACAGGATATTTCATCTATCTCCCATTTTGTGCACCAGCTATTACATATTGTGTAACCGTAAGAAACGGGATACTCAAATTCATGGGCGGCGGAAGGTAGGGTGCACTGGGGTCCGGACCCCCTGAAATTTCACAGTCGCCCTCACTGGGAGAGTCTTCTTACGAAACCAGTCTTAAAACTTTGTGGTTCGCATATGATTTAACGTTGTTTTTTTTCTATGAAGATTCCGTGAAGACCGTCACCACGTTTCGTAGATTTCGGGAAAACGTTTCAAGTACAATTTTGAAAACTGTTTTTTGACAAACAAGTTGAAAAGTTAACTCAACGTTGTGTTCCTGACTTTAAGAAAGATCGTTAAAAGTTCTTAAGTGGTAGTGGACTGCACATATTTGCTAGAACTGATCACCGACGGACAACTGAAATATTAGAATGGATACCACGGACAGGAGAAGACACAGAAAAAGACCACCTGATTCGAAAGCATGCTGTACTGACTTGGAAGAGATAGGCTCAAGACATGAAATTGTGGAAGAGACTTGGGGAGGCCTCCATCCAGTAGCGGATTGACAACGGTTGTTAATGACGATATGTACGAGTAAATACATATATATCCTACAGGTTTTTATTATTATTATTATTATTGTTTTAGGTCTCGGAGAAGTTGGACCTAGCTGACCCGATGGCGCAGTGGTCTAAACGCTGGCTTTAGACCCTTCGTCCTTGATGGATCCGGGTTCGAATCCCGATGAGGCATGGATGTAGTGTTTTTGTCTTACGGCAGTGGCTTCTCCCTTCCCTGGAACCAGTGACCCTAAATTAGGAACGGGTGACTGATTATAGCCCACTGAGTTGCTCACTGTGATCGTTAAACAAACTCCAACCAAAGAAATAAAAAGAAAAACCAGTTGGACCCCCTCCCCCTTGTAATTGAGTTCCGCCGCCCATGCTTAAATTTATTGCACAGGTGATTGTACGATTTCTATGTATCAGTCTGTGAAGTCCTTAAAACAAAAGCTATACAGCTGTCTTTTAAGATTTTTTTCTTTTGTATTGGATTGGTAGTCCTATACCGAACACTATCGTAAACCTTTAGTTTCAATGTTTAATATGCCAATAAATGCTCGATAATTAACAAAATAATTTTCTTTTTCTGAACGTTTGTCCCACTTTGGTGGCGCAGTGGAAAGAGCACTTGCCTGTTTTTCCACTAGATGGCGCCAGTACATAATTAGGTGCTAACTTCAAAATAATCAAGGCAGTACAGAGAAGTCCAAAAAATTACTAGTTTGTTAGACAACTATTGAATATTGATATTCATTGTCGTAATATTCATGAAACATACTTTCACATTTGGAGATCACAAATAAAACCTTGTTTATAAAAAAATACTCTACATATCTCATTTTCCCCAGTCATTGTTGACGGGCTCTCTTTCACACTTAGTCACTACGTTACCACACATCCTGATGATAAAGACCCGCTTGTTGTTATGACAGATAATTTGCTGTCACTTTTGTTATTTAAAAAAATCTGGAAAACCGTTTTGAACCTCTATTTTGAAGCAATAATAACCGATCCCAGGCTTCTGGGAGCATTTTCTCGAAAGAAACAAGGCAAGAACTGAAGGGCAAAAACGACCACAAAAAGCGGTTTCAGTGTTGCTCGACGGAGGAGGATAAAAATTGCGCAACTGAATGGCGTAGGTGAAAGTATAAACTGCGGCTGCCTGAAACAAAATAAAGAGAACGATGTCAAACTGGAAAAGAAGTGTAAATAATACAAGGAAATCGGTTGGGGGTTAAAAGGCCACATCTGGAACTCAGAAGCCACTTACGTCAAGACGAACAGGGGATAATTTCCACAGCTAATTTTGGAAATGTTTATGACTGCAGCGAGAATAAAAAAATCGTTCAAGAAAAACGAGCGAGAAAAAGCGATAGTACTCTTACTTCAATAACCATCCAAAGGCAGAATTTGCATCAGCACTCTGCACAGGGGATGTTCAGACATTTCTAGAACGTTTTCGGTAAGAAATTACAGAAAATAAAAGTTCAGAGACTTGAATCTGGAAATAGATGAACGCGAAAGAAATATGAGCAGTTACACATCGTCTGCTAAGAAAAAGGCGCACGTAAACCAGCTATAGATAGGTTATATCTTTGCTTTTCACGAAGAGAAATATTCGTATTCTGTAATTTAAAAATGCTGTAAAAGACATGGAATTACCATTTCTGAATGTAAAATACACTGAGGAGCAATTAAATTAGAGACATCTGGCGTTATCCAAATGTGGCGCTGTGGGCGGCCCTGTAAACGGAAACGACATGACGTATGCAGCGATCCGACAGTATAAGGAGTGATGCGACGGGAATCAGTAAGGGTCGGACGCAGTATGGGTACGACGAAGGATCTAAGCGCATTTGATCGTGGGCAAATTGTCGGGGCCCGACGAATGGGTTACTCCATCTCGTAAGTCGTGCAGGCACTGGGATTTTTATGAGCCACTGTGTCAAGGGTGCACCGTGAGTACATCGAATCCGGTACCGTGTTTACTTTGTGAGACACTTGCTCTTAAAACTAGAATCTTTGTATGAACTCCACAATTTATCGTAACCCCCAGGATTTGTTCTTTTATATTGTGCGCAACCCAATGTGAGGATATACTGCGATTTTTTTTTTTAATTATAATTTTGGGTATCCTTTTCTGTACTTCATTAATATACTGTTTTCCTTATTCACTTAAATTTTTATGGTCCTAAAATAAGACGTTAGAAGTATGACTGCCAAAGAAAACCGACTAACGAATTATTTTACGAAGCCTAAATTTCAGTGAGTGCTGTTTTTAACTGAAGCAGGTGTCTGGACTTCATTTAACTTATACGATTATTTCTCTTTCGCACACAAATACAACACATGTAATACCGACGAGCTCGGACATCAATTTTGTGATCACGTACAATAAATACTTGCTCGGGTACCTTTCGTAACTCGTTCTCCAGACCTGATACCGGCCTTAAACATGAATCACGAAGTGGCGTATAACGTTAAAACCTTCTCATTAGACTTCCGACCGAGAAGATCGATATTAATGTAGAAGATTTTAGGATGGGAGTGTGACTGAAGATCTTAAAATAGCCTTTAGAAATACGAAGCTAAGCGGATTTGGGCTAGAGTGTCAGACAGAAAAGTCACACGGAAGCGAAGTAAAAAGAGGGAAGAAGTCCTTATTTATAACCGGAGGACAGTACCCAGAGTCTGACGGCTTAACGTGCCCAACCAATGCACGGCGGATATTAGTGGTTCTAGCGTTCGTACTTGCCTGGGTTCGATCACGAGGCTTTTCCGTGGCAGTCACGAAAGTTGAACACTAAGTCCCCCCCCCCCCCCGACGCAAGTACGGATCTTAAATGCGTATGCTTTACACCTGCAGCACTGAAAGCACGTCGAACCACACCCCACTTCCCTCTCACCAAGGCTTTCTACACGACGGTGCTGAAGTATTTTACGCGACGGTGAAAAAGAAGTATTTCCTTCTCGAGAGACGGAAGGAAATATTTCTTTAAATGGAATTCTTTAGTAAAACAAGCATCGCCAGTTCTGATGGCATAACTATTTATTTTTTAATGCTGAAAATTTCTCTAGCCCTACGTACCAGCTTGCATGATACCTCACTCAAAACTCTCAGAAGAGTCAAAGAATATGGTTGAAAATTTCCCAGTGAAAAGGGTAAAAGAAAAAAACTTAGACTGTAAGCAAATGATGCGATATTTCTTCCCTCTACCACTTAAGTTTTGCTTTCTGAACAAAAGTGGCTTTGTTTTCTTATAAACAGTTAATACTCAAACATCTGAAGTTGTTTCCAACGCTGGGGGAAACGTTTTAATTACAAACTACCTTTTACTTTTTATCACATTACAGCTTCAACACGGAAAACTCATGGTATGAGCATGTAATATACACTATCAACCAACAAGTAATTGGACACCTGTGATAGCAAAGGAAAACGAAGTTTATACACCTTCAATAGTTGGTGGAGCCTCCACGAGCGGCGATTACAGCTGCGACCATCCGGGGCATACTCTCAACCAGGCGTTGTACGACGGCTAGCGGTATTTTCTTCCAATCGGCTTGGAGAAGACAGGTCAGTTCCTTCACCGATTTCGGACGGTGGGGGCACCCCCTAAGTCGACGCTCCAACTCGTCCCAGAGGTGCTCGATAGGGTTAAGGTCTGGGCTCTGCGCAGGCCAGTCCATTCGATTAACCCCATTATCACCATACCAAGCCATGGTGGACCTCGCAATATGACAGGTGGCATTGTCATCCTGAAAGTAACATGGGTCCACCCCGTAAAACTGCCACAACGTAGTAAGCGCATGGTCATCCAAAATGGTGCAGTAGGTCTCGGCGTTGAGTCTACCAGGAATTGCGACCAAGGGTCTCTTGCCATACCAGGAGAAACACCCGCATAGCATAATTACGCCGCCGCCGAACTTCACAGTTGGCACAATACATTCCGGCAGGAGGCGTTCTCCAGGCAGAGACACCAAACCCAGATCCTGCCATCCGAACGGTAGAGGGTGAACCTTGATTCGTCGCTCCAGATAACCTGTTTCCACTGTTCAACTGTCCACTGTCGACGTACTTTGCACCACGTTAGCCGAGCAGCGCTATTGGAATTGGTGATCAAAGGCTTGTGGGCGGCAGCACGTCCATGATAACCGAGCAGATGGGCTTCCTTGCGGATGGTATTCATCGAAAGAACACTCCCGGATGCCTGTTGAAACTCCTCGCGGATGTAGCCCATCGATCTGGTGCGGTTCTTCCGAATTTCTCTGGCCAGCACCAGTCGGTCTCTAATTCCCAGTTTTGTGGGTCTGCCGGGTCGGGGCACATTCCGACAGTGACCTCTCATCTTCCACTTGCCAATCACGTAGGCCACTGTCGATTTTGGATACTTCAACTCGCTGGATATGTTACGTATGGATCGGCCATTTCTGTGATACACGACGATTACACCTTTCTCGAAATCAGAGAGCTCCAAACAGCGTGGCATCTTGCATGCGACTGGTTCCGTTGTTTCCCACACGATATTTAACGGCGGCGGCCGTGACGTATCAGGACCGCAGATATCGTCGATTTCAGGATTGTCCAATTACTTGTTGGTAGATAGTGTAGTATGCAAGTTCAACAATAGGTTATCTAATTTATTAGGGGTATGCAAAAGTTTCCGCCGCCTCTGCTAGCGGGCGCTGTAGGGGTCTGAGCGGCAGGCGATCCGTGCTGTCAGTTCGTGCATGAAGCCAAGCATGGCGGTCGATAAAGTTCATTTACGGCACTGCTTGCTATTCATGTTTAATTTAGGGAAACGCGCGACTGAAGCATATACGGTTCAATATGTCAGGCGTATGGCGAAACCGTTATGGGTGAGCGGACGTGTCGAGAATGGTTTGCCAGGTTTAAGGTGATCTAAGCTTGTAAGACAAGCCACGTGCAGGTAGACCGCAGGAACTCTCAGACGAGGAGCTGCAATCGCTGCTGCAAGAGGATGCCACACAATCGACCACGCAACTGGCGAAACGTTTGAAAGTTGCTCAATCGACGGTGGTACGGCGTCTACAGGCCTTGGGGAAGATCCGGAAGATTGGTAAGTGGGTTCCGCATACTTTAACGGAGCGTAATATTATATTGGTCAACGATTGGGAATCTGCATGTCGTTGCTGAAGAGGTTTCAAGGGAAGAATTTCTTGTGGAAGGTTGTCACCGGGGATGAAAAATGGGTCTATTGCGCCAACCCCGTACGCAAACGATCCTGGGTCGACCCAGGCCAGCCATCAACATCCACTGCAAAACAGGACAACCACGGGGAAAAGGTGCTGTGTGTGTCTGTGGTGGGATATGCATGGAGTGCTGTACTTCGGACTGTTCAAACCGGGGGAAACAATCACTGCACAACAATATAGCACTCAGTTGATGAAACTGAACGCCGCAATCTAGCAAAAACGCCCGTGGACAGGTAAAGGACGCCGGCTAGTCACTCTGTTACTCGATAATGCCAGACCACATGTCGGTTCCACCACGAAATCAACCTTTGAACTGTTACACTGGGAGGTTTTACCGCACCCTGCTTACTCCCTGGACACTGTTAGGGCCGCGGGTGGCCTAGTGGTCAACGTTCGTGACTGCCATGGAAAGGACCTCAGATTCGATCCCAAGCAGCTACGAACGCTCGATTTACTAAATATCCGCCGTGCGTCGGATGGGCACGTTAAACCGTCGCACTCCGGGTACTGCCCCCCCGGTAATAAATAAGGGCGTCTTTCCCCCCTTTCTACTTCGCTTCCGTGTCACTTTCCTATCGGGCTCTCTAGCCCAAATCTCCTAGCTTCCTATTTCTAAGGGTTGTTTAAGACCTGTGGTCAGACACTCCCTTCCTAAAATCCTCTACATATGATCATCATGATCGATCCCTGGACACTGCACCCTGAGACTTTCATCTGTTTCGCTCTATGCAACATGCCCTAACCCAACAGCGGTTCACCACAGTTCCATAGGTGGAAAATTTCGTCACTGCGTTCTTCAACTCAAAACACCAGAGTCCTATCACAGGGACATTCATTTGTTGCCTGAAAAATGGCAAAAGGTCATTGATGCTAACGGCTAATATTTCGTTGAATCAATGTGTACTGGTTTCCTGATCGTTCATGTCTCCTTGTTAAAATAGAAAGCTTAAAAACTCTGAAAACAAAGTGCGCAAGCTTTTAGAAACAAAAAAGGTTCGAAGGGTAAAACTAAATCAAATCGGCAACACGCATTCTTGAAGGCGCACTATGCTCCAAAGCGGATACGATATATTTTCTCCGTGAACCATTCAAATAAGGATTGCACAACTATACGCGAGCTAGCAAGGATGAAATGGCTTTCAGCCAAAACACGATGAACTAACAAATTTAGGAATTTCGTTCGGACATTTAAGTGTACATACTCCCATGTTCCCAAAACGCTGCTGTAAGAAATAAACTAAAAATCAGTCATAAAATTACTGATAAGTGAGAAAACCAATATGATGTAGCGGCACGTAATAAAATACAACCAATTGTCCTATCTGCAGAACCGTGAAGACAGCAATTCGTGACTCCAGCTTCAGATGAAAATAACACACGAAAACGAAATATATACGCGCAGCAATGCAGTGAAATGAAAAATGACGCATGCTAACCAAATAAAAGGAGGGGGAAAAAAGGGGTACAAAAACGGCCTGACGTTTCCAACCTCAATGTCTTGCAGGGTGCGAAAAATGAGATGGAAAATTGAGTGATAAAAAGAGGGTAATAAGTTGTAATTCAAATCCGCTGCCTCAGCAACGAGTGTGCGCAGAGAAGTAATGATTTTTCCACCTATTTCCGATAAGAAGCAACGGGACTAGCAGTGATCATTAGAGGAACATCAGTGGAACTAGGAGGGCAACACTCGTACTCATTCTAAGCGCTTCAGCGACTGATAGCGACGCACTTTCTCTGCATCACGAACTCGGCAGGAAAAATGACATCTCAGGGTCTAGTTCCTGCGAGAGCACCTCTAATGAAACCTGAAATGGGATAGCTTTATGGAGATTTATTGCACGACGGCAAAATATAAGGCCTAAAAAAACGCAAAAAGGAACTTATTTAACTTGGACTGAATCCATGATCTATTTCATTCGCAAATTTTAAATGTCCACCATAAACATGCAAGAATATTTTATGCTTGAAAAATAATCTTAAGCTTTCAGAATCTGGAAGACTGGTCCGCACTGAACTGAATGGACAGTTTCTTCTACGAGTAACAGAACGCACAACAGCGCTCAATTGAGACAATATTCTACAATGCATAATAGATGCCAACACCAGGATGCTGTTTTCAGTAATAAAACATTTTTTTTTTTTTTTTTCAGTAATCAATCCAACATACCGCGGCAAATTTGGGTATGTAGCATAGCAACAAATTCTAGTCTGTCACAACAGGGGGAAAAAATACTTTACACAATAATTTGCCAGAGGTAAAAATAAAAATGTTTACAGGAAAAATCTAAAAGATTACTGAATCTTTTAGATTTTCTCTCTTAATGCTCTCAGATTTTGGCAGAGTGGGAACCTACTGCCTTCTCCTATAACTCATTTTACTGAAGAACTGAACACTAGACTTTGTCTATAGAAACTGAACTGCAAACTTAAAACACAAACAGGCTTTGAAGTTCATTCTTCCTGACTTTGACTATAATTTCATCCACTATGCTGAAAGAACTTTCACAGACTGAGGACCATAAATGCGTAATAAAGCTTTCACTATTTTAGATAAATTGTGTAACTGAGAATATTAATATTTTTGAACACCATGCATCAATTCTTTCTTACAAATTTTCTAACTTCATACTTCCGTTTTCGAAAAACGTTCCCTCCCTTATCAAGCTGAAATGTAAATGTTTATGTTGGGGGGGGGGGGGGGGATAATATTTAACAGTTCAGAGCAGTAGAAACATCGCGGGAAAAAAATAAATTACTGGAGAAATTCGCGTTCCGTCAGACTTCCATTTTCGGAAACTTTTCCTTCATTTTTAAGCTGAAATACAAAGATTTATAGAATAAGATATTTAACAATAGACAGCGGAAGGAACATTACAAGAAACAGAATTTACAAATTACAGGTACATTTTCGCTCAGTATAGCTTCCAAGATCGTATTTCAGCTTGAAAATAGAGGCAAACATTTATGCAAAAAATATTTAATACGAATGCTTTACAGAGACACCGACAATAAAAAAAAAACAAAAAAAAACAAAAAACAAATACAATTGCCAGATAAAACTTCACCCCGTTTAATTGCGTTTTCGAAAGACTGAATTGGGTCCCCGGACGGAAAATCACCCCCCCCCCCAATTCTATTCAGTATAGCATCGATCTCTAAATGCGAAATTTCGCGATTCCACGGAAGAATCTTATTCTGAAGCAGAACAAGCAAATGTCGATCATAGCGATTTTCCGTAATTCAATCGACATGTCCGTACTTCCTTCCATAACTCCAACTAAAAATTCGTAATATAACGGAAAATCCGTACTGGTGGTTGCCGTCTATGCTTAAGGGTTCTTTTTAAAGATGCGCATCCCGTCACGTGAGAAAGGGAGGGCTCGTTCAAGGACGAAGCTTGCCCCTTCCTCACGTGAGCAGAACTCCCGTCAAAGTTGGTAAACAAGTGATCTTTCATCTTCGCAGAACTCCCGTCAAGCTTGGTAAACAAGTTAACCTCTTAGCGTTGTCGGCTGTTTTATGTGGTTTTATGGTTCAGCATCCGTACCTGTGATGTCACTGAGCTGGGAAGGCACAAGGATGACGTCGATAAACTAGTCAGCTGCATAAATTTGATTGAATATAATATCGTTGAAGAATTATGATGGAAACAATGAATTTGCTGAAATGAAGGGCCAGAAAAGTGCAATTAAATTAATTATTTTAATTAATAATTATCTGAATGATCTTGTAAATTTTTTGCTTACACAAAATTTATAAACAATTGTTATATCGTATTTGCCCCCCCCCCCCCAAAAAAAAACAAAATTAAGGGGGCCCAAAAATAAAATCTTACACGGGGCGCATGAAAAGCTAGTTAGGGAAGTGCTCATGAGATTGATCTGGGGGGGGGGGTGTTAATATGAAAAGGTAAAACCGGTTGAAGAGCACGAATAACATATTGAATTACATGTATGAGATGCTACAGTTAACAGCTACACTAGTATAAACAAATTCTTGGAAAAATAAAATAGATCACAATGTAGACACGTTAGATAAGCGAGTAAATAGGGTACAACTCCAAGCCTTAAAATGGTCTGAAAACGATACACCAATTTCACGCTAATATTTGTATCCAAAGCTTTTTGTGTTAAAAATATAATACGGTGGATGACACCTATATTATCAACCGTTCAATTTGAGCCTTTCAATTTCGGTTTTGCAAGCTTACGAAACCTTCATGTTTCTGGGTTTCAGGAGAAAAAAACAACAACTTCGGATTCAGTTTAATTCACATGAAGCGGCGTTTATTTTAAACACCTCATCTTCCAAAACAAACGCGAAGTTCTGAAACTCGCACAGCGTTTAACCGTATAGGCAACTGACAATGTAGATTAAATTCACTCAACCACGAACACGTACTTCCAAATTAACTATCTGCGCTAGCACGAGAAAAAAAAAAAAAACCATCGAGCTCCGAAAGTAAACCTACCTACGACACAGAAGCTGTTTGTCTTATTGTACGAAGAAAGAGATCGAGCAGATTACTTATAATCCAGAAATAACAACACTACTGCAGCAGGCAACAGAAACTTCATGTCCGATTGATAATCCGCTTACATTCATTCCTCCAGTTATCGCAGAACAGAACTGGCTGATATATCACATCTAAGAATTTCTACTTTTTTTTTTTTTTTTTTTTGTCATTGGCACATCATGGCTGACTGACGAGAAAGCAGTCTCGTCTGATTCCACAGAAACAAAACCGGAGGAAAAGTGGGGCGGGACAGCGAAATCTCTCGTGTTGATATCGATGGCTATTTTTGGATCAACGTGACGTTCACACGTGTGGAGAAATCTGTTTTCACGGCAAACGAACCAAATGCTTTTAGATAGCACTCCGAGCAATGACGTCAAGCTACAGCTTCCAGGGACAAGTAAAGTATTTCTGAACATCACGAGTAATTTTTTTTTTTCGTTTCAGCATATATGGATTGGGCAAAAACGCACTGGGGAACCCTGAAAGAGACTCGTGTTACATATTATAGCAGGAAATCTGGTTCCTACGCATTTGCTTCATTTACTTAAGCACAGCGGACAAAAATAGTCAAACCTGTCAGAACTTATATCTAATAACGGGTGATCGCCTCTTGCCTTGAAAAACCCGGTGTGGTAGAGAGACTACGAGATCGCGGATGTATTGAACATCGATTTGCAGCCAATCGTGCGTCAATTGGTCCCGAAGTTCCGCCAGTGTACGTGGGTGTCTATTCCGCCGTTTCACCTTCTGTTCCAAATGATCCCACAGATTGTCAACAGGATTTCAATCTGGGGATTTGACGGGTCAGTCGAGGTGAGACAGTGTTGCTGATTGCTCGTCAGACACAGTTTTAGCCCTGCGACACGGCAGTTGTCTTGGAAGACAGGAGTGGCAATGTGATGCCCTCCTGGAGATGTAGGTCAAAGGGCAACACTTCGTCGATCAGAATGTGGAAGAACACATGCTGGTTCAAATTCACCGTCACTGCAACACGAGAGGGGCCCATTTCGTGGTACGAAAAACATCCCCCAAAACATCACACCCCCTCCAGCTTGAACAACACCTTCTACACAATCAGGATTAAAGGCTTCATTTGGCCTGCGATGCACTTGTCGCCTCCCATCGTTCGAGTGCAAACAAAAACGAGACTCATCAGACCAAATTATTAGTTTCCAATCCCCCACAGTAAACGTTTGGTGCCTCTGAGCCTATTGATAACGTGCGAGTTTCAGTTAAAAGAGTCCTCTTCCGTGGCACTCTGCTCCAGAAGTCCATCACATGCAGTTCTCGTCGCAATGTCCTTTCGGAAATTGGTTGGAGTGCACTTTTATTGACTGTTTGGAGCAATTGTTACCTGGTTTGAAACTGAATTGCAGTTACTAGGCGTGAAACATGGTGGCGACCCCTGTTGGTGAGAATAGTTTTCCGGCCACAGTTACGTCGCCGATTTTCAGTTGACTGCGAACTATTAGGTGTGCAACTTAATTCTCAGGCACGACAGCTGACAGCAAATTATAGCAAATCGAATACGTACCTAATCAGGGAAATAATCCCCGTCATGTTGGATACATTTGAGCCATTGCTCAGGGAGCTGCCGAATGCCACTGCGGAAAAAAGAGGGCTGTTTCGAGTTGATAAAGTCATCAATACTTGAGTGGACCTCCTCGACAGAAGTGAAGTGCGTATCACTCAGGTGATGTTGCAGGAACCGAAAGAGGTGATTATCCGACGGGGCGAAGTCTGGAGAATACGCCGGGTGGGACAAAATCTCCCATCCCAGGTCAGTGATAGTGTTTCAAGTCGTTTTCACTGTGTGAGGACGCTCGTTATCCTGAAGCAACAGGACAGACCTTCTGCCCTTGCCCGTGTATGGCCTTTTCGCCTCCATTGCGTCACTCACACGAATGAGTAGCTGACAATAACGATCAGCATTGACGGTTTCACCAGGTTTGAGCAACTCATAGTGTACGACACCGCGCTCATCCCACCATATGCACATCAACCACTTTCTGGCATGGATATTCGGTTTGGCGGAACTGGTGGTAGGCTGACCTGGATACCCCCACGATTTGCGCCGCTTACGATTCTCGTAGAGGATCCACTTCTCATACATAGCAACATCGTAACGCCTAGACTTGTTCGCAGCTGTGAGTTGGTGGGGCACCCAACGGCCCTCCTTGTGAATCCGTCCAAGCTTGTGCAGGCGCTTTGCAATGGCTTGCCGTGTTACTCCGAGTTCCTGGGCGAGCTCTGACTATGTGCGACAGGGATCCGCGTCTAACAGTTGTTCCAGTTCCTCATCGTCAACTTTCCGTGGCTGTCCCGGACGTTCTGCATCACGGAGATCGAAATTTCCCTGCTTAAACCACTTCTTACACGTACTGTAGGACACAGCAGCCTCATCCAAAGCAGCACAGATCATTTTCTGGGCTTCCAATACACTTTTTTCAGCTGAAATGCGAACAGGAGGCAGTGCCTCAAATGTTGCTTCTCGAACGACATTGCTTTCACAGTCAACTTTCGTCCCTTCTCTCACTACAGCTGTGAGCGATTATGGTTGCCTGGAAAGCTGTTGGATGGCGCTGCAATCAGCCATTATTGCACACAGCTATTTGCATTTGCCGACGTTCTATGATCGCTTGCAGTTAGGGGCAGAGAATTAAGTTGGACACCTAATATACTACTGTTTGTAGACCCGCTGGACAGTACGCTTCGACACACCAACAAATCGGGCGACTTCATTCACTTTGTGTCCGTGGGTACGGCCAAATGCGATGGCTCCTTTTTGTCACTTAGTTACGGCTGTCTTACGACCCATATTGCAGACTAAATTCAACACACACGTTGCTCTCCACAACTGCACGAGACAGAAATGACCCTGTATGCTACATCAGTGCTATTTATCTCCCAACAATGCTATCACGGCTCAGTCCAACCGGTGAGTTCCTACTGTCATTTCTGTTAGGGGTGACTAATTTTTTTTGTCCGGTATGCTTATTTACAAGGGAATGTTATGCTCATATTCATATACATACAATGTAAAAAACTGATGTGAATAGTCAGTGTTTCATCCGGACTAAGACGGTTTATAGATCGTAAGCACGCCACCTGGTGGTCAACCATAAATTTTCGGTAGATAAACTACATGTTCACGGTGTTTAAACTGTTACTGTATTTTAAACTTGAAAATCTGGCAACTTTCTTAAAGTGGTTATATACCTATTTTTTCATGTGCAACCAGTCGACTGGCAACACCTCTATGAGCAACACGTTTTTATTTCTCGGCCAATAGACATGTTAATGAACATCACAGCATTAGACGTTTTTATTTCCCATTTGACATGCTAATGAAGATGTATTATTTATTGTCATTAGGCATATTAATGAACATTACGGTATAGTACTGTAAAATTACGGTTTATTGACTGGCCACTCAACTGCCCGTGTATCTACCGTAATTTGGAACTGCAATTTTTTAAAGTGTATGTAACTTTAACACTCATATTTGAATTACTATAAAGTGACGTGCACTTAAGTCTTCGTGCCAAACGTTAAATACAAATAAAAAACGGATAATTTTTTTTTTTTTTTTGTTCAACGTTAGGTTGATACAACTGTTCTACTTTCAAACCTACCTAGTCGTTGTCATCGAAGGAAACTGTTCTTACAATTAAGCAGCTGCGCAAAACGTCAAATGCTGAATACGAGGTAAAAACAGTCGAGTTTGAAAAGTTAAGGAAGCTTGAAAATAGTATCAAAGGGAACACAAGCGGCGACTGGAAGAAGTTACTACATATTTGAGTCGTAGTAACCCTGCCCGACGGAAACGAGGGGCGGGGATGTCCCACTTTACTTGTTTCGTTTGATGTTCGTGTTCCTTACTTTTTTCATCAAGTTGGCGACACTTTCATTCATAAATCATACGTAGCAGCAGCGATCAAAGTGGCACATAACGGCGGGAATTTTTACATAATAGTGGGTTTTTAATTAACGGCATTATGTAAAACGATAATTTACTTTTTTACATGAAGTACATTATGTAAAATACCCACACAACGGCGGGGGTTTTACATAATGTACTTCGGTTCAAAACGAAGTGCATTACGTAAAAAAAAACGAAACACTAGTACACCCCCCACCACCACCACCACCACCACCACCACCACCACCACCCCCAGCCTGATTTGATTCCCAGTACAAGGTGACGTGATTTTCAAGATTTGTGTGATCCTTCATGGGGAACCAAATGATTGGTTATGTGCTGATCCACGGTGATTGAAAATAATGTACTTGTGAATTCCCCGTACATTTGCGAAGAACATTTCTTCCTTGATTTCTGTGATACTAGTGGGATTTTTCCTGTGCAGTTTATGCAGAATACCAGTCTTTTCGCGTAAATTGGTTTAACAAATCGGACGCTCAGTACGTAACTGCCACAATACTGTGTTGAACTAATACTGTTCTGTAACCCTTCTCGAACGCCAACAGAATATCAACAAAATACTGTTCGACGAGCGGGTTCCCGGAAATCAGCGAAGGGCCATTTTCATAAACTCCACGTCTACGCTACATGGTGTCCAGTTGCTGCCGGATAGAAAAGATATGCGATTTGGCTGCAACTTGCGTTCCGTTTCACCAGGGAGATGATAAGCACGGTAATTTAGCTCCGATCTCCTGAACAGGAGCGGGTGGGCGCTGGGCTACACATCATCCGAACAGGAATAAATAGCTCGCGGCGCTAACACGCTAATTACACGGTGGTTTGGGAGCGCTTGCAGTCAACTGATTAAAGCTTCATGAATATGGATACTGAGTCACAAACTTGACTTCGCCTCAACACGCAATAAAATACACGCCAAGCTGCTACATGACACGTTACTGTCCGTATTAAAAGTCTTAAAAACAAAAACTGCATTTCATTTCTAGCATAATTCTTAAAGATGCCTTTTAATCACATTCTTTGGTGATTACAGGAAAAGAAAAACACGCTTCCCTTTCATGATGACCTTGGGAATCACGTTTTACTCCACAATGACACGCAAACCGTTTATAGCACTTGACAGAGGAAAAAAGAAAATATATGCCACCTACTTTCT
Organism: Macrothele yani; assembly: GCA_039090855.1. NCBI lineage: Eukaryota > Metazoa > Arthropoda > Arachnida > Araneae > Macrothelidae > Macrothele > Macrothele yani. Next base: position 150,325,185 of record CM077027.1, on the reverse strand, counting down.
CGGATGGTGGCGAATCGTGTCAAAAGAGGCGGCGGCGCATATGAAATATCTGTATCGCGATGAAAAGTAAAATTTCCTATGGAAGAACAGGTCCACTACGATATTCTCTCAATTCGCCGGAATTCACGTCTAAGTCATCAGAAAAACACCATTAACGTTGGCACGCAACTGTTCGAAGCTCGTCGCAACAAATATGATACCGAAATCATGGGTATAAAAGTATTTTGGTGTTGGGGAGGAGGAGTGGGGGAGTGAATCGTATGTCATAGACCCGGGGTCGCTAACATATGGCTCGCGAGCCAGATATGGCTATTTGGGGATCTAAATATGGCTTTTTTGATAATTGAAGGAATGGAAAAATTTGCAATGGTTCAGCTTCAACTTCGATGTAATTCTACTTCAACGAAAAATCCCATTTATACTCTCTAACGTGAGAGACGGCAACCTAAAAATATTAAACCCTTGACGATCACCGAAAACCTTATCTTCCAATGTTTGTGTATTTATGAGTGATTGCGAGCCGCACCTCATCGTTCAGACTCGTTCTCTCTCTCTCCGGTGCAGACTGCTCTACACCCGTTGCACCTCTGAAACACCACAGTTTGGTTCAAAGTTCAGTTCGGCGGAGCAACAGAGCGTTCTGCCCGCCGGCCGGGGAGTCATTGCTCGGCCGGACAAATACAAATTGAGAAGTTCACACACAAATGAGAGTCTCCAGGCTTGTCTGAAGATGAGAATAACGCAGTATACCAACCGGACATGGAAAACCTAGCAAGCGAGATGCAGGGACAGATTAGCAGTAGTCACTAAAACTAAAGTTCGTTAAAATTGTAACAATTGCTTTATTTTTCACTCCGAATATGTTTGTGACGAAGGAGCTGAAAAACCGGCGTCGGCAAAAAACAATATTTCTTCTCCCTTTGTTTTTTGTTTTTCTTTTAGAAGACAGTTGCTATTAGTTTACTGTTAGCTACGCAGGTCTGCTTCATCCTGCCTTAAAGTGGAAATTTTGTGAAACTTCGATTACACTATATATTTTAATCCAAAGCTATTCGAATATTAAATATGTATACTCAAGATCTATATTAAATATGTATAATCAACATCTATATTAAATATTGTGCATACAAATCAAGATCTATATTAAATATTGTGCATACATTTTCGCAAATTTTGTCTGTGTCGGCCGGGGGTTACAGTGGGCGCCACAGTTCACACTGCCGCCATTCATGGCTCTTCTAAAAGTAAAGAATGTGTATTGCACGACTTTTTGTTGGTCCTTAAAGTGCCGAGTTGCCGACCACTGCCATAGAGGCACGCGCTAGTTTTTCGAAAGAAAGTTTTGTAGGCACACCTTTCGATTGCGCGTGAATGGAGTAAAAAAATGTCGGAGGGGGGTCTTTAAAATCTAGTGGGCCAGAAGAATGGAAAAAAAAAAAAAAGCCCCGAGATGATGAACCACAACGTTGAAGGAAGTGACCTTGCTGGTAAGGTGGAATATTTACTAGTAGTTTTTTTTTTTTTTTTTACGTAGTACTAGGTCTAACTCCACGGAGAGTATGGGGGCGACGGACGGCGAACCGCCCGTGACAAATATACGTCAATTATTGAAATCATTATAGCGTTAAAAAGATGTGCCGCACAATCGTGTTAGCTTATTCGTAAACAGCATGGAGTCCAATTCGCCTATTGCGCATTACATAGTGCGCGCGACGCTACCCCCGCTCCCTGTGCGCGGGAGAGATGCTATATTTCTGGGTGTGCCGCCGCGTTTAACTCAGTCTATCTCGGCAACCGTCAATGTAACACGACGGTGCGTGGTATCGTTTTAAAGCTCTCGACGAGATCTATTCAAATATACGAAGAACATTTCTCAGTGGTTTGAACTGAACATTCTAAAATTTGTATTTTTTTTTATTTTTTTTTTTTATGAATCGGTGAACACTTTTGAAAATTTCGCGGTTTATATGGAAAACCGTGAGTGCAAAACGATTGTGCGTGATATCGTTTTAAAGCTCTCCACGAGATCTATTCAAATACACTGATTGTTATAAAAATCCGCGCACCAAGATGAAGGCTTCGGATTGAAATGAGATTTTAGTAGTGAGATTGTAACATACCAAAGACAAAAGCGATTACAATTTCACAGTAGCAAGACGATTTCCAGCGGACATACGGTACACATTCCGGTCAGCGTTAGTACCGCGTCGGACAGCCTCGTGCTCGGATACATGTGGCGATACGGTCCGGCATGGAGTCAAAGAGACGCCGTATGTTATCCTGGGACAGACTGGTCCACACTTCTTGAAAATGACGCTCTAAATCACGAACACTGGGACATGGGGAAAGCTGGCGTCCCATCTGGTCTCACATGTGCTCGATGACGTGAGAGATCAGTCGATCTGGCAGGACACTGAAGCGTCGAAGCATGACTTACAGTCCTGCAAAACCCGAGCAGTGTGCAGACGGGTGTTATCTTGTTGGGAAATGGCTCTGGGTCGCCCCGCCAGGAAAGGCAGCACATGGGGCCGCTGGATCTCCTCTACGTAGCACTGAGCTGTAAACGTCTTTCGGATCGCTGCGAGGGAAGTCCGGCTTTCAAACGTGATGGCTCCCCAGACCATCATGCCTGCAGTACGGAACGTGTGCCGCTGTATAGTGAGGTTGGGATTGTCACCTGCGGTTCTCCACACTGACACGGTGGTCGTCCGTTCCCATGCAGAAGCGGGATTCGTCGCTGAACACTATAGATCCGTAGTCCGTAGCATTCCCCGTTGCTGACACCACTGCAATCGAAGCCGACGATGGTCAGGTGTTAAAGGCAGAAAACTTAAGTGCCGTCGAGATTGCAGATTCGCCTCTGCCAGGCGTCTGGAAAAGGTTCTGGCGGAGATAGGAGTCCCTTGTATACAGCCGCCACATGTCTCTGGATATTTGACAAGGACGCCGTTGCATCTGTGCGAACCGCTCTCACTATCCTCTGCTAGTGGTGTGTCTGAGTGCGTTCACGTGTCCATTGCTCCCAACACGATCGCACCGTACTGTCAGACTGGCCCAAATAGCGGCCAATTTGGCGCGACGGCCACCCTGCCTATCTCATCCCGACAATACGGCCTAGTTCATACTTCATCAGTTGCTCGTATGCACATCTACGGCGACTCCTCGGCATGTCTATCGCTCAGGGATCTCACTTGATTCTTACCGTGCACTTCGACACGCATTTGGAGTCTCCTGCGCGGCGCCTTTTAAGCTCCAAGGATTGCAGCGCCGGTCTTGGACGCGCGGGCATGTGGAATCGCACGAAACTTTAATCCTTTGCATGTCTGCCCTCCCCGTAGCCATTCCCCAAGTTTCGCGCTAATCGCACGGTTTTTTCTTGGTGCGCGGATTTTTATGACAACGAGTGTATATAAAGAACATATCGCTGTGGTTTAAACTAATTTTTTTTTTCAATTGTTTTCGTGTGAACGGTTTAACATTTTCGACAATGTCGCGGAATTCGCAGAATGAACGCAAGCAAAAGTGGAAAAAAATCAAAACGAGAGGCAAGAGCGAGTGATGAGGGAATGTAAAAAGCCCAAGAAGGCAGAGCACCACGTTAGGTAATTCATGTATCGATCTGCTTTGTGTTCGCAATGTATCCAGCATTATTTGTAAAAATTATGTAAGCGACTTTTCATATAGACCTGTGTTGGCTATAACAAATTAAATAAACGCTTTGAAACCATACTAGACTAGCTGATTTCAACTCTCCGATCTGCAAGTTGTAATCCTACGTTCCTAACTGACTGCTCAATCAGAACTGGGCCTATCTGAAATTTTTTATTTTTTTTCAGGGGGAGAACATAAGGTCGGTACCAGTGTCGTGACAGATCCGGACATGGCACTTTCGTACAATGAAAACTTTGTGTCAGATCCGTGCAAGCATTCCTCCACTGCATCCCCCCCCAAATGGGAGAGGGAGGTAAACTGATCCTGTGTCACTTTCGTACAAAGTGTTTCCCTAATCCTTTCGCAAGGGGAAAGGGAGGCAAACTTATTGTGTTACTTCCATACAAAGGGTGAGATACATTACTTTGTTAGTTTGTTCGTTTGAAATTATGCAGCACATTGCTCTTGTTTCATCTGGAGACTTTATTTAAACAAAACTGATCTTGTAGTGTTGTCTGAAACATGAAAAGGCAAAGCCTTGTGCTATCATCTTCAATGATTTTCGATACCGCCAACATCGTAAAAATTTATTTTTCACACATTTCATCATATTAAAAAAAAAAAAAATTCAGCTCAATCTCAATATGAAATCGTGGGCAAACTTCAGAATCCATTCCTTTACAGTGTCGTTGGTATTAACAGGGTAAACGTGATGAACCACACACCCGGTCCATGGTTTCTTTATATTTCAGTAACTGTCCAAAAGTCCACTGCACAAAATGAAGGCATTTTGTAAATTAAAATAAATGCAAACAGACGTTGTTTACAAAGAAATGGTAGCAAAAATATTACTCCGTTCTCAGGTTCACTGACAAAAAATTAGTAACTGAGGCTTAAAATAATCCCTACAACAAAGGAATGTAGGAGGAGTATACTTCTCTTTCTAAATCCCTGGTTCAGACAAAGGGAGCAAGGTCAAAGATGATCCACAGGCATCTTCTGGGTATCAGAGAGTTAAATTCCTTTTTTGTACGGAACTGACACAAAAGCGGTAAGGATGTAGATCTCAAATACGATGGGTAATTAGCATTACATTTGTACGGAAGTGATATGTCCGGATCTGCCAGTGAACCTGGTACCACATCTGCTGAGAGAAGTGATGGTGAAAGAATTCGAAGATACTCTAATATAGAAAACTCTTCTACATTTAAAAGAAAAATATACCCCCCCTGCTCCCCCCCAAAACAAGGCATCCGTCCGAATGCACAAGTTACCTGCTAATACATCCCGATAAAACTCAATAAGTATAAGCACATATCGGGAAAAATTGTGTAAGAGAAAGATTTAACACATGCACGGTTTAAAAGATTTTTTGTACGCCTGTCCATCTAAAATAAATTGTTTCCAATCTGTCTGTTCGGAACAGAATGTGGCCAATAAATATTTACAGCGTCTCACCGAAAAACCATACAGAAATATAAAGCAAATCTTAATCATGCTTAGTGATCTCCGACATACTTTTTAACCAACAATTGGAGGCGAAAATGTAGCGCTTGGACAGAAAAAAAAAAAAAGGATTACTAACGCACGTTACTTACTAAATGCACCCCAACAAAAGGTATTTCTCAGTGCTCTATTATACACCCACAAATAAATATATGGCAGTGAAATACCAAGAAACTTTGTCATCTTCCCCCTTAGCCTTACATGTTTCCAAATGCTTAATTATCCGCCACTTCCCCTTCTGCAACATTCTACCTAAAAAATAAAAGAAAAAAAAATTATAAACCTTAAACATTAGGTTTACAACAATAATTTACACCCCTGTTAGCCAGTTCTTTGGAACATCTCTGACAAAAGAGCGAGAAATACAGCGACGAGATACCTCGAGGTAAGTGGAGATAACTTAGGAACACGTGATAACCACATATACTTACTCAGTGTAAACTTTAACCACGGAAGCCCTTGAACGCCCAATACTGTACGTCTCCCTCTTATGTTTTCTTATGATAAATTATAATAAAGCGATTTTGAAACCTTGAAAACAAACCACAAATATTATCGTTTCCGATATGGACGCACCAACCCTTTAAGCGCCCAAAATTTGGCATTTCGTAAACTCCCGATAAATGCTTTGTTTTACTTATAACCACTTACACAAACACCCTTTTAAGCCTACAAGCCAATCTCTCCTCCGTGTTATGCCAGTATCGGGTGTAACCTACACTACATAGGGGTGGCCGTAATTCAATAAGCTTCAGGATTTTTTAATTTTACTAGCATGTTTCTGCAAACTGATAAAATCAAATATTTTACCATTGTATTACTGTCGATAAACCCTAATTTTTGCTGCCTTAATGAAAAAGCAAGCAGCCTCATGAACCTTTAATATGCGAGTGGGCTTGGAAAAAGTTGCATGTACGTGTTTGCCGCGGATCTTTCACTGGCACTCAAACGTTTGTGAATACCTTGTAGCAAACTCTTCTGCACTTGAAATAGCTGCTTTCCGAAATGCAAAACTTAACCGTGCTATTATTTTAAACACCAAACAAGAGCAACATTGTCACGACACCTAAATAGCGTAAGTATATCATTAAAACTTATCTACAGTTTTTCAACCACCACAGAATGGTGCAGCTTAGTTATCGATTATAGCTTCATACTGATGTAGCTCTTTATCATTAAAACTAGGTTACCAAAAAATACATTACATTATTCCAGTCACATGCTGTCTGACCTTGACGGCAGACCTGCAGCTGTTGTCCTTTTTTTGTTACTGTGTCAAGAAAGAAGAGAGGGAAAAAAAAAAAAAAAGATCCGTCTTATCCTCCATTTTCTCCACACACACACACACCCAGTTGCCGTCCTTCACTTTGTTGCTTTTTTTTTTCAACTTTCCCTATGCCCAGCAAGAAGTCTGTTCCACGCAAACTTCACAGCATTGTGTGACAAGAGTGCAACAGGGGCCATTTTATGATAATGATACTATTTGTTTTTGAGTATGCCATATTTTCTGGTGCATCTTTTGGTGGTTGTGATATGGTCATACCTGAAACTTGGCCCAGCTGGACCGCAGGAACAACAGGGGTGGTCGCCCCGGGCCCTGCACTTCGGGAAGTAAAGATAATCATTTTCGGTAGAATCTTTGCATTTATTATTTAGTTTCCAATCCCAGGTTCTTGAAGATATTTTTTATAAATTTTTCTTAAGTTCTCAATCGCCCCCACCACATTCAAACACGTTACCGCCATTCGCCGCATAGACACTGACATTTGCAGATTTCAAATGATCGTTCCAAACCTTAAACTTTTCCACAGTCACGAAACAGCAAATTATATATACACCTGGTGTGCGAAAATAAAGGACGAGATGGTTTTTCGAATGTAACGTCGTGCAGAAGCTCCACATCGACTTAAATCATACCATAAGATCCCCAAGATGTAAGAATATGGGACAAGTGAGCAAAACCGTCCAAACTAGGAATCCAAAGGATACAAAGGCACTTTATTGAAAAGGTAGCTTCGAGCACAACTGGACAGAAGACAGAAACGTCCATGTGATAGGCGGCTGCCAAGAAAAATCCAGCTTTTAGTAGAGGATATGATCACCCCTGACTGCGTTGCAGGATTTATAACGTCTGTCCATGCTGAGGACGAGGCTGTCAAGGAGCTGTTGAGGTATCGTGGCGCCAATCGCAGCTGCGGAATCGTTGCGGGCGGCTGGTGACGCGCTGCCAAGCGTCTCCCGAGAAGGTCCCACATGTGTTCGATTAGATTTAGGTCCGGCGACCATGCGGGCCAATCCATGCGTTGAATATCTTCACTCTCCAACAGCTCTGCGACAGCCACTGTACGATGAGGTGTAGCGTTGTCGTCCATGAAGAGGAACTCAGGACCAACAGCACCTCTAAACAGACGCACGTGAGGCAGGAGAACCTCGGTACAATAGCGGACACCAGTGACTGAACCTCCTTGAAAGATGTGGAGGTCAGTACGGCTACCAAGCATGATACCGCCTCAAACGAGAACTCCGCTACCTCCAAACCGGTCCAGTTTTGATCATGTTGGAGGTGTGATTGCGTGTTCCCTGCTCTCTCCAGATGTGTATACGTCCAGAATCGCTCGTCAGACTAAATCGGCTCTCGTCAGTAAAGATAACTCTACCCAATTGCTGATGTGTCCAGTTCTTGTTTCTGGCACCACAGAAACCGCAGTCTCCGATGAACAGGCGTTAATGGCACACACCGTACTGGTCGTCGTGCAAATAGACCACCTTTGTGCAGCCTCCTGGCCATGGCAAAACGCGATAACGGACCTCCAAGTTGTCTGTTGCATGTGCCTTGCGATTTCTCCCGCTGTCTGCCGTCTGTCTATTCCCGCCTGTAGGAAAATATACCGGTCGTCCGCCGCCGTGATTGCTCGTGGACGACCACTGCTAAACTCTCGGACAGCTGTTCCTGTCGTTTGAAATGCTCTCCAAGCTCGTGAGACGATGCTGTGAGCGATCCCGAACTCCTCCGCCACACTAGTCACACTTCGACCTTCCTCCAACTTTCCCAATGACGCGACCTCGGGTAGTCATCCAGATGTCGTCTACTGGATTGCCTGTTGGCCATATCACACGGTGGCAGCAACTCGACGTCATTCAAACCGATGTACACCGTGCAATAGCTTTTGCAACCGGGGCTTCCACATTTATCAGAAGCGAGATTCTGTAGGCATTTTCTTTCATTTCCCGCCATTGGGAATCGCAGCGGAAGGCCAGCGGAAAGAAAGTATTCCCATTCCCACGGGTCAAAGCAATTAAAAACATTTTTGAGAGTGAAGGCGTGGCTGCACTTTCTTGGAATTAGACGGACCAAGGGGAGTTTTCTCTCTCCGGGCATGAGAGGGGAGATTCGGTGGCGAAAAGTGGGAGAGAGGAAGTGAAGATTTTTAGGAAGGGCAAAAAAAGCTCGAAGGTTTGTCGCAACGAACGAGGAGGAAGTTTGGATGGCCGGAAAGAGATAGGCAGAATTCGGCATGAGAAGACTGAGGGAGAACTAAACGAATGAAAGCCCGAAAATGAGAGGCAAAAGCTTGGTGACATTCCCCGTAAGATCTGAATAAACGTTTTCCTCACTGCAAAATTTAGCCTCAGTTGAGATTCACTTTTCTATGCTTTGCATTGTTTTTATCTGCTCCAGTTGGGAAGATTACGGATTGAACCACCGATACCGAACTTACTTTAAAGGAAGCATCAACGAACCTTCCACACAGGGTGCTGTGATAGACATCAGCTCCAAGCCCTGTAACATTTGATTGGCGCCCGAACAGGGACACTCTAGATCTTCCATTCACCGGTACGGAACCCGAGTATCTTTAATAAGCAACATTGAATTCGAGCATCGCCGATGAAAAGCAGAGCGGTTCTTCGGTATCTGGTTCTTCAGCGCAGCAACGGAGTATTCAAGTCGCCGACGTGCGGACTGAGTATATCACCGAATTGCTGAGCGTACTCACCCGTGTGCTTTATACCCTTCCGACCCTCCCCCGTAATGCTGCATATATTCGCATGCCCCACCGTATCGGACCCTAGTCTATCTCCTGAGTGGTCTTTCGGTCCGTTCTGCCTGCTCGTTCCGCTGTTATGCTAATTTCTCCTCTTCGTCCTTAATTTTTGCACACCAGTGTTTTATTGCGCGGCACACATACATTTTTTTTTTTTTGCGAAACGATCCATCTCTATGTGAAAAAGAAATACGCGCCACAACAAACAAGGACACACTAATCAAACTTAACACGTGCGAAACACAAATTTGATTCCCCTAGTGAAGTTAACATTGCAAGAGTTAAGTTCGAAACTTTTCACCAGAAAAAATCAGGCAGATGCGTTCAGAATTTCACGCCTGACAGATGGGAAAATCCGAAATTTGTAAAAAATGCGTCAAATTTTCCAAATTAGTCACTCCCGTTTATGCGATTTTCCCTTCCCTTATCAAGCTTAAATGCAAAAACTTGCGGGGACTGGGAGTATTTAACAATGCAGGAAAGTGGGAACATCGATGGGGTAAGGTTGGGTGGTGGTGCGATTACGGGAGAAATCTTTGCTCCGTCCGACTTCCGGTATTGGAAATTTTCCCACTATTTTCAAGCTGAAATAGAAATATTTATACAGTAAAATGTTATTTAACAATGATACTGGACAAAGGCAACATCGCCAGAAAAGTAATTACGATTACGGAAAAAATATGAACTCCGTCGACCTTCCGTTTTAGGAAATTCCGTCCTACGACAGGTGAAGTCACACGTACTAGTGTCATTTGGCCGTTATTGGGAGGTTATAAATATTTATTTGGGTTATACTGATTGATACCCGCGTCCGCATACGAAAGTCCGCAAAAGAAAGGGGAGGGAGTGACCATTATAACACATGCTATTCCTTTGGGACAATAGACAGCAGTTGTGTTTGAGGGTGTGCGTTAAAAATAAAGTTTTGCTGTAATAAGTACAACTCAGTGTAAATGGTCAACTCTGGTGCATTACATCTAACAGGAATATGATGGCTCTAGCAAAATTATAAAAACATTTATAATATCTCATTTCAGGGAGGGATTGGACGTATGAGTACGTTAATTCTTCTCATGGTGCAAGTAAAGGCCTGGATGATACAGCACTAAAAAGCTTTGAAATACTTAACATTTTCTCTGGAGGTGGCGATAGATGTCCTGGGGTATCTGGTACCATAATGCCAACAACAGGCCCTCCAGTTCCCGTACATTTCGGGATGGTGGTGATTTAGCGCGAACCTGCTTTTCGAAGTCGAACCACAAATGTTCGATTGTGTTCACGTTAGGTGAATTTGGAAGCCAGGGCATTAAGAAAGTCACCAGCATGTTCCTCGAACCACTCCTTGAACGATTCTCGCAGTGTGGCATGGCGCATTATGCTGTTGGAAATGGCCATCACCAGCAGGGAACACAGTTGCCATGAATGGGTGAACTTGGTCCGCAACGATCGATGTTCAGATACCCGACAGCTGTCAGGGATTGTGCTATTGGGATAATGGGGCCCAAAGTGTCCCGAGAAAACATTGCCCACAGCATAACACCGCCGCCACCGGCCTGTTTCCGCCCGACAGTGCATCCAGGTACCATAGCCTCCGTTAGTAATCGGCGAATCCACGCTCGGCCGACTACGTGATGCATCATGAATCTTGATTCGTCAGACCGGGCCACTTTCTTCCAATCATCCGCAGTCCAATCTCGATCTTGGGCCCATTTCATGCGTTGTTGGCGATGACGTGCAGTGAGCATGGGGACCCGGCTGGGCCTTCGGCTACGTAGGCCCATTCGCAGAAGGCTGCGATGAACTGTGTGCTGTGACAAATTGCCCTGATCACCACTGTTGTAGCTGCGAGTGATTTGTCGCACTGTGGCCCTACGATCGCTGTTCCCCTTGGCATCAATGAGCTGCAGACGATGCACAGCTAGAAGACGGTTCGTCGTTTGGCCATCTGTGCACCACTTTTGATGCGCACTCACTACAGGGGCATGCCTGTGAATAATCCACAAGCCGCGCAGTTTCCGAGATCGTAGTGCCGAGGCACCGTGCCATCACAATTTGTTCTTTAGCAAACTCCGACAAATCGGCAGCTTTTCCCATTATGACTCCGAACACTAACCGAAAGCCGGTTCTCGGGTTGCTCTGTGAACTTCACCAGCGCCACCATTCGGTCTCCAGGCGCGTTTATTTCTCTAGGCTGGGGGGTGATCACAATGTAATGGCTCATCGGTTTACTGGGCGCAATAGACTTCGTGATACCGGAAACTGCCACCAAAAGCACAAACATTTTGCCAGATATACTACCCACGATGTTATATACACTGGTGTGCAAAAATTAAGGACGAAGAGGAGAAATTAGCATAGCAGCGGAACCAGCAGGCAGAACGGACCGAAAGACCACTCAGGAGATAGAATAGAATCCGGTACGGTAGGGCATGTGCATATATGCAGCATGACGTGGGGGTGGAGTGTCGGAAGGGTATAAAGCACACGGGCGGTTGTACGTTCAGCAATTCGGTGAAAGCTATTGCATGGTGTACATCGGTTTGAACGACATCGAGTTGCTGCCACCGTGTGATATGGATAACAGGCAATCCAGTAGACGACATCTGAATGACTTTACACGAGGTCGCGTCATTGGTCGAAGTGTGACTAGTGTGGCCAGAGGAGTTCGGGATCGCTCACAGCATCGTTTCACGAGCTTGGAGAGCATTTCAAACAACAGGAACAGCTGTCCGAGAGTTTAGCAGTGATCGTCCACGAGTAACCACGGCTGCGTACTACCGGTATATTGTTCTATAGGCGAGAAGAGACAGACAGCGGGTGAAATCACAAGGCACATGCAACAGACAACTGGACGTCCGTTATCGCGTTTTACCGTGGCCAGGAGGCTGCACAAAGGTGGTCTATTTGCACGACGACCCAGTACGGTGTGTGCCATTAACGCCTGCTCATCGGAGACTGCAGTTTCTGTGGTGCCAGGAACACAAGAACTGGACACATCGGCAATGGGGTCGAGTTCTCTTTACGGATGAGAGCCGATTTAATCTGACGAGCGATTTTGGACGTATACACATCTGGAGAGAGCGGGGGAATACGCAATCACACCTCCAAGATCATGGAAACTGGGCCGGTTTGGAGGTGGCGGAGTTCTCGTTTGGGGCGGTATCATGCTTGGTAGCCGTATGGACCTCCACATCTTCCAAGGAGGTTCAAGTCACTGGTGTCCGCTATTGTACCGAGGTTCTCCTGCCTCACATGCGTCTGTTTAGAGGTGCTGTGGATCACGAGTAACTCTTCATGGGCGACAACGCTACACCTCATCGTACAGTGGCCGTCGCAGCGCTGTTGGAGAGTGAAGATATTCAGCGCATGGATTGGCCCGCAAGGTCCCCGGACCTAAATCCAATCGAACACGCGTGGGACCTTTTCGGTAGACGCTTGGCAGCACGTCACCAGCCGCCAGCAACGATTCCGCAGCTGCGATTGGCGCTCCAAGAGGAATGGGCCGCGATGCCTCAACAGCTCCTTGACAACGTCGTCCTCAGCATGGACAGACGTTATAAATCCTGCAACGCAGTCAGGGGTGATCATATCCCCTACTAAAGACTGGATTTTTCTTGGCAGCCGCCTGTCACATGGACGTTTCTGTCCAGTTGTGCTAGAAGCTACCTTTTCAATAAAGTGCCTTTGTATCCTTTGAATTCCTTGTTTGGACGGTTTTGCTCATTTGTCCCATATTCTTACATCTTGGGGATCTTATGGTATGATTTGAGTCGATGTGAAGCACTTCTACACGACGTTACATCCGAAAAACAGTCTCGTTCTTAATTTTTGCACGCCTAGTGTACTTTGCATGCATTGACACTTCATTTCCCACGTGCAACACCAGGTTATTGCGGCGTCTATATTGAAGTTGAAGGGTTTTTTTTTTTTTTTTCGATTGAAGGTTTAACGACCACCGTGAGCAACTGAATCGGCTATTAAGCAGTCGCCCATCCCTAATTTAGGGTCACTGGTTCCAGGAAAGAGAGAGCCAGTGCCGTAAGACAAACAGCATCCATGCCTCAACTGGATTCGAACCCGGGCCCCTTCAAGGGACGAATGATCATAAGCCAGCGCTTAGACCATTGCACCACCGCGGCGGAAAAGTTCCAGGTTGCATTAAGGATTATTCTGCAGGCTCTTACCATTATAGTAATTATGGAGTTTTCAAACACAGCAGCGAGAAAGAGCTGGGACCTGCCAAGTGAGGTTATTCATATATTTGAAGGCAGATAAGTTAATATGCATTACATGACTTATTTTAGGATGCAACAAGTGTTTTATGTCGACGTTAAAGGTAACTTTTATGGAGGTGATTTTTCCAGCAAATTCGAATATTTGTTCCAAAATCTTATTCGGTGTTGCTGAAAATAATTAAGCGTATGTCTGTACATATATGTCACATCTCACCGAAATGAAGTTTTCGTAATGGTTTTTCGAACGGATTTAAATACTTATTTGCAATACTGTGTTTTGAGTGTTGTTGAAAATGATCAAGTATGTTTGTACATATTTCACGTTTCAGCAAAAAAAGTGTTACTTTACGTGATTTTGATAACTTACAGCTCGAAATTTTAATAACAGTCGCCGGAACTGAGTGGCTACATAATGGAGTATTTCTGATCCAAGTTTTTTTTTTTTTCTTTACCAGTTTATTTGAAAACAGCTAAGTGATCTTTGCTGAAGTAACAACGTTTATTTGTTAGAATATTGTCGTTGACAGATTCACCCCCCCCTAAGCGGAAGCTGTCTGATATACAGTATATTGCAGCAAAATCTCCAACTATTTGGCAGTTGCCCTGAGCATTTCAAGAGAAACGAATGGTCTAAGAAAATCGTGCTCCTATAATATAAAAGCAGATAGATGTCCCTTCTCACTTAAAGACAATGGCAAATTTCAGGGGGGGGGGGGGGGTTAGTATGAAAGAGGATTTTTTTTTCTTTTTTATTAATACCTAAAAAGTGGCTGCTCACCGTTTTCGGGCTCGTTCAGGTCCAAGCTCTATTTTGTGATATAAAATTCAGACTGACATAGTTCGGGCTTGGTCTCTTAAAACTGAGCCTGAAATCAAGACTGGTGCCGAAAGGAAGCACGTCGTGAGCAGGCATATCTGTCAGAGCGACCTCACTCGAAGTGGAATTAATGCAGCAGGGGGGGGGGGGGATATTTCAAAGTTTAAAAAAAAAGACACACACAGGCACAGATAGTTGGAGATTTTTCTCAAAAAACGTGCTTATTACACACGAAGTTTTATGTCATCCTTGTTTTGGAATTACTTTAACTTTCATCTGCGGCCCACGTGGTCGACCTTTCTATTTAGGAGAGGCTTCTTACACTTTACCCCCACCTTATACGTACGTCAATCAATCAATAATACCCTTTTGTTCTCTTAACACCGAGAGATTCAGGCGCAGTCAGATGACGATCGCTGGTATTACTTCAGGAAAGAGGGGAGACAATTCTTTCTTGTTGCAATAACTTGGAAACGGGTTAGGGACGCTACAGGGTCTATGTTTTTCTTGAGAAGAATTTTTTACAAAATGCGTCGGACTTCGTGAGGTTTAGACACACTATGGTTAGCTTAACAAGTTTTGAGACTAGGACTCTAAAACAATACAGCACTTTTTCTCTTTCCCCTTCTACACGTGCACAATGAAAAATTCAAACACTGCATTCTTTCTTCGAAAGTTTCGAAAAAATCCCGACAGATTGCCGGGCAACAACAGCACGCACGCAGAAAATGTCGTACAAAACAAAGAACTAAATGGATTGAGAGATTTTTTTTTTTTTTTTGGGAACCTAAAACGCATACATAGGGTACACAGATTGCCAGCTTTCCGCAAAATTTGAAAGCTCTACCCAGTTCAGCGATGTTTTATGAAATCTCAGCGAAAGTTATCCGAATACATTTTAAAACACTGTTCGAGTACATGAATACTCCAAATTGAAAATCTAAATCTAAAAATGTTCAAATTACATGAAGATTTAAACGTTAAGTTGTGCCGATTTTGTTAAAAGACAGGAAAAATAGGCTAAAACAGAATGCTATGGTTTTTTCTTTCTTTTTTTCTAATGATTAATCGGTGAAGTTTCTTAATGCGGTTTAACGACACAAAAACCATCACGCCTCTGACTGCCAACCACAATAGTCTACACATGCCATTAAAAGGCCATTAAAATTAAGCCGTTAAAAACAAGATTTTCATAGAAACCACAAAAATTACAAATGTTTAAGAAAATCCAAGTTCTTCTGATGTTGTTAAACTCTTTTACGACGCATTCATTCAAATTCACTGAGCCGCTGCGGTGCTCGAGTAGTCAGAGGCACAGGCTTCTGGCCAGTCGTTAAGGTTGCGTCCGGGTTTGGGCCCTGAATAGGCATTGAGTGGCGCGCGAATCCAACGGCGCTGGCTGTCTCCATTCTCT
This sequence comes from Macrothele yani, assembly GCA_039090855.1. Lineage (NCBI taxonomy): Eukaryota > Metazoa > Arthropoda > Arachnida > Araneae > Macrothelidae > Macrothele > Macrothele yani. The sequence goes on along the minus strand of CM077027.1, from coordinate 150,309,519 downwards.
GGAACCAGCGGCCCCAGATTAGCTTTTAGCTGTCGCAGATCCCTAAAGTCTTGCTCGTGGCAGTCTTTTTATCGGGGGAGGAGGTGGTTAACGACCAGAGTGAGCAATGTGATGGGCTCTAAGAAGTCGCACGCACTTAATTTCGGAACAGTGGCTCCACAGAAGTGAGGCAACCATTGTGGTAAGACAGACAACATCCATGCCTCACCTGGATTTGAACCCGAACCCATTTGGGACGAATGGTCAGAAGTCAGCGTTTAGAACACTGCACCACCGGGGCTGCTAAGTGCTTATCTGTTAGCATCAACCAAGGATTAAAAATCAAAATTAATATACACTTTGGAAATCGTGCGTGCTGAACATATATTTTAGTATAAATTCTGTAGTATTTCACATTTATAATTCGCAAAGCTGTTCGTTACCAAAACTTAGGTATTACATGCAAAACATAACCTACTACGAACTCTAGCCGCCACAAATATAATTTTTCAAATCGGATTTTTAGAAGCAGAGATATCGAGGAAAAAGCTATTTACATTTGCTTCCCGAAAGGGGGGGGGGTGTGCATTATTTTAAAGCTAAGATGTATCCAAAATAGTTTTCGATCTTAATGTCATCGAAGAATTTTTTTTTTTTTTAGTCTGATATACACAAGCAATACGCAATACAATTTATTTTGAATTCGACATTCACGTCCTCTAGCAGCGAAGTTAATGAGGCCAAAAAAGCCAGGATAATCGTTCGCATTGAAGGTTTGAAAAAAGAAAACGAATCGGACTAACAGGTGCAGAGATATGGTGTCCACATACGGACGAACATAAACATACGGACGACATTTTTTTTACAAAAGACATGCTTAAAAAAAAAAGATTTGAACTGCTGTAAAACACGACAAAGTTTAAGTACTGTAGATACCGTACCGGCTAACTGGGCAGCTGTTTATTTGGGACAATTCTTGAACATTCCAAATTAGCTCTTTGAGATAAAGCTTCGCATAATTGGGCCGAAGTCTTCCAAGCCCCGTGTGTCCCAAGTAACCAGAATCTACTGTATGCAATTGGCTCTTTAAACATAAGGATAAAATGCCGCAATGAGCGATTAATGTACTTTCAATTTCTCCAAATATTGGCATTTTAAGTACAGTAGAACTCCAAATATCCGGATTAATTGAGACCACACAGCCCATCCGGATATTCGGAAAATCCGGATATAATTGGGCTGTCTTTTTTTTTTTTTTTGTAGGCCAAATACGTATTTATCAACTGAAGTCCGGGAATTTAATTTTTTCGTTTATCGTATTTTATAATAAATGTTATGCACTTTAAAAAATAAATATCTACTGTACTGCATTATTTTGTATTATAATAAATGAACGAAAAAACTAAAAACACGTAAATAAATCAACAAAAATCCCGATTTTACTTGGCCTTGAAAGAAAAGCAAGCTATCCGGATAATTGGAGTTCCAGATATCTGGGGTCCTACTGTACTTTATTTTGGTGCACGCTTTTTTAGCACGTCTTTTGTAAAAAAAGATCGTGCTTATGTTACCGGTTTGTCCGTCCGTCTGTACCCACGATATCTCAGCAACTATTAGTCCGATTTCAAAAATTATTTTTGCATTGGGAAGCTTGAAATATGCGAATGATGATCCTTTTTTTTTTTTTACGATGTACAATTTCGCCACTAGAGGGCGTAAATGCAGATGATGTCGAATTCAAAAATACGTTTTATTCCACATATTTGCTTCTAAACATCCGATTGAAAAAACTATTTTATCTTTCGATTCCATTTATGTCGAAGAATATTTTAGATATAGTTACTTTTTTCAAATTACGCATAGATTTTCTGCTAGGGGGCGTAAAAGTAAATTACATTTTTCCCGATAACTCTTCTTCTAAAACTCCGATTTGAAAAATTATTCCTGTATCGCATACAAGACCTGATGGAAAATATTTTTCACATGATTTCTAATGTTTGGTAAATAATAGTTTGGTCACCAAAGGGCATAAGCGTTAATTTCTGCTTCTGATGTATTCGTAGAAAAATCTGGACTCCTGAAAACTCGAATAATTTTTTTTTTTCTTGGACCGATACCGCTCATATGGAAAGACCTTTTGAGAGAATACTTTCTTCCTAAAATAATGCATGATTTTCCCACCAGGGGACGTAAAGTCACATCTTATTTTTGTCGATATCTGTTTCTAAGGGTCCGATTTGAAAAATTATTTCGGTGTTGGAGAGCGTTTCCGGTGCGATATATTTCTCATGTAAATTCATGTTTTTCTTAATGCACAAGTCTGCAACCAGAGGACGTAAGCTCACTATTCCGTTTACAGCAATATCCGAGGGATTAAAAACCCGATTGAAAAACTTCTTTCTTCCGTCAGATACTATTGTTTTCTATACCGGTTCCATTGACTTTGAATAGCTTTGATAAATTTAATTTGCGTCAGAACAGATTCAAAAGACATGCTTTTACACCCGAAAACTCGGCGTCATCTTTTTTTTTTTTGCTGGGGAGGATCTCGTGCCTTCTGTAATAGATCCTTCCCTACGCCCACAAACGTAAAATAAAAATACAACCATGAGTGAAAAGCGAAACAATACAAATGATGAGAGGTCAAGAAATATTAAGTTGACATTCTGGTTCAATAAAAAATACAATCAGTTGCTTTCAATAGAATAAAATGTGCACTCACAAAACTGTCGTTCCACGGTATTCCCTTATGTGTGAGTCTCAAAAAAAAAAAAAAAAAAAAAAAAATGTGGATTACCACTATTTCAAGCTTTAACTTTTATATTTAGTTTTCCTACGTGAATTGTAACAGAAATAGCACACACTACATTCAAATAATGTAATTAAAACAAATATGCATATGTTTTTGCTTCCACTGCAAATGTATCTACAAACTTCGGCGATTACGATATTTTATTACACGTGTAGGAGGAACTAAGAATTTATCACAGCGGAAAAACACGCCGAAAAAAATAGTTTTACAACTGAAGCTACACACACGCCTTATTTCCCGTATAGCGGATGAGTCACTTCTGTAATTGAGTCACCGGGAGGGAAAGAACAGGGATACAATCGACGGAAACAAAACATTTAAAAAGATGGAAAGGACGAATGAAGCTACCAAAATGGGAGCACGCGGGAACAAAAATAGGAAATGCGGGAAGTATTTCTGATCCTCAACATCTATCTCTAATGCATGCACGCGCAGCTGGAGTCTTTTTGCAAAGGTAGGAAATTTCTACTTCAGCAACATCGTCCGTCACCAGAGGATAAACATTCCCCACAAAACCGGAAATGCCTCCATACAAAAAAAATTTCCGGAAAAGCAAATGGAAGTCAGATGATAACCAAGGTGCGTGAAGTGACGGATTTTCTTTCACTCTCACTTAAAATATTGGCTTAGCATCTGAAGCGGAAAGATCATTGAAGATGTATGGTAGGAACTACTTTGGACTAGGAACATCTTTTTCTGTTTTTAAAATTTTGCCCATAATATCTCTCTGAAACCTGTGAATTGACAATCCTTAGTTCATGTTCAAAAACTTTTGTTTTCAGTTTCAGTACTTTTTTCCATACCAACACACGAGTTACTTTTTGTTTTGAGGTATTAACTTGCTCTCCTGCACATCAAAGGCGAAAGAGGTATATTAAAACATAAAAAACAAGTCGCAGAGTGGCTTTGAAACATTAAAAAAAGAAGACAAGGGGCAGAGGAGAACAGAACGGCAATCATACAAAAAGCACAAAAAAAAAAAAAAAATTGACCACAAATGAATACTTTATAATGAAATCGAAATCAAGAACAGTTTTTTTTGGGGGGAGGGGGTTTAACGTGCGCCATGATCATGATCAAATGTAGAGGATTTTAGAAAGGGAGTGTCTGACCCCAGGTCTTAAACAACCCTTAGAAATAGGAAGCTAGGAGATTTCGGGCTAGAGTGCCCGATAGGAAAGTGACACTGAAGCGAAGTAAAAAGTGGGGAGGAAGACGCCCTTATTTATTACGGGGAGGGGGGCAGTACAAGGAGTTCAACGGCTTAACGTGCCCATCCGACGCACGGCGGATATTTAGTTGCTCGAATGCGGGATTCGAACCCTTGGAACAAGGAGCCTTAAATTAGGGACAGGAGACCGCTTATGGCCCTTAGAGTTGCTCACGGTGGTCGTTAAACTCCGACACAAAAAGGAAAAAAAGGGCAAAAGGGGGCGCAATATTTTGTGGTTTGCTCCGGGGGTAGAAATGCCTAGTTATACGCCCCTGGCCCTAAATATAGAAGTCCGTACCTCAAATTCAGGTCGTAACATTTCTCTATTTACAAAATATTTCCAGAAAACTAAAAAACCAAATTGCACCTTGATTGAATACAGAACACAATTTCATTTTTTTCTCTTCATTCTACAACGCGTACTTCATGGAGATGCTTAAAATTACGTCAACTTCCTTCTCTTACAATACCAGAAAGGTCAATTACATACATTCGTAAATCCAGATAGTATTACAAACACCAATGCAAGTGGCACAGCAAAGGGGGAGGGGAGGGGGGATAACATTCCCCAAACACAACAAACCAGCGTTTCGCTCAGGAGAGAAAAGAAATCGTTTTCAACTGAAAGGCAAGCAGCACAAACACAAAATTACCAGGTGACGACTTCCCATACTTTGAGAAATGCCGAACAAGGTCGAAGCACAAAATGAGAACATGACATAGATGGAAACAACGTATTCCTCCATCCTTTGCTGCTAACAAGGACAGAGAGGTTACAGCATCATCTGTTCTCATTTGTGTGTACCGAAACATCCCGGTTGTTTCAGGGACGAAGAAGGGCTCATTCTACTCACTATGTTTTTAAGATGCATCCCATTATGTGCACCTGATGAGGCAGAATGTCGGAAAATTGCATCAAGAAGAAAATTGTAGGTCAAACACAATCAGCACACATTTTCGTAATGCGATGATTTACTTGGAAAATAAATTCATCTAAAACGAGCGTTCTATCCCTGATTTATATATAACTAGAATGATGTTCGTTCTAATATTTTTGCTCAGCATATTACGGCGACATGAAAATTGCCGATTTGAACAAAAGCTGGAAGAATGTCACCGCAGTATGACCAGTGGTCAAGCAAAGATGCATTGTAAATATCTGCTGGTCACACAGAAACAAACAGCATCAAGAAAAACACATTCCCACTACACTGTACACATTTTTTCTGAAATGCACGAGCCACTTTCCGTGGTTTCTTTCGTGAATTAACGAAACATATTTCTGATACAACTTTTACCGTGAAATGACGGGAAAAACTGAATTTCACGAATTTTTCGTAAGCCAGAAAAATTCTTAATTTTCAGTAACTTTTCCACAATTCCTTTTATATATTGATGGTAAATTACCGTTTTTAAGTTGTGTTTACGAAAAATTCAGAAGGTAAATTACTGTTTAGTTGTACTAAAGAAAAATTCTGAATTTTCAGCAATTCCTTTCTTATACCGAATAAGTCTTTAAAAGCACGTCTTTTGTAAAAAAATATCGTCCTTGTGTTATCGGTTTGTCCATCCATCTGTCCGTAGACACCATATCTCTGCAACTGTTAGTCCGATTTGAAAAATTCTTTTTGCATTGGGAAGCTTAAAATATGCGAATTATCCTTCATTTCATTTTTATTTACGATGTACAATTTTGCCGCTAGAGGGCGTAAACGCAGATCTCGAATTCAAAATACATTTTATTCCATATATTTGCTTCTAAACATCCGATTGAAAAAAATTCTTTTATCTTTCGATTCCCTTTATGTCGAAGAATATTTTACGTAGTTACTTTTTCAAGTTACGCATATATTTTCCGCTAGAGGGCGTAAAAGTAAATAACGTTTACCCCGATATTTCTTCTAAAACTCAGATTTCAAAAAAATTTCTTCACCGGATACAGCTCCTGATGACCTTTTGCATATGATTTCTAATTTTTAGTATAGAATACTTTGGCCACCGGGGGACGTAAGGCATAATTTCCGCTTCTGATGTATTTGTAGCAAAATCAGCTTCTAAAATCTCGATTGAAAAAAAAATCGTTTGTGGACCGATGCTACTCACGTCAATAAACCTTTTAGTAATGCTTTCTTATTAAAATAATGCATGGTTTCTATGCCAGGGGGCGCAGACATCTTATTTTTGTCAATATCTTTACTTCTAGGAGTTCGATTTGAAAATTTCCTTCGTTGGATAGTGTTTCCGATGCGCAATATTTTTCTCATATAAATTCAAAATTTCGAAGTAAATCAGACTTTCCGCTAGGGGGTGGGGGGAGGTAAATGGGGTTTTCTTCGTTATTTCTGCTTCTAAAATTCCGATTTAAAGATTCTTCCTGTACCGCATACAGCTCCTGATCGGAAATGTTTTTCGTATAATTTCTAATATTTGGTAGAGAATGGTTTGGCCACCAGGGGACGGAAGTATTAATTTCTGCTTCTGATGTATTTGCAGCAAAATCTGAGCAACTGAACGACTAAATTTTTTTTTTTTTTTCTTGTACCGATACCGCTCACATTGAAAAACCTTTTGAGAATGCTTTCTTCCTAAAATAATGCACGACTTTCCGTCACGGGGCGTAGATGCATATCTTATATTTGTCCATATCTCTTCTTCAAAGAGTCCGATTTGAAAAATTCTTTTTTTGTTGGAGAGAGTTTCCACTGCGAAAATTTTCTCATATAAATTCGAATTTTTCTTAACGCAGAAGTCTGCAACCAGAGGGCGTAAAGCTCCAGATTCCGTTTACAGTAATATCCGCGGGATTAAAAGCCGGATTGAAAAATTCTTTCGTCAGATACTATTGTTTTCCATACCGGTTCCAATAACTTTGAATAGCTTTGCTAAATTTGATTTGCGTCAGAGCGGATTCAAAAGACGTGCTCATTACACCCGGAAATTCGGTGTTTTCTTGTTAAGTTGTGTTAAAGGAAAATTCTAAATTTTTTGAAACTTTTTTTTTTTTTATTGGAGGTTTAACGACTAGCGTGAACAACTCAATGGGCTATAAGCAGTCGCCCGTCCCTAATTTAGGGTCACTGGTTCCAGGGAAAGGGAGAGAGCCAGTGCCGCAAGACAAACACAACATCCATGCCTCACCTGGATTCGAACCCGGACCCTTTTCGGACGAATGATCAGAGGCCATCGCTTAGACCACTGTGCCACCGGACTTTTGAAACCTTTAAGCAATTCCCTTTATGCTAACGGGAAAACTCCGTTCTCATTTTTCCCCTATCCATATGACGAAACATCTTAGGTAAATAGAGATTTACGGGAATACGGGAATACTTGGGGGGGGGGGGGGGGATTGATTGCTAAATTCCAATCGTCCGGCGACGTATTTGATTTTGAAGTTCTGTTGCGAGATCGGATATTGTGGATAGTAATATCGCATGAATTTTGGTTATTGTGATGCAGGATATTTCTTCTTCTCTTCCCCATTTTGTGCACCAGCTATAATATATTGTGTTACCATAAGAAACCTGGTACTTAAAATTATTGTACAGATGATTGTAGGTTGGTTGTCTGCGAGTCCTTAAGATAAAAGCTATATAGCTATCACAAGCAAATTTTATATTTAGAAGTTTTGTGAAATATGAAATAGTACATTACACACCTTCTCTTAAAAGATAATTGAAAGTTATTGTCAGTTGGAAAAAAGATCTCAACGCTCATTCTATTGCTTCGAAAAATCATGATGAAAAAATTACGTAATTTGTGACCTACACAAAAAATATTACGAACGTATTAAAAAAAAAATAAGCTCCAACAGAAAATAAAGTGACTAAATCACTCGCATTAACGAAAGAAAAAAAATCCTCGTCACCCAATTAGTTTTACGTGAGTCTGGTTCCTATGACTTTCTAGCTCAGAAGTTAAGACCCGCGGCTTCAATTCAAACGGCCTGGGTTCGACCCACACCACCGTCGCAAAAGGATTCTCTCACGTAAGAGCCGAAATATTCAGGATGTTGAATTTTGGAAAACTCTTGTCTAAATACGGAGAAACTTGAAACTGACTTTTCTGGAATAAACGGAATTACTGACTACGGAAAATCTGTGTAAATTCCGTTAAAAGACTGACACTTACCGGCAACTTTGTTGCACGTTGTTTTCAGAAATTTTCCGCGAATTCACACTATCACTTATTTTTTATAGTGTAATATATTAGCAGCTGCCCGTCTCGCTGGGAAACTACTTCAGTGATTTTTCTTGGTAGTACAATCTGCGTTATACACATCAAATATAACCCCTAATCAGGGTTGGTGTCTATCTTTAAGTCAATAACAGCAGTCCCCCCCCCCTGCGATTTATTAGTGCAAACATGTAAACAAAGCGGAACGACGCTAAAAATCGCGAACATCTTGAAAGCGTTCTTATTCGGAAGTCAAATAGTGTCATTTTACATAACAATGAACAAAAGCAAACCAGTGGCGGGCAGATAACAGGAAAGGTCCCAAAACTCGAATTCACTAGTTCGTTAAGTACGTGTTCAACTCATGATGGTATAAAAAAGATTGGGGGATAAGTAACTTCGTTTGATCTGCATTACTCTCTACCAGTTATCACATCTTTCTGATGTTATATGAACTCAGGCTACTGCTTTGCCTCGTGCCCTTGAGAAATAGCTGTGTGGGAACCGTAATAAGTATGGGAGTGGTGTACACCTGAGCTATAAGTTCAATCCTTCAAAGGATGGAAATGAAGCCACGATCACATCTTGCCAAAGTCCCAGATCATTCCACTCAAGATGTCTAAGTTTTATTATATGTATCATCAATTTAATATATTCAATTTGAAGAGCTTCCTTATAGAATGAAGAATTGGGAATAATAGATCAAACAAATTTCAGTTTTGCAGCAACGAGTAAACTTTTATATTCTGGATTTTTTATTTTGAATGTGGTGAGATTGCTGTTAATTTAAGACTGAATATTCATTCTAATTGCCCAACTTTCCACTTCATGAAAGACCCTATTGGAAAGGGGCTGTCTTCTTGGCAGCTGAACTGCTAATGATTAGCTGAGGTTCGGGAGTCTCATTAAACCGTTGGTCCCGGGTAAAGAATTCTACCCCAGTCCTCGGTGTAACATAACTAGTGGCCACTGGATCCACAAACCAACCAACTGAAATATGCCGTCATCGTTTTTGGTTCATTGTGCAATAGTAATTCCACGGATTGTCAGTTTTTCTTCCAGGTTTTTTTTTTTTTTTTTTTACTTTTTCAGTTTTGGAGATTTTCTGTAGAAGGTTTTTTTTTTTTTTTCCGCATGATTGTTAGCTAAATATGAGCATGCCAACCAGCACTTCAAAATTTCCATTTGGAGCACGGACGTGGGCCACTTTTGCGTAAAGTTTATTCTTGTTTTTCAATATCTGCCGTTGACTTGGCCGGCGACGCTTCTATAACGCCCTTGAGATGTCAACGAGCCGATGGGCTTCATTATCGATTTAGTTTTTACTCCGTGGAGAACCTGTTATACTCTTGACGAAATGACATCTTGTCATTTCAAAATTCATATTGATTGCCGCTTGTCGAAATCTGTTTTGTACACCATAATATCGATCTGACTTGGACATCGATTTTAAACTGGTACCACGGTTACTGATGAAAGTTCCGTTTCACTTTCTCAGGTAGTTTTCCTCGACTTTCGCCGCCGGTTAAAAAACCTCTTCCACTCTCTTCAGTTCATAGGAGCGGAAAATGTAGCACGTAATATCTCGAAATCACGACCTTAATATTTTGAACTCGAACTGAACAGACGAAGACGCGATACATTTTATCTTTTCAATCACTGCCATCTTTGGCATGAAGTGAAACACCGTTTAAACTTCAAGGTAACCTTTCCACGGGTGTGCAAAAGCAATTTTTTTTTAATTACTTAATAAGCTGAACCGCATTTTTGTTTGCAAAAGGTTACGTTTCGTAGTTCTGTTCATTTTCGCCGAAACACTCCGAATGGTTTAAAATTTAGTACTTGGAAATGTGAGTCTTGTGAACTAACAGGAATAATTAATTTTCCCATACTATCACCCCAGGAAATGACCAACAGTCAATCGGACACCCGCTATTAACTTAAGCTACTACCCCACACACACCTTGAGCGAAAAAAATTCTACTTAAATCGCTTTAATAAAATCAAACTGAGCAGTTAGGAGAATCGAGCAAAAAAACAAAGTCATTCATTACTGAAGGAAAGGCACCATTCCAAACTACTTACTGTGTAATCATCATCATTGTCAACCATTATCAATCCACTGCTGGACGAAGGTCTCCCCAAGTTTCCTCCACAACGGTCTGTCTTGTGCCAGTCTCCTCCATGTCACCCCTGCATACTTTCGAATTTCATCCACCCATCTACCATGTGGTCTTCTTCTGGGTCTTTTCCTGTCCCTTGGAATCCAATCTAAAATTTCGGCTGTCCATCGATGATCTGTCCTTCTGGCAGTATGTCCAGCCCATTGCCATTTCAGGGATTTAACTCTGATCATGATGTCTTCCACTCTTGTCATTTTTCGGATCCACGAGTTCCTCTTCTTATCTCTCCTGGTTACACCAAGTATGCACCTCTCCATGCTGCTTTGAGTTGTCTGCAGCCTTTGTATGTCTCTTTTAGTTAAGGTCCACGTCTCTGCACCATACGTAAGCACTGGAAGGATGCATTGATCAAACACTTTTCTTTTTTAAGACATAATGGCATATTGCTCTTGAAAATTATGCTGTTTCTTCCAAAAGCTCTCCAGGCAAGTTTTGTACGCCGATTAATTTCTTCATCAATGTGACCCTCACTTGATATCTGCTGTCCAAGATAAACGTACGTATCTGTTATCTCCAGCTTTTCTCCATCAATCGATAAATCTTCATTTCTTGTAAAAGCATTGAACATCACTTTTGTCTTCTGAAAGTTCATTTTTAATCCTACTTCTTTACTCTTGTCAGCAAGTTCCTGGATCATACTCTGCAGCTCTGACGGGCTAGTTGCAAAAATGACTACGTCATCAGCAAAACGAAGGTGGGTTAGATAATCTCCATTAATCTTTATCCCCTTGTTTTCCCAGCTCAGTGACTGAAAAACACCCTCCAATGTGGCATTAAAGAGCTTCGGAGATATGGTGTCCCCTTGTCTCACTCCCTTTCCAATTTTAATGTGTGTTGTATTTTCAAACAGCCTAATCTTTGCACTTGCATTTTTATAGATGTTATTAATAATATTAATGTATGCATCTTCAATACCGCAGGTTTTCAGAGCCATTGTAACTGCTGATGGTTTCACCGAATCAAAGGCTTTTTCATAATCGATAAAAGCCATGCACAATGGAAGTTCATATTCCCTCGCTCTTTCAATTAGTTCTCTCAGCACATGGATATGATCTATTGTGCTGTAGCCACTCCTGAATCCAGCTTGTTCTCTCGGTTGAGCCATGTCCAGTGTTACCTTCAAGCGGTGTGAAAGAACTTTAGTGAAGATTTTATAAACTACTGATAGGAGGCTGATAGGTCTGTAGTTTCCGAGATCCTCAATGTCACCTTTCTTATGTAGCAGGATCATTGTAGCGGTGTTCCAATCCTCAGGAATCTTTCCTTCATTAAGGCATCGAGTGAAAATTTTTGGGCGAGTACTGTTTCGATTTCTCCACTTGCTTCTTGTATGATGTCTACAGTAATTCCATCTTCTCCTGGAGCTTTTCCCCGCTTCATGTTCTTGATTGCATGTGCAACTTCTGCTGGAAGGACTGGAGGAACTCTGGTACTGGTATCTTTCATGATGTCTGGAGTGCATGTATCATCCCTTTCATATAATTTGGAGTAGAAATCTTTCACTCTTGTCAAAATTTCGCCTCTAATTCTTGTTACAGAACCATCTTCTTTTCTCAGTGCCATAATCTGTTTTCTTCCCTTACTGAGATGTCCCTTTGCTATCTTTAGGCTTTGGTTGTTTTCAATTGCTTTCCTCACTAGTTCACAGTTGAATTTCCTTACGTCTTCAGTGATACTTTTTCGTACTGTCTTGCATAGCTCTATATATTCCACTTTGGAAGTCACATCTTCTTTAGTTGTCCTCATCTCTCTTCTTTTTTGCATCAACATTTTCGTTTTTCCTGATAATTTATTTACATGCAACTTGTTCTTAGACCCAGCTAATTTTGTTGCTGTTTCCATAAGAGCTTTGGTTACTTTTCTGTTAACTTCAGAGATGTCCACTTCTTCCGATGTTAGGCCTTCTAAAGCAGAGAACCTGTTCTTCAGTTCCAACTTGAAGGTATTATGGTGTTTTTTAAGGTTGGTTATGTCAATAGATTTTGTTTGTCTTATGAGCTTGCCACGTTCAAGTTTAGTGTTGAGGTGCATCTTACATCTCACCAATCTATGGTCACTACCTGTGTTGAACTTGTTTAGCACACTGCAGTCTTCTATGACGAATTTTTTGTTACACATAATAAAGTCAATTTCACTTGTCGTCCCATTTGGATGTCTCCATGTCCATTTCCTGTGTGGCTTTTTCTTGAAGAAGGAGTTCAAGATGAAAAACCCTTCTGCCTCTGCAAACTCAACGAGAGTATTTCCACGCTGGTTTCTGTTGCCGTGACCGAATTTACCTACTGAAGTTTCATTCTGTTGCCGTTGCCCAATTTTTGCATTGAAATCTCCCATGATTATTTTCAAGTGCTGCTTACCTTTATTATTTAGATGACAAATTTCCTCATAAAATTCTTCAATTTCTTCTTTAGGATGACTTATGGTGGGTGCATAAGTTTGAATAATCTGAGCCTGGTATCTTCTCGATAGTTGGATAACGAGTCGTGCAGCTCTGTCAGAGGAACTTTCAAGTTCTACCACTTTATCCTTCAGTTTCTTGTTTATTATAAATCCAACACCACTAGTTCTGCCAGTATCTGTCCCACGATAGTAGAAGAGATGTCCACTTTTCAGTTCGATGAGATCTTTTCTCCTTACCTCACTTAGCCCCACGATGTCCCAATTAATCCTTTGTAGTTCCTCTTCGAATTCAAGAAGCCTTGAATCAGAAGATAGGGAGCGTCCATTGTACGTTGCCAAGGTCAGCATCAGATGGCAGCCTAGTCCGGTCCTCCGGGGATTCTTAGCACCCTCTGCCTTCATGTCGCACTGGCCGCTGCCTTGGCCAGGTACATTCCAGCTGCCGGAGACTGAGGGCCAAGATTTAAGTTGTAGAGTCATTTTGGAGGGGTTTGGCCATAACTCACCACGCTGGCCAAGCGGGTTGGTGAGTGTGGGATAGAATTTCCTCTGATCCCGATGGTATAGTTATACCGCTATTGGCGGTCGTCAGAGCCCCTTTAGTGGGAACAGGATGCACCACGAGAAGGCGGGGTTGTCATTTGTCAAGGAGAGGCTGTGATGTTACGCATCACCTGACCTTACATCCCACTTACTGTGTATACGGCTAAAAATAAATCTAGTCAAATATAGGCCAATGAACAGAAATCAGCATGAGCCGCTCACGAGCTGAAGAGCGTAAATTAGTCATCGAAACTGTTCTTCAAAATCAGATCGGTTATCAGTCAGTATCAGTTCTCCAGATCACTGTCACAAACAAGCCCGGGTTTCTGAAAATGTAAACCTATCATTGGTGTATAGATTGAGCTGAAAGCGAATTTCGTTTTGTTTTTTCCCCGGCCAGCTAGGAACAACGCATAACGACTACGGAAAAGTGAGGGAACGAAATCCGCTGAATGTCATTCTAACTAAGTACCTTGATCCAGACTAACTCGTAAAATGTAAGCAGGATTAAAAAAAAAACTGGAAAAAGTTATGGCATAGCAAATTTGCTTACGTGATTATCTATATACAAAAAATTGAATGTTGATTATCTATATACAAAAAATTGAATGTATGTCAGCTATACAAATCTATAGTTTTCAATTCAGAACCACCAAATTCGTTATACTATCCCATGGTACTCTAACTTAGACGGTTTTCGGATGGGGTCGGAGCCCGGGATTAAGGGGGCCCACATACAAAATTTCCGTAAAAAGTTCCATTTTTTACTTTTAAGAACTGAAACACCTTTCAGCACTCCAATACCCGACCTACGGTCTAAATTAAAGACCGTATATAACAACAAAGTGCATAAATATCCGTTTAATGGTATATTAAAAAACAAATGAATAAACATTAGCTTTCACCACCAACGGGCGCTTTATCAGGCAGAAATACAATGTAATGTAAATAGAGAGTTCCAGATATTCAAAATGGTAAACAAAAGGATGATCAATGGCCAATGTCAAGTCGCATGCACGCGAAATGATAGGCACATTGCATTTCAGTGTCGCGGGATTCTCAGAAGCGTACGCCAGATGTACGGTAGTTCTATAGATGTCTCCATCATAGAACTCATAGTATTTCCATTCCTCTTCTGCAGACATCATAGTATTTCCATTCCTCTTCCTTTGTTCCGTAAAAGTAAATTAACTAAAAAAAACATTTGCAGGCATCCCGGCTTTTTTTTTTTTTGGCAGAAATATTACTGCATCAGCCAGATATTGGCAGGGGCTGGCAGGCATTAATTTGGAGGAGTCCTGCTTTTCACACGGACAACTCTACGTCGCCTGCTCAAGGGTTTGCAATCCTAAAAATCTCTACATTTTTGCTCCCAATGGAAAAACTAAAATTGTTTACCAAAAAGCAACCTAAATGAATTAAAATAAATCTACTGGAAAATTTCTGGAATATCTTTTACATTTATTAACTTTTACCAGCTGAACTTTGCGATTCCACGAATGTAATATTTACAGGGGAAATACCGGGTACCCCTGCTAGTTTAACCTAAAACGCGACTCAGAAATCGTTTGAATCGAACAGACGAGTTTGAATGAACTATTATTTTCCTTTTTCTCACGGTCAGGGCGGAAAACAAGCTTTTCTTGCGGCCCCCACCCACCCCCTCACTCGAAATCGCACGTCTTCCGAGTTCAAAAGCACTTCACTCAAATAGCATACGCAGTTTCTAGCAGTACTTCATACTTCCGCTATAAATGCATTTATGATCGCTCAAAAATCGCAGTTTCGGTTCTTGACAATTTTGCTAAACTATTTTAAACGCAATAAAATCTGCTTCGTTAATTTCATTCGATTCAACAGGAGCCTCCTTAATTAGGGTTTTGGGCTAATTGTCTTTTCTGTTTCTTTGGGCGTCCTTGAGCACCCGAAGGGCGTTTCCTACTCATTTGAAGCAGTGAAAGCTAGGTAAATACCCTTCAGTCAGTGGTTGTAAATACCAAGTAATACGCTTTCGGCTGCTTAATTCTGTTTAAGGTGAAGTACTCCAGGAGTTTTCAGGGGAAAGAATACCGATGACAAGTTAGATCTTCATTCCTGTGGCTTATTTACAGAGAGATATCACGGAGCTGCGGTTAGATAACATCCCACATATCGTTCGTTTTAAGTACCCCTGGATGTTTTTTGTTTTTTTTAAATTTGAAGGTTTAACGACCAATCGTGAGCAACTCAAGCAGCCGCCCGTCCCTAATTTAGAGCCACTGGTTCCAGGGGAAGGGTGAGAGCCAGTGCCATAAAAAACAAACACCTGTGCCTCACCGGGATTCAAACCCGGACATGTCTGACGAATGATCGTAAGTCAGCGCTTATACCACTGCGCCACTTAGGCCGGCTACGTCATCTACGCTACGCTGGCGGTAGCGTAGCAGAGATAATACATAGATATTTTTGCCGGCAGAAAAACTGAAACACTTGATAGAATTATTTGCGACACCGCAGTGGCCGATTAGCCAGAGGCGCTAGTTTCCGGCTAATGGTCCGAGCTTTAGGAAGAGCTATTACTTATAAGCCCTTACAGTTGCTCATGGTGGTCGTTAAAACTCAGAAAAAATAAAATTCTTAAATCTTCACCCAGCTATCACTTGAAATGATTGAGCAGCCTTAAACAAGACATCGCTCTCAATAAGAAAAAAGAAAATATAGACCAAAAATCATCCGCCTTAAATTGCTAATGTTCGGAAATCCATCAGAAATATTCCTGCCAAATAGCGAAATTCCACAAGTTCGTTAACTGATGTTGCAAGCTGACGACAAGTTCTTTATCAGTTAAGATCAAACCGGGCTAACTGGATGAATTCCTCCGTTTGGGACTGAAGAAACACTCTGATCTTGGAAGTTTCTCACCCTACCACTCTAACTATGGCTGCTTAACATTGCTTGTCACATACAAGGTCATACGTGATGAAGTTGAGAAGTACACCCATTTTCGGATGCGATTCCGATATACATTCGAGTGACCATTTTATTAGGTACGTCCTGAGCACACAGAAAAACACTCGGTGCCACGTATTTAATCCTTTTTCCAGACGAAAAGCGATGAAAAACAAATTTGCTCTTTATACCTTTATACAACTGTCTGAATAAAGCACGCGACTATTATTACAATACGTGAAAGTCTGTCAATAATGACGGGGGAAAGACATGAGTAATTTTTTAATAACCAGATATTCTTTTTGTTTGTGATGTCTAAATGTGAAAGTATGTTTTATGAACATTAAATAATAAAATAAAAAAGTAAATAAGTTGAGAATGGGATTCGACAATTAAAACACGCAAGCGCTCGCACATTGGAGGGGAAGGGGGATTGGAGGTTTAACGACCACCGTGAGCATCTCAATGGGCTATAAGCAGTCACCCGTCCCTAATTTACAGGCCACTAGTTCCAGGGAAGGGAGAGAGCCAGCGCCGTAAAACAAACAACATCCATGCCTCACCGGGATTCGAAACCCGGACTCATCTCGGACGAATGATAAAGCCATCGCTTAGACCAATGCGCCCGCTCGCATTTCCCCAGTGTTCGTTCACCGCACATCAGATGTTTCGATAGCCAGCTGATGAAATATCGAAAACAAAGAACAGCAGCCAGTCGCAACATTTCCGACATTGTTTTGCTTTTATGAAATCGTTAGTCTTCAAACCCCTCAAAAAAATGCACACTAGCCTTAAAAGCACACATTGTTTCATTTACACAGATGGCAAGCAACTACGTCCACTTGTTCCTGCTGTTGCCAGATAGAAAAGTATTAAAATGTTAAAAGCACCTTTGAAAACTTTTGATTGGGGGTTTAACGACCACCGCGAACAACTCAATGGGTTACCAGCAGTCGCACTGGTTTTGGGAAGGAGAGAGAATCAGTACCGTAAGACAAACACAACATCCATGCCTCACTGAGATTCGAACGCCAGCGCTTAGACCACTGCGCCAAAGAGGCTGCTTCGGATACTTAGAATCGCGCTGTTGCAAATGCTAAAACGTTATAGAATTTCATGCGCAGAAGCACAAACATTTTTCTTTTTCATTTCTTCTACAGATATAAGTAAAATAATTAGCTGGTCATATTCTGGGAAAAAATTTAGTGATATTCTGAGAATTTCGAGGTTTAAGGGAAAAGAAAGTTCCCAACTTATATTTCTTCAGCATACGCATGAAATAATAACACAATATAATGGAACTCTCAATTTTTAGACTTAAATGAGAAAAACTAGTCTCAAAATCAAACCATCATTTCAGGTTTGCAAGGGGAATCTTAAACTGTATCGTTTTCCTGTTTCTAAAGAGTTAATCGTGTGACGTAACGTGACGTAACGCATCTGACGTTGGATGAGATGACGTTACACCAGCAACTGTAAAAAATCGGTCTTTGTTGCTATGACAACAAAACAGACGTTCACACAAAAGAAATTATGTAAGTTAATAATATAAACACCCAGATCCGTCTCTCTGGAACGCTTGACGTCACACCAAAGTCTGCACTGCTGCGTAATCACTTATCGATTAATTCGTGTGTGCTCCCGCGATGTCGAAATGATTGCCTGCTATATAACATTAACAGCACGAGATCACTTTCAGATGTCAAGATGATTGCGTGCCAATTTAAAAACATTGGATTATTGACTAGTTCTGTTTTTCCGATCTACAAAATTTAAATTGAATTCTTAATATCACAGCAAGTTGAGCTTGTACGCGATCCCATTGAGTTCTAAAGGTGATCGCGTGCTAATTTAAAAACATTGGATTATCAATGACTTGAGTTCTATTATCTGATCTACAAAATTCGAATTAAAATTTTAATATCGCGGCAAGTTGCGTTTGCATATTAATTTAATTTAGCGCAATTCGAATAATATGATAATTTGTACGCTTAAATTATTTTTTACTTTGTAATTTAACTAATTTTCCGAGTTTAGTGCTGATTATATTATACATTTTGCAAAATATCGATCTATCTAAACACTATTCTACAATAAAAACAAATCTTGCGATGTCGAAGTGAGGAAAATTGCATCTAAAAAGCAGATGTCGCCCCAATAGCTCATTGTCGAGAATTTACATAGTCCCGATTTGTAATGCCAGATGCTGCATTATTTTGTAGAAATGGCTTCGGTATGAAGCTTCAAACCAAACTTCGGATAGGACAGTCTAAAACAAGCCGTAAGCGGAATAACATGTGTGCCGGAGAAAAAGTAATTTAACGGGAAAAATCAAAGCAAAAGTTAAGGTAAGTTTGCACGAAAACAACTGGACTACAAGGAAAATTGTTGAACAACAAATATTTCGCGCAGAATATTTATCGCGAAATCTTTTGAAAAACAAACGGAAATAGCATATAATTTTCAGTTCTAAAGTGAATGAGTTCTTACTATATAAGTTTTTACTATATTTCCTTACAAAAAACCCGGCGTATATTTGATTTGTTTTCAATCTGCTTCAATTAAAAATTTCACCGTCTTAGGACGGGCAACATCCCCTATATATTAATATTTATTTAAAGCTTAAAAATAGTCTTAGGACGGGCTATAGGCTAGTTATCTACTGTATGTTTAGATGGCATACAAACATTTGACTTCAATTTCAACACGCCTTTTCCTCCCGACTGGAAAAGAAGTTTACCCACGTTTGCACCCAGATCGAATCCTTACGAACGACTTCGCTCAATCTTAATAAGCCAACGCGGAAACTTTTAAAGGCATAATTATAACTTAAGACATGGTGTAAATGTGAAATTAGTGACGCCAATCTGTTTCTCATGCCGATTTAAGTCTTAAGATTCCTGAAATAGTTTCTACGGTGTTGAAAATTCCCGTGTATCATTACACGCAGCAGCATTTAGCGACTAGATGCCTGACCTAAGTTAACGATAGTTATGCGAAATATTTTTCAGTAACACCAACCATAAATAGCAAGGCTTTGACGCGAAACAGTGGATCAGATCTTCAGTAGAGGATTTTAGGAAGGGAGTGTCTGACCCCAGGTCTTAAACAACCCTTAGAAATAGAGATTTGGGCTAGAGTGCCCGATAGGAAAGTGACACAGAAGCGAGGTAGAAAGGGGGAGGAAGACGCCCTTATTTATTACCGGGACCCGGCGGCTTAACGTGCCCATCCGACGCACGGCTGATATTTAGTGGATCGAGCGTTCGTACACCTGCCTGGGATCGAACCAGGTCTTCCCCGTGGCAGTCACGAACACGTTGACCACTAGGCGACCCGCGAAACAGTGGAATAAGCCTTGACCTTATTACTACACGAGAATTCGCCGAAATTACTGACTATGAACATGAAACGTACGTTGATACTTATACCACCTGGAGCTGCTGTTTCCCACGGAACAACAGTGGCCCAAATAAAGTGGACATTCTGTATGAATATAAATACCTTTAACGACCATAACGCCCAAAACTCCCGTACATACAAACGACCATAGCTGTCCGAAACGCCTGTCTAAAGTGCGTCACATTTCCTACCCTTACGTGTTCATTAAATTTGCACGGCCTATGAGGGATCATCAGGAGTCACCGTCAGTTACCATTGTTGTTACTAAACAAAGTGAAACAACAGACAGTTTCGTGCGTTATGGTATTTAGAGTGATACTAGATTTTAGAGTCATGGTCGTTAAAGGGTTAAACCTGTTCCATGTATATAGTTTCAAGCAATTTTGATATGGACGAATTTTCACCCTGAAGGTAATTTTAAAATTTCGTGGCTAAATGAGTTTTAATGCACAATACGGCAGGACTTTTGAAGTGATGCATGAATTCTCTCGCAGCAGTTGCCGGCGGGTTTATTCACGTTTTGGACTCTCAGTGTGTCCCTACGAGCTAGTTTTCTGACATGTCACATATCCTCTGCTGCTCCGAATAGTAACTGACACGTAAGATTATTTTGCTTTCAAAACATCGTAGAGAAATACCAAATCCTTCCGGTCAGCCAATGAAGTACGTGCGCCGCAGGAGACATTGATTTCACATTCCATTCTACGTATTTCATCGAAATATATATATGTACTAAAAAATCCGACCCTGTTTTGCATTTCATTGCAAAACCATTTGCATCGCGTAGTGGCCCACGGAGAGCCGCGATTTCAGACGCAAAGAAAGCCGCCTGCAACTGTCGCGGGAGGATTCAAGTCACTTCGTGCGTGCTTTCCAGGCAGAATACTGGGAAAACAGCTATGTGCATTATTTCTGCATGTTTGTGACTCGGTAATGAGGTCTATGAGGTGTGTCCTGTCTTGAAAGAAAACTGTTGTGAAGAAATATAATAATTTCTTCGCATGATAATACTGGATGTTTTGAAATGCAGCGACTCACCTTCAATATTTGAATCCCGAAATATCTCACCAACTCTAAATGTAACATGTACGTACCCTAGCATAAGGAGTCGTAAATTTATTTAAACAAGTTAGTAAAATCATGCAATGCATTGATTATGATACGCTTTCCAACATACCAGAAATTATTGCTCAAGTTATGTGGATAATGGCTGTGGAATAAATCTCGCTCCTGTGTCCTGACCTTTGACCCCATTTCGATTATATTCAACAGAACCGGTTCAGTGTACCTCAGGAATAACATACTAAAATTTGGTCGCAATAGAAGCAGTTTTACGCAAGTTATGAGAATAATGGCTGTGGAATAAATCTTGCTTTTGTGCAATGACCTTTGACCCCATTCCGTTGATATTCAACAGAACCGGTTTACTATACCTCCGGAACAACATGATAAAGTTTTGTTGCAATAGAAGCAGTTTTACGCAAGTTATGAGAATAATGGCTGTGGAATAAATCTGGCTTTTGTGCCATGACCTTTGACCCCATTTCGTTGATATTCAACAGAACCGGCTCACTATACCTCCGGAACAACATGATAAAGTTTTGTCGCAATCCAAGCATTTTAGGCAAGTTATGATGCACAAGGGCAAAGGAATGGATCCCACTCGTGTCCTGACCTTTGACCCATTTCGCCCATTTTCAATAGGGTTCGTCCCCTGTGGCTCCCTACCACATACTAAAATTTCGAAATCGAACCATTTTTACGCAAGTTATGACGCATAAGGGCAATGGAATAAATCCCGCTTTTATGTCCTGACCTTTGACCCCATTCCGCCCATTTTCAATAGGGTTCGTCTTCAGGTGGTTCCTTACCACATACTAAAATTTCATCGAAATCGAAGTGTTTACGCAAGTTATGACGCATAAGAGCAATGGAATGGATCCCGCTTTTATGTCCTAACCTTTGACCCTGTTTCGCCCATTTTCAATAGGATTCGTCCCCAGGTGGTCCCCTACCACATACTAAAATTTCGTCGAAATCGAACCATTTTCACGTGAGTTATCGTGCGGACGGACAGACGGACAAAGCTGGAGCATATACGCTTCTTCAACCTACGGTTGGAAAGCGTAAAAAAGAGAAAGGGCCTACTGAGGGATTACATGAGCGCGCGTAAACGCAAAGTATAAACACTTTTTTTAGCTCAGGCCGTAGGGTCGCTAGTCTCCAATCAACCAGATGTCCTCTACGTTTAAAGTGACCGAAAGTTTCGTGTGCAATGCTACTTATGTCATGCTTTTGCGTTCTGCATGCACGGGGACACTATTTACAAAACCTGCAGTTCAATGTAAACTAGTTTTATCAGTTTTTATTGATGCTAAACGCGTATTTTACATTTTTCTACAACGAATCACATATTGCCATTTTTTTTATTTTACTTCGGAAATTTAGAATATTTAATTAAAACTTTCAATTTGCGCTTGTAAAAGTAATTAAAATTCTTCCATTTTACTGCATCTATAGAATTCACGAATCGGTTATGTGTCGGTTCAGTATAAACCGAAGTTTTTATAGATAGATCCCTTGAACTTCGTAATATCCTCCCTTGTTATATTAAACGCATATTACGAACAATAATTTTTGAAGAAACCGCATATATCGAAGTTCATCACGGTTATCAGCCAACAAAATAAGTGGCAGGCACCCAGTTTTCAAACCTTCTTTCATTGGAAAACATCCCCGCGGTTCTCCTTACACATAGCTCACAGTTCGCATAGAATGTTTCAGTTTTTTTGCCATCTATCGCTCCCCACCCCACGTTTGCTGAATCATCTGAGCAAATGATACAGTCCCCCCCCCCAACTTTCAATCACTTAATGTTAGTTTAGGAAATCTTTGTTTATTTTGCATCTAGAAAGATCTTAACGACCGCGTCAAAGGATATTTAAAAACATTTAAAACAGCTATCATGATGCATAGAAAACAAGCAAAGGGGTTCCCCTTCCCATATCCAACGTAAAATGTAACATGAAATTTAAAATTTTTTGCAGTCACCTTGTTTTTTACATAAGTTAGATGTTTCACTTATTGCAAATCTCACGCATTATTTTGCTAGCTATAATTTGATATTAATAATTCACCTTCAGTGAATTTATAAACAGTTTATGATCTACTAGTTTTAATATTACAATGTGATATCCCAAAAATAGCAAACCCCCACAATTTTTTTTTTATCTGTCCGGCTATAACGAAGTTCGAATAAATCGAATGTTTTTTTATTCTCCCTTTAGCTTCGTTATACACAGATTCGACTGTACTAATTAGTGACTAAGTTTAAAATAGCAGCGGGAGCACGAATTTTCTATATGTTACAATATTTTTTACATATGTTTGAATTTCGCAATTCAGCGGCGCCATGAACTGCTGTTATTTTTTTTTTCCAGAAGTTGACCAAGTTTTTTTTTGTAACAAGGCCACGGAAAAATGTTAACCCTGGAATACAGATTATTTTCTCACCTCCTAATAGACAGGCGGGGTACACTAGGGAACCCCAGAGAAAAACCATTCAATTTATCAAAACAAAATTGACTGGATACGCAGAACACAGCTGATGCAACACCACCTCCATGCATGTGCACACAGTTCAGTCTAAACTGAGAATGCATGTAACAACCTCCTTAGCAAACACTGCGCGATCTGTGAGCAAACGAACTACTTACTGGGGTGCTGTAGCGCCCCGCTGCGTATTCTAGGGTTAATCCTTTTCTTAACTGTCCAACCAAGTTAATGTGGCCCCAGGTTATAACCACCAGTGAGCATGCAAGTTTGTACTCCACGACAAGGAAGAGACTTGTTCAGTGGAAGGTCAAGCCAAAGAATATTCTTTGGTCAAGTTCTGAACTGGAGATCAACTTAAACTAGTGGTGGTGACAATTTTTGGATGGTCCCCACGATGACCTGTGTGCAGAAACTGATGTTATTAATCAATCTGTAAAATTGAAGGCACGAAAAGTGGTTACTTGAATTTGTTGATATATTAGGCAGTTATTTGTTTTTGTAACGCATACTGCAACTGATGTTATTAATCAATCTGTAAAATTGAAGGCACGAAAAGTGGTTACTTGAATTTGTAGATATATTAGGCAGTTATTTGTTTTTGTAACGCATACGGCAAATAGTAAAGTATTTTCATTACCAAAGACAAAGGGAAAACTGATTTTTTTTTTTGTACGAGTTTTCACAGTTAAACTTATTTTATTATAATTGCATTTTAAGTAATTTCATTAAGGCGCGTTTTTAATGTATGGTCATAATATGTGCCCAAAATACCAGCAACGGCCCTGGAAAAGAAAGTAATTTTATATAACAGATGGGAGAATCTCTCATCTACGTTTGGCTTTTATAAAATAGTCTCGTGTATCGCTAGGAGCGCTTTGTTGACTCCAATGATACTACCGAACGCGTTGACGCGCGCTCAGTGCTAAAGTTGCCGAAGCATGCTTCTTTCTGACTGCCTACCTAACAACGATTTCAATCACCTCTAACAAGTACCAGTGCTAAGTTCGTCGATACAAGATTACCTGATCCTACTGGGAGTTTGTAAAAGTTAAACATGATAAATATTAGACGCATGCCTGAAATAAGGAAAAAAAAAAAATGATATAAAGAAAGTGCGCCTGTAATCTGCAGAAATTAGAAGTTTTTTGGACTTCATAAAAATGTCGTTTTTAACACATTTTGTTATTCACAACGAAACTCGATCTGAAAAAGTTGCAATAGATGAGAAACAAATTGACAAACGTTTTTCACCTTGAACAATTTTCCAACAGTACCAGTGATTTCCCCGCATCAGCTTGTTCAGACTATTTAGCACATCAGTTTAATATATTTAAAGTTCGTCCCCCCCCCAATCACCGATCACTAATAAGTGACAGTGCAACAGAACGGCACAATAAAAAATATTGCTTATGACAGAGAAAAACGGTAAGGCAAACAATTCAAAATACAATTGAACTTCTTTCGTATAGTTTATACCAAGGCTTGTTAAAATCTACTACTCTATTAGGCAACTCTTGGTTTAAAAAAGCTTACAGGTTCCTGGTTTTCAAAATAATAAAATAACTGAACCACAGGCAAGCCAAGTAATACAGATTTATTACAGAGGTATATTTGTCGAATCTGGTTTCATTCAGATTTTTTTTTCTGTCACAGAGGCAACAAAGCATCAATATTTGACAATGCAGTGCAAGTTAAGATCTACTGGTTCTACCGAAGGGAGAAATTCACAAGCATCATGCTGTCTCACCCGGAACTCGAACAGAGGACTTCAATTCTATAATCAAAAACAGGACTTCACTTTTCAGAATGGTTTTGTGGTGAACATAAATGTAACTCAAACATACGTACGTCAGTGCGGATGAGGAAATAAAATATTTCCCACAACTGGAGTTAAACAAAAAACTATGGCATTACGATCGTGTTAGCGACCGAATACGAACGCTACTACTAGTATACAGATTGTGTGAGCAACTCAGTGGGCTTATAAAGCAGTCGCCCGTCCCTAATTTAGGCCCATCCCCGGTTATAAATAAGGGCGTTTTCTTCGCCCTTTCCACCTCACTTCCGTGTCACTTTCCTATCGGGCACTAGCGCAAATCTCCTAGCTTCCTATTTCTAAGGGTCGTTTAAGACCTGGGATCAGACACTCTCCAAAATCCTCTACATATGGTCTGATGCACTGTCCTTTCAGGGCCGCGGATGGTCTAGTGGTCAACGTTCGTGACTGCCACGGAGAAACCTCAGATTCGATACCAAGCAGGTGCAAACGCTCGAACCAATAAATATGCGCCGTGCGTCGGATGGCACGTTAAGACGTCGGAACCCGGGTACTGCCCCCCCCCGTAATAAATAAGGGAGTCTTCCCCCCTTTCTACCTCGCTTCCGTGTGACTTTCCTGTCGGGCACTCTAGCCCAAATCTCCTAGCTTCCTATTTCTAAGGGTTGTTTAAGACCTGGGTTCAGACACTCCCTAAAATTTTCTAGATCTGATCTGAATTTAGGCCCACTGGTAAGGAGGGAGAGAGCCAATGACGTAAGACAAACAGCATCCATGCCTACCCAGGATTCGAACCCCGCCTATTACAATCCAGCGCTTAGACCACTGCGCCACTGAGGCGGCGACAGATATTTTCAATAGTGGATTATCGTGTAGTAAAACGATGCGCAACAGTTACTTCGAAGTTTTACAGAACAGCAAATTTGATCTGTTACAACTCTTCATACATTCTACAAATGTTAAAATATTGCATGCAACAATTCTGGAGAATAAAGCTTAAGGAAAAATTGTAATCCCAGCATTTTACTAAGTTCTAAAAAAACAGGCCTTTTTTTTTCTCAGTTAATGAAACACTGACACAGTAAACTGCACCTATGGCTATGGTTAACTTAGAACTAATATGCTCATGTTCCATACTTTAAAAAATTTAGGTTTTTTGCCCACCTCCAGCTTCGTGAGGTGTAACTTCACTCTGGAAGAATGATTTCTTATCTACGAACGCAAACCAAGTCAGTGGAGGGCTACAATGCTAAAATTGTGTAAAACCAGGCGCATTCACTTAAAAAAAAAAGGGGGTGGGGGTGGAATTTTAATAAGTTGCTATATATATCAGCCTGATTATCCATGAAAGATGGAGTGGAAGCACCGTGAGTGATTTTCGTAAGCTACAAATTCTCGTTTTCACTTCAACGTCAATGAGAAACCTACAAAAACGCAGTATGAATAACAGTAATAGTTCTCTAACATGCTAAATAACCACTTGGACCCAGCATTTACTTCAGGAGGCAGCAGCAAAATTGAAAATTTCATACAATGCTTAAAAATAAGTTATGGCAAAATACTGTAGTATAATGTATTATGGCTTCATAATTATGAAATGTTTGTTTTCTCTGTGAAACAAAAGAACGAAAAATTGTCTTGCAGACAGGAAATATTATGAAATTGACATTTTGCCAATTTTCGACTCAAAGATTTTTGTTAAATGTTATTAGATTAAAAAAACGTTTCGTCCGGAGACGAGCGCGACTTATACTCTCAAGTGGTGGGAAGGATTATGCGCTGCCAACTTTTTGCCAGAAAACAGATTCTTTTCGATTTCACGAACATCAATTGGACGTAAACCACCTATCCACGTATTCGTCAACGGAAAATCCCGAGCAACAGAGTGGGGCACGGCACATACATGCAGCCCCTACTGAAGTTGCAAGAATCAAGGCCAGGGCCGTAGCCAGAGAGTGGATTTTGGGGGTTTAAACCCTCCCCGAAATGGCGTACTTAAAGAGAGGGTAGATAGATCCATATACTTGTGTAAACCAGTGCTTCCACTTTTAGGGCAACTTCTGGTCTTCTTGGGGTAAAAAAAAAAAAAATTATATTTTTTTTTAGTGTTTTAGGGTAATTTGAATCTTTTTTAGAATTTTTGTGGTACCCTTAACCGAACAGTTGGACAAAGTGAAAATTTGAGTTTGCATCTTGACAACTACGGAGTCCACCAGTAGTACATTTTTATGACTGTGACACACACTATTTAATACCTGACCTGATTAAGGCTAAGACTGTGGTGAAACGTGTCAACTGTTTCCTTCGTTTCCAAAGGCTAGTTTCAGACAGTTATTGTTCAATGTTATACTACAATATTATAGCTTTAGTAAAGCTCCAACTGTTTAACTAAACATAATTAAAGCTGACAATTTTTAGTATGAATGAAGTGCACTCGCATGTTAATGAATAAATGTTGAAAGAGAAACAGTTGTGAAAGAGGTGTAGTCATCCATGCAACTCCACTTATAAAGAACTGTCTAGGTATTGCTAATAACCAGTACTTGCAACAATTTCGAAGCAGTTGGTTGAAAGAACCTAAATTGAAACTGCGGGTACAGAAACATAGTGAGAGCCAATCTGAACATTTAAAAAAAGATCTAGCTTATTGTAAAGTTTGTGAACTGTGGTTAAAAAATAGTGAACTTAGTTATATTTTTTTAATATGAAAACAGCTTTAAAATAGAGCATTTTGTCATTCGAATTTAGGGTTATTTAACTACAATTAGGGCAAACTGAGACGAAATCTACGGTACTGAATTTTTATGCTGTGGAAGCACTGGTGTAAACAGTGCTCGAAAGGCTGGTATACGCTCATACGGCACTAATTTTAGTAGTGGGAACAACAAATGATTTATTTTTATTGGGGGGGTCCAGCTTGCATTCTTAAAAACAAACCTTATGTGGCGCGCCCTTGAGAAGTAGCTGTGTGGGAACCGTAAAGGGTAGGGGATTTTAATTATCTCATTAATTTAATACATTCAATTTGAAGAGTTTCTTCATAGAATGAAGAATTGGGAGTAATAGATTAAAAATTTTTTTCCATTGCTCTGTAGTTTTGCAGCAATTAGTATAAACTTTTTCCACTTCGAACTTTTTTTTCGGAGGGCGGTGAGATTGCTATTAATTTAACACTGAATATTTATTCTGATTGCAGTGAGACTGCTAATTTAAGACTGAATATTCTGATTGCAGCGAGACTTCTAATTTAAGACTGAATATTTATTCCGATTGCAGTGAGACTGCTAATTTAAGACTGAATATTTATTCCGATTGCAGTGAGACTGCTAATTTAAGACTGAATATTTATTCCGATTGCAGTGAGACTGCTAATTTAAGACTGAATATTTATTCCGATTGCAGTGAGACTGCTAATTTAAGACTGAATATTTATTCCGATTGCAGTGAGACTGCTAATTTCAGACTGAATATTTATTCTGATTGCAGTGAGACTGCTAATTTCAGACTGAATATTTATTCTGATTGCAGTGAGACTGCTAATTTCAGACTGAATATTTATTCTGATTGCGGAGCAAATTTGCCCAAATTTCAACTTCATGAAAGGCTATTCGAAGGAGGCTGTCTTCTCGGCTAGGAACCTTATATAGTTCTGAGTTCAAGTCCAGCCGAATCACTAATATTAGCTGAGGTTAGAGCCCTGCACGGGCCGGCCCTGGCTGTAATTTAAGACTTACGGGCCAGGCCTACAATTTCGTAGGCGGGCTTGGACGGGGACTTGCACGTGTACCATGTAGTCAGGTTGTTAATAAATTTAGGTCATTCTGTTTCCCTTTTCGTGATTATATTTCTTGTTTCTCGCAATCATTCTTCTCTTCAGCCTTGTGCTATTTTCTATTTATTTATTTATTTATTTTGCGCGCGTCTTTTCGTCTTTGATCTTTGGCAATCGCACTCCCATTTGAATCCATATTTCATTTATTTCGGAAATTTACACCAGAAAAACACTTGCTCCGTACGACGATTTGCATTTATAGGAATTAGGATTCAATTAAAGCTTCAATATGTGCTAGTAAACTATTCTTAGGCTCTGTCTTTATAATTTTGATTTGCTACTTGCTTTGTTTTAAATATGGATGAATATTGGGTTGGGTAAATTAGAGGTTCGAGGAGCAAAACAATCGGAAAATTGTAACATTTGGATTTTGGGAGTTATATCCTAAACCTGAAGAGTTAAAATCAGAGACGTCGGGCCAACAGAACGGAATCATATTCTGCGTACGAGAGTTTGTTGTATTAACTACTAACCATTAAGCATGTTATTGTGTGTGCGTGTGTGTAACTGAGCATCAATTTATATGTTCTGGGCAAAAGTGTCAAAGAAAACAGCACTTGACTCGTATAAACAGTGGCCTGACCTTACGAAGGGTTCGATTATGAAATGTTGATAATTTACTTAAGTTCACTGAATACTATTTATTGCATTTGCCGTATTTCTGGTGGGTTAGTTAACTTACTTATGCCCACTTTTTACACGAGCTTCGAGTTAGTCCAAAAAGTTACAGTACACATACCGTCTGTGTTAAAGTGACAGTTACGCAAATAAAACCTATGCCGGGTCCTAAAATGAAACACCGGGCCGGGTCGGGCCTGATATTAATTAGGTGGGGCCGGGCATGGCATTAACTTGGTGGGCCCGGGCCTAAAAATATTGCTTCTGCAGGGCTATAGCTGAGGTACGGAAGTTTTGTTAATCCGATGGCCACGGGGTAGAGTTTCCTCATTATAAGCAAGTCTAACCCCAGTCCTCGGTATAGCATAAGTTGTGCTCGCTGGGGACCACAAACCAACCAACTTTAATTGACAGCCATCGTTTTTGACTTGTGATGAGATAGTATTCCACGGGATTGTCAATTACATTTGTAAACAAAGGCGTTTTTGTTCTTGAGATTTTTTACTTTTTCAGTTTTTCTGGAGAAGGTATTTTTTCTGGAGGATTTTTAGTTAAAAATGAGCATACCAGCACTTCAAAATTTTCATTTTGAGCCCTGCAAGTACGTACAGCATGTAAGTCAGTATTTGAAAAATACGGAGTATTAAATGGAAGAATTTCATGTGTAAGTAAAATGTAACAAAAAACTTAACACATGTTTAACGTACGGTGAAAATTAATTTTCAAATTCAGAAAAACCTCCCCGAAAATGCTTTCTTGCTACGTCACTGATCGAGGCATCTGCCATGATACATGCAACTACAGCAGCGGTTACACACTGCCGGCTTTTCTATCTTATACGGGTAAGCCGTGTACCAGTTAAACATAATTATTCTTTATTTAATGAATATCAAAGGCTTAGGAGTCACAGTCAGCCTCTATTTCCACGCTTTCGCAAGAGATTCGGGCTCAGACCGAAATTCTATACTTCCCTCAAAGCGAGAATTGAGATTTTGCGCGCAAACACGTGTGTGGAGGTATTGATCAGAAATTCCTAGTTCAGTGCGTTCCAAGGCACAAAAATAAATAAATAAATAAAAAAATGCGAGAACCTACTCTTAACTGCAATGTACTACGTAACAGATCACCAGTGGTTTTTAGTGATCAAATTACAAAACCATGAATCCAAGTTTCAAACACTGACGTTTCATGACAAAAAAAAAACTACGTAAGCCGAAATTTACGAACACTGCCTTTTTCAGACACTAAATTACTTAATTTATTTCGTTTAGTTTTAGACTCAGATCTAACTATAAAAAGCCTCATCATAGGGATACTACAAACTTCATGTTACAAGCATCTAACTAGACATAACAGGCACAATATTCACCCAATGAATCGATTTTCTGTAGGTTATGACACATATATATGCGCACGTGCATACGGTAACCCTACCTAAGGTTTCCGGCGCCATGAAAGGGTATGATGATCCAGAACGGAAGAACTATATCCATGTCTGAACAGAGCATTTTACTTCGGTGGACCAAGTTATAATTCTGATAACAGGGGTCTACAAATAATAATAGAGGTAAGTCCAACTTCTGCCTTACGCAATGTTGATGGACTTAACACCGAACTTTGAGCATGGAGGTAGAGATTGAAGAAACAAAAAACCAAAGCTACACATTTTAAATATTCCTAAAGTCACTAACTGAGTCTACTAAATATAAAAGATGAACTGAATAAAATGTAAATAACACAAGAACATTTAAATACGTTACCTAGGAAACTCATTTTTGTTGGGCGTTTTCTTCCGAATATAACCATTGCTTGTGGTACTAGTTTGGTGAGGCGGCGGATGTGGCACCATAACTTGAGGCATTAGGAAATAAATAAAAATAGCTCCAAGAATAACGAAAGTATCAATAAACTATGAACACTGTGATAAGCAGATAACAGCACGCGGCGTCAAAACCCAAAACAGAAGCACACCCGTCGCTGACGAAACCGGACAAGCCGACGTTCACCGAGAAGGCACAGCATAAAACTCACGCACAACCCGTCAGTTCCTAACGTCACGCCACATGAGTTACGGACAAGCAACGTTGTGGTAACTTGAAGCAATTACATGTGCCACGACTCTACGCGCATGCGCAGAAGTGCCCCTTGAGTTCTCGGGCTGGTCTGACGTCTACAACAGGACGTGTCTGGAGAACAAATGGTTGGATGATCACACAACTCAAAGCTGAGTTCGCCTAGAAATTTCGCCCATTACGTGGGTAGTTAATGCCCAGAGCTTAAGACATGTGATAATATCTCGATTCCTTGGATTCAGTCCCCCCTCATTATTCAAATCGCCTTTTTCCTGTTTGTGCTGCTATATTTTCCTCATCGTCGTGAGAGATTTTTTGCTCTGAGCTGAGTTTCCTTTAAATAATGCCATTGTGAAACGAATATTTCCGCGAACGCTAATGAAGCTTCAAACTTCATAGATCTACGCATTTGCTTTGCAGCAGAAAAAGATTCAGTGAAGTAGCCATCATGGCGTAAAGAAAACGGTGTTGAATCACAAGGGGTTTTTCTCTTTATTTTTTTATTTCTTAAACAAGAAAACAAAACTGTTCCATTTTTTCCCCTTCCAGACATTCAATTCCACGAACTGGAAAGAAAAACAGTTTGCACGCAACGGTATTCCATTTATATTAAAACAAACTAAGCAGATTGGGGATAAACTCAATATTAAAATATGATGTTGGAAATTAAAAACACACAGATGAACAGGACGGAGTCACATGCTCTAAAAACTCCCAAACTGGAAGAGACCGCATTACATAAATAGACACGCATCCGTAAACCTGCGCAAAAACATTGATTTTTATGTATTTGCAACATTTCAAATAAATCTACACAGAATATATATAAGTGCAAGAAACCGCACAATTTTCAACAGCAATATACCATTATGTCTTTTTTTTTAAAAAGTGTTTAATCAATGCATCCCTCCAGTTTTTACGTACAGAGCAGACATAGGCCTTACCTAAAAAAAAAAAAACCCTAATCAATGCATCCCTCCAGTTCTTACGTACAGAGCAGACATAGACCTTACCTAAAAAAAAAAAAAACCATCATGATCAGAGTAAAATCCCTGAAATGGCAATGGGCTGGGCATATTGTCAGAAGAACGGACAGAGAAAATTTTAAGACTGGATACCAAGGGACAGGAAAAGACCCAGAACAAGACTACATGGGAGCTGGGTGGATGAAATTCGAGAGCATGCCGGAGTGACATGGAGGAGACTGGCTCAAGACAGGCCATTATGGAAGAAACTTGGGGAGACCTTCACCCAGCACAAGGATGATGATATTTGTGTAATTTTTTTTTTGGCGATTGTCAGGGATTTAGTCGACAGGAACGAAAACGCTAAAATTCCATATTTTACTTTTATCAATATAAGATTTAACAACTGTACACGCCACCAACTTACCTGTGAACAAGGTAAGTTCGTCACAATAGGCATGCAATTTGCCCCGATTTTCACTATAGTTCCAAGCGTGGCTTTAATGTCCCAGAATTTTTAAAACATAAACTTACATTTTTTTTTTTTTCATTGGAGGTTTAACGACGACCACCGTGAGCAACTCAATGGGCTATAAGCAGTCGCCCGTCCCTAATTTAGGGTCACTGGTTACAGGGAAGGGAGAGAGCCAGTGCCGTAAGACAAACACAACATCCATGCCTCACCGGGATTCGAACCCGGACCCCCTTTCGGACGAATGATCAGATGCCATCGCTTAGACCACTGCGCCACCAGGGCGGCACTTACATCTTTGGGAGTTTTTGGAGACCGAGGGCTTTTAGAGAAAACCCATTCGTCAAAAAATTTTTAATATAAGGCAAGAGTCAGTCAGCAGTGGTGAAAGACAGAAAAAATCCGTAGAAGTTAATCATCAACCAGTTACTAGTGCAGAGGAGGAGGCAGAACATCTATTTCTCTGCAAGTAGTGATTCTAAGAAGTTTCTACTGAGACTGCGATGAAGAACGGATTTTTTTTTTTTTTCGTTTTTCTTTTTCGTTGTAATACAAGGAGGAAAAACGAAAAAAAAATCAATAAGTGAATGGAATGTTCGAGTATCTTTTATCTTTATCTTACCTGTATCTAATATTTATTTTTGGAGAGGGGGAGGGGGGGTAACTACACACATGAGCAAAAAAGCCTAATCAGACCTGCCTCATCCGGAACGCGAACCCAGACGCAACTCGAAAATGATTAGTCAGAAGCCCGAGTCTATCATTCGGCCATCGAGGCTGCAATAATTTTGTCATCTGAGTTACCTAGAAGACATCGCAATGTTATAAATTACCCTTCACATACAACTCATGCCCCCACTTTGATTTTAACAAGTGTTCAAGTTTTTGGTTTTTAAAAACGTGAGATCCTGAATCGGCCAGTGCAACCTATGCTTTTTTGTTTGCAGTAATGTCCTCATGAGCCGAGGTGCTGGAAAATCCATCCCCTCTTCTCATGAAATATTTCTATTACTTTTCACGTCTTGTTCTGGGCGTGGCGTTCTACTCCAACTTCTCGCCTCTGCGCAATGAATCACATCTCATCACTGACTCCTACTGAAACCCATACGAAAATGGAAGCTGTAACTGATCGAAATAGGTCACCTCACCAAAAGAGTTTCCTAATACATATAAATGAAATATGCCAAAAATAAAATTGACATCAGTAAAGTGTATCTACTCCCACAAGGGTCATACTAGTTATTTCGTGGAGCTAAACAAAATACGCATTTATATTAAAACTTACAATCTTCACGCGCGTTTTACACCTCTTTCTCTCTATTTATTAAAAAAATTCCGATGCACTAATAGTTTTTCCTGAGCGCCGACATTTGCCCTTGAAATACCCCTACCTAACGTACTACGACAGGAAACAAGGAAAATACGACAGACCGGCTGAAAGCGAATAGCCTGCTTGCTTTGATATGTTAACAAAAAAATTATTCCGGGCTCTCTAAAACCACAATGCAGATGATAACTGCTGTGTGTTAAGGATATTTACTTTCCTTTTCAAGCTGAAAACTTGATGGATTACGATGTTTCCTTCGTTTTTTCATAGTTAAACCCACATGCAAAATGTTACAGTTTGACATAACACAATGGACTTAACTGCTAGGAATTTTTTTTTTTCTTTATTCGGGATTTAGTGACCCATGAAAAACTTCTAAAGGGCTATAAATCCTCGACCGTTTCTAAATTTGAGCCACTGGTTCCAGGGAAAGAGGAGAGCCAGTACACGTCAAGTATACCGTATCTCGAAACGAATACAACTCAGACGACTAGCGAGAAACCTACGTCACTGACCCTTCGGCCAAAGGGGCGGCAAGTCCAATAATAAAAAAAAAAAAAAAAAAAAATTCTACAAGTTTATAATTACTACGAATATTGTTGGGCACAATCTCGTCCTAACACTGGAACTCCATGAATTCTAAAATCATCCACATGCAATATTTATGACATGAACTCTCCCGCACGGGTGTCATAGCCTTGCTTGGAATCATTTCCTGCGCCGTTTTTTAATTAAATCAGAATATTGCAAAGTTCGAAGTGCACAGAAGACATCATAAATAAGTATTAATTGAAAAACAGCGATTTTGTGTCTGATATTAAATTCTTTATTGGGGGCAATCTGCTTAAACTGATAGCGGATCACCAGCGTAGTGAGCATCCGGCTGGCCCATGGTTTGTTAGGTAACTGCCAATCTTTCCCGTACGCGCCAAGATTATCGCCCCTTCTCGAAACTCCTTCAAAATTTTTTTTTTATTTCATTTTTTATTGGAGGTTTAACGACCACTGTGGGCAACTCAATGGGCTAATAGCAGTCGCTCGTCTCTGGCCTAGTGGGCAACGTTCGTGACTGTCGCGGAAAGGACCTCAGGTTCGATCCCGGGCAGGTACGAACGCTCGATCCACTAAATATCCGCCGTGCGTCGGATGGGCACGTTAAGCCGTCGGACCCCGGGTGCTGCCCCCTCCGGTAATAAATAACGGCGTCTTCCTCCCCCTTTCTACTTCGCTTCCGTTTCACTTTCCTATCGGTCACTCTGGCCCAAATCTCCTAGCTTCCGATTTCTAAGGGTTGTTTAAGACCTGGGTTCAGACACTCCCTTCCTAAAATCCTCTACATATGATCATTTAGGACCGCTAGTTCCTGGGAAAGGAGATAACCAGTGAAGTGAGACAACCACAACATCCATGCCTCACCGGGACTCGAACCCGGACCAACCTCGTGGGACGAATGGCCATAATCCAGCGCTCAGACCACTGCGCGACCCTTAAAATCTCATCAGCCTCTCTCTCTCAGTTAGCAGCTCCCCCGCAAAAAACACGTCATCTTCCTCCTTCATCAAACACCCCTATCTCAGCCATTGTCTTTCACGACCAACTCCCAAACTCTCGCTTCCAGAGATGACCGCATGTCCGAACCCACGACGGAAATCACTTTTCCCACGTCCAGAAATGAACACGGGCAAATAGCACTATAACTGAATGGGCCCACTTATTAAAGAACGGAAATACACACTACTGAACGGCCCCATAAAGCAATCTTGTATTGTAGATACCAGGAACCCGGCGTCCGGTGCGTATTATTCTCAAGGAAATTAGCCGACATGCTAATTATTTTAGGAAACTTGTACACTGGTTCCGCAAATAGAACCAAAAAATATATTCTCCGAAACTATGTCAACATTTAAAACATTCTTAAAATGCAATATTCTTAATTATTTACATATTAAAATTAAGCATTAACCACTAAAAGTTTTTTTTAAGTATTTACATAACATTAAAATTCATAAAATTAACCTTATTCTCCACTGGCCAGTTATTACAAGTTATTCACAATTACTGCTACTACACGGGGACAGCTGGTTCGCTTGTGGATTGCCGAAGTTAAATACACATGGCTAGAGCTGTCTGCTCTTTTTTGGCACATCTGGCCTTTGAAACACGTCCTTAAGCTTGATAGGGGAAAAAAAAAGTATCGAATGAAGCGTAGTGTTTCGGTGGGCGCATATTCTTTCTTGAGGGATGTATATACGTTACGGAGGTTTCCAGGGCCTGACATGGCCCATCAGTTAAGAGAAAAAGTTCTATGTTGGGGTGGGAAATTTAGCATCTTACTATTAGATTAAACAAAAAAAATTGACTTATAAAATAAAGAATGGTGTCACACGGTAATTTGGGCTTTAAGTAAAACAGAGAAAATCTCTATTCGCTCTCCCTTCTCCCCTATAAAAAAAACCCCTAGGAGATTTCCATAAAACAATTTTAAAAATTAAATTTTAAAAGTGGGCACAATGAAGCAGCTAAACACTAGGCTCCCTGCGACAGAAATAGAAAAATTAGGTGAACTCAGAAAAACAAAACAAACAAACAAACAGAAAAAAAAAACCCAGCAGGGTCTAATAAAACCCAAACCCAAAAAATAGACCCTACAACTCCGCCTCATGCACGCACGTTCAAAGTACGCGTTGTCAGCTGTTCCTTGAGTTTAAAATAAATAGCATCATAGACATTTTTCCTTCCCCCCCCCCCAAAGTTTTTTTTTTCCTTTTTTTGTTTTCATTTCCTGGCTTGACGACCACTATGAGCAACTCATATGTCAATAGGTAGCCGCTCTCCCTAATTCAGGAACACTGGTTTCACGGAGGGGATAAAGCCAGTATTACTGGACAAACAAACCACCGAACCGAGGCTCAGATCATATGTAGAGGATTTTAGGAAGGGAGTGTCTGACCCCAGGTCTTAAACAACCCTCAGAAATAAAAAGGTAAGATATTTGGGCTAGAGTGCCCGATAGGAAAGTGACACGGAAGTGAGGTAGAAAGGGGAGAAAGACGCCCTTATTTATTACCACGGGGCCAGTACCCAAGGTCTGACAGCTTAAAGTGCTCATCCGACGCACGGCGGATATTTAGTGATTCGAGCGTTAGTACCGGCCTGGGATCGAACTTGAGGTTTCTCCGTGGCAGTCACGAGCGTTGACCACTAGGCCATCCGCTACCCGAGGCTCAGAACCGGGCACAACTCGGACTATTATCATGAAACCGCAGCCTCTGATCACTCGACTACTACGACGGCGACATCGAATTGCCGGATATTTTATTTATTGTTTTTTAAATATGGGGGAAAATTAACATACTACATCTTTACGAACAATTAGAAAACCCAAACAGGAGCAATGGTCTGACCGTTGGCGTCTGACAGTTCATCCGGGATGGTTCCTGGTTCGAGTTCCAGATGAGGCATGTTTGTCACTCTCTTACGACACTAACTCTCTCCCTTTCTTACCCCAGTGACCCTAAATTAGGATTACGGGCGACTGTATATAGCGAAAAGAGATAGAAGTCAGCAAATCTTTATTAAAATCTTTTAAGCGAGAGAGAGAGAGAGAGAGAGAGAGAGAGAGAGAGATGCATAAACCCATAAGAAGCATTTACACAAATATCTGTAAGATTTCTACAGAAGAAAAACAAAGGGAGACAACAGACACAAAACAGTTTTGCCAGCCAGCCAGCCAGCCAAAAAGTAACGAAGCGTATGACAACAATACGGGGTTCAAAAGGTCGGGACATACACTATATTGACAAAAGTCACCGGAACCCTTTCAATAGCAATTGAACGGATCCTCTGCGTTGTTAAGATGCAAGGTACAGCTGCAAACGGTATAAAAACAAGCCTGCAGTCTACTGCGATCATATCGCATTCTGAGGTTGAGTGAAAATGTTGCGGTGGGAAAGAACTAACTTCGAGAAAGGAAAGATTGTTGGGTGTTATATGAGTGGGTTGTCCATAAGAGAAACCGAAAGGTGTTTAAACATATCCAAGTCAACTGTTTTGGATGTACTGAATAAGTGCAAGACAGATGGCATGCATGAAGCAGCAAAACGTACCGGGCAGACCGAAGAAAATCAGTGATAGAGGACGTCGAAGCCTCAGGAGAGTCGTTAAAGCTAATCGACGGAGTACTGCACAAGACCTCAGTGTACAGGTGAGTAAAAATGCTGGAACCTCGGTATGTATATGAACCATTCGCAGAGATCTTCATTCCATGCATGGAATGGGTTACCGTGGTCGTGCAGCTGCTCATCAGCCCTCATCTCACACTCGGAATGCTACTCGTCGTTTAGCATGGTGTAAAGAACATTTATCGTGGACCGTAAATCAATGGAAACGGTCCTATGGACTGATGAATCCAGATACACGATCCATCAGTCTGATGGCCGTGTGTGTGGGCATGGCGGTAACCGGAGGAACGCTATTTTACCACAGTGTACTGTTCCTACAGTCAAGTTTGGAGCTGGCAGTGCACTCGTGTGGGGGTGTTTTTCGTGGTATGGTCCCGGCCCATTGGTTGTCGTGGACAAACCTGTTAACCAGCACATCTACCTCGATATTCTGGACAATTATGCCCTACCAACTCTGTGGCAACACGATGGAACCGAGCCTTGTTGGTACCAGCAGGACAATGCACCGAGCCATAAAGCAAGGACTGTTTCGGCGTGGTTGGACCCGCACGGGGATAACTGGTTTTCCAGTTATTTGGGGAGCGGCGCCCCCACGGCCCGAGCTGACCTTGTGACGGATCATTTTGTCATTGCGACTAGAACGATTACATCACCGAAGGGACAGCTGTTCATCCAGCTGATGGGGGATGGCGTCCCCACGGCCCGAGCCGACATGTACTAGATGTGAATTTTCACTTTTTTATGTTTTTTTGTTTTTTCACTTGACACGCTCCCGCCTCAGTTGTAGGTTGCTGAGGTTGTGATTATGCGCCAGCTCCGGATTTTAGTTTCTCGTTTTCTTTCCTGTCTTCTCCATTTCATGTTCCTTTCTTTGTTTTTCCGAGCTGGTTAGCTAGACCTGCCTGCACGTTTGCCGTGTGCGGTGACCCGTAAGGTGGAAAAGGGGATGCTGGAGGCTGAGGTTTCTGGAGGCCTGGGTGTTGTTGTCGCCAGTTGCCAACACTCCTCTTTGCCCCTGCTTCACCCTAAACGGGCGGCTGGGAACTAACCCACTCCTAGTCAATGAGGTCTGTGGCCGAGTGGAGCCCAGACCTCTAACGGCTTGTCGTCTCGTACGACAGGGTGAGTCTGGGGATAGGGTGGGCATGCCAAAGGGGTGTTCCCCAGGCATGGGAAAGTCTGGGTGCACGCCGAGCGTATGTCTGCCCTATCAACTTGCTATATCCGCTTGCTATCCCTAGAGCCGTGTCCTGCGTCCACTTGGGCTTGCGGACCTCCGGCTCTCCCTCGTTGGGCTCGATTGTGGGTGGGGAAGTCGGCGGACGAATTCTAAAAACTTTTTATGGCTCAAAATGAAATTTCCCACGAACCTAAAACCAAAAGAGGTATTGAGGAAGGCTTAGCTCCTTCCGCTAAAAAGCATGTGCCCGATTGCTCGAATGCCAGATTCTTTTTTGTGCACTCATTGGACCCTTCAAAGCCTTTGAGTGCCAAAAGTCCATTTTGGATTAACAAAGCACTGCAATCCATAGCAAGTTCTCCCAAGAGCGTAAAGAAGCTCCAATCTGGAGATCTTCTTGTAGAGATGTCCACTGTGGCCTACAGTACCACACTTATTAACACCACCACGCTGCTGGAGACTCCTGTCAAAATAACACCCCATGGATACCTAAATTCATCTCGAGGCGTTGTCTCCTCTCAGGACCTCGTTGAGTGTACTGAGGAAGAGCTATTAGAAGAACTGAGGAGTCAACAAGTTACGGGTGTGCGGCGTATACTCTTTAGGCGGAATGGGCAGTCCGTCCCATCCCGCAACATCATTTTAACGTTTGATAGCCCTTCGCTGCCTACGTCCATCAAGGCAGGGTATCTTCACCTAGAGGTACGCCCGTACATCCCTAACCCTTTGAGATGTTTTAGGTGCCAGTCTTATGGCCATTCTCAGCAGTCGTGCAGGAGTAATCCTAGGTGTGCACGCTGTGGTGCCACAGAACATCTTCTGCAGGAATGTGTGGCCGAGGCCGAGTTTTGTGTGAACTGTAAGGGTTCACACGCGGCATCAGCCAAAGATTGTCCCAAGTGGAAGGAGGAGAAGGAAATCCAACGGATCAAAACGGTGGAAAATATTTCCTATCCTGAGGCCAGAAGAAAAGTGGTTCCTGTTACATCTGATCGGCGATCATACGCTTCAGTGGTGGTTGCCAAATCTACGGTTGCCACTCAGACCGACATTGAGATCCCACTTAAATGTCCATTCAATGTTAACGACATCATCGCAGCCGGACTGGAGGCACTCCAGTCTCGAGCTAGGGGTCTGAAAGCGCCACCCACCACTTCGCCGAAGCAGACTCATCCCACCCCCAACAAGGGAACTCAGGCCACTTCTTCTAACAAAAAGACCAAAGCCCAGGATAAGAAAAGCAATTCTTCTCCTCCAAAATCTCAGGAAACGACTCAACGTCGTGCGCCTCCCGGTAAGACACTTGGGACAAAACATGCTCCCATCTTAGCCCCTGGTCACACGCCTCCAGATCTGGGGGAACCCCCAGCAGAGGCGATGGAGCCGGACTTTGTTTGATCATTTTCATTTTCATTTCACTTATAACCATGGCTTCAATCATTCAGTGGAACTGTCGGGGTTTTCGGACGAACTTTGATGAAGTGAAACATCTGCTTTCATTTTACTCTCCGGTGTGCCTTTGTCTACAGGAGACGAAGCTTAAACCATCGGACCTGCTTTCAATTCGAGGCTACAGTGCATTTCGGACAGATAACTCGTCTGGAAATATAGCCTGTGGGGGAGTCGCTATTCTCGTCCCTCACAGAGTTCCGGTATCTTCCGTCGCGGTTTCCACAACTGTGCAGGCCGTGGCGGTTCGTATTTCTATGCCTGTACCTCTTACTGTCTGCAGTGTCTATCTGCCGCCGGACGAGAACGTGAGCGTCTCTGTACTGGAGAGATTGGTTGATCAGCTGCCTTCACCCTTTCTAATACTAGGTGACTTCAATGCCCATCATCATTTGTGGGGTAGTGTCAGCATCAGCACGAGAGGTCGTCGCGTAGAGTCTCTTCTGTCCTCGGCCTCTTTGTGCCTTTTTAACACCGGTGCTGACACGTACTTCCATGAACCGACACGATCCTTCAGTGCGATCGATTTGACCTTGGGATCACCATCAATTATTGCTGACTGGTCGTGGGCGGTGTGTAACGACCTCCACGGGAGCGACCACTTTCCCATTGTCCTCTCGCATCATGCCAACATGCCAACTTCTGCCTCCCGCCCTCCTCGTTGGAGGATGGAGCGTGCGAGATGGGAGGTCTTCACACCGTCAGCTTTGATATTTTCTGCAATGGTGACCCAAGAGTCAATCGACGCAGCGGTTCTTGAAGTCACAAATTGTATTCTTCAGGCAGCTGATCTTTCTATACCAAAAACATCTACGACACTCTCCAGAAGTCCGAAACCTTGGTGGACCCCTGAATGCGCAGCGGCTAGGAGAGCTCAACATAAGGCCTGGTCTACGTTTCGGCGTTATCCAACCGATGCTAATCTCGTTAAATTCAAACGAGCAAAATCCTATGCTCGGTTGGTGCGTCGACGTAGCAAGAGGAGTCTTGGATCCAGTATGTGTCATCTCTCACTTCACGTGCCAGTTCGAAAAGTGTGTGGGACAAGATTCGTAAGATCCGGGGTAACTACAGCTCTCACCAGATATCCATTCTCGAGAGCAACGGCTGCACATATGCTGGAGTCGGGGAGATTGCTGATTGTTTGGGGGAGGCGTTTGCCTCTGTGTCGAGTGACCTGGCGTATCCTTCCTCCTTTCTGAGGATTAAATCCACTGCGGAACGCCAGAGAATCTCCTTTGCGCCTTTTCTCGACACTGGATATAACTCCCCCTTCAGCATGGTTGAACTCAGGGTGGCTCTGCATCGGTCCGGCGCTACATCGGTCGGTCCCGATGGCATCCATTATGACATGCTCCGTCATCTCTCGCAGTCGTCTCTCGAGAATCTCTTAATCTTGTATAATCGTATTTGGTCGGAGCACAGTTTCCCGGAATCTTGGCGAAACGCTTTTGTTCTGCCTTTTCCCAAACCTGGCAAGGATCCCAAGTCTCCCTCTAGTTATCGTCCAATTGCTCTCACTAGCTGTCTGTGTAAAGTTCTTGAACGCATGGTTAATTCCCGGTTAATTCATTTTTTAGAATATCATCAAGTACTTTCACCATCACAAAGCGGCTTTCGCCGTCATCGTTCACCTCACGATCATCTCCTGCACCTTGAGACATCTGTGCGCGAGGCGTTCGTGCGTAGGCAGCACCTGGTTTCTGTATTTTTTGATATTGAAAAAGCTTATGATCGAGCGTGGCGGCACGGTATTATCCGTGACCTCCACGCATGCGGATTGCGAGGAAATCTTCCGACATTTATCTTAAATTTTCTTCGCAATCGGGTGTTCCAGGTGCGCCTGGGTACGACGCTATCGGCAACATTCCATCAAGAACAAGGTGTTCCTCAAGGTTGCATTTTATCTGTCACATTGTTCATCCTTCGCATTAATTGTCTCCTCACAAATCTTCCTCCTGCTGTTTCGGCTACTGTCTATGTTGATGACTTGCACATTTTCTGCTCGTCATCAAGCATGCATTTTATTGAAAGGCAGTTGCAGTCTGCAATTAATCAGATCTTTAAAACGGCGAATAGCAATGGTTTCGTTCTTTCTCCCGGCAAGACAGCGTGTGTCCATTTCTGCCGGAGGCGCGGCCTCCATCCTGACCCAGAGCTGTTTTTAGACCGTGCAGCCATACCAGTTTTGCCGGAGACCAAGTTCCTTGGACTGACCGTCGACCGTGCGCTTACATTCCGTGCGCACGTTCGGCGGCTCAAGATTTCCTGTCTGCGGGCTCTATCTATTCTTAAGATCCTTTCGAGAGTCTCATGGGGCGCAGACAGGATGTCTTTGATTCGCATTTACCATTCCTTAATACGGTCGAAACTGGATTATGGTTGTATCGTGTATGGCTCTGCGCGTCCTTCCGTTCTCCGGCCTTTGGACACTATTCACCATCAAGCACTGCGTCTTTGTTCGGGAGCATTTCGAACATCTCCGATTCCCAGCCTTTACGCTGACGCGAACGAACCATCGCTTGAATTACGCCGTCTGCAGCTGTCTATTCAATTCTACCTGAAACTTAGATCTCTTCCAGACCATCCTTTATACGATGCAGTTTTTCATCCCCAGCATGCTCGTTTATTCGGGAACCGGCCCTCGTGCATTTCAACCTTCGGTCTTCGTATGGCGGCCGTAGCCCGTGATGTAGGGCTCGACTTGTCACTTGTTGGAGAGACCAGGGGCTTTGGGGATCCGCCATGGCACCCACTTGGTGTCATGGTTGATACCACCTTTACATCTTTCGATAAATCCTCAACCCCTGCGTCAGTGTACCAGCAGCTGTTCGCTGAGCACCGTGGCCTAAATTCTGACTTCACTCCTATTTTTACTGATGGCTCCAAAATGCATGGAGTCGTTGGATCCGCGGCTGTCTGTGTAGATGACGTTTCAGTAGCGCGGATCCCAGCTGAGGCCACGGTGTTTTCAGCGGAGATGCATGCTGTGTATCTCGCTCTTCTCCATGTTCAGTCGAGTTCTCATCATCGTGCTATGGTCTGTACGGATTCCTTGAGTGTCTTGCAGTCACTGTCATCGTTGGACTGCTGTGACCACCCCTTTCTTCTTTCCGTACGAAGGCTTCTTCGTTCCTTGCTCGAGGCCGGTGTCCAGATACAATTTTGTTGGATCCCCGGGCATGTTGGAATCTCGGGTAACGAGTGTGCTGATGCGGCTGCTAGATCTGCTTCCTCTTTGGTCGTCACACCCTTGCCACTGTTTCACCGGGATTTCCGCTTTCTGGTACGCGACCATATTAAGCGAAAGTGGCAAGGTCTGTGGGACCAACAGGTGGAGAATAAACTGCATCGTATTAAACCTAATCTTGAAGTCTGGAAATCCTCATATCGTCGGAACCGTAGGGAAGAAGTG
Source organism: Macrothele yani (assembly GCA_039090855.1). Taxonomy (NCBI): domain Eukaryota; kingdom Metazoa; phylum Arthropoda; class Arachnida; order Araneae; family Macrothelidae; genus Macrothele; species Macrothele yani. The sequence goes on along the minus strand of CM077027.1, from coordinate 150,265,043 downwards.
GTGCTTGCGCGTCTCCGCATTGGGCATTGTCGTTTCACTCACCGCTTTTTGCTGTGTGGCGACACTGCGCCGCTGTGTGAGACGTGCAACTGCCGACTCACTGTCACTCATCTTCTGTGTACCTGTGTTCGTTTTCGTGATGTACGTTTTCATTTCTTTCATTCTCATTTGTTGACCGAGGACGCCGCTACACTGCAGCGGCTCCTCAATGACCACTGTGACTCTGTTGCCGTGTTTTCATTTTTTAAAGAAATTGACTATTTTAAACGTGTCTAGCTTTTAGCCTTATCATCATCCTCATTTTTCAGTTTTAATGAATCAGCTAGATTTTAATCATTGTATCATGTTTTTAATACTGTTTGTTCCATTTTCTTTTTTAGCCCTTCCATCGTTCTCATTTTTCAGTTTTACATGATCAGTCATATTTTAAGCTTTTTACCACATTTTTAATACTATTTGTTTGTCTTGTTTCTGGCGCTCTTTGGCCAACCATGGCCCTTGCGCCATAAAAATCAACCAACCAACCAACCATCGGCGTGGTTGGACGATAATTACGTATCGTGTGTGGACTGGCCTTAATCCCACAGAGCACCTGTGGGATGAATTAGAGCGCCGCATAAGAAGTTTGAAAAAAAAGGCCTACTACTAAGCAACAGTTAGCGGCAGCATTATGTACTGAATTGAAGCGCATACCTATTTGCGTGTTCCAAAATCTTGTCGAAAGCACGTCTCGAAGGGTCAGTGCCTGCATTAAGGCCAAACAAAGGTGGACCGACACCGTACTAATGCATGTCAATAAATGCTATGTTGTGTTTCTTCTCTTCTATAGGTGTCCGGTGACTTTTGTAAATATAGTGTATTTTGAAACAGAAAATAACATGCCACTTTGATTCCAGAGTTGGCAGAAGGCAGAGGTTAAATTCGGGAATCCGATGATATCAGAATTCACGGGTGAGTCAACCTCGCAATCAAATGATAAAATGTCCTGCTAAGGAGCGCTCAGAGAAATGCAACTGCTATATGATGAGTTCCCGTGAGTAAAATGGTGAGTACAGATAAATTTCCCTTGGTGGTCGCAAAATCTCTAAACAAAAGAAAAAAACCCATCACATCACATCCATTATTATTATTTTGGCACCCTCATCTACGACTCAAATTATTTATTTCCTTCAAAACGCTTTCACAAAAGAGAGTGCTTCTGATCGCTTTGATCTATTTCATTTGCCACAATCATACATGAGACTGAAGAAGAAAAAAAAAAAGCTGAACTTTTTGACTGGGGCGAAAAATCAGAATGCACTGCGAAACAGTCTGAATATAACACAGTATGAGCAAGACAGAATTGTTCACTGAAATTTATATCTGTAAATTTTAAACCGGGGCACATCACTTCATTCAAAATATAAAATTACTGACATTTAACAAAAACACAGGACAGAGAGAACATCACAGGGAGAAAAACTTTACCAAAAACTTTTCGGAAAATCCTCCTGCATTTTCCGGCTGAAATACAAATACCTATGGAATAAAATTATATTTAACTACAATACTGGGTAGAAGAAATGTTGCGAGAAATTCCTGTTCACCTGTGCATCGATCTCGAGAACCACCCAAATGACGATGGAAAACTCGGAATTCCGCGAATACGTGGAATCTCGCACCTGATATTAAAGGGAAATTTTTGAGCAATCTAACTTCTGTTTTCAAGAATTGTTACACCATTTTCAAGGTGAAATACTAATATTATGGAATAAAAATATATTTAAGAACTACTGGGAAGAAGGAATATAGTGAGAAACTGAAATTACGATTACCGGAGAAATCTTTACTGTGCTTAACTTATGTTCTCGAAAGTTTTGAAAGACAAAATACCGTTCCTGGACGAAAAAATGACTCCCCCTCCTAATCTTCCCAAAAATTCTCTTCAGTTTTGTATCGATCTCAAGTATGCCTCAGATGATGACGAAAAAAGCGGAATTCCGCGAATCCGCGGAAGAATCTCATGTATGCACAATAACCTAATAGTCATTCGATGTGTTATCACAATATACGATCTCGCCACAGAACTTCAAAATCGCGTCCTCCGACAGACTACTGAAATTTATCTGAATCATTTCAGCATGTACGGTTTGTGAAAATATCAATATCAACTGTTTCAGCAAACGATGTTAATACTAGCGATGAGCTCGGGACCGGGCTCGGAATTACAAGTCTTGAATTTCATTACTGTAATTAATTCAACACGTGCAATTCCGAGCCCGGTTGAATTACGCGTGTTGAATTTCATTGTGGATTTGTTACCATGGTGGAAGGATTTTCAGTTTCCCAAGCTAGCTGCCATTGCAAGACAAATTTTGCTTAGCAAGACTTGCATTATGCATTGTCCAAAGCTATGGCCCAAGCAAGGATTAGTTTAAGGAGGTCTGGTATCGAAAAACTGGGAAAAAATCACATTCCCATTTTTTGTATTTTATTAAAAATCAAGAATCTTATCTTTAAAATGTATTAATTTCCAAAATTGTGCAGTTAAAAGTACTGTAATTTATTTTTTAAAATTCCCCACTCCCACGTTTTTCGGGGTGACGTTGTTTTTTAGTGCAGCAGGTCGAGTTTTAGAGAAAAGAAGATCAAGTTGAAGCGCTGAGGCATTAGATGCAATTTTTCTCTCTCTCTCTCTCTCTCTCTCTCTCTCTCTCTCTCTCTTTTCATCATGAACTTGATCAGGAAACTGCACAGGCATATGATACTATTGTGATTATTATACTATTAAGCGCAAAGCTTTGTTAATGTTACAAAATGCAGAATAATCTGGTCTGGAATGCTTTTACGTTCTTTTTTTTTTTTTTTAATTTTGGAAATTTCCCTACATGCTTTTTTTTTATATATTCTACTACATCACTCTAAACTACCTTTACCGATTAGCATATATGTAAATTATATTGCAAAGATTAGTTTTCTAGAGTCAAAATTTCAAACACTTGCAACTGAACTGTCTGTACGGCGTTGTACGTTTTATAATGCAATTTATTCAAAATAAAAGTAAATTTAGAAATCAAAAAGAAATAAAGAATGGAATTTTTTGTTTCTAAACGATTTTCTTTTCTTTAGCTTTTACCAAAATTACTGATTCCCCTGATACGATCAAAGGGCACGTTGATTATTTATTTATTTTCAAATCCACATTTTAGAACATTTGGCTTTATGCGTAGTATTTCTAAAAACATATTAATATTGTGAAGTGGATTAACTGAACTAAACTTTTTAAACTAATGATTTTTAAACTAATCCTTGCTTGGGCCATATCTTTGGCTAGTGTATAATGCATAAATGCAAGCCTTGATAAGCAAAATTTTCCAAGAATCCGGGCCCGGGCTCCTAAAATTGAGCCTGAACTCATCTCTAGTTAATACTTCTCTGCTTTAGCTTCGTTTAGGGAAGTATTTAGATTTGAGAAATAACAAATAAAAGCAGCACGAACACAAAATTATCGTATGTAGTTTTGGAAACATCCCCGGTTTTATAAACAAGAAAGATGACACCGAATTTGCGGTTCTAAAGAGCCTTCTGAATACTTTCCGACACGAAAAATACATTTCAAAACAGATTTTTTAAATATCTAGAAATTCAGCAAAAAAAAAAAAAAAAAAAAGGAAATAGAATTACACAACCTAGAGACAAACTGCGCATAATTTAAAACACGTAATGAAGGGTGTCGGACATTTGCCCGCCAGGACAAGAGCCTCCTATACTCGGACACTTGCTCACTAGACACGAGCCCATTGAAATTTATCACACTTAGCGCAGTAACTTTAGGAATAATCGCTACCATATTTTCGAAATTTAAAGCTTCATGACCAACTTTGATTTTAGGGGAACGTGTACACCCGACGAAATTTTAAATTTGTATGCAGTGTGACCCATCGCACGTTTTGAAAAAGAATTCGAATTGTCTCAACTGGAGAGGAGGAGGAGGGGGGGGGCGGAAAGATCCCAAATAAAATAAAGCATGCCGCATGCAAATCAAAATCGACACACCATAATCTCTACGGGAAACCGCAAGTTCGTACCCGGAAGATTCAGAGTCTGAAACGTTACGGGGTCGTATACAAATTGCATAAATGAAAAATTACGTTTCGTTCCGAGATCTCGTCAAAGTGTGGGAGTTTTCCTAGCAGAACTAAACGAAATGTACGAGTTTTCCCCAGGGATATAAATGCGTATGTAAGATCATAACGACACAAGGTTTATGTAGAAGTTTTACGACTCCCTAAATCTTGAGTTATGATTTTAATATTTTGCATGTCATGAAATAAAGGTTAATCTACTGAGACTCAACGAATCGATCTTCAGGTGTTGACAAGATACCCACGCTACGGGAATTTCTAGATTTTAAATTACAACCTCGATATTTCGTATTTGTATACATTTCATAAAACATAATAAAAGACACTGAACGGATTATTTCTCAGCTCTTTACAAGGCACCTATAAACGCCGCGGGCCTTTTAAGAAGATTTTAAGTTACAACCTAGATATTTGGTATTTGTAAACATATTATAAAACCTAATAAAAGGCACTTAATGGATCATTTCTCAGCTCTTTACAAGACACCTAACCTAGACCACCACCCTTTTTGAAAGATTTTAAGTTACAACCAAAATATTTGGTATGTGTATAAACAGGTTACGGTGAGAAGCCTACGGGATTCCAGCCCCTCATGCGTGACAAATATGTTTTCTAGACGACGGAATTCCATGATTATTTTCCCTGACATTAAATTTGAGTTTCCGAAGGAATTTTCTCTTGATCCAAGTCAAGTGGGATTTTCACCCCGATATGAAATGTATTGAACTTTAAAAGCCTCAGATGTAAATACTTTTTTTAACCCATAAGAAAGGTGATATACACTATACTGACAAAAGTCACCGGACACCTAGAAGAAAAACCCAACATAGCATTTATTGACATACATTAGTACGGTATCGGTCCACCTTTGGCCTTAATGCATGCACTGACCCTTCGAGACATGCTTTCGACAAGATTTTGGAACACAGCTATAGGCATGCACTTCCATTCAGTACATAATTGCCGCTAACTGTTGCTTAATAGTAGGCCTTGTTTCCAAACTTCTTATGCGGCGCTCTAATTCATCCCATAGGTACTCTATGGGATTAAGATCAGGGCTCTGTGCAGGCCAGTCCACACACGATACGGAATTATCGTCAAACCATCTCTTTGTCACTTCTGCAATTTTTTTTATTCAATAAGCTTTGCTTGCAGCATTTTGTTATTCATCCCCATTGTCATTGCAATGTATATACCATCATGTTTTTAACAGTTTTGTATTATTTCCCAGTGAGATGCCCAATACTGTACGTCTCCCTCTTATGTTTTCTTATGATAAATTAGAATAAAGCGATTTTGAAACCTTGCTTTATGGCTCGGTGCATTATCCTGCTGGTACCAAAAAGGCTGGGTTCCATAGTATATTGCCACAGAGTTGGTAGGGCATAATTGTCCAGAATATCGAGGTAGACCTGCTGGTTAACATGTTTGTTCAAGATAACCAATGGGCCGGGACCATACCACGAAAACACCCCCACACGAGTGCACTGCCAGCTCCAAACTTGACCGTAGGAACAGCACACTGTGGTAAATAGCGTTCCCCCGGCGGCCGACATACCCACACACAGCCATCAAACTGATGGATCGTGTATCTGGATTCATCAGTCCATAGGACCCGTTTCCATTAATCTACGGTCCACGATAAATGTTCTTTACACTATGCTAAACTACGAGTAGCATTCCGAGTGGAGATGAAGGGCTTATGAGCAGCCGCACGACCTCGGTAACCTATGGAATGAAGTTCTCTGCAAATGGTACGTGTACCTACCGAGGTTCTAGAATTTTTACTCACCTGTACACTGAGGTCTTGTGCAGTACTCCGTCGATTAGCTGTAACGACTCTCCTGAGGCTTCGACGTCCTCTATCACTGATTTTCTTTGGTCTGCCGGTACGTTCTGCTACTTTAGGCACGCCATATGTCTTCCATTTGTTCAGTACATCCAAAACAGTTGACTTGGGTATGTTTAAACGCCTTTCGGTTTCTCTTATGGACAACCCACTAATAAAACACCCAACAATCTTTCCTTTCTCGAAGTCAGTTCTTTCCCGCCGCGACATTTTCACTGAACCTCATAGTGCGATATGATCGCGGTAGTATTTGTCATTTTGTTGTAGGACTTCCGTCCACAGTGAGTAGAGTTTAGGTACCAGCCACCTACAGCGAGATCGCCTTTTGGACAGGACACAGAAACGGAAGGAATGAGAGCAAATCTAGCGATTTTGACAGAACAGTTTGTAGTGATATTAAAGTACAGTAGATGGCGCCACCGTACAAGTACGATGTTGCACACAGAGGGGTGAGAGAATTTCAGGGGGGGGCATAGGAAAGGATACCCATTTAACCAGTGGGTCCAGCCTGGGGGCCGTCACTTAACGTGCTTGTCCGATGCACGGCGGATATTCAGCTATAAATATCCGTCACTTAACGTGCTTGTCGAATGCACGGCGGATATTCAGATAGTCTGACTCGCTAACCACTAGGCCATCCGAGGCGATATGATCGCGGTCAGCTGCAGGCTTGTTTTTATACCGTTTGCAGCTGTACCGCGCATCTTAACAACGCACAGGATCTGTTCATTTGCTTTGGAAGGGGTGTCCGGTGACTTTTGTCAATATAGTGTATATCAGTTTAGAGTTGGAGGTAACCCTCTCCCTTAAATATCAACATTTCTAAAACAAAGTGCAATTTTTATACGGTCCATAAATATTTATGTGATCAGTTTTCCCACACTAGATCGGAAACGACTTCCGACGTTATGTATTATCTTCAAGTGATCCATAGTGGGCAAGTGTCCGGTGGGCTTTAGTCCGGACCCCGTAATGAAAGCATGGTTATTCACAGCAAATGGAACCAGTTGAAAAAAAAAAAAATCAACCGGATTTCTGCAATCGATTAATATTCCAAAATAGAAATAGCTACTTACGCACATCTATTACTGAAAAGTACGTTACGAAAATTAACAAATTGTGCGCCGACAGTTTCTCATAGTTGATGGAAGGTATCAGAGACAAAAGGGTTTTCAGATCGAACAGTTCGAAGAAGAGATAGTACAGGAAAACTTTATTTTACTTTACGACCCTTAGCGGAAAACCTTTGTGTTACTTAAAGAAAATGGGTTTAAATACCCTCCATAATGATGATTATCGCACAAAAAATGGATTTTTCTAAAGGATTCTTAGAAACGAATTAACTCTTTGAATTCTAAATATACACTGGCACCTCCTAGCGGCAAAATTTTGAATAATGGTAAAGTAGAAAATATGCTAAAAGTATAGAAAGGAAAAAGGGTTTTGCAAATACGCTTGGAATAGTGATAGCGAGAAAAAAAAGTTGACATTTATGCCACCTAGCGGGAAAACTATGCATTATTTTAAAGAGGCTAATATTCTTCATCTTTACAGTAGCAAATGGCACACAGTACGCAATTTTTTTTTTTTCAAAAGGATATTTAGAAGAGGTGATACGGTTGAAAACATAAATAAACACTACCACCACCTAGCACTAGAACTCTGAACCGAAAACTCCCATGACTGCATGTACTAAATATACTGAAGAGCAATTGAATTAGAGATACCTGTCTAGTAACGTGTAACACCACCTTTCGCCCTGATGACGGCGGCGATTCGTCTCGGCATGGACTCGACAAGACACCGGAAGCGTTGGGAAGCAATACGGATCCACGACCCCTGAACAAGCTCCCACAGTTCACGAAGATTTGATGGAGGGGGTCAGAGCCTCGAACATCTCTCTTGATGGCATCCCAGATGTGTTAGATGGGATTGAGGTCAGGTGACCTATCTGGCCAAGGAAGCGAAGTCACGTCGGTGGAGTGTTCATCCAACCATTCGGGTACAATTCGGGAGCGATGGCGCGGTGCAATGTCTTGTTGCAGGATGAGGTACTCAGTGGGATGTTGAAGACGCACAAACGGGAGCAAATGGTCGTCCAAGATATCCCGGTAACGTTGACCTGTGAGGGACTATGTCGCACGAACCAGGGGTCCCATTTCCGTTCACGTAAACAGTCCCCAGACGAAAATGCCACCCCCACCAGCTTGAAGAGTGAGTGCCCTGCTGGCGAGAAGGATCCATCGCTTCATGTGGTTTGCGCCGTATTCGTATCCTGCCATCCGCATATACCAACGTGAATCTCGACTCATCAGTCCAGGCAACATTTTCCCACATGTCTAGGACCAGTGGCGATGTTCCCGCGCCCATGCTAATCTTTGCACCCTGTGATGTGCGGTCAGCAGCGGTACCCTCGTGGGACGATGGTTTCGGTGCCCCATAGCGAGGAGATGGTTCTGGATGGTGTGGCTGCTTACACGTTTTTGTGCACCAGCGTTAAATTGCCAAGTGATTTCTTCACTGTAGCCCGTCTATCCGCTGTTACAATGCGAGCTAGCCGACGATGACCCCGCTCATCCACACGCTGTTGTCCACGGCAGTTGGCCCTTGCAGGGATGGCTTTACCGGATTCGACGTACTCACGGTGCACCCGTGACACAGTGGCTAGTGAAAATTCCAGTGCCTGCACAACTTCCGAGATGGAGTGACCCATTCGTCGGGCCCCGAGAATTTGCCCACGATCAAATGCGCTTAGATCCTTCGTCTTACCCATACTGCGTCCGACTCTTACCGATTCCCGTCGCATCACTCGTTATATTGTCGGATCGCTGCATACGTCATGTCGTTTCCGTTTACAGGGCCGCCCACAGCGCCACATTTGCATAACGCCAGCTGTCTCTAATTCAATTGCTCTTCAGTGTAGTTTGCAGCGTTAATTTTCAAATCGGACTTTTAGAAGCAGAGATATCGAGAAAATCAGACTGAAGCTTTGTGCCCCTACCAAGAAAATTTTACATTATTTTGGGCAGAAAATGCACACAGAAAGTTTTCGTAGTTAGCAGCATCTAACCGAAAAAAGGATTTTTCAGTTGGGTTTTTAGACGCCCAGATACTGCTGCAAATATCGTGTAAACGGAAACGCGAACGTATATCCTCTAGTGGCAAACTTGTGAGTTAAGAAAAATTTGAAATTATATGCGTTTTGCAAGAGAAACAATTAGAGACAAAGAATTTTTCAAAGCGGACTAATAGTTGCAGAGACATGGTGTGTCCACAGCCGGACTGACTGACAAACCGGTAACATAAGCACGGTCTTTTTTTTACAAAAAACGTGCTAAAATGTCGACATATCTCTGTTTTTAGCAAGTCTTGTAAAAAAGATCGTGTTTATATTACAGGTTTGTCCGTCCGTCTGAATACATTTTCATGTAACTGCAACAGTTAGTCCGATTTGATAAACTCTTCTCCATTAAGAAGCTTTTTCCATTTAGATCCTTGCATTCCGTTTTTTTTTTTTCGCGATGCACAATTTTGCCGCTAGAGGGCGTAATGCAGATGATATCGAAATTAAAAATACATTGCATTCCACATATTTGCTTCTAAATATTCGATTGAGAAAATATTTTTACCTTTCGATTTCATTTACAGCAAACACTGTTTTAGGTACAGTCTCTTTTTCAAGTTACGCATAAATTTTCCGCTAGAGAGCGTAAAAGTCCATTGCATTTTCCCCGAAATCTCTGCTTCTAAAACTCATATTTGAAAAAAATAATTCTGCAACGGATACAGTATCTGACGGGAAATGCTTTTTATTATTATTATTATTATTATTATTGGAAGTTTAACCACCATCGTGAACAACTCAATGGGTTATATGCAGTCGCCCGCCACTAATTTAAGGCCACTGACTCCAGGAAATGGGCTACAATGCAGTCGTCAGTCTCTAATTTAGGGCCACTGACTCCAGGGAAGGGAGAGAGAGAGCCAGTGTCGTAAGACAAACACAACATCCATGCCTCACCGGGATTCGAACCCGGACGAATGATCAGAAGCCATCGCTTAAACCACTGCGTCACCCGGCAGGAAATGTTTAGCATATAATTTCTAATTTTCGGTGAAGAATGGGTTGGCCACCAAGGGGTGTTAAGTGTAAATTTCTTCTTGTGATGTACTTGCAGCAAAATATATCAGCTTCTAAAACCTCGAAGGAAAAAATCCTTTCATGAACCAATACCGTTCACGTAGATAACCCTTTTCGGAATATTTTCTTCTTAAAATAAATCCATGGTTTCTCAGCCAGGGGACGTAGATGTTCATCATATTTTTGTCAATATCTGCGAGTCTAAGAGTCCGATTTGAAATATTCCTTCTTTGTTTTTCCGATGCAAAATGTTTAATTTCAAAATTTTCAAGTAATGCATAGACTTCCCGCTAGGTGGCGTAAAAGTAAATTGCGCTTTCCCCGAGATCTCTGCTTCTAAAACTCCGATTTTGAAGAATTCTTTCTGCACCGAATACAGCGCCTGATGGGAAATGTTTTGCACATACTTTCTAATTTTTAGTGTAGAATGGTTTGACCACCAGGGGGTGTAAGTGTATTCCTGCTTCTAACGCATTTGCAGCAAAATCTGAACCTCTGAAACGTCGACTGAAAAAAATTATTTCGTGGACCAATATCACTCACCTCGGAAAAACCTTTTGAAAATACGTTCTTCTTAAAACAATGCATATTTTTTTCGCCAGGGGGCGTAGATGTATATCGTATTTTTGTCGATATCTCTGCTCCTATATGAGTCCCATTTGAAAAATTCTTGGTTGGAGAGCGTTTCCGCTGCGAAAGTTTCTCGTATAATTTCCAATTTTTCTTAACGCACAAGTATGCCATCAGAGGGCGTCAGATCACGTTTCCGTTTACAGCAATATCCGCGGGACTAAAAACCCGAAGGTAAAACTTCTTTTTCGGTCAGATACTACTAACTACGCAGAATCTGTGTGCATTTTCTTCCTAAAAGAATGCACAACTTTGCAGCTAGGAGGCGCAAAAGCTTAATCTGTTGAAATCAATATCTCTGCTTCTACATTATGCAATTAAAAAATTAATTTTCAACACCGGATGCCGTTTCCGTTGTACAACACTTTAGGTTAATATATGAGAAGTTTTATAGTTCACAGTTCTGTCGGTAGGTGGTGTTTGTGTATTTCAGTTTGCAGCTGTACCTCCGCTTCTAAAAACCCTATTGAGAAATTTGTTCTTTACTGTATGCCATGCTACAACAGAAATGTGGAGCATTATCCTCTTTAAATAATGCAGACATTTCCCGCTAGGGGCGTAAAAGTCGATTTTTTTTTCTTGCTATTTCTGCTTCAAGGAGACGTATTTGAAAAGTGGTTTTTTTATTAGCATAGCTTTTTCCACGAAGTATGTTTTTCGCCTATTTTCAACTTTTCCATTATGCAAAATTCTTCCGCTAGAAGGCGTAGTTATATCACGTTTCCTTCTATATTCCTCGTTTTAACTGTTCGATTTGAAAATCTCTTTGTCTTTGATACTCCTTGCTCCATGAGAAACTTTTTGTCCGCCATTTGTTAATTTCCGTAGCATACTTTTTAGCGCTGGTCGAAGTAACTGTTTTTATTTCTGGATGTTTTATCGCTTGTAGAAACCCGGTTGTTTGTTTTCCTAACCCGTTCCATTGACTTTGAATAACTTTGATAAATTTAATTCGCGTCAGAACGGATTCAAAAGACGTGCTCATTACAACCAAAAATTCGGTGTCACCTTTCTTATTTGAAGTTTTTTCCATTTTTTACGCTTTCCAACCGTAGGTTGAAGCGTACATGCTCCAGCTTTGTCCGTCTGTCCGCACGATAACTCACGTAAAAATTATTCGATTTCGATGAAATTTTAGTATGTGGTAGGTGACCACTGGGAACGAACCCTATTGAAAATGGGCGAAATTGGGCCAAAGGTCAGGACATAAGAGCGGGATCCATTCCATTGCCCTTATGAGTCATTACTTGCGTAAAACTGATTCGATTTCGATGAAATTTTAGAATGTGGTAGGGAACCACCTGAAGACGAACCCTATTGAAAATGGGCGAAATGGGGTCAAAGGTCAGGACATAGGAACGGGATCCTTTCCATTACCTTTATGCATCATAACTTGCGTAACAATGGTTCGATTTCGATGAAATTTTAGAGTGTGGTAGGGGACCACCTCGGGACGAACTCTATTGAAAATGGGCAAAATGAGGTCAAAGGTCAGGAGATAGGAGCGGAATCCATTCCATTGCCCTTATGCATCATAACTTACGTAAAAATGCTTCGATTGCGACAAAACTTTATCATGTTGCTCCGGAGGTATAGTGAACCCGTTCTGTTGAATATAAACGAAATGGGGTCGAAGGTCATGGCAGAGAAGAAATATTTATTCCACAGCCATTATTCTCATAACTTGCGTAAATGCTTCTATTGCGACAAAACTTTAGTATGTTATTCCTGAGGTATACTGAACGGTTCTGTTGAATATCATCGAAATGGGGTCAAAGGTCAGGACACAGGAGCGAGATTTATTCCACATCCATCATCCTCATAACTTGAGTAATGATTTCTGGTATGTTGGAAAGCATATCAAAATCAATGCATTGCATGATTTCACTAACTTGTTAATCTTAGGTTTAAAGCCTAAATATTTCATTACACTTTTAACCTTCGAAATATTTGCTTTAATCCCCCCCCCCACATTTTTCAGTACACTCCTAATTTGAAATTCCTGGATGAACTCCTAGTATGGGCGAGTATCTCTGCTGTTCCATGAGAGAAAAAAATATCGAAATTGCGGCACCTTCAAAGAGCCTTAATTTGTCACAGTTAGGTTTTTCTAAAGAACACAAACACGTTTTCAATTTATTATTATTATTTTTTTAACTTTCAAATTTCGTGGAAAATATCTGAACATTAAGTCGCTTAAGCTCTCTTGGAATCCGCACTAAAAAAACGCACTCGAGGTGAAATGAGAATTTTGACGATAAAAGAAATACGTATCTGTGTCAAATTCCCCGTTACGCTGCATTAATTGTTAAATCGAAATTGCAGGATTATTGAGCAGTTAACTCATTAATTTCTTTTTCTTTCTCTTCATTTATTTCTTTTTCTTGAAGCAATCAACTGTAGCAACGATTTAAAATTACACCTCCGAAAGCTGTAAGAGACACTTAAAGAGAACAAGTGGATTAACTTCAACAGAAAAAGAGTTCAACGTCCCTGGGGGCATTTTGTCATGATGGCGGAAGTGACGTATTTCGGTCACTGATCTGACTAGTTCGTTATGGCGTTTTGTTCGTTGGACACGCAATCCATAATAGCAACTTTATTATTATTATTTTTTTTTTTAAGTACGCCAGGAAAAGGCATCTAAGAATCCCATCCACTTTTCATTCTTCTATGCCTTTGAAAACTTCATTAAGAGTCATTAACAGATTTCTGAAATTTGATTCAGAAAAGTCTAATCAAACGATGTTTTTGTTTCAACAGCTAACATGATACCAGCTGAACGCCTACGCAAGAGATTTTCAGCTTTGACGAATACAATACTACATACAGCCTTTAGTAATCAGGAACTTTAAGTATATTTTTTTCTTCAGCATAATCTCTTTCTCGCACACACAAACAAACAAAAAAAAAATCATTGTACACGAACAAATGTTCTTCGTACTTCCAGGCGGAAAGTAAAGTGATAACTGCGCATAGAATAAAACTCGCTTAAACATAAACTCCCGCTCGTTTTCCACTCCTCCTAATCAGAACTAATTCAAATAGAAAAACAACAACAACAACACTAAAAAAAAAAAAAACAGGAAAAGCCCAGTTCCTATTTTTATTCTGCTCCCGTGCTCCAGTTACTAAATTTATACTTTCTGATACTGCATCTCTTAGCTTTCATAACCTTTGAAATGGAACAGTGTTGTGAAAAATACACCCGACAAGCAAAGGACAACTTAATGTCTCAGTCTCAATGCAATTTTCTTAACCTAAAAACCGCCCTCAAGAAAACTTGAATTACAAAACATGCTGATATTAATCAGTTGGTTAACGATAAACGGCCAGCCATTTTTTTAGCGCCACTCTCCTTTTATGCCCACGTGTAACATTTTGAACAACAGTTTCATGAGGATTAACTTATGAAGTCTCAGTTGATTAGCAAATTAAAACACGGAAAAACGACGGAGTTGAGAAAATAGCGGAACTCACAAAACTGCCATCTATTTCTCAACAATAGAGATCGCCAAACAGAAGTCATCGCCCTTTCCACGTTAATAAACGAGTCACGGAAAAATTATCATCGGCCGCCACCGAGAATCAAACCCAGATCTTCCATTTACGCACCGGACATGCTACCACTGCACCACAGCGACCTCGAATTCTCCAGACTCACAAGTGATTAACTGCCAAACCACATGGCAGGTTGCTGGTGCAGTGGTAGCATGTCCGGCGCGTAACTGGAAGACCTGGGATCGATTCCCGGTGGCGGCCGATGAGAATTTTTCCGTGACTCACTTACAAACGTGGAAAGAGCGATTACTTCTGTTTGGTGTTCCTGATCCACGTCGAGTGTATGAATTGATAGAGATCGCACCTCCTCCAAATATCCACCGACGTGTGTATTCAATTCACACTTAACTAAGGGTCGTAGCAGGAGAGTTCCAAAACTTTAGTAACGAATTATGAACATAATACAGGGTAATTCAAAATGATTAATCTGATTTCAGAAGAGCATGATTACATACCTATCAACCATATGGCCTGGGCATACACAAAATGAAAGAGGAAATCTCCGAGTTTTAGTAGGCGACCACGAGAGGGCTCCACTATCACTGTGGGGCCGCCTCATTGGCATTGTGCTGTCCACCGTTTCCTCAACGAAGTGCTCCCTTGCCATTGTATTGGTCGCAGTGGACCCCATGATTTGGTACTCTACAGCTGACCACTTAGGTCACAGGGACTTACACCCTGCAACTTCTTCTTTTGGGGGTATGTTAAGGACATTGTGTACAGGCCACCGTTGCGTACAACCTGGATGAGCTCCAGGGTTGTAGGCAACCTTTCTAATGCGCAAATTCACTCGTACCAGCATGTCTGTTGTCACAGACTCTACCGTAGGAACAATGCGTTTTTTGATCTCATCTAGGGTTGTAGGCAACGGTGTCATGTACACAGTATCCTTAACATACCCCCAAAAGAAGTTGCACGGTGTAAGTTCCGGTGACCTAAGTGACCAGCTGTAGAGCACCAAGTCATGGGGTCCACTGCGACCAATACAATGGCAAGGGAGCACTTCGTTGAGGAAACGGTGAACAGCACAATACCGATGAGGCGGCCTCACAGTGACAGTGGAGCCCTCTGATGGTGACTTACTAAAACTCGAAGATTTCCTCTTTCATTTGGTGTATGCGCAGGCCATACGCGGTTGATAGGTATGGAATTATGCTCTTCTGAAATCAGATTAATCTTTTTGAATTACCCTGTATTTCATTATTATCGATCAGACCTATTCCTGAAGCAACATTCTAACAATGCAAAAAAAAAAAAAAAAAAAAAAAATGATGAAATCTCGATTAATAAGCAAAGCTAAATTTCTGTTAAATTATAACAGAAATTTGAAATTTTCGAGGTAAATTAGTTATACTAAAAACTCTTTGCCGTATGACACAGTTATGCTTTCCCAATTAAGTTACACCGACGAAGTTTGTTGCTGCACCTTCGGGGCCGTCTATAAAGTACGTGCGTGATTTTTTACTATTTTTAGACACCCCCCCCCCATGTCACATTTTGTCCGATTGTTGATACCCCACCCCCTAAAAAGTACGTCCTAATTCCCGCAACCCCCTTTATTTTTGACGACTGCATTTAGAAGTCCGTTGAGAAACAGAAATAAAACATGTAATTATTTAAAGGAATTTTCCGTATATTTACACGTTTGCTTCAGAAAATATTAATTATTTAGGCATTAATTTATTCCCTAATGCTACTCGAAATTTATCATTCTGAAATAGAGATCTACAAATGAACGCACGCATTCAAGGTTGCAACACTCCCGATTATACCATCTACAAAACACGATAGATTTGGTAGTACAAATACGAGAACTTAATATTCTGATTTAGCTAAATATCATCAGAAATCTGAAATATTTCACACCTTTTTTTAAATATTAAAAGAAGAAACAAGAAAGATGACACCGAATTTTCGGGTGTAATAAGCACGTCTTTTGAATCCGTTCTGACGCAAATTTAATTTATCAAATCTATTCAAAGTCAATGGAACCGGAATGGAAAACAATAGTATCTGACGGAAGAAAGAAGTTTTTCAATCGGGTTTTTAATCCTTCAGATATTGCAGTAAACGGAATCGTGAGCTTACGCTCTCTCGTTGCAGACTTGTGCGTTAAGAAAAACATGAATTTATATGAGAAACATTTCGCCCCGGAAACACCCTCCAATACCGAAAGAATTTTTCAAATCGGACTCTTAGAAACAGAAATATCGACAAAAAATAAGATGTGACTTTACGTCCCCTGGTGGGAAAACCCGGCATTATTTTAGGAAGAAAGTATTCTCAAAAGGTTTTTCCATATGAGCGGTATCGGTATAAGAATAAATAAATAAATAAATAAATAAATAAATTAGTAGAGTTTTCAGGAGCCCAGGTTTTGCTACAAATACATCAGAAGCAGAAATTAACACTTATGCCCCTGGTGGCCAAACCATTCTTTACCAAACATTATAAATTATGTGAAAAATATTTTCCATCGGGTCTTGCATGAGATACAGGAAGAATTCTTCAAATCGGAATTTTAGAAGAAATAACGCAGAAAACGCAATTTACCTTTGTGCCCCCTAGCGGAAAGTCTATGATTTACTTGAAAATTTTGAATTTATAGGCAAAACATTTCGCATCGGAAACACTATACAACAAAGAAGGAATTTTTCAAATCGGACTCCTAGAAGTAGAGATATTGACAAAAATGAGATATACATCTACGCCCCCTGGCGTAGAAACTATGCATTATTTCAAGAAGAAAATGTTCCTAAAAAGTTTTTCGACATGAGTAGTATCGGTCAATAAACGACTTTTGTTTCAATCGAGATTTTAGAAGCTCAGATTTTGCTGCAAATATGTCAGAAGCGGAAATTTAAGTCTTACGCCACCTGGTGGCCCAACCATTTTTTACAAAAATTAGAAATCATGTGGAAACGATTTCCCATCAGGAGCTGTATCCGGTGCAGAAAGAATTTTTCAAATCGGAGATTTAGAAGCAGAGATATAGGGGGAAACGCAATTTACCACTATCCCCCTTGCGGAAAGTCCATGAATTTCTTAAAATTTTTGAAATTATATACAAAACATGTCACACTGGAGACACTATCCAACAAAGAAGGAATTTTTCAAATCGGACTCTAGAAGTAGAGATATTGACGAAAATAAGATATACATCTACGGCCCCTGGCGGAGAAACTGTGGAATATTTTAAGATGAAAATATTGCGAAAAGGTTTATCGATGTGAGTGGCATCAGTCGACGAAAGAATTTTTTCAATCGATATTTTAGAAGCTTAGATTTTATGGTAAATATATCAGAAGCAAAAATTAACACGTACGCCCCCTGGTGGCCAAAGTATTGTTTACCAAAAATTTGAAATTATGTGCAAAAGATTTTCCATCAGGAGGAGTATCCGCTGAAGAAAAAAAATTCCAAATCGGAGTTTTAGAAGAGTTATCGGGGAAAATGTAATTTACTTTTACGTCCCCTAGTGGAAAATCTATGCGCAATTTGAAAAAGAAACTATATCTAAAATACTCTTCGACATAAATGAAATCGAAAGATAAAATATTTTTTTCAATCGGATGTTTAGAAGCAAATATGTGGATTAAAACGTATTTTTGAATTCGACATCATCTGCATTTACGTCCTCTAGCGGCGAAATTGTACATCGTAAAAAAACCGAAATAAAAGATCATCATTCGCATATTTCAAGCTTCCCAACGCAAAAAGAATTTTTCAAATCGGACAAATAGTTGCAGAGATATCGTGGGGACGGACGGACAAACCGATAACATAAGCACGATCTTTTTTTACAAAAAAACGTGCTAAAAAAGAGAAAAAAAAACGAAGAAATACCATCCACTATATTTTTGCCTTTGGACGTCCGAATTACTAAACCTCCTCCCTCCCTCATGTCAGATTTGGTCGGGATGTCAGGAACACCCTCCCCCTGTAATCTCGGACGTACTTTATGGACGGCCTCTTTCTGTCTTGACATGTCGTCACCTATGAGGTAGGTGCGTCACATATACCCCCCCTCCCCATTGTGAAAGGGTTGGGACGGGATCGTAGGTTTCTGGGTCAGCCGGTAAACCACGTTTGAAGGTCACTGCAGAAGAAGAAATTCTCATTAATTCCAGATAATGTGTGGAACGAACATCACACATTTTTCGAAGAACCCAAATGGCCAGGAGACTCATTTTACGCTCTGGCGACAATATAGCGTAAAATCCATTTTGTCGGTGACGGTAATAGAACCTGTATCCTTTGCTCCGGAGCCGAATACTTTCCCAATGAAAATACACCAACGAAGTCTGGCGCTGCAACTTTGCCGTCTTGATATGTGTCCTCTGAGGTATAGGTACGTCACAAATTAACTAAGAGAAACAAATTTATAAAAATTCTCAAAAGTCAAACAAAAGAGAAGTACGCTATCTACCAACAAGTAATTGGAAACCCTGCAATCGACGATATCTGCGGTCCTGATACACGTCACGGCCGCCGCCGTTAAATATCGTGTGGGAAACAACAACGCAACCAGTCGCATGCAAGATGCCACGCAGTTCGGAGCTCTCTGATTTCGAGAAAGGTGTAATCGTCGGGTATCACAGAAATGGCCGATCCATACGTGACATATCCAGGGAGTTGATGTACCTAAAATCGACAGTGGCCTACGTGATTGGCAAGTGAAAGATGACTGTCGGAATGTGCCCCGACCCGGCAGACCCACAAAACTGGGAGTTAAGAGACCGACGGGTGCTGGACAGAGAAATTCGGAAGAACCGCACCAAATCGATGGGCCACATCCGCGAGGAGTTTCAACAGGCATCCAGGAGTGTTCTTTCGATGAATACCATCCGTAAGGAAGCCGATCTGCTCGGTTATCATGGACGTGCTGCCGCACAGAAGCCTTTGATCACCAAGTCCAATAACGCTGCTCGGCTAACGTGGTGCAAAGAACGTCGACAGTGGACCGTTGAACAGTGGAAACAGGTTCTCTGGAGCAACGAATCAAGGTTCACTTTCTACTGCTCGGATGGCAGGGTCTGGGTTTGGCGTCTGCCTGGAGAACGCCTCCTGCCGGAATGTATTGTGCCAACTGTGAAGTTCGGCGGTGGAATTATGCTATGGGGGTATTTCTCCTCGTATGGCACGGGACCCTTGGTCGCAATTCCTGGTAGACTCAACACCGAGACCTACTGCACCATTTTGGATGACCATGCGCTTCCTACGTTGTGGCAGTTTTACGGGGTGGACCCATGTTACTTTCAGGATGACAATGTCACCTGTCATGTTGCGAGGTCCACCATGGCTTGGTATGGTGATAATGGGGTTAATTAAATGGACTGGTCTGCGCAGAGCACGGACCTTAACCCTATCGAGCACCTCTGGGACGAGTTGGAGCGTCGACTTGAGGGGTGCCCCCACCGTCCGAAATCGGTGAAGGAACTGACCTGTCTTCTCCAAGCCAAGTGGAAGAAAATACCGCTAGCCGTCGTACAACGCCTGGTTGAGAGTATGCCCCGGATGGTCGCAGCTGTAATCGCTGCTCGTGGAGGCTCCACCAACTATTGAAGATGAATAAACTTCGTTTTTCTTTGCTATCACAGGTGTCCAATTACTTGTTGGTAGATAGTGTATTTACTGATAGAAATTTTATTTAAATATTCATTAATTATCGACTATGTCTCAACTTTCATATGTGAACAAAATGTACTTCCGGAATTCGACAGCGCAACTTCATAATGTTACTCGGAAGACATTCGTTCTAAACCTAGTTTGCAGATGGTTTGCGAATGAACTTTAACAGATAGTTTATGCAACTTCTTATCTGATAATGATTTTAAAAAGTAACTTTTATTTTGAACATATTATTGCTTAGTCTACAGTTTTACCACCAAACGCGTGATTCGATTTTTAGCAACTAGAATTGTATATAAATCATGACTGAAACTTCGCCGCATAAGAATAAGTATTTATTTAAAACTTTATTTCAATCATATTGATACTTCCTCTTCGGATTTACCGCCAAACGCGTGACGTTTAGGGACTACAACTGCATGTAAATCATCACTGAAACTTCGTCGTATTAGGAGTTTTCATTTAAAACTTTATTTCAATCCTTCGGTCTTATCACTAAACGCGTGATTTTGAGCTGGTAGAATTGTATGCGAATGATGATTCAAACTTCGTCGCATGACGATGAAAAGTTTTCATTTAAAACTTTATATCAAATACTTTGTTTCTGGTTTTACCACTAATGGTATGCTTTTTAGCGACTAGAACCGTATGTAAATCATAAGTAAAACTTCATCGTATTTGAATGAAAAGCCCCCCCCCCCCCCCCCCCCCACACACACTTTTGGTATGAAGAAAACACATGGTTGACAACTGGAAATAAAACATTAGCAGGAAATAAACCCAGGAAATGAAGTTACTTGCTGCATTTGCTCAAAATGAAATTTCAGTTTACAATTCTATGTAAAGACCCCCATGTCGTGACCTTCAACGGACCTGCAGTAATTACGGATCTTCCCACTTTTAATTGAATTTACACAGAGAATCAGTAAAAACCCAACTCCTTTATTATGCTGAAGTTTCCATACTCTTGAAATTTATAAGTATAATAAGTTTGCTAGTTTCACGGAGACTTTTTCTGGTCCAACGTGCAGATCCTACCTACACCTGTTGTTATTTCAATAGTACCACCAGGAATAACGATGATGGAAATTAAATGACCAGGGCTGTTGCATTATATTCCAAAGGGGAGAAATGCACAAGTGCGACACATACCGGAAATGAGTGATCGGCAGTTCAATAACACCGCCAACTTCAGGCAATGGAATCGATAATCAGCCGACAAACGAGCTAGATGTCTCCGTACGGGCAGAAGAGGAGATAAAAAGGGAAAAAATCAACAACATTAGGTAACAAATTGCTTTTCCGACTGCTAATCTGGCACCGACTGAGGAAAATTCTGTTATAATAAATACTTAATGGATGGACTTCCGTCCAATTCATCCGTGTTATCATCACAGCGGTACAATTTGTTACAGCGGTATTGGGAAGGCTAGTTAGCGGCTTCATACTTAAAGGCTTTTTCTCGAAGATAGTTCATTCACGATAATGGCAATGAAAACAGACTTTTCCTTAGCACTAGTCATGATGATTTGGGACAGACCAATAACAAAGATTAAGTATCAAGGTCGCGCGCGTGGGCGAGAGAGAGAGGTGGGGGACAGAGATACACCATTCTAAATTTCTTATTTACAGTATGCATTTTTCAAAGTATTAGTAATCTAAACTAATTAACTCGTATCACAGTTCCATACCCCTATATCAACTTTTGTTGCCCCCCTTCCCCATATCTTTTTCTTTTGTGGGCTTCACCTAGAATTACCAAGCTCAAAAATTTAAAATGTACTCGGCAGACGGTTTCAATAGCCGGTGCATTTATGCACATGCGCACTAGGAGCGGGCCTTGGATGGAAAAATTTCTTTGAAGTTCGGACCCCAACACCCTCTCATTGTGTTCTATCCCCACTGAATCTCTTGAAAAATGGATTCCTGTATACGACTCTTTAAGTTTCTTGAGGAGTTAATTAAGATTAACTTCGAACTTCAGCGTAGTTCTACCCGGGTGAATATTGGGAAAGGTCAGTGCGGAAGTAATTTCTTGACGGAAAGGAGAGAGATGCATGGAATGCATCGCAACGCGGATTGATACGGTTCTCGCGTTCCACCAAGAAGCAATTATCAGCTTTCCCTATCTTTTACAGCAGTTAATTCCTAGGGTGTCTTGGAATATAAGGTTCAATCTAATGTAACTTCGCTTCTGATATGCAAAACAAAAGTCCCATGGGACCAACCGTAGCTAACAGGAGTCTAGAAGGGGCTCAGCCCCCACCTGCAAGACAAGCACCCCCGCCTCCTCCTCGAAGATGAATGTTGTTGAATTTTATCTGAACTTTTACTTTCGGTAATTTATGAAAATTACTCTTGTATTTCATTATAAGCATGAATACCACATTCATACGTGTATTGAACTTTTTTTAAAAGCAAAAGGCCAAAGAATGAGACACCGAATCAGTAGGAACAGCAATGTCAAAGAATGAAATACCGTATTAGACCATTGTACAATACAAATTTGGAAGATGTGAAACCGTTTATTGGTGTATGAGATAGATGTTAAGTCAAATAATATTAGAAAACTTGAAAATTTATATTTACATTAATCAGAAACTTGAAACTTGGTCGATCTGGGTGGTGTAGTGGTTAGCATACTCGGGCGCTATCCGGGAGACGCGGGTTCTATTCCCGCTCCAGGACGACGAAATTTTCACATATTATCTGACTTGTTTCTCAAGCACACAGGCACAAGTCTTGTTGGTGTTAAATGTCAGGGAAAGGGAAGAGAGAAAAGCCCCCCCCCCCCCCCCCCCAGAAAAACGCTAAATATAACAGATCAGTAAAAAAAAAAAGATAAGAAGAAACAGAGGCTGAGGTGGATGCGTAGTTGCGCAGAAAGCTAAAACACTGTTCGTCACTTCGTGAGTGACTATGAGATGTTAAGTATTGTTAAGAAGCTTTCATGTAGTTAATTGCCTGCAAAGAAGTGTTGTTGATGGGAGGGGATCTGGGGATAGTTAAATATGCATCCCATTAGACATTGGAAAATAGTGCTAAAGGGAAATCCCTGTCAGTGAGAGAGAGAAAGATATTTCAACTTCTTCCTATTTATTGCTTCGGGGTCTGTAGGAGTGTTTTAACAATCATGTGTGTGGGAGAAAAGGGGTTCTCTTGTTTTTGGTGGTCTACAGTTTGAGATTTATGATAGTATTCAGATTTAGAGATTGATTTATGATTTGGTTAGGGATAGAAATTAATATGCTCAGATTTTTGAGATTGGGATTTCATCGTGATAATTCATGCGAAGCTGAAAGTTTGAGTTGAACACGAAAGCTCTTGGTTTTTGAGTGGGAAGGGGAGGGGGTTTCGGTTGTTGACCACGGTAAGAAGAAACTACAGTAGAGCACCACCGAAGAAGAATGCCCGATTAAAGGTGGAGAAAGAGTGGAACCGAAGAAAAGCAGTAGATGTATGTTTGCCACGGTATGAAGAGACTACCTCCGAGACCAGCGAAAGCAAAAACGTTACAAAAGGTGGAGAAAGAGTGGAACCGGAGGAGTAGAAAGAGTGGAACCGGAGGAGTTGAAAGAGTCAAAATACGACCTCAGTAACTCCTCGATGATATTGCGTGGATACACGGAAAGAGACCAGAATAGTAAACTAAAGAATTAAATAGTTCATCTTGCAATAAGGAAACAGCAACTCCAACGAAATCAATTAATTTCATAGAATTGGATTTATTTTTCATATCAGGTAACCACAAAAGTATTTGCTTTTTCTCCGGAGAGCAAAAGAAACACCTTTGTAATGATTGAATTTGCGGAGAGATGCTCAATCATGAAGCAAAGAAACACCTTGTAATGATTGAATTTGCGTTCCGCCACCGGTATATTGCCAGCTGAAACCCCAAGATGTCCTGCGCATATGAATCAGATGAGAAAGCAGTTTGGTATAGTAGAAAGACGTGCGAGTCCAATGGCAGTATCAGTGGAGATTATTTGTGGGTGTTTGTTAAACGAATTTAAATTCAGTTCATCTGCTGCAGAAAAACACGTCGCATTTGCTTAGCATTCGGGGCAAATGCCGTGAAGGAATGCTCAACTCGGAATTGGTTTCGAAAGTTCAGAGACGGATATGAATCCCTTCACGACAAGTCCCGGAGCAGGACAGTAGCCAAGCATGCCACGGAGTGGTCGTCTTGTCACAGATGCTCTGAAAGTTGCTATTGAGCAGGACAGTAGCCAAGCATGCCAGGAACTAGCCTAGTCATTTGGTGTTAATGATGAAACCATCCGAAGCCATCTGCATGCCATAGGTAAGGCATTCAAGTTGTGTAAATGTGTTCCCCACGAATTGTCTGCCGTGAACAAACAACAACGTGTCTCAGCTTGTTTTGCATTGCTGACTCGCTATGACAAGGAACCATTTCTTTTTCTCTCTTCCCATGTCTCAGCATTTATTGCAGGGGTATATATAAGTTATTAACACATTGGCAGAACGTTGTGTGGCCTAGTAGTCAACGTTCGTGACTGCCACGGAGAAGACCTCAGGTTCGATCCCAGGCAGGTACGAACGCTCGAATCACTAAATATCCGCCGTGCGTCGGATGGGCACGTTAAGCCGTCGGGCCCCGGGTACTGTCCGCCCTTTAATAAATAAGAGCGTCTTTCTCCCCCTTTCTACCTAGCTTCCGTATCACTTTCCTATCGGGCACTCTAGCTCAAATCACCTAGCTTCCTATTTCTAAGGGTTGTTTAAGACTTGGGCGGTAAGACACTCCCTTCCTAAAATCCTCTACATCTGATCTGATCTGGCAGAACGTTGTTGATGCCCATGGTAATTATTTTGATTAATAAATTGCTTTTATGTATGTGTTACACTTTGTCTCAGTCTCCGAAAACGGCAAATACTTTTGTGGTTACCAGATATTTCAAGACAGTTCAGTTTTCTTTTGGGCCCTCGCTTTTCATATTTTGTACTTGATTCCACCGTTTTTAAGTTTTGGCATGATTAAATTATTCGGTAGTGAAAAAAATTAACAAAGAGAGCCAAAAAACAAAGAATAGCTAGCGTTTGTATTCGTGAAAAGTGTTACTTTCTAGCTGAATGCTGAGCCCTACTCCAGATGCCAGGGACATCGCTAGACTTCGAAATCTGGATGGGCGACGGGTGGGAGAGCAAGCTTGATAGCAATTTTTTTTACGAAAAAAAAAAAAAAAACCTGCTATCAAGCTTGCTTTCCACCCGTAAAAAAAAATTTTTTTTTACAAATTTTTAATGCTTTTCATTATACTCGCTACAAAGGAATTCGTGCAAACGTCGTGCCACGCACAGTACCTCCCTCCTCCTTAACTCTCTTCCTTTCAAGCCAGCGACTTTGCCTTGCACTCCTCTCCTACAAAGCAGTCGTCAGCCACTTCCTGCACTTTCACTGTCTCAGTGCAATCTTAAGAGCGCTAGTGTAGATTTAGACTCCACTTTTCGTGTTGGAATCCCCTATTTTGTACAGAAAATAAACAGCAGAGCAATTAAGTAGTGACTCCTTCAGTAAATTCCTATCCACCCTCCTGGAATTAGCCATCTAGCCATATAAAGATGAAAAAGAGGCTTAAACTAAGGAGCCGGAAGAGTGGAATACAACTGAATTTTCATGGTCCTCCTGATGCTATTTTGATAACCTTTCTATGGAGACGTAAACAGCGCACATCCTAGGGGAAAATACGTAGGGCTACATGATATAAAACACAACACTTATTACTTGGAAAAGTCCAGATTACAAATTTTTAATTTAAATATATCGAAAAATGGCATATTTTGAACTGGGTTGGCAAGACTAATTTCCCTTGGCGACGTTCTAGCAGATGACCCTCCTGGGTCTGAGACATACATGCCTACGTGCCTGGATGTAGGTAGTTGCGTCTGAACCTTCCCTGTGGGTGTAAACCTTACGAGAATCGGGCCATGCTACAAAATTTTTGCATATCTCCCTGAACACTGACATAGCCATAACCAACATTTTGGATGAGCTTCAAGTCTTCTGCTTCCGGTTAGAAATGGCTACGCGTTCAAAATGTAATGATACACATCCGCTGACTTAGCAGCATTCTTATCATCGCGTAAAAGCAAACACTGTGATCGCAATAATTCACTGAACGATAACTCTTAGTTAACAAATGTCACGTGTCCACTATTTCATTCGGCAAACACGACGTACAGAGATGCCATAGGCAATTACACTCTGGCGAACAATGAAGCAATAATAATTCTCATAAAACACCACGATGTCTGCAGTTACGGAGGCTGAAAGCAATCACGTGCAATTTCTGAGTCATTTTGGAAAAGCGCAATTGGGCGTTAAATCACGAAAAACGGGGAGCAAAGAAGCTACACCAGGAAGAAGTGGAAAGGAACAAGAATTCGAACAAACTGATGTTTAGCCACATATTTCAGCTTTTTATCTCTATCTATCGCGATCTCTCTTTCCGCGGAGTGTCATCAGCCGGAAACACACCATTTACACAGTGCTCGAAAAGATCAGCTGAAATAATGGGAAACTTCCGATTCTTCTGGACGATACCTTTTCCTGGTGCAAAGGCCATTTTATAAGTACTAAAAAATAAAAAAAATAAAAAGGCAGACTGCTGAATCATAAAACTCTGAATTTGGAAAACGACCAAAACGGAACGCGCATTGGCCAACGCGAGAAAACGATGGATTCGTGTCATCAATCTTGTCATTTTCTTGATCCATATTGCCATTTCAATGAATTTGAGATAATTCAAGTATTTCTGTTAATAAAACGAACGAAAAATATTAAAATAAGCCGAATTTCGATGTGTTGCGCTTGGAACGCTATCAGGTGGTGATGAGATTTTACTCTACGGTGGCATTGAAGCTGTACTTTTCCCACTTGGTTATACTGGTTTTCTGGGCGGGGGGCGGGGGGGGGGTACAAAATTTTACTTAAGACAGGAATACTATATAAGTCAACAAAAGCATACTGATAAAAATAGCTGGCTTTCAACATAATCACCGAAAACTACAAAACTTAAACCGAAAACACTACAAAATCACCGAAAACCACGCACACGATATTATTTCCTCCGACACGGCGTTCGTTACATACGCATCTTTCACGACATTATTCGAAATGTTACCGTATCCACGCGAAGTGACTCATCTTACTATACGTATAAAAGGCAAGACTTGCGACGACGTAGATCCCTTTTTAATAAACAAACAACTACCTACGCTGTTTAACAGAAGAAGACGAATATTTGTATTCCGGTGTTCACACCGTGTTACCCGTGACCGTTCCTCTTTTTTAATGTTTTGTTTACATCTTTTTTCTTTCGTTCGGAGTTTTTTTTTTTTTTTGGGTGCCACGGAAGTGGAAGCACACAGTTGTAGGTTGTAAGATATTTTACTTTATTGGTGCTGAGTAAGGCAAGGACGAACGTTACTGTACTTCGCGAACTTGGCTGTTGTTTTTAACCTTGCCTATGCCGCGTCAGAAAAGAAAGTTACCTCTTTCATTAGATGAAGAGATTGAAGCTAAACGCCGCGAAGCTGATTACGATCGAGCAAGACGGCAACAACACACTGCAGTCGAAAGACAAGAAGTTAACCGCCGCAATGCCGAACATGCCAAAAAAAATGTAGTGCGGTTGAAAGAAATGATGATATTCGACGTTTTCGTGATCGTCGAAGTAATATGACGCAGCAAGGGTATGTTTCAATGCACACTCATTATTTACAATGACTCCGCAAAAGATAATAATAAACGCTTGGATAGCAATAAGTGATTTCCAGAACCCGTTGTAATCTAGTCTCAACGGGCTTTACAGCTAGTAACCATATATTTCCCCAGAAAATCCAAATTCCATTTGCCAGACAGTCATCGTCACCAACCATTCGTTCTCAATCCACTGCTGAATGGTTTCTCAAGTCTCTTCCAGAACTCTTTCTTGAGCAATTTTCTTCTGTGTCATTCCAGCATGCTTTTGAATTTCATTCATCTACTCCCTGGGTATTTTCTCGTTCCTTGGAGCCAGAGGCGAATCCAGAAGTTTACTCTAGAGTGGGGGTGGGGTGGGAGGATTCCGGTATAAAGGAGGGAGACATTATGGAAGGTTTTTTTTAGATATACATTATACATACTGGCGGTGCCGCTCTACCTGGATTTCCTTTGCAAGGTATTTAAAACACTTTCACTTGCTCCAAGAATGTTAAATCGTTAAATAGGTGAACCAGAGCAAGCAATAGGTGAAAAATCACAATTGTTTCAGTAAGTGCGATCGATTGCGCGTTTCCCGAAGAAATTAACTTAGCGCTTTTTTGAAATCGACACAGACTACGTCTGAATGAAATCCTTCTAAATAAAGCCCAAGCCCTAATATTCGAAGTTGGTTAATTTAATGAAAAAGTTTTTAGTGGTCTCCACCTGATATATTCTCATACATTAAAGTAAATACACTCCTGATTTCAGCAAAAACATAATGAACACACGGTTTCGTCATAAAGTCGCTAAATATAAAACACGGTAACTGGAATTTTGCTCTCCCCCTCCCTTTTTTTATTTTGTTTTTACTGTGCCCGACGGCGACAAAAAACAATCATTTTCGACTTCTTTTCATTGGTGATGAAATAACGAAACTCTACGTCTATTGGAAACTAACGTAAAAAGGGAAAAATTAAGCAGTTCTGATATCAGTTACTTTACGTCACACGGCTTTACGTACATGAATAAAAACTCCACTGAAGGACGGTACACACACGGGCATACTCAGTGTGTGTTACAATCACATTCGTACAAAACTGAGATGAAGAGAACTTAGTTTTTCTTTTTTAAAAACAAAGTTCAACTAATGTCGTTTGAAGGACTGAAAACTTCAAATGAGTACGTAATGTGAAACCAAGTAAACAATGCCTCCTAATATTTGACGATTACCAAATTTAAACAGCTTGGAATTTTTGCGGTATTACTAATTTTTTCGTGCGAAAATTTTAAAGCACCAAAATTCCCCAAAGCTAACAGAAAGTTAGAAAGTTCCCGTTTTTATGACAGCTCAGAATAGACTACTATCATTTTTATGAATTTTGTTTACGACCCGATTAAGATACGTACGTAGAACAGATTGTTATTCAGTTTCTTCCACCTACTCTGGTTTCAGTATCAAGCTTTGCCTTACCCTGTTTTGAGACGTTACAGACACTAGACAATATGACAATAGCAAAGACCTAACAAAAAAAAACAAAAAAAACCCCGCTCTCCCCCTGTCTTTCCTTTATCTTTTGCGCGCTCTCTCCCACCCTATTCTATTCTCTTTTAACTGAAGCTAAATCAACGTAACACGCATTTTAAATCCAATTCCGTAGTATGTTTAATTGCCAATTTTTTTAGAAAAACTGGAAACAAAATATGCAAAGTTAATCTTTCACGATCTTTGAGCCGCGGATGGCTTAGTGGTTAGCGAGTCAGAGTCCTCAGGTTCGAGCCTGGGCTGATCTTTCAGAGATGGTGTGATTTACTAACAATCGCTAAATATCCGCCTAGCAAGTCTAGCGACTTTGACAGAACAGTTTGTAGTGAGATTAGAGTACAGTAGATGGCGCCACCGTACAAGTACGATGTTGCACATAGAGGGGTGAGAGAATTTCGGGGCCGTCACTTAACGTGCATCGGACGAGCACGTTAAGTGACGGCCCCCAGGCTGGACCCACTGGCTAAATGGGTATCCTTTCCTATGCCCCTCCCCCTGAAATTCTCTCACCCCTCTATGTGCAACATCGTACTTGTACGGTGGCGCCATCTACTGTACTCTAATCTCACTACAAACTGTTCTGTCAAAGTCGCTAGACTTGCTCTCATTCCTTCCGCTTCTGTGTCGTGCCCAAAAGGCGATTTCGCTGAAGGTGGCTGGGACCTAAACTCTACTCACTGTGGACGGAAGTCCTACAAGAAAATGACAAATACTGTGTGGATTCACGATCTTCGCTACGTTAAGGTGGACGTCAAGTAATTTTGCTTCCTATGCTTCCAATGGAAAAACTTCTGTACACATTTTCTTCACAATTAATGCGTTCCCAAGGGTGAAAATTTGAACATCGATTAAAATGGCTTCATTTTATAACTTGAAATACTTAATATTTTTTAAAACATAGCCATAATTATGCAATCCAGCATTTGTTTGTCTACTGACATCATCAAAGTACAGGTCGCGCCATCTTTTTTCTGGTTTCAACACCACCAAAGGAAAAGTTATTGAATTTTTATATAATTATGGTTATGTTTTAGAAAATATTAAGTATTCCAAGTCATGATATGAAGTTATTTTAATCGATGTTCAAATTTCCATCCTTGGGAACACACTAATTGTGAAGGAAATGTGTACAAAAGTTTTTCCATTGGAAGTATAGGAAGCAAAATTACTTGACGTCCACCTTTAAACTTGAAAACTTCGTTAGGGTTGGGGGTATTACCCCAATCTCTCCCTCCCCCACCCGCTGAATCCGCCACTGCTTGGATCCCAGTGTGGTATTTCAGTAGTCCTATGATGGTCAGCTCTTCAGGCATTGTTTTGCAGCTCACTGCTGTTTGATGGTCTTGTTCTCTTGTTCACGTCACCAACTCTTGTCATTTTCCCGATGCACGAGTTCCCTTTCCTATGTTTCTTGGTTACACTAAGCATGCATTTCACCATTATTTTTGGACTTGTCCACAGCCTCTGTGCCCTTTTTTAGTTAATGTTCATGTATCTGATCCACAAGTAAGAACTCAAAGATGCATTTTGATTAAGCATTTTTACTTTTAAGATAAAATGATACATAAGCTCTCGAACATTGCACTACTTCTTCCAAATTTTATGCGCCTATTAATTTCTTCTTTGACGTGGTCCTCGCTTAATATATGTTGTTCCAGAAAGATATATAGACATTAGCTTTCTTTCTATATAAATCAGTCCCATCGAATTCTAAATGCTCAGCTCTCGTAAAACTTTTGCATATCAATTTTGTTTTCAGCAAGCACACCGTTATCCCACTTCTTTACTCTTGTCATCAAGTTCGTGGATCATCCTGTGAAGCTCAAAGGGTAAGCAGTCGCAAAAATTACTATGTCGTCAGCAAAACGAAGGTGGGTTCAAAAAACTCCGTTGGACTTTATCTCCTTGTTTTTCACGTTCAACCATTGAAAGACATTCTGTAATGTGGTGTTCAAGAGCTTTTCCAATTTTTTTTCGTGTTTACAAGAAGTATTGACTGATAAAGATCAAACATCTGATGAAGATAGCTAGCACAATTTGTGGAAATCTTACTAACATCTTGAATTTTTAATTTTCCTTAGTAAAAGAAAGATAAGTCTAGACTGATCTTCAAAAATGCAGGTCAACGTTGAATTGGGAACGGCGCAATGACCAAGGATGCCATTTCCAAAAGACGAACGTGACAGATACACATTGGTACAGTTGTTTATTTGAATTTCCTAATCCAAGGGGTGCCGAAACGCGTAGCACATAGGCCTACACTAAAATGAAATTCTACCCTCAGTCTACTAGAAAACTAGCAGAACCCAGCAGTTAAAAAGAAAAAAAAAGAACTTCACCATTTCATTACAGCAGTGTTTCGAATATCTATTTGCAAATATAAATCTTATCTTTTTGAGGAGTCACTCCAACAAAATGATAAGCGACGAGGATGATATTCCTAATCCATTTATATGCCCAAACACTCACGTACGCAAAGACACACACGTTAGTAAAAATAAATCACAAGTTACATTAAATTGAACCTAAAGGCTCATACAACAGAAGGTAGACAGGTCAGAGAACACAGGGAAGGTAATTTAGACGCAACTACCTGTGTCTCATGTGACTTTCGTGCTGCGTAACAGAAACGTAGCTACATTAGACTGAACCAAGAGGCTCAGATACGACAGAGAGTAGACAGGTCAAAGACCACAGGGAAGCTTTAGACGCAACTACCTGTGCCCCATGGGACTTCTATGCTGCGTAACAGAAACGTGGATTGAACCTAGAGGCTCAGATACAGCAGGGGGTAGACATATCAGAAGTAGCAATGCCAGTTTAAAAGTGTCAGCTACATAATTGGGAGTGGCAGACTATGACGTCACAACGAACACTTCCAAAGAGAGTGAGAACAAGGGCGGGAGGAGGGGAAGGAACAGATGACCTTATTTGTTACAGGGGTCCAATACCCCTGTGTAGACGGCGTAAAGTGTCTATCCGACGCACAGGGGGGAGGGGGGCTAGAATATTTTTTATGTTGCTTTATCTTCATATTGGGTGAGGGCTTCTTATCGATTAAGGAAGATCTGGCTTAACCTTCCTGGGTTTGGTCCTGCCTTCACCTAGTCGAAAGGCGGTTACTCTATAACCACTAGGCGACCTGTATCCGTCCTTTCCCGGAAATCACTCCTATTACCGGAAATTTTCCCTTCACATGGTTATAGAAAAAATGAGAACAGAATTTTCCCGTTAATATACAAAAGGAATTTCTGCGCCTCCGGGTAATCACAGGAATGAATTCGAAACCTGCAGACTAGCTATATATGAATGCCGGTTGCTTCGACTATAGCGAATCCTGTGATGGTTTTATTCAAATGAATCAGAAACTTGAAACTTTGTCGTTCTGGGTGGTGTAGTGGTTAGCATACTCGGGCGCCAGCCAGGAGACGCGAGTTCGATTGCCGTCCAGGACGACGAAATTTTAAAGTTTTCGGACGTTATCTGATTTAATATCCAGGTCATATTTACACCAACAAACGGATTCACATCTTCCAAATTTGTATTGCCGAAAGGTTTCTGGAAATTCAAAATTTTCCGTTAACACCTCTTAAAAGTGTCAATTTACCGTTGTGAGAAGGAATGCATGCCGCAAAGGTTTCAGAAAATTCAGAATTTTCTAGTACAAAAAATTCGAGAAATTCATTTTGTTTCTCCATCATTTTGCGGAAAAGGTTGAATCAAGAATATGCTTCGTTAATTCACGAAACGAATTAAAGAAAATACCCGTGAATTTTAGGAATTCTTTTACTAAGCGCATTTACGGATGTTTAGAGAAAAATATTTACACCATTCGAGTGATTTTCAAAACTAGAATCAATACTGAGCGTGTCAAAACAAGTAATAATGCATTTTAAAAATTTCGGTGCCCACTTGAATTTTTTTTTTTTTTTTTTGGTTGGAGGTTTAACCATTACCGTGAGGAACTTAATTAGCTATATAAGCAGTCGCCCGTCCCTAATTTAGGATCACTGGTTCCACGGAAGGGAGAAAGGGAGAGCCAGTGCCGTAAAACAAACACAACATACATGCCTCACCGGGATTCGAATCCGGACCCCTTTCGGACGAATGATCAGAAGCCATCGCTTAGACCACGATGCCACCGAGGCGGGGCGGCACTGAAATTTCTCACTTTTAAATTCTATAAACCCTCCGAAATCAATTTACACCTTTGGTATTAATGAATTGGAGTGGCATGTAATCGCTTTGCATTCACGTATAGAACTTCGGCGCTTCTGACATGTCTGGCATTCAAATGAACTGTGCCGAGCTGAATTTTGCGCATTGATTTATTTTTAGACACAAAAAAACTCCGAAATATTACTTGGAATGAAAAAAAAAATATGTATATATTACACAGTTCAAAGAACACATATGGCGTTAGCTGACGTCTCCAGCCAACAGCGGAAAATAGATGGGAGGGTGAGACTTGGTGTCGTGTCACACGATTTCTTCGTACCTCAGGACATAGCGTGCACATTTATTTAGGCTTTTGTCATGCCTTCGCATCTGTACGTGCACGTTAGGTATACACATTCTTTCCACACTTCATAAAATATAAATATTTTGTGTCGCACATCATTAAGCGGAAAATATGACACTAAGAAAATTTTTTTCTACGACTTGCGTTACTCAAGTTCCTGTGAACCAAGAAAACTGGGCGTCTAGAAATGCCTGGGCGAGAACCACGTCCAGAACCAATGCCCTACATAAACGATTCGAACTTTTCTAGAACGATGTCAAGTTTGACAGACTGAAACGATCCGCAGTTCTCCAGCCGCAGTCTATATATAGTATTGTACCGTATGAGGAAAAACATACATACTTAGGTTCGTGTAAAAAACGTATGCATGAATTTTTACAGATATCCTCCCCATTATGAGTACTAGATTCTCCGCTGTTTGAAGAGTGGGGTTTTCACGGTCCGGACCTCACAGCGATTTTAACATCAAATCCAGAACATTTTGAACACGTCTTCTGAAAAATAAAATACAAATAAAAAAGGCTTGCTCATAAGCATCCAGAGGCATAACTAGATATTTCTGCGCCCGGGGCATACCACAAAATACTGCGCTCCCCATCCCCTCTGCTACATCTGACTTTCTATGGCATAAATTCACATGAATATCCACTGCTCAACAAAACAGAATCTACATCACACCTATGCGGGAGGCACAATCAGGCTGACTATTTGTATGACTTTTCTCAACTTCTTCCTACCTTCGGTACCACATCTAACAGAGAGAATTCATGTGGCAGTCGTGGCTCTCATAATGATCGAATAACCCCCAGAGAATCTTCTTTTTTTTTTTTTTATTATTATTATTATTATTAGAGATTTAACGCCACCGTGAGCAATCCAATAGGCTATAAGCAGTCGCCTGTCCTCTAATTTTGGACCACTGGTTCCAGTGATGGGGAAAGAGCCAGGCGCAGTAAGACAAACACAACATCCATTCATCACCGAGATTCGAACCCGGACCCATTTCAAACGAATGATAATAAGAAGCCACCGCTTAGACCACTGCGCCACTCAGAGAATCTGTAACGGTGTGGACATCCTTATCTTGCAACGCACTATAACCACGTCTTCATTTCTGAATGTGAGCAAATTGAATTCCCCTGAACATTTTGAAGAAGAAATGCGAATTTCAGGCTGCCAAGGCTACCGAAACTGGCGAAGGATATTGTATGCAAATTCTGTAAACCGCCCCAGTGGCGCAGTGGTCTAAGGCAATGGCCTCTGATCATTCGTCCGAAAGGGGTCCGGGTTCGAATCCCGGTGAGGCATGGATGTTGTGTTTGTCTTACGGCACTGGCTCTCTCCCTTCCCTGGAACCAGTGACCCTAAATTAGGGACGGGCAACTACTTATAGCCCATTGAGTTGCTCACGGTGGTCGTTAAACTTCGAATAAAAAAAAAAAAAAAAATCTGTAAATGGACGAATGAAAAATTATGTCGCGAAAGAACTTTACGAGAAGCTGGTGCAAAAGTTTCAATTCCAATTGTAATCAGTTTGTAACAAGTGTTTGCGCCCCTTCTTCAGCTGCTCCCGGTGCAGCTGCCCGGCCTGCCTAGGCCTAGTTACGCCTCCGTAAGCATCGCTATGTCCAATGTTCATCCGCCTGAGGACATCACATCTCTGCATTTATTAGACCGATTTGAATTTTATTCTATTTGCAGCCCCAAAGTGGTCTGAGGGGCGGGCTTCGGATCACTCGTCCAAGATGGGCCCCAGTTTGTGTCCCAGACGAGGACACAAACCGGGGCCCATGTGCTCGTCTGATAGCGCTGGCTCTCTTCCTTCCCTCGAACCAGTGGCCCTGAATAAAGGAAGATCGACTGCTTGTACCCTTGCTCATGGTGGTCGTTAAATCCAGACATATTTTGTTTTGCATTGGGAAGCGTGCAAGAACGGTGGTCCATACATTTAGTTTTTTCCGATGCAAAACTTCGCCGCTAGAGGGACGTAAAAACACGTTATTAAAGCTCAAAACATACTTGATTCCATATTACTTCTAAAATTCTGACTGAAACAGTAATTTTTTTTTGTCGACACCTTTTAATACGCATTATCATTTTATCTTGTGTAATAATAATAATAATTGACATAGCCGTGCCCAACACGTGCAACACCCAGAAGACGCACGGAGAGAAGCTGTCAAAGTATAACGACCTACGATGAAGTCAAGGAAATAAGGCATATGGAGAAACGTCACCACCGTCCCAATAGTAATATCAGCCACAGGAGTTGTACCTAAGACCATTCACAGCTCTATACAGACACTAAACCTTCAAGCTAACACCTGCATGGATCCTGAACACTTGTAGGATAGTAAGGAAGTTCATGGACAACTAAGAAAAAGAAATACCACTTCGCAGACTTGGTACGTCGTACCCGTCCCGGAAGGAAGAGAAGAAAACCCCTCAGGAAAAGGTGGAATCTCTATATTTAATAATAATAATAATCCTCAAATAATACATAGCCTTTCCCTCTCGGCATAAACGTATATTGCATTTTCCCTGCTATATCTGCTTCTAAAAGTCCGATCTGAAAAATATTTTTGCAGAAGATAGCATTCATGCTGAAGACTACTACGTCTACTTTTTTTTTTTTTTCCGGAATTTAACGACCACGACAAGCAACTCAAAGCTATAAGCAACTCGAAGTCACCCGTTTCTAATTTAGAGCCACTGGTTTCACCGACGGAATAGAGCCATCGTACAAACATCCAGTCCATCCATGCCTTATCCGCATCCAGTCCATGCCTTATCCGAGTCTCTTAACCCGAGACCATTTCGTACAAGTGCTCAGAAGCGAACGCCACAGACCATCCGGCACCGGGGCTCACGGTGTCAAAATGTGGCGTTCAAAGTTATCCCAGTACGAGGCGTTCGTGCGGTCCAGTAAAGCGTACGACGTCACTGAAAAAAA
Organism: Macrothele yani; assembly: GCA_039090855.1. NCBI lineage: Eukaryota > Metazoa > Arthropoda > Arachnida > Araneae > Macrothelidae > Macrothele > Macrothele yani. The sequence continues at coordinate 150,228,381 of CM077027.1, read as the reverse complement.
ACTTGACATTCTTCCAAATTTTAGTGATCTTGGCAGACGCGCAACTAGGGCAAGCCTCATTCTAACTACCTTGCAACTAGGGAAAAGTAAACGAGGTCGAGGACGAGACGCAGCTCAAAAGAGCGCGCAAAAATCACTGCTAGCAAGGCGCTTAATATTGGAATTGAAAATTTTATACCAGTTTCTAGTATACCTAAAATTCGAATTTCTTCTTCAAAATGTTCCTCAAATGCCAGTTGCTTACATTTACAAATGAAGACTCTAACAAAAGAAGAGCCACGACCTTTGTCGAAAACAATGGGGCCCGTGGTTTTTCTTTAGTTGGATGAATAAAATAAGGATACTCAGTCATTACTGTGGCTGGAAGCAACGACTGCCAGCTACATTCGGTCGGTCTAATGGGTTCGAACTCCGAAGCAAGAGCGAAAAGCTGAACAAACGATGCTCATAGTTTGGTTACGCCTAAATCATTTTGTTTTGCTGAGCAGTGTGTGTGTGTGTGTGCTTACACAGTGAGATGAAAAATAAAATAAAAATAAAAAACATAGAGGGGCGCTATAATTTCCATTACATCCCACTGCACCCATTCGGTAAATGGTATCGTTCGCAAACGACGTATATATAGAAGCAGATATCTCCGCAAGTTCTTTTTTTTTTTTTTGATTGGAGGTTTAACGACCACCGTGAGCAACTCAATGGGCTATAAGCAGTCGCCCGTCCCTAATTTAGGGTCACTGGTTCCAGGGAAGGGAGAGAGCCAGTGCCGTAAAACAAACACAACATCCATGCCCGACCGGGATTCGAACCCGGACCCCTTACGGACGAATGATCACAGGCCAGCGCCTTAGACCACTGCGCCACCGGGGCGGCCTCCGCAAGTTCAAGTAGTAGCATTCGCAGTTCAGATGGCAGCTTATCAGGATTTATGCGATTTCGTACGTGGTATGAAAGTCGGCGCCCAACTACACTGCCGGACAATTGCTAAGGACGGATGACAATAGCAACGATAGCAACCATAAAATGGAAGGCAGGAAAATGTGGAAATTAGCATAAGTGCGGGATACAGTAAGACGTGTTGTGCGTATGCAAATTTTGGATTGCCGAACTTGTTCGTGACGTCATAGCGCTGATAAGAGATATAAAGGGCAAATTTGACGCGTATTGACCGTTGTTGTTCAAACGCAAAGTTGAAAGGGAAAGAATCAATTGACGAACTTGCAATTTTCAGTATGTCTTCCCGACATCACCTAGATGATTTTACGCGTGGCCGTATTATTGGCAAGATTGAAGAAGGGCGAAAAATAACAGATGTTGCCAGGGAGTTCGACGTCAGCCACAGTGTTGTTTCAAGGCTTTGGAAATCATTTCAAACAAATGGAGAGTGTAGCAAACGTCACGGGTGAGGTCGTGTTCGTAGTACGACACCTGCAGAAGATCGGTACATAGTGCTATCAACAAAAAGACACCGGCGCAGCACAGCTAGTATGGTAGCAAATCAGTTTATGGCTGCTACTGGCAAGCGGATCTCCCGAAAAACCGTCGCCAGACGTTTGCATGAAGGAGGACTATACGCCCGCCGTCCTGTTGTGTGCATCCCATTGTCCAGACGTCACAGTACCGCCCGTTTGCAATGGTGCCATTAACATCGCAATTGGGCTGATAATGACTGGTCTGCTGTCCTCTTCTCAGATGAGAGTAGATACAGTCTATCGTCTGATTGTCGACGACAACTTATCTGGCGTGATAGTGGTACTGCATATTGTCCAGCAAACATCGAGGAAAGGGACCGATACCCGACATGTAGTGTCATGGTATGGGCTGGCATCATGATCAATGGCCGTACGTCCCTCTATGTGCTTCCAACTGGGACTATGACTGGCCAACGATACATTAATGATGTTCTGCTACCTCATGTTCGCATGTTCCGTGGTGCTGTCGGTGATAGATTCATTTTCATGGACGACAACGCAACATATCATCGAACAGTCGCTGTCCAGGAGTGTCTTGAGAGCGAGGATATTCAACGCCGCGTATGGCCAGCACGTTCTCCAGATCTGAATCCCATTGAAAATGTGTGGGATGCTTTGGGGAGGAGTCTTGCTAGTCGCCAATGCCCTCCAATAAACAAGGACACCCTCATCCGTGCACTGACAGCGGAATGGGATAAATTACCCCAACAGCTGCGTGATAATGTTGTGCAAAGCATGACACGACGTGTGGAATCTTGCATCGCCCTCCATGGTGGCCATATTCCGTATTGACATCTTACGACGGAACGCCTGCGGACGGTAATTGGATTTTTTCACGTTTACGTATTCTGCACAAAATGGCCTGTTTGTCCCTTGAACACGTTCCAAAGCCTCCTGGATTTCAGAGCACAATAAATTGTCTTTCTTGTAATGTCCTGGCATTCTGACATTATTTTATTTCACTTGGCATCCAACCACACTTAGGTTTTTATGCGCTATATAGCCGTTTATGATCCGTTCTTAGCAATTGTCCAGCAGTGTATTATACCACGTTCGAAATGGCTTAAATCCTCGGAAATTACCAAAATTATCTGGGAAATTACTACGAACTTTGGATTTACACGGTCAACAATTTCAAGCATGTTCCTGGACTACCCAATCTCAGGAGAAAACATCCAGCGTGCGAGATAGGTGTGGCCGTAGAAAAGCTCTGGACGATCGTGGGCAGCGGCGTCTGGCACGCAGTATAACATCCGCCCGGGGTGCAACATTGCCGCAAATCGCAGCGCAGTTCAATGCTGGGGGCCAGTAGTAGCATAAGCGTTCGAACAGTGCAACGTTCCCTGTGTTCTATGAGGTTCCGGAGCCGACGGCCCACTCGGGTGCCATTGCTGACCCCAAGATACAAGGCTGTGCGCCTCGTCTGGGCTCGGGAACACCGCCATTGGACGCAAGATGACTGGAAACGTGTTGACATCCGACGAATCACGACGTCAACTGTTTCGGGCAGATAGCTGACTCGGGGTGTGGAGATAACCCCACGAGGCAATGGATCCCGCATGCCTACAACGGTCAGTGCAGGCCAGCGGTGGCTCTGTTATGGTGTGGGGTGTTTTCAAATAACCACACGAAGCAATGGATCCAACATGCCTACAACGGACAGTGCAGGATGGCGGTGGTTCTGTTATGGTGTGGTGTTTTTTTCAGCTGGTACGCATTAGAACGCCTCATACGTCTGCAGACCGCTCTGACCGGTAGAGGCTACACAACCGCCCTTATCATTTACACCCATTCATATCATGCAACCACTTCGACGGGTGCGATCTCTTTCAACACGATAATGCGCCGCCGCACACGTCCACAGCCACCCGATTATGGCTGGAGGAACATTCCACGGAGTTTGGCATCCTGACTTGGCTCCCTCGTTTGCCGCAGTTAAACGCTATCGAACACATTTGGGATGCTGTTAAACCTGCCGTCAATGCCAGGAATCCTCCAACGGCGAATATTACGGAATTGTGGGACGTTCTTCATGAAGCATAGTGTGCACTGTCTCCACAGTACTACAGAGAGCGTGGAGTACAAGCTCTGTCACGTTGCTGTCGTTATCCAATCGCGAGGAGGACCAACGCGGTATTCCACCTTTTTTATTTTTATTTTGGCACTTTTTTTTTTTTTTTTTTTTTTTAATTGGATGTTTAACGACCACCATGAGCAACTCAATGGGCTATAAGCAGTCGCCCGTTCCTAATTTAGGGTCACTGGTTCCAGGGAAGGGAGAGAGCCAGTGCCGTAAGGCAAACACATCATCCATGCCTCACCGGGATTCGAACATGGACCCCTTTCGGACGAATGATCAGAGGCCATCGCTTAGACCACTGCGCCACCGTGGCGGCATTTTTTTTTTTTTTTGGCACTTCAGTGTATGTTTTGTCACATAAAGGGTAAAATGAATTAAACAAAATTTTAGGGAGTAAATTATTTTCATATCGATTCAACTTCTGTGTGGCACAAGCAAATGAATAAAATTCAAAATCCAATTTCGATTTACCTCTTGATTGCTTTCAAAATAAATGAACGAAGGCAACCCCCCCACTCCCCCATATTTCCAGAATGATTGAGTTTGTTGAAGAATGCAGAAAGACGCATTCAAATCAGTTCTACTGCTCGCAATCACAAGTATGCTGTGCGTTGTCTGTACTCAAATGATTTTCTTACGAACAACAGCTCACATAAATAAATCTCTTTAAAGCTAGAGGCTTTTCATTCAGAATGATAAAAGCGCCATCGTTAGAAGTTCATCGTTCTTTTCCGTACGTCTTAAATCACTAATTATACACATCTGATAATAACAAGAATACTGCCCGAAATGGAAGCTACAGTGCTTGAGAAGGGCAACAAGGCAGCTTTTCATGAAACAAAACTCACCCAGGCCATTCTAACGGAAATACCTAATATGCTCAAATTCAAACACACTAATTCTTTTCCCGCCCCACTCAATTTGAAACTACAAGCAATAAATTTTAGCCCTTTGCACTATTCTTTTCCCCATTACTCAAACACTTTCCAGCACTTTGAAGCTGTTTACGATTTATGTTCGTAAGAGAGTTAAGTTACGCTGTCTCAGTTAGGTCAGGACGACAAAACTTCTGCCTTTATCGCAATTTACATTCTGTTCCAATGAGTCAGCTGAAAACGACTCTTGGTGGTCAGAAATTCCAACAAACGCTTATCAACTCCGAATCCCCCACCCCCTACCGATTCCCTCCTTAAAATATATACTCCATGGATTCATAGCGGACCTTAATTTAAACACATGAGGCACCACAGTATTTTCCCAGATTGTTTATATCTCCAAGGGCATATCTCAGTGTGGAATTTTAAGTTCCACGTTATCATCCCAACGAACCCGTGTAACACGCAAAGCAATTTAAACACACTTAAACGGGGCACACATAAAGCAGTTTTGCTTCAGTTTATAGGATTTTCACAGGGGGGGGGGGGCTCCATTGAAGGTGACATTACAAAAGTGGTGACGTCAGCCGCTCAGAACTGGGTGGGCTAAGCATGAAGGGAGGGGGTTACACATTTTTCACAAATTTTTAAGTGTTTGGCAGAAATTCTGGCAAAAAATTCTGTTCATGTGTATTTTGCCCGACGCTGAAAATATTATTCTGAAAAAAAAAAAAAAAAAAAAATTTTTTTTCAAGTGAAACTACGTAGTATTTATTTATTCAATGTATGTAGTATGGGAACCATGGATATATACGAATCTCTACGGCAAATTACTATTTCTTCGCAATTTTAGCTTACTTAGGTAGCTTTTTTTTTTTTTCGTTAGGCTGTTTATGAGTTTTTGTAACCTGACAAGGAATCTCTCTCTCTCATGGTTTTAAACTATAATTGCAAAAATGGTGTGTTTCTACTACTCCCTTAGAAATTATTTCAGAGGACGTCCTTCATTCCCCATGAGTACAGACACTAAATTTAACAAAGAATTCATTTAATATAACAAAATTTCAGTGAATTCAAGAAATTCACATACATCTATCAAAGTTCCCTAGAATCTAAGACTGTTGCACCCGCCACAGTGGCGGTTCCAGGCCGGGGATACCCCCCCCCCCCAATATTACCGGAATTTTTATTTTATTTTGAATTACATATTAATTATAATTAATTACTGGCATATGCAGGAATTTGTGCCTCCCCCGCATTTTTTTTCTCTAGAATCGCCACTGACCCACATACACTGACGGAAAAAAAAATCCCAACACCAAGAAGGGTTTGTGTTAGATAAACGACAGTTGGTAGGCGGTGAGAGTACATCTGTAAGATGACATCTATGCAAATTTCGCGCTCGGCGCGTACGTGTGGCGCTAGTAGCGCCCCTCGGAACATGTAAAACAGGTTAGCTGTAAATACGCGCTGTAACGTTCGTGAGCGTTAGTTATCGTTGAGATTCGACGTAGTGTGTTGATGTTAGTCAAGAATGCCTTTAAGAAGACGAAGAAGCCATTATCAACAGCTCACGGAGTTTGAACGAGGTCGTGTAATAGGGCTACGAGAAGGTGGATTTTCTTTCCACAATATTGCAGAACGACTTGGCAGGAATGTAACCACTGTGCATTATTGTTGGCAGCGGTGGTCAAGGGAAGATACTGCCTCAAGAAGACCGGGTTCCGGCCGGCCACGTGGCACTACTGAGAGGGAAGATCGCCGTGTACGGCGTATGGCCGTGGCACATCGTACCGCGTCTGCGGCAGCAATTCGAGCTGCAGTTGCCACCACAGTGACACAACGAACTGTTACAAATCGGTTACTTGAAGGAACAGCTCCAAGCGAGACGCCCTGTAGCGTGCATTCCACTTTCTCCAAACCACTGCCGTTTGCGACGTCAGTGGTGTCAAGCAAGAGCTCATTGGAGGACGGAATGGAGATCTGTTGTGTTTTCTGATGAAAGCCGGTTCTGCCTGGGTGCCAGTGATGGCCGTGTGTTGGTTAGAAGGAAGCCAGGTGAGCGCCTGCAACCAACCTGTCTGCGGCCGAGACACACTGGACCCACACCTGGAGTTATAGTCTGGAGAGCAATTTCCAATGACAGCAGAAGCACTCTCGTTGTTATCCCACGCACCCTGACGGCACAGTTGTACGTCGGTCTGGTGATTCAACCTGTTGTGCTGCCATTCATGAACAGCATTCCAGGGGTGTTTTTCAACAGGATAACGCTCTCCCGCATACTGCTGTTGTAACCCAACATGCTCTACAGAGTGTCGGCATGTTGCCGTGGCCTGCTAGATCACCAGATCTTTCACCAATCGAGCACGTATGGGACATCATTGGACGACAACTCCAGCGTCACCCCCAACCAGCATTAACCGTCCCTGTATTGACCGACCAAGTGCAACAGGCAAGGAACTCCATGCCACAAACTGACATCCAGCACTTATACGACACAATGCATGAACATTTGCGTGCTTGCATTCAACTTTCTGGCGGTTACACCGGTTATTAATGTACCAGCATTTCACATTTAAAATGGCTCTTCTCACGCTTACAATAAGCTGTGATCTTAAAACCTTAATCGATTAAATATGTTACCAATACAAATGTATTGCCGCCATTTCATTCCTCTACAACTATTTTTTCGCGGTGTTGGGATTTTTTTTTCCGTCAGTGTATGTTCGAACTGCTAAAGGGTGGGCTCAACCCCATCCCAACCCATCCGTAGCGTAGCACCTACGTCACACAATCAGTGATGGTGGTGTGTGTGTGTGTGTGTGTGTGGGGGGGGGGTGTATTAAGGGGTTAAATACCCAATAGGAGGGGTCAACCGGTCTTGTGGGCCGCGGGTGGCCTGGTGGTCAGCGTTCGTGACTGCCATAGGGATGACCTCATGTTCGATCCTGGGCAGGTACGAACGTTCGAACCACTAAACACCCGCCGTGCGTCGGATGGGCACGCTAAGCCGTCGGACCCCGGTAATAAATAAGGGCGTCTTCCTCCCCCTTTCTACCTCGCTTCCGTGTCACTTTCCTATCCGGCACTCTAGCCCAAATCTCCAAGCTTCCTATTTCTAAGTATTGTTCAAGACCTGGGGTCAGACACTCCCTTCCTAAAATCCTCTACATGTGATCTGATCTGATCCGGTCTTGTAGGGTTTGATACATTTTCATGAAAAATTTGTGCACATCTCCTAAAAGAGATTTCGACTTGTCCATTATCTATTTGCTTTCAGTTTTTTTTTTCTTATCGTTCTTTAATTTTTGTCATTATGAGGTTGTTTACGAATTGGCATTTGCAACTCGAGCTAAGGAATGTCAACTATCACCAAAACGAATAATTAGCTACGAAAATGACGTGAATTTGCCCTGGTCTGTTTACATCTTAAAATAGCTGCATTCTATTTGTGTTGCAACGTTTAAACACTTTTGGTGAGGGAAGGCAGCTAGAGAAGGAGGGGTGGAAAGTCAGATTGCTTCGACCGGAGCCTATACCTTTATAGCCCCACGCCAGGCCGAATTGACACGGGCGGAAGAACAAATTTCGCCGAGCAATGAAAAACTGCACCTTTTCATACGCCATTACGTGGAATTAAATCCTTATCTATAACACTAAGTTGTCAAAATAGCTAAGGACGATTTTGGACATCGTTTTAGAATTCGCATTGTGATTTCATTTCATTACTTATACTTCCATCATTATATTTTCCTCGTTTATCGATCCCGGTGGCGCACCCAGGATTTCTTTATGGGAATGGCCCAAAATATGATGCCAAAATTTAAAAAAAAAAAAAAACACCAGACAGAACATATTCTACAATATTAGGAAGTGATTAAAATATCTTTGCCATATTAAAGTGTGTTTCCAATTATTCCCGAACTATATTTTAAAAACATATAAAAATCTAAAAATATGCAGCCAATAACAAAGAACGAAGGATCAAGTGATAGCTTCTGGGTCCCTGGGCTATCATCACTGAGTGCGCCTATGATCGACCTAAGGCTCCTTTCTCGTTCGGAAGAGTAAACACTAAAGTGATGCTTGGGGGAGGGGGGTTTTAACGACCACCATGAGCAACGCAATGTGCTATTATAAGCAGTTGTCCATTCCTAATTTGGGGCACTGGTTCCAGGTAAGGGAGAGACCCAGGGCCGTAAGGCAAATACACCACCTGGTCCGAGTGGAACGCGAGTCCACTCGGACCAGAGATATATATATATAGAATTTTTTTTCGTGGGAAGAGCGACGAAAATGGAAGTTTTTGAAATGCACCAGGACAAAAAAAGTTAATGAAAAACAGAAGAAAAATGAAAGCATTTTTAAAATCTAAGTCACATTTTAACAAAATAATAATAATAATAAAATAAAAAATAAACACTTTTGGTGCTTGTCCCCTCTTCTATTCAAATTTGCAGAAATTTTGTTATTTAATTTTTTTTTTTTTTTTGTTAAAATTACTGTTTGTACTTCTGCGAAATGGAGGGAGTCCTTTGAGAGAATTTCTAAGAGAGTAGTAGAAACACACCATTTTTATAATTACAGTTTAAAAGATATGAGAGAGAGAGAGAGAGAGTTATTCCTTGTCAGGTTACAAATTAAAATTCATAAACATTTGCTTTGTAAAGAAAGGTTTACTTTCTTAGTTTTTCTTTCTTCTTTTTCTGTCCTAAACAGCCTTATGACAGAAAAAAAGAAAGAAAGAAAAAACTAAGAAAGTATGCTAAAATTGTGAAGAAATAGTAACTTGCCATAGAGATTCATTCGTATCCATGGTTCCCACACTACATACGATGAACAAATATTACGTACACACCTGAAAACGTTTTTGACTAGGGATAACATTATCAGCATCAGATAAAATCCGCATGAACGTAATAGTTAGCTAAAATTTATGCCCCCCATCATACTTAGCCCCCACCCTAGATCTGAGTGGCTGGCGTCGCTACTGGTGTAGACCAATGCGGCGTGGAGGCCGCAAGTGATGCCTCAATACATTATGGTATGCACTCGCCTATTAATATGTGAATATCCTCACAGGACATACCATCAGGAAAGTCATACTGACATCCAACAGATGAAACTCTCGTATGAAAAAAAGTGAGGTTTCGCTCACTTTAGTGAGGGTAAGGATGGGAAAATTCTGATGCACACTGCAATCTTGGTATTTACCTCTTATTTCTAAATTGAATGGGATAGGGGGGTCCGTCTGCTTCCAAATTAATCGTTATCTTGATATGCCACTGATGATTAACATTCCTATACATATTCAAGAAAGTCAAAGAGTAAAAATTCTAGCCCAGCCACAAATCAGGAAAAAAATTAATAGTTTTGATGCTCACCTTGTAGTTTTTCAAAGAGAGGTAAGAGAGGTAATGACCCTTTATTTCCATCTTAGAAGTTCAGGAATGTTAATGCACTCGCAGCATGTTTCTTGGAAGGGGTGAGATGAGGGAAAAGTCCCAAGCCACCTCCCCTCATATTTTGGCATTCCTGCTAATCGAATAACATGTAGTGTTCTTTTGAAATCAGGTCTGGTGTTCTTATCATCCATGGAAGGGAAACAACTAGTACTTTTTAAAGTTACTTACCACAAATAAATTCAGTTAACTGTGCCAGAAGCATATCAACATGGTAGGTTTAACCTAACACACAATATTCGATTAAAAATACAGTGCAAATAAATCCCACACAAACAAAACTGTCTCTTATCCCCATACCATAAACATGAAATTCAATCCCCATTAAGAAATGACAGATGTATAAATTCCCAAAGTACTTTGAAAAAAACTTAAAACATATGCCCTTTTTAGCTTTACAGATTGTATACAGTATGCATCAATTTTGCAAGCAAACAAATGATGCCATCACTTTTCATATCACTGGAATTGAAATCAGATAATTAAATGTCTTTTTTATTTTCATCATTTTCTAATTCTTTATTTATTTTTCCATAACTGGAGCTGCAAAATGTAGGAAGTGTATTGGGAGGTTTTCTTCAGATGGTTTACTGGATCACAGCAGTTTCATAGCAGTTGCATATACACTGTGTGTATATATATGACTTATTTAATAGTTGTACATACTAATCAACAAAACAAAATTAACATATCAAACTGTGATGTTTGTACAATTTTTAATAGCGCTTTGGACTTCAAGCCAGCCTTAGGTATCACATCAAATGGATCAAATGTAGCTGGAAGCCATGACTTGCAGGCACAGTTATGATTAAATAGCCCCTAAAGAATTTTCAACAAGATGAATGACAATGCTATCTTGCAATATATGTGTTAGTCCATCCAACCAATGAAAAACTGCAGGCTCAATTGTTGTTGACAAAAGCAGTGGTTCTCCTTTGCTTGGACAGAATATATTATACCACTATGCCCTCATTTGTGAATGTGAGCAACTAACATTCCCTGAACATTTTGAGGAAGAATGCAAACTTTAAGCAGCCAAGACTGGGGAAATACATTATAGGCCATAAAGAAATTCTGTAAATGGAGAAATGACAGATTATGGGGCTAAAAAAACTACCAGAAACTAGTGTAAATGTTTGAATTCCAGTTTTCAATCAGATTGCAAGCACTGATTCCAAGTGAAAAGATGCACTAAAAATTGACACAAGTTAAAATTTTAAAAAGAACACTACTTTGCTTTATTAGCACCTTTCCAGGCTGAGTGCTTTTGTTACACATGCAGCATCTTCAGAGCCCACTGCCTAAAACACAGCCTTCATCACTCATCAGGTGAAAAACATATTTGGCGTGGGTGGATATCAATGTATGATAGGTTCTCCCCTCCCTGAAGTCTGAATGCTCATAACCAATCATCATACAACGATGTACTTCCAGCTATCATGAACCAGAAACTAGGTGAGCATGGAAATGTGATAAATAAGCACTGTTGTGTTCTTTCTAAAATTTTAACTTGAGTCAATGTTTATTTTATTGTAAATGGTTAAAGACTTAGTTGCAGAAAACCTTTAAAAAATTTTTCAAACCTTATTTCAGTTGCTTGCATTCATATTCACAGGAACCGTACTTTGGCCTACATGTGATATACCATGCATTTTAAAGCTTGACAATTCTATTAGTAAGTGTAATATTAGAATAACTGTTAAAATAGAGATTTCTAACCACATTTTTAAAATTAAATCTGAATTCTGCTATTCACAAACCTTACAACAATTAATATGTTGTGGCGATTTGAAAGTGGTGAACAGGCGAGTAGAGTTTTATATCCTGTTTTATACTTGATATTAACAATTCAATTATTCTGTCTTCACTTGAACCAAGATCAGCTACTTTAAAAAGTAGCACCTGTCAAAGTAATCTTTCCTCTTCTATTAACACGCTTACTATGCCAAATTATGTTTTCATTAACTTTAATTCTAGAAAACTATAAACTTTAATTCATTTTGTTTTAGGTCCTTCTCTTTGTCTCACACCAAGGGAAAGGACCTATTGTGGCACCCATCAAACTTTCTCCTTTCTTAATGGCACACATGTCAATATCTTAAATTAACTTTGCCTTCCACAGCAGAAACACCCAACTCTGAACCAACTTTCACATTACTAATTGTGCCACCGCAATAAATCCATCTGCTTTATCTGATAATCCTCTAGTTCATGCATAACATTCACACCCAACCTAGTAAATTATGCCCTTACTTCAAATCGGCATTTGACTCTACCACAAAATTAGGGTGTCGAAATACCACACCATATACAGCCAACTTTGTTCTTTAACCAATCTTATTGTTAGTTAAAATAATTCTGTGCTGCTGATGCATGACTTACACTGCTTTAATTCTGTTCTCAAATTCCTTATTGAATTATTCTGTACTGTACGAATTACTACACCAAGACAATTAAAAATCTGTTACCTGTTCAACAATCTCCCTAAAAGTATGAACTAATAACTTTACAAATTTTGAAGATGACAATCTGTTTCTTGGTGTAAATATGACAAGGATGGTAAGTCAGATAATATCTGAAAACTTGAAAATTTCGTCGTCCTGGAGCAGGAATCGAACCCACATATTCCAGATTGCGCCCGGGTATGCTAACCACTACACCACTCAGAACGACTAAGTCTCAAGTTTCCAATTAATTTGAATATAACCACCACAGGATTTGGCAACCGGCATTCATGTTTAGCGAATCTGGAGGTTAAGAATCCTATCTCATGATTGCCCAGAGGAGCAGATAAATCATGAATGAAATACGGGATTACGCCATATAATACAAATTTTGAAGATCACAATCCATTTTTTGGTGTAAATATGACAAAGATGGTAGGTCAGATAATATCCAAAAACTTGAAAATTTTGTCGTCCTGGAGCGGGAATCGAACCTGAATCTCCCAGATAGCGCCTGGGTATGCTAAAGTTGCAATGTGCTATGTAATGTGGTGCAAGTAAAAAGGACCTGAACAGACTACACAAAAACACTACAAATCTAATTTTTCATCATTGGGAAAGTAAATGTTCAATTTGATTGTTACCATGTCTAATTTAATCTGTGTAACATAAAACAGCACCGGACAACCAGCGTTTGCAGTTTGAACTTGGAAAATAAATAATTTACTGAGTTTTGGGGATTGTGAGAATAAAATTCTTTATTGAAAATTTCTAAAGAAAATGTTATTAAAATTTCTCTGAATTATGCAGTTATGGACAGAATTGTACTCAGTAGTTGTTTTCAATGCTTTTGCTTCCTTCATTACTAACAAACTCCATTAGGAGTCAACGAAAGAATTAAAAAAAAACTGTCAATGTCATTGAAAGGCCATAAACATCTGTTAAAACTATATATTGGGAAGAATAAATATGACAGCATACAAATCTTCACTTTCAATTTAAACTGATCTATAATAAGCTGGCAGCAATTTGAAGTGCCAATTAACCTTGGCTCAGAATTATATGGCTATGAGAACCAAAATAAGTCCAGAAAATCTGCACAGGGTTTAAGGCGTCACTGACCAAGTTGCAACAAAAAGCCATGACTGAGTCACCAAAAAGTAAATGTTGAAGATTTTCCAAAGCTAATAGTTAGTTGAAAGAATCTTTTTGGCACTTGTAGAAATGTGTGTTTTGAAACACTAAAAAAAACAAAAAAAAAAAAAAACAAACAAACAGATATTGTATCATTATATCCAAATACTCCCACGCTCAAAGCTATAAATCTTATTGAAATAGAATTACATAGAAACAATATCCCAATAGTACAAATTAAAGACATAAAAAAAGCATTGATTTTTATTGACCAAAATAATTATTTTGATTTTAAAGGTACAATATACAAGCAAATTGCAGGTGCTCCTACGGGCTCTCCTATTTCAGGTTTGCTTTCTGAAGTAGTCTTACAGCAGATTGAAAAACCTGTGATGCAAAATAATAATATTCCACAACCAGCATTTTTTTGTAGATACGTGGATGACATCTTTATGATCTGGGAACGCAGTGAACAAGAATTGCAGGTCTTTCTTGAGGCATATAACACATAGTATGCATCAATTAACCGTGACAATAGAAAAAGAACAGAATAATACATTACCTTACTTAGATATTTTATTTCACAAAAACCAAAATAATAGAATTGACTTCCAGATATACTGTAAACCTAACTATATTGCCAATATTATTCTAGCTAATTCTTACCATCCTATATCATACACATGTGTATAAGTACTCAGCCTTCAGGTCATACATCAATAGAGCGATAACCCATACCTCCAATAACCGATTGTTAAATAAAGAATTCAAATTGGATCAGAAATATGGCCTCTGCTTTTGGATATGACATAAGAATAATAAACAATCTTATAAAGAGGATAACAGAGAAGACAAGAAATTATCATTTCAGAATACCAACTGATAAAAAGGAAATGAAATATTGTGGATCAATATTATATCTTACAACCATGAAATTCATAGTATATTGAAGGAAGCATGTAAGAAATTTAACTTGGGCTTTGGCATAAAAACCAAAAATATTGAGGACACATTAACTTCTGGTCACAGAAACACACCAATATTGCAGAAAGTGGGTGTTTACTCAATTCCAATAGGGGACAGCCAAACCAAATTATCAGCCAATATATAGGAAGCACCAAAAGAAATATCAGGATAAGAATATCGGAACCCATCGGCAATTGGTTCAGGAAAGAAAAAAAAACTGCAATTATCGATTTCTGTATAAATAACCAAAGCACACCACTATGGGAGGAAATAAAATTAATAAATCAGCAAAAAAATTGGAGGACCATACAGATTGCTGAATCCATCTTAATAGGAAAGACCAAATCATCAAACTGCAATAACAATTCACCATATGACCTTTCATATGCCTGGAGGAATTTAGTGGACACTGAAAAAAGATTAAAAGAGGAGCATAAAAATTAAATTAAAAGACAACGACAAATACAGGAAAATCAAACTACGACACCAGTTGGCACCACCGTATAGGAGGAAAACTGACCCATGCGAAATGTACATCATGACTTCTGGAGGTATGAAACATCGTCACTTGCCAACAGACGTTTCATTTCCCGTTGAAAACGCCTAGGAAGAGGCTAGGGCGAAACGCATGCAGGGATGATGGTAGACATGAGGAGGTGGTGCACGCATTATGTAAATAGTTCATTCATCGTTTCTTCTGACCATTCATATTTTATCTTGTTCTTTTTAATTCGTTCACTATCAGCCTTTTAGATTCGTTTACTATAGTTTTTTGGATTGTTCATTGTTAGCCTTTTAACCTGCCTGTGGCATAGGTCATTACAGGGTTTATATTTTCAGTTGTATTATTCTTTTGAGCTGATGATACAATATATAGCAAGGTTATTTATGTTGACTACTACTTTGACATTGCTAAACAGTATATTATACACTGAAGAGCAATTGAATTAGAGATACCTGTTTAGTAACATGTAGCACCATCTTTCGCCCTGATGACGGCAGCGATTCGTCTCCGCATGGACTCCACAAGACACCGGAAGCTTTGGGAAGCCATACGGATCCACGACCCCTGAACAAGCTCCCACAGTTCACGAAGATTTGATGGAGGGGGGGGGGGTCAGAGCCTCGAACATCTCTCTCTATGGCATTCCAGATGTGCTCGATGGGATTGAGGTCAGGTGACCTAGCTGGCCCAGGAAACGAGGTCACGTTGGTGGAGTGTTCATCCAACCATTCGGATACAATTCGGGAGCTGCATTGTCTTGTTGCAGGATGAGGTCCTCAGTAGGATGCTGAAGACACACAAACGGGAGCAAATGGTCGTCCAGGATATCCCGGTAACGTTGACCTGTGAGGGACGATGTCACACGTACCAGGGGCCCCATTTCAGTCCACGTAAACAGTCCCCAGACGACAATGCTATCCCCACCAGCTTGAAGAGTACCCTGCTGGCAAGAAGGATCCATCGCTTCATGTGGTTTGTGCCGTACTCGTATCCTGCGATCTGCATGTACCAACGTGAATCTCGACTCATCAGTCCAGGTAACATTTTCCCACATGTCTAAGGTTCAGTGGCGATGTTCCCACGCCCATGATAATCTTTGCACCCTGTGATGTGCGATCAGCAGCAGTACCCTCGTGCGATGATGGCTTCTGTACCCCATAGCAAGGAGATGGTTCTGGATGGTGTGGCTGCTTACACGTTTTTGTGCACCAGCGCTAAATTGCAGAGTGATTTCTTGCACTGTGGCCCGTCTATCCGCTGTTACAATGCGAACTAGCCAACGATGACCCCGCTCATCCACACGCTGTTGTCCATGGCAGTTGGCCCTTGCAGGGATGGTTTTACCGGATTCGATGTACTCACTGTGCACCCGTGACACTGTGGCTCATAAAAATCCCAGTGCCTGCACGACTTCCGAGATGGAGTGACCCATTCGTCAGGCCCCAACAATTTGCTCACGATTAGATGCGCTTAGATCCTTCATCTTACCCATACTGCCCCCCGACTCTTACCGATTCCCATCGCATCACTCCTTATATTGTCGGATCGCTGCATAGATCATGTTGTTTCCGTTTACAGGGCCACCCACAGCGCCACATTTGCATAACGCCAGCTGTCGATAATTCAATTGCTCTTCAGTGTAGTCACCATCATACTTTTTGCAATGCATAGCTGCTGAACGCCTGAGAACAAACAACTTGCGGAACTATGGTGGTATGCGAACGAAAACGACCTCTGGACGAATATATGTGAGTAATTGCTCTTGCTTTCTTTTAGTCTTTATTTTTTTTAAAATAGTAAACGCCATAATTAACTGCACCACTATAATCACATGTCCGTTTTTTAACATGCATAATAGCAGTTCTAAAAGTGGTGCTGAATCTCTATATATTATGTATTTTAACCACGTATAACTTGCGACTTCCTTATACAAAAGATATGCATGTAAGTATCTAAAAAAAAAAAAAAACTTCCTGGACATCATTTATTTTATGTGCACAATGCTTCACAGCAGGCAGTGAACCATATGCTCATGAATGCTATTTCTGTGCAGGCTACATACAATGCTCTATGCAGATTGGTGGCATGTTGAACAGAAGAGCACTGGTCATGTGTGGGTGACAGTTCTCCATATGGTGGGGAGAAGGGTTGTCAGTGAGTGAGAGTTACCACTGAGAAACAAATAAAGTAATGGCCTGTCAAGTTACAGTGAACTTCTCACACAATCCCAAATTTTAATTCTATGAGATCACAAGCTATATGATTGACTGGCTATTTTCTTGGCAACTAATTTTCATATGCATTGGCTTGTTCCCATCACAAAAATAGTGAGTTTGGATGTCTGTTTGGATAGATTTCTGTTTAAGTGGATAGTTTTGTTTGTCATAGATACCATACAGCAAGATGGATAAATGGATGGATAGCAAGCTTATCATCGTCACTAAGCTGTTCTCTGAGATTCAGAGGTTAGCTCCACAAAGAAATACAAACTACCAGATATTTTTTACTTACTGCTGCCGTATCAAACTTCTCCATACAACTCGAGCTTCACTGACATCCATCACACACCGTACACAAGTTCTTCTATACTTCATAATCTTTTTCTCACGCAGACACTCCTGTACCTGATCCAGCCTTCCTCTGCCTTTCCTTCCTACCACTTGGGCTAAAAAGATTTTCTTAGTAAGCAGCTCACCACCCATTCTTTAAACATGGCCAAATCACCAAAGCATATTAGTCTCCACCTTGCTAACATCATTTTGCTTCACATTACATAACTGCAACAAGTCTTCATTCCTCACATGAACAGAACGTGTCTTCCCACAACACCCCCATAAGTAACCCATTTCTCCAGCACACAAACAACTCCTATGTTTCTTTTGTAGTACCCAGGTTTCACTGCCATACATCAGAGTAGGAACAATTACACTCTCATACACAGCCATGCGGGACTCCCTTGAGAATCCATCATTCCTGTGAAAACCTTCCAGAGCAGCCATGACTTTCAATGAAGAATTCACTCCCCTACTAATTTCACCATCCAATTTGTTCTCTCTGTCAAACATACTTCCTAAATACACAAACTCACTCACCTGGTCAATCACTGTGCCATTTAGACTTATATTACATTCAGCACTACCAGTACCTCTATCAAAAACCATAACTTTGGGGTTTCCCTTATTTATACTCAGTTTGAATTTCATGTAAACTTTGTACATCCGGGACAACATTCTCTGCAACTCACTTTTGCTATCTGCCAACAGGACAGTGTCATCAGCATACAACAATCACCTTTGCTTTCTTGATCTAATAACTCACAGAAGTACTCACCTCATCTTTCACTCAACTCAATGGGCTCCCATATCATTTCCCCGATCCTATTTTTCACACAGCTTACAAATTTGTTTCCCCTATTTCTCCTGAGTCTCGTGTATTTCCAAAAAGTCTTTCCTATCTTTCCAAAAATCCAATTCATGCCTTTCCACCTTTTCCTACCTATCTTTTGCCTTACTCTGGCAAACCAGCTTAGCTGCTTCACGCTTCTTACAGTGATATTCATAAACTGAAACTCTATCTTGCAACATCCCCAAATAGGCTTCCTTCTATCTCTTAACTGCCTCTTCAATCTCACTACTCCATCAAGCATCACCTGTATTGTTACCCACTATTGTGGTGCCACAGATCTCTTCAGCAGCACTGATAACACAGTTCTTAAAACATTTCTACTTCTTTTCTACATCCCTCTCACAAGACTTCAATTCCTTCAGTCATTCTCTGAGTAAGTCAGAATAACGCTGATGATCTTCAGGGAGCCTTTCAGCCTTTATTCTTTTCATCTTGAGCCTCTTTTTATTCCTTTTCCTCCAACCAACATTCAGTTTCACTCGTGACACTACCAAGTAATGATCAGAGCCAACATCCGCACCTCTCATCACACGAGTGTCAACAACTAAGTGTTTCAGACGCTGATCGTAGGCAACAAAATCTGTCACACTCTTTTGATCAAGCATACGATTTTCCCAAGTATATGTGTGAATATACTTGTGGTTGAAAAACATATTAAATACACACAAACCATTCTCAATGCAGCGTTCAGTTAATCTTTCACCATTATCATTCACACAAGGATCATTAAACTTACCCAGAACATTGTCAAAAATTGCATTCTGCATGCCTACTCTAGCATTGAAATCCCCTGCTATTACAATTTTCTCTTTAGCACCAAACTGGCTCAAAACAGCTTTTAGCTCATTCCAAAAAACTTCCTTTCTATCAGAAGGTTCTGGGTCACAAGAGCCATACACTACAACTATTACTATTCTCTGAAGTTTCACTTTCACATGAATACAAAGAATTATCTCACTTATGCAGCTATAGTGAATCAAGTTGTTCTTCATCTTTTCACTTTAAAACACACCTACACCAGCCTGTCCTCTCACATTATCCAATACACCAGACCACACACTCACCGTTCCATTCACTTTTTCTATCCCAATTTCCCTCTTTTTGGTTTCACTTACACACAGCATATCCAATCTATACTTATTAATCTCTTCAATTACCTTATTCATCTTGCCATTTATACCTCTCGTATTCCATATACCAATCTTACACTCACTCAGCCGAGATCTCTTTCTGATTTTCCTCTTTCTGATTTTCCTTTTTCCAGTTCCAGGTCGATTCCATGGTGGATCATCCTTCTCAAGTGTGGTAGGTCCACCATATCCCACACTTGAGTCATTCCGGATAATATTTCTTTTTGTCTTTTTAATCAGGTAAGTACATCAGTGTGAGGGATTAGCCCACAGCTGACGGTTCCAGTTGATCATTCAAACTAAGGATTCTGGAACAAAACCCAGTGAGTTGGGGTCTTTTCGCCAATGTCACACAGAACTAGCTGGTACCTTTCCACGATTCGCAGAGGCCTTTGTTGCTGTTCTGTGTGCCGTTATTCCCACGGAGTGCCTCAAGGAAGCAAACCCAAATTTAGACAATGTAGCAAAAAATGACTTGAAATTCCCTTATACAACTCTTCTCAGCATGTTAGAATTTCTAACATGCTTGCAATTAAACACAGTGAACAGTGAGAGAGGAATTGGTGTGATAAACCTGATAAACGACTCCTTTATGTAGCACAATGGATGTTAGATACTTAAACTTATTAATGTCCATTTCTATTAATAGATCAGAAAATAAGGAAGAGTTTTAACTTTAGAAAGCCTTTCATTACTGGGCAACAAGAAAATCTAGATGGATTTTATTGTAACTACATGTATATGTACCAAAAATGTGATGTACATAAATTTACTTGTATCGATGAGTATTTTTTACTATTAAAATCAGCATTAAAAAAAATCTGGTTTTAATCTTACATAGCATCCAAAGTATGAAATTTAATTTGGACAATGAATCACGTATTGATTTTTTCTTAAAAGGAAGAAAAACAGAAAAACAAAATTTTATAATTGGCATAGAATTTTGCTACAACTTTTGCTGACAAGGTATACAAAGTAGTACAAGCGAAAACACCCCAGTTTAAACACAACATTTGTAGTACAAGGTGATACACATAAAACCAGCCCTAAGTGTAAAAGACAGTTGCACAGTTTTATTTGGTCATAATGTACCATACATTTCAGTTACATTTGGTACGGTAAATAAATGGTATTTTTAACTTAAAAAGAAGGCTGTAATGTTAACAAGTGAAACATTTATCAGCATTTTTACATACCTTTTCAAAGTCTGTGTTAGAAGTGCTCACCACTTGCCTCAATGCATTTTTCCGCTTGCTAAAGGATGTTCAGGAAAATGCCTTGCTATTTGGTGACTGAAATGCAGGCTGTTTCTTACTGGATGTTGGTTTTAAACTCTTCCAACATTCAAAGAGTTCTTGCAGTAGAGTTTCCCTTTTAGCAAGCTCCTGGAGCTAAAAAGTTGCACAGTGATAAGTTGGGAGAGCGGGGTGGCCATAGATCATTATTGATTGGTTTTTTTTTCTGAGTAAAATTACTATAGATTTGAGCAAGTAAATGATCATAGGTATGGCAAGTCACTTCATCTTGTTGGAAGAAAGCATAAGTGCATTCATGTGGAGTCAACTGGCTTACAAACTCTTCATAGATCTGTAGATAAGCATCTGTATTACCATTCTCCTTCAAAAATATAGGTCCAATGATGGCTTGGCATACCAAACACTGACTTTTAAATCATGCAGTGGTTTCTGTTGGAACACGTGTGGGTTTTCAGCAGCCCAGTGTTGTGTGTTCAGTGAATTGGCATACCTCGAAAGGTGGAACCAAGCTTTGTCTGTTGAAATTAATGGAAATGCATCAAGCAGTCCTTCAGAAACCACCTCTAAGAGACACTGACAGTTACAATAAAACGTGTTGTTTACCTAAATAGTACATGACTCCCATGCAGACAGCCACAGACTGTTGCCTGGAGCATGGAAGATCACTGAACTCATATACACATGTGCAACAGCATCAAACAGTCTCTCCAGTGGCCAACTGTGAAATATAATTTACAACTGTAACCCAAACTGTGTTTGGCTTCAGTTCTATGTGCATCACCCTGTATTACCAGAGTGATGGAATGAATTTTTGGACACACCATTTAAGGAGGATACTCAATAGTAACCCTGTTACATCAACTCTGACCCACAACTGAACAGTCAAAGAAAATTAGTACAGCAGACAAATTCCAAATATCTGAGATATTGGTTTAATGCTAATGGCAGTCTTGATCAAGATATAAAACCTAGAACTGAGACTGCAAGATGGTGTTTCATAAGAAATTAAGCAGTAATGACTTTAGATCTGGAAATTTTATAAAATACAAAACAAAATTCTATGGGGAATGTGAAAAGACATGGAACTAAAAAGGCTAGTTGAAAAATGCAAAACCTAGATAGGCTTTTGAGATGTGGATAAATACAAATGAATGCTAAGACCCAATGGAAAGCATGGGAGAAAAATACTGAGATATTGCAAAGGACAAATGAGAATGCCATCTTGCAGTCAACAGGGAAGGAGACCATCAGCAATGCCGGTTTTAGGGGGGGGGTAATAAGGGTAATTACCCCACCGACTTGTGAAAATGAAGGTAAAAAAATTATTTAATTTGGTGGATTGAAAAGTATATAAACCATGTGGAACAACTCTGATATAAGGGAACATTTTTAACAGTTTTTCTAATTCCACTTACTATATATTTGTTAAACCAAAAGATGACAGCATGATATACTTTTGATCTAGGGGGAGTTGCATAGCTGCCAACCTATCAGGAAAAAAAATTGGAATACATTGCGCAAGGAAAAAAATCACGATTTTTGACCGCACTAACGTGACACATAATGCAATTATTCAGGCCTTAAATGGTAAATAAACTGATACTCACATATATTGAGCTTATTAACATTCTCAACAATGAAATAGAATAATTTATTTAATTATCTTTACTGAGTGCTACAGTTGTAGCTGATTTAGCTTTTTTTAGAAAGTTATCATCATAGTGTTGATTGTAACATAACCAGTCATTCTTGATTTTGCAATTAAGATTGCCTGCAATGTAGATGGTTTTAAGAAACTTCTACTATAGTTTGTCTTATTGCGACCTAGTAAACTAAATATCCTTTCACAGGCAGCATTGTTATGGCGAAAAGTTAAAATTCCAAGCATCACTTTAGAAAGTCCTTCATATTTGAGCTTTCAGAGAGGTTCTTTTTCTTTAGAAAGACATGCCCACTGCTGATCAGTTGGGTGACAGGAGCAAACAATTTATAAGGGGTAAAGAAGGGAAGGCTCCAATCTGCTCCATAGGGGATAGGGCTAATGTAAAATGCACAAAAGCAGCGCTGCCATACTTGACAGTTCCAATTGGTATGTTTGGAAAGCCTGCATTACAGGATGAAAAACCACAGGCATTCCCACCCTTTCCGTGTGTTTTAAAAGAGTGCAGATCTTAGCTGTTTATGATGTGAGTCTTTAACAGCTTCACACTGCTCCCAATGTTTTCTTTGGTTTCAAGTACATAAATGTTGTCGCTTTCGTGGACATTAATAAAAAAATACATTCTTTGTTCAGAATAAGCACACAATGAGACTTGCAAATGCCAACTACAACTGCCGAACAGCAAGAACTTGTTTGGCAAGAACATGCATTACACATGTGCTGTCTCTTTACTGTGGGCTTCTCAGTACTAACATTTGGACCGCCAAGTGAAGTTTACCGACAGAGGTCGCCCTTTACGCCGGTGCGAAGCTTCCCTTGCTAGATTGCGTGTGTCATATGACCTTTGACTTCACTCTCCAGCCCAGTTCCCGCATGGTGAATGAGCATTCCAATTTTGCTGACTGCCGGTAGCTTTTTTTAGAAAAGAAAATGAGCAAATGCCAAAAAACTATGTTACATTGTTTTCTGAAAAAGGTGAAAGAGGACTGTGGTGAAACTGAATCTGTTCCTTGTTTGAGTGGCAGTGGCAGAGATGATGATGAAATTTTGGTTTCAGCAAGTATTGAAAAGTTGCAGCAGCAGCATTCATGTGGAAGCTCAATCCATGTCAAATATGCACGTGCCAAAGAATGTCGCTTTTGTAGAACAATTGGCAACAGATAGACCTCAGCCTGCTCTATTTGATGGTAAAATTGACGTGGGTTTCTATGTTGAAAAGCAATGCATTTCTTCAATAACAAATTGTGAAAAATTCAGTATTCTGAAAAGCCTGTGGACTCTTGGTAAAAATTTCATTTATCCTTTTTCAGTGCACAAGAAAAATAATAAAGAAGTCAAATGCTATCTCTCTCAAAAGCATTTGAGTTCGTTTAATTGGCTAACGTATTCGTGCAAACTTAAAGGTTTATTTTGCAAGTATTGTCTCTTGTTTTCCAATAAATATGGAGGAATAAACAAAGCCACTCCATTAAAAAACTTGTTACTGTGCATTTGGACAAATATTCTAAATTACTGGGCAAAGATGAAGATTTAATTGTTCATGAACAAAATAAATACCATTAAGAATAGTTTCTTTTGGTTCAGATTTTATAAAAATATATGAAAATCCTCAGGAAGGAGTGTTGATGAAGTTAGATTCAGCCCATAAGCTTCAAAACAAGGACAGTAGGGAAAGGTTAATTCCAACAATAGAGTCCATTATTTTTTGGGGACGCCAAACTTAGCATTGTGTGGCCATAGGGATTATGGCGAAATGTCGTTTCTATCAGTTGATGACCAATTTTCTGATGATAATGACAAAAGTCACTTAAATCTAAATGAAAGTAATTTTTGGGAATTGTTACGGTATTGTGTTGCAAGTGGTTATGAGAAGCTAAAAATATTTATTGAAAATATAAGGCGAGTAACGTACATAAGCAACACCATACAAAATGAACTAATTAAGTTTTGTGGAGATGAAATTTTGAACTCTGTCCTTAATAAAATTAAAGCAAACAAATACTATGGAATTATTTTTAATGAGACTACTGATATTAGTCAGGGGTCACAGATGTCCATATTTGTGTAATACTTTGAATAAAGAGCATATCAAGTTTTGGAAGATTTCATATAATTTATTGATATTCATTACGAAAATTTTGAAGACTTCAAAGAGGAACCTGTTGTTAGTGGATAAGTACTCGCAAAAATTGTAGTTTCTTTTTTGCAAAAATCTGACATAGATTTTAATGATTGTGTTGCTATAGCCTCTGACACTTGTAGCGTTATGCTTTCAGATCAGAAAGGAGCTGTCTTGGAATTGCAGGTCTCTAAAAAATGCTATTAAATGCGCTTGCTACAGGCACGCTTAATTTTATCACTTTCGAAATCAAGTTCTGTCCAAGATGTCCGTAATGCTATAGGCACAATTAAAGAGATAATAAATTTCTCTAATGTTTCGTCAAAGCGGAATGAAGTTCTGAAACAAGTTATGATGGATGAAAACTCTGGTCACCAGCAGTTGAAGAAATTGTGCAAAACTAGGTGGGCAGAAAGGCATGAAGCAGTTTTGAGATTTAAAACATACTTTCTCGAAATTGTCAGCCCAGCTGGAAAGATAGCCAATCACCATCTTCAGAGCAAACCCTGTTGAATACTATGTTTACTACAAATTTTATAGTTGCTGTCTATTGCTTGTCTTTTACACTGAACTTTACTCAGAGTGTGAGTAAGTTATTACAAAATAAAAATTTGGACACTAAAGTAGCAAAAGAACTGATCCAAAATGTAATATTAGTGTTAAAGGAAAAGAGAGAAAATGCAAAACCAACGTTCAGCTATCTATATTGTGGACATTACAAAGCTACATGAAAAGTTGGATTTATCCATTTCCCTCCCTAGAAGAGTAAAAAAAAAAAAAAAAAAAAAGTGCAATGTCATCACTGATAGTGCCGAATATTACTTCAGAATCACCATTTACATCCCTTTGTTAGAAAACGTGATTCAAGACCATGATTTCGGATTCCCCTCTACTATTTTCAATTCTTTAGCATCTGATTCGCTATTACCATCAGAAATCGTGAAAAAGTCAAGATCGGAAATATATCGACAATTGGGAAAGCCATTTCTAAGTATTTGGCCCCCTATTGTTGCAGAAAAAGAAGAAATTCTAGTGTCCAAAATCAATTTGGAGATAGACCTGTGGGTTAAAAAATGGAAAAAAATGTAAAACTGAAGAATTACCAACTAATGCGGTAGCAGCTTTTTCTCGTTGCAATAAAGATTTATATCCTTGCATTAGCACTGCATTGAAATTATTGTGCACCCTACCAGTAAGCACTGCTTCAAGTAAAAGGAGTTTTTCAGCATTAAAAAGGTTGTAAACGTGACTAAGAACAAAAATGATGCAAGAGAGATTGGTTGGCCTTGCCCTTCTTCATGTTCATCGAGATATCTTCATATCAGTGGACAATGTCATTAACAGAATTGCAAGAATCAAAGACGGGAATTCGTCCATTTAATTTTATTTGTGTGAATAAACAGTAATAATTTTAATAATTAATGAAAATTAATTTAATATAATTCAATTAGAATATATATTAAACAATTTTAATTTAAATAGTTAAATTTCATTAAATATTAGTTATTATTACATGTTATAGTTAATAGTTTACATAAGCTTATCAAATATAATTAACCCCCCCCCCCGACTGCAACTCTAGAACTGCCCTTAACCGTCAGTGCTTTCAAATGTAAGAAAACGAACTTAATCCAAGACAGAACTCTTAATCAAATCTACTGAAGTTATAAGAGGTTTCATCTCAGTCATTGTTGACCTCCACTAGAAAACAGAACTCTAATAATATATGGAAGGTGGTCAAATTTACTAATCATAGAACTGTGCAGTATTATCAGAACAGAGAGAAAACTGCATTATAATTAAAATGTAACAAATATTCAACTATAAAAATCATACAGGATGGCTGAAAAATCTCACCTTGATATATCTTCTATGGTGGCTGCTCTTGGAAGAGGAGCTTCAGAGGGTGAATCAAGGGGGTAGTCTGAAGCAGTAACACTTACTAAAAAGAGAAAGTGCATTTAATTATTCCACAAATTAAAATGAAATACTATTTCATCTAAAATGAAATAGAAAATGTGCACTTTGACAAAAATGTCTGTGTGCAAACTCATTAAAATACAAATAAAAGAAAAAAATCCACTTTGCTCAAAATGACATTTATGTTTTACAAGATTCATGTACCAAGAAAAGGGTTCAAAGTCTAAATAAACGCTTACAAATGAGACATTTTATGCAAACAGCTTTGCTTTTAAAAATCTAACATTTAATGATGCCTAGGAATCTTTCAAAAAGCTTGTTTGCATGAAATTAGGTACCAGCCACAGTTTCTTGATAATATTTTTCAATCTTCCTTTTCCTCCACATATTTGTTTTGAAAATTTGCAGAACTATGAATCAACCATTACAATTAGATGATATTCTGTGAGACGAAAAGCATTTATTACAACTGATGTTTTGTGCATGATGAGTTGAAAATAGAAGCAAAACAGTTTTAGTAGTTATTATGGATATGATTATGCTGTATAGGTTGTATTTGCTAAGAAATGGTAAATACTGT
The DNA here is from genome assembly GCA_039090855.1 of Macrothele yani. Classification (NCBI taxonomy): domain Eukaryota; kingdom Metazoa; phylum Arthropoda; class Arachnida; order Araneae; family Macrothelidae; genus Macrothele; species Macrothele yani. The sequence goes on along the minus strand of CM077027.1, from coordinate 150,201,376 downwards.
CTGCAATCAAATTATCTGCTACTTTCAACATATTGAACCTGCTATTAGGTTAAGAGTATATAAGAGATTTAAGCCATTAGGTTAAGAGAGTATAAAAGCTTTAAGCTTCATGCTTACATAATATGTTTTATATCCCATATCAACTTTTGGTCCTTCACAAGAAAATGACTTAAAACTTGCCTACCAACTGTCAATGTTTTAAGAATAAACAATAGATCTTCATTTGACTGAACTGGAATTTGCAATGATTATGCATAATTATTCATAATAAACAGACCAATGGTTACCAGGAATACCCTATCTGCAAAGAAGCATATAATACCACTAGTTTAAGTACTCAGTAACCAGCAGTTGTACTTTATAAAAGCTTAATGTTGGTATATATCCTAATATTTTTTTACTCATTTGTTGAATTATCAATTCAAAATTTGGAACACAAGAAGTTCAGCACTAAACTAGTGATATTTGCCCCAACCCCCACCCCTCTCTCAAAAGGACATGTGCAGTTGATTATTTTTAATCAATTAATATAATTAATAAAATTAATGTTTTTCTTCTAACATTAATAACTTGAGAAATTTTAAATGCAGCATAATCATTCTTTTTTTAAAACAATAAATCAAGATATTTACTATGCAATGAACTACAGCCATATTTCTTACATAATTTTTATAATTGATACAATTTTTTTTAATGAAAATTTAACAAAAACAGTGATAGAAATGTTCAAGTTCCAAATTCAATGTCATATATCTCAAAAATGTACTTGTTCCAAACCAAAACCATTAGTTCTTTGCAAAATAGACAATAACACAGATGAAATATTCTCCCAGCCCAAAAATAGAGACTGTTCCATTACTTATGAAGATATCACTCTTACTGTGTTTCAAAACATGACTACTTTCCAATTTGAGGAAATAGTAAAATAAAATAAAATTTTTGCTGAAAACAATGGATAATAAATAATACATGTCAATGAATTTAAAAACCACCATATTTGTAGATCTCCCATTCATTTGTCTGATGCATGTCTAGTTTTAAATCCAATATACAATTCGTGCACCACAAAATTAAATCTATAGAAACAACGCTGTCACTGTATGATTAAAAAACATGTTCACACACTGTCTGAAAGTTAAAAGATTTAATTTACCTCAAAATACTTATATACATGTTAAAAGTAAAATTAGATCTTTCGGTTGGGGCTGCTCACCCGAAAGATCTAATCTTTACTTTTAACACTGCAAACAGATGCAAGACATCGGGATAAATCTTTTAACTTTCAGACAGTGTGTGAACATGTTTTTTAATCGTGCAGTGACAGCATCGTTTCTACAGATTTAAATGTCTAGTTTTACCTTCCTATTAGCCCGCACGATTTTTGTAGCCTTTTTTTTTTTTTTTTTTTCCCCCACAGGTGTTGCAGCAATGCTGGCTTGGGATAAACACTGAATATCAAGGAACCTCAGCACTTTGATTGTATAACGAACCTGGTGTGCAACATTTCTTGAAGTCCTTCATAACCGTAATTGAAGGAGATAACTGCAGCACTAATATTGAAATGAATCGTAAATAAATCACATAAGGCTGTTAAAATACCTTATATATAAATATATCACCTACATAATTTTCAAACCTCATATTTTTTGAAAACCCATTATTTCCTTCTCAATCTGTGATTATAAAATACTGAAGAACTGAAATTCTTACACCCTATACCTAACTACAAAACCCTGGAGAATTAAAATATTACATGCTCTAACTGTTTACTGGAAAAGTCACAACAACAACTAAATCTGATTTAATCGCATGTCTTGCACAAAAGATGCAGAGGTGTTAATCCTTTCATAAGGAACAAACATTTCCCCAATGCTTTTTCTAAACACTATTTATACAGTAAATGAACCAAGTATTGGAACTGCAGAGTATGGTATTCACAAATGAACAATTAAAACTACACTTGCCCCAAATTATAACCATTCACAGGATGATGCACCTGAACAAACAAAAATATCAACTGTGGAACTAACTTTTTTACGGGTCTTATAGAGGTTATTATTCAAAAAAAGTTGGTTGTCAAATTTTCGAACTAAAGCCTAGTTCGTCATCAGGACCACGAAGTCCTGATGACGAACTAGGCTTTAGTTCGAAAATTTGACAACCAACTTTTTTGAATAATAACCTCTATAAGACCCGTAAAAAAGTTAATTCCACAGTACACTATGAATAGAGGAGCCATAAATTCATTTACAACAAAAATATCAAGTCACTAAATTAACATCATTTCAAAAGCACACAGTAATATGAAGAGCATTATTTTTTCGGCACAGAATCCATCATAGTCTGCAATTCCATGTAGAGAACCACAGAGAAACATAAAAAAACTGCATCATATGTGTTTAGAAAATGGACCTGCATCTACCAAGAAATTTGGGAGATGTGCATTTAATTCCCATTTCAAGATTATATGATTTTCTAGTTTTCTAACCTCTGATTTCTTAGAACTGAACCCACATGATACATGGGTTACCAAACCCAATGAAATCAGTTTATTTGGGCACTATAATAAAGAAATATACACTCAATGGGCAAAACGTTAGAGATGCCTGCCTAATAGTGGGTTGGCCCTCCTCTAGCATGAATAACCTGTACATGCTGAGGCATCGACTCCACCACATGCCAGGGGGTTTCCGGAGGTAATGCCTGTTGCAGCATTGTCCACAAACTCTGCCCGAGATGTCAGTCCAGGATCCATGGATCAAATGTTTCGCTTCACGGCATCCCAAAGAGCTTGCACAAGGTTTAAATCCAGGGACTTCAGGGGTTACTGGATGGTTCTAAACTTAGAGGAGGGTTCCTCGAGTCATGCCTGGGTGGTTCATGCCAGGTGGGGCAGCGCATTGTTCTACTGAAACAGACCATTGGGTGCAGGGATGTGCAAAGGCATTAAAGTGTGTAGGTGATTTACCAGGACTTACTGGTAGTATGGAACAGTTAAGGACCACTCCAGACACACTAAAGGACCTAATGTGTCCCACCAGAAGGCTTCACAGAGCCACCACTGCCTTGAACGTGGCTAACCTGGCACAACAGAGCCATGGCATCATGCTGTTGATGTCACACCTGCAGCCTTCTGTCAGCATGGTACAGCTAGAAACTGGACTCATCTGAGCACATGATGAAAGTGTGTAAGTGATTTACCAGGACTTACTGGTAGTATGAAGCAGTTAAGGACCACTCCAGACACACTAAAGGACCTAATGTGTCCCACCAGAAGGCTTCACAGAGTCGCCACTGCCTTGAACGTGGCTGACATGGCACGACAGAGCCATGGCATCATGCTGTTGATGTCACACCTGCAGCCTTCTGTCAGCATGGTACAGCTAGAAACTGGACTCATCTGAGCACATGATGAAAGTGTGTAAGTGATTTACCAGGACTTACTGGTAGTATGAAGCAGTTAAGGACCACTCCAGACACACTAAAGGACCTAATGTGTCCCACCAGAAGGCTTCACAGAGTCGCCACTGCCTTGAACGTGGCTGACATGGCACGACAGAGCCATGGCATCATGCTGTTGATGTCACACCTGCAGCCTTCTGTCAGCATGGTACAGCTAGAAACTGGACTCATCTGAGCACATGATGAAAGTGTGTAAGTGATTTACCAGGACTTACTGGTAGTATGAAGCAGTTAAGGACCACTCCAGACACACTAAAGGACCTAATGTGTCCCACCAGAAGGCTTCACAGAGTCGCCACTGCCTTGAACGTGGTTGACATGGCACGACAGAGCCATGGCATCATGCTGTTGATGTCACACCTGCAGCCTTCTGTCAGCATGGTACAGCTAGAAACTGGACTCATCTGACCACATGATGAAAGTGTGTAAGTGATTTACCAGGACTTACTGGTAGTATGAAGCAGTTAAGGACCACTCCAGACACACTAAAGGACCAAATGTGTCCCACCACAAGGCTTCACAGAGTCGCCACTGCCTTGGACGTGGCTGACATGGCACGACAGAGCCATGGCATCATGCTGTTGATGTCACACCTGCAGCCTTCTGTCAGCATGGTACAGCTAGAAACTGGACTCATCTGAGCACATGATGAAAGTGTGTAAGTGATTTACCAGGACTTACTGGTAGTATGAAGCAGTTAAGGACCACTCCAGACACACTAAAGGACCTAATGTGTCCCACCAGAAGGCTTCACAGAGTCGCCACTGCCTTGGATGTGGCTGACATGGCACGACAGAGCCATGGCATCACGCTGTTGATGTCACACCTGCAGCCTTCTGTCAGCATGGTACAGCTAGAAACTGGACTCATCTGACCACATGATGAAAGTGTGTAAGTGATTTACCAGGACTTACTGGTAGTATGAAGCAGTTAAGGACCACTCCAGACACACTAAAGGACCTAATGTGTCCCACCAGAAGGCTTCACAGAGTCGCCACTACCTTGAACGTGGCTAACCTGGCAAGACAGAGCCATGGCATCATGCAGTTGATGTCACACCTGCAGCCTTCTGTCAGCATGGTACAGCTAGAAACTGGGCTCATCTGACCACATGATGAAAGTGTGTAAGTGATTTACCAGGACTTACTGGTAGTATGAAGCAGTTAAGGACCACTCCAGACACACTAAAGGACCTAATGTGTCCCACCAGAAGGCTTCACAGAGTCGCCACTGCCTTGAACGTGGCTCACCTGGCACGACAGAGCCATGGCATCATGCTGTTGATGTCACACCTGCAGCCTTCTGTCAGCATGGTACAGCTAGAAACTGGACTCATCTGACCACATGATGAAAGTGTGTAAGTGATTTACCAGGACTTACTGGTAGTATGAAGCAGTTAAGGACCACTCCAGACACACTAAAGGACCTAATGTGTCCCACCAGAAGGCTTCACAGAGTCGCCACTGCCTTGAACATGGCTGACATGGAACGACAGAGCCATGGCATCATGCTGTTGATGTCACACCTGCAGCCTTCTGTCAGCATGGTACAGCTAGAAACTGGACTCATCTGACCACATGATGAAAGTGTGTAAGTGATTTACCAGGACTTACTGGTAGTATGAAGCAGTTAAGGACCAGTCCAGACACACTAAAGGACCTAATGTGTCCCACCAGAAGGCTTCACAGAGCCACCACTGCCTTGAACCTGGCTAACCTGGCACGACAGAGCCATGGCATCATGCAGTTGATGTCACACCTGCAGCCTTCTGTCAGCATGGTACAGCTAGAAACTGGACTCATCTGAGCACATGACTTGCCACTCTGCAGAGGACCAGTTTTGATGTTCCTGGTACCAGGCAAAGCATAATGTCCGATGATGACCAGTCAACAGTGGCTCATATATAATAAGTCGGGCATCTGCTTCCATAGCCCAAGGTATGCAGCATGCACCGTACAGTTGACTTGCTGCATACATGAGATTCTTCCGCGAATTCCACTTTTTTTTTTTGTCCTCATTTAGGTTAATCTCAAGATTGATGCAAAACTGAAGAGAAATTTTGGAGGATTAGGTTGAGGGGGTCTTTTTTTATTTTTGGGTCAGGAAATGGCATTTCATTTTTCAAAACTTTCGAAAACGGAAGTTAAAGAAGTGAACATTTCCCTCGTAACCTTGATTTCTTTTTCTCGTGATGTTTTTTTCTGCGTAGTATTATAGTTAAATATAAATTTATTCCATAAATATTTGCATTTCAGCTTGAAAATGGAAGAAAAATTCTGAAAACGGAAGTTGGCGCGAAAATTTCTCTCTGATCTTCAGGCACGAGATTCTTCAGTGGATTCGAAGAATTCTGCCTTTTCCATCGTCATTTCGATGGTTCTCGAGATCGATGCAGAACAGAACAGAAATTTGGGAGAGATTGGTGGTGGTGGTGGTGATGGTGGTAGGGTCGTTTTCCGACGGTGGGCGAAATTCCGACTTTCAAAGCTTTCGGAAACGGAACTTAGACGGAGTAAGGGCGTGTCCTGTAATGTAATCCTTTTTTCATGGCGATGTTTTTTCTACCCAGTAGTGTTCTTAAACATAATTTTATTCCATAAATACTTGTTTTGCAGCTTCAAAATGGAGGAAAACTTTCCTAAAATGGAAGTTGGACAGAGCGTAGATTTTGCTGGTAATCATAATTTTTTTCACCTCCATGTTACATTTATCTTGTGTTGCTGTTAAATGAAAAAAAAAAAAAAGAAGAAAATTATATATTTTGAATACAGTGATGTGCTCTAGCTTAATATTTACATAATAAATTTCAGTGCACAATTTGATCTTGCTCACACCGCGTTATATTCGTGCTGTTTCACAGTTCATCCTTATTTTCCCCCGTGCGGTTAAAAAAGTTCAGCTCTTTTTTTCCTTTCCTTCGGCAGTCTCATGTATGTTGCTGATGCTGCTTGGGCATCCGACATTTAACCTGAATGTGATTTATGCCGTCATTGCCAAGTAGTCAGTCTGTACAAGCCTGGATAGTCTAGACCGACCCCAGTCATCAGTGGCATGTGTTCAGTCACCACTTGCTCTCTGGGCACTAGTGACCATTGATGGTATACTCCTGGTACACCCTTCATGCTGTTGCCCTCAAGAACCCCAAGGTTCTCACCACTTGGGTGATAGAATGACCCATCTGCCTTACATTGACAATGCATCCACAATCAAAGTTGCTCAGATCACCACGTTACCCATATTAATCAATTCTGATACGTTGTTGGGCAGCTCTGTTGTCCTCCTATTTATTGCATGCATTCGGTTTGGGTCTGTTCCTCTCTGCACAGGAATGTCCATGTCAATTGTCCATCACCCCTATCCCTAATGTTTTGTCTACTGAGTGTACAATCACTATTTTATGGTATAGTGATGAAGTTAACTTCCATCACTCTGGTCAACTGTTAGGTTAAAAGATGGAAGCAACTGATGAGCTGGTCATATAGAAGAAAATCAATTAAGTTACAAGAAAGATGCAACTAAAGAGTTGACTACATGGCTGAAAATTAAGTTAAAAAACAGAAGAAACTGAAGAGTTAGCCATATGCAAAGATGCCAACCATTACAGAATTTCTGTAATTATTACAGATTTCTCCCAGGAATTACAGTGATACAGATGACTAACCAAAAATTATGGATATTCAGATTTTCACTGTTATTAAAAATGTTTTACTAATATATTTTTTGTAATTAATCAAGGCAAAAGTCTCTGAACAAAGTTTGTGATGTAGCTCTTTGTTGTTTTTTTCTAAGGAGGAGGAATGTGCTTTTGTTTATTTGAAAGCTAAGTGGGAAGAAAGCATGGCGCCATGCCAGGATTATGTTGGGTGGGTTAGTAGTCCTGCAGACAAGTGGGATATGGCACCCAACTGTCACCTTGTTGCTTCCAATGCCTGCCATCAGTCTGATGCAGATCAGCCACGAGCTGTCAAGATGAGTGCGGTACACGAGATTCTTCCATAGATTGGCGGAATTCAGCTATTTTGTCATGATTTGGGGCATTCACAAGATCGACGCAAAAATGAAGATAATTTTTAGGGGATATAATGGAGGGAGGGGTCTTTTTCCATCTGGGCATGGTATTTCATCCCCCAAAACTTTCTAAAACTAAGTTAAGCAGAGTGAAGATTGTTTCCATAAACGTAGTTTCTTTTTTCTCGCTATGTTGGCTCTGACCAGTATTGTTGTTAAATATTATTTTAATGCATGAATGTTTGTGTCTCAGCATGAAACTGTGGGCAGCGATTTATGAAAATGGAAATTAAGATGGTGGAAAGACTTCCCTGCAGTCTTTATGCACGAGATTCTTTTGTGGATTCAAGAAATTCTGCCATTTTCATTATCATTTTGGGATTTCTCGAGATCAATGCACAACTGAACAGAATTTGGGGGGGGGTGGATCTGTGGTGGTGGTGGGAGATTCGTTTTCTGTTTGAGGACGTATCCATCTTCCGAAGACGGAAGTTAGATGGAGTGAAGATTTCTCTCGTAATGGTAATTTTTTCTCACAATGTTTCTTCTGCCCAGTATTATTGTAGAATAACCTTTTATTCCATAAATACTTTCATTTCAGCTTACAAATGGAGGAAAAAGTTTCCGAAAATGGAAGAAGGTCGAAATAAAGATTTCTACTGTAATCATAATTTTCTTTTCTTGTGATGTTCTCACTATCCTGTGTTGTTGTTAAATGTTACATGTGACTATATTTTGAAGAAATTTCCACTGAAAAGTGAATTCCCGCTGCTTGCAGAAGTTGCTGATATAGGAATTAGAAAGAAGGCTTCCTTTTCTTCAGTAATGTGCTTTGCACATATTTTCCAGCTGCTACTATTAGTGACAGTGATCTGGACAAGTTGGAATTGGAGTTTGCCTTATACCAAGCTGATGAATTAAAAGGTGTTTTGAATAGCCCTTGAATTGATACTGCATGGTCAAACATTTTGAAAATGACTGGTGCAAGTGATGTTTTTTAAAAAGTATGAAGTTTTTGTTATGCCTGATGCATACTATTCTTGTGCCACACAGTAATGAAACCGCAGAAAGAATTTTTAACACTGTCCATAAGAATCAGAGTTTAGACCAAACATAGCGACCAGACTTCAGAGGTGTTGTTAGCCTTAAAAGCGAAGATGGCATTATTTTCAGAGGTTTCCCATTCTGCCACATTTTCAGAAAAAGAATTGGCTGCTGAAAAGTATACCACAGTGGCAGCACTGAAGGGCAACCAAGGCAGCCATTTAGTTTAGAGAAGTTTGGCTTAAAGGCTTGTAAATATGTACAGAATTTTGAAATAGAATGTGTAAATATGTACATAGGAAAAGTTACCATTTACAAACTGTCAGTGTATGGAGACATAATTTCTGATTAGTATTGAAGTGAAAGAAATCATTTGTAAGGCAAAGTAAAACTCAACCTCCAGGTAAAACTGACAGATAAACCTAATTATTATTTTTCAGTTTCTTTTCCATCATACTTTCCATCTACGTATGAAAATTGGGGAAAAAGAGGGTTGTGTTAAGTTGGTTTTTCCCTTTATAAGTATAAATTAATTTCCAACCACACCCATAATTTTGAAGAAAAATTTTTCATGATAGTAAAGGATTTGTTAAAATACATTCTCAAAATTGTGCTGTTAAAAGAAGAAATTAATATGATAGTTAAGTATTTGTTAAAATACACAGCCATAATATTCTTAGATTTATTAATTTAAAACTCTGTACTAATATAATTTCTGTTTAACAGTATCCATTTTAGAAGCAAAGAAAAAATAATCAAAGTAGGACTATAATTGAAATATGTTATGATAGTGGCCAGTAATTCATGTGAAGGTAAGTTACTATGATATACAAGTATTACAGGTTACACACTACACTAGTACTATAATATTGTTCTTCAGAATTGAAGAAATATTCTTCTCATAATACATGGTAAATACGTCATGATGATTAACACAGCAATCGGACATCGCCGAACTGACTGTAGTTACTGTTTCACACGTGAATTAAATCACATCAGAAAACTTGAAAATTTCCCACTCCACGGCGATGAAATTTTCAAGTTTTCTGATGTGATTTAATTCACGTGTGAAACAGTAATTACAGTTAATTTGGCGATGTCCGATTGCTGTGTTAATATTGTTCTTATTTTTACTGACTGAAAAACGTGGCATGTTATATTACTGAAAATATTATTGAAAGGGGTTCCATTACGGACACATTACTGAAAATTCTCCCATTGGTTACTGATAAGTTCTGTTAAAGGTTGGCATCTCTGCATATAGACAAACTTAAATGTTGGAATTTTAATGTCATGAAATAATGAGTCCCAGTAACTTTCAAGTGAATTAGAGATTTCTTTGTGGTTTTCTACAATGTTTCATAATTAAAGTTTTAGTGAAGCAGTGAACACTCATAAGAAACTTACGTGGTGGTGTAACAGTTCTTGTTGTGCTTGTGTCATGAGAGGAAGATAGAGTTGTATGATGAGGCAAAGGTGAATGATTCCTATACACTGTTGGTTGATTTGGCTTCACAACAATTAGAACAACTCTTTCAGTGGTTGCTTTTAATGTTGCTACAGCATCTTCATGTGTTACACTTTCTAAATTTGTCTCACCAACCTGAAATTGGAAACAGAACAATGAATGAAATATCAAAACTAGTCATAATTTCATTGAAAATGTATGTGTCAACATTTAAACACAAGGAACAATCACATTCATATAGTGAAAAATAAGGAGAAAAACATGCATTTTGATTCTTCCATTCCGAGAGAGAAAAACCACATCGACAATCATTAGTTCGTAACAATGTGCTTCATGACGAGAAAAAGCTACGATTGTTGCAGCTTCAAACACAGCAAGTTTCTCAATCCCAATACTTGGAAGATTCCGTACACGAATGGCATTGAAGGGCCACTTAAATGCACATACCCTGATATAAAAATGAAAAATCACCACATAATACAGATCTGCAAAAATGTTAGGTATTAAGAGTTGAGTTATTTTGGCAGATGTGCATACTTACTGTGCCGACTGCAAATATGATTTTAGTTTTACTCTATCACACGCTATTTTTTTTTTTTTTCCCCCACAAGGTAATGGCACTTTGGGCTGAGTGTGTATAAAATAGTAGGTTATTAAAAAAGAAAAATGTAGAAAAAAAATCTCTATCACAGGTATACTCATCAGGTTCAAAACATTTATACATATCTTCTGTTATTACATTTAATGAGTTCCAGACCCATTGTAAAATCTGCATTTTTCTTCAAAACTGCACTTCTTACTCTTCCTTTGTGCATTTCTTGTAGCATCTCACTGTGCAGCATCCAGGAGTAGTTGCCTATCATTGCCATTGTTTTTAGTGCTGTATCATTCCACATTAAAAGACCAGAAGTAGAAGTCACCACTGTGATATTTTGGTTCCCTCCTGATCACTGGCACACAAAAACAAATAGATTTGCCTTATCTTTTCTCCATTGCCACTGCTCTTCAACACAAATGTTACAGACATTATGTGGAGCTTATAAGTTTGACCTGGTCTGCAAGTTTTACTCCAAAATATGCAGTTATCTTTATTATAGTCTGAAACCCCTTCCTTTGCTTTTTAATGACAAACTCCACAAATATAAGAAGAACTATCCAGTTAACACCCCCTCATGCATTGTCAAAAGAACTACTATTCACTGCATTAAAACCAAATACAAATGTAAGAGGCAACTGTTCAGTTCATAGAAACAACTTTAATTGGCAGCCTTCAGTTTCATAGAGAGGCAAAGATCAGCTCAAATACAAGTTTAGACATGTTTGAACCCTGTTTCCCTGCCCCGTTACCCCCTCTCCATTCAGTGTTTCTTTTATCTCCCCAAGTGTTATCACATTCATGTTTAGAAATGCTACATAATAAGTGTGAGAGGCAACATTATTCTGGAAGTAATCAAACAGAATTAGTAAACTTAGTAACAAATGAAGTCATGGCTTTCCTAGATGATCATATGATAGTTACATTAGACAGATTATGGGAATTACTTAGGAATAAGGATGTTAATTCTTAGCGTCAACTTTTCGGGTAGTAACCCTACCCTTCATCAGGACGAACACTACAGTAAGTGTTACCAACACTGGGTAAAACTCCAACCTTTAAAATCATTTAATGTAGTTCCTCTTCTTCTCTCAATCTCAAGACTTTCCAACAATTTTCTCTTGAAGAAATGCTTTTGGTGGGTCAGAATTTCTACTAAGTCCCATAGGATTTTATGTCCAGTAGATTGAACATGTCTGTCAAGGCCAGTATTATTTGTCATGTTTTTTATGGCTCCTTTATGTTCTTTCAGCCTGGTCTTAAGCTGTCTGCCTGTTTCTCCAACATAACTAAGACCACATTCACACTTGATATTGTAGACTACTCCTTCTTTTAATGTTCGTCCTGATGAAGGGTAGGGTTACTACCCGAAAATTTGACACTAAGAATTAACATCCTTATTCCTAAGTAATTCCTGTAATCTGTCTAATGTAACTATCATAGAATTAGTAACTTAGAAAGCCTATATTTTTGTTTAACCTGATAATTTTGTTAAAAAACTGTATGTGATAGACAAATTTAAGCACCATTGTTTAAATCACTATATCGAAATTAATAAGAAACTGAAACAGATCTCAAAACATAAAACTGTGATACACCTGTACAATTCAAAAACTCAAGGGATTTCACGCATTTTTAATGATTTACTGTAGATACACTGATTTATTTGGGAAACAACGAAAAAGTAAATCTTGTGAAAAAGCACCATACATATGATGTTCTAAAAAGCACTGGAACTTAAAAGATCTACATCTAAACTTGGATGTGAGAAAAGGTCGCCGGGACGTTACGATGAAGCTTATTGTTACTTTGACTAGCGCAAATTTGAAATGTTCTCAGATTTCTAAGTTACATCTGCTTGGCTTCAGTGGCTTGGAACTTTCTTGTCCTGGGTGGTGTAACAGATAGCATGCTCAACAGGTAATTGGGAGGTGCAGGTTCAATCCCCGCTCCAGGGCAGTGCAATTTTCAAATTTTCTGAAAGAGTGGCAACAGGGACAACAGTGGAAAATCAGTGCCAATGATTGCATTTGTGAAAAAGCTTTTATCTGCAATATGATACAGGAGTGGGAATAAACACATTTTTCCAAGAAGTTCACCACATAGCTGTACTTGTTCCAGGGTTCCCACTCAAAAGTAATAAAAAAATTCCCTGACTTTTCCAGGTTCTCCAGGTGGTTTTTATAGTTTTCCAGAGTGGTATGTTGCAAAGAATTGTTACATTTCATTCCATTCCATTTATTTTTCTCACCAAAGCACACACTTGTAAATTCTTTAAGTAATTTGTCTTTATAAAATTACCTGCTTTTTTATTAATAACAACTAACCGTGCACATCATTTTCTGTACCAAAGTTCCGTGAACTTTTGTGAATACTACCCACACGGAATTTGTAAATACATTCCCATAGAAACAGGGCATATGTAAGAAAAAATTTGTCAGTTGAATAGTTTCAGTTTTTCTATAACACAATGCAGCTAAGCTTAATGATGGAATGGCTCTGTTCAAAGAAACATGTTTCAAGAGAACCAACAGACAAAGGACTTTGATCCATCATTTGGTTGGTTCTCTTGTGAAGTGTTTCTTCAAGCAGCAGCCACTGTGCCAAATTGTTCCATGTTATAACAACTGCCTGCAGAAATTGAACAAGAGCTTAATAACTGGCAATTTTAAAAATTCAATTTTGCATCTTTTTTTAGAGAATAAAGGAAATACTTAATATAACTGAAAGTAAGATCTACCAAATTCTAGGCAGGCAGTAATTGCAAGCAAAAGTTTGAAATCTTGAAAAAATAAGTTTTTTGGCAAATTAAAGTATCCATTGATTTTTACAAAAAAAAAAAAAAAAAAAAAGGTAATTTCCCCTGAGTTTTCCCTGATTTTTGGAACCATTTTCAAATTCCCTGAGAATTCTATGTTTTCCCTGTTTTCCAGGTTGAGTGGGAACCCTGTTGTTCTGTCTGCTATGGAAACATACACGGTCTTATCAGAATAACATGACCACCCACAGAATCAGAGTGTACCCTCCCAGGTGCATGTGACAAGGCTGACCACACGGTGATATATGTGGCCACCCAGGACAGATGAGCCATAGTGAATTACATGAGCACAATGGGCAGAGGTAGTGATTTGACAGGCATTCAAAAAGGAATGATCATTGTCTACTGAGCCAAGGGTGGAAGTATCTCAGAAACAGCAGACTTTGTGGGCCGTTTGCGAGGTGCTGCAGTAAAGGCATACCAAAAATGGACCGCTGGCACACTGAGTACCTCCCGATGTCATAACTGTGAAGTCCCAAAGGCCATCGACCCCAGAGAAGAATGTCACCTCTGTCGACTGGTAAAGGGCACTCAACATCCAACAGTGCAGCAATTGACCAAGTAAATGAAAGCTGGGGCACCCAGGTACGTGTCTCCACTAACAGATAAGCAAACCCCACTATGCATGGGTCTCTGGAGTCAACACTGCGTCAAGGTGCCCACATAAACTCTGGCCCATCGGCAACAACGCCTGCAGTTCGTACGAGACTACCATCATTGGACAATGGAAGAGTGGAAAAAGGTTGCCTTCTCTGACAAATTGAGGTTTCTATTCTACAGATGTGACGAGCGGTAGTGGATATGGCATCAGACACACGAGCGCCAACACCCGGACACGCTTGTCAGTCAAGTACAGGCCGGCAGTGACAGTGTGCATGTCTGGCAGATATTTTCCTGGTATGACCTGGTACCACTGGATGGGTCCCTGAACACCAATGGCTACTTACTACATCGCTGACCACATGCATCCCTTCCCCTGAACACTAATGGCTACCTGTCCATCCTCGCTGATCACATGTATCCCTTCATGTTGGACGTTTACCCTGGTGGTGATGGTGCCCACCAACAGGACAATGCGCTATGCCAAGTAACTAAGGGGGTACGTGACTGATTCCAGGAGCATGACAGCAATGTTTCCGTTCTCGCTTGGTCAGCGAAACAGCCTGCTCCCAATCCCATAGAGCACTTGTGGGACTACTTGGATCGACAGGTTCGACGTGCCAACCTACAGCCATGCCATCTCTGGGTCCTCTGTGCTCTTCTGCAGTTTGAACGGGCACGTGTGCCTCGGGCAACCTTCCAGGGCTTCATTGTGTCCATGACATGCAGCCTCACTGCTGTCATTCGGGCCAAGGGTAGTTATTCCCATTATTAGGTAGGTGGTCATATTATTCTGATATGACTGTGCATTAGGGTGAGCCGAAAAAACAAAAAATTTTTTTTCAAGTCGAAATACCGCGGAAAAGTTGCGAAATGGGGAGACTAAAAAGGATTTAAAAAAGAAATACATTCAGTTTATATCTTCCAATCGTGCATGCGCTATAAAGTTTGCCGAAATTTGGAAAAATGTATATTTTTACGGTGATTTTTTATCTGACTTAACTTGTCAATAATTAAATGTAATAGCTATAGTCGACTCTTACTTGAACCGATAATGATTTAAAAAAAGAATGGCTCAAATCGACTAAGGTCTTCCGTTCGCGCAACAGCTGTCAAATCTACCAAATTCTGGCACCCGTCGTAACTCGCTCGGGTCAAAGACCATGAATCTCCCGCCACCTACCACTGTCGCCAATGTCGCCACCACGCCGCGTCATTGTTCTGTCAGTTTGATGTGTGCTTCGTTCGCTCTTCCAGTTATCACTTTGGCATTTGCATTTATTTCAATGTTGGTTTTGTGTTACGACATTTTTGTGTAACTTTGTGACTTAACGGTGATATACTATGGCTGTACCTAAGAAAATCATCACAAGACAGGAATTTGATTGCCCTATATTTGGTTCACCTAAAGTTTTTTCATCAAACAAGCTTCCAACTGGTGAGGACGTGATTCAGTGTTGTTCACAGGAGAGATACGACTTGGTGCTTAAAGGTAATAATAAAAAAGTAAGTTTTTCACAAGTTGCCAGTACAGTAGCTAACAAAATAATTGGCTTGTATCAGAAAGCATCTATCCCAACAGTTACAGATAAGAGAATCATGCAACTTATAAATGCGTCGCATGATAAATATTACAGCCTACGGAAATCATATACACGGGATAAAAATCGAGATGCGTTTAAGCAGAAAATTGACAAGTTTAAGCAAAAATGCTCATTGCTTTTTGACGTAGCAGCTTGCAAATGCCCCATTGTTGTCAATTGCATTTGTAACAAAACCCCTGATTTATGTAAATGCGATATAACTGTGAGCAGTGATTGTGCAAAATCAAATAAAATACCTGCTATTGAGCTAAGGTTTGTTTACTTATTACGAGTACACGGAATAGGAAAAATTGGAGGATTAGACGTGTCTGTAACAAAGAAAGTTAATAAATAATTGGAAAGGAGATCGCGTGACAGCCAATTAACGTTGGAGGATGAATCTGAATCTGATCTGAAACCCTCGTGCTCGCATTCAAATGTAAATGTCCTTCAATATCCTTCTAGTAAAGATAGCGATACCGACACAGATTTTAAAGTGCCAAAAAGACTTTCCTCTGATAATTGGCAGATGAGAATTAAGCTAAAATCTACTGCATTACTGAGCGATCGTTATGGAGTTTCTGACATATATCGTTGTTCAATTTACGCTAAGTTGCTATGAACATACTTTTTATGTGGCTACGATATTTTAATTCTGATAACCAAAAAGACAAAGTATATATCGGAAGTACGCGTAGAAGATTTTTGACTAGATTAAATGAACATATTACGAACTGGACAAAAAAAGATGAAAAAACTTCATTAATACAACATTGTATCAAAAATCATGTAACTCCTGATTGGACTAACACAAAAATTCTAACATCACATAGATCACATGCCCAGATTCTAACCTCTGAGGCTGTAGTCATTGAGAAAACCAAAAGATACAACTGTAACGTTAATAGTCCAGTAGAGCTTCAGTTTGCATGGAGGTACCTTATTGAACAGGAGAGAAAACATTTCAAGAGGAAAAACATAAACAAAAAACATGTGACATCAAGTGTTACTTAAAAATACAGTTGAATATTTCTACGTAAATGCTACTAGTATATTTTTGTTTGACTACAGATGGCGACACCATTGATATGTGCAGTGGAACCCAAATCATGATGCGCAAATATCTACACGACAGGGCTGAACATACATTGGGATTAAGCTGCATACCTGAGCGAGTGAGTGCGGTAATCCTAATGTCCGTGCACCTACCACTGATGATGGCTATAAATGTTAGCAGAAACTAGTTTGGTGCTTCGCATTCGGGAGATTTGTATGTTTGTATTTTCTTTTTCAAGATTGTTTATTTTTAAGGTTTTGGCAAAAGTATAATTCATCTTCAGTTTTCATTATGTATCAGGGTGCTTCGCGGTCAAGATTGTCTCCTCTTCAGGATTGTAGTTCGTTTTTAAAAAATTCAACAAGGTTTTAATTCAGTTTCTTATTTCATCGATGTTAATGGATTTTTTTGCATTGTAAAAAATTCATCTTGTTTAATTTTATCTGGTGCAGATTTTACAATATCATGAATTTTAACTTCACAATTGAAGGAATTCACATTCTTAGATGACGCACATATGAAGCCCAGACAGCCACTATGAATATTGTAAGTACAGATACTTATTATTATTATACTTGACTTCAATTGCCAATACTATGTTAACGTCCTTTTGCAATCTCCCGATAGCTGAACTTGCATAACGTGTGAAACAGTATTTACGGAAATTTAATGTCAATTGAATTAAAAAAAAAAAAAATAATAATAATGGAGTTTTTGATCGCGTTACTGCTGCAATCGCATCAAGTGTTTTGTACGACGTTGGATTAATTAACGATTCTGACGTCTCCCATGTTATAGACAAAAACAAATTAAGAAGAGAAAAACAAAACGTTAGGGCTGAATTGAGTAGTAAATCTGCCGAAATTCCACTACAAGGTCTCTATTTGGATGGGAGGAAGGACGACACGTTAGTGGTACATGTAGCTCATTCGAAAAGGCTCCGTAGAGTAAAACAGGAAGAGCATTACTCGCTAATTCAAGAACCTGGTTCAATCTACATCGGCCATGCTACTCCAACTTCTGGAAGTTCTGAAAATATTGTCACTTCTATTATTTCTGATCTGTCTGGTCGTGGTATTTCTCTTGAAAAATTAGTTGTCATAGGATGTGATGGCACTGCTGTTAATACAGGTTGGAAAAACGGTCTGATTCGCCGAATCGAAATACATTTGGGGAAACCGTTACAATGGGCAGTTTGCCTTCTACATTCCAATGAACTGCCATTCCGGCATCTGTTTCAATACCTAGATGGTAAATCAACGGGTCCAAAATATTTGAGAGGACCAATCGGTGAAAAGCTAAGTGGCTGCGAAAAACGTCCAGTAATTGGCTTCAAGAGTATTATATTGGCTGTCAGATCCCCAAAATAGACAGAAGTATACTAAGTAAGGATCAGCAATATCTACTCGATATTTCCATGGCAATAAAGTCGGGAAACTGTAAAGAGGATTTGGCTGTACGAGATCCTGATCCCTTGTCACACTCGAGGTGGTTGACAACAGCAAATCGGACTCTCAGATTGTACTTAAGTGAAGAAGGTCCCACACCTGAACTTCAAGAAATAGTTGTATTTATTTTGAAGTCATACATACCAATGTGGTTTAGTATTACAACAAGTAAATACTTTACAGAGGGACCAAAACTTGTGTATCAATCAATACAATCTTCAAGGTACCTGCCTGAAAATTTACATAATATTATCGACCCTGTGATTGAACTAAATGGCTTTTTCGCTCATCCAGAACATTTAATATTGGCCATGGCACAAGATCATAGAAAACACATAAGAGAGCTCGGACTTTGACGAATTCTAAAGGCGAGACAGTTAGATAAAAAAATAACAACTATCAGAACATTCATGCTGCCAAAACTCAATTTCAAGGTTCAAGACTACTCGGAAATAATTAACTGGATGGACTGTGATTTATCTTCTCCTCCATTATTAAAAGATATCAGTGACGAAGAGATTAAATCACATATTCAAAGTGACTCAGTCCCTAATTGGGATATAACATTGAAGACATTCCCAGTTCACACACAGGCAGTTGAACGATGTGTCAAACTCGTGACAGTGGCCTCAAGAAAAGTTTGCGGAGCTGAGTCTAGGGATGGTTTTATCAGAACGACTCTGCTGTCAAGGTCAACCAATCAGATTTCAATGTGCCTTCAGCTAAGAATGAGTGAAAACGGAGATTTTTAATTGTTCAACATGATTTTCTTGGACTTACGACTCTTCACACAGAAACTTAGTTTTCTAAAAAAAAAACTATTTATAAATATTACTAATGGTCTAAAATAATTTGCTTTTTAACATTTAAACTTGTATTAAACAAAGAAATAAAAAAACAACAACATGTAAGTTGTTAGTATATGTTTTCCTTGAACTGTGATCTACCTTTATTTGCAATTTCTTTTCAAAATTTCATTAACTTTTAAGGCAATGCGCGACCGGAAGATGTTGATGGATTTAGATAATATTTAAACATTATTTTCAGTGGTTCTAATAGATAAGAATGTGAGCTATTACATTCGGGAGGAGGTTAATTTAAAAATGTTAAAAATTACTGTAAAAATATACATTTTTCCAAATTTCGGCAAACTTTACAGCGCATGCGTGATCGGAAGATATAAACCGAATGTATTTCATTTTTAAACCCTTTTTAGTCTCCCCAATTCGCAACTTTTCCGCGGTATTACGACTTGAAAAATTTTTTTTTTGTTTTTTCGGCCCACCCTACTGTGTATATATTTCTATTACTACCAGTATATGTATGTAAGCATATCAAATATCAAAATGTAAGTTGAACTCAGTTCTACCTGACGTTGTTATAAGGAAACAACATTTCTACTTGGAAGGTAAGTATGATGTAGACATCCATAGAAGTAACGAAAAGAGAAGGGGGAGGGGCTATTTCATCATTGTTACCTCTGTTACTTGCATTTGTATTAGTTGTTTAACACAGCAAGATGTGATATATATAAATTATTTGTATTAGTTGTTTTACTACGAAATGTGATATATATACATTGAACATAATGAAAGAAGATATCTTAAAATCATAACTCATAACATACCCATCTTTGAATTGAACAATTAAGTCGGTATTGCTGTAGCCATCATCAAGGTGCCTGCAGACCTGCAGCATTTGTGCGAGCAGTCTTAATTGCTAGATAAAAACACTAAAATTGTTTTGGCCCAGCAGGTAATCAAAAACTGGACAGTCATAGTTGAAAAAAAAAATCAATTAACTAACTAAAATGCTGATATTATTATATAAAAACCTGTTCTGCAATCTTTCTACCCAAGATTTTTGTGTACATTCCACATGTTGGTGTCTGCAAAACACAGGTATATTCTCTTATGCATTTCAAAAATGTCTGCCCATGGGCACATCTTGCAAGTGGCCACCAAATAAAGGTCTCACATGCATTGTTTCTGTTGTTGACAACATCTGTGCCAGACAAAACTGCCCACATTGGCAGGTGACCAGAGAATGCAAGTGACTGCCAACACAGGTTTCACTGTATATCATAATCGTAAACCATATAAGATACCACAGGGAAAGAACTATAAAAAAAAAGAATAATAAAAAAAAAAAAAAGACAGTAGAAACTCATATTTTCTCTGTTGAAAACAACATATTCATCTTTTAAGTTACAAATTAGCTATTCTAATGAAGTTATTGAAAAATAAAAAGGCAAGTATAGTTTAAAAGTGCAAAAACTTTTTAACAATGAAAACATTTTTATTTTGAACATGAAAGTGCAACCAAAAAAAAAAAAAAAAAAAAACTAGGGGAATCACAACACTATCATTTCTTTTCTTTAGATACAGTTGGGGAAATGAAAAACTAGAAGCAAAGAAAAAATCTAATATAAAGTGAATATTATCAGAATAATATGACCTGTGATTTCAGTTTGTTCCTCACTTCTTTTTACTAACTGATGCACAATAATCTACCTGCACAAAATGCCTGAGTGGCCTTTCTATCAAATTAAAAAAACTGAAGCAAAATAAATCTGGTACTTACAGCAAGTAACTTATCACCAACTTCTAAACGACCATCCAGATGAGCAGCACCGCCTTCCATGATTTTTGTTACATAAATGCCGTTATCACCTGGGACATGTTGATTTCCTATACCACCTGCGATACTGAAGCCTAATCCTTTATTGCCTTTCAATAGTTCTATTTCCATAAACTGCGAGTGTGGTGGCAGTCTTGTCCTTTTAACCAGCTACAAAAATATAAGCAATACTTTTATCTCTTATGCAATTAACTCATTTAAGAAGGCATTTGGTATTCAACTAAACCATGAAACAGAACTGATTTTTTTTTATAAACATAAGTGAGACAAAAGAATTGTGAAATGTAAAAAGATGTCTACCAAAAGCAAGCAATAGGGTTGCAAAGCACACACCACAAGCTTCATTGTAAAAGAGAACAGAAATCATTTTCTTTAACAAATTAAAAATTACTTATATTGATGTCTTAAAAGTGATTTATGTTTTCTTTAAAAACTAAAAGTGACTTATGTGTACAGACAAAGTCATCACTCTTCCCACGCTTTTCTTTAACACACGGCAACCAAAAAATTGTTATCTGAACACTGCTAGGATCGTACCCCAGATCTCTTGATAACTACCAGAGTTTGTTCACCTTACGCTACGGTGGCCAACAATCCACGGCGCTATGTGTGTTTATCTGTCAGCATCTGACTTCACAAATCCGTAGGGATGGGCTCAGCAACTAAGACGTCTCCATCTGGTGGGGCTTAATGGCACAAAGCTATTAAATTACAGCTAATAAATCCAAAGGGCGAGAGTGATAGTGAAAATCTTCCAAATATGTGGAGCCAATGTGAATAGACAAAATAATCGCTCTTTCCACGTTTTTCTTTAATTAACACACAGCAACCGAAAAATCGCTATCTGGACTCTGCTGGGATCGTACCCCAGATCTCTCGATAACTAGCCAAGTGTGTTTGCCTTACACTACGGTGGCCAAGAATCCAAAGCGCTATGTGTGTTTATCTCTCAGCATCTGACTTCACAAATCTGTAGAGATGCTTGTGCCATTAAGCCCCACCAGATAGAGACGTCTCAGTTGCTCAGCCCATCCCTACAGATTTGTGAAGTCAGATGCTGACAGATAAACACACATAGCACCATGGATTGTTAGCCAATGTAGTGTAAGGTGAACACACTCAGCTAGTTAACGAGAGATCTGAGGTACGATCCCAGCAGTGTCCGGATAACAATTTTTCGGTTGCTGTGTGTTAATTAAAGAAAAACTTGGAAAGAGCGATTACTTTGTCTATTCACATTGTCTCCATGTATTTGGAAGATTTCCAAAAGTGACTTATGTTGATGAATAGAAATCATTTTCTTTAAAAAATTAAAAGTGACTTATGTTGATATTAAAAAACAATCATTTGGAAAATTATAACAGAAATATTTTTTCTAAACCATAAAAGACACGCAATTCAATTGTGACATAGTAGTTGCAGTTATGTAGGCCATTAAGAAGGTAAAGCTAGCATCTGCACAGGTTACTGGCCAGCCCTCAATCAAGGTCATCCGGGCCCAGTGAGCTGTTGGCTATCTCCTGGCATCATTGTAGAGCATGCATTATCCGTTTTGGTCAGTTACGATCTTTTGAAATGAACATGTGCATTGAAAATTCTGCTGAATGCAAAGTTCAATCAGTTATCCGTTTTCTGAATGCTGAAAACACTAGGCCTATTTGACATTCATCAGAGACTTGTTCAAGTGTATGGAGAAGGTGTTATGAATGAATCCAGTGTCAGAGAGTGGTACACAATGTTTAAAAATGGGAGAACAAACGTTTCTGATGAGGAGCTGTCAGGGCGCCCTCTCTCATAATGGACATACTCAAATAAAAGGTTGCTGACATCATTAAAGAGAATCAATGCTTTATGATTAGCAAAGTGCACAAAAAATGCCCAGAAGTTTCTCATACACTAGTGTGCCAAATTGTGACTGACCATTTGAGCTTTAACAAAATATCTGCAAGATTGGTCTTATAGATGCTAACAGATGAATACAGAACTCAGCATCTGGGAGCTGCATTGATGTTCTTGGAGCATTAGCACCAAGACGGCAATGCATTTATTGATCAAATTGTTACAAGGAATAAAACGTGGCTTTTGCAGTACGACCCCGAAAACAAAAGACAATTACTTGAGTGGCATCACCCTCAATCACCAAAAAAGCTAGCAAAACGTCAAACAAAATTTGTTTACAAAAAAAAAAAATCACGGCGAGGGTCTTCTGGGACCTGAAAGGTGTCTTACTCGTCAATTTCATGGAAAGAGGTGCAACCATAAATGCTGATGCCTACTGTGCTGTACAACTCTGAAGTGTCGATGCAGAGGTATGTTCTCATGAGGAATCTGTTTCATATAGGACAATGCCCACCCGCACACTGAGAGGGGAAGACAAAGGAGCTGCTTGATGAGTTTCACTGGGAAGTTTTTGAGCATCCACCTTACAGTCCAGACTTGGCACCATCAGACTACCACTTGTTCCCCAATCCAAAGCAGTTCCTTTGTGGACAATGTTTTGATGATGATGCACTAAAGGAGGCTGTTATGGACTGGCTGGAAGGATAGGTGGCAGAGTTATATGAGGAGGGGATACTTAAACTTATCTCAAGATATGACAAGTGCCTCAATGTTCAGGGCAACTATGTAGAAAAAAAAAAGCTGAGGTACAAGATAAAAATTATAAATAAAATTTTTGGAAAATTTGAAAGCCTATATAGCTTTTACAACCAAATGTTCTTTACTTTCTGAATGACCCTTATATAAATGATATCAGTTATTATTTAGTTGAATTTTTTTCCCCTCAGAGTTTTATTTTTTCGGGATTTTATTTTTAAGGGAATCAAAATAGTGTATTGGTGAACAACAGTTATTAGATGAACCTAATATAAAAACTTAGTTTCAGAGGTTGGATAGCAACTAGTGTGGCAAGCTGTAACTCAATTTTAAACTGGAGAGGGTTTCACACGCATAATTTGAAACACAATGAATTAAACTGGAAAGTACAATTATTCAGTGTTCCCTATTCCACATGTAGAAGAGATTTTTACTTATCCCAGATGGGAACGGCATTTTTACCTCTTGAATGTAGGAAATTGGTGGCATAATTCAGCACAAGGGTTTCGTTCATTTTTCTTTCCCTAACTTACAGCACCTTTTGTATTTTACAGCCTTAAATGGGTTGCAAAATACAAAAGGTGAAACAAGTGATGAGATTCTGAACTGTTTTGGAGTTCGGTCCTTTGGCATCACATTAAACGCAGCTTTTTGTAGAGCAATAATGATCGAATTACTCCCAGAATTTTCAGCAATGCGAACAACATTATTATCTTGCAAGGTATGACCAATCAGGCTTCATTTGTGAATGTGAACAAATTACATTCCCTGCACATTTTGACAAAGCAATTCGAATTTTAGGCTGCAAAGATACCAACAGTGGCAAAAGATATTATGAGCAAATTCTGTAAATGTACAAACAACAAAGTATGGTGGTAAAAGGTGCACCAAAACCTTGCACAAATGTTTCGTTTCAGATTTTAATCCAATTGTACGCAATGATTTTTGCGCCCTCTCTTGAGCTGTGCCTGGGGCAGCTGCCCCACCTTAGTTACGCCTCTGGCACCTACAATTGATAACTCAATCACTTATGGGTCTGTTCTATGAACAAAGGACCACAGTCACATGGGATTATCTTCAACTTGGTGATTTCCATAGTATTTCAAGATCTTTGTCTATAATGGAAGAGTTGTATCCTTGCTATGCTGCAATTCCCTTAATAAACTAAAGTTCTTTTTTCAAACAAACTTAATCTCAACATACATGTATCACATGTTATACATTCATGTTAAAATTACTAAGTTTTTTAGTTTTGTTTTGCAACGGATGATTGGAATTGGCATGTGGAGGTGAAGAAACAGTAAAAGGTCTACGATACATTACTTCAATTTACAAAAAATATTTCAAAGGAAAAGATAACACTACCGAGACTGATACACATAGAAATCGAGTGAAAATACACAGTCACATATGGTAAAAGGTTCGTTTAAGCGGTAGCTTTCGGTCATTCTACGAACTTGATCACCCGTGATTGACTGACCGAAAGCTACCGCTTAAACGAACCTTTTACCATATGTGACTGTGTATTTTCGCTCTATCTGTATCTGTTATTGTCGTATGAAGCCTGAGTTTTAAACCACTGAGACTGATTTCACATGCTTCTGAATAAATTGGCCCACTGGAATAAATGGCTGTTTTGAACATAATAATAATAATAATAATGAGAAAAGGAAAGTCCGAACACCAACATATGCTTCAATACCACTTTTGGTACATAGACCAGGGCTTCTACACTGCACTTTTTCCCTTTTAAGGAGCAAAAATTTCCTTTTCCCCCCTGCAAAAAGAAGATACCACCCCCCCCCAAATTAAAAACATTGGAATATATTTCTAATTTTCTTTCTCTTTTCTTATTTTTTCATACATGAGAAAAGACATTTTTTTTTATTTGAAGAGCAAAACTGAGATTTATTTTGTATATTGTTAAAAAACACATTTTACTGTATTATTATAAGCAAAGAATAATTGTCCTGTGATATGGCTAATGCTGACTTATCTATATTGTACGTCACCTAATATTTGCCATGCAATCATAGACCTGAAATGAGAAATTACTCAGAATTCAGCGCTACTTCTGTGCGAATTAAAATCGAAAACATGTTTTTTTCTTTTTCTTTTTTTCGTTCATCGTATAGGAAACAAAATATAGAAAGAAAATGATTACTCACAAGTTGCGATATGAAATGCTGAATATGTTGCATAGATACCTGAATACGATAAGTTCTGATGTACAGTTCTAAATAACAATTCATGCAGGAAATAAACATAACAAAAACGCAAGAATGTCAGCTTCCTAAAATCGAAAAACAATCTTGAAAGTTAAAAGAGCAAAATATTGTCTGTCTTGCACAGTAGAAGAGAGAGCGGTAAATGAAAATAAATTAATGGCAGGTAAGAGAGGAAACTGGAAAAAGACTGAAGGAAAATGATTGGTGCATACAATTAACACAATAAAAGTGAGGAGGCTTGCTTACCAACTTTTTCGGCAATTCCTTTTGTCACATCTGTAGACTTTGGGTGTTTTCTTAACATTTATTTTTGATTCCTGGGTTCCCCAAAACATGAGGCTTACCTATTAAACCATATAGGTGGGACGGGAGTGACACTGTACATTGCCTACTGCATACTTGCAATTAGCTTATTGCAGTTTCGAAGGTAATGAGTGCGAGCCCTAAATGGTGTCCGCCATTTTGTTCTTTCCTTTGGCTGATACTTGAATTCTCCCAACCTTCCCAATGGCCGATGTTCCCTCACCAGCTTGCTCTCTCCAGTTTTGAAGGTAATGAGTGCGAGCATTAAATGGTGTCCCCCATTTTATTCTGTCCTTTGGCTGATACTTGAATTCTCCCAACCTTCCCAATGGCCGATGTTCCCTTACCAGCTTGCTCTCTCCAGTTTTGAAGGTAATGAGTGCAAGCATTAAATGGTGTCCCCCATTTTATTCTTTCCTTTGGCTGATACTTGAATTCTCCCGACCTTCTCAATGGCCGATGTTCCCTCACCAGCTTGCTCTCTCCAGTTTTGAAGGTAATGAGTGCGAGCATTAAATGGTGTCCCCCATTTTATTCTGTCCTTTGGCTGATACTTGAATTCTCCCGACCTTCCCAATGGCCGATGTTCCCTCACCAGCTTGCTCTCTCCAGTTTTGAAGGTAATGAGTGCGAGCATTAAATGGTGTCCCCCATTTTATTCTGTCCTTTGGCTGATACTTGAATTCTCCCGACCTTCCCAATGGCCGATGTTCCCTCACCAGCTTTCTCTCTCCAGATTTGAAGGTAATGAGTGCGAGCATTAAATGGTGTCCCCCATTTTATTCTTTCCTTTGGCTGATACTTGAATTCTCCCGACCTTCCCAATGGCCGATGTTCCCTCACCAGCTTGCTCTCTCCAGTTTTGAAGGTAATGAGTGCGAGCATTAAATGGTGTCCCCTATTTTATTCTGTCCTTTGGCTGATACTTGAATTCTCCCGACCTTCCCAATGGCCGATTTTCCCTCACCAGCTAGCTCTCCTACTCCCGGACTGGCATACAGCACAAACAACACATTAGCAGAAACTACATGTATTACTTACCAAGCTTAAGCCGCAGTCGAACTCCGCACCCTCACCCTCATGTAAAACAATTGCTATAAAAAGATTCAGACTGTGCAGGGAAAAAAAACACATGGCTTACGGTGGTTCCACCTAAAATCTCTGCCTTATGTATCCAATGGTAAAACTTCTTTACATATTTTCTTTGCATTTAATGTATTCCCAAGGATGAAAATTTGCACATCAATAAAATTAACTTAAAGTTATAGCATGGGATACTTAATACTTGCTAAAACACAACCATAATTAAGTAATTCAACATTTGTTTGTCTACTGGCGTCACCAATGTACAGGTTGAACCATCTATTAACAGGTCTGAACATTAATCAAAGAAAAACGATTGAATTTTAATATAATTATGGTTATGTTTTAGCAAGTATTAGGTATCCCATGCTATAACTTAAAGTTAGTTTTATCGATGTGCAAATTTTCATCCTTGGGAATATATTAATTGGGAAGAAAATATGTAAAGAAATTGTACCATTGGAAACATAAGGCAGAGATTTTAAGTGGAACCACCTTAAGAAACCACAAAATCAGCTTAATTGAAGTTATGGTTACGATTTAATTCAGTTCAAGTTTTTACATCTCTTGAACAAAAATTTCACCCCTTTTTTTTCCTGAGGCCTGATTTTGATGAAATTTCCCTGAAAGGGGAAGCCCTGACACAGACATCATTAATAAGCAGTGATATCCTCAAGAACATTGGCTAGTTAACATCTTTCATCGCAAACATTAATGCAATTTAAAAATATAAAAGAGTTCACCACATCAAAGTAATCTCTGAAATGTACCAAGAGGTATGAAGTTAACATAGACAGTTTTGGAAATGCCCCAACAAAGATTAATGGTGATGTGCACCCAAAGACAAAAAAAGGGTGTCTGGTCATTTTAGAGATGGGAACATAAAACGTTCCAGAGAAATGGGAAGCAATTCTACTGAAACTTTTATAATAAAGAAATATATAATATTACTATTATATATAATATAACAATAATTTATCCAAGAAAATGAATATCAATATCTTCTTGTTTTGGTCCTCTTTATGGTCAAAGTCTAGAAAACACAAGAGTACTACAGCCTGGGTGACAGTTGACAGAGGAGATTCTAATACATACCCATGGAATTTTGCACTGAGAAATTTACAAGAGGTGCTATTCAAGACCCTCAGCTTTAAATCTCCCCTACCTGAATTGGGCAAATATCTCTGGCACACAATGAAAAGCCTGTGCATCTTTTTAACAGAATTATCAACCAAACAGAAACAATACATTTCTTTACCCATGCATCCATTTTTCTTATTACAAAGAAAAATATTTAATTGGAACCATCCACAGACAGATCCATCAAATGCCTTCTCACTACCTACAGTGTAGCATCCATGAAGTTTTTCTTGTTCCAATATGACTGCGCGGGGGGGGGGAGCAAACTATTTTGCTATTGTTTTGCACACAGTGAAAGCATTTTTCGATTCTCTTCAAAGTCACTTTAACCGATCACGATATTAAAAATATATATTTTGATGTAGAACTACATCTTTCCCTGCACTGGGTAGGGGTGACACCGGGAGCATGAATGCAATGAAAGCAAGTTACACTTTGAATGCTTATATCTTCCAAACTAATAATTGTATAGTAATAAATAATACATCATTAGATAGTTTATACAGTCCCATTTATAACAAAACAAGTTTAAACCTTCCACCCCTTACCTTCAATACAGTAACGTTAGAAAGCTAAGCTAAATTTTGTGTGATTTTGTTGTGCTGCACGCCGTTTTAAAGTTCATAACTAGTGAGTAGATAAAGATAGTGATGACCTTAGCCCCGCATTTCATAGCTGATGGTCAGAGCTAATGGATGTATGCAATAAACCAAAAGAAAGTGGATTGTTTATTTTTTAGGAAAAAAATATCAAAGGGGCACAGTAGCAACTGTGCCACAACCTACAACAATAAGGCTATGTCAACTGTCCTTCACTGAATACTTTAAGGATGTAGAACTAGTGAGATAGTTCCATGAAACAGTGGCAGTTGGCGTGGTTCTGTTGTAGGTTGTGGCACAGTTGCTACTGTGCCCCTTTGATTTTTTTTTTTATTGTAAAAAAATATTTTGCTGCACATGGACGAAAGCCATCAACTTTTTGATATCATTAGATATCCATAGACTTAAATGCTTGAATCATTTTCACAAGTATTTATGCAGTTTCATGAGTAGTTAGCATATCTGTACTAAAGTTATTGTCATAATTAGAGAACTTACTAAATGAACAGTGTTGCCAGCCCTCTTGAGAGCATCAACTGCAGTGGAATGTGGAACATCAACAAGATCAACTTCATTTACTTTCAAGATAATGTCATTCACTCTGCAAAAAAAAATATATATATTTAGTTATCAGAAAAAAATGGCAATGACTGGTGAAAAAGCACAGAATGACAGAAAATATAGACTTCCAAAAGTACATTTGAAGTTTGCTAAATTAAGTTTCCTCACAACCTGATATATGACACAAAGTTAAAATTTAATTTATCACTAAATTGCCTCATTTCCACATTTGGCACAAAATCTATAAAAACATTATAACGGAATATTGAAGTCAGAACTCTACCATACAAATGTATAATAAGCAAGATGTTACTAATCACATCTGAAAATGAAAATAGTTGACAGATCTTTTGATCTGAGTTGACCTTACAAATAAAACAGATGAGTGATGCACTGCATCTTTTCAAAAATCCAGCACCACATTCTAATGTGTATTCATCATGATTATGCTCTCTAAGCACTTCCTCATTTCTTGGTGCATGCCTGCATGAGCGTGTTTCTATAACTTGTCTTTGCATATATCAGTGAAAATTATATGAAAGCTTCAACATTTGCAGTGAACAAAACAAGAGAAAAATGATGTAATACCACCAGTTTGCATAATCATGCAAACTGATGAACACTCTTATGCAGCACAAGAATTTTTTTTTTTATTTCAATATTTATGCTGTTACGTTATAACATCATGAATCAGAGATATTTATGTGCAATTAAAAATTAATTGCAGCAAAGGAAAACAGGGAAAAGGCCTCACAGAGACCCGACGAGCCCACTAGCCATGTCAACACAGTAAGGGAAAGATGTATATTAGTTTTTTTTTTAGTTATTAAGTATATTTTTTTTAAATAATGTTAGATTATTCATATCAAATGGGTTTTGTTAAAAGGCCGCTGGTTTAATTTTAAATTTTGAGATACTGAACTAAAATAGTTATTTAAGTAATTAGTTGTGTTGAATATTAGTAATTTTGCTACCATCATAATTTACTAAATGTTCTGGAAAGATACTTTTATGCTGATTTCCTGATAAATTATTTAGGTGCTTCCAAGTCAACTGCATATTATTCTGGCTAAAAATATTACCATACTAATCTCTCTGAATTTTTGAATTTAAGGAATTTCTGTACAATTTAAAGGCGTCATAATCAATTTGTTGTTTACTTTTTAAGAATTTTGAAAACAAACTATTTTTTTTATTTATATGATTTATAAGGTGTGATGTAATCCATGGTTTACATTTTTTTTTTTTTGTGAGTGAGCTCTTGAAATAATTGGAAAAGCTTGGTCATAGTCTTTGTTAAAGACTTGGAAGAATTTATCAAGTGATGTATTTGGAGAGTCTTCTAGTTGTAAATCATCCCATCTTATTTGAATTAATAATTGCTTAATTTTTTCAATATTTTTTTATTTATTTTACATGATAATATTATTGTGGGTTTCTCATTATACTTTACAGCAGTCTCCATGAAAACAAAAGTTGGTAAATGATCACTTATATCAAATTCAAGAATCCCTGATGTTATAATTTCGGACTGAACATTTGTAACAGCCAAATCTAATGTAGTTTGTGTTAGTGAGATAATTCTAGTTGGAAATGTAATTGCATTTCAAAAACCAGATGATAATAACAACTGATGAAACTGTCTAGTTGTACAGTTATCTTGAGCAATATCAATTTTAAAGTTACTGACAAGGAATGCTTTTTTTTTTTTTTTTCTAAATTAATCATATTAAGATCATCATCTAGAACCATAAAAAATTATTTATATCTGAAGTGGAGGTCTATAGCATAACTAAATAATGTAAAATTGGTTTTGAATAGTAATTAGCTCAAAATCTGTGCTCATTATTGAAAATTCAGTTAAAGAAAAATATGGATGTAAATTATTAATATAAATAGCCCCCACCCCTAGAATTTAATCTATTCAAGTTGAAGACCTGATAATTATCTATTGATATTGTGAAATCACCTGGAAACCATGTTTCTGTAATACATATTATATCTGATGTCAAATAAATTATCTACATTAGTGTCTCCAATTGAACAAATTTGTTAATCAAAGATCTAGCATTAAGATGTATCAATTTAAGAGCAAAGTTAGTGTTAGTTGTTAGTAAATGGTTAAGGTTATGAATAGTATTAGGTGCTTGAATTAATTCCCACTGTTGCCCAATAGAGCGCAGTAGTGGTGTGCTGTGACCCGGGCCACACATGGCCTCCCTTATGTACGCATGTACCGTCTGTAGTCTGGGCGAAGCAGTGTGTGGCATGCGTCGGAGGGCATAGAACACGAGTTTGTGTCGCATTCACGACGAGTTTCATACCAAAAAAGGAGCATTTGCAGGAAACATTACTCCTCTACTTTCACCTCAAGAAATCTGCAGCGGAAAGTCATCATTTGCTAGTGCAGGCCTATGGGGAACCTGCAGAGAGTGGTTCCGACGCTTCAAAGCCAACGAATATGACGTGAAGGTCAAAGAGCGCCCTGGGCAGCCCAAAAGTTCAAAAATGGCGCATTGGAGGCTTTATTGGACGAGGATTCATGTCAGACACTCCATGAATTGTCTGACACACTACGGGTCGATGAGTCAACGGTTAGCAAACCTTTAAAGGCATTGGAAATGATCCAGAAACTCGGAAACTGGATCTCGCATGCATTGCGGGAAAGCCACATCACCAAACATGAAACCATGTGTGAATTGCTGTTGCAACGACACAAACGGAAGTCGTTTTTCCATCGAATAGTGACTGCCGATGAAAAATTGATTCGTTACGACAATCCTAAGCGCAAGAAATCATAGGTTTGTTCCGGCGAACCATTAACCTCCACGCCTAAACTGGGCATCCATGGCAAGAAGGTGATGCTGTGCATTTGGTGGGATCAAGTCGGTGTTGTGTATTCTGAGCTGCTGCAACCCGGTGAAACCATCAATGCTGAATGGTACCGACGTCAATTACTCGATGTGAAACGTGCACTCATGGAGAAATTGCAGCAATACACCAAAAGACATGACAAGATTATTCTTCTCCACAACAACGCTAGACCTTATGTCGCCAAATCCGTGATGGAAATCCTGGAGGCACTTGGCTGGGAGTTCGTACCCCACCCGCCTTATTCCCAGGACATTGCTCCCTCGGACTTCCATTTGTTCCGGTTGCTACAACATGGCCTTTCGGAGCAGCACTTCCTTTCTGTCACGGATATCCAAAAATGGCTTGATGAATGGTTCGCCTCGAAAGAACCTGCATTTTTCTACCACAGAATCCATTTGTTACCCCAACGGTGGGAAAGGGTCGTACCTGCCAACGGACACTACTTTGAATAGACTATCCTGTACCGTTGTGTGGTAACATACAGGTGGCAGAGGGAATTAATTCAAGCACTTACTATGATATTGACTCGGCAATATTATTTTTTTTATTACTATGAGAAGGTAGAGCATGTTCAAAGTACAAAAAACAACAACAGTAACATAAGTTAAATATTCAGTACACAGTACTGCAGATCCTCAATGCAAACAAATTTTTTTCTTTGATCACCAGCTCTCTGTTTTATATACAAGTTGGCATTATTAATCCATGCATATTTGATCATACCCTGATTGACTGTCTGTCTGGCATGCCAGTGCATCTTGTTGTAGTATGGTGATAAATTTTCATTAAGTTAGATTCTAGTTTTTTGTCTGTTAGGGTCCAAATCTGAGTTTAAAATAGATTTTTTCTTCTCCAACCATCTATTTCTATCTGATCTGGTAGTAAATTGGATAATGATAGGTACAGTTAAAATTTTACTTTGAGTAGAAGGTAGAGCATGAATTACATCAAAATCTTATGGTCTATAGTTTTCTATTTGTAGTTTAGCCATTATAAGATCAACTATGTTTCTCAAAGCAGCTGTTACATCATCAACCTGAAGACCACGTATTTCCAAATTAATATAAAAATATATCAAAGTCCTATAATGCAACATAGCACATTCATACATGCTAGTTATTTATATTTTCTTATGATTCAGATAAGAGGATTTCTAACATACGATGGGGATTTCATAACAATCTGTAAGTAGAGGTGTACCTGTACAAATTTTTTTGTGTTTCTTCAATTTTTAGATTTCATTGTACCAAAAAGTATTACACCAATCAGATAAAAGAAATTCAAAATTTTCATGTAATGCCAGATTAAGAAACTATTACATAATACAACAGATAGAAATACAAAAATTTGCCTACTGTAATCTTCCATCTGCTGCTGCAGCTCCTCCTGGTATTAGTTTTGTGATGAATATACTAGGATCTTTACCAATATGTGGATTATCTGTTCCACCTGCAATACTAAACCCTAAACCAGCTCCACCCTAAAAAAATAGAAATAAAAAGAATAAAGATGTATTATTTATTGAACAAATTTAGCACGATGACAAAAATGTAGACAATGCTGTAATCAGGCAATTTGCAGTTAACATCACATAAAAAGCCACATGTACACAATCTTAAAAATGCCATGAGTATTTCTTGACTTATGAGACCACTAGCCACAACACAGAAATCTGGATATAGTATGATAAAAACACTCCTATCCACAGACAAACCTCAATATTCAGCAATTGTGCGATTAAAAAAAGGATAATGTACTCCCCACTTTCTGATTATATTTGCATGTCTCTAAGCATAGGCTAACCTCTGACAGAAGCACTGTGAATATTAATTTGAAAGGAATTTCCTAATACAATAAAACTTCCCTTAGTTGACCCCCTCCCAATTACTGCCACTTTTTAGAGTCCCTTCTGAACAATTTGCATTGTAATGGGCATTTCCCCTTGCTTTGGCAAAATATCTCAGGTACGGAAGCAGGCATAGATCAGAACATCCCAAATGCAAATCTAGTACCTCCCAGTTATGATTAGGTAATGTTAGCCTGTAATACTTCACAAGCACAAAACAGCAGAATTTCTTAAGAAACAATCCTGGGGACAAATATGCCCTCACCCAACTGAGAAATGAACTGTTCCAAACCCTCTGATCTTTGACTCAGCTAAAAGTTTCCAGTGTTTGCCATTGCCTCCTACACTGACCTTTTTTCTTTTCATTTTCTTTTGTTGTTAGATTGATCCTGAGTTTTCCCCATCAGAAAGAACAGTTTGTTGAAAGCCAGATTTTATTCTCTATACAGCATTGTGGAGGAAACATCAGCAACTGAGCATGAAGGTCAGGTGCAGTTATTGCTAAAAAAGCCTGGACATAGTGACATCTCAGCTACAGATTATTTGATTGCTGAAAGTGGCAGTCTAGCTATGGAATAAGATGAGCTACATATTACCAAATTTATTAGAAACATTTAAATGGATGAAAATCGCAGTGAAGCACAAGATGGAAGTGAAAGGGATTCTGCTTATATTGCAAAAAAAAAACCCCACAAAAGCTTAGGAATTTCTGAAAATAATGAAATCTTTTTCTGCTAAGCGCAATGATGGTGAAGCTCTAAAACTGATAACTCAGTTGCAAATTCACTCTGAACATGAAACTGTATAGCAAAGAGTTTTAAACAAACAAATATAACAGATTTTTCTATGTCCTCTGAATAAGAACACACACAGTGATGACTCTACATTTGAACATGAAATTTTTATGTGCCAAAGTATGTATAAAAAGCTAATTAATTCTACAATAATGTACAATGTGTGCCTAACAACATTATAAAAACAAATTTATTGAAATGTCTTTTGGATTGCTTAGTTTGGTTAGCACATTGGTTTTATTTAGTTGACATCAAAGGCACCTTGCCATATAAGCATTTGCACCTATGCAACACATAGTATGTACAATAAACTTGAAATAATACAAAACTCTTTTTTAAGGACACCTCTGTTTTACAAACAAAAATAAATGTTTCAAAAGTGTTCCTAATAAGAGGTTTTACTGAATAAGAAAGCATGCATAAAATACCAAGTACTAAAAAAATTTCCCCTTTGTTATTTATACTAAGATATGTTAGATATAAATTAATTTACTTGTCATATGACTTTTCCAATGAAATTTGCTTTAAGAATTTCTGATAATGGTGTAACAGTATAAATCAAGAGGGGGATTCTCAGGGGGGGGGGATAGAAAAGAGTTGAAAGTAAAAGATTATACATCTGAACACAGAAAATGACAAAAACAAAAGAAGAAACATGGTGAAAACTTAGTTGAGACATATTTAATTAATCTAACAATGCTTTTGGACTAACTACATAAAGATGCAGTTAATTGTATCATGAATACTGGCAATATAATTACAATTTGCAGACAACACATATATCTTTTTTTTTCTTTCATCAGCTCAAAATCTAACTTTCACCCATAATTAAAATTTGTTGTGACATTCGTATCACAACTCAGTGGAAAGAGAAGAAAACTATTTTTCTGTTGCAACATCGTTTTTCCTTGTAACACCTTTTATTTCCAGAAAAAAAAGACCAAAATAGCAAACTGTAGCTAAAAAAAATAAAAAAATGGCACAGTATCAAACACTGGTAACTGTTTTCCTCAACTGTTCTACTACTGCTTCATACCTACATGGTAGAAGTTGTTTATATTAAAAAATTCCAGCTTATTCAAAATTCCAGTTCAGTGGGACATGAATGAAGCTCAAACTGTAGCCTGAGGCCTGGCCAGTACTTAGTACCAGTTGTACTGCGAATTTCAACCAATCAGTAATTAAATGCAGTCCAACACAACATCATTCAAATTTAAATCTTTATAATACTGAATTTGGCACTTTGCTCTATGTGGTTGAAAAGCAATCTCCCCAAAATCAAATTAATAACATCATTATGGATCAAAAGCAAAACAAACTATTCATGTGTAGATGAGACATAGGCAATGTGAAACTACTGTTTGATGGGACATGAACGAAGCTCAAAGTGTAGCTTGAGATCTGATAAAGTGGGGCAAAATGAACTGAAACTCACTTCAGTGGTACTACAAAAACTAGTGTGACATCAGTGAAGCATGGCATTGGTACTGACCAATCACCAGTCATTGCTGAGGCAAACAACCTGTTTCCTACAAGAATGTCATGCCAATTCATTGCATTTCCAGCTTTTAGTTACACGCTAGTCATACAAAGTAAAGCATAAGATGGTGAAAATCTTTCAAATACATGGAGACAATGTAAAAAGACAAAGTAATTGTTCTTTCCGCGTTTTTCTTAAACCAAAACACAGCAGCCGAAAAATTGTTATTCGACACCGCTGGGATTGAACACCAGATCTATCGATAACTAGCCGAGTGTGTTGGCTTTACACTATGGTCCCAACAATCCACAGTGCTATGTGTGTTTATCTATCAATTTTCGGCTGCTGTGTTTTGGTTTAAGAAAAATGTGGAAAGAACGATGACTTTTTCTATTTAAGAGCCTAAGCTCTGAGTTGTCCTCCTGTCTGGCTCTCTCTCCTGCAAGAATGGTACTTCAAAATGCTGAAATAGATGGCTATGTATTTCAGGCGTAACTCCTTCCAGCCAATGATTGTCAGTTGGTCAGTCTGTCTGTCCACCAAAATTATATTTCCACTTCTGACAGATTAAAGAAATTCTCTCTGACCGATAGAGACAGGCATGAGCAAACAAGATGAGCAGTGTCTATGCATCCACAGAAACAATGTCTGTTTTGAAATGTCCGATTACAAAAATTCCTTTTCTACCTACAGGGCAGCACATGAGCATAACATTTCAGCATTTTTCTGTTGATTAATTCATTCATCAGATGATCTGCCCATCTGTTCAAAGAATTAATGCTTCCATTTCAGAATGTCACATTGATCAAACCTTTCCTTCTTCAATGGAGAAAATCAGTCTATGATTCCCTATCTCTCCATTTGTCTATCTTTTCATAAGTCTGCCTGTCTGTCCATTCATTAGTTTTGATGAACAATAATAGCTCTCTTCAGATCACCACAGTGCAAAAATTCCCTGTGAATAGAGGCAGCGATGCACACGAGATTACTGATGACTGTTCTTCTCTTCCCTCATTTGTCTGCCTGTCTGCAAAAATGATACTTCAGTTTCAAAAGTCTGAATTGTTAAAATTCTTTCTCTGTCCCAGAGAAGAAAACATGAATGTAGGGTCAGATTCTCTCCATCTGCTCATTTATTTGCCAGTTTTGCTCCGTGTCTGTCCTGCACAAAAAAGAAAAAAACAATAATCTCTGTTCCTTAGAGCCAAAGGTCATTTCTGCAGATTGGCAGACAGAGGAATGGAAAAAAGGACAAACCTTGACTCTGAGCATTCTTATTTTTGTCGGCCACAGAAATAATTCCATTACTTTGCTAATTAGAAGTGAAAGTATAGTTTCTGTGGACATACAAGCAGAAGAATGAATTGATCAATGAAAAGGTGTCTGAAATCTTATGCTCATGCTTCTTGCCCTATAGGGTAAGAAAATAATTTTAATAATCAGACACTTTGCACCAGAAACATTATTTCTGAAGACAGAGATATGGACAGACATATTTTGCACACGTTATACCTAATAACCGCACAATGAATTTCTTCAATGTGGTCATTATAGATGGAGATGCAGCTCCTAAGAACAGACAGACCATCTGATGAATTGATGGATGGAAGTAGAGAAGTCTGAATTTTAATGACATTTTCTCTAGAGTGAAAAATTTTTGGCAATCCAGCTTTTTGAAACAAAGAGATGAGTTCTGCTTGGATGGAAAGAAAAATTTCTGAATCTTATGCTCATATCTTCTTCTATAGGGTAGAAAAGAAATTTTTATAATCAGACAATTTGAAGCTGAAGTATGGTTTCTTCAGATGGATAGTCAGGTGGATGCAGGGGTGCAGTAGAGGCCTGGTGGCACCAGGCTACTTTTTTACCTAACTGAATCAGACTTTTTAATTAGTTATTCAATCGTTGCCCATCAAAATCGACATTTTTTTTAGCACAAATAATCTTAAAGGAGTTTTTTCTCTCATCTTCTCTCTGTCTCTCTTTGTATATATCATCATCATCATCCATTATCAATCCACTGCTGGATGAAGGTCACCCCAACTTTCTTCCACAATTGCCTGTCTTGGGCCTGTCTCTCCCATGTCACTCCAGCATACTTTCGAATTTCATCCATCCATCTCAAATGGGGTCTTCTTCTGGGTCTTTTTCTGTCCCTCGGAATCCAGTCTAAAATTTTGGTTGTCCATCAGTGGTCCGTTCTTCTGGCAACATGTCTAGCCCATTGCTATTTCAGTGATTTCACTCTAGTCATGATGTAGTCCCCTCTTGTCATTTTCCTTATCCACAAGTTCCTCTTCTTATCTTTCCTGGTTACACCAAGCATGCACCTCTCTATGCTTCTTTGAGTTGTCCGCAGTCTTTGTATGTCTTTTTTAGCTAAGGTCAAGGTCTCTGCTCCACACGTAAGCACTGGCAGGATGCATTGATTAAAAACTTTTCTTTTGAAACATAATGGCATACTGCTCTTAAAAATTGTACTGTTTCTTCCAAAAGCTCTCTATCCAAGTTTTATACACCGATTAATTTCTCCATCAATGTGACCCTCACTTGATATCTGCTGCCCAAGATAAATGTAGGAATCGGCTGTCACAAGCTTTTCTC
The DNA here is from genome assembly GCA_039090855.1 of Macrothele yani. Classification (NCBI taxonomy): domain Eukaryota; kingdom Metazoa; phylum Arthropoda; class Arachnida; order Araneae; family Macrothelidae; genus Macrothele; species Macrothele yani. The sequence continues at coordinate 150,162,546 of CM077027.1, read as the reverse complement.
CATCAATCGATAAATCTTTGTTTCTTATAAAAGCATTGTACATCACTTTTGTCTTCTGAAAGTCCATTTTCAATCCCACTTCTTTACTCTTGTCAGCAAGTTCTTGGATCATACTCTGCAGCTCTGAAGGGGTAGTTACAAAAATGACTATGTCATCAGCAAAACGAAGGTGAGTTAGGTAATCTCCATTAATCTTTATCCCTTTGTTTTCCCAGTTCAATGATTAAAATACATTTTGCAATGTGGCGTTAAAGAGCTTAGGAGATATGGTGTCACCTTGTCTCACTCCCTTTCCAATTCTTATTTGTGCTGTATCCTCAAATATCCAAACGTTTGCACTTGCATTTTCATAGATGTTATTAATAATGTTAATGTATGCATCTTCAATGCCACAGGATTTCAAAGCCATTGTTACTGCTGATGGTTTCACGGAATTGAAGGCCTTTTCATAGTCAATAAAAGCCATGCATAATAGGAGTTCATATTCTCTTGTTCTTTCAATTAGTTCTCTTAGTACATGGATATGATCTATAGTGCTGTAGCCACTCCTGAATCCACCTTGCTCTCTTGGTTGGGCCATGTCTAGTGTTACCTTCAAGCAATGTGAAAAACTGATAGGTCTGTAGTTCCCGAGATCCTCAACGTCACCTTTTTTATGGAGCAGGATCATTGTAGCTTTGTTCCAAACCTCAGGAATCTTCCCTTCATTAAGACATCTGGTGAAAACTTGGGCGAGTGTAGTTTCAATTTCTCCACTTGCTTCTTGTATAATGTCCACGGTAATTCCATCTTCTCCTGGAGCGCTTCCCAGTCTCACGTTCTTAATTGCATATGAAACTTCTGCAGGGAGGATTGGAGGGACTTTGGCACTAGTACCTGTCGTAATGTCTAGAATAGATATATCATCCCTTTCATATAGTTTTGAATAGAAATCTTTCACCCTTGTCAAAATTTCGCTTCTATTTCTTGTTACAGTACCATCTTCTTTTTTCAGAGCCATTATCTGTTTTCTTCCCTTACTGAGATGTCCTTTTGCTCTCTTCAGGCTCTGGTTGTTTTTAATTGCTTTCCTCGCTAGTTCACAATTGAATTTCCTTACGTCTTCAGTGACACTTTTCTGCACTGTCTTGCATAGCTCCATATATTCCACGTTGGAAGTTTCGTCTTTATTTGTCCTCATCTCCCTTTTCTTTTGCATCAACATTTTTGTTTTCCCTAAAAATTTTTTCATATGTACCTTGTTCTTAGTTGTACCTATTTTTGTTGCTGTTTCCATAAGAGCCTTGGTGAGTTCTCTGTTAACTTCAGAAATAGCCACTTCTAAAGCAGATAATCTGTTCTCAGTTCCAACTTGAAGGTATTATAGAGCTTTCTAAGGTTGGTCATGTCAATACATTTTGTTTGTCTTATGAGCTTGCCACGTTCGAGTTTAGTGTTGAGGTGCATCTTACATCTCCCCAATCTATGGTCACTACCTGTGTTGAACTTGTTCAGCACACTGCAGTCTTCGATGACAAATCTTTTGTTGCACATAATAAAATCAATTTCACTTGTCATCCCATTTGGATGTATCCATGTCCATTTCCTGTGTGGCTTTTTCTTGAAAAAGGAGTTCATGATGAAAAACCTTTTTGCTTCTGCAAATTGAACAAGAGTATTTCCAAGTTGATTTCTGTTCCCGTAACCGAATTTACCAACCGAAGTTTCATTCTGTTGCCCTACTTATATATAAATATACTTTTTCATGGTGGCTATGCACAAATTTGTAAATCTTTTGTTTATCAAAACCATATGCACGCATAAATATATTTGATTTCAAAGGTTTGTTTGCTCTGCACCCCCCCCCCCATTCCTGCTGAAGTCTACAGCACCTGGACCAGTCTTCGGAGCGGTAGGCCAGAACTGCACTACTGGATAAATGAACCAACGAACAGACATTGATAAATTTATTTGCACATACGTGTCTCTATCAGACACTAAGATTTTTTTTCAATTTGGCCATTTGAAGTGGAAATGCAGTTTCAGCAGATGGACCGACAGACCAACTGATGCCTGGAGGCAGAGCACATTTAAGAGAGGGCTAGGGGGGTTGCAGCCAGAGACCCCACAGTTGTTGTTTTTCTTCTTTTTTTTACAGATAACACAGCAAAAACTACAAAGCTTCCTTGTAAAAAAAAATTTCTATTTCTTCCTGCTTTTTTAGGAGGAGTCCGCAAAAGTATGGTCACCCCCAGTCCATCCTCAAATCTTTCGAAAGTATTGCAGATATTTTTTTTGTACATATCTGTAATTGGGGAGGGAGAATTTTCATACATTAAGAATTTGTTTGAGTCATGATATTTGGATCATAATATTTTGCCCACTACTTCGATATAATTTCAACAAGCTGAACCCGGAAGGGGGGGGGGGTAAATCAGAAATGAACTAGTATCAATTTTTCAAGCACGCATTTTTACATTTTCTTGCTACCACTGATTGGTCCAAGAGTCATGGGATACGCACTTCAATACGGAGGGAATATTTTTATGGCTTCCTCATCATATTCTGGGGATGTTTTCTCCTGGGTATTTTTTATTCATTCAGCCATAGTGAAATTTCAGATGTACCACTAATACCGGGGCCCCAAAATACTGTCCAATCCCTGGGCCCTCTGTCTCCTTAAATGTGCTCTGCCTGGAGGACAGGGGTGATGTTTGAAATTTTGCGCAGCCTTTCCGTCCTTGGGAAAAAAGAAAATTTCAGCAACTCAACATTTCGAAATAGAAGTACCATTGTTACAGGTGAGAGAAACAGACAGAAAGACAACCCAAATTGTACGATTTCATGTACATGATTTGCATGCAACTAAAAGTTGGGAAAGTGACAAAGTTGACTGCGATGAATTGATACAATAACCTATATCGCAGGGCAGGGCTGTTTTTCTTTCATAATCCAGAACTGAACATGTAGGGCTATTCCATCATACCACAGCCATATTTCATTTAGCTCTGGAAAAGAGCTCCTGATAAAACATATTAACCCTGTGAAGGAAGAGAAATAATTTATCCCTGGTCTTAAGGCTACTAGGTCAAAGGATAATGTACAAAATTAGAAGGGAGAAATAAACGGAAAGTTCCATATCTTAACTGGAACACAAACTCCAGACACAGAAAGACAGCTATTGTGCTACAGGAAATTATGGAAAAAATAAGTGCAGTGCATGTAAAAGTACCTATGTATTTTCATTCTATTTTTAATGTTATAAAAAGTATAACAAACCTTTTTACATCAACTTTAGGATATACAGAATGATCCTACCATTATTTCTGTGCAAGGACGTCACCAAGGGGGTGCGAGAGCCCACCCTGAAAATGGTCTTGCCTACCCTGCCACCCACCCAGTTCAAGATGTGCCATATTTCATTTTTTTTTAACTTGAAAACATAAAAATAATCTGGAATTTGTCAAGGAATAATGCCTCCAGTGTTTTTCATCGTGTATGTATTTCCCCCTAGAAAATATGTCTTCCCTTCTCCACAGAAATGTTATCAACATAGCATCCGCAGAGCCATGAAAATACAGTTGCTCTTCACTCATCCAAAACTTGAATTTAAGCCTTTTCTTCAAGTTAGTATGATCAGGGGCGAAAGAAGAGGATGAACAGGAATTCACTGAGGTCATTAGTAATTGCTCTGCTAATAAGGAGACTAAGTGTATATAAATCCGTTTATTGGCATAGAATTAGAAAAAACAATACACAACAATTCTGCGAACTTTCGCCACCTACGGGCTGCTTCATCTGGCAGCTGTTTAGTAAATGATAAACAGAAATGTGTAAGTTAATCATGCTAACTTGAACATTTCCCCTCAAAAACATTTGCTTTAGGATTTTTCTTCTAGGCATGAAATTTTCTTTTAATCAGGGTGTTTTACTGGTGCTGGCGGCAGTGTGTCATGTTTATCATACAGGTATGTAACTCTTTTAAGTTTTACTAATTTTATTAAAAATGGGTGGACGAAACATTAGCAAAAAATGACTCCAAACTTTAGACTCTTTTGTATTCTAAAAAAGTACAAAAACTTCAACAGTTCCAAAATTAACGAGTATTTGTCCAGCAGGAGGATAGGGGTATATTGCAAATACCTTTGAAGCCTGTAGAAAAAGGAAAACAAATTCTTTCTTTCAGTGTTTTGTGAATAAAGTTGCTATCAAACTTGTCCCAGCAAAAATAATACCTGCCCACCCACTGCCCATCCTGATTTCAAAGTCTAGCACTGTCCCTGCTTCTGTGGATGTTTTAATATGTGAGGCAAAACTTCATCAGACTGTGAAAAGTTCTAATTTCAAACTAAGTAAATTGAAACTAACTATGAAACAGGAAGCACTTTTCTGTGGCGTATTGTGAAAACTTCTCTTATGCTTACCTCCCTATTTTCACTGATTAGAGTTTTCAACTTAATGACATCCACAGGCCAAGTGGATTTTAGCTTCTCATGTTGTGATAATGTATGTCAACATAAATTGTCATTATGCATCCCTCCCCGTAAAGTATCTAATAAGTGTGTATTTTTCAGTCCCTCAGTCTCACACAACGTCAGAAAGATTTTTAACAATGTGAAGTTTTTAAAAACAATCAAGTGGTACTATGCTTTATAAAATGCTGGCACTGGCCATCTCTGAATAGCACATGTGTTTAACTGGATACAAAGTGACTATGGAAAATCGGCTGCATGGCAAATGAAGCATGAAGTCAAGGACTAAACATTCTAAAATAAAAAGTGTGGGAACTGCTACTGCAACTAAAATTTGCAAAATAGACACTCAGAGAAACTGTAATCCAAAAGCACGGTGAGCATGACTGCATCTATATCAAAAACAAAAATTCATATAATAAGTTAAACGATCATGAAATACTGGTTTAAACCAGAAAACAATACCAGTTTTTTCGGGTCTGACCTTTCAGTCAAACAGTTTATTGAAGCTTCTTGAATGAAACACAAACAATAGTTTTAACTTTTTATTACATATTTCTATGTGCAAAATCTTTGTACAGCAACTAATTCTACAATGTACAAAAATATTTAACATAAAAACTGTATACATGAGAAAAGAAAAATGTGCAGCATGCTTACTCTTTCTAACGTTATTTCTTCATATTCCCATTCATCGTCACCATTTGTCTGGAAAAAAAAATGCTTATGTACTGAAACAAGGGAACATTTTGAGAATATAACAGTTGACAAAGAAATGATCAGAAAACAAGAAATCCAATTCAATCAGTTCCATCCAGAGAAGTTATTGAATAGGATTATGTTATCATTATAATAGTAAGAAAAAATATCATGGAAAATAATTAACAGCAGTTAAAAAATACATAATATAAAAAGAAATGAGTAACAACAACATGACTGAGTTAAGTTAGGTCACTCAGCTTAATGTACATACCCCCCCCCAGAAGAAAAAATCTATTTTCTTCTATGTCTAACGGATAGTTGGCAGAATTTTTTCAACAACATTCATTTAGGCCTAATGTTATGCAAATAAAAGCTTCAGAACATTTAACATCGACGCCTAGCAATTTTTCGGAAGTTCACCATGATATTGCTACGGTATGTAATTTTTTTCATTTTCTAGAATGCGTTTCTGTGTTTTCACATAACTCTTCTGCTGCCAGAGATTTCACAGGCAAAAAAGAAATGATGTATGTTATTATTATTTGAAAAATAAATATCATTACAAGTATTTAAATATCAATCATTATATGTTTTATCTTTGTGCTATTGAAAGATGTAACAACAATTCTTCCACTTTTGTAAGAAAACATAGATTTAACATGGATTTCATCAAATCATAATTTTCAGTTTTCTTTTGCTCATGCAGCAATGATATTTTTTACTTTAAATATGACAAAAAGAAACAGTTTTTTTTGGGGGGGGGGGGATCTGATTTTACAAACACACTTGATGGTTTTTTCAGTGTTCTAGAGTTAGAGAGCTCTGGTATATCACACTATCTTATGTATTCATAAGCTGTGAGTGACTTAAAAATTAATATATATGTTAAGATTAAAACACATCAGAGCTGTAAATAAATTGATTTGGAGCACAGTTTTTTTTTTTTTAAACAATTGTAACTGTTCAATGATAAAGCTTAGGGAAGCTAATTTCTCTTCATTTTCACTATTGTCTTTTATACAATTTAAAAGAGCATGTAATATTTTGGTGACTACATTAACAACAACATTATATGTATCATATGTTCCCATGCTGTTAAATATTATTTTTTTACAGTCACAAGTAAATATTGTACTTCATCTCAGGACTTACACAGTGCAGCTGAACTTTTTCATCTCATTTTCAGGTATTTCAATTCAATTTATGTAAGGCAGCATATGTTAAAATACTATGAATGGCCACATAAGCTTTCATTTGTGGTTTCTTAGGGCAACTGTCTATCAAAAAAAAAAAAAGGAAAAAAAAATCTGTGTTGGAATCAAAAAATTGTAAACTCATCATGCACAAATGTTTTTTTTTGTTTTTATCTGCAGCTTAGTTGTTTATATTTATGATAATATTTTTTTCTGTCAACTCATTTAAACCTTAATTTAATTAATATGTTATGGTTTATGCCTCAAAAGGTTACCATAAAATTATTCTATACAACACGTTCACTATATTCAAACGCTACTTCTTTAGATCAACTGCAATGACTAAAAGCTCATCAACTACATGGCCTATCCGGTATCTTGGAATTAGCTTATATAAAATAATAAAAATTACAGTTTAAAAATATTATACCTTATTTCATTTTGAGTTAACTTGCATGTAATCCTGTAGTCATCCAGCATATGAATTACAGGTTGTCGACCTTGAGATCAGTCAATCTTGCCATGAAGGTGACTTCTATTTAAAATGATTGTTGAATGATAAAACAACAGCCATGCAATTCATATATAATCCAGTAGTTGTTTATGGTACTAATAAGTACAATGTCCAGTAGTCATTCAACACTTAAGTTGAAGGTTGTCCAATTTTCATACTGGTCAGAAAATCACGCTCTAATCGGGGTTTTTATGCATGCATTTTCTAAGCATGCATAATCATGTCATTATAGCGTGACTTTATGACCAATATGCAAATTGAACAACCTTCAACTTAAGTATTGAATGACTACCGGACGTTGTTCTTATTATGTACCATATAACAACTGCTAGATTACATATGGATTGCATAGCTGTTATTTTACCTTTCACAGGGTTCGTACACTTCTGGAGAAAAAAATTTCAAGGACTTTCCAGGACTTTTCCAAGACATATGCAAAAAAATTCCAGAATGATTATTATGCTTTACAGTATCATGATCAAATTATTTTTTAAAAGTAATTTCGGTTTTAAGTAATAAAAATAATGAAAGATGTAAATGGATCAGTATGCTTTTTTACTCATTGCATTTTTTTTACTGCTTTTTAATTGGAGAATTACCCAATAATGCAAAACTGAATTAAGGTGGTGCAGTTAGCACAACGCCTATCTCAGAAAATCCTTTCTCTCAATCTGAAAATGATTAATTCAATCAGTCAGTTTAGCTGCATCACTATTCTGCACTATCTTCCCATGTAATCAGGCTACTGTTGATAACAATTGAAATTATAAAATAAAACAAGGGCAGATCCAGAATTTAAGAATGGGAAGGGCACATGTCTAATCAGTTAATAGAAGAAATATAGAAGGAAACATGATATAAGTCTATGCCTGTTAGAGGAAGAATTGAGAAAAATGGAAAAGTTGAAAGCATTCGAAAAATATCCTTCATGGAAAAAAAAAAAAAAAAAGAAAGCATTCGAAAAATATCCTAAGGAAAAAGTAATTTTTCAAATATGACTCCCATAAGCAGAGATAGCAAAAAAAAAAAGTTTTGACCTTTACGTCCCTAGCGGGAAATCTTTGCATTATTTAAAGAAGATAAGGCTCTACATCTCTATTTTAGCGAATGGCGTACAGTACAGAAGAAATTTCTCAACAGGGTTTTTAGAAGCAGCAATACAGCTGCAAACTGAAGTACAAAAACTCCACCAAGCGGCACAACTGTGAACTACAAAATTCCTCGTCTACTAGCCTTAGTGTTCACAAGGTAAATGGCATCTGGTATCGAAAGAATATTTTTAAATTGCACGTGTAGAAATAGAGATATTGGGAAAAACAGATTAAGCATTTGCGCCCTCTTTAAACACTAATTTCAAATTTCACGGCTTTAAAAAACCACCTTTTTTCCAGGATATTCCAGGCCTTGAAAACGTTATCGTGATTTTCAAGAACTTTCCAGGTTTTCAAGCACCCCGTGCGCACCCTGCATTCAACAATAATTTTAAATAGAAGTCACCTTCATGGCAAGATTTTAAGACTGATCTCAAAGTCGACAACCTGTAATTCATATGCTGGACGACTACAGGATTACGCGCAAGTTAACTCAAACTGAAATAAGGTAACATGATTGTACAGAATAATTTTATGGTAATCTTTTAAGGCATAAACCATAACACATTAGCTTAGTGTTAACCATGTATAAAGTAAAATTCAATATGTATAATAGTATATATTGATTATTCATCTATCATTTAAATCTGATGAACTGTCCATTGCGCCATTCATCAAGAGCACTTGCTCTTTTGGAAAGGCATGCATGCGAGATGGTTTTTCAGAGAGGAAGTATGGCAGATAGGGGAAAATTGTGTCTTTCTTAAGTTTTGGACTTTGTTCCGGAACCTTAATGGTTACACTTGAAGAAGGCGTTTCATAATCTCAAATTATGAATTTTACATCAAACTGCTTCTCACTAAAGACAGTTTTCACTCTGAGAAAAGCTTAAATGGTAGATTTTTTCAATTATTTATAGATCGGTTTTGATGGGATCTTTAAAGCCTTAAGGCTATATAGTGTATAATTTACCCCAGTAATTTTTTTAACAGCTTGGCACAATACATTTTTTAAGCATGCTTAAATTGATTGAAATATTTTCTGATCAAATTAGTCCAAATGTACTAAATGATACTTAAATGATGTAGTCTTACACTACTGGATTCTCAATTGTTTTGATAAATATCCAAATGAGACACAAGGACATTTTTGCAGCAACCACTTTCTATTTGAAATCAACAAATGTTGTTAATGGTAACTGAGCTCTGACATGCTGCGAGACTGGTTTGGGCAGTTGTTGACATGTACTGTTAACTATGGGACTCCATTCTCTTTCCTCCCAGTGTGCAGGCCTTTTCTCTGTTAGATGGCTTTGGCCAGGAAAAGACCTGGATGGGAGCATTGCATGATAGTGACAACAGCTAGAATGACACAGATTGCATCACTATATACTATACATTGTCCACCATGGAGCATGCAGTATCCATGGCACACCACTGGAAGATGACTTGCAGAGACAGGACTACATTCTTGACACCTTTTACAACAGCTACTACTAACCATCAAACATCAGCAGCACCATCTGGAGTGGTGTTGTGTTGTGTCCAGGAATCAATTACATCCAAATGGCATTGCATAGTATCCAGAGACAAGACCTGCATTTCCCTGGTAGTGGATGATTAACACACACGTCTGGAGGAGGTTGGGGCAGAATCCAATCCAGCCCCCATTGTGTGTAGCACAGAGTCATCACATCTGGTATTACAATCTAGGGTGCCATTTCCTATGACAGCCAGTCCCTGCTAGAAGTGCTATGTGATACCTTAATGACACAACAGTATGTTTATGACATTCTGCAACCAGTCCTGGTGCCTTTGCTGTCATGTCTTTTGGGGAACATTTACCAGCTAAATAATGCCAGATCACAACATCTCCTGAAAATATCTCCATGGTTTTGAAACCCTCCCACGTCCAACCAGGTCTACAGATCTGTCACCAATCTGACATGTATGGGGGCATGCATTACAGCCATTCCAGAATATTGACAAATTAGCCCAGCAATTGGAACACACCTGGCAGAATCTGTCACAGGACAACATCCAATTATTGTTTGACACAATACCATACCAGATATCAGCATGCATTGCAGCCACAGGTGGCTGTACTACACTGGTGTGCAAAAATTAAGGACAAAGAGGAGAAATCAGCATAACAGCGGAACGAGCAGGCAGAACGGACCGAAAGACCACTCAGGAGATAGACTAGAGTCCGGTACGGTAGGGCATGCGCATATATGCGGCATGACAGGGGGGGTCGGAAGGGTATAAAGCACACGGGCGGTGTAAGCTCAGCAATTCGGCGAAAGCTATTGCACGCTGTACATCAGTTTGAAAGGCGTCAAGTTGCTACCACCATGTGATATGGCCAACAGGCAATCCAGTAGACGAAATCTGGATGACTTTACCCAAGGTCGCGTCATTAAAAAGTTGGGAGAAGGTCCAAGTGTGACTAGTGTGGCCGAGGAGTTCGGGGTCGCTCACAGCATCGTTTCATGAGCCTGGAGAGCATTTCAAACGACAGGAACAGCTGTCCGAGAGTTTAGCAGTGGTCGTCCACGAGCAACCACGGCGGCGGATGACCGGTATATTGTCCTACAGGCGAGAAGAGACAGACGGCGGACGAAAGGTATACTGTCCTGCAGGCGAGAAGAGATAGACGGCAGACAGCGGGAGAAATCGCAAGGCACATGAAACAAACAACTGGACGTCTGCTATCACGTTTTACCGTGGATAGGAGGCTGCACAAAGGTGGCCTATTTGCACAACGACCAGTATGGTGTGTGCCATTAACACCTGCTCATCGGAGATGGCGGTTTCTGTGGTGCCAAGAACACAAGAACTAGACACATCAGCAATAGGGTCTAGTTCTCTTTACGGATGAGAGCCAATTTAGTCTGACGAGCGATTCTGGATGTATACACATCTCGAGAGAGCAGGAACACCCAATCACACCTCCAAAATCATCGAAAGGGACCGGTTTGGAGGTGGCGGAGTTCTCGTTTGGGGCGGTATCATGCTTGGTAGCCGTACTGACCTCCACATCTTCCAAGGAGGTTCAGTCACTGGTGTCCGCTATTGTACCAAGGTTCTCCTGCCTGACGTGCGTCTGTTTAGTGGGTCCTAAGTTCCTCTTATGGACTACAACGCTACACTTCATCGTACAGTGGCTGTCGCAGAGCTGTTGGAGAGTGAAGATATTCAAGGCATGGATTGGCCCGCAAGGTCCCCGGACCTAAATCCAATCAAACACGTGTGGGACCTCCTCGAGAGACATTTGGCAGCACGTCACCAGCCACCAGCAGCGATTCCGCAGCTGCGATTGGTGCTACACGAGGAATGGGCAGCAATGCCTCAACAGCTCCTTGACAACCTCGTCCTCAGCATGGACAGACGTTGTAAATCCTGCAACACAGTCAGGGGTGATCATATCCCTTACTAAAAACTGGATTTTTCTTGGCAGCCGCCTGTTACATGGACGTTTCTGTCTTTTGTCCAGTTGTACTTGAAGCTACCTTTTCAATAAAGTGCCTTTGTATCCTTTGGATTCCTTGTTTGGACGGTTTTGCTCACTTGTCCCATGTTCTTACATCTTGGGGATCTTATGGTAGGATTTGAGTGGATGTGAAGCACTTCTGGACGACGCTACATTCGAAAAACCACCTCTTCCTTAATTTTTGCATGCCAGTGTATGTACTAACCTGCTACGCATATGGAGCCATTATTCTGCAATTAGGAGCCCAGTTGACATGAAATTGTACAGTAATTACAACAACAGTTCCATAAAAACTGAAAGTAAAAGCACACAAAATGAAGAAATATAAGTACAGCAAAAGATATGTTATTCTTTCTCAAAGTATCCTCCTTCGGATGATATGCAATGGTCCCATCGTTTAGTCTACTTTTCAAAGCACGTAGTGAAGGCATTTTGTGGAAGCTGCTTTAGCGACTCCAGTACAGCTTGAATAAAGTCAGCATCTGTGTTGAATGTTGCGCCATGGAACTCCTTTATTGTTGGAAACAACCAGAAATCGCACGGGGCGAGATCAGGACTGTAGGCAGGCTGTGGCACGATTTCAATACTGCATTTCGTAAGAAACAGCTGAACAAAAGCGGCCATATGTGGGTGGGCATTATCATGGTGCAGGGTCCACTTGCCCACCAGTTCCGGTTGCTTCATTGATAATGTCGTTGCAGACGCTTCTAGACTGAAACTTTTGTAATACCCAGCATTGACAGTAATTTGCCGAGGAACAGCATGCTGGAGGACTACACCTTTATGATCAAAGAAAATTGTCATCATCACCTTCCCAGCTGATTTGGTTTGGCAGACATTTTTTGGAGGAGGCGAGCCTGTGTGTTTCCAGACACTTGTTGCACGTTTTGTGAGGGGGGTCGAAATAGTGGACCCACACGTTTCTTCGGCAGTTATTACTGTGTTTAGAAAGTCTGGATTCTTCATAATGATTTGTCTCCATTCATGACACACCTGAACTCTGGCTAACAGTTGTTTCTCGTCAGGTGATGAGGTACCCATCTGGAACACACACAAAGCAGCAGTAATTTGTTGCGTAGAATGTGGGATGTCGATATTTTTCAGATATTAGTTGACACCACTATGTCTTCACACATCATTCGTCGATCTTCTTGCAAGATTCTCCAAACAGTGTTAACAATATGCTTCCTAACAACACTTTCAGGTCGACCAGGCCTAGGAGCACATTCTGCCAACAAACGTCTTTTTTGAAATCATGGTGCCATCTAAAAATCATTGAATCTCACCCAAACATTTATTTTTGTAAGGCTTTTCATTAAATCACCTGTTTCTGGAGCCGTTTCACCCAAACGATAGCAAACTTTTATTGCAGAACACATTTCACTTTTTAACTCTGAATCACTCACCTCTGCAGCTGCATGGCGAAATGCAGACGTACCTTAAACAACAGCACAATAAAATGCCAGAACAGTCTGCCATGGCTAATAACTGTTGCCATAGATACTTTCTTAGTTCAGTTAGTCATCTGAGTGATTATTCCCCCCACTACCACCACTCTTGTGGTGTTGCCAACTAAAAAAAATTACTCTCAGTTTTTATGGAACAGCCTTTGTACTTCTTTGCCTTTACACTATCATTACACATGCAAAGTTTCAGCATGATCAGACACTTGCTTTGGGATGCATCAGTTTTTTTTTTTTTTTTTCTTTTTTGTGACAGGGTGAATTAGGGAAAAGAAATTTCTAATTGGCTCAAATGTTAAAAATGCAGGGGATGTATAAAAGTATTCAGTTGAAATTCACCAATGTCTGGAAGTGACAGTTTCATGGAACAAGGCGTTACACATGGACAAAACGAAGCCAATAGCACATTTGCTTAGCAAATAAAAACAAGAGATCAAACTCTTGTTGTAGTGGCACAAAAGAAAAATTAATTGTCTAATTAATCAGTTTTTCCTAAGTGCGACATGATTACTTGCTAAATTAGTAACATTGTTAACACACTTGAGCAAAAAAATTGGCAGGGGCTGTGACGGAGCCACGGCCGCAGGTCTTTTGGGCGTAGAATACGTCGCGTGGCTGTTGGGTGTGGCGTGGGTGTTAGAAATGAGTGAATGCGCAGAGGTTGACGAAGAATCGCTGCCAAGCCCTGATGACGCTCTTCTTAACAAATCCACTCAAGTATGACTAGTGTCTCAATCCTACAGCGGCTGAATCCTCATTCCCTTTAAAGCACATGCCCGAGCCTTAGAAATTTTTTCCCCATCCGTTGGTCTCTCACTCTTCGCCCAGGAGTGGATAGTCGATATACGCTACTGATTAGTCCTACAGAGTTATTGAAATTCGTAGCTCCAAGTCCTGTCAACATGTTCGACTTTCATCCGAAAGCCCTGTCGGTAGTCACGTGGGTTGAGGTCTGTGATTATCTATTACACTGGTCTGGATTCATCTGGATTGCTCTATCGTTTTACGTGGCAAACTGCTCATCAGATCTCAGAGCTACGATTCTTTCGTACATAAACAGTAATGTTTACCGTTTACTTCACAGTTCACACACACAGAACATTTCTTACAGCCGAGGAAGCGTCCATCTCACGTCCGTGTCATCGGGGCACTTGGAGCTACGAATTTCAGTAACTAACAGAGGTGTGGAAAATTTCTAAGTCTTGGTCATGAGCATAACAGGGAATGGGGATTCGGCCACTGTACGATTGAGGCGCTAGTCTCAAGTATGTGGATTTGTGGATCAAATTCTTCTTTATGTTTACGTTTAACGATTAATCGTCGTCAAGGTGACGCCGCAGAGATGTGACCCTGGTGTTAACGTCCACCGGCACGTTTATGACTTGTCCGATGATTTCATGAGCGCCTTCGTGTTTCAATCGACGTGTTTGCATGAAAGGCGAGCGTGGCGAAATGAATTTCAACTGGTCGCGTCGAGAGGAGGCATGTGGTCGGCTTCGGCGGATATCTGAAACCGTTTGATTTCGAGAGAGGAGGAATCTTGCCTTTGTACAAGTGCGTGCGACAGTAGCTGCAAACCTCAAATTTCGCGACGTCCTCATTCGGGAACTGGGCGTGCAAGATTGAAATGGATTTCGCTGTCGCCGATTTCACATCTTTCTTGAACCACAAGCGATCACAAACGTCGCACGCGAAACCGAATTCATTTTCAAAGAACGAGCCTTTGCGGTGTTTAGTCGCTGCTTGCCAAATGTTATGAAACTCATTTGATCGGCGCACTTGGTCAATGTCTCTCACGTCAACTCCGGGCTCGGCGGCTGCCATCTCAGCCTTCGTCTTCTTGTGAATCTTGTCTTTGAGCGCGCATTCGCTGTACTTCATTCTTTTCTGCTATTGCCGTTGCCTCCCGCACAAACTCTGTAAACTCCTTCCACGCGGCGATCAAGTTGTTGGCTCGACGTGCTATTTCTTCCGGGAGATCGCAAAACGTGCGAATGTTGTGAAATCACACTATTTCCAGTCTCCATCGACTCGATTACATCTTCTTGAGTGTTTGCGGGCGTATGTATCTCCATAGGCTCGACGGGAGCGGTAGACGTACTCGGTTGCGGCTCGCGTCGCTCGGCCTTCTAAACGTTGTCTATAGGCTCTCTTACGCCCAGCCTCGGATATTTTGAGCTTGTACAATTCTTTCTGACTCATTCTTTCGTCTTGTTTGCGTTAAGCTTGACCCTTCTTTAAATTAAGATACTGACACATTTCGGAAATTTTTACAAAGTTCTCAACCATTTCACAATTTTTCACATACCTAATCAAGTTTTCTCACAAATAATAATAAAGATATCGATAGATCTCGCGTTGACGAAACGAATGGCACCTCGCGGTACGTGCTATCCACGTCGCGGCTCCGAGTTATATAGGTTGTCCCACTCGCTACCGAACCCGGCATTTCTTTAATAATATTAACACCAATGATGGTATTGCAACGAAATTTAAAGTGGACTTACCTCATTTCGTGCGAAATGTGATGACATCACAGCATGTGCTGGAAGTGGCCACCAATTGCGTCCAGACAGCATTGAACCCGGCGCTGTCCGCCAGACAGCCGAAGTGCTCCTTAGGCAGACACATTCCTAAGTGTGGCGCCATTGAGGAGCAGTCCGCCAGCTAGCCGGGCGAGCCTCTCTGCTGCTTTGTTATGCCATTTCGCTTAGCGTGTCTACACAATACTGTTGTTGATAGTGAGTGCTCGTGCCTGTTCGCGTAAGTGTGAAAATGTATCGGTATACTCTGGAAGAGCAAGTATTTATTTTTCGCACTTATTGGAAAACACAATCGATAAATTCAGTTGGCCCTTAACATTCCGGATCGTTTCCTCGTCCACAAATGTCCGAGGAAACGATCCGGAATGTAAAGGGCCGACTGCTTGCTTCTCCCAGGAAGTCACTTCGCCGACTGCTTGCTTCCCACAGGAAGTCACTTCGCCGACTGCTTGCTTCTCCCAGGAAGTCACTTCGCCGACTGCTTGCTTCTCCCAGGAAGTCACTTCGCCGAGTGCTTGCTTCTCCAAGGAAGTCACTTCGCCGAGTGCTTGCTTCTCCAAGGAAGTCACTTCGCCGATTGCTTGCTTCTCCCAGGAAGTCACTTCGCCGATTGCTTGCTTCCCACAGAAAGTCACTTCGCCGACTGCATGCTTCCCCCAGGAAGTAACTTCGCCGACTGCTTGCTTCTCTCAGGAAGTCACTTCGCCAACTGCTTGCTTCTCCCAGGAAGTCACTTCGCCGACTGCTTGCTTCTCCCAGGAAGTCACTTCGCCGAGTGCTTGCTTCTCCAAGGAAGTCACTTCGCCGAGTGCTTGCTTCTCCAAGGAAGTCACTTCGCCGATTGCTTGCTTCTCCCAGGAAGTCACTTCGCCGATTGCTTGCTTCCCACAGAAAGTCACTTCGCCGACTGCATGCTTCCCCCAGGAAGTAACTTCGCCGACTGCTTGCTTCTCTCAGGAAGTCACTTCGCCAACTGCTTGCTTCTCCCAGGAAGTCACTTCGCCGACTGCTTGCTTCTCCCAGGAAGTCACTTCGCCGACTGCTTGCTTCTCCCAGGAAGTCATTTCGCCGACTGCTTGCTTCTCTCAGGAAGTCACTTCGCCGACTGCCACAGGAAACAGAGTTGTCCGAAAGCACTTGTCAACATGTTGTGAAAAAAGCGAAGCTTCATACATACCATATCTCCGTGGTCCACGAACTGAAAGAGCCTGACCACGTGAAACGAGTGACACACTGTCGATGGTTTCAGACATTTCTTCAGGAAAATCCGGGCATTCTGGACTACACGTGGTTCTTTTTTTTTGATTGGAGGTTTAACGACCACCATGAGCAACTCAATGGGCTATAAGCAGGCGCCCGTCCCTAATTTAGGGTCACTGGTTCCAGGGAAGGGAGAGAGCCAGTGCCGTAAGACAGACAACATCCATGCCTCACCGGGATTCGAACCCGGACCCCTTTCGGACGAATGATCAGAGGCCATCGCTTAGACCACTGCGCCACCGGGGCGGCCCACACGTGGTTCTCCGACGAGAGGTGGTTTCACCTGTCCGGATAAGTCAATTCTCGAAATTCCTGTATTTGGGCAAATGAAAATCCTAACAAGATACATGAAGAACGCTCTCATTCACAGAAAATTGGTGTTTGGTGTGCGATGACCCGACCCCACATAATTGGTCCCATCTTCTTCGATACAACCATCACAACAGCTGCACATATGGAAATCTTCAACACCTTTGTAAATCAATTGGACGACGAAGAACTCTCCATTGGATATTACCAGCATGATGGAGCGACATAACACACCAGTATGGCCGAAATTCAGTCCTTTTTCGGCGACCGCGTCATTTCGAAGGGTCTATGGCCACCGCGCTCGCCCGATTTGACGCCTCCTGATTACTTTTTATGGGGATATCTAAAAGAGAGAGTTTAACTAAAGAAACCGCGAACTACAGAAGCCTTGAAAGCAGACATCACCGAACAAATCCAGGCAGTGACGGCGGACGTACTGGAAAGGACTTTGAACAACATGGTGCGCCGGGTTCAATGCTGTCTGGATGCGAATGGTGGCCACTTCCAGCACATGTTGTGCTGTCATCACATTTCGCACGAAATGAGGTAAGTCCATTTCAAATTTCGTAGCAATATCTTTATTGGTGTTAATATTATTAAAGAAATGCAGGGTTCGGTAGTGGGTGGGACACCCCTGTACTAATCTTACCGCGCGCGCTGAGCGCCGATTTAACCACACACAATTTAGTAAATTCATACAATGCATTGATTATGATACGCTTTCCAACATACCAGAAATCATTACTCAAGTTATGAGAATAATGGCTGTGAAATAAATCTCGCTCCTGTGCCCTATCCATTGACCGTATTTCGATGATATTCAACAGAACCGGTTCAGTATACATTCGGAACAACATACTAATGTTTTGTCGTTATAGAAGCATTTCTAGTCAAGTTATGAGGATAATGGCTGTGGAATAAATCTCGCTCCTGTGCCCTGACCTTTGACCCCATTTCGATGATATTCAACGGAACCAGTTCAGTATACCTCCGGAACAACATGATAAAGTTTTGTGGCAATCGAAGCATTTTTACGTAAGTTATGACGCATAAGGGCGATGGAATAGATCCCGCTCCTATGTCCTGACCTTTGACCCCATTTCGCCCATTTTCAGTAAGGTTCGTCCCCTGGTGGTCCCCTACCACATACTAAAATTTCATCGAAGTCGAACCATTTTTACGCGAGTTATCGTGCGTGCGGGCGGGCGGACGGACAGACAGACGGACAAAGCTGGACCATATACGCTTCTTCAACCTACGGTTGGAAAGCGTTCAAAACGACGGACGCGCGCGCCGCTCACTACTTCGTCATCTGACCTTGAACGCTATTTCGGTAGATTCTTCGGACTTTCCTCTCTTCAACTCAGTTATATTTTTGCTAGCTTTTGTAGTTTTGTAATTATTGAAGAAAGTCTGATGTACACTTTTTTGGGACACACGGATTTTTACCAAGGAACCCAGTACTGGAACGAAACGATAGACGCATTCTACGTCAAAATGGTGGTAAAACACAGTAGTAAATCACACTGCCAGTTTAGGCTATAGTAGACTCATACAAAAAGTAGTTTCCCTTGTTTCTTCAAATATTTAACTTATACAAAAATTTTAATTTAAATATATTTGGTTACTCTGAATAAAATAAATAAAAGCACAATTAGCCAAAAGGAACAGCGACTTAACATTCACAATAATGAGGCATCACGATTATATACATATATATAAAAAACTTACATATCTGTTTGATACTACTGCCCTGAGTGCATTTGGAACCTGAAAATATACAAATAAAGAAAAAAAGTTAAAGCTAAAGAAAGATGCAGGAATAATAAATTGAAAGCATTAATTTGAAATTAAAGGTTTACCACAATCACTCAGTATGCATATAGATAAAAACACTATTTGAATTTCAGCATTCTGACTATGTTATATATACACTGTCCTACCATTGATATCCACACACTCTCTACTGATAGTGAATTATGTCCGACACAAATATCATGTCAGTAACCCAAGTATAAATATGCTCGTAGGGCTACGATAAGATAATAGCATTACTGTGATTGCAAGATGTCTTAACTGACAGAGTTAACTGATTTCCAATGCAGACTGATACCACATAAACATCACTCCATACATGACCTTTTAGCAGAATTGAAAATCCCTAGCTCAACAGTTGGTGATGTGTAAACGCAAAAGGCAGTAGACTGCGGTAGAATCTGCTGAAAACTAAGCCCAAAGCTAAGGAACAAAGCTGTTAGCTGTGGGTAAAATTTTGAAGCTAACAGAGTGTGAGAGGAGATGCTCTGCAAAGTACTATCTGCTCAGAACACAAATCAATATTCAAGTTAAAATAACACCAAACAATGTAATCGCACATTTATCACACATGCTTTGTTTTGATTTTACAAATAAACCCACATACTCATATAATAAGCTGGCACTGTTCAATAGTGGATTCAACACATCAGCCAATATGACAACGCAGAATAATAACGTGGGGAAGAGCATAAATGCCATATTTCCATAATAACATTGTTGTGTTCATGCACATGGAAATCACAAGAAAAGCTATGAACTTCTCTGGCAACCACTTAAATTTTCTTTTTTTTTCTGTTTCCTGGGATACCTCTTTAATAGTTTACGCACGCGACACACAAAATAAAATAATGAAAAAATATATATATATATTCCTTCTGAAAGAACATAAGATACATGACTTTTGTGAACTTTCATAGCATTTTAATTACGTATTTCTCACTGGCTAAGATTCCTCAAAATTTATAAAACAACATCAATTTTATATTTTTTTCCTTGTATGCTCGTTATTTATTTAAAATGAAATTAGCATTACAATTAAAATATCAGAAATAAAGGTGTTAATCACTATTTGCGATCATTTTAAAAGCTGAAGCTGAAAACACTTAAAATGTTGTAAATTTTGTGATACAATGTTGGTGGAAGCTAGCTAGCTTCAAGACACTGTTGTCTCAGTTTCTACACTTGAAGCTAGCTTCCCCATCATTGTGACACAGAATGTACAACATTCTAAGAGATTAGCATTGTAATATAAACATTTTTAGGAAATTAATATGACATGCCACTCTTTTCTTTTTAATTATGACGCTATTCATTGATATACAGTAGTACACTGGTGTGCAAAAATTAAGGACGAAGAGGAGAAATTAGCATAACAGCAGAACGAGCAGGCAGATCGGACCGAAAGACCACTCAGGAGATAGACCAGGGTCCGGTACGGTAGGGCATGCGCATATATGCAGCATGACGGGGGGGGGGGAGAGAATGTCGGAAGGGTATAAAGCACATGGGCGGTGTACGCTCAGCAATTCGGTGAAAGCTATTGCACGGCGTACGTCGGTTTGAACGACGTTGAGTTGCTGCCACCGTGTGATATGGTCAACAGGCAATTCAGTAGACGACATCTGGATGACTTTACCCGAGGTCGCGTCATTGGGAAGTTGGAAGAAGGTCGAAGAGTGACTAGTGTGCCCGAAGAGTTCCGGATCGCTCACAGCATCGTTTCACGAGCTTGGAGAGCATTTCAAACGACAGGTACAGCTGTCTGAGAATTTAGCAGTGGTCGTCCACGAGCGACCACGGCGGCGGACGACCGGTATATTGTCCTACAGGCGAGAAGAGACGGACGGCAGACATCGGGAGAAATCGCAAGGCACATGAAACAGACAACTGGACGTCCGTTATCGCGTTTTACCGTGGCCAGGAGGATGCACAAAGGTGGTCTATTTGCACGACGACCAGTACGATGTGTGCCATTAACGCCTGCTCATCGGAGATGGCGGTTTCTGTGGTGCCAGGAACACAAGAACTGGACACATCAGCAATGGGGTCGAATTCTCTTTACGGATGAGAGCCGATTTAGTCTGACGAGCGATTCTGGATGTATACACATCTGGAGAGAGCAGGGAACACGCAATCACACCTCCAACATCATCGAAAGGGACCGGTTTGGAGGTGGCGGAGTTCTCGTTTGGGGCGGTATCATGCTTGGTAGCCGTACTGACCTCCACATCTTCCAAGGAGGTTCAGTCACTGGTGTCCGCTATTGTACCGAGGTTCTCCTGCCTCACGTGCGTCTGTTTAGAGGTGCTGTGGGTCCTGAGTTCCTCTTCATGGACTACAACGCTACACCCCATCGTACAGTGGATGTTGCAGAGCTGCTGGAGAGTGAAGATATTCAACGCATAGATTGGCCCGCAGGTCCCCGGACCTACTAAATCCAATCGAACACGTGTGGGACCTTCTTGGGAGACGCTTGGCAGCACGTCACCAGCCGCCAGCAACGATTCCGCAGCTGCGATTGGCGCTACAAGAGGAATGGGCAGCGATGCCTCAACAGCTCCTTGACAACGCAGTCAGGGCGATCATATCCCTTACTAAAGATTGGATTTTTCTTGGCAGCCGCCTGTCCCATGGACGTTTCTGTCCTGTTGTGCTCGAAGCTACCTTTTCAATAAAGTGCGTTTGTATCCTTTGGATTCCTTGTTTGGACGTTTTTTCTCACTTGTCCCATATTCTTACATTTTGGGGATCTTATGGTATTATTTGAGTCGATGTGGAGCACTTCTACACGACGTTACATTCGAAAAACCGTCTCGTCCTTAATTTTTGCACGCCAGTGTATAATATGGGTTTCCAAAACTAACCATTCTTTCATTTGAGGCTTTCTTCCACTATAATGGAGGTTAAATATATAGGGTGGTCAGAAAGTCCCCTAGGGGTTTCGATTGACAACTGCACAAAAAAGAACAGATCTAAAGCAATGAGGTTTGCGGAATTTAAAAAGAGTAAATATTCGATTTTTTAACGCCATCTCTTTCAACAGATGGCGTTACGTGCTCGCAAATACCGACGCAGACTGCAAAACAACTGAAAATCTCGTCGCCGCAGGAGAAAGCAATGTGCGTTGGTTTTTTGAAAGGAAGTCTGTGATTACGGTACAAAGAAATTAGTCAGACATATGGGAAAGATCCACCGAGGGATTTCAGTATCAGAGTGCGGCAAAAGTAATTCTTGAATACTGGTAGCGTCCTGGACCGGCAAAAAAGTGGCAGACTGCCTGTCAGTGAAGAAACTGTGCAGATCATACATGAGGTTTTCGCTCGCAGTCCAAGTCCGCGAGAAGGGGCTCTTTACAATTGAATGTTCCACGATCCACATTGATAAGAGTGCTTCACAAATGCCCGTAACTAACCGCATATAAAGTGCAACTCTTACACCAGATTAAACCGAACGATGGACCTCAGCGCTTAGCAGTCCATCGGGATATGTTGGAGCGGCTGGAAATTGATAAACGTTTCCTACACCGTATAATGTTTTCGGATGAGGCAACCTTTTAAGTGCACGGAAAAGTCAACACTCAGAACGCTCGTATATGGGGTAGTGAAAACCCGCGTTCAGTCAGGGAGCACGTCGCGCATAGTCCAAAAGGTGAATGTTTGGTGTGTGGGGGGGGGGGCGTATAATCGTGTAATTCGGCCATTCTTCTTCTCCGAGTCCACAGTGAAAATTAATAATTACATGGACATGCTTCAGAACTTGGCGGTTCCTCAACTACAGGATTTGCAACCAAACGTCATACTGCAACAAGATGTCGCTCCCCCACATTGGGGACTTGACGTTCGTGAAAACTTGAACCGTGAGTTTCCGGACAGATGGATTGACAGAGGTGGTCCCATTCCTTGGTCACCCCGGTCCTCGGATATCACTCCTTTAGACTTCTTTCTCTGGGGCTTATGTCAAGGACATGGTTTACTGGAAAGATTAAGCAGCCTTCAGGAACTCAAACAGCGCATTACAGCAGTGTTTGATAGAATCGATCCTGACATGTTGGAGCGCACACGGCAATAAATTGAATACCAAATAGATGTGTTACGTGCCACCAAAGGCGCACATGTAGAGGTGTATTAAGGTAAGATTATTAAACTCGAATATTTACTCTTTCAAATGCCGCAAACCTCATTGTAGTAGATCTGTTCGTTTTTGTACAGTTGCCAATCGAAACCCCTAGGAGACTTTTCGACCACCATGTACAACATGCTAAGGGTTTTCGTTTTCACTAATTTATGTTATCACAAGTAGCATTTAATACTTCTATTTATGATAATTAAATAATAGTTTACTATGCTATGATTATTTCTGCCTTCAGTAATTGCATGCAGGGATGTGGTTCTAAGAAAAAAGTGCCTTAGCGGTGAATGGGTTAGGTAAAACAACAAACCCGGAGTGAAGAAATTCAAAATTTTGAAAAGCAAATTACAATTTGATTTGTTGTTTTTATTAGTTTATTACTAATTATTTTATCATTTTAATTAAAGTTTTATTACTATTTTTTTATTAAAGTTTTATCACTAATTATTTTTATCATTTTTAATTGAAATTGCTTGACTGGTGCAATTTTAAATAAAAGATAAGTTACGTGGAAGTCAGATGATAAAAATATTAAGTTTCCCTTTAGATGTTCTGTCATTCAGTAAGGATCCAAATATTCAGTGTGAATGATACGTGTCAGTCACACTCACACTGAATACATTTAACTTACATGCCACTCTTAAGATTATGGGGGAGTGGCGGGTATATTTTGTGTTGCTTTTAGTTTCTTTCCAGGTATAATGAGCACCGCGGTCATCTACAGCCATAGTCGCCGAACCCTGATTTGCAGTCATTGATTCCGGAAATGGCCATCACCATGGGACGGCCGCGTCGTCGCCCATGCTTATCCAGTAGCTCAAGCGGCCAGAAGCCAGTGCCTCTGGCCATTCGGATTTCCGGAACGTCCTTTTGCGTTACTCATACGGAATTACAGAATGGGCTCAAGGGATTACTTTTGTTGGAGCTGGTGATGAGTTTAGCTGAAATGCCCTTCCCAACTAGAAACACTCGTCACCTTTGCGGCGGGGGGAAGGGGGGTCAACGACCACTATATGAGAAACTCTAAGGGATATAAGCTGCCGTTCGTCTCAACCTTAGGATCGCTGGCTTCAGGGAAAGGTAAAAAGCAGTGCTGTAAGACAAGCACACTACTTGGGCTGCGGATGGCCTAGTGGTCAGCGTTCGTGACTGCCACGGAGAAGACCTCGGGTTCGATCCCAGCAGGTACGAACGTTCGTACCACTAAATATCCGCCGTGCGTCGGATGGGCACATTAAGCCTTCGGACCCCGGGTACTGGCCCCCCGGTAAAAAATAAGGGCGTCTTCCTCCCCCTTTCTACCTCGCTTCTGTGTGACTTTCCTATCAGGCACTCTAGCCCAAATATCCTAGCTTCCTACTTCTAAGGGTTGTTTAAAACCTGGGGTCAGACACCCGAAAATCCTCTACATATGACCTGATCTGAAGCACACTACTTATGCTTCGACTGGGACTCGGGTCCACCCGCAGTCGAATGGTGAATAGCCTATGCCACCTTAGCGACCACTTGTTACTCTGCCTACATGAATGATTACACCTTACCGCGTGGTCCGACAGTTTAGTATCGTCCTTGTGGTACCAACTTTCCGTTAAGGTACAAGTATGCTTTCAAATAAATCAGTTTTATTTTTACATAATCATCTAAAAAAATAAATTTTGCCGTGCCTTTTTCTTTGTAAGTAACGACGAAAGTGCACACTTTAATAAAATACAACAGAAAGACAAAATAAAACAAAATGCGTTGCGGCAAGCCTACAGAAAAAGTGCCCTAGCGTCGCTAAGCCGCGTTAAGGTTCTTCTGCATCACTGACTGCATGCAGCACTGGGCACTCTTTCATCAATTTTATACGCATTATTAAATTCTGGTTACAGCATCAGATGTGATACTATAAATAGGTGCAATTGGCCAGCATGTTCCCCTGACCTAAATCTCATAGAACACGTGTGGGATACTCTATAGAGATGCGTTGCGGCACGCCAACACACACTGGAAACTGTTCAACAGCTGAAGATAGCGCTGACGGAAGAATGGGAAACTGGAAACTGTTCAACAGCTGAAGATAGCGCTGACGGAAGAATGGGAAACTGGAAACTGTTCAACAGCTGAAGATAGCGCTGACGGAAGAATGGGCGACATTACTGCAAGAACTCATCAACAACCTAGTGCAAAGTATGGACAGACGGTGCAAATCATGCATCAGCGTTAGGAGCGATCATATCTTCTACTGAAGACCTCCTTTTCCCTTCTTCCCATCTTTGGCAGTGATGCATCTGTTACAGGTCTACACGAGTCTTATTTGGTGAGCTCGGCCTGGCCCATGATGTGCCATTTTGTTTTATTTTGTCTTTCTGTTGTATTTTATTAAAGCGTGTAAATTAAATAATGAAATGCGATATTATTGAAAATATTCAGTTGAATGTAAGCCTAAAAATATAACTAAACTTTGGCAATTCTACAAAGGTCAAACCCTATACAGATTAGGGATACAAGAAACAATCGATGTCGTCCCACTCTCTCATACAAACACACACGCACACCACCCCCCGTCATCCATTCCACATAACACACACACACACTCCTATGAGGTCGAATCTTTTTGTAGTCAACAAGCCCCCAAAATGTCTTTCCCATCTTCATAAATACAGATGGTAGAAACACTGTGAGTGCCTCTCCTCGCCTCTGTGATTACATCTGGGCTACGTCATGGAATTAAGTAAAGCCAGCAAAATAGTTAAAACAGACCAGGAAGCACTTTTCTTTCTTTACCATTTTGATAAAAACAATACTTGGCTCGCACCGGCCGTAAGTGTCTGGAAAAAAGCCCAGCTTGGCACGTTGCTTTGCTCTCGAAACAAAAAACGCCTAACCTGGCCCATGCTGACCTATAAATTATGATGTGTTTAAGCTGTCGCTCGCATTTTCGCCAAACTGCGATAAAGATGGTAGTTTTGGGCAAAAAGCCCCCACTGAATTCCCAAAAAGCGAATGTTTCCAGTGATTTTTTCTTTGTCATCCCGCACACCCCTACGTTATTTTTCATCTCCGTCATTTTTTCGTTCCGTCATCTCTTCTTCGCCCTGCCGACCTGGTATCCTTCCCCGCCATTTTTCCTTTCCGTCTTCGCTGTCCCACGCTGCTTCGCGCTGTCGACCTGGTATCCTTCCCCGCTATTTTTTCTCCCCGTCTTCGCTGTCCCACGCTGCTTCGCCCTGCCGACCTCGTATCCTTCCCCGCCAATTTTTCTTTCCGTCTTCGCTGTCCCACGCTGCTTCGCCCTGCCGACCTGGTATTTTCCTCGCCATTTTTTCTTTCCGTTTTCGCTGTCCCACGCTGCTTCGGCCTGCCGGTTTTTCTTTCCGTCTTCGCTAACCCACGCTGCTTCGCCGTGCCGACCTGGTATCCTTCCTCGCAATTTTTTCTTTCCGTCCTCGCTGTCCCACGCTGCTTCGCCCTGTCGACCTGGTATTTTCCCCAGCCATTTTTCTTTTCGTTTTCGCTGTCCCACGCTGCTTCGCCCTGCCGACATGGAATTTTCCCCCGCCATTTTTTCTTTCCGTCTTCGCTGTCCCACGCTGCTTCGCCCTGCCGACCTGGTATCCTTCTCCGCCATTTTTCTTTCCGTCTTCGCTGTCCCAACCTGCTGTCATGTTACCATCCTCGTTCTCTTTTTTCCTATTGCAAAAAGCGCCGGAGAGTCTCGAGAGCACCTTTGGCAAAAGTTTTGCTGCGATAAATAAGGAAAGAGGCGTTTCGTTTGTTTCTTTGGCGGTTCGCCGACGCAGCAGCAACAACGGCGGGAGCAGCGACGTTTCGGTTCGGGTCGACAGGTCGGTTGGCGCGTCGTCGGTTGTGGCCTTGCTCAGTCCTGGCCTTTGTATATATTTTCACAAACTGCATGCATCAGCAAATGCATTTTCACTAAAGTTGGAAGTGTAAAAGTGTATTTATTTTTATTCTTGAATTCTATTTAAAGCACAAAATTTTATTTGAAGAGTGCATTGTGCTTGTATTTTTATATGCAAATACAGCCAAAAATAGAACCGTAAATTTGGCTTATCTGCAAAGTATTTTGCTACGTCTTTTACAGGCAAAATATCCAAATTGCTACAAGAGGGAAAAATCTAACTTAGACACTCTCTGTATCACGACACCCAGTGCTGTGCAACCGATTTTGAATAAAGTTCCACTTCATCGTTTGGTATCTGTAGTTGCATCGGTGCTGTTCCCGTCATTATTTCGGCAACTGATGGAGTTCGGAACTCCGAACTCCATCAGTTGCCGAAATAATGACACAGCACTGGGTGTCGTGATACAGAGTGTCTAAGTTAGATTTTTCCCTCTTGTAGCAATTTGGCTATTTTGCCTGTAAAAGACGTAGCAAAATACTTTGCAGATAAGCCAAATTTACAGTTCTTATGGTTTGACTTTCTCATATCCAGGCCACTCCTGTGCGACGCTACAGGTCAAAACCTGGCTCGTCCTTAAGTTCTGCACACCAGTTCACTAGACTGGATTGCAAGGGACAGGAAAAGATCCACGCGGAAAATGCGTGGAAGAAATTTGAAAGCACGCCGGCGTGACATGGAAGAGAATTGCACAAGGCATTATACGAGAGAAAAATATAAGCTTAAACAGGATAACGAAACGGTAAAACCAGTTAGTAAATTCATGCAGTGCATTGATTATGATACACTTTCCAACACACCAGAAATTGTGCGCAGACAAACCCTCCTCCCTACCCTTGACTATTGATTCGTTCAGTATACCTCCGGAACAACATACTACAGTTTTGTCGCAATAGAAGTATTTTTACTCAAATTACAAGGATAATGGCTGTGGAATAAATCTCGCTCCTGTGACCTGACCTTTGACCACATTTCGATTATATTAAAACAGAATTGGTTCAATATTCCGGAACAACATACTAAAGTTTTGTCGCAATAGAAGCATTTTTAGTCAAGTTATGAGGATAATGGCTGTGGAATTAATCTCGCTCCTGTGACCTGACCATCGACCTCATTTCGATGAGATTCAACAGAATCGGTTCAGTATACCTCCGGAACAACATGATAAAGTTTTATCGCAATCGATGCATAAGGGCGATGGAATGGATCCCGCTCCCATGCCCTGACCTTTAACCCCATTTCGCCCATTTTCAATAGGGCTCGTCCCCAGGTTGTCCCCTACTACATACTAAAATTTCATCGAAATGGAACTATTTTTACGCGAGTTAGCGTGTGCACAGGCAGACAGACAAAGCTACAGCATATGCACTTCTTCAACCAACGGTTGGAAAGCGTAAATGAACTTGCCCTGAAAAAATATGAACGATAAGAATTGTTACATCAGATGACAAAGTTTTCTACCATTTTATTCAAGTTTTCATTTATGGGCCAAGAAAGAAAATCTGAGTGGAACATTTTAAAGATTTTAGTAAAAAGAAAAATTAAAAAATAAATAAATAAAAAGCGCCTGGTTTTGCTGACAAGTTCTAAAAGTAAACGACTACATTTGCGCTCAAAATAAACCCTAATAAATATACGTAATGCATACTGTGCCCAGCACCTCGCGCAGCCGAAGTAATGAAAGAATATCGCAAATGAAAAGAGGGGGGGGGGGTGAAATAATAAAAACATGCAACGAAACTATCAGGCGCATATCTCGTTTTTCCGCGAACGCTTCCTACAAAAAAAGCTGCAACTTCACACATCGAGTATGGTTTGATTAAAAATAAACTTTATGTCCACATCTCAGCAACGTAACTCAGTCGCATACGTAATTAAGAGTGAACTAAAAAAAAGTAAGGATACGGTTTTCGAAAGCAACCTTAATTGAGTATGAAAGAAAACGCGATAATTTATTCGCTTAAATATAGCTAAGGAAAACATGTGATTTTTAATTACACTACTTTTATTTGCTGCGTGAAATTATTGCAGTTCAGCTCAACACAAAATGAGCACACATTTTACAGAAAATGTGTCAATTAAGTAATTAGAGGCTTACTTAGCTCGCTAAATTCTGTAATCTTTGAGTTATTTAATGACGGAATTTTTTTAAAAGTGAATAATTCCATTAGCGCGCTCTCTCTCTCTCTTTCACGCACACACACACATAAAGCAATCTTTGCATTACCAAAAAGCACAAAAACTACACTTTAATACTCAGAAGAACATTTAATTTCATAACAAACTTTGTGCTTCAAAACTTCTTAAATAGACGGTTGGGCAATCATGATGAGAATCATTCTTTTAAGTCAATATTTCAGCACGCAACAACAAATTCCAAAAGACGGTACATGCCACAAAAAGGGAGATGCAATTCTTCATTTGATCATACAGTATATAAAAAATCTGCTGCTCTCAAGAGGAGACACTTCAAACGTTCATCGTAAAAAACTTAAAGTTTTACCACGTTCATATGTAGTTACTATACAAACTTTATGTATAATGGTTGGGGGGGGGCAATAATTAAATAACGAACAGCAGACAAACTGTCTGAAACTGTGAAGACAAGCCACGAAAGTTAATGTTTGATTTTTGTATGATAGAAAGTTATTCTACCAAGTAGATTTGGTCATTTCATTTTGATATTTACCGGTTTGACAAATATTCCTCTAACTTTCTTCCAGTATCATAAATAAACAACATTACCCACGCTTCGCACGGTTACACGAACAGTCACAACTAAGTAAATTAAAGGTAAATATTGGTACTACACATACTGTATCTATTTATTATTATTTATGGAAACGAAAATAGACAGGTGTATGTTAACTACATCGTTCCTTTTTACGGAAGCTAAGTTTTAAGATTCAAAACCTCTTTGAAATAATCATAATGAGCACATGAATTTTTTACTTTTCATCTTCATGTGACCCAGCAGCCCTATTACATTTTGTAATGTAGCACGTAATTTATGTTGAAGGCTCCTGCGTTAGAGCATAGACGAAGGTCTGTCAATTCTATTCAGCAATAGGACACAACAGTCACGACGCTACGGGTAGACTGCTTTTCTTTGAGCCCAAACTTTAGCCCCCCCCCCCCCGTAAAATTATTTAAGCAGTTAGAGCATATGGCGGGTGAAATCATCCAAAATTTTAGGGAACTTGGATAAACGAACGTGAATTTCTCGAACTTACTGAAATTTTGTTAACAGCTTACATAAAATGAATTTTTTGTGAAATTTAGTGTTTGTACTTCTGGTAATGGAGGGAGTCCTCTGAAGGAATTTCTAAGGGAGTAGTAGAAACACACCATTTTTGTAGAGATAATATATATAGAGAGAGAGAGATTCCGTTTATGGTTACAAACTAAAATTCATAAACAGCCTCACGAAAGATATAAAGAAACAAAGAAGACACAAGCAAGCTAAAATTGCGAAGAAATAGTAACTTGCCATAGAGATTCATATCCATGGTTCCCATATTACATGCGTACATTGAGTAAATACTACAAACAGTATTCACCTGAAAACTTTTTTTACTAAAAATAACATTATCAGCGTCGACTAAAATGTACATGAACAGAATATTTTGCCAAGCACTTCGAAATTTGAGTCCCCTCATCATGCTCAGCCCCCTTAATAGCCCATCTAGTTCTAAGCGGCTGGTGTTGCAACTGGAGCACAATAACGTGAAAGATTCTTGTATCCAAATTGCTGAAATCATGCTTAATAGTCATTTTTACTGCCTCAAAAATTATGCAGGAAAAAAAAAAACTTTTCTTGGTACTTATTTACGGTTTTAATTTGGAAATTTTCCATCAATTTTCCATGAATTACGTTCAGTTTTCTGTAGGTTAGCATTATACCGGTTAGTCAAAACGATCTTCCCGATTTCAATGCTTTACCACAAGACATGTAATGAGTATTTTTAGTTGCCAGATGTGTACTTTAGAAGGTAATCTCTCCAAGTCCCAATGCCAGGGGCTCCTGGGACTCAAACCTTCTTTCTTTACGAGCTAGGCCGTGAAGAAAGAAGTGTATGTATATCATTTTTACGCTTTCCAACCGCAGGTTGAAGAAGCGTATATGGTCCAGCTTTGTCCGTCCGCACGATAACTCGGGTAAAAATGGTTCGATTTTGATGAAATTTTAGTATGTGGTAGGGGACCACTGGGGACAAACGCTATTGAAAATGGGCGAAATGGAGTCAAAGGTCAGAACATAGGACAGGGATCCATTCCATTGCCCTTATACCGCCACAACTTACGTAAAAATGGTTCGATTTCGATAAAATTTTAATATGTAGTAGGGGACCACCTGGGGACGAACCCTATTGAACATGGGTGAAATGGGGTCAAAGGGCGGGGCATAGAAGTGGGATCTATTCCATCGCCCTTATGCGCCATAACTTACGTAAAAATGCTTCGATTGCGACAAAACTTTATCATGTTGTTCCGGAGGTATACTGAACCAATTCTGTTTAATAAAATCAAAATGGGGTCAAAACACAGGACACCGGAGTGGGATTTATTTCACAGCCATTTTTCTCATAACTTGAGTAATGATTTGTGGTATGTTGGAAAGCGTAACATAATCAATGCATTGCGTGATTTTACTAACTTCTTTTTTTCCTATTTGGTGTTTATACATACACACAAAAATTTGGGCTTAACTTTTTTAAAAAGTGATAAATATTACTCGGAGGTTTCATTATATTTAGTAGACTGATATGATAACGAACATCTATTTGCCTTACTGTACTCTAGGCACAATACAGTAGATCTCAGTTACTTAGCGATGGAGGGGGAAAGAAAAGAAACACACGGAATATGAAAAGGTTCAGCTGCTTTTCTCCACACGATTAAGTACTTTTTATTACCAATCCTGACCATAAGCAGTATATAGCCGCACAGACAAACACAGAATAAAAAATTATAATACTGTATTGCATTATGACCAAGATGCACGACTAAAGTTGGAAATCTCAAAGCTCAACACAGAATTAGTTCAGATGCATAGTTCACACCTCGCTTTTATATTTGTTTTAGATCCCCTCCCCAGGGGCGTCCCAAGACCATTTCGGAGGGGGGGGCTCATCAATCGGACTGAAGCCCCCAATATTTTTCAAATAATTTTTTCGTCCAACGCAAAAACATTGTCTAAAATCTTTACTAAGTTCGTAATTATTATTACTTATTTCAAATCACTGAGCAATCATCAAAAAATAAATAGATGAAGACAAAACATTGAACGACAAATTTACATTTCTCCACTATACGCTAGCGAAGGATGAGTAAGGAACCATCTCTTGCTATACAGACACATCTCGTGGACCATCGAGTGTGTAATGCTCTTCCGTGTAAACACTGATGAACCAAAACATAATGACCAACTTCTTAATATAATGTTGATCATCCACATACCGCGCACCATTTTTCCGGCGAGACATAGACGCTACACTACAAGATTTCTAAAAGTGTATTGCGGTATCTGGTTCCAACACGTTACGAACAGATCTTCTAACTCTAGCAAGTTACGTAATTGAGTCGCCGCAGGTCGGATTTACTGTTCCAACACAAACCGTAGATGCTCGATTGGATTGATATCTGAGGAATTTAGAGGCCAGGGCAATACCTAAAAGTCTTCCTCATGTTCCGCGAACCATTCTCTAACAACCCGGGCAGTGTTGCATGCCGCATTACCATGCTGACAGAAGGCATTACTAGAGGGAATTCCGTTGCTATGAAAGGACGTATCTGGTCTGTAATGATATTTAGGAAGGTGGCAGACGTCATAGTTTCCTGCACGTAAATGACTGGACTCAGGGTTTCCCAGCAGAACATTGCCGAAAAGAACATTTCAAACACTTTCTCCTCCGCCTTGTTTTCGTCCCACGGTGCTTCTTGGTGCCAACACTTCCCCAGGTGAACGACGCACACGTACCCGGCCGGCCGTCTACATGGTGCAACAGGAAACGAGATTCATCGGATCAGACGACCTTCTTCCAATCATTCAAGGCCATTTTGATGCACGGTTGTATGCGCTTTCGACAGCGAACCGAGGTTAGCATGGGCACTCGGAGCGTCGCCACCCAATTTTCAGCAGGGTTTGGTATACTGTGTATTGTGACTCTTTACTCCCGTCACCAGCATTCAAATTACCAGCGAGTTGCGCCACACTATCCCTTCTGTTGGTTCGTACCATACGGGATAACCTTCGCTCACCTCTAGCATCGATGAGCGTGGTCGTCCCACACTTTGACGGTGGTTCATGGTTTCCCCCTCCTCTCAGCACTTTTTGAAGGTACAAATCACGGCTGATCGTGAGCACCTCACAAGCCTTGAGGTCTTGGAAATGTTCTGAGCCATTCGTCTGGCCATTAGAATTTGGCCTTGGTCAAAGTCCGCTGTCTTTTCCATCCGAAAAACAGGAATAACACTGATTAACGGAGCTCAGTATGAGGTGTTATTTATACCGTTTTACGGCCTTCACATGCAGCGTCGTTTTCCTGCAGCTGTTTCGATTTGCATAAAGACGCGATGGTCATAATGTTTTGGCTCTACGGTGTATTTTTACGTTTAGCTACAGGTTCTTTTCACTACATGAGCTTGGTTGACGTGGAGATCAATTGAACCCTCCGAAATTTTGAGTCTGGTTCTCTGAATTTGTTATTACTGGGCTAGTGTTTTTTGTCTTCCTGTGGGTCTTACTCTCGCTTTATTGCTCTTAATTGCCCATAATTCCACTGCAGCACTGCGGAATACTCTACACCGTAGGAAAGCAAATAGAGACGATCTCCATGTTTTCCAAAAGCCACCGAAGATGGGGTAAAGATCAAGATTAATACACAGTCGAGTCACATTATTGTGACCACCTCCTACTTTTGGCGTCAACAGCGCGTAGCCAATGAAAGAAGGCACGTGTCGTGAGCTGGCTTGGAAGGTATATAAGGTGTGCTGTAGGCATTCTGAAAACATATCACTCGTTTCTGTCACGGATAAAAAGAGCGATTTATCAGATTTGCAAAAAGGGATGAGTATCGACTTTCGGGCCAAGGGTGGCAGTATTTCTGAAACAGCGCAGTTTATGAACTGTTTGCGTGCAGATGTGGTTAGTGTATCGTGATTGGAAAAATAGCACCATTGCGAATAAGCGACGTGAGAACTGCGGATCACCACGTTCCATTGATGTGAGAGGTGAACGTCGGCTTTGAAGGTGCATGAGGGCCGATCAACACGACACAGTGGAGCAACTCACTAGCCGAATGAACCAGGGGGCTACCGGAAGTGTGTCTAAAACGACAATTCAGCGAACCCTGCTGCGTATGGGGCCCCGATGCAGACGGATGATTACAGCACCTATGCCAAAAAAAAAAAAAAAAAAAAAAAGGTGCATTGGCAGAAAAGGCTTACATTTAAATGGCAGTATCGGAATTAGACCTCCGCTGATTGGCAAAGGATTGACTTCTTCGATTAGTCATGTTTTCTGCCTCATCGAACGGATGGACGTTGGCGTATGAGGCGAGAGAACATCAGAGAACAAACACTCTTCAACCATTTCTGGAAGAACACAAGCTGGTAGGGGCAGCGTTATGGTCTGGAGAATGTTTTCGTGGCATTCCCTGGGTCCACTCCTACCTGTGGAAGGCACTATGGATCGAATTCGTTGCGAATCCATCTTTGCGGACCACGTACACCCATACACGCTGATTGTCTTCCCTGGGGCGGATGGAATCTTCTAGCACGACAACGCAACGTGTCACACGGCTAGAAATGTCCGAGATTGGTTGGAAGAGCACGATGAAGAACTTCAAAGTACTTCCCTGGGTCCCTAATTCCCCAGACTTAAACCCAATTGAGCATCTGTGGGATCACCTCGATCATGTTGTTCGCTCATTGGATCCTCCAACACTCACCCTCCAGCAGCTGTCAGATGCACTGCAGTCAGCATGGCTGCATATACTTGTGAACACCTTCTAGCACCTTGTTGAGTCACTCCCAAGCCCGTCCAGCTGCTGTACGCGCTGCACGCGACGGTTACTCTGGATATTAGCTGGTGGTCACAGTAATGTAACTCGACCGTGTATAATATTAATGCTGCGCTAAAATCAACCCTAAAACTGAAGATCTCGGGACTACATTGGTTGTACGTGAAAATAGGTCTAGTTTTCTTTCCATGCTATGGGTCTCTCTCTCTCTCTCTCTCTCTCTCTCTCTCTCTCTCTCTCTCTCTCTCTCTCTCTCTCTCTTAGTCTTAATTGCCCATAACTCTAATGCGCAATAATATACACAACAGGAAAACAAATAAAGACCATCTCCATGTTCTCAAAAACCTACCGAAGATGAGGTAAAGATCAACATTTAAATATTTTAATAATATTAATGCTGTGCTTAAATTAATCCTAAAACTGAAGATCTCGATGTTGTATTTGTTGTAAGTGAAAACAGGTCTAGTTTTCTTGCTCTCTCTCTCTCTCTCTCTCTATCTCTCTCTCATTCATTCTCTTAGTCTTAAATACCCATGACTCCACAGCGCAATACTGTACACCGCAGGAAAGCAAATAAAGACCATCTCCATGTTCTCAAAAACCTATCGAAGATGGGGTAAAGATCAACATTCAAATAACATTAATGTTGCGCTAAAATTAACCCTAAAACTGAAGATCTTGGGACTACATTGGTTATACGTAAAAACAGGTTTAGTTTTCTTGCCCTGCTATGGGTGTTTCTCTCTGTCTCCCTATTAGTCTTAATTGTCCATAACTCTAATGCGCAATAATCCACACAGCAGGAAAGCAAATAAAGACCATCTCCATGTTCTCAAAATCTATCGAAGATGGGGTAAAGATCAACATTTAAATAACATTAATGCTGTGCTTAAATTAATCCTAAAACTGAAGATGTCGGGGTTACATTATTTGAAAATGAAATTTTAATATTTAAGGTTTAACACTCAACCACACGTGGGGGTCCTGGCGAACCTTACGACATATGTTTTAAAACGATCACGTTTTTTCATGTATGTGGTTAAGGGTTAAAACGCCATTAAAAGCGACAACTATCAATTTCAAAATTCTACCGTTCAGAGGCGGAGTTGGGTGAGAAAAGATAGTGAAAAAAAGTAGACACTATTCAACCCTCCCCCAATGCTAAAGTATTAGGAATTATAAGGATCGCGAAAATACGGATTAAAAAGTCTCTTTACCCCATTTGTCAAAAACCTCTTCTTAATACTTCCTCTCTCTCTCCTCTCTCTCTCTCTCTCTCTCTCTCTGTCCTTCTTCAATGGGAAAAACTGTCTTTATTGAGCCAAAATCGATGCAGATTTTTTCGCAAAATATCCGCTCTGTTCTCCTCTGAGTGAGTGAGAATGGGTAGCATCCACACCCCCGACAAGTTTCAAATTTCCAGTTCGCAGTGGATATCACGTCCTGCTGATAGAAAAAGATGCAATTTTTGGAGGGTTATCCTACGGTTTGCCATGATTATGTCATTCACTGCAGCAACACTTCCAGCACTGCAGGGACGTCTGTCAGGACTAGTCTTCCCGTTTGAAACCCATCTATTCACAGAAGAATTACTTTGGTTGTCTCTTCGCTCACTGCTTGCTCCGTCGGCATGAATTTCCTTCACCGTAAAGCCTTTCCCATCACTCCATGAACCAGATGAAATCCCGCCGATCGGTCTCAATTCCCACATCCCCTTATACAAGCCTCCGTAACTACGTTTGAAATATAGGAGGAAGCCTTTTTTTGATGCAACACTACTCACCACATAAATAAAGCCAAGATCCTTTTCTGATCCAAAGAACTTTTCAAACCACTCAGCATGCATGCGTTTTACAATAATTTAAGAACATATTCTACTCACGACCGCTTCGGCCTCAAGGTCGTTCGTCTAACCTTTCGTTTTGCAGTTGTTTCCTTTCCGTAGATGTAATATGTCAGCAACAGACTTGTGCGTTTCCATTAAAATCGGAATACTTTGTTCCGCCTTATCACAGTCCGACTAGCCATCATTAGCGAGACTTCTTGTTGAAGTGAAATCCCCTTTGCTATTGTGAGAATCGATCATAGAGGTACACGTGGCACAGTTCATGAGTTATATTTTATTGTGCGTCTGGGAATTACGTGATTTTCTTAGTTTTGCAATTTGTCATTAGGTTAGGCCTCGAAAAATTTCTCGATTTTTATGGTTGCAGATCTGTTCCTGACCTTACATCTACGGAAGGGAAATAACTGCGAAAAAGAGTCGTTAGACGAACGAACCTGAGGCCGAAGCTATGGTGAGAAGATTATATTCTAAATTCTTTCACTAGACTGCAGTTATTATAAATTACCATCGTAGACGCTCTAGTCTAAATTCGTGAAAGCTTTTAAATGTCTAAACAAGAACAGTTTAACTCCATGAAAAAACATTATATTCAAGATATTTATGCTATTATGCCAAGTAACTAATCGTACAATCTCTGAGAATATTTTCAAAGTTTGTACAAGACACAATAGTATTCCCCTATGTTTACCCCCCCTCATTCATGATTGTAAAGTATGTATTCTTTCGAGGACACCTTGTGCATAGAACAGTTTTTATGGACAGTTGAAAAGCTTCGATAAATATTTTAAGCTACATTTACGTAACTTTTATATGCATATGAAATATACATTAAGTTATCCCTGAATTACTCGTAGGACCACCACCTCTATGCAAAGTGAGTTATACCCGATACTCACGTGACGAGGAGAACGGCGTGGTCTGTAGACAAACGGGGTGTATACAAGAGGTTGGATATTCAGTTGAGAGCGAAGTTATACGGACGTGATGGGTAAAACCAAGGATTTATCAGAGTTCATGAAAGGCTAAATTGAGGGCGCACAAATGGTCGGTGCGTCCATTTCGGAAACGGCGAGTGGGTTGTTTGAGGGCCTCCGTGTTGAAAATGTATCAGGCGTGACATCAAAATGGCGAAACAACCAACCTGCGACACAACTGTAAAGGGGCAAAATGGTGGATTCTACGGACGAAAACGCGAGTGGGTCGCCTTGAACAGGGAAATCGGCGCAGCGCAGATTTCCAGTTGACGGTCCAATACACTATGGGTCAAACAGAAACAACATCCGCGCAACTTTGCACTTTACACTGGCACGAATGGGCTACAAGAGCAGACGTTCTATACGCTACCATCTCCTAACAACAGCACATCTGTGTCAACCACTCTCTTGGTGCTAACAGCATGCGGATTGGACGATAGAAGAGTGGAAGCAGGTCAGTTGGTCCGATGAATCATGATATGTATTCCATTCTGCCGACAGTCGAACCCGTATTTGACATCAGCACCCTCATGTATGGCATCAACTATCCAGGCCCCAACATATGGACGTTGGTTACAACTTCTTGCGGAGTATGTACACCTCAGAGTGTTGTACCTCCACCCACAAAGAAGATGGGTTCTTCCAGGACGATAAGACCTATCATGGGGCCTGCTTCGTGCACCAATGGATCAACGACCACAGTGTTGATATGAAACATCTGAAATGGCCCCCAAACTCGCCTGATCTCAACCCAGTTGAACATCTGTGGACGATGTGAAAGCCCGAGTGAGGCACGTGGGCACACCAACCATCCCGCCCCATACCGGAACTTTGAACCTCAATAAAAAAAAAACAGCTTGGTTGCAGATCACACACAGCCACGCCGAGTTGGTGGTCGTAATTCAACGTATTTTCTTTTTTCTCAAGAGTAAATCACATGTAAGGGGTTAATTTTAAAACACGAGATAACCCGCTCTTGAGAAATATCGAAGTTGAAAGAGAAAACCCGCCCCCGGTGGCCGAGTGGTCTGAGGCGCTGGTTTCTAACTATTCATCTGAGTTGGACCTGAGTGAGGCATGTGTTCTCGGTGTTGGTCAGTTGCACTCAAACTCTGAAAAAGATAAGTGCCTGCTCATGAGCTAATTACACTCAAAAGACCCCCCACACACACTCCCACCCCACACCCACCCCAACCCTAGAGCTCCTCTCTGGTAGAGATTACTGCACTCAGACTCCCTCAAAGTCTTTTTCGCTGTTGGAAAATTGCTCTTATAGAACCGTAAGTACATGTGAGCGTGTGTGTAGCATATGACACTAATTATTTTTTTTATATATATGTATATAATATATGAGCTAGTATTTCTTTCTACCTCGTATATTCGATAGAGTTTATTAGCGTTACCCAGTGATACCACGTGGAGGTTGATTCTTCATGCCCAAAAGGTTTTTTATTTTAATATTTTTTATTTTTATTCTCTTTTTTAATCAGTTTTAATGGCCGCTCAGAAACATCGTCTTTTTCTTTTCGCATAACACTATTTGATATGATTTGATGGGACAGCAGTTTTGGTAGGTTATGGCACAAATCAGGTTGCAAAATAACCCTAAGTAGTGGTGCCCACGTACAGGTTTGCCAAACATTTGTGTACTGTGCAACCTCACTTCCATCCTAGCCTTGCTCCACGATTTTTACAGAATTTGTGTCATGAGTGTATCAATAGCTGTTTTCCCGTTTTTCGCTGTACATAAACTCCATGTTACTTCTACAATCGCTGTGGGATGAAGGATGCAATGATATCACTGTTTTACAGTGAGTCAGTAGGGCACCCTCCAGCAGAGAGGATCTTATGATGGAATTTACCTATTCCACCCACCGGGTTTTCACATTCCCCATCTAGTAAGCAAGAGTAGGGTGAGTGCAGTCGATCGCTTTGTTGCCTTCTTCCAGTGAGAGTGCAACTGACCTATCAGGTAAGGATCCAAGATTAGGATGAGTGCAATTGACCCCTACCCACTGTTCCAGACAAACAGTACATGCCTCACCCTTGGCTCGACACCGAGCCCATCTCGGATGAATGAATGGTCAGAGGCCAGCGCCCCAAAGTGCTCGGTCACCAGGGCCGCGAAAGATTTTCTATTTTTGGTTTAATCTGTCGTTTTGTCGGCAGCTATGCGTTTTTTGGTGCTCATTGATTCGGCTCGGCAAATGTCTCGTAACATTTACTATTTTTTGGCTGTCGGACCTACGCTACAGTTGATGTCTCTATGAATATCATATGAATTAAATTTACTTTGAATAAACACCTAAAATGTATTTAATATACAGGGTGTCCGAAAAATAACTGTGCACTGAAAGTAGCCCTTATGTCGAACTGGTTCCGACAGAAGGTGTTGGAAATGGGCCCCACCGACGACCAGACATATCTGCACACGCTTCTACACGTTGCAGACCTATCTCAGGTTATGTAGTGTGATTTGTTGGATGTGGATTGTTATTGCAGCATGTAGCTCTTGAAGTGTATGCGGATTACCTGCGTACACCTTCCCTTTCAGTGCTCTCCGCAGAAAAAAGTCAGGAAGTGTAAGATCCGGTGACTGGGCAAGGAAATGATGCGATTGCCGAAGAATTCCTCCAGAAGCTGTACTGATGCGCCAGCGGTGTGAGCAGTTGCACTGTCTTGCTGGAACCATCCTTCGTTGATTTCCCGTTCCGTGAGTTCGGATATGAATGGTTGGATAATCTGGGCACGGTACCTTTCTCAGTTAATGGCTTCACTGAAGAAAATGGGCCCAATAATGCGCGTATGAGTCATGGCACACCAAACACTGACCTTCTGGTTGTGGAGAGGCACTCCTCTTAAATTCGTAGAGATTTTCTGTACCCCACAGACGAGTGTTTTGGTTGTTAATGTACTCAGACAGGTGGAACCATGCCTCATCTGTAAAGAAAGTAAAGTCCAGAATGTCCTCACCTTCTTCAGACAGGAACTCTTGCCACCTGCAGTACCGAACACGGGTCACGTGTTCTGTTTCTTTCAGCTGATGCACGACAGACACTTTGCACGGGTGGAAACGCAACTTCCTTTTCTGAATATCGTGGGCTGTACTCTTTGGCACATTAGCTTGTTGTGACAGCCGCCTCGCGGACTTGTGTGGACTCCTCTGTATCCTTGTCCTGGATATCCCGTTCGACCTCGTCTGCAGAGATGAACAAAGGTGTCACGAGGTCGGTTCTGGCCGTTCTGATATCAATAATGGGGCATCCAGAACACTGCCAGGTTCCCAAACTTCGCTATGGGCTGACGTACAGCATTACGGTGAAAGACGTCTGCATCACGAAATCTCCTAGCGAACTGTTTTTGCTCTTCGTCCGTGTACTTGTCGTCATGGAGAAAGCCATGTTCATCCAAAAACACTCTCTGTTCAACCGTCAACACCATCGTCCTTGTGCCGAGACGACTGATCAATCGATACGCGTCCGTCGACAAAGCGCTCGGGAATGATAGCTGCGCAAGCCTCGTGGTGGGGAGACAGACACGAAGGCTACCAGACACAGAGCACTTCCACGTGGCGGATCACTTCTACTGTAATTCCATTCAAAATCTATATATTAATTCTATAAGATTTTTTTACTGTGAGTCCTATTTTCAGAGAACGGCTAAACGTAAAAATATGGTTGAGGTATCAAACACAAGGTCTTACCATGTAGATGTGCCAGTCGAAGAGAAAAATGAGATTGGGGCAACGGTTCGGCCGTTCTGGGGAGACAAAGTTCCCATGTAAAGTCTATGGGAGAAGCGTGCGGTTGACTCACGCGCTGTTGAAGGCGGAAGCATGGAGGAACTGAGATAGTCCGAAGTCTTCACTTTTCTGAACGAACCGTTGCGCAAAGCAACGCTAGCAGGCATTCGTATCGAAGTTGTTCTCATCGGAACAGCGAACATACTCGAAGACCTGCTTGCGTTATGCCGTAGGACTTTGTAATGTAATATATACAATTTAATATTCATTCGATCCAGTTTATTCACGTACGTAAAACGTTTCCCATTATGTAAAGAAACGTTTCATTTAAGTTTATTCTTTTCAAAAAAAAAAACAAAAAACTAACCGTCGGTTCCGACGGGTATCGTATACCGGATTCGAATCCCGGCGAGGCAAGGATGTTGTGTTTGTTTTACGGCACTGGCTCTCTCCCTTCCATGGAACCAGTGACCCTAAATTAGGGACGGGCGACTGCTTATAGCCATTGAGTCGCTCACGGTGGTCGTTAAACCTTCAGTCAATAATAATAATAATAATAACGAACCTGGACGATTGTCTTTACTGAAGTGGTTGAATGAATTTGTCAATCAAATAAAGTTTACATTTGTTGTTTCATATGAATTTATTATTCTAAAAAAACAAAAACAAAAAAAACCCCTACTAACTAACCGTCGACCCCAACGGGTTGCGTCTAGTTTCTTTAATATTGCATTATTGCAATTTGTACATTCAGTACACAGTCATTATTCGGACACCCTGTAGAAACAGAACACTTTTACTGGGCAAGTATTAACCGATACTTAAATCCCTTTCCAAAACCACTTTCTCTGTGTTGATGTTCCAAAGGCGCGCAAAATTGTATATCTTGCCCCGAGCAGTAGTCACCTTTACTACGTCACTGGTTTCAAGTTTAGCTGCTCGTTAAACAGTGATGGCATCCGGGGAGGGGGCGTTTGAAGGTACGTCGCATTTCTCTACGACAAGGGTCCAACCTAATTTACTATTATTTATTAGCTTATTAGTTCCGCGAAAAGCAGACATCAACTTACATGCAAGTGCATATATACAATACCAACGTTTTGCTTGGAATCTAAACCGAACAAGTAGAAAGCAAAAATTCTGATGGGTGAAAAAGATATTTTAAGGAGTATGATGCATCACAGAAGGGTGGGCGTTTTAAAGACAGAAAACCATCACATTTTCT
Source organism: Macrothele yani (assembly GCA_039090855.1). Classification (NCBI taxonomy): domain Eukaryota; kingdom Metazoa; phylum Arthropoda; class Arachnida; order Araneae; family Macrothelidae; genus Macrothele; species Macrothele yani. Next base: position 150,119,866 of record CM077027.1, on the reverse strand, counting down.
CAAACATAGCTCCTTCGCCTAAACAGGACCTCACTGATTTTAACTTCCGTTCGGATGCATGTGGCTGGAATTCCTTTAACGAAAAAATCATACTGGCTGTACAGCGGACGGTACAAACAAAGCTGTCACGAGGTCGGCTCTAGCCCTTCTGATATCAATGTACACTGGCGTGCAAAAATTAAGGACGAGACGGTTTTTCGAATGTAACGTCGTGCAAAAGTGCTCCACATCGACTCAAATTATACCATAAGATCCCCAAGATGTAAGAATATGGGACAAGTGAGAAAAACCGTCCAAACAAGGAATCCAAAGGATACAAAGGCACTTTATTGAAAAGGTAGCTTCGAGCACAACTGGACAGAAGACAGAAACGTCCATGTGACAGGCGGCTGCCAAGAAAAATCCAGTCTTTAGTAGGGGATATGATCACCCCTGACTGCGTTGCAGGATTTACAACGTCTGTCCATGCTGAGGACGAGGTTGTCAAGGAGTTGTTGAGGCATCGCGGCCCATTCCTCTTGTAGCGCCAATCGCAGCTGCGGAATCGTTGCTGGCGGCTGGTGACGTGCTGCCAAGCGTCTTCCGAGAAGGTCCCACACGTGTTCGACTGGATTTAGGTCCAAGGACCTTGCGGGCCAATCCATGAGTTGAATATCTTCACTCTCCAACAGCTCTGCGACAGCCACTGTACGATGAGGTGTAGCGTTGTCGTTCATGAAGAGGAACTCGGGACCCACAGCACCTCTTAACAGACGCACGTTGAGGCAGGAGAACCTCGGTACAATAGCGGACACCAGTGACTGAATCTCCTTGGAAGATGTGGAGGTCAGTACGGCTACCAAGCATGATACCGCCCCAAACGAGAACTCCGCCACCTCCAAACCGGTCCCTTTCGATTATGTTGGAGGTGTGATTGCGTGTTCCCTAATCTATCCAGATGTGTATACGTCCAGAATCACTCGTCAGACTAAATCGATTCTCATCCGTAAAGACAACTCGACCCCATTGCAGATGTGTCCAGTTCTTGTGTTCCTGGCACCACAGAAACCGCCGTCTCCGATGAGACCCGATGAGTCTGATTAGTCTGTCTATTTGCACGACACAGTACCGGTCGTCGTTCAAATAGACCACCTTTGTGGAGCCTCCTGGCCACGGTAAAACGCGATAACGGACGTCCAGTTGTCTGTTGCATGTGCCTTGCGATTTCTTCCGCTGTCTGTCGTCCGTCTCTTCTCGCCTGTAGGACAATATACCGGTCGTCCGCCGCCGTGGTTGCTCGGGGACGATCACTGCTAAACTCTCGGACAGCTGTTCCTGTCTTTTGAAATGCTCTCCAGCCTCGTGAAACGATGCTGTGAGCGATCCCGAACTCTTCGGGCACACTAGACACACTTCGACCTTCTTCCAACTTCCCAAAGACGCGACCTCTGGGAAAGTCATCCAGATGTCGTCTACTGGATTGCCTGTTGGCCATATCACATGGTGGCAGCAACTCGACGTCGTTCAAACCGATGTACACCGTACAATAGCTTTCATCGAATTGCTGAGCGTACACCGCCCGTGTGCTTTATACCCTTCCCCCTCCTCGTACGTCATGCTGCATATATGCGTATGCCCTACCGTACTGGACCCTAGTCTATCTCCTGAGTGGTCTTTCGGTCCGTTCTGCCTGCTCATTCCGCTGTTATGCTAATTCCTCCTCTTCATCCTTAATTTTTGCACACCAGTGTATAATACAGGGTGTCCATAAAGTCTTTTCCACATTGCAAAAATTAATATAAAAAAATCTACGTAAGTTAAAATAAAATGGTTGGCAACTTAATATAGCAGCACTCAAAGTTTTTTTCTGTTCTTCAGGTCAGCCAGCGCTACTGCTGAAAGAGAGGATCATTTCATCTGTAATGGCTTTCATGCAAGAAAAAGCGGCGTGCGTGTAGTGGTTCCATGAGACCAAATTGGCGGTTACTGTCCAGCGTCATTTCAGAAAAGAGTACAAATGATCACCACCGAACCGAAAATGCATAAAAGCTTAGTATGAAAAGTTAAAAGCAACGGGGAGTGTTGGCTATCTCCCCCGAGCGGGCCGATCACCGGTTACACAAGAGACAGCTGCAGCAGTTCAGGAGACATTTCTGCGGAGCCCCAGGAAATCCATTCATCGTGCTTCACTGGAAACTGGGATTCCCCGTGCCACGGTTCACAAAATTTTACACAAACGTCTTCATCTGTATGCTTATAAGGTACAGATCGTTCAATCTCTTCAGCCTGATGACCGGCCCCGCCGTGCTGCGTTTGCGACGGAGATGTTGCAGCGCATAGCTCGTGATAGTGATTATCTGCACCATGTCTGTTTCTCAGATGAAGCCACATTCCACGTCTCTGGTACAGTAAATAGGCACAATGTGCGAATCTGGATTTCAGAAAATCCCTATTATGCCATCGAACAACAGAGGGCTAGTCCAAAAGTGAACGTATGGTGCGGCCTGATGCATGACAGAATCATCGGACCCTTCTGTTTTTACAAATCCTACGGTAACATGTAACGTGTACCTGGACATGCTGGAACGTTTTGTAGCACCTCAGTTGCATGCACTTCAACCTTCAGTTATTTCCCAACAAGACGGTGCCCCACGGCATTGGTTAATAATGGTTCGTGTGTTCCTGAATGCCACATTTCCGGTTAGATGGATTGGCCGCGACGGTCCCATGACATGGTCACCTCGATCGCCCGACATAATCCCTCTACACATTTTCCTGTGGGGGTTACGTGAAAGACCAAGTTTACTTTAGCAGTGTTCCAGATGTCGAGACGTTGAACAGCAGAATAACGGACGTCATTGGTTTTGTCTCTGCTGAAAATGTTAAACAAACCATAGCGTGAAATCGAATATCGCTTAGATGTCCTCCGGGCCACAAATAGCGCCCATGTGGAGGTGAACTGACACTGACAAAAAAAAAAAAAAAAACTTTACTTGTGCACCATCATTATAGTGCAATCCCTTTCTTGTACCTGTAATACAAAATATTAATTTTTGTAATGTGGGAAAGACTTTATGGACACCTGGTACAACGAAACGATCGTAATACGGCAACTTTCTTAAACTGTACGATATAAAATGAGAAGCAACCTTTAAGAAACATGCAAAAATAAAACAGAATTTGTCTGAATTTTAGAAATGGTTAGGAAAATACATACATCAAAAACAACGCACACTTAAACCTCCAGTACTCTCGTCTTAACAGAAAGGCTAAACTAAAATAGAGGGGCATCACGAAGTCCTGAAGACTGCATGAAGAAAACAAGATGCGATGTGACGATAAATAATGTGGTTCTTTATGGGGCTATCATGCGCGAGGAGCTTGGCACGGACACTTTCCGCAGAGATGCGGAAACCATCCATTAGCCCCCCGGTCAGCCACAGTCAGTAGATGGCAGAAAGATCCTCTGTAGGGGAAGAAAAGAAAGCGGGGAAAACGATAACGCTTGAAAAAAAAAAAAAATAAAAAAAAATTAGCCTTTTCTGGACAGACTGGTGCATCGCCAGCCACTGTAGCAGATAGCACGCATATTTCAAGTGGCAGCCGATGACACGCACCAGAACAGACCACACTACCATCAATTACTACAGATCCATGATTTATGCAACACGCAACACAAGCCAAACTCTTTCACGAAACTCAGAACTATTGAGGGTGTTAATTGTTTGGCAGCCATGGGGAACCACATTAGACAAAACTTATACATATATTAAAAAAAGAATCTACTACGAGATTCTGGTTAGTTGAAACATGTCGGGGATATAATAACACTTTGGCCCAATTAAGCAGCTGCCCCAATTATGCGAAGCTTTATACCCGAAAGATAATATGAGATATTTTTCAAGAATTGTAATTAACCGGAATCTACTACATATATATATATATACAGGGGTTAGACTGAATAATGTGAACACCTAGGAAAAGAAAGTTTTACGTGCCTAGTAGGGTGTGGGACCACTTTTGGCTTTCAAAACCCCCTGAATCCTCCTTGGAAAGGACGCATACAAATCCTGGATGGTGGTTAGTGGGATGTTACACCATTCTTCATGCAGAAAAATAGTTTTACGTACCTAGTAGAGTGTGGGACCACCTTTGGCATTCAAAACCGCCTGAATCCTCCTTGGAATGGACGCATACAAATCCTAGATGGTGGTTAGTGGGATGTTACACCATTCTTCATGCAGAAAAAAGGTTTTACGTACCTAGTAGGGTGTGGAACCACCTTTGGCATTCAAAACCACCTGAATCCTCCTTGGAATGGACGCATACAAATCCTGGATGGTGGTTTGTGGGATGTTGCACCATTCTTCATGCAGAAACTGCTCCAGGTCCTTGAGAGATGCAGGAGGAGGATAACGGGATCTTACTCTGTTTTCCAACACAGACCACAGTGGCTCGATGATGTTTAAGTCTGGTGATTGGGGAGGCCAAGGAAAGCGTGAAAGTTTGTCCTCATGTTTCTCAAACCGTGATTGGACATTTTGAGCTCTGTGAATTCGGGCGTTATCTTGATAGATGGCATCCCCTGCAGGAAACAATGCCTAAGCCATTGATTGGATGGATTTAGTAGGCCAAAATGGTTTCATACGCCTTACCAGTCATCCGTTCTTTCAAGATGATCAGGCGACCTGCTGAAAACCACGGTATGGCCACCCAGAGCATGACAGAACCACCACCATGCTGCACTGTTGGGAGCAGACAGTCTGGATTGTACGCTTCTGACAGTGTTCTCCACACGTAAAGACGTCTTGCGGTGGGGAATATTGAAAAATGTGGATTCAACCGACCACATTACACAACCTTCCATACATCGGCAGTCCACGTTGAATGCTCCTGGCACCACTGCCATTGCCCTTGTGCATTCACCCGGGTCACCAGAGGTTTTGCAATAGCAGCTCTGTCATGAATATCTTGTTTATGCAATTCCCTGCGTACTGTTTTTGTCCATACTGGGGTCTGGATATGCAAATTCAGCTCGCACTAAATTTCGGCGCCGTGGTCTTCTTATTACGGGTAACAATCCTCAACAACGCTCTCCTGTCTCTATCAGTCAGAGTCCTTTTCCGGCAGCTCTTGTGTTTCGCAGACAAAACACAAATATCCCTGTTTTGTTCTTGCTGATGACCGTTTGGATTGCAAGCCCAGTAAATGTAAATTCAACAGTTAGTATAAAGTGCTGAATATGGTACGGCATTTTATTGTAGCGATTCACAGTAATTTTATTGAAAGCTACATTTTACTACAGTGTATATATGTACACTAGATAACAAAAGTAGAAAAGAAATATGGAAATCATGCAACCTTATTTACAAAACGCAAGAGTGGCCTAAAGATTTCATAGAGAGTATTCTTATACCAATTGAAAAAAAAGTAATCCTACTAAGTGCAGTGACTATACAACTATAAATAAGCATACTATCGCATGTTCCTAAAGCACTGCTTAGAATATTTAATCAACGACTGTAGCACAGAGCGGAGTATTTTTTGGGGGATGATCAGTTTGGATTCAGGAAAGATAAAGGAACTAGGGATGAAATCGGAGTGATGAGCACCATACGCGAAAGGAATATAGAAGTAAACAAAGAAGTTTATAAATGTTTCGTCGGTCTAGAAAAAGCGTTTGGCATGGTGAATTGGGAAAAGTTGATAGAAGTGCTACGTAAAATAGGATTAGATTGGAGAGACCGGAGGTTAATAGCTGAATTATACATGAATCAGACTGCCATAATAAAGATTAAAGTAGGAAAAACTAAAAAATGAGTGACTGGCAGGGGTGTAACACCAGGATGCTGTCTGTCACCAATCCTCTTCAATATTTTTGCAGAAAAAAAAAAAAAGATAAAAGAAGCATTTGATGAAGAGAAAAGAGGAATCACTATTGGAGGAGGAACAATACAAAGTATTAGATTTGCAGATGACTAAGCAATATTAGCTAATACTGAAGATGAACTACAGCATCTAGTGCAAAAATTGGAAAGTGTATGCAAAAAATATGGTATTAAAATTAACACTAAGAAAACAAAAACGATGAGGGTCTCCAGAAAATGTTGAGGTGGTAATGAATGGAGATAATGTAGAGCAAGTGAGACTATACAAATACCTCGGTAGCATACCAAGAAAATGGAAAATGTGGCATGGAAATAAAAGAAATAATTAATGAAAGAAAATATGCATTTTATAACAAGAAAAATTTGGTTATTAATAAAATGAATAAAAATTTAAAGAAAAGGCTTATTAAGAAAATAATTTATATTTGGTTAGTTAGTTAGTTAGTTGATTTTAATGGCGCAAGGGCCAGGTTTGACCAAAGAGCGCCAGACACAGAACAATCAGTTTAAGATTTTAAAAAGCGGGGTGAGGTGATTAAGAGCAGACAGACTTGGTAAAGGTTAGAACAGAGAATGATGAAAGGTGTGAAGTATAACTTTATATGGGGGCGGACACGTGTACAATTGGGAAGAAAGAAGCTAAAATGTTGGAGGCATTTGAAATGTGGTTATGGAGAAGAATTGAAAAAATAAAGTGGATTGAAAAAATCACCAATGATGAAGTATTGCAAAGAGTTGAAGAAGAAAGGAATTTACTAAAGACCATAAGAAAAAGAAAATATTTCTGGATAGGACATGTGCTAAGAGGAGACAGACAGCCTATTAAAAAGAACGATGGAAGGGAAAATTGGAGGAAAGCGACCAAGAGGAAGGAGACAACTAATGATACTTGATAATTCTGTATAATAGGAACAGGAAGATATCAAGAATTGAAGGAGGAAGCAAGGGGCAGAGGAAACTGGAGGAAGAGAACTTGCTAAGTTACCGTTGGGCCTGTCAAGAGACAGAACACTAATTACGATGATATGTACACTGCATGCGTTTCACCACACAGATCATGTTCCTAAAACTTTTAGTACCTAACATGAGAAAGAAACACAACTGTCTGCATCAGTTAACAAATTCATGCCCACCACATGCTTTTCTGTTTATAATCATGCTGTAAGCTGAATTCTAACACGGGAATAAATATCCCCAGAATTTTAAAGCTTATATTTGCTTCTCGCTTTAATAAACCTGTTCTGTAAAATACACAAGCACGCGCGTTGTGCGCGTGCGTATGTTTTGTAAGATACTTTTTTTTCTCTTTTGTGCTAAAAGCTTGAAATTTCGGAACTTTAAAATAAATCTAAATTGTTTTTCTAAATTTTGTTCAGTGGTTATAAAGAAAATCTGTCCCGTTTCAGTCCCTGCGATACTTGACCTCGCCTGCTACTTGTATTTACCTGGCGAAAGATTTAAACTGCCTAACAGGCATTTTATAATCGTGACTTCAAAAATTAGGTTTTTGACATCACAGATTTATTTCATGGTAGAGCAAAGACAATGCATTAAGTGTACCAGAATTTATACCTCAAGAACGAAATGCCAGTCAGTTTATAAGATGGAGCTCCTACCACAAAAGGGTTAAATTTCACGTAGAAGATAAAAAACTCAGATTCTATTGCTACATCGAATTTACTCATATACGATGATTTTCAGGAAACTCATCAATTTGGAAATGAGAAACAATTAAAGGAAAAATTATTCCTCTTCACATGCTGCAGCTTTTCAAGAGGAAATTTAATTACATTTTGTTTTTTCCCAAAACAACGACAGAAGAAAGAAAAGCATTATTTGTGTGCACACACACACGTTTCTCGACAAAGAGCAAGAACAGAAAAGCGTATAATTCAGCATGTTTCTGCTTTTGTGAATGGAAAGTGAGATCCACCCCAAAAAATTGTTGTTTATCTGTTATGGTTGGTGGCCCGAGCACGTGCCCCAAGACGATTGCAGGTAGCACTTACATCCTCTTTCAAGTTCGGACCAGTTCAACTCGAAACCCGTTGATCGATCCCGCAGATTTTGCAGATAAAGAGGTACGAGTGGCGGAATTTGAGGACAAGGAATAGTGGTTGAAACATTACAGAGCGACTATTACTTTAGCTTCAGCTAGCATGACTTTAAAACCATTGTCAGCCAAATCCACCTTTATTATTTTTATTTTTTTTAATAATCATTCCCTACATTTTCATTATGGTCAGTATGATTACTTCAGATTTTTACATTAGTGATTATTAATTTTAGATATTGTACCAAATCACTATGGAACATATAAAAATCTATATGCTTTTAGTTTTAGCAGTGGAAAAAAAAAAATCTGCTAAACTTCTTTTATCACTATCTCCAGAAGTATCGCCAATATAATGAATGCATCATAGGTTGCATCGAAATGATTTACAGCATCGATCCTACTTTCCCCATCTTCTTTCAGAGAGCGGTTTTATAGTTAATGTTGGGATTGCGCCCCCGGTTAGCGCGTACCTAATCGTGGGGGGAGGGGGATCTACCACTGTGCGCAAATTCGCACTTTTTTGCACGCAAAATCCACGCCTCCCGTTGATCACAGAGTCCCCCCCCCCAATAATCGGACGTGGTGTGTAAAATGAAACATTTTATACAGTTTTTGGAAGGGGTCGGAGCCGGGGGTTAAGGGGCCCTCCATACAAAATTTACGAAAAAAGTTCTACCGTTTTCAATTTAGAACCATCAAATTTGGTATAAAAAAAAAGTTCGACAGTTTTTTACTTAGGACCATCAAATTTGGTATTTACTGGAAAATCACAGGAATATATTTTTCATTCATAAAATTTCACCCACTGAACTTGGTGATTCCACTAATATTTACCCGGGAAATACCGGGTACCCCTGCTAGTAAATTACATGAAATAAAGTTGTTCTAAATATCCGGCAGATATACTACACACAAAGCACGAGTACAGTATTATGTTCAACGCGTAAAAATGAGAAATTTCAACCTCGCTTCTTTCATTGGCTCACTACTGCTGGTACAGTGAGAAGGGTACAGGGTCATGTAACATCCGTAGTCGCTTCGCTCGGGGCGTTAGACTGAGTTTTGTAAAGTCAGGAGTTCAATCCTACATCTACAGCTGCTACATTAGATCTCAAGAATGTCGTCAGGTTCTTCATACGTTTCAAACGGAAGTGTATATCTGTTTTCTCAGAGAGTATTTGGGAAAAAGCAGCTGTAGCAGAAATCACGTTTCGTTTCGTTCAAGATACAATAAAAGGCTGAATGATCAAATTTATTTGCATGCCGCGTTCTTCACTAATTGAAACGTTTAAGTTACTGTTCTTAAAAAAAAAAAAAAAAAAGTCGGAAATAAAATACTGAAAAAAAAGGAGGGGGAGTATAAAACTGCTCGTTGCGTTTGTACTAGAAATCACCGAAATTGAAAATCGCGCTTATCGTATGGTAATGAATGCAAAATATAAAGTTTTAATGCTGAAACAAGGCGTAGAATCTTAACGTTTCCGTAATGCACAGGGTCAATTTTTATGTACCACGAAATTACCGAGATCCTGTGTTGAAGAGGCAGGGTACACAAAAATCCATATATGCTGATTATCAGTTATGGAAAATATTTGGCTAAATTGAGTTACTATGTCGCCTCTGCCGGGGATGCTTAAGCAATTTAAGAATTTCATTTCCCTTTCAACCTTGTTTCAATACAAATATAAAATTACAGATGTTTGGTTTAAAATGCAACTTACGCATATTTAATAATCATTTTGAAAAGGATGAAGGCCTGTGCGTTTACGCTTATTTATCTACATTTCAATATATTTATCACTTTTCTGAGTGATAAAATTTTGTGCGAATGGGAAAAAAATCATTAAAGGGAAAGCGCTCACAGCACAGTGGCAGAATAACATTTGGGAGTCAGAAAGCGTTTCTCAAAACAAAAACAAATTCTCCAACTACGATGTCGAATGACAAGGAAGAGAAAGGGGAGGGGGGATTTTTATTACCTGATATTTGTTTTATATCTTACAGCGGAGGGAAGTGGGTGGTTTGACAACAACTACTTGGTATCGTGGCATGCAGAATGGTCAGTACTTTGGGCTAAGAATGGACGAAACTTGCGTTGCATGAGGGACTGGAGTACATAGGAGTTCGTGATAGCACTAGTTAAAATCACTGAGTTATTTTGTTTTTTTATAGTCAGATAAAAATAATCATTCACATTTAACTTAAGTTAAATTGGCTTCTCTGGTGTTAGGAAACGTAGAAAAATCCCAAAAGCGGATTTTTCTACGTTTCCTAACACCACAGTTATCGTAAAAGTTAATGCCTTTTTACGCTCAAGGTACAGTAAATGCCAATCAAGCATTTGAAAAACCCCAAAAGCGGATTTTTCTAAGTTTCCTAGCACCAGAATCATTGTAAAAGTAGTGCCTCTTTGCAACGGTGCTATATTTCAAGCTACAGTAAAAACAAATCAAGCATTTGAAAAATCTCAAAAGCGGATTTTTCTACGTTTCCTAACACCAGAGTCATTGCAAAAGTAATGCCTCTTTGCAATGGTGCTATACTTAAGGTACAGTAAATGCAAATCAAGCATTTCAAAAACCCCAAAAGCGGATTTTTCTACGTTTCCTAACACCAGAGTCATTCTAAAAGTAATGCTTCCTTGCAATGGTGCAGTTAATGTAAATCAAGCATTTATGTTATAACTCGGTCCAACATGTGTAACCAGTTAGGAAAAATTCCACGGTTTCTTGTTTGGCCCAGGACTTCACAGACTGGTATGTTTTTTTTTTCAAAACGTCGGAGCCTTTGCTTTTTGGGACTGAGAACATGACAGTCACAAGGTGCCAAATCAGGGCAGTATGGCGGATGTAGGGTCATTGTACTACCCATTTTAGCAACGGCCCGAGAAGTTTTAAGTGAGGCGTCAGATCGGGTGTTGTCGTGGGGTAGAAGAAGAGACCAAAGAGGAATGTCTGCTCCCTTATTGCGAATAGCATCCCTGAGCTTGTTTAGATGTCTCAGTATTGCGAGAGCTGTTTGAGAAAAGAAAGTCAGTATGATGAATGCCTCTGACATACTAGAACATTCTCATAATAACTTTTTTTTTTTTTTTTTTTTTTTTTTGTTAAACGCTGTGTTCTAAAGGTCTTTCGGTTCCGTTGTTTGCCGTCCAATGAGGTTTGTTCTGCTTGAAACCTCTCCATCCATCTTCTGAGATTGCTGATGTCGATAGTAGCATTTTAATAAATAGTTTTGACATAGACCTACGTTTTATGGTACGATACAGATTAGCGGTGGACGCGACATAATTGTGTGACCGATTTTAACTCGCAATAACTAAGGGATTATTGTGGGCATCGCAACGGAACTAGTATTGTTTGACAGCGCATAGATGACAATTATAAATGGTGGGGCCGGCGGATCAACGGCAGTTCGTGACAGCGCGCCGAAGTGGATGGTGCTTTTTGTTCTGTGCCGTGAGTATACTTTTGTTTTCGTTTTCATTACTTTTGAACTAAAGGTGATTGAACATTGATTTTGGTAGGTAATTGATGTTACCATAGTGGACTAGTCGTGTATTGAGAAAATTACAATTGCGACTGTTAACAATAAGGGCATATGGTAATGTAACCACTTTTTTTTTTTCGCAGATTTGTAGAATTAGCGGGAAAAAAAACATCAAAATGCCACGAAACTGCGACGTTGGGCGCAGAAAGGAGCTGCGGAAACCGAAAGGACTGGCAGAACAAAATAATTGTGGACCCAAGAAGCCCCCGAACTACCAATGCGAAGCGCTACAAACGCTCTCGCGATGCCAAACGAGCGCGTGAAAGTGAGCTCGTCGCGAGCATCTCTAGCGCACCGGTCAACGCCGCGGAGTCAATTCGACGTCCATATGGACTCGGATATTGACTGGTATCAAATAATGGAGCCGGATTACGTGAAGCTATGGATCCTAGACGTCCCGTAATATACGGGATCGTCCCGTTTTTGGCTAATGCGTCCCGTTGTCCCGAGAAAACTCTTTGGGACAGCTTTTTGTCCTGTATTTTAGAGTTCAAGACTGAAAAACAAAATCAATGAGTTACAATTTCTATTCTTTTACAAACATATTTTTTAACCTGCACGCCAAGATTCCCCCAAGCTGACTGTTACCTCCGCGACGCTATCTCCCGCGTCTAACTCTGTGGTCAATGTTCTCATTACGTAGGCAAGCACAGCCGTGGAAGATTGATATCAGGGGAGGGGAGGGCGCGTGACCTCAACACCAGGTGGATGCAGCTCTGAAGTCCAAAGAAGATAGTGAAGTGAAGGACTTGTTGAAATTTAAGCATTTAGATGAAGTCTGGGTGGATCTCTTAAAAAATGTTGAAGGAGAACTATCACATTTAAAGAAAGTAGTGGAGTTCGTTATGTGTATCCCTGAAACAAATGCGAGTGTCGAAAGATCATTTTTTCGCATGAAGGCACTGTGGACTGATGAGAAAAACAAATTGTCTGTAAAATCATTCTTCAATAAGGATTGTGTAGCTTTTCATGACATGATTCTTAAAAACAAACAATTGTTAAGTGATATTCATTCTTCAGAAAAGTATTGCAAGAATGAGCAAGACGGATTGATAAATAAGAATCTGATTAATAAGAAGAGTTAGAATCATTTTGTAAAACTGGCATAAGTGATGGATGTGCATACTAAACTTTCATCCTCAGTCGTAAATGTCCCGTATTTTTTCCCAATGTATCTGGGATCTCTACGTAAAGCCAACGATTTATTAAAATACTCATGAAAAAGAAACAGCGGAATAAAAATAAAATGCATCAACAACGAGTACGGTCGAGTCTGCGACTTCCACTGTGTATTTTTTATTCAGGATCTTATAGACAAGACAAGGCAAGGCATACATAGACGTTTAAACACAGCGGGCGAATCCACTTCGGCCCCATCAGATTTTGTAACCTGATTTGTATCTCCGCCGCCTTGCAATCTTTTTTTTTTTTTTTTTTTGATTGGAGGTTTAACGACCACCGTGAGCAACTCAATGGGCTATAAGCAGTCGCCCGTCCCTAATTTAGGGTCACTGGTTCCAGGGAAGGGAGAGAGCCAGTGCCGTAAGACAAACACAACATCCATGCCTGACCGGGATTCGAACCCGGACTCCTTACGGACGAATGATCAGAGGCCAGCGCCTTAAACCACTGCGCCACCGGGGCGGCCTTGCAACCTTTTATTTCCATAAACTCAATAGCAGTCTTGCGCTTTGGGCGAATATCCCTTTCATCTGAATTGATTAATCTAAACACAAAACCTTGGTATTTACTCAAAAGGCCAATCTAGATTTATAGAAACTATCATGAAAATATTTCCAAAATCACAGGAATTATCAGTAAAAAGAGCATTACTTTCAGAACAAATCTCACAGAAAAATTTCCCCGGATATATTGCTTTCTACAAAAAAAAAAAAAAAAAAAAAATCAACAGCTCACAGCGGTTAGCGTGTTTGGTAGTACCGTTTAAAAATCTTTTTCGCGCGACTTACTAGTCACAGTGACAACTCGATATCATTTGTTATACGCTGACGGGACTTTCCTTTACGATATCATGCAATGCAAGAATGCAATTCAACATGTATTTTTAATTGGGCTTCTCGTATTAATCTTTTTAGTTTACTTCAAAAATTAATGTACATTCCGATGGGAATCCTGCAGTAAATACACTGACGGAAAAAAAAATCCCAACACCACGAAAAAATAGTTGTAGAGGAATGAAATGGCGGAAATACATTTGTATAGGTAACATATTTAATCGATTAAGGTTTCAAGATCACAGCTTATTGTAAGCGCGAGAAGAGCCATTTTAAATGTGAAATGCTGGTACATTAATAACCGGTGTAACCGCCAGAATGTTGAATGCAAGCACGCAAACGTTCATGCGTTGTGTCGTACAGGTGCTGGATGTCAGTTTGTGGGATGGAGTTCCATGCCTGTTACACTTAGTCGGTCAATACAGAGACGGTTAATGCTGGTTGGGGGTGACGCTGGAGTTGTCGTCCAATGATGTCCCATACGTGCTTAATTGGTGAAAGGATCTAGCAGGCCACGGCAACATGTCGACACTCTGTAGAGCATGTTGGGTTACAACAGCGGTATGCGGGCGAGTGTTATCCTGTTGGAAAACACCCCCTGGAATGATGTTCATGAATGGCAGCACAACAGGTTGAATCACCAGACCGACGTACAACTGTGCCGTCAGGGTGCGTAGGATAACCACGAGAGTGCTCCTGCTGTCATAGGAAATTGCTCCCCAGACCATAACTCCAGGTGTAGGTCCAGTGTATCTCGGCCGCAGACAGGTTGGTTACAGGCGCTCACCTGGCCTCCTTCTAACCAACACACGGCCATCACTGGCACCCAGGCAGAACCGGCTTTCATCAGAAAACACAACAGATCTCCACTCCGTCCTCCAATGAGCTCTAGCTTGACACCACTGACGTCGCAAACGGCAGTGGTTTGGAGTAAATGCAATGCACGCTACAGGGCGTCTCGCTTGGAGCTGTCCTTCAAGTAACCGATTTGTAACAGTTCGTTGTGTCACTGTGGTGGCAATTGCATGCAGCTCGAATTGCTGCCGCAGACGCGGTACGATGCGCCACGGCCATACGCCGTACACGGCGGTCTTCCCTCTCAGTAGTGCCACGTGGCCGGCCGGAACCCGGTCTTCTTGAGGCAGTACCTTCCCTTGACCACCGCTGCCAACAATCATGCACAGTGGCTACATTCCTGCCAAGTCGTTCTGCAAATATTGCGGAAAGAAAATCCACCTTCTCGTAGCCCTATTACACTACCTCGTTCAAACTGCGTGAGCTGTTGATAATGGCTTCTTCGTCTTCTTAAAGGCATTCTTGACTAACATCAACACCCTACGTCGAATCTCAACGATAACTAACGCTCACGAACGTTACAGCGCGTATTTACAGCAAACCTGCTTTGCATGTTCCGAGGTTTCAAAATCGCTTTATTATTATTCATCATAAGAAAGCATAAGAGGGAGACGTACAGTGTTGGGCGTCTCACTGGGAAATAATACAAACTTAAAACATGATGGTATATACACTGCAATGACAATGGGGATGAATAACAAATGCTGCAAGCAAAGCCTATTGCATAAAAATTGCAGGAGAAGTGACAGAGAGAAACACATCGTGTCACATGACATTGGCTGGGCATGATTTACAGGATAACACAGGCGAAACAATAGTACACAATTAGAAAAAGAACAGCACAAACACCGCCGTGAAGGTAAAACATTACATACATGAGATAAAAACACAGCGTGCACAATTGTGCAAGGGCGCTACTAGCGCCACACGTGTGCGCAGAGTGCGAAATGTGCATAGACGTCATCTTACAGATGTACTCTCACCGCCTAGCAACTGTCGTTTATCTAACACAACCCCTTCTTGGTGCTGGGATTATTTTTTTTCCGTCAGTGTATAAGTGTTTACAGAGACTGGAAGTTGTTCATGGTCGTCTTCAACCCCCCCCCCCCCCAAAATAATGTAAAACATTCTTCTTTTTTTTTCCTGCAGTGAACAAAAATTTATGTTCGTTGCAGGAAAAAATTGTAGTACTACTCCAAGACTTTATACGCAAAAATACGAAAAACTAGACTTTCCAAAACTTGGGAAGGGAACTAAAATTTCAGGACGTTTCCGGGATTTTATGGTTCTGCTGGATGTGTTTAATTTAGCCCAGGGTCTTCCCTTTTTTTCTGTAAATTACTTATGACACACTGCCACATGTTTTCTCGCGGGGTTTCAGCTGACAAGACAGAACATCACCATTAATATATCTAACCAAGCAGCAAAAGTTTCAGGCACTATATAGTAACTTCTGGATTTCGAACAGCCAGTTAGGAAAAAAATAATTACATTTTTGGCAAAAATTAAGAACTTCTAAGCACCCTAATAAAAATAAGCACTTTTTAAGGACTTTTAAAGATTTATAAGGACCGTGGGAACCCTGATACAGGACACTCCCCTCCCCCAGAAACGTTTATCCCGTTCTCCGCCGGTCGATTTCTAACTATTTTTTCGTTAAAAAGAAATGAAATGAAAGGGAAGTTAGTAAAATCATGCAATGCATTGATTTTATATGATACGCTTTCCAGCATACCAAAAATCATTACTCTAGTTATTGCTCAAGATATGAGGATAATGGCTGTGAAATAAATATTGCTCCTGTGCCGACATTTCGATGATATTAAACAGAATTGGTGCAGTATACCTCCGGAACAAAATACTAAAGTTTTATCGCAATAGAAACATTTTTAATCAAGTTATAAGGATAATGGCTGTGGAATACATCTAGCTCCTGTGTCCTGACCTTTGACCCTATTTCGATGATATTCAACAGAACCGGTTCAGTATACCTCAGGAACAACATAAAATTATGTCGCAATCGAAGCCTTTTTACGTAAGTTATGACGCAATGGAATAGATCCCGCACCTATATCCTGAACTTTGACCCCATTTCACTCATTTTCAATAGGGTTCGTCCCCAGGTGGTCCCCTACCACACACTAAAATTTCATCGAAATCGAACCATTTTTACGCGAGTTATCGTGCGGACGGACGGACAGACGGACGGACAAAGCTGGATCATATACTTCTTCAACCTTACGGTTGGAGAGCGCAAAAAGATGGAATTCGCTAGTTAAGAGCTGAACTCGCCGCATACAAAAACATGCACGATTTGATAGAGTCCATGCGTCTGTGAAATGGGAGTAAAAGCAATGAAGTGTTGAGGGGGAAGGGATAACAAATCAGACACGCGCGGACCCAAGGAATCCTGGACTTGTCACTGATTGTAAATAAAACAAAATAAAGATAATACAATAAAGAATTTGGTGTTGCCTCTTAGCCCTGACAGTTGTGGCGCAACGCATGCGTTCCTACGAGTAAATACGCTTAGAGTTTCGTTAATAATTGTACTGGGAATTCAAACATTCAGGTAGCACTCCGCCAGCACACGTAACGTGATAAAAAAACGACTGAAGAAAGATCACCACCGAGAAGCAGGCAAGCACAGCCTGACATTTGTCCACAAGACGCCAATTTTCATTAGAGCAGAAAGTGATAGCCGGAAGCGTCCCTACACAAGAGAAGGCATCGGAAATTTACGGCTTCTAACGCCTGCCATATTAGATTACTTTCAGTACCGAAAAACAAACACGAGGAGATTCCCGATTGTTGTTTACAGAAGGAAGAGAGTTTTCTTCTCCAAACCGAACGGAAATGCGCCCACTTCTAATTGAATCGAATTTCTGAACTATTTAAACGGAAATTCATACGTGGCATTTTATTCTAACACGAATAGAAACTTCCATTTGTCGCGGCCATTTCAAAAATAAATGACTAAAGAAAATAATCTGCCAAACGTGTCGACTGATACATATTTATCCCAGTAAGTGGGCGTGGGAAGCAAAGATAACTTTTACCGAAATTCTGCATAAGTGAAAACTATAAACGGCTGAGAAGCACGTTGTACCTAGGGTATATTGACACTTTTCGTTGTGCGTGATAGAATAACACCAAAAAGTTTTTGCTCGGAGCAGTCAGTACACAGCAGTGCTGAAAGAACCGGGCTCAAGCTCTGAATTCTCTTTCTTCTTCTTTTTTTTTTTTTCAATGTACAGTCATTTGCAAAAGTTTAAGACCACCTGCTGGTATTAGGAGATTTCTGCCAATTGCGTCAGCTACTGTCTGTATTACTCAACTTCCTGTCGGTATTGCATCATCCTACAGCGGCAGCTGTTGTTAATAGACTTGAAGGAAGAGTGCGAGCGTCAGTTTGCTTCTAGTTTTCATGCTGAGAGGTTTTGTACGTATTTTCTATATAGCGAAAAATGAGCAAAAAAAGCGTCATTGTTACACAAATGGCACAAATAGTGGCATCATATCATGAAGGACACTCCGAATACGACATAAGCAAAAATTTCGGTGAATGTGTGCAAGACTGCTATTCATAATACCATCATGAATTATCGCGATACAGGTGAATTTAGCAAACGAAAGAAAAGTGGACGTCCAAGGAAAACAACCCCACGTGACGACAATACCATAAGGTGAACAGTTATGCATTCTCCGAAGAGTTCGTGCAAGAAAATCAAGGCCTTTCTTCATTCAAAAGGGTCTGATATTAGTATCAGCACTGTTTTCCGACATCTTAGGAAAGTTTGGATTAAAGTCTTATAAATGTGCACATAAACCTAGACTAACCTCTGTCATGAAAAAGAAGAGACTCCAGTTTGCGAAGCGTCATCAATCGTGGACTGCTGAAAATTGGAGCCAAGTTCTTTTTTTTCCCGATGAATCAACTGTGCGTCGATTTGAATCACGTGAAGCTCATGTTCGACGACCAAAAGGCTATAAAGGTTTGATGAAAAATACACCGTTAGCACTGCGAACCATCCGCCTAGTCAGATGATATGGGGTGCTATGTCAGCATCCAGTACTGCTTCATTAACCTTTTCGCCGACAGGCACTACTATGGGTGGTCTTTATGCGGAAATGTCACGTGAGAAGCTGTTAACTCATATGCAAGTGCACAGATGCACGATCTTTATATGCATGATGGTGCTCCATACCACAGACCAAATACAGTAAAAGACTACCTGCAGAGGAAAAACAAAATTATGCTTGACTGGCCCTGTAATAGTCCCGAACTTAACCCCATCGAAACTTTGGGGACCATTTTAAAATGGCAAAGTAGCAGAAAAACAGCCGTCAAATTCCCAAGCTTTCAATGATACGATAAAGTACGTGTGGTGTAAAGACTTCAAGTGATTACTGCAATTCCCTCATTGAGAGTATGCCACACCGTATTTCGTCCGTTATAAAAAACAGAGGTGGCCACACAAAGTACTGATTTCGATGTGTCCTAAAGAATATAAGTATTCATCTATGGTGTCATTTTTCAAATAACTCTGACTAGTAATTAGTTGTTTCTTTGAAAATCTTAATTTTCAATAAATTGACAGGTGGTCTTAAACTTTTCGAAATGGCTGTAATTGTAAGATTCTCTAATCCCGGTTCGGAAATGATCATTACAAATACGGAATTATGACATTCATTCCCACGTAGAATGGTCATCCATCCATCCACCCATCTCTCATGTGGTCTTCTTCTGGGTCTTTTCCTCTCCCTTGGAATCCAGTCAAAAATTTCGGTTGTTCATCGGTCTTCCGTTCTCTTGGCAATATGTCTAGCCCATTGCCATTTCAGAGATTTTACTCTGATCGCGATGTCTTCCACTCTTGTTCTTTTCCTTATCCACGAGTTCCTCTTTTTACCTTTCTTGGTTACACCAAGCATGCATCTCTTCGTGCTGCTTTCAGTTGTCTGCAGTCTTTGTATGTCTTTTTTGGTTAAGGTCCACGTCTCTGCTGCGTACGTAAGCACTGGAATGATGCATTGATTAAGCACTTTTCTTTTTGGACATAATGACATATTGCTCTTAAAAATTGCACTGTTTCTTCCAAAAACTTACCAACCAAGTTTTATGGTGTCGTTGCAGATCCGGACATGGCACTTCCGTACAATGAAAATTTTGTGTCAGATCCGTACAAGCAAGTATACCTCCACTGCGTCCCCCAAAGGGGAGAGGGAGGTAAACTGATCGTGTGTCACTTTCGTACAAAGTATTCCCCTAATCCTTTGGAAAGGGAGGCAAACTGATCGTGTGTTACTTCCATATAAAGGGTGAGATTCATTTCTTTGTTATTTTAAAATTATGCAGCACAGTGCTCTTGTTGCATCTGCAGATTTTATTTAAACAAAATGGATCTTGTAGTGTTGTCGGAAACATCAAAAGGCAAGCTTGTGCTGTCTTTAATGTTTTTTGATAGCGCCAACACCGTAAAAATTTATTTTTCACATATTTCATCCTATTAAAAAAATTCAGCACCCCCTCAACATGAAATCGTGGTATATTTCAACAACTCACGATCAGAGTAATATATTTCAACAACTGGTCAAGAGTCCACTGCACAAAATGAAGGCATTTTGTAAACTAAAATAAATGCAAACAACAGACGATGTTCACCAAAGAAATGGGAGCAAAAATATAACTCCGTTCTCAGGTTTACTGCCAAAAAATTAGTAACTGGGGCTTAAAATACTTCTCTTACAACAAAGGAATGAGCCAGCCTTTCTCTTTCTAAAGCCTTGGTTCACACAAAGGGAGCAAGGTCAAAGATGATCCACAGGCATCTTCTGGGTATTTTTTTCTTTTTTTTTTTTTTGGAGGTTTAACGACCACCGTGAGCAACTCAATGGGCTATAAGCAGTCGCCCGTCCCTAATTTAGGGTCACTGGTTCCAGGGAAGGGAGAGAGAGCCAGTGCCGTAAGACAAACACAACATCCATGCCTGACCGGGATTCGAACCCGGACCCCTTACGGACGAATGATCAGAGGTCAGCGCCTTAGACCACTGCGCCACCGGGGCGGCTCTTCTGGGTATGAGAGAGCTAAATTCCTTTTTGGGTATGAGAGTTAAATTCCTTTTTGGGTATGAGAGAGTTTAATTCCTTTTTTGTACGGAACTGACACAAGAGCGATAGGGCTGTAGGAGATCTCACATACGATGGGTAATTAGCATTACATTTGTAAGGAAGTGACACGAAAATTTCAATGTACGTTAGCGCCATGTCCGGATCTACCAGTAAACCATTGGTACCTCCTCCTCCTTGACTAGACGTCTTTTTAAAGTCTAATCATTATTTTGACCCACAAACTTGTAAATCCTTGTTTCTTTTAAGATAAACGTTGATGGGTCACGGGCATGGATACCCATAGCTTAGTAGCTTTCAGGAAAGGGCAAACAGAAATTGCAACTATACAAACACCAAACGTAAATTTCTGCAGTGCCTTCTTGTTATGTAACCCGTTTTCGCCACGCACACACCAAATAAAATAAATTTAACCTCACGAGACCTAAATCTATCTATATTAATAAAACTATCGGTTTGCCTGTCGGTCGCCTATAAAGGAAACTACCGAATGTACAGATTTGAAATTTGATATGCACATAGCGGAGGAATAACGCACCTCAGAGCCTTTTTTTTTTTTCTTTATTCCAATTTCCTGATTTTTAATTAATTTATTAGTTTTTAAAGCGTTTAAATTTTATTAAAGAAACCGTCGTTGAAATCTGATTGTGCGGTATGCTGTCCCATGAAGGGACGCAACAATAGTTCATTATTACGCAATATTATATTTTACTAAACTATCGCAGAACAGTATTTCATCATGTTTTACATATACGCAACAATATCCCATTGCAATATTACGCAAATTAGGAGAACCTGATACTAAGCATGATAAAAGCCATCACAAAAATGCGTTTTTTTTGTTTTGATTTTTAAATTGGCGTAGCAACTTATATGTGCCAAACTTTCACATATTTCCGGGTGGCTTTATCGAGGCAGAATAATACTATAAATCTATGCGGGAGAAAAGAAGTGACGATACTAATAAGTTGCTTGAAGAACGTGTTTATTTCGTGAGTAACATAAAGTAGAAAGTAAAAGAATCAGGCAGAGCTGTCCTTCTTAGCACGATACATTAAAAACCTTGAAACCCCAAAAGGAGTAAAACATTTACCAGTCCAAAACGATTTTATTTGATTACAAAAACCTTAAAACATGAGGATGGGCTTAGTGGAAGCCCGAAAGATCTCATGTTTTAAGGTTTTTGTAATCAAATAAAATCCTTTTGGACTTGTAAAGTTTTTACTCCTTTGGGTTTTTAAGATTTTTAATGTATCGTGCAAAGATGACAGCTGCCTGATATTTTTACTTTCTAATAAGTTGCGTCGCTCTCAGATACTAATAAGTTGCGTATAGGCGATCTCGCCAGCTACAGCAGAACGTTTTTGTTCCTGAAGAAAACACATGTCGCTGCCACATGCGGAGTGGCATTGTCCTTCTGAAATATGGCGTCGGGGACGCTCTGCAGGTATGGAAGGGCAACAGGCAGCTTAGTGTTAACCATGTATAAAGTATAATACAATATATATAATAGCATATATTGATTATTCACCTATCATTTAAATCCGTAACAGGCACACGTCATGGTGGTACGGACTCTCACGAAAGGTGATCTGCTTTCGTACCGGATAGCACCTCAGGTCATAATGCCTCGTGTTGGTGCAGAATGCCTGATGCGAGTACACTCTTTCCGACGACTCTTCCCTGTCGTCGGCGGACACGGATGCGGTCATCATTTTCGCTTAAACAGAAGCGCATTTTGTCCGAGAACACGATATTGTGTCATTCGTAACGCCGCTCCCTTCGTTCGATGCGCAATTGCAGCCTGGCAGTCCGGACTGTAATAACCGGCGACATATACTGTTACAGCTGACACGGAAGAGCGAGTCACAATTCGAGACTGCAGCGCCAACGCAGTTGATGATGCAGAACTGTCACTCAAAGACATTCTCATGAGACGACGGTTGTCCTTCGGCGTTATTTTTGTACGACGTCCAGAACCTTCTCTTTGTCTTCTACGCCCTTCTTAGCACCATCATCGCCTGCACACTCTTGCTACGACGGACACACTGCGCCCCGTACGACCAGCAATCTCCCGGAGGAAAGCATTGCAGTCTCTCCGGCCGATAATGCGATCTCCGTCGAACTCGCGGATGTGATTGTACGACTGTCTTACACGACGACGAGGCATCCTTATCCACTGCTGACAGAGCCACGCGGCGCTTATAACAGAAAAACGCCCGGTTTCGGGGCCGAGACGTTAGACGATCTGATTTGCTTAGAAGCTGTACGCATGCACCTATGACGCCGAAATGCTTACCATTTCTGCGATATTGCCTGATTAGTATCTCCTGTAAAATCAAAGTTGCATCACTGTAAAACATTTTCTAAAATTCACGGGCAAGTTTCTGTCATTTCTTTCGTGAATTAACGAAACATGTTTCTGACACTACCTTTCCGTGAAATGACGGAAAAACACAAACCTGAATTTAACGGACTTTTGGTGCCAGGGGAAATTCTGAATTTTCAGAAACCTTTCCGCAGTTTCTTTCTTATATTAACTATAAATTACAATTTTAGAGATCTGTTAACGGAAAATTTTCCGCAATTCCTTTCGTATATTAACGGAAAATCTCCGTTCTCTCTCACTTTTTCCGTATCCGCATGACGAAAAATTTCCTCTAATAGTAGCGATTCGTGGAAATACTTAAGGTTTGATTAACTTTCAAATTTCAATCATCTGTCGAATTTTGAATTTCCGTAACGAGATCGGATATTGTGGATAGCATATCGCATTGATTTTGTTTGTTTTTTACGGCCCAGGATATTTCTTCTCCTTTCCTTTATTTGGTGCACCAGCTACTTATTATATATTGTGTTACTGTAAGAAACCGGGTACTTATTGTACAGATGATTATACGATGTCTGTGTATCAATCATTCTTTGGACAACTTTCAGACAAAAGCTATTATAGCTATAAAGAGTACATTTTATATTTAGTTTGTGTGTGTGTGTGTGTGTGTGTGTGTGTTGTGTGTTAAATAATATTATAAAAAGTACATTTTACCTTTTTTAAACATAAATGAGTCATTGTCAGTTTAAAAAAAAGATCAGCCGTTCCGGTGGCGCAGTGGTCTAAGCGCTGGCTTAGGACCATTCGTCCGAGAAGGGTTCGGGTTCGTACCCCGGTGAGGCATGGATGTTGTGTTTGTGTTACGGCACTGGCTCTCTCCCTTCCCTGGAACCAGTGACCCTAAATTAGGGACGGGCGACTGCTTATACAGTAGCCCATTGAGTTGCTCACGGTTGTCGTTAAACCTTCAATAAAAAAAAAAAAAAAAAAAAGAAAAGTTGCAAAGCAATTTGTTGCTTCAAAAAACCACGATGAAAAATGCTTAATATTTGAAAAGTCCTCCTATACGGAAAAAATTAAATAAATTACAAACCTATTCAGAAAAATAATAAGCTCCAACAGAAAAAAAAAAAAAAAAGACTAAATCAACTCACATTAATGACAAAAAACAAAATTTCTTTGTCGTGGGATTCGTTTTATGATGTACGTGAGTCAGATTGCCGAGCGTTTGAGGGTCAGTTGGTAAAGGCGCCAGTTACCTGTTCGGGGAGCTATAACGTCGGGTGTTCGATCCTGACCTCACCGGAAGGGTTATTGGATTATCTGCGGGTAAGCACTGTACAGGGCTGTTGATTTTGCGGAATTTCAATTTAAGTACGAAAAAAACAGAAATGGATTTTTCTGAAATAAATGGAATTTCTGTCTACGGAAATATCTGTGAAAATACGTTAAGTTAAAATGAACGGGCACTTTTAAAAACGGAAATTTCTGAAAAACACGGATACCTACCGGCAATTTTGTTGCACGTTATTTTTAGAAATTTTCCGTGAATTCACACCGCTTATTTTTTACAGAGCAGCTTGATTCCCATCAGGTGTTCTGTTTTTTTATGAATACGAGTGTATTTCTTAGTTAAACCCGGGCAACGCAGAGTACCTTCCATAGTACACATTTTTTTTATCGATGGATGTATGTGTTACACACCTTCAAATAGAGGGTTGTTGAAATTTTGTACGAGGGTGTGTGTGTGTGTGTACACCGATGAGCTATTTCTTTATGACCGCCTAGCTAGTAAAGCTGTAGGACCCCCTTTAGCCCGCAAACCATCGAATACTCGGTGAAGCATAGATTCGATGGGGTGGCGATAGGTATCCTGGGGTATCTGGTACCTTAATAGCAACAGCAGGTTCTCCAGTTCCTGTACATTTCGGGGTGGTGGGGATTTAGCGCGAACCCGCTTTTCCAAGTCAAACCTCAAATGTTCGATTGGGTTCATGTCACGTGAATTTGGAGGACAGGGCATTAGGAGAAAGTCACCAGCATGTTCCTCGAACCACTCCTTGACGATTCTAGCAGTGTGGCATGACGCATTATCCTGTTGGTAATGGCCGTCACCATCAGGGAACACAGTTACCATGAATGGGTGAACTTCGCCTGCAACGATGTTCAGATATCTGACAGCTGTGAGGGATTGTGCTGTTGGGATAATGGGGCCTAAAGTGTCCCAAGAAAACATCGCCCACAGCATAACAACACCGCCGCCGGTCTGTTTCCGCCCAACAGTGCATCCAGGTGCCATAGCCTCCATTGGCAATCGGCGTATTCGCGCTCGGCCGTCTACGTGATGAACCAGGAATCCTGATTCGTCAGACAAGGCCAATTTCTTCCAATCATCCACGGTCCAATCTCGATGATCTTGGGCCCATTTCATATGTTGTTGGTGATGGCGTGCAGTGGAGCTTGGAGTACCTAGCTGGGTCTTTGGCTGCGCAGGCGCAACGCGCAGAAGGCTGCCATGAACTGTGTGCTGTGACACATTGCCCTGATCACCATTGTTGTAGCTGCGGGTGATTTGTCGCACCTGATCACCACTGTTGTAAAGTGTTCACAGCGGCAACTTTGTACCAGGTTGTGGTACACGGTTACATCACGTAATGGTACACGGTTGCACCGTGCTGTTAGTTTTGTTTGCACTACACAATGGAGTATCTTTTCCCAGAAAGCGGTGCAGCTGGTGTAGTGTCAGTATTTGGTGCAACTTACCGCAAAATTTTAGTATTTATGAAGCTATTCTTTTTCTACTTTCTTTTGTGATTTTTTAAAACTGAGTTTCTGTGCTACATTTATAAATCGTAACGGTTTTTTTGGGGTTTTTTTTTTTTTGCATAATTGATTTACGGAAAGAAAGCTTTTTTACACATCCGGACAAAAGATTTTAATTGGCATTGCTTATGTTATGCCAATTAAAATCTTTTGTACAGGGTCGCAATCTCAAGAATAATACCAAGGGCCAATTAATGATGCAATCTGGGCATGTTTACACCACATATGGAACTATTTCTATGCGAACAACTTCCTCAGAAAATTTGGAGCTGGAAGACAAATGGAATTTACATTTGGTGCTTAAACGTCAGTTTGATACAACGTTTACAACACGAACTTCTGTTGACAAGCAATTTTCACACACATAATTTTCACACTCAACTGACGCCACGTATTTAGATGATTTTCACCTTGGATCTCGCCCTTTGGATTATTGCTATAATTATATATAGCCAGTGCCGTTAATGTCCACCAGATGGAGACGTCTCAGTAGCTGAGCCCATCTTACGGATTTATGATGTCAGATGCTGACAGGAAAAGAAAAACACGCACAGCACCGTGAATTGTTGGCCGCTGAGGTGTAAGGCTAACGTGCTCGGCTAGATATCGACAGATTCGGGATTCGATTCCCCGACGGCGGCCGAATAACAATTTTTCGGTTGCTGTGCGTTGTTTAACGTGGAAAGAGCGATGGTTTTACTCAACTGACCGCATTTAGATAATTTTCACCGTAAACATACTGTTAAATGGATAACAATATCATATGAAACAATACATTATAAAATCGGTAATATGTTGACTGAAATTAAGTAAATAAATAAATTGTACACTCATACTATCATAACAGTTATAGCACAAAGATACATTTAGATTCCAACAAATTTAGAGCCTGTTCTAGAAAATATTTTAGATTTAATTCTCAAATTAGTTAGAGTTCTGTATTAAGTATTAACATTGTGAACGGACAAATTTTCTTGAATTAACATTTTTCAAGGTAATGGTACGAATCTTGGTAATTCTTCATTACAACAACTGGAACCATAGGTTTCTATAAAAAAACTTTCGGTTAATAATAGTGACTTCTTAGAATACGCAGAAGCCAAAATTGTTTACTATTACAACCCATTACAACAACTGGAACCTATTGTTCCAGTTGTTGTAATGGAGACTTGCAAAGATCCATACCATTACCTTGGAAAATGTTAATCCAAAAAAATTTGTCATTGACAATGTTAATACTTAATACAGAAATCTAACAAATTTGAGAAATCAATCTAAATTATTTTCTAGAACAGACTCTAAATTTGTTGAAATCTAAATGTATCTTTGTGCTATAATTGTTACGATAGTATGAGTGTATACTACAACACAAATTTTGAAGATGACAATCCGTTTTTTGGTGTAAGTATGACAAGGATGATAAGTCAGATAACATCCGAAAACTTGAAAATTTCGTCGTCCTGGAGCGGGAATCGAACCCGCGTCTCCCAGATAGCGCCCGGGTATGCTAACCACTACACCGGGACCAAGTCTCAAGTTCCCGATTAATTTTGAATATAACCATCAAAGGATTCATTAGTCGAAGCAACCGGCATTCATGTTTAACAAATCTGGAGGTCAAGAATCCTATCCCGTGATTATTTTTAGGTTAAGAATTATTTGAGGTTAAATAATTATTTAACCTCACATAATAATGTTAATAATTAATTTAATTCGTGATTATTTGAGGTTAACCCCTATCCCGTGATTTATTTTTTACTTAATTTCAATCAACATATTATCGATTTTATAATGCATTGTTTCATATGATATTGCTATCGATTTAACAGTATGTTTACGCATGCGCATATTTACGTCATCGTCTGTTATAATTTGAATCTTTGTTAGATCCATTCTGTTGATTCTCGTACCTGAGGATGCAGTACATGGTGCTCCGAAAGATCTTGTACGCATAAGTCTTAGTAGTTAAAAGATTATTAGACTGTGAGAGGATATGTACTTTATTATTATAGTGAAGCCACGGCACTTTGGTTTCTTGACTGAAAGAGGATTAGCTAGGGTACAAAGCTGGAGACTCAGACCTCCGCTTATGCCCCGCCTAGTCCACTACCTCATTAAGAAAATCCCGTTCCCATGGTATTACATTACACACCTTATTATGAAGACAAAACAAACCTTGCGAAGTTATTTTTGGGCCTTTCTTTACAAAACTGAATTAACACTTCAGAATTATCCAACGCAAAAATCCATCGCACAACAATACAGATATGTCTTCTCGTCCACTGCTTCGATCATGAAAACACGCGGTCGGCTTTTTTCAGTTGCACTAAAAAGTGGGGCAAGACTGCACCACTTCCGCAGCATTTTGTACTTTGCAGAAAAAACTGATGCAAGTCAGATGATTTCAAGCACCACTTTACCGTGCAAGTGCAAAAATCACACCACATCATGGTGTAATTGCTTGAAATTGCACCAGAATGTGGGGCAACCTTGAACCAAAATTTTTAACAGTGTACGTGAACGTTGGACCCACGTAAGGACTAACGCAAAGTCGCGTGTTTATTGTGTTATATTTATGTTTTTAATACTCGTGCTATTATCCGGGTTTTTAATTTTAAACCCCAAATGGATCGTTGTAAGTCTAGCGTAAGTTTGTCTTGACAAAGCCTCCCGTTGACAGGCTAAAGCTGGTAGGCATAATCAAAATACTTTTTCAAAATACAGCAACTCACGGATTCACGTGACTTTATTGTCTTCTTAGTTAAGAAATAAACATGTCACAAGTGATAAGCTCTTCTTTTCAGTTCTATATTCCCTGATACAGGACCGAAGATATGATGGGGAAAGGTTAGTCCCCCTGACGCGGACATCACGCCACTGGGTAAAACTAAGTTAAACATCTTTTCTTTTGCTTTCTCAGATTCGTCATCATTGCTAACGCCCTTTTAGCACGTAATCTGTCAGAAAGGATTACTGCTAATCATCCCCTAAGTGGCCACTCTGAAAAACAAATCCAAGTGGGTAAGCAACGTTTTCTGATGCTCTCTAGTCTTTCAGGTAACTTGTTAGAGCAGCTTTGGGACCTCTTAACATACCCTGAATAAATTCGTTCCAATCGTATTCAACCCACTTCTTAGGCAGCGAATATATATATATATATATATATATACATATATATATATATATTCGTTTTGCTGATGACGTAATCATTTTTGCAACCACCCCATCAGAGCATGATCCAGGAACTTGCTGACAAAAGTAAAGAAGTGGGATTAAAAATGAACTTTCAATAGACAAAAGTGATGTACAATGCTTTTACAAGAAATGAAGATTTATCGATTGATGGAGAAAAGCTGGAGATAACAGATGGGTACGTTTATCTTGGGCAGCAGATATCAAGTGAAGCTCACATTGGTGAAGAAATTAATCAGCGTATAAAACTTTCCTGGAGAGCTTTTGGAAGAAACAGCATAATTTTCAAGAGCAATATGCCATTATGTCTTAAAAGAAAATGTTTGATCAATGTATCCTTCCAGTGCTTACGTATGGTGCAGAGACGTGGACCTTAACTAAAAGAGATATACAAAGGCTGTAGACAACTCAAAGGAGCATGGAGATGTGCATGCTGAGGTGCATGCTTGGTGTAACCAGGAGAGATAAGAAGAGGAACTCACGGATCAGAAAAATGACAAGAATGAAAGAAATCATGATCAGAGTAAAATCCCTGAAATGGCAATGGGCTGGACGTACTGCCAGAAGAACAGACCATCGATGGACAGTCGAAATTTTAAATTGGATTCCAAAGGACAGCAAAAGACCCAGAATAAGACCACATGGGAGATGGGTGGATGCAATTCGAAAGTATGCGGGTGTAATATGGAGGAGACTGGCACAAGACAGACCGTTGCAGATGCGGCTTAGTGAGACCTTCGTCCAGCAGTGGATTGATAATGGTTGACAATGATGATGATGATATATATACAGGGTGTTCGTAAACTGTTTTGACAAAAGAAGAGGAATGATAGTACTCATCAAGACGAACAATATTTACAATGGAACCTAGGGTCGCATTCCACCCTGAGTGTCAGAAAAAGTAAAGTTAGATGTCCAAGTTAAACTTTCAACAGTGCAAAGAAAGAGAATTATCGACATCATAAGTTGCACAATCCCATTTATGGAGATCAGGGACAGACTCAAAGTAGATGCTCAAAGTGGCGGCCACGGGTGTCGTTGCACAATTCACACCGGCGAATGAAAGACTGGCGCACCCTCTCGAAGACTCCTGGTGTCGTGTTTATCCTGTCCGCAGCAACAACGATTCTAGCGACGAGATCTTCCACGGAGTCCACAGGCGTCTCGTACACCAATGATTTCATGTGCCCACAGAAGAAGTCCAGTGTGTTTAAGTCCGGTGAGCGTGGAGGCCATGCCACAGGTCCGCCACGTCCAATCCATCGTGCGGGATATGTGGCATTCAGGAAGTGTCTACTGCACCTAGATAGGAAAATCAGCTGCAACTGTTGCTGCTGCGTTTTTTCTCTGGCAATTTGCATACGGTAAATGCTTGACGGTGATGTTCTGGCGATGTGCTACTTCTCCGGCACGAAATAAATGACGTCTGAGGTGACGACTTGTGCTTGTTGAACGTATTTCGAAGTTACTCTTTTCTGACACTCAAGAGTGGAATGCGACCCTAGGTTTCATTGTAAATATTGTTCGTCCTGATGGGTACTATCACCCCTCTTCTTTTGTCAAAACAGTTTACGAACACCCTGTATATATTTTTGTTGAAGGTTTAACGACCACCGTGAGCAACTCAATGGGCTATAAGCAGTCGCTCGTCCCTAATTTAGGGTCACTAGTTCCAGGGAAGGGAGAGAGAGCCAGTGCCGTTAGACAAACACAACATCTATGATTCACCGGGATTCGAATCCGGACTCCTTTCGGACGAATGATCAGAAGCCATTGCTTAGACCACAGCACCACTCATTCCATCTTGCTAACCTCGAGTTATTTCGTTCCAGCTGGTTAAAGTGGATAATGACTTTAACCTACAAAACTAGCATCAAAATTAAACCGAATAACAAAAATGGGGGAGGGAGTAATTTGTCAAAGCTACAGAATGTACCTAACCGAAACGTCATTTTCAATTAAAATATTACACTAAAGAATCGTTTGATACTCCCAATAAATTTTCATTCTGTACCACGTTTCCACCCACAGCGAAACATCCTTGGCGACGGAGCGATTGTAACCAAAATGATCAAAATACGCTTCTAAAAATAATTGTTCTATTATCTTCTGAGCTTATATTCACGGTTCGCCAGTGCACAGAGATAACTTCTTAAGCGCTCAGCACGTTGTACTTGATATTACGGCTGCGCACACAGGGGACTACGGACGGGAGGAAAAAAATATCATGTTACAGTAGTCTGCAAAAGCAGAAAATTCATAAGCGTCCCTGTCACACATGCAAGGACTTGATAAAATTCCTGAGCATGTGTGTAGCCAACCACCCATGGCTTCGGCAAACACATCAGCAAAACATTTCCCCGTGAAGCTGCTTTCTCCCAACAACACATCCGGGGCCAACTTATATTGCTGCGGCGAAGTGATTGCCCCCGTGATGAGAAAAGTGGGTTGCTTTCACGACATGGCATCTGGTGTATGTGACAAGTGGGAGGGAGAGAGGCCGATCTCAGATTATTAACCCCCACAGCGCAAACTGCCGTGCCACTGCAACCACGACTTCTTCCGCGGTACACGTGAAACATGATTAATCACAGCACCGCGGACAGAAGAAATAAAACTAAAACATCCTCTTCTTATGATTATAGCCCTTTCCCAGTTACACAAGACGACCGGGGAGGAGGAAGAAATTACGGTGGGAATTTCATTCCTGTATAACTAGAACAATCAAAACCTCAGCAGTTACAAATGTGAACGACAAGCTATCAATCCCAATACCCCTACCTCACAACTTCAAGGGACCAGCAGGACCTTCAAACACCCGTAAAACTCTTCGTCGATACATTTTTCATCCTTTGCTGCCTTTTCAAGGTGTGTTTGAGATGCAATGACAGGGAATGCATTTTCGTATTATTAGCAACACCCTTCTAAGTTGCGGACCTCACTGAACTGAGAAAATGACTGTGAAATCAAAAATTGGTCAATACGAGATCAATGCAAAGTTCTTTAGGTTAAGCCACCGAAGGAACTTCATTCAGTTCTCTTCGCCGACAACAAAAGCTCGAGTTGAATTTTCGACCTAGATTTGGGCCGCGGGTGGCCTAGTGGTCAACGTTCGTGACTACTACGTATAAGACTCGGGTTCGATCCCAGCAGGTAGGAACGCTCGAACCACTAAATATCCGCCGTGCGTCGGATGGGCACGTTGGGCCCCGGGTACTGCCCCCCCGTAATAAATACAGGCGTCTTCCTCCCCCTTACTACCTCGCTTCCGTGTCACTTTCTTATCGGGCACAGTAGCCCAAATCCCCTAGCTTCATATTTCTAAGGGTTAAGACCTGGGGTCAGACACTCCCTTCCTAAAATCCTCTACATATGATCTGATAGACCTAGATTTTGGATTGATAGCATACTATGCTTTCTAGTTTACAGAAAACGCTTTTTTAGTCAGTGTGTTCTTTTCTACATATCTTTATGAAGAGCGAATCGTAAACGGTAAAGCCCATACTGCACACTCCCTTAATAAATTCAGTTTTCTTTTGAAATGTGGAACTATTCAAGGGTAAGCAGTAACAGTCCATCATGGCATCAGTAATGCGTTCTTTCATCAGAATGTTACACGGTTAGCAAAGGCGAGGAATTTCGAACATTTCATCTTAATGAACTAGTCTTTTATGTGTGTGTGGAAAACGGGAAGGCGCGTACAATATATTAGACAATATACACGGTAATTCAAAATCAAAATAATAATAGCGTACCACACATTAAAAAAAAAGAGAAACGCACCGAGTTTACGAATGTAACCGCTAGATGGCGCAATGTAACCCGTGTATCTGCACCTGGGCGAAAGATTGTCATTGTGAAAAATGTCATGCAAAAGGCGATGAAGGACGACTTCGTCAAGCCTGGTGTTTAGCGACAAAGCAACATTTTATTTAAGTGGCAAGGTCAACCCGTCACAACATTGGTATGTGGGGGCACGAAAAACCCACATTTAGTAACTGAAACTGAGCGCGACCTTAACGAACAGCGGTTAGCAAGCCGCCGTTACCTTAACAAGCAGCTTCCTAACCGCTGGATTGGTCGCTGTGGACACGACAAGGCGCTCTACATGTGGCCCGCCAGGTCTCCGGATCTGACCCCTTGCGATTTTTTCTTATGGGGGTATGTTAAGGATAATGTGTATGTGCCACCATTGCCCACAACGCTAGATGAACACAAAGTTCACATTCGTAGTGCTCTGCAGCCGTTGACAACTGTCGGCAGAGATGTCTTTCTGCAGAGCTTCTTTTCCTTTTTGCCCCTCTGGTCTGTTCTGAAACAACGGTAGTAAGAGATATTTTTTTTTTCACAGGCTGTATGCGTGTGTGTCTGGGGGAAGGGTAAGCACAAAAACCTTGTCTCCGATCGGGACTCGAACTCAGGCTCATCACGAACGCCTGATATGAAGCCAGCAAGTAGCAATTTTCCAGAGGCTGGAAATATTGCTGTGGATCAAACAGAAGGAGTGAGTTTGTAGTTTAAGTGTTTGTTATAATTTTCTGTTTTCACATTTTGCGCTAATGTGTTCTGTGACTCAGCAACCTGAACAACTTCGGGACAAGAGGCCTTAAGAGAAAATGCAGATTCATCACCAGACAATTTGCAACAACTATGGAAGCACTGAAATACACTAATAGATCGGTGTCACGTATTCAACAAAGAACAACGCTCGCGAGATTGCTTAACAACAGTTTCGAACAAGACGGTAAAAGAGCAATGAAGGAAAACTGCTTGAGTAACAAAATTAAATGTGCTACTCACATATTTTGAAGTACAGAAAAGGTTAATCAGACCATGAGTTTTACGCATTACACGAATTCTTTTTAAATTGCAGAGAAATTTTTCAATCCAGATTCTGGTAAAAGTAGCAGTTGTTTTCTCCTTGCTAAAAGTATTAATTGTTTTCATTCTTCTCGTGTCTCGGTTTCCAGTGCTTTCCTTTAGTTGAGACTAAGGAAAGGTTCAGGAACAAAAATAGCATTCCAATGCATGAAATTTACGGAAATTGCTGATATAAATTCTGTTACCCTCGCTTGAAATAATGAGTAATTGAAGCTATATAATTCGATGGTGCTTTCAAAATTCTGATAATTTGTGTTCAATTTTTATATTAGTCTTAGCTAACACATATTTAAAATGAAAAAATTTAAAATATCTAACATAAACAATACTTGAGTTGAAACTCAAGTATTTAAAGAGTCAACACAAATCACCTTTGTTTTCTTTCCTCAAAAGAGTTAACCGCAAACTCTTTCGCAAAGATTACATACGCGCAAACAAACAAACTTGGATAATATTATGTCACAAGTGAACTGAACTTTCTCAAAGGAGAGGAGAGTTAACAGCAACTGTTTCTGCATCCACGTGGATACGTAAAATCCTAACAGATCATTATTAATCAAGTCGATTATTTAAAACGGATCTGAATTTGCAGTTCTGTAGGGAGATCGGATATTATGGATAGCATATCACATAAAATTTTGGTTTTATGGCACAGGATATTTCTTCCCCTCTCCCCCATTTTGTGAACCAGAATATTTTTTTTTTTTTTTTAAAAGAAGATTTAACGACCACTGTGAGCAACTTCTTTGGCTACAAGCAGTTGCCCGTCCCTAATTTAGGGCCACTGGTTCCAGGGAAAGGGGAGAGCCAGTGCCGTAAGAAAAACATAACATCCATGCCTCACCGGGAATCGAACCCGAACTCATCTCGGACGAATGGTCACAAGCCAGCATTTAGACCACTACACCACCAGAGCGACGTATAGATGATTGTCTGATGTTTATGTACGAGTAATGGAACCCTTAAGACAAAAGCTACTTACATTTCAAAATTGCCTTTATTCTTCAGTAAAATAACATTTCTATGTACATGACAATGGAATTCTGCCAATAAATACAGCGGTATATACATCAGCTGGAAAGTTCCAGTGAAACGTAAAACAAAATATTGTTAAAATCATAAAAAATATTTCGCCACGTAGGGCGAAGGAGAGGCAGACAATAAAGCACGAGCGATACAAACGAAAATGTTTACCTACAGTATTGTAGACAGGGCAAGACATGATTCTATACTATGCACAAATTCCAATTAAGCATTACTACCATACTAAAGATTAAACATTAGGTACTAATTCACAGAAATGCAACAGTGATGCTACATTCAAAATTTACAACATATGTACAGAAGTATTCAGTGACAAGGGGAAATAACGCTAAATGTACTCAGAAGGGCATCTTGTTGCATTAAATTATACACACAGTGACTAATATTTTAAAAAAATATTCAACATAATGAAGGGGACATTGCGTGGGCAGTAAACTGTGCAGAAGGAAGAATTATATACAACAACATAAAACCCAACATTATCGAAGAGAACATGGGAAACATATTGAGCTATCTTCAATGGCACATTAAAACAGAAAAATCACAAATAGCGAAGCACCAAAATTAATACGTAAAAACATGATTTGTTACAGTGAACGTGGGCGACAACAAAAATCAAACTTATAGGTTGAGATGTAACTGCAAATTGTGGATATGGAACCACCCAGCCGATTGGGCCCAAGTGGATTGAAAAACGCTATCGGTGTTTGTTGAGGCAGCACGAGAGTGCTCCATTTGGAGGCGAGTGGTTAACCGCGCTAGGAAGCGTCTCCGAATGATAGCACTTGCCTCCTGAGGAGGTGGAATAAGAGCGGGGAAGCGTTGTTGAAGATGGATTTTATATTTAAGAGTTCTGTGAAATAATACTATAAAGCAGTACATTTCACCTTTTTTTAAAGATAATTGAAAGTTCATGAATGGATTACACCATACAACACAAATTTTGAATATGACAATCCGTTTTTTGGTGTAAATATGACAAGAATGGTAAGTCAGATAATATCCGAAAACTTGAAAAGTTAGTCGTCCTGGAGCGGGAATCGAACCCGCGTCTCCCAGATAGCGCCCGGCTATGCTAACCACTACACCGGGACCAAGTCTCAAGTTTCCGATTAATTTTGAATATAACCATCACAGGATTCGCTAGTCGAAGCAACCGGAATTCATGTTTAGCGATTCTAGAAGCGTAAGTTATGCCCTAGGCAAAAACAATGACAGTCAAATTATTGGATTTACTTCCTTTGCAAAGGGCAGAACAAGAAACGTAAAAAATTTTCAAGTTTTCGGATATTATCTGACCTACCATCCTTGTCATATTTACACCAAAAAACGGATTGTCATCTTCAAAATTTGTGATAATTGAAAGTTAGTCAGTTTAATACGGTCTCAACTTCCAAAGCATTCCGTTGCTTCGAAAAATCACGATGAAAAAAATACATGATTTGTAAATAAGTCCTTTTATAAAAAACTAAAAAAAATATTACAAACGTATTCAGAAAAAAAAAAAACTAAGCTGCAACAGAAAATAAAATGACTAATTCACCCTCGTTAATAACAAAAAACATTTCATCATCGCGCGAGTAGAGTTCTACTTTGTACGTGACTGTGATTTGCGCGCCTTTGTGACTCAACGCGCATTTTCTGTTGAGCCAACCCGACGCCCTTAGTTCGGAACCCACCATGGAGACAAGGAAAAGAATATCTGGTGAAAGGGATGAAGACGTCAAAACTGATGATTTTGCATAATTTCTGTATAGATACGGAAAAACTTGAATGTTACTTTTCTGAAATAAGCGGAATTACTGACTACGGAAAATCTGTCAACATACTGAAGTCAGAAAGAAAGGGAAACTTTTAAAAACGGAAATTTCGTTAAACCGACAACTTTGCTACATGTTAGTATATTTTCCTCAATTCACACCACTTATGTTTTACAGTGAGGGCACCAACATGGGAAGGGGGGGGTTTAAGCGAATGGGTATTTTTTTTTATTATTATTATTATTAGGGCTCCGGATATTTTGTTCGGAAAAGCATTTTAAGTTTTTTTTTTCACACGAGACGGTGAGTTTCCGCTTTCATAGCAGGGCTGTGTTCGTGAGAAGTGTATTCTTCGTGAGCAGAAGGCGACGCAGGCCCCCTTTGAAACGTAAAACAGTATTTTTTTTACTTATCAAAGCCTTATATAATACTCATACCATGCTTAATAGCAGTAAAATATTTATTAATCGATTAAAACAGCTTTTTTAATCGCTTAAGGTAGACGCATCCCCTAAAAATGCTAATTTCTGAGTACGCCTCTGTATACGAGTTCTGTCAGCAATTAAATTTCGCAACAAGTTTCAAAAATTCAGGTGAGGAACTGAACTTCTAGCCTAAGATATCTGCCCCTGTCCCTTTAGACATTTCCCCCTTGGAAGTATGCTGTTAACCAAACATCTGCAAATTCGAATATCGGCTGGATGAGGCAAACCTTTCTACACTACTGTTCGTGAAAAAACTGCAACACCATAAAGGACTGTTCGTATTAACTTGAAACTTACAGGAATTGCGACATGCAAATAATTAAAATGTCATTGAAAATACGCATTCGGTTTCGGAGCAGCGCCCTCTGTCTGAACTGCCCGATCCTGGGTATAAAGAACTGGTTGCAATCATGGGGCCGCGGGTGGCCTAGTGGGCAACGTTCGTGACTGCCGCGGAAAAGACCTCAGCTTCGATTCCAGGCAGGAACGAACGCTCGATCCAATAAATATCCGCCGTGCGTCGGATGAGCACGTTAAGCCGTCGGAACTCGGGTACTGGCCCCCGGTAATAAATAAGGGCGTCTTCCTCCCTCTTTCTACTTCGCTTCTGTATCACTTTCCTATCGGGCACTCTAGCGCAAATCTCCTAGCTTCCTATTTCTAAGGGCTGTTTAAGACCTGGGGTCAGACACTCCTTCCTAAAATCCTCTAATATGATCATTTGATCATGTTGCAATCATGAGCTGCTTGAGTTTGCGTCTCGCGTCACAACGCATCATATCCACCCCCGCTGACATTAATTCAGGGCATCCTTCTTTAAGATGGGTGGGAGCACACATGGTAAACCATCTTTTAGGATGGGCTATGTTACATAACGGGCATTAGAGTCTCCTATGAGTATTTCTTTTCACGCTCCACTTTTCTCGCCCCCTGATTGTATGCTGCCTTGGTCTAAATGGGCAAGTCTTTTAAGCTGATTGGGGCTACCTTAAGCTTTTCCGCGCATTTTGAATATTCTAATGCTCCTTTCTCTTACTCATCATTTCTTTTCTGCTGACACTAATGGGATTCTACTTGCTTTGCAAAGGGCAGCTCTAGAAGCGTAAATTACCCAAGGCTAAAGCAATGACAGTCAAATTATTGGATTTACTTGCTTTGCAAAGGGCAGCACATGAAACATAAGTTACCCAAGGCAAAAGCAATGACAGTTTAAAAAAAAAAAAAAAAAAACATACAGCACTCAATACTTAAATAAATAACTAATTAGATAAATTAATAAAGAACATCCGACATCTCATAAACAAAATCAGACAAAACACCAAACCAAATTAATTATTCAGTTCGCAGTATAACTCCAGACACTCCTTAGTATTAGTACTAAATGCTGCGTCTGATTTATCAAACAGAACAAAACAGCAGTTATGTAAGTAGCTCACAGCATGAAATACAGCTTTTCTCCGGCTTAGCATTCCAACATTTGGGAATGCATATATATTCTAATACACTGACGGAAAAAAAAATCCCAACACCACGAAAAAATAGTTGTAGAGGAATGAAATGGCGGCAATACATTTGTATAGGTAACATGTTTAATCATATAAGGTTTCAAGATCACAGCTTATTGTAAGCGCGAGAAGAGCCATTTTAAATGTGAAATGCTGGTACATTAATAACCGGTGTAACCGCCAGAATGTTGAATGCAAGCACGCAAACGTTCATGCATTGTGTCGTACAGGTGCTGGATGTCACAGTTTGTGGGATGGAGTTCCATGCCTGTTGCACTTGGTCGGTCAATACAGGGACGGTTGATGCTGGTTGGGGGTGACGCTGGAGTTGTCGTCCAATGATGTCCCATACGTGCTCGATTGGTGAAAGATCTGGTGATCTAGCAGGCCACGGCAACAAGTCGACACTCTGTAGAGCATGTTGGGTTACAACAGCGGTATGCGGGCGAGCGTTATCCTGTTGGAAAACACCCCCTGGAATGATGTTCATGAATGGCAGCACAACAGGTTGAATCACCAGACAGACGTACAACTGTGCCGTCAGGGTGCGTGGGATAACCACGAGAGTGCTCCTGCTGTCATAGGAAGGTGTAGGTCCAGTGTGTCTCGGCCGCAGACAGGTTGGTTGCAGGCGCTCACCTGGCCTCCTTCTAACCAACACACGGCCATCACTGGCACCCAGGCAGAACCGGCTTTCATCAGAAAACACAACAGATCTCCTCTCCTCTCCACTCCGTCCTCCAATGAGCTCTAGCTTGACACCACTGACGTCGCAAACGGCAGTGGTTTGGAGTAAGTGCAATGCACGCTACAGGGCGTCTGGCTCGGAGCTGTCCTTCAAGTAACGGATTTGTAACAGTTCGTTGTGTCACTGTGGTGGCAACTGCAGCTCGAATTGCTGCCGCAGACGCGGTACGATGCGCCACGGCCATACGTCGTACACGGCGGTCTTCCCTCTCAGTAGTGCCACGTGGCCGGCCGGAACCCGGTCTTCTTGAGGCAGTACCCTCCCTTGAACACCGCTGCCAACAATCATGCACAGTGGCTACACATTCCTGCCAAGTCGTTCTGCAATATTGCGGAAAGAAAATCCACCTTCTCGTAGCCCTATTACACGACCTCGTTCAAACTCCGTGAGCTGTTGATAAGGGCTTCTTCGTTTTCTTAAAGGCATTCTTGACTAACATCAACACACTACGTCGAATCTCAACGATTAACGCTCACGAACGTTACAGCGCGTATTTACAACAAACCTGCTTTGCATGTTCCGAGGGGCGCCACAGGTATGCGCCGAGCGCGAAATTTGCATAGACGTCATCTTACAGATGTACTCTCACCGCCTACCAATTGTCGTTTATCTAACACAACCCCTTCTTGGTGTTGGGATTTTTCCCCCGTCAGGGTATTTCATTGCTTTTCATTACTATATTTGCTATCTGAACATCTGTTCAAATTTATCCTTTCAAGGAGGTTGGACCTACAGCGTCACGTCTTCTTCCCGTCTTCCACGACCCGGTTGGGTTTGCATGCTGGCGACTAAATCTTTTGAGGGAACACTAATTGGAAGGAGTTTTTCAAAATTATTGAAGTGTGTGCTTAAAATTTTTAACCTTCGGTTCACGAAAGAGAGCAAGGTTCGTACTCTTCCAAACAAAATAAATTCAAGCACTTTTTAAACCCAAATTGCCATATGTGTGTACTGTCGGTCTGTCAGTAGGTAGGTATTTTAGTAAATTCAGACCATTAATCTTAGCTGGGGCTGGCACACCTTCAATGCCCTGCTGTTACCCCTTACAAACAGTTCCGTTTATTTTATTAACTTTGAATTGCCCCTCTGTTTTTGTATTTTTCGAAATCATTGTATCTCGCGGAATATTTTGAAAGGGTACATTATTTTCATATTCATTTGCTGGTGTCACACTTATTGTTTGTTTTAACCTTTTATTTTTAATGCATGACTTTGATGCAGTCAGGAGAAGAAAGGGTCCACACATGAAGAGCACAAGCAATTCCTCGAAGTTCCACCCTCCGGCAAGAACGCATTCCTAACCCCAGTAAACAGACGCCCTTAACAATTTGTCAATACATCATTCCACTTATTTTACTCACATGGCTGACGCTTTACTCTGTAGTGATATCATAGCCAAGGCACCAGCTGTCCACACACTCCCCGGGGTTGAACAAAAGTTCTGCGCTATTTGATCACCTTGGTGTTTTT
Source organism: Macrothele yani (assembly GCA_039090855.1). Classification (NCBI taxonomy): domain Eukaryota; kingdom Metazoa; phylum Arthropoda; class Arachnida; order Araneae; family Macrothelidae; genus Macrothele; species Macrothele yani. Next base: position 150,079,152 of record CM077027.1, on the reverse strand, counting down.
ATTGGAACTACACAGAAATCTCCTATACAACCTTTTAGCACAAACAATTATTTTACACATGCTCTTTCATATTATTACTTAACAAACGAAACATTTTTTTCAAGTACTATTTACAGAGCCTTAAACTTTTTCAAGTACTTTCAAGGACTTGAAAATGAACTTTTTGCTTTCAAGGACTTTTTGAAATGAACTTTTGCTTTCAAGGACGAACCATGGAGAGATGTTGCAACCAGTGAAGAGTCGACACTGAGCCGAAGGGGTGTTTCTGAGTCTCACTATGCCACGTCACCGAAGTAGGTCGCGTTACGGACACTTGACGGACTTTGAGCGAGGAAGGATTGTTGGGATGAGAGAAGCTGGATTTTTTGCCGCAAAATTGCCACATGCACGGGACGAAACGGCAATACAGGACTGCGAACGAGGCGTCAGTAGACGCATGAGGCTCGGACGCACAAAAATGATGCGAACGTGGCGTCAGTAGACACATGAGGCTCGGACGCACAGAAATGCGGGAAATGGACCTCAAAATCGCACGGGATGATACACACCTCTACCGCATGGCAGTAATTAAATGGAACCGTGGAACTATGGAACCATTAACGCTAGTCTATTAAAATTAAAACTAGGAACCATTAAATGTAACCCTGGAACCTATTAAAATTAAAACGAGGAACCATTAAATAAGAAATGAAGAAATAATCATATTAAAATAAACCAGAACCATTATTAAAATTAAAACCAGGAACCATTGAATGGAACCCTGGATCTATTAAAATTAAAACCACGAACTATTTAATGGAACCCTGGATCTATTAAAATTAAAACCAGGAACCATTAAATGGAACCCTGGAACCATGGCAGTAATTCAAAATTTCTACCGCATGGCAGTAATTTAATTCAGTCCTCTACCGCATGGCAGTAGAGGACTGATCGCACAGCAACATTCACGGTGTCAGCGCAGCAGTGGAGCACTATCTCAGGCTTAGTCCACCAACACAGTTCGACGTCGTCTGCTTAACAGAGGACTGGTAGCTAGCAGCCCATTGCTGTGCATTCCTCCGACCCTCAACCTCAGACGCCTCAAGTTGGGTCCCGAACAGACATTGGCGCTGATTGGCTACATGTCGTGTTCTCTGAAGCGTCACGATTCAATTTAATGCACCATGATGGTTGCATACGTGCTCGAAGACATCGCGGAGAACGCCACCTCGAAGCGTGCATTTTGTAGGGTCATACCTGCCGAATGCCAAGCTTCATGGTTTGGGGCGACATTGGGTTCAATAAGCGATTTCACCTGATAAGAACTGACGGAACCCTCAACAGCCAGCAATATATCACGGGCCTCTTAAAGGCAGAGGTGATACCCTTCCATCAGTCGTTCCGACGATATACAGGGTGATTGTAAACTCCTTCAACAAAACAAGAGGGGTGATTACTAATTAGTAAAGACAATTGGTTTCGAATACGCCACTCTAAAGTAAATATAAACAAAAACTCAAAGCTCCGTTATTAGGCGTAAAAACTTAATTTTATTTTGCAAGCTTTCGCTTCCAACGGGAAGCGGAAAAATAAATAGATAAGACGAACAATATTTGCAATGGGACATAGGGCCGCATTCCACTCCTAGTGCTAGAAAAGGGTAAAGTTACATATCCATGTTGAGCCTTCAACAGTGAAAACAAAGAGACATACCTAATTTATGAGTTGCACAATTCCAATCGCATCAGAGAAAGACTCAAAGGAGCTGCTCAAACTGGCGTCCAAGGGCGTCGTTGCCTAGCCTACACCGGCGAATGAAGGACTGTCGCACCCTTACGTAGACTCCCGGTGTTGTGTTGATCTTGTCCGCAGCAACAGCGATTCGCGCGACGAGATCTTTCAGGGAGTCCACAGGTGTTTCGTACACCAATGTTTTCATGTGACCCCGGAAGAAGAAGTCCAGTGGATTAAGGTCCGGTGAGCGTGGAGGCCAAGCCACAGGTCCACCGCGTCCAATCCACAGCCCGGGATATCTCGTATTTAGGAAGTATCGGACCTCGGTGGCAAAATGTGCTGGGGCCCCATCATGCATAAACCCCATGTCCCTCCGTGTTGTGAGCGGAACATCCTGCAACAGACCGGGAAGCACTTGCTCCAGGAACACACGGTACGCTGCGCTGGTAAGACGTATGCGTCAATTCTCATGTGATGTTCACACGGTTATATCGCTGAACGGGTTCGGCTGCATTTTTAAATGTTTGCTCCTCATCGTCTACGCACGCGTTCAGCGCACCTGATTTGCATCTTGTGCTTCTCATGCATTGGTTGGAACTCCGTGTGCCTGCTGGACGTTTTTCGAAGGTGCTCTTTTCTGGCACTAAGAGTGGAATGCGGCCAGATTCGATTGCAAATATAGTTCGTCTTGATGTGTACTATCACCCCTCTTGTTTTGTTGAAGGAGTTTACAATCACCCTGTATTCTAGCAGATCACTGTTCGGTAACACGCGGCTCCGAATGTCCAAGACCTCTTCCATGCACGGCAAATACCGCTCCTCCTTGGCTTGCAAGTTCGCCGGATATGTCCCCGATCGAACATGTCTGGGACAAGGTCGCTAAGCAACTGGCCCGTCAAGCGCCTCCGCCAGTCACCACAAATGAACTCTGGTTTCGCACAGAAGCAGCCTGGCAGGCTATTCCGCAGGACGATATAAAAAAACCTCTTCCAGTCAATGCCATGCCGTGAACAGGCTGTTATTGTTGCTCGAACTGGCTTCACACGATGTTGTTATATCGATATATAACAATATCGTCGTTTCAAATCGTCTCAGATAGAAGCGAACGCCTTACATTTTGAGTGATAGAAGCGAACGCCTTACAGTTTATTCTCAGATAGAAGCGAACGCTTTACATTTTTATTCTCAGATAGAAGCGAACGCCTTACAATTGTTGCTCGAGGTGGCTTCACGATATTGTTATATGATATATAACAATATCGATATATAACATATATAACTATCTTCACACGATATATAACATACATAACAATATCTTCACACGATATATAACATATATAACAATATCTTCACACGATATATAACAATTGTTGCTCGAGGTGGCTTCACGATATTGTTATATAATATATAACAATATCGATATATAACATATATAACAATATCTTCACACGCTATATAACAATTGTTGCTCGAGGTGGCTTCACACGATACTGAGTTTTGAAACGAAATAATCTTGTATAGCTCTACAAATGTAATAAGTTATCTCCTGTAACATGAGGAATCTGTGATATAAATTTCATTTAAAGAGCGCGATTCTTTCTTGGTGTTGCAATTTCTACATATAGTAGTGTATAAATACTCTAGTTAAAAAAAAAATGAGATTTTTACATTACTGTTCGCATAATCTGGGTAAATAAAACATCAGGTTCCTTCATTCTCAGAAGCGCCACCGCTCACAGTTAGAGAAACTCTTTCGGTACGGGGATTAAACTGAATAGAACGGTATATTAAACGCTACTTGTGACCGAGCGTGACGTTAGAAACGGACATTTAAAAAACCATCTGCAATATTTACAACCCCATAAAATTCGCAGATAATGTTACAAAGCTGTCTGCCGGCGTTTCTGAAAAATATGCAGTGCGCTAGTAAAGATGCTACGTGGTAAATGACATGTTATTTTACATGCTGTTAAAAGTTAGGATCTCAAAATGACATGAACAGTTATTACAGCGGAAAAGAGGGGAGCGAAAGTAGCGAATCTTAAGCATACCAAAACAATAAAACGGTGAAACTTGACGGCATTCGAAAACCATTTTCACGTGGAAGCCAGTTATCGTAGTCTGCTACTGCTCAAGTCAAGGAACATTTTTCATCGTTAAAGAACCCATAATTGACAAAGCGCAGCGTAAATGCCCGAGGAAGTGGAGAACGAAAGATAATTGAAGAAGAGAGGAGCTTTATTTTGCCACTTTCATTAGCATCATCACCTTCAAAAGGAAGATGTTGCGTGGCAAGGGGAAGGAAGCGGCGAGAAAGTGTTAAAAAAATAATAATAATGAAAAAAAAAAACTAACATGAGCGAGTCGTCAATTTATTAACTCGTTTTAATCAAACAAATATGGGGGAAGGCTTGAAAGCGCTGATAACCTCGCAGCCAGAACTCATCCATCCGAAAAACTAGCAAAGACAGAGGCTTTAACTTCCAACAAAACCGCCGGAGGTCGCTTCCCGCTGCTGATAACAGCGCAAATAAGTTGAAAACTGCCGATAACTTTAACTTTACGAGCATATGATGAGGATTTACGTTTTTTATTTTGCATAAGGTGCGACCAAAGGTAAAAAAAAAAAAATCGCTATTAAGAAAAAGTGTTCCCTATTAAAAACAAACAAACAAAAAAATTATCGCAAAATGTAACACTTTAGAAATGTTTTTCTTTTCCATAAAGAAAATAGCTGACCTTACGCTTTGGCGAACGGATATAATGTACAACTCATTCTTCATAATTAAATGACTGAAAATTGAACTGAGGATGAGTTTCCAAAAATGTATCTATATGTATAAAGGAAGGTCCACATAAAGTCCAGATTTAATCTCTTTCCACCATGACTGCTGGCAAGTTAACTCAAACGGCAGATGAAGATGCAACCGAATGATTTTTGGAAGTTAATAGCAAGTGGAAGATTTTATTTTCCTCCATTAAGACGATATGATAATCTACCCGGGTGTTGTCAGGACGCAGTTCAAATGGCTTCCAGGATATCCGGACCTCACGCTGATGGGCTCTTTACCGGTGGAAAAAAGAGAGGTTTCATTACATCAGCACAACCTAATCAAGGGTAAGAAAAGAGATGGGATACAACTAACACGCGCACAATTACCTGCTCCTTTCATATTGTATGTTCGTAATGTGAAATCAAAACCTTGAGAGCTGTCCTATGAGTAGAAAAATTTGAATGCCACACACACACACACACACACACACACACACACACACACACACACACACACACACACACACACACTCACTCACTCACTCACTCTCTTCTCTCCTGCAATAAATTTAGCAAAGTGTTCAATTAGACGTGACGTATGACACATAGACAACAGGAGTAATTAGTAACGAGGAACTGTACACCAAATATACTCAGAAAAACTACGCAAGCAATCCGTATTTATTGGCGTAAAATACAATTCAAAGCTTCCAAGCTTTCACACGTCAGCCAGATGAATTGGCAGTGCTGTCTACCTTCATTGGAAAAGCCCAGAGCACATTTAAGGAGACAGACGGCCCGGGGCTGGAGAGTAGTTTTGGGCCCCAGTATTAGTGGCTCATCTAGGATTTCACTATGGGTGGATGAATAAAAATACCCAGGAGAAAACATTCCCAAAATATGATGAGGAAGCCATAAAAATATCCCCGCTGTATTTGAATGTGTATCCCATTGATTCATGGACGAATCAGTAGTAGCAAAAAAATGCATGGTTAAAAAATGGATTCAGTTCAGTTCTGCTTTAATCCCCTCCCTCCCAAGGTTCAGCTTGGAAATTTTATTGAAGTAGTGGACAAAATAACATGATTCAAACAAGTTCTTAATGTATGAAAATTTCTCCCAATTACAGATGTGTACGAAAAAACCCATCTGTAATGCTTTCGAAAGATTTGGGGATGGACCGGGGGGCGACTATACTTTTTTGCGGACTCCGCCTGAAAAAGCGGAAAGAAATAGAATTTTTCTTTCTTCACACGACAGTTTCTTATAGTTTTTGCTGCGCTGTCTGCAAAAAAACAAAAAGATACTGTAGAATTCCGTCAATTCTTTAAGCATCCTGAAAATGCAAGGCCCGGGGCTGCAGCCTACCAGCCCCTCTTAAATGTGCTCTGGGAAAGCCTTCTAGTTGATGTGCGAAAGCTTGGAAACTGAATTCTATTTTACGACAATAAATTCGGATTATTAGTGTCGTTTTACTATTTTGAGAACGGGAGTACTCTCCTCAAGCCTCAGTTCTTTTATTAGAAAACAAACTCTTATTCCCATTCCGCAAAAAAAAAAAAAAAAAAAAAAACCCAAAAAAAAAAAAAAAATCAACACTTGTTCCTATATTACACTGAACAACAAATTTTGACCTTTGCTGCTTTTCGGAAATACAAGCAGCCGTTTTCTATGTACATGGAGGTGCAGAACAGGAAAATGACAACTAAAATGTTTTGCTTGGCCACAGTGTTCGAGATTCACTCACCTGTATTAGGTCATTCAATAAACGAAGACATCGCTCTTCCCACGTTTTTATCAACACATAGCAACCGAAAAATTGTTTTCTGGTCACAACTGGGGATCCGATCCCAGATCTCTCGATATGTAGCTGAGGGCGTTAGCTTTACGCTATGGTGGCCAACAATCAACGGCGCTACGTGTGTTTTTCTGCCAGCTTCTGACATCATAAATCCGTAGGATGGGCTCAGCTTACCGAGAAGTCTTCATCTGTTAGCATTAATGGCACTGGCTGTATATTAATTATAGCAGTTAAATCAAAAGTGTGAGATCCAAATGGATCTCGCCCTTTGGATTTAACTGCTATAATTAATATATAGACAGCGCCAGTAATGCCCACCAAATGGAGACGTCTCGGTAAGCTGAGCCCATCTTACGGATTTATGATGTCAGAAGCTGACAGAAAAACATACGTAGCGCCGTTGATCTTTGGCCACCGCGTAAGGCCACGCTCGGCTAGATAGCGAGAGATCTGGGATTCGGATCCCAAGCGGTGACTGGATAACAATTTTTCGGTTGCTGTGTGTTGATAAAAACGTGGGAAGAGCGATGTCTTCGTTTATTCACTGACGCCAGGTATTTGGAGGATATTTATATTAGGTCATTCGCGGAAGGTTGCATATCAGTCTACAGCAATCGCCGCCTCTCTCTCTCTTCGCCTGCCACTCTCGCATAATGAATCTAGTGCAGCAATATACACTATATATAGACAAAAATCAACGGACACCTATAGAAGAGAAACACAACACAGCATTTATTGACATACATTACTACGGTGTCGGTCCATCTTTGGCCTTAATGCAGGAACTGACCCTTCGAGACATGCTTTCGACAAGGTTTTGGAACACAGCGATAGGTATGCGCTTCCATTCAGTACATAATACTGCCGCTAACTGTTGCTTAGTAGTAGGCCTTGGTTCCAAACTTCTTACGCGGCGCTCTAATTCATCTCATTGGTGCTCTAAGGGATTAAGATCAGGGCTCTGTGCTGGCCAGTCCACACACGATACGTAATTATCGTCAAACCACGCCGAAACAGTCCTTGCTTTATGGCTCGGTTCATTATCCTGCTGGTACCAGCAAGGCTCGGTTCCATGGTATTGCCACAGAGTTGGTAGGGCATAATTGTCTAGAATATCGAGATAGACGTGCTGGTTAACAGGTTTGTTCATGATAACCAATGGGCCGGGACCATTGATTATCGTGGACAAATCTGTTGATAACCAATGGGCCGGGAGATTAGAACGTTTAACTTTGGGTTTTTGGATTAAGTTATGTATCTGATTCAATGTATATCCTGCATCAGCGGCCAATTTAATGACGCTTTTAATTTCGTGTTGTATAGAATGGGAATCGGAGGAGACAGCGAAGGCTCTTTCAATTCGAGAACGGAAGATAGCTGTTTTGTATTCTGCGGGAAAGAACGAGCTACGGAGCATCAGGTTGGGGACGCACGTGGGTTTATAAGTAGACTTTGGTACAAAGGCGGTGGTCAGGCGATTTGCTCAGTAAAACACCCAGAAACAGTAAGGCACTGTTGTGTTCAAGCTCCACAGTAAAATCAATCGTAGGATGTATATCATTGATTTTATCGAGGAAAGCAGGAACAGTCTCCTTTTCGTGAGGCCATATGAAAAATACGTCGTCCACGTAACGTAGACAGGTGGTAGACCGTGGGGTGATGCTGGAGAATATGTTTCTGCTCAGCTGGGCGATGTATTGCTTCCGCGAGGATGGCTGAAAGCAAGGATCCCATCAGAGCACCACTAGTCTGTTTATAGACTTGCCCTTGGATGCTGTAGAATCTAGTATTTGAAACCAAGTCAATCGTTTATTTATATTCTTACGCCAATAAAATCGGATTACTAGCATAATTTCAATATTTTATGCATAGTTGGTGTAGTTTCTCGCTAATAATTTATAAAATAACTAATGGCTCCGTATTGAATAGACCTATATTATTTACGTTTTCATATAAACGAAATATCAAATGAAAATATGTAAAATAATAACCTCAATCATAAAGCGATGGAACACTGTGGTGGTAACGTCATCAACTAATGACAGGAAGCAGTTGCGTTTCCTTGCACACCACCTGCGAAACACGAAAAGAGATATTGGACTGTAACAGGCCGACAAGCTACTCAAACATCGTTCGTTTCGCTCTAGAAAGATTTAATTCGTTTGAGAAAATGTCATGGAGATCAGACAAACTGTTAATGAGCCATACTCGCTCATTTTGAAATCAATCAGTCTCTCACACAAACACGACAAAGTAGCTTTAACGATAGTAATTCCAAATATTTCGTATATTAAATACAATTTTTAAAAAACGCAAACTACCAGGATCGTAAAGCTGATTTATCTCCATTCCTCACCCACTTCCCCCCCCTTCCCTAGCTGTACGAAACGCACATGACAGAGAATACAGCCTCTAAAACAACAGGACTTCATAAAAATGTAATTATAGTGTCATTCAGCATGGCAAGCGTCTTTTACTGAACTCATTGGGGTTTCTTCGATGAAACCCTAGGGGTTGATTTTTTTTTTTTTTAGATTGTGGCCTATAATTGCCAAACAAGTTAACACAATGTAAACCATGGATGTTGCGCCATACCCTAAAAGGAAGTGAAAAGAAACTTGTCGACAAGTGTAAACCACTGCATTGAAATCAGTGTCCCGAATTATTTGTGGGAATGACGGAGGCATGAAACTGCGATAAATAGCTTGACAGTAGTCTGTCAAAATGCTACGGGTGAAGAACGCAATAACGGAAAGGGAAGAGGACAAGGATACTACATTATGCTACATCATTTAATTGCACTGGGGGAGGGACTCCCCACGAAGAATGAACAATAAAACGTGGTTTCGTTTCATTAATTGCCCTTCCTTCTGTTTCCAGGTAAGGCATTACATTACACCTCGAGGTTAAAAATACCGTTTTTTTTAAATATCTGGGTGGCTATAAAGTTTCCCTAGCATCCTCATTTATGCAAGAAAAGTAAACGTGATACTGCAACAACATCAGCAGCGTTTGGAAGATGAATGCCTATTATTATGTTCAGAAGTGTTCATTAATACCCTTCTGTTTACATACACTGAGATGCCAATTTATTAAGTACACCGACCTAGTAGTGTGTTCCCCCGTCCTTGCCCTGCAGAACAGCCCGAATTCGTCAAGACCATGGAACATACCAGATGTTTTGTGCAGGAATATTAAATCATGTCAAAATTAAAGAGTCCAGAAGTTTGCTGCAATTTCGACGGGGCACAGCCTCGCAGCGAACAGCCGTGCCCACCTCATCCCAGAGACGTACGTTAAGGTTTAAATCTAAGAACTGTGCAGACTACTAAGCAAGGGAAACCTGTAGTCATGTTCCGGGAACCATTCGGTGAGGGTATGTAACGATTGGTCGACAAACTGTTGGTCGACAGGAATGATTAGTCCAAATAACGATTGGTCGACAGTAATGATTAGTCAACAGTAACGATTGGTCGACAGCACGTTTGATCGGCATAACGATTGGTCGACAAACGGTTGGTCGACATAGCGATTGGTCGGCATAGCGATTGGTCGACAGGAATGATTAGTCCACATAACGATTGGTCGACAGTAATGATTAGTCAACAGTAACGATTGGTCGACAAACGGTTGGTCGACATAGCGATTGGCCGACAGTAAAGATTGGTTGGCATAACGATTGGCCGACAGTAAAGATTGGTCGGCATAACGATTGGCCGACAGTAAAGATTGGTCGGCATAACGATTGGTCGACAGGAATGATTAGTCGCAGTAACGATTGGTCGACAGCACGTTTGATCGGCATAACGATTGGTCGACATAACGATTGGCCGACAGCAAAGATTGGTCGACAGGAATGATTAGTCGACAGTAACGATTAGTCGACAGCACGTTTGATTGGCATAACGATTGGTCGACAAACGGTTGGTCGACATAACGATTGGCCGGCATAACGATTGGTCGACAGGAATGATTAGTCGTCACAACGATTCGTCGACAGGAATGATTAGTCGTCATAACGATTAGTCGACAGTAATGATTAGTCGACAGTAATGATTAGTCTACAGCACGTTTGATCGACATAACGATTGGGAGACAGTAACGACTGGTCGATATAACGGTTAGTCGACATAAAATGGTCAACGGAACTTGGGGAAAAAAAAACATTAAATAAGTACAAACAGTTTGGCGGTAAATTGCCCCACCGGAAGATTGCCACACACAGAAAAATTGCCCCACCGGAAAATTGCCACATGGTTTTTATTAAGGGGACGAGCACAAATCGCCGTTCGTCCGAGAAACGCTTTGAATGTGTGTCAACTTTCCGGTGGGGCAATTTTCCGAGTTTCCAAATTATGTGTGGCAGTTTTCCCAAGGTGCCTATACCTAAAAGTGCCCGGTGCGTTTTCGGAAATAACATCGTTCAGAAGGCCCTCTATATAAATTTCACTTAGGGTACAAAAGATGACACGGGGGCTTATTTGGAAATAATATATTATAATGCTGTACGTTCTGAGGACTACATTCTAAAAGATATTATTTCCAAAAAGGAACGCTACGTTTTTAGAGGTCAGTACGTTCTGAGAGGTACCGCTGCGAATGTAAACCATAATCATCTGAACCAATGGTTATCTCGATTAATCGTTGTGTCGACCAATCGTGCTGTCGACTGGTCGTTATGCCGACCAATAGTGCGACACTGTTCGGTGATAGTACGAGCCTTGTAAGCCGGTGAATCATCCTGCTTGAGGATAAACCGTAGCCATGAAAAGACGAATTTGGTCGGATTTTCAGATACGCCGTTGCGATCAGACGTCCCTTAACGCGTATCAGTGGGCCTAATGTGTGCCAGGAAACCAATTTCCACATCAGCGTACCCGCCACCATTGGCGTGCACTGCTGCCACCCGACACGATGGGCGCATGGCCTCATATTGCTTGCGCGAAGTTCGGGTCCTGCCATCCTCATGATGCAGAAGGAACCTTGATTTGTCCGTCCAGGCGACCTTTTGACGAAGGACTACGTCTAACTCCGCGGATAGCATGGGGCGACTTACAGCTTACCGCGTGTGACAAAAATAGGTCCCAATTCAAATCATTATTGCGTTAAAAAATACGTGCCGCACACTAATCCTGTTAGCACATTCGTAACCAGCATGGAGTCCAATTCGCGTACTGTGCAATACATCGTGCGCGCGACGCTCTCCTCGCTCCCTGTGCGCGGGGGAAGATGATGCAATATTTCTGGGGGTGTCGCCGCGTTTGGTTCAATCAATCTCGGTAACCGTGAGCGCAACACGACTCAGCGTGGTATCGTTTTAAAGCTCTCAACGAGATCTATTCAAATATACGAAGATAAGTAAATAGTAACACTGTACTAGTGATCCGAAGTAACCCAGTCTGCACAAAAAGTCCTCATGATGGTGTTCTGAGGCATGCATGGCGTTCTCCTGGTGGAGTTTCATCCAACGGGTACAACTGTGAATGCCAAAACCTATGCTAACACATTGACAAAGTTGTGTCGTGCTCTTCGTGACAAAAGACCCAACAGAGACGCTACAAATGTCAGACTGCTTCATGACAACGCTCGCCTACATGTTGCACAACACGTTTGAGACAAAATTGCGCAAGTTGGCTGGGAGGTGCTCCAGCACCCACCGTACAGTCTGGATTTGGCTCCTTGGGACTTCCATCTGTTTGGTTCCTTGAAAAAGATTCCTGGGCGGCCAACGCTGCGATTCGGCTGACGAAGTCAAATCGGTTGTGCAGGTGGCTATACCCCTAAAAAAGGACTTTTATGAAAAAGGTATACTAAAATTGTACCTAAGAGCGTCTCTGTTCTCTTGTTGGAAAACAGCTACGAAATGTAGTTTCATTGTGTATATGTTTTGTCTTGCCTATCTATTAAACTTTTGAAAAAAAAAAAGTGTGTGCGCTACTTTTCGATCCACTTTCGTATGATCCCTTGGCTCTTTCTTCCTTTCCTTTTTTTTTTTTTTTGACTGGAGATTTAACAAGCACCGTGAGCAACTCATGTGCTATAAGTAGTCTTCAGTCTCTAATTTAGGGCCACTGGTTCCAGGGAAGGGGGGAGAGAGAGAGAGAGAGAGAGAGCCAGTGCCGTAAGACAAACACAACATCCATGCCTCACCGGGATTCGAACCCTGACCCATGTAAGACGAACTATTGTATGCCAGCGCTTAGACCACTGCGCCAGCGGGGCTGCCCAGAAGTTCGACATCAACGGCACTCTTGATACGTCCTTTCAGCTCGTTTGATTCCGGTCTTTTGGTTTTGCATATTTCGTTCCACTGACAAAGCGCAAAATTGCGACCTCCACCGACAAAAAAAAAAAAAATATTTAGGGACACTTCTCTCAAGAAAGATGAGTTTCGCACACTCTAGACGACTTCGAATGGATCGTTACGTCTTTCAGTCGCAACGTTTTTTTGGTATTGCCACATCATTTACAGAGATCATGAGGAACCCCCCCCCCTCCCCGACGTTGGGGCTACGATGGAATACGCTGCGTCCCCCATTAAAACGAAAGCTAACGGTATAGTCTGCGGAGAGCGGTGTGGCAGCGGAATCAGTCAGACCCTTCTTCCCGGTACTCAGTGAGTTATCCCCCCCCCCGGAGGACACTACGTTTACATACATGCATTCCAATTCTTTATAATCATAAGATTGGGAAAGGGGGGGGGTACTCTTACTAAAACTGGGAAGGAAATTTCTGTGTACTTGCACAACCGACTTGGTTCCCATCAGCCACGTTCCACAAATCCCTTTTACAGTTCTCACCGTGAAAAATGTAAGAACACACAGCGCCATCTGGTTGACACGCAAAGAGTAAAACAAATACTAAGTGTTCATCTTTCAACCGCCGAAAGCCTTCTTCCTGATTCATTCAAGGTTTAACGACCACCGTGAGCAACTCAATGGGCTATAAATTTAGGGTCCCTAGCTCAGGGAAGGAAGGGAACCAGTTCCGTAAGACCAACACAACATCCATGCCTCACCGGGATTCCAACCCGGACTGCTTTCGGACGAATGGTCATATGTCATCGCTTAGACCACAGCGCCACCGGGGCGGCCCTTCTTTCTGAGCACGTTTCGTTTTCTCTTAAGTAAATTTTAAAACTGGCAAGAATTTATTTTAGCTCGCACTATATATCAGGGTTCATTGACGCAGCCAGTACTACTCAGTGAGTTATCCCCCTCTCCCCGGAAGACACTAAGTTCTCACACATGTATTCCAATTTTTTATAATCATAAGATTGGGAAAGGGGGGGGTACTCTTACTAAAACTAGGAAGGAAATTTCTGTGTACTTGCACAATCGACTTAGTTCCCATCACCCACGTTCCACAAATCCCTTTTACAGTTCTTGCTGTGAGAACTGTAACAACACACAGCGCCATCCGGTTGAAACGCAAAGAGTAAAACAAATACTAAGTGTCCATCTTTCAACCGCCGAAAGCCTTTTTCCTGATTGATTGATTGAAGGTTTAACGACCACCGTGCGCAACGCAATGGGCTATAAGCAGTCGCCCGTCCCTAATTTAGGTCACTGGCTCCACGGAAGGGATGGAACCAGTTCCGTAAGACCAACACAACATCCATGCCTCACCGGGATTCGAACCTGGACCCCTTCCGGACGAATGGTCATATGCCATCGCTTAGACCACTGCGCCACCGGGGCGGCGGCCCTTCTTCCTGAACACGTTTCATTTTCTCTTAAGTAAATTTTTAAACTGGCGGGAATTTTTTTAACTCGTACTATACATCAGGTTTCATTGACGCAGCCCAATTTGTTCTGAATCACTTCCATTTTAAACAGTGTTTCCCGTGGGGAAAAAAAAAGAAACGCCTTAGAGAACATCTCGATCATCTGAATCTCTACTTCCTCGACTCAAAGCATACTGAACTTTATTCCTTCAATTTACTGATGGGATAAGTTATTTAACGGAAGATTTCGCGCTGTGACAAGTGCAATTTAAAAGAGAAATTTATTTCCCAGACGGAGCTCAGGTCAGGAGCACGTGTTTCCCTTCTAACACCGTCAAAGGAACAACTATCATTTCGCAGTCATTTTCCCCACATTATCCTTCCACAAAATATACAAGCATCCTTCATGCATTTTTTGCAATTACTTACAAAAGTGGATGGAGTAAGTGGAATCGTTGAAAATCTCTCCGCTTTATTTTTTTTTCAGACCTTAGCTCATTGTTCTATGTTCCAACGTTTTCCAACGCAAACTGTCTAAGTGTGTGCAAACAAAATGATCTGCATAAATCTATTGAAGAAAGAATCACACGGAAGGTTGCTAAAACAAATTCTTTTTGTGGCATAGAAATGCCAGAATTAACTTCCATTCATCATGTATAACTCCTCAGAACCCAAAGGCATTTACACAGCTCCTCATTCACGTGGTCACTCCAGGACGACGTACTTTTTCGAGTTTTCTGCCGAGTAGCTACAGGGATGACAGCTAATTTCGGCATCTCTATGCCATAAAAATAATTCCTTTTTGGTGAAAAACAAAAGTTATTTTAACACAAAACGTTCATGCAATATTGCAGCCCGTTCAAGAGCAACATCAGCGTCACTACGTATTTTTTTCTTTAGGGATTGAACGACCACTGTGAGAAAAATTCAAAGCACTACAAGCATTAAGACTAACCAAGGATGGCCAGGGTATATTTCAACTACGCACCAAAAAAGGCCACAAGGTGAGGATAATTACAGTCGAGGCACGTTGACACATTCATTCATTAAAAATATTAAAACACACAAGTACTTTCGCGAAACTCAACTTGATGTTCCCATCATGATATGTTGTCTTTCAAGTAGATGTGTCATCTGCCTCTTACGTGTCGTGTGGTTTTAACTTAGAAATATCATGTAGCTTTCAATCACCTCATTTTTACACCTGATGATGGGAACAAATTGAGTTTCCCGAAAGTACTTGTGTGTTTTAATACTTTTAATGAATAAATGGGTCAACGTGCCTCGACGGTAATTATCCTCACCTTGTCACTACAAGCAACCGCGCGTTCTTAGTTTGGGGTCACTGGTCCCAGGGAAGGGAGAGAAAAATTGACGCGCAACATAGACACACCATCTCTGCCTCACTCACAATTCGAACACAGACTCATCTCCGACGAATAATGGTTAGAAGCAGGCGTCTCGTACCACACAGCCACCAGGGCGGCTACTTACGTATTTGAATGCTGTTGAAGGACGTAACTCGCTGAAAAAAGAATGATTCTTTAAGCACAAGTGCTGCATGTAGTTCAGCTAGTTAGTAAAATCATGCAATACATTGATTATGATACGCTTACCAACATACCAGAAATCATTACTCAAGTTATGGGGATAATGGCTGTAGAATAAATCTCGCTCCTATGACCTGACCTTTGACCTCCATTTCGATGATATTCAACAGAACCGGTTAAGTATACTTCCGGAACAACATGATAAAGTTTTGTCTCAATCGAAGCATTTTTACGAAGTTATGACGCATAGAGGCGATGGAATGGATCCCGCTTTTATGCCCTGATCTTTGACACCATTTCATCCATTTACAATAGGGCCCCCCCACACCAGGTGGTCCTCTACCACATACTAAAATTTCATTGAAATTGAACTATATTTACGCAAGTTATGGCGCATGAGGGCAATGGAATGGATCTCGCTCCTATGTCGTGACCTTTGACCCAATTTCGTCCATTTTCAATAATAGGGTTCGTCCCCAGTGCCGCATACCAAAATTAAAATCTAATAATTCTTTCGCGAGTTATCGTGCCGACAGACGGACGGACAAAACTGGAGCATATACGCTTCTTCCACCTACGGTTGGAAAGCGTAAAAAATGGCATCATGAAGTTTTACGCTCTGATAGTTTTCTCTATAGGGAGAGGATTTATGACTGTAACTTACACATACCGGCCACTGAATTAGATGCTTTTATTCAATACTGGGTTGGACCTTCTTTGGCCCGAATCATAGCACGTACATATATGTGGTTTGGCACAGGTTCCAGAAGGTGTTGCAGTGCATCTGCATCATATCTGGCATACACCAGACAGTCCTTTAACTGGCTTAGGTTTAACGGAAGAGGACTCCGATCCTTTTTTTTTTTTTTTTTTTTTTTTTTTTTGTTCCATCACGTCCGATACATTCTCAATGAAAGTACATATCCGGGATTTTTGTGGTGGCCAGGGACGATTGTGGAAGTCAGTGTCATGCTCGTGAAGCACTGCTGAACACATCTTGCGCAATGGACAGTAGCATTGTCGTCCATGAAACGGCTGTCACCTACACGATAAAAACTCAACACTGCAGGACGCACTTCATCGGCAACCATGTTCAGATAATTTTTGGAGGACATCCGACCTTCCAAGCCAGGGAGTGGATGAGTTGCACCGGAAAGATAACGAAACGGGCCAGTTGCACCGCATAGTCACTTTCTATCGACGGACGAGTTGCACCGATAGCCCCTTTCTATCGACGGGCCAGTTGCACCGCATAGCCCTTTTCTATCGACGAGCCAGTTGCACCGCATAATCCCTTTTTAACGACGGACGAGTTGCACCGCATAGTCACTTTCTATCGACGGACGAGTTGCACCGATAGCCCCTTTCCATCGACGGGCCAGTTGCACCGCATAGCCCCTTTCTATCGACGGGCCAGTTGCACCGCATAGCCCTTTTCTATCGACGAGCCAGTTGCACCGCATAATCCCTTTTTATCGACGGACGAGTTGCACCGCATAATCCCTTTCTATCGACGGACGAGATGCACCGCATATTCCCTTTCTATCGACGGACGACTTGCACCGCATTGTCCTTTTCTATCGACGGGCCAGTTGCACCGCATAGTCCTTTTCTATCGACGGGCCAGTTGCACCGCATAGTCCTTTTCCATCGACGAGCCAGTTACACCGCATAGTCCCTTTCTATCGACCGGCGAGTTGCACCACATAGTCCCTTTCTATCGACGGACGAGTTGCACCGCATAGTCCCTTTCCATCGACGGGCCAGTTGCACCGCATAGCCCCTTTCTATCGACGGGCCAGTTGCACCGCATAGTTCCTTTCTATCGACGGGCCAGTTGCACCGCATAGTCCCTTTCTATCGACGGACGAGTTGCACTACATAGTCCCTTTCTATCGACGCGCGAGTTGCACCGCATAGTCCCTTTCTATTAACGGACGAGTTGCACCGCATAATCCCTTTCTATCAACGGACGACTTGCACCGCATTGTCCCTTTCTATCGACGGACGAGTTGCACCACATAGTCCCTATCTATCGACGGACGAGTTGCACCGCGCATAGTACCTTTCTATCGACGGGCGAGTTGCACCGGTGTAATTCGCACTACGGAAGAACCGCCAAGTTTCGTTGAGAATTTGGAGAGATCGGGGTCATGGTGGATTTATAGTGAGGTTTCCCCTAACAGCAATGATAAACTGCTAGGAAAGGCATTCTTTTTTTTTTTTTTCTTCTTTTTTTCTGCTTTGCCAATTTCACAAGTGCATCTCTTAAATGAATTAAAATCAATTATTGCTTCCATTTATTATGCTTATCTCAATTTATTTATTCTTTCCGATTGAAATCAAAAGCTCTTTTGGTTTTTGATTTCAATCGGACTCTGTGAAAAAGCAGCAAGCCATAACTCACGCTGAATGCATCATTCCGATTCAACACACACACACACACACACACACACACCTGTGTGTGTTTCTTTCTTTCTTTTTTCCCCCGCCTTTTCTGGTGGTTTATCCGACTGATCGGTTGGATGGAAGGAACACGGTAGCGTCGTTCGTAGGAAAAATTTCGAAATTCAACTTTTTGCCGAAAAGAAAAATGCTGAAGTTATCACACTTTCTCTTGCTTTTAATATCCACTGAAACATCGAAACCATAGTTACAGAATTTCGGAACACTATAACTGTATTTGTTCCAGCCTCGTCTTATACTCAGGATGGACAATGAAGATACGGAAATTGAGAAACTTAGCCCCTTCGACTTTCACTCCATTTTCACTTATAAGTCGAAAAATGCATTATTTATTAATAACTTCTAGGAATAGTCATGTCATCCCCTTTTATAGAAAAAATATCATGACAGAATGTGAAACACCGGATTAGAATGGGGAATTAAATACGTCGCCCTCCGGGAATACGATTAAATATTACTACTAGATCCACCGAATATCTTGCTTCGTTTTCACGCTGTTCATACATGTAGCTGACTTCTCTTGCGTCTGCGAGAAGAATACTTCGTTAAATTTGATGCTAATGAAGTGTACTGGCTTTTATTTTCGCGCCCAGTGATACGGGAAATAGCTTTGAATTGCGACAGCTGTCCTGGGCACAACACGAACGCTTGTTTGCTTTAGACACCTTGCCCAGATCCCATCTTCACGTGCAGATAGTAAGTAATGACAATATGTAATTCACGGACAGGCGTCCACGACAGGACTAGTTGCAAAGACGAGATTAATCTGAGTTCCCTAACAATAATTTATTATCATTGAAAGTGTCGCACAAAACCACATCAGCGATCAACAAATGCTCTCACATTATACGTTCTGAAATTTAACACGGATATGCTACATTAGTGTTCCATTTAAATATAAATATTGGCTTTCATGGGTGCAAATAAAAGGTTTTCTACAAATGAGGTTCACAATATTTATTTTCCGTCTGAATTTTTCCGCTCCAGTTAATCACTTCGTACTTCTTTTTCACGCACCAAAATCGGAATACGAAAAATTAAAAGGTATTGTAACGATTTCAAAAAGCCCAACGGATGAAAACTTTCCAGTTCTGTTTTATTTTAAATCACAATTGCCTCCTACACGCGAAAAGTAAAGCTTATGACAATAAAAATCTATCACACAAGACAGGTTTTCGCTCCTATTAAAATTCTCAGTTGTTTCAAATGAAAATGGAATAAAGCAAAAATAAAAACAGTTTGATTTTGGTAAACGCATAATTTCCCAGGCAGAATAAGTTTCACGACTTCACGCGCCAGCTCCTGGCGGGGAAATTTACAAAAGAAACTGACGCTGCTCAACTGATGAATATCGAACGAAAAGGAAACAGCCTTTTCGTTCGATATTCATCAGTATTAAACTTTTCTGCATTTCATTAAACTTTTCTTAAATTTTTCTGCATTTCAGATTGTAGATATCAATCTAAAAATTGATGATTTCCAGCGCTCTTTCAAGATATTTATGCAATAAATACCGCATTTAAACACACAAAATATGCTACTGCCTTTTACAAATACACGTTAAAGATCTTATAATTTATTGAGTGGGTGGTCAGTTTACGAACGCGCGCAAATAATTGGTGCCAAAATGAACGGTAATAGAGAAACAAGACTCCAAAACGAAATAACTCTGCAGATGGTTTCATCATAACATTATTTCACAAATACCATAATCCGTTGGTTGAATGCAGGAAAATGTTCAGCGACATTTTTCATATTTCGAAAGAGCTCACTTTTTATTGGATGAAATAAGATGTGATACTGACCCAACTAAAAGTCTCAGTGGTGCTGCTTTAGGTTTCCCAACAGATATCACGTAGCATTTGAAAGTACTAAATACTACTCTTAAAGGAAAAAGACCAAAATATCTGTTATATATATATTCTATTTGGGGGTTTAACGACCACTGCGAGCAACTCGATGGGCTGTAACCAAGTCGCCCGTCCATAATTTAGGGCCACTGGTTCTACGGAAGGGAAAGAGCCAGTGCCGTATGACAAACACAACATCCATGTCTCACGGGGATACGAACCCGGACCATTCACGGATGGGTCATAAACCAGAACTTAGACCACTGCGCCACCGGATAGGCCTGTAATCGTCACAAGCTGCCACAGTTAATATCAAATCTAGAAAGAAACAGTTTGATACACTTCGAATCCTGCATGGAGCTTTCTGATGAAATGACAACACTTGGTGAAACTACAGCTTTTATTTATATAGATACCCGACTGCTTACAGCCCATCGGGTATCTTCAGTTTCACCAAGTGTTGTAATTTTTTTATTGGAGGTTTAACGATGCACTGTGAGCAACTCGATGGGTTGTAAGCAGTCGCCTGTCCCTAATTTAGGGCCAGTGGTTCCAGGGAAGGGAGGGCGCCAGTGCCGTACGACAAACATAACATCCATGCCTCAACAAGAATTGAACCCGGACCCATCTCGGACAAATGGTCAGGAGCCAGTGCTTAGACCACTGCGTCACCTGGGCGGCCGACAGATTTTAAAGCATTTGTTTCTGAGTTACAATACAATACAATTATTTATTGCACACATTTAAAACTTACAGTTATATGGAATGCAATACACCAGGAGGAATCTGAACACATTGGTTGTAAGGCGATTCCCCCTATCAGATGTAAGAAAAATAATAAAACATATGGCATATATGAAAGCAAGTAAGATGGTTATAACAGAAGCACCACTGTTAGCAGCATGCTTGGAACTACAATTTAATGATAGGGTTGAGATTCGTTATGGAGATCAGGGTGATTTACAATGTAATTTCGCAGAGACAAGGAAAACTTTTTGATATTTTCCAGGGATCTGATGCTCTCTGGGAGATTATTCCATAGGATAATGGCTTTATACAGTATGCTATTTAAACCATAATTAAGTCTAACACACGGCCGACATCATTTGTTGGTAGCAACAGATCTGGTGAAGATAGAATAATCCAGATATTTGATGTCAGATTGAAAAATAGGCAGTTTAAGATGCATTATTTTATAAAACATGATACCTAGTTTCAAGGTAAAAATTTCATGAATTTTTAGAATATTTAGTTTTAGAAATAATGGTTTTGAATGAGACATGTAATCTGTGTTCAGCATATAGCGAACAGATTTCTTCTGTAATTTGAGCAAGCATAACTTATTGTTTGCACTTATATTTGAATACCAAGATTCCAGACAATAGGAGAGATGGGTATAAATAAAAGCATAGTAAAATGTTTTTAGGACATTGATAGGAAAGAGATGCTTAATTTTACCAAGCAGGCCAACCTGTAAGGAAACTTTTTTTAAAACGAACTGAACATGCGTATTCCAGTTAAAGAATTCATCAAACCAAACACCAAGATACTGAATTTTGTCCACAATTTTAAGAAGGAGATCATTAATCCTGACTGGAAATTTATTTATGTCCTCTCTTTTATGAACGTTGCGGAAATATACGGCGTTGGTTTTTAGAATATTAAGTGATCATTTGTTAGAGCATAACCAATGAGATAAATCTGATAGGTCATTATTGATCATTATCTGTAACTTATGCAAATCATGACATTTTTGAAAAATGACAGTGTCATCAGCGTATAGCAAAGCATGAGTTGATTGCAGGTACAGAGGAAGGTCTGACAGTGTCATCAGCGTATAGCAAAGCATGAGTTGATTGCAGGTACAGAGGAAGGTCATTAATATATAACAGGAACAATAATGGTCTCAATACCGAACCTTGAGGCACTCCATATGAAATATTAAGTAGATCGGAGTTTATTTTATTTACAGTGACATACTGTTTGCGATGAGAGAGGTAGCTCATTAAGAGGGAAAGAATTTTGCCACCAAAACCGTATTTGGGTATCTTGTGCAAGATAATGTCGTGATTTACCATGTCGAGACTCTCTTATCAAAAATTTCTGATGACAGGTATAGAGGTGGAACCAACATGTGGACAGTCTTCTTCTCAAACTCTCTGAAAACACTGGCGTTATCAGTACGGTTTTCACAAACCTTACCAATAAAACACTAATTCAATTATATTATACCATGTTTCAGACTCAAATTAATTATGCTATCTTATCGTGGGGACAGACGACTAAATATAATTTTAATAAACTTCAAATTCTGCAAAACAAATATATAAGATTCATTGACCTAAAATTTGATAGAAATACACTACTATCACTATATAATAACACAAGGGTTTTTCCAAAAAAATTCAACATTCTCACGATATAACTTTAATATTGGGAACTATATAACTTTAATATTGGAAAATTATATTCAAGCGAATTAAGAATAATTTACACACTAACATCATACAAATTGTACCACAAATACACTCACATGACACAAGTACTAAATTACATATTCGGCCCATTCATCCGAAGACTGAGACCATGAAGCAGAGTATAAATTACACTGGCCCACACTACTGAATGTTCGCGATGAAAGCACAAACCCTATTGACGAAGTGAAAAAGTATGTGAACTTCACGTACATGAATTTGTTTGAGCTCGATCAGATCAAACTGGAGAAGGATAGTTCCAGTGGAGGAAATGGGCCGGAACACAGCGGAACCCCGTTCTGGCGAGGCGACACCAAAAGAACCTTAGCATTTAATTTGAATGAAATATTCAGGCATGAAAGTGGGCAGTGATAGGAAAAGCTGAACTTCCACACCCGGGGAAGGGTAACAAAGTGTTGAAACTTGCATTTCACTCTAATGTATACAACCATGGCATTTAGGTGTTGGTCACATGCCTGCCTACTAAATAGATTTAATGTATGTATTT
The DNA here is from genome assembly GCA_039090855.1 of Macrothele yani. Taxonomy (NCBI): domain Eukaryota; kingdom Metazoa; phylum Arthropoda; class Arachnida; order Araneae; family Macrothelidae; genus Macrothele; species Macrothele yani. The sequence goes on along the minus strand of CM077027.1, from coordinate 150,056,291 downwards.
TGTTTCAAGAAAATTAAAAATATAGTATAATATAATGTAAGGGGATGAGGTCATATGCATAGAAAATCACTCACCTTAGTACAGAACGACGCCTTTAATCAAATGAGGAAATTAATCAAATGTCTTTATAAGATAACAATGTTGTATGGAAATGAAATCTTGAAGGTTTGAAGAACTTCAGACATGTTTGTTGATAAGTAATAAAAGTTTGATGAAGAATAAATGTTCATTCTTGATTTGACACAAAATTATTAATGAAGAAATATGATAAATGCTTGCGAAAACGTTAGACATTTTGTAGATAAATAATAAAAGTCATTCACAACTAATGAAATTTCATTTTCTTAAGTTGTTTCTGTCTAACAATCTGTTCTAACCTTCTTTTATGAATTAGCCGGCTAGAGTTTTCTTTCTCTTGAACCAATTCGTTTGATTTTAATTTGCAGCGTAAGTTATTAGAGATATTTAGCTCCTTTCATTTTCTTTTAATTTCTTTTTCCTTATCTTGTAATTCTTTCTTATATTCTGAATATGGTGATTTCATATTTTGGCATAAATCTCTATTTACAGGGTCATGCAAATAATCGTTTTTTGTTTTGTTTTTTTTTTAATTCCAAGGCTGACTTATCCTGATTCAGTAGCTTATATTGCATAGTTTGAACAGATGAAAATGTTTCAATTTTCACGTTGCTGGATTCTTTATCAAGCACATCCCTTATCATACTAAAAGAATTTTCCACTTGAGAGCCTTGAAAACAACTCAATAATGCCTTCATTATTTTTGAGAGGGCACTGAATTTCTTTAACTTAAAAAGTGCATGTTTTGGGATTCACTGAAATTTATTTATGTAAATATTAAACTGGCACATCACTGCATCCAAAGTATAAAATTACTGACATTTAACAACAACACAGGGTAGGGGAACGTCGCATGAGCGGGGATTACGATAGCCGGCGAAATCAACGCCCCGTCCCACTTCCGTTTTCGGACATTTTCCCACCGTTTTTCAAGCTAAAATACAAATATTTATGCATTAAAATGAAATTTATAACAATACTGGGCAGAAGAAACACCGAGAGAAAAATAAATTAGGATTATGAGAAAGTGTTTTCACTTCGTTTAATTTCCGTTTTTAAAAGTTTTGAAAGATGAAATACTGTCCCCAGACGGAAAAGACACCCCCCCCCCCCCAACAGCTTCTTTTCCGTTTTACATCGATCTCGAGAATAACCCAAATGATGACAGAAAGAGCGCAATTCCGCGAATCCACGAAATAATATGTATGAGTAAGAAATAAATAAGAAATGGAAAAACACGAATTTTATGGAAAGTGAGAAATCGATACTGCGCTGCTCACTCTGCTGTGATATCGATACTCACATCGATACTGCGTTGCTCAATTTTACGGTACACGGAAACGGCGCGGATTCCACCACGGAATCATATTCAGTTTAATTTATTAACTTAAAAGGTTTAATAAATTAGACTGAATATCTTTATATTCACATCAGCTTATGAAGTAAAAAAATGTGGCCATCTCCATGTTTAAAAATCATCATTTAATATATTTTAGGATCATTCGTCCGCGACCGCATAGAAACTGGATGGCACTGACTTAGATGATAGTTAAAAACTGCTAACGAGAATCCTATTACTTTATTTCTTTACTCCTTTAGAATGCATGTTAATCTTCCATTTCATTACACGTTCTTTGTGCATTGCTTCCCAACATGTCGATTATGATTTTTTTATTTCACGAACTCAACACTTATCATTTTCGTTTGAGTCAGTATTTTTTCAAAGGTCTCCGACGACACTACTAACATTAAATTTTGTACATTAAAACTTTTTCAAATTCAGAGTTAAAACGATTTTAGAGTATGTTTTGTTGAGTTGGAGTTTGAAATAACTAATATAAAAAAGGTAATTTTTATATACTTCTTTGTTAGTATTACATTAGCACGAGCGTAACATTCACAGCACAAAAAGCCACAGATAATACAAGGAATAACTTACTTGATCGCCATCTGGACCTTGCCAACTATCACTGCTCTAAAAACAAAGAGAAAAAAAGATACTAAGATACATATTCCACTCTACATAGCATTATAAAATATTAAGCGAAATATCGTTTAAATAACACAAAGTATGCTAAAACTATCACATAAACACACAATATCAACACAGCAAAATAAAAGTAACATTACATCCCATAACCTGATGCATAATCACACTGGTAATACTCATATACATACACACACACACATCGTTTCAATACTTAATTTTAAATCCTAAATTTTGGACATAAGACAAAAATGTCTGTAACCACTTTCACGGAACATTTGTTGACATCGCATGATTTTGATATATATTTCACACCCTACTTTAGTTTAAATTAAAAAAAAAAAAAAAAAAAAAAAAAAAAAAAACATTCTTTAACTGAATCAAAATAGGTCAAAAAAGCGAATATTATATCAACAAAAACATTTTTAACGCCAAAAAAAATATAAAAATCTTTGATTTAAAAAATCTTATCTTATACAGCTACCATCAGTTGTGACGCATAAATCTCGTTTAACCTTCATTTTGAGTTTTTGTATTCTTACGTAAATTTGGTCTCTTCTCGTTAAACGTTTCTCTGACCTACCGACACATTATTTCTCGTGACGTGCTTTCAAGGTTGGCAATACTGGCACTGAAGCAAAGGTCACTATAACTACGTGAAAGTGCAGTCTGAAGTATGCACAGAAAGCGATGCGAAGTGAGGTGAGCGAGTTGAGAGCTAACGATAGATTTACGTGAATACCGATTGTTTACGATAGTGAAAAGTTACATCCAGATATTGGGTTGATGCATAAGTTCATGCCGTTTTATTTCACGAGTGCTTTCCAAGTCAGTAGTGACGGTGCAGATGGCCAGTTGTATATGAAAATATAGCCAGTAATACCGTGTATCTAAATCATATTGCGTTGGGTGATTGTGGCTAATGGTTTTTTGATTTTCAGGTCCTGAAGTATGGAGTGTCAAGTAGAAAGAAATGAACACTTCTGACATCTGCTCCTACTACGAGTTTAACAAGGGATCCACAGCCGCAGAGGCTACTTGACAAATTTATGCTGTGTATGGGAAGGATGCTATTGCTCCGAGAACAGCCCACAAATGGTTTGAGCGCTTCCGAGGTGGCAATTTTGACCTCAACGACTCTCAACGCTCAGGTCGTCCATCTCACTTTGATGCGGGTCGTTTGAACCATCTCATCCACTTGGATTTGCGTCAAACCACACGCGAATTGGCCACTGAGGTGGACTGTGATCAGGCCACCGTGATGCGACAAATAGAACGTATGGGAAAGGTCCAGAAATTGGGGTACTGGGTGCCTCGTACTCTCGCCGAGGATAACAAGAATCAGCGTGTTGGCATATGTGGTTCCTTGCTCGGCCGTTATCGCAAATGTCCTCAGCAACACAAAACCTTTCTGCCACGTATTATTGTTACTGGAGACGAAAAGTGGCGCATGTACGTGAATTTCAGGCATCGGAGGGAATGGTTAAGCTCAAACAAGACCCCCACACCGCGTCCAAAACATGACCTTCATTCTGTGAAGATCATGTTGTGTGTCTGGTGGGACATGGAAGGCATTATTCACTGGGAAATGCTGCCGAGGAATCGGACCATCAACACTGCACTCTATTGTGAGCAACTCCGCCGTGTAGAGGGAGCAGTTCAGCAGAAACGGCCACATCGGCGCCATGGTGTCCTTCTCCAACATGATAACGCACGCTCTCACAGTGCAAACACGACCAAAATGGCCATTCAGGGCATGAAATGGGAGATCCTTCCACATCCGGCCTATTTCCCAGATGTCGCCCCCTTCAGACTATCGCAGGTTCCGATCTCTATCAAATGCACTCCATGGCAGAACGTTCAACAGTGATGTTGATCTCCAGAATTTCCTTGGTGATTTCTTCGAGGCAAAACCTACACGGTTTTTCAAGAATGACATTCCAGACCTATCCAGACGTTGGGACACCACCGTAAACAATAGAGGGGAAATACATAGTTGATTGATTCTCTTCTGATGTTATACATTCCTGTAATGCGGTGAAAAAAACGGCATGAACTTATTCATCAACCCAATATATGTTGATTACGATCTGTTAAACGAGAGCGAGCTAACTCTTTGGTAATTATGTCTTGCTGAATTTACGAGCTAGTAGCTTGAGGTGTTTGATTTATATAATTTTGTTATTGCGAAATAGTTTCAACGTTGTTCTTCCTTGACATACAATTTTTTTTTTATTTTGTGTTTTACGGAGTACTGTGAGCAACTGGATGGGATATAAGCAGTCGTCCGGCCCTAATTTAGGGTCACTAATTCCAGAGAAGGCAGAGAGCCCGTACCGTAAGACAAACACAATGTCCATGCCTTACGGCGATCCGAACCCGGACCCATCTCGGACGAACGGTCAGAAGCCAGCAGCTTAGACCGCTGCACCATCGAGGCGGCACACGCCAATCTAAGTAACAAAAAGTTGGCCATTGAAATAACAAGTAATCTGTTTTGTTTATTCTTCACTCTGAACCGTTATGATCTAACGTTATTCATGTGAGTTGTTAATTAAACCTGACATATTGCAGCATACAAATTCTACAAAATTTACGACTTAAATTAAAATTTAAGGATTCAACAAGTAGATTAAGTCGGTAAGTGACATTTAAACCCTCCTATTTTGCAGTGACAGTTTGTAGATACCATACATTACGATCAAGCTCCATACCACTGAGTATTGAAATAGCGTGACAGTTTCCATTATACACTGAGTGCTCACTGATTTACGACTAACCCTATATGCGAAGTGTGTTACACCATACACTGGAGGAGGAGGGCGTCATGTGTAGACTAAAAGGGTATGCATATATTGGAGGTTGGCGGTTCAGTCGAGAGCAAAGTTACGGATGTGATGGCTAAAACCAAAGATTAATCGGAGTTTACAAAGGCCAACCTGAGGGTGCGCGAAGGGTTGGTGCACCCATTTCGGAAACGGTGGCATTTGAGAATTGTGCGAGGGCCTGCACGGTTTAAGTATACCAGAAGTGATTCCAAAATGGCGAGAAAACGTACCAGCGACACAAGTGTAAAGAACGGCGAAAAATGGTTTCCAGAGGTGAACGACGAGTACATCGCCTTGTAAAGGCCAATCCGAGCAGCACGGTTCCGCAATTGACAGCCCAATACAATATGGGCCAACCAAAAATCATATCCCACGTGACTATGCGTCACAAGGCGGAATGGGTGAATTACAAAAGCAGACCCTATAAAGCCACCTTCTCCTAACAGCAGTCCATTGACGTTACCGACTTTTCTGGGACGAACAGCATGATAATTAGTCGACAGAAGATTGGAAGCAAGTATGCTGATCCGACGAATTGCTATACTCCATTCTACCGATGTGGTATTCGGAGTCAGCATCATAAGGCTATGAATCGCTCAAGCACGGCATAGACCATCCACGCCAGTTGTATGATATGGGCATGAAAAAGGACACCTTGCGCATATGGACCAACGTATAGAAGCCGGCTACTACCTGGGACTGCTTGCAGACAGCGTACACAACCCACAATGTTGTACCTCCAACTAGCGGGGGATTGGTTCTTCCACGTCGATAATGCCGCATGCCGTCGAGCGAGCCTCGTGCAAAAATGGGTCGACGAACACAGTAGTGATATAAAACGCCCCGAATGGCCAACAAAGTTGCTTGACCTCTTCCCGATTGAACATCTGCAGGATTTTGTGAAAGTCGAGGTGAGAAGTTGAACACAACATACGATTCCAAAAACGGAACTGTTGACCGCAATACAAATAGCTTGGTTCCATAAATTCAAACAACTGTACAGACACATCGCAAAGTTGATGCCACGCCAGGTGGCGGTCATTCTCAGGGCGAAAGGAGTACTGGATTGTCCGGAAAGTAGGTGCCAAATTTGCATAGCTTGTTGATGATTGGTCGCGACGTGCAACCGTCACTATATGTAGATGAGGCAACTACATAAAAGGATGTGAGAGAAGTCAGTGTATCAGTTTGTGCTAGAAGCTGCTAAAAGAAAGGCAGGAAAGTGACTTTTGCATTACGACATGTCATGCTTTACCTCTACCATAAGGGAGTAAACGCAACGCAAGCTGCATGGGAAATATGTGATGTGCACAGGGACGGTGCTGTCGCAAACAGAACAGTTCACAAGTGATTTGTCAGATTTCGTGATGGAAACTTCAACTTGGAAGATTAAGAGCGTGCGGGCTGGCCTTGTGCCACTGATGAGGATCAGCTCCATGCACAGCTGGGGGCCAATCCTCGTAAAAAAAAACAACAACAAGAGATTTAGATTTAGATTTAGAGATTTAGCAGAGGTAATCAATCAACCTATCAAAATCCACCATTCACGAAAACCTCCGAAAGCTTGGCTATATCTGTCGGTATAATGTACATGAGACTCAGGAAAAAGAGAGGAAAGAAAGTTGTAAGTTGTGTGAAGAATGAGATTGGGGAAATGATATGGGAGCCCAATGAGTTAAGTGACAGATGGGGTGAATACTTCTGTGAGTTATTAGATCAGGAAAGCAAAGATGATTCTAAGACAGATGCAGATGATGTCACAATGAGGGACGAAAGCACAGGAGGGATCTCAAGAGAAGAAGTGTGTAAAGCTCTAAAATCTCTTCAGAATGGTAAGGCTCCGGGAGTTGATGGCATAACTGCAGAGATGTTGAAATATGGTGGTGACTCTATAATTGACTGGTTAACTGAAATTTGCCAGTTGTGCTGGGAGTTAGGAATGGTCCCTCGGGATTGGAAGGATGATATCATTGTTCCCTTGTATAAGGGAAAAGGTGATCAGACTGAATGCAAGAACTATCGTGGTATTAGCCTACTGAGTGTGCCAGGGAAAGTTTTTGGTAAGGTTGTTATTGAAAAAGTACGGGGTCTTACATCATTGAAAGTGTGGGATGTTCAGAGTGGTTTTATGACTGGTAAAGGCTGCACTAACCAGATTTTTGCATTACGCACGATGATTGAAAAGTATGTGGCTGTTGGAAAGAAAGTTTTTGCTGCCTTCATAGATTTAGAGAAAGCTTACGACCGAGTGAATAGGACACTTTTGTGGAAGGTATTGAATGAACATGGTGTTACTGGGAATCTACTTAATAGGGTAAAAGCCATGTATGCTGGTAGTAGAGCTTGTGTACGAGTGAATGGTGTTTTATCAAAATGGTTTTCTATTGGTGCAGGAGTTAGGCAAGATTGTGTAATGTCACCATGGCTGTTTAATATATTTATGGATGCATGTATGCGTGATGCCAGAATAGATAATAGTGGTTTATTTATGTCTTGCTGATATCCGCGTGTGCAGATTGCTGTATGCGGATGACACTGTCCTGTTGGCAGAAAGCAAAAGTGAGTTGCAGAGTATGTTGACTCGGATGCACGAAGTTTGCATGAAATTCAAACTGAGTATAATAAATAAGGGAAAAACCAAAGTTATGGTGTTTGAGAGAGAAACGGGTAGCACTGAATGTAATGTAAGCATAAATGGCACTGTGATTGACCAGGTGAGTGAGTTTGTGTATATAGGAAGCATGTTTGACAGAGAGAACAAGTTGGATGGTGAAATCAGTAGGCGAGTGAATTCTTCTTTGAAAGTCATAGCTGCTCTGGGAGGTTTTCACAGGAATGATGGGTTCTCTAGAGAGTCCCGCATGGCTGTGTATGAAACAGTAATTGTTACTACTCTGATGTATGGCAGTGAAACCTGGGTACTGCAGAAGAAACATAGGAGTCGTTTGTGTGCTGGAGAAATACGTTACTTACGTGTGGTTTGTGGCAAGACACGATATGATTGTGTGAGAAATGAAGATGTATTGCAGCTGTGTGATGTGAAGCAAAATGTTGTTAGCAAGGTGGAGACCAATATGCTTCGGTGGTTTGGCCATGTTGAAAGAATGAGTGATGAAATGCTTACTAAGAAAATCTTTTCAGCCCAAGTGGCGGGAAGGAAAGGCAGAGGAAGGCCAAGGAAGACATGGGGGGATCAGATTCAGGAGTGTCTGCATGAGAAAAAGATTATGAGTATGAAGTATAAAAGATCTTGTGTACGGCGTGTAATGGATATTAGTGAAGCACGAGTTGTATGTCAAGATCGCTGCAAATGGCGAAGATTGATACGACAACAATAAGTAAAAAATATCTGGAAGTTTGTATTTTTTTTTTTTTTTTTTTTTGGAGCTAACCTCTGAATCTCAGAGAACAGCTTAGTGATATGTATGTATGTATGTATGTATAATGTACGGGGTCCCACACAATTTGTCCGAGAAAAACTTGCATGATCGAGTTTCCATATGTGACACGCTTTTGAAACGCATCAAAAAACGATCCGTTTTTTGAGGTGATTGTTGATGAAAAATTGGTCGTTTACAACTATGTGGTCATGGTTGCAGCGTGGTGATACACCCTTGGCGACCCCTAAAGCGGAAATACACCCAAAAAAGATTTTGTTCAGTGTTCGGTGCTACTTGTAAAGGCGTACTGCACTATGAGCTTCTACTGAACAACCAGAAGATAAAAAGCGGTATGTACTGGTCACAGCTGGACGTTCTGCAGGCAGCAATCGAGGAAAGGCGCCCTGTTTTAACAAATAAGACTAGTGTTTGTGCTCCAGCAGGACAATGCAAGACCTCGTGTCTCTTTGAGGACACGACAACAGTTGCTGGAGCATCGGTGAGATGTCCTATACGTCACCCGGCATATTCCCCGAGAATTGCTCCCTCAGACTACATACAACCTCTTCAGATCGCTACAGAATTCCCTTAATCGCACGAGGTTCGGTTCTTTGGACCGGGTAAGAAATCACTTGAACCAGTTTTTTGCGCTGAAAGTTCTGAAATTCTGGGAGGACGGGATCTTCAGCTTGCACGACCGATGGCAAGAGGTTGTGCAACAGGGTACATATATTGTTTATTAAAGGTCTGGTTTTTTTTTGTTGTTGTTGTTGTTGTTTTTGCCATACGTGATTTTTTTTTTTTTTTTTTTTTTTACACGCTGTTTTTCGGCACTAACTTTCCGGACAGCCCAATATTAGACAGGCAGTCATTATAAAAACGAAGTTTCCTATTAAAAAATACGCGTATTCGTATAGGTTTGGGGTAGTCTAAAATCGTGGCTTTCCGCATGTGTGCTCTAAATGTCTGAGTTCTTTTTCTCGGGATGGGGGTGGACTGAAGGGTAGACTGAGAGGGAAAGGTTAGAGGGGACACTATCCCACCGCACAACAGCGGGAGCTCTTCGGAAGTCCAGCGAGTAATTTAAGCAATCCAACTTTCTATTTCCCATCAGAAACACCTGCAAAGGAACTATACCAGTCGATATCAAAAATTAACAAAATACGCTTTGCAAATTTTACAGTGGGGGTTTTCCGGACACAGAGAACCTCTTTGTATGCCTACATAAACTTTCTCCTGGAGACCATGGAAACGTAATAAAAGGTGTAAGACCCATTCCGGAAGAAATAGATCACTTTGTTTCAAATTAAATTGCAGTTAAACTATGCAAGTTTCCTGCCGATTCGAACGAAGTTTCTGCTTGTAAAAACATTAAAATATTTTGACAACTAACCATGAATCTCGGGCAGTAACTGATTTTCAGTAACGATGTGGCAGCAGACGCTCACATCGAGTACTCTGATCAACAGCACCTCTTCAGGCTATGAGGCTGCAATGGGTGAAAGACCATTGCAACTACACGGTGGAAGAGTCGGAACGGATACCTTGGTCCGACGGATTGAGGTCCCCAGAAACAACACGCCAACTAACGGGAGGGTGCGTATGTGCTGTAGACCACACGATGCCATGTGACCCTAATTATCAAGTTGGGATATTACAGGCCAGTAAAGGCGGTGTAATGTTCTGGGGCGAGTTTACATGTGCCACCTTGATGCCCCTTGTACCCATTGAGACCATCACTGCACAAAACTGGCCATCTGCACCTATTCTACTTATTTACTCGCTGACCACTTACACCTATCCATTCCTACGAATTTCCCCTCAGCAGATACCACATGTCACAGCTTCCGCTTGGCGAAGGACTGGTCAGAGGAGCATTCCAGCGAGTTCGCTACACTCGAATGGCCGACTCATTCTCCATATATGAACCCAATCGAGCATCTGTAGGACGAAGTGGGGCGGTAATTTTGATCCCGAAACCTAAAATCGGCAATTCTCGACTCAGGGCCGTAGCTAGCAGGGGTAAAGGGGGCTCAGGCAAGGCAAGTAAGCCCCCATGGCAAACGAACGGTGGTTTATGAAAACGACTTTTGCATTTCAATATAAGCATAAACACTTTATTTATTCGCGTATTACATTTTTGTTTTTAAAAAATGCAAAATTGAGATGCTACAGGGTGAGCGATGGATAACTCAAAACGAAATGACGTCTTGATGTGAATTAGCAGAAACAGCTGAGCCAATAATTCTCTAAAACAAGGGCACAGGGCATGTTAATACCAAAGGGCAGAGAAAGAAGAGGGAAAAGCTTCTTTTTTTAAGGAGAAACAACATTTGGAAGAGAAAAAAAAAAAAAAAAAAAAAAAGAAAACGAAGATGGAGGTGTAATTGCGTTGAAGACTAAAACACTGTTCGTCATTGGGTAAGGGGCGATGAAATGCTATCTGCTATTAGAAAACTTCCTCGTACTTTTTTACCTACAAAGAATGGCCTTAGGGTAGTTTAAGCTAAATGCAACCCAATGAATGAAATACGGGATTACACCATTGTACAATACAAATTTGGAAGATGTGAATCCGTTTATTGCTCCAGGAGAGCGCCCGTGCATGCTAACCACTACACCACCTAGAAAGGCCAAATTCCAAGTTTTCTGGGTGGTGTAGTGGTTAGCATGCTCAGGCGTTCTCCGGGAGAAGCGGGTTCGATTCCCGCTCCGGGACGACGAAATTTTCAAGTTTTCGGATATTATTTTACTTAACATCCATGTCATATTTACACCAATAGACGGATTCACATCTTCTAAATTTGTATTGTAAATGTATCCCCCTGGGTTTTAGAAAATAGTACTGGAGAAAGTTCAGATTTTTCCTGGCCACGAATTTGCTGTAGGTACGAGTGGTTTTGGCTACTGATTTGCTGTAGGTACGAGTGATTATCTTTTTTTGTGGAAGAACAAAGTGTTGTTGGGGAGAATCTGAGGCACCTTGGTTTTTGAATGGGAAGAATGCGGAATTTGGCTGTTGACCACATTAAGAAGAGACTCCCTCCGACCATCAGCGAGAGAGAATGCGCGACTAAAGACAAAAGTGGAACCCTATGGAAAAGGAATAGAAAGAGTCGAAATACGACCTCAATGTCTACTCAACAAATTCTTTGGATCCTCTAAAAACGACCAGAATATTAAAATAAAATATTAAATGGTTTTGTGTAGTTTGTAATACATTGAAAGGCGAATGATATTCACCACTCAAAATATATAGATATTTATCATTGCCAACCATTATCAAACCAATCTCCCCAAGTTTCTTCCACAATTGTCTGTCTTGAGCCTGTCTCTTCCATGCTTTCGAATTTCACCCATCCATCTCCCATGGGGTCTGCTTCTGTCCCTTGGAATCCAGTCTAAAATTTCAGTGGTCCATTAGTAGTCTGTTCTTCTGGCAACATGCCCAAGCCATTGCCATTTCAGTAATTTCACTCTTGTCATGATGTCGTCCACTCCTGTCATTTTCCTTATCCTCAAGTTCCTCTTCTTATCTTTCCTACTTACACCAAGCATGCATCTCTCCATGCTTTTTTGAGTTGTCTGCAGTCTTTGTATATCTTTTTTAGTTAAGGTCTATGTCTCTGCTCCATACGTAAGCACTGGCGGGATGCATTGATTAAACACTTTCCTTTTAAGACATAACGGCATACTGCTCTTAAAAACTTTACTGTGTTTTCCATAAGCTCTCCATCCAAGTTTTATACGGTGATTAATTTCTTCATCAATGTGACCCTCACTTGATATCTGCTGCCCAAGATAAATGTAGGTATCGGTTGCTTCAAGCTTTTCTCCATCAATCGATAAATCTTCATTACTTGTAAAAGCATTGTACATCACTTTTGTCTTCTGAAAGTTCACTTTTAATCACACTTCTCTACTCTTGTTAGCAAGTTCTTGGAGCTCCGAAGGAGTAGTTGCAAAAATGACTACGCCATCAGCAAAACGAAGGTGAGTTAAATAATCTCTATTAATCTTCATCCGTTTGTTTCCCCAGTTCAAAGACATTTTGCAATGTGGCATTAAAGAGTTTGGGAGATATGGTGTCACCTTGTCTCACTCCCTTTCCAATTTTTATTAGTGCTGTATCCTCAAAAATCCGAACCTTTGCACTTGCATTTTGATATATATATCATGATCATCATCATTGTCAAGCATTATCAATCCACTACTGGACGAAGGTCTCCCCAAGCCTCTTTCATAACAGTCTGATTTGTGCCAGTCTCCTCCACGTTACTCCCGCATACTTACGAATTTCATCCACCCATTTCCCGTGTGGTTTTCTTCTAGGTCTTTTCTGTCCCTTGGAATCCAATCTAAAATTTCGGTTGTCCATGGATGGTCTGTCCTTCTGGCAGTATGTCCAGCCCATTGACATTTCACGGATTTAACTCTGATCATGTCTTCCACTCTTGCCATTTCTCGGATCCACGAGTTCGTCTTCTTATCTCTCCTGGTTACACCAAGCATGCACCTCTCCATGCTTCTTTGAGTTGTCTGCAGCCTTTGTATGTCTCTTTTAGCTAAGGTCCACGTCTCTGCACCATACGTAAGCACTGGAAGGATGCATTGATCAAACACTTTTCTTTTAAGACATAATGGCATATTGCTCTTGAAAATTATGCTGCTTTTTCCAAAAGTTATCCAGGCAAGTTTTATACGCCGATTAATTTCTTCATCAATGTGATCCTCACTTGATATCTGCTGTCCAAGATAAAGGTACGTATCTGTTATCTCCAGCTTTTCTCCATCAATCGATAAATCTTCATTTTTTGTAAAAGCATTGTACATCACTTTTGTCTTCTGAAAGTTCATTTTTAATCCCACTTCTTTACTCTTGTCAGAAAGTTCCTGGATCATACTCTGCAGCTCTGATGAGGTAGTTGCAAAAATGACTACGTCATCAGCAAAACGAAGGTGAGTTAGATAATCTCCATTAATCTTTATCACTTTGTTTTCCCAGTTCAGTGATTTAAAGACATTTTCCAATGCGGCATTAATGAGCTTGGGAGATATGGTGTCACCTTGTCTCACTCCCTTTCCAATTTTTATGTGTGTTGTATTTTCAAACAGCCGAATCTTTGCACTTGCATTTTCATAGATGTTATTTATAATATAAATGCATGCATCTTCAATACCGCAGGATTTCAAAGCCATTGTAACTGCTGATGGTTTCACCGAATCAAAGGCCTTCTCATAATCGATAAAAGCCATGCACAATGGAAGTTTATATTCCCTCGCTCTTTCAATTAGTTCTCTCAGTGCGTGATCTATAGTGCTGCAGCCACTGCTGAATCCAGCTTGTTCTCTCGGTTGAGCCATGTCCAGTGTTACCTTCAAGCGATGTAAAAGAACTTTAGTGAAGATTTTATAAACCACTGATAGTAGGCTGATAGGTCTGTAGTCCCTGAGATCCTCAATGTCACCTTTTTTATGTAGCGGGATCATTGTATATATATATATATACACTATATAACAACAAGTAATTGGACATCTCTGCAATCGACGATATCTGCGGTCCTGATGCACGTCACGGCGGCCGCCGTTAAATATCGCGTGGGAAACAACAACACAACCAGTCGCATGCAAGATGCCACGCAGTTCGGAGCTCTCTGATTTCGAGAAAGATGTAATCGTCGGGTATCACAAAAATGGCCGATCCATGCGTGACATATCCAGCAAGTTGAAGTACCCAAAATCGACAGTGGCCTACGTGATTGGCAAGTGGAAGATGAGAGGTGACTGTCGAAATGTGCCCCGACCCGGCAGACCCACAAAACTGGGAGTTAGAGACCGACGGGTGCTGGCCAGAGAAATTCGGAAGAACCGCACCAAATCGATGGGCCACATCCGCGAGGAGTTTCAACAGGCATCCGGGAGTGTTCTTTCGATGAATAACATCCGTAAGGAAGCCCATCTGCTCGGTTATCATGGACGTGCTGCCGCCCACAAGCCTTTGATCACCAAGTCCAATAGCGCTGCTCGGCTAACGTGGTGCAAAAGAACGTCGACAGTGGACCGTTGAACAATGGAAACAGGTTCTCTGGAGCGACGAATCTAGGTTCACCCTCTACCGTTCGGATGGCAGGGTCTGGATTTGGAGTCTGCCTGGAGAACGCCTCCTGCCGGAATGTGTTGTGCCAACTGTGAAGTTCGGCGGCGGTGGAATTATGCTATGGGGGTGCTTCTCCTGGTATGGCACGGGACCCTTGGTCGCAATTCCTGGTAGACTCAACGCCGAGACCTACTGCACCATTTTGGATGACCATGCTCTTCCTACGTTGTGGCAGTTTTACGGGGTGCACCCATGTCACTTTCCTGACAATGCCACCTGTCATGTTGCGAGGTCTACCATGGCTTGGTATGGTGACAATGGGGTTAATCGAATGGACTGGCCTGCGCAGAGCCCGGACCTTAACCCTATCGAGCACCTCTGGGACGAGTTGGAGCGTCGACTTAAGGGGTGCCCCCACCGTCCGAAATCGGTGAAGGAACTGACCTGTCTTCTCCAAGCCGAGTGGAAGAAAATACCGGTAGCCGTCGCACAACGCCTGGTTGAGAGTATGCCCCGGAGGGTCGCAGCTGTAATCGCCGCTTGTGGAGGCTCCACTAACTATTGCAGGTGAATAAACTTCTTTTTTCTTTGCTATCACAGGTGTCCAATTACTAGTTGGTAGATAGTGTATGTGTGTGTGTGTGTGTGTGTGTGTGTGTGTGTGTGTGTGTGTGTATATATATATATATATATATATTTCGAGTGAGGTGGCTTTTCTTTATCACCTTTTTCATATCTTTTATTTTATTTTATTATCTTTACAGTTTGGCACAGAGAAATTATTCGCTAGTGAAGTACATTAACAAAAGGAGCGAAAAAACAAAGCAAAACTTCTATCCACATTCGTGAAAAAATATAATTTGAAGTGAAACACAGAACCCTCCTATATGACTCTTCAGCACCATGACACTCTTTACCCCCAGATGAGACCCCCCCCGAACGTTTCTACCAGGATGACTTCATGAGGTGTTTCTACTGTTGTAAGTGCAAAAGTGAGTCCACACGCTATTTGGCGGGTGAACATAATTATTGTCCTTTCAATGTATTACAAACTACACAAATGTTAAAAGGTGAATTACTATATTTTAATAAATACGAAATAACTTCAATGACCAACTTAGTTCGACTTTCATTCTTTGCTGTTAAGTTGTGTATGTTCTT
The DNA here is from genome assembly GCA_039090855.1 of Macrothele yani. Taxonomy (NCBI): domain Eukaryota; kingdom Metazoa; phylum Arthropoda; class Arachnida; order Araneae; family Macrothelidae; genus Macrothele; species Macrothele yani. The sequence goes on along the minus strand of CM077027.1, from coordinate 150,040,760 downwards.
TGATGATAAGCTGTGTGTGCATTCTTTGGTGATTAGTTGTGTGTGTATTCTTTGGTGACAAGTTGTGTGTGCATTCCTTGGTGGCAAGTTATGTGTGCATTCTTTGGTCATAAGTTGTATGTGATTCTTTGGTGATAAGCTGTGTGTGCATTCCTTGGTGGCAAGTTATGTGTGCATTCTTTGGTCATAAGTTGTATGTGATTCTTTGGTGATATGCTGTGTGTGCATTTTTTTTTTTTTGTGATAAGCTGTGAGCGTCTGCATAACAGTGTGATGCTTAGTCTAAATAATAAAGAGAACGCACAAATTGCATACGCCTAAAGAAAAAAAAAGATCAGTGACTCACGATTGTTTTCGCATCACCAACGACAGCTGCCTTATTCACGATTTTTTTTAAATATTTCGTTCACGAATCATTACCTAACAGATTGCTTCAAATAATATCCAAACATGATGTTATGAAGACATACATAAGCTCAAGGGCATAATAAAAAACATTCATTTATTTAAAAAATATATATAGGTTAAACGCAGCTATGGCAAGAATTTCATCTCTTATCGCTCCCCTTTCCCCCCATCATTTCTTCCCTGAATATGTGCGAAGTTATTTCGAGCAGTTAATTAAATGAATAGCCGTGAGAGCGAATCGGCGGAACAGCGGTTTTTATTATGTTTTTTTTTTTTTTACTCTCATTTTTCTTTTTATTTTCCGAACGAAGCAGTAATGCTTCTTTAATGGAGTTTCCCATAAACTTTGTAATAATGATTACCGGGAGCTAAAGATCTTATGAAGAGAAACGCAATTACTCGACGTATCTTTATTTCTTCACGGAGAAATTTTCTTCCCTGATTCCCACTCCTCAACAATTTCGTTCGCTTATGGCTCCGTTATTTAAATTAACACAAGTTCCGTTTTTCTGGCTAGGCATAATTGCATTAATAATTCTGCATCTTTTAAAAACATTTCCGAATACCATTCCACAAGTGAATCTTCCACAAAGAAACGTACCTTCTCCAAAATGCTTGTCTTCGCATTTTCCAACTTCTCATTGCTGCCAAAACTGCGTGGTTCGTCCCAGTCCGACGATTTAATTTTAACAAACAGCGATGGCCACTTGCATTACCATATTTAATAAACAAGCAGCAGAAAAAGCACACTGTCTGTTTCAGGACGCGACTATCTGGACGAGCATATGCAAATCATGTGCGCCCGGCACGCCACCGAGAAGCACTATAAGAAGGGTGCACAGAAAGCGGGGTGTAAGTAGTGGAAGTGTGTTGTGCTGCCGGACCTACCTGTGCGTGGGAAGCTTCCTGATGCCTCGTCGCAGAATACGGCAGTCATTCCAGCACGTTTGGGAGTTCGAGACAGGACGAATAGTGGCTTGTCGCGACAGCGGTTTATCGTACCGAGACATCAGCACCCGTGTGGGACGACATCCAGTCACAGTGAGGCGAGTATGGATTCAGTGGGCGCAGGAGGGACGGACCAACGTGAGCGATTGCCGGATACGCGGCACACCACCGAACGAGAGGACCGGCATGTTGTGCGGCGGGCATTGACGGCTCGCACCGCCACATCACGAACGTTAGCGCAGGAATTAGGGTGTGTTGCGCAACAACCTGTGTCAGCACGTACCGTTCGACGTCGTCTGCAGGAGCGGGGACTTGTTGCACGGCGCCCATTGCTCCGATTACCATTGACGTTACTCCCCCGGCGAGTGCGGTGGCAGTGGGCCGTTGAACGCCGCACCTGGACTACGGAATGGCACGACATTGTCTTCTCCGACGGATCCCGCTTCTGCCTGCAACTCCACGATGGTTGGATCCGCGTGTGGCGGCACCGCGGCGAGAGACTGTATGACGCCTGCATTATGCACCGCCATACCGGTCCGTCGCCTGGCGTTATGGTTTGGGGCGCAATTGGATATGACACCCGCACCTTTCCGGTACGCATCGCCGATACGCTCAACAGCCACCGCTACATCTCCAACGTTTTGGAGCCTGTAGTCCTCCCTTACCTGCAGGATCTGCAAGTGGCCACGTTTCAACAGGACAATGCGCACCCGCACGTGGCACGCATCGTGCACCAATTCTCAATGGCCCACCAGGTGTCACTTTTGTCGTGGCCCGCCTGTTCTCCCGATATGTCGCCCATCGAACACGTCTGGTCGCTGATCGGCAACCGAGTGACCCGGCAAGCACCACCCGCGGCAGCCCTGAACGACATATCCCAAGCCCACATCCAAAGCCTCTTTCGTTCGATTCCGCGGCGTGCGTAGCGGCCGTTATTGCCAGCCATGGGGACCACACGAACTATTGATGTCTGCGTGTTCCGCAAGTCGCACGGGCCTGTAAGCTCAATCGTTTCATCTTTGTATCTGTTGTTATGTGTCCAGTAAATCTGGCTTTGCTATCTCGTGTATTTTTTGTGTTGCATTTTGGTGGCCAGCAGTATAGAAGTCAAGACAGAAACGGGTCACGGGTCAGTGGTTCACCGGGTCGATAATTTCTTGCGGGTCAAACGGGTCGGGTCAAGATGTTTCTGGTCCGATTTTTATTTGAGTTTTATTTTTGAAAAGAAAAAAATATTTCAAAGAACCCTTCCAAGGTTTTTGAATACTTCAGAGTTGCAGAGTATGATCCAGGAACTTGTTGAGAAGGGTAAAGAAATGCGATTAAAAATGAACTTTCAGAAGACAAAACTAAAGAACAATGCTTTTACAAGGAATGAAGATTTATCAATTGATAGGGAAAAGCTGGAAATAACCAATTCCTACATTTACCTTGGGCAGCAGATACCAAGCGAAGGTCGCATTAATGAAGAATTTAATTGGCGTTTTTGGAAGAAACAGTACAATTTTTAAGAGCAATGTGCCACTATCTCTCTATTCTAAAATAAAGTAACTGCCGCCGTTGTTTTAGAAATTTCGCGACACTCTTGCTTTCCTAGCTCGCAGCGCAAAACGTATTGAACACAAAAATATGAAATTTACATCGTTTGCGGAGAATTCTTTGGAGAACACGCTGAAATAAACCGTTTCTCGATTCTGGCGATACTTCAAGAGCTATTGATTGTATTTCAAAGTTAAGGTAAGCAAAAAAGTGCTATCAGTTCGCGTTCCGGACACACTAACAGCAACAGAACCACGAAACTTCGTATGCATGTAGTGCCATGACCGAATTTTCGCACCTCGTCGCCCTTTTTTTTTTTTTTTTTTTAAATTTTGATTTATTTTACGAGAAATTAAATTTCTAAATTTTACAAAATTCTTAATTTCGTGATGGGATCCATTTAAAAAAACGGATATATGGCAAACTATAAATCATAACGCATTGCAATTTTTACAGCAAAAACTTACAACTATCATCCCTTTTTGAGAAAACAAAAAAAAAAAAAGAAAGTCATTTTCTGATTTTTAAGTATTTTTTTAAAGACGCAAAGGAAAGAAACGAACGGCTCGTCTGCCTTCACGATAACCAAGAGGAACGTTTTGGTCCCGTGACTTGCTGCCATGGTGACGCAGAGAATTTGTTATGCACAAATTTTTTTGGTTTACGGAAATGCTTTTTGGACCACTTTTGTTTTCCTTAGTGGTAAATTTAGTAAGTGCTATAAGTTCAAACGACAAAAGTCCGACCTTCCAAAAATTAACGACAGTAAAAAAAACTCTGAAATTTCGGAATAACAAGCCTTATTTGTTTAGACATGCAATAAAAAGTGAAATTTATATGAATTTTCCAGTTTTTATTTCATGTGATATACTTGGAGATCCGAGCGCTACTCTGGAAACGAGCGTAGCGAGCCTAGAGTGGCAGCTCCTAGTGTCTTAAAAGAAAATTCTTTAATCAATGCATCCTTCCAGTGCTTACGTACGGAGCAGAGACGTGGAACTTAACTAAAAAAAGGCAAAGACTGCAGACAACTGAAAGAAGCATAGAGAAATGCATGCTTGGTGAAACCAATGAAGAAAAAACGACTCATTCCTTGAACAACGTGGAATACAGAGTTTGAATACAGTTTTCTTCAGTGACGAGGCCTGGTTTCACCTCGGAGGTTATGTCAACAGTCAGAACAATAGGATTTGGTCATGTGAAAATCCACATGTTTTTCTTGAAAAAGGTTTGCATTTGAAAAAACTTGGAGTTTGGTGCGCGATATCGCACCGTCGCATAGTGGGACATATTTTTTTCTAAACGACTGGATAGTTCCGTCTACCAAGACATTATCACACCGTTTGTAGCACTCCTTGATGTCAGCGAACGACACTGTGCGCTCCAGCAAGAAAATGCCACATGCCACACGTCGATTAGTACCGTCAATTCTTTGAGACATTTTTTCAGTGAACGCCTCATCTCCAAAGACCTGTGCCTCCCAGATCCCCAGATTTATCGCCGCTCGACTTCTTTCTTTGGGGGTATCTTAAAGGGGTTGTGTATCACAATAATCCTCACACCCTGAATGAACTTAAAATGAACATCACAACAGCAATTGAAAACATTAGTGTGGAGGTGCTTCACAAGGTGTCATCAAACTTGGTAAAAAGAGCGCGCGATTGCATTCGCGAACACGGAGCCCACTTTCAACATATGTCATAATAAGGTTCCCCTTTTTTTGTTGTCTATATTTGACGATGCTTATTTTTTTCAACAATTGTAATTAACCTCATAATTTATTTTTTCTATTCTGGGTTTCACGACTTTATGATCGCCCTGTACATTATATCATTATCATTGTCAACCATTGCTGGATGAAGGTCTCCTCAACTTTCTTTCACAACTCTCTTGAGCCAGTCTCATTTATGTCACTCCAGCATGCGTTTGAACGCCATCCACCCACCTCCCACGTGGTCATCTCCCGGGTCTTTCTTTGTCGCTTGGAATCCAATGTAATATTTCGGTTGTCCATTGGTGGTCTGTTACTCTAGCAATATGTCCAAGCAGATGGTCATTTCAAGGATTTCGCTTTGATCATTATGTCTTTCACTTTCGTCATTTTCCTGATCCAGGAATTCCTCTTCTTACTTTTCCTGGTTATATCAAGCATGCATCTTTCCAGGATTCATTTATTTGACTGAAGCCTCCGTATGTCTTTTTCAGTTAACGTCAATTTCTGGGTTCCATACATAAGAACTGGAAGGATGAATTGATAAAACACTTTACTACGACATGATGGTATACTGCTCTTGAAAATTGTACTGTTTCTTCCAAATGCTGTTCAATTAAGTTTTATATGTCCGATTAACCTTTTTCATTAATGTTACATTCGCTTGATATCTGTTGCCCAAGGTAAATAATATAGGTATCTGTTATCTCTAGATTTATCTCACCAATCGCTAAAACTTCATTTCGTGTAAAAGTATTGTACACTAATTCTGTTTTCTGAAAGTTAATTTTTAATCAAACTTCCTTACTCATGTCAGCAATTTCCTGTATCATAATCTGAAGTTCTGAACGGGTAGTTGAGAAAATTACTACGTCATCAGCAAGCAAAACGAAGATGGGTTAAATAATTTCCATTAATCTTTGTTCCTTGTGTTTCTCAGTTCAGTTATTGAAAGGCATTCTGCAGTGTAGCACTGAAGAGTTTGAGAGATATGGTGTCACCTTGTCTCACTCCCTTTCCAATTTTTATTGGTGCTGTATCCTCAAACAGCCAACCTTTGCACTTGCATCTTCACAGATGTTTTTAATATTGTTAATATATGTATCTTCAGTACCCCAGTATTTTAGAGACATTACAACTTTCAAATCCATCATTTTATTTCTGAAATACATTTTTTTTACATTGTGTGTGTGTGTGTGTGTGTGTGTGTGTGTGTGTGTGTGTGATATGGCTCAGCATTCCTGGTCTTATCAAGGGAATGTCAGTCAACACTGCTCCATGTAAATGTGGAGAATGTCAGTCAACACTGTTCCATGTGATGTGGAGAATGTCAGTCAACACTGCTCAAGGAAATGTTAGTCAACACTACTCCACGTAAATGTGGAGCAGTGGTGACTGACATTCCCTTGATAAGACCAGCAAGGCTGAGCCATATTAATTATTAATTGCATATACACTGAAGAGCAATTGAATTAGAGATACCTGTCTAGTAACGTGTAGCACCACCTTTCGCCCTGATGAGGGCGGCGATTCGTCTCGGCATGCGTTGGGAAGCCATACGGATCCACGAACTCTGAACAAGCGCCCACAGTTCACGAAGATTTGATGGAGGTGGGTCAGAGCCTCGAACATCTCTCTCGATGGCATCCCAGATGTGTTCGATGGGATTGAAGTCTGGTGACCTAGCTGGCCAAGGAAGCAAGGTCACGTCGATGGAGTGTTCATCCAACCATTCGGATACAATTCGGGAGCGATGGCATGGTGCATTGTCTTGTTGCAGGATGAGGTCCCCACTGGCATGTTGAAGACGCAAAAACGGGACACGTACCAGGGGTCCCATTTCAGTCCACGAAAACAGTCCCCAGACGAGAATGCCACCACCACCAGCTCGAAGAGTACCCTGCTGGCAAGAAGGATCCATCGCTTCATGTGCTCTGCACCGTACTCGTATCCTGCCATCCTCATGTACTAACGTAAATCTCGACTCATCAGTCCAGGCAACATTTTCCCACATGTCTAGGGTCCAGTGGCAATGTTCCCGCGCCCATGCTAATCTTTGCACCCTGTGATGTGCGGTCAGCAGCGGTACCCTCGTGGGACGATGGCTTCTGTACCCCATAGCGAGGAGATGGTTCTGGATGGTGTGGCTGCTTACACGTTTTTGTGCACCAGCGTTAAATTGCCGAGTTATGTCTTGCATTGTGACCCGTCTATCCGCTGTTACAATGCGAGCTAGCCGACGATGGCCCTGCTCATCCACACGCTGTTTACCGGATTCGATGTACTCACGGTGCACCCGTGACACAGTTGCTAGTGAAAATCCCAGTGCCTGCACGACTTCCGAGATGGAGTGACAGCTTCGTCGGGCCCCGACAATTTGCCCACGATCAAATGCGCTTAGATCCTTCGTCTTACCCATACTGCGTCCGACTCTTACTGATTCCCGTCGCATCACTCCTCATATTGTCTGACCGCTGCATACGTCATGTCGTTTCTGTTTACAGGGCCGCCCATAGCGCCATATTTGCGTAACGCCAGCTGTCTCTAATTCAATTGCTCTTCAGTGTATATATACACGGTAGAGTCGCATTATTGTGACCACCAGCTAACATCGAGAGTAACCGCCGTGTGCAGCGCGGACAACAGCTAGACGAGCTGGAAGTGACTCAATAAGGTGCTGGAAGGTGTTCACAGGTATGTGGAGCCATGCTGACTGCAGTGCATCTGGAGGATGCATAGAGCTAACAATACGATCGATGCGGTCCCACAGATGCCCAATCGGGTTTAAGTCTGGGGAATTAGGGGGGCTAGGGAAGTACTTCGAAGTCTTCATCATGCTCTTTCAACCACTCTCGAGCATTTCTGCCTTTGTGAAACGTCGCATTGTCGTTCTGGAAGATCCCATCCGCCCCAGCAAAAACAATCAGCATGTATGGGTGTAAGTGGTCTACAATGATGGATTCATAACGAATTCGGTCCATAGTTCCTTTCACAGGTATGAGTGGACCCAGAGAATGCATAAAAACATTCCCCAGATCATAACGCTGCCCCCACCAGCTTGTGTTCTTCCAGCAATGGTTGAAGAGTGTTTTGTTCTCCGATGTTTCTCGCCTTATACGCCAACGTCCATCCGTTCGATGAAGCAGAAAACGTGACTCACCGGAAAAGGCAAATCTTTGCCAATCATCGGAGATCCAATTCCGATACTGCCGTGCAAATGTAAGCATTTTCTGCCGATGCACCTTCGTCAGCATAGGAGCAATGACCATCCGTCTGCATGGGAGCCCCGTACACAGCAGGGTTCGCCAAGCTGTCGTTTTAGACACACTTCCGGTAGCTCCCTGGCTCATTCGGCCAGTGAGTTGCTCCACTGCAGCGTGTCGATCGGCCCTCACGCACCTTCCAAGCCGACGTTTACCTCTCATATCAATGGTACGTGGTGCTCGGCAGTTTCCAAGTCGCTTATTCGCAATGGTGCCATTTCTTCCAATCACGATACACTTTAACCACAACAGCACGCGAACAGTTCACAAATTGCGCTGTTTCAGAAATACTGCCACCCTTGGCCCCAACGAAAGCCGATAATCATCCCTTTTTGCAAACCTGATAAATCGCTCATTTTATCTAAGACAGCAACCAGTGGTATGTTTTCAGAATGCCTGCAGCACACCTTACATACCCTTCAAGCCAGCTCACGACACGGGCCTTCTTTCATTGGCTACGCGCTGTTTACGTCAAAAAAAATTTTTTTTTTACCCTTGTTTGTCCTTGTATGTTTTGAATTTTCTTTACGCAGCCTGCTACACCAACAGCACACACAAGGCATTCATTCACTTGTACTTTGGGTTCCGGCAGCGAATAATTTCCATTTCCACACCGATGAATGTGTGTGTTTGTATATGTATGTATGTATTAGGTTCTTGAATTAATTCCCGCTGTGGCCCAATAGAGCGCAGCAGTGGTGCGCTGTGACCTCTCTTACGCACGCACGTACCGTCCGCAGTCTGTGCGAAGCAGTGTGTGACACGCGATCGGAGGGCACAGAACACGAGTTTGGATCGCATTCTCGATGTCGAGTTTTGTACCAAAAAAGGAGCACTTGCGGGAAACATTACTCTTCTGCTTTCATCTCAAGAAATCTGCAGCGGAAAGTCACCGTTTGCTAGTGCAGGCCTATGGGGAACATGCCCTATCGGAAACAACATGCAGAGAGTGGTTCCGACGCCTCAAAGCCAACGAATATGACGTGAAGGACAAAGAGAGCCCTGGTCAGCCGAAAAACTTCAAAGATAGCGCATTGTAGGCCTTATTAGACGAGGATTCATGTCAGACGCTCCACGAGTTGTCTGAAACACCACGGGTCGATGAGCCAACGGTTAGCAAACGTTTAAAGGCAATGGGAATGATCCAGAAGCTCGGAAACTGGATCCCACATGACAAGGTTATTCTTCTCCACGACAACGCTAGACCTCATGTCGCCAAATCCGTGAAGGAACTCTTGGAGGCACTTGGCTGGGACGTCTTACCCCACCCGCCTTATTCCCCGGATATTGCTCCCTCGGAATTTTATTTGTTCCGGTCGCTACAACATGGTCCGTCAGAGCAGCACTTCCTTTCTATCGCGGATACCCAAAAATGGTTCGATGAATGGTTCGCCTCGAAAGAACCAAAAATGGCTCGCCTCGAAAGAACCTGTATTTTTCTATCGCGGCATCCATTTGTTACCCCAATGGTGGGAAAGGGTCGTAGCTGCCAACGGACACTACTTTGAATAAAGTATCCTGTACCGTTCTGTGGCAACACACTGGTGTTTGTTTGGCAAAAAAACAGCGGGAATTAATTCTTTTTTTTTTTTTTTTTTTTTTTTTTTTTTTGATTGTAGGTTTAACGACCACCGTGAGCAACTCAATGGGCTATAAGCTGTCGTCCGTCCCTAATTTAGGGTCACTGGTTCCAGGGAAGGGAGAGAACCAGTGTCGTAAGACAAACACAACATCCATGCCTCACCGGGATTCGAACCCGGACCCCGTTCGGACGAATGATCAGAGGCCATCGCTTAGACCACTGCGCCACCGCGGCGGCGGAATTAATTCAAGCACCTAATATGTATGTATATATGTATGTATGTGTGTGTCTCTCCCGTAATCCATCCCCCCTCGCACGAAATGAAATCTTGGTAACGTGACTAGAAAACAGAGCCACTTTACTGTAGTCATATAATCGCATAGAAATTTGCCATGACATCGTTACACTGTTAAAAATGTTATAGTAGGTTGTACCAAAAAGTGGTGCTACACCTGCAGCGCAACTCTTTGGGAAAAAGTAAACAATTGTGTGAAGCATAAAACATGCATCAATGTGGTGCAATGTGCGCAACTTCGTACCATGAAGTTTGGATACCATTCAGTGCTGCATAATTGCATCATGTTTCACACAATAGCTTACCTTTATCTAGGCAGTGGTGCAGCTGGTATAGCATCACTTTTTGCTGCAACTTACGACAAAATTTTTAACAGTGTTCATAAACAAGGCGAATTCCTCATCATTTTATTTTCAAAATACCCCTTTTTTTTTCTTTACATTATTGAGATAATCATCCGATCGAGACTCACGATGGCAGCCTAAGAGGTACTAAATATTCCAGATAAATGTAAAAAATAGTGAATATAGCATATAAATCTTTAAAAAAAGAAAGAAAAAAAGATCTACATCCTGCACGCTCTTTGACTTTTTATTCGAAGCCCGTACTGAGAAGTTCCTCCCCCTTCCCATTCTAGACGTTTCCACTCTACTTTTAAATGCAACTCTGCCAAGATAACGATTCAACCACTGAACATCCAAAAGAAGAAATTTGTCGGCTTACTACCGTCACATGCATATAAGACCTCCTCCTCTCCCTCCCTTCTCCTGTTCCCTCTCTCTCTCTCTCTCTACCACTGGCAGATAAAAACGCCACTATCAGCTTACGCTGCAGGCTATCATATGGATAAGGGGATAACATCGACATCTCCCAATAACGTTCTTATATTTTTTGACCCGGAGCACAAAATGGGAGAAGGGATCTCATACGAAACCTGCCAACCACATTTCTTCATCGAACACGAGCAAAAAGTTTTTCAGAATTTCTTCCATCCATGAAAATTTTCGTCTTGCACGGCCACAGGGTAAGATGCAAAATTGCAGAACTTCAGTCCTGAATTAAGATTACTCAAGCGTCTATGAAGGATGGCTGGCAGTAATAAATCATTCTAGACGGCTGTGAGGACACGCTGATACACACATTACTGACTGTGTTTACTTAAGTAACTCACAAACGGGGGTGAAAAAAAGATCATATTGGAGTTCTTTCTTTTCATCGTGCGGAATCAAAATTCTTCTGAGCTGGCAAACATTTCATAATTATTTAGCATACATTTTCTTGAAAAGGGTTTAATGCATCGCGAGTTTGAAGCTTTCACCTTTCTTTACACGGAAGTACAGTTTTAGGATGAATTCTCACTTCTGAGCAGATTGCTCCCATCTGTTACCTAATATCAACAGAGGCAATTTTCCACAGCAAAAGCCAAGACAAGCTAATCGCAAATGTAATTTTGTCAAAGTCAAATACTGAGATAAGAGGACACTAATAGCACGCGTGCTATGTCACTATACAAAGAGAGCGATCAAAAAGGAGTTATTTTACATTTTTAAAAATGAGTTGTGTTTTGTTTATATATATTTATATATACAGGGTCCAAAGGAAAAACCATATCCACCCCTGTCATGGCTGAAGGAACGGTCCCCGACTATAAACGTTAGGTCTGTCTCTAGTAAAGTGGACATGCCCGATCGATTAAACGCGACTGCAGCGCCCCTAGTGGCGAAGTGTGGAAGTTAGCAAACCTAACTCGGCAACGAAGCAAGATAGACGCAAAACGTCAATCACGAAGTTGTAGAGGGCATCGCCGAATTACGAAGAATCGACACAAAGAAACGGAAGGACACGTAAGAATAACCAGTTAGACGTCATATAATATGAATGGTTACAGATGCATTTATTCAACACAAAAATGGTTACAGGCGAGTAGCTGACATGCATACGACATAAAACAACACATCGAAGCTCAGGAAACTAACGGAGATATTTTTCAAAACGTCCGCCATCCGTGGCGATGCACATCTGAATGCGAGACAGTACGTTACTGCGTACTGCAACGAGCATTGCTGGTGTCACAGTTCTACAAGCACTGATGATACGCTGTTTCAAATCGTTCAAATTTATAGACGATGTAACATACACCTTAAGTATCCCCAGAGGAAGAAGTCCATAGAAGTCAAGTTCGGTGAACGCGGTGGCCATTCTAAAGGACCACCATACCCGATGATCTGTTGCCCGAACGTGTTGGCAAGCTGCGCACGGACGTTTCTAGCTTTACGCGGAGGTGCCCCATCATGTTGGAACCAAACACGGCATGCATCGCTGATAGGCAGATCATCGTACCAGTCACATACAGTGTCACGGAACAGGTGCTGGTACCGTTCCGTGACACCGTATTTGACTGGTATCGTGCGGTGCGTGCAATGTTAGGGTTGTCCAGGGCCTAGTAATGCGTATTCTGGGTATTGACGATTCTAACACGTGTAAACAGCGACTCATCGGTCCAAAGTACGTCGGCCAAAAAGATCGGATTCCCCTGCAAGCTGTTCATCATAAAATTACAAAAATCGTACCTCTGTGCTTCGCACCAGGCATCAACGCTTGCACAGGTAACGGACGGTACGGATGAGCCCCATGCTCGTTTAACAGTTGCCAAACACTTTGAGGGGTGTATCCCCATGCCTCGCCCATCTCCGCTGTGCTCGGGATCGTACGTTACTATCGTATTTGCATACACTCGTGCGTCGTTTCACTGGATGGGACATGGTGGGGCCTTTAGCTTTCGCTGACGTCTAACTGCTTATTCTTGTGCGTCGTTCCGTTTCTTTGTGTCGATTCTTCGTAATTCGACGATGCTCTCTACAACTTCGTAATTGACCTTTTGCGTCTATCTTGCTTCGTTGCCGAGTTAGATTTGTTACTTGCTTCTGTTTTTTTACTGCAAAACCATTTTTGTTTGATTCGGGACTGCAGTCTGCGCAAAACCAGCTTATTGGCTAATAACGCATCGTTTTGTCCTTCAAGGTACTAAAGCAGGCCGTAGACATGTTTTAATGCTGATTCATGATCACCCGTAGATGTGAAATCTTATCTTCATCTTCTTCACTTCCTTCATTTTCATCTGCTATTCCTCTAACTTTATTAATTACCTGTTCGGCAGTTAAATGTTCAAATCCAGGGTCATGTATGTCACAGTCTAGCCATTTGGGGTTATCAGTTTCATCAACGTTTACCACTCCGGGAACTGATTTCACTCATTTGGTTAGTTCTAGGATGTTAGCACTTGTATTTTCTTCAGAAGCGCAATTTCCATCAGAGCAGGGCTGTCGTTGACACGCTGTAGGGCGTAAGCATTTTCTTCAGAATCGCAATTTCCATCAGAGCAGCGCTGTCACTGACGCGAAGACCCATAATTACAAATTCAATGCGTCCTTTGGAACCCACATTTTATTTGGGATTTTTTTAACATGTCATTTGGCAAAAGTCAAATTCGTGAGGATTAGGGAAAAAACGAAAACAGAAGCAGCAATGCACGGTCCGTCAAGAATATGTAAATGTACAAGTGTCCTGATTAATTTATTAAACCTTTCAGCTCTTTTAATCAATATTGGAACAGTTGAAATTTAAAATTTGAGAAACAAACTTACATTTAATGAGAGCACTATGAACTATTGTACTCTACTAAAAGTTGTACGTCTACTTCAACAATTGTTCGTTAAACGTAAAAAAAAACTGTTCAAGAGTTATCATCACACAGTTCCTGTGTTTTGAAAAATAAAAACCGCTCTGGTGTTCTGAGCTGACTTAAAAAATGCATTGCCTTTGTGTAGTTCCATTATTGATAAAATTTAGTTGAAAATGATAACATTTAATTCTGTCAGTACTTTTTTACGCTTTCCAACCGTAGGTTGAAGAAGCGTATATGCTCCAGCTTTGTCCGTCCGTCCGCACGATAACTGGCGTTAAAATGGGTCGATCTCGATGAAATTTTAGTATGTGGTAGGGGACCACCCGGGGACGAACCCTATTGAAAATGGGACAAATGGGGTCAAAGGTCACGACGTAGGAGCGGGATCATTCCATTACCCTTATGCGTCATAACTTGCGTAAATATGGTTCGATTTCAATGAAAGTTTACTATGTGGTAGGAGACCGCCTGGGGACGAACCCTATTCAAAATGGGTAAAGTGGGGTCAAAGGTCAGGACATAAGATCGGGATGCATTCCAATGCCCTTATGAGTCATAACGTGCGTAAAAATGGTTCGCTTTCGATGAAATTTCAGTATGTAGTAGGGGACCACCTGGGGACGAACCCTATTGAAAATGGACGAAATGTGGTCAAGAGTCAGGACAAAGGATTGCGATCCATTCCATCGCTCTTATCCCATATTATTAAGATGGACGTCAAGTAATTTTGCTTCCCATACTTCCAATGGAAAAACTTTTGCACACATTTTCTTCACAATTAATGTGTTCCCAAGGATGAAAATTTGTACATCGATTAAAATAATTTCATATTATAACTTGGAAAACTTAATATTTTCTAAAACATAACCATTATTATATTAAAAATCAATAACTTTTCCTTTGGTGGTGTTGAAACCAGAGAAAAGATGGCGCGACCTGTACTTTGATGACGTCAGTGGACAAAAAAATGTTGGATTGCATAATTGCGGTTATGGTTTAGAAAATATTAAGTATTCCAGGTTATGAAATGAAGCTATTTTAATCGATGTTCAAATTTTCATCCTTGTGAAAGCATTAATTGTCCAGAAAAAATATGGCGCGATCTGTATTTTCATGACGTCAGTAGACAAACAAATGTTGAATTGCATAATTATGGTTATCTTTTAGAAAATATTAAGTATTGCAAGTTATAAAATGATGAAGATATTTTTAATCGATGTTCAAATTTTCATCCTTGGGAACGCATTAATTGTGAAGAAAATATGTACAAAAGTTTTTCCATTAGAAGTATGGGAAGCAAAGTTACTTGACGTCCACCTTAAAGTAGGAATTCTTGTATGTATGTATGTATGTACATTTTATTTTGAAAACGGCTCTAAGAATTTTGATGAAAGTCGTTAACCTACGTTTTCTGGTACTAGAAATCGATTTAGCTTGATCTCGACTTTAGAAGAATTCGTTTAGTGGGTTAAATAACCATCCCGAATTATAACGTTTTCAGTGATGGCGTTGTTCCATTAATGTTACCAATGCTTAGAAATCTTATGACGTCACAACTCGCGTTTGAGAATGTTGGCGCGCGGTCACGTCATCTGTCTCATTACGTCACGCGTTGTGTGTGGATCCTATTAAAGATTCATGACGTCACACTTTTGCGGCGGGCAGATGGTCGCGATTTCCATCTGCCTCATTTCGTCACGCGTTGTGTGCGTATGTCCGTCAGCACAATAACTCGCGTAACAACAACCGTTCGATTTCGATGAAATTTTAGTATCTGGTAGGGGATCACCTGGGAAGGAGCCCTATTTAAAGTGAACGAAATGGGGTCAAAGCTCAGTACATAGGCGATGGATCCATTCTACTGCTATTATGCGCCATAACTATCGTAAAAAAGGTTCGATTTCGATGAAATTTTAGTATATGGTAGGGGACCACCTGGAGACAAACCTTATTGAAAATGGGCGAAATGGGGTTAAAGGTTAGGACACAGGAGCGGGATCTATTCCATAGCCCTTATGCATCATAACTTACGTAAAAATGCTTCGATTGCGACAAAACTTTATCATGTTATTTCGGAGGTATACCAAGCCGGTTCTGTTGAATATCATCGAAATGGGATCAAAGGTCAGGGCACAGGACCGAGATTTATTCCACAGCCATTATTCTCATAACTTGAGTGATAACTTGAGTAATGATTTCTGTAATGTTGGAAAACGTATTATAATCAATGCATTGCATGATTTTACTAACTTGTTTAAGGTTGGTCGTGTCAGTACACTTTGTTTGTTTTATGAGCTTGCCACGCTCGAGTTTAAAGCATTGAGGTGCATCTTACAACTTACCATTCTATGGTCACTATCTGTGTTGAACTTGTTTTTTTTAAAGATTGCTTTCAAAGAACATAAATTAAAGTGTCGAACAATGTACATCACATTTGTTTTTCATTTGCTTATGTAAGTACAAATATTCATATCTCTTGATTCTTTTGATTTTTTAAAAGGACCCAGAACATCTCACAAAGTACCCGCTTTTTAAAAATCTGTGGGCCATTGTAGGACCCAGCTTGATAACAATGCAACGGGAGCTCTTTCACATAGAAGTTTTCTCCACGACCTACTGATGGTGATGGGTTCAACTGAATCCTGTGCCTATTTTAGCGACTAAAAAAAAAGAAGGAAAACTACACTGCTGGACAATTGCAAAGGACGGATCATAAACGGCTATATAGCGCATAAAAAAGTAAGTGTGGTTAGATGCCAAGTGAAATAAAATGATGTCAGAATGCCAGGACATTACAAGAAAGACAATTTATTGTGCTCTGAAATCCAGAAGGCTTTGGAACGTGTTCAAGGGACAAACAGGCCATTTTGTGCAGAATACGTAAACGTGAAAAAAATGCAATTACCGTCCGCAGGCGTTCCGGCGTAAGATGTCAATACGGGATATGGCCACCATGGAGGGAGATGCAAGATTCCACACGTCGTGTCATGCTTTGCACAACATTATCAAGCAGCTGTTGTGGTAATTTATCTCATTCCTCTGTCAGTGCACGGATGAGGGTGTCCTTGTTTATTGGAGGGCATTGGCGACCAGCAAGACTCCTCCCCAAAGCATCCCACACATTTTCAATGGGATTCAGATCTGGAGAACGTGCTGGCCATACGAGGCGTTGAATATCCTCGCTCACAAGACACTCCTGGACAGCGACTGTTCGATGACATGTTGCGTTGTCGTCCATGAAAATGAATCTATCACCAACAGCACCACGGAACATGCGAACATGAGGTAGCAGAACATCATTAATGTATCGTTGGCCAGTCATAGTCCCAGTTGGAAGCACATAGAGGGACGTACGGCCATTGATCATGATGCCAGCCCATACCATGACACTACATGTCGGATATCGGTCCCTTTCCTCTATGTTTGCTGGACAATATGCAGTACCACTATCACGCCAGATCAGTTGTCGTCTACAATGAGACGATAGACTGTGTCTACTCTCATCTGAGAAGAGGACAGCAGACCAGTCGTTATCAGTCCAATTGCGATGTAGATGGCCCCATTGCAAACGGGTGGTACGGTGACGTCTGGACAATGGGATGCACACAACAGGACGGCGGGCGTATAGTCCTCCTTCATGCAAACGTCTGGCGACAGTTTTTCGGGAGATCCGCTTGCCAGTAGCAGCCATAAACTGATTTGCTACCTCACTAGCTGTGCTGCGCCGGTGTCTTTTTGTTGATAGCACTATGTACCGATCTTCTGCAGGTGTCGTACTGCGAACACGACCTCCCCCGTGACGTTTGCTACACTCTCCATTTGTTTGAAACGATTTCCAAAGCCTTGAAACAACACTGTGGCTGACGTCGAACTCCCTGGCGACATCTGTTATTTTTCGCCCTTCTTCAATCTTGCCAATAATACGGCCACGCGTAAAATCATCTAGGTGATGTCGGGAAGACATACTGAAAATTGCAAGTTCGTCAATTGATTCTTTCAATTTCAACTTTGCGTTTGAACAACAACGGTCAATACGCGTCAAATTTGTCCTTTATATCTCTTATCAGCACTATGACGTCACGAACAAGTTCGGCAATCCAAAATTTGCATACGCACAACACGTCTTACTGTATCCCACACTTATGCTAATTTCCACATTTTCCTGCCTTCCATTTTATGGTTGCTATCGTTGCTATTGTCATCTGTCCTTAGCAATTGTCCGGCAGTGTATTACGTACCACAATAAAAAAAAAAACCGCGACTTAAAAAAATTAGCTATATTTTAGCAACTAAAAAAAGTATCACTACAAATTCGCGTCGCGGATAAACGGGAGTTGACAGTATGTTTCTGAACTACCTCACACTCTTGAATTTTATGACGGAACCATCGCTAAAGAAAGTAAATGACACATAACTAATACCAATGAAAATCGAAATGAAATATTCGTGTACGTATCAATAACAAAATGTTCTTCATAAATACTTCAGAATATTCAATACATCGTTCACATATCTTTCCTCTTGCAGAAATTGTAGAAAGAAAACATACGAGAGCAAGATAGGATATAACTTTCGAAAAAAAAAAAAAAGGCAGGAGTATATTATAAGAGGGAGAATACCGGAGCGAGAGCCATAGTTGGTTGGAAACTCTCTTCGCGAAAGAAAGTATTTTCTAAGAAAACCGATTTATTTTGTTCTGGGATTTGATTGAAAAGAAACTGAATAGAATACCCCATCTCTGTGTTTCTGTTTTATTTTCCCCCAACAATTTCTTAAAGCCAATTTTAGCTTTCCTTTCTGAAAGGTCTAAAGCGAAAGCGATGATACTGATCCTCAAAAGATTTCGCTTCCGGCGCGCACACACATCTGCCTGTGGCTCTCAGAGAGCGGTACAGTGAATTACGGGATTATCCGTCGGGATCTCACAAAGCGCCGTAATTCAATACAGAAGAATGCTCAGATGGCTCCAACTTCAGCCACAACAGACAGCAAGAAAGAAAGGAAGCGATCGCGAAGAAATCTGGAGGAACCAAAGCAACGTACCTAATAATCAGATTCTTGAGATTCCGCAGATTCCATCGAACAGTGCGCCCCAGACAACAATTTACTTCTATTTTCGACGTATGTCGGTGGCACCATGTTAGAAAAATCTAGATAGTTTTTCGACACATGATGATACAGAAGTTTTAGAAATGTTTTGGCAAGTAATTTGCATGAAAAAGGTGGAAGTCCAAACATTCCAAGTATACAGAGAAAATCAATTTGCTGTCGCTGCATCGAAATTTTAAATACACTGTTCCCTATTAGAAAGGCTGCAGATTCGGAAACAAAGGAAGTTTAAACAATAGCCCATTATGTAAAACAAAGCGAAGACCGTCTCATGTCCATTGTAATGTCAAAGTCAGCACGCAAGTGACTTTTCAAAATCAAGTCTGAAGCAGGGAGCTAGAGATACCAGATACCCCACACCACAGAGACTCATGGGTCAAACGAATGAACGAAAAGTACTGGGTTGATGCATAAGTTCATGCCGGTTTTTTCACCGCACTAGAGGAATGTATATTACATCAGAAGGGAAAACGGAATCAATCAACTATGTACTCCACCTCCCCATTTTTGACGATGGTGTCCCAACGTCTGGACAGGTCTGCAATGTTACTCTTCAAAAAATGTGCAGGTTTTTCCTGCGAAGAAATCATCGAGGAAATTCTGGAGATCAACATCATTGTTGAACGTTCTGCCACGGAGTGCATTCTACAGATCAGAACATGTGATAGTCTGAAGTGGGCGACATCTGGGAAATAGGCCGGATGTGGAAGGATCCCCCATTTCGTGTCCTGAATGGCCATTTTGGTCGTGTTTGCACTGTGAGAGCGTGCGTTATAATGTTGGGGAAGGCACCGATGATGTGGCCGTTTCTGCTAGAGATGCTCACAATCGAGTACCGATCATGTGGCCGTTTCGAAGGAGTTGCTCACAATCGAGTGCAGCTTTGATGGTCCGATTCCTCGGCAGCATTTCCCAGTGAATAATGCCTTCCATGTCCCACCAGACACACAAGACGATCTTCTCAGGATGAAGGTCATGTTTTGAACGTGGTGTGGGGGTCTTGTTTGAGCTTAACCATTCCCTCCGATGCCTAAAATTCCCGTACAGGAACCACTTTTCATCTCCAGTAACAATACGTGACCGAAAGGTTTTGTTTTGCTGAGAACATTTGCGATAAGGGGCGAGCAAGGAACCACATATGGCAACACGCTGATTCTTGTTGTCCTCGGCGAGCGTGTGAGGCACCCATGACCCCAATTTCCGGACCTTTCCCATACGTTCCAGGTGTCGCACCACTGTGGCCCGATCACAGTCAATCTCAGTGGCCAATTCGCGTGTGGTTTGACGCGGATCCAAGTGGATGAGATGGTTCAAACGATCCTCATCAAAGCGAGATGGACGACCTGAGCGTGAAGAGTCGTTGAGGTCAAAATTGCCATCGCGGAACCGCTCAAACCATTTGCGGGCTGTCTTCGGAGCAATAGCATCCTCCCCATACACAGCACACATTTGTCGAGTACTCTCGGCGGCTGTCGATCCCTTGTTAAACTCGTAGAGGAGCAGATGTCGGAAATGCTCATTCCTCTCTACTTGACACTCCATACTTCCGGACCTGAATACCAAAAAACCATTAGCCACAATGACACAACGCAATATGATTTAGATACACGATATTACTGGCTACATTTTTGCATACAACTGGCCACCTGCACCGTCACTACTGACCTGAGAAACACTCGTGAACTAAAACGGCATGTACTTGTGCATCAACCCAATAGTATTTAGTGAAGTTTGCGGCAGTCCACTTATTTCTGAACTCACCTATTTGTGTACAGATGTAGGGTACAAGCTGTCCTTCGAAGCACTGCTAATGGCTTCACAGATTCATGGCCTATTTGTGCACAGATGTAGGGTCCATGCTGTCCTTTGAAGCATTGCATCATTGTATCATTTTTTTTACAGTGCATGAATTCACAGATTCATGCACTGTAAAAATCGCCGTGAACAGCCAGTGTTTCATCCGAATTACGACGGTTTACAGATCGTAAGAATGCCACCTGGCGGTCAACCATAAATTTTCGGTAGATAAACTACATGTTCACGGTGTTTAAACTGTATTTTAACATTGACAGTCTGGCAACGAACGTTCTTAAGTGGTTGTATGCGTGTTTTTTCACGTACAATCAGTGAACTGGCAACACGTTTTTATTTCCCGGTCATTAGACTGTTTATGAACATTACGGTATGGTACTGTAAAATTATGGTTCATTGACTCGCCACTCAGCTGCCGGTGTAATCTACCGTAATTTAACCCTGCATTTTTTTTACAGTGTGGCCTATTTGTGTGCAGATGTAGGCTCCAAGATGTCCATTGAAGTAATGGTTTCACAGATTCATGGCCTCTTTGTGCACAGATGTGGGGATCAGCAAACAAGAAAAACGCTATCACGAAGAAATCTGGAGGAACCAACGCAACGGTCCAGGCTGTACTTTGAAGCAATGCTAATGGCTTCACAGATTCATGGCCTATTTGTGCACAGATCTGGGGTCCAAGTTGTCCTTTGAAGCATTGCTAATGGCTTCACTGATTCCATATCCCTACACCAATTCAGACACAGAATTCTAGGGCATTTCCAGGAATTTTGAATTTTTTCCCAGGACACGCGATCCCAATACTCCTATTTCAAATATAGTAAAACCACAAGAATGTTTAACCTGTCACCTACAACAACCAACAGGCTTCTGCAAACTTAAATTAGAATTTCGAAAATGATGTTTGCTACTACACCTCATAAGCAACTCAAAAATCACAGATAAAACTGAAATACCAAAACTATCGCTGAAATGTACCCAGATTTAATTTTAACAACTTTTATGTATACTATATAATGGTTTTGAAAAAAAATATTTTTACTTTGACTTTAATTCAATAATTGAAACAAATTATAGAATAAACAAGTTTGTAAAATCATGCAATGCATTGATTATAATACGCTTTCCAACATACCAGAAATCATTACTCAAGTTATGAGAGTAATGGCTGTGGAATAAATCTCGATCCTGTGCCCTAACCTTTGATCCCATTTCGATGATATTCCACAGAACCGGTTCGGTATACCTCCGAAATAACATGATAAAGTTTTGTCGCAATCGAAACATTTTTACATAAGTTATGATGCATAAAGGATATGGAATAGATCCCGCTCCTGTGTCCTAAGCTTTGACCCCATTTCCAATAGAATTCGTCCCAAGGCAGGCCCATACAACATACTAACTTTTCATCCAAATCGAAGATTTTTACGTAAGTTATGACGCATAATGGTGATGGAAGTGATTTCGCTCCTATGTCCTGACCTTTGACCCCATTTCGCCCATTTTCAATAGGATTTGTCGCCAGGTTGTCCCCTACCACATACTAAAATTTCATCGAAATCCAACCTTTTTTACGTTAGTTATGACGCATAACAGCAGTGGAATGGACCCCATTTCGTTCACTTTAAATAGGGTTCCTTCCTAAGTGATTCCCTACCAGATACTAAAATTTCATCGAAATCGAACGATTGTTACGCGAGTTATCGTCCGGACGGACATACGCACACAACGCGTGACGTAATGAGGCAGATAGGAATCGCGACCATCTGCTCGCAAGAGTGTGATGTCATAAAACCTTAATAGGATTCACACACAGCGCGTGATCATGTAATGAGACAGATGGCGCGACCGCGCGCCAACATTCTCAAACGCGAGATTGTGACTTCCCAAGATTTCTAAGCATTGGTGACATTAATGGAACTACGCCATGGCAGCAAAAACGTTATAATTCGGAGTGGTTATTTAACCCACTAAACGAATTCTCCTAAAGCCGAGATTTCTTTTTTTTTTTTTTTTATTGGAGGTTTAACGACCACCGTGAGCAACTCAATGGGCTATAAGCAGTCGCCCGTCCCTAATTTAGGGTCACTGGTTCCAAGGAAGGGAGAAAACCAGTGCCGTAAGACAAACAACATCTATGCCTCAACGGGATTCGAACCTGGACCCTTTTCGGACGAATGATCAGAGGCCATCGCTTAGACCACTGCGCCACCGGGGCTGCAAAAGTCGAGATCAAGCTGAATCGATTTCTAGTACCAGAAAACGGTAGGTTAACGACCTTCATCAAAATTCTTAGAGCCGTATTCAAAATAATGTACATACATACATACATACATACATACATACATACATACATACATACATACATACATACATACATACAAGAATTGCTACTTTAAGGTGGGCGTCAAGTAATTTTGCTTCCTATAATTCCAATGGAAAAACTTCTGTACACATTTTCTTCACAAATTAATGCGTTCCCAAGGATGAAAATTTTAACATCGATTAAAATAGCTTCATTTCATAACTTGGAATACTTAATATTTTCTAAACCATAACCGTAATTACGCAAACCAACATTTATTTGTCCACTGACGTCATCAAAGTACAGGTCGCGCCATCTTTTTTCTGGTTTCAACACCACCAAAGGAAACGTTATTGTTCTTTAATATAATTATGCTTATGTTTTAGAAAATGTTAAGTATTCCAAGTTATAGTTTGAAGTTATTTTAATCGATGTTCAAATTTCCATCCTTGGGACACACTTAATTGTGAAGGAAATGTGTACAAGGTTTTCCATTGAAAATATAGGAAGCAAAATTACTTGACGTCCACCTTAATAGTGTGGAATAAGGGCGATGGAATGGATCCCGATTTTATGTCCTGACCTTTGCCTCCATTTGTCCCATTTTCAATATGGTTCTTCTCCAGGTGGTCCCCTACCACATACTAAAATTTTATCGAACTCGAACCATTTTTACGTACCTTATGACGCATAAGGGCAATGGAATGAATCCCGCTCTTATGGCGTGCGTGACCTTTGACCCCACTTCACCCATTTTCAAAAGGGTTCGTCCCCAGATGGTCCCCTACCACATACTAAAATTTCATCGAAATCGAACCATTTTTACGTGAGTTATCGTGCCGACAGACAGATGGACGGACGGAAAAAGCTGGAACATATACGCTTCTTCAACCTACGGTTGGAAAGCGTAAAAAAGGTATAGAGCTCAAAAATATTGAGGAATGAAATGTGCAGGTAGATCATAAATGTGTCAATACTCTTGAAATGTTTTCACGTAATGCAAAAGTGGACATAACTTTTTTATTAACAGACAGAGGTCGTTCAGTTGCACATGTTGGTAGAGTAACTCTTCCTCTATAGTAACCCTTCTTCTTCATTGCAGGTAAATAATGGATTCCAAGCAGAACCAACGTACCGTCACTGAGTTCTAGACGAAGAAAGGGTGCAGGCTGTCCGACATCCACAGAAGGCTACATAATGCTTACGGAGATGACACCATTGACAAGAGCAATGTGCATAGATGGATGAAGAAATTTAAAGAAGGGGAAACCAACATTGAAGACAAACCACGCAGTGGGAGACCATCATCTGCGACCACTGACACGAATCGTCAGCGAGTGGATGAATTGATTCGCGCGGAGAGACGAGTCACTATCCGTGAGCTTGTTGCGCAAGTGGACTGTGATCACAATGCCTTACAGAACAGACGTAGGGTGAAGATAGATTGATCATGGAATTCCAGAGCATTTCCAGGAAAAGTTCGAACCATGCAGATTAGAACTTTTCATGATAAAATCGATCGTTCCCGCCCAAACGTCTGGACTTAGTGAGAGAATGCAAAATAGTTTTGGAATTCTGGCACTCCCATGAATTCCCTGCACATGTCTTGAGTAAAAATCCTTCAGAAGCTGCATATAAATCACCATACGGAAACTATTCATGAATTTGCCGCGTTATTATGGACACATGTCCTGTTCTCATGTTGTTTTTTAATATGAAGTTGCACTAAGATGCACGGGTCAGCTGGTTATTCCATTTGACTGGAGGTTGGTGTCCCCACAGTCCGAATCAACAAACACTAAACATACGAGTAGTATGAAGCCGCGGATGGCCTAGAGGTCAGCGTGTTTGCCTATTGATGGAAACGTCCCAGGATCAGGATCCACGGAGGACAAGACAGAGGTTCAACTTTCGATTTTTGAACAGTGCCCCAGGGGTCGATCATGAAACTACAACAGCGTCTGTCACGTGACATGGTGCCAGTGGTTATATAAGTGGCACCGCGGAGAGAGTTGTGAACTCTTGAAAAATATATAAAAAGAAAAAAGGTGGACTCCCATGGTTACGGTTCGGGCGCTTTACTTCCACATCCGCCCACTGGCGCGCTGTTCTATTGAGATCTGCGGGGCCAAATTGTTGTCATGAGACTCTATGGAAGATTTACCTCTGGGCGTCCTACTCTGCGCCAGGATCTATTCCAGGTAAGTTAGAGACGTTTGAACCACTAAATATCCTCCGCACGTCGGATGAGCACGTTTTAACCTTTGCATCCCGGGTATTGCACCCCGATTAAAAAATAAGGGTCTGTTCCTCTCCCAGACCATTCACCATCATCATCATTGTCAACCATTATCGATCCACTGCTGGACGAAGGTCTCCCCAAGTTTCCTCCACAACGGTCTGTCTTGTGCCAGTCTCCTCCATGTCACTCCCGCATACTTTCGAATTTCATCCACCCATCGCCTATGTGGTCTTCTTCTGGGTCTTTTCCTGTCCCTTGGAATCCAATCTAAACTTTCGGCTGTCCATCGATGGTCTGTCCTTCTGGCAGTATGTCCAGGCCATTGCCATTTCAGGGATTTAACTCTGATCATGATGTCTTCCACTCTTGTCACTTTTCGGATCCACGAGATCCTCTTCTTATCTCTCCTGGTTACACCAAGCATGCATCTCTCCATGCTGCTTTGAGTTGACTGCAGCCTTTGTACGTCTCTTTTAGTTAAGGTCCACGTCTCTGCACCATACATAAGCACTGGAAGGATGCATTAATCAAACACTTTTCTTTCAAGACGTAATGGAATATTGCTCTTGAAAATTATGCTGTTTCTTCCAAAAGCTCTCCAGGCAAGTTTTGTACGCCGATTAATTTCTTCATCAATGTGACCCTCACTTGATATCTGCTGTCCAAGATAAACGTACGTGTCTGTTATCTCCAGCTTTTCTCCATCAATCGATAATCTTCATTTCTTGTAAAATTTACCTCCCCCCAACTAGTGTGTCCTTTAACGTTCAGTGACGTCAGTCGCTTCTGCGACGAATATAGCCACTAGCACCTGACCTGTTACACCAAGCCTCCGACCTACTGATCGCGGGTTTGATCCCGGCCAGACTGTTCCAACCTACTGAAGACCCATCGTACCTCGATTAAAATGTACGTATGAGGCGCTAAAAATAAAGTAATCTGTTCCTTTATTTATCCCTCATCTCTCATACCCCTGGCATTCTGCTACGATTTCAGTCTATACACCATGTGGCATTCTGATGTACGAATGTCTCAACTTTCCTATCACGGTCCTCTGACGCATTTCTACGTCAGTTCATGTTTCGCCTGAGGCTAAAGAGGCCCCGGTAATTAAGCGTTATGCTTTGAGAGAATTTTTTTCTTTACTTTGATTGGAGGTGTTTTAACGACCACCATGAGCAACTCAATGGGCTATAAGCAGTCACTTGTCCCTAATTTCGGGTCACTGGTTCCAGGGAAGGGAGAGAGCCAGTGCCGTAAGATAAACACAACATCCATGCCTCCCCGGGATCCGAACACGAACCCTTCTTGGACGAATGGTCATATGCCATTGCTTAGACCGCTGCGCCACAGAGCAAAAGAATTTACGCCTGAGAGAAGGGTCTGAAAATAAATGTTTTCGTTGATCATGCTCCAGGGAAAATAAGGGTTTGCAGATACCATACTTTCACCTCATCCTTAACTCCCTTCCTTTAAGCCATTCGTCCATGGCCATACTAACATGAGAAAAAAAAAAGGGGGGGGGGAGAAGGACTTAAACTAAGGATTCGGAAGAGTGGAAGCATTGTACATCACTTTTGTCTACTGAAAATTCCTTTTTAATCCCACGTCTTTACACTTGTCAGCCAGTTCTTGTATCATACACTGCTGGACAATTGCTAAGGACGGATCATAAACGGCTATATAGCGCATAAAAAAGTAAGTGTGGTTGGATGCCAAGTGAAATAAAATAATGTCAGAATACCAGGACATTACAAGAAAGACAATTTATTGTGCTCTGAAATCCAGAAGGCTTTGGAACGTGTTCAAGGGACAAACAGGCCATTTTGTGCAGAATACGTAAACGTGAAAAAATGCAATTACCGTCAGCAGGCGTTCCGGCGTAAGATGTCAATACGGGATATGGCCACCATGGAGGGCGATGCAAGATTCCACACGTCGTGTCATGCTTTGCACAACATTATCAAGCAGTTGTTGGGGTAATTTATCCCATTCCTCTGTCAGTGCACGGATGAGGGTGTCCTTGTTTATTGGAGGGCATTGGCGACCAGCAAGACTCCTCCCCAAAGCATCCCACACATTTTCAATGGGATTCAGATCTAGAGAACGTGCTGGCCATACGAGGCGTTGAATATCCTCGCTCTCAAGACACTCCTGGACAGCAACTGTTCGATGACATGTTGCGTTGTCGTCCATGAAAATGAATCTATCACCGACAGCACCACGGAACATGCGAACATGAGGTAGCAGAACATCATTAATGTATCGTTGGCCAGTCATGGTCCCAGTTGGAAGCAAATAGAGGAACGTAGGCCATTGATCATGATGCCAGCCCATACCATGACACTACATGTCGGATATCGGCCCCTTTCCTCTATGTTTGCTGGACAATATGCAGTACCACTATCACGCCAGATCAGTTGTCGTCGACAATCAGACGATAGGCTGTATCTACTCTCATCTGAGAAGAGAACAGCAGACCAGTCGTTATCAGTCCAATTGCGATGTTGATGGCACCACTGCAAACGGGTGGTACGGTGAAGTCTGGACAATGGGATGCACACAACAGGACGGCGGGCGTATAGTCCTCCTTCATGCAAACGTCTGGCGACAGTTTTTCGGGAGATCCGCTTGCCAGTAGCAGCCATAAACTGATTTGCTACCTCACTAGCTGTGCTGCGCCGGTGTCTTTTTGTTGATAGCACTATGTACCAATCTTCTGCAGGTGTCGTACTGCGAACACGACCTCCCCCGTGACGTTTGCTACACTCTCCATTTGTTTGAAACGATTTCCAAAGCCTTGAAACAACACTGTGGCTGACGTCGAACTCCCTGGCAATATCTGTTATTTTTCGCCCTTCTTCAATCTTGCCAATAATACGGACACGCGTAAAATCATCTAGGTGATGTCGGGAAGACATACTGAAAATTGCAAGTTCGTCAATTGATTCTTTCCCTTTCAACTTTGCGTTTGAACAACAAACGGTCAATACGCGTCAAATCCTTTATATCTCTTATCAGCGCTATGACGTCACGAACAAGTTCGGCAATCCAAAATTTGCATACGCACAACACGTCTTACTGTATCCCGCACTTATGCTAATTTCCACATTTTCCTGCCTTCCATTTCATGGTTGCTATCGTTGCTATTGTCATCCGTCCTTAGCAATTGTCCGGCAGTGTACAATACATATATAAGTTTTTCTACAAATGGTCTGTCTTGAGCCAGTCTGTACCATGTCACTCCCGGGCGCTTTCGAATTTCATCTACTCATCTCCCATGTGGTTTTCTTTTGGGTCTTTTTCTGTGTCTTGGAATCCTTCTAAAATTTCGGTTGCCCATCGGTGATCCGTTCTCCTGGCAATATGTCCAGCCCATTGCCACTTCAGGGATTTTACTCTGATGATCATGATGTCTTCCACTCTTGCCATTTTTCTTATCCACGAGTTCCTCTTATCTAGTCGTCTGCAGCCTTTGTATGCCTTTTTTAGTTAAGGTCCCCGTCTCTGCTCCGTACGTAAGCACTGAAAGAATGCATTGATTAAACACTTTTAAGACATAACGGCCTACTGCTCTTAAAAATTGTGATTTCTTTCAAAAGCTCTCCAACCAAGTTCTATACGCCGATCAATTTCGTCATCAGTGTGAACTTTTCTTGAAATCTTCTACCCAAGGTAAATGTAGGAATCTGTTATCTCCAGCTTTTCTCCATCAGTTGATAAATCTATCAATTGACACACACACGTGCGTGCGTATGTGCTTATTTTACTTTATCAAATTCATTGTTTCGCTATCATGCAGCTATTGCTTTGTGGTAGGCAATGAGAAAATAATTAAAAAAAAAAAAACATATGAAATCCTAGCTTCAGCTCTGAACCAGCTCATTTTCCGTTTTTCTATAGCGACAGAAAATTCCCCAACGCTGCTCCACACAGTATTACCAGATAATGACCTGAGGCGCTGAATACCAAGAGAGAACAGATAAAAACAGAGAGGGGGTGGGGGTGAAAAAAAATCAACTGCTCTTCCTGAAAGTTTAAATCACAGTTTTTGAAAGAGGCATCAAATGATTTCTTGAACTACGACTGCCTGGTCTGTTTCCCTTTGCGCGAGCCAGCCAAGTCTTATCAGGTCTTCCAAACAACACTTTTCACCGTAATGAACGGCGAGCTATCGAAAATCTTGTTAACTAAGAAAGCCACCATTAAATTCCGATGAACAGAAACAGTCGCAGGCACTGGCGATTTGGTTTCCTGTGCAGGGAAAGGGAGGGAGAGAGAAGAGTAGTTCACCAAAGGGAAAGGAAGATAAAAGGCAGGAGGACTCGAATCGAGCGATCACAGGGTAGCTGGCAACCAATGTCGTCCTTCATTAGTTAAGGGAGAGGGGGACGTACATTTCCTCGCCGTTCTAAATGGACGATAAACGCTGCCCAACTCGCAGAGTCTTGTCAGACAAAATGCCTATTGCTTTAACACAGTTGCTGAGGAAACAGCAATTGAATCAATGCTCACCGAGGGAGCCCAACCTTCGCTCCTATGTGTTCAGCCCACACAGAACCACGAATTGTCTACCCACAGTGAGCGCTAATGAACTGCGAGGCACACATTTAACACAATCAAAGAAATAAACAAAGCTTCTCATCGGGGAGAACACTTACTTCTACATTATTGTCACATTTATCGGATAAAATATCGCACCACGCTTAACGAAAATTTCTGTCAAACAATGTGAAGGGATTGAGCAATTACTAAACGTCTGCGTGCTCGCAATGTCAACGAGCCGCGTTTCTAAAATGGACATCACTTAAAGCTAATGGCGTTTGGTTTGTGCTGCACACAAAGCCGAGATGATTACGTTTTCCTAGAACGAAGGCATACGGAAAACTGCCTCTTGTTCAAACTCTAATAAATGTGAAAGAAAACGCAAAATACAAACGGCACTCCGCTCACAA
Source organism: Macrothele yani (assembly GCA_039090855.1). NCBI lineage: Eukaryota > Metazoa > Arthropoda > Arachnida > Araneae > Macrothelidae > Macrothele > Macrothele yani. The sequence goes on along the minus strand of CM077027.1, from coordinate 150,010,906 downwards.
CAGCCGCGGGTACAATCAGGTCTTGGATACAGTTAGAAAATGTAAGCTCTTACCTTTGTTCACCAATATTTATGCACAGAAATTTCGCATTTCTAGGAAGCCTGTACAATTAAGCTCGCTAAATGGGGTTAGGCATAATCGAATACCTTGCTTTCATTGTGTGTAAAAATCCGCAGAACAGGAAGTGTTTCCATAAGCAGGGGGTTTACAGTCTTGTGGTCCGCTATAAAAAAAGCATGCATCTACATGCGTGTGTTTTTACAATATACCTCATAAATTCGCTTGTGAAAAAAAGTTCTGTTAGATCCTGGAAGAAAGAGAACTGTTGATGTGTGGATTTGTAAGACGGATTCAGTTGTGAGCAAATTTTAACAATTTATCAGTGAAAGAATTTCAAAAACTCTCATGATTGGATGTCATCAAACCATGCTAAAAATGGGGAGTTGTACCAGATATATTTTTTTTTTTCCTTTAAAAATTTTGTTTCGACGAGAAGCAAAAATTAGTTGGAACAAAAATATTTAGTTGGAACTGTGGTCTACAAGTCCCTTGCAGACCACAGTTCCAACTAAATCAGAGTGAAGATCAGTGGCGACGCGAGGCACTTACAGCTGGGTGGACAATTAGAGGTTCTGAGTAGGGCCGGATCAGGGGGAGGGGTCTAGCGGGGAAATAGCCTAGGGGCCCATTATTACCAAGGGCCCAGGAGGCATGCCACTACGCCAAAAATAATACCAGCTTATATATGCATATATGTCTCCTTTAGTTAAGGTCCACGTCTCTGCACCATACGTAAGCACTGGAAGGATGCATTGATCAAACATTTTTCTTTTAAGACATAATGGCATATTGCTCTTGAAAATTATACTGTTTCTTCCAAAAGCTCTCCACGCAAGCTTTATACGCCGATTAATTTCTTCAACAATGTGACCTTCACTTGATATTGTTACAGTGGACAACCCCCCCTACAACCTGAAGAAAACTCTAAAATTTGTCCGCCATGTCGCGTATTGTAAGAGGCAGCTGGGAATCACAGTTCGGCAGGCTCACATGTTTTTTTACAGTTTACAGTTTTTTTATTTATTTCTCATTTACGATGTTTTTTTCTTTCGGCTGTTCTCTAAATTAATTTACAAAATTGCGGGATAATTAAGAAGTCGCTCCAATGCTCTTGAAGGCAAGGAACGAAATATTTTGCCATTTTGAATCGCTAGACCTCACACATAGCCCTGAAGTGAAACATAAAAACTCCTATCTCAAGGGTCTTCGACGGGGTGAAAACCGAACTAGGGAAATGTGCTTTTGAATGCGGATGGAAGCAGCAATGTCCGAAGTGGTTTTCACTTTTCTTTTTCTTCTTTCCGCTTGTAGCTTAACGCTGTGGTCCGTATGTTTACTTCAGTGGGTGGGCCAAGAGACCCTCAGCAGACACATAACTCTGTCAGCAAGAAAGATACTCTGACGTCTGCGAGGGACAATGGGCAATTAAGAGTACAGAATCGCCGAAAAGAATAGGGGGTGAATTCGAGCGTCGTTTTTGGTCAGCAGTTGCTGATATACGCTTAAAGAAAAAGCACGTCTGATTTCGCTCGGCCGAGAAAACTAATCTCAGGGCTGGCAGTCACAACTCGTTAAAAAATGGAAACAAAACCTGCGAGGGGCATATTTGAACTGCGTACTCAGGCAGGGTAGATGCTATGCTAACGGAAAGGAACTGACTGAATTTGGAATGAACGGTCAAGAAGGACAGAAGGCAGCGACGGATGGAATCTACTATTGCACCAGCGGAAGTGAGGGGGTCCCACTCTCCAGGCAGTTGACGGTCAGAATTATTTCTTCACGACAACAGAAATCATTTCACAGGAACACAGAAAATCAGTCTCGGAACCCACAACAGTAGATGTGAGAGGGGCTATTTTGTTTAATGGCTACCTTCAAATCGTCACGAGAGTAGATCAGTGTGCACTGTAATCATTGCAACAAAGTGCGGCGTGATATCACCATTTTAATTGTGTGCTTCATTTACATCAAGCGTCAAAGTGAAGTGTTGAATCATCGGTGCTGCCACATGGTGCAAGTGTCTGTGTGTGTGTGTGTGTGTGTGTGTGTGTTTTGTCGTGTTATATTATGTGATGCACACTGGATTTGCACAGCAAAGTCACGAAACTGTAAGTAGATGAATGTTTCCTTTTTTTTTCTTCGCACATCTGCGAACTTGTGCCATCCCGACACCCAAAGCTGCATGGACATAGATGCAGTAATGCTGAGTGACTGAACCTCAGAGGAAGTACCTGCACATACAAACTTCAATTTCTTACAGGGCCCATTTCCTGATTATTTTTTTTACAAGAATAAGGGAGAGGGTGTGGGCACAAATTCCGCTCGGCGGGACAGTTTCTTTTAACTTTGGTTCAGGGCCAATGCGAGCGGGGAAGGGATCTGCATGTGCATGCTTATTAGATTTAGTTAATTAACTTTGGCAGTATTTCGCACCCATAATCGTATACCGCAAATTAACGTGCTTGTGTATTTTGTGTCGCGAGTATTTTTTTTTTTTTTTTTTTTTTTTTTTTGGAGGTTTAACGACCACCGTGAGCAACTCAATGGGCTATAAGCAGTCGCCCGTCCCTAATTTAGGGTCACTGGTTCCAGGGAAGGGAGAGAGCCAGTGCCGTAAGACAAACACAACATCCATGCCTCACCGGGATTCGAACCCGGACCCCTTTCGGACGAATGATCAGAGGCCAGCGAGTATTTTTAATGTGATCGTTTGCATATATTTTTTTTCATTCTCTAAGCAATTGTATATGAATATCACCTGCTGCTCTATTTAGTGTGTTAACGATAGTATCTCTTGATCAGATAGTCCGGTGGGGACTCAGTCGGCTTGCGTCGTCCGACAGTAAAATGTGATACTGTGTGCTGCCCACATAAGAGGGGCAATTGTCTATGCGCCCAGAGAGCGCTGTATCTGTTTAAATCTCACAGAACGTAATTAAATGTTGTGTTGTGCATTTGTGAATCATGTGTTATTTGCGAAAGTGAGTGTTGTTCTGGCTGGTTGGGGATTGAATGTACCGGAGTAAGATCCGGACCACTACACTCAGTCACGAATTGGTGATTGCAGGTGAACCTCATCACAACTCTCTGATCCCAAAGTATCGCTTTTCAGTTTATTTTATTTTTTTACTGTTGTTATTTTTGTTCACACGGTGGATTCACCCAAGCCTTATGCTTCGGGTCATTCTTCCAAGTTTCATTTTTTTATGTTCTGGTGTGAATCATTGAGTGCAGCGGTGCACCTGAGATTCACACCTGGTGCCGCGGCCAACTAAATTGTACGACAGATTCACACCTGGTGCCGCGGCCAACTAAATTGTACGACAGGTTTCAAGCACCGTTACCGGCCGACTCGGCAGGAACACTGCTAGTGCCGTGTAACAATATCTGCTGTCCAAGATAAATGTAGGTATTGGTTGTCTCCAGCTTTTCCCCATCAATCGATATATCTTAATTTCTTGTAAAAGCATTGTACATCACTTTTGTCTTCTGAAAGTTTATTTTTAATCCTACTTCTTTACTTTTGTCAGCAAGTTCCTGGATCATACTCTGCAGTTGTGATGGGGTAGTTGCAAAAATGACTACGTCATCAGCAACACGAAGGTGGGTTAGATAATCTCCATTAATCTTTAGCCATTTGTTTTCCCAGTTCAGTGATTGAAAGACATTTTCTAATATGGCATTGAAGAGTTTGGGAGATATAGTGTCACCTTGTCTCACTTCCTTTCAAATTTTTATGGGTGCTGTATTCTCAAATAGCCGAATCTTTGAACTTGCATTTTCATAGATGTTATTAATAATATTAATGTATGCATCTTCAATACCGCAGGATTTCAAAGCCATTCTAACTGCTAATGGTTTCACCGAATCAAAGGCCTTTTCATAATCGATAAAAGCCATGCATAATGGAAGTTCATATTCCCTCGCTCTTTCAATTAGTTCTCTCAGTACGTGGATATGATCTATTGTGCTGTAGCCACTCCTGAATCCAGCTTGTTCTCTCGGTTGAGCCATGTCCAGTGTTACCTTCAAGCGGTGTGAAAGAACTTTAGTGAAGATTTTATAAACCACTGATGGGGGTTTGGATCCAGTCCAAAAATTATGACCCCCATATTATCCAATCCAGTCCAAAAATTATGACCATCCCTGATGTAAGAAGGAACCGTAAGCAGTAACCAGATAGTGTATGTAACAACGTATTCAAATAATGTAAGACAGGGGTCGCGCTGTCGATTGCGTTCTTCGCAATTTGCCGGGGGGGGGGGATAATAATAACCGTTTTAGCGAGAATATTGACGATTATTTTTTTTATGACATCAGAGCAAAAACAATCTTTAATATTTATTCGAATCATTTTTGGCAGAGGTTCCGTGTGTTTGGTCACAGAAATCAAGAAAGATTTTACCTGCGTCTAAACTGCTGCCACTTCACTATTTGACTCTCACTGAAACCTATACTTTCGGAAGCTGAGTAAGTCTCCCTGCCCTATTTTTTTCTTTTTTTTTTTTTTTTTCTTTAAACACAGCATCCATAATTTACCGATGATTACAGCCGTGTCATTCTTGTACACAAACAAGCATTAAAAAAAAAGTCCCCAACATTAAAGTACTAGTAATGAAAAATATTTGAATGCTAAAATCAACGAAGAACCCATACTTAATCATTTGCACTGCACTCTTTTACTTTCTGAGATCTCATACAAGGAAGTTTCTAAACCACTAACAGAATAAACGATAAAATTATCTTAAAACCTGTTCTTGGAAGAAAATAACTAAGTAAATAATGCCTCGTGAACTTTTTACTCTGATGCCTCAGTAATTCAAGGCACGAAGTCCCAAAATAATTTCATCAGCGAAATATCGAACATTCAAAATTCAAGGCAGCTCATGCCTTTTAAATCATAGTCGTAGCACAGCGCAACTCTTTAAGAGCATAAAAATAAAAACTTACCTCCGTAAATTTGTAGAATAATTTTTATTCATTTCCGGCGAGGAGCCCGCAGACGAATTTAAATACACTAGTACCGCTACAATCAAGCCAGCCTGGAACGAAACTGGCCAGAAAAATAAACACACGTATAAAAATTGCACAAATTAAGAAAAGGGATAAGAATTGTGTCAAATTCCGTCTGTTGAGCAGTGTACAAAACCTAACTACGGAAACAATTAATGCTGTCGGAGACCGACAGTTTATCTGAAACAGTTCCAACAAACGAAATCTTGGAACAATGGCCAGTTCCAGCTCACAGGCGTGTGTGTGGCTTCATGGACTTCGCGTGATCTGCTTCGCCAAATTCGGCAACAAAATTGACTTAAACAAAAAAAAAAAAAGAAAAGGTCTGGAACGACACGGCCGAAGCAGACAGCCAATCCATTAACCCATTCGCCTGTTTCTCCCATGGTACACATGAAATGTCCACGAAATGTCGGTCAGTGACATGTTGGACAGAAAAGTAATCAATTTTCCGGCTTGTTACAGTTTACATGAATGAATAAAATACTGCCTGGCTATGCATGTATTGCCATCAAAGTAGTCAAAGGTGAGGGTTTGTAGTGGCTTATACAACTAGTATTCAGTCCCGCCTACAACATGGATTTTTCTATCTGTTCTAATGTTACAAGGTATTCTCACATCCTTCAAAGCATCGCCACTGAATTAAGAGCTGGAGACAATTAGCAGTAGAGAGGGGTCATTAAACATACAAAATATAGTCGTCTGTACCATGGTGTCTGAGGGGAAAAAAAAAAAAAAAAAAAAAAAAAACATCGGTCCCGCACCAAACGCGCGGGTTCAGTTCTTAATTTTTGTACATCTTATAAGGGAATTGGAGTTAAGAAATACTAAAGTCAGAACACAAGCTATTATAAAATATCTCCTCACTGGAAAAAAAGAAAAAAAAAAAAAAAAAAAGGCAACAGAAAATTAGGGAATAATGCCGTTACTGGAAACCCTACCACTCCCCAGCGGCATATTGTAAAATAAGAACATAAGTTGAATGTTTTTCTAGAACTCAATGTATGTAACTCTCACTGCGTTACAAAGTTTGGTCTGTTCTGTACCCAGGGGCGTACTGATAGCCTTCGCAACCATCCATTGCGGGGGTAGGAGGGGAGGGGCTCACGGCTAAGAGGGCCTCTAATCTCAGGAAAAAGGTTTTACAAAATGTTTCGCGGAAACTGCATAGGAAACTGGTGAAAAGAAATAGCCAGGAATCTTTGACAGCAGCTATGAATGAAGTATCCGAAAGAAGAAGAATTTGGTAACCTCAGGAAAGAGGTTTTACAAAATGTTTTGCGGGAACTGCATAGGAAACTGGTGAAAAGAAATAGCCAGGAATCTTTGACGGCAGCTTTGAATGAAGTATCCGAAAGAAGAAGAATTTGGTAACCTCAGGAAAGAGGTTTTACAAAATGTTTTGCGGAAACTGCATAGGAAACTGGTGAAAAGAAATGGCCAGGAATATTTGACGGCAGCTTTGAATGAAGTATCCGAAAGAAGAAGAATTTGGTAACCACAGGATAAAGGTTTTACAAAATGTTTCGCGGAAACTGCATAGGAAACTGGTGAAAAGAAATAGCCAGGAATCTTTGACGGCAGCTTTGAATGAAGTATCCGAAAGAAGAAGAATTTGGTAACCACAGGAAAAAGGTTTTACAAAATGTTTCGCGGAAACTGCATAGGAAACTGGTGAAAAGAAATAGCCAGGAATCTTTGACGGCAGCTTTGAATGAAGTATCCGAAAAAAGAAGAATTTGGTAACCTCAGGAAAGAGGTTTTACAAAATGTTTTGCGGAAACTGCATAGGAAAAATCTTTGACGGCAGCTTTGAATGAAGTATCCGAAAGAAGAAGAATTTGGTAACCTCAGGAAAGAGGTTTTACAAAATGTTTTGCGGAAACTGCATAGGAAACTGGTGAAAAGAAATAGCCAGGAATCTTTGACGGCAGCTTTGAATGAAGTATCCGAAAGAAGAAGAATTTGGTAACCTCAGGAAAGAGGTTTTACAAAATGTTTTGCGGAAACTGCATAGGAAACTGGTGAAAAGAAATAGCCAGGAATCTTTGACGGCAGCTATGAATGAAGTATCAGAAAGAAAAAGAATTTTGGTATCTTTTTTCCATAAATTAAGTAAAACATTTGGAAATCATTTTTGTGGTCTTAGTTTATAAAAACTGGAAAACGGGAATGCAGCTACTCCAGATCACTTGAGGCCACTTCTCACAGCCATAGCAATAGTCCCTAAGAGAATATGAAATAAATAAAATCAGTTCAATGAATGAATGAAGTTATTTAGGTTTAATAACTATCTTCAACTATCTGCTAATTCATCTGTGGCCAGTAGTGTCCGAATACTTTCTAATGCATGGGAAATGTCACCTACGTAGAGTGCTTTTACTTCCGATATCTTCTTACTGCGAGTACATTACAGACTAATACATTATATTATCAAAAGTCTTCAGAGACTACCAATATTTGCATAAGTGCAAAGAACGGTTGCGAGCGAGGTGCGCTGTGAGTGGGGAAATACGTATATAAAGCTGAAATGTTTTGCCATGCTATGTCAGTAACTAGTTGTGAAGCGGCTATGCCGAGTGGAAGTACATTTTCCGAATTCCAGCCTGGGCTGGTCATAGAATTCATTTGAGTAACGTTTTCACACGGAGCATTACTGCTAAACTAAACATACCAAAATCGAATGTAAGTAATGTCGTGCAGAGATGGAAGCACAACGGCGCAACTATGAAAAAAATAAAAATATATAAAAAGGTTCAGGGAGGCCGCCCGAACTGACGGAACGTGACAGAAGAGCCATGGTAAGAAATATTAAGAAATCCCGTTCTTCCACTGCCGCTGCTGAAGTAGCAAATGCTTGTAACGGCTCGGTTAGTACCATAACTATCGGCAGAGAGTTGCACAGTGTGGGTCATTTTGGTAGAGCAGTGGCACATAAGCCACACATCACTACCGTGAATGCGAAGCGCCATTTGAAGTGGTGCGGCTCCCGTTGTTCCTGAACTGTAAGAGACTGAAAAGCTGTTCTTTGGAGTGACGAGTCACGCTTTTCGTTCTTGCAATCTGATGAGCGTGCTTGAAATTGGCGACAGCCCGGCGAACGGTTTTCATCGAACTGTGTGTTCTTCCAACTGTTAAGTTTGGCGGAGGTTCCATCATGGTATGGAGTTGCTCTTCGTGGATAGGACCTGTTCTGCCGTGGTTATTATACAACAGCCCGTAAACTTTGAATTGCACCTTGACGTTGTTGGGTAATTTTGCCCTACCAACAATGAGGCAGTATTACGGAAATGACCGCTGTCTCTTCTAACGCGATCAAGCTCCCTGTCACACTGCACGGCCTGTGCAAGACTGGCTTCTCTAAAATGAGGTAGAATTATTCACTGGGCTGCTCAGAGTCCTGGTTTCAGAACTGCGATCTTAATCCCACAGAACACCTCTGGAATGAACTGGAACAACGGATAAGAAATCGACAAAAACAACTATCTCCGCTCCCCACTGTGGCAGCAGCTTTGAAGGTCGAATGGCGAGCCATTCTGGTCGAAACCTACCAGAAATTGGTTGATAGTATGCTTTGACGTGTTGCCACTGTCATACAAGCAAAAGGTGGACATACTAACTGTTACTTGCGTTAATAAAGCCAAAACATTGTGGTGTCCGAATTATTCTCGGTTTTCCTGTAGGTTGCACCAAAAAGTGATGCTTACACCAGCTGCACAGCTTTCTGAGAAATGATACACTATCGTGTTTCGCAAACAAAACCCCACAACGTGGTTCAACTTTTCACCACGTTATAGTACACGGTTGCATCATGTTGTTGGGTTTATTTTGCACTACAGAATGGTGCATCTTTTTCAAGAAAGTGGTGCAAGCTGGTGTAGCACCACTTTTGGTGCAACCTACTACAAAATTTTTAACAGCACACTTCCGAATGATATTGCAGTCTTTTGAGCGTGGATTTTCAGTGTCTTCATTGTCTTTAATTCAAGAAAAGAAACTTCTGCAAATTTAGGCTCTAATTCGCAGTCACTTTGATGATCACCAAGCTCCATCTAAAAATCGACGGGCGCCATTTCAATATAAGTTGCGACTGTTTTTTTTTTTTTTTTATTGAATGTTGAGCGACCACCGTGAACAAATCAATGGGCTAGAACAGACATGCATAACCCGTGGCCCGCACGCACAAAATCCTAGCAGGGCACAAAACAGAAATTAGTGAAACATTTATAGAAAAAAACGAAAACCTATAGAAATATTTATGTGGGACTGGCGGTACACTAAGATATACACTCTCTACCAACAAGTAATTGGACACCTGTGATAGCAAAGGAAAACGAAGTTTATTCACCTTCAATAGTTGGTGGAGCCTCCACGAGCGGCGATTACAGCTGCGACCCTCCGGGGCATACTCTCAACCAGGCGTTGTACGACGGCTAGCGGTATTTTCTTCCACTCGGTTTGGAGAAGACAGGTCAGTTCCTTCACTAATTCCGGAAGGTGGGGGCACCCCTTAAGTCGACCCTCCAACTCGTCCCAGAGGTGCTCGATAGGGTTAGGGTCCAGGCTTTGCGCAGGCCAGTCCATTCGATTAACCCCATTGTTACCATACCAAGCCATGGTGGACCTCGCAACATGACAGGTGGCACTGTCATCCTGAAAGTAACACGGGTCCACCCCGTAAAACTGCCACAACGTAGGAAGCGCATGGTCATCCAAAATGGTGCAGTAGGTCTCGGCGTTGAGTCTACTAGGAATTGCGACCAAGGGTCCCGTGCCATACCAGGAGAAACACCCCCATAGCATAATTCCACCGCCGTCGAACTTCACAGTTGGCACAATACATTCCGGCAGGAGGCGTTCTCCAGGCAGACGCCAAACCCAGACCCTGCCATTCGAACGGTAGAGGGTGAACATAGATTCGTCGCTCCAGAGAACCTGTTTCCACTGTTCAACGGTCCACTGTCGACGTTCTTTTGCACCACGTTAGTCGAGCAGCGCTATTGGACTTGGTGATCAAAGGCTTGTGGACGGCAGCACGTCCATGATAACCGAGCAGATGGGCTTCCTTAGGGATGGTATTCATCGAAAGAACACTCCCGGATGCCTTTTGAAACTCCTCGCGGATGTGGCCCATCGATTTGGTGCGGTTCTTCCGAATTTCTCTGGCCAGCACCTGTCGGTCTCTAACTCCCAGTTTTGCGGGTCTGCCGGGTCGGGGCACATTCCGACAGTCACCTCTCACCTTCCACTTGCCAATCACGTAGGCCACTGTGGATTTTGGGGACTTCAACTCGCTGGATATGTCACGTATGGAACGGCCATTTCTGTGATACTCGATGATTACACCTTTCTCGAAATCAGAGAGCTCCGAACTGCGTGGCATCTTGCATGCGACTGGTTGCGTTGTTGTTTCCCACACGATATTTAACGGCGGCGGCCGTGACGTGTATCAGGAAAGCAGATATCGTCGATTGCAGGGGTGTCCAATTACTTGTTGGTAGATTGTGTATGTATATAATATAATATATATCATCATCATCATCATTGTCAACCATTATCAATCCACTGCTGGACGAAGGTCTCCCCAAGTTTCCTCCACAACGGTCTGTCTTGTGCCAGTCTCCTCCATGTCACCCCTGCATACTTTCGAATTTCATCCACCCATCTCCCATGTGGTCTTCTTCGGGTCTTTTCCTGTCCCTTGAATCCAATCTAAAATTTCGGCTGTCCATCGATGATCTGTCCTTCTGGCAGTATGTCCAGCCCATTGCCATTTCAGGGATTTAACTCTGATCATGATGTCTTCCACTCTTGTCATTTTTCGGATCCACGAGTTCCTCTTCTTATCTCTCCTGGTTACACCAAGTATGCACCTCTCCATGCTTCTTTGAGTTGTCTGCAGCCTTTGTGGCATGTCTCTTTTAGTTAAGGTCCACGTCTCTGCACCATACGTAAGCACTGGAAGGATGCATTGATCAAACACTTTTCTTTTAAGACATAATGGCATATTGCTCTTGAAAATTATGCTGTTTCTTCCAAAAGCTCTCCAGGCAAGTTTTGTACGCCGATTAATTTCTTCATCAATGTGACCCCCACTTGATATCTGCTGTCCAAGATAAACGTACGTGTCTGTTATCTCCAGCTTTTCTCCATCAATCGATAAATCTTCATTTCTTGTAAAAGCATTGAACATCACTTTTGTCTTCTGAAAGTTCATTTTTAATCCCACTTCTTTACTCTTGTCAGCAAGTTCCTGGATCATACTCTGCAGCTCTGATGGGGTAGTTGCAAAAATGACTACATCATCAGCAAAACGAAGGTGGGTTAGATAATCTCCATTAATCTTTATCCCCTTGTTTTCCCAGCTCAGCGACTGAAAAACACCCTCCAATGTGGCATTAAAGAGCTTCGGAGATATGGTGTCACCTTGTCTCACTCCCTTTCCAATTTTTACGTGTGTTGTATTTTCAAACAGCCTAATCTTTGCACTTGCATTTTCATAGATGTTATTAATAATATTAATGTATGCATCTTCAATACCGCAGGTTTTCAGAGCCATTGTAACTGCTGATGGTTTCACCGAATCAAAGGCTTTTTCATAATCGATAAAAGCCATGCACAATGGAAGTTCATATTCCTCGCTCTTTCAATTAGTTCTCTCAGCACGTGGATATGATCTATTGTGCTGTAGCCACTCCTGAATCCAGCTTGTTCTCTCGGTTGAGCCATGTCCAGTGTTACCTTCAAACGGTGTGAAAGAACTTTAGTGAAGATTTTATAAACTACTGATAGGAGGCTGATAGGTCTGTAGTTTCCTAGATCCTCAATGTCACCTTTCTTATGTAGCAGGATCATTGTAGCGGTGTTCCAATCCTCAGGAATCTTTCCTTCATTAAGGCATCGAGTGAAAATTTGGGCGAGTACTGTTTCGATTTCTCCACTTGCTTCTTGTATGATGTCTACAGTAATTCCATCTTCCTGGAGCTTTTCCCCGCTTCATGTTCTTGATTGCATGTGCAACTTCTGCTGGAAGGACTGGAGGAACTCTGGTACTGGTATCTTTCATGATGTCTGGAGTGCATGTATCATCCCTTTCATATAATTTGGAGTAGAAATCTTTCACTCTTGTCAAAATTTCGCCTCTATTTCTTGTTACAGAACCATCTTCTTTTCTCAGTGCCATAATCTGTTTTCTTCCCTTACTGAGATGTCCCTTTGCTATCTTTAGGCTTTGGTTGTTTTCAATTGCTTTCCTCACTAGTTCACAGTTGAATTTTCTTACGTCTTCAGTGATACTTTTTCTTACTGTCTTGCATAGCTCTATATATTCCACTTTGGAAGTCACATCTTCTTTAGTTGTCCTCATCTCTCTTCTTTTTGCATCAACATTTTCGTTTTTCCTGATAATTTGTTTACATGCAACTTGTTCTTAGACCCAGCTAATTTTGTTGCTGTTTCCATAAGAGCTTTGGTTACTTTTCTGTTAACTTCAGAGATGTCCACTTCTTCTGATGTTAGGCCTTCTAAAGCAGAGAACCTGTTCTTCAGTTCCAACTTGAAGGTATTATGGTGTTTTTTAAGGTTGGTTATGTCGATACATTTTGTTTGTCTTATGAGCTTGCTACATGTTCAAGTTTAGTGTTGAGGTGCATCTTACATCTCACCAATCTATGGTCACTACCTGTGTTGAACTTGTTTAGCACACTGCAGTCTTCTATGACGAATTTTTGTTACACATAATAAAATCAATTTCACTTGTCGTCCCATTTGGATGTCTCCAAGTCCATTTCCTGTGTGGCTTTTTCTTGAAGAAGGAGTTCAAGATGAAAAACCCTTCTGCCTCTGCAAACTCAACGAGAGTATTTCCACGCTGGTTTCTGTTGCCGTGACCGAATTTACCTACTGAAGTTTCATTCTGTTGCCGTTGCCCTATTTTTGCATTGAAATCTCCCATAATTATCTTCAAGTGCTGCTTACCTTTATTATTTAGATCACGAATTTCCTCATAAAATTCTTCAATTTCTTCTTCAGGATGACTTGTGGTGGGTGCATAAGTTTGAATAATCTGAGCCTGGTATCTTTTCGAGAGTTGGATAACAAGTCGTGCAGCTCTGTCAGAGGAACTTTCAACTTCTACAACTTTATCCTTCAGTTTCTTGTTTATTATAAATCCAACACCACTAGTTCTGCCAGTATCTGTCCCACGATAGTAGAAGAGATGTCCACTTTCAGTTCGATGAGATCTTCTCCTTTTCTCCTTACCTCACTTAGCCCCACGATGTCCCACTTGATCCTTTGTAGTTCCTCTTCCAATTCAAGAAGCCTTGAATCAGAAGATAGGGAGCGTCCATTGTACGTTGCCAAGGTCAGCATCAGATGGCAGCCTAGTCCGGTCCTCCGGGGATTCTTAGCACCCTCTGCCTTCATGTCGCACTGGCCGCTGCCTTGGCCAGGTACATTCCAGCTGCCGGAGACTGAGGGCCAAGATTTAAGTTGTGGAATCATTTTGGAGGGGTTTGGCCATAACTCACCACGCTGGCCAAGCGGGTTGGTGAGTGTGGGATAGAATTTCCTCTAATCCCTGATGGTATAGTTATACCGCTATTGGCGGTCGTCAGAGCCCTTTAGTGGGAACAGGATGCACCACGAGAAGGCGGGGTTGACATTTGTCAAGGAGAGGCTGTGATGTTACGCATCACCTGACCTTACATCCCATAATATATATATATATATATATATATATATATAATATAATATATATATATATAATGATATGATTTGTGTGTGTGTGTGGGGGGGGGGTTGTCCTCAAACACACGCCGTGTATGCAAAACCATTCGACAGCCCCGGTGGCACAGTGGTCTTAGCGTTGGCTTATGACACTTCGTCCGAGAAAGGGTCCAGGTTCAAATCCCGTTAGGCATGGCTGTTGGGCTAATCTTACGGCACTGGTTCTCTCCCTTCCCTGTAATAGCCCAAATCTCCTCGCTTCCTATTTCTAAGGGTTGTTTAAGACCTGGAGCCGGACACTACCTTCCTAAAATCCTCTACATATGATCTGATCGGATCCTTCCCTATAGCCAGTGGCCCTAAATTAGGGACAGGCGATTCCTTCTAGCCCATTGAGTTGTTCACGGTGGTCGTTAAAGATTGTACAAAAAAAAAAAAAAAAATCACAACTTATATTGAAATAGCACCCGTCGATTTTTAGATGAAACTTGCTGATCTTTAAAATGACTGCGAATTGAAGGCCAAATTTGCAAAAGTTTCTTTTCTAGAATTGAAGACAATGAAGACACTGAAAATCCACGCTCAAAAAACAGCAATACTATTCGGAAGTACACTGTTAAAAATTCTGTGGTAAGTTGCACGAAAACGTGGTGCTACACCAGCTTGAACCACTTTCTTAGAAAAGATACACCATTCTGTGGTGCAAAATAAACCTAACATCATGGTGCAACCTTGCACCATAACGTGGTGAAAAAGTTGAACCACGTTGTTGTGTTTTGTTTGCAAAACACGATGGTGTATCATTTCTCAGAACCGCTTTTTGGTTCAGCCTACCACAAAATTTTTATTGGTGTGCCTGTTTATGCGAACGACCATTTTCTGTGATGAAACAGATGAAATCAAAACGTCGATCTCGACTAACTAATGAAAACTTGGAGAGAAACATGCGGATCGCTGCGCACGTCCAATATTGAACCATTCATTGAAAGACTAATAAAAAAATAAACAATATCAAATATCTCTCTGGAGACCTACAAGAAAAGGGGGAAAAAAGTTTTGGCCACGTCTGCATATTTTTTAAGCAAGTAAGTTGTTTTGTTTAATTAATTTCTGAGCACTTTTCTTAGCTTTCATTATCATTTAAAATTTTTATTTGATTGGAGGTGTAACAACCACCCTGAGCAACTCAATGGGCTATAAGCAGTCGCCCGTCCCTAATTTAGGGCCACTGACTCCAGGGAAGGGAAAGAGCCAGTGCTGTAAGACAAACACAACATCCATGCCTCACCGGGATTCGAACATGGACCCCTTTTGGGCGAATGATCCACAGTGGGATTCCCAGTGGAAGATGTGGGAAAACAGTCAGTTACCTAGGATAATGTGCACTACAGGTGCCAACATTTATTCACAGCAGCCGCAGATCTGCCATCTGCAAGAGGGTGATTTCTTCACCTGATTGTTTTTAGTTTTGGACAAAGCAATTACGCGTATTGTCAAATCTAATACTTAAAAAGTTAACACTACAGGGCTCTCGGTACCACCATTATTTTTGCAGATTCGGACACGGACCCTTTCTCGGACGAGGTGTCATAAGCTAGAACTTAGACCACTACGCCACCGCGGCTGTCAAATAGTTTTACAAACACTGAGGATAACCCATTTGAGGATACCCCCCCCCCAAATAAATTCATAACTTTATATATATTTTTGTGTACCGCCAGTCCTACATAAAATGTTTATATCCCTATAATTTTTCATTTTTTCTATAAATGTTTGACTAATTTCCGTTTTGTGCCCTATTGGGATTTTGGGCGCGCGGGCCACATACAACCACGCAGAGGGCCGACCGCATGTGGCCCGCGGGTTGTGCATGTCTGATGTATGCATTCCTCTTCTATTTATGAATTAAATGCAAACAATATTTACAGATTTGGCACGTTCTTACGTGTTATACTCCACGAAGATACATCACAATTTGAGCATTTTGCTTATATAAGTGTTTCATGAGCGACACTAGGCTGCTGCTCTGATGTTTAGCAAAATCTTTTGGTTGATGTATGTAATAGAATAACGAACACACAAAACAACGCGAACAAGAAAGAACAAAGAGACTTGCGACAGATCAAAATTACGTTTTCCCTTTTCCTCCTTTTAATCGAATCATAGTTCTCACACGAATGAAAGTAATTCTGATTCTTTAAATTCTGAATGAAGCGAAACAAAACTTAAACATCTGACATTTGTTAAATGAGCCCAGGGATTAAAAAAAAACACCTCTTTCTTTGTGTATGCTCTAGTTTTTGAAAATACCTCTATCTCTCTGTTTTTGCCTCGATGATTTGCACATCGAGGCCCTTTTTTCATTTTTTTTTCTTTTACTGTTATGAAATGCCCGTCCTACGTCGAGCAAAAAACGCAAAACAGCGGAAAAGAAGCTTAATTTGCTTAAATTGCAAGAACTTTTTCTGGGTGTCTGTTGAATGTGCACTTTTATCTCTGTTCAAGCTTTGACATAGTTGACTAGAAGGCACAAGCACAGAACAAACTTTGTAACTGAATAAATATTACACAAACTGTATACCAGAAAAAACATTCAATTTTTTTTAAATTTGCTGTCGGGAGAGGGGGGGGGGGGGCTTTATATATATATATATATGGGATGTAAGGTCAGGTGATGCGTAACATCACAGCCTCTCCTTGACAAATGTCAACCCCGCCTTCTCGTGGTGCATCCTGTTCCCACTAAAGGGGCTCTGACGACCGCCAATAGCGGTATAACTATACCATCGGGATCAGAGGAAATGCTATCCCACACTCAACAACCCGCTTGGCCAGCGTGGTGAGTTATGGCCAAACACCTCCAAAATGACTCTACAACTTAAATCTTGGCCCTCAGTCTCCGGCAGCTGGAATGTACTCCTGGCCAAGGCAGCGGCCAGTGCGACATGAAGGCAGAGGTGCTAAGAATCCCGGAGGACCGGACTAGGCTGCCATTTGATGCTGACCTTGGCTACCTATAACGGACGCTCCCTATCTTCTGATTCAAGGCTTCTTGAATTGGAAGAGGAACTACAAAGGATCAAGTGGGACATCGTCGGGCTAAGTGAGGTAAGGAGAAAAGGAGAAGATCTCATTGAACTGAAAAGTGGACATCTCTTCTATTATCGTGGGACAGATACTGGCAGAACTAGTGGTGTTGGATTTATAATAAACAAGAAACTGAAGGATAAAGTGGTAGAAGTTGAAAGTTCCTCTGACAGAGCTGCACGACTCGTTATCCAACTATCGAGAAAATACCAGGCTCAGATTATTCAAACTTATGCACCCACCACAAGTCATCCTGAAGAAGAAATTGAAGAATTTTATGAGGAAATTCGTCATCTAAATAATAAAGGTAAGCAGCACTTGAAGATAATTATGGGAGATTTCAATGCAAAAATAGGACAACGGCAACAGAATGAAACTTCAGTAGGTAAATTCGGTCACGGCAACAGAAACCAGCGTGGAAATACTCTCGTTGAGTTTGCAGAGGCAGAAGGATTTTTCATCTTGAACTCCTTTTTCAAGAAAAAGCCACACAGGAAATGGACATGGAGACATCCAATTGGGACGACAAGTGAAATTGATTTTATTATGTGTAACAAAAAATTCGTCATCGAAGACTGCAGTGTGCTAAACAAGTTCAACACAGGTAGTGACCATAGATTGGTGAGATGTAAGATGCACCTCAACACTAAACTGGAACGTGGCAAGCTCATAAGACAAACAAAATGTATTGACATAACCAACCTTAAAAAACACCATAATACTTTCAAGTTGGAACTGAAGAACAGATTCTCTGCTTTAGAAGGCCTAACATCGGAAGAAGTGGATATTTCGGAAGTTAACAGAAAAGTAACCAAAGCTCTAATGGAAACAGCAACAAAATTAGCTGGGTCTAAGAACAAGTTGCATGTGAACAAATTATCAGGAAAAACCAAAATGTTGATGCAAAAAAGAAGAGAGATGAGGACAACTAAAGAAGATGTGACTTCTAAAGTGGAATATATAGAGCTATGCAAGACAACACGAAAAAGTATCACTGAAGACGTAAGGAAATTCAACTGTGAGCTAGTGAGGAAAGCAATTGAAAACAACCAAAGCCTTAAGATAGCAAAGGGACATCTCAGTAAGGGAAGAAAACAGATTATGGCTCTGAGAAAAGAAGATGGTTCTATAACAAGAAATAGAGGCGAAATTTTGACAAGAGTGAAAGATTTCTACTCCAAATTATATGAAAGGGATGATACATGTACTCCAGACATCATGAAAGGTACCAGAGTTCTTCCAGTCCTCCCAGCAGAAGTTGCTCATGCAATCAAGAACATGAAGCGGGGGAAAGCTCCAGGAGAAGATGGAATTACTATAGACATCATACAAGAAGCAAGTGGAGAAATTGAAACAGTACTCGCCCAAATTTTCACTCGATGCCTTAATGAAGGGAAGATTCCTGAGGATTGGAACAACGCTAAAATGATCCTGCTACATAAAAAAGGTGACATTGAGGATCTCAGGAACTACAGACCTATCAGCCTCCTATCAGTGGTTTATAAAATCTTCACTAAAGTTCTTTCACACCGCTTGAAGGTAACACTGGACATGGCTCAACCGAGAGAACAAGCTGGATTCAGGAGTGGCTACAGCACAATAGATCATATCCACGTACTGAGAGAACTAATTGAAAGAGCGAGGGAATATGAACTTCCATTGTGCATGGCTTTTATCGATTATGAAAAAGCCTTTGATTCGGTGAAACCATCAGCAGTTACCACGGCTCTGAAATCCTGCGGTATTGAAGATGCATACATTAATATTATTAATAACATCTATGAAAATGCAAGTGCAAAGATTCGGCTGTTTGAAAATACAACACACATAAAAATTGGAAAGGGAGTGAGACCAGGTGACATCATATCTCCGAAGCTCTTTAATGCGACATTGGAAAATGTCTTTCAATCACTGAACTGGGAAAACAAAGGGATAAAGATTAATGGAGATTATCTAACCCACCTTCGTTTTGCTAATGACGTAATCATTTTTGCAACTACCCCATCAGAGCTGCAGAGTATGATCCGGGAACTTGCTGACAAGAGTAAAGAAGTGGGATTAAAAATGAACTTTCAGAAGACAAAAGTGATGTTCAATGCTTTTACAAGAAATGAAGATTTATCGATTGATGAAGAAAAGCTGGAGATAACAGACAGGTACGTTTATCTTGGACAGCAGATATCAAGTGAGGGTCACATTGATGAAGAAATTACTCGGCGTACAAAACTTGCCTGGAGAGCTTTTGGAAGAAACAGCGTAATTTTCAAGAGCAATATGTCATTATGTCTTAAAAGAAAAGTGTTTGATCAATGCATCCTTCCAGTGCTTACGTATGGTGCAGAGACGTGGACCTTAACTAAAAGAGAACATACAAAGGCTGCAGACAACTCAAAGCAGCATGGAGAGGTGCATGCTTCGTGTAACCAGGAGAGATAAGAAGAGGAACTCGTGGATCCCAAAAATGACAAGAGTGGAAGACATCATGATCAGAGTTAAATCCCTGAAATGGCAATGGGCTGGCCATACTGCCAGAAGGACAGACCATCGATGGACAGCCGAAGTTTTAGATTGGATTCCAAGGGACAGGAAAAGACCCAGAAGAAGACCACATGAGAGATGGGTGGATGAAATTCGAAAGTATGCGGGTGTGTCATGGAAGAGACTGGCACAAGACAGACCGTTGTGGAGGAAACTTGGGGAGACCTTCGTCCAGCAGTGGATTGATAATGGTTGACAATGATGATGATGATATATATTTTATTTTTGTTTAGAACAGCTCTTTTGCACAAACACAACAAAAAGTTGAAAATGGCAACTGGCAGAAAAGTTGAAATGCACTCAAGTTCCAACGTACATCGGGCACCCTCAAAATCCTAGCACTAAAACTCGATGAACTCAGTCGGTTTTTTTTCGGCTTCATTCTTTACGTAACAAACTAGCCGGTAAGCGACAAACGAGCTGGGGTGAGGCTCGCGATTTGACTTCTGATGTTGGGCCTGGGGTCGAATAAAATATATGAAATAAATGTTGAGTTCTCTTTAAACGGCGATGGTACTCTCCCACTGCTGGAAACAATGGCCCTAAAATTGTGTTGGGCTACCGTTAGATGCTCAACGGGATCGCTAATAAATGAACAAAATATAAGGAACATACACTGAAGAGCAATTGAATTAGAGACAGCTGGCGTTATACAAATGTGGCACAGTGGGCGGCCCTGTAAACGGAAACGACATGACGTATGCAGCGATCCGACAATATAAGGAATGATGCGACCGGGATCAGTAAGAGTCGGATGCAGTATGGGTAAGACGAAGGATCTAAGCGCATTTGATCATGGGCAAATTGTCGGGCCAGACGAATGGGTCACTCCATCTCGGAAGTCGTGCAGGCACTGGGATTTTCACGAGCCACTGTGTCACGGGTGCACCGTGAGTACATCGGATCCGGTAAAAACCATCCTTGCAAAGGCCAACTGCAGTGGACAACAGCGTGTAGATGAGCGGGGTTCATCGTCGGCTAGCTCGCATTGTGACAGCGGATAGACGCGCAACAGTGCAAGAAATCACTCGGCAATTTAACGCTGGTGCGCAAAAATGTGTAAGCAGCCACACCATCCAGAACCATCTCCTCGCTTTGGGGTACAGAAGCCATCGTCCCACGAGGGTACCGCTGCTAACCGCACATCACAGGGTGCAAAGATTAGCATGGGCGCGGGAACATCGCCACTGGACCCTAGACATGTGCAAAAATGTTGCCTGGACTGATGAGTCGAGATTCGCGTTGGTACATGCGGATGGCAGGATACGAGTACGGCGCAAACCACATGAAGCGATGGATCCTTCTTGCCAGCAGGGTACTCTTCAAGCTGGTGGGGGTGTCATTCTCGTCTGGGGACTGTTTACGTGGACTGAAATCGGACCACTGGTACGTATGACATCGTCCCCCACAGGTCAACGTTAGCGGGATATCCTGGACGACCATTTGCTCCCGTTTGTGCGTCTTCAACATCCCACTGGGGACCTCATCCTGCAACAAGACAATGCACCGTGCCATCGCTCCCGAATTGTATCCGAATGGCTGGGTGAACACTAGACCGACGTGGCCTCGCTTCTTTGGCCAGCTAAGTCACCTGACCTCAATCCCATCCAGCACATCTGGGATGCCATCGAGAGAGATGTTCGAGGCTCTGACCCCCCTTCATCAAATCTACGTGAAATGTGGGAGCTTGTTCACGGTTCGTGGATCCGTATGGCTTCCCAACGCTTCCGGTGTCTTGTCGAGTCCATGCCGAGACCAATCGCCGCCGTCATCAGGGCGAAAGGTGGTGGGTGCTACACATTACTAGACAGGTATCTCAAATTCAATTGCTCTTCAGTGTAATTTACAGTAACTGAGAGAACTCTGTGGGATAAATGTGGTCAGCGACAAGGAGATAATTTATCCCCAAAGTTGTTCCACTTCGCACTGAAAGAAATAAGAGATATAATCGAATATCGTCCTATGGAGATAAATAAGTACTTAATCAAAATAGAATAACTATACTAAAAATCCGAAATTTCTGGGCGTAGAATACAAATAAAACTTTCCAAGCTTTTTCGCACATCAACCAGATGGCTTTTTCACGTTTCAACAATTTGAACGCGGTAACTTGACTACACAATAAATGAATAGGAGCAAACGTGATATTTCAAAGAAGCGAGGTCACGTTGGTTGGGCACGAGATACTATGGTAGGAAACGCAGCATCATTTGAAGAATTGATTCCAAAGACGTGGCAACTCCAGAGAGACGGTATCATCGCAAGCCTCGCAGCTGGTCAAGATTTCCAAGGTTTCGCGAATGGCGGTAGATTTGGGTGTGGAGTATGAAGCTAATTTCTTTACATCGCTCCATATAGGATCGGCGGACTTGAACTTGACTTTTCTTGATAGGGCAGTGGTTATTTTTCCGTCTCTTGCATCCCTTTTACGTTCGCCGATTCTAATTCCAAACGAACGTTTGGTCATTCCGATGTAGTATTGCCTGGATATTTTATTGGGATGACATAAACACCTGCTTCATTGAGAAGAGAGGGCTTGTCAATATTTCTCTTAAGCATCGTATATAAAGATATGTATATATTGTATTCTACGCCAAGAGATTTCGGATTTTTAGTATACAGTAGTGGCCAAAATTGTGGAAAGACCACATGGGAGATGGGTGGATGAAATTCGTAAATATGCGGGAGTGACATGGAGGAGACTGGCACAAGACAGACCGTTGTGGAGGAAACTTGGGGAGACCTTCGTCCAGCAGTGGATTGATAATGGTTGACAATGATGATGATGATGATGATATATGTATATAAAGATTGCCACGTATTTGGAATCAATTCTTCAAATAAGGTTGGGTTTTCTACCATAGTACCACGTGCCCAACCAACGTGACCTCGCTTCTTCGAAATATAACGTTTGCTCCTATTCATTTATTGTCTACAGTGAAGTCACCGCGTTCAAATTGTTGAAACGTTCTATTATCCAGTTTGCTACCTGCATTCCTTGAAAAAGCCAGCTGGTTGATGTGCGAAAGCTTGGAAAGTTTTATTTGTATTCTACGCCAAGAGATTTCGGATTTTTAGTATACAGTAGTGGCCAAAATTGTGGAAACCTTTTGGTAATAGTGTATTTTTGAGGTTTGATGGCTCATAACACCACTTTTTTTTTTTGGAGTAATACCATAAAATAATATATCAATGGAAAGATAATTTCATCAAGAATGTAATGCAATAACTTTTATGAAGGATTTTGTATTAGAACAGCAGTTATAAAGAAGAAAAGTGAAACACATAGAAAAAGGGAGATATACAAAAATTCTCACCATGTCAGTTAATACTTAGTTGGGTAACCTTTAACGTTAATTACAGCCTTACAACGCCTTCCCATGGAGTAAACCAAGTTTTTTAGTTCTGCAACTGTTATAATGTGAAACCAAGATTGAATTATTGCTTCTATTAATCGGGTTTTATTGCTGGGTTGCTTCTGACTAACAAATTTCTTTAGTCGGCTCCATAGATTTTCGATGGGGTTAAGGTCTGGGCTATTCCCAGACCATTTCAACAGTGGAATATGATTATCTTGAAACCACTTTTTGCACACAGCAGCAAAACATGACACGGAGCTTAATCCTGTTGAAATATAAATGTTTCATTATCTCGGAAAAGATCACGTGCGGAAGGGCTTCAGTTTGGGCTCAAGTATTTCATTAATGTACTTTCGGCCATTTATATTCCCATTAATCACGCAAATTCTGCCCACACCTTTTGATGTCATACAACCCCAGATTATAACACAAACTGGGTGTTTCACGGTACATGTAATGCAACCAGGATGCAAATCTTCTCCGATTCTTCTCCTTACGTATTTTACGCCATCACTACCAAACAGGGTGATTTTGGTCTCATGACTCCAATTAACACGGTCCCATTGTTCCGCTGTCCAGTAAACATGGGTTTCAACCAAGTTTAATCTTTTCAACCTTTGTTTGAGAGATAAAAATGGATTTTTTCGTGGAATTTTAGCTTTTAGACCAAATTCCTGCAGTCTGCGCCGAACAGTCCTTGCACTCAATTTCACATTGCGTTGTGCCATTTCACCTTGTATACACCCAGATGATTTTCTTCTGTCACCTAGGCACAGTCTCTAATTCTTCTGTCATTACTTGCTGTTGTGCACCTTTTCCTGCCTTTACCAATCTGGTTTTGTAGTGACTGAATCTTTTTATACCTCTTCAAAAATTTAGAAATGCCACCTTTGGTTAAGTTTCCACCAATTTTTCTTCTAATTTCTTCATCACTGAAGCCTTGTCCACTTAATAGTATTATTTTACATCGCTTTCTGGGTGATATGTCAACTTTGTGCGCCATTTCTTTAATTTGTATTACGTATTACAAGCTCATTAAATGAAAGAACACAAAAAATACCAGCCAACTTGATAGCAATCACATAACACACTGACAAATGTCCTCCTCTCAGCTCCAATACATGACATCAATAGCTGAATCCTGTGACCTGACTGGTTCGTTGCCAAAACAAGATGACACCTGATTGGCTCTCTAAATATTCATGCTCAATGGCTACATTCAAATGAAGGAAAGCTACTTCATATCAACCTAAGCAAGTTGTGCTTCCTTTTTCTGGTTATTTGGCTATAACCTTATAGAATACAGATAATTAAAAACACTTTATTGCATTACATTCTTCATGAAATTATCTTTCCCATTGATATATAATTTTATGGTATTACTCCAAAAGAAAAAGTGGTGTTATGAGCCATCAAACCTCAAAAATACACTTTTCCCAAAAGGTTTCCACAATTTTAGTTATACTATTTTAAGTATAATTGATGTACAGTTCCTATTTATTAAAGAACTTAATGTTTGCACATGCAGACGATATTTTAACACTTTAACGAGCTGGAACGAATTAACTCGGGGTTAGAAAAGTGCGCAAAAATCAGCTCCAATGAATATATTAGCTGTCTATGAAGTGGGCTGAACTCTGATGGAACGAGTGCACCTGCGAATCAGAAAGCGTTGTTTCCCCTTAGCTTTGTTGTTTAAAGTGGTCACTTAGGGGTATGATTAACACAAATCCTTCATTTGATTCCTTGCTGAAAGAGCTACAATTGAAGCAAAGAACTTAAGATAGAAGATGCTTGAGTCGCTTGTTTCGACCCGCTGGCATGGTGTCCGAATCAGGATGGAATTAGTCCTTTGCCAACACGCTTTAGATCATGGAGCAGAGACCAAAGGACTATACTTCGATTCACATTAAGATGACACTGCAGTTTAAGGTACAAAAGCCTACGCACTCACTGAGGGGCGAAAGTTGTGTTCATCCGCGTCACTCCCCACTGTGTCCTGCTGTTAGCAGCTGTCAATCCCTTCCCCCCCCCCATCAACTCATTGGCATCCATGTCTTGGAAACACTGCAAACTACGCATGCGTGTGTTGGTCTAATTTTAAAACTTAATTTCTGAAAATATATCAGTTTTAGATTTGTCTGAAATAACTGTATGTACTTATAAGTAAACAGCTAGGACAATATATAGTATGATTCTGGGCAATAAATGCGTTGGTTTTCACGGAAAATGTTGGGAACTACTTTTAGTCGCGGCGATATATTTCACGTACCTTGCCCTTCAGTATCATCTCAGGGTGAATCGAAGTATAGATGGCAGAACTTACCACCTGTAATAGTTTTATGGTCAGTACTTCTGAGATGAAAGAAAAAGTAATTATTTTGTCGTACCTTTCGTAAAACATTTCTGTTTCGCTAGCGCAAAATATTTTGGGCTCCATTTTGTTCAGGTACCAAGGTATTCTGATGAGGTTTATCACTACTTGCAAACCTATAAACGCAAATAACTCTATGGGCCTTGTTATTAATCAAGACAAAGCAAAATGCACGAGTACCTCAAGGAACGACCAACATCCACACTGTTAAAAAAAAATCTAATTAATATTGAGAACCTGAACCTACTCGTTTCGTTTTAAGTACAATCTTATCGCAAACGAGTACATGATATGCTCAAATATAAGTAACCATACGTACTTACAAATAATTGCGTCAATAAATATAATCTCGTATTACTTCATTTTAGATATTATAGATTTCAAGAGAAATTGTTTAATAAATGTGTAAAGTGACACACATAAATAATTAGTACAACAAAGTCACTGATCACAAGTAATTTAATTATGCATAAAGTATCTTTGTGTACGTTTTTACATTAACTATATTTGTGTCAATCTCATAAATAATATATTGTCGCTTCATCACTATTTTTGTCATAAAATTGTGCGGTCCATTTGCCCAGCATGTGACAACGAGTATATCTATTATCCCAGATGTGCCATGGAATAATGTACTTCCAGTTGATTCTGTGAATAAATGAGTATGTATAAAGTACACGGATTCCAAATTTGAAATCGAGCCGCAGATGGCTTAGTGGTTAGAGATTCAGACTACTGATGGAGGGACCTCAGGTTCAAACCTGGCGTGGTGATGTGAATTTCTAAAAATCGCTGAATATCCGCCGTGCATCGGACGAGCACATTATGTGACAGACCCCGGGTAGGAATCTCCCGGTTACATGTAAAGGTGTTCATTCCTAAGCCCCCACCCCTAATTCCTCTATGCCATCTATCTGCAAAATCGTACACTTGTACGGTGGCGCCAGTTAGTGTGCTCTCTAATCTCACTTACAAACTATCCTGCTAACTACATTCAGTTTCTGTGTCCTGCCCGTATCTGAAATATATCGATTTTTTTAGTACATATATTTTAAATATATCGAGTTTTGAGTACATATATTTGAAATATATCGAGTTTTGAGTACATATATTTGAAACACACTGCCGGAAAGTGAAAAAAGAACACCAAGAAGGAATTGGCGGACGATCATGAAATTTACATATGTTAATGCGGTCGAGTTTACGTAGGTGTGATGTTAATTTCGGGACCAACCGGTGAGCGCTTACGCCACAGCACGGCATAATATGCAAATTATCGTCAGTGGTGTTTAAGGAGTACGGCGAAGTGAATGTAATCAGTCGTCGGTTTACGGACACGTGCGAAGACCCTGAAAAAGCTGCAATGCCTGGACATGGAAGACGTGTACGATTTCAGCAGTTATCGGACTTTGAGCGAGGTCGTCTAGTCGGACTACGCAAGGCCGGGTGGTCGTATCGTCGTGTTGCGGAGCGAATTGGACGGGAAGTATCGGTGGTGGCGTAGATGGTCCGAGGAACATTCCTACACGAGAAGACGTGGAATCGGGAGTCACAGACGGACTGATGAGCGGACCGATCGACGCATAAGAAGAGCGGCGTTGTCAAGCAGAACATCCACTGCGACGCAAATCCGAGCTGCCGTTGCACCTGAGGTGACTGTGCGAACAATCCGCAAACGTCTACTGGGTGCAGGACTACGTGCACGTGTGCCTCTGGCATGTGTACCTCTGACTCCAGCCCACCGTCAGGAACGGCTGCAGTGGTGTCGCCAACGTCTGCACTGGAGAACGCAATGGCGATCTGTCGTGTTTAGCGATGAAAGCAGATTCTGCTTGGGAGCCTCCGATGGCCGTATGCGTGTTCGCAGACGCACAGGGAAGCGTTTCCACCCTTCTTGCATCCGCCAGCGACACACAGGGCCTCCTACACCTGGTCTCCTGGTGTGGGGAGCGATCAGCTATCACTCCTGTACACAACTAGTGTTTGTACCGGATACGTTAAACAGCACCTCCTACATCAACAACATCATTCAGCCCGTTGTTGTGCCATTTGTAAGGTCGGTCCATCGCGGTGTTTTCCAGCAAGATAACGCACGCCCACACACGGCACGTGCAACGCAACATGCACTTCAGGGTGTGAGACAACTTCCATGGCCTGCACGTTCACCGGATTTGTCCCCCATTGAGCACGTGTGGGATTTTATGGGACAACGACTTATCCGGTCTCCACGGCCAGCCACGACCATCCCCGATTTACGCGTCCAGGTTGAGGATACTTGGCACTCAATACCCCAAACTTACATCCAACATCTGTACGACAGACTCCATGCCAGAATTGCACAGTGTGATGCAGTTCATGGCGGTTCAACCTCGTACTAACCATGTTACACGGAAATGTTATTTTTCAGTTTACCAGCAAATACAGCTGTATTTTGCCATAATGTTTTGATCACGTTATCCTCTGTATTCCGTTATTATGCTGTATAAATTTCGTTGGTATCAGACGTCTCCTTCTTGGTGTTCTTTTTTCACTTTCCGCCAGTGTATATGTACTCAAAAATGAGCACATATATTTCAAATTAGAAATACCAGATATACTCACAATTGATTGCCTGTATGTACTCAAAAATGAGACACAAGTACTCGGATCTATTATAAGCCCAGAATGTACTCAAAAACGAGTACATTTTGCTTATTTCTAAGTACCAATTTTTAACAGTGCAGCAGAAGTGAATTGGATACTATGTATTCGAGAAGTTAAATTATTTAAGAAACCTGGAGGTAAACATTAACAGCAATACTGACATGCATAAAGAAACTACGGAAAGGTTGGTTAGTGCTAATAAAGTGCTACTTCAGTGTTACAAAGCTCTTGAAATCAAAAGTATTAGGTGTGTGTAAAAGTTATACCCGTTTTTCACGATGCAAATTCCAAGTAAATAATTTAAGTAACAAGTGCAATAACAGATGCCGTGTGTAGCGGCCAAAATGCTTTAAAGAGTAGGCTATTAAATGGCACCAAGTATGCAGATCCATCTCATTCGTAAACAAGTCACATAAGAGTAAACGTGTCAAGCAATAAGAATCACATTAGGCACTGTTTGCTTTATGAATTCGAAAACGCAACTGAAGCATCCCGTAACATTTGTGAGATATGTGGCGAGGCTGCTGTAGACGAAAGCACATGCTGTTGTTAGTTCCGGAAATTCCGTGAAGGAGACAGAAGCTGCACAGATCAACCACGTTCTGGACGTCCATCAGAGGTTTCTGAAGATGATCTTAATAAAGCCATATCAATTGACCAACTTCTAACCGTTGAAGAATTATCAGAAAGGTTTTCTGTGTACAGAATAATAGTGCAAAGAAGAATGCATGAGCTTGGGATTATCACAAAATTCGACCAGTGGGTACCACATGACCTATCCGCACGAAATCGATCGGACAGAATGACCAGCCGTCTTTCTTTGCTTGCGCGTCACAGAAATGAATTTTTTTTTAATGATTCGTTACGGGTGACGAAAAGAGAATCCTTTACATAAATGTAAGGTGGTCAAATAACTGCATACAGAGTTGAAGAGAATGGCTATATCGCCTTCAAAAGGAGGGCTGCATCCGAGGAAATTCTTATTAAGTGCATGTTGGGATGTCAAAGGGGTAATCCACTGAGCGCTGCTTGCATTTCACCGAACGATAAAAGTTGACCTGTACTGCCAACAGTTGGAAAGGCTGAATGAAAAATTGAAATCTAAGCGTCCAGCACTGGTTGATCAAAGGCGGCATCTTGCAACATAACAACGCAAGACCTCATACAGCTTTAGCCACTCACAGAAAATTAGTGGACATTGGATGGGAAGCGTTAACTCAATCACTGTATTCATCAGACCTTGCACCTATATGCACTACTAACTTTTTCAATCTCTTTAGAACAATTTCGGTGGAGAAAAACCTTTGATGAAGTTGAGGATGTCGAAATTGCATCACAATAGTTCCCCCCCCCCAAGCACTGGTTAACCAAAGGCGCCATCTTGCAGCATGACAACGCAAGACCCGATACAGCTTTAGCCACTCAGAGAAAATTACTAGACATTGGATGGGAAGTTTTACCTCGCCCACTGTATTCTTCAGACCTCGAACCTATGCACTACCAACTTCCGACGACTCTGAAGACAACATTTTGCAGCAGGACGGCGTACCGCCACATTGGAACCTCCAAGTTCGTCGGTTTCTAAACGACACATTGCCTCAGCGTTGGATTGGACGCAGGGGACCCCATGACTTGGCACTACACGCTTGGCCTCCGAGATCTCCAGACATCACACCATGTGACTTTTTTTATGGGGATACGTAAAAGACCGTGTTCAGGTTCCCCCTTTACCCGCTGACTTGGATGAGCTCAGAACGATAATCACGGCCGCGGTAAATTCTGTGAGTGAAGACACTCTCCGACGCGTTTGGGATGAATTCAGCTATCGGCTTGATGTTGTCCGTGCAGCAGGTGGGCGGCACATTGGACATTTGTAATTGGGGTGAGTGAAACTTTAGACCTTCCTTCATGCTTGGCTCTTTGTTTTGTAACTATCCCACATTTGCCTTATTAAATATACTACTTTGCAATCGGGTCATTCTTTTTTAAACACCCTGTATATCTATATTAATTTTTTTGTCCAGCACTGGTTAATGAAAGGCGTCATCTTGCAACATGGCAACGCAAGACCCCATGCAGCTTTAGCCACTCGGAGAAAATTAGTGGACATTGGATGGGAAGTGTTACCTCACCCACCTTCAGACCTCGAACCTATGCACTACGAACTTTTTCAATCTCTTGAGAACAATTTCGATGGAGAAAAACCTTTGATGAAGTTGAAGATGTCGAAATTGCATTACAGCAGTTTTTTGTTTTTGTTTTTTAACTCCAAAACGGAGGATTTCTTCAGAAGGAGAATTCAATTACTACCAGAAAGATGGCAAGGCATCATAGATAATAACAGCAGTTATGTAAAAGAATTAAGATGTTATTTATTGAAAAAAATTGTGTGACTAAAAAAAAGGTATAACTTTTACACACAGCTAGTATCAAAAAGATCAAAAGGAATATTATGCATAAGCTGACATACTGCAAAAATCGGTTAACTACAAACACTGATGACAGGCGTTTAAAAGAAGAATACTAATAACGATATATGACATTCTATATAATGTGGAGACGGGAAGATTTGAGGCAAGGCAATATGTCACCCATTTGTCCAACGTAAGAGACGAGGGGCTTTGGACATGTATTGAGAGAGGATAGCCAACTGTGAAGGAGATGCTGGTAAATCAAATAAATGAGACAAGACCGAGGGGGAAGACCCAGGAGTGGATGGACGTGATGCTCAGAGATATGAGAATAACGAATGCAAGACCTGAGGAGACATAAGATCGAAATCGATAGAGAGGCTTGGTGGTGGGCCCTGGGACTAATTGATTGTCCGTTAAGCTGATAATGATGAGAGACATGACCTGGGCCTGCACCGTTAACGTTCTATTGGAATATGATAAGAATTCATTAATTAAACACCAAATATCTTTTGTTTAAAAAAGAAGCCACACATGTTGAAGTTATTCTTTATTGCTTTTCACACTTAAGGGGCATGTATTCAGGCATATGATCAACGCAGTAACGGATAATACATTAAGTGCCACTAGCAGTCAGCGACGAGGAGAATAAAAATTCCTGCTCCAATGCTTTGTATAAAGTCACTTTATCCCAGCAGGATAATAAAAATCGAGTGGAGAGGGGGATAAATGCAAATTTTTATGTATTTTTTATCTGTAGCAATTTTAATTACGTCTACTGTGTCCGGGTAGGAGATTGCATCCATTCTTCTCCCCGTAGAACTATGCCTAAAAGAATGCTTGCTCGCTTCCATCTGTCATCTGCAGTTTACAAAATAATCCAAGCCATCCTCCTTGCACATCCAAAAACAGGGAGAGAGAGTTAACGCCACAACCAATAACATCTTTTATACTTCAAGAATGTGCTCTCACCTTCACATAAAACTTGCCAATAATAAAGGGGGAGGGGGTGTCATCTTGGTTTCACGCTAACCCTGTTTTTATTCTCCAGCACTTTTTACATCTTCCTTCTGGGAATTCTGCAACACAAGAGTTTTTCAAGCAGATCCGGAAGAGAAAACCTCAAATATATGATCTTCAGACCCTTAAAACGCAGTTCAGCTTTCTTTTCTTTTTAAATATATGTCAGCACACTTTGACGCATATATCGAAAAAAAAAGGCATATTTCTTTTCTCGGAGTTAAAAACGAACAAACAATGGAACACAATTCCCTGCTTAAAACACTCTTTAAACTACAAAGCTTGGTATATCGTTTTGGAGGAAACCCTAAAGCTTTTCTCCACACAAAATTTGAGGAGCGAGGAATTTGTTCAAAATCATAATTCATTTTCTGAGAGTAGATTAAACACATTTTTCTCTGCCCTCTGCCTCATAATGTCTGGAAAAGCATTTATGCGCGAATAATAATGTCTGGAAAAGCATTTATACAGAAGAATCAACCAATCTGACCGCAACTATTTCACCACTCAATTAAAATGCGAACTTCGTCCACCATATTCACAAACACACACAGCGACATCCGAAATATTTGTTGACGATATGTTAATTTACCAGAACTAAAGCCAGTGCACACGAATACTTCAAGAATGTGCTTTTCACTGACTGCTGAAGACTCTTGAAAACAGCTTAAAACTCATGTCTGAAACAAATGAAAGCATCCAGAACCAAGATCTCTTCTGATTCACAGAAGGTAATTATTATTAATAACAATTTAGGCATACAATTTAATAATATCTTTAACCAGCGTGTCGGACGCGCAACAAGGCATTTCAGTTTCCCCCTACATCACGACAGCATCATACAATATTTCTTAGAATTAAAAAAAAAAACCCGTCAGATAATATCGCAATCTCGCTATCACAAAATAGCGATCCAAAATGGCAAAGACATCTTTCCCGGACGATGAACAATTTAAGATTTTAAAATTTCTTATATTTTTAGTTTAAGTTACATAGCGAGGTTTTAAATCTCCTTGCATTCTTTACTCCAACACACACACACACAACTGCCATCGAAAATAGATATATCCACAGGGTTAAACTACATGGCGGTTGACCAAACGAAGAGAAGTGACGACAGGACAAAGAAAGGTCACGGTCGCCGTATTTCAAGTAAAGCACTGGTTGATTTGATGACGATATCTCTAAAACCAAGCGAAAAATCAATTAATAAGAAACATTACACTGCTGTTTTGTTTTCCCCATGAGTTCTGGACGACTTCGCAGGACGCTTTCAACCTTTGGCAAGTTTTTAGTAATATATAATTCAATGTTACATGCATGATATTTAAGTTATTGAGGCAACGGATGATATTTAAGTTATTGAGGCTCCACCCATTCGGTGTATCACCTATATTCTGTTACCGTACGAAATCAGGTATTTAAGTTGGTAGCGCTCCTAGCGGGTGTACAAACCATCGCGGGCTCGATCCTTACCTCCATGGAAGAGGAAGGAATCCTTTACTTCGTACGTCAGGAAAAATCTTGCAATGCGACTGCTACATTTAGGTTTTAAAGAAAAAGCAGAAGTAGACGTTACTTCTGTATAGCGCCAGTTTGTATATATAAAATTCTCACTCCTCGAAAGAAAAAAGAGAGTTAGTGACAACGGAAAATCTGTCAAAATACTGTACTTTCCGTTATTGGAAACAAAACTTTCCAGAACGAAAATTTCGTTAAAATTCTGAGACCCATCGGCACCTTTGCTGCACGTTATTTTCAGAAAATTTTCGTGAATTCACACCATTTATTTTTTTACAGTGTATTGTGTATAAAACGAGAGGAAATGTTTTTGTTCTGTCTACGAAGTTGCTGGTTATCATTACTGGATACAGGTAACTAACTACAAGCAATTTTTAAGAAAAAGAAAAACTGATTATTAATTATTATTATTTTTCAAAATAGCCATGTAGCTCCCTGTAAACAATGATAAGCTTATTGACTGCTTCTTTCAAGAGTTTCCCATTAGCTGTATGATGATGCTAAGCAAACGTGAGTCATATTAAAAATAAACTGGCATGTGCTTTTAGTTTGTAAACGACGTAAAAATTATCTTCTGAATCGACACTCATAAAAAATATGCTAGCGAATCCATTCCTTTAATTCCGCTTCATGGGGTTTACGCTTACGCACTACTGCTGTCGAACGTAAAGGTTTGGACAGGTATCGCCCAGCCCGGAAAGCCCGACACAGTCTTATCACAAATTACGTATTTTTTTTTCATCGTGATTTTTCGAAGCAACAGAATGATTTGGAGTTTGAGATCTTTTTTCAACTGACAATAACTTCCAATTATCTATAAGAGAAGATGCAATGTACTGTTTTATTCCACAAAACTTCGAAATATAAAATTTACTCTTAATAAATATATAGCTTTTGTCATGAGGACTCCACAGATAATATACAGACATCGTATAATTACCTGTACAATTAATTAAGTACCCTGTTTCTTACGGTAACGTAGCATAGCTAGTGCACAAAATGGGGGAGACGAGAACAAATATCCTGTGCCGCAGTAACCAACTCTATCCATAATATCCGATCTTGCTACAGAACTTCAAAATTAAATACTTCGACAGACTACAGAAATTTAACAATTAATCAAGCCCCCAAATATTCCCTTGAATCTCTCCTACTTTTCGTCATATGGATGTGGAAAAAGTGAGAACGGAGTTTTTCCGTTAATATAACAAAGTAATTGCGGAAAGGTTTCTGAAACTTCAGAATTTTTCTGGCGCACGGAAAGTCCGCGAAATTCAGTTTTTCCCGTCATTTCACGGAAAAAGTTGCATCAGAAATATGCTTCGTTAATTCACGAAAGAAATCACGAAAAGTGGCTCGTGAAATTCAGAATTTTTTTTACAGTGTAGTGTAGAACAGAAGCCTTTACTTTTGCAACAGAATTATGTAGTCAGGTCTAAACCTCATCTGTGGGAGGAACTCTTCGAGAAATGACACGTCTCTCTCTATGTTGCATTCCATTTACTAAGGTAGTTCAATTCAGTACAGCACCGCAGGGGGTCTTCAAACTTTCCAGAATCGCAGTCAACATGACAAAATGGAATGCGACTAACGAGCCACATGAAAAAGAAGAGCAACAAGAAATATGACACCGAGTTTTCGGGTGTAATAAGCACGTCTTTTGAATTAGTTCTGACGCAAATTAAATTTATCAAAGCTATTCAAAGTCAATGGAACCGGTATGGAAAACAATAGTATCTGACGGAAGAAAGAAGTTTTTCAATCGGGTTTTTAATCCCTCAGATATTGCTGTAAACGGAATCTCGAGCTTTCGCCCTCTGGTTGCAGACTTTTGCGTTAAGAAAAACATGAATTCATTTTAGAAACATTTCGCACCGGAAACGCTCTCTAACACAGAAATAATTTTTCAAATCGGACTCTTAGAAACAGAGATATCGACAGAAATAAGATGTGACTTTACGTCTCCTGGTGGGAAAACCATGCATTCTCTTAGGAAGAAAGTATTCTCAAAAGGTTTATCCATATGAGCCGTATCGGTCCAAGAAAAAAAATTAGTCTAGTTTTCAGGATCATAGATTTTGCTACAAATGCATCAGAAGCAGATATTAACACTTATGCCCCTGGTGGCCAAACCATTCCTTACCGAACATTAGAAATTATGTGAAAAATATTTTCCATCAGGTCTTGTATGCGATACAGGAACAATTTTTCAAATCAGAGTTTTAGGAGCAGAAATAACGCAGAAAACGCAATTTACCTTTGTGCCCCCTAGCGAAAAGTCTATGATTTATTTGAAAATTTTGAATGTATAGGAAAAACATTTCGCATCGGAAACGCTATCCAACAAAGAAGGAATTTTTCAAATCGGACTCTTAGAAGTAGAGATATTGACAAAAATAAGAAATACATCTACGCTCCCCGGCGTAGAAACCATGCATTATTTCAAGAAGAAAATGTTCCTAAAAGGTTTGTTGACATGAGTAGTATCGGTCTAAAAAAGACGTTTTTTTAAATCGAGAATTTAGAAACTCGTATTTTGCTGCAAATGCATCAGAAGCGGAATTCGAGAGTTACGCCCCCTGGTGGCCAAACCATTTTTTTTTCAAAAACTGGAAATTATGTGCAAACGATTTCCCACCAGGAGCTGTATCCTGTTCAGAAAGAATTTTTCAAATCGGAGATTTAGAACGAGAGATATAGGGGGAAACGCAATTTACCTCTACGCCCCTAGTGGAAAGTCTATGAATTACTTGAAAATTTTGAAATTATATAAAAAACATGTCACACTGAAAACACTATCCAACAAAGAAGGAATCTTTCAAATCGGACTCCTAGAAGTAGAGATATTGACAAAAATAAGATATACATCTACGCCCCCTGGCGGAGAAACTGTGGAATATTTTATGAAGAAAATATTCCGAAAAGGTTTATCGATGTGAGTGGCATCAGTCCAGGAAAGATTTTTTTCAATCGATATTTTAGAAGTTCAGATTTTACGGCAAATACATCAGAAGCAAAAATGAACACTTATGCCCCCTGGTGGTCAAAGTATTCTCTACCAAAAATCAGAAATTATATGCAAAAGATTTGCAATCAGGAGGTGTATCCGCTGAAAAAAAAAACATTTCAAATCGGAGCTTTAGAAGAAGAGTTATCGGGAAAAATGTAATTTACTTTTACGCCCCCTAGCGAAAAATATATGCGTAATTTGAAAAAGTAACTACACTGTTGGCCACCCCAAATGCAACACCGAGAAGGAAGCATCCGATTGACCTGAAATTCGCAGCATGCGTCGCCCGCGAGAGGACATGTAAACGATTAGCATTATAGGGCATATGCAAATCATGTGCGCCCGGCACGCCACCGAGAAGCACTATAAAGAAGGGTTCACAGAAGGTGGGCTGTAAGTAGTGGAAGTGTGTTGTGCTGCCGGACCTGTACGTGAGAAGCTTCCTGATGCCTCGTCGCAGAATACGGCAGTCATTCCAGCACGTTTCGGAGTTCGACAGAGAACGAATAGTGGCGTATCACGACAGCGGTTTATCGTACAGAGACATCGGCGCCCGTGTGGGACGACATCCAGCCACAGTGAGGCGAGTATGGATTCGGTGGGTGCAAGAAGGACGGACGGACGGACGGACCGACGTGAGCGATTGCCGCAGCAGCGGCACACCACCGAACGAGAGGACCGGCATGTTGTGCGGCGGAAATTGAGGGCTCGCACCGCCACATCACGAACGTTAGCGCAGGAATTAGGGTGTGTTGTGCAACAACATGTGTTAGCACGTACCGTTCGACGTCGTCTGCAGGAGCGGAGACTTGTCGCACGGCGCCCATTGCTCCGATTACCATTGACGTTACACCACCAGCGAGTGCGGCGGCAGTGGGCCGTTGAACGCCACACCTGGACTACGGAATGGCACGACATTTTCTTCTCCGACGGATCCCGCTTTTGCCTGCAACACCACGATGGTCGGATTCGCGCGTGGAGGCACCGCAGCGAAAGACTGTATGACGCCTGCATTATGCATCGCCATACCGGTCCGTCGCCTGGCGTTATGGTTGGGCCGCAATTGGATATGACACCCGCACCCCTCTGGTACGCATTGCCGGTGCACTCAATAGCCACAGCTACATCTCCGACGTTTTGGAGCCTGTAGTCCTCCCTTACTTGCGGGACCTGCCAGCGGGCACGTTTCAACAGGACAATGCGCGCCCGCACGTGTCACGCATCGTGCAACAATTCTTCACGGCTCACCAGGTGGTACTGCTGCCGTGGACCGCCTGTTCTCCCGATATGTCTCCCATCGAACACGTCTGGTCGCTGATCGGCAACCGAGTGGCCCGGCAAGCACCACCCGCGGCTACGCCTGATGAAATGTGGCAACGTGTGGAAGCAGCCTGGACCGACATACCCCAAGCCCACATCCAAAGCCTCTTTCGTTTGATGCCGCGGCGTTTAGCGGCCCTTATTGCCAGCCATGGGGGCCACACGAACTATTGATGTCTGCGCGTTCCGCAAGTCGCATGGGCCTGTAAGCTCAATCGTTTCATCTTTGTATCTGTTGTTATGTGTCCAGTAAATCTGGCTTTGCTATCTCGTGTCCTTCTTGGTGTTGCATTTTGAGTGGCCAGCAGTGCATATCTAAAATACTCTTCGACATAAATGGAATCGAAAGATAAAAGAATTTTTATCTTTCGATTCCATATGTGGAATAAAACGTATTTTTGAATTCGACATCTGCATTTACGCCCTCTAGCGGCGAAATTGTACATCGTAAAAAAAAAAAAAAAAAAAAAAACGAAATGAAGGACCATCATTCTCATAATTCAAGCTTCCCAATGCAAAAGAATTTTTCAAATCGGACTAATAGTTTTACAGATATCGTGGGTACAGACGGGCGAACAAACCGATAACATAAGCATGATCTTTTTTTACAAAAGATGTGCTAAAAATGCAGGTTTCTATTATGAATATCGATTATTTCAGAGAGGTTTTGCATCCTAAAAAGAAACGTTTGGAAAAAGAAATGTTGCAGTTAACATGATATCAATAAAAAATTTCATTTATAAAATTCATCGTATAAGAAAGCTCACATCAGATTTGAAAATTTAAAGACCATGTAACCAAGGTACCTGGATATTCATTTTTCTATTTTCAAACTGCATTTTTTTTTCTTCATTTTAGAATTTCCTTTGTGGAAGTCTCGTGGGTTATTAGAAAATGTTCCACGGGCCTCGGGTTAAAGATTCCTGCTCTACCTCGGGTTGAAGATTTCGGGTTCCTTCAACCTCGGGTTGAAGATTCCTGCTCTAGAGCAGGGATCTTCAACCCGAGGTATCTTGCATTCACAGTCGTGCTATTATCTCATCATATCCCTACGAGCATATTTATTAGAGGTGGGACGAATCCTAAATTTTCTCGAATCCGAATCCTAAATTTTCTCGAATCCGAATCCTAAAAAGTTCTCGAATCCCTCGAATTCTTCACATGAGAATAATTATAAGAAAAAAAAGGGGAAAAAAGACATACTTAAAATTAAAAGTTTTTAATTGAAGTAAAATTTGAAATCTGTGTTTAATGAAAAAATAATTAAAGCTTACAGTTTTCAAAAAAAATATACCCATACTTATTAAGAAGATACAAATGAAATTTATAATTTGCTTAATGTAGATAAACACTAAACATAGAACACTAAATTGAGTAAATTCTTTCCAGGAAATTAAGAAAAAATAAAAACATGTTTGTTTTAAGAGTTAATAAAAAACACTAAACACTGAACTCTTTCAGAGCAATGTAAAAAAATCAGAAACCTTTAATAGAGATTTTTATTTAAAAACACTAGCATTTGAACTCACTCTACTTCGTTTTTTATCAGCTATTACACATGATGTACTGAATAGTCTTTCTGACATTACTTTCGATGATGGTGTGATTAAGAACTTTTTGGAGAGTTTCCTCAATTTTTGAAAGTAACGAGCTATTTCAAATAGCTGTGTACATACTGTTGACGATCTTCTTCGATTGTTTTCTAATGTCAGAACTCGTCATGCTGACAAAAATTCGAACTAATATCGCTCTAGAACAAGCACCAAACGCCAATAAGTTTTTTAGGTTAAGATTCGAATGACAAAAAAAGTGCGAAGATTCGAGTTTTCACATCTTGAATCTGTCCCATCCCTAATATTTATAGTTGGGTCTGTGACAAGTGTGCTAGTGGGGCTGCGGATGGCCTAGTTCAGCGTTCGTGACTGCCACGGAGAAATCTCAGGTTCGATCCCAAGAAAGGTTCGAACGCTTGAACCACTTAACGTTCGCCTCCCGTCGGATGGCACGTTAAGCTGTCGGGACCCGGGTACTGGCCCCCTCGGTAATAAATAAGGGCGTCTTCCTCCACCTTTCTACCTCGTTTACGTGTGATTTTCCTATCGGGCACTCTAGCTCAAATCTCCTAGCTCCCTATTTCTAAGGGTTGTTCAAGACCTGGGATCAGACACTCCCTTCTTAAAATCCTCTACATATGATTTGATCTGAAGTGTGCTGGCGTAGGGCCGAATTTACTATCAACAGAAGGGTATCCTGATATTAATATAGGACAGTATATAAGAAACGCACACGCACAAACGAATGGGGGAAAAACCATCAGCCGTCCTGTTGTACACTGGCGTGCAAAAATTAAGGACGAGACGGTTTTTCGAATGTAACGTCGTGCAGAAGTGCTCCACATAGACTCAAATCATACCATAAGATCCCCAAGATGTAAGAATATGGGACAAGTGAGAAAAACCGTCCAAACAAGGAATCCAAAGGATACAAAGGCACTTTGTTGAAAAGGTAGCTTCAAGCACAACTGAACAGAAGACAGAAACGTCCATGTGACAGGCGGTTGCTAAAAAAAAAAACCAGTCTTTAGTAGGGGATATGATCACCCCTGACTGCGTTGCAGGATTTACAACGTCTGACCATGCTGAGGACGAGGTTGTCAAGGAGCTGTTGAGGCATCGCGGCCAATTACTCTTGTAGCGCCAATCGCAGCTGCGGAATCGTTGCCGGCGCTTGGTGTCGTGCTGCCAAGCGTCTCCCGAGAAAGTCCCACACGTGTTCGATTGGATTTAGGTCCGGGGACCTTGCGGGCCAATCCATGCGTTGAATATTTTCACTGTCCAACAGCTCTGCGACAGCCACTGTACGATGAGGTGTAGCGCTGTCGTCCATGAAGAGGGACTCAGGACCCACAGCACCTCTAAACAGACGCACGTGAGGCAGAAGAACCTCGGTACAGCGGACACCAGTGACTGAACCTCCTTGGAAGATGTGGAGGTCAGTACGGCTACCAAGCATGATACCTCCCCAAACGAGAACTCCGCCACCTCCAAACCGGTCCCTTTCGATGATGTTGGAGGTGTGATTGCGTGTTCCCTGCTCTCTCCATATGTGTATAAGTCCAGAATCGCTCGTCAGACTAAATCGGCTCTCATCCGTAAAGAGAACTCGACCCTATTGCTGATGTGTCCAGTTCTTGTGTTCCTGGCACCACCACAGAAACCGCCGTCTCCGATGAGCAGGCGTTAATGGCACACACCGTGCTAGTCATCGTGCAAATAGACCGACCACCTTTGTTCAGCCTCCTGGCCACGGTAAAACGAGATAACGGACGTCCAGTTGTCTGTCGCATGTGCCTTGCGATTTCTCCTGCTGTCTGCCGTCTGTCTCTTCTCGCCTGTAGGACAATATACCGGTCGTCCGCCGCCGTGGTTGCTCTTGGACGACCACTGCAAAACTGTCGGACAACTGTTCCTGTCGTTTGAAATGCTCTCCAAGCTCGTGATACGATGCTGTGAGCGATCCCGAACTCCTCGGCCACACTAGTCACACTTCGACCTTCTTCCAACTTTCCAATGACGCGACCTCGGGTAAAGTCATCCAGATGTCGTCTACTGGATTGTCTGTTGACCATATCACACGGTGGCAGCAACTCGACGTCGTTCAAACCGATGTAAACCGTGCAATAGCTTTCACCGAATTGCTGAGCGTACACCGCCAGTGTGCTTTATACCCTTCCGACACCCCCCCTAAGTCATGCTGCACATATGCTCATGTCCTATCGTACCGGACCCTAGTCTATCTCCTGAGTGGTCTTTCGGTCCGGTTCTGCCTGCTCGTTCCGCTGTTATGCTAATTTCTTCTCTTCGTCCTTAATTTTTGCACACCAGTGTATTTATAGTTGGGTCTGTGACAAGTGTGCTAGTGGGGCTGCGGATGGCCTAGTTCAGCGTTCGTGACTGCCACGGAGAAATCTCAGGTTCGATCCCAGGAAGGTACGAACGCTTGAACCACTTAACGTTCGTCTTGCATCGGATGGGAACGTCAAGCCGTCGGGCCGCGAGTACTGCCCCCTCCCAGGTAATAAATAAAGGCGTCTTCCTCCCCCTTTTTACCTCGTTTACGTGCGACTTTCCTATCGGGCACTCTAGCCCAAATCACTATCCAACAAAGAAGGAATCTTAAGGGTTGTTTAAGACCTGGGATCAGAAACTCCCTTCTTAAAATCCTCTGCATATGATTTGATCTGAAGTGTACTAGCGTAGGGCCGAATTTACTATCAACAGAAGGGTATCCTGATATTAATATAGGGCAGAATATAAGGTACGCAAGCGCACACGCGCGAACGAATGGGGAAAGAATGAGCTGCCGTCCTGATGTAGAATTATTGGCTCTAGCGACTTATATCAAAGCAGTCTCTAATACTAAGCCTAAGCGATTTTTCGTCTGTGACGTCAGCAATTGGGTCATAACAAACCAAATCCGCTACGATATAAGTCGAGAAACAATCTGCTTGCTCGGCGTGTGTGTTGTACTGAGAGTGCTGTGCGATATCAGGAGTAGAAGAGAAGTTATAATTTTTATTATTTAGATTGCATATTTCTTATGAATTGATGAACTAGGCTATTTTATTGCAAACATAATATACAGTTCGCGCGAAACTAAGTAGGTTTAGGCAAACTAGCAGATATTAAGTAGATTAGTTTCATGTATCATTACGCTTAAGCGACGTTTTATCGATCATTAAGCTTAGCAACGTTTCATTAATCATTATGAGTTGTTTTGTTTTTTTCCCCCGGTGCTGTTTCGCCTTATTTTGTATGAAATATTTAGATGAATACTTTTCCGACGTCATGCTGAAATAAAAATAAAATAAAAAATGCATCATTCGCACATTGTGCTACTCAAAGAATATGGAATTACCATAGCAATAAGGGCAATTTTAATATCATGCATGGAATGTTTCATATCAACTAATTAGATAAAAGTTTTTAAATGTTGCCTTTTTTTTCTCTCCTTAACTTATTTGAATGAAATATAATATAATTTGTTTTAAAAAAATGCATGGTGCGTACGATAATACCGGTGAATTTGTGCAAAGCAACAGCCCATTGATGTAAAAAGAAAAAGTTAAAGCTCTTTTATATCTGAACTAGTTTGTAGATCTCTCTCGTGGCTCAAAAAGCGTTGACGTTTTAAATTTTTACCACATGTTTTGCATTTACAGAAATTTATAACTTTTTTCCATCGA
This sequence comes from Macrothele yani, assembly GCA_039090855.1. NCBI lineage: Eukaryota > Metazoa > Arthropoda > Arachnida > Araneae > Macrothelidae > Macrothele > Macrothele yani. The sequence continues at coordinate 149,968,575 of CM077027.1, read as the reverse complement.
TATTGTGAAGTTACGAAAAATTAAAATCCTGATAACGGTTCACCGTAACCTCGCTGTAAGCTAAGTTGGCAGTCACGTCAGCGTTTGTTATGACTGGGGGTGACGTCATAAATCGAGGACTAAGGCCTGCTTATACACTAGACCGATGGTGTATGTCTTACCTGACAGACATTTTTACCTCCAAACCGCAGGCCTAAATTCTATGTTTTCAGCTTAAATGGAGACCTGGCGCTTTTTTCATACTATACATCTTTCCCAACAGAAGTAAATCTCAAATAAAAAATAAAATAAAAAAATCGATGTAACGAAAATTGGTAACGGAAGTAGTCAAAACCTTTGTTCAAATCTGATTTTTTAAATGCTGTCCCATGGAGTGACGCAGCAATAGTTAATTTCATTGATACTCTACAATATACATGGTCGAGTCACGTCATTGTGGCCACCAGCTAATATCCAGAGTAACCGCCGAGTGCACCGGGAAAGCAGCTAGAAGGGCTGGGAGTGACTCAGTAAGGTGCTAGAAGGTGTTCACAGGTATGTGGAGCCATGCTGAATGCAGTGCATCTGACAGCAGCTGATGGGTGTGTGGTGGAGGATTCATACAGCGAACACCACGATCGAGGTGGTCCCACAGAAGCTCAATTGGGTTTAAGTCTGGGGAATTAGGGGAGTACTTTGAAGTCTCCATCGTGTTCTTCCAACCACTCTCAGACATTTCTAGCTGTGTGACACGTTGCATTGTCGTGCTGGAAGACCGCATCCGCCCCAGGGAAGAAAATCAGCATGTATGGGCGTACTCAAGGATGGATTCATAGCGAATTCGGTCCATAGTTCCTTTCACAGGTATGCGTGGACCTAGAGAATGCAACAAAAACATTCCTAAGACCACAACGCTACCCCCACCAGCTTGTGTTCTTCCAGCAATGGTTGAAGAGTGTTTTGTTCTCCGGTGTTTCTCGCCAATGTCCATCCGTTCGATGAAGCAGAAAACGTCCCTCATCGGACAAGGCAATCCTTTACCAATCAGCGGAAGTCCAATTCCGATATTTCCGTGCAAATGTAAGCCTTTTCTGCCGACGCACCTTCGTTAGCATAGGTGTAGTGACCATCCATCTGCATCGGAGCCCCATACGCAGCAGGGTTAGCTAAACTGTCGTTTTAGACGCACTTCGCGGTAGCCCCCTGGTTCATTCTACCAGTGAGTTGCTCCACTGTTGCGTGTCGATCGGCCCCCACGCACCTTCGAAGCCGAGGTTCACCTCTCACATCAATGGCACGTGGCGCCCCGCAGTTTCCACATCGCTTATTCGTAATGGTGGCCATTTCTCCAAGCACGATACACTTTAACCACAGCAGCACGCGAACAGTTCATAAATTGCGCTGTTTCAGAGATACAAGCAACCTTGGCCCGGAAGTTGATAATCATCCCTTTTCGCGAATCTGATAAATCGGTCCTTTTATCCATGACAGCAACGTGTGATATGTTTTCAGATTGATCAAGTGATTATATGTAGAGTATTTTAGGAAGGGAGTGTCTGACCCCAGGTCTTAAACAACCCTTAAAAATAGGAAGCTAGGAGATTTGGGCTAGAGCGCCCGATAGGAAAGTGACACGGAAGCGAAGCAGAAAGGAGGAGAAAGACGCCCTTATTTATTACCGAGGGGCCAGTACCCGGGGGCCGACGGCTTAACGTGCCCATCCGACGACGCACGGCGGATATTTAGTGGATCGAGCGTTCGTACCTGCCTGGGATCGAACCTGAGGTCCTTTCCGCGGCAGTCACGAACGTTGCCCACTAGGCCACCCGAGGCTCAATGTTTTCAGATTGCACTAGAGCACACCTTATACAATCTCCAAGCCAGCTCATGACAAATGCCTTCTTTTATTGGCTACACCCTGTTGACGTCAAAAGTAGAAGGTGGCCAAAAAAATGTGATTGACCGCATATTTTACTAAATTATCGCAGAACATTATTTCACCAAGTTTATACATACAAACGTTAACATTACCTCATTGCAATCTGCGTAATTACGAGAACCTGACGCTAAATATGATAAAAGGCATTATAAAAATGAGTTTGATGCAATCCGGATATCTTTCTCGTATGCGTCGTAGCGAGATACCTGCTATTGACGAGTTTTAAAATTATGTATAAATAACACGATGGGAAACCTGTAGATACCCTACACCAAATGATACCAATCCCCTTCATTAACACACTCGCGATTCGGCTTTTCTTTCTATATCTTGAGGTCAGATTTCAATCTGCGCATGCGTAGATGGACTTTCGTAGCTACACCACACATTTCATTGGCGCCAGGGTCGTTTAAGTTCGTCTAAATCTGAATAATAAATAATAGTATTGTTTTTGAAAAACTAAAGTAGTCGAAATATTATTGCTGCGCCATAGTTTAGTAAATATTTACTTTTGTGACTGACACACACTGAAGTGCCAGAAAAACTGGTACCCCAGTCTAATACTTGGTAGGTCCTCCACGGGAGCGCAGGACTGCAGCAATACGACGGGGCATGGACTCCACTAGCTTCTGGAAATATGCTGTAGGCAATGCACACCATACTTCCTACACAGCGTTCCACAATTCGGGTGCATTCCGAGGTCTCGGATTCCTGTGTTCGATAGCGCGTTGCATGGCATCCCAAATGTGTTCTATCACGTTAAGATCTTGGGACTTGGGTGGGAATGCAAACACCCCAAACTCAGATGAATGCTCCTCCAACCATAATGTGGCGTCCCGACACTTGTGTGGAGGTGCATTGTCCTGTTGGAACAGGCCCAACCCATCAGCATGAATGCAAGACATGCACGTCAGAAAGGATGCGCACATAGCGTTGGCCGGTCACAGACGTTTGTAGATGTACCAGGGGTCCCAGTGAAGTCCAGCTAAACACACCCCATACCATTACGGACCCCCCCCCACCGGCAAGTACAGTTCCCTGTTGACAGGCGGGATCCATGGCTTCATGGGGTTTGCGCCACACACGAATACTTCCATCTGCCCGATACAGTTGGAAACGTGACTCGTCAGACCAGGCTACTTGTTTCCAGTCATCAAGTGTCTAGTGGCGGTGTTGCCGTGCTCAAGCGAGGCGCATAACTCTGTGACGTGCGTGCACCCTTCAAGGGGCCTCGAGTTGGGCGTCGGCTCCCAAAGCTCATATCGTGCAGGGTACGTAGCACAGTCCGGACGCTGACGCTTGTTGAGGCTCCAGCATTGAATTCCGATTATACCTGCGAGAGTGCTGCACGCCTATCGCGTGAAACGATTCTTGACAGCCGACGATGGTCACGTTCACCCAATGTCTTTTTACGGCCACACTGGTATCGGAAGTTGGAGGTTTTGCCGGACTTCTTGTAGTCACGGTACACCCTTGCAATGGTCGTCCGTGAAAATCCGAACTTCGTTTCTACCTCCGAAATACTATGGGCCCATCTCACGAGCGTCAACTATGACACCGCGTTGAAAATCGCTTAAATCGTTATTACTTGCCATTCATGCCGAAAACAACTCTGACAGCTGGCAAGGATGTCTATCGCTTTATATACGCACAGGCGGACGTAACTGAGTGCGCGCATAGGTGACGTTGATATGTATTTTGCATAAGCTTGTCTGTACCAGGTTTTCTGGCACTTCAGAGTACGTTCTTTCATTGGTTTTACGACAATAACATGCCTTAATCCATCAAACGCAGTACCACTCAACGCCAGGAATTTAAACCGTATTTGTTTGTTGTTATGATTTAATATTTAATTCTACTTTGCATGTACCGAACTGTGGCTCGGTGTGGTCGTGAGTGACGCGAATAAATGCAATGTATTGTACGTAAATAAATGCATACTCTCGAATCTTTTTTTTTTTCTTTTAATATGAGGTTTAACGACCACCGTGAGCAACTCAATGGGCTATAAGCAGTCGCCTGTCCCTAATTTAGGGCCACTGGTTCCAGGGAAGGGAGACAGCCTGTACCGCAAGACAAACACAACATCCATCACTGTTAAAAATTGTGTGTTAGGTTGCACCATAAAGTGGTGCTACATCAGCTGCACCACTTTCTGAGAAAAGATACACCATTATGTAGAGCAAACAAAACTAAACAACATGGTGAATCCTTGCAGCATGATGTGGTACAACCTTGTATCATAACGTGGTGCAAAGTTGCACCACGTTGTTGGGATTTGTTTGCACCACACAATGGCGTATCTTTTCTCAGAAAGTGGTGCAGCTGATGTAGCACCACATTTTGGTGTAACTTACCACAAAATTTTTAACAGTGATGTCTCACCGGGATTCGAACCCGGATCCCTTTCGGACGAATGATCAGAAGTCATCGCTTAGACCACTGCGCCACTGGGGCATCTACTCCGGAATCACTCAGTTTATTTGACACCTACAAAGATTTTGACATGCGAAAGATACATAGCATAAATTATTTACAAAGAGTAACTCTCGATTTTTTTTTTTTTTTTTTTTCAAATAGAAAACACACAAGATGGTAGGTAAATTTCAAAATGGAACGATTACAGACTTTCAAAAGGCACTCAAATAAGGAAATCACATTTCTGATGTATTTCTTAATGAACTTTATACAATTTTAACCGGGTCGGTGAATCGGAATTTCATCTCCTTAAAAATTGTATTCAATTGCATTATATCCACCATTTTTTTTAAATAATTAAATGCGCTTTCAGGCGTTACTCTCCACACACTTGTTTTTCTACTTCACATTCAATTAACCTTTTAAAGCTCCTTTGCTGCAGAAAATTCGGCGCTCCGACAAGCTTCGTAACAGCTTGCTCATCTCGAATCTCCTTTCTTCCACACGGTCTGCTGAGACCTCTCACTGTGCTTTAATAAGCTAGCTATCGTTTTACTTCAGTGAGCAAACACAACTCGCAAACATTATCACTAACGCAAAATTAAGTGCATCCGAAAACACTAACTTTACTTGATGTAAATTTAATTAATGCAAAAGTATTCAAAAACTCACAAAGCTAATAAAGAAATCTGAAATGCGGAAAAGCTAATAACGTTTCCTACGACTAGGACAACTGCAGAAAGAAAGCTCGTATTACGTTCTTGGAGGGGGGATTTATTAGAGACTTCGTCGCTTTCTGTTTTAAAACTTATGCGTCGGTATTATGCAGGACCAATGCTCATAAATATACATTACACATATCAAATGTAGCGGGGCTGTCTTAAAGACGAAATAACTATAAGACTCGGGAGACAAAGAAAGCGGAGAGGGGATATCCAGGAAGAAAGTGTTGTTAGATGGACAACGTTTAAGAAAAATGCTAATCAAAAAGTTATAAAAACTCTGTTTCCGCAAATACTGCCGTCATAAAATCTCGTGCACAAGCTGTATTTGAATTAAATGAAACCAAAAACAAACGGAAAAAGTTAACAGACTTCGGGAGACAACGTACATGTTTAAGAAATGTTACCAGAAGTAATAGGAATGTACTGAAATCATAAATTTCGCTCGAGGTGTCTAATTAAACGCCATAACCCGTTCGAAATGCATTTCCGAGTCAACGCTAAACTAACTACGGTGAGGACAGCGAAGAACCAAAAGCGGAGAAATCACAATCAAAATAAAACGCAAAAGCTGCAGAGGCAATTTACAAAAGGAAGCACAAAGGGAAAAGAAAAATGGCTCCAGTAAACGGTGTCAACAGAAGAAGGCTGCTTAAACGTAGCAACACATGCTATGAACATCTGATAAGGCAGTCCTTGTACAACCGGCTTCTGCAAAAACATCGAGCACTCTGAGAAATTAACTACAGGCTCCGAACACACACGTCTGTGCTCGAAGATAAATTATTAAAATTGAAAATAAGAATTTCCGAGAGATACCGCAATGCTGAACAAAACGTCAATATTAATTACTCATTAAGCAAGCTTATTCCATTACAAACTAATGAACCATATACCACCCTGTAAAAATTGATACTGCATGATCATGAAACTCTTCCTGATCATCTTAGTTGGTATCCAAAGTTGCATGGATTTACGTCTTTGCGTTATCACGTAACACTCTGCACCAGATCAACGAACAGTTTTGTGCGCTTCCTCGTTAATAGTATAAATTCGCATATTTTAAAAACTAAATTTATGTGAGTGATCCAGTTTGTCATACTTGTTCTTATCACGATTTTTTGTTGTCGTATTTTTCTGTTTATTTCTGAATGTGGGACAGTTGGAGGTATTGCATGGTGAATGTTATGCACTTTATTTCACTCGGCGATACTCTTACCATCCAGATACACTTACTTGTGTTTCTTGCTGCCACCAGTCCAGATTGGGTAAGGTCTAGACGCCTTATGGAGATCATTTTATTCGATACAGAGGCGTGGTTGAAGACTTCCAAGCTGGTGTAGAAATGAGCCGAAGATATTTAACAAATAACAAATAAATTTATTATCCACCACTTAGGGTAGGATGACGGTTGGTTTTACACCTTGCAGTAGAACATACAGAATAATTTTAGGTGACAATAGAGCTTGAGCTGAGCAAACAGAAATATGGTGCTTCCTTGTTAGCACCGTTCAGTTCTTACAAGAGTTCAGTGAAGTCACATTCAGTTCCTGCCTGAGTTCATAAGTTACGCATTAATAGCATTATGCAGCACTTTGGAAACAAGATATGAGATTATCAGATCTCAGATATAATGGATCTAGACCTCGGCCTGATCCCTTGGAACAAAATATAGATAGTTACTAACCCGCAGTTACTTGAAATCTATCCCTAGCTAACTCGACCGCAGCATAGAGATTTTCTTATGGCAAAATCATCCCACGCGATGACCTGACGTCCTGCTCTGGTGGAAACTAGACGAGAAGAGAGCGCCAAAAAACTAACTTCCTGAGTTCTCCCCAAACTTTCTGAGTCCCAGCGAGCGCTTAGCCAATCGCGAAGACGCATTCGACTCCCTTAGCTGGGCATCATTCACTCTCCGCGTCCTGCTTCTCACGGTTTACATCCGCCGGATGGCGGCTCTTCGAAGAATTCCATGCTCAAAGTTCTGAGAATTCATGGGTTCGTTATGACCTTGTGAACTGGTTACCAAGATGCCTTTTATGCTCCCTTCCTCGTTTTTCACTTCAAAATGGCGTTCCATTGCCCACTTCTGATTTTCCCACGTTTACTTTTTTAACATTCAGCAGTTCCTATATTCCTGTGCGACACTGGCATTTTTTCCAATCTTTTTTTCCCTAACGGTTTTCACATCATCACACAGTTCATGCAATTTGTCAGGAACAATGTTCAAGTTGTGATACATTCAAAAAAGAGATCACCAAGGCAACATCTAAAAAGGCAGCTGGGCTGTTTCGAAAGATACCGTAGGTCTTAAACAACCCTTAGAAATATGAAGCTAGGAGATTTGGGCTAGAGTGTTCGACATTAAAGTGACACGGAAGCGAAGTAGAAAGGGGAGGAAGACGCCCTTATTTATTACCGGGGGGGTAGTACCCGGGGTCCGACGGCTTAACGTGCCCATCCGACGCACATTTGGTGGTCCGAGCGTTCGTCCCAGCCTGGGATCGAACCCGAGATTCCTCCGTGGCAGTCACGAACGTTGACCACTAGGCCGTCCGCGGCCCGTGTGTCGAAAATTATGTTTGGGAACGTGAATAGATTTTTTCAAGAAATAAAGTGGTGTTTTTCTTTCCCACCTTCTCTTGGTGTTAACGTCAGAGCTTTTACAGCATCGCCATGGTGAAAAAACACATTAACTTTGTTAATTAAATGCAGCAAAAACTGTAGACTTCCCTAAAGAAGCTAAACATCTGCACATCGTAGGAACAGCAGACGTCGAGGTGCATTCGGCCAGAGTATTCATCCATACCGCGGAGTGAGGACTGGCTTTTATTATAAGGAATTTATTATTACGGATCATTTACAAGTGCCGAGTGTCTTTCACATTAAGCCCCGGCAGATAAAACCTCCCACAGTGCCAAGAAAAACTATGAATGCGCCTAATAAACCTAATCACTTTCTCTGCAATGGTTATCACAAGACAGAAAGACAGCGGCAACAGTAACATTTGTAGGTCATTCTTAATCACCCGAAATAAGAGAAGGAGCCATCGGTTACAGTCCGCCGTGACTTATGAGCAAGCAGCAGCAGCAGCAGCATCCCCTAACTCATCTCATTCTTCCCGGACAGATAGATCTCCCGGACGACTGGTTTCCTAAAAGGCATCGATCGCCACCCACTATCTCGACGGGGTTGGGAAAAGGATTGCGAGGTCCCGAGGACCGTGTAATAGGAGGATTTACAGGTATCATTTATCACCGTCACCTGAGGGACTACTCACATCGCCAAGACCACTGCCACTGCTCTCAAATCCACAAGGATATTAAGCCAAGAATCAAACATCCAGCTCAGTTACGCTTCGGTAAACAACGAGCCCGCAGGGTATTATTGCCTTCAATCGCAATCAACGTCTTCGCAAGCGAATCTCAGCGAAGGATGATACGTACGCATGAACATCATCGCCCAAACAGTAATGAAATGGCATTTCGCATTACTAATAAACGCACACAAGCGATAAATCTCGGATGCCCAATTCCTACTGCACTGCGGTATAGAAGGAATCGTCCCTCCAAAAAACTGAAAATTTGTTTTCCCAAGCAGTTATTCTAACGCAAAATAATAAAACGGAACTTCAAAACCATTCATACTAGCAATTACACTCAAAACAATTCATTACCTTTACTTTTTGGTGAAGAATATTCGCGTTTTCTGCCTCGATTCTGAAGAACTGTGACAAAATACATTTACCTAGTGAAAAAGATAACACAAGTAGCCTTTATGGACGGGGGAGAAACCCCATAAACATCTATGGTTTCATTAGGAGTCCCCCATCCCTAATTTAGGGCGACAGGGCAGTCTAGTGGTCAGATCAATCGCCCTCCAACCAGATGGTCGCGGGATCGATCCCAGAGGGTTGACTTGCTATGAATCATTATTAGCTATAATTAAATATCTTGTGCAGTTAAGCCCCACCAAATGGAGACGTCTCAGTTGTTGAGCCCATCTATAGGGATATGTGAAGTCAGATGCTGACAGATAAACACGCATAGCGCCGTGGATTGTTGGTCACCGCAACTTAAGGCGAACGCACTCTGCTAGTTATCGAGAGATCTGGGGTACGATCCCAGCGGTGTCCGGATAGCAATTTTTCGTTTGCTGTATGTTAATTAAAGAAAAAAAAAAAAAAACGTGGAAAAAGCGATGACTTTGTTTATTCAGATTTTCACTTTTGCTATGGATCACTGAATACTGGCTCTGCGTCAAATGGGCACGTTAAGCCATCGTCGGCCTCGGCGTATTAGACCCCCTCCGCACCGTTCCAAGTAAGGTCTTCTGTTCTTATCGCAGCTCCTGTTTCCCTGGAAATGTTCGCTGTGACGTCATAGTCCGGCACTCCCAACTATGTCGAGTCGCATTTTTAATCAGGCAATCTGACTTGTCTACGCTCTGTCGTATATCCGAGGTTCTAAGTTTAATCTAACGTAACTTCGTATCTGATACGCAGCACAAAAGTTCAAAGTGACATAGGTAGTCGCGTCTAAGCTTTCCTTGTGGGTGTACATCCTAAAAGAAAATTCAGGGTTTAATTATATTTGGGGACGACTCGTCCCAGGTAAAGGAAAGAAGTGGCGCCGTAGCACGCACGCACACACACAGCTCATATTTATGCACATGTCTTGTTCTCGGATTCGACGCAATGCATACAAACCTTACACCATCCGTAATGTTCCTTCTAGCTGTAACATGCTGCACATTCTGAAATTATCATATTCATGATTTGTTTGCACTTATTCCACGCATCTATCACAATCCTCTTAATCGTGTCGCAAGATGCTCTCTCATCTGAACGCACGAACGCGTTGCAGCACCGTCAGGTCTTTCAAGGAAACACAATTAAAAACCGTACGGTGGAAAACAGAGTGTTTTTCTGTAAACATTAAAATCCTGAGCAATTAAAGAGCATAACGTAAAATCGAAAAGCTAATCAATGTATGAATGGGATTCACTACACAGTTAAAAATTCCCATATATATTTATGGAAAACAATCTCCCGTTAATTTATATCTCAGACTGGGAACATCCAACGTTACTGACTCAGAGCTAAACGTTTTGCAGTTGCACATAAAGAAAAATAAAAAATTCACGTTTGAATGCATCAATTAATACGGTCAGTGATACGGGTTAGTTCTCGAAATGATAGAACGATCCTGTTTCAATGCACGAGCAATAGGACTTATTTCACTGGAATTTCTAGCATTATATACATGTATATACACTGGCGGAAAATGAAAAAAGAACACCAAGAAGGAGACGTATGATACCAACGAAATTTATACAGCATAATAACCGAATACAGAGGATAACGTGATCAAAACATTATGGCAAAATACAGCTGTATTTGCTGGTAAACTGAAAAATAACATTTCCATGTAACATGGTTAGTACGAGGTTGAACCGCCATGAACTGCGTCACACTGTGCAATTCTGGCATGGAGTCTGTCGTACAGACGTTGGATGCAAGTTTGGGGTATTCAGTTCCAAGCATCCTCAACCTGGACGCGTAAATCGGGGATGGTCGTGGCTCGCCGTGGAGACCGGATAAGTCGTTGTCCCATAAAATCCCACACGTGCTCAATGGGGGACAAATCCGGTGAACGTGCAGGCCATGGAAGTTGTCTCACACCCTGAAGTGCATGTTGCGTTGCACGTGTCGTGTGTGGGCGTGCGTTACCTTGCTGGAAAACACCACGATGGAACGACCTTACAAATGGCACAACAACGGGCTGAATGATGTTGATGTAGGAGGTGCTGTTTAACGTACCCGGTACAAACACTAGTTGTGTACGGGAGTGATAGCTGATCGCTCCCCACACCAGGAGACCAGGTGTAGGACCTGTGTGTCGCTGGCGGATGCAAGAAGGGTGGAGACGCTCCCCTGTGCGTCTGCGAACACGCATACGGCCATCGGAGGCTCTCAAGCAGAATCTGCTTTCATCGCTGAACACGACAGATCGCCATTGCGTTCTCCAGTGCAGACGTTGGCAACACCACTGCAGCCGTTCCTGACGGTAGGCTGGAGTCAGAGGTACACATGATAGAGGCACACGTGCACGTAGTCCTGCATCCAGTAGACGGTTGCGGATTGTTCGCAGAGTCACCTCAGGTGTAACGGCAGCTCGGATTTGCGTCGCAGTGGATGTTCTGCTTGACAACGCCGCTCTTCTTATGCGTCGATCGGTCCGCTCATCAGTCCGTCTGTGACTCCAGGTTCCACGTCTTCTCGAGTGGGAATGTTCCTCGGACCATCTACGCCACCATCGTACCACCACCGATACTTCCAGTCCAATTCGCTCCTCAATACGACGATACGACCACCCGGCCTTGCGGAGTCCGACTAGACGACCTCGCTCAAAGTCCGATAACTGCTGAAATCGTACACGTCTTCCATGTCCAGGCATTGCATCTTGTTCAGGGTCTTCGCACGTGTCCGTACGCCTACGACTGATTACATTCACTTCGCCGTACTCCTTAAATACCACCGACGATAATTTGCATATTATGTCGTGCTGTGGCGTAAGCGCTAACCGGTTGGTCCCGAAATTAACATCACACCTACGTAAACTCGACCGCATTAACATATGTAAATTTCATGATCGTCCGCCAATTCCTTCTTGGTGTTCTTTTATCACTTTCCGCCAGTGTATGTACTGCCAGAAGGACGGACCACCGATGGACAACCGAAATTTTCCTATGGATTCCAAGAGACAGAAAAAGACCCACAAGAGAAGGCCACATGAGAGATGCGTGGATGAAATTCGAAAGCATGTGGGAGCGACATGGAGGAGACTGGCTCAAGACAACCCGTTGTGGAAGAAACCTGGGGACACCTTCATGCAGCAGAGTTTTGATAACGGTTCATCATTGGGATGTAAGGTCAGGTGATGCGTAACATCACAGCCTCTCCTTGACAAATGTCAACCCCGCCTTCTCGTGGTGCATCCTGTTCATACTAAAGGGGCTCTGACGACCGCCAATAGCGGTATAACTATACCATCGGGATTAGAGGAAATTCTATCCCACACTCACCAACCCGCTTGGCCAGCGTGGTGAGTTATGGCCAAACCCCTCCAAAATGACTCCACAACTTAAATCTCGGCCCTCAGTCTCCGGCAGCTGGAATGTACCTGGCCAAGGCAGCGGCCAGTGCGACATGAAGGCAGAGGGTGCTAAGAATCCTCGGAGGACCGGACTAGGCTACCATCTGATGCTGACCTTGGCAACGTACAATGGACGCTCCCTATCTTCTGATTCAAGGCTTCTTGAATTGGAAGAGGAACTACAAAGGATCAAGTGGGACATCGTGGGGCTAAGTGAGGTAAGGAGAAGATCTCATCGAACTGAAAAGTGGACATCTCTTCCACTGTCGTGGGACAGATACTGGCAGAACTAGTGGTGTTGGATTTATAATAAACAAGAAACTGAAGGATAAAGTTGTAGAAGTTGAAAGTTCCTCTGACAGAGCTGCACGGCTTGTTATCCAACTCTCGAAAAGATACCAGGCTCAGATTATTCAAACTTATGCACCCACCACAAGTCATCCTGAAGAAGAAATTGAAGAATTTTATGAGGAAATTTGTCATCTAAATAATAAAGGTAAGCAGCACTTGAAAATAATTATGGGAGATTTCAATGCAAAAATAGGGCAACGGCAACAAAATGAAACTTCAGTAGGTAAATTCGGTCACGGCAACAGAAACCGGCGTGGAAATACTCTCGTTGAGTTTGCAGAGGCAGAAGGGTTTTTCATCTTGAACTCCTTCTTCAAGAAAAAAGCCACACAGGAAATGGACATGGAGACATCCAAATGGGACGACAAGTGAAATTGATTTTATTATGTGTAACAAAAAATTCGTCATAGAAGACTGCAGTGTGCTAAACAAGTTCAACACAGGTAGTGACCATAGATTGGTGAGATGTAAGATGCACCTCAACACTAAACTTGAATGTGGCAAGCTCATAAGACAAACAAAATCTATTGACATAACCAACCTTAAAAAACACCATAATACCTTCAAGTTAGAACTGAAGAACAGGTTCTCTGCTTTAGAAGGCCTAACATCGGAAGAAGTGGACATCTCTGAAGTTAACAGAAAAGTAACCAAAGCTCTTATGGAAACAGCAACAAAATTAGCTGGGTCTAAGAACAAGTTGCATGTAAATAAATTATCAGGAAAAACGAAAATGTTGATGCAAAAAAGAAGAGAGATGAGGACAACTAAAGAAGATGTGACTTCCAAAGTGGAATATATAGAGCTATGCAAGACAGTACGAAAAAGTATCACTGAAGACGTAAGAAAATTCAACTGTGAACTAGTGAGGAAAGCAATTGAAAACAACCAAAGCCTAAAGATAGCAAAGGGACATCTCAGTAAGGGAAGAAAACAGATTAGGGCACTGAGAAAAGAAGATGGTTCTGTAACAAGAAATAGAGGCGAAATTTTGACAAGAGTGAAAGATTTCTACTCCAAATTATATGAAAGGGATGATACATGCACTCCAGACATCATGAAAGATACCAGTACCAGAGTTCCTCCAGTCCTTCCAGCAGAAGTTGCATATGCAATCAAGAACATGAAGCGGGGAAAAGCTCCAGGAGAAGATGGAATTACTGTAGACATCATACAAGAAGCAAGTGGAGAAATCGAAACAGTACTCGCCCAAATTTTCACTCGATGCCTTAATGAAGGAAAGATTCCTGAGGATTGGAACACCGCTACAATGATCCTGCTACATAAGAAAGGTGACATTGAAGATCTCGGAAACTACAGACCTATCAGCCTCCTATCAGTAGTTTATAAAATCTTCACTAAAGTTCTTTCACACCGCTTGAAGGTAACACTGGACATGGCTCAACCGAGAAAACAAGCTGGATTCAGGAGTGGCTACAGCACAATAGATCATATCCATGTGCTGAGAGAACTAATTGAAAGAGCGAGGGAATATGAACTTCCATTGTGCATGGCTTTTATCGATTATGAAAAAGCCTTTGATTCGGTGAAACCATCAGCAGTTACAATGGCTCTGAAAACCTGCGGTATTGAAGATGCATACATTAATATTATTAATAACATCTATGAAAATGCAAGTGCAAAGATTAGGCTGTTTGAAAATACAACACACATAAAAATTGGAAAGGGAGTGAGACAAGGTGACACCATATCTCCGAAGCTCTTTAATGCCACATTGGAGGGTGTTTTTCAGTCACTGATCTGGGAAAACAAGGGGATAAAGATTAATGGAGATTATCTAACCCACCTTCGTTTAGCTGATGACGTAGTCATTTTTGCAACTAGCCCATCAAAGCTGCAGAGTATGATCCAGGAACTTGCTGACAAGAGTAAAGAAGTGGGATTAAAAATGAACTTTCAGAAGACAAAAGTGATGTTCAATGCTTTTACAAGAAATGAAGATTTATCGATTGATGGAGAAAAGCTCGAGATAACAGACACGTACGTTTATCTTGGACAGCAGATATCAAGTGAGGGTCACATTGATGAAGAAATTAATCGGCATATAAAACTTGCCTGGAGAGCTTTTGGAAGAAACAGCATAATTTTCAAGAGCAATATGCCATTATGTCTTAAAAGAAAAGTGTTTGATCAATGCATCCTTCCAGTGCTTACGTATGGTGCAGAGACGTGGACCTTAACTAAAAGAGACATACAAAGGCTGCAGACAACTCAAAAAAGCATGGAGAGGTGCATACTTGGTGTAACCAGGAGAGATAAGAAGAGGAACTCGTGGATCCGAAAAATGACAAGAGTGGAAGACATCATGATCAGAGTTAAATCCCTGAAATGGCAATGGGCTGGACATACTGCCAGAAGGACAGATCATCGATGGACAGCCGAAATTTTAGATTGGATTCCAAGGGACAGGAAAAGACCCAGAAGAAGACCACATGGGAGATGGGTGGATGAAATTCGAAAGTATGCAGGGGTGACATGGAGGAGACTGGCACAAGACAGACCGTTGTGGAGGAAACTTGGGGAGACCTTCGTCCAGCAGTGGATTGATAATGGTTGACAATGATGATGATATATCATCATTGTCAATAATTATCAATCCACTTCTGAGTGAAGGTCTCCCCAAGTTTCTTCCACAACGGCCATAAATCTAGATAAATACATATAACTAGAAAGAGGGGTCCACCTTATATACACTGCCGGAAAGTGAAAAAAGAACACCATCAAAAATTGCAGCTGCATGTGTGAGATGTATATCGTAGCAACAACTTGTTAAGAAAGGAAAGTGATCCCATGTGTGAAGTGATTCAATGTTTATTTTACCTTTCAATGCGTATTACAGTGTACAGAAGGCACATTTTAATAAGGTGTTGCACCTCCTCCAGCAGCAATACAAGCTTCCAATCTGGCATGAAACCAGTCGTACAAATGATGGATATCACGCTGGAGGATAGCATTCCATGCGCTGTCATCTTGGAGGCGTACTTCAGAGATGGTCTTTGCCTACCGGGGTCCGCGGAAGAGTCTTTGTCCGATCCAGTCCAAGACACGCTCGATTGGGGACAAGTCCGGAGAGCGTGCTAGCCAAGGGCGTTTTTCTGCTCGAATATCTCATCCGGGAACTCGTTCTTGATAGCACTGCAAACGTGCTCAATTGTGACCAGGGGTCAGTGGTAACCATGCTAGCGATACGTGCGCCCGTAGTCCTGCTTACAACAGAATGTTCCGTATCGTTCTGGTAGAAACCCTTGGTATGACAGAGGATCGAATTTGTGACGCCGAAGCCGTCCGCTCAGCCTCCTGATACGCCGATCCTCTTGTGCGTCCGTAACTCTGTGTTGCCCAGAACAACGTCTGCGAGTGTGCGAGTACTCCTCTAACCACCGACGCCACCATCTTATCACGGCCGATACCTCTCGTTCCACTCGGTCCGCAACTTGAGGAAGGATCAACCTCCTTCCCACAGACCCACTATATGGCCTAACTGTTCTGTCAAAGTAGCTACACTTGCTCTCATTCCTTCCGTTTCTGTGTCCTGCCCAAAAGGCGAACTCGCTGTAGGTGGCTGGGACCTAAAAATCTACTCACTGTGGACGGAAGTCCTACAAGAAAATAACTCATACTTGCTTGCACTATATGGCCTCACTCGAACTCCGATAACTGAACAAATGTTGAGCGCCTGGGTCGTCCAGGCATGGTAGCTTCTTCAACGAGCACTGAACAACACGGCACTAGACGAATGATTTCGTTCTGTAAGGCCTAGTCTTTAAATACGCGCTGCGTACATTTGCCTGTTGTCGTCCGCAGTGACGTCATTATTTCATCCAATGACATTCCAAACTGGATTACAGTTTCTGCTGCCCTTAACAATTATATTATAACATGACGTTCCTACCGGCATTCCTTCTGGGTGTTATTTTTTCACTTTCCGGCAATGTATTTACACACAGAAGACCCAAAACATTATCAGCAGCCGGCTTTATCGAAGCAACTACAGGTAAACGACAGCGCGTGTGAAGGTCATGAAACGGTATAAGGAACGCCTGATACTGAGCTCTATTAATTATTGTGATTCTTATTCTTTAGACGAGAAAGGCAGCAGACTTAAGCTGGTTTGACAAAGGCCAACTTGTAATTGCCAGACGACTGGATCACAGCATTGCCAAAACGGCAAGGCCCGTGGGGTGCGCACGGTTAGCCGTGGTTAGTACCTTCAGAAAGTGGTCCGAGGAGTGAAACACCACGAGACGTTCGCAAGGTGCGGCCCAACCACGACTCATCGACGCTAGCTCGTATGGTAGGCGCTGACAAAAGGAATACCTGTGGCACAACTCGTCCGGTAATTTGATTGCTGGAAGACGACATTAATGTGTCACAACACACAGTAACATCGAAACCTGCTTAAAATGGGACTGTATAGCAGCAGGCAGGCGGCTCGAAGTTCCCATACTAACCTCATTTTACCGTCGAAAGCGCCTACAATGGAAACGCGAGCACCAAAACTGGACCTTGAATGATTAGCAGGTCGTCTGATCAGATGAATCTTGCTTCCTGTTGCACCGTGTAGATGACCCTGGCCTTCAAACTCCCCGACATCAATACAATCGAGCATCTGTGGTTTGTGTTGGAACAACAAATCCGATCTGCGGTGCTGCAACTAAAACTTACATGAGTTAAAGAATCTGCTGGTAACGCGTTAACACCAGATACCACCAGACACCTTTAGAAATCTTGTAGCGTCCATGAATCGCTGGGTACGAGCTGTTTTGGCGGCACTTGGAAGACCAACATCATAATTGCTTGGTGATCATAATGTTTTGGCTCTATACTAGTAGTGTGTCCTCCTCCGCTCCTGCTACCTTTGATGTCAGTGTGAACTGGTTTACCCATGTTTCATCGACCGTGACAACGCGGTTAATAAATTCATGATCACTTTTAGCGTAGTGTTGCTGACGCGAGAGGCTCAGCCCCATTCGCAACGCTGTTCGTTCTACCGTCAGACTGTGCCGGCACTACAGGCGGGCTTAATAACGATTTTACTGTCACGGTGACAACGGCGACAGTTCCATGGTAGTAACAGAGACTTTAAATAGAGACAAAATAACAGTTTACAACAGCGGCGACTGAATTTCAAAGAATCTGGAACTGCGAGTCGCAGTCTTACTTCAAACAAAGACAAAATCACTGCTTACGACATGGATGAAGGCGCATACGAGTCATCGTCTTGCTTGTAACAGTGACAAAATCACTGTTATAATCGGCTCGCTTTGAATTCTTTGTTTACGAACGAACACACGGAAAACAAACTATCTTAAGCGTGGGAAAAAGGGGTGAGTGAAAGAAAGCTCACATCACTAGCGACCACTATGATGTTTCAACAGAAAAGGAGAGAAATAATTTAAATTTGGTGACATCGTTACCTAAACTATGACATAACAGCGATTTTGGAACCCCAGCATTGCTCGGACACGGGTAACGGTGACTTTCTTATCATTGCATTTGGAACTGTTACATTTTGTCTCTGCTCGTAACGGCGACAAAATAAGAGTGACGTGATTTCCGAATCATCTCTAGCACGCACCCATCGTGCTAAAACTTTTCCATGTCTCCAGCACATCATGAACGATGCGAGGCGGGATACGGAGAGAAACATTTGTACTAATCTGACGCAAAGTACAACAATCAGTCTGTTCGCACCTGATCCTCCACACATGCCACGTTGCTGTCTGTTGAAGGCCTGTCACGTTTCTCATCTGTCAACGCATTGCAACCATTCGCGAATTTTGAACACTGCTTTGAGAGCTACAGTTATCTTGCACTTGGTGACGGATCTCGAACGTTGGCGATTTCCAGGTTCCAATCAGAGAAACCTAATCATTGCGCGTACCTTTCATTGCGTAGGCTTTCACTTGAATCTGTTCTTCAACAGGCTGCATTTTTATTCAAACCCCTGTGCCAAACAACGCCCTCTGGCAGGAGGATTGAAATGGCATTGGGAGACACCGATTTACAAATTCATAATCAGCAGCGAAAAATCATCAAGGGTAACTTATTAATCGGCCTACGTAGAAGTGGAGAAATGAAGCAATCCTATAAGTACATCATTCCTCCACTCCACTTCCAATGGTGACACGAACCTTTGGGTCTTTTTCAACGTGCTGTGTTTCTTTTTATTCACATATACGCATGAGCGGGTTGGAAATAGTAAAATGAAGGAGCTCAATCAACTACGGCTTCATCACAGGAAAAGTGAGCTATCCCCCTTCCCCTCCTTCAATTCTTCCAGGGAGGGTAAAAAAACACAGGTGTCTAGGTTGGCGTCCTTTTCTCTCTATTCTTGAATCCTATTTATTTATTTATATATAGATTGAAAAATCTCAAAATAAAAAATAAATAAAAAAAGAATGCACTAGTGGATATTCAGCAGCTGTTGGATAGGATAGGTGACAACGGCAAACGCAATGAACAACAAAAGCTGCAATCGTGAACACAGCTTCCATTTCCCAGAGTTTTCCGCCAAGCAGAAAGATCAATTGGTACGACTTCCACAACAGCTGGTTGTCTTCCAGCTTCTCCTCACAAAGGAAGACCCCCAGATCAGAAACGAATCACCGCTTTCGCTTCAAAGGGCAACAGACATACGGAACGTAACCTGAAATATATATCTACCATTAAATATCCTGACAGGAAAGGGGGTGGGGGATACATCACTTTTGAGATAAATAAAAAATCTAGTTTGCAGAATTCAGACGACAAACTCGTTCAGAAACAATGTGCCTACCAGAAACAAATGTAAACAATAAAAAATTTTAAATCTATTTACGTCCAGAAAATCATATGGGAACGAATTACTGACTAATGAAAACTGTAACGCACGTTGCTTTTAACTTCATCATCCCTGCAAAAATTAGGTACTCTAGATTTTTGTTTATTTGAGCATCTGTTCTTAGCTACCCATTTCATCATGCACATGCCGATTTTTCCCAGATTGGTCCATCTTTAACTTAATTCAGCAGTTCGGCCGGATTTTAGTCAGTAAAAGAGAACTAACGTGTGTGTTCCCTGATTTGGTTGGAATCTGCGTTTCTCGCAAGATATCAATCATGTCAATACTTGATTGAAGCATTCAGTACATCAATTAAAGTGCACACGACCTTACAGCAATTCTGCAGATTCTTCTTAAATTTGACCCCCCGCAGTACAAGATTTAAACTTCTAGGTGGCAATTTTAGACGATTAAAGAGCACTCAGGTGTTTAATAGCATCTCCACAAACTGGAAAAATCAATTTTGTGGTCCAAAAAGACACTAACGTATTTTTCTCTCCCCTACCTCCAGAAGTGAAAGTTTGGGCCTTCAGGGGTAACGGGGGGAAACAGCCAGAACTTCAAAACAAAATACACTACGCCAGTTAAATAATTTTACGACGCCACTGTATCAGCTTGCCCACTCTATGACGGTTTCAGTTTGTTCTTTGCTGAGCTTACAGGTAAATTCAAAATCACCTCCGATTTCTTACTCGCACAATATATAAACAGTCTTAAAACTACAACGGACAGCGAAAATTATTATTCGCCGTGATAAAATCCTTTAAGGAATCCAAAATTCCGAACTCGATCATCTAGGACAGATTTTCGAAGTTCATTGTACCTCTCCCAGCCAAGGAAAATTTAAGTTTTTGATACAAGTACCTAGATTTTACCAACAGGGTAACTGACGCACTTATGATTTTAGACATTAAACCACGAATTTCAATCTGCGATTTATTTAAAACCTCTACCAAAAGCTTTGCTAATTTCTATGTTACAGACTGTGGAAAGGGTGCATTTTTTTCACCAGGATTTTATAGATCCCCTCTTTCGTTTTTAATTGCAGTTCAAATATTTACCCCAAAAGCTACTTCAGCTACGTCATTATACCAAGACCAATTAAGCTCATTGTGGTCCATGGAATATACACAATACGTACATGAATATTATATGATTATTAAAGCTTGTGACGTATACCTCTATATAAAATTTATTTTGATTTTCTTATGTAAATTTCATTACTTCTTGGTTAAACGTGTTCTCACTGAACGGCACATTACTTCCATATACAGCTTTTTACAATTTGGCAACACTGACGGTGAGTCAAAGCAAAATAAAATGACTAAATTGAACGTATAGAGCTGGTGTGGAGTTGATGGAGAGCAGATGTGTGACCGACAACAAGAGTCAATGTTATAAGATTTATGACTGTGATGAGGTCAGCGAGATTAAAACCTGGCAAGAGATTACTTGATGTCTAGAAGTATAAATGCTTACAGAATAAATTGGTGGAATAACGTAAGCACATAGCCGATTCTTTATACCCGGTCGTTTGGTTATTCATAGCTGACAAAGTGTGATTTATGCGCAATAAAACTATTTAAGAATACCAGGCAATTAGTTAGCTAAGCAGTTAACCATTTAATATTGTCCAGTTTCTTCCCATATTACTCAGGCAAAAATTTGCCTAACTAATTCACAATTTTCATTTTTCTATAAGCACTTTACAGTAGAAAACAGCTTTAGAATTGCCTGTCTGGAAATATAGCACTTGACCCTCAAAATAAGCATACAAAGTGGAAAAGAATACTTTAATGAAGTCTACCTTTGCAAATGATTACATGCAGGAAACGTTGCAAATCACGCTGAAAAATAAAACAAGACAATATCTTCCGGGTACACAGCCACATATTTCAGTCTTTCGTCAATGAACTTTACAGAAAAAGCACTTTGATTTATTTCTTATTTGGCGGAGAGGGGTGGGGGAGAGAAAGATGCCCCCGAGCCTGCATACAGTAATGCATCAAGAAAGTGCAAGCAGCTTCCAAGAAAAATTTATTTCCATTCAAAAATAATGTCATTGTCTTCAACTTAATATTTCTTCCCCCCGTAAACACCCAACATTCGTATTTCCGTCGGAATTGGCTAAAAATTCAATCACAGAAATGCTTCTCTTTCGGTAAACGGGTGTGTTTTTTTCTTTTCTTTTTTTTGTTCTTTACTGATGACAATCTTATGATAAATCAATTCCACAAACGCCAATCTATCGATCGCAGTGATTTCATCAACCGAATTTATTACTAGCAACAACTGATCACACAAAATTGTAGGACAGCATTTAACGCATTTCAAACCTTTCTGCTAAAAATTTCGTTGAAGCCTTTTTGCAATCTTCTTTATATTATCTGCTCGGTAAAGTGAATGGAGTCAATGTGTACGACGGTAACCTCTTTTTAAAGTCAAAACGGCACTTTCTGTCAAAATATACTGCTCAAAAGAAGTTAGGGATATTACAGACAATAAATGAGATCGATAGAACGGATAACAACCGAATACATTCAATTATGTAAAACATAGGGTGCAAAGCGCCAAACAGACATAAAATGGTCGCACAAAAGGTGTCGAGTGGTACTTTCGGCGTTCAAATAAAACCTCACTGACTCAGAAGGGATGAGAAGCATATCAGGTTTACCTTGGTGTGCCAGTCGCTTGACATCTGCGCAATATACTGTAAATGAAATCACTCTCCAAAAGGTCACGAAATTCTGAAAGAGTCGTACGTACGGCCTAGGGATGCCTGTCCCAGTTCCTCTGCAGTGCATACCAGATGTGCTCGATGGGATTAAAGTCAGAAGACCGCGGAGGCAGAAATAAATATGGAACACCGGGATCTCTTCAAGCTGATAAGAAAACACCGCTGTCTTCAAGTTAAGAAATAAATCGAACACCGCTATCTTCAAGCATACCTTCGATTTTAACGAGCACGCAGTTAGTAGCGAAATTCATTACACAAAAATTAGTTTCACAGCGGCCACAGTTCCGTGATTTGAGAAATGCATCAAATTTAAATACACACGGAAACACTACTGAGAAATAGGCTTTACGATTCGATACCTAGTACTCATCATGACCAGTAAAGGCAAGAAGTCGTAATTTTGGAAGTTGCAACTGGGCAGTTTAACAATTGTCAATAACAGCCACTACCTCCTCGGAGAAAGAACAACTACAAAGAAAGTTAACTATTATTTGCCAATCAACACTTGCAGCTAAGTCACTTTTTGACAATGCACGAATTGCATTTACGCAAGTCTTCCACGTTTCCAGATCACTTAAGGATATGCAACGCTTATGGGTAAACCACATACAAGCGCCAGATTTATTTATTTGGCTCTATGCAATTATTAACAATCGTATCAGCAAACGTGAATAATTCCGAGAAAACCATCCCCTCTATTCGTCAGATTTCTAAATAATTGAGAAAATAACTGCTTTCTTTTTGTTTCGGGGTCTAAGGATCCCACCATGAGCAACTCATAGAGCTGCTCATGATAGTCGTACAGCCACAGTTTTCAGAGAGGTGACAAATTCGGCGCCATCGGACAAGCATACCACTCATGCTTCATCAGAGACAATCGCGGACTAATGGTCAGAACCAGCACCTCAGACCACTCTGCCCCCGGGCGGCAACCATTCTCTTTTTCCCATTTTTGAATATGTCTAAGAAAAAACTAATCCTTTCCTTTGTCCCATTTTTCATATCCCTATATAGAACTGGTCCTCGTAAACATTGTAACGTACCAGGAGATGTGACGTACCTGCCAGAAGGACGCACACGACATAAAGGCAGATAGGAATCAGAATAAAATGTCCGCGTAGCTCAATTGGTAGAGCAACTTATTCCGGAATGAGTGGACCCGGGTTCGAATCCTGGCGCAGATAAAAATGACGGAGAAATTCACTTTGTTATAACATCTATAAAATGTATGCAATCCCTTGCTCCAATTTATCTCTCTCTCTCTCTCTCTCTCTAGCACGTCTTTTGGTCTTTTGAGAAAATGTAGGTGCCTATAGCATTCCTACACCAGTCAGTGTTTCTTAGAATGACATCTCTGCAATTTTTAGTCCGATTCGAAAAATGTATTCTGCACTGGGAAATTTAATCCGCAAGAACAAAACAATCCATATCCGTGGCCTGATAGAATTCCTTTTGCACTGGGAAACGTGACCCTTAAGACTAACGGACCCACACCTATGGCCTGACGAAATTCCTTTCGCATTGGGAAACTTGATCCGCAAAAACAAACATACTTATTATACCTAGAGCCTGACGAAATTCCTTTCGCATTGGGAAACTTGATCCGCAAAAACAAACAGACCCATACTTAGGGCCTGACAAAATTGCTTTCGGATTCAGAAACTTGATCCGCAAGAACAAACAGACTTATACCTAGGACCTGACAAAAATTTCTTCTGCACTGGAAAACTTGATCCGAAAGAGAGAGAGAGAGAGAAAAAAAAAATCTATGTCCGGGGCCTGATAAAATTCCTTTGGCAGTGGGAAACTTGATCCGCAAGAACCAACACACCCATACCTAGGGCCTGACAAAATTTCTTTCGCATTTTGAAACATGTTCCGCAAGAACAAACGGGCTTATACCCAGGGCCTGACAAAATTAATTTCGCATTGGAAAACTTAATACGCAAGAACAAACCGATTCACATCCTGGGGCCTGATAACACTGCATGGGCCTCCGTTTTTAAAAATTGATTGCTATTATTATTTCAACAGTAGAAAATAACTTGACACGCAAACTTGATTTTGAGGATTTTATTACAAACTTCGCAGCTAAGAAGACGAGAAAGAGACCTATGTAATATACCTGTGCCCTATTAACAGTTCAGATTTGGTTGACTTGCGACCTCAAGAAAACTTGGGTGGATTCTTTAAAAAAAAAAAAAAAAAAACCCTATGAAATCCGTGTCTCTCAAAGTGCCTCTTTTCTTTCTTCATATACTAGGTATATAATAAACACATGGTTATACGTTTTTCACTTTTATGTGTAATTCTGCGCTAGTCGCGATATTTTACTGGAGTTCCTATCGCTTTTTCAATTCGGTTAAATACATAATTCATTTATACGCTTCTTGCGATTATACGTTAAATTTCAAATTACCAAATACACCGGTTCTACAAAACTCGGTATGTTACAACTTTGAAAGAACTGGGACAGCATTTTTTTTTTTTTTTTTTGGTTCAGCCATGAAATAGATTGTGCAACCAAAAATTTATTAAACAACGTTCACAGTCCTTTATTTCCCCTGAATTCAAGAAATTTGAAATACAAGCAAAGATTAGGGAATATTTTACGTGGCGCTAACGCTAAATCAACTAACTGCTTTGAAAAGTGCAATGTTTGCAGTAAAGAATGTGCGATTGGAGTATTGAATATAAAACAAAATCCGTATTCTGATTCACTAACTAGTATTTCAAAGTTAAAGGGTTAGATATTGAAAACATGAAATCGTACAGAATTTCTTTAAACAAGTTTTTACACAAGCATAATGAAAGTAGATAAAAATTAATACAAAAGTCAAAATACACGTACGCTTAAAGTATCATGTATGTTTTACATTATAAATTAGCGTAATCCAAGGTTCGTGCTCTTCCATGCAAAATAAATTCAAGCACTTTTCAAGGACTTTTTTAAAACCAAATTATTATATTTAGCCCATTAAACTTTGATGGGATGGAGACACCTTCAATGACCTGCCTGTTACTCCGTGCTTCTCTGTTGTTTTATTTTATTAACTATGAATTGCAACCCTCTGTTTTGACGTTTTCGAAATAATTTTATTCTGTGGAATATTTTGAAAGGGTACATTATTTTTGTATTGATCTGCTGGTACGACACTTATTGTTTGCTTTAACTTTTTATTTTTGATGCATGACTCTGATGTTTACATGAATTTTTTGATGCAGCCACGAGATGAAGGGTCCATGCATGAAGCACACGCAATTCCTAGAAGTTTCATTCTCCGGCAAGAAAGCGTCCTTAAACCCAGTCAACAGAAGTCCATCACAATTTGTGAATACATCATCCCACTTATGTTACTCCCATGGCTGAAATTTTACTCTGTAGCAATGTCATAGCCAAGGTACAACCTGCCCAAGCTGCTACCTGAGATGAAGGGTCCATGCATGAAGCACAAGCAATTCCTAGAAGTTTCATTCTCCGGCAAGAAAGCGTCCTTAAACCTAGTCAACAGAAGTCCATCACAATTTGTGAATACATCATCCCACTTATGTTACTCCCATGGCTGAAATTTTACTCTGTAGCAATGTCATAGCCAAGGTACAACCTGCCCAAGCTGCTACCTGAGATGAAGGGTCCATGCATGAAGCACAAGCAATTCCTAGAAGTTTCATTCTCCGGCAAGAAAGCGTCCTTAAACCTAGTCAACAGAAGTCTATCACAATTTATGAATACATCATGCCACTTATTTTACTCCCATGGCTGAAATTTTACTCTGTAGCAATGTCATAGCCAAGGTACAACCTGTCCAAGCGCTTCCCCTGGGTTGAACGGCTGGATGTTTTATTGAAACTATACAGAAATCGCCTATACAACATTTTAGTGCAAACAATGATTCTACACATGCTCTTTCTTAACATTACTTAAAAGACAATTTTTTGAAGTCTTAACTTTTCCAAGCACTTGAAAATGATTTTTTTTTAAGGACTTTCCAAGGTTTTCAAGGAACGTATGAATCATGGTAATCT
Source organism: Macrothele yani (assembly GCA_039090855.1). Taxonomy (NCBI): domain Eukaryota; kingdom Metazoa; phylum Arthropoda; class Arachnida; order Araneae; family Macrothelidae; genus Macrothele; species Macrothele yani. The sequence continues at coordinate 149,942,399 of CM077027.1, read as the reverse complement.
AAAATTACAAGGTTTTTTCTACCACTTTTCTTTTTCTTTGGGGAGGGGGGGGAGAGGAGGAAATTCAAAATTTTACAATAACATATAACATTTTGAAATTTCATTTATACCTTTTTGTTTTAAAGACATCCCCTAGAAAAACGTATAATCGAAGTTCCACTCTGCCTTGTTCTTTTATTATTATTATTATTATTATTATTATTTAAACTATTTTCACTATTTTAGGGAATCCACTCAATCTCCAATGGTTTCGTTTAAAAAAAAAAAAAAAAAAAGCAATTTCATTTTTCACAAAACCCTTTGTTAGTCGTTTTTGAAACCGCTGTCTCACTTTAAGACCACAATCACTTTTGCTTCAGAATTTACTACGCAAATTATACCACTGTCTAACAATCAAATCTGCTGAAGAAAATGAAATATGAAACAACTCCCTTCATTTGATGTAAAAGTAAAATAGACGGAAACACGAGTAAATATACAATATATTGTGTCATGTGACACCTCTACACAACTATATACTGGCCGATGATTATGTTTCGCTGAGGGGCCACACCATTTTCGTGGCCCCGGGGCGTCATAGTGGGGTGCTGTCCACCTTTTTGTGTTTTTTCCCTGAGGTTAGGGGGCATAAATGCATTCGAAATACATTTTATGCCATGTCATTGCGACAAAGCATTGCAACAACACAGCACACACAACGTACAATCACACGATTAAATGAAAACGATACACACCTACGTCAATTTGCTACATTTTCTAATTATAAGAGCTTTCTTTTCGTAGGAATTTAAAGATAAATTGTAACTACCCTTATTTCTGTGCGAATGACGAACAGCATTGAATAAAATACGGAATGTTTCAAATATTACCTCAATTTTTGTTCAAGCCCTAAGTTTATCTTAAAAAAAAAAAAAAAAAACTGTCTTCAAAAATACGAAAACAACAACAACAACCAAGTCGAATCGTGATCAAACGATTTTTTTAACGCCCAATGTTTACCCTAAAAATCAGTCTTTAAAAAACAAAAATAGTCGAATCGTGATTAAACGATTGCCTGCATTTAACGCCACGTCTTGGAATCCACAAGTTTTTCCCTATATACACATAATTTAAAATAAAAGAAGAAAAAAAAATCCCCCTTACGTTTTGATGTTAACGTTTTCCGCATCTAATGTTCGTATCCAGAACGTTTTTAATTTCAAATGTAGTGCTTTTTCCTTTGCAGTTTGGACAACAATGTTCTAAATCATCGAGGCTACTGTACATTTCCTGTCTCCTCTCCCAATCAGATTGGAAGGGGTACAGCTTCTTAGACTGTGAACAGTGATGTCAACAAATCAAATTGAAAAATCTCACATAATTTGCTGAAATTTCACTTTTCACCATAAAATTTCCCTACACGGACAATTTACCTGACCGTTTTGTACGAGTACCAACAGGATGCAAAATTTGACGACGATCTCAATGATATAATATTACTAGACATCGTTCTAACGAGCTTCAGTTGCGAATAGATAGATCATAGATCATATGTAGAGGATTTTAAGAGGAGTGTCTGACCCCAGGTCTTAAACAACCCTTAGAAATAGGAAGCTAGGAGATTTGAACTAGAGTGCCCGATAGGAAAGTGACACGGAAACGAGGTAAAAGGAGGGAGGAAGACGCCCTTATTTATTACCGGGGGCCAGTACCCGGGGTCCGACTGCTTAACGTACCCATCCGACGCACGGTGGATATTTAGTGATTCGAACGTTCGTATCTGCCTGGGATCGAACCCGAGGTCTTCTCCGTGGCAGTCACGAACGTTAACCACTAGGCCACCCGCGGCCCTAAGTTGCGAATACGCCTCCTGTTTTATGTAAAATCTATTCTATTTCTAAAATTTACTGCAACCTACCTAAACACGCACCTGCATTTTCATAAATAGCTTTCCTAAAAATTCAAAACACCCACTAGTAGGATAAAACTATGCAAATAACAGTATCAGAAGCAGTATTTACCAAAAATAAATTGTAATGTCGTGTGGATTTTAAAGCTGGGAGGTATTGAAATTACACCATTTCGAGTTCAAAATTACGCCCCTTCGCGTTGCACTCAAATAATACGTGTTTTTTACTTTCTCACACAACGCCGTTATAGGAAAGTATTATGATCGTTGAAAAATTGCCCTTCACGTTTTTCACATAATTTTATTCAATATGTAAAAACAGGTAAATACTCAAGAACCACAGGTTGTAAATACCAAGTAAAGCGTAAACGTTATGTGAAAGCCGACAACACAACACTCCACAGAAATGCAGACCGAAAAACAAACCAGCGCAGGAAGAATGAGTATCGGATAAAAACGTAACAATAAGAAGAAACTTTAGGAGTAGGGCTTGGAAAAATTCCGTTCAAGGTTAAACGCTCAGAGAACCTTCTGCGACAGACCACAAATGATGAATTAGCTCTTCATCCCAACGACATGTTCGGAACGGTCTATCAGCATATTGTTTTCTATGCCTCCTTTCACTGTTTTGGAAATTTCCCTTCATGGATATAAGATGTTCACACCTCATAGTGTATGTTACTCTGTACCCTGGTTAGCTGCATGGAATACTGAAAGAGACTAACAAAAGTCTTTAAAAAGAAAATAATGAAGGGGTTACCTTTCTTTTTTAGCTAGAATTTCTATTTTTTACACTGCCCAGAGTATGAATTTACGCCCCTAGAATGACCATTCTGGGAGGGCAACCACCCTCCCTGCAGCTACGGCCCTGGTTCTGACTTACTCTTTACTTGTTCGCGCGAAAACAAAAATTGATACGATTTTTGTCATCACAATGCGTTTTAAAAACGCAATTTTGAAATCAAATAATTAAACTGTATTTCCGGACTTAACGTTCAGTTTCGTGTTTCCTTCAAAGAAGTTAAATCGCGATTCGACAGTACACAACTAAGTAAGTAAATAAAATATGTTGGCAGGAGCTTTGTAACTCCTAACTGAACACCAGAAATCGCGATGCGCGTTCCAAAATCCAGTAACCTGCAAAATGGTAAGGTTTTGTCCGAAAGAAAACAATCTATTTTGAGTTACATTTATATCAATTTGAAGGGAGTGCTCTTGTTACTTTAAGAAAACTTTTCAGAAAGATTGCATTTTTCAAAGAAAAATGGAATTTTCTTCCCAATACAACGAAGGATTTTATTTTGGTTTATAAGAAATATTTTTAGTACACCCTTAGGCTTATGCTTTGCAGCGATTTTTTTTATTATCGTAAATAAATAAATAAAACATAATTAATCTGAATTACAGAGACTCCACGTTCTGTTTCCAAGGTTACGCATGGGCGAATAAAACGGCAGCCAGATAAAGCGGGCATGATGTATGGCTCTCCAGGAATTTTAAAATCTACGGCTGCAACGTCGGAAATATTTCTGGAAAAGGAAAAACCATGCGGTAACACTTTTTCGCAAGCTGTTTTCTATGATCTGAACCATAAAAGTAAGCGAAATGAAAATGCCAGAAAACTAAGTGAAAAACGACCGAAACATAGACCACTACTGGAGAGGATATATTTGCCGTGATGGATGCGGTTTCATAAGCTTCACGGGATCCTGACAGCTGTAATAAGAACCAATCAAAAACCAATTTATCTAGAATGCTTTTAAAAACTTCGAAGTGACTTTTGCCAGTCCAACGAGACGAAAATTATCGAAGAAGAGAGATAGTCTGCCGCTAAAACCATTAGAGAGAGAGAGAGATCGGGGGACTTTCTGCTGGTTTATGGGTCAGAAACATGAGAAAGTGGAATTAGTTTACGCCAAAACTCCTGTTGCTCCGAGAGAGTCTTGCGAATTCTTTTTACCCATGAATCCGTTCCAGAAAAACGGAAGAGAAGAAAAAGAAAAATAAGAGTACGACAACATAAGAAATAAAAAAATACTGATTGAAAACCTGAAGAAAATAAATTCTTCTTTACTACTATCTACAAGAAGCTCGAAAAAAAAAAAAAAAAAAAAAAGAAAACGGTACCACTGCAAGAAAACGTCATGAGACATACGTAATTTATAAAATGTACATTTTTGCAAAAGGATGATAACAAAGAATTTAAATATGTACACACTGAGAGTTACAAAGCCACACACATTCTAGGGGAGGGGGATATCATATTCGTTCAACACTGCAATTGGTTTCAGGGAAAAGAGAGAACTCGCAGTGAGTGTGAATATATATATATATATATATATATATATTTTTTTTTTAAATTTTTTTTTGATGGAGGTTTAACGACCACCGAGAGCAACTCAATGGGCTATAAGCAGTAGTCCGTCCCTAATTTAGGGTCACTGGTTCCAGGGAAGGGAGAGAGCCAGTGCCGTAAGACAAAGACAACATCCATACCTCACGGGATTCGAACCCGGACCCCTTTCGGACGAATGATCAGAAGCCATCGCTTAGACCACTGCGACACCGGGGCGGCTGAAGATAATTTCATAATGGGCTTCGAACTCCGGGCCAGTAGTTCCAACAGAATTATTCCTTATCACCGACATCTTCCAAGCAGCTGTGCTTCCCTGGCTTCGGTGCAAAAGTTATAAGACAAGATGGAGTGATATTGTATCGTACGGCCACCTGCAAAATGGAAGGTGAAACAGCACAGCGCGATATAAACAGTCGTACTGTAACCGTTACAGAACTGCGAGTAAGAGTGGCAGCTGATGTAGGTGCAAATCGTTACAGGGCGAAAACGGAATCAAGAACCAATATCAAATTCTTCTAGAAGAGCTGCGTTGAATCGTCCACCGCATTCGTGTGATTTGGAACCGGATAACTACTATGTGTTTTCCCCGCCTAAAATTAGCGCTGGAAAGGTAGAGATTTGCGGGCATTCATTCAAGCGTAAGTGACGACCCAACGGCAGATGATAAAGGAGTATTTTTCCCACAGCTTTCAGCAGCTATATACGAACGAGGCCAGTAAAGTAAGTTTTCTTGAGTATTTCTTGTTCGTTTTTACCGTGCATTCACTGAATTTCATTGAAACGCACTGTATATTTTGCGAACGGCATTGCTGAGAACGGGTTCGGAAAAATACCTTCCAATGCCGAATACAGTATTTGCAATTAAACACAGAGCACGTAAAAGCGAAATAAAAACAGCCGAATTGCATTTAAATAAAAAAACAAAAACTAATGAACTTTCTGAATTTTCATCATATATCATATGTTGCATTGTTATCAAGCTGGGTCCCAGGGACCCACAGATTTTTAAAAAGTGAGTACTTTGTGAGATATTCTGAGTCCTTCTAAAAAATCAAAATCAAAAGAATCAAGAGATAATGAATATTTACACTTACATAAGCAAATGAAAAATAAATGTAATGTACATTGTTCGACACTTTAATTTATGCTCTTTGAAAGCAGTCTTTAAAACAAATAAAGTACTGACAGAATTAAATTTTATTATTTTCAACTAAATTTTTTCATAATGGAACTACTCAAAGACAATGCATTCTAAGTCAGCTCAGAACACCAGAGCGCTTTTTATTTTTCAAAACACAGGAACTGTGTGGTGACTACTCTTGAACAGTTTTTTTTTTCACTTTTAACGAACAATCATTGAAGTGAACGTACTACTTTTAGTAGAGTATAATCGTTCACAGTGCTCTAATTAAATACAAGTTTGCTTGTTTTTCAAATTTTAAATTGCAACTGTTCCAATATGGATTAAAAGAGCTGAAAGATTTATAATAAAATAATCAGGACATTTGTATATTTACATAATCTTGAGGAATGGTGCATTGCTGGCTGATTTCGTTTTTTCCCTAATCCTCACGAATTTGACTTTTGCCAAACGGCATGTTAAAAAAATCCGAAAAAAAAAAAAAAAAAATGTGGGTCCCAAAGGACGCGTAGAATTTGTAATTACGAGTCCTTTTTTTTTTTTTTTTTTTTGAGTAATTTAAGCGCTACATCGCGTCAGTGGCAGCACTGACTGCTCTAGCTCTCCTACGAAGCAGAAGGCTGAACTGTTGTATACGAGTAAGCACGTAAGATGATGCGGAAAGGACGCAAAAGCAAAAAACGTAAGCGTTCATACAGCTTGGTAACGCCCTGCGATTTGCCTGAAAATTATGAGGTTAAATCTTACAGCAAGAACAATATTCTCCACCTCACTCTTATGAGTTCTGTTTATATACTTTCTTTTGCAAGGCCTGACAGCTGACAATATCTGAATCGCCTCTCACAGGAATAATTAGTTTTTTTTTTTTTCTCTTCTTGCATGCATGAGTGTAGTGTAGTGTAGTGAAGTGAAGGTAATTGCCCTTTGTTGTATTGTCGATTTGCATTTAGTTGCTAATCTTATGTATGAATCATTATGACGATCTGCTTTCAGGAAACAAATCTTTCTGTAAGACAATATGAACAAGGGGGTTAATGCAACCGTTATAATAAAGCACTACACATATTCTAGAATCATGATTGAAGGGTTTTTTCCCCATCAGTGTTCTATTAATTAACAACCATTCCCCCTCCCACAACTTTGTTTTGTATTTAGCAAGAAAATCCTGTAATACGTGGCATGAAAATGCCATGCACACTAATGCCGCCGGTTCTTCATTTTTCGCGTTATTACTATTGAATCCCTTTCTCTCCATATAACACGTCCTCCCTAATAGTATTTAGAAAATTTTAGCTCATGTACTTAAATATTTCAGTGCTCCGGAAAGAGTCTTCAAACAATGCCAAAGTGATCGCAGTGCGTAATTATAGCCATAACTTAACAAAGCCAAGCACAATTCCCCAAGTCTACTTATCAAATATTGCAATGCCTTCGCAGTAAAATAGAACGACTAGCACAAAGCCTTTAAAATAAAGACAAGTTACTGCTATAAAGAGACGGCTGACACGCTGCCAGCAACATATTCTTTATGTGGTTCATAATGCACAGCATGAAATGGCCATATTTTATTGGACGTCAAAGGAATATATCGATCACTTGCGTAGAAATTTCCCTTTGTGTAAGGTGAAGCGATTTTTCTTATAACTCCTTCGCATGAGAGGCGTGTTTTATCTAAGAGGAAAATACGACTACTGTTACAATGTTACTGCTTATTTATTAATTGTGGAATACGAAAACACTTGTAACCCGCCCTGAAATGTATTCACCTGCTGTATTTTTGGGACCATTTCATACAGTCAGTACATGATATCGCATACAAATCTTTTGTGTGTGTACTATGTAATTCCCACACTTCATTTGGGGGTCAACGCCACGGTCTCTGGCAAGGCTATATAGACGTTATTTGGCGACTTTCAACTTTGTGGCTTCACAGCAGGAATTGAGAGATAATTTTGTCAAAAATGTGCATTATCTCTGCAATCCACTTACTCGCTGAGATGGCAATTTATTGTGCACACCAGTCATCGTCATATATACAAGGTACTCACAAAAGCATTTGCCGTTTTCGGAGATTGAAACAAAGTATAACACATACGTAGTAGAAAAGCAAGTTATGAAGCAAAATAATTATCAAGGGCATCAACAACATCCTTGCAACGTGATAACTTATATACACTGAGTGGCCACTTTATTATGACCACCAGACAGTTTTAAGCAAATGAGCTATGGCTGCAGGCTGTTGCCGCCAGAGGGCGAGGCTAATGTAAAATGGGAAAGCTTAGTGCTTGCGACAGCAGTAGAAGTTATTTTTGGGTTACGAGATGGGTAAAAAACGCGATTTGACGGACTTTCGACGTGGGTTGATTGTAGGAGCTCGGAGCCATGGAGCTAGCTAGTATCACTGAAACCGCCGCATTCGTGAAATGTTCCAGAGCAGCTGTTGTTCAAGTGTTTAAAGACTGGACTGTCAGCCAAATAACCGGGTCTCTACGTGCAACGTGTGGTCGTCATCGACTAGTGACTGCTCGAGCGGAACGGAGAGTGCCCAGATTGGTAACAGACAACAGAAGGGCAACAGTGCAGCAAATTACAGATCATCTTAATCAAGGATCCCCTCAAATGATCTCTGCACGCACTGTTCGCCGTACACTGCATTGGATGGGATATAGCAGCCGAAGGCCTGTTCGAACACCTTTGCTGTCTGCAGTTAACAAGAGAAAACGTCTCCAGTTCGCACAGGAGCACAAGGATTGGCCAGTCGATGATTGGAAACAAATTATGTGGTCCGATGAATCACGTTCTCAGTTGCACCATGCCGATGGCTGAGTGAGAATTTGGCGGAAACAGCAAGAAATCATGGACCCCGAATGCATTGCTACAACCCTTCAAACTGGTGGAGGCAACGTCATGGTTTGGGGAATGTTTTCCTGGTATGCTTTGGGCCCTTTAATTCGTGTTGATCAACGTCTGACTGGCACATCATATCAAAACATCGTTGCGGACCAAATTGCATCCTGTCATGTGGATGGTTTATCCCAATGGCGATGGCTACTTTCAACAAGATAATGCGTCCTGCCATAGTGCTCGTACTGTACAGGATTGGTTTCAGGAACATGCCGGTGAGTTTACTTTGCTTAGGTGGCCCCCACAATCTCCAGATCTCAATTCCATTGAGAATTTGTGGGATGAAGTTGAACGAGCCATCAGACTGCTGGATCCACAACCCTGCAATCTCACACTCCAGTAAAGTGCTATTCATCAAGCATGGCCTCAGATTGCACAAACCACCTATCAACATCTCGTGGAGTCCATGCCACGAAGAATCGACGCAGTATTAAAGGCAAAAGGTGGCCCGACGAAGTACTGAGGGGGTGATCATAATAAAGTGGCCACTCAGTGTATAACCCTGCGATAAAATAACGGGTCATGGGAACAGAAAATGTTTTGGAGGGCATCGTGTAACTCGCCAAAGTTGGAGAAGAAGTGTCCACGCAAATGATTGTCGAGTGAAAGAAACAAGTGACAGTCTGAAGAAGAGATACCTGGTGAGTAAGCTGGATGGCATAAAAGTTCCCACCAAAGTTCTTTAATAGTGTTTTTGGTCAATGAAGCGAAGTGGTATGAGCATTACCTTGAAGGTGCAGAACTCCCTTTCTATTGACCGGTGCTGCTTCCTTCTTTTCCAGATCCTCATGCACACGTTTCAGTTGTTCACAGTACACTGGAGTGGTGATCGTTTGGCTGCATTGCAGGAGTTCATAATGGACAATACCACGTGCTGTCCACCATACACACAGCATAACTTTACGTGGATGCAGTGCTAGTTTCGATGCGTGAGGAATTGAGCCACTGGTGGACAAACAAAATCTGGAACGTTATGGGTTGATGCACTGGACCCATTTCTCATCACATGTGAGTACCCTATCCAAAATTGGTTCCTTGTCATAGGGAGACAACAATGCAAGCCAAGCTAAGATACGGTGCAGTTAGTTCACTGTAGACAATTCATAGGGCAACCACTTACACAAATTGTATGCTTCATCTATTGCATGCGACCGAACGGTTTCATCACTAAGACCAAGTGGCTGGGCAAGTTCGTGGCACGTTTGGCTACTGTCAGGCTCAATAGAAACTTTTATAGCTTCTGTGCCAAGCCTGGCAGTGTGACCACTCCGGGACTTGTCTGGAAGGGATTCATCTCCGCCTCTGAACTTTCGAAACCAATTCCAAGTTGTGTGTTCCTTTACAGAACCTGTCCCAAATGCTAAGTAAATGCGACGAGTTGTTTCTGCAGCTGATGAAACGAGTTTAAATTCGTATAACCCCACAAATAATCTCCTCGAACGTCTCTCTACTACCAAACGTGCTTACTCATCTGATTCAGTCCACTGCTGGATAAAGGTCACCCCAAGTTTCTTTTTTTTTTTTTTGCTTGGAGGTTTAACGACTACCGTGAGCAACTCAGTGGGCTATAAGCAGTGTTCCGTCCCTAATTTAGAGTCACTGGTTCCAAGGAAGGAAAAGAGCCAGAGCCGTAAGACAAACAAAACATCCATGCACTCACCGAAATTCGAACCCAGACCCCTTTTCGGACGAATGATCAGAGGCTATATATATATATATATATATACTGAAAACATCAAGACTGCAAATTTCTTCAATAAATACTGAACAGCAATACCAAACGTTACTGACCACTGGGAAAAGAGGCGGATATAGAGTAATGGTAAGCCGTTCTCCATGGCTTTGTCAAGGGCCATGCACGGACAACACCTAACCAGGCTGTACAGAGACCTGAAAGTGTGGGTTTCTGCGAGAATCTAGTTTGCAAGGTAACGGCAACGAGCCAGCCAAAACCGGTAACAGAAAAAAAAAGTATTAAAATAAAAAAAAATAAAAAAAATTCCACTAAAAATAATAAAAAAGAAATGAAAAATAGTTAAAATTAAGAATTAAAACAAAAATTAAAATAAAAGAATAAAAAATAAGAACCAACCCCAGAAAGAGAACCACGTGACGTCCGAACCCCTGACGCAAAAAAAGGGGGTGGGGTGGGGGTGGGGGTAATTGTACATAAAAAAGGAAAACCAAATAGTGAAATATCAGCTCGCCAATCATCGGCCATCATTCGACTGAGAGTCGGAATTTGCAAAACGAGTGATCCGAACAGGACGCGACATCATAGTTGGCGGCCCAAACACGTGCTGGTTCGAGCATCTACCAGCCAAGGGAACATTTCTGGGCCATTCACTCACAACCGTAGCAAAGCTTTACCGTAAATAGTGTGCAACGCAAAAGTAAAATTCCACCAATCTGTGATCCCGTGGACGAAAACAGCTGGTGGATTAGAGGGGTCATAGGAGACTGACTACAATTCTGCAAGCGAACAGACAGCCACGGACCGGCGAAGTGCTGCAGAATTCAACATTGGTGTACCGACCGAGGCATAGCTGTAGCCTATCTCCGAACGCAATATGTGTGGGACCATGTTGCGAATGGGCTACAACATAAGACAACCCAAAATCGCCAGTCCCGATTCGCTTCACCATCTGTTTTCTTCCACAGGATCACCCACTGTGGGAAGTTTTCTGCTTCTCGGACTATTCACGTTAAACCCTTGCTACGGTTGTGTCTAAACATCCCAGCAGGACAACTGATTCGGAGATGCTGGAACAGGCGTTTAAGCGCCAACTACCGTATCACGTTCAAACTCGCTCAGATCCTTTGCCCCCTTCCGACCTTCAATCGAACACTAACTGATGCTCAACTGGACAAGATTGATTATTAAGATATTGAGATTTATGTAGAGTTTAAACAGTACTCGCCCAAGTTTTCACTCGACGCCTTGATGAAGGGAAGATTCCTGAGGATTGGAACAACGCTACAATGATGTTCCTACATAAAAAAGGTGACATTGAGGATCTCAGGAACTACAGACCTATCAGCTTCCTATCAGTGGTTTATAAAATCTTCACTAAAGTTCTTTCACACCGCTTAAAGGTAACACTGGACATGGCTCAACCGAGAGAACAAGCTGGATTCAGGAGTGGCTACAGCACTATAGATCATATCCACGTACTCAGAGAACTAACTGAAAGAGCTATAGGGAATATCAATTGTGCATGGCTTTTATCGATTATGAAAAGGCCTTTGATTCGGTAAAACCATCAGCAGTTAAATGGCTTTGAAATCCTGCGGTGTTGAAGATACATACATTATTAATATTAATAATAACATCTATGAAAATGCAAGTGTAAAGATTCGGCTGTTTGAAAATACAACACAAATAAAAATTTGAAAGGGAGTGAGACAAGGTGACACCATATCTCCCAAGCTCTTGAATGCCACATTGGAAAATGCCTTTCAATCACTGAACTGGGAAAACAAAGGGATAAAGATTAATGGAGATTATCTAACTCACCTTCGTTTTGCTGATGACAGTCATTTTTGCAACTACCCCATCAGAGCTGCAGAGTATGATCCAGGAACTTGCTGACAAGAGTAAAGAAGTGGGATTAAAAATGAACTTTCAGAAGACAAAAGTATGTACAATGCTTTTACAAGAAATGAAGATTTAACAATTGATGCAGAAAAGCTGGAGATAACAGATGCGTACGTTTATCTTGGACAGCAGATATCAAGTGAAGGTCCCATTGATGAAGAAAGTAATCAGCGTATAAAAAACTTGCCTGGAGAGCTTTTGGAAGAAACAGCATAATTTTCAAGAGCAATATGCCATTATGTCTTAAAAAAAACGTGTTTGATCAATGCATCCTTCCAGTGCGTATGTATGGTGCAGAGACGTGGACCTTAACTAAAAGAGCATACAAAGGCTGCAGACAACTCAAAGCAGCATGGAGAGGTGTATGCTTGGTGTAACCAGGAGAGATAAGAAGAGAAATTCATGGATCAGAAAAATGACAAGAGTGGAAGACATCATGATCAGAGTAAAATCCCTGAAATAGCAATGGGCTGGAACAGACCATCGATAGACAGTCGAAATTTTAGATTGTATTCCAAGGGACAGGAAAAGACCCAGAAGAAGACCACATGGAAGATGGGTGGATGGAATTCGAAAGTATGCGGGAGTAGCATGGAGGAGACTGCCACAAGACAGACCGTTGTGGAAGAGGCTTGGAGAGACCTTCGTCTAGCAGTGGATTGATAATGGTTGACGATGGTGATGATGTAGAGGATTTTAGGGAGGGAGTGTCTTATCCCAGGTCTTAAACAACCGTTAGAAATAGAAAGCTAGGAGATTTGGGCAAGAGTGCCCAACAGGAAAGCCACACTGAAGCGAGGTACAAAGGTGGAGGAAAACGCCTTTATTTATAACCGGGAGGACAGTGCGCAGGGTCACACTTGGGAAAGGGTGAAAAATTTTGTACCCGGAGACACAAATTGGACCGGACCCGTACTTGACCCAGATAAATCTGCTTTGAACTATAAATTGGAATATATCATCATCATCATTGTCAATCATTATCAGTCCACTGCTGGATGAAGGTGTCTCTCCGAAGTTTCTTCAACAACGGACTGTGTCATCCACCCATCTCCCACGTTTTTTTTTTTGTTTTGTTTTGTTTTCTTTCTGGGTCTTTTCTTGTCCCTTGGAATTCAGTCTAAATTTTCGGTTGTTCAACAACGGTGGTCCGTTCTCCTAGCAATATGTCCAGCCCATTGCCATCTCCGGGATTTTACTCTGATCACGATGTTTTCCACTTTTGTAATTTTCCTTATCCACGAGTTCCTTTTTTTATCTTTCTTGGTTGCACCAAGCATGCATCTCTGTATGCTTCTTTCAGTTGTCTGCAGTTTTTGTACGTCTTTTTTAGTTAAGGTCCACTTCTCTGCTCTGTACGTAAGCGCGGAAAGGATGCACTGATTAAACACTTTTCTTTTAAGACATAATGGCATATTGCTCTTAAAAATTGCACTGTTTCTTTCAAAAGCTCTCAAACCAAGTTTTTAACGCCAATTAATTTCATCCATAAGACCTTTGCTTGCCCAAAATAAATGTAGGAACTGGTTATCTCCAGAATTTCCCCATAATTGATAAATCTTCATTCCTTGTGAAAGCATTGTACTTCAGTTTTGTCGTCTGAAAGTTCAGTTTTAATCCCATTTCTTTGCCCTTCTCAGCAAGTTCCTGGATCATATTCTGGAGCTCTGAAATACTATTTCAAAGACCTCTGAAGGGTTCTTTGATCTATTTTTTTCAAAAATAAAAGGGAAATGAAACCGGGTCGAAGTCGGGCCAGTAACAGCTTGACCCACCCCGTTTGTCCCACAAGAAATTGTCGACGCGGTGACCCGTGACCCGTTTCCATCTCTGTCCAGGGTCCGACAGCTGAAAGTGCTCATCCGATGCACAGAGGACATTCAGTGGTTCGAGAGATCGTGAGACTTGTCCGTGGCAGTCACGAACGTTGACCACTAAACCATGAGCGACCCTGTATTGCGTCAAGCCTGAGGCAAAAAGTTAATAACGTAACATACGTCAGTGCGTGCAACATTGCCGCAAATCACAGTGCAATTTATTGCTGGAGACAGTAGTAGCTCATCCGATGCACAGAGGACATTCAGTGGTTCGAAAGATCGTGAGACTTATCCGTGGCAGTCACGAACGTTGACCACTAAACCATGAGCGGCCCTGTAATTAATAAATTGGCATCTTAGTGCACATATTTTATATTTTCACTAGAATTGACTGGTTAGCAAATTGTCACGCCGCTTCCATTTTCAAGAAATCTGTAAATGAATGCACTAAACTTAGGCATTTACTGGCAGATTTGGGCGACTGTGCTTCCAATACTTCTGTTCAGAATGAAGTTCACACACACACTAGGGTCACACTCACTCGCTAAATTCTGACTCAGCTGGTATTCATAGTAGCACTGGCCTTGAATCAACGCTGAATAATTTTTTTCAGTACAGAAACCCGTAAAAAAGAAAAAAAAAATAGCATTCAATACGTTTCCTAATACGGTCATTTTCATAAAACGAGCTTTGGACGTAATAACAGACGGGCAACAACACTTATTTCACGGGAATTTCTAACAGTAATGTTTGTAATAAATAGTACATAAGGTAGTTTACTTCACTCACGCGCTGAGAAAAACGTTTTGTTAATTCAACAACAAATTTTGTCCATATAGAATACAGTCAACATTTTTTGTTGAATTTGCAAAATTATTTTGTTGAAAATGATTGTTGATTTAACAAAATTTATTATTTTCACGACAAAACGTTTTGTTCGTTTAACAAAATGATTTGTCGATTTTGGGGAATTTGTTTGATCCAACAAAACGTATGGTTATCATGACAAAATGTTTGTTGCTGAAACAAAACATATTGTTGTCACGATAACAATATGTTTTGTTGGATCAAACAAATTCCCAAAAATCGACAAATCATTTTGTTAAACGAACAAAACGTTTTGTCGTGAAAATAATAAATTTTGTTAAATCAACAATAATTTTCAACAAAAATTTTGTTGACTGTATATCGATAAATTTTTTTGTTGAATTAACTTTTTTTTTCTTTTTTTTTTTTTTTAGTGCGGTTGCTTAATAATAATACCACAATCTCTATAGGCAACTGCAATAATGATCAAAGATTGTAAGCGACAGGAGTTCGGAAAACCACTTTAGTTTAAAAGTACTTATAAATAGAAGAAAAAGCCTCTGTTATAAGACAACAGTGCGCACGCGCACACAAACATTGAGAATTAATTCCCCACCCACAAAATGAAATCCTCGTTACGTCACCGAATTTCTGGTGTTTGCTCGGTTTCGGTGGAGTAAGATTTCTAAAACAAGCTAATATGTTCAGAGCATTTTCGAAGTCTTTTATGAAACTCCCTTAGGCAGCAGCTCGAACTCCTCACTGAATGAGGGCTTCCAGTTGTTGCAGTATTACTTTTCACGAAACGCTGTTGCTGCGCAAATGGAACGGAGTATGTGTTTCTTTTACTCAACTGTTTATCAATGAGTCAGGCAGGCAATTTCGACCCATTTATAAGTGGTCACGAAATATTCCGTTTGGAGACAACTATTAGAGCGAAAGATACTAATCATACGAGGCTGAAAGACGAAGCAATTGAACTTATTTTCTCTCTCTTTTGTCGTCAACGATATGCCGGATGAAACCACAGGAAATTGTTAAGAGCAGGGTGTTGCCCTTTCCTTAGTTAAGCTAATGCACTTTTCAGCCAGCTCTGTTTTCTTTTCTGCCTATCCTGAACAAAAATAAAATTCTTACTTTTCGAAAAGGGGGGGTCAGGAAAGAGGATGGCACCGAATTTAATTTCAAACCAGATTTTTAAAAATCGGCAAAAAAAAAAAAAAAAAAAAAAAAAAAGCGAACCATTTATGCAGTGAAGAGATAATCAGCGCTTAATTTAAAATGTGCAATGCGAGCAGTTTTCTTCATAGTGTATTGAACCAACTAAAAAAAAAAAAATAGTAACCGGATTTAGACAGTCTGTAAAACATCCGCAAATAGAAATGACCACTTAAGACCACTAGCGTCTTAAATCTGTGCTGCGAAAAGTCACTTCACGGAGCATTTCTCATAACGGAAGACATCCAAAGTACAGAAGAGTTTTCAATTCTGGTCGTTTGTTTATAGAGAATCAATCCGCTTTCTATTGCACCATTTTCATGAAAAATAGTACCGTAATTTTCGTGCTAAAAGCCGCAGCTCTTATGCATATGCAGCACTTACCCCGAATTTTTTCTTCTAAATAACTGCTGAGCAAACAGCAATTGTAAGTTCGTGTGTGATATCACTTTCTAAAATAAGTAATCCTTAATTTTCCCCAGTTTGTGATCCATACATTCCTGCAAGAGAACGACAGAAAGACCCATCACAGTGATTTCTTCCCAGTGACTTACCTTTTCCACTTTTCTTACAAAATTGCACTGAATAAAAGTTCTAGTACACGGAGAAACCTATCAAAAATATAGTAATTCTGCGTTATGTCACTAAATTTACCATAAATGAGAAAGAAACGAATTATCAGACTTGAATTAACGACAACAGCTAGCAGAATTCTTGACCACCTATACTAGGGGCAAATCTAAAACGACTATGGTGTGGCAGCGGAAAAACCCCATTCACCGAAAATCTCTCACCGTTTTGCAGTATTTCTCCGCACTAATGAGGTGTAATGTGCCACCATGGCGGCAGGCAGGACAAAAGAAACCTTCGGGCACATTCTACTAGCAGCTATTTTCTCCTCCGGAAGAAATGAGTAAGGTTTAAAAAAACACTCTGCACACTTCCCTCCAACAGTAAATATCCTGCGGGTATGTGACAGACAGACAAAAATTGGCAATGACGTCGCCAGAACGCGATCATCTCTATTTTTTTACAAATGTGACCGAACCAATGTTAGAATTAGAAATAAATCTTCTACCGGACCAGTCGGATTAGCAAATCACTGATCTGTCAAAATGTCCACTGGTCCGTAAAAAGAAAAACCTTGCCCATTTACAGTATATGCAAAAAATAACGTACAATTTCACTGGAGCTGAATATCACAAATTAAGAGTAACAGAATGGCTACATGTATACATGCAAACAAATAATGCTAATTAATAAAACAAAGCACACGGTAAGCAGTCGTAGAAATTTGGAAAAGAAAAAAAAAAAAAAAAAGAAGTAAGTCACTGGTCAGCAAGAAGACCAGTGTATACAAAAAAGTGGTGGTCCACTCATTTTTACTGGTTCAGAAATGGCACAAATACTAATACATTTGGTATGCACATGGTACTAGATCAAGGATGGCACACTGAAGCATAACGCATAGTTAATTTCAAATTCTAGTTTATTGTACAAATATTATGCAATATTTTGATTGCCACTCACAAACGCAAAAGTGACCTGGGTCGCTGGTTTTTAAACTTACACTTTCGAATCTGCTGCTGCAACAATACACTTCTCTTCGAATAGTTCATTG
This sequence comes from Macrothele yani, assembly GCA_039090855.1. Classification (NCBI taxonomy): domain Eukaryota; kingdom Metazoa; phylum Arthropoda; class Arachnida; order Araneae; family Macrothelidae; genus Macrothele; species Macrothele yani. The sequence goes on along the minus strand of CM077027.1, from coordinate 149,925,049 downwards.
CACGTTTAAGTTCCATAGGGAATGCTAATGTTCAATGCAGTGTGCTGCTTTACAAAAATAACCTACACACATTCATTTGACATCTCATGCAAGTGTCATTCCCTCGGCAGGGAAAAAAAAAAAAAAAAAAAAAAAAGCTGGCCCTTATCTGGTTTCAGGGGGATAAAATACAGAACCCCTTATTTGTCCTTGTGGCTTTTCTATCGCGTTTCTGTATCTTCGCAGTTTAGATTTTGCTCTGCAGCAGCAACAATATGCACCAGAATAAAAACTGTAGGAAAACGATTTATTGCTGTAAACCTAAGTATTTGATGAATTATCCTTTTCATAATAATTTCGACTTGGTCATAGTTTTTGTAATGTAACTTAAGAATACAAGTAGCTATACCGGGGAAACTATGACTTTTTGAAATATCTATTAAATTTCGCATCGAATGACATATAAATGATGAAATAACTATGAAAATTAGTTAGTTAAACAAAGAATTAAGCTTAAACATTCATGGTTTTTACAGGAGATGCAATACATTTGCACAACACCCACCGTAAGTGAAGCTCTTTAACGACCATTTATCGCTCCAAATACCATAACGACCGAAATTGTCTGTTAGTTCACTTTTTTGTTTAATAACAACACTGAGGGTGACTCCTACTCAATATTCCCTCTAACCGGCCATGGTCAATGACCATCTAACCCAAAGAGCTGGGCAGACATCAAAACCACTTGGGCAAAAAAATGTATTTGCTCAACTTCTCTTACTAATGCAGAAGTTGAAACTTTGATTGGAACCCTTATTTTTTTTTTATAATCCCCGCATTTTTAACACCATTCTTTCCGCAATTGATTTTAAATAAAAACAAATTATTAAAAACATTTCATTAACTATTTTTTTTTTTTTTTTATAGCAGGGTGCATTAGTTAGTACGGTGAACTTGGTTACGGTTTGCTGTGATTAGCTGGCGTTGATGTGTTGTTTTGAGAAAAGACTCAATATCTGCCTCTTTCTCGTCGTGGGAAAATCACTAATCCGCATTCTCGCATTTACTATCTGCTCGCATGAGGATACTTTTGCGCCTTTGAGAATGAAGAAGACAATGAGACGAACTTAGAAGGAGGCGAACGGCATTTAAGAAAAGTGTTATTTTGACTTTTGAGAGCCCGAACTTTATTCATTTATTTATTTATTATTTTTGCAGGTAACTGATTCTCGATTTATGGATTAATTAGGGATTTGGGAATTTTAATCAAAAATGGTTACTGCGCGGAGGAAGTTAAGTCGGTGCGCGGCCGCAGCTTAGACGGAATATTGCTCCTACTGATTCCTCAAAGGTCGAGAAAATTTGAAGAACAGGTAAGTATAGGAAATCTGACTCACTCTTGACAGTCGTTTCAGGCGGCTATGGCCGTTTGTATGTACGAGGGTTTTGGGCGTTTATGATCGTTAAAAGGTTAAACCACCATCCTCGCTTACCACCACTTCAGCACGACGAAAAAAATATGGCGGCTTAACGAGATTTGGATGTATGTATATTACCAACTATTATGTATCCACTGCTGGATAAACGTCTCCCCAAGTCTTTTCCACCTTTCATTCTAAGTCAGTCTCTCCAATGTTACTCAAGCGGGATTTTAAATGTCATCCAACCACAAGGCCCGTCTACAAGGCGTTCTTCTAGGTCTTGTCACTTGGGAATTTCTACTTTGACTATGCGATTAATTCTTGCCCCGTGAGTTCATTTTCCAATCTTTCCTGGTTGCACCAAGATTGCTCTTTTAGATTTTAACTGTCATTAAATCCTTCAGTCTGGGGTCGACATATTTTGTTTGTAGAGTTCCGAGTTTATAAACTGATATATACACATTTTGAATCCCCAAATAATAATAATAATAACTAAACAGGAATACATACAGAAAACAGGAGAATAATTCTTCCACGATTAAGGCATCAATACTCACCTAAAAAAAGAAAAGAAAGAAACACATTTATTAACAGTTTCCAAAGAAGTGATTAACAGAGACAAACGCTTTAATCATGGAAAGAGAAAATCATACAATTCAAGAAAAATCAGCATGCTAGGTAGTACAAAGAATTATTTTAACTAAAACTTTTTAAAATCGCCATTGAAATAATCCTTCTTTAGAGGACTGACCACCATGCGGTGTTAGAATTAGAAATAAATCTTCTACTGGCTCAAAGGGCCACTAGAATTTGCAACCCACTGGTCCGTAAAAAATAATGAAAGAAACCTTAAAGACATTTACAATATATGTAGAAAATAATGTATCATTTCAATGGAATTATCTCAAATATTTGTTTTTAAACCTATCATTAGTTTGCAGCCTGGAAAGAAAACCATACAGCAAAGTAAAAGGAATAGAAATTAATTTCTTAACTTTTGACAAATTAGAAAAAAAAGACAAAACAAAACCTTACTATCCATCCGGGCCAGTAGAATCAATAGTCCAGTGGTCCGACGGACGTTTTACTGGCCAATGGCCAGCGGACCACTAGGTAATTCGAACGCTGCGAACTAAAATCATGTTTTTTTAATGTACATACCAACAACGTTCCGAACAACTATGTACCTTTTAGATAATGTTGGCTTGGTTAATTTTAAGTGCTGAAGTGGACGCCAACTTATCAGAAGATCATCGTTGTTTGCAGCTTCCTGTCATTGGAGCAGGGAAGCAAATAAATTAGTAGTCAAACAAATTTAACATAATGACTAATGATTTCGTCCGCACACATCTTTATTCTTCAGATTGGGAAAGAAAAGGGGGAAATATCAGTTAGTCTGAATAAATAGTATATACTTCCAGCGGGTGACGGATGTTTCGGGTGACTTTCTGTATGTAATTCCCGCCAAAATTTCATTTATTTCATCCGCGTAGCCTCACTTTCCTTAATCCGTTTCCCCTAATTCCCGTTTGCCCCAATCGCTTTTACCCGAATTCCCATTTCCCCTAATTCTCGTTTACCCCAATTGCGTTTCCCCGAAATCGCTTTTACCCGAATTCCCATTTCCCCTAATTCTCGTTTACCCCAATTGCGTTTCCCCGAAATCGCTTTTACCCGAATTCCCATTTCCCCTAATTCTCGTTTACCCCAATTGAGTTTCCCCGAAATCGCTTTTACCCGAATTCCCATTTCCCCTAATCTCGTGTTCTCTAAATCTCGTTTCTCCTAAACACGCTTACCCCAATCGCATTTCCCCGAATTTCCATTTCCCTTAATTTCGTTTGCCCTAAATCTCGTGTTCCCATAACACGTGTGTCCGTATCAAAGTTTCCCCTAAAAACGTTTCCTGTATCAAGTTTGCTCTAATATTCCTTTACCTTGATTCACGTTTTCCTAAATTTATGTTTTCCCTAATTCATGTTTGTAATTGTCGTTAAGCGAAATAAAACGTTTCTTTTATCATCAAAATTCAGGAAAAAATCGTTGTGTAACATATATAATTTTTTTTATCGTCAAATTCAGGAAAATATACATATGTATATTTAATCATCATCATCAACCATTATCAATCCACTGCTGGATGAAGATCTCACCAAGTTTCTTCCACAACGGTGTGTCTTGGCCCAGTCTCTTCCATGCCACTCTCGCATGCTTTCGAATTTCATCCACCCATCTCCCTTGTGGTCTTCTGGGGAGTATTACCGAAAATATAAAACATAAAAAAATTCTGGTCTGATTCGGAGATTTTCAGCGTTTACAACTACAAATCTGCAAATTTCTGCTACCGCAGGGAATCTGTCTGTCGGATGGGGGTAATGCCGAAAACAAAAAATATAAAGAATTTCTGTTTCGATTGGCAGATTTTCAGCTTTTACAAACTGAAGCTCAGCAAATTATCTGAGGGCACGTGCAAAGGCAGGAACTACTGCGCCAGCGCAGTAGTCTAAGCGCTGTCTTCTGACTATTCGTCCCAGATGGGTCCAGGTTCGAATCCCTGGTAAGGCATGGCTTACGATACTAGCTGTCTCCCTTCCCTGGAACCGGTGGCTCTAAATCAGGAACATGCGGCTGCTTATAGCTCACACTGTAAAAAATAAGTGTCGTGAATTCAAGAAAAAATCCTGAAAACAACGCGCAACAAAGTTTCCAGTATAGATGTCAGTCTTTTAACGAATTTCCGTTTCTTTTAATTTCAGTATTTTGAGAGATTTTCCGTAGTCAGTAATTTCATTTTAAGAGTAGTCCGTTTCGCAACTTTCCATGCATATACGAAAATTTCGCAAATTCTTAGACTATGACCTTTTTAACCCTTTTACCAGAGATTTTTCTTTCCTGAACAATTCCCTTCCCTTTGAGCCCCTGGTGGGTTTCAAACTGGATTCGTGTTCAACGGCAGCCGCGCGTGCTGCTGTTGAGAAAGATAGACCCGTAACGCGCAGTCACGTATAAGGTAGAACTCTAATCATGCAGTGATGAAATGTCTTTTACTGTTAAAACATAGTATTAGCCATTTTACTTCTGTTGGAGATAATTATTTTTCTGAATAGGTTTGCAATTATTTTCTTTTTTCTATAGGAAAACTTACAAAATATGTATTTTTTCATCGTTATTTTTCGAAGCAACAGAACGGTTTGGGATCTTTTTAAACTGACAATGATTTTCTATTATCTTTAAGAGAAGGTGTAATGTACTGCTTTATAGTAATATTTCACAAAACTCGTAAATATAAAATTCACTCTTGATAGCTATAATAGCTCACTCTTGATAGCTATAATAACTTTTAAATATTAAGAGAATACAATGTGGTTTGTCACAAATATTTATTTTTTCAAGTCGATTATGATTTCTCTGGGTATTGACCTAGCTTCATCAGGACGTAAATATTCACATTGTATATGATATCATAAATGGTGTTAAAAGTCACGGGTTTTGGTTAGTTGCCACGCGCTTCATAGAAATGGGGTGGATGCCATGTCATTAACAAGTTGCGAAGACTTCTGATACATATGGAAAGCTTCCGAAATATCAAGTTTGGTGGTTGAATCTGGCTTGTTAATTAGTTTTGCTTCTTCAAAGAGAAATCTATGGTTCTTTTCGTAACAGTGTTTAGCCATCGATGACTTCTAAAGAAGTATGACAAATTGTTGGTGGCCTGGTAGTTGGTGCTTCCGTGACAAAAAACGGCAGAGGAGTGGGGATATCGAGAGCTATTGTGCCTAGCGTCATAAGAGCATACAGTGTTCGGGACAAAACCTCGTCTGCGGAACACACAGAGACAGGAGAGCTTTAAAGAGGATTGTTACCGGTCATAAGAAGACCACGGTGCAGAAAATTATTGCAGAGCTCAATCTGCATCTCCAGACTCCAGTATCAACGAAAACAGTGTGGAGGTGACTGCATAAACAAGATATTCATGGCAGAGCTGCTATTGCAAAATCTCTGGTGACCCGGGCGAATGCACAACGGCGACGGCAGTGGTGCAAGGAACACACAACGTGGACTTCCAATGCATGGAAGCATGTGATGTGATCGGATGAATCCACATTCACACTATTCCCCACTGCGGGACCTGTTTACGTGTGGAGAACACTGTCAGAAGCATATACAAGTCATACTGTCTGCTCCCAACCGTGCATCATGTTGGCGGTTCTTTCATGCTCTGGGCGGTCATATCGTGGTTTTCAGCAAGTCCCCTGATCCCATTGCAAGGACGGATGACTGGCAGGGCGTATGAAGCCATTTAGGCCGACAAAGTCCATCCAATGGCTCAAGCATTTTTTCCTGCAGGGAAAAAATGATGATAACGCCCCAATTCACAGAGCTCGGAATATCCAATCATGGTTTGAGGAACATGAGCAATAACATTCACACCTTCTTTGGCCTCCCCAATCACCAGACTTAAACATCATCGAGCCACCCTAATCTGTGTTGGAAAACAGAATAAGATCCCGTTATCCTCCTCCTGCATCTCTCAAAGACCTGGAGCAGTTTCTGCATGAAGAATGGTGTAACATCCCATTAACCACCATCATGCGTCCACAGGGGTCGCGCTGCCGATTGCATTCTTCGCAATGTGCGAAAACGTTTCGGCGATGGGGAAAAAAAACTTTGGCGAAAAAAAATTGAATTTGGCTAATAAATTGGCGAAAACTTTAAAAAAACCAGCGCAACCCCCGCGTCCATTCCAAGAAGATTTCAGGCGGTTTTGAATGCCAAAGGTGGTCCCCACGCCCTATTAGGAACGTAAAAGCCTCTTTTCCTAGGTGTTCACATTATTCTGTCCAACCCCTGTATATATGTCTTCACATGCCTACACATTTATTTAAATGCATTTAATACGTCATTTCGTTTTTCAGTCAAACCGCAAGGGCTGTCGCCATACCCAGGCGCAGGGACTCCATGTTTTCCATGACTAACACCCACTCGTTTATTTTCTCTTCGCTTCACCGCTATCAACTGCCTACAAAACATTTTGTATCTGAATGGACAATGAACCTAACTTCGGTACTATTAAAAAAAAAAGAAAAATGTATAAAAATAACACTGAATAAAAATTATTTTAATGGATCTCGCACAACTTCAATCTTTTCAACGCGTTTTTTTTTAATTTAAAATTTTACTTTAAAAGTTATCATTTGTTTTCTGAAGGCGCCTTTACATATCCCAAGTCGCAGTTCATAAAAACCAGCAAATTAATAAATTAATTCATCCGTTCTCAAGCGGGTAAATGAAAAACATCTCCACTAAATTAATTTTGAATTCCATTAAAAAAATAGTTTTCCACTTTAGAATAATAACACCTTCTTCAATGTCTTTCTGCTCTCTGTAGTTCAGTAAAAAGGAACAAGAACAGAAAGGATGACAAGAAAAATACAGGTAGACAAGCAGACATTATTACAATACGCCTCCCATTTTTTGCATAAAAATAAATAAATAAAAAAAACAAGAGAGAGAGAGTAAAATAAATGAACCTCAACATGTGCACTCACAAAATGATATGTTCTTACGACAATTTTGGAAAATCTACATCGCCAAGCTCTATAGCGCATTTCTGACTCATGCTATTAAGGCACCCCTGGACTTACAATGGCTTTCTTTACTGAATTTTCCTTCACGGTTTCATCCCTCTTTTTCCGACAAGAACTGCTTTCCGCAAGAAAACAGCTTAGGTGTACCCCACTCCTCCGTGAAATCAACGTTCGCTGCGCCCAAAATAAAAACTTATAACACACACACAACCCCTTCGAATACTCTGCTCTTGAAAGAATTTGTCTTAAAGATGGCATGGTTTTACAACATTCCATACGAAGCAGCAGAAATTAAGGATAAATAGATCTTGGTCAAAACGTCCCATTAGGAGTTAAACTGTCGTCGGTCACATCATCGTCTACACGATGTTTTAGCAAAATTCGAGGTCCCTCAACCTCCCTTTAAGTTATTTGTAATACCTTCAACACTCCATACATTTTCAAACACGAACGCCATTTTTTTCTTTCTTTTTTGAAGATGAATGACACCGAACACTGAGTGGCCACTTTATTATAGAGTACAGCCCTTTTTTTTTAATCTTAGACCACAAACATTTGATCTACTCCTTCTCCACTGCTTTTCTGTCAACGTTTTCCCACTAGCACCCAAAATTCCCGTGCAATTTCGTCCAGTATTCCAAGATTTCTGTTTCTCCATTCCAAGACAGTACGCAGCAGATTTTCTTTGCCTCGTTAAATATGTAATTCCATCAAATTTTGTATCTTTGCTTGTTAAAGTGATCATCTCAGCTTTACACTTCCTCGTTAAATCCAAAAATTTTTACATTTTGTTCGTTAAAACCGACTAAATTAGCTATGAAATATCATTGTACCAAATAAATATTTTTGATTTGCTCGTTAAATATGAGATCACGCTAAATACGGGCTCGTTACAAGCGGGTTCTACTGAATACTTTGTTCTATATCATTGCTCCTAAATATCCGATTGAAAAAAAATCTTTCTTTTTACAACAAAGACCATTTTGCTTAGTTCCTTCTATACAATTTTCCCGCTCAGAGACACAAACATACGGTTCATTTTCTCCGATACCTGTACTTCTGAAAGACCTATTTAAAAAATTCCTTTCGCGTTAGATACAAGTTATGATTAAGAATATTTTGCGTGTAATTTCTAATGTTTCGCAACGCAAAGTTTGGTCGCAAGGAGGCGTGTTACTTTTTCCGGTATATTTGCATCAGTAAATCATGGAACAGATTTCAACAGAATAAATATTTCGAGCATATTTTCCACTTTGAGGTATTTTACAGTTTTGACGGCAGCCAGCTTCAGCTTATACGTATTCTTATTTGAACAGCATCTCTCATTCTACAAATCCCTTGAAAGAATCCTTTCTTGGTAGGATCATGGAGGTAGGAATAAGGGGAGAAAGTATGACGTCACGAACTTGAAGCTTTCCTAGCAGACGACGCTGACAGTATGACGGCCATCTTAAGACTCTGATAGTCGTTTTGAGCCATTAGGTTACGTACGTGACAAGTTTGATTTTCGAAATTTGAAGTTTTTTTTTTTTTTTAGAAATGCGCTTACGGATGTCACAACAATTCCGCGCGACCACCTCCCAGAGTTACTTTTCGCAGGTAAGTAACGGAGAAACATTTAATATGAAATCTTTTAATTTCCGAAGAGCAGATAGTAGTCAAGCGCGTATATGAAGTCAATTTAGATATGACAAGCTTAATTCCCCATTTTGATTGGCAGAATGGCACCGAACAGTATGACAGTTTGTTATGCTAACAGAGGAAACAATTTTTAATAGAACCTCGGAAAAGTCATCTTTCAGAGCATATCCGTATGAACACAGGTGAAAAGCATTACCAATGTGATGTATGTTCCAAGTAATTGGCTCGAAAAAGTGATCTTTCGAAACATTTACTCATTCACACGGAGGAAAAGCCTCGCCAATGTGATGTATACTCCAAACGATTTGCTCGGAAAAGTCATCTTTCAGAGCAATGTGCACACAGGTGAAAAGGCTAACCAATGTGATAAATGTTCCAAGCAATTTCCTCAGAAAAGTCATATTCCAAGGCATATGCTTGTTCACAGGTGAAAAGACATTTTCCCATTTAGATTGCATAGTCAAGGTGTATTATAAAGCTAGGGAACATGTAACTGACCCCTACATGCACTTTTCAAGTTTTATTTAGTGGTGTTGAAATGTAAGGATTTTGTATTGCTTTTCCAAACACTGTAGAAGTGTACCTTCCTGCAAAAGTATGTTCATCAGCCCTAAATTAAAAATCTAGGTGCTCTAATACAACAACGGACGGTTGTCTGGGTATATATTAGCATGTATAAGTGAAATATAAAATAAAAACCCACAACACTGTCTGGCAAATACCATTAAAAGTAAGATTACTGAATAGAAAACATAGAAATTGAGTTCAGGAGACAATGTGCTCTACCTCTCCTGGAAAAAAACCAGAAGAGTTAATGAGACCTGAGTAATATGAAAAGGTAAAAGTTATCATACACTACATTTTTGCCCCCTCCCTTAAAAGTTTACCGCTCCTGTGCGCGGTGGCGAATGGTCTAAGCAGCGGTGGCTTCTGATCATTCGTCCGGAAAGGGGTCCGGGTTCGAATCCCGGTGAGGCATGGATGTTGTGTCTGTCTTACGGCACTGGCTCTCTCCATTCCCTGGAACCAGTAGCCCTAAATTAGGAACGGGCGACTGCTTATAGCCCATTTAGTTGCTCACGGTGGTAGTTAAAGCTCCAATAATAAAAAAGAAGTTTCAACACCCACCAAAAATACCCCCTACACGGGGCAAAGCCTAGCTGCACCAAAGTGCTGACTGAACATTAAACAGTACGCATAGTGAATTTCACCAAACCTGAACGGGGAAATGAAGGTGATTCGTATTATAACGGTCAGTAGGAATAATAAAAGCCAAAAAACAGCAATAAATATTAAATAGTTTTTTTTATATAAAACTAGAACAAGCAACCTCCTTAGTACCTACGCTGATCCCCCAGAAGCCAACCGAAATGTTTCTTAAATTCTAAATACCTGGAAGTAGCCGTAACGCCCTAAACATTGATAAATCAATTTAATAGCGTCCTTAAGAACAGTCTATCAACGATTAATATAATAAAGAAGGGCAAATTTATTAATATTAAAAGCAAATTGCCAACTTCATGCCTCGCACAGCGTTAAGGTGGTTCCACCTACAATCTCTGCCTTATGTTTTCAATGGGAAAACTTTTTTACATATTTTCTTCGCAATTAATGTATTCCCAAGGATGAAAATTTGCACATCGATAAAACTAACTTTAAGTTATGGCATGGGATACTTAATATTTGCTAAAACATAACCATAATTATATTAAAAATCAATAATTTTTTTAATAATGCTAGACCTGTTAAAAGAGGGCGCTACCAGTACATTGATGACGTCAGTAGACAAACAAATGTTGGTTTGTTAATTATGGTTATGTTTTAGCCAGTATTGGGTGCCCCATGCTATAACTTAAAGTTAGTTTTATCGATGTGAAAATTTTCATCTTTGGGAATACACTAATTGCGAAGAAAATATGTAAAGAAGTTTTACCATTGGAAACATAAGGCAGAGATTTTAGGTGGAACCACCTTAAAAGCTATTGCATAGCCTGCTCATATCAGTCTTAAGATTGCCGTGACGTCACAGGCGTGACGTTTATCTGGCTTCACTTGCATTGCATTCAGCAAAAGGAGAGTGCTTTCTTCCCTTATTCCAATCTCCATGAAGACTATTTTAAATAACGTACAGCTTTCCTCGCTAAGGGCCTTAAAAAGTTATATTAAGTTTTCCTCCAAACGTTTTCTTCTGATCGTTCGATTTGAGAATTTTCCCCCTTTTGTATTCGATATTTCCCAAAATGAGAGCATTCTGTGTACAAGTTGTGATTTTTCGTAACCCACATTTCTGATGCTAGCGGGGGTTAGTTGATATTTCTACTCGTAGACGTTTTAGCAATACTAGAAATTCCAGTGAAGATGTTTTTCTTTTCTTGTGTATTTCCACTCACTAAAAAAAACACTGCGCACATTATGTATTTTAAATAATGCCTAGTTTTTCCACTGGGGGAGTAATTGCTATTTTCTTTAGTAAAAACAAATATTCTTGAAAACATTCATGTCGGCGAGCGTTCAAAAGAGCTGATCATTACACCTGAGGATTTGGTGTCATCTTTCTTGCTAAAAAAACAGCATTCGGAAACAGGTCTAGCACAAACCGTACAACAGTAAATGTCAAAAGCGTTCATGGTGGCTCATTTTTATACGTTAATCACAGTTCTAAACAGTGTCTTACCAACACCATATGTCAAAACACATTCAGAAATTTATTCATATATAACCAATCCTTTTTAACTCTTTCAAATTGACAAAGACACACGCCGTCACAACCAATGCACGCAATACATACGAGAGATGCGCGCGCACACACACACAAAATAACTTGTTATCTCTGCTTCCGGGTTTTTAATTGTCAGAAGGCCTGTTCTAATTTCTGATGTGTTATATATTATTACCCAGTTCCTTTGGAAAGACCGCTAATCACACACGTCAGAGCCCGCATTCCCAGGTCCCATGCGAAATACAGTTGCACTGTGTCTGTTGTCCCCTCTGCCCCACATGATAATCCAGGCGCAGAACACGAGGCCGCTTATGCCTACAGACACATTCATCACCGAGCTTTCACAGGTCTCGCAATACAGTAGCACGCACGAGAAGAAAAGAGGTATTCTTGAAACATATTAACCATATGTGTACGCCTAATTACTTCGTAATTAGTTCTGTTTCGCAAATGTCTTGCTGATTAAGAAATCTAACTTTTTTCTTTTTAAGAATGATCCCTGCAAAAATAAATCGATCAACATGTGACACAAACCTAAAAAGGACGGAAAGAAAATTTTGTTTTGGTTCATATTCTACTGATTATAGCAATTAATTTCTGGACGATAATGCACAACGTCATTTGCTTTGAGCAATTAATTCGTGTCACTTTTCTTTATCGTGTTCGATAAAGAAAAGTGTTAAGACACAGCTCCAAACTTACTACAAATTTTGGTATTTTGCAGGCGTGAAGCTTATTCGATTGCAACAATGCCTAATGGTTTGACAAAAAATTTTCTTTGCTTGTCACCGTGCTGTAACGACCATCATAAGCAACAAAAAGTTTATAAAGCAGCAGCCCGTCCCAAATTTAGGGTCACTAGTTTCAGAGAAGACAGGGAGTAACAAACAACGTTTTGGGGGATTAGCCAGAAACCAGTAAATCTGACCGCTCGGCTGCACGATTAAGAATCCATAATAGATCACATACCTTTTCTAAATAATCCCGTAAATCGCCAACTACAGTATCAGATTCCTGAGTAAAAAAACAATAAATAATTTGGTTAACTTTGAGGATCAACATGCATAGAAAAATTGCAAGGTCAGAGAGTTACAGAGTACATGTTACAGGGTGTATCTGTAGATGTGACGGATGTGTAAGGAAGTATAAAGACAAAAACGTGCGCCGCCCGGTGGCGCAGTGGTCTAAGCGATGGCCTCTGATCATTCGTCCGAAAGGGGTCCGGGTTCGAATCCCGGTGAGGCATGGATGTTGTATTTGTCTTACGGCACTGGCTCTCTCCCTTCCCTGGAACCAGTGACCCTCAATTAGGGACGGGCGACTGCTTATAGCCCATTGAGTTGCTCACGGTGGTCGTTAAATCTACAATTAAAAAAAACAAAAAAAAACAAAAAAAAAAAAAAAAACGTGCAGCTTGGAACATGAAAACGCACGCAAACCCACAGTTATCTGGAGAACCGGCTGGTCACATACAAGAGGGATATGAATTCATTAAAAAACCCCACCAGAAAATGCGACAGAAATTTTCCGTAAATATTATTCATTGAAATATATGTTTATGTTCTTCCATGCAATGAATGAATCTAAACATCAGCAGCTTCCCCCACACACTACGTAATACCGTTGCATTTTGTTTTTCGTAATGGGACAACCGTTAGATTTTTTTTTTTAAAACTCAGCGACAAGTTTAATTATCACAATTCATATGAGACTGTAGTGTATTGGAAATGTCTGTATGGTACTTTTCAGGCAAATTGCAGCCCGAGCCTGCTCAAATTTTCCTCCTTATCACTTAAAAAGAAAGAAAAACTCGGACTCAACCTGGGTCTGGGCTAGTACATTCAGCACTTTGCTGCGGGATTAAAGCTTCCATGTAGATAGTTCCCTGCCAAGAAGTTTTATTGAGGGAAGGCGGGGGGGGGGGGGGTTTAAGCACATATCCGCTAGGCGTTGCAGGGCTGCAAAGCCCTGTAGGCTTTGGAAAATATTGCTAAAGGGAAATCTGCGCGCGAAAGAGAGAGAGAGAGGGTGGTAGGGGAGACCGGGAGCTTTCGATTTCTTCCGATTCATTACTTTGGGGGGAGGTAAGAGTGGTTTTAAACGATGTGTGAGGGTGGGGGAGGGGTTTGTTGGCGTGAATATGAGGGCTCTCCATATTTCAGTGGTGACAGCAGGGAGTTTGACTGTTGATCTCGGTATGATCAGTGGGGTTGTGTTGCCTTGGTCTCGGTGTGGCTGCCTGCTCCAGCGACGGAGAATTGCTGATTTTAAACATGAAGAAAGAGTGAAATTTTAGAAAAGGAGTAGAAAAAGTCGAAATGTAATTAATATGACATCAATCACTCCTCGACGATACTACGCAGATCCACGAAAAGACACCAGTATAGTTAACTAAAAAATTAAAGTTTATCCAGCAAAAAGGAATTTGCAACTCAATCACAACCAAGTAAATTAAGAGAAAGTGATATATTTTTTTATATTTCAAAAGAGTTCAGTTTTTTTTCACCCCCATTTTTTCATATTTTGTATTTTATTTTACAGTTTTTATGTTTTATCATGGAGAAATTACACTCAATGGACAAAACATTAGAGATACGTACCTACGTAATAGCATGTTGGTGCTCCTCTAGCGCGAATAACAGCAGGTACACGCCGAGGCATCGTCTCCACCAGATGACGGAGGTAACGCCAGCCAAGATTGTTGCAGCATTCTCCACAACTCCGCGCAAGACGTTCCATGATTTATGAATCTGACGTTCCGGTCCACGGCATCCCAGACAGCTTCAACACGGTTTAAATCTGGAGAATTTGGGGGCCACTTGATGGTTCTAAAGTCAGATGATTGTTTTTCGAGCCATACCTGGGTATTTGCGGACCGGTAGGGCATTGTATTGTCCTGCTGTAGTAGACCATCGACCGCAGAATGCCCGAAGGCTATGAGAAAGTGTAGGTGATCAGCCAACACATGCTGGTAGCGCGCAGCGGTAAAGTACCTCTCCAGACATACGAAGGGACCTGATGTGTCCCATGAGAAGGCTCCCCAAACCATCACAGAGCCACCACCGCGTTGAACAGAGCCAACCTGGCATGACGGAGTCATGACGTCATACCGTCGACGCCACGCCCTCACCTTCCCGTCATCTCGGTACAGCTCAACGCGGGATTCATCTGATGACACGACGCGGCGCCACTCTGCAGGAGTCCAATTTTGATGTTCCCTGCACCAGGCGAGGCGTAACGTCCGACGACAGTGGCACACGAGTAAGGCGTCGGCTCCCGTTGCCCAGGATGCGAACAGTACGCCGTACTGTTTGCTCCCTGACGCTGCTTGAGCTTCCGATATTTAACCTGGATATGATTTACGCCACCTTTGCCAGTCGGTCAGTACGAGCCTGGAAACTCTACGTCGATCCCGGCCATCAATGGCGTGTGGTCGGCCACCGTTTGCTCTTTGGGCCTTGGTACGTCCGTCGATGGTATACTCGTAGTACACCCTTAATACGGTTTCCCTCGGGAACCCTATAATTCTTACCACTTGGGCGATAGAATGACCCATCTGTCTTGCGCTGACAGTGCGTCAACGATCAAAGTTTCTCAGATCACCACGTTTACCCATGTTTTTTTTATTGGAGGTTTAACGACCACCGTGAGCGACTCAATGGGCTATAAGCAGTCGCCCGTCCCTAATTTAGGGTCACTGGTTCCAGGGAAGGGAGAGAGCCAGTGCCGTAAGACAAACACAACATCCATGCCTCACCGGGATTCGAACCCGGACCCCTTTCGGACGAATGATCAGAGGCCATCGATTAGACCACTGCGCCACCGGGGGCGGCTTACCCATGTTCATCGATTGCGATAAACTGTTGGGCAGCCCTTGTCCGCCTACTCATCGCCTGCGTTCGGTTTGGGTCTTTTCGGAAGCCCATGTCAACTGCCCATCACTCACTCCTCACTGTGAAAAACGTTTTGTTGAATCGACAAAAAATTTTGTTGAATTAACAAAACGTTTTTCTCAGTGTACCTCTAATGTTCTGTCTACTAAGTGTATTTGCTAGTAAAGTAAATAAACGGAGAAAGGAAAAAAAAAAAAAAACTTGCATCTGCAAATTTTTCTTTGGAATGTTCGTTCATAGTAAACACCGACCACATCTCCGGGTCTGGGACCTAGCTAAGTGCCTGTAAAACAAACACACTGCCGGGACTCGAACCTCGGCCCAGCTAAGACGACTGCGTAAATTTTTCTTTGAGTTAAAAAAAACCGCAGAAATCTCATTTCGACCGCTATGACATATCACAAAATGGCTCTTGAAGAAGAGTTAAAGAGCACGACAAAAATAATTAGGAACGAACATAATCTCCTTTGAAGGTTGATAAAACGCAGCCAAGAATATTTTACTACACACATTACTTCTTCTAGCCATATTTCGAATGCACATAAACTCTTCCGATAATAAAACCACACAGCAAACAAAAGTTGTGCCCCCGCTGAAATAACAAGCTCCTACTGCCACATACTACACGACGGCTGACGTCACAAAGAGCGCAATTACTTTAATTAATTAAATTAATGAATTCGTGCGAGCTCATAAACGTCAGTTATAACAAACCACTTGATCTCTAATTAAAGGAACCCACATTAATAAGGTATTTCCCCAAAGCCACGGGAGACCGGAATTTCAGAGAAAGCGTCGTACTGAGTTCGTCGGCGAATCCATCCGCTAATTCATATATTAAAGCAAAAATCCATAGGATGGTTTGAGAGGGAGCGTACCGGAACTTCTTCCAAATCATCAACAGTTAACTCTGGGCAGTCATGTAAATCAAGCAATTAATGCGCGTTTTATGGCGGCTTACATCATCACTCTATCTGGGATGAACGTATGTTATGGGATAAGGAAATCGTATATACTACCATCGCAAATTTTCAGATCCTTATGTCCAGATAAAAATCACGCAGAGAATAAAATTTTTTAATCAAAATAACGATTTACACTAAAACTACATTTTACGAACCCGAAAATGAACAAAACGAACTTTCACCCAAGCAGTTCTTTTTGGACTGCATTCCAAAACAAATACCGAAGGGGCAAGTACGTAGCACTGAATATCTACAATGCGCAGAGATCGCGTTAACGCCTGGACAGGCGCATTTCACGCATCAAAAACGAAAATTACTTTCTAAAAAAATCAGGACGTATTTTTACTGCTCCAAATTTTATCCATCTTGACTTAAAACCCGACTTCTATGAGTTTCTTTATTTATTATCATTTACTTTACTATTAATTTTCCCCCTCGACTATTCAACACAGCAGTTATGCCATCAAAAACGTAATTCTTCCCTCGTTCCCCACTCCCGCTCTGCATCTCTTCTCAGGTTCGGATATCTCGCGTTGTGGGGAAACATGACCTCAAAGTCCCAAGGCATGAATGGAAAAAGTGCGTTATGACGTGATTTATTTATTTTTTTCTTTCATAAACAACTTATAGCCCATTACTGCTGCACAGAAAATTTAGTTTTGAAGGAAGAAAGTTTAAGAAAATAATTTTAAGAAATTTTTCTGTTGCTAACCAAGTGTGAAGGAATGAAAATGAGGGATTTTCGTCACTTAATCATTATATCAGATGTAGATGGATCTCCTGCTTATGAAAGCTTTGCATCGGTAGCTCAGATTGCATTGACCGTTTCACTGTCCACACAGCTTCTTGTAAAAGAGGTTTTTCTACTCAAAACCGCATTACGAATGAGAAGCGAAACCCGACTAATAACATTCAAGAATTAGCTAGAATTTCAGAGACAGGAGCCCCATTCTTAATTTAAAAAATGGAGAGGTTGTATGTGATCTGGGCTTTTCCCGCTGTTGTTACTCACTGGAAAAGCCGGAAGAAAATAAGATTACATTTTATAAGTAATAATTACAACATAAAATCAAAGTAAAACCTACTAATGAAACTCTTATATCCATTAAAGAACAATGTGAATATGCCATGGATTTTAATTCTCAGTGTACAGATAACTGTCTTTTTCTAGCAAATCAACAGATCTGAACTTGACAAAGCAGACTGTATTTTTTATTAACAATATAAGAGAATGAGATCATTCTAAATGACAACCTGTTGCAATACTAAATTGCACGTGGAGGAAGAATTGTACGTACATATATCACAGAATTTTAATCTTTGCCACAGATGTAAGAATGCATGTTTTTAACCTTAGGAATTATTACTATATTTTAAATTTTACTATACATATTAAAATAATTAAAATAACTGCATGTCCAAAGAACTAATTTTTTTTATTGTAATGCATATATTTTTAATATAATTAAAAGAACACCAATTTTTCATGGCAGTCGTTTGCAAACTGGGGGCAGGGGGGGGGGCGGAGAGGGTCTGCAGTGCCACTTCTAGAAAATCCCAAATTACTTCTTCAAAATCATATGAGAAATGTTTTTACTCTGTTCAAAAACTTACCGCCGCAATCAATGACCATGCGAAGCACCCTCCCTTGGCTAATATCACAAAAGGTCAACTGAAACCCGCTTCATGAAAATGCCGCCACAGCGAGCGAGTGGCCAAAAAAGGCTGGCTTTCATCCGAGTTGGGCCTGGGTTCGAATCCCTGATGAGACAGATGTGTGTGCCTAAATTTACGGCGCTGACTCTAGGAACCAGTGATCCTAAATTAGAGACTGACGACTCCGTATAGCTTTAGATAGCCCCAGAAGCGCCGCCCCGGTGTAATAACTTACAATGAGTGATTTTAGCATACAAGAGCTCAATTTGCACCAGTTTCGACTCGTGTAAAGCGCCTGAGACTTATTACAGCCAGTGAAACTCAGATGCGACGGTTGCTGGATCACATTACACATTCGCATAAAATGCTAACTGAATAAACCGTTAAAAGTATTACAGCCAGTACCACAATGTGACACTGGATATTTGAAACTTGTTAAATAACTAATAACCGAAATAAAAAAAATAAGCGTTATTACACCTAGGAAGACAGACTTAAAAAGTTAGGGTCATATTATTGCCTGGGAATAATATAACCCTAACTTCGTCATCAGACACTGACTTGAGATTTATTTATAACCTTAATTTCGGTAAGCACTGATACTTTAAAGGACACAAAAAAGTAGGTGTGTGGTCTACATAAAGCCAAATCAGTATGATTTACAGCGGCAGTTGTTACTGCAGAGCTTTTAAACTAACGGATGAGGAAGATCGGAAAGGAAAACAGACTGCAGAGAGAAAAAAAAAAAAAAAAAAAAAAAAGCAGTAGTACTGGTTGTGTGAAAAGATATTAAATTGCGATTATCACGATAATCTACGAAATCTCTGGCACCAAATACTTATTCCTCGGTCCATCGAAGCCAGAGCAGGGTCAGGAATAGTAAGGATCTTTTTCTTTCATTTATTTCCTTTTGTGACTTCGAAGAACCAGCGATAACACAAAGCTAAACGATTTGAAAAGAACTATGACACAGGATGGGAGGTGGCCCATTTAAAAAGAAAAATGAGCAGTTCGGCACACGTGCGTTGTACGTGAAAGGATTTCCTTTTAAGATTCGAAAAAAGTTGAAAAAGTAAACGATCGATTGAATCAGACGTTCAACCAAAGGTTAGGTCGTACATTAAAACAGTTAATGTAAGCGAATTGAGAAAAAGCAACCAGACCGCACGGCACACGCTACGTCTCTTTCTCTCCACGTATTATAGCTCGCGTGTTTTCCAATACATGATGAATAGCATCTGAAATACTGAAACGAAATGCGATAAATTATACAGTTTTCGATTATTACTGTTTATGCATGAACGCATATATGCAAAGAAATATTCAGATCTAATCACCTTGCATTTCCGTTCCCATTATCATGACACTCGTGGAAATACTACTTTTTTAATACCTAGAAGCGCGTACTAATTTATTATTTATTAATATTAACTTGACCTGCCCTAGGTTCTGGAATGGGTTGCCGCTTCGAATCAAGACGATTACACACTTTTCGGTATTCAAAAAACAACTGAATTAGACCTTCAAAATTTATGGTTGATTAACGTTTGGTTATAATTACGTATTATTACTTTAATTTACTGCATAATGGTTAAATTGTTCTTTGGCTGTACTATTTATATTATTGGGGGGTGGGGGCTAGGGGCCCGTCAGGCTATTGTCAGCCTATTTCCCTGGTTTCCTTGCTACAATCAGTGCACCGCACTGATTTGTTTAAGAACCTGTAGTGGTGCTTTAATTTACTTAAACTAAAACTAAAAACAAAATTATTCATGTTATCATACGTGTTTTTGTATTTCCTATTACTTCATTTATACTTTTCAATATATGTATAATATTATTGTATAATATTTGTATTTGCATATTTTTTTGGTACAGAAATTGTATCTGTGATTTGATTGTGTGATGAATGGTGTAGTGTGGCAAACAAATTAATATAAATAGTAATAAAAAAAAACTATCATTCGCAAGTTTCTGAAGTCGCGTACTAACCTGCGGTGTACTGACAACATAAATGCAAAAACAAATTGGCCGCACCGGCGGCGCAGTATTCTAAGCGATGGCCTCTGATCATTCGTCCGTAAGGGGTCCGGGTTCGAATCCCGGTGAGGTGTTATATCTGCGAAACGCACCTATATCATATTTCATGAATTAAACGGTACCAAAGTTTTTAACCAAATTATTTACCTTTTTAGTTTAATTATTCTCATAAATTATCGTTACCAATGCTATTCTTAACTTTGATTAACTAATTAACTCTAAGCTCTATGAAATCAAATCGTGCCAATGATATAATGAACTGAACTGAAATGAAATAAGTTAGAATTATTTTGCAGTGATCGCCTAATAAAAAGAAACGTGCCCTTTATATGTACGAACATATAAGAAAGCACGGCGTTGTGTTTCACCTTTATCCCGTCACTGGAATGGTGGGAGAATAAAGGTGCTGCTCGTGAAATAGACATTATTAACATACAAACATTCTTTATTTTCTGTCTTGTGTGCGGTTATAATAAAATGCAGGAATCTTAAGTGGAAGTAACAAATTTGGTTTAATGCTTGTGAATTAGTGGACCATACAGGAACACAGATTTACCACGTGCGTTGATACAACTCGGAAGCGATGGCACGGTGCATTGTCTTGTTGCAGGATGAAGTCTCCAGTGGGATCTTGAAGACGCACAAACGGGAGAAAATGGTCGTCCAGGATATCCCGGTAACGTTGACCTGTGAGGGACGATGTCACACGTACCAGAGGTCCCATTTCAGTCCACGTAAACAGTCCCCAGACGAGAATTAAGAGTACTCTGCTGGCAAGAAGGATCCATCGCTTCATAGTTTGCGCCGTACTCGTATCCTGCTATTCGCATGTACGAACGTGAACTCGACTCATCAGTCCAGGCAACATTTTTCCACATGTCTAGGGTCCAGTGGCGATATTCCCGCGCCCAGTCAACAGCGGTACCCTCGTGGGACGATAGCTTCTGTACCCCATAGCGAGGAGATGGTTCTGGATGGTGTGGCTGCTTATACGTTTTTGTGCACCAGCATTAAATTGCCGAGTGATTTCTTGCACTGGGGCCCGACTATCCGCTGTTACAATGCGAGCTAGCCGACGATGACCCCGCTCATCCACCCGCTGTTGTCCACGGCAGTTGGCCCTTGCGGGGATGGTTTTACCGGATTCAATGCACTCACGGTGAACCCGTGACACAGTGGCTCGTGAAAATCCCAGAGCCTGCACGACTTCCCAAATGGAGTGACCCATTCGTCGGGCCCCGACAATTTGCCCACAATCAAATGCGCTTAAATCTTTCATACTGCGTCCCACTCTTACTGATTTCCGTCGCATCACTCCTTATATTGTCGGATCGTTGCATACGTCATGTTGTTTCCGTTTACAGGGCCTCCCACAGCGCCACATTTGCATAACGCCAGCTGTCTCTAACTCAATTGGTCTTCAGTGTGTGTATATAGTGCCCACTCTTACAACTTGAGTTTTCTATAATCATCTTCTTTCTGTTTAATAGTAACAGATGAAGAGCATGGGTCGGGCCAGGAAAGTTATGGATGCAAGCTAAATTGTTAACTAAAGCTTGGTCATACAACTCTGCGGAGGTCATGACATATATATATTTTTTAAATGCTTTTTTTTTTTTTTTGGTGGTCTTATTACTTGCATCTATGACTTTGCAGAAACCCATTTCCAAATAGGTCTTTGTGGAAGTGAGAAAATGCAGAGTTTTTGCTGGTCCTTGATAAAGCCAAGGCTCAGTATTCTCGACACTTTCTACATTCAGTTGTTCTATTTTTTTCTCTTTTTACTCACACCGGTCAATACATAACCTTTTCCATGTTGTACTTGGTATGAGTCTAAAAATGTTTTTTTGCTTCAGTCTCTTCTTAATAGAATGTGAATTCTGAATTAATTTCTCTCTCAAACGAACTTGGAATTTCGTTATAGCTGAAAATCATTTCTATTTATTATGTCACTCTCACAGCTTGAGTTCTCTTTAATCTTCTTCTCTCTGTTTAATAGTAACAGATGAAGAGCATGGGTCGGGCCATGAAGGTTAATGGATGCAAGCGAAATTGTTAACTAGTGCTAGGTCATGCTACTCTACGGAGGACATGACTTATATATATATTTTTTAAACTATTTTAGGTGGGAATGTTACTTGCATCTATGGCCTTGCAGAAACCCATTTCCAACTAGGTCTTTGTGGAAGTGAGAAAATGCAGAGTTTTTGCTGGTCCTTGATAAAGCCAAAGCTCAGTATTCTCGACACCTTCTACATTCAGTTGTTTTATTTTATTTTTTTCTTTTCTCCTTTTACTCACACAGGTAGATACATAACCTTTTCTATGTTGTACTAGGTGTGAGTCAAAATTATATATGTATTTTTTTGCTTAGGTATCTTTATAGAATATATATATATATATATATATATATATATATATATATATATATATATATATATATATATATATATATACATATATAAGTGCAATGCTAGGTATCTTTTTACTTTTGGATCTTTTATTTTATTCTAAATGATTAACCTACCTAACTGGGGTTGCCAATGTTTGAGCATGACAAATACACCTGCCACGTGCTCTATTCAGGGTTACAAATGTCATTAAACAGGCATATGCAATAAACAGGGGAAAGTACAATCACTTATCTGGATTTTCCATAATTCCGTCCTGATTGTTGGGAATTCATCGCTCGCATTAATTAGCCGTTTTTCTTTCGAGATCCGACATCATATCTTCGTGGTCGTACACGTGGCTCTAGCGAGCGCACTCCAAGGCTGTTTTCTCGTCCGTCTCCAACTGTCAACTATGACTGACTGACTGACCTCTGGTCTTAACCAGCAATTCTTTGTTAACCAGTTCACCCTACCTGACCTCGCTCACCTCTGACCTTTTGGGACATCACAAGAATTTTTCTTTCCTCTCACCTGAACTCCCCTGGGGTCTGAGCACCGCCGAAAAGATTGGGATTCCAAATGCGGCTAACCGTACATCTGCACGTCCATGTTGTGCTGAAATTTATTTTAAATAATTTTTGGCATCCAACAGAGGCATGGGTGTTGTGTTTGTCTTACGGCACTGGCTCTCTCCCTTCCCTGGAACCAGTGATCTTATATTAGGGACGGGCGACTGCTTATAGCCCATTGAATTGTGCACGGTGATCGTTAAACCTCCAATTAAAAAAAAAAAAAAAACCATTCTTATATCACTTTCAAATCCTTAAAGAGTAAAAAAACAAATAAATTACTGCATGGAGACTGTGACATATTGTTCATAATTATATCATTGTTATATCGTAATTGTATTACATGTCTTTAAGCTGTAATCGCGTAGTAAACACTGTGTGGGAGTCGATGAGTGACAAAGTAAAGTGTATATGCTAGGATTAAATTCTAATAAACATGTTACACACGTATCAAAATAGTGTCAATACATCGTTATGTCAAGTATAAATCGTCCGTGAGCATTCCATAAGGTAATAAACCGACCTTCAAATACTGAATTCGCAGATAAGAATTTACTCGAAAGAACAGGTACAGCCGAGTGGTTAGCACGCCTAGTTCCTAAACTACAGGCCTCAGGTTCGAATCAGCTCGGTGAGAGATTTTTCGCTGGCTCTGAAAAAATGTCCTCGTGACGTAACACCGTCCAAATTCATTTAAACACCACTAGCAAATAAATACGGCGGAAAAAAATATTGGCGGGGGAAAAATGGCGGACACCCAGGGTCGAAGGGCACCGCCTAAAATTGCTGCACCGGCAAAGTGTTGCCATTGGGAAAAAAGTTTAGGGACAAAGTGGCCCAGGTACATAACTCTAAATTTTGTTGGAGCAAGAAATCACTGTCACGATAACATTATGTTTGGTTGCAGCAACAAAACGTTTTATCACGATAACAATACATATTGTTGGATCAGACAAATTCCCAAAAATCGACCTACGCATTTTGTTAATTAAATGAACAAAACGTTTTGTCATAACTAAATTTTGTAGAGTCAACAATTTTCAGCAAAATACATTTGTAAATTCGACAAACATTTTTGTTGACTGCATATGATATCGACAAAATGTTTTGGCTGATTCAACAATTTT
This sequence comes from Macrothele yani, assembly GCA_039090855.1. Taxonomy (NCBI): domain Eukaryota; kingdom Metazoa; phylum Arthropoda; class Arachnida; order Araneae; family Macrothelidae; genus Macrothele; species Macrothele yani. The sequence continues at coordinate 149,901,058 of CM077027.1, read as the reverse complement.
TTTGCTGAATTAAAAAAACGTTTTTCTCAGTGTACAGATCTTAACGAATCATCTATACAGTTACAGATCTTAACGAATCCTCCATACAGTTACAGATCTTAACGAATCCTCCATACAGTTACAGATTTTAACCCATCCTCCATACAGTTACAGATTTTAACCCATCCTCCATACAATTACAGATCTTAACTCATCCACCATACAGAACAGATCTTAACTCATCCACCATACAGAACAGATCTTAACCCGTCCGACAATCACTTGTTTTACTCCGTAACCCATTTTCTGCAAGAACGGCACTTAGCTTTAGTGGTGGATGTGGAATCTGGCATCAGAGTTTCTGTCCTCGAAACCTGCTGAGTGCAGCCGCCGTGGAATCGTGGCTTTGGTGAAACCGTTGGCAAAGGACTATAAAAAAAAATAAAAAAAATTGCCCAATGTGGTGAGCGTGTATGGCTTTCTTGCGTCATTAAACGTTTAAGCTGCAAACACCCGTCCGACAATCACTTGTCTCACTCCGTGACCCATTTTCTGCAAGAACGGCACTTAGCTTTAGTGGTGGATGTGGAATCTGGCATCAGAGTTTCTGTCCTCGAAACCTGCTGAGTGCAGCCGCCGTGGAATTGGTGAAACCGTTGGCAAAGGACTATAAAAAAAAAATAAAAAAAATTGCCCAATGTGGTGAGCGTGTATGGCTTTCTTGCGTCATTAAACGTTTAAGCTGCAAACAAGATGAACTTTTCATTCAATCTGGTAGTATAACCTCAGCAAAAAATGATTCTTGTGACAATTTAACGTCACTTAGCACGCATTTGAAATATCTGACGTTAAACTTACTGCACACGCAAGTACTGCTAAATGATGTTTAAAAATTATTTGTAGTTAATCGACTCCCAACCCTTTCGGGATTTAACAAACCAGGTTTCCATTACTCGGTCCAAAGTATTGATATTCCTTTAAAACATTAGAGGAATATTGATGACAGCGGCTGCTCATAAAAACACACACCTACAGCTTCCTCATCAGAAAAGGTTAGGAAAAGAGTTCGGCAACATAGTTATACACGAATAGTCAAAGAACACCATCAGTCCCGACTTGAACAACAAAAATTGGGTCACTGACCAAATGCCCATGAAAAAGATGCTTTTCAAACGGAAGGAACACCAATCACGGTACTCTAGAAGATAATGTCATTGAACAAATTAAAAAGAACATCCTCATCAGACGGAACACAGCCTGAAAAAGAGAAAGAGAAGAAAAAAATAGACGCCAGCACAGTAACAATTATATCAAACAAACGTCACGCACGGAACGGTGAACTGTTAATGGCACGTGGAACACAAATGAGTTGGGGCCGGAGACAGGAAACACCAATGAATTAAAGCGATGAGCGAGCGCAACTTCCTCACGGAATTTCACCAACAAGCTAGACAACCATTAACATCAACACTGACCTCTCGATTCCGCGTGTTCTATCAAACAAGCGGAAAGTCATAATAATAGTAATAATAATCTAACTACAGGAAATTCTCGAGCATGACGTTTTAGGCTAGTGATGAGGCCGGCAAAGATGCACACCAATTTTCAGTCACGTGACGCCACATAATCTCCAACCGTACATAAACCATCACCTATGACCAACGTCTTTGTAGCATTCTACATTTTATCAACATAAACTAAATGCAGAACTTCTAACTTGCCTTATTACGGATTCCCTGCCAAGTAATCGTAGTGGGGAGAACTCACCTCCGAGATCGATGTTTCAGAACCTCGAAGGATCATAATTAGTTTTCCAAATGATGTACAACACTGGCTTCAACATCTCGCCTTTAATCCCGACAACGCTGGGTGAATGGCATTTTCTCCTCACACTTTTTAATCCCGTTATGAGGAGGCTTGAAAACGGGACGAACTCTGAAAAGTGAGACGCGAAAGGTCAATCCCAGCTTGCTCTGTTAATTCGGCGTAGATTGGCCCTTCATGCAAATGTCACTGAACTGTTTCACACGACAGTGCAAATACATTCTGTTTGGCACGGAACATAGCATGACAACATAGCGTGCGACATGGGCAAACATTTTTGAAAGTCCCGAAAATACCTCAACTAATTACTAGTTTTAGAAAAACAATCTGAATTTACAGCAGAATCCCGTTTATACGTTTTTCACTTATACGTAAAGTGTCGCCGGTCCAAAAATTCTGAATTGCCCTTAGTGTTAAATTTCATCAATTATGCGTTGATCGAATAAGCTGTCTTCTCATTTATACGTTACATTGTGGTATCGAGAATTACAAATTCAAACTACGCGAATTCCGTTCACTAAACTCTCTTCCCTTTCGCGGCAAATTCTGTTTTCCATTTTCTAACCTCGCTCCCCTCCGCTTAGTCTCTCGCTTTCCACATTTCCTGTCATCGATCCGCTTCATAACTTAATCTGGGGAATGCGAGCGCACCTTCTGAGCTTCCATTGGTCAGTTCAGTTGGCATCTGCAGAATACACCCGCTCTTGCATGTCGTTGTCATATAGGACTCTTTCCTTGAGACTTCCGTTTGCATTCGCTTACCAGACGAATCTACATCCCAAAATAATATCGTTTCACGATTTGACTGGAATTCTATAACTGACGTACGAGATCAGTTCAGCGACTCGAATTTGGCAACCTGGTCACTTCTGACCATAGATGAAATGAATGAAAACAAAAAGTGCAATGATATTTCCCACGTAAGTGTATCAGCACCAAAATTTTGTGAAGTACTGAAATCGTTCTGCGTTGTTAGGGATTTCTTTTATAGCCATCATGCTGATAAGAAAACAATGCAGGCTCTCAACTACCTTGAAAATGCAAGGTTCCAACTTAAAAGTAAGCAACAATATTTTTTCTTTACCACGTTAATGCATATTATTTTTTCTTAATATGTATTCTACATCACATCTTGAGTAAAAAATACCAATCATAAATGAATTAGCAGTATGTTTTGTATATTATGTACATACAGTATATCTACTATATACTGTATTTACAAGTACTGTTACTCTATACAGAGTGATTGAAATCAGTAATGTTAAAACAAAAACAGCTATGAAAAATAGTATAACTAAAAATTCTACTACACTAGAACGTAAAAAAATGCAGCATACTACTCAGAATTTAGTATATAATAACACTAACGGTTACGCCATACGTTGCAACAGGATAAAGGTGCTGCCATAGGACCAGAAACGTGCCATGTCTTGTTTATACATTTTTAAGGTTCGAGGAAAGGGGGCAGAGTCCTTGTGCGTCCGATGGCAAACACCACCTATGGCTCACCTAAGATCCTAGCCCTGACTCAATACGAAAAATGAATAAGAAGCCGCGGCTCTGACCCCTGGGCTACCGGGACGGCTCACGTGTTTTATCTTTACGGGTATAAAAGCACACAATTAGTTATTTCTTTGTAAGGGTTTAACGACTACCATGAAAGCATCTCAAACTATAAGGAATCGCCCATCTCTCACGTAAAGCCACTGGTTCCAAAGAAAGAAGCCAGTGCCGTAGGACAAGTACACCCACCATCCATGCTTCAACTGTGACACGAACCAGAACCTAGGTCAAATGAGTAGCTAGAAACCAATACCTATGATTACTTGTGCTACGGGGAGGCATCACGTTTTAGGTCTAGGACAGAAAAAAAAATGGAAAAAGAAAGAACACACATTTATTTCTTTTACACAAATCTTTTAATGGCGTTCTTCTGTGCCAGTGGTTCTTAACAAGGATTCCACTTTTTTTTTTTTATATTGGTGTAAACTTGTATAAAATCAGGAAAATTTATTTCGCAAAACCAGCTTATAACGAACCCGTACTCTTATTTAGCGAGATTCCAGATTTAACCAGCAAAATAAAAAGTTTTGTTTGGTATAATGTTAATTCAAAAGCTAATTTGATCGTTCAAAATTTAATGTAATCCCTGATTTAACAAGGGAGAGGAAAACTAAAATGATCACTTTTAACAAGCAAAGTAACAAAATTTAATGAAATTTCATATTGAAGAAATCTGCTTCGCACAGGAATAGAAGTCGTGGCATACAGGACGAAACTGCGACAGCGCAAGGGAATCTTGGCGTGCTAGTGGAAGAATTTTGATAGCGAAGAAATTACAGAGGAGTACATCAAATGCTGAACAAGCTAGTTCTTCACCACTTAGTCTAAGGGGATAATTCCGTTGGGAGTATTACGTCACTAGAGTTCAAAACAGGCGTTTTCTGGGCGGCGATCGCAGAAAGGGATATGGCGGTAATGGAATGCAAAGAGGATAGGGAGCAATGGAAGTGTTATTGGGCGAAAATGAAGGGAACATGTATATAAAACAAGCAACACATTCATTTAAAAAAAAAATATGATTCCACAATGATGTCTGCTTCAGGATTCGCTGCTAACTTGTATTCATGTAAGAGCTTCTTTTATTTTTAATTTGCACTAGTGTTAGTTAATCAATTAAATCTTTCAAATATATCCAACTGTTATGAATACAGTACTGTATGCACTCATTTTTATCACATATGCATATTTTTACATGGTGGGGGTTTTTCACCCACAAAACGGATTTAGCGAGGACTTCCGTCGGTCCTGAGCTCCACGCTGCATGCGGGTTCTATTATATCCATGTTTCTGTGACGTTATATTTATACACAGAAGTTCAAATAATACAATAAAATTCATATGTTCAAACAATATGTACTGGTTTAGTTATGTGATAATAAATATGCGTCCGTTACAAGTGGTGTTCCACAAAATACGGTTTCCTAGGGGGATGAGATTAAAAAACGTACAAATGTAAAAAAATAAATAAAAAAGATATTTAAAAATGTAAAGTACTACTGTAAAGTGCACGCTTTAAAAGAATACAAGCTATCTTTAAAAAAATGATTTATTCAAAGTCGAATTGGCGACGAAAGAAAAATTAAAGCGATAAGACATTTACAATAATGTTTTATCGCATTGCAAAAATCATAAAGCCTGTGAAAATCAAACTTTTCTTTTGATGAATCTATTTCGTTATTGAAACTATGATTCTATTAAGTGAAATAAATCCTCACAACTAGCAAGGGAAGACTTTCAACTTTAACTCTCCAAAATTAAAGAAACGTGGCCAGGAGATAGTGCTAAGGGCAAAGATCAATGGGTGTATATCCGTTCTGGCCCAAATGAACTGACAAAGATGAACGAGTGGTCTGAAAATGGCCATAGAGCACAAGTAGGAAAAATCATCTAACATGTGTTGTGGTGCGTGATATGTAAACCCAAATATCAGCTATGTCCCCGTGATTCAAAATAAGCTCATGTCATACGAAAAGCAACAAAAACCTTTATTGCAAGTGTAAATGAACATTTGTGGCATTGAACACATGCCGGAAGCAAAGTAATTTGGAACAATGAGAACAACACAAGATCCCAAAGTTATCACAGTACTGAAAATTGTCATTGATATCTGAAAAACAAATACGTTGAACATTATCAAAAGAAGCCTCATCACTTTCACAGTATCCAATTTTTATCCACGGATATATCAACATATTGTTGAATTTTTCTGACTGCCATTGATTGTTCATTGATACGTTCGATGATTTTTTCAACCTGTGCTCTAAAGGCTATTTTCAGACCACTCGTTCACCTTTGTCAGTTCATTTGGGCAAAAACGGAAATACACTTATTGGTTTATGCCCTTAGTACTATCTCCTGGCCACGTATCTTCAGTTTTGGAGAGTGACAGTTGAAAGGCTTCCCTTGAAAAAACATATCTGAGAGCAGTGCTGCGGTATGGAATTCATGAATTAATAGTTGCATTTTTTCCCCAGCGGATATTAAAAGCGTTCCATTGAAACTAGAATGCTGAATATTGATGATACATTTAGGATTCTAATTTTACTACGCCACGAAACAGTGGAGCCCGCGATTAGGAGAGGTCCCGCGCTCACACCCTGAGAAAAAAAGAGGAAAGGAAAAACAAGTTAGTAAAATCATGCAATGCATTTATTATGATACGATTTCCAACATACCAGAAATCATTACTCAAGTTATAAGGATAAAGGCTGTAGAATAAATCTCGCTCCTATGACCTGACCTTTAACCCCATTTCGATGATATTCAACAGAACTGGTAAAGTATACTTCCGGAACAACAGATAAAGTTTTGTCTCAATCGAAGCACTTTTACGTAAGTTATAACGCGTAAGGGCGATGGAATAGATCCCGCTCCTATGTCCTGACCTTTGACCCCATTTCGCCGATTTTCAATGGGTTCGTCCCTAGGTGGTCCCCTATACCACATTCTAAAATTTCATCGAAATCGAACCATTTTCACGCAAGTTATGACGCATAAGGGCAATGGAATGCATCGCGCTCCTATGTCCTGGCCTTTGACCCCACTTCACCCATTTTGAATGGGTTCGTCCCCAGGTGGTCCCCTACCACATACTAAAATTTCATTGAAATCGAACCATATTTACGCAAGTTATGACGCATAAAGGCAATGGAATGGATCCCGCTCCTGTGTCGTGACCTTTAATCGCATTTTTAATAGGGTTCGTCCCCAGGTGGTCCTCAACGACTAACTGAAATTTCATCGAAATCGAACCATATTTACGCAAGTTATGACGCATGAAGGCGATGGAATGGATCCCGCTTCGGTGTCGTGACTTTTGACTCCGGTTTCAATAGGGTTCGTCCCCAGTTGGTCCCATACCACATACTAAAATTTCATCGAAATCGAACGATTTTTACGCGAGTTATCGTGCGGACAGACGGACAAAGCTGGAGCTATACGCTTCTTCAACCTACGGTTGGAAAGCGTAAAAAATGAGAGGGAGCTAATTTCTTATTTTTAATTATTCTAATTTTATTTACTAAAATCCGTCTCATTTAATTCTTCTTTTCCTTTCTTTTTTTTTTTTTTTTTTTTTTTTTTTTTTTTTATATATCGATTGCTGACTTTATATTTACCCAAATATCGGCAGCAAACTACAATATTATGTCTATCGAAACATTAGTATTGAATCCATATCTTCAAACGTGCACTGATAATAATTATTGAAAAAGTTGTGCTGCGTTGGTATATTTTTTGCTTGGGCGCGTCTTTATTTACGGCAACAGTGAGAGTTTAAGGTCACAAACCACTTGCGCCGTGCACCCGCACACCTTCCACCGCAACCCGCCAGTAGTCGTCATGTCGCTGTATATTCATACTGTGTGCCCTTGTGTCTGTGTTAATAAGCTCGGCGTTTGTAAATTGTGGGTATAAAAAGTTTGTGTAGTTATAGAAGTGTGAGCGTATATTAACAATCCCTAGATATCGAAACAAGTTTTGTAAATACGAGTCCGGATTTAAAAAAAAAAAAAAAAAAAAAAAGCACGAAGAGTTGTGAAACAGTCAGTCAGCGTTGGAAAGGTTTCTGCAACAGTCTACTTCCGGAAGCACTGACATTCCTAAATCACCGGAAGTTAAGCCTAACTTTGGCTGAACCATCTACTTCAGGTCTCACAAAAGCCAGTGAACTATTAAACTTAAGCAATGTTGATCGATCTGGTGACTGAGATTACAGGGGCTTCTGAAAATGTGAGTAATTCAGATGTTTATGTTAATAAGGAATCAAATAACGATTCACTTGAGAATAGTTTAAAAAAATCTACTTGTGAACAATCTGAAAATATATTTTTAGTAAAAAAATAATGATCGGACATGCTGGTGTTCTTGTTTTATCTACTCATTTAAAAGACATTTACAAAATATCAGTAGTGCTCAAAAATTTTAAATGCTGTCTTTCGTTATTGGTTAATTTTTAAAAATCTTGACGTTTCATTAAACTGTACAGATAACTAATATACTATGTTTTAAGTCTAGTGTATGTTTTATGTCTAGTGCATTGGGGGAGAATTAAAGCAAGGCTGCTGCTAACGGCGGCTCTGGTCCCAGAGATTTATCAGATTTTAAACAACGCATATATGTATGCCTATCACGAAATGCTAAACCACATTTTCATCCAAACCGATAGAAAACAACATACCTTTCACTGATGGGATGTTGCTTTTTATCGATTTGGATTAAAAATGTCAAGGTTCAAAATCGGGCTGCACCAAGAAGGAACATTACAACGGTGTCTCAGTAATCTCAAAGTTATAATTAAAGGTTACGGATAAAAGAATCAAAGAACCGTGTATTTTTGATAATCTGAGATTTAAAATCTAACGAATAACCGCCAAAAAGTGTATAAATGAATTAAGTTTCACCGTGTTAAAAAAAAAAAAAAAAAAAGAGCGACACAAACCACACCAAAATATCGGGACTAAAGCAGAATTACGTATAAAATTGAAAAATGTATAACTGAGAAACATGCAAACGAGGTTTCGCTGTACAATTTCAGATTCCCTAAACGCAAAGGAGATCCAAAACCTCTATGGCCTTGTACTGCAGTTGTCATGGCAAAATGTGTGTGTATGCATGTGCACATCAAATCGAATAAGAAATTGTCGATTGGTTAACTGTACTAATGCGTTCAAAGCCAAAATGGCCAACCTTACAATAAAACAGTAACAGCATGAACACGTATCCACATAAACTAAAAAAATTTTAAAATTTTTGAATACAAAATGTTTAAATACGGACATTTTTTAAGGATTTCAGTACACTACCAGAAACGAACGATTTCGAGTGACTACGAGATTACAAAATATGTTTGCGCATTTCGTCAACATTAGGTAAACTTTGTTTTCAATAACCGATTACGAAACTTAGGTACGAGTTACCAAATCCTAACATCTTTTCTTCCAAAAAAGGAATAGCTTGTTTTGGAACAATCATGATGCATAGAGAAAGGTATTCTTCTTAGGAACCCACATCGCGAAAATACGCTGATTCATTCTTTTTATTCCCGTCTCAATTATTTTATTTTGATTAATTTCGTTTGTTTGTTTTTCGTGATTAATCAATTAACCAACAAGTAATGTTTATTATCTTCTTGTGGAAAAAAAATTGCTAACTCCATCCTCAATTATCTTTGTTTTTTTTAAACGATGTTCTGCTGTATTCTTACTTGGCAGCACCCGAAGTCACTTTTTAATTTCGTTACGCTGTTTCGAATGTTTGCTTTCATTAATTATTTGCATTTTCATCTCCTTACTATTTTTTTTTTCATTTTGCAAACTTCTGCATTCCATCTGAAATAAAACGGCGAAAAACACAATTTTACTTGATAGACATGACGAAGATTAAACTAATGGTTTTTTAGCTCTTGGCTCATTTCTCTCTGAAATAACGAGGAGGCATATTTAAATATAATGCAATGAAAATAATCCACGAACCTCCCACCATAAGCAAGGGTTTTAATAAAGCAGTATATTCATTTCGGAAAAAAGTATCTTTAAATGTTTAATTGCATGCATGATAGATGAGATATTCTGATCATTTCCTGAGACGAGGTTGCTCCGAAGTCAAAGCAAAAGTATTAGCAACGGAAGATTAATTTTCAAGGTATTAAAATGGTATCGACGTACAAATCGGAACACTTCAGATAGCCTCTCCCCGATGGTATGAATATATATACTGTATGTTCTAATAACTCAATTTTTAATACTCTACTATTTTGAGCTTCCTTAGACTCCAACACAGGAGATGAGAAATGAAAAATAAATAAATAAGAAAAAGACATCTTGACAGCGCAATTTAAAACCACGTAGGCCTAAATTAACCCTTAATAATAATCCGCACTCGTATTGCTGTCTATGTTGCTACGTATATGCTATCACCACCTGCAACATCTAACGTGCATTGCGCTCCTCTCTTTCCTCAGACACTGACAAGGAAACCATATTAATAAAACACTGGAATAAGAATTTAAAAACGCAACCAAGCTTACATTTTGTCTTTTTGAAACAAAGATCGAAAGAAAATTTAATGAAGTTAACGTAGTTTCAAGTCTCTGACATAAATTTTCTGAGTAACTCAAAAGCAAATATACTCCTACATACAATAAAAAGCACGAGCGTGAATGACAAACAAAAAGGAATTGCTCGTATTATATATTTTATAAAGGCACTTGTCAACATTTAAGCAATTAGTTATTTTTTCCTATCGCGTTAAGTGTCAGTTCGTCGCTTTAAAATGTCGCACTGTAACAATGCTTACTCTACCTCAGCGTTTCCCACCTGTTGTTCCGCGAACCCCTTTGTGATTCACAGTAAAAACACTGCAATGGCGTCTCCATTTACGTACTTTTAAAACAACTAGGTTTGAAAATGTATTACTTAATTACAGTTTGCTTATTTTCAGCAGCGGCTTGAAACACGGTTCCTCATAAAGCCAGCATGCATGACAGTTAGCGGACGGGGTGACCAGAGTTGGAATTTACATTCGAAAAAGAGCGAAGACCATCACCGTGCTTGAGAATTAAACTCTCCGTTGGCGGACACGCAATAAGAGAAATATGTTCTGGGACGTCATAAACATTTGAGTACTTGCTTGAGATTAGGCCTGTCTCTCTGTTGAACCAAATATCGCTACACTTTGTTTGATTGAACACGAAGAGAAACATCGTTAAATTTATGAATTAGTTTGATATTTAGGTTGTAACATCAGAAGTGTAACTAGTCATTTCTGCGCCCGGGACAAATCGCAAAATATTGGGCTCCCATCTGCATCTGCCTCTCTCTCTCTCTCTCTCTCTCACACACACACACACACAAACACACACTCGCGCACGCACGCACGCGCGCACACACACACACACACACACACACACACACACACACACACGCCAAAAGAACAGCATTGAAAATCTAAGCGAGCACAAGCTGCAGAGAAGAATTTTCAAGAAAAATAGCTTTAAATTAAAGACAGAAAAACAAAATTAACAATTTCAAAAAAAAAAAAAAAAAAAAAAAAAAAAAAGATTACAATTTCAAAAATATAACAGTGCTACAAAGACTTCCTAACGAAACTAAGCGTAAAATTGCATTTCCAAGTTCTAAAGAAACTAGGTATAAAAAATGCACAATCTAAATGTGACTGTTTAACAGCTTTTTGCAACTGTTTCGGAGTTAGGACCTTCGGCACCACATCAAGCGGACTGAATGTAGCACACAGTCGTGGCATGGAGCCACAATAAAAACTGAATAGCCTCCAGAGAATCTTCAAAAATGTGAACGACATCCTTATCTTGCAACGCACGTTTAAGTATTTTAGTTGGTGCCCCATTGCTGTAGAAGAGCGCCATGGTTCTTCTTCAATTCGACGGACTATACAACGTCTTCATTACTGAATGTGAGCAACTAACAGCTCCTGAACATTTTGAGGAAGAAATTCTAATTTTAATTGTGCCCAAAACTTGTGCAAAAGTTTCAGTTCCGATTGTAATCAGATTTCAAACAGTGATTTTTGCGCCCTCTTGAACTGCGCCCGAGGCAGCCGCCCCACCCTAGTTACGCCCCTGGGTAACATCACGGATTGCTTGAAATTATTTCATATTTACCTTGCATTTGTTACGATTTATAATACTGAAAATTCCTGAAATATTTTTTTTCGTACGGATTTTTTTAATTCTTAAGGCATATTTGTTACACGCATTGGTAATTTTATTTCATTTCATCTTTTATTCATGTTATTTTTCTTAAGTGATGGTACTACTTACTTTAGGTTCTACACACATAAGCAACTTCATTGGAAGAAAACTGAAAGCGTTGGCACTGAATTAGTATACATACAAATCTATTATACTAGCTATATGAATGCTAATAGATGTGAGGGATCGGGATAAAAATACAATGTTGAAAGGGGTTTGCGAGTCAAAAAATGGGAATCGCTGCTCTTTTGGATAGAGGACAAAATAAGCACAAGATTTCTGTTTGTGTGTAGACTATATCTCCATTTCTAATGGTGGGACGGAAAAAAAAAACTTCCGCTTTTCATACAGAAAATACTACGAGATCAGAAGCAGGTATGTGCTTCGGTTCATCTGATAAGTTAGTGTGTTTGTCTAATCCAATCTTTTAAAGCAGGGAAATTACGACAGATTACACTGTAAAACATTTCCTGAAATTCCCTGAAATTCACGAGCATTTTCCATAACTTTCGTGAATTAACGAAGCATATTCCTGATTCAACTTATGAAATGATGGGCGGGGTCGGGGGGTGGTGGCTTTAACGCCGCGGATTTTTCATTCCTGAACTGACAATTACTCAGATTAATTTTTCTCTCGTTAATAACGGAAAGTCGCCGTATTTCAGAGGTTTTATCGGAAAATCTTGAATTTTCAGGGAACTTTACCGTGATTTCGTTCGTATATTAACTGAAAAATTCTATTCTCATTTTCTCGGTGTCCATATTACGGAAAGCTATCGCAATAACGGCAGTTCGCAGGAAAACTATTGGTAATAACAGCAATTCACCGGAAAACTTGACGTTTGATTAACAAAGTTTTAGTTCGACGATCTTGCTGATCGCTTACCATTCAAGGCAAGCAGAAAGACATGTAAATGTAGAATAGACATATCGAAAATCTTGTGAGTATACATACTTGACAGAAAACAGAAAGAATGTTTTCAATAAAAACCTTTAGGAGCGGAGACATTACCATGGACTGACTAAAGAATGAAAGGAAGGATAAGAGCGGAGACATTACCATGGACTGACTAAAGAATGAAAGGAAGGATAGATCATATTGAAAATTTGTGCGCATGCCTTCCTGCACCAGACCCACACTAAAAACATTCCTTGACTGTGATCATCATGAATGAACACAGAGTATACATGTACATATAATATCGACAATCTTGTGCGCATTCTGTCATCTATATCAGACACACTTTAATACCTCAGGAGCCAAGTATTAGTAAATAAATACTACACACACCGGATACAATACAGCAGAAACTTCGGAAATGTTTTCACAAAAAAGGACAAAAAAACCGGGAAGACTGATGGATGAATGAATAGAATGGCACACATATTGATAATGTGCACATATTTCGAAAGGCAGGTACCGCTTTCGCAGGAGTGAGAGGGGCGGAGTAATAATACATATTCCTCGATTCGCGTGCTGGAGAGAGAAAAATAAAGTGGCAAACTGGCTCGCGATGATAATTTTTTTTTTTTTTTTTTTTTAATGTGTGAATTTTTATGATTTAGCTTTAGCATACGAGACTTTTTTCCTCTTACTTCCTAGTTGATGAACAGAATTCTTCGGCAACCGAGTCTGGGTGGGAAACGGTTACTCTAGAAGTTTATTCATTCCGGGCTTGGGTATAACAAATATCATTATCAACGCATTAGTGCATCCCGAGAAAGGAAAGCTTCTTCAAGAACTGTAGTAGGTAGTAGATAGAGAATAGCAAGCCAACGAAATGTTTCCCCTACCTCCACGTGGCAGCTACCTGCTAATTCTATTGAGCGACGTACGTAGAACGCAAACGCCGCCAAACGTTTCCGGATACCCGGCCACCCGAAGCATTTGAGGACACGAACGGTCAAAGAAAATCGTGCGACTGTACTATAGAAATATCTGAAGGTCCCTTCCCACTCCCCAGTTGAAACAAAAACAAAAACAACAAAAAAACATCAGTTAATTGCAGGAGGAAGACAGAGGAAATATGGAAGAGGATGTATTTTTTATTTTTTATTATTAATGCCCAAACAGGTTAGTCATACACTCCCTGGCCAAATTAAAAGTCGTGCATGTTAATCCTTCGTGGGACCACCTTCAGCACGAATTACAGCACGCTTTCGGCGTGTCATGATGCCTATGGGTTTATGTCTCCTCACTGATTTGCGGCCAGCTTTGCAGTAACATTTCGCCAAGATCTTTAGTTGATGACGGAAGAGTGAAATTACTCCTTAGATTCCTCTCCAGTATATCCCACAGACCCCCAATGGGGTTGAAGTCAGGACTTTGTGGTAGCCAATTCAAGTGTGCAAATGATGCCTCGTACTCCTCAAACCAATCTTTCACAAATTTTAGCGCAATGAATCGTGGCATTGTCATCCTGGAATAGTTCATTGCCTTCAGGGAAGAAAAATTCCATTGATGGAATAAGGTGACCATTCAGTATGCTGAGATACGCAGGTGACTATTTGATTTGTGCATAGTGTTGCTTCGTCTAGACCAGCCGAACAAAAGCAACCCAAGATCACAACACTTCCTCCTGAGGCTTGTACAGTGGGTACAGTACAGGAAGGGTACAATACTTCATGCGGTTCCCTTCGAACCCTGATGCGTCCATCATGTTGGAACAGTATACCTCGACTCATCAGACCACATGACTCTCCCCATTGCTCAGCAGTTCAATCTTTATGTTCCGTGGCGAATTGGAGTCTTATTTTTTCGTCCCGATTACTCTCACTAACCAGTGGTTTCCTTTTTGCAACACAACTGTTTAATCCCAGTCCATTAAAGTTCCCGTCTCATCGTGCGAGTGGAAATGGCCTTGCTTCCACTATTGAACATGGTTGCGAGTTCTAGTGTCGTTTTTTTGCGATGCGATTTCACTAAGCGTTTTAATGGTCTTCGGTCACGATTATTCAGGACTGTTTTCCGATCACACATTTTCCGCGAAGCTGATGCTTTAAATTCCACGATTAAATAATCCGTTGGGCAGTTCGTAATCCGGTGCTAGTGATTTTTTTTTATTGGAGGTTTAACCACCACCGTGAGCAACTCAATGGGCTATAAGCAGTCGTCCGAACCTAATTTAAGGCCACTGGTTCCAGGCAAGGGAGAGAGCCAGTGCCGTAAGTCAAACACAACATCCATGCCTCACCGGGATTCGAACCCGGACCCCTTTCGGACGAATGATCAGAAGCCATCGCTTAGACCACTGCGCCTGCTAGTGATTTCAGCTATCTCCTTGCAGGTCTTCTGCCCTTGGCACAGGCCAATAATTTGGCCCTTTGTGAACTCTGTCATATCTTTTCTGCGACCGTATATAACGTCTTCTGCCATGATCGCTTAGAACGGGATTTCCATTTATAGGTTGTATTGGCCACAGCATTAATTATGCAAATATTCGAAATGCTTCAAGAGTCATGCCCTTCTCAGTATTTGCACGTTTCCATTCACACAGCGACTTTTTTTTTTTTTTTTTGTGGCCGGGCAGCGTAGTTTTCGGGACCGCTCGGGCCTGGGCTCCATTTCACAATATAAAATTCCGGCTTAGACGAGCTTGGACTGACATACTTCTAGCTCGGATGTATGTCAGTCCGATGTTTGTACAACAGTGCTGAGCTCGGGCTCTTAAAATTGAGCCCGAACTTAACTCTGTTATACACAAGTTTATCCTCGAAGTTATATGTACAAAAATAATCCACGACGTTACATACAAGAATAGAGCAGTTAATCCACGACGCTAAGTACAACAGGTCACATGTTAAAAGCGTGAACACTCGACATGGAAACTGGATCAGTTCTTAACTGAAACATAGGAAATTTGCTCTCACAACAATTTAGTTGTGGTTGAATACGGGTCATACACACTTTAGGCAACAATGCACGAAGAAGACAAAATACCTTTGTATGGACCTACATATACTGCCGTCATATATGAACATTTATGCTGAACACGGTGAAATTACTCAACACGATGCTACAACACAGAATCAACATCTGAAATCAGCGAACGAGTCACACGCACCAGCGTGTCACATCAAGTCGCAAGGCGAGGATCAGGTAATTGCGCTTTCCACGTGCCTTGAATACAGAATTGGAACTCGCATCATTCTGTTCTGTTGGGTTTGTTTAGCGCAATGTTGTAAGCAGGGATTCTGAGGATTACTTCTTGCAGTCCATAATGAGAACTCAGAGACTCTAATGGATAAAGAGGTTCGTGTTTGCCAGAGGGTGCCCGATTTCCTAAGTGAATAGTCCCAACTTTCAGTGTTGTAGAGCCAATTTCCATAACTCAGTGGTGACGGAAATCAAAATAAGAGCACATCCAATAGTCGGATAAAGCTTAAATGCAATCACTCCACAAAAAACGAACGCTCTCTAATCAATGGTGCCACAGTCGGACATCGTCTTTAGTTTAACAGGCAAGGAATACGAAATCGCATTTGCCTTGAAAGGCATGGTACTTATCCGAAAAAAATGGGACGCCCAAGGAGCTACAACCTAGGAAAACCTAACTGCTCTCAAAGATGAAGATAAAAAAACATCTAGAAAAGTAAACTACATCAGTCATAATCCACCATTTTAAGTGCTGACTCAGTTTACATCACTTCCGGAAGTGGGGCAGGGATACTAGAAGCGGAAATACTTCCACAGTGTAAGAAAACTTATTTAACCCTTTGAGCGGCCGTGTACCTGAACCAAATAGTGACAAAACTCTTTTGCTCTCCCCAAATAGAAATGTTCACATAGCAGCCGGGTTTTACGAAAGCTACGGCAAAACAAATGCTTTCTCCTTCTCATCTGAGCAGTACCGATTATAAACTGTCACTAGTGATAAGCGCTCCCTTATAGTCTATTCTCTGCTCTATGATCCAAGGCATGCTGGGGGAAGGAATAACCCTTCTGACACGGACATCATGCCACTGGGTGGAAACAAGTGACTCAAGTATCTTCTCTTTCCTTTCTTGGGTTCGTCGCCATTGTTGTGACATTTTAGTAGTAATCCATCAGGAGGGACCAGTGCCAATGATCCCCATAAATGACTAATTTGCTAAAGTGGTCATAACAAAGCTAAAGTGAAAGGAACGATTTCTGGTGCACAGGTGTACTCGTTTCAGTCACGTTAGGTCCACTTCTCTGACAGCGAATGTATTATTTTCAAGCTGATTTCAGCTCCTAGCTTCGAGTTAATTTGTTCCAACCAGTTAAAGGGTTAAGAACACCGAGCCTCTTAAGCATAGTACCATATCAAAAGGACAGAATGCTGCTGGTAGTTTTTTTTTTTTTATTGGAAGTATAACGACCACCGTGAGCAACTCAATGGGTTATAAGCAGTCGCCTGTCCCTAATTTAGGGTCACTGGTTCCAGGGAAGGGAGAGAGCCAGGGCCGTAAGACAAAACTTCCATGCCTCACCGGGATTCAAACATGGACCTCTTTCGGACGAATGAACAGAGGCCATCGCTTAGACCACTGCCCCACCGGGGCGGCGCTGCTGGTGGTCGTAGCTATCATTCAAGGCAAAGATGGAATGAATGCCACCCAGAAAATCTTCAACAATATGAACAACATCTTTACTTAAATCAGACTTTATTTCTGCGAATGCGAGCAACTATAATAACATCCCTTGAACATTTTGAAGTAGAAATGAACATTTTCAGCAACCGAAACTGGCAAAACATATTGCAAGTAAATTCTGTAAATGGGCAAATGACAAAGTAAGGATACTAACACCAGAAACTGGTGCAAAAGTTTAAATTTCAGTTTTACGCAAGGAGCGATTTTTCGGTCCGTCTCTTGAACTGCGTCGGGTACAGCGGCCCGCCATAGTTACGCTTCTGACGGGAACCACAAAAAAAAATAGCCCCCGAACTGGAAATATTTTACAAGAAAACATGATAAAAACGTCTTTCATTCAGCATTACAAGTACTTTTCACTTTCTTGCAAGCGAGACTAGATTTGTCTTTTCAATGCGAAAATAGTCCTTTACATTTCACAAATGAAGTGACAAAACAAAAGGTTATGTTATGTAACATCATTCTCGTTAGATTTAAACTAGCGACAGAACGGGAAAAGGTGAGATTTTGACAGCCTACTAGATACACAAACAATTTCCAGAAAAGGAACTACCCTGAGGTCCTTGCACGAGATATTTATGAAACTGAAAGAACACAGAGACGAAGACCAGAGATCAACTGTCCATTTGTCGCTAAATCCTTTTAAAATTGGAGAGAAACATCACGGTTACTGTCGGCATGTCTCGACGCGCATTTGCATCGCCGTTTATCGACTTACTCAAACTCTTGACGCAAAATCTTTATGCACGCAAAAATTCTCCGCCGCAGTGTTTTTGAAATTCCTTCTTGTTCGTATGATAAACAGTCTCGTGGACTTTGTAGGGACAGAAATGTCTTTCATTTGTACGCCATGGTTTCTGAGCCTTCGCTTTCTCTCTTTTCTCTTTTCCTTGGACAGCGAGCGGCTAGGTTTTCTCTCTCTCTCTCTCTCTTTATGGGTTCTTTCCCCCTCACTGCCTCCTAACACACGATTTGCTGACCTTCCGGCGATTTTCTTTCGCCCCCTTCCTAACTGATTTCTTAAAGCCAAGGACAGCGACTACTATTCATCATGGTGTTGTGAGACATGTCTCTCGTACGAAGGTGGATCGAAAATTAACGCACATTATTTTGGGGGGGGGGCGCAGTTTAATAGATAAACAAAACATATAAACAGTGAAACTACATTTCTTAGCTATTTTTCATCATAAGAACCGAGACGCTCGAGATATTGTTCCCAGCGTGGTACCCGTTTTAGTATACTTTGTTCATAAAAGTCCGTTTACTGGACGTATAGCCATTTGCGGACAAATTTGACTTCGCCAGCCGAGTCGAAGCGTTGGCTGCTCAGGAATCTTTTTAAAGGGCCAAACAGATGGAACTCCCAACGCGCCAGTTCCGGACTGTACGGTGGGTGCTGGAGCACCTCATAGCCAAATTGAGCAATTCTGTCGCGATCGTGTTGTGCAACATGTGGACGAGCGGTGTCATGAAGCAGTCCGATATTTGTATAGTCTCTGTTGGATCTTTCACACTGTTAAAAATTTCACAGTTAGATTACGGGCAACGGCCGGCAACTGGGGGCCCGGCCGTTGCCCATAAAACTATGGCTTGGCCCGTTTTTGTGAAAGCCCATGAAATTACGGTCTGAACCCTAAATACTAAGCCCATAATCTGAAGAGCAACGCCCATAAAAAAATAAGTTTGACCGTACTGAGCAACCCCATAATTTGAAGGGCATTGCCCATAAAAAAATAAGTTTGACCGTACTGAGCAACGCCATAATTTGAAGGGCATTGCCCATAAAAAAATAAGTTTGACCGTATTGAGCAACGCCATAATTTGAAGGGCATTGCCCATAAAAAAATAAGTTTGACCGTATTGAGCTATGCCATAATTTGAAGGGCTATACCCGAAAAAATAAGTTTGACCGTATTAACTTAAGCTGTAATTTGAAAGGCAATCCCTGTAAATATGAAGTTTGACCATATTCAGTTAAGCCTCACGGCAAGTAGTCACCGACTTTTACATAAATGCATTTTTTGTGGAAGAGTGTGCAAGTAAATGCATGTTTTTTGTGGAACAGTGTGTGAGTGTGAAATTGTTACTTACATTATAACTGAATCAATTCAGTTCTAAATGTGAGTAATGATATTTTCATATCTTAAAATCAGGTTTATTACAATATGATAAATAATGACATCAGTTACACACAGATTTGTTTAACATTAGGCTTTTACGAACTCTGTACACACAGTTGGTTGAACAATACTTACGTTTCTTTTAGACATGTTTTAATTGGAGAATTATTTCTAAAGCACAGTTGGTTGAACAATACTTAGTTTCTTTTAGACATTTTAATTTGCACATACGTACTTATGTAGTATTTGTATGAATGAATACAAAGGGCAGTTATGTAGTAAAGATATGTACAGGCATATTTTTGTATTTGTATGTTATATCAATGACAAACAGAACTACAAACTGGCATCCGAGTACATTGCGTCTATAAGGGTATTCAATCCACAATGGTGTCAAAGTTGGTTTTTCATGTAGGTTTTGGCTAGTATTACATTTGACATAGGGTTGAATCATGCTTTTTTTGTTTTCACATTCACTGCCTTGTGTGCTGGTTTATTTTACATTCTACTGAGCACTGTGTTGTCAGTGTTCCCAGAACTTTTACTGTCTTGTTTCCTATCTCTAATTTTTGGATATTTACCTACTTTTCACATGTTTAGTAAAATTATGTCAAAAACTGGAAGTACTGCTTTTGAAAGATCACATTGCTTCCCCATAATTAAGGTATCAGAAAAGAAAAGAAAAAAAATACTTGAATGGAAATGAGAGCTTTTGAACTTGATAGGGCATAATTTCAAATCTCAGACCCCCACCCAAAGAAGAAACACTTGTTTAGACCCTGATTCTAACTGAGTCATTGTAGAACATTAATGCATATCAATATTTCTAAAATATTAAATTTTCCTGTTTGGAATGTTTTAGAAATGACTTCAGTGATTAAACCTGTTCTTTCATTGTTGTGTTGCCACAAGGAAACCATTTGAGGGCACAAAATTTTTTTTTGGAAAGCTATTAAATAGTTGTATTTATAATATCTTGGCAATACCTGAAGATACTGAAACAATTTTTATTGATGTACAAATCAGGTGTTTAGTGACAAAGGAAAAGAACACGGCAGAATCTTTAAATTTCTCAAAAAACAATTTCATCGTATCATTTTGTACCAATTTCAGCACTATCATCTTAAAACATGAAATACATGCTTTGCATATTGAACATCTTGAATAGACCTTTAAAATAGGAATTACAAAATGTGTAAAAAAAATTTCGTATTTTTTAACTTGAAAAAAAAAAGTGGCTTCTGATTTATCTTAAAATATAAATTTTCCTTGGCATCCAGGTTTTACTACCTGGGTAGGTAAATAATTTATGTATATACCCAGCTGCGCATGTAACATTTCAGATATTTTCCAAGCTCTGCTTAAAGTGACACAGGTGAAAGATTTCACTCGCAGAAATTTAGAATGAAATCAATTTTTTTTTACATTTAACTTTAATTACTACATTTGCAAAGCAAAGAAACTGTTCATGATATATTTTCACTGTCATTTTCTTGGCCAGCATTTACCAGATTCAGTAAAAAAAGAATAACAGTCGAAACTCGTTATAATGAAATTCAAGGGGGACAAAAAAAAATTTGTAGCAACGTTTTGTTCTTAAAACATTACAAATTTTCATTAAAAAGTTAGTATGTACTACAGAAATTTTCATTACGCATAAGATTGCAATGCTGTAAAAGTGAAATAGTGCCCACAGAGACAAGCAAAGGTAATTTTTTTGTAATGGGAAGTTTTTGCTAAAGTAGTAATAATGAAATATATAAGCTTTAATTAATATGTATGTATGAAATTATGTACTGTATATATTTTTACTTATACATATCAGGGTTTGAAAAATACCATGCCTGGGTTGTGTGAATCATTGACCTGGGCAGGCAAATAAATAATCTAGTTGCCCTAGGTGCCAGACTGGGCAATTAAATCTAAAAATGAAGTTCAGAATATAATTTTCTACTACAAGAAAAAAGACAGTCATCGCATGTCATGTTGCTTTTCACTGCTAATCACTGGAAGTTGTATTATTGTTACGCAGTGCCAAGGACAGAAGAATATCACTTCTTTAATTATATAATGCTTTAGGTCCATAAATTGGAAGCATATGTAATTTTGCTCCAAATGTTTAAAGTCAGCGACTGAATGCATGCCTCTGATGGAACTAGCCTCCTGTGTTTATTGACAAAGGGTTAAAACTTCATATTTTAATGTATTTCACATTTTTTCAGATATTTCATATTTTAAACGTGTTTTAAAGATTTTTATTGTAATATGGACCTGTGAGTCTGACACTGTGAAGAGAAGCTGCGATAGGAATAATGCATCGCTCCAGTGAAGATGTGAAGCTTTGATCCGTTAAAAGGAAGGTTTGTTGCTGTGTGGAAATGACGGGTACAAGAGAAAGAGGACTTACGTTATTGGCAGAAGAGCAATAAATGTTGTAGTGATACGCTACAGAAAATAGGTCCATAGCAGCTACCCTTTATTTTGTTGTATCCTGTACGTTGTTGGCAGGAAAAACCGGATAAAACCTCTTCGATTTGCAAAAGATACATATGAGTAAGATAGAAACTCGCGTGCGAACAAGCTATTAACAGAAGAACCAAAAGTGCAGAGACACAGCAAATGTGTTCAAACCAAAACCGAAATTTATAGTTCCCCAGTTTTCTGTACAACATAGAAAAGCATATTAGTACTTTCAGTAAATGTGTACTTCAGCGTCCTAAACTATTTCGTTGGAAAAATTTAACTGTGGGTGAAAAGTTCGATGCACACAATTTTTTAAGCATGCAAAATAATAGGGAAAGGTGAAAAATTATATTATTTTTAGATAAAAAGGAAATAATTTTTTCCGAAGTATTAACCTGCGAGTACGATGGTTTGTAGCAGGTGGTGCGGGAGGCTGAAGCGATGCTAACGGCCACCACGTGAAGGTGCTGTGCGACGGAGCGGAGTACGAGTTGGTAGCAAATGCGTGGAAGAATACGACAGCAGTAGGGTATATTTTTCGGAAGAGTGTCGTGTAATCGTGCGCAGAAGTAGTTCAAACCTGTTTTATTCATTTTTGAGAAAGATATGTGCAGAATGTCGTTATTAGTGGTTTCACAGTGTCTCCGAATGGAAAGAAATTAAGGAATGTAAAATAATTTATGTACGACAGAAGTTTTGAGGAAGACGTTTTGGTTCCAGTTGAACCCAAAGTTTTAGTTTTGGTTTGGAAGATGTGCACAGGTAGGTGATTTCTTCAAGCACTTCATTTGCAGTTCTGCTGTTATTCAGTACATCGTAGCTCACATTTTTTTCCTCGTGACATGGATATTTTCAAAATAAGCAATTTTCTTCAATTCATATATCGCACTATGGCAGGGAGACAGCTTCTTGTATTGTGGCGAATAATGAAATTTTAAGCCCTGACGAAATCCGAAATGACTGACGATTTTGTACTTCCGCTTTCTCAAAATTACCCTTCAAAAAAACAAAAACTTACAATGCTGCGCAAATTCAACCTCTTTCTTTCTGCGTATGCCTACAAGACTTTTCGATGACTACGTACTGCTAAACCGCTTCCTTCTTAATTCTTCCGCCCGTTACATGCCCTTCTCAACGAAGCTTCCACTCACCGGACTTCACCTTGATGCCGTTGCCGCTCTCTCGTCCTATGCCTACCGCACGTACTCTTCCAAACCATCGCACTCTCAGGTAAATACTTCGGAAAACTTTCCTTTTATCTAAAAATACTATATTCTTGCACCTTTTCCCATTATTTTGCATGCTTAAAATATTGTATGTCACACTTTTCCCACACAGTTACATTTTTCCGACGAAATAATTTAGACGCTAAAGTACACATTTACCAAACTTTCTATTTCGGATCAGGGAATCATATGCGAAAGAATGAAAATTTTCCCACGTCTGCTTTAAAAACAATTACAAAACATGAACAAACTATATTGTGTAGCATATGAGTATAAAATGGTTCGCTCTCTTGGCAAGAAGGTACTTGCTTGGACTTGTAGTCATCCGCACGTGAATTGCACGGCAGAAGCGAATCTTCCTTTCAACAAAGCAAATCTTCACATCGTTGCCGTAGTGATGTGTTAGGCCTACCACAGCGTCGCACTCACAAGTCAATATTACAAGTTTCCGACAAAATAATTTAGGACGCTAATCTGCCAATGATGAAGATTGGAGTGCCATTTCAGGTGGATTCAGTAGTTTTAAAGAGTTTGTAGAAATCAATGAAAATGCATTATCGGGGAATTGAGGGATATTCAAGAAATAGCCAATGAAATTCAGGATGATGATGAAAGAGACATAACGAAGAATTAACAAAAGATCCCCAGACTGTCACGAAAGCAGTGTAGAAGCTTTGGAAACACTGTCACTACATACAACTCACCGATACATCTAATTGCCACACATTCCTGTTTAAACAAACTTGTAAAAGCTGTTTTCAATGAGAGGCAACAGCAGAAACAGTCTTCAGTTTTACATAACTTTAAAAAGCCATAAATATAAACAAGGTATGTAATTAAAATTTTGAGATCAAGTAATTTACATTTTTGAGTAATCTAAGCTTTTAAGGTGTTAAATTTAACTAAGTAAATTCAATCATTGATATTTTTCTTATTTTGCATGTTATTCTCATGTTAATTACATTTTAAACTTAATTTTGGCTGGAATTACACTAATTTTACTTATGCTGCGCTCTTATTTATGCGTGCTTTGGTTTGCGCTGACATATATGTGAAATATTACTGTATACATGTGATAATGAGGTGATTATAGATATAATTAAAAAAAATATATATTTTGGCTCTTCTGGTTTCCAATTAAATTTATGTAATTTATGTGTTGAGTGGTAAAAAAGCTGTTTTCAATTAGAGGCATATGGGGTTTGTATATATGCAGATTTCCATTGTTTGCTTCTTCCTGCTGAAAACTAAGCTAGGGTGCCTATGAGTTAACTGAATATACCATAGTCACAAAATGATTGATAATTATATACTAAGGAATGTGAGTGAAATGGTATTCCTAAAAGCAATCAAAACCATGTAGCAGTCAGGGAGAATCACAAACGTGTTTCCTGAACGAAAATGTGACATTTCATCACATGAAACTTTTTTTCCACCTCTAAATTGAGGCCATTGGTTCTAGGGAAGGAGAAAGCCAAAGCTGTTATGTTATGTAAAAAACAAATTTCTTTTTTAAAGGTTTTAACGGCTAATGTGAGGAACTAAATGGGATATAAGCAGTCCCCGTCCCTAATTTAAAAGTCACTGGTTCCAGGGAAGAGAGAACGCCAGTGCTGTAAGACAAACACAACATCCATGCCATACCGGGATTCAAACCCGGACCCACTTGGACAAACAATCATAAGATGGTGCTTAGACCACTGCATCACCAGGGTGGCAAAACTAATGCCTCATATGGGACTCAAACCATATGTTAAATTGTGACTGCTTGCCAAAAACCTTGATGTACAACCAACTCTGATACCAGTACGGCTTGAACATCCTCTAGACCAATAGTTCTCAAAGTGGGTTACACTAAAATAATAGGGGGGGGGGGGCATATGCGGATTTGTCACATAGTGAACCAATTTTCAAAACAAAATTAATCTGAATTTATGGCTAGTGATGGTAGGATGTGTGGTGAAGTTTAGCATATTTAGCTGAAATTTCTGAAAAATGAACTAGTGGAACTTCTCATTACAGGGCGAAAACAATCTGTTCTATGTTGAAAAAACAAAACACAAGCAATGACCAAAAAACTTTATGAGAAAACCAAATTACAGGGAACAGCTCTGACCAATTTTCATAACTGAATTCATTATCATTAGAAAATGAGCAAACAATTGGAAACTTGATGTTAAACAGCTAATAATCGTCCATCTCTGCACTCTCCAAACATTTACAAGGCAGTATTTCCCATTCCCACTGAATGAACTAGTTACTCATTCACATACAATGCAGAAATGTGTAATCTTCTATTGCCAAATAAAAAACTTATGAGACATCTTTTAACTCTGGTTGGTTTGAAAAGCATTTGTTCTTTGAAATCACTGACTAGTTTTGGATTCCAATGGAAAAAGAATTTCCAACATTGTCGAGCACTGCCTTAATTAAGTATTTGTTGCCTTTTACAACTACATATTTATGTGAAACTAGTGTTTTATCCTTAACCACCAAGAAAACTAAATATTGAAATAAGCTGGATGTTGAAGATAACTTGTTTGTACATAAGCAAGAAAACTCAAAATATTGATGAACTTTGCAAGAGTAAATGAGCTCATACATCTTACTGATACTAAACAAATGACTTGACCAGTTTTATTTGATTTTTTTTTTAGCCATTTGTGCAATTTCTGTGACATCAGTGTATGTAATTTTAGCAAATATAAGTGTGTATTTGTATTTTTTATATATTTTATACCCACATAAACACACTGGAATAAATTTTTCATTAAAGAATATGCCTGTACATATCTGTACTCCATAGCTAATCTTTGTATTTATTGGTGCAAATATAATACTTCACAAGTTCTTAAGTACATGAGCAAATGAAAAGGAGTCTTAAAAAAAAAAAACCAAAGTATTGTTCAGCCAGTTTGTGCTTTAGAAATAATTCTGTCTAACTTCAGGAGTTGAACACTATGCCGTAAAAAAAAAAAAAAAAAAAAGCACAAAACGGTAAGACAATATTTATGCGTGTTATATTGCAAAATGGCATTCATTTCAGACTACAAACATACGAAAACAATGCTGCCCTACGTAATTCCCAAATCAGCATGTACAGATCGAATTTATTCGACATCCTAGACAACGCTAGGTATATACCTGACGATAAAGACTTGCACAGATAGTAAAACATATATGGATGTGAGATTTATGCCCCTACCCCAGTCAAATGAAATCTTAGCTACTACATAGATTTTCCTGTGTGACAATGCTTCAAAGCCACCCTCGTTTGGTGGTGAAACTTTTAAAATTATATATATATATGTACACAGTTCGTGAGCTTACTATCAAACAAAAATGTGTGTAATTGATTTCGTTACTTTTACATATCATAATAAACTTAATTTTAAAAAGTGTCTACTCACATGTTTTGTTTCTTCAACATGCTGGGTTGCTGGCGTCTTTCCAGTACATGTTCGTGACTTCGTGTTCGTCATCGTCAGTTAGGGATGGGCGATATTTATCAATATCTCGAAATATCGATATTTTTGTCCGATATTTCGATATATAGTATTGATATCCAAGTTACGATATATCAGAAAATCACTATATCGGTGCGATATTAAATACATCAGCTTATGGCTGATGTGATTTAACTTGTGGAATGAAATCTGTGTTCTTTCCTCTGGCATGTCACGAAAATTATGTTGCTTGAGGACTATCAAACTGCGATCTCATTATCGAGATTCACATGATATTATGTCACCTTCCGATTTCTAGAACTTTACAAGGAAAAATATCTGCTGTGTTGAAAATTTTAACTATTAGTTGACAGTATAGGCACCCCAGAAAACAAATTTAAGGAACGGTTGATAGCAGATTGTTCTTTTGCCTATGAGCATTATGTTTGAAGTAAACTGGCACTTTAACCAAAATTAAATACATACCAATGACACACAATTTGAAGTTAAGCATTTTTTTTTTTTTTTGTTAGTGATAAATTATGTAGATCTTAACAGCTGGGTAAGGAAATGCAAAACAGCTTTTCGAGAGTTTTCTTGATGTCTTACAAGTTATGTAGTATAAAGTTTGTTGTAATTCAGGCTATGTATATATCAGACGTAATTTTTTTTGTCATCCTTTGATAATTATCTTGTAAATACATAGTGAAACTTCCTGAAGTAATTATATAATCTGGTAAAAATATGAGCATAACAACTTTCGTCTTGATCTGCTGATTTTTCCACACTTACAGCAGGTAATTTCCTCTGATTGTCCATTCGTTTTTTTGTTATCTAGGAGAGACAGGCTTTCATACATTAATTAGTAAATATATACTTGATGAATTTGGATTATGATATTTTTTTATGTTTTCATACATTAATTAGTATGGCTTTCATTAATTAATTAGTAAATATATATACTTGATTAATTTGGATTACGATATTTTTTGTTTTTATTTTTATAATCATATTTTAATGGAGGACTAATAATCATTAGCATTTTTTAAAATATCTTTCTGGAAAAATAATTGCTTTCTATGAAAAGGCCATCACAAATTATTCGTACTCTAATTACTGTTTTTAACAAAAATGTCACTTGTAAACATATTATAAGCACTTTAATTTTTTTGCTTATGCCATGGGAACTATTTTTGCTTACACCATAGAAGTAATTATATCTGTATACTCCATTAACATTGTGTTCTGTCTTAAACGATAAAAAAAATAGCAAACATTGTTCACACCTTCTGAAAAATACAAATGTATACAAAATGCTCTAAAAATTACAATAACAAAGTTTTTTTTAAGATTTTTTTCCATAACATTTCCTTGCAAGCTGATATAATGTTGTTAACTTTGACATTTGCATCCCAATAAAAATAGTTATTCTTTCTATAATTCAGTTATTCCCAAGTTAATTGATGGTTAAGATTCCAGTCTGCTGGGATTAATAAGTACTTTTGTTTTTTTGTCATTTATGCCATACTGAAGCTTCAACTTACCTTTCCTCGAAATGTTGGAAATACATATTTCTCATAATCTCACATTGATGAAAAACTCATGAAAACATTCCTTTGCAACTGGGATTTTTGGAAACTTCTTGGCAGAAACCATATCCCTGCTCGTCGAGCAATGCCCACACATGAAACAAGAAAATCACCTTTTGGGTTTTGGAAAGTATATTCAGCATTTCTGCAAATTACAAGCTCACTTCTGTTGCATGATTTTTTTATTTATTTTTGCATCAAAACTTTCTTCTATATATTTTTTTTTTATTTTAGGATCTGAAAAACAATATTTTATGTGTTTTTCATATCACTAAAAATACAGCTTGAGAGCTGCAATCTTGCATAAAGATAGTTTTAAGCTATAAAATGTAATAATAAAGGACAAATAAAATTGCTCCCTTTTAGCAGGAGAAAGCAGCTCTTGAAAAAAAAAAAAAATTCAGCTGATGTTTCTAAGAAATTATCTGAGACAACTGGTAGGATATTTATTCCCCACATTCACTGCCAAGCTTGTGTATTATAATTAGTTATTACTTATTACCAAAACAATTTTTTAAGGTAAAGAATATTTTTATGTCTTAAGAGACACATATGGTTGAGTCGTCATTAGACTATGTAAATGCTATCTGTGGAGAGTAGTTACTCAATTATGTTTGCTCATGCTGATGAAACAATCCTGTTGGCAGAGAGCAAAAGTGAGTTGCAGCGTATGTTGTCCCACATGTATGAAGTTTGTATGAATTTCAAACTTAGTATATGAAAGGAAAAACCCAAAGTTATGTTTTTGACAGATGAATTGTTAGTATTAAATCAAACAGATCAGTCTAAATGGCAAAGAGATTGACCAGGTAAATCAATTTACATATTTAGGAAGCATGTTTGACAGAGAAAACAAATTAGGTGGTGAAATTAGTAGGCTAGTAAATTAATCTTTGAAAGTCACAGCTGCTTCAGGAGGATTTTGAATAAATGATGAATGATAGGTTCTCAAAAAGGTTCCTAATAGTTGTGTGTGAAAAAGTACAGTAATTGTTCCTACTCTGATGTGCAGCAGTGAAGGTGGAGTACTGCAGACGAAACATAGGAGTGATTTGCGAGCTGTAGAGATGTGTTACTTATGGGGGTGGGGGCAAGATATGTTTTGATCATGTGAGGAATGAAGAGGTTTTGTAGATGAGTAGTGTGAAGCAAAATATTGTTTGTAAGGTGGGGACAAATATTCTTGGGTGGTTTGGAGAATGAGTGGTGAGATGATTACTAGGATAATTTATTCTGCACAAGTGACAGAAAGAAAATGTAGAAGATCAAGGGAGGACCAGATTCAGGAATTCCTGCATGAGAAAAAAGAGAATAAATGTGAAGTACAAATGGTCTTGTGTGTGATGGATGTCAGTGAAGCTCAAGTTGTGAGCTGAGATCACTGTAAATGCAGATGTTTGATACATCAAGAGTAAATAAAATGTATTTCCATCAGTTTTAAACTTTAATCCAGCAGATAAGCTCTCATCAAGAAACTAACCTATGATCTTAGAGAACAGCTTAGTGATATATATGCATGTAAAGAGAAAATCCCTCATCTACAGCAAGTTAAATATAACTAAAGGTGAGGAATCAGTACTAATTTTTGTGTTGTTTTGGTGTTAATAAGTGAAACATTAAATGATATATCCCATTTGAGTTCAAAACTGTAAATTTTTTTTTTAAATCTGCTGACTTCCTTAATTTTAAGGATAGACTCCACCAATGAGCATTTAAAATGTAAAAAAAAAAAATGATATGATATCGAAGATAGCTCCTCAGGTGTTTTAGACTTGATAAAGAATACTTCAGATATTTATTGTGTACAAGTTTTTAATGGAGATGAGAAATCCAAAGAAATGGACTGAGAACTGGAAAAAAATGCTTGAAGTGAAGTGGTGTGTGTGTTGATCTCCATGAGCATCTAAAGTTGTTCCCGAATGTGTAGAAGCTTGATTCACCATAAGCAGACACATGTCCCTAATTTAGGGCGAGTGGTTCCAGGAAAGACAAGACAGGAACAACTTCTTTATGTATTTTACCACTTGGTAGGCACATTTTCCATGATTATTTAGATACTGAATAGTTTCCATGACATTTAATGAACATTTCATGACTGAATAGATTTTATTCATGACATTTAATAAATAGATTTCTTGACTGAATAGATTTCATGACATTTAATTGCTAAAACCTGGAAAGAGCGACATCTTTGTTTATTCACTGACGCCACATATTTGGAGGATTTTCACATTTAATGAACAGTGCTTCTTATTTTGAAAATTTGACTGTTTTCTAGCAGTTTCTGAGGAAGAAGTAATCTTTTTGTATGAGAATTTTCCTGATATTGATGCTGAATCAGTTGTAGCAGGTATAAAATCACATACAATTTTTGCAAACTTGATCAAATGTAAAACCGATGGGCGCAATGCAAGGTATTCATATAATCCGAGCATTGTTTCAGCTAATATATTAATATAGTCTTTAATGGTAGTCTAAGAACTCCTTCCTACAGCTAGTGTCAAACATTTGGCACAATGTATTGCCTTTTAATCAAACCAAGAACCCATATTTATGAGTACAAATGCAATTTTTACATTGCACATTTATTAGATTTTAGCAGCAAAAGAATTTTGAAAAAAGTAACCTTGTATACTGTAAAGAAACACTAGAGAAATCAAATGAGGAAGAGCACTGCACGTTAAAACTTTTCTGGTCAACAGAATTTTGTTAATGCCATTCCGTTTAAGAATAACAGTTTTCACAAAAAAAAAAAAATATGTTCACAGTTTTTATCAAGAGAGAAAGAGACATAATGACAAAATGGATAACACTGGGCAAATTAGGCCGAAACCTGTTAACAAGGTTTGTTGTATTTTCAGTTTTTTTTTTTTGTTATTTTTTTACAAAAAAAAATAAATTATATATGTATCTACAGTGTATATGCACACTAACTTTGAAATAATATATTTTCATGTATGTGTGCAAACTTCTTCAAAATTGCATTAAAAAGCTCTAGCCATTTACTTCTCAACAATATTATGACTTTGCAGAACATTCTGCATTAGAAATTGCAATAATATGCTGTGATTACAGGCTAAGGGGGTAATGTTTCAGACAGAAGTAACCCAGTGATTTTGTTTTAGGCATTTTACTCCACTTTTGTACTTAAATAAACATTTCGAATAATGGAAAAACCTTAACATGTGTAGAATAATCAAATCAATGAGACTTATTTACCCAATTGCCTGTGGTTTACTGGTCTTCTATGTAGCAAAATATTTCTGCCACAAATTCCATTTCAAGTGTGTTTTTTTATTCATATATATTCTTTAAAAAGATGTTGAGTGTGCTTAACAGGAAAGTTGACATCTAATTTGTTTACTTTTAAATGATAACCAAAACCTTCAAATATTGTTGGTGACAGTTGATACTATCCACAACCACAGCCCCCCCCCCCCCCCATTAGTGGAAGGGGGAGTGCAGATGTTATATAAACACAAAAGTGCACAACACTTTTATGATTGCTTTTTTGACTAATTTTGTCTCGCTGTATCAACAATCTTGCATAGGTAGCAATGTTAAGTACAGAGAATCATGATAACATGTTTTGTTAAAAAAAACAGTTTCTGCATTTATGTTCTGTAAATTTATGTGACAACTTCCTGCCCTTTGGCCACTTTCATCCCATCTGTGCTCTGCCCCTTCATTAAGAAATACAACAAGGGGCATATATAGATTTTTTCTGAGGGCGTGCCAATGAAATGAAAAAAATTAAATCCACCAGGACAAAATAAAACAATGAGAATAGAAAAAAATAAAAAAAATTGTAATGTAAATTAATGAATTTTTTTATTAAATTAAGCATTTTTGTTTCCAATGTAAGGCACATTTTAACAATAAATAAAACACATTTAAACACTTTCGGGGGGGGGGGGGGGGCATAAATATATGCCACGTTTCATTACATAAATGTATAAAATATATAATATAAATACGCCCTTACATTACCTTGGCTACGATGTAAACAACCCTGATGTTGGCTTTCCAGCTCAGCATACAAGATATATTTTTAGCGAATTTTTATGAATTATAAAAACGTAAAATGTTAATTCCGCTGTCGAAAATATTTATTTACGTAACAAAACAACGTAAAAGGGCAAAATAAAAGCACTAACCCATGGCGTCGGTCTTGTAAAAAAACGTTAAATATCAATTCCGCTATCGGAAATAATTATTTACACAACAAAACGACTGAAATGGCAAAATAAACGCACTACGTTTATTTCCAAGTACAGCGACTGTCTTGTAAAAGGTACGAAGTTAGTAATATACAGTACTTTTCTGAGATATCACTATTTTAATGGTATTAACAAAACTTGATTGCAGCTATATTTTCAAGCTGCAGGATAATTTAGTAATGGCTGAGATTTGTGCGAACAAGCCAACAGCCAATTAGTCCCAAGTTCCCAATAGCCAATACTTAGCACAACATTGGATCGGATTCAGTGATAACCCTGATGCAGTACGCAGTGAATAAACCGAAATATCAGTCTTATTGAGATCAGAAGTATTGAAAAATATCGAAAAATCAATCTGATATATTGATCTTTAAATACAGATATTTTCGATTCAATATGTCGGTCTCAGAAATATTAAAAAGATATCATCATACTTTTGAAAATATCGCCCATCCCTTCGTCTTGGTAAAAAAACGAGCAATCCCCGTAAAATCACGTGACGACTCGCTAACCAATAGCAGAAAGCGACGCATGCCGCAATCCTTTTCTGTCATTATCGTTCATTGGCTAACCCGTGCCTCTAGCAACGCCCATAAAATTACGGATAGGAACCGTTTTCCTACATATCCATGCCCGTTAAAATACGGGCATCGCCTTGAAACTGCAGAAACGAGCCTTGATCGTAAAAATACACGGGCAACAAGACTTTTTTACGGGAATTTTTAACAGTGCACAACGGTGGGCACGAAGCAACTTTGTCAATGTGTTAGTGTAGGTTTTGCCATTCACAGTGGTCCCCGTTGGATGAAACTCCACCAGGAGACCGCCATGCATGCCCCAGAACACCATCATGAGTACTTTTTGTGCAGATTGGGTTACTCTGAATTTTTTTTTTTTTTGGTGGCGGTAAGTCGGAATGTTTCCACATTATATTGGCCTTCTTTGTTTTGGGAGTGTAGTGGTACGGCCAGGACTCATCGCCCTTCACTACACCTGCCAGAAATTCATGTTTTTCTTCTGCGTAACGCATCAAGTGGTCCTAGGATGACATCATTCTCTGCCCCGTCTGTCATATTCTTGGGCACCCATCGCGGACTGACATTTCGAAATTTTTCATGCACAACATCGTACGCTACACCGTAAGAAATGTCGAAGTACTGTGCCAATGTGTGCAATTGGATCCGCTGGTCACTCAGAATTGCCATTTCAATTGCCTCTCACAATGGCAGGTGATGGCGTGGTTACAGGTTGACCGGAACGTGGCGAATCGGTAAGGTTGCCACGGCACTCTGCAAAGAAACTGCACCATCTGGAGATGTTGCTGCGGTCCAGGCAATCACCACTATACACTTCGACCATTTCTTTGGAAATTTCCGCCGCAGTTTTCTGTTTACCCCACAAAAATCTGACTGCACCGCGTTGTTCTTCATTCGTAGACGACGCTAACAAACGCGACATCTTTGTGCCGTCGTTCACACTACACTGTCTTCCACCACGAAGACACGTGATCCAGCCCAATCGGTCTGTAGCGCCATATTCAAACGCCTTATCTAACGAACTGCAACCCCGCAAAGAGGGGAAAAAAATGCTGTGCGTTACTTTTCGATCCTCCCTCGTATATACACTGCTGGCCACCCAAAATGCAATACCAAGAAGGAAGCATCCGATTGGCCTGAAATTCGCAGCATGCGTCGCCCGCGAGAGGACATGCCAGCGACTAGCATTGCAGGGCATATGCAAATCACGTGCGCCCGGCACGCCACCGAGAAGTACTATAAGAAGGGTGCACAGAAGACGGGGTGTAAGTAGAGGAATTGTGTTGTGCTGCCGGACCTGTGTGTGGGAAGCTTCCTGATACCTCGTCGCAGAATACGGCAGTCATTCCTGCACGTTTCAGAGTTCGACAGAGGACGAATAGTGGCTTATCGCGACAGCGGTTTATCGTACCGAGACATCGACGCCCGTGTGGGACGACATCCAGCCACAGTGAGGCGAGTATGGATTCGGTGGGTGCAGGAGGGACGGAGGGACCGACGTGAGCGATTGCCGCAGCCGCGGCACACCACCGAACGAGAGGGCCGGCATGTTGTGCGGCGGGCATTGACGGCTCGCACCGCCACATCACGAACGTTAGCGCAGGAATTAGGGCGTGTTGCACAACAACCTGTATCTGCACGTACCGTTCGACGTCGTCTGCAGGAGCGGGGAGTTTTCGCACGGCGCCCATTGCTCCGATTACCATTGACGTTACACCACCGGCGAGTGCGGCGGCAGTGGGCCGTTGAACGCCGCACCTAGACTACGGAATGGCACGACATTATCTTCTCCGACGAATCCCGCTTCTGCCTGCAACAGATGGTCGGATCCGCGTGTGGTGGCGCCGCGGCGAGAGACTGTATGACGCCTGCATTATGCATCGCCATACCGGTCCGTCGCCTGGCGTTATGGTTTGGGGCGCAATTGGATATGACACCCGCCCCCTCTGGTACGCATCGCCGGTACACTCAACAGCCACCAATACATCTCCGACGTTTTGGAGCCTGTAGTCCTCCCTTACCTGCAGGACCTGCCAACGGCCGCGTTTCAACAGGACAATGCGCGTCCGAACGTGGCACGCATCGTGCAACAATTCTTCACGGCCCACCAGGTGGCACTGCTACCTTGGCAAGCCTGTTCTCCCGATATGTCGCCCATCGAACACGTCCGGTCGCTGATCGGCAACCGAGTGGCCCGGCAAGCACCACCCGCGGTTACGCCTGATGAACTGTGGCAACGTGTGGAAGCAGCCTGGACCGATATACCCCAAGCCCACATCCAAAGCCTCTTTGTAAATGATCATATGTAGAGGATTTTAGAAAGGGAGTGTCTGATCCCAGGTCTTAAACAACCCTTAGAAATAGGAAGCTAGGAGATTTGGGCTATAGTGCCCGATAGGAAAGTGACACGGAAGCGAAGTAGAAAGGTGGAGGAAGACACCCTTATTTATTATCGGGGGGCAGTACCCGGGGTCCGACGGCTTAACGTGCCCATCCGACGCACGGCGGATATTTAGTGGATCGAAGGTACGTATCTGCCTCGGATCGAACCTGGGATCCTTTCCGTGGCAGTCACGAACGTTGCCCACTAGGCCACCCGCGGCCCAAAGCCTCTTTCGTTCGATGCCGCGGCGTGTAGCGGCCGTTATTGCCAACCATGGGGGCCACACGAACTATTGATGTCTGCGCGTTCCGCAAGTCGCATGGGCCTGTAAGCTCAATCGTTTCATCTTTGTATCTGTTGTTATGTGTCCAGTAAATCTGGCTTTGCTATCTCGCGTCCTTCTTGGTGTTGCATTTTGGGTAGCCAGCAGTGTAGTTAGAGTTAACTTAAGTGTCAACAACCGGAATTTCTAGCAGACGTCAACATTTATGTCAGCACTTCTGAGAGCTTTAGTGTTGTTCTAGAAAATAAGATTAAAACTGTTATCAAAAACAGTATTAGTGGTTTTCACACAGGTAGTAACTACTTGAAATTAAAAACAACTGATTTTTATTTTTTATTTCCAGCACCTCTATACTTCATTCGTCCATTTATTAATGCATTTTTCATGAACGTTATTCTACAAGAAATGGCTAATTAACATTGCCAATTTTATTTTCGTTCAGATAGTTTTTTATAGAAAACATCAGTACCTTCAATTCAACATTACAGCGGCATATTATGTCGTGAAATGCGGGTGTTATTTTGAGTTGAATTTACAAGCTGGAATTCAGTCACAGAACTAAATGAAACAAAAAGTATTCACACTGTTTTATATTATAAATACTGATAAACATTTGTTTTTTCGCCTGTGGATTTTATAGATTTATTTTCGGTTTAATTTTTTACACTGTGAAAACTTTTGCAGTAGGTTGCACAAAAAAGTGGTGCTACACCAGCTGCACCCCTTTTGGAGCAAAGGTCGCTGTGTGGCGAACGAACCACACAAAAGCATAATGCATGTTAAGGCATCCAACCTGATTGGTGCAATGTTTCACACACTGCACCATATTTTTGTATGTTTCATATGCCATATAAAGGCGCAATTTAAGCTTCAAACGTGGTGCGGTTGGTGTAGCACCACTGTTTGGTTCAACCTACTACAAAATTTTTAACAGCATAATGCGGATCAGACGGACACCTTTCGCGGGCCGTCTATTGAGAACCGCTGATGTAAATAATGATTAAAGAATTGATTCTCATACCGTATTTGTGAAGGATCTCAAAAGTAAGTGTCATCAAATATGTATTATTAACAGATTGAAGTGAAAATTGTAATACTACGTTCTTAAACTACAAGGACTATATGCGCGGAGGGGCTGTTAATCCGAAGTCATTTTCTGTCTAAAGTTGCCACCAACTATCGGTTTCCTGTCTCGAATCTTGATTTTCATTCTACAACCACCCACAGAGCCTTCAAGAAATGAAAACACCATCTTTCTCTACGGAACTGTTCTGTTTGACACCAAGGCTTCTTCGAGCCGTGTTCATCGATCAGCAACATTCAAAGTAAGTGTGCGAAAGTTTGTCTCACCGATTACTTTTAACCTCAGATATGGCGGTAGTGATCACACGCGACACCTGCAGGCTCGTGCATTAACGGGCACTGATAGAATACTTTTAATCTTGATGCTTTAGAAGGAGATCGATCGCCTTTAGATCTTCATTTATCTTGTGAACACACAACAGCAGTTAACGAATTCTGAATTTCCTGACAGTAGACTTAATATTGATTAGACACATTTTTTTTCTCCCCCGCATGATTCTGAAGAATGCGTTAATTAACATCGAACTAACACTACTTGATCTTTAGTGTCTTTCAACCTGATTTCCTGAGATCTTCATTCTGAAACACTTCGGAACATCGTTACCGTAAGAGGAACTAACAGAATGAGCCCCTCACAAATAAAATAAATCATGATCTGTATCTTTTTCTAATATGTACCAACTCTAACACGACGCAGAGCGTGTTTTCAGGAAAAGATATTTAAAAAAAACATCAGCACATTGGCAACTCAACCGATAGTAATGCTAATCTTACGGACCACAAATTTATACGTATAGCTATTTTATTACAATGTTAATATAAATTCATAAAACAATTCTTTTACGTCTGACCATTCGCCCGTAGTCATTGTATCTCACAAATACAGAAAACTTGCAGAAGTTGTTTTTACACCCGTACCACAGCTTAACTCAGCTGTACATTTTAATGCAATGCATCGCTTGTAAACGCCAAATTGAAGAAATTCTTTTCTTCTTACAGCAGACATCCAGAATCATTACCATTTCATGCTTTTAAGGCGCAAAGTATTTCCGCAGGCGGCGTAACAATTTCTCGGTATTTGAAACGACAAATGTGATTTCAGAAGTTGTAAAGGAAAAAATTATTTTCTGTAATGAAAGCTATAGTATTAGCTTTCATTACAGAAAATATTTTTTACTTTTTTTCTCTTTTTTTTTTTCTGTGAAAATATATCCCAACTGAGAGAAGTATATATATTTCTTATTTGCATTAATCACGATCGATATATCTACTGTTGAGTCTGATGTGTCACTGGTTCGAGTTCTGGTGGTATTTGTCCGATAGTGCTGGGCTCTCTTCCCTCCTTTGGGAACAACATCTCTACGTTAGGGACGGACGGCTGCGTAGAGCTCTCAGACAACTCACGGTAGTCGTAAAACCCCGAAACAAAATAAATTATAATAAAAAAAAAAAGGCTTAAACTTCAAAGATTTTAATTGAATGGATACAATGCTTCTTGTCCCATTCACTCTACGAGGGGGTGCTCTGATAAGTCTTTGGTTTTGTAAAGAAAACAAGTTACCGGATTGAAAAAATATATATTTACTATACATAATCATCCCTGAGCTCCACCCACTTACGACTCCGTTGTTCTAACTTTTTTAACCCGTCAAAAAAAAAAAAAT
Organism: Macrothele yani; assembly: GCA_039090855.1. Lineage (NCBI taxonomy): Eukaryota > Metazoa > Arthropoda > Arachnida > Araneae > Macrothelidae > Macrothele > Macrothele yani. The sequence goes on along the minus strand of CM077027.1, from coordinate 149,862,836 downwards.
TATATATATATATATATATACACTCAAGTGCCAGAAAAACTAGTACAGACGAGCTTATGCAAAATACATAGCAACGTCACCTATGCACGTACTCGGTTGCGTCCGCCAGTGCGTATTTAAAGCGATAACCATCTTGCCAGCCGTCAGAGCTGTTTTCGGCATGAGAATGACAAGTAATAACCATTTAAGCGATTTTCAACGCGGTGTCATAGTTGGCGCTCGTGAGATGGGCCATAGAATTTCGGAGGTAGAAACGAAATTCGGATTTTCACGGACGGCCATTGCAAGGGTGTACCGTGACTACAAGAATTCCGGCAAAACCTCCAACCTACGATACCAGTGTGGCCGTAAAAAGACATCGGATGAACGTGACTATCGTCGGCTGTCAAAAATCGCTTCAAGCGATAGGCGTGCAGCACTCTCGCAGGTATCATCGGAATTCAATGCTGGAGCCGCAACAAGCGTCAGCGTTCGGACTGTGCAACGTACCCTGCACGATATGGGCTTTGGGAGCAGATGCCCAACTTCAGTCCCCTTGATGGGTGTACGACGCAGAGCTATACGCCTCGCTTGGGCACGGCAACACCGCCACTGGACACTAGCTTCTGGAAATATGAAAACAAGTAGCCTGGTCTGACGAGTCGCGTTTTTTTTTTGTTTTTTTGATTGGAGGTTTAACGACCACCGTGAGCAACTCAATGGGCTATAAGCAGTCGCCCGTCCCTAATTTAGGGTCACTGGTTCCAGGAAAGGGAGAGAGCCAGTGCCGTAAGACAAACACAACATCCATGCCTGACCGGGATTCGAACCCGGACCTCTTACGGACGAATGATCAGAGTCGCGTTTCCAACTGTATCGCACAGATGGAAGGATTCGTGTGAGGCGCAAACCCCATGAAGCCATGGATCTCGCCTGTCAACAGGGAACTGTACCGACTGGTGGGGGCGGTGGTCCCGTAATGGTATGGGGTGTGTTTAGCTGGACTTCACTGGGACCCCTGGTACGTCTACAAAAATCTGTGACCGGCCAACGCTATGTGCGCATCCTTTCTGACGAGGTACACCCGTTCATGTCCTGCATTCATGCTGATGGGTTGGGCCTGTTCCAACAGAACAATGCACCTCCACACAAGTGTCGGGACGCCACATAATGGTTAGAGGAACATTCATCTGCGTTTAGGGTGTTGCCATTCCCACCCAAGTTCCCAGTTCTTAACGTGATAGAACACATTTGGGATGCCATGCTATCGAACACAGGAATCCGAGACCTCGGAATACCCCCGAATTGTGGAACGCTATGCAGGAAGTATGGTGTGCATTGCCTACAGCATATTTCCAGAAGCTAGTGGAGTTTATGCCCCGTCGTATTTCTGCAGTCCTGCTCTCCCGTGGGGGACCTACCAAGTATTAGACCGGTGTAACAATTTTTCTGGCACTGCAGTGTATATATATATATATATATATATTGGTTGTGTTGTAAACCACTCGTCCGCAGCTGCCGTGGCCTCAATTCTTGAATCCCCCTCTTGAGGTGCTTTTTTTTTCAGTTTAAGAAACAGGTAGTAGGCCGAAAGGGCCAAATCAGTTGAGTAGGCAGGGTGTTTCAGAATTCAAAGTGAAAATCAGTTGAGTAGGCAGGATGTTTCAGAATTTTATAAATCTCATCCGTGGTGTTGATTTGGCCCTTTCGGACTACTACCTGTTTCTTAACCTGAAAAAAACTCTTCAGGTGTTTGTTTTCAGGTTAAGAAACAGGTAGTAAGTAGTCCGAATGAGACAAATCAGGTGAGTAGGCAGGGTGTTTCAGAATTCAAAATGAAGATCAGCCATTTTCTGCTACGTAATGTCTGCTTTGTGAGCAGAGGTATTGTCTTGAAGAAACAAGATCCCTTTCGAAAGCTTGCCTCGATGTTTGGCGACCAGTTGGTGCTTCAGTTTATCGAGAACTGCAACGTAGTACTTTGTCGCGATGGGTGATGGCAGCGCCTTTTTCCAGATAATCTACAGACAAAATTCCGTCTTTTTTTCTAGAAAACAGACGGAACACCTTGCTTGATGACTTCTGTGTCTTCAACTTTTTTGGACGCGGGGAACCACTGTGACTACATTCTTTAGTCTCTGGATCATATATGGGATGTAAGGTCAGGTGATGCGTAACATCACAGCCTCTCCTTGACAAATGTCAACCCCGCCTTCTCGTGGTGCATCCTGTTCCCACTAAAGGGGCTCTGACGACCGCCAATAGCGGTATAACTATACCATCGGGATCAGAGGAAATGCTATCCCACACTCAACAACCCGCTTGGCCAGCGTGGTGAGTTATGGCCAAACACCTCCAAAATGACTCTACAACTTAAATCTTGGCCCTCAGTCTCCGGCAGCTGGAATGTACCTGGCCAAGGCAGCGGCCAGTGCGACATGAAGGCAGAGGGTGCTAAGAATCCCCGGAGGACCGGACTAGGCTGCCATTTGATGCTGACCTTGGCTACCTACAACGGACGCTCCCTATCTTCTGATTCAAGGCTTCTTGAATTGGAAGAGGAACTACAAAGGATCAAGTGGGACATCGTCGGGCTAAGTGAGGTAAGGAGAAAAGGAGAAGATCTCATTGAACTGAAAAGTGGACATCTCTTCTATTATCGTGGGACAGATACTGGCAGAACTAGTGGTGTTGGATTTATAATAAACAAGAAACTGAAGGATAAAGTGGTAGAAGTTGAAAGTTCCTCTGACAGAGCTGCACGACTCGTTATCCAACTATCGAGAAGATACCAGGCTCAGATTATTCAAACTTATGCACCCACCACAAGTCATCCTGAAGAAGAAATTGAAGAATTTTATGAGGAAATTCGTCATCTAAATAATAAAGGTAAGCAGCACTTGAAGATAATTATGGGAGATTTCAATGCAAAAATAGGGCACCGGCAACAGAATGAAACTTCAGTAGGTAAATTCGGTCACGGCAACAGAAACCAGCGTGGAAATACTCTCGTTGAGTTTGCAGAGGCAGAAGGATTTTTCATCTTGAATTCCTTTTTCAAGAAAAAGCCACACAGGAAATGGACATGGAGACATCCAATTGGGACGACAAGTGAAATTGATTTTATTATGTGTAACAAAAAATTCGTCATCGAAGACTGCAGTGTGCTGAACAAGTTCCATACAGGTAGTGACCATAGATTGGTGAGATGTAAGATGCACCTCAACACTAAACTGGAACGTGGCAAGCTCATAAGACAAACAAAATGTATTGACATAACCAACCTTAAAAAACACCATAATACTTTCAAGTTGGAACTGAAGAACAGATTCTCTGCTTTAGAAGGCCTAACATCGGAAGAAGTGGATATTTCGGAAGTTAACAGAAAAGTAACCAAAGCTCTTATGGAAACAGCAACAAAATTAGCTGGATCTAAGAACAAGTTGCATGTAAACAAATTATCAGGAAAAACCAAAATGTTGATGCAAAAAAGAAGAGAGATGAGGACAACTAAAGAAGATGTGACTTCCAAAGTGGAATATATAGAGCTATGCAAGACAGCACGAAAAAGTATCACTGAAGACGTAAGGAAATTCAACTGTGAGCTAGTGAGGAAAGCAATTGAAAACAACCAAAGCCTAAAGATAGCAAAGGGACATCTCAGTAAGGGAAGAAAACAGATTATGGCTCTGAGAAAAGAAGATGGTTCTATAACAAGAAATAGAGGCGAAATTTTGACAAGAGTGAAAGATTTCTACTCCAAATTATATGAAAGAGATGATACATGTACTCCAGACATCATGAAAGGTACCAGAGTTCTTCCAGTCCTCCCAGAAGAAGTTGCTCATGCAATCAAGAACATGAAGCGGGGGAAAGCTCCAGGAGAAGATGGAATTACTGTAGACATCATACAAGAAGCAAGTGGAGAAATCGAAACAGTACTCGCCCAAATTTTCACTCGATGCCTTAATGAAGGGAAGATTCCTGAGGATTGGAACACCGCTACAATGATTCTGCTACATAAAAAAAGGTGACATTGAGGATCTCAGGAACTACAGACCTATCAGCCTCCTATCAGTGGTTTATAAAATCTTCACTAAAGTTCTTTCACACCGCTTGAAGGTAACACTGGACATGGCTCAACCGAGAGAACAAGCTGGATTCAGGAGTGGCTACAGCACAATAGATCATATCCACGTACTGAGAGAACTAATTGAAAGAGCGAGGGAATATGAACTTCCATTGTGCATGGCTTTTATCGATTATGAAAAAGCCTTTGATTCGGTGAAACCATCAGCAGTTACCACGGCTCTGAAATCCTGCGGTATTGAAGATGCATACATTAATATTATTAATAACATCTATGAAAATGCAAGTGCAAAGATTCGGCTGTTTGAAAATACAACACACATAAAAATTGGAAAAGGAGTGAGACAAGGTGACACCATATCTCCGAAGCTCTTTAATGCCACATTGGAAAATGTCTTTCAATCACTGAACTGGGAAAACAAAGGGATAAAGATTAATGGAGATTATCTAACCCACCTTCGTTTTGCTGATGACGTAGTCATTTTTGCAACTACCCCATCAGAGCTGCAGAGTATGATCCAGGAACTTGCTGACAAGAGTAAAGAAGTGGGATTAAAAATGAACTTTCAGAAGACAAAAGTGATGTTCAATGCTTTTACAAGAAATGAAGATTTATCGATTGATGGAGAAAAACTGGAAATAACAGATACGTATGTTTATCTTGGACAGCAGATATCAAGTGAGGGTCACATTGATGAAGAAATTAATCGGCGTACAAAACTTGCCTGGAGAGCTTTTGGAAGAAACAGCATAATTTTCAAGAGCAATATGCCATTATGTCTTAAAAGAAAAGTGTTTGATCAATGCATCCTTCCAGTGCTTACGTATGGTGCAGAGACGTGGACCTTAACTAAAAGAGACATACAAAGGCTGCAGACAACTCAAAGTATCATGGAGAGGTGTATGTATGCTTGTTATAACCAGGAGAGATAAGAAGAGGAACTCGTGGATCCGAAAAATGACGAGAGTGGAAGACATCATGATCAGAGTTAAATCCCTGAAATGGCAATGGGCTGGACATACTGCCAGAAGGACAGACCATAGATGGACAGCCGAAATTTTAGATTGGATTCCAAGGGACAGGAAAAGACCCAGAAAAAGACCACATGGGAGATGGGTGGATGAAATTCGTAAATATGCGGGAGTGACATGGAGGAGACTGGCACAAGACAGACAGTTGTGGAGGAAACTTGGGGAGACCTTCGTCCAGCAGTGGATTGATAATGGTTGACAATGATGATGATGATGATATATATATATATATATATATATATATGGATCCACAGCATCTCGCCGATATCGGTCCGAAATGGCATGTGATGCAATCACCCGATCACAGCATCGAAGCATTCGGGAACTCATTCGGCTGAGAACTTTCTCATGTCTAAAATCTCGTGAATAATATAGCCTACTCGTTCTCGGGATATCGCCAGAGTCTGTGCTATCTTTTAAGTGGATATTCGTCGATCATCCAGGATCAAGGAATGAACAGAATCTGCGTTTTTTCGAACTGTCACATGAGTTAGTCTTCCAGAACGTTCTTCGTCTTCGGTGCTCAAATGCCCTGTTCTAAACCTAGCAACTCAGTTCTTGACAGAGGTGTAGGAAGTGCACTTATCACCTAATGTAACCGACATTTCATCATAAATTTGTTTGGCCGAGTTCCCTTTTAGGAGAAGATATTTCATCACTGCTCCGCATTCTTTTGCGGTGAAATCAGTGCTGTTTTGCATCATTGTCACTTCAGATCTGGGGAAATAAAAAAATGAAATAATTAGGCTACAATCATGACATTTGGTCAGACACATACATAAAAATCAATTTTGATATGACAAAAGTATTGTCAAGTCTAAGAGTATGTGAAATGGGAAAGCCAAAGACTTATCAGCACCTTTACGTAATCCCCTTTACAACGAAGCTGCAAGAAAGCCATTAAACCAAATTCAAGAACGCACGTCTTTCAGTATGCCATAATGAATGATCGATGGCAATGCAAACAAGACAAAATCACTACATACATATGAACTACCACGGTACGTCACACATTTTTCATGAAGCTCTACATTACATAAGCCTGCTTAATGTTTGAAATGCCGACGTCACAGTCGACTGGGCACTCGTGACCCTCAGCGACAGAAATCCATTAAATCATAACGTACGGGGCCATTACAGACTTCGACCGCTTCACTTGAATTCCACTTTCGTTTCCTAGCGAAGAGAAATTGTGGGGCAGTGATAATGATGAATGTTTCGTAAAGTTACACATTGCACAAATGGTTTCAGGACAACGCAAAAAGAATCCAATAGCTCTGGACTGGAAAATACGGATTGAGAGTCAGAAAATTGACGAGAGCTTAGGCTTCTTTGATTGTACGGTAAATCACATGTGTTAAAATTAACCTACGATAAACAAAACCTACGTATTTGTTCTTTCTCTGCCTACTAAAAATTAAGGCCGTATTAGTATTCCGTATACGCAGCGTTAACACACTGCGCATACGGAATACTTTTGATTATCCTGGCTGATGGAAGGATAGTTAAAAAACACTAATGACTCCAAACTTGTATTCACTGTGCTTCAGAAAAGAACATATTGTTCATTATTTATTCCCATAACCTATTACTTTCGCCTGCTTTTCAGAACCTTGAAATGTTTGTTTCTGAATATCCCTTACAGCTGCGGCGTAACATTCACTAATTACACAGTCTGATCAGAATAACATGACCACCTACCTAATAATGGGAATAACCACCCTTGGCCCGGATCACAGCGGCGAGACGGACGCAATGAGGCCCTGGAAGGTTGCCCGAAGCACACGTGCCCATTCGGACTGCAGCAGAGCACGGAGGTCCCGGAGATGACGTGGTTGTGGGTCGGCACGTCGATTCAAATAGTTCCACAACTGCTCTATGGGATTGAGGTCGGGCAACTTCGCCGGCCAATGGAGAACGGAGACATTGCTGCCGTGTTCCTGCAATCAGTCACGCACCCCCTTAGCGAAGTGGAACGGCGCCTTGCTCTGTTGGTAAACACCATCACCATCAGGGTAAAGGTCCAACATGAAGAGATCCATGAGGTCCGCGAGGATGGACAGGCAGCCATTGGCGTTTAAGGATTCATCTAGTGGTACCACGGGTCCCAGGTCACGCAACACCCCAGAGACATGCACACTGAAACCAGTTGCCTGTGCCTGACCGACAAGCGTGTCCCGGTGTTGGTTCTGGTGTGTCTGACGGTGTATCCGCCGCCACCGCCCGTCACTTCTGTGGAGTAGAAACCTCGATTCGTCAGAGAAGGCAACCTATTCCCACTGTCTAATGACGGTAGTCCCATGCGACCTGCAGGCGTCGTTGCCGATGGATCTGGGTTAACATGGGCGCCTTGACGCAAAGTCGACTCTGCAGACCCATGCGTAACAGGGTTCGCTCTACTGTTATCGGGGGCACGTATCTGGGCGCCCCAGCGTTCATTTGCATTGTCAATTGCTGCACTGTTGCGCGTCGACGGCCCTTTACCAGTCGACAGAAGAGCCGTTCTCCTGTGGGGTCGATGGCCTTTGGGGCTACACAGTTATGACGTAATGAGGTACTCGGTGTGCCGGCGGTCCATTCTTGGTACACCCTTACTACAGCACTTCGAGAACAGCCCACGTCTGCTGTTTCTGAGATGCTTTCACCCTTGGTGCTGTGGCCAATGATCATTCCTTTTTGAACGTCCGTCAAATTACTACCTCTGCCCATTGTGTCCACGTCACGCACTATGGCACATCTGCCATGGCAGGCCGCTTTATCTACCTGTATGCGACCTTGTCACGAGCACTCAGTGACGCGACTGGGCGGGGAGACTGATTCCGGGGGTGGTGTATTATTCTGATACGACAGTGTACAGTATATATCCCAAGTCTACATCGATATATTCCAAGTCTAACATACAATGTCAACACCATGCAGAACTGTGTTCTGATAGATGACTTTAGTAAACTTCACTCTCCGGGTTGATTCACAGCAGTAGCAATAGTATTTGTATTATTCATACAGTTCGCAGTGAAATTTCTTGTGAATCACTTTGCAGCGACTCATCAGGACGATCTTTATCGATACTAACTAATTAGGGGGGATTGTGAGATGAAGCCAAAAAAAAAAAAAACCTGATCTCAGTGATGCATATATAAATACCGCATATTTATATACTGAGTGGCCACTTTATTATGACCACCTGACAGTTTTAAGCAAATGAGCTATGGCTGCATGCTGTTGCCACCAGAGGGCGAGGCTAGTATAAAAAGGGAAACCCTTAGTGCTTGCGACAGTAGTAGAAGTGATTTTTGGGTGACAAGATGGGTAAAAAATGCGATTTGATGGACTTTCAACGTGGGATGATTGTAGGAGCTCGGAGCCATGGAGCGAGTATCACAGAAACAGCCGCATTCGTGAAATGTTCCAGAGCAGCTGTTGTTAAAGTGTTTAAAGACTTGACTGTCAGCGAAAAAACTGGGTCTCTACGTACAACGTGTGCTCGTCATCGACCAGTGACTGCTCGGGCGGAACGGAGAGTGTCCAGACTGGTAGCAAACAACAGAAGGGCATTAGTGCAGCAAATTACAGACCATCTTAATCAAGGATCACCGCAAAATATTTCTGCACGCACTGTTCGCCGTACACTGCATCGGATGGGATATGGCGGCCGAAGGACTGTTCGAACACCTTTGCTGTCTGCAGTTAACAAGAGAAAACGTCTCCAGTTCGCACAGGAGCACAAGGATTGGACAGTTGATAATTGGAAACAAATTATGTGGTCCGATAAATCACGTTTTCAGTTGCACCATGCCGATGGCCGGAAGAGAATTTGGCGGAAACTGCACGAAAGCATGGACCCCAAATGCATTGCTACAACCCTTCAAGCTGGTGGAGGCAACGTCATGGTTTGGGGAATGTTTTCCTGGCATGCTTTGGGCCCTTTAATTCGTGCTGATCAACGTCTGACTGGCACATCATATCTAAACATCGTTGCGGACCAAGTGCATCCTGCCATGTGGATGGTTTATCCCAATGGCGATGGCTACTTTCAACAAGATAATGCGTCCTGCCATAGTGCTCGTATTGTACATGATTGGTTTCAGTAACATGCCGGTGAGTTTACTTTGCTTAGGTGGCCCCCACAATCTCCAGATCTCAATTCCATTGAGAATTTGTGGGATGAAGTTGAACGAGCCATCAGACAGCTGGATCCAGAACCCTGCAATCTCACAATCCTGAAAAGTGCTATACATCAAGCATGGTCTCAGATTCCACAAACCACCTATCAACATCTCGTGGAGTCCATGCCACGAAGAATCGACGCAGTATTAAAGGCAAAAGGTGGCCCAACGAAGTACTGTGGGTGTGGTCATAATAAAGTGGCCACTCAGTGTATAATATACTTAATGTATATAAGTTATGTAATGTACAATGCAAGGGCACCTTGTTTATATATTAAGTACTGCCACTATGAAATTCTACAGTGATTTTTGCCAATTCTGCAATTAGCTCTTTGACTAGCTAACGAAACTTAGCTAACGAAATTACTTGGTATAAATATAGCTGCCAAAATGATAGAGGTGGCCTGAATTTAAGCATGCACAACGGTTTTGAATCTGGAAAGGCATTTTTAATTAATTACCACTTCATATCATTTTCAGAAATGATATGATATTGAGGATTCCCAAAATCCTACACAAAACTTAAACTCCCGGATTTACAAGTTTAATATGTTACAAAGACCCGGACGACACACAGGCATTCATCAAATCCAGTGTCTGAGACATTTCGCTCGCTCCTTCTATCTTAGATCCAATGATAAATCGCCTTTTCGATTTCGAAAAATTTTCCTCCGTGATTGAAGAATTTTGACTAGTTCAACACTGAACCTCGCCTAAAACACCATTTAAAGGAACTGCTATACTAAAACGTGATTGGCAAGTGGAAGATGAGAGATGACTGTCGGAATGTGCCCCGACCCGGCAGACCCACAAAACTGGGAGTTAGAGACCGACGGGTGCTGGCCAGAGAAATTCGGAAGAACCGCACCAAATCGATGGGCCACATCCGCGAGGAGTTTCAACAGGCATCCAGGAATGTTCTTTCGATAAATACCATCCGTAAGGAAGCCCATCTGCTCGGTTATCATGGGCGTGCTGCCGCCCACAAGCCTTTGATCACTAAGTCCAATAGCGCGACTCGGCTAACGTGCAGCAAAGAACGTCGACAGTGGATCGTTGAACAGTGGAAACAGGTTCTCTGGAGCGACGAATCAAGGTTCACCCTTTACCGTTCGGATGGCATGGTCTGGATTTGGCGTCTGCTTGGAGAACGGCTCCTGTCGGAATGTATTGTGCCAACTGTGAAGTTCGGCGGCGGTGGAATTATGCTATGGGGTGTTTCTCCTGGTATGGCACGGGGCCCTTGGTCGCAATTCCTGGTAGACTCAACGCCGAGACCCACTGCACCATTTTGGATGACCATGCGCTTTCTACGTTGTGGCGGTTTTACGGGGTGGACCCATGTTATTTCAGGATGAAAATGCCACCTCTCAGGTCCACCATGGCTTGGTATGGTGACAATGGGGTTAATCGAAAGGACTGGCCTGCGCAGAGCCCGGACCTTAACCCTATCGAGCACCTCTGGGACGAACGAGTTGGAGCGTCGACTTAAGGGGTGCCCCCACCGTCCGAAATCGGTGAAGGAACTGACCTGTCTTCTCCAAGCCGAGTGGAAGAAAATACCGCTAGCCGTCGTACAACGCCTGGTTGAGGGTATGCCCGGGAGGGTCGCAGCTGTAATCGCCGCTCGTGGAGGCTCCGCCAACTATTGAAGGTGAATAAACTTCGTTTTCCTTTGCTATCACAGGTGTCCAATTACTTGTTGGTAGATACTGTATATTCATCATCATGGAACGAAGAATCTTCCGACAAACACATGCACTAATCTCTCAGCGGCACAGAACAGCCTGCGATTATCTAACATTTTGTTATTTTCCTATGTGTGACCCTCCGAAATCTGAAGAAAATTCATACTCGACATCACGGTTAATCCCTCTGTGCTAACTGCACGAACCGGGAAACCTAATTGCTGTTCACTTCAGCTGCACTGCTTCACCCATCGATAAGAACGTTCCTAGAATCTTGAACCTTTTCGCACAACTACAGACTTCCTCAACCTTTATATGAAGCTGCGCAACACCATTTGGCAAACTACTCCTAATAGCGGCCAGGAAATCCACCATCCTGCAATCTTATATTCCTGCTGAGAATTTTCGGTACATCTTTACACATAGCGGTGATAGTAACCTTTGTTTAATAACTTTCCTACTCATGAAAAGTGTCATCTTAATACGTAGCTTTCCCAAAACCAGTCCTGAGCTTCAGGGAACGAAACCTCCAGAACAAAGATATTTTCCCTCATTATTAGTCCACAATAATTTTCTCCACATGCCACGAGTTAACTGCAAATAAGTCACCTACTTCCAAAAGGCCAAACGTCGCAACTAAGAGACTTTACAGCAGTCTTATAGGGTGAGAGTCAGCGAGCTTTAAAAATTAAATTTGGGGGCAATTTTACGCACCTCGGCAACGACATTAGTCACGATCCTGCGTTGAACCCGGTACTCCAGCGGCATCTTTTCCCTGAGCAGAATTGCATGACCGTAAAAGTTTACTGCATGATCGTTGCATTGGAAGTTCACTGCCTGGCTTTTTGGAGAACGTAAACTGAGAACTTTCCCATTACATCGGAATGGCATAATTCATTTCTAGGGGAGCATATCCAGGGTGAGCACTGCGACATCATATACAGAGACTTGTCCCCGTACACGAAAACGCACAAGAACTGGATTGATCGGCTGCTCATTGAACAGAACGGTTGGGTGGTGCTGTCCCACCCACCGTATTCAACGGATGTAAACCCCTGTGATCCATCTGTTTTAACCATTTGGAAAGGAAGATGTCTGGTACCCACTATAACAACAAACAGGATTTGAGTCCCCGAATCAGATATTTTTCAGACTTAATGACACTAGTACAGGGCGATCCAAAAGTTACGCCACCCGCAATTTGACACAGCACTGGAGTGGCAAATCGATTGTACGGATAATATGAATATGTAGTGGCGACAGTAGACTGTGCTGGTCAAGATCGGCATGCATTCACAAGATCTGACCGGCGCTTGGCTTTATTAGCCCTTAGGTCGCGACCGACAAAACGTGACTTTTACCCAAGCTTAGCGCGCTTTCATTGTGGAACCCAGCAAAAACAGTCTTGCTGGCCCAGCACTATGTTGCCGCTGCCGAACCGTCAATAAAATGTCCGGGCGGCCAACAGAAGGGCCAGTAGTTCAGGCCAACAGCTGGCACCCCATCAGTTGTCATATGCCACAACAGGGCCATCAGTGGGCCATCACAGGCAGTAGCTGCCACAAGTGGCCCTGCAAGCACGTACCAGAAATGATGACTAGCCTAATGTGGTCCGCTAGTGTGCCGTTAGTGGCAGCCGGCAACCACGTGACGTAACTGGTGGCTTGCCGAATCTTGTCCGCCAATTTCCCAGTAGTAGCCATAATAATAATAAAAAAGATAACCGGAGTTCCGCTAAGCTACCATTTTTTTTATTTCTACCCTTACGAAGCTTGTGAATTAACGAACTGCGCTGGGAAACTTTCTCAACGTATCGGAAAAACACCAGTTTGCATCTGAGTAGATTTGAACCTGGGCCATTTGCGTGATGTGATAGCTAAGCTTTCTACCGACCGGACTAATTTGCCATGACCAGCGTATGCTTAAAGCTGTCTATTTGGTATGCAATGTGTAATCGAATGCTTTCCTCTTTCATTTTACAATATTGCGAGGTATTTTTCATAAAAGTCAGTTTCATATAATTGATAAATTAATATTTTCAACGTAACGATATTTTTTTTTTTTTTTTTTTTTTTTACCTTAAGGGAACTTCACTCATTTTCAAGGCGTATACATACTTAGAGTCGCTTTCCAAAGTTTTGTACTGTCCTTGCCGTCTTGAAAAGAGATTGTTGAATAAATATATATTTACCCGGGTTCATGACACATTCTGTTACATTTTTAACGTTGTGTCTTTCCTTTCCGTTGTCCGAAGCTACATTTGTTTTAAAGAGTAAAAGATATTTTATTTTACTTCTCGTTATTTTTAGAAGCGAATTCCTCCCAGTGTTGTGTATTCAACCCATGGATGAGTACCCCACACAGCGTTGCTTTTTTTTTCTTTCAAATATTTAATACATTTTGTACACGTATAATTTTTTTTCCCCAACAAACGTTGTTTTAATGGTTTTCCAGGATATTTGTTTCAAGCGGTTTCAAATTTTTTCTTGTTATTCATCCACTCCATTCCATGAATTGTTATTCATGGGAATGGAGTGGGTGTATTTCATGGCTGTAATCTAGTATTTCACGGCTTAATCTGATATCTTCGTCGACGTAAAATTTCATTAGGAAATTAATTCGCCTCTCCACATATGGATTTTTTTCTTAACATCCACTAAAATAACACGATGGCGATAGCGTCGTCTTCAACTAACTGGTACCATGAGAGACACAGCAAGTGTTGCTTCTGCGCATGCGCAGTCCCGTTGCTTCCACCTGCTGTTGGGGGTTGCATTGGTTGCCAGCAACGGGCCACTAGTGGCACTTGCTTGGAGGCCCACAATTCACGGCGATGCTGCAGGGCCATCAATGGCTCGCCAACTGATAGCGCTGCCACCAACGGACCACTACCGGGCCGTGAGCGGCAGATTTCAGCCAGCAGTGACCCATCACTGCCAGCTGGTGGCCAGCAGTTTCCCAGCACTTGTGTTTTTTGCTGGGAAAGTTCTCTCAAACGGCAATATTTCTGTAAATGCCAAGATGAATAGTTCGCTTTCCGGAATCTAAAGTGCCGAATAAGTCCACAATATGTGTATAAACTCCTCTGAAAACTGGGTATTAACGATGGCAGAAGAATGGTTGCTGGGTCTGTTTGGAAAAAGAGTTCTTAGATATGTTTTTGAGCAGTATGAGAGGAGAATGGTATGTGGAGAACATACAACCATGAACTATACAGATTATTTAATGACCCAGACATTTTTAAGTACAAAAAAAATAAAAAATAGATTAAGCTGGGCTAGACATATTATATGCATGGATAGTAATAGAATAGTTACGATGTTTAATGCTAAGCCGGAAGGAAAAAGAAAAATTTGAAGACCTAAATTAAAATGGGAAGATGGAGTGATGCAAGATATTAAGATTTTAGGAGTAAAAAATTGGAGGAGTTTGGCATTGAGTAAGGAAGGCTGGCAAAGATTTCTGAAGGCCAGGACCTACACAGGTCTGTCGACCCAATGATGATGATGATGAAGTGTATAAACTGGTTGTGGTGACGATCGTAAATGTTCGGGCCGTCAGTCAGCCTTAACCGAGCAGTCTTTGGAAATTGTCCATCAGCCCTTCATACGATCACCACAGAAGTCAATTCGGAAAGTGTCCCAACAAACCGGAATATCCCTCGCACACTCGCCTAACTCAGACAGAACATCGAAAACCCTGTCTCCAGCATCAGCGCAACGACCATGTGAAAGCTGGAACAAACATGAAAAAATGCGCTGAGGCATGGTATCCTCAGATGAAAGACATTTCCAGCATCTATTGTAAGGTAAGTCAATTCGGAAAGCGTCCCAACAAACCGGAATATCCCTCGCACACTCGCCTAACTCAGACAGAACATAGAAAACCCTGTCTCCAGCATGAGCGCAACGACCATGTGAAAGCTGGAACAAACATGAAAAATACGCTGAGGCCTGGTATCCGCAGATGGAAGACATTTCCAGCATCTATTGTAAGGTAAGTCAATTCGGAAAGTGTCCCAACAAACCAGAATATCCCTCGCACACTCGCCTAACTCAGACAGAACATCGGAAACCCTGTCTCCAGCATCAGTGCAGCTACCATGTGAAAGCTGGAACAAACATGAAAAAATACGCTGAGGCCTGGTATCCGCAGATGGAAGACATTACCAGCATCTATTGTAAGGTAAGTCAATTCGGAAAGTGTCCCAACAAACCGGAATATATTACGGGAGTGTTCACAAAGCAACGAAGAAGCTAAACCTGCGCCCCCAATCGGATTAACGTTGTGCAAGAGCAGCAAGAATCTGATAAAGAGAAAAGACTCCAATATTGCCGATGGTTTCTGCGTTTTGTTCACAACGGTCTTCATATCCTAGATAACAATTTATTTTCTGATAAAGCGTGGTTCCGTCGAAGTGGGTATACGTTAACAGTCAGAAGAACAGGTTCTGGAGTTCTGAAAACCCGCCCATTACAATCCCAGAATGTTGGAGTCTGGTGTGCAGTTTCGCAAAAAGGAATAGCGGGTCCTATTTTTTTCACGGAAACAATGACAGCGGATCATTACCAGGACATCATTCAGCAATTTATACCGTTGTTAGATGTTGATGAACGCAACTGCTGGCTGCAGCAAGAGGGCGCAACAGCACATACACAGCAAATGACACAATGCTTGTGTTGTGTGATTCTTTGGTGAACGCATCTTTCTCGTGGACTTTGGCCGTTCAGATCACCTGACCTGCCTCCTTCAGACTTTTATCTCTACAGTCATCTCAAAGAAAATGTGTATAAGATTAAACTAAGACAGAACGCCGAGGACCATGGTTCCAGAACCAGCGAAGGGACCATGCGAAAGTTGCAACAAACATGAAGAAACGCGTAGAGGTCTGCATATTCGCAGATGGAAGACATTTTCAGCACCTACATTGTGAGGTAATTGTTAATTGCAGTACATTGCATGCACATACTTAGCTCTATATCGTGGCACACAGCTTTGTTAAGTATAGTTCATTGATGGATTGCGTAACTTTTGGATCACCCTATATTTTTATAGGTGTTCGAGAACGTATTTTTGGAAATGCGTTCTTGATAATGAGGGGGATTACTAATAATTACCTTGAAATATTGTGGTCATTGCTTTGTTATTACAGAAAGTACGAAAAATTGAAAGAGTTTACTTATTTGCCGAAAGACCAAATACGTATTTCTTAGTGGGAGCTCTTTGGTATTATAATATCTTTTACGATCTCGAGGAATAACACAAATCCAGCAGTTTCACTCTTGTAGCAAATTCACCTGCATTGATTGAGCACAGATCCGCAGTTTGCAGGGTCACTTCAATATGTTAGAAAAAGTATGCCATTCTACTGAACGTCTCTATAGTATCGTTAATGAGCTGTCACTCTCAGCGACACTTTCGTTACCAATGAGCAACTGCTTGAGTTCGACATCATTCGTGATCCACAGAATGTGCAGTCGTCTGCGTTCATCTTCTTTTGTCGGCTCCATTTCCGCAGCTGAAACAACACTACAAAAATATTTTTAAAAAATTAAACGTATTTCTCACGTCTCCGCGCGGGAACACAAATTTCGTGTCAGATTTTAACAGAAATGGCTATAAAATAAAGATTACATCTGGCATGCATATGCTAATTTTATCGAGATTCAAAGTTCCCGGAAAGTTGCTGTCCGACACTGTCTGTCGTCACCAACGGAGCCACCTATGACAACACCCAGAGGAGTCACCAATGACTCAACGTAAAACCGGACATCTCGGCTTCAGCAAAAAAGCACAGCGCGAACTAGCTATGTCACAAAACTGTGCCTTTGTGATCTTTGAATTACTATTAGCACATTTTTTTAATACTGCTTCACTTTCATTTGGTATTCATATGATCTCATTAAATCTAAACCACAAAGCCCACAACAGCATGCAGTTCACGAGCTCTGGTTTTCAAGTCCTTCAACTGTCGTGATGAAATCTGTTATTTAAATGATACTGTTATTCTTGCTAAAGATCTTCTGAGGGAGACTAAGTCAGAAATAAAGAACAGTCACGTGCCAAATGTTTCGCACTGACTTGGCTTTGCTGATAACAACCTTGACTGTATACCTACGTTATACTTAAAGCAGGCCAAATTAAGATCGATTTCAATCAATAGTGTCATTGGACGATAAAAATAGCTGCACACCAAATTTAATGAATGACCACGCGCGTAAAGCGTGGATCATCAAACATGCCATAAATCAGAAAATACATGCGACGCAATATGTCAGCCATCCTCAATTTTATTTCCGCTGGGAATTCTTTTCAAAAAAAAAACTAAGAAAAATATTTCATAGAGGTGTTGTTCATCACTCTGCTTGGGAACAAAATGGGAGCAATAATCAGCATTTTCTAAGCACAATCACATACTTAATAAAATCATCGTCAACCATTATCAATCCACTGCTGGACGAAGGTCTCCCCAAGTTTCCTCCACAACGGTCTGTCTTGTGCCAGTCTCCTATATGTCACTCCCGCATACTTTCGAATTTCATCCACCCATCTCCCATGTGGTCTTCTTCTGGGTCTTTTCCTGTCCCTTGGAATCCAATCTAACATTTTGTCTGTCCATCGATGGTCTGTCCTCCTGGCAGTATGTCCAGCCCATTGCCATTTCAGGAATTTTACTCTGATCATGATGTCTTCCACTCTTGTCATTTTTCGGATCCATGAGTTCCTCTTCTTATCTCTCCTGATTACACCAAGCATGCACCTCTCCATGCTGCTTTGAGTTGTCTGCAGCCTTTGTATGTCTCTTTTAGTTAAGGCCCACGTCTCTGCACCATACGTAAGCACTGGAAGGATACATTGATGAAACACTTTTCTTTTAAGACATAATGGCATATTGCTCTTGAAAATTATGCTGTTTCTTCCAAAAGCTCTCCAAGCAAGTTTTGTACGCCGATTAATTTCTACATCAATGTGACCCTCACTTGATATCTGATGTCCAAGATAAACGTACGTGTCTGTTATCTTCAGCTTTTCTGCATCAATCGATAAATCTTCATTTCTTGTAAAAGCATTGAACATCACTTTTATCTTCTGAAAGTTCATTTTCAATCCAACTTCTTTACTCTTGTCAGCAAATTCCTGGATCCTACTCTGCAGCTCTGATAAGGTAGTTGCAAAAATAACTACCTCATCAGCAAAACGAAGGTGGGTTAGATAATCTCCATCAATCTTTATCCGTTTATTTTCCCAGTTCAGTGATTGAAAGACATTTTCCAATGTGGCATTAAAGAGCTTCGGAGATATGGTGTCACCTTGTCTCACTCCCTTTCCAATTTTTATGTGTGTTGTATTTTCAAACCGCCGAATCTTTGCACTTGCATTTTCATAGATGTTATTAATAATATTAATGTATGCATCTTCAATACCGCAGGATTTCAGAGCCATTGTAACTGCTGATGGTTTCACCGAATCAAAGGCTTTTTCATAATCGATAAAAGCCATGCACAATGGAAGTTCATATTATCTCGCTCTTTTAATTAGTTCTCTCAGTACGTGGATATGATCTATTGTGCTGTAGCCACTCCTGAATCCAGCTTGTTCTCTTGATTGAGCCATGTCCAGTCTTACCTTCAAGCGGTGTGAAAGAACTTTAGTGAAGATTTTATAAACCACTGATAGGAGGCGGATAGGTCTGTAGTTCCTGAGATCCTCAATGCCACCTTTTTTATGTAGCAGGATCATTGTAGCATTGTTCCAATCCTCAGGAATCTTCCCTTCATAAAGGCATCGAGTGAAAATTTGGGCGAGTACTGTTTCGATTTCTCCACTTGCTTCTTGTATGATGTCTAAAGTAATTCCATCTTCTCCTGGAGCTTTTCCCCGCTTCATGTTCTTGATTGCATGTGCAACTTCTGCTGGGAGGACTGGAAGAACTCTGGTACTGGTACCTTTCATGATGCCTGGAGTACATGTATCATCCCTTTCATACAATTTGGAGTAGAAATCTTTCACTCTTATCAAAATTTCGCCTCAATTTCTTGTGACAGAACCATCTTTTTCCTGTGCCATAATCTGTTTTCTTCCCTTAATGAGATGTCCCTTTGCTTTCTTTGGGCTTTGGTTGTTTTCAATTGCTTTCCTTACTAGTTCACAGTTGAATTTCCTTAAGTCTACAAGTGATACTTTTTCGTACTGTCTTGCACAGCTCTATATATTCCACTTTGGAAGTCCCATCTTCTTTAGTTGTCCTCATCTCTCTTCTTTTTTGCATCAACATTTTGCTTTTTCCTGATAATTTGTTCACATGCAACTTGTTCTTAGACCCAGCTAATTTTGTTGCTGTTTCCATAAGAGCTTTGGTTACTTTTCTGTTAACTTCAGAAATATCCACTTCTTCCGATGTTAGGCCTTCTAAAGCAGAGAATCTGTTCTTCAGTTCCAACTTGAAGGTATTATGGTGTTTTTTAAGGTTGGTTATGTCAATACATTTTGTTTGTCTTATGAGCTTGCCACGCTCGAGTTTAGTGTTGAGGCGCATCTTACATCTCACCAATCTATGGTCACTACCTGTGTTGAACTTGTTTAGCACACTGCAGTCTCCTATTTCATTTGTCGTCCCATTTGGATGTCTCCATGTCCATTTCCTGTGTGGCTTTTTCTTGAAAAGGAGTTCAAGATGAAAAACCCTTCTGCCTCTGCAAACTCAACGAGAGTATTACCACGCTGGTTTCTGTTGCCGTAACCGAATTTGCCTACTGAAGTTTCATTCTGTTGCCGGTGCCCTATTTTTACATTGAAATCTCCCATAATTATCTTTAAGTGCTGCTTACCTTTATTATTTAGATGACGAATTTCCTCATAAAATTCTTCAATTTCTTCTTCAGGATGACTTGTGGTGGGTGCATAAGTTTGAATAATCTGAGCCTGGTATCTTCTTGAGAGATGGATAACGAGTCGTGCAGCTCTGTCAGAGGAACTTTCAACTTCTACAACTTTATCCTTCAGTTTCTTGCTTATTATAAATCCAACACCACTAGTTCTGCCAGTATCTGTCCCACGATAGTAGAAGAGATGTCCACTTTTCAGGTTCAATGAGATCTTCTCCTTTTCTCCTTACCTCACTTAGCCCGACGATGTCCCACTTGATCCTTTGTAGTTCCTCTTCCAATTCAAGAAGCCTTGAATCAGAAGATAGGGAGCGCCCATTATACGTAGCCAAGATCAGCATCAGATGGCAGCCTAGTCCGGTCCTCCGGGGATTCTTAGCACCCTCTGCCTTCATGTCGCACTGACCGCTGCCTTGGCCAGGTACATTCCAGTTGCCGGAGACTGAGGGCCAAGATTTAAGTTGTGTAGTCATTTTAGAGGGGTTTGGCCATAACTCACCACGCTGGTCAAGCGGGTTGGTGAGTGTGGGATAGAATTTCCTCTAATCCCGATGGTATAGTTATACCGTTATTGGCGGTCGTCAGAGCCCCTTTAGTGGGAACAGGATGCACCACGAGAAGGCGGGGTTGACATTTGTCAAGGAGAGGCTGTGATGTTGCGCATCACCTGACCTTACATCCCATATATATATATTACTAAGTAGAGGCTGGAATAAATTACTTAACAAGGACAAAAACAACAAAGGAAACCTCAAAACTCAACAGGCATGAGTTAAAAAATAAAGTAATAATAGCAAACCTGAATGTAGAAAGTGTCTAGAATGCCGAGCCTTGGCTTTATCAAGGACCAGCAAAACTCTGCATTTTCTCACTTCCACAAAGACCTAGTAGGAAATGGGTTTCTGCAATTATTCTTCAAGTACCTTTGAAGGCGGTTATGTTAATTATAAATTTTAGTGGGATTTAAATTTGCATCTATCGCTTTGCAGAAACCCATTTCTAACTAGGTCTTTGTGGAAGTGAGAAAATGCAGAGTTTTGCTGGTCCTTGATAAAGCCAAGGCTAGGCATTCTCGACACTTTCTGCATTCAGGTTTGCTTTTACTTTATTTTTTAACTCATGCCTGTTGGGTTTTGAGGGTTTCTTTGCTGTAGTGGTCCTTGTTAAATAATTTTTTAATTCCAACCTCTACTTAGTAGTGTGTGAATTCTGAATATTCATAACAGCTGCATTGCGCGTCATGATCTTCAGATTGTTTGTTAAACAAATTTGGTTTTAAATTCTTAGGTGTAAATTAAGTCTTTGACTCTGCTCTTGGGATATATATATATATATTCTAAAATTGTTTCCTTAGTCTTCAGTTTTGCTCTTAAGTATATATATATATATATATATATATATATATATATATATATATTGCTGACAAGAGTAAAGAAGTGGGATTAAAAATGAACTTTCAGAAGACAAAAGTGATGTATAATGCTTTTAAAAGAAATGAAGATTTATTGATTGATGGGGAAAAGCTGGAGATAACCAATACCTACATTTATCTTGGACAGCAGATATCAAGTGAGGGTCACATTGATGAAGAAATTAATCGGCGTATAAAACTTGCCTGGTGAGCTTTTGGAAGAAACACTATAATTTTCAAGAGCAATATATCATTATGTTGTAAAAGAAAAGTGTTTGATCGATGCATCCTTCCAGTGCTTACATATGGTGCAGAGACGTGGACCTTAACTAAAAGAGACATACAAAGACTGCAGACAACTCAAAGTAGCATGGAGTGGTGTATGCTTGGTGTAACCAGGAGAGATAAGAAGAGGAACTCGTGGATCCGAAAAATGACAAGAGTGGAAGGCATATCATGATCTGATCTGAGTAAAATCCCTGAAATGGGAATGGGCTGGACATATTGCAAGATGGACAGCTGAAATTTTAGACTGGATTCCAAGGGACAGGAAAAGACCCAGAAGAAGATCACATGGGAGATGGGTAGATGAAATTCGAAAGTATGCGGGAGTAACATGAAGACTGGCACAAGACAGACCGTTGTGGAAGAAATTTGGGGAGACCTTCGTCCAGCAGTGGATTGATAATGGTTGGCTATGATGATGATACATGTATATATATAGGGTGATCGAAAAGTGTCACGCAACTCATTAAAATATTAATAACGGTAATTCAATAAAAATGAATTGGATTAATAAACATCGCCGCGATTACAGTTCCACTCTGAGTTTCGAATGTAGAGGGCGCCGCCTTCGGGTAAACAAAACTTGCGTCTGTTTACCACATACATATACACTGAGTGATCACTGAATTATGTCTACCCCTATCAAAAGTGGGTGCGGCCCGTTAACCACGTGATTTCCGAGAGAACGCGATTAGTCGACCGACGTAGCATACAAGGTGTGAGTGGAGCAAGTAGGTAGCAAAATTCAGAGCGTGATGGGTAAACGGAAGGATTTATCGGTGCATCGGTAAAACGAAAGTGTTAAAAGAGCCTAGGCTTATGGCCTAATAATTAATATTTAATGCTTACGTAAAAGGGCAAAGCTATTGACTTGTTACGTTAACTTCACGAATATGAGATCGGTGGAGTAAAAACTACAAGCGGCACACGGGGCAGAAATGAAATTGTAATCTACAGAGACGACCTACTTGGAAGTTGGCAAGGTAATATCAAAAGTGCGATTTTCGTGCAACCCGCTAACATTTTGTGGTCATTCTACATGAAAGTGGACACGAAATGTAGGGAAGGGGGATCAAATTTTTATCTGGCCCCTTAAACTTTTGTGGCCAGAGTTGTCCGCCCTGTCTTTCAACCATAAAATAATAAATTCCACTTAATTACTTAATGATAATAAAATATGAGGGTGGGGGATAGGAACACTATAATTTTTGGTACACAGTAATTTCATGAATCTAAAACTGAATGTTGCCATTTGTCTTAAACTCGGCCAGGTAATTGGTATGCTTCAGTAAGTGATAAAAAGTAATAAACAGAAGGCAATATATCAGTCATCGAGCGCTTTAAAGAAGCCCAAGTCCCATCGCAGTTATTTTGTATTTTCCCCATTTGGGGCGCTAAAACTCGTGGGTTTATGAATTAACTTTTTTAAATACTTTTACGGTTCCGAGTGATTTCTCTTGGTGCACCCTGACACTGGTACTTAGCCTAGGCGATACCTTGTTTGTGAGTTCTTTTTATTTTACCATATGTTTAAAACTTATTCAGTTCTGAGGCTTCGTTAAAGTTGCTTCCCCTGTAATGCGCCACTCCCTAATTTCCCGTGAAAAGAATTCAGGAGATATTTTGCCTTAAGTGTAGTTGCTCTGCTTCGAAGAGCAAAGCACGTGTTGATTCGAACAATGAACCTCTACCACCGTTTTGGAAACAAACTACGATGGTCTTATAATGCTACGTAACCGTATATGGTTGAGCGGAGGAAATGTTCTGATTACTTTTGTCCACTGCTTAGTTGAAATTACAATATTTTTTCATGAAATTAAGAAAAAACATATTTCGAACGGAAATAAGAACACACCAATTTTTTTTATTTTTTTATCTGTTGGCATTTTCCCCCAATTTTCGAGGTGGGCATTTTTTTATCATACAAATCTGTAAAACGTGTGAGGTCATTCTAGTCTGTAAAAAGCAGTGTTCATATCACTCCAATTACTGTCTTATTAAGTTAAGCACTTGTGTTTAATTCTACACTATTTTCTTGTATTGTGAAGTTCTTTCGCAACTACAATCTGCAGAAAGAACATAGAATTACGATTAGCTAAATGCTCAGAAGTGGGATACCGGGGATGCTGGCGACGGAACAGAAATGAGCTGAGTGTGGCGAACACGGGTATGTTTAACGCAAAAGCTATAAGGAAAATCAGAAATTCCGACAGGTTCCAAACTCTGAACGCTACTTACGTGAGGACTGTAGGATAAGATGTCAGCTCTTTGCCGATCTACAATTACACTGTACAAAAAAATTCTGAAATTCAGGAGCCACTTTCCGTGATTCCTTTCGTGAATTAACGAAGGATATTTCTGATACAACCTGTTCCGTGAAATGACGGAAAGAAATCTAAATTTCACGGATTTTTCGTATGACCGGAAAATTCTGAATTTTCAGAAACCTTTCCGCAAGTCCTTTTTTTATTGACGGTACATTTCCATTTTTAAGATGCCTTAACCAAAAATTCTGATTTTTCAGAAACCTTTCCACAAGTCCTTTCTTCTATTGACGGTACATTTCCATTTTTAAGATGCCTTAACCAAAAATTCTGATTTTTCAGAAACCTTTTCACAAGTCCTTTCTTCTAAGTGACGGTACATTTCCATTTTTAAGATGCCTTAACCAAAAATTCTGAATTTTCAGAAACCTTTCCACAAGTCCTTTCTTCTATTGACGGTACATTTCCCCATTTTTAAGATGCTTTAACCAAAAATTCTGAATTTTCAGAAACCTTTCCGCAATTCCTTTCGTATATTAACGGAAAAACTTCGTTCCCACCTTTTCCGTATCCATATAACGAAAACATTCTGGTAATTGAAGAGATTTGTGAGAAAGCTGGGGTCTGATTAACTGTTAAATTTTAATCGTTTGTCCAAGGGACTGCTTTTGAAGTTCTGTAGCGAGATGGGACATTGTGGATTCCATTTCGCATGAATTTCGGTTATTGTGGGCACAGGGTATTTCTTCTCCTCGCCCGCACTTTGTGCACTAGCTATTATATATTGTGTTACCATAAGAAACCGGGTATTTAAATTATCATACAGGTGATTGTACGATGTCTATGTATCAGTTCGTGCGATGCTTAAGACAAAAGCTATTGTAGGTATCAAAAATAAGTTTTACATTTAGGACATCTGTGAAATAATACTGTTGCGGATTTTTGGGTACTAAAAGTGAAGCACAACGCTTTGTCTGTAATTCAGACAGGAGACCCTCTTAAAAGAGGCGCATTCCTTAAGTTTGAGTGGCGTAGGACGGGCTGAGATGAATGTTTACAAGACTAGTAAACACGCCGGCACTTGAGACTAAAAAGGGAAGTGCAAAAAAGGGAAATACTGTCTGTTTGCTGTACCTCGGTCAAGGGTGAGAAAACCAGCACCAGCAGATTTATGATGGACAAAAATAACGTCGTTGAAAACTCTGTGAAGAAATTGAGGAGTTGACGAAAATCTCGCAAAGTATTCGGAACTCCTCTTGTTGTGAAAAAGGCTGCCTGGGCGCAGTCGATGTTCTTTCGTTGTGCTGACCATACGAGCGTGCCCCCCCTCCCTCCCCCAACCCCACAAAAGAGAGTTTCACTTTCCATAATCACGACATATCTGTGGATTATTACGTTGTGCTCACTCTTCGGATTTTGTGTGACTAAATCATTTTTTCCTTCATTTCGAGACAATTCCCTCCCAGGATGACTGAATGTAAGTAAGACTTTCACTAATTCCTGGGCAGTAGAAACTCTGATAATTGATGGGCGCATATAAGGCCCTCCATCCGTATGCAAATAGCCATTCATGTACAGAAATCGCTTCCCATTAAGCTTCGCAAATAAACGCTGTAAATAGAATTTGCATCCCTTTTCTGCATTGTTTAGAGCTGGCTGCGGGATTGCCTGAAATAAGGAGCGATTGCTCTAATCCATAGATTGGTTCCAAACCCGAGTATTTCTTCCGATAAAATACATGTCAGAAGTTAGTTTGGTTCCAGGCGTTTAATTAGCTCGGCCATATCGGTAATAATACCATAAAACGATACATTTACCCTTTTCTTAAAGATAAATGAAAGCTCTTGCTTTATTTTTTTTTTTTTTTTTTTTTAAAGTTCTTTAGTTCCAAAGCATTATGTTGCTCCGAAATATTACGTTGGAATAAGACTTCCGACAGAAAATAAAATAACTAAATCCCTCACATTAATGAAAAAAAAAATGTCATCGCGAGATTAGTTTTTTCTTAAACGTGAGTGCAGTTCCTAAGACTTTCTGGCTCAGTGGGTTAAGATGCATGGCTTGTGTTGACCTAACCCAATCAACGCGAGTTCGATCCTCACCGCCGGCAAGGAAGGATTCTCTGGTGTAAAGGCTGAAAAATTTAGCGACCTCGATTTGGCGAAGTTTCTGTATGAATACGATAAAAAAAACCTTTGAAATAAACGGAATTACTGACGACGGAACTGCGAAAGTTAAAAACAACAAAAAAAAACAAGGGCCCTTTTAAAAACAAAAACAAGGGCCCTTTTAAAAACGGAAATTTCGTTAAACGGACACCTACCCGGCAAATTTGCTGCACGTCATTTTTAGAAATTTTCCGTGAATTCGCACCACTTATTTTTTACGGTGCACTTTTCAACGGGATTCCACAACTACTTCAATTTAACTAAGCACATGTTTTGCTCCTCCGGTGTAGCCCTTGGAAACAACAAGAAGTCCTGATTTTTGTCGTCTCGCAAACCACGTCTTTGACTTCAGACTCCTAAATCGTCTCAGACACATGCTAACGGTTTTCCTGGCAATGAAAATATCTATGATGACTTAAGACCAGTGCTTCTTCTCTCTCTCTCTCTCTCTCTCTCTCTCTCTCCTGAAAGAAAATGTGCCGGAACTCTAAAAACATAAGTTATTGTAGTAAAACTGGGGAGGGCTGACCCCCTCCCCTCCCCCAATAAAAGCAAATCAATTTTTCGAACATTTCTTTTTCTGTTTGTTTTGGGGTTTAAATGACCCTAAAAAGTTAAACATAAAAACAAACAGAAAAAGAAATGTAAAGCAGAAATGAAATGAAAAAACAGTCGTCTGCCCCTAATTTATGTGCTCACTGGTTCCACGGAGAAGAGAGATTCAGTATCGTAAAAATAAACGCACGCATCATCTGGGACTCGAACTCACTCAGATGAATAACATTGTTCTTTAATCCATTCACTTTGCATGTTCCGCAAAGTTCACTTTAGCTGCAAACGTTGCTAAGCTTTATTCTTTTGATTTTAGGTATTCTCTAAAACCCCACAAATCATGTCTTTTTCAATAAGTTGAAACCTATTTGATATCTTCACAATTTCTTGTTCGCGATATAGAGTACTTCGCAGAGACGTAACTAGGTATTTCTGCGCCCGGGGCAAACAACAAATTATTGGGCGCCCCCACCTCTCCCTCTTTGTCTTTTTCAGGGTTCTATGACCACCGTGTGTAATTCTAAAAGCTACAAGGAGTCCTCTGTCCCTAATCCGGGGCCACTGATTTCAGGGATTGTAGCAGCCATTGCCGGCACGTGCACAGCTCATGCCTCATCCAGGACTCCAACTCGCACCCATTCGAACCAACTGTCAGAGGCTAGCGCTTGGACCACTACGCCACCCTTTCTATCTTCTGTATATACGTTTTTGTTTTTTCGTGAGTCTCATGACCACCGTGAGAAACTCCATTGGCTATAAGCAGTCATTCGCCCAAATTTAAGGCTGTTGGTTCCACGAAAGGGCGAGAGCCAGCGATTAGACCTCTGGGGCATCACACACACGCACACATAAATGTACTCTTCTCGTCAAAGCAAAGTTAATGTCACACACCAATGGTATCTGTTACATTCACGGACAATGAAATTTGCGCATCTAGGAGAAAACAGGCTACACCCGCGAAACTTCACTAATAGCTAGAGTGCGTACCGGTATGCAAATGATCAACGTTTGGTGCGATTGCGCATGACCGCACACCCTGTGGTGGCACTGCAAGCACGAACAGGCAGCCTTATGATCCGGAGTCGATGCCCCATGAAAGCGAAAAGCACTGGCAGACGCAAGCAAGAGTACAGAGTGACAAGAATGCCGCGTAGACGCACGCAACTTACGGACTTTGAGAGAGGCCTAACCATCGGGCCGAAAACCGTAGGGTGGTAAACGCGCCGTATAGCCCATTACGTGAATCGTTCTGACCATACCGTCCGACTGTGTTGGGAGCAGTGGATATGTGACGGCACTGTAACACGACGGAGTGGATCTGGATGGACCAGGAGGACTACGTGGAACGCCAGAGACGGATCGTGCGCCAGGTACGAACGGATCCCACGGGGACCCGGTCCACTATACAGGAAGATGTACCGACTCCTGTGTGCCCACGAACCATTTCCCGACGGCGAATCTGCGATCCCAGCGCTCCTTACGTGTACTGCCATTAACACCGGAACATCGCCGGCTCCGTGTGCGGTGGTGCAAGTACAGAGCTACGTGGAACGTCAGAGACTGGCGACGTGTGGTGCTTAGCGATTAGTGCCACTTCGTTTTGGGGACAGATGATCATCGTGTCCGGATGTGGAAGTCCCCGTGTCAACGGCTCAATCCCAAACTCGCTATCGAGCGCTACACCTCCTCCACGGCAGGCATTATGTTCTGGGGAGCCATTACCTACGATAGTCGATCAGCTCTAGTAGTGGTACGTGGATCATTGACGGGCCAGCGGTATGTGGATGACATCCTGCGGCCCTATATGCTCCCATTTCTGTGCGGGGTTCCAGGTGCGCTATACCAGCAGGCTAATGCCCGCCCGCACATGGCTCGGGTTCCCCAGGACTGCCTACTTCATGTCCAGACCCTTCCATGGCCTGCCCACACCCCGGACATGTCCCTTATCGAGCATGTGTGGGACCAGTTGAAACACCAGCTGGCCCCATGCAGCACTATCCGGGATTTGAAGCACACCCTCCAACACGTGTGGGCCAGTCCAAATCACCTAAGCGAACTGGAACAATTGGTATTCAAACTGCCTTTTCTATACAGTGCGCAAAGATAACGCAACACGAACAACTACACTGTGAAAAATGCGTGGTGTGAATTCACGGAAAATTTCTGAGAACAACGTACAGCAAAGTTGCCCGTAGGTGTCAGTCTTCCGTCTTTTAACAAAATTTTCGGTTTTAAAAGCACCCGTTTTTTTTTTTTTGTTTTTTTTTTTGTTTTGTTTTGACTTCTGTATCTTCACAGATTTTCCGTAGTCTGAAATTCCGTTTCAGGTTTTTCCTTGTTTATACCAAAATTTCGCAAATTCAAAGACGCTGAATTTTCAGCTCTTACACTATAGACTAGGGGGGGGGGCAACCTTTGGGTCGCGACCTTTTTTGGGGTGGCAAGGGTTTATTATTATTATTATTATTTTTCACAGAAAATAAAGTAGATAATAAAAGAATACGATTAGAATTAGATAATATGAAATGTTTGTATAATCCTGAGCTGCCTCAAATACTCTCGCGGACTCTCTCGGTGGAGAGAGACTACGTGCGCGCCTCATCGAAAACGCGGTACGTCCTGCGCAGGAGTTGCTACTCTCTCTCCGCCTTCACTTACTAATGAAAACCGCACTGCAATATTTACTTTCTTTTGCGTCAACATGCTTATGCGAATCTACCTTTTCTGCTCGCACCACGATCAAGAAGATCTAAAATAGAAGTCGAAGATGATCTCAGAGTGGCGATCTCAAGTATAAAACCAAAAAGGGAGAGGATAATTCCCAAGATTCAAGCACAAATTTCGCATTAGGACTGTCAAAGGTTGTGTACTGTTTTTCCTCCAACTAATTGTGTTTATTTTTTGTTTCAATATTTCCTACGTATTATTTCTAGTTAGATGAAATATTTTGAAATTCTTAATAAACGTAACTAATATTGATAAATTAAAAATAAATGTCTTTTAAAAATGCATATACATATAATTATAATTTTTAACCCCTTGTTTATTTCCAGTGACATGGGGTCTCCATAACAAAATAATTCTTCATCCATAAAAAGCTTGCGCACCACTGCACTAGGTAATCGTGTCGCAGCGATGAGGGTCGAACCCCCGTCATTTGGGGTGGTTCAACAAATAACGCGCGTCTTAACCACTGAGCCAGAAAGACTCAGAAATTTGAATCACGCTCATAGCAAAACTAATTGCGCGATGAAGAAATTTTTTTTATCATTAATGCGAGTGATTTAGTCATTTTACTTTGTGTTTGAGCTTATTATTATCAGTATTTAATAGGTTTGTAATAACTATTTTTTCTGTAGTAGGATTTATCACAAATTAAGTATTTTTTCCATCGTGATTTTTTGAAGCAACAGAATGTTTGGAACTTGACATCTTTTTAAATTGACAGTGACTTTCAATTATCTTTAAACAAAAGGTGAAATGCATTGTTTTAAGGATTCCACAGATTGATGCACCACCATCGTTTTATCCCCTGTACAATAATTTAAATATTATTTCTTTTTTCTTACGGTAACACAATATATACAATCTAAATACACAGTTTCTTACGGTAACACAATATATACCGGGTGTTCAATAAATGGCAGAACACTTAGTTTGGGAATAACTTTTGGAATACGCACGAGAGGGCAACACTATCAGTTTTTCGTCGACCAAGAGCTTATAATAGGTAATTGATTCAGTGTTGGTTCGACACTGAATCAATTACCTATCCGGATATGTTAACAAACAGAATTATCGGATATGGGGAATTGAATACTGTATATAACAGAATTACCGGAGAAGTAAGCTTTCATTGAAACACGCCCTCTTCATCCAGCTAAAGTTAAAGTTTGGACAGCTCTCTGCAGGAACAGGCTGTTTGGCCCTGGTTTTTTTTTTTTTACTCCACTGTAAAGTGATTCCTACAAAGCTATGTTGGAAAACAAGTTTCTCCCGGAAATTCACCGTCTCGGAATGGTAGATAGTTTCTGGTTCATGCAAGATGGTGCACCTCCGCATCACACTCTGGATGTTTTTAGGACCATAAGCAGCCGCTTTGGACACAGCATGCTCGCTCTCAACTACCCCAATTCTTACCCTGGCCTCCTTATTCTCCCGACGCAAATCCTTGCGACTTCTATCTTTCAAAGATTTGGTCTACAAATCACGTCCTAAAAGTATTTCGAGTTACAGTGGAAAAATACTAGACTTTTTCCACTGTAACTCGAGATACTCTTGGCCGAGACATAGAGAACTTTGAAGCCGGAATGCGCCATTTTGTGGTAACGGGAGGCAAACACTTTCAAAATGTTTTCACTTAATTACCTTTTGAGCCCCCTTCAAAGAAACACTGTTTGCTTAAATTATATCTTTTGTCTATAAAACTTTTTTCTACAAACAAAGTGTTCGGTCATTTATTGAACACCCTGTAATAGCTGGGGCACAAGATGTGGGAGACGAGAAGAAATATCCTGGGCCACAATAACTAAACTTCATGCGATATGCTAACCACAATATTCGATCTCTCTACATAACTTCAAAAGCAGATCGTTCGACAGACGACTGAAATTTAACAGTTAATCGAACATTAAGCGTTCACACGAATCGCTCCTATCACCGGAAATTTCTCGTCATATGAATGCAGAAAAAGTGAGAACGGAGTTTTTCTGTTAGTATACGAAAGGAATCGCGAAAAGGTCTTGACAATTCAGAATTTCCCGTTAACACATCTTAAAAACGGATCTTTACCGTCAAAATAAGGAAGGAATTTCTGAAAGGTTTCTGAAAATTCAGAATTTTCTAGGCGTAAGAAAAATCCGTGAAATTCAGGTTTTTTTTCCCCCGTCATTTAACGGAAAAGGTTGTATCAGAAATATGCTTCGTTAATTCACGAAAAGTGGCTTGTGAAATTCAGAAATTTTTTTTATAGAGTACTCTCGTTTAGAGGTTGCTGAACGTATCACGTTAAGTCTCAGAAATGTAAAAATTAAACAAATTATGTACTGGCAATCACAAATCCTCGGAAAGTGCGAAATGGATAGTACGTACCATTATCACTCAGATAGACTACACAACGAATTCGTAAAACATTAAATTCAAACTTTTAAAACGGAGGAAGGGAGAGAGAGAGGCAGAGATATTTTTTACACCACTTGAATTAAAAGAAAAAAAATGAACAATTACCACCTAATACGCATGTACAATTTAAGGATTTAAAGAATAATAATACATGTCTTCAGTATATCCTTAGGAGATGTGGGGGAAAAAAAAAGTCAATCAGTTGTCTTACCCACGGGTGACGGAAGGTAGGGGACACAGGGGTCCGGACCCCCTCTGGAATTTCATGGTCTACCTCACTGGGGGAGTCTTACGAAACGCCATAAAAATTTGTGGTTCACATATGTTTTAACCTTTATTCTTTTTTTATTTATGAAGATTTCGTGGAGCACGTACGTCACCACATTTCTCAGCTTTCTGGAAAACTCTTCGCCGCCGTCCTCGGTGGCGCAGTTGTCTAAGCTCTGGCTTATGACCATTCGTCCGAAATCAGTCCGGGTTCGAATCCCGTGAGGCATGGTTGTCGTGTTTGTCTGACAGCACTGGCTCTCTCCCTTCCCTCGAACCAGTGGCCCTAAATTAGGGACGGCGATTATTTATAGCCCACTGAGTCGCTCACGGTGGTCGTTTAATCCTCCAATAGGGAAAAACAAAACAACTCTAAGTACAATTTTGAAAACTGATTTTGCACTAACAAGTCGATTAGTTCACTCAACGTTGTGTTCCTCGCTTAATATCGTTAAAAAGTTCTCAAGAGGCAATGGGCTGAATAATATTGCTAGAGCTAATCACCGATGGAGAACTGAAATATTAGAATGGATACCCAAGGAGCAGGAGAAGACCTGATTCGAAAGCATGCTGGAGTGACTTGGAAGAGATATGCTCAAGACATGAAGTTGTGGGAGAGACTCGGGGAGGCGTAGATCCAACAGTGGATTGAAAACGGTTGATGTTATGTACGAGTAAATGCATATATATCGTACGGGGGTTTCTTCTCCCCCCCCCTTTTTTTTATTATTGTTTTAATTCTCAGGGAAGTTGGACCCAGCCGCCCCGCCCCGGTGACACAGTGGTATATGCGCTGGCTTTTGACCATTCGTCAAAGATGGGTACGGGTTCGGATCTCGGTGAGGCATGGATGTTGTGTTTGTCTTACACGGCACTGGGTCTCTTCCTTCCCTGGAACCAGTGACCCTAAATTACGGACGGGAGACTATTTATAGCCCACTGAGTTGCTCACGGTGGGCGCTAAACCTCCAACCCAATAAAAAAGTTGGGCCCCTTCTGTAATTATTGAGTTCAGCTGCCCATGATCCTACCCCAAATTCCCTTATGCACATTCAATTTAGAGCTTTTACGTTTTGGCAACGACGTAGAATGGGTGTCCCTCAGAAAATCAAATCTGCGGACTTCTGCAAGATACAGCGTATTCTCGGAATATCGGGTTCAAAGCTGCTCAATAAATAAACAAAAATCTTCAGATATGGTACGACTCTCTTCTGCGCCATCCTGTAAATACTTTGATAATAAAAGAAATGGTTATTTCTTTAAATTTCGGTGACATCATGGAACCTAGTGTATGTGTGCCCACTGTTTCCTCTCTCGCAACCGATTGTTCTCAATAGAAGAAAGTCATTAAGTGAAAGAGCACCTGTAGAAGTTAAATGAACTCCCCGTTCGTAGACGTCTAATAAACGAAAGCTTGAAAAAAAAAAAAGGAAATAAAAAATAGAATTCATGCACACGCACATACATAAGCAGGAGGAGGAGGAGACCATTCACGCACGGTCTCTATCGATCCTTCACCTTGACAACAGCAATCGCACTATATATATAAAAAAAGTGAGGGAGGAGGAGAATTGTAGGTTGATAAACTCACCTTGCAGGTGTATTCCAAGTAGGAGATTGTATCCACATACGAATCGAATCGAACAATTTTGGTTTGCTTCTTCTTGATGGGACACAAGGAACACATGGCTCCTTCAACCCTTCATGTTAGAAAACATCAGCCGGCGCCAGCACAGGACAGGCGGGGACTGAATATCACAGTCACCAGAAAGCACCATTTTTCCTCGTTGCGCGGAGAATTTTTTTTTTTTTTTTTTTACTTTCTTTCTGAACGACAACAGCAAGCCAAATCGTTGTCTAAGGCGGAAAAAGGCCCTACGAAATCAGTCAGGCACGAAAGGCAGGAAGCACTAACTGTGATCGAATGTAACACGCTAAACTTATCCTCATAATGGGTAGGGCTGACATCCTACTCCATATCCGGCGTGCAGTAGAATTTCTTGTTGATCTGTCATGACAGTCACACGGCGGTTATGCAAGTCCATATAACATAACGCTGAGCGAATGACGTACCCAAATGTGTGATCGAGGAAATTAATCAGATCACCTGTTGCATAGCACAAATTGTGCATCACAATGACCGGCTGCGTAGCAATATACAAAAATATTATCTGATATCCAGAATCTATATTGGCAATATGTCGTGGATTGATCGCTAGTACAGTTTAACCGGTTGATGTTCATGGAAGACAATGCTAGGAAAAGTAATTCGCCCAACAGGAAGCAATTCACCGATGTAAACCCGCACACAGGCTACACAAACATGGCATGTACAAGGAAATGACCCTCTGGACTACAAGATGTCGAAGAAACGTGAACAAGTGGGTTACAAACCAATACTAAAAATACAACAATTACGCTAGAAAAAACTTAAGAATGCGAAACTCTTACGAATTTTTCCTTAAGAGGGGCAACGCCCTAACCGTTTTAATATCGGCAAAAAAAGTGAGTGAGTTTTAGACGGTAGAAGCGATCGCACGGCTTAACGCTTCATTTCAAAAAATAGCGTGCGTTTGTTAAATCCCTGAACGACGGAAATAACCAAAAAAAAAAGGAGATGGGGAGAAATCATATTTAAAGTACAAGCAACAACTTTTGTCATGTATACCTGCAAAGTCTACAGAAGCAGCAGTATTGCTAGTAACTCTACTAATTAACTGATATCGTTGCATGGAAGTCATGAGAACACACACAACTGTTAAATACTGTTTACCGCCCATGACTCAACTGATGGGTGATCGAAATACGCACGCACATACATCTGCAACATCTTGGGAAAATAATCACTGAAGCTAAATACGAAGTAAATACTAAACACAACGTCTACAATAACAAGCCAACGGAAGGAAGAGAAGGGATGTAAAGCAGGGCATGGTAGAACTCTTAACAGGTTATACAAATCTGCTACCATGAAAAGGGAATAACACACTGACAATCGACGTTCCGAAAAGCAGCAGATTGCGAAACAATTGATTCAAAGATAAGGACATACTGTGGCACGCGTTTGAATTCCATTAACGAACAGCCAGAACACATGGTTTTACACAATACATCTATTGAGAGAGAGAGAGAGAGAGAGAGAGAGAGAGAGAGAGAGAGAGAGAGAGAGAGAGAGAAATTCCCTACTGCTTTTCACGTAAGGAACAACGAAGTGTGTGATGTTAGCTAATATACGCGAATGACTGAATCGGACAAGCGAGCGTGACAAATACCTCAAACCAAAACAGCCAGTCTCATGAAATGACTATCACAAGCTGAAACATCTACTTCAAGTCACGAGGAATTACTGAATATCAAAACTGACCACAGCTGAAGCATGCAGTAGGAGATAATTTTAGTGTCGACGGCTGAAATTTCCATTGCCGCGATTCTGAATGCAAATTCATATCCGCCTTCGTTTCGCACTGTAACTAATTCCAATCTTCTGGCAATTTGGAATGCAAAACCGGGCAAACACTATGGAGCACAGAATCAAGATCGGCTGTCGTCAGCACTCGAGCTTATAAAGAGAAGGTAGTAGGCAGAACTTCTAAATAATATTTGGCCGCAGCGCATCGCAAGCAGAAGTGAACGCCAGCTCGTGAAAAAGGGCATTCTCTGTCTCACAGTGTCGCAGCAAATAATTCCTAAGAGCTTGCACGGGAGAGAAAAATCATTTCGAACTAACTCATTGAGTCGCACGCACAGTTCTTTGCGAGCCAAACAACCCTAGACGCACCGACTGGTGCACCCTGCCGACACCGCAACTCCTCTGAGCGCACTGAACGGCGGCAGCTCGGCACATAAAATCGAGCGAGGGAGCCAATCACCGTGAGCGGAGGTGTTCGTTCCGCACGAGCGCCTTGCTCCAGTGGCCAGCACGCAGGCATGGACGATATGATTTTCGAGCGGGTTCATATACCCGTGTATTATCGCTGCCTACTCCGTTGTTTCTAAGAGTTCACTCTCCGAAGAACACGCAGCAAGGTGTGAAAAGATGGGAGGCTTCTTCATTATAACAAGCAACGCGGAAACATTAGAATTTACTTTCTCACGCGCTAGCAGCTACCCAAAGTCACCACACAAATAAAGGCAGTACATGGTGATATATAGGGAAACAAACTACACCATAAAACAATCGCCAAAGTAACAACGACAGTCAACATTCTCAATCCACACGACATAGTAGAAAAACCTCTCTGAATGGCGGACATCCTGGGACTTCAACACTTGTCCGCTATTGCGAGGTGTCTGTTATTCGGAATGCGATGCCGACGGATCAAAACTTAGGTGCACCTGGTGTATGGGGTACAAATTTTGAAGTGCTTGGCGGAAATTTTGCCAAATAAATCCGTTCATGTAGATTTTACCCGACGCTGATAACATTATCCCCAGTACAAAAAAGGTTTTCAGGTACATACTGTATATGGTATTTATTCATTGTACACTGACGTGCCGAAAGTCATGGGATACGTACCTATTCTCGTGTAGGACAGTGGTCTCGAACTCAGTCCCTTGAAAGGGCCACTTTCTAGTTTTGGAGAAATATAGGGGGCCGCATGAATATTAATAAACTTCTTATAAATAAATAACTTTACAAAACTACAACCATGGCTTGGCACTACAGTGGAATATTATTTCTAATTATCGGTAAATCGTAAAAACAAATGCTTCGTCAATCACTGAAAACAATAACTTTTACGTTACAATTATTTGTCACTTAAATCTTAAAACAATCACAATTTGCCAATTGAACACGGTACAGAAAATATTACATATTCTGAGCAGAAACTTGGACTTGCTTCTCTTTCACTAACTTATCGATATTTGGAATAATGTCGTTTGAACATGCTACTTTTAAAAGTGAGCATAAGTGACTGTCATTAACCTATTCCTTTCAAGACATTTTACTTGGTTCATCCTTGAAAACAACTGTTCACATGAGTATGTTGTTCCGTACGTAGCTGAGTTGTGAATGCTTGCTGCTAAGTTGTAAATGCTTACGTACTTATTTATCCTTTGAAACTAACTGGTAAAACTCTATTAGATTACAACCGCTGAATTTTTCTTTTAGGAAAGAATCACACTGAAAGCCTATTAATTCGCGCTGATGTTCTTCAGGTGCGTTGTCAGCATTATAGGAAAATGGAGACTTGAATATATTGAAAATATTTTCCACGTCTTTGAAATAGAGCCGCGGATGGCTTAGTGGTTAGTGTTTCAGATTATCGATGCTGGGTCCCAGGTTCTAACCTGGGCTGATCTTTCAGAGATGGTGTGATTTACTAACAATCGCTGAATATCCGCCGTGCATCGGACGAGCACGTAAAGTGACGGCCCCCAGGCTGGACCCACTGGTTAAATGGGTATCCTTTCCTATGTCCTCCCTGAAATTCTCTCACCCATCTATGTGCAATATCGTACTTGTACGGTGGCGCCATCTACTGTACTCTAATCTCACTACAAACTGTTGTGTCAAAAGTCGCTAGACTTGCTCTCATTCCTTCCGTTTCTGTGTCCTGCCCAAAAGGCGATCTCGCTGTAGGTGGCTGGGACCTAAACTCTACTCCCTGTGGACGGAAGTCCTACATGAAAATGACAAATGCTCTCATGACATGACGTCTTTGAAATATTCGAACCCCCATACAGTTATATTCTTCGTAAATAAACTTGTTACTTATAAAGCAAATGGCTTTGCCAAGCTTTACTATGTTTATATTATATTTAATATATTATAACACTGAGAAAAAAGGTTTGTTGTGCTGTTTTGTCGATTTATTTTGTTGCTTTAGCACAAAGCTCCATCGGAATTGTTTAGTTGGCAACACAAAATTATTTCGTTGGCTATATTTTCTTAATTCAACTATATGGAGGTGGCATCGACCTTGCGACAAAGCGCATGTGATTACTAGTTATTCCATGCGGACACTTCCAGACTACCACTGAGCAGAAGAATCTCGTTATGCGCTTAAGATTTCGCTTTGAATTACGGCTGACTACGAAGCGAGTGCATTGTTAGAAGACTGGGAACTGTCAACTCTGATAGAGACATTCAGAGGTAAGAATTTCTAATATATCTTAATAATTCTGGCGAATTTTTATGCTAGTGTTTATTGTGTGTTATTTTGGTTGGATTGAGTGAATTTTAGTGATAATTTGGCCTCGCTTTGTAGACTCATAATTACAATGAACACTATAGAATCCGCATCTTATTAGATGCGCAAGGACACGTATTAAATTTAAACCCAGATTTCTGAAACGGCTTGCGGTTCCTGATCGCAAATAAAAGTTTGCACATGAGGTAATGATAAGAGTTGTAATATATGTATAAAGTTTGATTTCATGTATAGGCTATATATACAGGGTGTTTCAAAATTCGTGCGGCAACCAAAGATTGCATGGTGATAGTACCCTGGAACATGTAGAACGTTAAAAAAAATATTACGATTTTTTTTTTTTTTTTTGTCTAACCAAAAATGTCAAAACTAAGGAAAACACTAAAAAAGAAATCGGCTTTAAAAACATGTTACACACGCACCAAAATAGTGTCAATACATCGCTATGTCAAGTACAAATCGTCCGTGAATATTCTAGAAGGTATAAACCCATCTTCAAATGCTGAATTCGCTTGGAAGGGCAGGTATAGCCCAATGGTTAGCACGCCTAGTTCCTAAACTAAGGGTCTCAGGTTCGAATCCGCTCGGTGAGAGATTTCTCGCTGGCTCTGAAAAAATTTCCTCGTGACGTAACACCGTCCAATTTCTTTAAACACCACTAGAAAAAAATACGTTGGGAAAAATTAAAATACGGAGAGAGAAAAAATGGCGGACACCCAGGGTCGAAGGGCATCGCCTAAAATTACTGCACCAGCAAAGTGTTGCCATCGGATAAAAAGTTTAGGGACAAAGTGGCCCAGCTTCATAACTAAATTTTGTTGGAGCAAGAAATTACTGTCACGATAACAATATGTTTGGTTGCAGCAACAAAGCGTTTTATCACTCAATGCATATTGTTGGATCAAAGAAATTCCCAAATATCGACAAAATTATTTTGTTAAATGAACAAAACGTTTTGTCATGATAATAAATTTTGTAGAATTAATAATAATTTTCAACAAATTAAATTTGTAAGTTAAACATTTTTGTTGACTGTATATATCGACATAATTTTTTGGTTGATTCAACAATTTTTTTGGTGAATTAACAAAACGTTTTTCTCAGTGAATATACTTGAAAAAAGGGTGATTTATTTTTAGTTTGTAATTATTCATGGGAGCCGCAAAGCAGTTGGCGCCGGGCCGCGAGTTTGGGACCATTGATGTAGGACCTCCTCTAGCCCGGCGAAATGCAGCAACTTGACGTGGCATCGATTCCACAAGTTGACGGAAGACTTTTGGAGAGGTTTTGAGCCATGCCTTCTGAATAGCCGCCCACAGTTCCCTGGTATTTGTAGATGCAGGATCTTGGGTGCGAATGGACCTTTCCACCACGTCCCATAAGTGCTCTATTGGGTTCATGTCGGGCGAACGCGATGGCCACATCATCCGGCGGAATAGTTCACAATGCTCCTCGAACCAATTTTGGACAACTTAGGCCCGATGACATGATGCATTGTCTGCTGCTCAGCAATTTTACGCTGCAGAAAATCTGACAAAACAGTTTTTTTTTTTTTCCCCTTTTACAATTCGTAGCTTATTATTCACAAGGTATTTTTAAAAGTTCTTCAATAGTGCTAATCCCTCCGTATCCCTTTTCCTTACAAAAAAAACTTTCCCCTTTGTTACAAAGCATTGCAAAAATATCGGAAGAAATTAGTTCGTTAAAATAGTAAAATTTTCCATACAAATGTTCTAAAAAAAAAACAATAGATCTGTCCTGAAACCACAGACCAACAAATTTGTAATGGAGAACTGGAGAACAAAATACCAACCTGCTCCTTCTATAAAAACCAAACAAAGTCTTCGCGCCAGAAATCAAAAATTTTCCGATTCAAACGCCATGAACGTTCGCTTCGCATTTTTTAATATTTTATGATGAAGATCACTCACTGCGTTATTCCGAAGGTACGGTATTTAGAGTTAAATTATACAAAACCGTATGTGTGTGTGTGTGTGTGTGTGACTGCGTATATATATACGGTTCGGGCATGGGGATCACAAAACTGTCCGCTAAATGGAGGTATCCGTTATCAGACTACACTGAAAATGTCGTTTTGAGCAAAATATCGCAATTCTTAAAAATTCCTTCATTTCAAAGCCCCATTCTTTAGGAATTCAAAACTACCTTTGTTTCTTGTTTACATTAATAGATACAGAGTTAAAGCAATTTTTATGTTTAAACACAGCCGTCAAAAGAACCGGAAAAGACACTTTAAAAGCCGGGAATTTCGAAATAATTAGGTTTGTCTTACTATTTCTGCATAAAATTACAGTTAAAACTAGCAAATATTTATTTTCAGAAGGTTTTATAGATCTAGGAACACTTTGGTTGCAATTATTTGGTGCAATTTATGTTTGCGAAAAACTTCGAATATTAATTTTAAACACAGTTTTTGAAAAATTAGATTTTCGTCCCGAACACTTAATGAAAAACCCTGATAATTGGAAAAGGTATGTAAATAAATCATTGAAACTTGGTATACTTCTTTCTTTTAATGTTATGCATACAATGAACTAAAAGTTTGGAATGTAAGTTCAGAGTGAAGTTATAGCTATTTACACAACTCACATTAATGTATAAATGAATGACTTTATCTTAGGGTGTTTGGGAATATCACTTAACTTTTAGTCAGGGCTGAGCCCAACCTGTGTTTCCTTTTGCCCGTCCTAGCGATTAACACAACAGTCTAGTGCCCGATCTCTTTTACATGTTTTGCCCGACCACTGTATTTCCTTCGCCCGATCTCAATCATCAGCCACTATACCCAGCTTGCTTGTCTGGCTACGGGCCTGCTTTTAGTTCATTGTATAGAGAATAGTCATACACTGAAGAAAAATGGCTATCATATATCCGTAACTTTTGTATTTACAGCGTTTACTGTAAACGAAAAATTTCATTTAACTGTTAAAAAAATTCCCATATTTCTTGAAAATTTATATTCATATAATTTCTGTTTTCATTGCTTATGTGTTAACCTTCCTAAAATCATAATAAAAAAAAATTCATTCCTTCAATTTTTATTTATTTATTTATTTATTTTGAAAAAAGTGCCTCGAACATTCGGATACCTTAAGGTAGTAACGATTTTTTTTTTTTTTTCTTGGATTGGAGGTTTAACGACCACCGTGAGCAACTCAATGGGCTATAAGCAGTCGCCCATCCCTA
Source organism: Macrothele yani (assembly GCA_039090855.1). NCBI lineage: Eukaryota > Metazoa > Arthropoda > Arachnida > Araneae > Macrothelidae > Macrothele > Macrothele yani. The sequence continues at coordinate 149,821,567 of CM077027.1, read as the reverse complement.
ATTTAGGGCCACTGGTTCCAAGAAAGGGAGCGAGTCAGCGCCGGAAGACAAGCACAACAACTATGCCTCACGGGATTAGAGCCCGGACCCCATCTCGGATGAATGATCAGAAGCCATCGCTTAGACCACTGCGCCACCAGGGCGACTAACGAATTTTCAAAGCAATTAATCACGATCTAAAATCATTGCATGTAACCGATCTCATTATTTCACGTTCATATTTTCTTTTAAATCTGACGGACACAATTAATAAAGCCTCTCATGAACAACTTTAATGAAACTTTTACTCAATAATGCCGTTTCACATTTTAGTAATCACCGAAGATTCTTAGCACGGTAGTCGGAAATATTTTCATGATACACTTATTACCCTTTGTTGGGAAAGGAAACTAAATACGGACGTGACGCTAGATGTGTTCGATACAGAGCTTGCTGGTGAGGTAATTAATTCTTCCTGTATACCTCAAACGGTATTGTTATGTCGTACGCTTAAAGAGGTAACCGTTAAAGTCCCCCACAGGAAAATTCCCACACATTAGGAAACTTCCCAATCTTTCCGAGTGAGACCCCGTGCATAAATTGCATTGTATATATCAAAAATTCGAATGTGGGGAAAATTTCCGGGGTCATTATTTCGATTTCACCGCAGTTTACAGGGTGATCCGTTTGGGTGGGGATAATTTTAAAATGCTGAGGTTATGGCTTGTAACAGATATAATCAGTCAATATTTGGCACACATTATCTTTATGGATGGATGGGAGTTTGTCAAGGCCTCTAGATGTCCCCATTTGCGAACTCGGCAGAGTTCATACCGGGTGCTCAATTCTTGCCACATGTATTCTAACATCTGCAGAGTGATTTGTGCGAACGCTGCACAAATTTTCTTGAGGTCGCTGTGCGTAGACGATGTTCTTCACAAACCACCACACGAAAAAAGCGGAAGGAGTGAACTGGCAAAAGAATAGGGCCATTGCAGCAACACCAATTGTAACTAAATGTGTTGTTAAAGAAGTTCCTTACTACCAGTGAGGTAGGGCACCGTCTTGCTGTAAAATGACATCGTTATCGAGTTGCGTTACCAAGAAGATCTGTGGCATGTCTAGGTGTTGTCCTGATCGTACAGTGTCCTCGGAAAAGCAAAAAGGACCTACAGTTCCGCACAAACCACTCCGCAGGTGTTAGAAAGCGCGTGGCAAGGACTGAGGACCCGATATGAACTCTGCTAAGTCCGCAAAGAGGGTCATGAACAGGCCTAGGCAAACTCTCATACATAAAGATAATTTCTGTCAAATATTGACTTATTGTACCTGCTACAAGCCATACCACAACATTTCCAAATTATCCCTACCCAAACGGATTACCTTGTATAATAAGGGGCAGTCCTACTAGTTGATAAAAACATGTGGGGGGGGGGGAATTTCTCGCACTTACAAAACTGCTTTCCATTATACGTCGATCAACCATCACATTTTGACCAACCGCAGCCTAGAGAAATGACGGCACCTGGAGTAGACCGAACGGTGGCACATGTTAAGTTCACAGAGCAGTATACGTATGTACAACCCGAGGACCGGCTTTCGCTTAGTAGAGTGTTCGGGGTTAGAATGGGAAAAGCTGCTGATTTATCGGAGTTTGATAAAAAGACAAATTGTGATGGCACGGCGCGGCTTGTTAACGTGACAATGCAGTGAGTACGTATCAAAAGTGGTGCAAAGATGGCCAAACAACGAACCGTCGCCCAGCAGCCGTGTGTCGTCCGCAGCTCAATGATGCCAGAGGGGAGCGGAGACTGTCGCGCAGGCATTGCTCACAGCAACCGCAGGGCCACAGTGCGACAATTCACCCGCAGCTACAACAGTTGTGATCAGGGCAATGTGTCGCAGCACACAGTTCATCGCAGCCTTCTGCGCATGCGTAGCCAAGACCCAGCCGGGTCCCCGATCTCACTGCACGTCATCGCCAACAAACCATGAAATGGGCCCAACATCATCAAGATTGGACCATGGATGATTGGAAGAAAGTGGCTTGGTCTGACGAATCAAGATTCCTGGTACATCAAGTCGATGACCAGCCGCGGATACGCAGATTACCAACGGAGGCAAACAGGCCGGCGGTGGAGGTGTTATGCTGTGGGCGATGTTTTTTTTTTGGGGGGGGGACACTTTAGGCCCCATTATTCCAATAGCAAAATCCCTGACAGCTGTCGGGTATCTGAACATCGTCGCGGACAAAGTTCACCCAGTCATGGTATCTTGCTGGTGATTGCCATTACCAACAGGATAATGCGCCATGCATGCCACACTGCCAGAATCATCAAGGAGTAGTTCGAGGAACATGCTGGTAACTTTCTGTTAATGCCCTGGCCTCGAAATTCACCTGACAAGAACCCATTTGTGGTTCGACTTGGAAAAGCAGGTTCGCTCTAAATCCCCTCCACCTCGAAATGTACAGAAACTGGAGAACCTGCTGTTGAAATTATGGTACCAGATACCCCAGGATACCTATCGCCACCTCATCGAATCGATGCCTCGCTGAGTGGCCGCTGTTTTGCTGGCTAAAGAGGGTCCTATAGCTTATTAGGTAGGTGGTCATAATGTAATGACTCATCAGTGTACGTATATTTTGTTAAAATATGAAAATGGCGACACAGGAAATTTTCCCCAAGTCCTCCTATTTGCAAAACTACCCATTATTATAAACTGCGGTAAAAATCGAAATGGTGATCCCGCAAATCTCCCCGACATTCGACATTTTGTATAAAATTGCAATTTTTGAACCGCCTCTAATTTAGAAATGTGGGACACTTTTCTGATGGGGGAATTCACCGTGTTTCGTTTAAAGCTATCAATAACATTTATTGATGTTCAATGGAATATATCTCACTAAATATCGCATAAAGGTACTAAAATGCTATTATAAGCACAAACAGTGAAAGGGCATTACATTGAACTTTTCTTACGGTACCTGGATATATCGATTTTTCGGGGAAGTCTACGTAAACAAAACTGTATCCCCATTTGTTGAATCGGGATTACACTATTTTGCTTTCTTCTAATCCACATAGGCTTATTAAATCCAATGGAAGAAGAAACGAATCTTGACACACTCCTGCCATACAACGCAACAATGAAACCTGACCCAACGTCTCATTAAGATGCTTTCGGTTACCCACGGAGTTTTATTAGATTTATAATCCGCCAGAGAGGAAAACGAACTTGATCACGAGGATACGAAAGGCTGCATCTTATTTCCATCGTGCCGTATTTCAAAATGAAGCCGGAAGCTATTCTTGGGATCTCCTACCAGCATGCATTTTCTCGCCTCTGCATTCCATGGTGTTATCAGAGAAAAATTGCTAAACGAAAAAAAAAAAATTGTAATAGCATTTAAAATGTCTTCCGGTTTATACAATAAGATAATTTTGGGCTTTTTATCCCCCCCCCCAGTTTCTTCGAATTCAAACAGCATCATAAAAAATGCTACTTGATTCACCAGGGATCATTTTCCCAGAAATCCTTATCGTTCACGAAGTCTGAAGAACCAACTTACGTAGTCTCGCTGCCTCTATACCCTGCCACAGTTCGGATTCGATGGCAGTATTTCCCTGAAACATCATACAGCCCGTGATGGGATTCAGTGGAAGGTTGGGCATTTGTTTATTATGCCTTGAAAATCTAATTCCAAGGTGATTGTCTGAAACAGTAATTAGTCTCCACACAGGTACACAATTTTTCGAGAGTTTCACAGTCTTCTTTCGACCCATGAACCTCACACGCATACAGAAATTTCCGATACTTTACCAATAGAAATGCTGTTGACCTTCTCTCTATATCAAAACTATTGCCATTTATTAGCTACTTTAAAAATACACCCACATGCTTGCTGGAGTTGACTGGAACGATCAAATCAGGAAGATAATTTTAGTCTTGTTGCGCACTATAAAAACGCAGTTACCTACAGAAGAAGGAATACCTTTTAAATTCCTTCATGAAAAAGATTGTCAGATACCGGATGCAACAGCACTGGTGAAATATGCATTGTTAATATGAATTCGATGTCAGCAAATTTTAGCGGTGAAATAATTTTGGGAATCCGCTCATGACTAAATGTAGCATCTAACCACGATCAAACGAGGTGCTGTACCAGATAATTATTTTCCTTCGAAAAAAACTTAAATTAAAAAAAAAACACCATGAAGAGATGATTGTGAAAGTTGAAATACGCACAGCTATTACCCTTCGCAACTCTAAATTTATTTGGTCATTGATCGCTTACTGCACAATGGTATTGGTATCTCCTCTCCCTGAACATACGTCTTTAAGTCTACCCATTACAACGTATATATAAAAATTCGTGTCGAATGTAACAATGAAGCAGAAATACGTACCTGTCGATTAACGCGATAAGAAAAACTTGCATACATATACAAGTTAAAAATTAAAACTTTAAAATACAATAGTTAAAAGTACTAGATCTTTCGACTAACACTATGTGGTCTTCATCAGGTACTGGACGAACTGAGCAGACTGTTCATGCGAGCAAAACATACGTAGTGCGATCAAAAAGTTTCCAGACTAGGTACATAGCGCGCCGACAGATGGCAGTACGGTCGAAGGCAGTGACCTTCATGAGCCATTGTGCCGAGTGGCGTCCTCCTGTGAACATAGGGAGCTGTGCAACACAATATTTGGTGACCACGTGCAGATCACAGCTGCGATTTCGGTATGGACTGCAAACTAGAGCAGCGATCGAACATCAAACTCTGCATCAAACTCGGCAAATCGGGAACGGAGACGCATTAAATCTTGCGGCAGGCTTATGGCAATCAAGCAATGAGTCGTGCGAGGTGTTTAGAGTGGCACTCGCGCTTCAAGAGCAGCAGAACGGCACTGGAAGACGACGAGAGGTCAGGGCCACCGTCCACGAGCAAAACCCCCGAAAACGTGAACAAAATTAGGGAAATGGTGCATGATGATCGTCGGAGAACCATTCAAGACATTGCTACCAGCGTCAATGTGTCATACGCGATGTTCTGCGGCGTCTTATGGAGGACATTCGCCGCAAATGACCTGAAATGTGACGCAGGAACGATTTCCTGCTCCATCACAACAACGCAGGAACGATTTCCTGCTCCATCACAACAACGTAGCAGCTCACAGAGCGTTGGCAACACGCCAGTTTTGCAGCTGCAACAGCATAACTACCCTTCCTCACCGGCCTTACTAGCCAGATTTGGCCCCTGCGACTTCCTTCTGTTCCCGAAGATGAAGTTGAAGCTCAAGGGTCGCCGTTTTGAAATCGTGGACGAGATCCAGCGGGAATCGCAGACGGTGCTTGACACGGTTCGCGAACAGGACTTTCAGGGAGCGTTCAAACAGTGGCAGCGGTGAATCGCTGCCCAAGGAGACTACTTTGAGGGAGATCATAGCCAGACTTAAGTAACGTAAGTAGTTTGTTGTATATCGACCTAGTCTCGGAACTTCTTGATCGGACCTCGTATATACAGCGACATGGGCGTGATGACACATTGTGACGCATGCTTATACCAAAAGGCAACGTTACCGAAGAAACACACTGGAGAGAGGTGGGTAATCTAAAGAACTATTGAAGCAGCGATCGATAGTTCTTTAGATTATCCACCTCTCTTCAGTGTGTTTCTTCGGTAACGTCAATAGGGTAAGGTAGAGATCCAATCAATCGGATGGTCTAGTTGAAAAATAAATTCAAAGTACGATGATCACCAAAGCTTTCCAAAAGTTCAGTCCAAATTTGGAAAATATATGCGGGTACGTCGTCGTTGCAACACCTTTGCTTAAGAAGATAAATTAAATAAACAAGCTTTCGCAAAAATAGTTGTGAATCCGTTGTAAGATGCCAGGATCCGAGTTTCATCGGATCCTCGCATGGATCAAATAATGGGATAAATGAATATGGATCAAATAATAAACATACATGGATCAAATGGGTAGATGTTTCGTTGTACACCCAATTATTTTGATCCATGTTTGTCAACCTGTGTAACAAAAAATTTGTCATCGAAGACTGCCGTGTGCTAAACAAGTTCAACACAGGTAGTGACCATAGATTGGTGAGATGTAAGATGCACCTCAACACTAAACTTGAACGTGGCAAGCTCATAAGACAAACAAAATGCTATTGACATAACCAACCTTAAAAAACACATTACCTTCAAGTTGGAACTGAAGAACAGGTTCTCTGCTTTAGAAGGCCTAACATCGGAAGAAGTGGATATTTCTGAAGTTAACAGAAAAATAACCAAAGCTCTTATGGAAACAGCAACAAAATTAGCTGGGTCTAAGAACAAGTTGCATGTGAACAAATTATCCGGAAAAACCAAAATGTTGATGCAAAAAAAAAAAAAAAAAGAGAGATGAGGACAACTAAAGAAGATGTGACTTCAAAAGTGGAATATATAGAGCTATGCAAGACAGTACGAAAAAGTATCACTGAAGACGTAAGGAAATTCAACTGTGAACTAGTGAGTCATATGGTTTACATAGTTGTGTTAAGGCTCTCGTTAACACAACTATGTAAACCATATGACTTGAAGTTTGGTTCACGCACACGAAACTTATTTTCAGTAGTTCGTAAGGATCGTGAACGGAATAGCAAAATGGGACAGTGGGGTATTTACAATATCCCTCTGGTTAAGGCAACTACAGGACAAGCAGCTTCTAATTATGTGGGTTCTACAAAACGCAATATTGCATTACGAATTAAAGAACACAAATACAATATTAAAACAGGCATGTATTGTACATCACTAGCCAAATCTGTTACAGAAGATGATCTTAATCCCGACTGGAGCAATGTTAGAATAATTAATACTCCTAGTAAACCTGGTGATCTTTTAATTGCTGAAAGTGTGTATATAGAGGCCTCCGGTGAGCAATGTTGTAATGAACATGCCCCCTATGAGTTACATAACGTTTGGAAATCCCTTATTAAAAATGTAAATTATAAATTGTAATATAAACTTAAAATTGAATATTCACCCTACACCATTTATTTCTGTTATATATTTCCATGTTTTTTCTTCTTCAGACCATTGGGCCAACAGTATACGCAACTTTTTTGACGCATGTAGATTACTATTGGCTAACTTACCATGCTTCCCACAATGCAATGATCTATATTATATATAGATTAAATGTATATCTATTTATTACATCTGAAGAAGAGGCAGCCGCTGCTTCGAAAGTGCTCATGTTTTTAATTGTATATATTTCTCATCTTTTAATCATTAAATCGTGCTAAAGACGGTAATCTTTCATCGCTTCAGTGATGTTCAATGCTTTTACAAGAAATGAAGATTTATCGATTGATGGAGAAAACCTGGAGATAACAGACACGAACATTTATCTTGGACAGCAGACATCAAGTGAGGGTCACATTGATGAAGAAATTAATCGGCGTATAAAACTTGCCTGGAGAGCTTTTGGAAGAAACAGCATAATTTTCAAGAGCAATATGCCATTATGTCTTAAAAGAAAAGTGTTTGATCAATGTATCCTTCCAGTGCTTACGTATGGGGCAGAGACGTGGACCTTAACTAAAAGAGACATACAAAGGCTGCAGACAACTCAAAGTATCATGGAGAGGTGTATGCTTGGTGTAACCAGGAGAGATAAGAAGAGGAACTCGTGGATCCAAAAAATGACAAGAGCGGAAGACATCATGATCAGAGTTAAATCCTTGAAATGGCAATGGGCTGGGCATACTGCCAGAAGGACAGACCATCGATGGACAGCCGAAATTTTGGATTGGATTCCAAGGGACAGGAAATGACCCAGAAGAAGACCACATGGGAGATGGTGGATGAAATTCGAAAGTATGCGGGAGTGACGTGGTGCAGACTGGCACAAGACAGACCGTTGTGGAGGAATCTTGGGGATACCTTCGTCCAGCAGTGGATTGATAATGGATGATGATGATGATGATGTCAACCTATACTGGTAAATCGTTGTTTAATATAAACTAGACGAAATGCGTCGGAATCGAAGTATTTTTTTTTAAATAATAAACTCATATGAAACAACAAATGTAAACTTTATTTGATTGACAAATTCATTCAACCACTTCGTGATTTATTGATTTATTTATTTATTTACTTATTTATTTATTTATTTTTTGTGTGACTGAAGTTTAACGACCACCGTGAGCAACTCAGTGGGCTATAAGCAGTCGCCCGTCCCTAATTTAGGGCCACTGGTTCCAGGGAAGGGAGAGAGCCAGTGCCGTAAAACAAACACAACATCCATGCCTCACCGGGATTCGAACCCGGTAAACGAAACCCGTTGGAACCGACGAATAGTTGGGGGGGGGGGTTCCCCGGTAGACGAAACCCGTCGGAATCAACGATTAGTTTATTTATTTTTTTATATATATATATATTTTTTAAAGAATAAACTCATATGAAACGTTTATTTACATCTTTACATAATGGGAAACGTCTTACCTACGTGAATCAACTGGATCGAATAAATGTTAAATTGTATATATACATCACACAGTCCAATGGCTCAACGCAATCAGGTGTTCGCTGTTCCGATAAGAACTTTCAAACAAATTCCTGCTAGCGTTGTTTTGCACAACAGGTCGCTGAGAAGAGAAACTTTGGACTATCTGAGTCCCTCCACACTTCCTTCTTGAACAGCGCGTGAGTCAACCGCAAGCGATCGAATGTCCACGCACGCTTCTTCCATAAACTTTACACGGGAACTTTGCCTCCCAACAACGCCCGAACCGTTGCCCCAATCTCATTTTTCTCTTCGACCTGCACATCTACATGGTAAGACCTTTGTTTAGATACATCAACCAAATGTTTACGTTCAGCAGTTCTCTCACAACTGGTCTTACAGTAAAAAACCTTATAGAATTTAATATATAGATGTGAGTGGGGCACAAATTTTGGAATATCTCTGCGGAAGAATCGCTTTCTGCTCTGTGTCAGTCTTGGAGGGTATGATGGGTACTAGTGTATCCATCAAGATTACAAAAGTAAGGTAGGCCATAACAATGACCCTGGGCTTCAACTTTGAATTAATTCACTAAGTACAGAGAATTTGGTGCCGAGGCACTTTTCCCATGTAAGTACAGACAATTTGGCTATCTCATTTCAGAGCACAGGCTCAACATATAGATACAAGGAAACTTTTTATTTTTATTTTGACGTAGGGCTACGTCTAACTCCGCGGATAGTATGGGGAGACGTAAGGCCAGCCGCCTGTGACAAAAATAGGTCCCCACTGAAATCATTATAACGTTAAAAATACGTGCCGCACACTAATCGTGTTAGCATAATCGCAAACAGCATGGAGTCCAATTCGCGTACTGCGTAACACATCGTGCGCGCGACGCTCCCTGTGCGCGGGGGAGATGATACAATACTTTTGGGTGTGTCGCCACGTTTGGCTAAGTCAATCTCTGCAACCGTGAGCGTAACAAGAATATGCGTGGTATCGTTTTAAAGCTCTCGACGAGATCTATTCAAATATACAAAGAACATTTCGCGGTGGTTTCAACTGAACATTTTAAAAACTGTTTTCTTGTGAACCGGTGAACACCTTTGACAATTTCGCGGTTTATCAAGACAACCGTGAGTGCAAAACGACTGTGCGTGGTATCGTTTTAAAACTCTCGACGAGATCTATTCAAATATATAAAAAACACATCGCAGTGGTTTAAACTAAAATTTTAAAAAATTGTTTTCGTGTGAACGGGTTAACATTTTTGACAATGCCGCGGAATTCGCAGAATGAACGCTGGCAAAAGCGGAGAAAATCAAAACGAGAGGCAAGAGCAAGTGATGAAGGAATGATGTAAGAAGCTCAAAAAGACTGCAGCCCAACAAACTAGAGAGTATCGAGAATCGTTTCAAAATCTAGCTCATTTCAACTCTCCGATCTGCAAGTCGTAATACTACGTTCTTTCAAACAGACGGCTCAATCAGAATGAGCCCCACTTGATTTTATTTATTTTTTCTTTGTAAACTTTTAAATGAAGCTTAAACGAAGTCAACGATTATTATTCACAAGTATTAAAATAATTATTCGATCATTCCAAAAAAAAATCCAGATAAAAAGAATAGAAAGTGGAAAAGAATACTTCTAAATTCTCGAGTCGTTCACTGGAAAACGTACCCGTGTTCCGGCGGGCCAGGCTGTTCCATTTTTTTCAATCGGATATTTAGAAGCTATGGCATGGAGTAAAATGTATTTTGAATTCGATAGTAACTGCATTTACGCCCTCTGCCGGCGAAGTTACGCATTGGAAAATGACCGGAAAGTAAGAATCATCGTTCGCACATTTCGGATATTCCAATGAAAAACATCTTTTTTCGAATTAGTCATACAGGTGCCGAGATATGGTCAGTCCATGGGGGCGGACGGACGCACGTAGTCATAACACAAGCACGTTCACCCCCCCCCCCCCCCAAAAAAAAGACGCTTAAATTTAGAATCTAAGAGTGAGACTTTTGTAAGTGATACGCACCTCTTAAAAAAAAAAAAAAAAGCACGGTACGCCAAATACGTTACTTTAAAAAGAAAGGGAGCGCGGGGGGAGGGGGACTTTACCGTAAATTAAACAAGTCTGGAAAAAGGAGAGACGGGTTAAACTGAAAAATATAACACAGTCTAGTACTCATTTTGTGGAAGTTGTACTGTCAAACCAATAACAACCAGATTTTGCAACACAATACCCCAGATATAATCACACTTTATGGTGGTGGTGTTGTTCTCCGAGATAATTTCCGCAATGCCGCCCTGGTGGCGTAGTGGTCTAAGTGATATTCGTCCGTGATGGGATCCAGGTTCGAATCCCGGTCAGGCATGGGTGTTGTGTTTGACTTACGACGCGGCTCTTTCCCTTCTCTGGAGCCAGTGACCCTAAATTAGAGACTTATATAGCCCATTGGGTTGCTCACGGCGGTCGTTAAACCCCCGGCAAAAAAAAAAAAAAAAATCTGCAATCACCACTGCTTGCGTGGTATCCCGGATAATGAGCTTGTGGTTTAAAACTGGGGAGAAAATCTGCTGAAATCCAAAATTTAATCGTGAAGCTCTTCCAAAAATCTGGATAATCAGCATAATCCTTTAATTGTCTCAATGATTGATTATGACCTCAGAGCCGAACTGCGGTTTGGAAAACCACGACGTATCTTGCTGAGAAGATATTGAACGAAAGAGGGAAATTACGTCCTATTTGTCGACAGAACTCATTCCTTTCATGAAATAAATAAATAAATAAAAAACTGGCTCATCCTCTTCCACAAATTACCACGTCTGGCTGTCGTATATTTTATTTAAAACAATGGCGCAAATAATCGATGAAAACCTACTGTCTTATCTGGTCTTCCCAGCTCATTAATGACTGGTTTGACCTTCGTTCAAATCGCTCAACGGGAAGTGCGTTACCCTGTCTTAACATTATAAAAGTGAAATATATCTACCGAAAATAGTGAAGCATACAGTGGCCGCTCGATTTTTCAAAAGCTTTCAGCCGATTGTATTCTCGAAGTCTTCTAATCACGTGGTCTTGCTTTGTGCCAGCTTTTTTCATTTTTTTTTTTTTTTCTCGTAGCATTTGTATATTTGCTGAAAGCAGGTGCTCTGGTGCCTTTTTACTTACTTTGCTTTCTTTCCCACCAATCCTCTTATTCTAACAGCTGATCAGAGTCAGTTTTTCTAATGACAGTATTCTTTACGCATTTTATGAACTCAAGTCACTTATATAACTAGCGTATAGCCAGTCCTAAAACGATTGTTTTTAAGCTTTAAATAAATATTAATCTATAGGCGATGTTGCCCGTCCTATGACGGAGTGAAGTTTTTAATTGAAGCAGATTATAAACAAATCAAATAGATGACGGCTTTTTGTAAGGAAATGTAGTTAAAACTTATACAGTAAGAACTCATTCATGTTAGAGCTAAAAGTTATATACTATTTATTTCCGTTTTTCAAAAGACTTCGCGATGAGAAACATTCTGTAAAAAATACTTGTTGTTTAACAATTGATTACGTGCGGGAAGCGACCGTGCGCCAAGCGACCCTGTTATATTCGATCGTGGACGAAGCGACCCTGCGAATCGAATCATTTTACTTATATATATACAAATCGTTGTCAAATTATTTATTTACATCTAATTAATTACTTACATCAAGTTTTTTATACTAATTACAAGTTTTTAATATTTTATATATCATCATCATCATCATCATCATTGTCAACCATTATCAATCCACTGCTGGACGAAGGTCTCCCCAAGTTTCCTCCACAACGGTCTGTCTTGTGCCAGTCTCCTCCATGTCACCCCTGCATACTTTCGAATTTCATCCACCCATCTCCCATGTGGTCTTCTTCTGGGTCTTTTCCTGTCCCTTGGAATCCAATCTAAAATTTCGGCTGTCCATCGATGATCTGTCCTTCTGGCAGTATGTCCAGCCCATTGCCATTTCAGGGATTTAACTCTGATCATGATGTCTTCCACTCTTGTCATTTTTCGGATCCACGAGTTCCTCTTCTTATCTCTCCTGGTTACACGAAGCATGCACCTCTCCATGCTTCTTTGAGTTGTCTGCAGTCTTTGTATATCTCTTTTAGTTAAGGTCCATGTCTCTGCACCATACGTAAGCACTGGAAGGATACATTGATCAAACACTTTTCTTTTAAGACATAATGGCATATTGCTCTTGAAAATTATGCTGTTTCTTCCAAAAGCTCTCCAGGCAAGTTTTGTACGCCGATTAATTTCTTCACCAATGTGACCCTCACTTGATATCTGCTGTCCAAGATAAACGTACGTGTCTGTTATCTCCAGCTTTTCTCCATCAATCGATAAATCTTTATTTCTTGTAAAAGCATTGAACATCACTTTTGTCTTCTGAAAGTTCATTTTTAATCCCACTTCTTTACTCTTGTCAGCAAGTTCCTGGATCATACTCTGCAGCTCTGATGGGGTAGTTGCAAAAATGACTACGTCATCAGCAAAACGAAGGTGGGTTAGATAATCTCCATTAATCTTTATCCCCTTGTTTTCCCAGCTCAGCGACTGAAAAACACCCTCCAATGTGGCATTAAAGAGCTTCGGAGATATGGTGTCACCTTGTCTCACTCCCTTTCCAATTTTTACGTGTGTTGTATTTTCAAACAGCCTAATCTTTGCACTTGCATTTTCATAGATGTTATTAATAATATTAATGTATGCATCTTCAATACCGCAGGTTTTCAGAGCCATTGTAACTGCTGATGGTTTCACCGAATCAAAGGCTTTTTCATAATCGATAAAAGCCATGCACAATGGAAGTTCATATTCCCTCGCTCTTTCAATTAGTTCTCTCAGTACGTGGATATGATCTATTGTGCTGTAGCCACTCCTGAATCCAGCTTGTTCTCTCGGTTGAGCCATGTCCAGTGTTACCTTCAAGCGGTGTGAAAGAACTTTAGTGAAGATTTTATAAACTACTGATAGGAGGCTGATAGGTCTGTAGTTTCTGAGATCCTCAATGTCACCTTTCTTATGTAGCAGGATCATTGTAGCGGTGTTCCAATCCTCAGGAATCTTTCCTTCAGTAAGGCATCGAGTGAAAATTTGGGCGAGTACTGTTTCAATTTCTCCACTTGCTTCTTGTATGATGTCTACAGTAATTCCATCTTCTCCTGGAGCTTTTCCCCGCTTCATGTTCTTGATTGCATGTGCAACTTCTGCTGGAAGGACTGGAGGAACTCTGGTACTGGTATCTTTCATGATGTCTGGAGTACATGTATCATCCCTTTCATATAATTTGGAGTAGAAATCTTTCACTCTTGTCAAAATTTCGCCTCTATTTCTTGTTACAGAACCATCTTCTTTTCTCAGTGCCATAATCTGTTTTCTTCCCTTACTGAGATGTCCCTTTGCTATCTTTAGGCTTTGGTTGTTTTCAATTGCTTTCCTCACTAGTTCACAGTTGAATTTTCTTACGTCTTCAGTGATACTTTTTCTTACTGTCTTGCATAGCTCTATATATTCCACTTTGGAAGTCACATCTTCTTTAGTTGTCCTCATCTCTCTTCTTTTTTGCATCAACATTTTCGTTTTTCCTGATAATTTGTTTACATGCAACTTGTTCTTAGACCCAGCTAATTTTGTTGCTGTTTCCATAAGAGCTTTGGTTACTTTTCTGTTAACTTCAGAGATGTCCACTTCTTCCGATGTTAGGCCTTCTAAAGCAGAGAACCTGTTCTTCAGTTCCAACTTGAAGGTATTATGGTGTTTTTTAAGGTTGGTTATGTCAATAGATTTTGTTTGTCTTATGAGCTTGCCACGTTCAAGTTTGGTGTTGAGGTGCATCTTACATCTCACCAATCTATGGTCACTACCTGTGTTGAACTTGTTTAGCACACTGCAGTCTTCTATGACGAATTTTTTGTTACACATAATAAAATCAATTTCACTTGTCGTCCCATTTGGATGTCTCCATGTCCATTTCCTGTGTGGCTTTTTCTTGAAGAAGGAGTTCAAGATGAAAAACCCTTCTGCCTCTGCAAACTCAACGAGAGTATTTCCACGCTGGTTTCTGTTGCCGTGACCGAATTTACCTACTGAAGTTTCATTCTGTTGTCTTTGCCCTATTTTTGCATTGAAATCTCCCATAATTATTTTCAAGTGCTGCTTACCTTTATTATTTAGATGACAAATTTCCTCATAAAATTCTTCAATTTCTTCTTCAGGATGACTTGTGGTGGGTGCATAAGTTTGAATAATCTGAGCCTGGTATCTTTTTGAGAGTTGGATAACAAGTCGTGCAGCTCTGTCAGAGGAACTTTCAACTTCTACAACTTTATCCTTCAGTTTCTTGTTTATTATAAATCCAACACCACTAGTTCTGCCAGTATCTGTCCCACGATAGTAGAAGAGATGTCCACTTTTCAGTTCGATGAGATCTTTTCCTTTTCTCCTTACCTCACTTAGCCCCACGATGTCCCACTTGATCCTTTGTAGTTCCTCTTCCAATTCAAGAAGCCTTGAATCAGAAGATAGGGAGCGTCCGTTGTACGTAGCCAAGGTCAGCATCAGATGGCAGCCTAGTCCGGTCCTCCGGGGATTATTTTATATATATATATATATATACAAATCGTAGTCAAATAATTTGCATCATTAATGAAGTACCTACATCTGAATTTTGTAACTTTTTCCCTTAGTCCAACTTGGTAACACAGCTTAATGCTTTCAGTGCATTTTTTAAGAACTTTAGAACTTCCAAATTCCCCCATGATATTGCGAATGCGTTCGTCTACTTGTATATGCATTTTCTTCCTTTTTGGACCAAGTTTTCCTAATCCTTTTAATTGTTGTTTGCGCATCACACGTCGAATTTGGAAATTCTAAAGACATTAAAAAATGCCTGAAAGCATTAAGCTATGTTACCAAGTTAGACTAAGAACAAAATTTACAAAATTCAGAAGATGTAAGTACTTAATTAATTAGATGTAAATAATTTGACTACGATGTGTGTGTGTGTGTGTGTGTGTGTGTAGTATATATAAGTAAACTGATTCGATTAGCAGGGTCGCTTCGTCCACGATAAAATATAACAGGGTCGCTTCGCGCACGATTTCCAGAGGGTCGCTTGGCACACGACACCTGACAATTGTAGTAGATTATTGGGTTAGAGCGTCGATAGACCGATATTTTGCAAAATGTGTAATACAATCAACACTAAACTCGGAAAGTTGTTTCGTGTAAACTTACCTTAATAACTTTTATTAATACTTCGATTTTTCGCGTTAAATTACTTTTTCTCCGGCACATTTGTTATTCCCTTCACGGCTTGTTTTAGACTGTCTTTATTCGACGGTTAGTTTGAAACTTCATACCGAAGCTTTTTTACAAAATAATGCGACATCTGGTATTACAAATCGGAGCTATCTATACTCTCAACAATGTGCTGTCGAGGCGAAATCTGCTTTTAGAAGCAATTTTGCTCACTTTTGCATCTCAAGATTTCAGTTTTTATTGTAGGTTAAAGCGTTCTAGATATATTGATATTTTGCAAAATGTATAATATAATCAGCACTAAATTCTGAAAGTTAGTTAAATTAAAAAAGTAAAAAATAATTAAAGCGCACAAATTAATATTCGAATTGTGCTAAATTCAATTAATATGCACACGCAACTTGTCGTGATATTAAGATACATGATGCTCAAATACCTACGCGTTTGTAACGTCATCCTTATCCTGTTCCAAATCTGAAAGCACGTGATGCACTTGATCCTTGATGATCACTAACACGTGCATCACATATTGTTGATCGAATATTGTTATATGTTATACTCAAAATAGTATAACTATACTAAAAATCCGAAAATTCTTGGCGTAGAATTTTAGCTGTCTACTAGTTAGCTGTCTACCTTCCTTGAGAAAGCCATCTGGTTGATGTGCGAAAGCTTGGAAACTTTTATTTCTATTCTACGCCAAGAATTTTCGGATTTTTAGTATAGTTATACTGTTTTGAGTATAATTTGGTGTACAGTTCCTACTTTTTGAAATATTGTTATGTTTGTTCAGTTGTCATAAATTTGCTTATTGCGTAAATATTTCTGTGCCCTTTCGGGCAGGGCACATAAACTGAAAAGGAAGTTAGAGCGAATCTAGCGATTCTGGCAGGATAGTTTGTAAGTGAGAGAGAGCACACTAGATGGCACCACTGTACAAGCGTACGATATTTCTTTTCATTTACCTATTTTTATTCGAGGTTTAAAGACCACCGTGAGCAATTCAATGGGCTATAAGCAGTCGTCCGTCCGTAATTTAGAGCCATGGGTAGCGAATGGCCTAGCGGTCAACGTTCGTAACTGGCACGGGAAAACCCCAGGTTCGATCCCAGGGAGGTACGAACGCTCGAACCACTAAATGTCCGCCGTGCGTCGGTTGGGCACATTAAGCCGTCGGACCCCGGGTACTGGCTAGTAAATAAGGGCGTCTTCTACCTTGCTTCCGTGTGACTTTCCTATCGGGCACTCTAGCCCAAATCTTGTAACTTCTTATTTCTAAGGGTTGTTTAAGACCTGGGGTCAGACACTCCCTTCCTAAAATCCTCTACATATGATCTGATCTGAAATTTTTAATCAAGCCGCGGATGGCTTAGTAGTTAGAGATTCAGACTGCTGATGCAGGAAACCCTGGTTCAAATCTGGCGTGGTGGTGTGAATCGGACGAGCACGTTAAGGTAGACGTCTAATGATTTTGCTTCCTATAATTCCAATGGGCAAACTTCTGTACACATTTTCTTTACAATTAATGCGTTCCCAAGGATGAAAATTTGAACATCGATTAAAATAACTTCATATTATAACTTGGAATACTTAATATTTTCTAAAACATAACCATAATTAAGCAATACAACATTTCTTTGTCTTCTGACGTCATCAATGTACCGGTCGCGCCATCTTTTTTTCTGGTCCCAAAACCACCAAAGGAAAAGTTATTGATTTTTAATATAATTATGGTTATGTTTTAGAAAATATTAAGTATTACAAGTTATAATATTTTTCAAATTTTCAACCTTGGGAATGCATTAATTGTGAAGAAAATGTGTACAGAAGTTTTCCCATTAGAAGTACAGGAAGCAATATCACTAGACGTCCACCTTACGTGACGGCCCACGGGTAGAAATCCCCTAATTTCTCTCTCCCTTCTATGTGCAAAAGCGTACGGTGGCGACATCTAGTGTGCTCTCTCTCACTTACAAACTAGCCTGCCTGAATCGCTAGATTCGTTTTTGAGTACATATATTGGAAATATATGTACTCAAAAATGGGTACATATACAGGGTGTCCGAGAATTATTGGACACATTACAAAATTATGCAAAAAAAAAAACCTATGAGCATTGTCTGTTTTCTATGTCACGTATTACTAACACGGTTTCTCTTTTTTTTTTTTTTTTTTTTTTTCTTGCAGAACTGTTATTCCTAGAATCCGATAGATGGCGCTAAGTGTGGCCTGATGAGGAATGTAGGAGAAATCAGTGCTGAGCCCTGGGAGAAATGCGCAATCAGTAGTCATGTCATCCGTACAGCAGAAGGCGATGTGTGTGTGTGTTATGACTTGCGGAATTAAAGTCTGTCGTTAAAGTTAAAAGACGCTACCGTTTAGAGTATATCGCTCTCCAGATCTAACTTCATTGGATTATTTCATGTGGGGTTATGTGAAGGATCGTGTCTATCAGACGCCTTGTACTGATCTGCAGGAACTGAAGCAGCGTATCACAGCTGCTATTAATTCCACATAACTCCTAAGATGCTTGCCAATACATGGCATGAAATCGAGAATCACTTGGACGTACTACGAGCATCCAAGGGATCTCACATCGAAATTTATTAACTTGTGTAGTTACATTGTAAGTTAGTATAGTCAGTTTCTTTCTATCTGTTCAATGTTTTGTTTTATATAATTTTGTAATGTATCCAATAATTCTCGGACACCCTGCATTTCAAATTAGAAATGCCAGATATACTCACAATTGATTACCTGTATGTACTCAAAAATGAGTACGTGTATTTTTTAAAAATGAGACAAGTACTCGGAGCTATTATAAAGCCCAGAATGTACTAAAAAACGAGTACATCTTGCTTATTTCTAAGTACCAAGTTTTTACAGTGGATGGTCTGTTTGAGAAAGACAATGCGCCGCCGCAACCGCCCAGGTATGGCTCGAGGAACACTCGTCTGAGTTTGGAGCTATCCAGTAGCCCCCAAGGTTCTCGGATTTAAAACCTGAGGAAGCTCTTTGGAAAGCCGTTGAGCGGAACATCAGATTTATGGATCCTGGACCGACGTTAGGGACAAGTTCTTGATTATGCTGCAACAGGCATGGCTGGCATTACCTCTGGAAAACCTCCGGCACCTAACCGAGTCGCTATCACGGCGCGTATTAGCAGTTATTAGATAGGTATCTCTAATATTTTGCCCACTGAGTGTATAAAAGCTATTTCATATGGAAAACATCACATATTCACCACTGATCTCTCTCTCTCTCTCTCTCTCTCTCTCTCTCACACACACACACAGAGACAAAGAAAGAAAGAAGAAAATGAGCGGAGAAGAGGAGAGAAACAAAAACAAAGCTAATACTGGCGGTGGCTATCGAACGATTGCTACTAACTTAGTCATCAATAAAATAAAGCATTCCACGCTTCGCGCCGATAAAAATCTCAACAAACAAAGTGACACTATTTGGGTTTCGTAATCTCGCTCTTTAGCACAGCCGAAGTTTAGCTACTTGACAGTACGCCAAAAATTTACTTAACTTTCCGCCCCAGTTAAGTCACTTCCACGGAAACACCATACTGCGTTCTCGGTTAATCAGCCCGAAATGCGCTAAAGAGGGAAACAGAATCCGATACGATCTTTTAATTAGAGCATTGTTTCTTCTCTTACGTCTGATCGGAGATTGCGTAAATTCACCAGTGATTCGTTAATTCGTCTCAGCAGTCCAGAAGACTAATTTACGACGATGTATCCATCAGGGAACCATTAGCCTGCGCAAAAGTCCGCGAGTGCGCATCGAACATTTATTTATATTTCACGATGTGAATGCGCGCAACAAATCAAATTATTTCCTCGATACTGTCTGTACACTGCACCACTAATCAGATTACGTCACCGCTCGGAAATTACTTTTCCAAAAATGTTCTGAGCGTAATTTTTTTTTTTTTTTTTTAGGGAGAACGTACGACTTAGCACAATGAAGTCCCACACCTAAAATCAATGTGCAGCGATACTGCTAACTTACCAATTACGTTTTGCTTCCGCCACTTTCAGGGAAATTCGCTGGGAGGCTTTCTGATAAAGTCGCTACGATAGCGTACGGTGTACGTCTCTTCTAACGGCATAGTGGGCTTTTCCAGACTCCTCATTTAACGAAAAGCGCTGGAATTTCAGCTCATTAGTTCTTTTCCACACATATTCAAAAACAAGCCGACTCGTTTCCCTAGTGGGAACTGTTTCATACAGAAGAGCACATATATCTGCGGTCCTTTTTTTTTTTTTTTAATGGAAGCTTAAACAGCCCGCTCCGTTAGTTCTCTCAATATGAACTATTTTCAATTTAAGTACTAACTGCCAGTCAGTTCAAACGAAAGACTTGTGTTCCAATTACCCTTCATCTTGATTCTGCCGAATTCTTGGTCACCCACAAGCAAATAATTTCGATACTAACTCAATATACCAGTCTGCATGTATTTTAACATTTGAAATCCAGTTGCCAGTTCACAGGATTTTTCTGCTGATTTCAGAAATGTAATCCGTTTTTTACGTATTATTAAATCAGAAATACTTTGACAAAATTTATTTTCATATGAAAACTTAGAAACCCACAAGGTGGCGTGGTATGCGATGTGGCAGCAATGCTTCGGGACATATTTTGTCATATTTGTGGAAGCTACGTTGTGTGCTGAAACAAACAATATATCAACGTTCGTTAACAACGCACATTTTGGGTATTTAAGAATCAAGTGATTTCATCGCGTACCGTTATTTATACACAAAATTTGGTAAGAAATTTGAACTTGTCGAAACAACTAGCAAAGCTCTTCGGCTCAAGGCTCAAATTTAAGGAACTGTTTCTCACCAGGGACTTCATTTTTTTGTGTTATAGGCAACTTAAAGTGGAATTATAGACTCATATTTTTCAGATGGAGAATTAAACGTATATATTGTCGGGACATTTATCAATTGAATCTGCTTAGAGTGCTTCTGATTGGAAATTAATTCATTAACTCCTACAAAAAAGCCAGAACGGTGTTGTTTTTTTACTTCATAATAGAAACAGCTTCTTACACTGAAAATTTTTTCCTGAAATTCATGTGCTATTTTCTGTGATTACTTTCGTGAATTAACGAAGCACATTTCTGATTCAACCAGTCTCGTGAAATGACGGGGGAAACCTGAATTTCACGGATTTTTCATGCGTGGATTAACAGAAAAATTTCTGTTAAAAACGGAAAACTGCCGTTTTTAAAGTGTTAACGGAAAATTCTGAATTTTCGGAAACCTCTCCGCAATTCTTTCTATATATTAACGAAAAATTGCCGTTTTAAGAGGCGTTAATGGAAAACTGAATTTTCAGAACAAGTTCGGTAATAGGATGGGCTCGTGGGAAAATACATTTGAGGTTTGATAAACTATTAAACTTCAATCGTCCGTTGGAGTATCTGATTTTGAAGCTCTGTAGCAAGATCGGATGTTGCGGATAGCCTATCGCATGGTATTTAGGTTATTATTGTTGTTTTTTATTGAAGGTTTAACAACCACTGTGAGCAACTCATTATGCTATAAGCAGTCGCCCGTCCCTAATTTAGGGTCACTGGTTCCAGGGAAGGGAGAGAGAGAGAGAGCCAGTGCCGTAAGCCAAACACAACATCTATGCCTCACCGGGATTCGAACCCGGACCCATCTCGGACGAATGATCAGAAGCTATCGCTTAGACCACTGCGGTTATTGTTGCAAAGTACATTCCTTTCCCCCTCCCCTCATTTAGTGCACCACCTATTGTATATTGTCACTACAAAAAAAATCAGTCTGTGTACCATTTAAGACAAAATCTATTATGGGTATCAAGAGTAAATTTTATGTTTAGGAGTTTTGTGAAATACTATGAAGCAGGCTGTACACTTTACTTTGTCTGAAACATAACTGGAAGTCACTGTCAGTTCAAACATGGTGGGGGAAACGTAATTTGTAAAAATCCTCCTCCATAAAAATAACTTGAAACTTTATATTTAGGCTTTTCTATGAAATAATACAATAAAGTAGTACATTTCACCTTTTATTAAACAAAATTACAAGGCATTGTCAGTACAAAAAAAAAAAATCTCAGTTTTAAATCATTTATTCAGTTGCTTTGAAAAATCATGATAAGAAACAAATATAATTTATGATAACTGGTCCTATAGAAAAACTAAAATGATTATAAACCTATTTAGAAATATAATAAACTCCTACAGAAAATAAAATGACTAATTAGCCCTCACTCGTAGAGAAAATATTTCATAATCGAGCGGTTCCAGTCCTCTTACAGGAAACTAGGAGATTTGGGCCAGAGGGACCGATAGGAAAGTGACGCGGAAGCGAAGTAGAAAGGTGGAGGAAGACGTCCTTACTTATTACCGGAGGGGGGGGCAGTACCCGAGGTCCGACGGCTTAACGTGCCCATCCGACGCACGGCGGACATTTAGTGGATCGAGCGTTCGAACCTGAGGCACTTTCGGTGGCAGTCACGAACGTTGCCCACTAGGCCACCCGCTGCCCAATCTCTTTAGATCTACCTTAAACGTAATCAAGTTGTATTTCTTCAGGTCAGTTGGTAGCGCGCTCCGCTAGAATCCAGATCATACCAAGCCTGATCCCCAACATGTCAAATGTGGAAGGACTCTTTCACTTTTGTGCGTCAGGAAAGAGAGGAGGGGGGGGGCTCAAGAAGTCAAACTCCATGTTTTTTGGAATTTCTTTTAAAACAGAAAACCCTGAACATGACTCTCCTTGCGGGCGAAATTAGCGGCAACAAAAGTCTATCTAAATACCGAGGTTTCCGCGGTTAGCTTTTCAAACTTAAATTTCGCAAAATGTCGGAGACCTTTCGGCAATTTTACTGCAAGTTATGTTCAGGAAATTTTCGCGAATTCACGCCATTTATTTTGGCTTCGTGGCTCAAAGTTTCCTTCGGGAGTCAAAAAAGATCGGGTGAACCGTATCCTGGCCCAGAATTAGGAATGTTTTTGTTCTTCAAACGCGTGCAAACCTCGTACTTCCGAAAAGAAGCTCGTCCTCCTTATATTTCCTTGCGTTTTTCCGCTTCAGGGACTTTTCAATGTATAGTTTGAAATGCTGTGATCAGCTGAAGTTAACTTTGTGGCTAATCACAGAATGAGACTTTTTTGATCAACAATATTCTACGATCCATCTCTCTCTCTCTCTCTCTCTCTCTCTCTCTCTCTTGTCAGGTTGAATGCGAAGAAATTACCTCTCCTCTCAAACGCCTGAACTGGCAGGGTGAACATTCCATTGCATCTGGCAAATCATGTTGCGCATCAGGAGCCTGTTTCTTCAGAAGAAACAAAACGAACTCCTCATGAGCTTTCTAGAAAGATTTAACTAAATATCAAAGAGAAGCTTCTAGATTATAGCAGTAAAGTCAAGCTCTTGGTTAACTCTACCGCCATACAGACTGAAAATCGGTGGCCTCTACTGTTTCAATAGCAAGACTTTTTTTAAAGATACAATCAAAACAAAGGCGAGTAGTGAATTGATTTTTTCTTTTGTTTGTTAACTCATAATTGCTTTAAAAAAAACAATCCAAGATCAAGCATTCATTTTACACCACATTAAAGCAATATTTAGTAATTTAAACATTCAATTACCTATTCTGTATTATTAACGCGACAAGATTTTTTTAACGATTAAAATAACGAATGCGTGAAGAATGCTTTGCAAAATCTCGGTGTAAGCACAGTAAATTATAATAAATGAACTCAAACTGAATACATTAATATATTTTTAGAAAGACACATTAATACTGTGTGCGTTTATCAGTCAACACCGTAAATTCAAATTATTGCTCGAAATTGAAGGACACGTTGTATGCACAAAAAATCAACGGTACTCCAATAATTATTTCAGGACAATTTGATTGACATGATTATAATCAAAACATAAAAAAAAATATATAATGGAGTTTAACTAAATTGTCAGTTAATAGGTTTGTAAAAATGACACCACTCCGAAGTTGACAAACCACATATTTTGCGAATTATCAATTAAAAAAGAAATGAAAAAAAAATACACAATTACAAGAAGCGCAGAAAGCTGCGCTATACTTCGTCATGATTACACAGACTGGCATGATCTGAGATGTTGAATGAAGTTCGAGCCCGTAACAACGAAAGCATTTTTTAATGGGGAGGAGGGGGGGGGAAGTCCTCTGAATATCGATTTTTTTCCACAATAATTAAAGATAATCGGCACGAAAAAACGGCAACTGAAAAATCAATGTGTCAGTCGTTTGATGCGAGATACTGTAATTTCAACCAGCTTAAATTACAATAATTGCTTCCAAAAACTTTTAACGTGATGTCCACAGAAAAAAAAAAAAATAGCCTTTTCCTGAAAAAAAGAAAATGCACACACTTTTTGTGGGAACAAAATATCGTACTTGCAATGCTCGTATACTATTTCCACACCAAGCACGGTAGAAGCCAAAGCTCTTTCACTACATGTCGGACATTTGATATTCTATACGCTCACCAATGGCGCAACCACGGTGTGTTTCTTTGAGGGTGGCCTAAAATATTGAAAGCTCAAATAAAATTACACTGGAAAAAACATCTTCTAAAAGATTAGGAGACGATAAAAATATATCCGCTATATTAATGCCTAAAACACATATTTAAACAGATATGTAAATATATTTAAATATAAGCATCCAATAACAAAGATCGAACGACGGAACACCCGAGGAGGTCCCGGACAAAATCACACTATCAAATTTTCATAAAATTAGGCCCAGATAGACATAAAATTTTGAACACGTACGTCCTATAGGCCTACTGTCGATAGTAACAGTTTGTTTGTTTTTATACTCCTTCCCAACAATAGAGAGACGAACATTCTCAGTTACCTGAAGTACACGTCTGATGATCAAATGAGAAATGTACCGTAGTCACAACTGTACTATACAACTTACCAAAACTGCGCAAGAAATCTGGCAATAGACTACCGACAGCCATGTATAAACAGTTTTACACAAAATGCGGAGACTAACGCCCTGGGCCAAAACCTATAATTTCATTACGTGCGGGAAGCGACCTTGTTATATGTATTTCATCGTGGACGAAGCGACCCTGCTAAACGAGAAGGAATATACCGCTCATTGTTTAAGGAATTAAAGACTTCGTGTCCACATTGGGTTCCAAAGTTGATGAAGACAGACTTCGAAGCAGCCCTTATAAAAGCAACTAAAGAAGTATTATCTGCTACAACCGTCTCCGGTTGCAATTTGTATATACACTGAAGAGCCAGAAAAACTGGTACAGACGAGCTTATGCAAAATACATAGCAACGTCGCCTATGCTCGTACTCGGTTGCGTCCGCCAGTGCGTATATAAAGCGATAGACATCCTTGCCAGCTGTCAGAGCTGTTTTCGGCATGAGAATGACAAGTAATAACGATTTAAGCGATTTTCAACGCGGTGTCATAGTTGGCGCTCGTGAGATGGGCCATAGTATTTCGCAGGTAGAAACGAAGTTCGGATTTTCACGGATGGCCATTCCAAGGGTGTGCCGTGACTACAAGAATTCCGGCAAAACCTCCAACCTACGATACCAGTGTGGATGTAAAACGACATTGGGAGAACGTGACCATCGTCGGCTGTCAAGAATCGTTTCCCACGATACGCGTGCAACACTCTCGCAGGTATCATCGGAATTCAATGCTGGAGCCTCAACAAGCATCAGCGTCCGGACAGTGCAATGGACCCTGCACGATATGGGCTTTGGAAGCCGACGTCCAATTTGAGTCCCCTTGATGGGTGCACGACACAGAGCTATGCGCCTCGCTTGGGCACGGCAAGACCGTCACTGGACACTTGATGACTGGAAACAAGTAGCCTGGTCTGACGAGTCGCGTTTCCAACTGTATCGGGAAGATAGAAGGATTCGTGTGGGGCGCAAACCCCATGAAGCCATGGATCCCGCCTGTTAACAGGGAACTGTACCGGCTGGTGTGTGTGAGGTGTGGTGTGGGGGTCCGTAATGGTATGGGGTCTGTTTGGCTGAATTTAACTGGGACCCCTGGTACGTCTACAAACGTCTGTGACCGGCCAACGCTATGTGGGTATCCTTTCTGACGAGGTACACCCGTTCATGTCCTGCATTCATGCTGATAAGTAAGGCCTGTTCCAACAGGAAAATGCACCTCCATACAAGTGTCGGGACGCCATATTATGGTTAGAGGAGCATTCATCTGAGTTTGGGTTAGAGGAGCATTCATCTGCGTTTTTATACAAGTGTCGGGACGCCACATTACGGTTAGAGGAGCATTCATCTGAGTTTGGGTGTTGCCATTCCCACCCAAGTCCCCAGATCTGAATGTGATAGAACACATTTGGGATGCCATGCAACGCGCTATCGAACACAGGAATCAGAGACCTCGGAATACACCCGAATTGTGGAACGCTCTGCAGGAAGTATGGTGTGCATTGCCTACAGCACATTTCCAGAAGCTAGTGGAGTCCCTGTCCCGTCGTATTTCTACAGTCCTGCGCTCCCGTGGGGGACCTACCAAGTATTAGACTGGTGTACCAGTTTTTCTGGCACTTCAGAGTGTGTGTGTGTGTGTGTGTGTGTGTGTACGCATTCGCAACATCATTGCGGAATTTGGAAATTCTAAATATATATATATAGATAGATAGATATAAGTAAAATGATTCGATTAGCAGGGTCGCTTCGCGTACGATTTCTAGAGGGTCGCTTCGCGTACGATTTCTAGAGGGTCGCTTCGTGTACGATTTCCAGAGAGTCGCTTGGCGCACACCTATAATTTCACCCCTCGGAAACACTATCAGTATTATTATTCCACACATTGGCGCACACATCTTCTGTCGCCTGGACAGGAAACATTGTATAGCCTGCAATGTGTCACCACGCTTCTGACTAATTGCATTTAACGTTGTGCGCGTGTTATCATTTGTTTTACACTCAACCTTTAGTTTCTTAAATATCGGGAAATGCGCACAATAAATACATCAGTACCGAGTGTTCGTATTAATTTTGTATACACAGTCACTGACATCTGCATTTGATTAAGGTGAAGAACTAGGAACTTAACATGTATAAAAAAAACCTCACTCAATATTAATAAGGACATTACTGATAATCAAGAAAACAGCAAAAACTGAAATTAAATATACAACAAGTTGCTTAATTCAATAATTTTGACTGTAGCGCCATCAAAATTGGATGGGACAGCCTTAACATTACCGCGGAGGGACTTTTTGACTCTCGCAAATGTGTTTGAAAATGTGTGTAAAGCAGTTAGGTTATGTCTTGCAATTGAAGGAGGGCAGTTTAAATTCTTCCTGTGAGTAAATTATACAGGGTGTCCCACTCGCTACCGAACCCGGCATTTCTTTAATAATATTAATACCAACGAAGATATTGCAACGACATTTGAAGTGCACTTACCTCATTTCGTGAGAAATGTGATAACATCACATGTGCTGGAAGTGGCCACCATTTTGTGGAAAGTCCTTGCCAGTACGTCCGTCACAGCCTGAATTTCTTTGGTTATGTTAGCTTTCAAGGCATCTATGGTTCGCGGTTTCGTTTTGGTAAACTCTCCTTTTTAGATATCCCCATAACAAGTAATCAGGAGGCGTCAGATCGGGCGAGCGCGGTGACCATAAACTATTCGAAATGACGCGGTCGCCGAAAAAGGACTGAATTTCGGCCATACTGGGGTGTGATGTCGCTCTGTCATGCTGGTAATATCCAATGGAGAGTTCTACGTCGTCCAATTGGTTTTCAAAGGTGTTTAAGATTACCATCAGCTGTTGTGATGGTTTTATTGAAGATGATAGGACCAATTATGCGGCGTCGGGTCATTCCAAACCAAACACCAATTTTCTATGAATGAAGGGGTTCTTCATGTATCGTGTTGGAATTTTCACCGGCCCAAATACGGGAATTTTGAGAATTGACGTCCAATAGCAGTCCGGCTGGCCGGCGGACTGTTCCTCAGTGGTGCCACACTTAGGAATGTGTCTTCCACTAAGGAGCACTCCGGTTGGCCGGTGGATAGCGCCGGGTTCAATGCTGTCTGGACGCAAATGGTGGCTACTTCCAGCACAGGTTGTGATGTCATCACATTTCGTGTTAATATTATTAAAGAAATGCCGGGTTCGGTAGTGAGTGAGACACCCTGTACATTCCTATGATACATTTGTTTGATTTCCACATAACCTAAATGTTTACCCACAGCGGAGAGACATTTTGAACGCCCTTTATATACAGTATCATAGTTGATTTTTGACCCGCTTTCGACTCTGGAACAAGTGCGAACGGACGCAAGAATGGAAACAACCGCCCGTCGATGCCAGAACTTTGCTGCAGGCACACACGCACACTCGTTTTGTTCACTGAACAGAATGCAGGACTTTACACGACGCGGATGCAGACTGGACTATCTCTGCCCGCAACTTCTCAGTCTCTCTCAAGTGTTTGAACGGTGTAACTTTTTTCCCTCCTGTTAAAAAGTTATGGGGTATATTAAAGATCAAGTAAAAGTTTATCGAATTTTATGAACTTAAAATTAAAATTTTTATTAACCCATTTGTTAAATATAAATTTTGAATAAATAGCTGTTTTTCTTGTTAACTAATAATACAACTATAAAAAAAAGTTTTTATTTTTCTTCTCAAAAACACAGCTCCGCGTGAAACAGGATTTCATGAAAAGAAGGGAAATTGAATTCAGTTTGTTGAACACCTAGAAGCTTGGAAACGACTAACAGTTTCAATGAAAAATAAACTCACAACTAAGCGGAATAACATATAGAAGGAAAAGAGTAGCATTAGTTGAGATCAATTTAAATTTTCGACTTCCAAGTTTCAATCTAACTTAACTTATAAAATCATACATTTTTCTTTTAGGTTTGCCATTTTTCTCATATTTGAATGCTGTATTATGAATGTGTAAACTAAATCGGCTAGTAGATTTTTTATTTCAATAAACTGTGTTTATTTTTAAACGGATGTTCTTAGCAATTTGTGTTAGATGCTGTCTGTCAAAACATAAAAACAACCTGAATGTACGTAATTCTGCAACATAAAAAAAAAAAAAGAAATCCGACCAAAGTAGCTGTTATTAAGATCATTCACACTCTTTGCCAATAATAAAAATAATAATAATAATAATAATAATAATAATAATAATAATAATAATCAGAGTCTATGAGAGCAAGGGACCCTTTCACCAAGCGATAAACCAGAGTGACAAGAATTACATCTCTCTACTCAGAACATCGAGATTGGAACGAGGGAGCCAAAAGAAGAAACTTGGGGAAGAAAGTCTTACACGAAAGTCACTACAACGATCTGCAATCGGACCATGTGGATAAGACCTCCAATGCATTGCTAACAAACGGATCACTCTTCCCCGA
Organism: Macrothele yani; assembly: GCA_039090855.1. NCBI lineage: Eukaryota > Metazoa > Arthropoda > Arachnida > Araneae > Macrothelidae > Macrothele > Macrothele yani. Next base: position 149,792,347 of record CM077027.1, on the reverse strand, counting down.
GACCGAAGGGTTCCTGATGGCTATACAAGATCAAGTTGTAAACACCAGACACTACCGGAAGCATATCCTGAAGGACACGTCAGTGGAAAGCGACACATGTCGGCAATGCCATCAAGCGCCAGAGACCATCCAACATATCACAGCAGAGTCCTCACACAAACAGAGTACACGAACAGTCACAATAAAGTCGCCAAGATTGGCCATCACAAATTGGCAAAAAAAAAAAAAACCACCTCATTGCAACTGAATCTGTCTCCTACTACAAGTATGAGCCAACAACTTTTCTAGAGAACAACACCCACAAGATGTACTGTGACAGATCGATCAGAACAGATAAAACCATCCCCGACAATTGGCCCGATCTGGTCGACAAGGAGCAGAAGTCAACATACCTCATTGAAGATCCCAGTTTCGGTCGCGTTTCTAAAAAATGCATATATTTGCATTTTGGCGGCGTCATTGTCACTTCTGTTTTGCTTCGAAGAGGCTCTACAGTTAACACGCAGGGCGTTTACTGCGATTGGGAGGAAATAATTGTTAGCCAGAGGTGGGAGCTAATGTCTTTGCGGTCGGTCGTTGTAATGAGCTTCTTCGTGTTTGCCGTTTTAAAATATTCATTCAGAAATCGTTTCTCTGGTAGTCGGCAAGGTTGAGGGGCATCGTGATGGAACGCGGGAAGTTTCCTTTTGTCTCGCCCGTAGGAGGAAGGGTCAGCGACAAGTGGCACCCCATTAGTGCGCGGAGAAATACTGATAAACAATAGATTTCATGTCGGCGAATCGATTTCAATGCAACCGGTGCCGGTGATTTTTTTTTTTTTTTTTTTTTTGATTGGAGGTTTAACGACCACCGTGAGCAACTCAATGGGCTATAAGCAGTCGCCCGTCCCTAATTTAGGGTCACTGGTTCCAGGGAAGGGAGAGAGCCAGTGCCGTAAGACAAACACAACATCCATGCCTGACGGGATTCGAACCCGGACCCCTTACGGACGAATGATCAGAGGCCAGCGCCTTAGACCACTGCGCCACCGGGGCGGCCCGGTGCCGGTGATGCTCGCTGGTTAGCAGCGGAGTGGCTTCCTCGAACGTAGTCCCCGCGTCGCCAGTCGTCTGGTAATGGTCCGGATGGGCACTTTCGTACCTGTAGACGGCGCAAAGTGACCACGTATAGTCGAGAGCGACGAATTTTGTTCTGTTCGTGCGGCTCTAATTATCGCTCGATCTTCGCGTTCTGTCGTTGCCCTCGGTCGTCCAACACTCGCGTGCTGCTGTGATGTGCCCTCCTCGATCCATTGGTGTCTACATCATCCAACCAATTGCCGCGTCGCTCCGACTCAAATACTTGGTGATACTGCGACTTGGCCAACCGGCCTCTCTCAGCCCAATTATACGTCCTCTCTCAAACTCGCTCAACTGCTCCTATTGTGCACGGATCCAACCTCAAGTCAGCCTCGCAGTCTGTGGAGGTTAATGCAACCGCAATCCGCAGATATAATTAATTGTCCCTACGCGCGAACTTTGCTCTTGATATACCCTCCTCGATGCGCGGTTTCCATGCGCTGCGGCAGGCCACTATTTCGCCACTGGTCGTTATTTTTTAATCATTTATATACTCGGCCCTGAGGTATTTGTATGCGGAGTTTCATCAGGATCGAACGATTTTTCTTGGGTGCTTCGGTTTTGTTCTTGTTTTTTTGCAAATTGTGTATAACAAAATTGGCACGAAACGTTCTACTATTGAACGGCGTTTGCACTCGAATATTCGAAGACTTCAATCCGAATAATAAACAATTTTTCAATCTTCACGGTCGGTATGAAAACATTAAAAGAATAATATCCACTAATGACTGATCTACAACGCCAAACCCCAGATTTAAAATGACCAAAGCCTTAAAACGTTACTCAACACTGCGAGCTATATATATAGTTGCCACTTCGTAAAAATAAAAAAAAATAAAAAAAATCCTGCTAGAGAAACGCTTAGTATATTTGCTGCAACCGGAATGCAAGTTAGATTACAGTACATACGAATCTTATTGCTTTTCCAATCCGCTGAATGAAATTCGACGTTTTCATTTCTTCTCAACTTGCAACACGTATTTTGGCATGACAATGACGAGCTGACAAATATTTTGAAAACAATGATCTATAAACTCGCTTCATCTGTCTCTTACTTAAGCTGAAATACAAAAGGCGAAATTTTTCGATCGCATGTTTTACATCTGGGCTTCGTCTCAATCAATGATTTAAGACTATTCATTCTTCCGGTAATTTCGACGAGAAAATGCATAAAACGTCTGATCCAAGACGCGAGTCACTGGCTATAAAATGCCTTTCAAACGGAACAACAAAACATATATTTCTGGAACATTTTAAGTATTTTTTTCTTTTGGTTTAAAATACTTCGCCGCCTTCTTATTGATCAAGATTTGTCAATTTACATTTATATGCTAGAGTGTACGGGGAGACAATGCGCCTACGTTTCCATTAATCTTGAAGACAGATGCAATTAAAATGCCACTGCAACTGCATAAATTTACATTCACATTTCCCAAAACACAGGCAAGTACACACACAAAGCAACGTCTTCACTTACTGCAATAAGAACCTTTTGAAATTTCGTGTGTTCTGAAGTGCGTAAACAAACACCGTGTTAGTAGTAGCGTTCTTTTGAATGAGCTTTATATAGCGAAATTGGTCTTCAATACTCCGTTCCAAAGCAGATGCATGAAGATACGAAAGCAGTTAATCAACAAACAAAACTAACTGTGAGCTTGTTTATATGGACGCAATTCTCGCGCCTTTACTTTTTACTTCTCATCAAGCAGCCGATCATTACACCTAAATTGTCAATTATTAAGTAGTTCTGAAGCTTCAGTAATAAATTTATGATGTCAAAAGTATTCCAAAATAAAAACGGACTTTCAGTTCAACAAGGCCTGATGATTATTTCTTAAGCGCACATAACACGTTTTACTTTCATATTTGTAAGAACAGAATGAAAGATGTACACACATTTTAAAGAAGATGGTTACACGGTAAAAAATAAGTGGTGTGATTTCACAGAAAGTTTTTGAAATTAACGTGCAGGAAAGTTGCCGGTATAAATCCGTCTTTTAACGGAACTTCCGTTTCTAAAAGTTCAGTTTTTTTTTTTTTTTTTTTTCTTAAGTTCCGTATTGTCACAGACTTTACGTAGTCAGTAATTCCGTTTATTTCAGAAAAGTCCGTTTCCAGTTTTTCCGTATTTAGACAGAAATTTCGCAAATAAGAATCCCTTTAAAATAAATTGGTATAATATTTTTTCTTCTCTGATAGATATTTTAGTGATTGACTTTTGATGCAAGGTGGAATAATTGATAAAGTAGCTTTTCTTTTTAACTTTCAACATGCTGATACATGAAAATTGCTTTTTCTTTTTAAATTCCCAGTACAGTATTTAAAGTTATACAACAATTGGCCTTCATGTGTAGTCCCAAAACAACTTTGATATTATTCTTTTTTTTTTTTTTTTTTTGTAATTTTAGTAACTGGTTTCAACGCACAAGTTGTTTAATGTATAAAAGAAAGTAGGACCACAAAATGTTGAATTTTGTTATTTTCAAAGTGGTTTAATAATCATTTGAAAACTGCAAATCTTAGAACCTGTTAGACGAAGGGCATATTTTTGAAAGTGGGGGGATTGGGAAAATAAGCATTAAAAGTTTTCTTTTTAAGGGCCTCGCGCTCCAAAACTTAAAAACGATTAACAAATATAAAAAAATTATACCGAAAAAAAAATTTTTTTTTTTCTTTTCAATTTCCTAAACTGCGGAGCCGGGGGCGACGGACATTGCCGTGATAGTCCAGCCCCGGCCTTGCCAGTACTAGAAATATCTGTTGCTCGAGAACTATGCTATTGCCGTGTTTTATCCATGCTTATGCTGCTGGGTTCTTAACTTCATTTGCTTAAAGAAAGCAATTCACGCAGGCAGAGAAAAAATAAATAAAAAAAAAAAACTATTAAGTTCATCACGGTGCTCTTCCTCACTTACAGGATAATATCACAAGTCAACTTGAATTTTCTAACGATACCCGTGGGCTCGGAAGGATTCCGGGAACAGTTTGGGGAGGGAGAACATAGATTAAAATTCTCAATGCGGGAGAATTTTCATTTTCAAGCGAACGGGATGAATAAGTGAATTATTGGTTGGAGCTTAATGGCGAAGCGATAGGCAGACCAGGAAGGAGCCTGTTTCTTTTGCTAACTCAAGAGCCCCGGTATTCACAGTTCTATCCAGATGACGTAAAATGCCGCAACTTAAATGCCGGCATTTGGTTTCTTCCCTTTAGCTCTACAACTTCAGAAGGAGAGATAATGAATCTCGCTAGCGCCACTTCAAAAGTGAGTCAAAATGAGCATCAAAAATACATCCCTCTTCCTCGAGGGAGGGAGGGAGGGGGATGGGGGATGGTCTACGATTTCGAGACTGCACACATATTACCATGGAGAAAAAAAAGCGGGGGTTACGGAATTCGAAAAAAAAAAAGTTTGAAGACAGCTCCCGCCGGAATTTTGACTTATATCACTCGCCAAGAGATGACGAATGAAATGCAATAAAGATAATTGCAAAGATATTCATGAAGGATAGATCGAAACTCTAATGACACAAGATTATCGTCAAACAGGAATAGTTTATTTCACACACGAGAGAACACTGCGTTGAAATGCAAAACTCCCTTCCGAAAAGTATGCCCACGCAAATGCGCGGGAAGAGAGAACTGTAAAAAACGAGTGGGTGAATTCACGGAAAATCTCTGAAACTAACGTGCAGCAAAGTTGACGATAAGTGTCAGTCTTTTAGCAAAATTTCCGTTCCTAAAAGCCCCCCCCCCTTTTTAACTTCCGTATTTTCGCAGATTATCCGTGGTCAGAAGTTCTGTTTATTTCAGAAAAGTTCGTTTCAGGTCTTTCCGTATTTATACAGAAATTTCGCAAAATCGAAGACGCTGAATTTTAAAGCTCTTACACCAAATAATCATTTTGCCCCGGTGAACAAACCGTTGTTGTTCAGGTTGTTGGTTCAACAGGTAATGCGCGCTTTAACCAGAGCCACTCGGAAACCTGAATCACGTTTATGGTAAACCTAATTGCACGATGGTTTTCTTTTATCATTAATACGAGTGATTTAGTCATTGTATTTCCTGTTGGAGCTTATCATTTTTTTAATACGTTTGTAATAATTTTATTTTTTTAAATTAAATATTTTTTTAAATTAAACATTTTGTTTATTAAATTAAATATTTTGTTTATTAAATATTTTTTTCAACGTGTTATTTCGAAGCAACAGAATGCTTTGGAACTTGAGATTTTTTTCTTTTAACCGACAAGAACTTTCAGTTATCTTTAAGAAAAGGTTAAATGTACTGCTTTATAGTATTATTTCACAAAAATTCTAAATATGAAATTCACTCTTGATAGCTATGAAGCTATAATAGCTTTTTTGTCTTAAACATTCCACAGACAGATACACAGACACCGTACAATCACCTGTACAATAATTTAAATACCCGGATTCTTACGATAACACAATATATAATAGCTGGTGTGCAAAATGTGGGAGAGGAAAAGAAATATCAATCCGAAATCCGGATTGCCGTATGAAATCCGGATATTCGGACATCCGACTAGTGCTGTCAAAAACCGGATATTTTGAAATACGGATGATTTCAAAATATCCGAAATATCATAAATCCGAATTGCCGCATGAGTTTCTTGCAGGATAAAACACTGCAATTTTATTTATTATCTCTTCACTTAGTACAATAAAAATGTCACGAAAGATCACTTTGTCTAATCTAGCGGACATCGTGCATCAAAAAAACGCACGTTCACAAACTGCTGTGTTAAGGTTTCAACAACCTGAGGCATGCGGCCTAATCATGGCCAGACAGATCTATATTGTTGAGATGTCTGAATAGTAGGTATTGTAAGTCCGGATATCCGAAGTTCGAAATCCGGTTTTCAGATAGTAAAATATCCGGAAATCCATAATGCGTGAACAGCACTTCCGATGTTAAAAACCGGTTTTCGAATACTAAAATATCCGGATATCCAAAAATCCGAAATCCATGAACAGCACTACCACTAACAGCGGAACTACTATAATTTTATGTAAAAAAAATTTTTTTAAAAATGCTGAGACTCCAATGTTTGTAAAATTCGGCATGCTTTCTCAATAGCGAGAAGATGTAATGGTGAACAGATATATTTCCACGGTCTCGTATATAGTGCATTATCCTTTCTACATACAGGGTGTTCGTAAACTGTTTTGACAAAAGAAGAGGAATGATAGTACCCATCAAGACGAACAATATTTACAATGGAACCTAGGGTCGCATTCCACTCTGAGTGTCAGAAAAAAGTAAAGTTAGATATCCAAGTTGAACTTTCAACAGTGCAAACAGAGAATTAACGACATCATAAGTTGCACAATCCCATTTATGGAGATCAGGGACAGACTCAAAGTAGATGCTCAAAGTGGCGACCACGGGTGCCGTTGCACAATTCACACCGGCGAATGAAAGACTGGCGCACCCTCTCGAAGACTCCTGGTGTCGTGTTTATCCTGTCCGCTGCAACAACGATTCTCGCGACGAGATCTTCCACGGAGTCCATAGACGTCTCTCGTACACCAATGATTTCATGTGCCCCCAGAGTAGTAGTATAGTAGTAGTATTACTTAAGGTTTAGGTCCAATTCACATTCAGTTGTATGGATCGAAGAAGAAATAGATAGATTTGGGGTAAGAAGTCCAGTGTGTTTGAGTCCGGTGAGCGTGGAGGCCATGCCACAGGTCCGCCACGTCCAATATATCGTGCGGGATATGTGGCATTCAGGGAGTGTCTACTGCACCTTGATAAGCCAATCAGCTGCAACTGTCGATGCTCCGTCTTTTCTCTGGCAATTTGCATACGGTAAATGCTTGACGGTGATGTTCTGTCGATGTGCTACTTCTCCGGCACGAAAGAAATGACGTCTGAGGTGACAACTTGTGCTTGTTGGACGTATTTCAAAGTTACTCTCTTCTGACAATCAGAGTGGAATGCGACCATAGTTTCCATTGTAAATAATGTTCGTCTTGATGGGTACTATCACCCCTCCTCTTTTGTCAAAACAGTTTCACCCTGTATAATTGCCAAGTGGACAACACTGTCTTCAGAAAACTAAAAAACCTACACATACCAACCACTGAAGTAGAAGCTTTTATTCAAGTCCGCGTAGGACCTCCTTTATGCGGAACTGCAGTACGTATGCGGTTTGGCATAGATTCCAAAAAGTGTTGGAGTGCATCCGCGTGTACAGCATAGCGTGCGTTCAGTAGACAGTCCTTTAACTGGCTCAGTTTTCACGGAAGAGGGCTCGGATCCCGGATCTGTTTTCCTAACATGTTCCACACATTCTTAATGGGGTTCTGCTCCGATGGTGGACAGGGAAGATGGTGGACGTCGCAATCATACCTGCTGAACACATCTTGGGCGACAGACAATAACATTTTCGTCCATGAAACAAGAGTCACCTGTTGGATAAACAATCAACATTGCAGGACAGATATGATTGGTAACAATGTCCAGATAACCCTTGGAGGATACTGACCTTCCAGCACAATATAAGTAGACCGGTTCCGACCCAGAAAGTGTGCATCACGCCGTGATACCACCTCCAGAACCTTGAGTGGTGTTTGCAAGGTAAGCTAGGACCATTGCCTCATGGAGCTCCCGCCAAACTCTACAGAACAAGGTGGACCGCGACTCGTAGAACCACATGACTTTTTTCATGTCCAGTCAGGGTGTTCCTGCCAACACTGTAGACGTACTTTTCGGTTCTTCACAAAAATCAGTGGTTTCCGTATAGACACATGACTGCCATACCGATCCTCTTCAATTCCCTGAGCATATTTCGCTGACATATGGGCCGGAAACAGCTTTCACTGTATGCTTCGATCAACTGCTGTACACAGGAAGTCCTGTTTCTGCGTACAGTTATTCTCATACGATGGTGATCTTATGTTTCTGACAGGCTGTTGTCGCGTCACAGTTACGCCTCTCAGACAAGCAATGTGGGTTGTTTTTCCACTGATTAAAGACCCAGGACATTTCACGTTTTGAGAAACCGATCAGTTCTGCTGTTACCAAAATATTCGCTCCAGCCAGATGGGCACCCACGATTAGCCCTTTCTCGAACTCCGAAAGATCCTTTGCCATCAACACTACTGCCAAGCAGCAGTCTCCAACAGTTGCCAAGATCAGTGTAAAGCACGTGACCACATATTTTGCATATACGCAGCGTATAAGTGACGTTTACGTACATCTGCATCAAGGTTTCTAATTCAGTGGCAGGTGTGTGTATTTCGAAGTGAAGGAGCGCCGGCAGCAGTACACGCAATCTTTACGAGTGATTCGTTTAAAGCACAACGAACATGCAAACAGAACACATGGAACAATACTCGTACGTCATGTGTATACAGAAACAGATTTTATTTTGACCGAGCTTTTAACCTTTAACCAACAACAGGGGGAGGGAAAGTTTTGAAGCACGCAAGCACGTATGCTTGCGGTTCGCCAGCAGATCGTGTGAGAAAAAGCACAAGAAGATTCGTGTCCAGCAGGACCACGGGCTGTAAAAGAGAAAGACAGGCACAAGTTCTGACAAATGGCAACACTTTAAATGCATATAACGATGTCATAAAACAAAATGTGCGAGCAGATGCATACATAAGCAAAACAAAACTAAATTTGGAAACACACACAAACACACCTTATGAAAACTACAGAGGTAAGGAACATGAAAGGAAAATAAATTTCGCATTTCACGATAAGCCACGAAACTAAAACTTCATGCATAGGGTTTAAGAATGTTCTACAGCCAAGCTGCATGATTACAGAATCACATTGTTTCCATACTCTACGTTCCAGTCCAATAGAAACGAGAATTATTATAAGAAAGGGTATTACGTTAGTGTTTATTTTTAAGAAAAAGATCACCTTAATTAAGTTACATTATTTTTATATATATACATACGAGGTCCGATCAAAAAGTTCCGAGACTAGGCCGATATACAACAAAGTACTTAAGTCTGGCTATGATCTCCCTCAAAGTAGTATCCTTGGGCAGCGATACACCGCTGCCAGCGTTTTTGCCACTGTTGGAACGCTCCCTGAAAGTCCTGTTGGCGAATCGTGTCAAGCACCGTCTGCGATTCGCGCTGGATCTCATCCGCGATTTCAAAACGGCGACCCTTGAGCTTCAGCTTCATCTTCGGGAGCCGAAAGAAGTTGCACGGGGCCAAATCCGGCGAGTAAGGCAGGTGAAGAAAGGTAGTCATGCTGTTGCGGCTGCAAAACTGGCGTGTTGCTAACGCTCTGTGAGCTGCTACATTGTCGTGATGGGAGCAGGAAATCGCCCCTGCGCCACATTTCAGGTCGTTTGCGGCGAATGTAACATTTCGGTAACGGTCTGGCCCTGGGAGACGAATTCACGGTGCACAACCCCACGAATGTCGAAGAACACGATGAGCATGCTTTTGGTTGCGCTCCGGACCTGGCGGGCTTTCTTCGGTTGTGGAGATGCCGGGCTCTTCCACTGCGACGACTGTGGTTTGGTCTCCGGGTCGTAACCGTAGACCCAAGTCTCGTCCCCAGTCATGACCCGTGACAGGAACTTTGGTTCATTCACCACCAGCTGACGAAGATCTTGACAGAGTTCGACACGGAGCGCCTTCTGTTCGGGGTTCAGAATCTTTGGCACAAACTTTGCAGCAATGCGGTGCATGTTCAAAACAGACACCAGAATTTCTTGCACTGTTCTGTGTGACACATTGACGATGGTGGCAATGTCTTGAATGGTTCTCCGATGATCCTCGTGCACCAGTTCAGCGTACAACTGAGAGAAACACAGAGAAGTACTTGCTTAGTATGAACAGGAAAGAAGACAAAAAGAGGAACTCACATATCAGGAAAATGACGAACTTATGACATAATAATTAAGGTAAAATCCTTGAAATGGCAATGGGCTGGAGATATTGCAAGAACTAACCGCCGTTTGACAACTGAAATATTAGATTGGTTTCCAGCGAATAGTAAAAGACCCAGAAGAAGACTACGTGAGAGATGAGTGTACGAATTCCGAAAGCATGCCAGGGTCACATGGAGGCGACTGGCTCGAAGCAGACAGTTGCAATAGAAACTTGGGGAGACTTTCATCCAGTAGTAGACTGATCACGTACACGGCACGCAAAATAAACTCATGAGCTATATATACATAGTCTCTCCTTGACATATGTCACCCCCGCCATCTTGAGATGCATTCATTTCCCACTAATGGGGCTCTGACGATCGATCAACAGCAGTGTAACTATACCACCGGGATTAGAGGAAATGCTATCCCACACTCGCAAACAACCCTGGCTAGCATGGTGAGTTATGGCCAAACTCCTCAAATGGCTCTGCAACTTAATCACTGGTAGCCAGTCTCTCGCGGCTGGAAGGAAATCTAAAAGTACTGTTCCCTACATCTACCTTAGGTAATAGATATTAAGCAAGGGACACGTCGAAGAGAAAATCAAAGGCATATAAACCTTGGCTGAAGTCCATTTGGAACAAACAATACAATCTTTCAAAAGAAATTAACCATAATATCTTAAAAGAAAACAGTTTAATCAATGCATCAGATACCCCAAGTTCTTACGGAGAAGAGACATATGGATCTTAACTTAAAAGAAGCATACACGGTATGCGTACAACTCAAGGAGAGATAGATGTATGCTTGATGTAACCAAGAAAGACAGGAAAATGAACTCATGGATCAAAAATATGAGTAGAGACACTGATGACATCACGATCAAAGTAACGACATTTAAATAGCAATAGGCTCGAAGCATTGTTAGAACTGACCGTCGTTGAACAACTGAAATACTAGACTCGATACAAAACGACAACGCAGAAGACCACGTCAGACATTATACATATAAACAGATTCAATCCGATGGTTCCTTCTTGGTGCGCAAATTTCATTGTCCGTCAGTGTACATTCATCCAAGTTTTTACTCGATGTCTCAGCCAAGGGAAGAATCCTGGGAAATGGAATAACGTTACAATGATCCTGCTACATAACAAGGTGACGTCGAGAATCTCAAGAACTAAACAAGTCCATCAGCCTCCTATCAGTGGTTTATCAAATCTTTACTAAGGTTCTTTCACATCGCTTGAAGGTAACACTGGACATGGCTCAACAGAGAACAAGCTGAATTCAGGAGTGGCTACAGCACAATAGATCATATCCATGTATTGACAGAACTAACTCAAAGAACGAAGGAATATGAACTCCCATTATGTATGGCTTTCATCGATTATGAAAAGGCCTTTGATTCCGTGAAACCATCAGCAGTTACAATGGCTTTGAAGTCCTGCGGTATTGAAGATTATTAATAAAATCTAGTAAAATGCAAGTGCAAAGGTTCGGCTATATTTGAGCATACAATACCAATAAAAATTGAAAAGGGAGTGAGATAAGGTCACACTATATCTCCCAAACTCTTCAATGCCACATTGTAAAATGTATTTCAATCATTAAACTGAGAAAACGAGGGGATAAAGATAAATGGAGATTTACCTCACCTTCGTTTTGCTGATCATGCAGTCATTTTTGCAACTATCCCTTCAGAACTGCAGGGTATTATTATTCAGAAACTTTCTGACAAGAGTAAAGAAGTGTGAATAAACATGAGCTTTCAGAAAACAAAACTGATGTACAATGCTTTTACAAGAAATGAAGATTTATCGACTGATGGGGAAATCCGGAGGTAACAAATACCTTCATTTACCTTGAGCAATAGATATTAAGCGACGATCACATTGATTAATCGACGTATAAAACTTGCTGGCAGAGGTTTTGGAAGAAACAATGAAATTTTCAAGAGGAATTTATTATTATGTCTTAAATGAAAAGTGTTTGATCAATGCATCGTTCCAGTTCTTACGTACGGAGTAAAGATATGGACCCTACCTAAAAAGTCATACAAAAGGATGCGGACAACTGAAAGAAGCTTGGAGGGATGCATACTCGGTGTAACCAGGAAAGATAAGAGGAACTCATGGGTAAGGAAAATGACAAGGGTGGAAGACATCATGACCAGAATAAAATCCCTGAAATTGCAATGGGCTAGGCATATTGCCAGAAAAACGGACCACCCACGGACAACCGAAATCTTAGACTGGACACTAAGAGACAGGAAAAGACCCAGAAGACGACCACGTGGGAGATGAGTGGATGAAATTCGAAAGCATGCCAGAGTGATATATAGGAGACTGGCTCGAAACAGACTGTTGTTGAAGAAACTTGGGGAGACCTTCATCCAGCAGTGAATTGATAATGGTTGATGTTGATGATATGATCTCATGCAATGGATGTATGTACTAGTTTCATATCCAACGTTTCAATGAAGTAGCAACGGCTCAATTGCATAAATCGTCATGGCACTTCACACTGCTATTTTCGACTCAAGTAGGTGATTTCCTTTTGCCTAGACATCGAAGCACTGAGTGCACCAATTAAACTATAATCGAACGCTACATGCACGAAATGAATAGATAAGGCAGGGGTCGCGCTGGGTTCTTTTAAAGTTTTCGCCAATTTATTCGCCAAATTCAATTTTTTATCGCCTAAGTAGTACAAAAAGGTAATTTGCCAAAGCTCTTTTTCCATCGCCAAAACTATTGTTTTTTTTTTTTTTTTTCGCAAATTGCGAAGATGGCGATCGGCAGCGCGACCCCTGGATAAGTTGTTTCGAAAAGTCACAAAGACTTCGTGTGGAAAGGCTCCTGTGCTATTAGCAATAGAAAAAGAATTGCTATAATAACATTAATAGAAAAGTAACATGCAATGGCTGAAGAAATTCAGTGATATCAAAGCAGTGTTGGCATTCTACTGATTTATCAGTAAATCTACTGATTTTTCTCTTTTAAGACTACAGTCTACACCCTCAGGGACATGCTGTCTAAAGATACAGGCATGCGGCATTCGTCTAATACTCCCCCATCTACTGATCCAAACGACAAGATTTGCCTCATAATTGGTCTGTAGAGAAAATTCTGACGAAGACTAAAACACTTGCTTCCTATTACTTATTGTTTTTTTAATTCGTACTGGTTGCCATGCAATACTTTTTACTCTTAGTTTTGTTGAAACGGAGAATATCAGGAGAACGTCTATAGCGCGAAATTTGGTTTAATGATACTTTTCTTTAGTATAGCAGTTATTTCACGTACTTTGGGAACATCTGGGGGTCGTTTAGTAAAAAGTAAGTATATAACTCTTTGTTTTTAAGAACACAACAAAAGGGGCTGATTCAACTGTAACTACATTAAAAAGCAAATACCATGATTATTTACACCAACATTAATTTTAATGATGAGCATTATTTTATAAAACTCATCATCAGTAATATCTACTCAGAATTGTACTGGTTTCAATTTTGCTCCGTGTTTAATAGAACTTTCTGGAGTAGTGGTATTATTTGAAATACCAGTCGATTTAAGTGTTCCTCCGTATTGAGATTATGTCCAATACTGTATTACATTTGGAAGGTGGTGCATATTTCGAGCAAAACAAAAAATTATAAGCTTTTTTTTTTTTTTTGAGCTCTCGTTACTGATTACAGGCAAAAGTCTCTGGCAACACTGAAACAAAGTATTCTACAATTATTTTTAAGAACGTGAAGGCAAATAACATTATAGAGTGTTGCAAGACTCACTCGGTATCTACAATAAATTACTCGGCCGAACAAATGCTAATACTATTTTGAGTGATAACAGTTCTGGAGGAAGACGGAGTAACATAAGGAATAAAGGGCAGCGTTCAAATTAGCTAACGACATACAATTAAAGAAGTCCTATTCAGCAGTTTAAGGAAAGACTGTAGCGTATTTTTCGCTTTTGTACGTGATAGTTTGTCACCCCCCTCCCCATTAGGTAATAATTTTTTTACAGATATCTGCTTTTTTCTTTTTTACGTAGCATTTTTTCTTCTATCTCTATGGTTTAAAATAAACTATTTCTGTACTTTCACTGAATAAGTATATGTGTCGCCTTGATTTACGTTTAAAAAATCTCCCATTCTGAGTTTACATCATACTTGCCGCCCGCTTTTTTTAAATAAAAACGTAAATGCGAGTCCACAAATGCCCGACTTCTGAACTCTGATATGTGTGATAGGAAACATTAAAAAATATGCGCTGCCTCTGTTTTAAAACAAAAGGAATTTAGTTGCTAAATAATCCAATCTTCAAACACTACCACAAGCAAACTAACGGTTCCCCTTCCAGTCCAAACACTACCATAAGCAAACTAATGGTTCCCCTTCAAGTTCAAACACTACCACACGAAAACTAACGGTTCCCCTTCCAGTTCAAACACTACCACAAGCAAACTAACAGTTCCCTTTTCTTTTTTTTTTCAAGCACTACCACAAGCAAACTAACAGTTCCCTTTCCTTTTTTTTCAAACACTACCACAAGCAAACTAACAGTTCCCTTTCCTTTTTTTTCAAACACTACCACAAGCAAACTAACGGTTTCCCTTCCAGTTCAAACACTGCCACAAGAAAAGTTACGGTTTCCCTTCCAGTTCAGACGCTGCCACAAGCAAGCTAATGGTTCTCCTGCCAGTTCAAACACTACCACAAGCAAACTAACTGTTCCCCTTCCAATTCAAATACTACCACAAGCAAACTAACGGTTCCTCTTCCAGTTCAAGCACTATACCACAAGAAAACTAATGGTTCCCCTTCCAGTTCAAACACTGCCACAAGCAAACTAACGGTTCCCCTTCCAGTTCAAACACTGCCACAAGCAAACTAACGGTTTCCCTTCTAGTTCAAACACTGCCACAAGCAAACTAACGGTTTCCCTTCTAGTTCAAACACTGCCACAAGCAAACTAACGGTTTCCCTTCTAGTTCAAACACTGCCACAAGCAAACTAACGGTTTCCCTTCTAGTTCAAACACTGCCACAAGAAAAGTTACGGTTTCCCTTCCAGTTCAGATGCTGCCACAAGCAAACTAATAGTTCTCCTGCCAGTTCAAACACTACCACAAGCAAACTTATGGTTCCCCTTCCAGTTCAAACACTACCACAAGCAAACGTACGGTTCCCCTTCCAGTTCAAATACTACCACAAGCAAACTAACGGTTTCCCTTCTAGTTCAAACACTGCCACAAGAAAAGTTACGGTTTCCCTTCCAGTTCAGACGCTGCCACAAGCAAGCTAATGGTTCTCCTGCCAGTTCAAACACTACCACAAGCAAACTTACGGTTCCCCTTCCAGTTCAAACACTACCACAAGCAAACTAACGGTTCCCCTTCCAGTTCAAATACTACCACAAGCAAACTAACGGTTCCTCTTCCAGTTCAAGCACTATACCACAAGAAAACTAATGGTTCCCCTTCCAGTTCAAACACTGCCACAAGCAAACTAACGGTTCCCCTTCTAGTTCAAACACTGCCACAAGCAAACTAACGGTTTCCCTTCCAGTTCAAACACTGCCACAAGAAAAGTTACGGTTTCCCTTCCAGTTCAGACGCTGCCACAAGCAAGCTAAGGGTTCTCCTGCCAGTTCAAACACTACCACAAGCAAACTTACGGTTCCCCTTCCAGTTCAAACACTACCACAAGCAAACTAACGGTTCCCCTTCCAGTTCAAATACTACCACAAGCAAACTAACGGTTCCTCTTCCAGTTCAAGCACTATACCACAAGAAAACTAATGGTTCCCCTTCCAGTTCAATCACTGCCACAAGCAAACTAACGGTTCCCCTTCCAGTTCAAACACTACCACAAGCAAACTAAAGGTTTCCCTTCCAGTTCAAACACTGCCACAAGCAAACTAACGGTTTCCCTCCCAGTTCAAACACTGCCACAAGCAAACTAACGGTTTCCCTTCCAGTTCAAACACTGCCACAAGCAAACTAACGGTTTCCCTTCTAGTTCAAACACTGCCACAAGAAAAGTTACGGTTTCCCTTCCAGTTCAGACGCTGCCACAAGCAAACTAATGGTTCTCCTGACAGTTCAAACACTACCACAAGCAAACTTACGGTTCCCCTTTCTTTTTTTTTTTTTTCAAACTCTACCACAAGCAAACTAACGGTTCCCCTTTCTTTTTTTTTTTTTCAAACTCTACCACAAGCAAACTAACGGTTCTCCTTCCAGTTCAAACACTACCACAAACAAACTAACAGTTCCCCTTCCAGTTGAAACACTACTACAAGCAAACTAACGGTTTCCCTTCCAGTTCAAACACTGCCACAAGCAAACTAACGGTTTAACTTCCAGTTGAACGTAAGTGATATGTTCGACCAACCTGGCGTTTTCAGCTAAACGTAACTTTATCGGAAATTTATTCATTCACAACAACGACAAATTACATTTTCTGTAATTACCACAAATTATTTCATCACAGAATACTGTTACTCAGCTGCTCGGTCCTTTGTCCGATGTTTCTACTAGTCAAAACCGTACAAAACTGTCTAAAATTCACATACCATTTTTCGCGATTCCTTTCGTGAATTAACAAAGCATATCCCTGTTAAAACATTTTCCGTGAAATGACGGGGGAAAACACAGAACTTCAAAGATTTTTCGTACGCCAGAAAAATTCTGAAGTTTCAGAAACCTTTCCACAATCTCTAATTGGTCTATTAACTGAAAAATTCTGTTCTCACTTTTTCGGTATCCCTGACGGAAATTTTCCGGTAATAGGAGCGATTCGCGGGAATACTGGAGGTTTGATTAACTATTAAATTTCTATCGTCTGTCAAAGGATTTGCTTTTGAAGTTCTGCACGAGATCGGATATTCCTTCACTTCTTACTCCATATAGTGCACCAGCTATTGCATTACCGTAATAAACAGGATACTTAAATCATTGTACAGGTAGATTGTAGATTGATTAATGTCTATGTATCAGTCTGTGAACCCCTTATGAGAAAAGCTATTATCGCTATCAAGAGTAAATTTTATATATTTAGGGGGTTTGTGAAATAATCTATAAAGCCGTACATTTGACTTTTTCTTAAACATAATTGAAAGTCATTGTCAGTTATCTCGAGTTCTAAAACATTCTGATGCTCCAAAAAATCACAATAAAAAAGGTATTTTTTAAATAAGCCACCTTCTATGCAAAAAAAATAAAATTACTACCCTATTTAGAAAACCAATAAGCTCCAACATAAAATAAAATGACTTATTCACTAGCATTAATAACGAAAAACATTTTATCGCGCGATTCCAGTCTCTTTAATTCTACCTTATACGTGGCTATGCGTTATGTGTCTTTCTAGCTCAATCGGTAGCACGCGAGACTGTCGTTGAAGGTGCACCCAGTTCGAACCCCACCAGAGGGCTGTCCACAATCTCTAATTGGTCTATTAACTGAAAAATTCAGGATTCGTTGACTTGGTACTAAAGGAAAGAAGAATCTGCAGTGAAAATGTCAAAATAGAAGATTTTGGGAAATTTTTGTATAAATATGGAAAAAATCCGAAACTGACTTTTCTGAAATAAACGGAATTACGTCATATATAATTGGGAAACGAATTTTCCCGAAGAAATAATTCTTCATAAATACATGGTAAGGCTATTATTGGCATATTTTCACTGTATTCCATGTAACTACTTCCTTCAGAAAACTTGAAAATTTTTCATCGTCCTGGAGCGGGAATCGAACCCGCACCTCCCGATTTCCGGTCAAGCATGCTAGTCATTACACTATCCAGGACAAGGAAATTCCAAGCTCCAGAAAACTTGAAAATCTGAAGTGGTTACAGGGAATAAAGTGAAAATATGCCAATAATAGTGTTAAAAACGGAATTACTGACAACGGAAAATCTGTCAAAATGCTGAAGTTAGAAGAAACCGAATCTTTCAAAAACAGAAGTTTCATTAAAAGACTGATGCCTACTGGCAACACATTGTTTTTCTGGAATATTTCCGATATTCATATTACTTATTTTTTACAGCGAACTCAGCTGTTACTTAAAAGTTAAAATTACAAATGCATCTACGGGAAATATAATCGTAATAGCTTTTACTGTAGAAAGTTCTAGGTCCTTTCCTACAGAGATGTTACGCTATAGGAAAGAAAGAAAAAGCGCTTGGCTTGTTTTCTGTCACATGTCAAAACTGGCAAGAAGTCGACTGACAGGTACAGTTCGATTTTCAAAACCTACTGATTTCATATATGCCTCTTTGAAAGAGATGGGATGGGTGCTTTTAAAGAAAACAAACAAGTAAATCTCACACAGCACCACCTGAACTGAGCAAACACAGCTCGAATTTGTTAGTAGCTGAGCCCCGTTCTGACTTACGTATTCCAAGTGCTTAAAATCAATGAAAAAATCCTCTGAGTTTGGCATTTCAAATAAACTTAAAACAGACAAGCGAAGAAACGAGGATCTTATACCACTAAACATTTTTTAAATAGCATAGAATACCAAAAATCCCTAAGGAGAGGTTGTTTTTCTGAAC
Source organism: Macrothele yani (assembly GCA_039090855.1). Lineage (NCBI taxonomy): Eukaryota > Metazoa > Arthropoda > Arachnida > Araneae > Macrothelidae > Macrothele > Macrothele yani. The sequence continues at coordinate 149,773,789 of CM077027.1, read as the reverse complement.
TCTTCACAAAACCTAAAATATTGCTAGAGCTCCATTAGACTGTAATATTAAGGAATGAAAAATTTTGCCAACGACATCCATACAGGACAATAACAAAGTGAGTTTATTGAGTCATCGGCCATGATTATTTTTAGTGCTGAGTCCTTGTGCATATCAAGAGCAAAAGTAGCAGTCATCATTGTGACTCCCATCATTCACAAGTTACGAAATTTATGTTCAGGCCTGTCACGCAATAAGTTTGAGTGGCAACATTATTTCTTCGGCTATAGGACAGAATAAATAACTTATGAAGCCTTTATATTTTATTACACCCGATGATTTAAAAATATAATCTTGAGGGGGAAGGGAGATTAGGTTACACAATCAAATTTGAGCATCATTTCTTAAATTCAGCACATCGAAATTAATGGAAAACAGGCAACAAATCTGAAACAATACAACGGTTGCCGACCTGTGTAATTTCGAAATGCATATTTAATCTCTCTCATAGCTTTTCTTCTGGTGGGCTCGCAACACGCTCCCCCTCCCACTTACTTCATGCGAACGACACCCAAGAGCGGCAATCCCTCCTTTCTTTCAAAAAGTTCTCACATGAACTTTGAAAAGCATACAGAAACACAAATTTTATTAATGCACAAGATGTCTCCTTTTACGAAATGTGGTTAATTGGCAACAATTAGTTCTCGCTGAGAGCGGAAATTTCAATCGCAACAAATCCGGCTTCCCTCAAGTCTGAGTTCCTCGAAACAGGATCTTATCATTAATAATCTGATCGAGCCAAGCGGAAGTACTTCAGGGAGAACACAGCGATCTCTTTCTCGTTTCATTTAAAACGAAGAACTTCTTTTAAATTTCTGTTTATCTCTCAAATTCCATGCTGCATGCGGTTACGATCCGCGGTGGTTTTCTGCATTTGGCAATATATTTATTTTGGTGCGGCAACAGCACTTTATGTCTTCACACCTAACCACCCACATGGTACAACCCCCCCACCTCCATCTTATCCACCACCCTGTGTTTCATTATAACTACCGACGTTCAACACGGCGCTTTTCCTTCCAAGAACGAAACTTAAACCTTAATTCATTTATTCATGTGACACATTCGCCAGTAAATTCACTTCCGAAAATGTAAACCCGGAAGTATAATACCCCCCCCTTCACGAGCACCTAAAGTTATATAAGAAGTCCCCCATTCTAATTTGGGGGCCGCGGATGGCCTAGTGGCCAACGTTCGTGACTGCCACGGGGGAACCTCAGGTTCCATCCCGGGCAGGTACGAACACTCGAACCACTAAATAACCGTCGTGCGTGCGATGGGCACGATAAGACGTCGGTCCCCTAATAACCCCCCCCCACCCCCGTAAGAAAAATAAGGGCGTCTTCCTCCCCCTTTCTACCTCGCTTCTGTGTCGCTATCCTATCGGGCACTCTAGCCCAAATCTCTTAGCTTCCTATTTCAAAGGGCTCTTTAATACTTGGGGTCAGACAGACACTCCCTTCCTAAAATCCTCTACATATGATTTGATTTGATCAGATCTGAATTTGGGCCATAGTTCCCACTGAAGGGCGAGCACAAGCCTCGAAAGTCAAACACCAATACTCCTGTCTTGCACCGGGACTCATACAAACAGCCTGGAATGAGAAGTCAGAAAAGCATACTAGAGATGAGTTCGGGCTCAATTTCAGGAGCCCAGGCCCGCCCAGGTGCAAGGCCTAGAGAGCCCGGGCCAGCTTTCTGCCCGCTTTCTTTTATTACCCCGGCCCGCTTTCTTTTACTACATGTGTTTGCTGAGCCCGGGCCCGGATTCTTGGAAAATTTTGCTTATCAAGGCTTGCATTTTATGCCATATACACTGGCCAAAGATATGGCCCAAGCAAGGATTAGTTTAAAAAGTTTAGTTCAGTTAATCCACTTCACAATATTAATATGTTTTTAGAAATACTACGCATAAAGCCAAATGTTCCAAAATGTGGATTTGAAAACAAATAATCAACGTGCCCCTTCGACCGTATCAGGGGAATCAGTAATTTTGGTAAAAGCTGAAGAAAAGAAAATCGTTTAGAAACAAAAAATTACATTCGTTATTTCTTCTTGATTTCCAAATTTACTTTTATTTTGAATAAATTGGATTATAAAACGTACAACGCCGTACAGACAGTTGCAAGTGTTTGAAATTTTGACTCTAGAAAACCAATCTTTGCAATATAATTTACATATATGCTAATTGGTAAAGGTAGTTTAGAGTGATGCAGTAGAATATAAAAAAAAGCATGTAGGGAAATTTCCAAAATTAAAAAAAGAAGAACGTAAAAGCATTCCAGACCAGATTATTCTGCATTTTGTAACATTAACAAAGCTTTGAGTTTAATAGTATAATAATCACAATATTATCATATGTGTGTGCAGTTTCCAAATCAAGTTCATCATGAAAAGAGAGAGAGAATTGCATCTAATGCCTCAGCGCTTCAACTTGATCTTTTCTCTAAAACTAGACCTGCTGCACTAAAAATCAACGTCACCCCAAAAACCGCGGGAGTGAGGAAATTTTAAAAAATAAACAAATACTTCTTACTGCACAATTTTGGAAATTAATACATCATTTTAAAGATAAGATTCTTGATTTTTAATAAAATACAAAAAATGGGAATGTGATTTTTTCCCAGTTTTTCGATTTCTTTGATTACTTCTTAAACTAATCCTTGCTTGGGCCATAGCTTTGGACAACGCATAATGCAAATCTTGCTAAGCAAAATTTGTCTTGCAATGGCAGCTAGCTTAGGAATTTGAAAATCCTTCCACCATGGTAACAAATCCACAATGGAATTCAACAAGTGTAATTCAACCGGGCTCGGAATTACACGTGTTGAATTAATTACAGTAATGAAAATAAGACGTGTAATTCCGAGCCCGGGCTTTTCGGTAGTTAATGTACTCTGAGCCCGGGCCCGAACTCATCTATAAAGCATACTACACACCACTAGGCTTCAGTTCATATTTCGTTATCCTATGGGACTATCATTCGTTAATTCATATTAACAAACTCACTGTGCCTTCAAGTTATTCATCTGTTGCAAAAATACACAAATGTTAACAGGGCATGTAAAATACCATGCCCAGAAGCCCGGGGTACATAAATTATTGGTCTGGGCAGCTAAATAAAAGATTTAGTTGCCCGGTCAGGGCAAATTAAAAAAAAAAAGTTTGGAACAGAACTTCCTACTACAAGAAAAAAGACACAAGCGCCACATTTTGTGTTTCATTTCACTCCTAATCACCGGGAGATATGCTATTGTTACGGAGTGCTAAGGACAGAAGAATATCACTTCTTTAATTATACAGTATTATGCTCTATAGGCCAGTGGTTCCCAACGAGTGGCGCACGCCCCACAGAGGGGGCAATTTGATTTTTAAGGTGGGCAATTCGAGAATGAGCACACTAAATACTTTTTACTTTCTTCTAAGATCTAAAGTTAGTGAGATCCTTGTGCTGCATGCCTGCTCAAGAGGCATGCAGCACAAGGATCTCACTAACTTTTGTCTACTTATCTTGAGGTGAGCTCAAATTGTATTTTTAATTAAAATGATCAAAGTATTACAGAAAAAGCTTCCATTAAAATTATTTTATATTTATGCATTTCAGTTTTCTACTATAAGTTTTGAAACTTTATTTGCTGTTTTTTCATATCACTTCATATTATTATTATTATTTTTTTAACAATTTCTTAGTGATTTCTTCCTCAGTACTTCAACTGTAATTTCGTTCTTTTATTTTTCTCTTTCACGGATGCCATGTTCTTTGGAAGCTTGTTAATGGCCTAAAAGGCCATTAACAAGCTTCCAAAGAACATGTGAATAGGAGTTCATTTTTTGAATAATAAGAATTATATGTCACAGGGGGGCATCATGATTTTTGAGATGCTTAGATGGAGCATGGCCAAAAAAGGTCGGGAACCACTGCTCTAGGCCCAGAAATCGGAACCATACGTGGTTTTGCTTCAAATGTTGTTTATAGTCTGAGACGGTATGCATGCCTCTGACGGAACTGTTGCCGCGACAATTATTCTAATTTCGGGGACATTGCTTTCAGTATAGAAATTCTAAAATTTGGTATTGAAATACAAAATTAATTGTTTTTAATTATGGTAATTAATTAACATAAGTAATTACGTGACTGCTTAATTAGAGAAATTTTTAATTAGGCGCACGAACTATCATCCCAACCCAGGCGCATAGGGAGTCACGGGGTTCGTTTCTTCTCTTTTCTCCATTTTCCCCTTCCACGGGGGAAAGGAGATCTAAGTTGCAAGCGCCAGGCCAGGTGCAAAATTTCGTAAACTAGGCGAAAGGCATTTTCTTTCATTCCCGGCATGTGAGAAGCAGCAGCATTGCGAATTGCACAATGCTTCCGAAACAACAATGGCGTTGCGGTGGCTACACGACGAAAATTTAAGAAAGAAATCTTAAAGCGGTAAGAAGCTAAGGCTAGGCAATAAATGTCACCCATGAGCGTTGTCGGAGAACATATTTCAGTCGGGCATACGTGACTTCGAGCAGTTTTCAAGTTTTAAAAGGGTTTGCTCGGAGTCTACTATAATAGAACCCAACAACGGGGTGACAGTTACGGCCAAATAAATTTTTAAAGGGCTTAGCTCAGCAGGCCAGCAGGGAACACCTGCCACAATGTATAGCCACTGGTCAGTCGCCACTGGACAAGCGGTCCACTTGCGTACGAGGGGAGGAAATCCCGAACCAATGGTGGTCCGAGGGACGTTTTCTCGAGGTAAGGACACGCCTAGCCGCAGGGCTAGAAGGGAAAGCGAAAACTAGAATATAAGCAGAAACTTAAAATTTCAGGAGAAAAAAGGACGAAAAAGAACGACGGGAAAAAGCACGAAAAAAAGTGAAAGAGGAGAGAAAAATATGGGAGCGAAAAACGGACAGAGAGAGGAAGAGACGGGGTAGGCAAAGAAATGCCAAACTAGGCGGAGTGCCAGAAGTCCATCGACTTGAAATCAAGAACTGTAGAACAGTAAAGTTCTGAGAATAACCATCGGCTGTGTTTTTATCCACGGAGGATACCAGCCAAACCCCACCCACGGCCACCAGACCACCAGCGTTTTCCTCAAATACCGGATCGATGAGCCCAGCAGAAGTTCTATATAGGGTAAGACATCATCCTAATATTTCAATCCCTTGCATGCTGAGTATTCTGTTAAGCTTTAGAAATGACCCCTTATTGCTCACCCCGTACTGGTTGGATTGTTAGGGGTATTGGTAGTGTTTACATTTTCTCAAGTAAACCATAACTTCCTTTCGTAGAGATGTGTTATAATTTAAACCGGTCCCACCATTTAAATTGTTCTAAAATTAAGCCTTATACAGCAAATAAATTTTATATTTGTTTTCTTAAATCAACGTGTTTTTCTTCACGCTGCTCTGCAAATGGGTACGAGTGTCTTTGTATTAGTTTAAAATAAGCCATAGTTTTCTTCCTTTACAGATACCCCTATTCAAGCACATAACCGAATTGTTAGTTCTTTTTTAAATTTAATTTCTTTTGCGGCATATGAGTTCTTGCGACAACCTCGTACGAGCTCATATGAATCACAACGCTTTTAAGTCCCAACGATGAGACTGGGCCGCCTATACTAGGAAACCCAATGTCATTGTTGCAAATCTAGATGATCGAGAATCGCTAACAAAATCTATGCCCCTTAAGTTCCCACCGGGACTTGGCGTGGTGACAGAACTAGCCTCAGGTGTTCAGTGACAAAGGGCTAAAACTTCAACGAAAGGCGCATGGCAGAATCACTAAATTTCTCAACTACCAATTTCATCATCATAATGCAATTTCATACAAATTTCAGCATCGTCATCTTAAAACTTGAGATACACGATTTTGTGCATTAAACATTTTGAATACTAACCCTTAAAACGGAAACGCAAAACACATAAAAAAGTTCATATTTTTTTTTACTTAAAAAAATGAGGGTTCTGATTTGTTATCTTAAATTTTCCTGGGCTTCCAGCGTTTACTACCTGGGCAAGGAACTTTTCAGATATTTTTCAAGCCCTGGTTAAATACCACAAATTAATGCAAGTGAGTTATTCCAGGGGAATCGTAACGAACAAATCAAGTGCCGTAGAAATACATACCAACACACGGAGAAAGTTTGTAAAACAGAAAGATAATCAACAGATTGCAAATAATATATGAAACCTTCGTTGTTGATTACTCCTTACTTCCAGGATTCTCTTCAATTGTATGCACAAATTTTTCCTTTTTTAAATGACCATGCAGCAAGCACGAACTGTAGTGCTTTTATTTTCAAATACAATACATACATTAACACATTTCATTTTTTACTGAATGCTCTGCCGTACGAAATAAATACTAGCACCAAATTCTGTGTTCTCAAAAAGCAATTGTTCTTAATAACTTCATTCATAGCCGCCCCGGTGGCGCAGTGGTCTAAGGCGCTGGCCTCTGATCATTCGTCCGTAAGGGGTCCGGGTTCGAATCCCGGTGAGGCATGGATGTTGTGTTTGTCTTACGGCACTGGCTCTCTCCCTTCCCTGGAACCAGTGACTCTAAATTAGGGACGGGCGACTGCTTATAGCCCATTGAGTTGCTCACGGTGGTCGTTAAACCTCCAATCAACAATCAACAATAATAACTTCATTCTTTTTCATTTTTCCGCTGAACGACCTTCCTTCCCAACCTTTCTCCGCAAAGCTGTAAACAATACAATTTCTCACTAAGTACAGCTTTATGTTTTCCCTCCCTTGCTTTACGTATATTGAAGTGGGTATGAGTGTGTGTGTGTGTGTGTGTGTGTGTGTGTGTGTGTGTGTGTGTCTCGAAAGAAAGGGGGAGGGAAGGAGGGAGTACCAACACTGGACAACGGCGATACAAAGTCGGCTGATTAACACCGTATCATCCATCAGAGCCCTTTCAGAGGGAGATGACGTAAGAGCTACGTGTACCCACTTCAGCCAATCATGTACGCAAGAGATGCAGCAAGTAATTTGGAAACAACCGCTATCTCTCCCTATATTCGCACCCAAAATCTCATTTGGCAACCGTGGAAGTTGCCTGGTACACTATACTTCCAGCGAAGAAAGAACAATTGCATTGGGTGAACACCTTGGATTGGTTGATTGCGAACAGAACATATTATTATACGGACTTCGAGTCGCTGATATGCTCATTCTTATTCAATGTGCAACGTCGAGATAACGGGAAGAACTTCACGCCGCTGCTTAATAGACAACAGTACATTCTCTTTCACCTCTGATTTCTTTTCTGTTTCTTTTCCCAAGTAAAACACATCCCAGCTCAAAACAGAAACCAGAGGTGTAGGATCTCCCCCCTCCCCTCGTTTAACCACCGCTATGAGTAACTACACGACAATAAGCACTCACTCGTACACAATTTGGGGTCAATGGCCCCAGAAAAGGAAGCAAGCCGGCGCCGTAATACCAACACGGCATCCACAGCTTATCCGAAACCACCTCTGATTACTAGTCAGAGACCTGCGCATCTGACCACCCGGGTGTAGAAACGTAGTTTCCTATAATTCTTAAAAGACTCGATACACGATTAAAATAAACTTGAAGAGATGGTATTTACAAGTTTAAAATCATTTAATTAAAATACACACAAGATCTTTCGGACCCTGTCACAACAGCTCCTTCATGTGAAAACACTGTATAAACAGAAGTGCAGTTGTCTTAAATAGGACAGATCAATGGTTTAGACATGCGCAATTAAATAAAAGTTGGAGGAGGGGGCAAGGAAATTAAGGAATGCGTATTAAGGTTAATTGGGGTGGGGTTAGAAGGGTTCCAGTGACGGAGACGGGGGTGGGGGTGGTAGAGGGTTAAGGAAAGGGCTAGAGACGGAATAGTTGGAGTTAGTTACCAGGGGTACCACAAATTCCGTCTCTAGCCCCGCTCAAGCTATACAGAAAATTCGCTCTCTCTCAACGTTATTTCGCTCTTTACCCAGTGTTCCTGTCGATACGGTCCATCAACTAATTGAATCTAAATTATTAACACTAAATCAAAATTCACTTGAAGAAATAAAAGACGTACTTTGCGCACGCAGATTAATTCAAACTCGTCTATTTTTTCGCTTTCAAGATATCATCTATCTTCAAATCAGGGGAGCCCCTATGGCCATGCCCCCCCCCCTCTCCTTTACTTGCAGAAATTTTGATGCAAACTCTTGAAGAAAAAGCCTTGGCCTCGTTCTCATCTAACCCCAACTTTATATATCAGATATATCGATGACACTCTCCTCATATGGCCTCATTCAGTTGCTCATTTAAATTCTTTCCAAGAACATATGTCAAACCAATTTCCAACCATCAAGTTCACCCTGGAACTGGAATCAAACAACCAACTGCCATTTTCAGACATCCTCCTGGTACGAAACTCTAACAACCACACAAGTCAAATCTTAGTATACCGGAAACCAACAGCAAGCAGAGCGATAATCCCAAATTCCTCAAACTATTCTAAGAGCTTCAAACAATCAGCTATTCGTCGTATGTTACTTCGTGCAATATCCCACACTTCAAACCAAGCACTACAATCTACAGAATTACGAAAAATTATTGAAATTACAAACAATCACGGTTACAATCCGGACGATGTGCTGGCCTTATACAGAAAGATATGCCTTACGTGATGTTCTACTCTACAAAAAGAGGTAAGAACTCGAAGTTTGTTGGATCTGCAAATTATAATCCAAAATTTATTTTTTTTTTTTTAAATAATGCCTGTAAATCCTTTAATATAGCCTTTGGTGTTAGGACCAGCAACATCTGGTTTCTGATTCGTCACGACGGTGACTCAATTTCTGATATAAATAAACATGGAATTAACAGTGTATGCCTAAAAGCCATAACCAAGAGGAAAGCGCTTTATTTTATATAGGATCTACAAAAAGGAATTTGGGAACCCAAATTCCTTTTAAAAGAACACCAAATATAATATCAAGACTGGATCCACAAATACAGCCGTAGCACGATGTGCTCAAACTGGAACTCATACCCTGACTGGAATAGTGCAAAAATCCTAAAAACCCCTACTCATATCTCCCAATTACTTCTTACAGAGTTTACACATTCTTCATTATGGAAGAGTGTGTTACAACGATCACTTGCCTGTTGATGTCTCACACATCTGGAACTCATAGATTTGCCGTTTTAATATGGAACATTTATTAAATAGTTCAAATTCTTCATCTTAATAATCTAACTTATTCCTACTCACTTCTCACCCTAACACTTGTAACCATTAACCCATTTAACCTTAACCCTCTTCCCTTTCTTTCCTAAACTCTACACCAGGGCTGCTCTACACTATTTCTTACCCTTTTAGTAATTACTTAACACCTTGAGAACCTCTCCATCCCCCCACCCCCTTTCCCCTTCCCCCCCAACAATTTATGATATAAATAAACATGGAATATCCTACTACATATTAACTCTATCGACTACTTACTACTCCGTAACCCTCTAACCCCCCTCCCCCCGTCTCCGTTACTGGAACCCTTGTAACCTCTGGAGTTCTTCCCAAACACAAGAATCGCTCTTGAACGAAGATAGCCAGATGGATGACCGAGTGGTCGGCACCGTTCTAGAGTTTGATACCGTGTGGGGGCGAAAAACGATGAAAAGGAAAATGAGCAGATGGTGAAAAATACATATTAATGTCCTGAAGTGGTTCCGAAGTAATCCAAGCAGCTTAACTTCTGAGAAATAACAGTAGGGCAATGAACATATACAGCGACTCCAATCCTCAATGGAAATTTTCAGTAATAAACACTACAAAATTCTGTAGTTTTTAGCGTTTCTCAGTAGTAATGAATATGATCATGATCAAATGTAAAGAATTTTAGGAAGGGAGTGTCTGACCCCAGGTCTTAAACAACCCTTAGAAATAGGAAGCCAGGAGATTTGGGCTAGAGCGCCACGGAGGCGAAGTAGAAAGGGGGGAGGAAGACGCCCTTATTTATTACCGGGGGGAGGGGGAAGTACCCAGGGTCCGAAGGCTTAACCGTGCCCATCTAACGCACGGCGGATGTTTAGTCGATCGAGCGTTCGTACCTGCCTGGGATCGAACCTGAGGTCCTTTCCGTGGCAGTCACGAGCGTTGCCCACTAGGCCACCCGCGGACCAGTAGTAATGAGTAAAATGTGTTGCACATATTTGTCAGCGCAGCAAATAAAGTTTTGCTTAAAGAATCGTCCATAAATTGAAGACTTTCTGTATGAAACACTAAGTGGCGCCAATATAATACGTTTCCTAGTTACCCTTAAAAAAAAAAAAAAAAAAGAGGAAGTTGATCACAAATATTCAAAATGAGGAAACTGAAAACGATGGAACGTTCTCGTCGCTGCTTCCGGCGGTTTCCAACATTTACGAGATTCGCCATTAACCCCCCCCCCCCCCATTTTTTCCCGATCGCTGCCCACTTTATCCTAATTTATGGACCTGTTTCTTAAAAAAATTCATTGCAGGAAATGATTCTAGTACTAGTCTGGGAATTTTCCGAAAAAAATACTCGAAATCAAGGACCTTTCAAGGTCTGGAAAACGAGATATAAGGTTTCAGGATTTTTTCAGGGGCCGTGCGAACTTTGTCACGTGACAAAACGTTTAAGACACCCAACAACTATTGTGAAAACATGGGAGAAATGTCAAGATAAACACTCCCAAAAATGTTTAATGATTGTCAGAATCTTGGAAAAACGAAATTAAACTTAAAACATATGTTTAATAACATTATTTCACAGATATTTTCGATTTCCGTTGAAAATTCAATATTTTCCGCAATCCGTAGCGGGCCGACGATTTCCGCAGTGACGAACAGAGAATCAATCCCGTAGCACCTGCACATGAACCGGAAGCGGCGGAGGTGAAAAAGCTGTGGGGCGGTGGATAGGTAAGTGGTTCGAGCAACCGCATTTCGACCAGTTGGTCACAAACCATTGAATATCCGACGTGTCGGATAGGCCAAAAGGGGTTTTTGGATGGGCACGATGAACCGTCAGACCCAGGGTGCTGGACCTCCGTTAAAAATAAAATCGTCTGCTCTTTCCCCCTCTTATCCTTGTTTTCGGAAGTGTTGCTTATGACGTCATAGCCTAGCACTCACTCTTACTTCTCACACTTGTCCTATCAAGAAGCCTGTAGATTCCACTCTACATCACTTTCTTCTTCGACTGACAAAATAATCACTTGTGACCTAGGTGGTCAAGTCTCTATATCTTCGCTTTCGGAGGTAACCCCTACGTACAAGTGAATAGCCGGTGCAGGGCCTTAAGTGCTCTCTCCTCATCATTGCGACGTTCACTAATCAGTCTCGAGAGCTCAAGCACCTCGAGTGGTAAAACCAACGTGCACAGTGTTGATTCACGCGTTGGCGAATCCATGAACTGATCGTCCTCAGGTGGAAAGGCTGTGAACGCAGGAAACGGGCGGGATGTTTTCGGTATCTCATATAAATGCATATATTACGCAGGGGATCTAAGCTCGACTTCACAATAAGTTGATTGTTTTTTTTAATGTCCTATAGTCTTCGAATTACCGGTGTAAGGTGTTCATTTCCCAAAAGTAACTTCATGGTAGTATTAAAAACCAGGAGTAGGCAAAACCAAGGAGCTCAGTCACCTGAAATTTTTATCTGGCGCCTGTGTTTTCAAATTCCATTCTGAAGATTTTATTTTTCAAAATTTGGATTTCTATTACGAAGCTCCCACCTCTTTAATAAAACAAGTAAAATGTATTAATTTTTTTTGTTTGCATCTTTTTTTTTTTTTTTTTTTTTTTTTTTGTTTGCTTGCTTGTTTTTATTGTAGACTTAGCGAAAACAACAGAATAATAAAAACGCCAATATCAATTTTTGGCACAACCGCCTTGTAATCTCTTTAAATGGACCTTCAATCAAAAAGACTCTGATCCAGCATATTATCTCGATTCTTAATATTACTGTGCAAAATTAAATAGACACACACAGTGCTAAAGCTTCGAGGACGACTAGAAGCTGAATGATGTGCATTTGGGTAAGTGTAGATTTAAGACAAGTTAGTAAAATCATGCAATGCATTGATTATGATACGCTTTCCAACATACCAGAAATCATTACTCGAGTTATTAGGATAATGGCTGTGGAATAAACCTCGCTCCTGTGCCCTGACCTTTGACTCCATTTCGATGATATTAAAATGAATTGGTTAAGTATACCTCCGGAACAACATACTAAAGTTTTGTCGCAATTGAAGCATTTTTAGTCAAGTTATGAGGATAATGGCTGTCGAATAAATCTCGCTCCTGTGCCCTGACCTTTGACCCCATTTCGATTACATTCAACAGAACCGGTTCAGTATACCTCCGGAACAACATGATAAAATTTTGACGCAATCGAAGCATTTTTACGTAAGTTATGACGCATAAAGGCAATGGAATGGATCCCGCTCCTATGTCCTAGCCTTTGACCCCATTTCGCCCATTTTCAATAGGGTTCGTCCCCAGTTGTCCCCTACCACATACTAAAATGTCATCGAAATCGAACCATTTTTACGCGAGTTATCTCGCGGACGGACAAACAGGCGGACAAAGCTGGAGCATATACGCATCTTCAACCTACGGTTGGAAAGCGCAAAAAAAGCGTATGACTGTTTAGTATGCGTACTTTGTAAACACTATATAATTTTTATAATGTTTGAGTGTATTTATTCATTAGCATTTTTATTGAATTTCGCGTACCAGAACAGAAAACCGAACTTGCTGAAATGAATACCTATGTTGAAATGCAGCTGTAATAATGTTTCCTAGTTTTAGTTACGGATTTTGCTGTGAATTATTGAACTATTGTTCAATCCAGAAATATTAATAACAAGGAACTGCACACCAACTATATGCAAAATAATACTACTACATTAGTAATCAAATTTATTTGCATGAAACTGAAGTATACGTTTCCAAACTTGCGCACATCAACCAAATGGCTTTTTCAAGGAAGCCATCTGCAAAACGTATATTTCTATTTTAAGCCAATAAATCGGATTACTAATATAGTTTTATTATTTTAAATATCTAGGAAATAATGCATTGATTTTGACTGTGGAAGGTCATAATTTTGTACAGTTAGTTTTTGATCAAATCTATCATGCGTTCTCTTCTTTTCTCCGGAAAAAAATGCCGATTCATGAAAAAAAGGAGCACGCGCCTGATAATTGGGGGAGGGAGGGGCACCCCTTTTCGAAAAACACATATGAATTGGTCTAAGAGTGACTTACTCTGTACACCAACACTCGTGTACCTTCTTAAGTTTCGCTAAGACAAAGTTTTGTTTGACTTCTTTCGTTTGATCTGTGTTACACATTTAATATTAAAAGGTACAGTCTCTCTTAAGGTGGACGTCAAGTAATTTTGCTTCCTATTCTTCCAATGGAAAAACTTTTGTACACATTTCCTTCACAATTAACGCGTTCCCAAGGATGAAAATTTCAACATAGATTAAAATAACTTCTTATTATAACTTGGAATACTTAATATTTTCTAAAACAAAACCATAATTATATTAAAAATAAATAACTTTTCCTTTGGTGGTGTTGAAACCAGAAAAAAGATGACGCGACCTGTACTTTGATGACGTCAGTAGACAAACAAATGTTGGATTGCATAATTATGGTTATGTTTTAGAAAATATTAAGTATTCCAATTTATAAAATGCAGCTATTTTAATCGATGTTCAAATTTTCATCCTTGGGAACGCATTAATTGTGAAGAAAATGTGTACAGAAGTTTTTCCATTGGAAGTATAGGAAGCAAAATTACTTGAGGTCCACCTTAAGTGTGTGTGTATAATGTTTGCTTAATGAAATATCTGGTTTTTAGATACCTACCAAATGTTCTATGAGGTGTACGAAAGGGCGTGGCATATTTTCCATATGAACCACAACGGGATGCACAATCAAGAGTTTTGGAGACTATTATTAAACTGAAACTCACTGCTCACACAGATAGATGTAATTATGCAGTACTGATAAATTATGTTTTCGAAGTTACATAGGAATAAAATGAAGAAACGGTTCGCGGGGCCCATGGAGCATTCAGCAACACTACAAAGAATCCACATAGTAGTGAAACTGCACGCCTTGGGGAGGGGGGGGATTGTAGCTGAGTACGAAGTTGTGATTCAGGTGAAGTGCTTCTTTGCTGCGTCAAGAAATTTTAACTCTGATTTCGAAGATTCAAATATGAGAAAAATACCCCTATTACATTTTCTTTTATATCACAGACTATGAAGTCTGTGATATTTCGTTCTTTTTGTGTTTCCTTTGTCTTCTTTTTTTTTTTTTTTTCCTTTTCTTTTTTTGTCAATATATATGGTATGGTCACTTTCAGCTTTTTAATGCTGACAAAACCCAATCTTTCCTGCTCAAGATCTTAACGATAAACACACGTGCGCGCACACGAACAAATAGTGTTTTCCACTTTTCCTCAGACATAATTTAAGCCTACAAAACGTCTTGGACTTTTATGCGCCCTTACACAATTTCCTGTGCATTGCATACAGAGGCCTTTGTGAAGTCTTAAAAGTGTTTTTCCTGCAATTTAGCTTTTGAGTATGAGTCCAAGGAAACCTGCGTAATGAATTGCGCATTCACCTGGATACACGTTATTGTCTAATTAAGTTCCCCTCGGTTCACGCTTTTGAACTTAACACACGTGTATACCTTATTCAAGCCTTTGCGGCTGGTATAACCTATTGTGTTCGGAGTTTATATTGCTATCCCTGAAATAAATCTCGGAACTCCACGAGTATAATAGTGTTGGTGTTGCTGAAAAGAAATCACAGCGCAATTTTCCTCTTTAAGACCAGTGTTTCATTGTCTTCCTTAAAACGTTTAAAAGGAAGGTGCTGATGGTGTTTCTTAAAAGTTCGGGATTACAATAACTGACTAATTAATATGAACAGAAAATACTAGTTAATTCCCATAAAATTACACAAATGCGATTTTTTTTTTAATTCCCAACGTTTACCAATTTTCATGGAAATCTAAAATCGCAAAACAACGCTCGCACTTATTTAATAGTATTATTTATTTAATATTCCGGGAAAGCGTCAGAGCCAGACACAGCGCGCATGCCTCATTTAGGGACTCAAACCCAAGCCCCAACTCGGACGACTGGCTGGAAGCCCGAGCCTCTGACAACTCGGCCATGCAGAGCCGCGACACACAATTTCAACAATCCTTACCACTAGAATGCAAGCTAGTGAACAATTTAACAGGAAAAACTCTTTCAAAATCTAACTCCAAAAAATCGACATTTCAGTACGGCATATTAGTCTCATGAGTCCTGTTCCGGATGGCATAACGTTCTTAATAATCTGTTCCAAACTCAGCTGAAGCAATGCAGGATTCATACAGAAAAACAAAAGTAAAACAAAACAAAAAGTGGTTTACACATCTGTCTTTTCCCTAGTAGTAACGGTACATGAATGTATCTTGCCATATTTCCAGATATCACAAAGTACAACACATTCCAACGTACACGAGTCATTTCAGAAGATCCGCACTGCGCACCAAACGACTACCAAAACTGAGATACGACCACTAACCGCGTGGACAGCGAAACACCATAAGGGACTGCACGAAATTAGACGAAACTTGCCACATTTGTAGACAGGTAGGTGGACATGAAGTGATTTAATTTCTGAGGAATTATAGGAATGCGATGGACGAGAGAACAATATAATGTGACCTGAGTCAGTAGGCCGTACGACCGCCATGCTGCAACACGGCGTGGCATAGAGTGGAAAAGTTCCCGGATTGCGTCTTGAGTTAGCTGAATATGTGTGCACAATTCTTTCACACTGCGAGGGGTTCATGAGGAGGCGCTGTCTGTCAATGAGATCCCAAACATTATTTATTGTGAAGTCTGGGGATCGCACTGGCAACCGCGCACCCGAACAGATTACAGGCACTGTCTGTTGATGTTTGCAGTGTGCGGGCGGGCATTATCTTGTTTAAACGGGGCATCAGGGATACTACGGAGATACGGTAACAAAACTGACCGAAATACGACATCCACACATTGCGGCGGAGACGCACTATGATGCAACAACTGTCGGCCGAATGTGGCGATAGTGGTTAAAGAAACTGTCTGTTGATGTTTGCAGTGTGCGGGCGGGCATTATCTTGTTTAAACGGGGCATCAGGGATACTACGGAGATACGTCAACAGAACTGACCGAAATACCACATCCACGCATTGCGGCGGAGACGCACTATGATGCAACAACTGTCGGGCGAATGTGGCGACAGTGGTTAGAGAAACTGTCTGTTGATGTTTGCAGTGTGAGGGCGGGCATTACCTTGTTTAAACGGGGCATCAGGGATACTACGGAGATACGTCAACAAAACTGACTGAAATACTACATCGCCGCATTGCGGCGGAGACGTACTATGATGCAACAACTGTCGACCGAATGTGGCGACAGTGATCAGAGAAACGGTCTGTCAATGTTTGCCGTGTGAGGGAGGGCATTATCTTGTTGAAACGGGGCATTAGTGCTACGGAGATACGTAGTAGTACTAATGCTACGTACTACGGAGATACGACAACAAAACTGACCGAAATACCACATCCACGCATTGTGGCGCAGACGCACTACGATGCAACAACCGTCGGCCGGCCGAATGTGGCGACAGTGCTTTGAGAAAGGTAACGTGCATCGCTGTAGTGGGACTGGTGCACGTAGGCCGGCGTCCGAACACCTCGATCGCCGCATTAGAAGGCACGCTGTAGATCCCCATAATTCGCAGCGGACGACGTAACGCCGAAGTGTACGGAGACCTATGGTCATCCGCGAATCGACACCTACTGCGAATGACAGATTCGTTGCGGCAAGTTTGCGCTCTCATCAACTCTCGCCATTCACCGCAGCACATCGTCGCGCAAGGCTGCAGCGGTGCCGTACCAGACATGTGTGGCGGGAAGAATGGAACCATATATTCACCGACGAGTCTCGCTTCTATCTCAGTGCGGATTATGGTAGATTGAATCTCGAGACGACGTTGTCATCTGGCTGATCCTTCTGCCATCTGTGTCATGGTTTGGAGCGCTATCAGTTTCAACAGCCGTCCACGATTGGTACGCATAGTGGGTACAGTTAGAGCGCCGCAATGCGACGCAGAGACTGAATAGCAGTATGTAGCCCTATCATGAAGCAACTGGTAAAGGTGACCGCCTGATGATAGGATTTCCGATGACGTCGCACAGGCATTCTGACTCCTTACACGTGCTTTCGCCACAGAGATAACTCCGATGTCGTGGTCCAGACCGAACTCCCAAGTGAAGATGATGAAACTTAGCTACACTGTTAAAAATTCCCGTAAAAAAAGTCTTGTTGCCCGTGTATTTTTACGATCAAGGCTCGTTTCTGCAGTTTCAGGGCGATGCCCGTATTGTAACGGGCATGGATATGTAGGACAACTGTTCCAAACCGTAATTTTACGGGCGTTGCTAAGAGGCACGGGCTAGCCAATGAACGATAATGACAGAAAAGGAATGCGGCATGCGTCGCTTTCTGCTATTGGTCAGCGAGTCGTCACGTGATTTTACGGTGGCTGCTCGTTTTACCAAGACTAAGGGATGGACGATATTTTCAAAAGTATGATATCTTTAAATATTTCTGAGACCGATATATTGAATCGAAAATATCTGTATTTAAAGATCAATATATCGGATTGATTTTTCTTTATTTTTCAATACTTCTGATCTCAATAAGACTGATATTTCGGTTTATTCACTGCATACTGCATTTGGGTTATTACTGAATCCGATCCAATGTTGTGTTAAGTATTGGGTATTGGGAACTTGGGACTAATTGGCTGTTGGCTTGTTCGCACAAATCTCAGCCAGTACTAGAATTATCCTGCAGCTTGAAAATATAGCTGCAATCAAGTTTTGTTAATACCATTAAAATAGTGATATCTCAGAAAAGTAATGTATATTACTAACTTCGTACCTTTTACAAGACGGTCGCTGTACTTGGAAATAAACGTAGTGCGTTTATTTTGCCATTTCAGTTGTTTTGTTGTGTAAATAATTATTTCCGATAGCGGAATTGATATTTAACGTTTTTTTACAAGACCGACGCCATGGGTTTTACGACTTTAAAACTCGTTAAAAACTTAGTGCTTTTATTTCGCCCTTTTACGTTGTTTTGTTACGTAAATAAATATTTTCGACAGCGGAATTAACATTTTACGTTTTTATAATTCATAAAAATTCGCTAAAAATATATCTTGTATGCTGAGCTGGAAAGCCAACATCAGGGTTGTTTACATCGTAGCCATGGTAATGTAAGGGCGTATTTATATTATATATTTTATACATTTATGTAATGTTAGGTGGCATATATTTATGCCCACTCCCCCCCAAAGTGTTTAAATGTGTTTTATTTATTGTTAAAATGTGCCTTACATTGGAAACAAAAATGCTTAATTTAATAAAAAAATTCATTAATTTACGTTAAAATTTTTTTTTTTTTCTATTCTCATTCTTTTATTTTGTCCTGGTGGATTTAATTTTTTTCATTTCATTGGCACGGCACGCCCTCAGAAAAAATCTATATATGCCCCTTGTTGCATTTCTTAATGAAGGGGCAGAGCACAGATGGGATGGAAGTGGCCAAAGGGCAGGAAGTTGTCACATAAATTTACAGAACATAAATGCGGAAACTGTTTTTTTTTACCAAAACATGTTATCATGATTCTCTGTACTTAACATTGCTACCTATGCAAGATTGTTGATACAGCGAGACAAAATTAGTCAAAAAAGCAATCATAAAAGTGTTGTGCACTTTTGTGTTTATATAACATCTGCACTCCCCTTCCACTAATGGGGGGGGGGGCTGTGGCTGTGGATAGTATCAACTGTCACCAACGATATTTGAAGGTTTTGGTTATCATTTGAAAGTAAACAAATTAGATGTCAACTTTCCTGTTAAGCACACTCAACATCTTTTTAAAGAATATACATGAATAAAAAAACACACTTGAAATGGAATTTGTGGCAGAAATATTTTGCTACATAGAAGACCAGTAAACCACAGGCAATTGGGTAAATAAGTCTCATTGATTTGATTATTCTACACATGTTAAGGTTTTTCCATTATTCGAAATGTTTATTTAAGTACAAAAGCGGAGTAAAATGCCTAAAACAAAATCACTGGGTTACTTCTGTCTGAAACATTACCCCCTTAGCCTGTAATCACAGCATATAATTGCAATTTCTAATGCAGAATGTTCTGCAAAGTCATAATATTGTTGAGAGGTAAACGGCTAGAGCTTTTTAATGCAATTTTGAAGAAGTTTGCACACATACATGAAAATATATTATTTCAAAGTTAGTGTGCATATACATTGTAGATACATATATAATTTTTTTTTGTAAAAAAAAAACAAAAAAAATGCAAACTGAAAATACAACAAACCTTGTTAACAGGTTTCGGCCTAATTTGCCCAGTGTTATCCATTTTGTCATTATGTCTATTTCTCTCTTGATAATAACTGTGAACATATTTTTTTTTTTTTTTTTTTTTTGTGAAAACTGTTATTCTTAAACGGAATGGCATTAACAAAATTCTGTTGTCCAGAAAAGTTTTAATGTGCAGTGCTCTTCCTCATTTGATTTCTCTAGTGTTTCTTTACAGTATACAAAGTTACTTTTTTCAAAATTCTTTTGCTGCTAAAATCTAATAAATGTGCAATGTAAAAATTGCATTTGTACTCATAAATATGGGTTCTTGGTTTGATTAAAAGGCAATACATTGTGCCAAATGTTTGACACTAGCTGTAGGAAGGAGTTCTTAGACTACCATTAAAGATTATATGAATACCTTGCATTGCACCCATCGGTTTTACATTTGTTCAAGTTTGCAAAAATTGTATGGGATTTTATACCTGCTACAACTGATTCAGCATCAATATCAGGAAAATTCTCATACAAAAAGATTACTTCTTCCTCAGAAACTGCTAGAAAACAGTCAAATTTTCAAAATAAGAAGCACTGTTCATTAAATGTGAAAATCCTCCAAATATGTGGCATCAGTGAACAAACAAAGATGTCGCTCTTTCCAGGTTTTAGCAATTAAATGTCATGAAATCTATTCAGTCAAGAAATCTATTTATTAAATGTCATGAATAAAATCTATTCAGTCATGAAATGTTCATTAAATGTCATGGAAACTATTCAGTATCTAAATAATCATGGAAAATGTGCCTACCAAGTGGTAAAATACATAAAGAAGTTGTTCCTGTCTTGTCTTTCCTGGAACCACTCGCCCTAAATTAGGGACATGTGTCTGCTTATGGTGAATCGAGCTTCTACACATTCGGGAACAACTTTAGATGCTCATGGAGATCAACACACACACACACACACACACACACACACACACACACACACACCACTTCACGCATTTTTTTCCAGTTCTCAGTCCATTTCTTTGGATTTCTCATCTCCATTAAAAACTTGTACACAATAAATATCTGAAGTATTCTTTATCAAGTCTAAAACGCCTGAGGAGCTATCTTCGATATCATATCATTTTTTTTTTTACATTTTAAATGCGCATTGGTGGAGTCTATCCTTAAAATTAAGGAAGTCAGCAGATTTAAAAAAATTTTTTACAGTTTTGAACTCAAATGGGATATAACATTTAATGTTTCACTTATTAACACCAAAACAACACAAAAATAAGTACTGATTTCTCACCTCTAGTTATATTCAACTTGCTGTAGATGAGGGATTTTCTCTTTACATGCATATATATCACTAAGCTGTTCTCTAAGATCATAGGTTAGTTTCTTGATGAGAGCTTATCTGCTGGATTAAAGTTTAAAACTGATGGCAATACATTTTATTTACTCTTGATGTATCAAACATCTGCATTTACAGTGATCTCAGCTCACAACTTGAGCTTCACTGACATCCATCACACACAAGACCATTTGTACTTCACATTTATTCTCTTTTTCTCATGCAGGAATTCCTGAATCTGGTCCTCCCTTGATCTTCTACATTTTCTTCCTGTCACTTGTGCAGAATAAATTCTCCTAGTAATCATCTCACCACTCATTCTCCAAACCACCAAAGAATATTTGTCCCCACCTTGCAAACAATATTTTGCTTCACACTACTCATCTACAAAACATCTTCATTCCTCACATGATCAAAACATATCTTGCCCCCACCCCCATAAGTAACACATCTATACAGCTCACAAATCACTCCTATGTTTCATCTGCAGTACTCCACCTTCACTGCTCCACATCAGAGTAGGAACAATTACTGTACTTTTTCACACACAACTATTAGGGACTTTTTGAGAACCTATCATTCATCATTTATTCAAAATCCTCCTGAAGCAGCTGTGACTTTCAAAGATGAATTTACTAGCCTACTAATTTCACCACCTAATTTGTTTCCTCTGTCAAACATGCTTCCTAAATATGTAAATTGATTTACCTGGTCAATCTCTTTGCCATTTAGACTGATCTGTTTGATTTAATACTAACAATTCATCTGTCAAAAACATAACTTTGGGTTTTTCCTTTCATATACTAAGTTTGAAATTCATACAAACTTCATACATGTGGGACAACATACGCTGCAACTCACTTTTGCTCTCTGCCAACAGGATTGTTTCATCAGCATGAGCAAACATAATTGAGTAACTACTCTCCACAGATAGCATTTACATAGTCTAATGACGACTCAACCATATGTGTCTCTTAAGACATAAAAATATTCTTTACCTTAAAAAATTGTTTTGGTAATAAGTAATAACTAATTATAATACACAAGCTTGGCAGTGAATGTGGGGAATAAATATCCTACCAGTTTTCTCAGATAATTTCTTAGAAACATCAGCTGAAATTTTTTTTTTCAAGAGCTGCTTTCTCCTGCTAAAAGGGAGCAATTTTATTTGTCCTTTATTATTACATTTTATAGCTTAAAAACTATCTTTATGCAAGATTGCAGCTCTCAAGCTGTATTTTTAGTGATATGAAAAACACATAAAATATTGTTTTTCAGATCCTAAAATAAAAAAATATATAGCAGAAAAATTTGATGCAAAAATAAATAAAAAAATCATGCAACAGAAGTGAGCTTGTAATCTGCAGAAATGCTGAATATACTTTCCAAAACCCAAAAGGTGATTTTCTTGTTTCATGTGTAGGCATTGCTCGACGAGCAGGGATATGGTTTCTGCTAAGAAGTTTCCAAAAATCCCAGTTGCAAAGGAATGTTTTCATGAGTTTTTCATCAATGTGAGATTACGAGAAATATGTATTTCCAACATTTCGAGAAAAGGTAAGTTGAAGCTTCAGTATGGCATAAATGACAAAAAAACAAAAGTACTTATTAATCCCAGCAGACTGGAATCTTAACCATCAATTAACGTGGGAATAACTGAATTATAGAAAGAATAACTATTTTTGTTGGGATGCAAATGTCAAAGTTAACATTATATTAGCTTGCAAGGAAATGTTATGGAAAAAAATCTTTAAAAAAACTTTGTTATTGTAATTTTTAGAGCATTTTGTATACATTTATATTTTTCAGAAGGTGTGAACAATGTTTGCTATTTTTTTTATCGTTTAAGACAGAACATAATGTTAATGGAGTATACAGATATAATTACTTCTATGGTGTAAGCAAAAATAGTTCCCATGGCATAAGCAAAAAAATTAAAGTGCTTATAATATGTTTACAAGTGACATTTTTGTTAAAAACAGTAATTAGAGTACGAATAATTTGTAATGGCCTTTTCATAGAAAGCAATTATTTTTCCAGAAAGATATTTAAAAAATGCTAACGATTATTAGTCCTCCATTAAAATATGATTATAAAAATAAAAACATAAAAAATATCGTAATCCAAATTAATCAAGTATATATATTTACTAATTAATTAATGAAAGCCATACTAATTAATGTATGAAAAACATAAAAAAAATATCATAATCCAAATTCATCAAGTATATATTTACTAATTAATGAATGAAAGCCTGTCTCTCCTAGATAACAAAAAAACGAATGGACAATCAGAGGAAATAACATGCTGTAAGTGTGGGAAAATCAGCAGATCAAGACGAAAGTTGTTATGCTCATATTTTTACCAGATTATATAATTACTTCAGGAAGTTTCACTATGTATTAACAAGATAATTGTCAAAGGATGATAAAAAAAATTACGTCTGATATATACATAGCCTGAATTACAACAAACTTTATACTACATAACTTGTAAGACATCAAGAAAACTCTCGAAAAGCTGTTTTGCATTTCCTTACATAGCTGTTAAGATCTACATACTTTATCACTAACAAAAAAAAACAAAAAAAATGCTTCACTTCAAATTGTGTGTCATTGGTATGTATTTAATTTTGGTCAAAGTGCCAGTTTACTTCAAACATAATACTCATAGGCAAAAGAACAATCTGCTATCAACCGTTCGTTAAATTTGTTTTCTGGGTGCCTACTGTCAACTAATAGTTAAAATTTTCAACCATCGAGGTTTTCAACACAGCAGATATTTTTCCTTGTAAAGTTCTAGAAATCGGAAGGTGACATAATATCATGTGAATCTCGATAATGAGATCGCAGTTTGATAGTCCTCAAGCAACATAATTTTCGTGACATGCCAGAGGAAAGAACACAGATTTCATTCCACAAATTAAATCACATCAGCCATGGGCTGATATATTGAATATCGCACCGATATAGTGCTTTTCTGATATATCGTAACTTGGATATCAATACTATATATCGAAATATCGGACAAAAATATCGATATTTCGAGATATTGATAAATATCGCCCATCCCTAACTGACGAACACGAAGCCACGAACATGTGAAAGAAAGACGCCATGAAAACATGTGAGTAGACATTTTTAAAATTAAGTTTATTATGATATGTAAAAGTAACGAAATCAATTACACACATTTTTGTTTGATATTAAGCTCACGAACTGTGTACGTATATATATATATATATATATAATTAATTTTAAAAGTTTCACCACCAAACGAGGGTGGCTGAAGCATTGTCACACAGGAAAATCTATGTAGTAGCTAAGATTTCATTTGACTGGGGTAGGGGCATAACTCTCACATCCATATATGTTTTACCATCAATATGATACAGTGCTTTACTTTCTGTGCAAGTCTTTATCGCCAGGTATATATACCTAGCGTTGACTAGGATGTCAAATAAATTCGATCTGTACATGCTGATTTGGGAATTACGTAGGGCAGCATTCTTCGTATGTTTGTAGTCTGAAATGAATTCCATTTTGCAATATAACACGCATAAATATTGTCTTATCGTTTTGTGCTTTTTTTTTTTTTACGGCATAGTGTTCAACTCCTGAATTTAGACAGAATTATTTCTAAAGCACAAACTGGCTGAACAATACTTTGGGTTTTTTTAAGACTCTTTTCATTTGCTCATGTACTTAAGAACTTGTGAAGTATTATATTTGCACCAATGAATACAAAGATTAGCTATGGAGTACAGATATGTACAGGCATATTCTTTAATGAAAAGTTTATTCCAGTGTGTTTATGTGGGTATAAAATATATAAAAAATACAAATACACAGGTATATTTGCTAAAATTACATACACTGATGTCACAGAAATTGCACAAATGGCTAAAAAAAAAATCAAATAAAACTGGTCAAGTCATTTGTTTAGTATCAGTAAGATGTATGAGCTCATTTTACTCTTGCAAAGTTCATCAATATTTTGAGTTTTCTTGCTTATGTACAAACAAGTTATCTTCAACATCCAGCTTATTTCAATATTTAGTTTTTATGGTGGTTAAGGATAAAACACTGGTTTCACATAAATATGTAGTTGTAAAAGGCAACAAATACTTAAGGCAGTGCTCGACAATTTTGGAAATTCTTTTTCCATTGGAATCCAAAACTAGTCGCCGCCCCGGTGGCGCAGTGGTCTCAGGCGCTGGCCTCTGATCATTCGTTCGTAAGGGGTCCAGGTTCGAATCCCGGTCCGACATGGATGTTGTGTTTGTCTTACGGCACTGGCTCTCTCCCTTCCCTGGAACCAGTGACCCTAAATTAGGGACGGGCGACTGCTTATAGCCCATTGAGTTGCTCACGGTGGTCGTTAAGCCTCCAACAAAAAAAAAACTAGTCAGCGATTTCAAAGAACAAATGCTTTTCAAACCAACCAGAGTTAAAAGATGTCTCATAAGTTTTTTATTTGGCAATAGAAGATTACACATTTCTGCATTGTATGTGAATGAGTAACTAGTTCATTCAGTGGGAATGGGAAATACTGCCTTGTAAATGTTTGGAGAGTGCAGAGATGGACGATTATTAGCTGTTTAACATCAAGTTTCCAATTGTTTGCTCATTTTCTGATGATAATGAATTCAGTTATGAAAATTGGTCAGAGCTGTTCCCTGTAATTTGGTTTTCTCATAAAGTTTTTTGGTCATTGCTTGTGTTTTGTTTTTTTCAACATTGAACAGATTGTTTTCACCCTGTAATGAGAAGTTCCATTAGTTCATTTTTTAGAAATTTCAGCTAAATATGCTAAACTTCACCACACATCCTACCAGCACTAGCCATAAATTCAGATTAATTTTGTTTTGAAAATTGGTTCACTATGTGACTCGGTATGGTTGCTAACAAATCCGCATATGCCCCCCTATTATTTTAGTGAAACCCACTTTGAGAACTATTGGTCTAGAGGATGTTCAAGCCGTTCTGGTATCAGAGTTGGTTGTACATCAAGGTTTTTGGCTAGCAGTCACAATTTAACATATGGTTTGAGTCCCATATGAGGCATTAGTTTTGCCACCCTGGTGGTGCAGTGGTCTAAGCACCATCTTATGATTGTCCAAGTGGGTCCGGGTTTGAATCCCGGTATGGCATGGATGTTGTGTTTGTCTTACAGCACTGGCGTTTTCTCTTCCCTGGAACCAGTGACTCTTAAATTAGGGACGGGGACTGCTTATATCCCATTTAGTTCCTCACATTAGCCGTTAAAACCTTTAAAAAGAAACCTGTTTTTTACATAACATAACAGCTTTGGCTTTCTCCTTCCCTAGAACCAGTGGCCTCAATTTAGAGGGCGGGGAAAAAAGTTTCATGTGATGAAATGTCACATTTTCGTTCAGGAAACACATTTGTGATTCTCCCTGACTGCTACATGGTTTTGATTGCTTTTAGGAATACCATTTCACTCGCATTCCTTAGTATATAACTATCAATCATTTTGTGACTATGGTATATTCAGTTAACTCATAGGCATCCCTAGCTTAGTTTTCAGCAGGAAGAAGCAAACAATGGAAATCTGCATATATACAAACCCCATATGCCTCTCATTGAAAACAGCTTTTTTACCACTCAACACATAAATTACATAAATTTAATTGGAAACCAGAAGAGCCAAAAAATATATATTTTTTAATTATATCTATAAATCACCTATCATCACATGTATACAGTAATATTTCACATATATGTCAGCGCAAACCAAAGCACGCATAAATAAGAGCGCAGCATAAGTAAAAGTTAGTGTAATTCCAGCCAAAATTAAGTTTAAAAAGTAATTAACATGAGAATAACATGCAAAATAAGAAAAATATCAATGATTGAATTTACTTAGTTAAATTTAACACTTTAAAGCTTAGATTACTCAAAAATGTAAATTACTTGATCTCAAAATTTTAATTACATACCTTTTTTATATTTATGGCTTTTTAAAGTTATGTAAAATTGAAGACTGTTTCTGCTGTTGCCTCTCATTGAAAACAGCTTTTTCAAGTTGTTTAAACAGGAATGTGTGGCAATTAGATGTATCGGTGAGTTGTATGTAGTGACAGTGTTTCCAAAGCTTCTACACTGCTTTCGTGACAGTCTGGGGATCTTTTTGTTAATTCTTTGTTATGTCTCTTCATCATCATCCTGAATTTCATTGGCTATTTCTTGAATATCCCTCAATTCCCCAATAATGCATTTTCATTGATTTCTACAAACTCTTTAAAACTACTGAATCCACCTGAAATGGCACTCCAATCTTCATCATTGGCAGATTATTCGGTAAATGTGTAGATTAGCGTCCTAAATTATTTTGTCGGAAACTTGTAATATTGACTTGCGAGTGCGACGCTGTGGTAGGCCTAACACATCACTACGGCAACGATGTGAAGATTTGCTTTGTTGAAAGGAAGATTCGCTTCGCCGTGCAATTCACGTGCGGATGACTACAAGTCCAAGCAAGTACCTTCTTGCCAGGAGAAGCGAACCATTTTATACTCATATGCTACACAATATAGTTTGTTCATGTTTTGTAATTGTTTTTAAAGCAGACGTGAAATTTTTCATTCTTTCGCATATGATTCCCTGATCCGAAATAGAAAGTTTGGTAAATGTGTACTTTAGCGTCTAAATTATTTCGTCGGAAAAATGTAACTGTGTGGGAAAAGTGTGACATACAATATTTTAAGCATGCAAAATAATGCGAAAAGGTGCAAAAAATATAGTATTTTTAGATAAAAGGAAATAAGTTTTCCAAAGTATTTACCTGAGAGTGCGATGGTTTGGAAGAGTACGTGCGGTATAGGCATAGGACGAGAGAGCGCAACGGCATCAAGGTGGAGTCCGGTGAATGGAAGCTTCGTTGAGAAGGGCAAGTAACTGGCGGAAGAATTAAGAAGGAAGCGGTTTAGCAGTACGTAGTCATCGAAAAGTCTTGTAGGCATATGCAGAAAGAAAGAGGTTGAATTTGTGCAGCATTGTAAGTTTTTGTTTTTTTTTTAAGGGTAATTTTTGAGAAAGCGGAAGTACAAAATCGTCAGTCATTTCGGATTTCGTCAGGGCTTAAAATTTCATTATCCGCCACAATACAGAAGCTGTCTCCCTGCCATAGTGCGATATATGAATTGAAGAAAATTGCTTATTTTGAAAAATATCCATGTCACGAGGAAAAAATGTGAGCTACGATGTACTGAATAACAGCAGAACTGCAAATGAAGTGCTTGAAGAAATCACCTACCTGTGCACATCTTCCAAACCAAAACTAAAACTTTAGGTTCAACCGGAACCAAAACGTCTTCCTCAAAACTTCTGTCGTACATAAATTATTTTACATTCCTTAATTTCTTTCCATTCGGAGACACTGTGAAACCACTAATAACGACATTCTGCACATATCTTTCTCAAAAATGAATAAAACAGGTTTGAACTACTTCTGCGCACAATTACACGATACTCGTCCGAAAAATATACCCTACTGCTGTCGTATACTTCCACGCATTTGCTACCAACTCGTACTTCGCTCCGTCGCACAGCACCTTCACGTGGTGGCCGTTAGCATCGCTTCAGCCTCCCGCACCACCTGCTACAAACCATCGTACTTCGCAGGTTAATACTTCAGAAAAATTATTTCCTTTTTATTTAAAAATATAATTTTTCACCTTTCCCTATTATTTTGCATGCTTAAAAAAATGTGTGCATCGAACTTTTCACCCACAGTTAAATTTTTCCAACGAAATAGTTTAGGACGCTGAAGTACACATTTACCGAAAGTACTAATATGCTTTTCTATGTTGTACAGAAAACTGGGGAACTATAAATTTCGGTTTTGGTTTGAACAGATTTGCTGTGTCTCTGCACTTTTGGTTCTTCTGTTAATAGCTTAATAGCAGTTTCTATCTTACTCATATGTATCTTTTGCAAATCGAAAAGGTTTTATCCGGTTTTCCTGCCAACAACGTACAGGATACAACAACAAAAGAAAGGGTGGCTGCTGTGGACCTATTTTCTGTAGCGTATCACTACAACATTTATTGCTCTTCTGCCAATAACGTAAGTCCTCTTTCTCTTGTACCCGTCATTTCCACACAGCAACAAACCTTCCTTTTAACGGACCAAAGCTTCACATCTTCACTGGAGCGATGCATTATTCCTATCGCAGCTTCTCTTCACAGTGTCAGACTCACAGGTCCATATTACAATAAAAATCTTTAAAACACGTTTAAAATATGAAATATCTGAAAAAATATGAAATACATTAAAATATGAAAAATATGAAGTTTTAACCCTTTGTCAATAAACACAAGAGGCTAGTTCCATCAGAGGCATGCATTCAGTCGCTGACTTTAAACATTTGGAGCAAAATTACATATGCTTCCACTTATGGACCTAAAGCATAATAATTAAAGAAGGTGATATTCTTCTGTCCTTGGCACTGCGTAACAATAATACAACTTCCAGTGATTAGCAGTGAAAAGCAACATGACATGCGATGACTGTCTTTTTTTCTTGTAGTAGAAAATTATATTCTGAACTTCATTTTTAGATTTAATTGCCCAGTCTGGCACCTAGGGCAACTAGATTATTTATTTACCTGCCCAGGTCAATGGTTCACACGACTCAGGCATGGTATTTTTCAAACCCTGATATGTATAAGTAAAAATATATAAAGTACATAATTTCATACATACATATTAATTAAAGCTTATATATTTCATTATTACTACTTTAGCAAAAACTTCCCATTACAAAAAAAAATTACCTTTGCTTGTCTCTGTGGGCACTATTTCACTTTTACAGCATTGCAATCTTATGCGTAATGAAAATTTCTGTAGTACATACTAACTTTTTAATGAAAAATTTGTAATGTTTTAAGAACAATACGTTTGCTACAATTTTTTTTTTTGTCCCCCTTGAATTTCATTATAACGAGTTTCGACGGTTATTCTTTTTTTACTGAATCTGGTAAATGCTGGCCAAGAAAATGACAGTGAAAATATATCATGAACAGTTTCTTTGCTTTGCAAATGTAGTAATTAAAGTTAAATGTAAAAAAGAATTGATTTCATTCTAAATTTCTGCGAGTGAAATCTTTCACCTGTGTCACTTTAAGCAGGGCTTGGAAAATATCCGAAATGTTACATGCGCAGCTGGGTATATACATAAATTATTTACCTACCCAGGTAGTAAAACCTGGATGCCCAGGAAAATTTATATTTTAAGATAAATCAGAAGCCACTTTTTTTAAGTTAAAAAATATGAAATTTTTTACACATTTTGTAATTCCTATTTTAAAGGTCTATTCAAAATGTTCAATATGCAAAGCATGTATTTCATGTTTTAAGATGATAGTGCTGAAATTGGTACAAAATGATGTGATGAAATTGTTTTTTGAGAAATTTAAAGATTCTGCCGTGTTCTTTTCCTTTGTCACTAAACACCTGATTTGCACATCAATAAAAATTGTTTCAGTATCTTCAGGTATTGCCAAGATATTATAAATACAACTATTTAATAGTTTTCCAAAAAAAAAATTTGTGCTCCAAAATGGTTTCCTTGTGGCAACACAACAATGAAAGAACAGGTTTAGTCACTGAAGTCATTTCTAAAACATTCCAAACAGGAAAATTTAATATTTTAGAAATATTGATATGCATTAATGTTCTACAATGACTCAGTTAGAATCAGGGTCTAAACAAGTGTTTCTTCTTTTGGGTGGGGGTCTGAGATTTGAAATTATGCCCTATCAAGTTCAAAAGCTCTCATTTCCATTCAAGTATTTTTTTCTTTTCTTTCTGATACCTTAATTATGGGGAAGCAATGTGATCTTTCAAAAGCAGTACTTCCAGTTTTTGACATAATTTTACTAAACATGTGAAAAGTAGGTAAATATCCAAAAATTAGAGATAGGAAACAAGACAGTAAAAGTTCTGGGAACACTGACAACACAGTGCTCAGTAGAATGTAAAATGAACCAGCACACAAGGCAGTGAACGTGAAAACAAAAAAGCATGATTCAACCCTATGTCAAATGTAATACTAGCCAAAACCTACATGAAAAACCAACTTTGACACCATTGTGGATTGAATACCCTTATAGACGCAATGTACTCGGATGCCAGTTCGTAGTTCTGTTTGTCATTGATATAACATATAAATACAAGAATATGCCTGTACATATCTTTACTACATAACTGCCCTTTGTATTCATTCATGCAAATACTACATAAGTACGTATGTGCAAATTAAAATGTCTAAAAGAAACTAAGTATTGTTCAACCAACTGTGCTTTAGAAATAATTCTCCAATTAAAACATGTCTAAAAGAAATGTAAGTATTGTTCAACCAACTGTGTGTACAGAGTTCGTAAAGCCTAATGTTAAACAAATCTGTGTGTAACTGATGTCATTATTTATCATATTGTAATAAACCTGATTTTAAGATATGAAAATATCATTACTCACATTTAGAACTGAATTGATTCAGTTATAATGTAAGTATCCAACAATTTCACACTCACACACTCTTCCACAAAAAACATGCATTTACTTGCACACTCTTCCACAAAAAATGCATTTATGTAAAAGTCGGTGACTACTTGCCGTGAGGCTTAACCGAATATGGCCAAACTTCATATTTACAGGGATTGCATTTCAAATTACAGCTTAAGTTAATACGGTCAAACTTATTTTTTCGGGTATAGCCCTTCAAATTATGGCGTAGCTCAATACGGTCAAACTTATTTTTTTATGGGCAATGCCCTTCAAATTATGGCGTAGCTCAATACGGTCAAACTTATTTTTTTATGGGCGTTGCTCTTCAGATTATGGGCTTAGTATTTAGGGTTCAGACCGTAATTTCATGGGCTTTCACAAAAATGGGCCAAGCCGTAGTTTTATGGGCAACGGCCGGGCCCCCAGTTGCCGGCCATTGCCCGTAATCTAACTGTGAAATTTTTAACAGTGTACGCCGAATCGTTTCTCCGTCACTTAGTTCGCAACTGCAATCATTTACACATCCCAACTGTCGATACATACCCATCAATTTGCATGGCGCTCCGATAAATACTTCCTAGTGTACATGAGCGGCGGAACCCGATAATTTCAATGGGGAGGGGACCAACTTCTCCAAGAGTTAAAACAAAAGAGAGAGAGAGAGAGAGAGAGAGAGACCGTAGGTTATACAGTATATTCAAGTACTCTAGCAAATCATCGTCTACTATTATGAATCCACTGCTGGGTGAAGGTCTCTACCATAACGCTTTGTCTTGACCATATCTCTTCCAAGTCACTCCAGCATACTTTCGAATTTCATCCACCTATCTCCCAGTTGGTCTGCTTCTGGGTCTTTTGGTCAAATCCAATCCAATATCTCTCTCAGTTGTTTAATCGTGGTCAGTCAGTTCATATAGTAATCTATCCAGGCCATTGTTATTTGAGAATTGTTTAACGATCTTCTTTAAAATCAAAATTCATTGTGCAGAAACAATTTTCAAAGTATTACTTTAAGCTTTTTGCATAAAACTGCTAGAGTAGTAAGTCTCCAGGAAATTTTCATTAAAAAAAAAAAGTTATACCATATGTAATATGTAAACCATAAATTTTTAACACGTTTCGTACTAAGACCCTACTCTTGTGATAGGACCATGAAATTACAAGGAGTCAGGACCCCCCCCCCCCCATTTCCTCTACCTTTCGCCTACATACATATATTTTTCTTTTAAATGTAAAAGAAACCGCTCTTTACATTCGGGACATCAAAGTTCTCCACGGCCGCCCCGGTGGCGCAGTGGTCTAAGCGACGGCCTCTGATCATTCGTCCGTAAAGGGTCCGGGTTCGAATCCCGGTGAGGCATAGGTGTTGTGTTTGTCTTATGACACTGGCTCTCTGCCTTCCCTGAAACCAGTGACCCTAAATTAGGGACGGGCGACTGCTTATAGCCCATTGTGTTGCTCACGGTGGTCGTTAAACCTCCAATCAAAAAAAAGTTCTCCACGTCAAGAAAACAATTCTCTTTCAACAGTCGAAATAAATATAACACAAAAGGGAACAAGAAAGCACCGACTGAAACGAGAAGGCCAAAAGATTTTGCACGTGTGTGACAGTATCGTTTTAACAGTTTCTGAACACCGAAAATTGGCACCAACAATTCTGATATGCTTGAGGCTTAACATTCTCCACTTGCAAGAAACCGTGAAGCACTTCCAGGCGCGCGATGCTGCCGATATACATATATCAGCGAGTGCATATATTCTGGACTTTCCCGCAATTAAACGAATCACTCAGTGGTAAACGTTTTTACGGGTACCGAGGCAGCAGTGCACTGTGACGTGAACGCGCTGTTACACACACTCTCTTTTTATATATATATATATATATATATATATATATATATATCTCTAACACTGGAGGTTTGTTGAATGGTATAAGACTTGCCGATGCCTCAGAGGGTGGTCGTACAACGTAATCGTGTTTACATTGAAAGATTAATGTTAATTCATATCAGATCATATGTAGATAATTTTTGGGAAGGGAGTGTCTGACAACAGGTCTTAAACAACCCTTAGAAATACGAAGCCAGGAGATTTGGGTTAGAGTGCCCGATAGGAAAATGACACGGAAGCGAGGTAGAAAGGGGGAGGAAGACGCCCTTATTTATTACCGGGAGGCCAGTGCCCGGGATACGACGGCGTAACGCGCTCATCCGACACATGGCGGATATTTAGTGGTTCGAGCGTTCGTACCTTTCCCGGGATCGAACCTGAGGTTCGTGCACGGCCAGTCACGAACGTTGACCACTAGACGATCCGCGGCCCTAATTTTAATTCAGCGAGTGCCATTAGAGATTAAGGGAAAATTCCCTTTCGTTACAAACGAGTGCACTCTTGAAGGGGAGTGGGGCAGCAGGAGAGCTGGGCGGACTGAGCAGGACACGTTTTACCTGAAGTGCCCAAATTTAATAACTGTTTTTTAAGGAATCACAGAATGACGGAAACACAAAAACAAGTAACGTTATCCATCTCTAACAATTTAGAACAGGTGAGGTACCTTTTTTAACGTAAAAGCTTTCCTTCTCCGTGTGTGCGGGGCTGATTTTTGGAATAGCATCTCGACATCTGGTATACAAAACATACTAATATCACTTTTGCCTGTTTGTAGAAATCACCTGATTTCTCCGCATAGATAAGGTCGCATTCGATATATTTTTCAAGTTTGTTGGCTACGACCATGATACTAGCGTTATCTCTTCCTGTAGCGCAGTTCTCCCGCTAAGTAACGGAAAAGGATTTTTGCGATATCTTAAAACCAGAGCTCATTTAAGGAGACGGGCCCGGCGACTGGGCAGTATTTTGGGGCCCCAGTATCAGCATCACATCTAGGATTTTATTACGGGTGACCGAATAAAAAATACCAAGGAGAAAACATTCCCAAAATATGATGAGGAAGGCATAAAAATATTCCCGTCATATTGAAGTCGAAAATGTAAAAATGCATGGTTGAAAATTGGATACCAGTTCAGTTCTGCTTTAACCCCCCCCCCTCCCCGGTTCAGCTTGTTGAAATTATATCGAAGTAAAATAATATAATTTAAATATCATGATTCAAACGAATGCTTAATGTATGTAAATTTCACCCAATTGCAGGTGTAAAAAGAAAAAAAAAAGGGAAAAGAAAAACAAAAACAAAAAAATCTGTGATGCTTTTGAAAGATTTCAGGATGCACTGGGTACGAGTAGACTTTTTTGCTGCGGACTGCTAGAAAAAGCGGAAAGGAATAGCAAATGTTTTCACAAGGTAGTTTCTTATAGTTTTTTCTGTGCTATCTGCAAAAAAAATACTGTAGATCTCTGTCAATTCTTCAATTACTCTGCATAATTTTGGGGCCATTTGAGAATGTGGGGCCCGGGGCTGCCTCCTCCCTAGCCCCCCTCTTAAATGGGCTAGACTTAAAACAGAAAAAAAAATACAATGAAAAAAAAAAAGAAATTTCTTTGGATTACACAAGCAGAAGTATGACCAAAGATATTCATGTATTTTCTGCCTTTTACCTGAAGCATGCATTTCGCATGATACCTTTCCTACAAAAAATGGAAAAATTGCGTCGGATATTTGTATTTTTCATAGAATGGCGTAAATTTAATTTTTTTATTTCGTATGGATATCACAAGTTACACTGGTTGACTAACTTAGCATTGTATAGCTGTAACCAATGCCAGTGTTATCCCCAAATGCCAAATTTTTCAATCGCAAACTTTTTCACGGTAAGTGGTGCACGAATGTACTGATTCAATTGGACCAACACAACAAGTATAGCTTATACCCACGTGTGTCCCATGTTTTCATGATTATAAAATTTATTGGGTGTTGTTACTACAGTCAAACCTATTTATATCAAACAAGATACAACCAATTATTCTCTTTATCGAACTTTATTCTCTACATCGAAACTTATACATTAAAAACGTAGAAAGAGAAAACATTACATCGAACAAAACATAGCAGTCCAAATGTATGTCAAC
The DNA here is from genome assembly GCA_039090855.1 of Macrothele yani. Lineage (NCBI taxonomy): Eukaryota > Metazoa > Arthropoda > Arachnida > Araneae > Macrothelidae > Macrothele > Macrothele yani. The sequence goes on along the minus strand of CM077027.1, from coordinate 149,738,379 downwards.
ATTTGATACCAGCAACCCCACTAACCATTCGTAATATCAGATCTTCAAGTGTGGCACACGGTGGAATAAATGACCTTACCACGACTGTAAGGTTAAGGTTTGTTTTAGTAGCCAACGCCCAAAACGCTTTTAAAAGTTGGTACACCACATCTGTGATTGTGATAAGATTTAATTTTGTAACTTGTCGAGTAATAAATACTCATGTCTTCTAATGCGTTCTCCGAGTTTATCTATAAAGATATAAAAACATACTACCTCTGGCCTCAAAACCGTGCTTCAAGGTCACTCACAAGTTCCTTAAGATGAACTTTTGAAAAAAACGAAAGGAGCCATACCTTTGCTATTCAGGGCCAGAAAGAACCCGAAGGCTACGAACGGGGAAGAATTCTGTCCTCGAAAATGCTTTCTCTGGGACACTTAAAACACGCTTGACCACGTGACAACTGGACTGTAAATAATAAGCGGTGTGAACTGACTGAAAATTCGTGAAAATAACGTGCGGCAAAGTTGCAGGTAGATGGCAGTCTTTCAACGAAATTTCCATTTTAGAAGTTGCTATTCCTTCTAACTTCACTATTTTGACCGAAGTCATTCAGTTTTTTTCGGAAAACCCGGTTTCGAGTTCTTCCGTATTTATACAGCAATTTTGTGAGCTCCAGAATTTTGACTTTTTCACCAGAGATTCTTTTCCCTTTGCGGGATCGTATTAAACCTAATCTTGAAATTTGGAAATCCTCATATCGTCGGAACCGTAGGGAGGAAGTGGTGCGTGCGCGTCTCCGCATTGGGCATTGTCGTTTCACTCACCGCTTTTTGCTTGTGTGGCGACACTGCGCCGATGTGTGAGACGTGCAATTGCCGACTCACCGTCACTCATCTTCTGTGTACCTGTGTTCGTTTTCGTGATGTACGTTTTCATTTCTTTCATTCCCATTTGTTGAAGGACGCCGCTACACTGCAGCGGCTCCTAAATGACCACTGCAATACTGTTGCTGTTTTTTCATTTTTTAAAGAAATTGACTATTTTAAACGTATCTAGATTTTAGCCCTATCATCATCCTCATTTCTCAGTTTTACTGAATCAGCTAGATTTTAATCATTGTATCATGTTTTTAATACTGTTTGTTTCATTATTTTTTAGCCCTTCCATCGTTCGCATTCTTCAGTTTTATTTGATCAGCCATATTTTAAGCTTCATAGCACGTTTTTTAATACTGTTTGTTTGTCTGTCTTATGTCTGGCGCTCTTGGCCAAACATGGCCCTTGCGCCATAAAAGTTAACCAACCAACCCTTTGCGGGGTCCGAACCGGGATCGTCTAGGTTGGCTCAACGGAAAGAGTGCGTGCTACAGACGGTGAGTCGAAAGTTATGCAATATTTGCATAAACGCATGTGCTGCGGAGGGTATGTCACGTGTTTAAACTAGTTCAGGTCGGGCACTGCAGTCAGTCGAAAGGGATATAAAGTGGGAGTCGTCGCTGTGAACAGCATCGCATGTCGTTGTTCTGTCCATGGTTGAGATGCCTAAAACATGAACAGCCACAACCGCCTGATTAGGGAACTTTTGCTTTACGAGTTTGAACGCGGTCATAACGCTGCTCAAGCAACACGAAACATTTGTCATGCGAAAGGGGAAGGTTCCGTGTACCATAATATCGCAACCAGATGGTTCAAGAAATTTCGCTCAGGTGACAGAAACCTCGACGATCACCCAAGGTCAGGTACGTCTCGAACCGTGGATTCGTAGGCCGTGCGCCAGGCCGTAGAGGCAGATCCGACAACCAGCACTCTGAGATTATCAGGCGAGCTGGGCATATCACAGACCACCGTGGTTTGTCACCTTCAGGCCCTCGGCAAGGTCTACAGGAGCTGCCGCATTGTCCCTCACGAATTTACGCCAGCTGAAGCAAACCGCCGAGTGGAAATGTGTACGAAACTTAGAAAATCCACGCGATGTACGTTTCGTTAAGAGAATTGTTACATGCGATGAAAAGTGGGTCTGTTTCCGTAAGCCTAATACACAATGGCAGTGGTTGAGCTTGGGCCAGCTTCCTGTACCTGTTACCAAACGCGGACGCTTCGAGTACAAAATGATGCTCTGCGTCTGGTGGAATTTCGATGGGATAATCCATTACGAATTTGTTCCAGACGGTCGGACCATCATCGCCCACCTCTACTCCGAACAGCTGGGGCGGATGTGTGCCGTTTTGGAGGAGAAGTACCCGGCACGGGTGAACAGAAAACGCGCTCTCCTACAGCTGGACAACGTTCCGTCTCATACCGCGCGAACGACCCGGGAAAAACCTCAGGAACTTGAGGGCATCGAACTAATGCCACACCCAGCATATAGTCCGGATCTTGCCCCGTCGGATTATTACTGGTTCAGGTCCATGGCCTGAACAAGTATTAATTCACTTCCTTCGCGGGCGGCACTTCAACAATCACGAGGAGTTGGCAGCTGGGGTGAATGAATTCTTCGCCTCGAAGGATAAGAACTGGCAGACAGATGGCTAAAGACGATGCAAGAGGATAGCCTGCTTTAAATGCTAGTCAGCTTTCGTCGTAAAGGTACGTAAAAAGACAAAGTGATCCAAATCTAGCAAAACTTTCGAATTACCCTCTGTACCTTAGAGACAGAAAGACGGGGAAATCGCAGTGACGTACGAGTAGTAGAATTATAATCGCGCGATGATGATATGTTTTTGTTATTAATGTGGCTAACTAGTCATTTTATCTTGTGTTGATGCTTATTTATCTGAATAAGTTTATAATCATCTTATTTTTCCAATAGGAGGACTTGTCTTTTAATGCCGTCTTTTATTAAGTGATTTTTCATCATGATTTTTCGAAGCAACAGAATGCTTTGGAACTATAAAATTTACTCTTGATAGCTATAATAGCGTTTTTGTCTTTAAGGGGTCCACCTTATGACACATAAATTAGGCAATAACTTTTCGTTTATACACAATATGGTTAAGGTTCACAATTCTGTTGCTACACGATCCCAAAAAACACAGCATTTACTAAAGTTGGTCACAAAGTTAAAAAGGTTTTAGTTAAAACACATATGTACAAATTAAAATATACTTTCAAGATCTTTCGAAAAATTATATTGTCCATCATCAGGAATATTAGTTTAAAAAGACAAACTAATTTTCCTTTTTTAACTAATTTTCCTGATAATGGACAATATGATTGTTCGAAAGATCGTGAAAGTATATTTTAATTTGTACATGTGTTTTAACTAAAGCCTTTTTTAACTTTGTGAGCAACTTTAGTTAATCGCTGTGTTTTTTAGGATCGTGTAGCGACAGAATTCTGAACCTTGACACAGACATTATACAATCACCTGTACAATAATTTTAGTACCCGGTTTGTCACGTTAACACAATATACAATCGCTGAAGCACAAAATGGGGGAGAGAAGGAGGAATATTCGGTGCCACAGTAACCAAAAATTCATGCGATATGGTATCCGCAATATTAGATCTCGCTACAGAACTTCAAAATCAGATCCTCCTACAGACGACTGAAATGTAATAGTTAATCAACATCAAGTATTCCCGCGAATCGCACCTATTAATATTAGCGGGAAATTTCTGTCACATGGATATGAAAAAAGTGAGAACAGAATTTTTCCGTTAATATATGAAAAGCAGTTGCGGAAAGGTTTCTGAAAATTAAGAATTTTCCTGGAGTACGAAAAAATCCGTGAAATGCAGGGTGGTTGTTTTTTGTTTTCATTTCACGGAAATGATTGGAACAGGAATATGCTCCGTTAATTCGCGAGAGGAAACAGAAAATGGCTCGTACGTTTCAGAATTTATTTTTGTACAGCGTGCTGGAAAGTGAAAATTTGGTATAAGTGAAGTTCGTGTCTCGTTTAAAACGCTCATGAGAGCAAGACTGTTTCGTAAAATGGCAAGAAAACAAAGACACCCCCTTATGCTTACAGCAAAACTCGAAATAGTTCGCCAAACTGAAAGTGGTGAGAAGAATACGTGTAATATAGCAAATCATTTTAAGATACTGAAGAGAAATCTAAACAGAATTTTAAAAAGAAAACAAACATCAAAAAGAAAAGAAATCGAGTGAACGTCCGAAGACTGATTATGATAAGGCACATCCGTACAGACCAGTACGACAAGCTGGAAAACGTTTTTCATAAATTCAAGAAGCAGAAAGTAGCATGTTAATACAAATATCAAATTAGAAAGAAAAAGACACAAAGCCAACAGATTTATTTTCAGCATAAACGAATAAAAAGTTTAGTAAGTCTTTTTCTAATTCAAGACAATTAGTGTTTCTCTACATCACGTTAGGTGTAGCCTACATTAGTTTCCATTTTTACAGCACCTAAAATGCGTGAAAATAAATAAGGATCAATTTTTAGGCAATATTTGAACCATACATAGCGGAATTACTAGTTCAGTAAATGCTTACGAAAATTGTACTGAGTTCTACACCGACGAGCTATTCCATTATGACCACAATCAACCTAGAGAAATGAGCGCGCCTGGAGACTGAACGATACCGCAGGTGAAATTCACAGAGCAGTATATATACAACCAGAGGATGGGCTTTTGGTTAGTAGTGTTCGGAGTCAGAATGCGAAAAGCTGCCGATTCATCGGAGTTTGCTATAAATTGTGATGGCACGGCGCCTTTGAACTACGGTCTCGGAAACGGCGCGGCTTGCTCACGTGCAGCTGTAGTGAGTACGTGTCAAAAGTGGTGCACAGATGGTCAAACGACGAACCGTCGCCCGGCCCGTGTGTCGTCCGCAGCTCATTGATGCCGGAGGGCAGCGGAGACTGTCACGCATTGTGCACAGCGGCCGCAAGGCCACGGTGGGACAAATCACCCGCAGCTACAAACAGTGGTGATGAGGAAAATGTGTCACATTCATACAGTTCGTCGCAGCCTTCTGCGCATGGGCCTGCGTAGCCGAAGACACAGCCGGGTTTCCATGCTCACTGCACGTCATCGCCAACAACGCATGACATGGGCCCAAGATCGAGATTGGAACGTGGATGATTGGAAGAAAGTGGCCTGGTCTGACGAATCAAGATTCCTGATGCATCACGTAGAAGGCCGAGCGCAGATACGTCGATTACCAACGGAGGCTATGTCACTTGGATGCACTGTTGGGCGGAAAGAAGCCGCCAGCGGCGGTGCTATGCTGTGGGTAATGTTTTCTTGGGACACTGTAGGCCCCATTATCCCAATAGCACAATCTCTGACAGCTGTCAGGTATCTGAACATCGTTGCGGACCAAGTTCACCCATTCACGGCAACTGTGTTTGTTCCCTGCTGGTGATGGCTATTACCAACAGCATAATGCGCCATGCCACACTGCCAGAATCGTCAAGGAGTGGTTCGAGGTACATGCTGGTGACTTTCTGTTAATGCCTGGCTGGACTCCAAATTCACCAGACATGAACCCACCCAATCGAACATTTGTGGTTCGACTTCGAAAAGAGGGTTCGCGCTAAATCAACACCACCCCGAAATTTGCGGGAATGGAACAACCTGCTGTTGACATTATGGTACCAGACACCCCAGGATACCTATCGCCACCTCATCGAATCGATGTCTCGCCAAGTGGCCGCTGTTTTGCAGGCTAATGGGGGTCCTACTACAACTTATTAGGTAGGTGGTTGTAATCTAATGGCTCGTCGGTGTATGATGATGTGCGCCACCATGACGACAGCCTTACCGGAAAGCAGGCGCCTCGGACGGGACGTGACGTGATGTGACGTGACCGGCTTAAACAACAGCACGGCTCTTTTCGAACCAGACAGACAGGTTAGCGCCACCGCCTGTACATACATGTGTTAACTCCGGATATTACTCATAAAATGGTTATTAATATTTTTAAACGCATAGTTTTATTAAAAGCTCCATTTTCAATAAATCTGCACTTAACCATGCACCCATCGCAATAATTGTAGCGCAATTGCTTACGAAAAATTTCTTGTATAAATCTAGGAATCATGTGCGTTCGAAATTCTGAGTTCACTTTGTACGTACATTGAACCTCGGATGAATTAAGACTGAAAGCACCGCACTATATTTAAAGACAATAGTTTTCTTTACAGATTGCTAATAAACTCTCAATTAGCCTTATCGCGTATTATACGTACAATGAACTTTTACACGCACACGTCCCCAAAATTGTAATCGACGAAATTTAGAAAATTCTGCTACCACTCGGCTAAGTTGTAAGAGTGCATAATAAACACAAAACAAAAATCGCTGACATGAAAATCATTACTTAAACCTAGAGAAGTTCGCTCATCCAGAGTAATTAATTTATCCTATAAGACAGTTTCTTTTAGTACGGAAAGCCATACTGCTTTGAATCGCGTAACATGACACCCAGAGATACTGAACTCTTTCGATGAATCAACTGCCTCTTATCTAAATGAATAAGTATTACTTCAGTTCTGTAACATTCTACTTAATTGGAGAACAATCCTCCCTAGCGCTGCTCATTAGCATAACGGATAACGTTGAAAAACACAACGTCGTGTAATTAATTGTTTTCTCACAGTTACTGGCACAACTGATAGCCTCGGGCGTGAAATATGTCTGAATAAAGGATATCTTAATCAGCACAATTAATTACCATTCTCTCAGCGATATCACAGAGCTTCTTAAATTACGCAAAACCAAGCATAGCGATCTCTCTAGTAAATTAATATTTTAAGCATTTTTAAAATGCCAATTTACTCAAAAATTACTGTGCCACGAAATTTGCGTCTGCGGTTGATTATGAGCTATCTGGAAATACTTTCAGCTAAACACTGACAAGAAATATCCCTTTAAAAAAAAGAAATAACAAGCGTGCGTTCCCACTTTTCTTAGAATACCTATAAATAAATTGTAAATGAAGAATGTAGTGACATACAGTTGCTTTCTTTTTGCATTTCGAAAGGTTTTTTTTTTTTTTTTATGGACACATTAAGTTATTAGAAACTAAAATAAATGCACAAACAGCAAATCATTTTCACTCTACGTTATTAAAAAAAAAACAATCGCAAACCCAAAAGAAACAGAAAACGAGAAAAAAGACACCGAATTCTCGAGTGCAATGTGGACGTCTTTTGAATCTTTTTCAACACGGAAAGAATTTTCTGAAGCAGAATTTTTTTTTTTTTTTAAAGCATAAAAATTAGCAAAAAGAAAATGCGCTCACACGCCCATGTAGAAAACTGGGCATTTTTTAAACTAACCTAGGTCCACTGATTTAGGATAAGAGGACCCCGCCAATATATGATTCGAGATTGGGTTCCGAACGATTAGCAAGGAGCCCTCGCCTCTAACCGCACCATCATCGGGACGGCGATTAATAAAATTAGCTAGGCAATGTATATCTGTAAAACCATCGGAACCCATCGTTCAATTTCGACACATTCTCACCTTCAAAAAAAAAAAAAACTACAGCTGTCACTTAAACGTGCTGTGGGAAAATGCCTTATTGCTTTTAAGCTTCTTGTTTTTATGGTAAATTTTCAACACGGCTAGTTTCGTTTATTGTCATCTTCTTGTTTGTGCGACTAAAGCAGAAGGTAAAATACAAGTTGTTTTTTTCTTCTTGTGTTAGGTTTTTTCATCTTATAAGCCCCCCCCCCCCCCCCCCCCTCCACGATGATTTTTCAACCTTAAGTATTGAATTTAACGTTTTTCGGGTCAAAAGTTAGATTGCATGCCTACTGTCTGATGTCGTGCTGTTGTTAGTTGTTACCATGTTGTATAATTTCAGTATTGTATTGATACAACGTTTTTGCATTTATTACTTTTGCGGATGCTCTAAGTGTACATAATTGTTCATATTGTTCGGAATTTCGTATTTACACTATACGACCCGCAGATCTTAAAATTTTGACTGATTATAAGTTGAGCATCGGTCTTTAGAGTTTCTGAGTATGTTTTTATACGGTTAGAATTTTTGACTCTTGCAACATGACGGTGTTGACCGTATTAGTGATTTTTGCATTGTGCCAGCACATGATATTTCCTACATTCTACGGTGTTTGCAAATTTACAATTGTTATGTTACCTGACAGAAATCACATAGTTACGCTTCGCCGTCTTTGTCAGCAGCCTTGTGTGTGTGTGTGTGTGTGTGTGTGTGTGTGTGTGTGTGTGTGTGTTCGGTGGGGGGTTCATGTTTTTTGCTCCTTTGTAAAGTTTTAGAGATGTTTGTTTTTAATAATCAGGAGGTTTTTTTTTTTTTTTTTTTGTGGTGCCGGAACAACTCTGTTCCACTTGCTGATTATCCAAGTTGATGTCGTTTTTGCTGTTTTTGAGTTAAGCGTCAGCTTGCACTCATATTACCATTCATCTCGCTCTTTTTAGCTTGCATGCATATCACTATTCATCTCGCTCTTTTTAATTTGCACTCATGTCACTATTCATCTCGCTCTTTTTAGCTTGCACGCATATCACTATTCATCTCGCTCTTTTTAGCTTGCACTCATATCACTATTCATCTTGCTCTTTTTAGCTTACACGTATATCACTATTCATCTCGCTCTTTTTAGTTTGCACTCATATCATTATTCATCTCACTCTTTTTAGCTTGCACGCATACCACTATTCATCTCGCTATCTCGCCCTTTTTAGCTTGCACGCATATCACTATTCATCTCGCTCTTTTTAGTTTGCACTCATATCACTATTCATCTCGCTCTTTTTAGTTTGCACTCATATTACTATTCATCTCGCTCTTTTTAGTTTGCACTCATATCACTATTCATCTCGCTCTTTTTAGCTTGCACGCATATCACTATTCATCTCGCTCTTTTTAGTTTGCACTCATATCACTATTCATCTCGCTCTTTTTAGTTTGCACTCATATCACTATTAATCTCGCTCTTTTTAGTTTGCACGCATATCACTATTCATCTCGCTCTTTTTAGCTTGCACGCATATCACTATTCATCTTGCTCTTTTTAGCTTGCACTCATATCACTAATCATATCTCGATGCTTTTAGTTGTACCATTTTGTAATCTGTATATGTATTGATTGTTGCTGTGACGGTAATGAATTACAACGCCGAATTTCTTGTACATACTTTCTCAGCTCTAATGATTTTTCCATTTTGATTGATTGATTATATTTTCAACTTGTGCTGTTCGCTACATGAAGGTTTTTCGATTGTGTGTGTTGTGAAAACACAATTTTGTCCGCAACGAGCATCGAACCCATGTTCCCTCACTGCGGAGTAAGTCGCTCTCCCAACTGATCTACGCAGACAGAATGTCTCGCTGCAGATTTGTCGTCTTGACACATGTTTTCACCTCTGTAGTACGTCACATCATCTCCCTCTGAATTTTTGTTTTCTCTGAAGCGGAGTAGGAATTTTTCATTAATTCCAAACAATGTGTGGAACAAACATCACACATTTTTCAAAGAACCCAACAGCCAGTGGATCCATTTTCCACCATCGAGCGCCAATGTGAAAACACAAGTTTGTCCATGTCCCCTCACACTCCGGAGTAAGTCGCTCTCCCAACTGAGCTACGCAGACAGAATATCTCGCTGCAGATTCGTTGTCTTGACACATTGAAGCGAAGTAGGAATTTTTCATTAATTCCAAACAATGTGTGGAACAAACATCACACATTTTTCGAAGAACCCAACGGCCAGTGGATCCATTTTCCACAAACGGGCGCCAATGTAACGTAACACTTTTTTACGTTATGTACGATCTGTTATGTAAAAGTTCCAAATGACCGGACGAATGAAAAGATGTTCAATTAAGGGCAAATGTTGTGCGCTAATTGTACCGGATAGCTCACTTTAAATTAAGGCTTTTAGGGCCACATGAAACATATGCAGAAAGTCAATTCACTTACGTAAACTTTTTATAGGTCCAACAAATTTAGACGCCATCACAAACATATCATGGCGAGGTACACACACACACACATACATCACATACGTTAATTAGCTGCCGTAAAATCAAACTCAGCAACGATCTAGCATATCAACATTCAAAACAACTGCGTCGCCAAATATATACACCATCTCGTTCTTATTACCATGCATACGTCACTTACGTACTGACCTCAAGGGTGTTGTAAACCTCATTCATGTGAGGGAGAAGATATCACGTAAGTTTGGAAAGTGCAAAAGAGAACAAACTCAAAGTTCCATAAGAAAAGGAACTAAAAATGAAAGTTAAAAGAAAATATACGTCACAGTGTGTGTGTGTCTCATTTTTTTTTTCAATCAAGGGGTGTCCTTGTTTTTTTGTGTTGCATTGATTATATTTTGAACTTGTGCTGCTTTTGTGTGCGTGTGTGTGTACTGATTATAGTTTGAACTTGTGCTGTTCTACTCCGTACTACGTAGGAGTCGAATATAAATTCTTTTCGTACATATCACTTTGCAAAATTGAATTTTGTGGTAATTGACGTAACTTCCCTGTCATGCAGTCCTACTGATCAGCTGCTCGTGTTATTTTATTGCTGTAGTATTGTTTAGTTTGCTTTTATGTATATGTGCGCTACAGCACTATCTCGTTAGAGAGCAAACTAAGCGTGCATTTTTGCACGCTTACTCTTTACCTGCATGTAGATTATAGAGCAGATACCCTAATATATGCATAAATTTAATATTGGAATGCACACATGTACATTAACCTATCACTAAAATCCGGACACCCATGTATTGATAGTAAATTCATTGCTACGCAAGCAGCACGTAACAGAGCCAACCACACATGTATCCGCGGATATATAATGAAAACATAGCAGGACTGTGAATGCAAGATGCCTCGATCGACAGAATTAATTGATTTTCAGCGCGGATTGGTAATACGGTGCCACATAAGCAATCGCTCCGTACGTGATATTTCAGCGGAATTTAAGACCTATAAGTGGACGGTTGGTAATATGATACGCAGATTGTAGCAGACTTGGGCCGAATCTGCCAAGATACGATCCGGTAAACCTCTGAAGCTAACAGAACGTGACAGGAGAGCTCTGCTCAGAACTGTCCGTTTATAACGCTATAACCAACATTGTCTCAAATCACTAACTCTATGTGGGATTATTGACACTGATGTTAGCACCAGTACGAAGTGAGGACGCTGTAAAACATGGGTTGCCATGGTCGAGCAGCAATCTACAAACAGCTAATTACTTCGACTAATGTCTGTTGTGTAAGAAACGTCGATCTGGATATGCAGACCTGTGGAAAACTATGATTTGGTCGATCTGGATATACAGACCTATGGAAAACTAAATAGCTAATTACTTCGACTAATGCCTGTTGTGTAAGAAACGTCGATCTGGATATACAGACCTATGGGAAACTATGATTTGGACTGAGGGTACACAGTCTTGTCTAATTCTGGGTGTGGTAGATTCAGGAAGAAAGGTACCTTCCCGACAAATGTCGATTAGCGTGGTGTAAAGAACGTCAATCTTGAATTGTAGACCAATGGAAAGCTGTGCTTTGGACTGACTACTCACGGTACACAGTCTTGTCTGGTTCTGGGTGTGGCAGATTCAGAGAGACAGGTACCTTTCGGACCCGACAACGGTCGATTAGTGTGGTGTAAGGAACGTCTTTCTTGGATTGTACACTAACTGAAAACTGTGCTTTTCAATGACGAGTCACAGTACAGTCTTGTCTAGCTCTTGGTGCGGAAGATTCAGGGAGAAAGGTATCTTCCGGACTATACAGTCTTGAAAACCAAGTTTCGTGGAGGCAGCGTGACGCTGTGGAGGTGTTTTGCGTGATTCGGCTTGGTCCCATTAGTCGCTTGGACAAAACCATGAATGCTGACCTCTACCTACACGTCCCAGACAAGTATACACTACCAACGCTGTGGCAATACTTTGGAGAAGGCCGACACCTGTAACACTAAGTCAACGCATCATGTCATACTGATCGCGTTGTTACAGATTGGTTTAAGGACATGAGTGTCCAAAAGTTGGACCGGATTTAGCTGAGAGTCTAAACCTGAATTCTACACTTAGTGAGCTTCGCATTAGGAATATCCCCGTTTTGCATATCCGGAGCAATAACGAAGTACCACATGATGTTAACGTCCCATGCGGCTAATAGGACTTGTGCACACCAATCCTCCATGTGTAATCAGTAAACTTTTGCCAGTAATAGGGAAACGTAGCGACGTAAGCCAATTTGACCGCGGTCAGATAATTGGGGCTCGGAGAGCATGTGCCAGTATTTTGGAAATAGCCGCACTTGTTGGCCTGCTCCCGTACTGCTGTATCACGACTGGATTAACCACGCATGGACATCCAGTAGAAGGGTTTCCATTGGTCAGCCACGCGCGGTTAATTCTAGAAGTTGGCGTTGAGTATCTCAGCACCCACGTGCAACACTCGCCCAGTTCACCCACCAGTACAACAGCGGTGCAGTTCGACTTATTTCTACAAACGCCGTTCGCTTGGGGTTCCATGGCCGGAGAGAACCTACGGTACCCATGATGACGCACAGGCGTCGCAAACAACGCCTCGGATGGGCCATGGAACGTCAGCAATGGACCCTCGGCAGATGGAAGAAGATCGGTCTGGAGTGTTAACTCCCAATCCTCGTTGCACCATACTCATAGCCGGGTTCGCATATGGCGTAAACAGCATGATACTCTCCCTGGGTAGACACACAAACACACACACACGCGCGCGCACACCAGTTACAAACGGATCAAAAAAATTTTGGAGCTGGACAAATCTGCTTTGGACTATAAATTCCAAACCGAATTTATAAATTAATTATATATCTACATATATGATTTATGTATAGTAGGTTATATAGAAATCATATATATGTATTACAGAAACGCATAATTTACTCATTTACTTACAGAAACTGTTGTTCATCATATAACCTAACAATTTTACACATGTTTTCAAAAACATCTGTGACAGTCAAAAAGTCCCTCCGCAGCAATGTTAAGGCTGTTCCACTTAATTTTGATGGTGCTACTGTCAAAATCTCAAAATTAAGTAATTCGCTATATGTTTAATTTCAGTTTTTGTTGTTTTCTTGATAACGTATCAAACTTCAGAGTAAGTTTCACAGCAACACCAATTTTCAACAGATTCTGACGAGTTGAAAGTTACCAAAATGTGGATGTTGATTTCATCACTGCCCCTCAGAAGGAAGGGACACTCAAGAAATCAACTTTCACATTTTGAAAACTTTCAGCTCGTCACAGGCTTGTGAAAATCGGTGTTGCTGTGAAACATATTCTCGTTTCTTAATAAGGCGAAGTAACTTCCAGCATTCACTCTTCCCCTTTTTGTTTTCAACAAGAACGTATTTGTTGGCCTCGAGGCCTCTTTCAATCTCTTTAATGTTAAATTCATTCATATAAACAAATAAGGCATTAATTCCGATATGACATGCAATGGAACGGGATGTCAGCACACTTCACCCGAAAACTTGCGAATGATGCAAAAGATGCGATGTGAAAAGTAACTCTGAGTCTTACAATGTGACACGCGGGGAGTGAGAGAATGAATCACCAGAGAAGCAGGAGACAGGTGTTTTACTGGTATCTTGCTCCGGGCAATCGCACTGAAAACATACGCAAAGGAAGTATCATTTTACGATATGGTATCGTCGGTTGGTAGAAATCTTTGCTTTAAGAAAGAGACGGCAACGTTTTTGTATGGCAACTCATTTTTCACTCCGCTGTCACCAGCATCGAACACAAAATTCCACAGCACGCATTTTTCTTTGAAATATTTTTTTTTTTTTTCAAAAATAAAATGGAAATAAATCCGGGTCGAAGAAAGTGGGTCAGGAAAACCTTAACCCGAGCCATTTGACCCACGAGAAATTGTCGACCCGTTGACTCGTTTCCATCTCTCTCTCTCACTCACTCACTCACTCACACACACACACACACACACACACACACACACACACACACACACGGTGGAGGCCGTCATAAGGAACTCTGGTCAACGATTTCGGAACACGAAATTATACTTTTTGTAAATAAGGATTATTTGTAGACATGAAGGCGTCCGCATATTAATGGTGGGGTAGTGTGTATACGTTACGCTTTTTTTTTTTCCTCCTACTTTCCGAGTATTACCACAGTAAACTGTTAATTTTTTTTTTTAATTTGCTTTTTTCCTCTCGTTTTCAGCGGGAAATGGATTTGTGATAGTAAACAGTTATTGAATGAGCTCGTTATCCAAGAGGCTTCGGCTGCGACAGAGATAGCCACGGAAATACAATCCATAAAAGATTTCAGTAGTAACGAATCGCATTTGGACGTCTTATCTGCAGGCGCCGGACGATTCAGCAGCTAAGCACCGAGGACCGTAAGCCAGGATTCGTTGAGATATTCTCAAGAAGCCATCTTTCTCATGTAGATAGTGGTTTTATCTCAACAGACATGCCATGCCCTTCAGCATCGTTGAAATTGGAGACTGTTTTCGTAGCCCTGCTGGATTACGGCACTTCTACAGTTATTAGACTTCACAAGCCCTAGCGAAAATGTCAACAGTGCAAGATAAGAGTTTTAGCCATCATTCGAAATGTGCCCGTATTTCACAAAGAAAATGTACTGTGCTTTTAAAACTAAATACGTTTGGTTAAAGGCTCAGTAAAAGAAAGGTTTTTATATGAAACCGTGGACATCGATCACCTGGGGACTCTTTCACCTCGCCTTCGAAGTTTAACGACCCCCCCCCCTCCCAGATTATCTAAAGCATACCATACTGTAAGCCCATCCCTAATTTAGAATCACTGGTTTTCGGGAAAAGAAAGAATCATCTCCGGAAGGTTAAGAACAACATCTATATCTTCTCCCAGGGGTTTGAATCAAGATCTAACATTCCTAACTTTGGGTACACTGTTCCAAGAAATAGTTCACGTGTCTGATGCCTAATCACTTCGCTTCAACTCACAAAACTTCAAATTCTGCCTAACTTTTTAAATCTTTAGTTACCCTCTAATAATCAACCTCTAGGGACTTTCTAGTAATCAACCTCTAGTTACTTTCTAATAATCAACCTCTAGGGACTTTCTAGTAATCAACCTCTAGTTACTTTCTAATAATCAACCTCTAGTTACTTTCTACGGAAAAGTGCCGAAATGTTTCTAATGAAAAGAAATTACTCTTTCCCAAGATCACTGTTAAATACAAAGGTCCGAATGAAACTAAATTGCGTTAAAGAAGTTTTATAGCGTATTACAAATCAAGGAATTGAAACAACAAAACAGAAAGAAAGATGAAGCTCCTACATGAAAATGGAAAGACGACGTTCGGGAGGCAAACTTTTAAAAACACAAGGAATAAAACCTATATATTCTGTGAGCTATAAGCAGTCGCCCGTCCCTAATTTATGGTCACTAGTTCTAGGGAAGGGAGAGCCAGTGCCGTAAGACAACATCCATGCCTCACCGGGATTCGAACCCGAACCACATCGCGGGCGAATGATCAGAAGCCATTGCTTAGACCACTGCGCCAGTATTATTTCGGGCATTACTAAATAAATGGATGACCCTGTGAAAATCGCATTTTGTTCAATGAGAACACAAAAGCTGTTACATTACCTTAACTGACTCCACTTTTGAGGAGGCTGAACAAGAATTTTCTAGCAAATGTCCGGAATTCCCAATACCAATTTTCTTAGAAGCATCCACTGGACTTGCATTCTGAGAAGACGATTAGAGCTAACACATGAATTTTTTTGCATCTGGTAGTCTTAGAATACAGCGATAACAACGAAGCGATCGGGTTTCTATGAAATTCAAATTCGACCTGAAAGACTGTTGTTACGCAGCAAAACGTCAAGCATTTTCATAAATGCCTGTCGTCATGAGTTTTGCTGGAGATTAATGATAATCCGGGAATCTGATATCCGTACTCTCGTCCAACACACATATGCTATGGTCCATTGGTATCTGTTCATCATATCAAAGCGATTGCCATCCCATTAGGCTCAGCAGGAATTGGAATTTGATGACATCACCAAGTAATCAGTCAAGTACTGTGCTATAGAAGAGATTTCTTATTTTTTCTTGTAGGCTCCCTATATTTAGCTACTTTCATCTATCTCTTTTCCGGAAGAAATAAAATTGCCCGACTACCTGTGCGCTGTGGATTTGTCACAGTCCGGTTGATGTCTACCACTGGAACTGAGTTGTTAGATTTCAAAGAATTTACTATCAGGTGCATTAACTTTTCTCGGAAAGTTAGCTCTTTCAGAAATTCAGAGTTATTTGAAGAATATAATTTGCTACTCTACAAAACAAAAAACAGCATATTTTTTTCTTTTTTCTCTGGTTGCTATGAACAAATTTCTGAGAGAAAAATATTTACCACCTTCCCCATTTTTTTACTTAATGCCCCACTTAGATCTGACTAATCCTTGTCGCAAGAGAGCATTTTTTGCAAGGGTCACGTGGATTAGGATTTATGCAAGGTGTGCCACTAATGAAATTTATAATAGTTCTGAAAACTGAGGATAATTTTAATCACGGAGATAGGCTTTAAAACACTGTCGGTGTGGTATTTCTGTCTGTAGCACAACGCTGGATCGCGAGACATGTTTACAATTTTTCATGAGCCTGAAAACTGATTATAAATTACGACACCGAGAGTTGTTTCAAACGAAAGTGTCCACGGTATTTCGGTCTACAAAATTGTTCGATTAGGACATACATTTATTATAATTTCTCCTCCTGTGGTACAGGTTTTTGGTGCTTTGAACGTAGTTCTGAATCCGGAACTCTTTCGATTTGTCTTCCATGGGCAGAAAATCCGGAAATCGCAAATATACAAACACACGCTGTGAAGGTGCTGCTGCTCCAAGTACAGTGGAAGTTGCATTTCGAGTATAACAGCTCAGCTATAATAAACCTTTTGAATTTCGAATTGAATAGCGCGCCCCTTTTCATTTTCTGGGATTTTAATCTTAAAAAATTTTCAGTTATCCCTTTATGAGAACTGGAAAACGCAAAAACTACGAAATCTCTCTTTGAAAGGCCAATGGTCAATACAAAGTTTCGACGTTTTTGAAGATATGATTGAATTGAATTTTAGTAGCATGCCTAATTTCCCAACTTTTTAACAGATCTCTATCCAAAAGTTGGAAACTAGCATTTTCTTAGAAGAAAGTTATTGTTGCAGCAAAGAATTTTTTTTTTTTTTTTTTTTTTCCGTGCACGAAATATATTTACGATTTCGGAAGTTCTATACGAAATATATTTACAAATTCGGAAGTTCTATACGAAATATATTTACGAATTCGAAGTTCGTACATACGGGTTGTTTTTCCTACTTTGATAAGTGTTCTTAAAAAGAAATAAGTTTTAATTTTATCATTACACCCAGCAACAAGCGTTCAATGAAATTTTCACGCTCAATACGAGGATGAATTTTACCCATACAATTCTGGGAAAACAAAAAGTGGCACAAGCTTTACATAAATTAGAACATTTTATAGCGACAAAGCCAATGTAGAACTCACAAGGCAGCTAACCCGAACGGGAAATGCATTATGGGCCGCTTGAAACTCTTCAAGACTTTAGGCTCATAGAATGACGCGCCCCTTTTGAGCTGGAACCGAAGCTCATGACGTCACGAAGGAAAAACTTTTGTGCCAGCAGCCAGGCTCGATTTCGGTACTGTAACATCTTCTTACTAACCACGCTAATAAAACAATAACTCAAACATTTGATTAGGGAAGTATTTTCCTGGTCTGTACACGACTATTAACAACAGGATTAATTTTACTGGATATTTTTCACAAATTTATTAACTGATTTCAGATGTTCAAGGTTAACTGAGAGCGTTAAAATTACCGAAAACAGAGAAGCTAGATACGAAGTAGAACAAATCCATTACTACTGAGTAATTATTAACCTCAAAAGAAACCTAATAAATGCTCTAAAATTAACAACTTAAACAGTACGCAATAAAGACTCTTTGATACATTAAGCCGCAAAGTGAATTTTAAAGTACTGAAGAACTTTAAACTGAATAGAAGACTACAGCACTTGACAAAATTATAACTAGAAGGCGCATTAAGTCGATTTGTGAGGTTAGAGTTTCATCTGTAGAGCTACGAGCACGGTGTAATAATAATTTTTAAAACGTCGACCAAAATGTATACAAATTAAAAAAGTACAGGGCGGTAGCCAGTGTCTTCTACAAATTTAAACGAAAAAAAAATTCAGTTTTTTTGTTTAGTTTTTTTTTTTTGTATGGATCTGGATAAATTTTTGCCAACTTGCTTGGATTTACGTTTTTTCCCTCTAATGGGGCAGATCTCTCGGAATCATCTCGCATAAAACCAGAGTTCTGTCCACTTGCAATATACAATGAGAGTATCAAGCGACAAATAACACCATACGTGTACTACATAGAGACTTATTTGATTGCAACAAACTTTCAGACATATACAGCAGAACTTAAGAAACCGGAAGTAAAAACAAGAAAAAAAAAAACTCACAATACAGCCATTTATTATTCGCAGAGCACTGAGGAGAAGAAATGGGGAAGGGGAGCAAATTCTTTCTGGCATGAGAAGTTTTGACGAGAGGAAGGGAATTCAAGCGCAGTCGCAAATAAATGGCCAACAAAATGCAAAAACCACGACGGAAGAAAAAATTTAGTTTGCCACTGAAAGGGGTGGAGGAAAAAGAAAGCTGCAACTAGAAGAAATATAAAAAAAGGAAATGCGAGCGACGTAGAAACCTCGGAGGAGTGCCGGCAAATGGGGACTATTGTCACGATGGAAACGAATACTGAATGATACTCTCAAGTAGCAACCCATGAGAACAAAAATAGCAGCACAAGGCATATGGATGAAGCGACACAGGAAACCTGAGGCAATATTATGAAAACCTATAAGGAAAGAAAAATAAGAGGGCAACGAGATACAAAACAACCTCCATAAAGAAATAACAGGAGCGCAGCAACTCAATGTCTTACGGATACGTATAAAAAAATAAAGGCATCTCAAAAAACACAAATGACTACGAAGAAAAAAAATTTTTTGATATGAAAGTACTTCAGAGGCACCGTCATAGAAATAAACGAAAATTGGGGCATTTATTCTATTCATATCGGCATATTAAAAATTGAAACAAAAAAATTGCATTAACACTGACAAAGACTTTTTGATTAAGGATTCACTGATTCTGGCCACTCTATTACCATATTGCATCCACTGATTCTGGCCGTTCAGTCTATTACCACATTGCATCCACTGATTCTGGCCGCCCAATCTATTATCGTAATTGCATCCAATCATAGGCGCCGACTTGAAAAATTATTGTGGGTTCCGGAAACTTTTAATCGAATTACCCATGCATTTTTTTTTAAGTATTTAAGTCTAATTTAAATTTCATTCCGTCAGATTATCTGGCACAAAAAGACGCCTGAAATGCTAAAATAAAGCAAATCATAGTTGATTACAGATTTTTTTTTCTTTAGAGAGTTATTTATTTCATTTATTTTGCTTTTGTAGGCATGACATTATTACATACAATACACAGATGCTGTGTGAATTTCCAACTCAATTGTCTTATAAAAGTAACAAAAACGTAAAAATTATTTTAAGGTTTTTTTACTAATTATAAAAATGCCAACTGTTTTTTCTTCAAATGATTTCTGAGTTAAAATAGAAGGTTCTGGTTAGAAAGGAGAGGACATGGCATGAGCCGCACGCCTTGCGTTTTCTGTGGGCTCTACTTCGTATCAGCTGTCTATGCCCAGTATGCCCAACTCGGGCTGCTTCTGTACTTTTCTATGGGGAAATCGTTGACTTTGAAGAGGTTTTGAAGGCACTTGTGCAGCATGTACAGTCAGGAAAAAATGAGACCGAAATATGCATGCACATAACTAAAAATTTCCAAAAAGCTACAAAAATACTGTTTTTCTTTAAAAAAATTAAACAAATTTATGCTTCGTCGAGCGGAAGTGCATATGCATTAACCAATCACGGCCTTGCTAAAGCTGTGGGAGCCTTGTAGACCTTCAGGGACTTCTGCAGAGAGTAAGAGACGGCCGTTATCAACATGTGCAGCACAGGTCTTCAGTAAGTGACGTCACGCAACTGAACCCTCTCCACCCGGATAGCGCAAGAAACCAGATGATCAGATTTGGCTTCACCAGCGGCTGCCATCTTCTTTCTCTTCTAACCTCCTTGGTCCCCGAATGCCCGAAGATAGGGTGGGTCAACTGACTGCACAACATATTTCCGCCTTTACCACCATGACTGACCTCGAATAGGTTCTCGTCTCCTATGTAGAGCTAGACTTTTGTATTTTGTGGGAACCCACACAAACCAAAGAATTTTCTTTTATAAAGGAGGCAGTTTTAAATGCTCTTAAACAACGGTACTTGAGGTCGCGTCCAATTTGATGAGCACGAACAAACACTAATTCTTTTTTGTGGCACAATAAACAGTCTGAGGGGTAAATTTCTATACACACTTTCTATATATAGTAAACCGGGAATGAATAATAAAACACTTGGAGAATTTATTGATAACGAAAAACAATATGTATGCACGTATGCGTAAGCGTATTTTTCCCACGAAATACGCGCAAAAAACCCACAACAAAATTATTGGTGGTTCAAAAAGTGTCTCGAATTCACGAAGTCGGCGCCTACAGTCGATGCATTAAAGTAACTGCATTCACTGATTCTGGTGACTCAATCAATTACCGCATTGCATCCACTGATTCTGGCCACTCAATCTATCAATGTAATTCCATCCACTCATTCTGGTCAGTCAATCTATTATAGAAACTGCATCCACTGTTGCTGGCTAGTCAATCTATTACTGTAATTGCATCCAATGATTCTGCGCAGTCAATCTATTACAGTAACTGCATTCAGTGATTCTGGCCACTCAATCCATTCCCGCATTGCATCCACTGATTCTGGCCACTCAATCCATTCCCGCATTGCATCCACTGATTCTGGCCACTCAATTTATCACTAATTCCATCCACAGATTCTGGTCAGTCAATCTATTACAGTAACGGCATCCACTGATTTTGTCTGCTCAATCTACTACGGTATTACATTCCCGTATTGCATCCACTGATTCCCGCTGCTCAATCTATTACAGTATTGCATCCACTGATTCCGGCTGCTCAATCTATTACAGTATTGGATCCACTGATTCCGGCTGCTGAATCTATTACAGTATTGCATCCATTGATTCCGGCTGCTCAATCTATTACAGTATTGAATCCACTGATTCTGGTCACTCAATCTATTACCGCATTGCATCTGTTCTTGGAAACAGATTGATCAGTTGCTTTTTATCAATTAGTTATGTAAGGGATGATTGTGAGATGAAACAAAAAAAACCTGAACCCTGACCTCAGTGCTACATATATAAATAATACATATTATTTATAAATTACACTGTATAATGTTACGTACAATACAGGTACACGTTATTTATATATTGCACACACATTATATTAACTAGCTACACAATAATTAATTAACCATTAGTGTCTGTGAAATTTAACTTCGCACCTTTATTGTACCAATTTTTTTTCCGAATGTCAGAAATCTTTCGAAAACTGCAGTTTTTGATTTCATATGTGCTGTTACAAGATCTCTCAAAAAATGTGAAATTTGACTACAAAAATTGCAATTTTGTACTTCAGAACATTTAGGCAAACTATGGAGAATCAGTTCAGTTGTGCATGCTCAAGTCCTGCTGCCATAACGTCCTACGGTGATCTTTGTCAATTATGCAATTAGCTCATTGGATAATTGAATCTTATGTAACGAAATTATTTGATAGCCATCATTTCAGCGTGCACAGTACTTTGGGATCTGGAATGGCACTTTTTATTATCACTTCTTAGCATTTTCTGAAACTAAATGATTGAGGATTCGATTCCCAAATTCTTACACAAAACTTGAAAATGTGGATTTCCGGGTTTAGAATATTAATTACTATTGCAAAAACGCGGAGCTCCAGGCTTTTGGAGTTCGGGGATTAATATACTAATATCACAAAAACGCGGAACACCAGGCTACACCTGGACAACAAACAGGCCTGTTGCGTTGCAATTTGATTAAGAAAGTTAGTACGTAATGATCAAATACTGGAAAACAGCAATTTATCGTTCCTCCATTTCACGTTTTTCCTTACGAAGAGATCCTGATCCACGCAACTAATATCAAAAATTTTCATGCTTACAGTTACCCGAGGTCCACGATTTCTCAAAACAGCGACCCCGGTAATGTTGCGGCCACATTGTCTTAATCTTGAACTTAAAAGCTGAGGGGGGGGGGGGGGTATTATTCAATACGACGAAAGCAAAAAACAATACGAAGGTTGATGGAAATTAAATAATCCAATTTTGGCTTTTGAGTCAACATTTTGTAGATTTCATTTTAAAACCTTCAATCGTGAAAACCCTTCTCCAGGAAGCTTCTTACAACAACTGCATGCCAACGCATTTGCCAAGTTGTATATCCTTCGAAATTGTACTTTTCATGTGATCGTCTGCTACTACAGATGCTATTATGAACTGCCTTTAAAAGCCTGAATTTTATCTTCAACAAAGTGAAGCAACCCAATATGAACAAGTAACAGAAAGCAAAGCTCATACTGCGTAGGATGCAGTGGGGCTCCGAGTTTAGGAAGAACACGTAACGAGAACTGATATACAGTCTAACCCACATATAACGAGATCGCGTATTACGAAGTTACGTATAAATCGAAATTTTAAAGATTCCCAGAACTTCATACAGAGATCTTTGCTCTTTCCACGTTTATAAATGAGTCACGGAAAAATTCTCATTGGCCGCCACCGCGAGTCGAACCCATGGTCTTCCAGTTACGCGCCGGATATGCTTCCGCGACACCACAGCGGCCTCGAATTCCTCCAGACTCACACAACTGGAAGACCCTGGGTTCGACTCCCGGTGGCGGCCAATGAGAATTTTTCCGTGATTCACTTATAAAAGTGGAAAGAGCGAAGATCTCTGTATGATGTTCCTGGTTCACGTTAAATGTCTGTATTAATAATTCCCAGAACTTCCTAATATTCTCTCTTGTTATTTTAACAGCACATTATGAACAACACTTTTTGGAAAAATCGCATATATCGAAGTTCATCACGGATATCAGCAAACTAAATAAGTGGCGTTCACCCAGTTTTTAAACCTTCCTCTTTCACTGGAAAATAAGGAACTGCCTGCTGTTGACGACAGAAAACCGCATATATCGAAGTTCAGCACGGTTATCAGCAAAGTAAGTGACATTCACTCAGTTTTTACCCTTTCTCTTTAACTGGAAAATTAGGAATTACCTGCTGTGTGACAATACCTCGTGGTTCCACTAAGGGACAGATCAGTTTATGCGAAGACAAAAATTTTTAGTTGGTTTTTTTACTATCCCCCGCCAGCCTTCCGTCCGCTTGCCACACATACACCTTCTGGGCAAATGCTTTTATCTCCTCCCCTCGTCACCTTTCAATCACTTAATCTCCATTTAGAAAACCTAAGTTTGTTTTACAACTAGAAACATCAGAAAAACTTTGGAAACATTTAAAACAGCTAACAAGACGAGCACAAAACAAGCAACAAACGACTCATATTTCCGAAGTCGCGTGCCAACATCAAATCAAATGTGACAGATGAATCATGAATGAAATACGGGATTACATCATATAATTCAAATTTTGAAGATTACAATCCGTTTTTTTTTGGTTTTTTTTTTTGGTGTAATTGTGACAAGGCTGTCAGATAATATCCAAAAACTTGAAAATTTCGTCGTCCTGGAGTGGGAATCGAGCCCGCGTCTCCCAGATAGCGCCCGGGCATGCTAACCACTACACCACCCAGAACGACCAACTCTCAAGTTTCCGATTTATTTGAATCACAGGATTCGCTAGTCGAAGCAACCGGCATTCAAATTAATCGGAAAATTGAGATTTGGTCGTTCTGGGTGGTGTAGTGGTTAGCAGACCCGGGCGCTATCTGGAAGACGCAGGCTCGATTCCCGCTCCAGGGGTAAGAAATTTTCAAGTTTTCGGATATTATCTGGCTTACCATCCTTGTTACAATTACACCAAAAAACTGATTGTCATCTTCAAAATTTATGACAGGTGGAATTTCAAATTTCTGGCAGTTACTTTAATTTTTACCATTGTTAAATGTTTTGCATACTGCAGATCTCACTCGTATTTTTTTCTAGGTATATTTTTCTAATTAATTGTGCATCAATCGCCTTCGATTAATTGATGAACAGTTTATGATTGACAAGTTTAATGCTGACATAATGTAACATAACAAAAATAGCCCTTTTTTTTAATTTGCCCGGTTATGACGAAGTTTGCGTATATCGAATGGTTTTAACTTTCCCTTCAATTTCGATATACATGGGTTCAGCTGTATTAATAATTTTAAATGCTTTACACAAGTACCTCGAGAAACGAGATTCCTAAAAAATTAAAAATCGGGTACCGGACCGTGAGTCCAAATCACGTTCTCGAACAGTAAATTCAGATGTGCCGCAAGAAACGAAAACGTTTTATAAGGTGTGGAAACATGAGTCAATTGTTTTTTTTTACTTTTTCGTTTTACTGTCGAATTTTCCACCTATTTTCAGAACCAAGTAGCGATCTTAAGTTTACCCTACCAAGAACAAACAAAATCTGTACATCATTTTTGCGTGAGGCTTTATATGAATTTTGTCCGCAAAATGTCAAACACGAGAAGCAAAGTACAGCAGTTTTATGTCACAGCCACGTGTTAATTCAGTTTTCTTATACGAAGCAGGATCCAAAAGTTCCCGGATTGCGCATGTACGGCAAAGTACGTGTATTGAATACCCACGATGATTATTGGATTAGGCTATGACATTATCCCCCACACATGGAAATTGATTTCGTCTATCTACGTCACGGGCCCGCCGCGGCACATCCAGGTACTGTGAGCAACTTACGCAATGTTCGGCGATTAATGAAAAATGGCGTTTTTTGAGCAGAGCGTTATCATTGAGTTTTGCGTTCGTTTGGGCAAAAGTCCAACAAAAACGAGATATTAATGCAAATTTATGGAGAAAACACCTTGGCGCGGTCACAAACATTCGATTGGCATCGGCGCTTCAGAGAAGGCAGGCAGGAGGTCGAAGACGACGAACCAAGCGGGCGGCCAATGATAGCTCGCACGGGTGAAAACTTTTCGAACGTTGCGGCTATCGTACGCGCCAACAGACAATAGACGATGGAGCAAATAGCAGAGGCTGCTAAGATATCGGAGACTACGTGTCAACGGATTCGAACAGATGATCTGAAGATGTACCGAGTGTGTCAACACATCGTCCCACGCATGTTAACTGAAGATCAGTTGGCCATGCCGATGGAAATGGCGAGCGATCTCGTAACCGCCGCCGACCAAGACCCACGGTTTCTAAAAATGGCGCTTCCTCTTGGACCCGCAGACTAAGCGGGCATCAGCTACGTAGAAATCGCCGTCTCCACGCAAGCCGAAATTCCGTGGAGATCGCAGCAAAGGCAAGATAATGCTAAAGATTTTCTTCGACATCCAGAGCATTGTTCATCTTGAATTTATCCCTGATGAAAGCACTGTCAACAAGGAGCTCTATCTGGACATCATGGGATGTCTGCATGAGTCGATCGGCAAGAAGAGGTCTCAACTGTGGGGGCGATCAATCGTGGGTGCTGTTTGCAAGACAATGCACAGCCACACAGGTCATTCCTCGTTTGTGAGTTTCTTGGCAAAACAAGAACTGTTGACAATCACCGTACTCACCGGATCTCTCCCCTGCGCTCACACGTCGACATCAGAGTTGTCAGTTTTAGAGAGCAGAAGAAGTGAAAAACGCATCACTGGTTGCAGCACTGAAGGACACTGCAAAGAATGGTTTCCAGAAGTGCTCCAACGAACTCTACAGCGCTGGCGGAAGTGTGTTGTTGCAAGAGGGTCTTATTTTGAAAGAGGATGTGCTTCAGCTTTGTAACTCTAATTATCTATGGGCTTACGAACAGTCCGATAACTTTTGGATCCTATCTCGTATACTTTGGAATTGAATTTTTCTTTTTTTTTTTATTGGAGGTTTAACTACCACTATGAGCAACTCAGTGGGCTATAAGCATTCGCCCGTCCCTTATTTAGGGCCACTGGTTCCAGGGAAGGAAGAGAGCCAATGCCGTGAGACAAACACAACATCCATGCCTCACCGGGATTCGAACCAGATCCCCTTTCGGACGAATGATCAGACGCCATCGCTTAGACCACTGCGCCACCGGGGCAGCTTTCTTGTGTCACTCAATATTGTAGTCCTTACATTTTTGCTGCAATTTAAGATCTGGTGTAGGTCTCCTCAGTCTTTGAATTTCTGTTCCAACGAAAGCGATAACAACGGATGTTTAAGCAAATATAATCAACAGTATTCAAGATTAATCAGAGTTAAATCCCTGAAATGGCAATGGGCTGGACATACTGCCAGAAGGACAGATCATCGATGGACAGCCGAAATTTTAGATTGGATTCCAAGGGACAGGAAAAGACCCAGAAGAAGACCACATGGGAGATGGGTGGATGAAATTCGAAAGTATGCAGGGGTGACATGGAGGAGACTGGCACAAGACAGACCGTTATGGAAGAAACTTGGGGAGCCATTCGTCCAGCAGTGGATTGATAATGGTTGACAATGATGATGATGATGATGATTCAAGATTAAGAAGGCAAACATAAAGCTTGTCACATTTCATTATTTATATAAGAATATTAAGTTATTATTGACACTCTCGGAACAGAAGAAATAATAAAGCAACTACATTGTAAAAAAAAAATCTGAAATTCATGAGCCGTGATTCTTTTTGTGAATTAACGAAGCATATTTCCGATACACCCTTTTTCCGTGAAATGACGGAAATAAACTGGAATTTTCAAAAACCTTTCCGCAATCCCTTTCTTATATGGACGGTAAATTGCCGGTTTTAAGATGTGTTTAATGGAAAATTCAGAGTTTTCAGAAATTTTCTCGCAGTTTGTGACGTACTGCAGAGGTGAATCCCGTGTCAAGACGAACAAATCTGCAGCGGTACATTCTGTCCGAGTAGCTTAGTTGGGAGAGCAACTTACTCCGGAGTGAGGGGCGTGGGTTCGATCACCGTCACGGGCAAAATTGTGTTTTCACAAATTCCTTTCGTATAGTAACGGTAAAACTCCGTTCCCACTTTTTTCGTATCCATATGACAAAAAAAAAAAAAAAAAAAAAATGTCCGGTACAGGTGCGATTTGCGGGAATACTTGACGGAGGTTCTGATTTTGAAATTCTTTAGAGAGATCGAATATTGTGGAAAGCATATCGCTTAAGTTTTGGTTATTGTGGCACAGGATATTTCTTCTCCTCTCCCCCATTTTGCGCACCAGTGTTAACTGGTGCTAGGTCATGCAACTCTACGGAGGACATGACTTATATATATTTTTTAAACTATTTTAGGTGGGAATGTTACTTGCATCTATGGCCTTGCAGAAACCCATTTCCAACTAGGTCTTTGTGGAAGTGAGAAAATGCAGAGTTTTTGCTGGTCCTTGATAAAGCCAGGGCTCAGTATTCTCGACACCTTCTACATTCAGTTGTTTTATTTTATTTTTTTATCTTTTCTCCTTTTACTCACACAGGTAGATACATAACCTTTTCTATGTTGTACTAGGTGTGAGTCAAAATTATATATGTATTTTTTTGCTTAGGTATCTTCTTTATAGAATATATATCATCATCATCATCATTGTCAACCATTATCAATCCACTGCTGGACGAAGGTCTCCCCAAGTTTCCTCCACAACGGTCTGTCTTGTGCCAGTCTCCTCCATGTCACCCCTGCATACTTTCGAATTTCATCCACCCATCTCCCATGTGGTCTTCTTCTGGGTCTTTTCCTGTCCCTTGGAATCCAATCTAAAATTTCAGCTGTCCATCGATGATCTGTCCTTCTGGCAGTATGTCCAGCCCATTGCCATTTCAGGGATTTAACTCTGATCATGATGTCTTCCACTCTTGTCATTTTTCGGATCCACGAGTTCCTCTTCTTATCTCTCCTGGTTACACCAAGCATGCACCTCTCCATGCTTCTTTGAGTTGTCTGCAGCCTTTGTACGTCTCTTTTAGTTAAGGTCCACGTCTCCGCACCATACGTAAGCACTGGAAGGATGCATTGATCAAACACTTTTCTTTTAAGACATAATGGCATATTGCTCTTGAAAATTATGCTGTTTCTTCCAAAAGCTCTCCAGGCAAGTTTTGTACGCCGATTAATTTCTTCATCAATGTGACCCTCACTTGATATCTGCTGTCCAAGATAAACGTACGTGTCTGTTATCTCCAGCTTTACTCCATCAATCGATAAATCTTCATTTCTAGTAAAAGCATTGAACATCACTTTTGTCTTCTGAAAGTTCATTTTTAATCCCACTTCTTTACTCTTGTCAGCAAGTTCCTGGATCATACTCTGCAGCTCTGATGGGGTAGTTGCAAAAATGACTATGTCATCAGCAAAACGAAGGTGGGTTAGATAATCTCCATTAATCTTTATCCCCTTGTTTTCCCAGCTCAGTGACTGAAAAACACCCTCCAATGTGGCATTAAAGAGCTTCGGAGATATGGTGTCACCTTGTCTCACTCCCTTTCCAATTTTTACGTGTGTTGTATTTTCAAACAACCTAATCTTTGCACTTGCATTTTCATAGATGTTATTAATAATATTAATGTATGCATCTTCAATACCGCAGGTTTTCAGAGCCATTGTAACTGCTGATGGTTTCACCGAATCAAAGGCTTTTTCATAATCGATAAAAGCCATGCACAATGGAAGTTCATATTCCCTCGCTCTTTCAATTAGTTCTCTCAGCACGTGGATATGATCTATTGTGCTGTAGCCACTCCTGAATCCAGCTTGTTCTCTCGGTTGAGCCATGTCCAGTGTTACCTTCAAGCGGTGTGAAAGAACTTTTAGTGAAGATTTTATAAACTACTGATAGGAGGCTGATAGGTCTGTAGTTTCCGAGATCCTCAATGTCACCTTTCTTATGTAGCAGGATCATTGTAGCGGTGTTCCAATCCTCAGGAATCTTTCCTTCATTAAGGCATCGAGTGAAAATTTGGGCGAGTACTGTTTCGATTTCTCCACTTGCTTCTTGTATGATGTCTACAGTAATTCCATCTTCTCCTGGAGCTTTTCCTCGCTTCATGTTCTTGATTGCATGTGCAACTTCCGCTGGAAGGACTGGAGGAACTCTGGTACTGGTATCTTTCATGATGTCTCGAGTGCATATATCATCCCTTTCATATAATTTGGAGTAGAAATCTTTCACTCTTGTCAAAATTTCGCCTCTATTTCTTGTTACAGAACCATCTTCTTTTCTCAGTGCCATAATCTGTTTTCTTCCCTTACTGAGATGTCCCTTTGCTATCTTTAGGCTTTGGTTGTTTTCAATTGCTTTCCTCACTAGTTCACAGTTGAATTTCCTTACGTCTTCAGTGATACTTTTTCGTACTGTCTTGCATAGCTCTATATATTCCACTTTGGAAGTCACATCTTCTTTAGTTGTCCTCATCTCTCTTCTTTTTGCATCAACATTTTGGTTTTTCCTGATAATTTGTTCACATGCAACTTGTTCTTAGACCCAGCTAATTTTGTTGCTGTTTCCATAAGAGCTTTGGTTACTTTTCTGTTAACTTCAGAGATGTCCACTTCTTCCGATGTTAGGCCTTCTAAAGCAGAGAACCTGTTCTTCAGTTCTAACTTGAAGGTATTATGGTGTTTTTTAAGGTTGGTTATGTCAATAGATTTTGTTTGTCCTATGAGCTTGCCACGTTCAAGTTTAGTGTTGAGGTGCATCTTACATCTCACCAATCTATGGTCACTACCTGTGTTGAACTTGTTTAGCACACTGCAGTCTTCTATGACGAATTTTTTGTTACACATAATAAAATCAATTTCACTTGTCGTCCCATTTGGATGTCTCCATGTCCATTTCCTGTGTGGCTTTTTCTTGAAGAAGGAGTTCAAGATGAAAAACCCTTCTGCCTCTGCAAACTCAACGAGAGTATTTCCACGCTGGTTTCTGTTGCCATGACCGAATTTACCTACCGAAGTTTCATTCTGTTGCCGTTGCCCTATTTTTGCATTGAAATCTCCCATAATTATTTTCAAGTGCTGCTTACCTTTATTATTTAGATGACAAATTTCCTCATAAAATTCTTCAATTTCTTCTTCAGGATGACTTGTGGTGGGTGCATAAGTTTGAATAATCTGAGCCTGGTATCTTTTCGAGAGTTGGATAACAAGTCGTGCAGCTCTGTCAGAGGAACTTTCAACTTCTACAACTTTATCCTTCAGTTTCTTGTTTATTATAAATCCAACACCACTAGTTCTGCCAGTATCTGTCCCATGATAGTAGAAGAGATGTCCACTTTTCAGTTCGATGAGATCTTCTCCTTTTCTCCTTACCTCACTTAGCCCCACGATGTCCCACTTGATCCTTTGTAGTTCCTCTTCCAATTCAAGAAGCCTTGAATCAGAAGATAGGGAGCGTCCATTGTACGTAGCCAAGGTCAGCATCAGATGGCAGCCTAGTCCGGTCCTCCGGGGATTCTTAGCACCCTCTGCCTTCATGTCGCACTGGCCGCTGCCTTGGCCAGGTACATTCCAGCTGCCGGAGACTGAGGGCCAAGATTTAAGTTGTGGAATCATTTTGGAGGGGTTTGGCCATAACTCACCACGCTGGCCAAGCGGGTTGGTGAGTGTGGGATAGCATTTCCTCTGATCCCGATGGTATAGTTATACCGCTATGGGCGGTCGTCAGAGCCCCTTTAGTGGGAACAGGATGCACCACGAGAAGGCGGGGTTGACATTTGTCAAGGAGAGGCTGTGATGTTACGCATCACCTGACCTTACATCCCATAGAATATATATATATATATATATATATATATATATATATATATATATATATATATATATATATATATATATATATATTTTATATAGGTAACTGAAAGTCATTGTCAGTTTGAAAAGATCTCAAATTCTGTTGCTTCGAAAAATCACAATGGAAAAAATACTTTATTTGTGATAAGTCCTGCAGAAAAACAAAATTATTACAAACCTATTTAAGAAAAAAAAAAAAAAAAAAAGCACCAACAGAAAATAAAATTACAAAATCATTCGCATTAATGATTAAAAAAAAAATTCATCATTGTGCAAATTAGACTTTTACCTTGAACGTGAGTATGACTTTTGGGTCTTTCTGGCTCAGTGGTTAGGACGCGCGGTTTCTGCTGAGCCAACCAAACGACCTCTGTTCGAGTGCCACCGGCGGAAAAGGATTTTCCGATGTAAGAGCTATATTTCAGCGTCTCCGATTTGGGGAAATTTCTGTAATAAATACTGAAAGAATCTGAAAATCACTTTTCTGAAATAAGCAGAATTACTGACTACGGAAAATCTGTAAAAATATAGTAAAAAAAAAAAAGGGGGGGGGCTTTTAAAAACGGAAATTTCGTTAAAAGACGATCACCTACCGGCAACTTTGCAGCACGTTATTTTCAGAAAAGTTTCGTGAATTCACGCCACATATTTTTTACAGTGTAGTACAGTCTGACTTGTACAACAGAACGATGTTAACTTATCCCATTTTCAACAGTCTGCAGAGCATAAAACACTAAGGGAACAGAAGAAATCAGAATGCTGAGCTAACAGCCTAAATACATAATTTCGCACTACGTAGCATATACAGTTACTGTAAACTCTTTTTGTCATCCGCCCTTCTACAATCAACCATGCTTGCTAAACAAAGAAATCACGTCTCAATGATAACAACTTTCCCCACCGGGACACACACACACACACACACACACGTACGCGACACTGGGTGAAAAGATAAAAGTGCAAGAGAGTGAAAAATCGAGCGCTTTCGGATAAAGCACAAAATACACTCTCGTATTTCAACAAAACGTACGGAAGAGGTGACAGGACGAAAATAACCGAAACTCTCCAATTCCTATCCCCGCTTAAAAAGAGAGAAAAACAAAATTCAGTCTGTGACGACAAAATATTACGCAGCATCTCAGAAAACGTAAGCGCAATCTCAGGTTTACACAGCTTTCTGGTGATGATTTGATTGTGCACCCCTTTCCCCACCTCGCAAAGAAGAAACCAAATACCAAAAGGCACGGTGCCAGATACTGAAGACATTTTGCATAACAAACACTCTTTCGGATTTCTAGAAGGAAACACGAGTCCTTTACAGAACAGCAAGGTTTACGGAACACCTATTAAAGAACTTACTTGAAATGCACTTTAAATAAATTCCTTCCAAGTGGTATTCACTTCAAAGCACGATGATCTCAAATTTATAAACGGTGCGTTAAATTTAGCAAACGCGACTGCTTATAGCCCATTGAGTTGCTCACGGTGGTCGTTAATTAAACCTCCAACCAAAAAAAAAAAAAAAAAAAAATTTAGCAAACACACGAACACTTTTCATCCACCCCCACCCCCAACCCTCCGCGCCTGCACTTTCGGCTATTTTGTTTTGTTGATGAAATCAACTGGAAAAAAGCACACAGACAGTTCAGAGGTGAAGTGATAAAAAAAAAAAAAAAAAAGAATTTTCCTCCTTCGCACCAAGTTTTCCTCCTGCGATGTCAACTACATTTGCTTCCTCTACATTTCTATATTTTACTTCTTTATTTTTAGAGTCCCTGAATGATCACAAACAATATAATTTGCTTTGTCTGAACGTTTACCCCGCTTTGGTGGCGCAGCGAGATTTTCATCACCGTAGCAACAACCAAAAACGAAATGTTTGTGACGTCAAGCGTAGTTTTTCGTTTGTTTGTTTTGTGTGTGCAGGTTGTTCACAGTGAATGGATTCTGAATTTTCAGTAACTTTCCATAATCCCTTTCGTACATCAACGGAAAAATTACGTTCTCAGTTGTTGTTTTTTCCCCGTATACATATGACGAAAAATTTCTGGTAATAAGAGCGATTCGCGAGAATACTTGAGGTTTGATTAACTATTAAATTTCAATCGTCTGTCGGAGAATCTAATTTTGAAGTTCTGTAGCAAAATTGGATATTGTGAATAACATATCGCATGAAATTTTGATTATTGTGGCACCAGATATTAATTCCCCTGACCCCGAATTTGTGCACCAGCTCTATTGCACAGTGCTATCGTAAGAAACCGGGTACTTAAATTATTGTACACGTGTATCTGTCTGTGAACCTTCTCAGACATATATGCTATCAGATCATATCAGATGTAGAGGATGTTAGAAAGGGAGTGTCTGACTCCAGGTCTTAAACAACCCTTATAGGAAGCTAGGAGATTTGGGCTATGAGTACCCGATAGGAAAGTGACACGGAAGCGAGGTAGAAAAGGGAGGGGGGATCTTATTTATTACCGGAGGGGGGGGGGCACTACCCGGGGTCCGATGGCTTAACGTGACCATCCGACGCACAGCGGGTATTTAGTGGTTCGAACGTTCGTACCTGCCCAGGAACTGAGATTATCTCCATGGCAGACAGGAACGCTGACCACTAGGCCAACCGCGGCCCCATACTATTACATCTATCAGGAGAAAATTTAATATTTAGAAGTTTTGTTAAACAATACTATGAAGCAGTACATTGCCCTTTTTTTAATGATAATTGAAACTACAAAGAAATAAATTCTTATAAACCTATTCAAAAAAATAGTAAGCTACAACAGGAAATAAAACTACATATTTCCCCGCATTAATGAAAAAAATCATCATTGAGCGATTAGGATTAAACCTGATACGCGACTGCGCTTCCATGTAGCTTTCTAGCTAAATGGATAGCACACGCGTCTTTAACTGAAGACGAGACTGGTTCGATCCCAACCTGGTGCAGATGGGAAGAATCTGAATATGTCGTAATTGAGGGTTTTGCGAAATTTCTGCATAAATACGGAAATATCCAAAACGGAATTTTCTGAAATAAGCGGTATTATGGAGTACCTGTCAAAATACGGATATTAGAAGAAACTGGAACTTTTTAAAAAAGAAAATTTCGTTAAAAGACTCCTACCGGCAACTTTGCTGCATGTTATTTTAATGAATTTTCCCTGAATTCATACCATTTATTTTTTAGTGTGTAGAAAAGTTAATCTTAAAATATGCGAAGTTTTGAAGAACGCATTTCTCGCATTAAATTCAAATAAACTACTCTTTGTGCATCTAATGGTGACGTTTTAGTGAGATCGAAATGCATAGAAATTTTCCATGAAGGTTTTCGTTTCTGCTTAATACAATGCAAAACCAACTGAAGTAACCGTATTGTAAACTAATTTGTTCAGAACTAATATCTGAAAATGCATATTTATGTTTGATAATTCGGACTGCCTCTACGCCCTGTTAAGAAAAACATTACGGGAGGTTTCAGTGGGTTGGAATTTATCAGTTGTGAAAACTTGCGGAAAAAATAACAGCGTGAAAATAGAAGAACGAGAAGTAAAGACAGCAACGGAGCTCCTTTGTCCAGATCGACAGTATTTCTTTTTCAAACGGTAAAATTTTAGAGATACTGCTGTCATAGAACTGACATTACGACATGCGTCGTAATATAATACACCTACTCGCTGCTGCACGTGACAAGCAAAACAGTTACACACAGAAGTAAATCCGTAAAATATATCTGATCAGACAAGTGAAAGAATGAATACGCGTGGTATTAAAAAAAAAAAAAAAAAAGAAAGAAAGAAAAGGAAAACCCGGAAACGAAAATCAACATATACAAGATAAACGCGTTCTTTGAAGGAAACGACAAAAAAAAAAAAAAAAAACAGGTAGGCTCAGTTCTGATTGAGCCCTCAGTTTGGAACGTAGGAATACTACTTGCGATCGGAGAGTTGAAATGAGCTAGTTGAGTGTGGTTTCAAAGCGTTCATTTAATTTATTTTGGTCAACACAGGTCTATGATATGCAAAGTAGCTTACATAATTTTTACAAATAATGCTGGATACATTGCGAACAAAAGCAGAGTTCGAGATGGGCCGGGTAAGGATTCGATCGGTGCGTTGGATTTTTGTTTGGCGGCGGCGGCTGCTTTCAGGCGTTCTCGATATTCTCTAGTTCGTTGGGCTGCAGTCGTCATGGGCTTCTTACATTCCTCATCACTTGTTATTTCTTACATCTCGTTTTGATTTTCGCCACTTTTGCTTGCGTTCATTCTGCGAATTCCGCAGCATTGTCCAAAATGTTAACCAGTTCACACGAAAACAATTTAAAAATTTTTTTGTTTAAACCACTGCCATATGTTCTTTATAAGCAGTCGAGTCACATTACTGTAACAACCTCCTACTTTTGCCGTGAACAGCGCGTAGCCAATGAAAGAAGACACGTGTTGTGAGCTGGCTTGGGGGTGTATAAGGTGTGCTGTAGGCATTCTGAAAACATACGGCCGCGGGTGGCCGAGTGGGCAACGTTCGTGACTGCCACGGAAAGGGCCTCAGGTTCGATCTCAGGCAGGTACGAACGTTCGATCCACTAAATACCCGCCGTGCGTCGGATGGGCACGTTAAGCCGTTGGACCTCGGATACTGGCCCCCAGGTAATAAGTAAGGGCGTCTTCCTCCCCCTTTCTACTTCGCTTCCGTGTCACTTTCCTATCGGGCGCTCTAGCCTAAATCCCCTAGTTTCCTATTTCTAAGGGTTGTTTAAGACCTGGGGTCAGACACTCCCTTCCTAAAATCCTCTACTCATGATCTGAAAACATATGAGGGCCGCGGATGGCCTAGTGATCAACATTCGTGACTGCCACGGAGAAAACCTCAGGTTCGATCCCAGGAGGTACGAACACTCGAACCACTAAATATCCGCCTTGCGTCGGATGGGCACGTTAAAGCAGTCGGACTCCGGGTTCTGCCCCCCGTAATAAATAAGGGCCCCCCCCCCTTTCTACATCGCTTCCGTGTCACTTTCCTATCGGGCACTCTAGCCCAAATCTCCTAGCTTCCTATAAGGGTTGCTAAGACCTGGGGTCAGACACTCCCTTCCTAAAATCCTCTACATCTGATCTGATCTGAAAACATATAACTCGTTGCTGTCATGTATAAAAGCAGCGATTTATCAGATTTGCAAAAAGGGATGATTATCGGCTTTCGGACCAAGGGTAGCAGTATTTCTGAAACAGTGCAGTTTGAGAATTGTTCGCGTGTTGCTGTGGTTAAAGTGAATCGTGATTGGAGAAATGGCACCATTGCGAATAAGCGACGTCGAAACTGCGGAGCACCGCGTGCCATTGTGTGAGAGGTGAACGTCGGCTGCGAAGGTGTGTGAGGGCAGATCGACACGCTACAGTGGAGTAACTCACTGGCCAAATGAACCAAGGGGGCTACCAGAAGTGTGTCTAAAACGACAGTTCAGCGAACCCTGCTGCGTATGGGGCTCCGATGCAGATGGATGGTAACTGCACCTACGCTAACGAAGGTGCTTCGGCAATAAAGGCTTACACAGTTGCACAATAGTATTGGAATTGGACCTCCGCTGATTGGCAAAGGATTGCCTTCTCCGTTGAGTCGCATTTCCTGCTTCATCGAAAGGATGGACGTTGGCGTATAAGGCGAGAAACATCGGAGAAAAAACAATCTTCAACCGTTGCTGGAAGAACACAAGCTACTAGGGGCAGTGTTATGGTCTGGGGAATGTTTTCGTGGCATTCTCTGGGTCTACTCATACCCGTGGAAGGCACTACGGTCCGAATTCGTTATGAATTCATCCACGTACACCCATACATGCTGATTGTCTTACCTGGGGCGGATAGGATCTTCCAGCACGACAAAGCGACGTGTCACACAGCTAGAAATGTCCCAGCGCGGTTGGAAGAGCACGACGAAGACCTCAAAGTACTTTCCTGGGCCCCTAGTTCGCCAGACGTGAACTTAATTGAGCATCTGTGAGACCACCTTTCCCGCCAGAATAACACTTCGGTTAAGTGTCATGCAATATTTTCTTTTTCATTCTTCATTTTCTGATTACACGCCTTAAGCTTTTATTTAAATTGCGTCGCCACTGTCAAATGTAACTTACTAGGGAACGCGCCTACGAACACTGAAGATACGCAAACACTTAGAAAATCAAAAATTAAAAACACAGTGCATTCATTTAAACATATGAACTTGTAAACAGATGGGAAAACATATATTGTAGCGAAAATTTAACGAAGCCGCCTCGGAGGCCGAATGGTCAGAGGTATGCGTCCCTGGTTAATCATCAGGGCCAAAGATGGAAACGGGTCACGGGTCGACAATTTCTTGTGGGTCAAGGTGTTCCTGAGCCATTTATTTTTGAAAAGAAAAAAAATATTTCAAAAAGCATTTCATAGGTCTTTTAAATAATACTTCAGAGCTACAGAGTATGATTCAGGAACTTACTGAGGAGAGTAAAGAAATGGGATTAAAAATGAACTTTCAAAAGACAAAACTGAAGTACAGTGTTTTTACAAGGAAAATAGAGTTGGTGGGGAAAAGCTGGAGATAACCAATTCATACATTTACTATGAACAGCAGATATCAAGCTAGGGTCACATTGATGAAGAAAGTAATAGGTGTAAAAAACATGGTTGAAGAGCTTTTGGAAGAAACAGTACAATTTTTAAGTGCAATGTGACTTTATGTCTCAGAAAAACGTTTGACCAATGCATCCTTCCAGTGCTTACGTAACCAAGAAAGATAAGAAGAGGAACTCGTAGATAAAGAAAATGACAAGAGTGGAAGACATCATGATGAGAGTAAAATCCCTGAAATGGCATTGGACTGGACATATTTCCAGGAGAACGGACCACCGATGAACAACCGAAATTTCAAACTGGTATCCAAAGGACAGGAAAAAACAAAAAAAAGACCGCATGGGAGATTGGTGGATGAGACAGTCCATTGTTGAAGAAACTTAGAAGGGACACCTTCTTCCATCAGTGGATTGATAATGATTGATGATGATATATTCGAATTTATAGTTCAAAGCAGATTTGTCCGGGTCAGGTCCGGGTCGGGTCGGGTCGGGTCGGGTCGGGTCCAGTTATGTGATGGCTGGGTCCAGGTCCAAACTTTTTGATCAGTTTCCAACTCTAATCCGTACAAAAGTACTGGATGAGAGTTTTATTTGTCTTTCGACGCTGTGGGCGTTTTCGAGAGCACGTACATGTGCTGAGTTCCCGAAAGGAAACCCTTTAACGTGGGGGTTCGCTTGCAGTCATGACATGCGTATGTACCAACGCTCGGGACATATCTGGCGAAACGCCAAACATGAAATTCACTACTAATTGTCTGCATTCGTTTGGAAGACACAGGACAAATACAACATTCAGGCGCAATTTAGATTTCAACTCAGACCCGTCGCACACGAAATTAACACGAAAACCATGCCTCAGCGGTACAGCGAACTTTCCTTTTACTTTACAATGAAAACGTGAGTGGAACAGTTCGTGACAGTAAAAGAGAGGCACTCCAACGTGATTCCACTTTTTTTTTTTTTTTTTTTTTTAAGTTTTCGCACAAATTTCCGTATTGTAATAATATTTAAGCTGGCCATTAGCTGACTGGCTTTACAAAAGCTGAAAAGGAGATAGTGACCATTACCATATATGATTTTGAACCCAGAGGTTGCGAAAGGCGAAATTTGACGACCAGGCCCGAAATTTCGAATCGTAATGAGATGTGGTAACAATGTTAATTTTATTATTGCTTTATGTTTATTTCATTGCAGCAATTGTAAGTCATTAAATGCGGAGTTTTACCGAATTCTAAGGCTCGCAGCTTCGCATTCGGCTTGGAGATAGCAGACAGAGACCGTACGTTTAAAAAACGTTAAGTAAACAAATAAATAAATAACAGATCGTAAGATAATTCTCATCATTGACTTCATTAGCCTATTGGCATTACTGACTTATATATACTGTAGAATTGTTTTTTTTTTTTTTTTTTTGTTATTTTAGATCCCCCCGCCCATCCACCCCAGTTAACACTACAATTTCTTTTTTTTTTTTTTTGTCTGTGATAGTAATTCGGTTCAAATTAAAACAAAATTAAGAAGACATATGATCACTAACTACCGATACTTTGTAAGTAATCATGGCTGGCGTTTGCACAAGATGATGATGATCATATGTAGAGGATTTTAGGAAGGGAGTATCAGACCCTAGGTCTTAAACAACCCTTAGAAATAGGAAGCTAGAACATTTGGCCTAGAGTGCCCGTTAGGAAAGTGATACCGAAGCGAGGTAGAAAGGGAAAGGAAGGAAGACGCCTTTATTTATATTACCGGGGGGGGGGGCAGTACCTGGGGTCAGACGGCTTAACGGGCCAATCCGACGCACGGCGGGTATTTAGTGGTTCGAACGTTCGTACCTGCCCAGGATCGAACCTGAGATCATCTCCATGGCAGTAACGAACGCTGACCACTAGGCCACCCGCGGCCCATCTTAATACCCAGGGATCGCACTGGCTCTTTTAAGGTTTTCGCCAATTTATTCGAAAAATTAAATTTTTTATCGCCAAAGTGTTATAACAGTACAAAAAGGTATTCGCCAAAGCTCTTTTTCTATCGCCAAAACGATGTTTTTTTTTTTGTTTTTGTTTTTTTTCGCAAACTGCGAAGATGGCGATCGGCAGCGCGACCCCTGTTAATACCTACCTACAGATGGCAAAAACACAGTGAGTGCCTTTCCTCGCCTCCGTGATCACGTCCTGGGCTATGTCATTGAAGTAAGTAAAGCCAGCAAAACAGTACAGGATTTCTACTCAAAATTAATAAAAAAAATTCCCTGACTTTTCCAGGTTCTTCAGGTGATTTTTAAAGTTTTCTAGAGTGGCATGATGCAAACAATTGTTACATTTAATTCCATTCGATTCATTTTTCTCACCAAAGCACACACTTGTAAATTCTTTAAGTAATTTGTCTTTATAAAATTACCTGCTTTTCATTAATAACAACTAACTGTGCACATTATTTTCTGTACCAGAGTTGCGTGAACTTTTGTGAATACTTTCCACACGGAATTTGTAAACGCATTCCCATAGAAACAGGTCATATGTAAGAAAAAATCTGTCAGTTCAATAGTTTCAGTTTTTCTATAACACAATGCAGCTAAGCTTAATGATGGAATGGCTCTGTTCAAGGAAACATGTTTCAAGAGAACAAACAGACAAAGGACTTTGATCCATCATTTGGTTGGTCCTCTTGTGAAGTGTTTCTTCAAGCAGGAGCCACTGTGCCTAATTGTTCCATATTATAACAACTGCCTGCAGAAATTGAACAAAAGCTTAAAAACTGGCAATTTTAAAAATTCAATTTTGCATCCTTTTTTTAGGGAATAAAGGAAATACTTAATATAACTGAAAGTAAGATCTACCAAATTCCAGGCAGGCAGTATTTGCAAGCCAAATTTTTAAATCTTGAAAATATGTTTTTTAGGCAAAATAAAGTATCCATTGATTTTTACAAAACAAAAGGATAATTTTCCCTGAGTTTTCCCTGATTTTTGGAACTATTTTCAAATTCCTTGAGAATTACAGGTTTTCCCTGTTTTCCAGGTTGAGAGGGAACCCTGTTAAACAGATCGGGGAATCGGGGAAATACGACTTTATTTCTTTACCATTGGGATAAAAAGAATGGGTCGACTTGACGCGGCCCGGCCCGTTACTTTGTTCTCTAAACTTAAAAAAAAAAAAAGAAAGAAAGAAAAAAAAAGCCCGACATGGCCAGTGCTGACCTCTAACGCTACTAGTCAAAAACAATATTAGGGGCCGTCAAGCCCTCTTTGCGCCTAGGCCTCTGAAGTGCTAAGGCCGAGACTGTACACAGCCATTACCAAAACCAAAGGTCTTACATCGAAGAGTTTGTTTTTTCTGTTGTTATTTTGTTTTTTAACATTAAATCCTGTTGTTTGGTTATTATCGCGAGCCTCACCCTCTCAGTAACTGATGCCGAATAATTAATACCTTGGTGTTTCACAGCATGCGAAACATGCAGTTTCCTGAACAGCCACAAGCTATGGAAACAGAACAAGACAAATACACTTCCCACGTCTTGGGATTCAAATCCGAGATAAACTTGTACGCTTACTCAAAGGTCTGGGTGACCAATCAAACACTGGGGGACACATTTACCTAACACTATACTTATACCGCGAACAGTTACTTAACTGTTGTCTTTTCGAGAATTGAGTGAATTGATGACGTTAAAAATAATGGAGCACTAGAAACAAGGAAACGTATGAAAGAGAAGGGGCATGCATGAAAGAAAACATATTTTCCTGAAAGATAATTTTTAATCACGTGGTATTACCAACAACAAGTTCGTAGTTATCAAATTCCTGGCAGTCGAGAAAAGCGACGTTGACGAGAGACTATTTCGTTCAACGCACCTATTTCATTCAAATCAGCAAAAATAAATAAATAAAAAACATAAACCGTCTTCACATCTCTAGTATCCGTCGGTGCCAATTCACGATAAAGCCGGAATAAATAAAAGTTTAAAAAACAAATACATTAAAACAGCTCGTTGTTTTATGAAAAAAGAAATATCTTCTTCCAGCCTTGGGCAAAAACGCTTTATCATAAATTCACACCGATAGGTACTACTGGTACTAATCAGCCGGTTTCTTTTTTTTTTTTTTTTGCCTTTGCTATGAGACTTGGACTACTTGCTTCCTCTAATTAAGAACTATAAAAACTTTTTTCTCAACGAAGAATATAATAATTGCTATTCTTTTCATAAGTAAACGTTAAGGAAAAGCCACTGATGCGATTATTTTGTAAAGCACGCGGAAACTCATAGTGAGCAAACATCCTCAACTAAATTTTGTTTAAAGCCATATATTTTTCGTACGACACCAGGCTGTTTAGCTCACTACTCCAGCCAAGAATCATCAAAAGGCGGAAGCTTCGTGCATAAAGCTCGTGCAGAGAGAAGCAGCGAAATAGAATTTTTTGAATAAACATCGCAGCTTAAAATAAACCTCGCTGGAGACAAATTCGCGTGGCACATACTTGCGGAAACTGTCAGCGGAAAGGAGGATGCGAAATTTTTCCACAAGAAAAATGTTCACTGGTAGCTCTGAGCACGCCTCTTGCACTGAGTTATGGAAGACACACTACTTCAGCAAGGCAGTTAGGAAGCACTGCCAGGGGAAGGTTAAATCACAGGAGAAAAGACCTGACACAATCGGCCCAACACGCATGCGCACAGATACCGCATAAACAGCACTGCGAACAGCCGGCTACCTTTCGGAATTACAAATAGCATTCGCCTGGAATTCCGGGGTTACTGTAAACGGTGGTGTGCGTACGCACTCATTTCGAGCATTATCATAATATACACATTCTAACAATGTTGATACGGAAATTCGTGTACTGGATTGCTAGTACTTGAAAAAGAAAACATTTTACTTCGCTCTGTAACGCGATAAGAACACCACTTTGCAACACTAACAATACCAAACACCACACGGGTAAAAAAAAAAAAAAAACAGTAATGAAAATGTTGCACGGGGGGGGGGGGGGATTCAAACAATAATAATAAATGTTTGAATGAATTCCTTTAAATCTTCAGAGCGCGTGTATCACGAAACTATTAAATACAGCGAAAAAAGATCTCCCAATGAAAGCAGGGAAAAGGGGGGGGGGGACAGGAGGGGATGCTGCATCTTTGAACTGCAGTTACAGATCAAGTCCCACTCACAGTTGGTGGATATCTGCCATTAAAATGCACTTTGCAAATTCCAATTAACTTTTTACGCATCAGCTTGTTGAACTCGGTGTCTCGAACGATGTCACGCTTAATCTTTCGCCTGCTGATATACACTGCCGGACAATTGCTAAGGACGGATGACAATAGCAACGATAGCAACCATAAAATGGAAGACAGGAAAATGTGGAAATTAGCATAAGTGCGGGATACAGTAAGACGTGTTGTGCGTATGCAAATTTTGGATTGCCGAACTTGTTCGTGACGTCATAGCGCTGATAAGAGATATAAAGGGCAAATTTGACGCGTATTGACCGTTGTTGTTCAAACGCAAAGTTGATAGGAAAAGAATCAATTGACGAACTTGCAATTTTCAGTATGTCTTCCCGACATCACCTAGATGTTTTTACGCGTGGCCGTATTATTGGCAAGATTGCAGAAGGGCGAAAAATAATATATGTTGCCAGGGAGTTCGACGTCAGCCACAGTGTTGTTTCAAGGCTTTGGAAATCATTTCAAACAAATGGAGAGTGTAGCAAACGTCACGGGGGAGGTCGTGTTCGCAGTACGACACCTGCAGAAGATCGGTACATAGTGCTATCAACAAAAAGACACCGGTGCAGCACAGCTAGTGAGGTAGCAAATCAGTTTATGGCTGCTACTGGCAAGCGGATCTCCCGAAAAACTGTCGCCAGACGTTTGCATGAAGGAGGACTATACTCCCGCCGTCCTGTTGTGTGCATCCCATTGTCCAGACGTCACCGTACCGCCCGTTTGCAATGGTGCCATCAACATCGCAATTGGACTGATAACGACTGGTCTGCTGTCCTCTTCTCAGATGAGAGTAGAAACAGTCTATCGTCTGATTGTCGACGACAACTGATCTGGCGTGATAGTGGTACTGCATATTGTCCAGCAAACATACAAGAAAGGGACCGATATCCGACATGTAGTGTCATGGTATGGGCTGGCATCATGATTAATGGACGTACATCCCTCTATGTGCTTCCAACTGGGACTATGACTGGCCAACGATACATTAATGATGTTCTGCTATCTCATATTTGCATGTTCCGTGGTGCTGTCGGTGATAGATTCATTTTCATGGACGACAACGCAACATGTCATCGAGCAGTCGCTGTCCAGGAGTGTCTTGAGAGCGAGGATATTCAACGCCTCGTATGGCCAGCACGTTCTCCGGATCTGAATCCCATTGAAAATGTGTGGGATGCTTTGTGGAGGAGTCTTGCTGGTCGCCAATGCCCTCCAATAAACAAAGACACCGTCATCCGTGCACTGACAGAGGAACGGGATAAATTACCCCAACAGCTGCTTGATAATGTTGTGCAAAGCATGACACGACGTGTGGAATCTTGCATCTCCCTCCATGGTGGCCATATCCCGTATTGACATCTTACGCCGGAACGCCTGCGGACAGTAATTGCATTTTTTTCACGTTTACGTATTCTGCATAAAATGGCCTGTTTGTCCCTTAAACACGTTCCAAAGCCTTCTGGATTTCAGAGCACCATAAATTGTCTTTCTTGTAATGTCCTGGCATTCTGACATTCTTTTATTTCACTTGGCATCCAACCACACTTACTTTTTTATGCGCTATATAGCCGTTTATGATCCGTCCTTAGCAATTGTCCAGCAGTGTATATAAGCACACCGGACAAAAAATTACGGAATGCTCATTTTATTGGTTAATATGGGGTTACATCACCACGAGCTCGAAGCACAGCCTTGATTTTCTTTGGCATGCTGTCAATATGGGAGGGTGTGACAT
Organism: Macrothele yani; assembly: GCA_039090855.1. Taxonomy (NCBI): domain Eukaryota; kingdom Metazoa; phylum Arthropoda; class Arachnida; order Araneae; family Macrothelidae; genus Macrothele; species Macrothele yani. The sequence continues at coordinate 149,693,845 of CM077027.1, read as the reverse complement.
TAATGTCCAGTTTGCCCCACGCCGTGAACAACTGGTCCCGCAGAGCAGTCAAATTGGAAGGGTGTTGTCTCTTCGTAACAGCTGGTTCGAGTATGTCCCAAATTTTCTCTATAACATTGAGATCAGGCGAACTGGCGGGCCAGGTGAGATGTGGGACGTCGACCTCATGTTCTGCAAACCAATCCTGCACAATGGCAGCTCGGTGGACAGTGCAGTTGTAAACTTAATAACGTGGATCTGAAATGGCGGCATCTTGGAGGAACTGGACACATGGCAACACCTCGTTATCCAACAGTTTCACGTAGTCCACCGCTTTCATGCCATTAGACACGTGAACTAAGGGACCCACCCCAGCAGTGGATACACACCCCCAAAACATGACACGTCCACCCCCTTTTTGTGCAGCCCTTTGCACACACTCTGCATTGAAGGCTTCTCCGGCTTCCGCATGACCCTGGATCGACCATCATTGGAATACAGGCAGAACCTGGATCCGTCCGACCAGATGATGCGCCGCCACCGTTCTGTGGTCCAGTGTCGGTGTTTCCTCGTCCATTCCAGCCGCTTTTTCTTGTGTACGGCAGACAGCTTGGGGCGTACCCTAGCTATACGACTGAATATTCTTACACCATGCAGTTCGAAGCGTTCGTTCGGAAACAGGCTGACTGGGTCCCGCATTGTACTCTTGCAGGAATTCCTGCCGGGTTTGGAACAATTTTGCGGTTGATAATCGCCACAGACGTCGACCATTACGGTTGCTCATGATGGTTTTTCGGCCACGGTTGCTCATGATGGTTTTTCTGCCACGGCTGCTCCGACGGGAATTGCCTCTGGCCGACTCCTTCCATGCTAAATGAACACTACTGCCTGCGGAGTTGGGCATGACAACGAACTCCGCCACCTCCTTCAGCGAATGACCATGTTCACGACCAAAGACGATAGCTCCTTTTTGCCACTCTGTTACGTCACCTTTTCTACCCATGGTACTACTACCTGTAGGCAACAATAAAACTGATTAGGCATGCACGTCTTATGTTGCCGCGGAACTACTTCGTAGTTCGGGTCACATTGTTTACGGCCTAATTAAAATTTAAAGACCAGGAGTAATTTACCTAAATTATTTTTTTTTACTTAATTTAAATTATTTTTCTTTTGCTCCCTTCCTGCCTCATAAACCCCCTTTTCCCCACGGAAGCAGAAAACCCAGGTGGTCAAATCGGTTTGCCGGACACCCGTGAAGAATGACCAAAGGAATTCACCTTCTTTTCACTCTTGTGAGGAAAAGCATGGCATTCGCAAAATTTAAGAAATGTCCCCAGTGCTAGCGTTGCTGGTGGGACAATACATCCCGGTATTTCAGAAGGCACAGGCAAGAATCCGGAACGCGGTCAGATGAATAGGCGAGTTGCGGTTTACGACCATCTCCTTGATGAGAGAGGCACCAGCGAAAGTCGTAAAGTACATCGCGGTGCCACAGAAAAGTCGTAACTCTGGCAGCGGATAGCCCCTTTAAATTCCTCGCCATTCATCTGAGCGTAAAATAGGCCTTATGCAATTCACAAAAAGTACCACCTGCACAACAGGCCAGTTGTCGCGAAAAGGTAGCCAACTGGACCAGAGGTCCAACCAATAGCCACTAAGCCCGAGCACTGGTCAGATCAGCTGACCAATCCGGATCCCAGGAGAAGAGTACGTAGAAGGTTGTAGGCACGCCCCTATCACGTGGAAAATTAAAGGGACGGAAATATATACACAGACACGAGAGAAGAAGGGGTGATCATATGGAAAAATTAGAGATGGTTATCTAGAGATGGTAGTCGAAGTACAATTTTCAGAGATAGTCGAGGATGAGACGGATGAGGCTTAGTTAAGAAACGGACATAGTACGCGGTCCCAGCGTGGCAGACAAGATATACAGCGAACCAACCACGCGGTCAACATCCACGCAAGTTTTCATCTACCAGCGTGGGGTTTCAACGAGCGACCACACCAACGACAGGAAGGTAAGATGACGTTATTTTTCCCAACTCCAGTTCCCATGTTAACTAGATATATACATATGCATGGTCGCTATGCCTCCTCGAAATAGATTGAGGCGTACGCAGCAGTTTATCAGTAAACATGGCTAATTCCAATATCTTTTAATTTAAGATAACTTTTATTTTGGCCTCCACCTAAATGATGTAATTGCTTATATATATATACTTTTTCTATTAATAAACATTGTTAATTACTTAACCTGGTGTAGCTAACTTTATAGGCTGTGTATATTCCTCTAAATTCACAATTTGCGGCATATGGGTTTTTTACGAATACCTCGTAACGAGCCCATATGAAACACAACGCGACGTCCGTAAACTTTGAGATTGGGTTCTATACTTCTATGGGAACGCAACCTCACTGTTTATCCAATTAGACGAGTAATAAGTATTCCGTGACCACCGTACAACCGGGGTCATGGTAATACTTACAAGGCTGAATAAGTAACAAGTAACATACAATACTTTCCATTCCATTATATACACGCATTTTTCTCTGCCTGACCAGTTTCCAACTGTTCCTTCGGTTGACAGCGTTCCGTAATTTTTTGGTCGGGATGCTTATATACCAAGCGAGCCAAACAAATCCTGTGCTCCCGCAACAGTACAATGCTGAGACGGGCCCAGCCCGGTTCGGAGTAAGGAAGGGGGAGAGAGAGAGAACTTTTTTTTTTTAAATGTGATTTTATATGTTTTAGCATAAGAGATTTTTCTCACACTTTCTATTTGATAAAGAAAACTCTTCGGCAAATGGATTGTCTGGGCTGAGAATGGTGACTCGGGAGGGGAGCAGCGTCCCACTAGTGGAACTGAGGAAGCTGGGGCGACAAAGTTGACCACTGTTTTGAATATAAGTCACCCCATATCTTACAGATGATCAAGCGCTGTAAAAAGGAGGCAGAAAACAGTGACTTCGTACACCGAAGAACTGTTTAGAGGAGGAAATAAGCGACTCTCATGTTGGACAAAAGAATTAATAGATGTTTTAATGAACTGGAAGTCACTGGAGATATTAGAAAGTGTTTACACACAATTTCCAACATTCATCAATTAGAGTAACAGGACGGGATTCCATACGTATGATATTGTTCAATACATAAATTCTGTTTAGAACAAAATGTTAAATAAATTACATAAATTACTGTTCGGAACAAAATATAAATTGCATAAATCTGATATTTCAAAAGCCACATATGTTATTAAAATTTATGCATTTGCACTGAGATATAGATCTGTGAAGAGGTACTTTCTCGGGTAACTTAGGAAGCCGTAGCCGCCGAATGATTTCCTAAGTTCCACAAGGGAGAAGATTTTCTCCTTGTTCCATTGGTGCGAATTGCACTCGTGGCACTAACTCAGTCGGGAGGGCTATTTATTACGGGCATGGGTAGGAAATGCCATAGGCCACGTATTAGTGGGTTTCTGCGGAGACTGAGAAAGAGAAGCTTCTTGAAGAACTATAGATACTACACAATAGATACTGTGCCGACGAAATTTTGTTCTCTTCTTCCAAGCAGCAGCTCCCTGCTTATTCTATCAAGCAAAGTACGCAGTTTTCAGCGCCTCCTAATCTTTCCGGATGCCCGGCCGTCCGAAACACCTCAGGAAGAAACGAATGGTAAAAAGAAAAAAAAATCGTGCAGCTATACTACAGAAACAGAGCCGCGGCTGGCTTAGTGGTTAGCGAGTCAGACTGTCAATGCAAGGTCCTCAGGTTCGATCCTGGGCTGATCTTTCAGAGATGGTGTGATTTACTAACAATCGCTGAATATCTGACGTGCATCGGGCGAGCACGTTAAGTGACGGTCCCCAGGCTGGACCCACTGGTTAAATGGGTATCCCTTCCTATGCCCCCCTCTTAAATTCTTTCACCCCTCTGTGTGCAACATCGTACTTGTACGGTGGCGCCATCTACTGTACTTTAATCTCACTACAAACTGTTCTGTCAAAGTCGCTAGATTTGCTCTCATTCCTTCAGTTTGTGTCCTGCCCAAAAGGCGAACTCGCTGTAGGTGGCTGGGACCTAAACTCCACTTACTGTGGACGGAAGTCCTACAAGAAAATGACAAATACCATTCGTTTTATACTACAGAAACAGATAGAGGTCCCTTCCCCACACCTCAGTCGAGAAAAACATCGGTTAATTGCAGGGGGTGAAGAGTGGAAGTCTAGAATAGATTATTTTTTATTAATGCCTAAAAAGGTTAGTCATGTTTTCAGCCTCGTTCGGGATCGGGCTGACATGCTTCGGACGCGATCGGTATTTTAAAACTGAGCCTGAAATCAGTACTGTTGCGCAATACGAAAACTTTTCAAAACCTCTAGTACCAAATAATTGTCATCTCCAAAAGCCATTCGTAGATATTAATTACTACGCCTTAAAAGTGGTGATAGCCGCTTGTGGCGCAGTTGCCTAAGCGTTGACTTCTGACCATTCGTCTGAGATGGATCGGGGTTCGAATCCCGGTGAGGAATGGGTGTTGTGTGTCTTACGGCACTGGCTCTCTCCCTTCCCGGAACCAGTGTCCCTAAATTAGGGACAGGTAACGGCTATAACCCTTCGAGTCACTACCACCCAAAAAATATAAAAAATAAATAGCAGTGTTCCACTAGTTAAGCCAAGAAACAAGCTGGTTAATTGCAGAGGAAAAAGTTAATTAAAAAAATCACTATATAATGTGCTGATCTGATCGTTTTTAACTAATAAACTTTTTAATGAAGTCCCAGGATTTAACAAGAGATAGAAAAGCAAAGATGGTCACTTTTAACAAGCAAAGTAATTGAATGAATTTCCGTACTTAACGAGGCAGGCTGTTGCGCACTGCATTAGGATGGAGGAATAGAAATGATGGCATACAGGACGGAATTTCAACAGCGCAGGGGAATTCCTTGTGTTCTAGTGGAAGGATGTTGACAGAAAAGCAAATGGAGAGGGAGTACATCAAATTCTCAAAAAGAGATATGTGCAAATGACTCTCTGCGTCATCCGCTCCAAGGGGCATCGCGTCAGCAGACTTGAAAACAGGCGTCCTAGGCAAAAAGAGGACGGGTGGGGTTCACGCACTAGAGATGAGCAGCCCGGGCTTCGACAAAAAGCCCGGAAACTGATCTGGGCCCAGACTCAAATTAATTTTCCCTTTAACTTTTTAATTTTATTTAACACTGCTAACCGCATTACATAACGCAATGGGAAATGCACAACTGAATGGTTAGGCTGTAGTCTCTATTCTGTTATTTGCCTAACATTTTTAATTATTGTTAATTGCGTGTTCTCGCCCCCCCCCTCTTTTTTTAATAATCCTTTATTAGGGGGGGCATCGACATTAATGGGAAGCCCTAAAATTCTTATCTGATGACGGAAATATAAATAGGATTTTTTTCTTTTGGGTTCGAGGTTTAACGACCACCGTGAGCAACTCAATGGGCTATAAACAGCCGCCCGTTCCTAATTTAGGGCCACTTGTTCCAGGGAAGGGAGAGAGCCCGTGCAGTAAGGCAAAAACAACATCCGTGCCGCACAAGATTCGATCCCGGGCTCTTCTCGGACGAATGTTTGACCACTGGGACACACAGGGGTGACTAAATAGGAATAAAACAATATGCTTCATTTTTTTCCTTATTCACATAAGAAAAATTTGCACAAATGTTCAAACCCGGATTGGGCTGGCATGAGCTTTAAAAAAGGAGTCCGAGCCTATCACGCACATGTAAGTGGACTTCTAGACAACAACTGCAGAGAGGGACAGGAGAGTAATGGAATGGGGATGTCGCCTGGGAGGGAACAGCAGATAAAAATTCCTGGAATTGAGTCCATTGCCCCTTTCACCCTCCAAGTGAGCGTTACATTGGGAGGATCGGTGCTGATTTTGCTTCATGTGTGTTGCGTGGTTAAATAGAGGTCAGTGTCACGTGCCCGTTAAGTAGAATATACTTGAAAAGTTTAATTAACTATGCCAGAGGTTATGGACATATAATATAAACGTCTATGCATATCGTCACTCATGCATATTTTTATATGGTGGGAATTTTCACCCAAAGACAGATTTAAGGAGGGTTGCGATCGGTATCATGGTTCTCCTCGTTATAAGCTAGTTCAACTGTGTATCAATTCGGATCTCGGAACAAAGTAAACGTGACATTCTAAGAACAGAATGGTTATTTATCTGGAATTTGTATACAACATTCTCGTCAGTAGCTGGAGATACTGGGGTCGTTCACAAAATATCTTTCCATTTTGTTCTAGGAAATAAAAATAAGCTACCTTTTTTCATTCTTTTGTGATACAATCATACATTGTTTTGTGATACACATGCACAACTTTTGCTAATACTGACCATGATGCACAAACACAGCCCCGCAGGTATAAAGGGTATGCAAGTAACTCGGAAATGAAATGCATCACATAAACGAAAAAAAAAGCGCGTTCTTTTAAATACCATGAAACACAAAAGCGTGGTTATATCCAACTTCTGAACAGGGGCGGATCCACACGCTTACCTTGGGGGCGGGGAAGTCTGGTCTAAAAAAAAAAAAGACTTTGTAGAGGGCTTTCTCACTCACACACACGCACTATAAACTTGCAGCGCTTCCCCTTCCTAGCATTACAAGGCTTTTTAAACTTTTCCATTAAAAAATTTCATCTAAATTTTTAAACCACAAACAAACTGCCAACAGAATCAGAGCTATTTTCATGGCGTTTGAGCACACACTTTTCAAGAAAACCAGTTTCATGCTTTTTAAATCCCCCGTCTGGATAAAATCTTTCAAAATAAAGTGCGATCCCTTCTATTCAAGTGGGTAGATTTAATGGAAATTTTTCCAGCTTGAAAATTTGATATGAGTATGGCCCATTCGAGGTACGTACTTCGTCGCTCTGTCACTCGCACTACATGATTCACACTCCATAGTCAACCCTACATGGCTTTTTCTTCTTCCAATTACTAATGACAACCAGACAATACTAAAGAACAGATAAAAAGCACACCCATTGCTTTTCTTAATCAGTTAAAAATCTTTCACTTCCGCTCTCAGCTTTCTCTGTTTATGACCCCCCCCCCCCTTTTTTTTTTGCTTTGTTTCTTTTTTTTTTCTTCTGAAGCTAGAATAGAATGTTTTATCTCCTGACTTAAGCAATGATAATTAACACAGCAAGCAGACACCTCTGATCTGACTGTATTTACTGTTCTCACGTAATATCAATCACGTCAGAAAAAGTGAAAATTTCATCGCCCTGGAGCGGGAATCGAACTCTCATCTCCCGATTACCGTTCGAGTATGCTAAACACTCAGCTACTTGGGACTTTGTCGTCCTGGGTGGTGTAACGGTTAGCATGCTCGAACGGTAATCGAGAGATGCGGGTTAGATTCCTGCTCCAGGACGATGAAATTTTCACGTTTTCTGATGTGATTGATATTAACGTGAGAACAGTAAATACAGTCAATTCAGAGATGTCTGATTGCTTTGTTAATTATCATGACGTATTTCCCGCGTATTATGCGAAGGATATTTCTTCCACGCTATAAAACTTAAGCAAATTCAAGTTATCATAAAACTTTTACGAAAATCTGCATTTATTATCATAATTTTGCAAAATACATACATTAATTATTTACAATATTGTCTATTTATACCCGAAAACGATTTTTTTTCGGGGGGGGGGGTATTCCCCTATCTCGTGCCAGTTGTAGATAAATTTTACCAGAAATAACTGAAATCCATGAGCTTTTGAAAATTCGTGTCAAAGCTGACAAACATCAGACTATTTGACAACACCGCGTCTTTTCTATTGCCTCCCACCCTCACAACACACATTCACACACAGATGCAGCATTCTTATCTGCGGTTAGGAGAAGACAGGAAATTTCTCAGAATGTATTGTAACTCCCCTAAATTTTTGCGACTGCATACGCACCCGGATATAATACAGCACTGGGTATAATAATATGAAAATGTAACAAACAGGGTCGGAGATGGGGGAGAACTGCAACCAATGTCATGCATTCAACCTAGTTCCGCAAAAGCTCCATTAGGCTGCGCAGACCACGCGCTTAATAATCGTAATGACGTTTCAGAAAGGATGAGAGGAAAAAAGAAGATCGTATTTCCTACCTGTACATACCACCGAGCTGTGAGTGGAAAGTTCTCTTTTTTACCCATCGCGGAGAGGGAGGACAGCAATAAAATCCTCGGAGTGAAATCGTTACAGCCACATACGTCAAGTCAGCAACAATGGAAGAGCGCTACCCATTATTTCCAGCCAGAAAGTGATCCGCCCAAACACAAAACATGACTGCGCACGAAGCAGACGAAACCTGTAGGCGATGATCACGACGACACAGTCATCGGCCGACGCTCAACGTGTACGCTGTGGGAACAAACCACGACACATTGCGAAGCAAGGTCAACATACCATAACACATGCGTAACACTTTGCATACACAGCACGGCACTGCCGAGAAGTCGGCATGACCCTCAAACCTCCACTCCCTTCCTCCGTCGGCCACCTGCACAGACAGAGTGAACGCGATTTCGCGTACGCAAAGAGGATGAAACTTAATAGAACTGGTTTCGATAGAAATAATTTGTTCGCTGCCACTGTACATGACACTCATCTTAGGAGCAATGTTTTGACAACAGTGGAAAATATGCGCGTGAGCTCGTTTCCTATTTACGATCTGCTGACGTCGAGTATTGAGTGATAGCAGACACTTGCTTTTGGCGGCAGTTACGGAAATAAAACGTGCTGAAAAACAAAATTCTTTCGCGACAGAATGAATGATATACTGAGGCAGAAAGCATCACGCTAAAGTAATCTACCACTCACGGCAATTAAATATTTGATGCAATGTAATGGCTTTTTTTTTTTTTTAATGGTAAATCTTCTGAATGATTACAATAAACAGAAGAAGAATATTTTAATGTCCACCTTAGAAAAACACAGCAAAATCAACGCTAACTTAAATTCCTCTGCACTAAGCGAAACGAAATGGAATAAAATTAAAACATCGTGACTTAACAGAATGTTAGCTAAAAAAGACTGAACACATGAAGGGGTGAAAAGAACAGCACGATGCGCATGGTGAGACATTCCAATAAATTTTTACGTCTTGATTTTCGTCTAGCTAAAATCATTAATTATATCTTCAAACATTCGATTAGGTTGAAATTTGTGTAAACTTTTCTTGCGACATCAATGTTCGCATATAAATTCTTTTATGAAAGAAAAATCACTGCTCACTTCCGCAGCTATGGACAAGAACGTCCGGAGCATAAATTAATGCATATAAACGTCAAAACTTAATGCGTAAAAACGTCAAACTTAATTAACGCAATACATTTCACGCAGAAAAACTAATGTCATTTTTTCTTCATCCCGATGCTTTATTTTTATTAGCGGCAAGATGCAGTAACTCTTACCCCATCTTCGAGGTCATCATGGTAAACGCCTGTAAATATTAATGATAAAAGAAAAATAGCCCTCCGCCCGCGCCTTTTAACGGGAGGTGTTTTAGTTCAGTAACTGCGTAAGGCGTGTGCAGGAAGCAGTTGGTAATGGCGCGTCAACTGGATTCTTACTCCAAATTGGAAGTGCGAGGAACCATTTGATCGGTTTTTGTGGGCTAAGCGTCTAAATTCCACTGACATCCATCGTGAAATCTGTGTTGTATACGGAGAAAATGAAATGCTTCAGTCCGGCCATTCAAAAGTGGTTGTAATATGCGAACAGCCATCGAAAAAAAAAACAAGTTAGTAAAATCATGCAATGCATTGATTATAATACGCTTTCCAACATACCAGAAATCATTACTCAAGTTATGAGGATAATGGCTGTGGAATAAATCTCGGTCCTGTGCCGTGACCTTTGATCCCATTTCGATGATATTCAACAGAACCGGTTCAGTATACCTCCGCAATAATATGATAAAGTTTTGTCGCAATCGAAGCATTTTTACGTAAGTTATGATGCATAAGGGCTATGGAATAGATCTCGCTCCTGTGTCCTAACCTTTGACCCTATTTCGCCCATTTTCAATACGATTCGTCCCCAGGCAGGCTCCTACAACATACTAACATTTCATCCAAATCGAAGATTTTTTTACGTAAGTTATGACTCATAATGGCGATGAAAGTGATCCCGCTCCTATGTCCTGACCTTTGACCCCATTTCGCCCATTTTCAATAGGGTTTGTCCCCAGGTGGTCCCCTACCACATACTAAAATTTAATCGAAATCGAACCATTTTTTACGTTAGTTATGACGCATAAGAGCAGTGGAATGGATCCCGCTCTTATGTCCTGACCTTTGACCCTATTTCGTTCACTTTCAATAGGGTTCCTTCCCATGTGTTCCCCTTCCACATATTAAACGTTCATCGAAATCGAACCATTTTTACGCGAGTTATCGTGCGGACGGGCATACGCACACAACGCGTGACGTAATGAGGTAGATGGGAATCGCGACCATCTTCTCGAAAGTGTGACGTATTGTGGCAGACGGGAATCGCGACCATCTTCTCGAAAGTGTGACGTATTGTGGCAGACGGGAATCGCGACCATCTTCTCGAAAGAGTGTGACGTCATAAAACTTTAATTGGATCCACACACATCGCGCGACGTAATGAGACAGACGGCGTGACCGCGCACCAACATCTCAATCTCGAGATTGTGACGTCATAAGATTTCTTAGCATGGGCAACATTAATGGGACGACGCCATGACACTAAAACCGTGGTGATTCGGTGTGGTTATTTAACGCACTAAATGAATTTTCCTAAAGTGGAGATAAAGCTAAATCGATTTCTAGTACCAGAAAACGGTAGGTTAAAGACTTTCATCAAAATCCTTAGAGCCGTTTTCAAAAAAATTACATACATACAAGAATTACTTATTTAATAGTATGGGATAAGGGCGATAGAATGGATCCTGATCTTATGCCCTGACCTTTGACCCCATTTCGTCCATTTTCAATAGGGTTCGTCCCCAGGTGGTCCCCTACCACAAACTAAAATTTAATCGAAATCGAACCATTTTTACGCACGTTATGAAGCATAAGGGCAATGTAATGCATTCCGCTCCTATGTCCTGACCTTTGACCTCACTTCACCCATTTTCAATAGGATTCATTTCGAGGTGATCCCCTAGAATATACTAAAATTTCATCGACATCGAACCATATTTACGCAAGTTATGATGCATAAGGGAAATGGAATGGACCCCGCTTCTATGCCGTGCCCTTTGACCCCATTTCGTCCATTTTCAATAGGGTTCGTCCCCAGGTGGTCCCCAACCACATACTAAAATTTATCGAAATCGAACCGTTTTTACGCGAGTTATCGTGCCGACAGACAGACGGACGGACAAAGCTGGAGCATATACGCTTCTTCAACCTACGGTTGGAAAGCGTAAAAAAGAAAGAGAGCGAGGGAATGAACTATATAGGTGTCCTGTGTGTGTAAGCCCCAGCAGCGAGAGATTTATGTTTTCTGCGGACACAAGCAAACTGAAACGAAGAAACGATAAAAAAAAGGGGGGAGTGGTTTTCTTGGAAGGGCGCTGGCAGACGAATGTTACTTGCGCGTCCGAGCGGTTGCTCCGCTCTTTTAACAAACGAGGTAAGCAGTATGCTGTAATTGTAAATGTTTTCTGTTTATGTGTTGTACCGTCTTTGTGTGTTCGTCTGGTTTTCATAAAAACCATTTGTTTTAACCTCCTGCATTTGTAATTGGAACAGTGCTTATGTTAATTTGCACCGACCGGCGAAGATGAGGAACGGCTGGTCATAACAAGGGCCAAATATGTTGGCCAACGCTACCACAAAAAATAATATGTGAATTGAGTCGAAACCACCACATGTAGTCGAACGTTATTGACACGCTGGGGGATTCACCCCCCCCCAACCAACAATAACAAAACATACAACAGTGGTGCCAACAATTTGAAAAGGGTATCACAAATTTGACGGACGAATACCGCGAAGGCAAACCATCAGAATGACCGCAGACCATTGCTGCAGTCATTCAAGTGGGAGGTGTAGCAACAATCCACCATACAGCCCCGATTTATGCCCGTGAGACTACCATGTGGGTCCGGTAAAATGAAACAGGACCTTAGTGGACAACGATTCCAAAGCGATGAGGCTGTGAAAACTGCGGTCCTTCATTGGCTGCACCAAACTGGTGACTTTTTCTGTACAAGTATGGGAAAGTTAATTCCACACTCCGATAAATGTTTACAGTCCTTAGGCGACTATGTCGAAAAATGAAGAAATGTTGTACCTTTAAACCAGCATATATCCCCCTAAGTATATCTCTTTAATTTTTTTTATTCAACAGTGTAACTAACTTTTTGATTTGTCCTCGTAATTTTTTTAGCTGAGGTCCATGTCTCTGATCCACAAGTAGAAGTATGCACGGGCCAGGCAATGCTTTTTAAAGTTTAGAGAACAAAGCAACGGGCCTGGCTTTTTCCTGCACACTTACAATCTGGCCGGGCCAAGTTGACACATTGTTTTTATTGCAATGGTAAAGAAAGAAAAAAAGTCGTATTCCCCGATTCCCTGGTCTGTTTAACTGTTTTTACTTATTTCCATGACATAGCCCAGGGCATAATCACAAAAGCAAAAACAGGCACTGACAGTGTTTTTACCATCTGTAGGTATTAAGTTGATAAAACCACTTTGGGGCTTGTTGACAACAAAAAGATTTGACCCAGAGCGAATGTGTGTGTTGTGTAGAGTGGAGGCTTAGTTGGGGGGGGATGAGCGAGTGGGACGCCATCGATTGTTTCTCCTATCCCTAATCTGTATAGGGATTGAATTGTGTAGCGTTATCACTTGCTAGTACACAGAAATGGAGATTTTGAACGTGCTTAGTCTTCCTTTTTGTCTTTCTTTAATGGTTATATTCTTCTTCTTTGACCCGTAATTTGTCGACCCATGACCCGTTTCCATCTATGCACTGAGTTGCTCACGGTGGTCGTTAAACCTCCAAACAAACAAAAATGCGGACGCACCTCTCCAAATACGTACCGGTGAATTGCTTTATGCATCTGGATTACATTTTTCCATTACGGTTGGAAACTGTCCAATGTACGTAAAGCTTTCGCACGTTTTAAAAGTCTTACTGAGGGACTGACTGTTAAAATCTATATTTGTAGGTGATGCCATATTTGCCACCGTGGACGTAGGCTCTGAATGAGATAAAGAAATCCATTTGCATATTTAGCGTAGTGATCAGCTGCTCAGGTCTCCTATTGGTTACATTCTCCAGCTCTCCCTAATTTTTAAATATCCCATTACAGGACAGACAGAAATATGCGAATCGGGAAATAAAACCAAATCTTAATTAAATGCTGCCACTTCTTTAAATCTTCAGATTCATTACGTATACCAGCAAGTCGGCTACTCTCTCACCGTACGTAAAGAGAAGTTGTCTTAATACCCAAATTTACTGCGGCACTAGCCCTTCCCCTTCTTTCGCAGTGTCGGAGTGGATTTGTCAACCCCCCCCTCCCCCTCCCCTCCCCGAGTATCTCTACGTTTTCCAGAACACTCTTGCTAATACTGGAAGAGGTGGAGATCCATTCCACGAAATGCCAACGTCGCTTTAAACAATGTCAGATTCATTTTCACAAAGAGTCATGTAATCTGGATGAAATATTTAATGAAGAATACACGTCATAAAAAAAAATCCGCAGAACGGAGGTTCTAATATTCAGTTCTAGAACCATTCAGTTCCAAATTATCCAAAAACAGAATAACTTCCTTTGCAATTATATACAAATATTCTCCAGTGTTTTATCTATCCTTAAGGCACATATATAGCGGAACATGCCCATTTTGCCATTGGCGGAATTCGAACCCACGCCTCCTTCGCTACGGAGCCATTTGTTCTGCCAACTAAACTACATCGACGAAGCTTATAGCTGCAACTTTGCCGTTTTGACATGTGCGTCACCTCTGAGGTAGGTAAGTCATAGACATACATCTACAAGCGCATATTTGAGAATTTTTAACTGACCTCCATGCCCTTAAAGATTTCTTGCACGCATCTTCATGTCTCTTATCATGTAATACACTGCTCGAAAAAAATAGGTGATACTGCAATGTCAGCACGAACAGAAGGAAAAAATCAACCGGCTGGAAGTCTGTGATGAAAGGTCAACCCTGCCGCCCCGGTGGTCTAAGCAATGGCTTCTGATCATTCGTCCAAGATGGGCCCGGGTTCGAATCCCGTTCAGGCATGGATGTTGTGTTTGTCTTACGGCTCTGGGACGCTCCCTTCCCTGGAGTCAGTGGCCCTAAATTAGGGACACGCGACTGCTTATAGAACATTGAGTTGCTCACGGTGGTCGTTAAACTTCCAATAAAAAAAAATAAATAAAAAATAAAAAGGTCAACCCCTGATCGGCGCGCGTCAACATTAACAACGGGATCAGAACATGCAAACGAAGAGAACTGATGCATCTGCGCACTTTGCCGAAACGCTTTTGGCTTGATTTAATTTCGTGTATTTCGGTGGACGCCAACTTATCAGCAGAGTCGTTATCGATTGCAGGTTTCTGTCATTGGAGCAGGGAAGCAAATAAATAAGTAGTTAAACAAATTGAATGTTATGGCACATGATTTCTTTCACACGTATCTTTATTCATCAGACTGGGGGAAAAGGCGGAAATATTACAGTTAGTCTGATCGAATAGCAAATACTTCCAGCGGGTGATAGATTATGGACGGCTTCCTCTGCGTTTTTCCCTGCCAAATCTGTTCCTATCTTTACGTGGCAACATGCCCGCGTGAAATCTCTTCTCCTTCCCACCGAAGATCTCCAACGGGACACTCCGTTTATGACTGCTACGTCCAAATTCCCTTTACGATCTGTCCTCTTTTGACGTAAAAGTTGTACTCTTAATTGCTTACTCGGATTGTCACTGGCGGGCCCTGTGAGAGAGCCCGACGACGGGGTGTCCTTTTGTTCGTGGGAGGTCCCGGTCCGTGAAAGAAGGCTTTCCCCGAAATAAATCTGTGCTTCGCGCCTTTTTAACTGAGGATTGTCGTTCGCGTACGAAATAACAAAAGTTACAATTTAAATAAAATTTAAATATTTTGTTACAGTGGACACCCCCCCCCCCATCCTAAAACCTGAAGAAAACTTTAAAATTTGTCCGCCATGTCGCGTATTGTATGAGGCAGCTAGGAATCACAGTTCGGCAGGCTCACATGTTCTTTTACAGTTCAGTTTTTTTTATTTATTTCTCATTTACGTTGTTTTTTCTTTCGGATGTTCTCTAAATTAATTAACAAAATTGCGGGATAATTGGGAAGTCGCTCCAATGCTCTTGAAGGCATGAAACGCAATATTTTTGCCATTTTAAATTGTTTCTACCTGTGGGAAAATGTAGCACTCAATGGTTGCTCTGGAAATTGATAAGAGCAAAGCGATAGGCCCAGAAGAGGGCTTCTGGATTTCTTGATTAGGGGCCGATGTTACGACCCACCCCCGCCATTAATTTAGTAATTAATGGGCGTGGTTGATGTGTGAAATTAATTAAGTATTAATTATGTTCGAGGCTTAATTGGAGTTTAAAAGTGTAAACAGCAGATAAAGTTTTATCTGGGGGTTTGGAAAGAAAAGAGGCGACGAATTCTCTCTCTGGCTGGGTGGTCTCAGAATAGCTCTGTTAGGTCATAAATATCAGGGCGCAGCTGACGGGAAACTAAGCAACACGGAATGGTACCTTTCGAAGAGGGGTCCACTTGAGTAAATGAATGAAGATGGGGACAAAAGGTTTAGCGAATAATCGTAAATTAGTCGATTGTTTGGGGCATTTTCGAGAACAATTGCTCTCTGTGTGGTCCGTGCAGAAAAATAAGAGTTCGCACTTGGCATGAACATAAGGAAGAAAGTTCAGTTGTCTGTGCGCTCTCCGATGTGAAAGGCTGGATGCCTTGGATCTGCAAAAAAATGAATTGGGAAAAATGAAGCAGCAAACCTCCCCGCATTTGGTAAGAAATGGAGACAACTCGAGGCAGCTGGAGATGCCAGTTTGCCATAAAGACAGCAGAATGCCTAAATCCGCGGGATAAAGCAGAAATTTCTAGGCTGGAGCGTAATGGAACTCAGCGACTGTTTGGCCTAATGAAAGCCAAGTTACAGGGGAATTAAGAAGTCTGCGAGTGGACAGTGGTCATTCCTATGAGAAGCGAAGCCAAGCAAAGTCGGGTTCGGATGCCAACCACTGCAGTGTGGAATCGTCACCCCCATTCATCCCCTACTGTGGAGGAAGTGAAGAGATGCGCTTGTCTTACGGGGTGAAGCGAGGCCCCATGTGTGCGTGTGTGTGGTCGCGTAAGCAGCGAAGCCACTACGTGTAAGTGCGACGGGATAAAAACATGTCGAAAGAAAAATATGAGCGTAAGAGCGGTGGCTTCGATACCTAACAAATATACAGGTGAAATGTTGAGTTGCCGATATACGCTTAAGGTAAAAGCACGTCTGATTTCGCTCTGCCGAGAAAATTAATCTTGGAAACCGCAACATCAGATGTGAGAGGGCCTATTTTGCTTAACGCCCACCTTCAAATCGTCACGAGAATAGATCAGTGTGCACTCTAATCATTGCAACAAAGTGCGGCGTGACATTACCATTTTTAATTGTGTGCTTCATTTACATCAAGCGTCAAAGTGAAGTGTTGAATCATCGGTGCTGCCACATGGTGCAAGTGTCTGTGTGTGTGTGTTTTTTTGTCGTGTGATATTATGTGATGCACAACGGATTTGCACAGCAAAGTCACGTAACTGTAAGTAGATGAATATTTCCTTTTTCTTTCTTCGCACATCTGCGAACTTGTGCCATCCCGACACCCAAAGCTGCATGGACATAGATGCAGTAATGCTGAGTGACTGAACCTCAGAGGAAATACCTGCACATACAGATTTCAATTTCTTACAGGGCCCATTTCCTGATTACTTTTTTACATGAATAAGGGAGAGGGTGTGGCCACAAATTCCGCTGGGCGGGACAGTTTCTTTTAACTTTGGTTCAGGACCAACGTCAGCGGGGCAGGGTTCTGCATGTGCATGCTTATTAGATTTAGTTAATTAACTTTGGCAGTATTTCGCACCTATAATCTTATACCGCAAATTAACGTGCTTGTGTATTTTGTGTCGCGAGTATTTTTAATGTGATCGTTTGCATATAATTTTTTTTATTCTCTAAGCAATTGTATATGAATATCACCTGCAGCTCTATTTAGTGTGTAAACGAGTAGTATCTCTTGTTCAGATAGTCCGGTGGAGACTCAGTCGGCTGCGTTATCCGACAGTAAAGTGTGACACCGTATGCTGCCCACATATGAGGGGCAATTGTCTATGCGCCTAGAGAGCGCCGGATCTGTTTAAATCTCGCAGAACGTTATTAAATGTTGTGTTGCGTATTTGAGAATCATGTGTTATTTGCGAAAGTGAGTGTTGTACTGGCTGGTTGGGGATTGAATGTACCGGAGTAAGATCCGGACCACTACACTCAGTCACGAATTGGTGATTGCGGGTGAACCTCATCACAACTCTGATCCCAAAGTATCATTTTTTTTAGATTATTTTATTGTTTATTTGTTGTTGTTATTTTGTTCACAAGGTGGATTCACCCAAGCCTTATGCTTCGGGTCATTCTTCAACTTTTCATTTTTTATGTTCTGGTGTGAATCTTTGAGTGCAGCAGTGCACCTGAGATTCTCACCTGGTGCCGTGGCCAACTAAATTGTACTTCAGGTCTCAAGCACCGTTACCGGCAGAC
This sequence comes from Macrothele yani, assembly GCA_039090855.1. Taxonomy (NCBI): domain Eukaryota; kingdom Metazoa; phylum Arthropoda; class Arachnida; order Araneae; family Macrothelidae; genus Macrothele; species Macrothele yani. The sequence goes on along the minus strand of CM077027.1, from coordinate 149,676,018 downwards.
TAGGCAGGAACACTGTTAGTGCCGTGTAACATTAATGATGCCGTTGTCCCAGGATCGATACCTATATTTTGCAGCTAGCGGAACAACACTCATGTTCGTAAAATAAGTGCGAATTGACTGCCATTACTATTTTTATTTAGTTTTGTTCGGTGCGAATTTTGTATAATTTAGCATTAAGTAAGCCTTAAGCTGTTTTCTAAGAACTGCCATAATTTTAGTGGGTAAGAAAAACAAAATGGCTAACACAAAAAAATCGTCATCTGCGAGTCACATGGATTCAGATGATTCTGGTGGTCACTCTGACGGAGAACATGTGAGCACTGGGGCTGCAATTGTTCCGGAAGAGAGTACACCTGTTACAAGTACAGCGGGTACATCACAGCTGAGACAAACAGCTTTAGCCGCACCTATGGTTTACGGTGAGCAAATAGCGGGATGCATAAACATGTTGAGGCTATTTACAGGCACTGATCCGCTGTATCGTGCTAAACACTTTTTTCAGGATGTCGAAAGTGTAGCGATGGTGGGTAGATGGTGTGAGCAAACTAAACTCGCGATTGCAAAATCTAAATTTCGGGAGAGAGCTGCTGAATTTCTATCTGATAGCGATGAGCTGAGGGCTGAAACCGAATATGTAAATTTTAAACGGCTTGTCATTGATCGCTTCCAAGCCGAAGAGCCATTGGTAACGCGAATGAAGCAGTTTATGAATTGTGTGCAATTGCCAGGACAAGACGTTCGGCAGTACGCAACACGTCTTAAGAGCGCAGCTACGAAATATCATGGTCATAAGTCGGATATGTCCGAAGAGACAAGGAAGCACAGGGATCAAGAAGCGATGTGCCAATTTATTTCAGGGTTATCTGAATCGATTAGGCGTTGGGTACTAACAAAATGCCCGGAAACTTTGGATGCTGCAGTTCTCATCGCAATTCAAGAGGAGGAGAATTTAGCACTCATGGGTAGAAAAACTTCGGTGAATACGGTGGAAGGAGGCAGAGGGGACGAGGAGTCGGTAATGCTGGCCCGCACTTTGCAACAGATGTTGTCGCGTTTGGAAGCCACGGAGAATACGGTAGGGCAGTTAGTCGGGAATTCTCAGGGAAGAGAAGACAGGAAATCGGAAGGGAATGAGAGAAATAGAGAGACATTTCAGCGATCTAACCCCCAGCTCTTCGGGGCGGAACGAGCTAGATGGAAGGAAACAAGGCCAGATGATCGCCGGGGTTTCGGTAATCGAAATGATTCACTCGAGGAGAATTGTGGATCGCAACAAACACGGCGCAGCAAAAGTAGAATTGTGTGCTTTGGGTGTGGATTAGAAGGCCACGTGATCCGGTTGTGCCCTAATTTGGATGGGTCAAATAGGACGGAGACAATACCCAAACAGGTATATAGCAGAGGAAGTGGAAGAGATTCTCATTACGAGGTATCAGGAAAATTTGGTACACAGAAACCAGATTCCAAGAATAAGTCTTTAAACTAAATAAGGGTCGATTTGTAAGAGGTATCTCGGCCCAGTCAGAGTTTAAATCCTCTCAGGTGCGTTATGTTTCTATTCAAAGTGGGGACAATTTGCCGATTATTAACGCAGATCTCGAAGGCGACAAAATTAAGTTATTAGTCGACACGGGATCATCGGTAACTCTTTTGGCGAAAGATGCTTATTTAAGATTGAAAGGTCGCAGGAAATTGACTCCCATCAATTCAGATTTAAGGATAAAAAGCATCACAGGGGAAACCATTCCAACCTTAGGATGTTACAACGTAAACCTGCGAATCAAAGGAAGAAATATCTTTGTCAAAGCCCATGTGTCAAAATACCCGCTGAGTGAAAATTACTCAGCATTGTTAGGAATTGATGCGATGCGAACACATCACCTAACCTTCTCTGCCCATTCGAATCAGCTGTTGTTTCCCGACCCCCACCCACGCGGTGCTCTCCGCAGAAAGAGAGGGACGCGGACGATATGCTTGAGGAGGGGGTGACTGTTGCCTCCCTGGCGCAGAAAACTTGTGTCCCTCCCAACGCAGAAATGTTCCTTCAAGTGAAGTTGGGAACACCGCTTCGTATGAGAGTACAGACTGTCTTGTTTGAACCGCATCCACGTGCACGCAAAGATGGATTACTTTTGGCACGGTCTGTTAATAATGTCGCATCAAGTGGTTTATATGATGTAAAAGTAGCAAACACTAGTAGTTCCCCTATTTGGTTAAACAAACATACTAAGCTATTTCAAGTAGAACCTGTGGAAATCACTCAGAATTCACGGGAAATAGGTGTAACGCAGCGCGGTACTTTGCCTGTGTCTGCCGGTGATTTTAAATTGGAGCATTTGAATTATTTTGAACGTGAGAAGGTTTTGGAATTACTGATGACATATTCCGATGTTTTTGCACGGGATCCCATAGATTTGCAGGGCACTGACCTCGCTGAACATGAAATTCATCTAACAGATGACAAACCCTTTAAGCTTCGCGCATACAATGTTCCGCATGCTCTTAGACCTGAATTAAAAGATCAAGTGAATGAATTACTGGATGCTGGAATTATTTCTAAGTCGGATAGTCCATATAGCTCCCCAATTGTCCTCATTCGAAAACGGGACAATTCATATCGTTTCTGTTGTGACTTTAGAAAATTGAATCAGATAACCAGAAAAGACAGTTACCCAGTCCCCAGAATACAACAGACCCTATCTCTTTTGCATGGATGCCGAATTTTCTCGAAAATAGACCTTTTGGCAGGGTATCATCAAATCAAAATCAGGGAACAAGACAAGCACAAAACTGCTTTTTCCTGCGAATTTGGTCATTTCGAGTGGAACCGTCTCCCGTTTGGATTGTGCAACAGTCCTGCAACTTTTGAAAGAGCTCTAGACTCATTGTTTTTGGACAAGCGTGATGATGGCATTCTAGTGTACGTGGACGATATTTTGTGTGCATCTAAGACCTTAAATGAACACTTGGAGAAATTGGAGTTAATTTTCCAACGTTTAAGAAGGCACAAGCTTAAAATTAAGCCAAGTAAATGTGAGTTTGCGACCAAGGAGGTTACATATCTTGGGCACCTTCTGGATGGTCAAGGAGTAAGGCCAAACCCTGAAAACGTGGAGGCCGTACGGGATTTTCCAGCCCCACGCACTGTTAAGCACGTCCGAGCCTTTTTGGGAATGGCGGGCTACTACAGGCGCCATATCAAAAATTTTGCATCCATTGCCCAACCTTTGACAAATCTCACCAGGAGAAATGTAAAATTTATGTGGGATGAGCAGTGTGAGGAGTCCTTCCAGCAATTGAGGAGGGCGCTCATAAGTGAGCCGCTGTTGGCTTACCCAGATTTCTCGAAAAGATTCTTCGTGACCACAGATGCATCCAAATTGGCTATTGCGGGTATACTCGAGCAGGAGGACGAAGAGGGCGTCAGACATCCTATTGCATTCTTCAGCAGAAAACTTAATCCCGCAGAACAAAATTACAGCGCAACTGAGCAAGAGGCTTTGGCAATAGTTGCATCCATCACGCATTGGCGGGAATATTTAGTGGGTAGGCAGTTTACAGTTATAACTGATCACAGACCCTTAAAGTGGCTGATGACGCTAAAGACTCCCAACTCTAGGCTTGTTAGGTGGAATCTCAGTCTATCCGAATATGATTTTGATGTAATGTATCGCCCAGGGAAGAAGAATACAAACGCGGATGTGTTGTCGAGGCATATTGCAGCAGTGGTAGCAAGTGATGCGGCTCCAGGCCCTACATTTGATGCTGAGGCCATAAAGGCTGCACAACGGGCAGACCCGAATTTGGTCGAAGTAATCGATTGCATCGAGGGGCGTGACTACTCTGCTGTTGATAAAATCACAGATACCTACTTCATGCGTGACGACCTGCTATATCATTTTTCCTTGCCAGCCAAAAACAGTCCACGCAGACTTGTTACTGAACAGTTGGTGGTGCCTGACTCTCTAAAGTCTGAGGTAATGAGAGCTGAGCATGATGGTATAAGCGCAGGGCACTTAGGGTTTGAGAAGACATTGGGGCGAATTAGACTCAAATATTTTTGGCTCAATATGTTTGCTGATGTAAAAAATTACACTGCTAGTTGTGAGGAGTGTTTAAAACGCCGGGGCTACAAGAGAAACCAAAAGGCGGGTTTAATTACCCCGGAAATAGTGCCAGTTCCGTGGTCCAAAATTTCCATGGACATCGCAGGACCTCTTCCCACGACAGAGAACGGGAACAAGTACCTATTGGTAGTCACCGACTCTTTTACCAAGTATATTGAGCTAATCCCCTTAAAATCTCAAACAGCCAAAGAAGTAGCTGAAAAATTCTCGACGCACGTTATAGCGAGACATGGTGTACCTCATACTTTGTTGACTGACAGAGGAACGAACTTTTTGTCAGAATTAATGTCCGAACTCTACAGAAGATTAGGCATTAAGAAACTGAATACGAGCCCGAGGCATCCGGAGACTGACGGACAAGCGGAACGAAGTATCCGTACAGTGATGCACTCCTTAGCGCTTTACTGTTCTCCGACTGGGAAAGATTGGGATAAGTTTACAGATTTTGTAGCTATGGCGTACAGAGCGGCCACTCACAGCGCTACTAGGGAAACTCCCAATTTCCTCATGTTTGGAAGGGACTTTAATATGCCTGGGCATTTGCTGAGCGAGGAAATCCCTTGGAGCTACTCTGAGCACCCGAATGATGCAGAGAGCTTGGTTATGCGAATGCAGGAAGCATTCAGAATTGTTCGCGATAACCTTGAAGAGGCAGCCCAGAACTCAAGGGACTATCGGGCACGGACGGCAGTAGATAAGCAAATCAAGGTGGGTGATCTTGTTTATCAACACGACCCTTCGGCGTCCAAGGCAAGATCGCGCAAGCTGATGAAACCGTCCATAGGACCCTTTAGAGTGGTGGAAAAGACTTCACCAGTTAACTTCAAAATTGTGCCGGTGAACGATATGAGGCGTCCTCGCCTAACCCATGTTGATAGGATCTTTAAAGCCCCACAGAGAAGGGTATTCGACACGTGGCATTTCCAGGAAACAGTTCGGGATGCGGGAGATGAACCTGAGTCACAGCACCTCGCACGAACCACATGGGAGTCCGAAGATGCAGAATTGTATGAAGATGATGAATGGGAGAGCCCAATGTGGATGCTACAGTCGGGCGACCCAACGCCCTCCGCAGCAATTCCGCCTCCCTCAGAAACAGAACCCTTTGCAGCGCGAACCCGCATGATTGTAGATCCCTTACGAGTGCAGGGAAGCCAGGTCAAAAGTCCTCCAATCATTTCGCGGGCGTCGCTGAGACCAAGGGATGATTACGGGCGGGTGTTAAGGGCTAGTAACACCATGCCACACACTGACAGACGGGGAGCAGTCGACATTATAGTGGATCCCCAGGAAGACTGTGACACCACGATTATCTACGATGTTGAGAAGGAACTCGAAGACAGTGGAACGCAAGAATTTGGCATCGAGCGCAGATAAAAGCGGGCGTAGGAGCATCGAACGTGAGAGATCTGTGGAACTCGTGGATTCTCGAAGCTATGCCTCATATTTAAATTTTCTTTCCGCCTATCTCGACGGGTAGCAATGAACGTGTGATGAAATCCTTAAACTTTCCTTCCGCTCTCAGGGCACTTAAGTCCGGAATTAGGTGCCTTGCGACGGTGGGAAAGGGTTGAGTGTTTACAGTTAAAAAAAAAAAAAAAAAAAAAAAATGGAATGATTGGATGAATAAACTTCATCCAGTCATCCCTTTTTTTTCTTTCATGGGGGATGGAATGTTACAGTGGACACCCCCCCCCCCATCCTAAAACCTGAAGAAAACTTTAAAATTTGTCCGCCATGTCGCGTATTGTATGAGGCAGCTAGGAATCACAGTTCGGCAGGCTCACATGTTCTTTTACAGTTCAGTTTTTTTATTTATTTCTCATTTACGTTGTTTTTTCTTTCGGATGTTCTCTAAATTAATTAACAAAATTGCGGGATAATTGGGAAGTCGCTCCAATGCTCTTGAAGGCATGAAACGCAATATTTTTGCCATTTTAAATTGTTTCTACCTGTGGGAAAATGTAGCACTCAATGGTTGCTCTGGAAATTGATAAGAGCAAAGCGATAGGCCCAGAAGAGGGCTTCTGGATTTCTTGATTAGGGGCCGATGTTACGACCCACCCCCGCCATTAATTTAGTAATTAATGGGCGTGGTTGATGTGTGAAATTAATTAAGTATTAATTATGTTCGAGGCTTAATTGGAGTTTAAAAGTGTAAACAGCAGATAAAGTTTTATCTGGGGGTTTGGAAAGAAAAGAGGCGACGAATTCTCTCTCTGGCTGGGTGGTCTCAGAATAGCTCTGTTAGGTCATAAATATCAGGGCGCAGCTGACGGGAAACTAAGCAACACGGAATGGTACCTTTCGAAGAGGGGTCCACTTGAGTAAATGAATGAAGATGGGGACAAAAGGTTTAGCGAATAATCGTAAATTAGTCGATTGTTTGGGGCATTTTCGAGAACAATTGCTCTCTGTGTGGTCCGTGCAGAAAAATAAGAGTTCGCACTTGGCATGAACATAAGGAAGAAAGTTCAGTTGTCTGTGCGCTCTCCGATGTGAAAGGCTGGATGCCTTGGATCTGCAAAAAAATGAATTGGGAAAAATGAAGCAGCAAACCTCCCCGCATTTGGTAAGAAATGGAGACAACTCGAGGCAGCTGGAGATGCCAGTTTGCCATAAAGACAGCAGAATGCCTAAATCCGCGGGATAAAGCAGAAATTTCTAGGCTGGAGCGTAATGGAACTCAGCGACTGTTTGGCCTAATGAAAGCCAAGTTACAGGGGAATTAAGAAGTCTGCGAGTGGACAGTGGTCATTCCTATGAGAAGCGAAGCCAAGCAAAGTCGGGTTCGGATGCCAACCACTGCAGTGTGGAATCGTCACCCCCATTCATCCCCTACTGTGGAGGAAGTGAAGAGATGCGCTTGTCTTACGGGGTGAAGCGAGGCCCCATGTGTGCGTGTGTGTGGTCGCGTAAGCAGCGAAGCCACTACGTGTAAGTGCGACGGGATAAAAACATGTCGAAAGAAAAATATGAGCGTAAGAGCGGTGGCTTCGATACCTAACAAATATACAGGTGAAATGTTGAGTTGCCGATATACGCTTAAGGTAAAAGCACGTCTGATTTCGCTCTGCCGAGAAAATTAATCTTGGAAACCGCAACATCAGATGTGAGAGGGCCTATTTTGCTTAACGCCCACCTTCAAATCGTCACGAGAATAGATCAGTGTGCACTCTAATCATTGCAACAAAGTGCGGCGTGACATTACCATTTTTAATTGTGTGCTTCATTTACATCAAGCGTCAAAGTGAAGTGTTGAATCATCGGTGCTGCCACATGGTGCAAGTGTCTGTGTGTGTGTGTTTTTTTGTCGTGTGATATTATGTGATGCACAACGGATTTGCACAGCAAAGTCACGTAACTGTAAGTAGATGAATATTTCCTTTTTCTTTCTTCGCACATCTGCGAACTTGTGCCATCCCGACACCCAAAGCTGCATGGACATAGATGCAGTAATGCTGAGTGACTGAACCTCAGAGGAAATACCTGCACATACAGATTTCAATTTCTTACAGGGCCCATTTCCTGATTACTTTTTTTACATGAATAAGGGAGAGGGTGTGGCCACAAATTCCGCTGGGCGGGACAGTTTCTTTTAACTTTGGTTCAGGACCAACGTCAGCGGGGCAGGGTTCTGCATGTGCATGCTTATTAGATTTAGTTAATTAACTTTGGCAGTATTTCGCACCTATAATCTTATACCGCAAATTAACGTGCTTGTGTATTTTGTGTCGCGAGTATTTTTAATGTGATCGTTTGCATATAATTTTTTTTTTATTCTCTAAGCAATTGTATATGAATATCACCTGCAGCTCTATTTAGTGTGTAAACGAGTAGTATCTCTTGTTCAGATAGTCCGGTGGAGACTCAGTCGGCTGCGTTATCCGACAGTAAAGTGTGACACCGTATGCTGCCCACATATGAGGGGCAATTGTCTATGCGCCTAGAGAGCGCCGGATCTGTTTAAATCTCGCAGAACGTTATTAAATGTTGTGTTGCGTATTTGAGAATCATGTGTTATTTGCGAAAGTGAGTGTTGTACTGGCTGGTTGGGGATTGAATGTACCGGAGTAAGATCCGGACCACTACACTCAGTCACGAATTGGTGATTGCGGGTGAACCTCATCACAACTCTGATCCCAAAGTATCATTTTTTTTAGATTATTTTATTGTTTATTTGTTGTTGTTATTTTGTTCACAAGGTGGATTCACCCAAGCCTTATGCTTCGGGTCATTCTTCAACTTTTCATTTTTTATGTTCTGGTGTGAATCTTTGAGTGCAGCAGTGCACCTGAGATTCTCACCTGGTGCCGTGGCCAACTAAATTGTACTTCAGGTCTCAAGCACCGTTACCGGCAGACTAGGCAGGAACACTGCTAGTGCCGTGTAACAATTTCCATATAACAGGGCAAAGCATACCGGCTGTAAGTATCGAGCTCGCTGAGTCGTTCTCATTCAGTATAAAGCTGCAGCTGTGTTTCAATCTAACGATGTCTCAGCAACGCGACTTACCAGAACCGACTGCCTGAAGCTGGTCTGGCTTGAGAGACAGAGGCGCAAGTGGTTGGCGTGTGCCAAAGCGTCATCACTAGACTGTGAAGGAGTTTCCTGGAGATCGGAATCATACGAGACAGAGGGACAAGCTCGGGCAACATCAAAAACAGCACAAAACGACGGGTATTCGAGTTTACCGACTTGGTAGCAACCACCGACGAAATCGGCTTCACCAAAAGAGTGTATCCCGGCGACCGATAATGTGTGTATTCCACTCTGAACATCACACAGAGAGCAGACGCAGAACGGGCTGAAGACCGTCGTAGTTTGGACCGTTTACACAGGTGTCCGTTTTTGTTCTTTTCCACGGATCAGTCGCGATTCAGCTTGCAGTATTGATAGGAACCGTGTGATTCGTTTAGCACCAGTTGCTTCCACGGGCTCATTACTTAGAAACACCCTTCACTGTCAACAGCTTTCATGATATCACAGCGATTTGAATACTTACGTTTATCCTAATACGAGGTCCGATCAAAAAGTTCCGAGACTAGGCCGATATACACTGAAGAGCAATTGAATTAGAGATACCTGTCTAGTAACGTGTAGCTCCAACTTTCGCCCTGATGACGGCGGCGATTCGTCTCGGCATGGACTCGACAAGACACCGGAAGCGTTGGGAAACCATACGGATCCACGACCCCTGAACAAGCTCCCACAGTTCACGAAGATTTGATGGAGGGGGGTCAGAACCTCGAACATCTCTCTCGATGGCATCCCAGATGTACTCGATGGGATTGAGGTCAGATGACCTAGCTGGCCAAGGAAGCGAGGTCACGTCAGTGGAGTGTTCATCCAACCATTCGGATACAATTCGGGAGCTGCATTGTCTTGTTGCAGGATGAGGTCCCCAGTGGGATGTTGAAGACGCACAAACGGGAGCAAATGGTCGTCCAGGATATCCCGATAACGTTGACCTGTGAGGGACGATGTCACACGTACCAGGGGTCCCATTTCAGTCCACGTAAACAGTCCCCAGACGAGAATGCCACCCCCACCAGCTTGAAGAGTACCCTGCTGGTAAGAAGGATCCATCGCTTCATGTGGTTTGCGCCGTACTCCTATCCTGCCATCCGCATGTACCAACGTGAATCTCGACTCATCGGTCCAGGCAACATTTTCCCACATGTCTAGGGTCCAGTGGCGATGTTCCCGCGCCCATGCTAATCTTTGCACCCTGTGATGTGCGGTCAGCAGCGGTACCCACGTGGGACGATGGCTTCTGTTCCCCATAGCGAGGAGATGGTTCTGGATGGTGTGGCTGCTTACACGTTTTTGTGCACCAGCGTTAAGTTGCCGAGTGACTTCTTGCACTGTGGCTCGTCTATCCGTTGTTACAATGCGAGCTAGCAGACGATGACCCCGCTCATCCACACGCTGTTGTCCACGGCGGTTGGCCCTTGGAGGGATGGTTTCACCGGATTCGATGTACTCACGGTGCACCCGTGATACAGTGGCTCGTGAAAATCCTAGTACCTGCACGACTTCCGAGATGGAGTGACCCATTCGTCGGGCCCCGACAATTTGCCCACGATCAAATGCCCTTAGATCATTCGTCTTACCCATACTGCGCTCGACTCTTACTGATTCCTGTCGCATCACTACTTATATTGTCGGATCGCTGCATACGTCATGTCGTTTCCGTTTATAGGGCCGCCCACAGCACTACATTTGCATAACGCCAGCTGTCTCTAATTCAATTGCTTTTCAGTGTATTAGGTGTACAACTTAATTCTCGGCCACAGACAAGACACGTTGACAGCAAATTATAGCAAATCGAATACGTACCTAATCAGGGAAATAATCCCAGTCGTGCTGGATACATTTCAACCATCGGTGAATGAGCTGCGAATGACACTGCGGAAAAAAGAGGGCTGTTTCGAGTTGCTAAAATCATCAATACTTGTGTGGATCTCCTCGACAGAAGGGACGTGCGTATAACTCAGGTGACGTTGGAGGAAGCAAAAGAGGTGATAATCCGACTGGTCGAAGTCTGGAGAATACGCCGGGTGGGACAAAATCTCCCATCCCAGGTCGGTGATTGTGTTTCAAGTCGTTTTCGCGGTGTGAGTACGATCGTTATCCTAAAGCAACAGGACCGACCTTTTGTCCTTGCCGGTGTATGGCCCAGAGCGTCACTCACACAAATGAGCTGCTGACAATAACCCTCAGCATTGGCCGTTTCACCAGGTTTGAGCAACTCATATGACCGTTTCACCAGCTGTTCATTTGGCGGAGATCACCGCGCTGATCTCCACCAAATGAACAGCAACAACTTCCTGGCATGGATTTTCGGTTTGGCGGTACTGGTGGTTGGTTGACCTAGATAAACCCACGATTTGCGCGGCTTACGGTTATCGTAAAGGATCCACTTCTCATCACATGGTCAAAATCTTGTGGAGGAACTTTCTTCTTGATTCTGGAGAGCAAGGACACAGCAACATCGTAGCGCCTAGACTTGTTCGCAGCTGTGACTTGGTGGGGAACCCAAACGGCCCTTCTTGTGCATCCGTCCAAGCTTGTGCAGGCGCTTTGCAATGGCTTGCCGTGTTACTCCGAGTTCCTGGGCGAGCTCTGACTGTGTGTGACAGGGATCAGAGTCCAACAGTGGTTCCAGTTCCTCATCGCCAACTTTCTGTGGATGTCCCAGACGTTCTGCATCATGGAGATCAAAATTTCCTTGCTTAAACCACTGGAACCCTTCTTACACGTACTGTAGGACACAACGGCCTCACCCAAAGCAGCACAGAGCATTTGCTTGGATTCCGCGGCACCTTTTGTCAACTGACACGTGAACAGGAGGCAGTGTCTAAAATGTTGCTTCTCGGACGACATTGCTTTCACCGTCAACTTTCGTCCCTTCTGTCACTACAGCTGTGAACGGTTACGGTTGCCTGGAAAGCTGTTGGATGGCGCTGCATATCAGCCATTATCGCACACAGCTATTTGCATTTCCTGACGTTCTATGATCGTTTGCGGTTAGGGGCCGAGAATAAAGTTGCACACCTAATACACCAAAGTACTTGCGTTACTTCAGTCTGGCTATGATGTCCCTCAAAGTAGTCTCCTTGCGCAGCGACACACAGCAGCCGGCGTTTTTGCCACTATTGGAACGCTTCCTGGAAGTCCTGTTCGCGAATCGTGTCAAGCACCGTCTGCGATTCGCACTGGATCTCGTCCAAGGTTTCAAAACGGCGACCCTTGAGCTTCAGCTTCGGGAATAGAAAGAAGACGCAGGGGCCAAATCCGGCGCGTAAGGCGAGTGAAGAAGGGTAGTCAGCTGTTGCGGCAGCAAAATTGTCGTGTTGCTCTGTGAGCTCCTGCATTGTCGTGATGGAGCAGGAAATCGCCCGGAACTTCAATGTCAAAGAACACGATGAGCATGCTTTTGGTTGTGCTCCAGACCTGTCGGGCCTTCTTCGGTCGTGGAGATGCCGGACTCTTCCACTGCTGTTTGTTTTTCGGGTCGTAATCGTAGACCCAAGTCTCGTCCCTATAATGATCACCCGCGACAGGAACGTTGGTTCATTCACCACCTGCTGTCGAAGATCTTGTCAGAGTTTGCCACGGAGCGCCTTCTGTTCGGGGTTCAGAATCTTTGGCACAAACTTTGTAGCAATGCGGTGCATGTTTAAAACTGGCGTCAGAATTTCTTGTACTGTTTCGTATGACACATTGCCGAAAGTAGCAATGTCTTGAATGGTTCCCCGACGGTCCTCATGCAGCAGTTCGCTAATTTTGTCCACATTTTCGGAGTTTTTCTCGTGGACGGTCGCACTGATTTCTCGTCGTCTCCCAGTGCCGTTTTGCCGCTCTTGAAGCGCGAGTGCCACTTTAAAACACCTCGCACGACTAATTGCTTCATTGCCATAAGCCTGCCGCAACATTTCATGCGTCTCTGTTCCCGATTTGCCGAGTTTGACAGAGAATTTGATGATCGCTCGCTGCTCTAGTTTGCAGTCCATACCGAAATAGCAGCTGTGTTCTGCACGTGGTCACCAAATATCGTGTAGCACAGCAACCGATGTTCACAGAACGAGGCCACTCGGCAATATGACACATGAAGGTCACTGCCCTCGACCACTGCTCGCGCATTTGCGTACTGCCATCTCTTGGTGTGCTACGTACCTAGTCTCGGAACTTTTTGATCGCACTACGTAAAGCTGAGCCAAAGCATGGCGATAGACAGGAAAATAAAAGTCAGCAAGACTAAACATTGAATTCCTTCGTGAATGAAATACGGGATTATACCATACAATACAAATTCCGAAGATGACAAGTCGTTTAAAAAAAAAAAAAGAATTCTCATCTTCAAAATTTGTATTGAATTCTTTATTTCTATAAAGCCTCCAGGGCCTGAAAATTATCATGCCCGAGATACCCGGGGCATGTGAATTATTAATCTGGGCAGGTAAAAAGGCTATCTAGTTGCCCTGACCGAGAAATTAAATTTAAAAATGACGAAGCTTGGAACAGAATTTCCTATAAGTTGTACAAGAAAAAATACAAACAAGTTAGTAAAATCATGCAATGCATTGATTATGATACGCTTTCCAACATATACCAGAAATCGCGCGTAGACAAACCCTCCTAACCTACCCTGACTACTGATTCGTTCAGTATACCTCCGGAACAACATACTAAAGTTTTGTCGCAATAGAAGCATTTTTACTCTAGTTATAAGGATAATGGCTGTGGAATAAATCTCGCTCCTGTGCCTTGACCTTTGACCAAATTTCGATATTAAATAGAACCGGTTCAGTATACCTCCGGAACAACATGATAGAGTTTTGTCGCAATCGAAGCATTTTTACTTATGACGCATAAGGGCGATGAAATGGATCCCGCTTTTATGTCCTGACCTTTGAACCCATTTCGCCCATTTTCAATACGGTTCGCCCCCAGATTGTCCCCTACGACATAGTAAAATTTCGCCGAAATCGAAGCATTTTTACGCGAGTTATCGTGTGGACAGACAGGCAGGGACAAAGCTGGAGCATATACGCTTCTTCATCGTACGGTTGGAAAGCGTAAACAAGTTAGTAAAATAGTGCAACGCATTGATTATGATAAGCTTTCCAACATACCAGAAATCATTACTCAAGTTATGAGGATAATGGCTGTAGAATAAATCTCGCTCCTCCTATGTCCTGACCTTTGACCCCATTTCACCCATTTTAAATAGGATTTGTCCCCAGGTGGCCCTCTACCGCATTCTAAAATTTCATCGAAATCAAACCATTTTTACACAAGTTATGACGCATAAGGGCAATAGAATGAATCCCGCTCCTATGTCCTTACCTTTGACCCCATTTCGCCCATTTTTAATAGGGTTCGTCCCCAGGTTGTCCCCTATCATCTACTAAAATTTCATCGAAATTGAACCATTTTTACGCGAGTTATCTTGCGGACGGAGACAGACAGACGGACAAAGCTGGAACATATACGCTTCTTCAACCTACGGTTGGAAAGCGTAAAAAACAGTCGTCGCATATCGTGTTTCATTTCACTACTAACAACCGGAAATTGTATTATTGTTACCGAGTGCGAAGGACTGAAGAACTTCTTTAATTATATTACGAGGTCAATATACTGGAACCATATGCAATTGTGCTCCAAATGTTTATAGTCAGCGACGGGATGCATGCCTCTCACGGAATTAGCCTCCAACGTTTAGTGACGAAGAGCGAAAACTTAAATATCATGGCAGAATCGACTAAATTTCTCAAATATTAATTTCATCATCACACCATTTCATACCAATTTCAGTATCACCATCTTAAAACTTGAGATACACGCTTTTGTGCATTGAACATTTTGAATACAATATGGAAATACAAAACATGTAAAAAAAAGAAATATGGAAATGCAAAACATGTAAAAAAAAAGAAATGTGGAAATGCAAAACATGTAAAAAAAAAGTAAATATGGAAATGCAAAACATGTAAAAAAAAAGTAAATATGGAAATGCAAAACATGTAAAAAAAAGTAAATATGGAAATGCAAAACATGTAAAAAAAAGGAAATATGGAAATGCAAAACATGCAAAAAAAGTAAATATGGAAATTCAAAACATGTAAAAAAAAGGAAATATGGATATGCAAAACATGCAAAAAAAGGAAATATGCAAATGCAAAACATGTAAAAAAAAAAGAAAATATGGAAATGCAAAACATGTAAAAAAAAAAAAGAAAATATGGAAATGCAAAACATGTAAAAAAAAAGAAACATGGAAATACAAAACATGTAAAAAAAGGAAATACGGAAATGCAAAACATGTAAAAAAAGGGAATATGGAAATGCAAAACATGTAAAAAAAAAGAAATATGGAAATGCAAAACATGTAAAAAAAGAAATATGGAAATGCAAAACATGTAAAAAAAAGAAATATGGAAATGCAAAAAACATGTAAAAAAAAGTAAATATGGAAATTCAAAACGTAAAAAAAAGAAACATGGAAATACAAAACATGTAAAAAAA
The DNA here is from genome assembly GCA_039090855.1 of Macrothele yani. NCBI lineage: Eukaryota > Metazoa > Arthropoda > Arachnida > Araneae > Macrothelidae > Macrothele > Macrothele yani. Next base: position 149,660,857 of record CM077027.1, on the reverse strand, counting down.
GGAAATACGGAAATGCAAAACATGTAAAAAAAGGAAATATGAAAATGCAAAACATGTAAAAAAGTTCACACACCAGATTTTTTGAGTTAAAAAAAATGAGTGTTCTGATTTGTTATCTTAAAAGATAAATTTTCCTGGGCTTCTACCTTTTACTACCCGGGCAGGTAAATAATTTTAGCACATGCGCAGCAGGGCATGTAACTTTCCTATAGTTTTCAAGCATTGGCCTTTAAATTGTTGGGAATACTGATCAACGCGTATCTGTCGGGGGCTCTTCTGTCCCCTTCTTTTCCACTGGCTACGTTCCCATACATTAGGCAAATCAGCTAAATGGAGAGATCTTCAAACATAATAAACCATATACAAAATATTTCTTGACACATCTGAAACAAATGTTTACAATAAAATGTGTATAGAAAAAAAAATCTGAAGCCCCTTTGATCGCCTTTTGTCTTGCTGTTAGATCAAGTGAGTTTATTCTATATTGTTCTGTAAAGGATAATTACAGTTGTTCAGCGCAGAAAGAAATGCGCGAAACACACAGTTTGCGAACGCATAATTTCTTTTTACACAACAGGTAGAGATTTCACAAAGTGAAAGCTGCCGGAATTGCTCTTATTTTGACTGTAACGGGTACCATAAAACTAGCAAACGCCAGAAATCGATAGCGTAATGGACACAAGAGAAGAAATCGACGCTGGCCGAAACCTTAAAATCTCACTGAACTGTGACCTATAAAAAAGTTCAGCTACAAGAGAAATTTATGGTTCTTTTTATGTTGCGCCGTCTTTCCGTCCGCCGAGCCATCAAAATTTTTATTAACCTACCAATACGTTATCGCTAAAAAAAATAAAAAATCCACTGAAATGTAAATAAAGGTGAAAGACTAAATCCGTACTTCAATGCAGAATGTATATGTAGCCATTTTAGAAAGAACTCCATGATGGGGGAAATAAACGTCACGGACTTCTTTTGAGATACCCATTTGCTTTCAATGGTATAGGTATTAAGCAAAGCTTTTTTTTTTTTTATTAACCCCCTCGAATCCCTTTCCTACTTGCTTTTCCCTCACAACCACTGGATACACTGATCAAGGGACACATAACACGGCATTTCACAAAAATCAACATGCATTTTTTTTTCTTTCAAAATAAATAAGGAAATACACGAAGCACTCGAACATATCTATATATTTCTTTTCGTTTATAGAGAGCTACGTCGAAAATAGTTTTTGTTCGATTGGAAATTTAACGACCACCGTGAGCAACTCAGTGAGCTATGAGCAGTCACCCATCCCTAGTTTAGGGCCACTGGTTCCAGGGAAGGGAGAGAGCCAGCGCCGGAAGACAACACAACATCCATGCCTCACTGGGATTCGAACCTGGTCCCATCTCGGACAAATGATCAGAAGCCATCGCTTAGAACACGGCGCCACCGGGGCGACTAAAAAATACTTTGGAGCAATACCCAAAACCACGAATTCCGGCTATTTTTAGTACATGCCAGAGATGAAAACCCGTCAATGATGACGGATAATAATATGTAGAGTATTTTTTTAATAAAAATGTTTCTTTTTTTTGTGCGTGTGTGATGTCTAAATGTGAAAGTACGTTTCATGAACAATGAACAACAACAACAACAAAAAAAAATTATTGGGGTTGAGATTCGACAATTAGAACAGGCAAGTGTTCTTCCCACTGCACCACCAAAGTGGGACCAAGGTTCAGACAAAGGAAATTATATTGTTTGTAATACATGTCAACGCAAAAACTGTTAGTACATGATGAACTGTACCACTGACAGACGTAAAACAACTATAAACATTCATTCCTTGGAGGAGGTTCATAAAAAGTATTTTTAAATAAACAATTTGGTGCATTCAATATAAAGTTAACCATCGATATGTTGCCACCATTTGTTTGCAACAGTACATTGTCGCGTTACATCAAGGACGGCGTTATATCAAATTTTTCAATTATTTTTAAGTAACCTAAACTTCACAGTAAGCCTTAAACAAGTGTTAATTAAAAAAAAAAAAAACGGAGTATATGTTGTGAACTTAGAGCGCACTGTGGTTTGAAGTATCCGTCTTCATCTCGGAAGGATCTGGTATGCATTAAAATGTGGAAATTTACTTTGCATAAAGACAAAGTTAGCATTTTAAGAAAATTAATAAAAAGCCATGTTATGTTACTTAAACTTGATAAAGTGAAAATTAATAGCATTACACAACATCATTTTATACACCTTAGTTGCTTTTTAAAATTTTGCCTATTTTCAGCCGTCTTTTATATTTCAATCTAGTTATTCCCAGAGCACAACCTAATGTTTAACAAGTGCGTTTGAAGTATCTCCCACTTGCAAGTTTGCATCAAAGAATCTTCTTACTGTTAAAAGACAATGATTTGCATCTTTGATTTAATCAATGTCTTTAACATAAAGGTTTACCGCAACTGAATCACGGTCCGAAACAACGGGAAGGAAATTCTCACACAGCCTGCAAGTGGCGGAACCTCAAGCAAAGTTTTCTGTTGGGAAAGGCGGATTGGCGCAGTAATATATTGGGTTGGTGCGAATGCCATATCCGGCAAAGGACCAGCACACGTGGACGGCGAGAACAGAAAAGTAGGATAACTTACCTAGGCAAAATAATTCCCCTCGGCATTGACACATAGTTGACATCTGTCCGGCAAGGCCATGATCTCGGAACAAAAAAGTCTTGTGGCTAGGACCTGAAGAAGTCATCAACTGCACGTTGAACCTCGTTGTCTGTCGTGAACTGTTTCCCGGACAGAAAGTGATCCATGCGACAAAATAGATTATAGTCTGTCGGAAACAAGTCCGGGGATTGAGCAGGATGAGGGAGTGCTTCATAGCCCAAGGCACTAAGATTCAGCATCGTTCGTTGTGCGATATGAGTGCGGACGTTGTCCTGGAGCTGAAGAACACCATGTCGTTGACCAAAGCCGGTTGTTTCTGCAGCAATTTCCGGTGCATCTGGTGTGATTCAGCACAATAACTTTCTGCGGTGATGGTTTCGCCTCTTGCCAAGACACTGATGAGTTATCCCGGCTGTGGACCACCAGACAAGGAGCATCATCTTCTAGGGGTGGCTTAGGATGCCGTCCACCAGGCTGTGCCTTGCTTAACCATTGTGCAGATCGTTTCCGATAATCATAAAGTACCCACTTCTCGTCGCAGGTGACGATTCGATGCAGTAGAGGCTCCTGTTTATTCCTGGCAAAGCAGGGACGTGCAGACGGCCAAACGACTAGTCTTGTTGGCAGTTGTCAACTCATGCGGCAGCCACATGTCCAGCTTTTTTACCTTACCCAGTGCAGCCAGACGCCGAACAGCTGTCGTATGATGGAGACCTACCTCTATCTCACGACACGTTTTTCGGGGTTCCGCTTCAACCACACGTAACAGAACATCGTCAGAAACAGCAACATGTCGGTGACCACGTGTTGCAGGTCCGTATCTCAGGTTCGAAACTTCACAAACCATCGCCGAATGGTTCGTTCGTTGGCTGTATTCTCCCCAAACAATTTCTTAACGTTTCGAGCGGCAATTGCTGCAGAACATGACTCTCAAATCCGCGTCTGCACGACACCTTATGTCCAAACAAACCACGACTGAACCTTAGCTATTTATAGTAACTCTGTGACGTAATACCCGCAACACCTGTGGGTGGTTCTATTCCGCTGTGGTGAGGGCCTCTCTCCACTGCTCGTTCGCGCCGAACATTTCATTCGCACCCACCCAATACGTTAGTGGATACCAATGGTGTGGCGGCATTTCAAGGGATATTTTATGCATCGAGAGTTGACTGTATATATAAAATGTAATAAGATGTATTCTACTTTTTATTTGAAAAGGCACGAGGGTAAATCGAAAGGAGAAGACAGTTCGTGGACTAAACTGATTCTGCAAGAGACAGCAGCTAACCAGCGTTAACAGGACATAATGCATTTTATTATTATTATTACAAGCTCCATAACTCGTGCCATGCACTGGTATAAAAGCTAAATGAAATTTTGCAGTTAATTTCTTACAAATTTACTTGTTCCATTTAATGAAATAAAATAACACTGATTCCTTTTTATGAAATTACTCTGCAATGCAAAGAAAATGAAATAAAAGATGACGTAACAACTACGCAACAAAACAAACGTCGCAGACAGTTGTTCGAGCACGTGCGTGTTGCCACACATGAAGTCGTTTGTCTTACTACCTTTATTTTATTTTACGATATTTCTCCTCGATTTTACGTATCGTGCGATTTCGGCCACCGCATAAAAGCAGATGGCGTTGCAAGTACTGAGTGACGTCAGAGCGTTAGGGACAGACGTTGCCTATTATACACTGAAGAGCAATTGAATTAGAGATACCAGTCTAGTAACGTGTAGCACCGCCTTTCGCCCTGATGACGGCGGGGATTCGTCTCGGCATGGACTCGACAAGACACCGGAAGCGTTGGGAAGCCATACGGATCCACGACCCCTGAACAAGCTCCCACAGTTCACGAAGATTTCATGGAGGGGATCAGAGCCTCGAACATCTCTCTCGGTGACATTCCAGATGTGCTCGATGGGATTGAGGTCAGGTAACCTAGCTGGCCAAGGAAGCGAGGTCACGTCGGTGGAGTGTTCATCCAACCATTCGGAAACAATTCGGGAGAGATGGCACGGTGCATTGTCTTGTTGCAGGATGAGGTCCCCTGTGGGATGTTGAAGACGCACAAACGGGAGCAAATGGTCGTCCAGGATATCCCAGTAACGTTGACCTGTGAGCGACGATGTCACACGTACCAGGGGTCCCATTTCAGTCCACAAAAACAGTCCCCAGACAAGAATGCCACCCCCACCACAGCTTGAAGAGTACCCTGCTGGCAAGAAGCATCCATCGCTTCATGTGGCTTGCGCCGTACTCGTATCCTGCCATCCGCATGTACCAACGTGAATCTCGACTCATCAGTCCAGGCAACATTTTTCCACATGTCTAGGGTCCAGTGGCGATGTTCCCGCGCCCATGCTAATCTTTGCACCCTGTGATGTGCGGTCAGCAGCGGTAGCCGCGTGGGACGATGGCTTCTGTACCCCATAGCAAGGAGATGGTTCTGGGTGGTGTGGCTGCTTACGCGTTTTTGTGCACCAGCGTTAAATTGCCGAGTGATTTCTTGCACTGTGGCCCGTCTAACCGCTGTTACAATGCGAGCTAGCCGATGACGACCCCGCTCATCCACACGCTGTTGTCCACGGCAGTTGGCCCTAGCAGGGATGGTTTTACCGGATTCGAGGTACTCACGGTGCACCCGTGACACAGTGACTCGTGAAAATCCTAGTGCCTGCACGACTTCCGAAATGGAGTGGCCCATTCGTCAGGCCCCGACAATTTGCCCACGATCAAATGCGCTTAGATCCTTCGTCTTACTCATACTGCGCCCGACTCTTACTGATTCCTGTCGCATCACTCCTTATATTGTCGGATCTCTGCATACGCCATGTCATTTCCGTTTACAGGGGCGCCCACAGCGCCACATTTGCATAACGCCAGCTGTCTCTAATTCAATTGCTCTTCAGTGTATAGGCATTATTATTATTAGGCGTTTAACGACCACCGTGAGCAATTCAATGGGCTATAAGCAGTCACCCGTCCCTAATTTAGGGTCACTGGTTCCAGGGAAGGGAGACAGCCGGTACCGAAAGACAAACACAACATCCATGCCTCACCGGGATTCAAATCCGGTCCCATCTCGGACGAATGGTCATAAGCGCACCAGGATACCACTGCGCCACCAGGATAACAGCAGTTAGGCAAGGTGGCATCTGCATCAAGCAATCCTGTAAAGCCAGCCTGGCTCCGGCGGTGAGCGCGTCAACATTGAAGCCTTCGTTTCCCGGCCAGACGGTGTCAAGCCAGCTGATATTTGTAGAATGGCAGGGAAGTTTAGGAATAAGTCAAGGATTTTCCCGACTTTGTATCAGAAAACTGCGAAAATCCCCCAATATTCAAGGTCTTCCACCACGCACCCTCAATGATCCCAACAATGTTGTTTAAACAACATTGTTTTTTATAGTTTGATTTGCTACGAAACGAAAAAGCAGCTCACAAACAAGGCGCTTTTACTCTACTTAACAACAGATTTCTCTGATCACATCTGGGCCATATAAAATGCGCTACATCATTGCTGACGTGGTATACGAGCTATTAGTTCACAAACAGAGCGTTATGCTCTCGTTTCAAAAAATCGCCCTGTATAGTGTGCGGTATTGTTTAAGTTACATATGTCATTTTTACCAGACGTTGCTACTTCTTAAGAAAACCAGTATATGCAAGCACACACTTAATTGACCTTCAAACACGTTCAAAAATACCAAAAAAAAAAAATAAAAAATAATTAATTCTAGCAACACATAAACACGTGCGAAAACCATTTGTGTACCTAAAAAACCATACTGTACTTGAAAATAACAAAAAATTAAATACTAGAAACGCAGTAATTTTTATGACCATTTTTACTGGAAAATCATTCCCTTGTTAGGGTGCTTGTACTTTACGTGTAAGTTTTCAGAAACACGACTTCCACCACCATTGCGGGTGCATGCATAGTTGAAGCAAGTTGAATGTTCCAAGTTTTCGAAAGGGGAAATATTTTTACATGTTTTATTATATCTGGAATACTAATCAAAACAAAATGCTTCTCCTTATGAATTACAACGAGAGCAGTGCGTGGTATTATCGAATTGAGTTCAAAGCGATGAAATCTGACTGTCAGTGCTTAGAACTCGCAAAATTATGGAGATGTTCGGCAGATCACATCCTTAGTTGGCGCTCCTCCCCATCACTGCCAGTGGGTTGAGGCACAATGAGTACCAGATTTCCTCCGAGAATAATCCCTGTCACCAAACATCACTTCCCATGTCACTGACGTCACTTCTGCATCATATAAACTCATACATTAAGGTACACAGCATTCATTTGATTTTGCAGGGTAAAAAAAAATCTTCCAGTATCCTTATTTTCAAGAGAAATCGATAGCTTGCAAAATAAAATAAAAAATGCTGATAATTTTGCAAAAAAAAAAAAAAAAAAACATTAATACTGCTTGCATTCATCACTGTTTATCTTTGTTCTTCTGTACAATAGTATTTTAGTTCACGAGTTATATTTAACTAAACCAATCGCCTTTTCAAAGTGAAATTCGGAAGGCTTTCCATACTGGCAAGCTGATATGGTTGTTCTTGTTTTGTTTTACATTGCTGCAAGGGCCAGTTTTATCAAAAAAACTGAAAGCAGCCGACAAGGCATAGAATAAAGTACGTATAGAGAGCAATAAAATTATCGATACCTTAAATCTGGTTACTAACCACAACTATTTCAAGTTGGATGGAAACATCTACAAACAAACTAAAGGAGCACCGATGGGTTCACCTGTATCATCAGTCCTTGCGGAAGCACTACTTACACCACTAGAAGATCTCATCCTTTAAAATTGTATCAAGAAACCCCGAGTGTGGATCCGCTATGATGACGACATATTCTTCATATGGGAACACGGAGCAGATGAATTAAATGATTTCATGCACTAGTTAAACAGCCTACACAATACAATAAAGTTCACCATGGAACTTGAAAAAGACGGGACGTTGAATTATCTTGACGTCGCACTCACAAGAAATAGAACACCCAGCTTCGATTTTAACGTTTATTTCAAGTAATTGATCTCTCTATATACAATTACTTTTCATTAAAAATTATTTTTATATTATATCCATTCATAATTATTATCCATTAAAGAGTGCAGATGACCACTACTGCCTACTGTCATTTTCACAGTAGTTAAAGGTGAGATCATCAAATGGATGAGATAATTCAATAACATGATATAAAATAGAAGGGTCGCTCTGGGTCTGCTGATTGCATAAGGCATCCAGAGCAAGCAAGGTTAGGAAAAGCACAATGCATGAGGGTGGATGCTCAGAGCTAGCCGCGCCTGCCCACTGCATCCACCGATTACAATAATCATATGAACAGAAAAATAACCTCACAACAATACATTTGGTTCTCGAAAAATGTAGTACTCAATCTGGATTTTGATTCTAGAAACTGATCTTTTGAAATGTAAACGTTTAGGGAAGCTAAGCATGTTGGGTGAACAAACTAAACCAAAAATGGGGGGGGTTCGATCCCTACATAAGAAAAAGTTGACGAGTACAACCCCCATACGATTCTAAGCCCGTGGTTACGGCAAAAGAGCTCTATAAGTCATCAAAAATAATAACACTATGTACAACAAAACGGCAGGCAAGAGCCGCAGGAAAAGATAAGCTCAAAAACAAGTCTTTTGAAAGTTTGATTTTTTTTTTTTAACAATTTTAAATGGAAAATTAACTGTCTCCGCTAAAATAACCTACTTTAGTAACATGATCAAACGAACTTACATATGCACTGTATATAATGCGTACTACAGAAGTTTCGTTTCAAAGGTATTAGCCCTTAATATGTCACGTTACGGAACATTTCACTCAAAATACAATACTTCCCTAATTAGATTTGAAAGACAAGACTACTTTTCCCCAAAAACATTAGTTTGTTTTATTTTAGTCGAAAAAGCATCACTAACCACTAGATGGTCAAGTGTAGGGCGTTTTGAAGCACATGTAAAAAAAACACCCTTCCCTCTCCTACCCCGAATGTCTTAGAACATTTAACTGAATTTTTTACTGTTCTACGTTCAAAGAATTTCGTTCCACATTTTGAACACACGGATTCCACACGATTTTTTACTTTTTATGATGTTATATCATAAAAAGAATTAAACACTGCATAATATTTTTAAAGAAACAAACTCAGTGTGGAAACAAAAAAAAATTAAACACTGCATAACATTTTTAAAGAAACAAACTCAGTGTGGAAACAAAAAAAAAATTAAACACTGCATAACATTTTTAAAGAAACAAACTCAGTGTGGTTTTAAAAGATTTTGAAATTAGAATCTACGTTTTTTGTTGTTGTTGTTGGTAAAATACAGATACCAAACAAAACAAGAATCTCGAATTCACATTAACTACAATTATACTGAAAGAAGTAACTAATTCTTTTAACAACAGATGGCAGCACTATACAAACCACATTTTTAATACATTTTTCTGTAACACGGAACTGTTGCTAGAACAGACATGCATGTCCTGTAAACTTGCTATATATTGCCAGGGAAGGATTTCCTGACATATACGGCATAATCTTACAATTTAGAATAAAAATTAACATGACATATTGTTAAATAACCAAGCACTTACCCTAAAGTTCCCGGTCACTTTTTTCTCTCCTTTACACTTCAAGCAGGTCAATTATCATGTAATGTAGTTGGCATTCAAAGGTTGATAAACTCCTTGCTTATGAGATTCATTCTTCCGGTCATGAAAAATCGTATATATTTTTTTTTTTAATTTTATTCACTGGACAAAAAACGCAGGTTTCCTTATGCCATCTGAGACGTAAACATAGCTCGTCATCTGGAATTGCACGTAAATATGTGCACTTGCAGGTGTTTTATGCCTTAAAGGTGCAAATATCATGAAAAATTAACATTGCTGGTAAGGAAAAAATCAAAATCGCTGATCATAGATTTTAGTCTGTTCACAATAACATCTACACTTGGGGGCATAAAAGGATAAACACATTACATCGCCGTGCTTCATAAGATCTGAAATGAAATAAAACTATCTTGGGAACAAGCAAAGCGTTCGTAAGGTGGTCAACATGGTATATTATTTTGTTCTTCACATCCTTGGATATTTCTGGGGATGTTAATCAATTCTACGTACTTTCTCTCATATACATCGGTGTAACTTGAGCTGTTTATTTATTTATTTATTTATTTATTTATTTTGAGAGGGGGACTACCAAATCTCAACTTGCACCACTTCAAAAAAAAAAGTAATCATCATTTTTTGGCAAGTTAACAATGAATACTTGATGGAAGTTGAGACTGAATTCAGTTTTTGTTTTTTCTTTTATTTCGTTTTAACTGCATTCTTTGAATGTAACAAAATTATAATTATTTTAGAAAGTGGAAAATATTGAAGGGGTAATACTCATCTTTGACTCCCCCCTTCAGTTAAGTATATGCTATAAGTGTCAATTTAAAAAAAGGTTAAGCATGCAGGTATCTCGAATATTTTATGTTGGCACCGACTCAATTTACTAGTTGCACCGATTAAACTCGTGCACTTTCACAATACACTAGTTGCGGATTTAGAGTTACCCGGGCCCTGCACACAGCATCTCACCCACCCCTCTCACTTTGTACAGCTTACTGGAAAAATAACGTTTTTGTTTCTGCGTTCTCCCCACTACATTTTTAGTAGGAGAAAAATTTAACAGTCTTGTGATTGCTTCTTAAACTGGATTGAATGAGTGGAATAATGCTTCTAGAATCTAGAACGGTAAGTTTATCCCTCACTCTATGCTGTCCTTTTTACAAATATATCTCTCTCTCTCTCTCTCTCTCTGGTAGCAAAATGAAAAAAATAGAAAGTTTTTTGAAAAGAAGTTACTTTAGGGTACCACCTCCAGCTTTGTGGGGCACAGCTCTTGGGCTTCCCTGTAAATCTGCTTATGCATTACACACACATATATATATACTGTAGTTCATGGGATTGTGCGCTTAGTTCATTACAGAGTATAAAAATAAGTATGTAATGAAACACACACACAATCCAATAACAAAACAATTACTTGCACATGAATACTGCATTTACCTTTGGTATCCATTGCAAGATGACTGTCAGCAATAAATGCAGAACACCATTCCCGTTTCTGAAACTGCACGCTCAATAAAACATACACATATCTTAAACTGATGAACCACAAATTCGGTCACAATGTTGGCATCTCTAACTAAAACGCTTTTATGGAAACAAGCTAGCAAATCACACAAAGTCTTCCCACAATCAAGAATCTATAGAAATTAACTGGAATAACACATACAGCAACATTATAATATGACAGAGGAAAAGGTAGCAAATTATTTCATTTTGGTTTGAGTGTTCTACAGAAATTTATGATAAACTTGTACACTTTAGCAATATACCACATTTCCGTAGGACTAATATGACTATAAGCATTACAAATAATCTGTGAACTTTTCAACCACCACAAAAGAATTATATATTTTGAAGTATTTCATGGTCCTTATTAAAAGAGTTCTCCAAGGCAGGCAAGGCATATATGTATGTAATTACCTAAACCTCTGAAACCACAGACACCATAAACATATCATACATAGAAAACTGAAGCTCAATACAACAGGTGGCATTCATAGTTACACTACTTATGTTAGAGAAATTACAAAGCCGCATTTCCTTAAATAGCACAGGGCTTTCTCTTGTACCTTTCCAATTACACATCACACAATAGTAATTTCTTACATATGTTTCTACTTTCCACATTCTTATTTATCGTGAAGGAATTGATTCATTTCTAAATTGTGCATTTTAATTTCAGGCAAACTACAACAGGAGATTGCATGATGATAATAATTTAGGTCACTTAAATACGAAAAACAAAGATTACCTATTAGGTATTTCTAGATAACACTGAGCAAATGAAAGTTTTCACATGGGGAACTTTTGAAATCAAATCCATAGGGGACACCTTTTTCTCATTTTACTAGATCCAGGTACACAGCCTTCAGAGCCAAAGATTGTTCATTGCCATCATGAATCTAAAACAAAGTAAAAATATTTCCCTCTGGGCTGCGTACGAAAGTGAAATTAAAAGGCTTCAACTGATGGTTTTTGAAATTTTTACCTGAAGTTCTCATATCACATAAGGCAAACAAACACTTAAGTCAAGTTGAATATATTACTCCTGGATGAAACTGACACTACTAATTAAAACCACTCAGTTACAACAGTAAAATTAACTACAAAAGAAAAAAATATATGCGAATGACAGTTCATTTCAAATTCGTGGAATGGTGAGAACAAAACCCAACACTTACTTTTCTTGGAGATTCTGATACAGAAGAAATAAAACGATCTTGTACAGTTCTTTCAACAATGTCGCTTGGAAAACCATCGATGTCTGAAATATCCCGAAATTGAGATGCTGGGGCCACATTGTCATCTTCTTTGTACCGATATTTCTGTACAGAAAAGGAGAGACATGCTCTTTATTACTACTGAAAAAATACACAGAAATACATTCTAAACCTGTTATGTTTTTTTAACTGCTTAAATTGTTTTAACACATTTTAGTTTAATCACAATTTTTGACACTAAAAAAAAGCATTTACGAGCAAATGACATTCATTTTCATGCCTTTGAATGACTTCTTGCGACAGAACTGTCTGACAAGAGTTTACCGAGAGAACTATCATCAAACAATTTGCTGACCAAGGCAAAACTTTATTCCACGAATTTACTTTAAATTCTTTGAATAGATTTAAACTCTTGTCAGACAGTTTTGTCACTAGAAGTCATTCAAAGACATCAAAGTGAATATCAGTTTGCTTTAAAAAAGCAGTTTCAATGAAAACTATTTAGGACTTTGAAGCAATTAAACCTATGAAATCTAGCCTTTGAAATAAAAATCATTACACTCTGATAGTTTTTACTTTTATAATATATTATAGCCTTCACCAACTGAAAGAATAACCACAAGGGCAGTAACTGGGGGTACAGACAGCAATGATCTTGCCACAGGCACCAATTAAATGAATGCACAGTACAGTGTTTCAGATAAGTCAAATACAGAGTAATTAGTAACTGCAAAGTTAATAATAGTAGTGGGAGCACAAAATTTCTGTATATCTGAGTATTTTCATCATCTTCATATTTCTTTGAATTTCATACTTTCTTAGTGACATGAATTGCCAGTTTCATCAGAAGCTGATCAGAAGAAGTCTTTCAATTACAAGACTATGGGAGGAAAATTAACCCTTTTCTTGTCTGTCAAACTAAGATGATGCAGACCCACATTATAACCACAAGCAAGCATGTATTTTGTATTCCATGGTAAGAGAGGCTTGTTTGGTGGATGATCAAGCTATGAGTGGGAGACATTGTGGGAAGGGGGGTTAACAACCACTGTGAGCAATGCAATGGACTATAAGCAGTTGCCCATCCATAATTTATGGCCACCAATTCCAGAGAAAGGAGAGAGCCAGTGCCATAAGACAAAGAAATACCCCATGCCTCAGCAGGATTCAAACCCAGAACTCATCTTGCTCAAATAATCAGAAGCCAGCCAGAGCTTAAACCACTGCACCACTGTGGAAGTGAGGAGATCAACCTAAATGGCAGGTGGCCAGGGTGTAATTTATATGTATGACAGAGATAGAAGCAGAATTTTTGGATAGGGCCAATATAATCAGCTCAAAGAAACCAAATTCGATGATGCTATTGGCCAATCTGTGAAAGGTTAAATGCACAAAAAGTCAGATTACATACTTTTTTGTAATGTACACTGAAAATTCGAATAAAGTATTTTCATTACCAAACACTATGTTGTTTATTAAAAAATAATGTGGCCATAATTTCCTGTATGTGTTATTTCTTATAGTTAAACTCTTATTATTATCTATGATGATTGTATTTAAAATTAATATTTTTTTTCATTGAGGCAAAATTTTAACGAATCGCCTTTAGTGTCTAAAATCACAGCTATGGCTCTGATAGCCACCAAATTTTGTGCCATTTGTATATTTAATTAATTTGTTCTTTCCACTAAAGTACTGAAAACTCAAATTTGTAGGTTCATTTATTTAATTAGCTGTCCTAAAACAAAATATTTTCTACACACTGATTAAGAAGAGCTCTCCATGATTCACAATGGCACTGTTTAAACATCTTTTCCAAAAATGTATTTCACCTTATTCTCTGTTTCAGAGTCACTCTTCCAACACATTATTTGTTAATTATTCCATTGAACGATTCATGACTGGATTCAGCATTGTTCGAAAAGCATTTGATCACACAGCAAAACGTGTATCACTGGGAGAGGCAGCGTTCTCGTGTGTACGATACCAGCAGTGTTTCATATTTAACACCCATGACAACCACAAGAAATTCACTAGATCTGCACAATTTCCAGAGATCAAATTAATAGTTTCTGAAAACAATACAAATGCAGTTTTTCTCCATGGTTTGTTAATCGAGGCACCAAAATTTTGTTCATTTTGCAATTTCTATGCACATGAATGGAAAAGAAATAGCAAAAATTACAAAAAGAAAAAACAGCATTTTTTTTAAGGATCTATGGTTTATGAAAAGTTTCAGAAAGTTGCAAATTTCAAAACCTCACAGAGAAAATAACAATAGGCCAACTTCTCATTAATACATAAAGGTAAAGATATGCACATGCTATGTAAACACACCAATGATGTACCTGAATTGGCCAATTTCATACATTTTTGTTCACATTCCACCTATGTGAAAACATGTTTTGTTTCATTCAGATGAATTGTAAACCAGTGACTAAACCAAGAATTGCTCTTGGACATCCAAATCAAGAAGAATTCAAGACTGGCAGTAGGGAAAGTATGTTATATAGATCATGCCTATCTCTCAATGGAAGAATGTGATGGAATGAGAAAATAAATAATACTTCGAATATTTTATTTATTATTAGTTTCCATTAAAATCAAAGTTTTCTAACATTTCGTTATAATTAAAAAACTTGAAAAATTTACAAATAAACAATGACTTTTAAAAACGTGAAAATCCTCACGAAAGGGGGCGGAATTCTCAGAAAACAGTCTTTCCTCTGAACACCCGATCAATATTTTGGAATTTATGCATTCTGCATTCCTAGATCTACTGTGAAATAATTACCAAATCAAAGGAAATCATAAATTGATTTCTCATAGTTATTATAGACAATAATCCATTGCCAACAATGAATTTACTGATTTCAAGTTACGGTATATAATAAAAATCATCTATATTCACTCGTAGAAGCAGAGATGCAAATGTGTGTGCGCATGACATCATAAGTGGAAAACAGAGCATAAGAAAAGAAAAACTTGAAGATGCATGTAAAATTGTCAAAGTTATTGATGCTCAATGAGAGAAGGGGGGGACCAATCCTATGAAACACAGGCAGATATTTTGTGAAAAATACAAATATACTTTTTCTGCTAAATTAGAAAAATATTGTGGAAACAGAAAATTTGAAAGTGTATAGATAATTCTGATAAGGATTGCATATGACTGAAGTTAAATGTGCCCCCCCAATAAATGTACATGCATTATCGTATTTACAAAAACCTCAACTCTTAGTGGACAAAAATTTTGTGCATCAAAAACAACATGGGGGGGGGTAGTGATTATCACCAGGGGAAATGAACCAAACTTGATAAAAAAAAATGGTTTGCATTGTCCACAACATGGATTCTTGGATGCATATGATGCACAAATATATGCTGTTCATTAAGTATAAGGATAATAAGGAAACAAAATTAGGTGATATATTGATTATTAAACATGCCTGGGTACCCCGGTTTGTTTGTAAACGCTAACACGCAAGCTTTAAACACGATTCCATTAAATACCCTAAGTTCTGACTAATGTTCCTGTAAACTGCCCCAATCTCATCCATTTCCAATAAGTTTAACTCTCAAGTAATCATCACCAAGAAAATGCTTAAATTTATGAAAAATGTAAAGAAATCATAGGAACTATTTTGCAGAATATTGACTCAATTTCAGTCGTGTTCAATAAACTACATTCTATGGCATCGTGAAACAGAATATTAACATTATGTCCGGATGAAACAGTGTTAAAAAAAAAAGGAGAAAAATTCAATACTAAATTGCCAAAATATTTGTTATGGTGCTTTTTATTCAAACTTTGAATTTTACAAACAGTTCTACTGAATCCCTATAATTTTTAAGAAGCAGTTCATATGAACTGGATGCACATCACCTTAATTACAGCTATTGCATGGAAAAAGGAGAACAAAGTGAGAAATGCAGACACAGTAGACTCCTGATTATTCAGAGTCGGATTAAATCACTACAATGTTAAAAAAAAAAAACACACATAGCATAAGCCTGAAAATAATAGGTGGTACAAGCACACACACACACACACACACACACACACACACACACACAAGTAACCATGTGACAGTAGGTTCCAAACAGAACAGTGGTTGCCATTACACTCATATGAGCCCACAAATATCAATATTGGATGCCAAATGTGAAATTCCTGCAGCATGGCAATTGGTTAAAAGCTCAACTATAAAGTCAAATAGTGGCAAAAATGTTTACAAGAAAACACATTTTGATCATAACTTCAACAAGAAAGATGACACCAAATTCTCAAGTGTAATGAACATGTTTTTTTTAATCCTTTCTGATAGAATAATTATTTCACAGTGTAGGTTTAGAACCAAAAATTAAAAAAAAAAAAAAAGAGAATACATTTACACCTATTAGAGGAAATATGCGCATAATTTAAAAATATACTTAATGTAAGTGATGGTTAATGTAAGTGATGGTCTTCATTAGTATATTGAACTGGTTACAAAACCAAAAAATATCAACAGGACTCCCCACAATAGGTAAAACACCCACAAATAGAAATAGCGTCTTTCAGCCACCACAAGTTGAAAAGTGTGATACCAAATGTCACAAATTGTGCACAAAGCAGTTCTCACAATGGAAAAAATATCCAAGGCAAAAAGAGATTTTTCCCATTGAGTTCTTAGATACAATGATACAGTTCCCAGTATGGCACAAATAGAAATAGCACTTACACACATTAGTGGCAAAATTGTGTGGCACAAAAACTGGCAAATACATGAAGATTTTTCACCACAAAAGGTCATCAGCAGCAAAAAAATAATTTTTTAAATAGAACTTTTAGCAAAGATATCATAACAGAGATTTAGATAACTCTGCCTAATGTGAAAACTAAGCATTATTTTAAGAGAAAATGCATGCAAGTGATATCCATGGTGGGTGTGGCATCAGTTAGATTTTTATAAGCGAAGATATGATTGCAAACATGTTAAAACAGAAATATCCACTTGCGCCACCTAGTGGCAAAGCATTTGGTCATTAAATATTGTAAAACTCATGCAAAATATTTCTCTTCGTGACCTCTATCAAAAAATAAATGAATAAACGATTTTAAAAAACAGATTTTTTCAGGCCGAGATTTTAGTAAAATGCAATAAATATTTACGCCCCCTAGCGGTGACAACACGCATTATTTCAAATAGAAAGTGTAGGTGAAACGGCCTTCGTGATGACACGTACCAGAAAATTTAAAAAATATATATTTGAGTAGTTTTTCTCTCTTTTTTTTTTTTAGAAATTGTAGAGAACAAAAATATTATTTGAATTTAAAAAAGCATGCGCATTTACGTCCTCTAGCGGAGGGACTATGCGTCAAAAAGAGACCGAAACATACGCATCGTCGTTTGCATAGTTTAGGCTTTCGAACGCAAAAAGAGTTTTTCGAAACGGACTAATAGTTGCAGATTTATGGTGTCCACAGGCACGGATGGTCATAATGACTCTCTATAAGCACCCTTAGAATATACGCACTTTTTTCCCCAAAAGACGAGCTAACGAAACCGTGCCTGGGGTATCAAATCATTCACAAAGCGTTAGTGGACGAATAAATTACAATGAACCTGTGTGGGAATGATTCTACTTGCATGTATAAGTCCTTGATCGAAAGAAGAACCTTGGGAATGTTCGATTTCTGCTGCTCCGAAGTGCAAAAAGAACTTTCTTCTTGTCTACGTGTCACTAACCGCTCGTCTGCTGGACCCTAGGTGTGGCAGAGAGAGAGGTTAGGACAGCTTGACCTTTTCCCTGGGACTCTCTATTTCGTGGGAGACTGGGGGAGACAGAGTTGATAGTCTTGTAAGAAATGTTTTACTCTCTCGAGTGTGTGACTGTGCTAGCGTATGACCGTCTGAAGTTTTACTTCCCTGTTGCTTAAACAGACTGCTGGGTTGTCAGTAATGCCATTGGCTTTCATTTTATTTAACCACTACACTTCCTGCGCTCTAAGTCTAAAAGAAACGGGGTTCACCGCTTGCCAGGACGGTTGGTTGGTTGGTTAATATATTTTAATGGCGCAAGGGCCATGGTTGGCCAAAGAGCGCCAAAACAAAAGACATCAAAACAAAACTAAAGCAATAAAAACGTACACAAGGTTAAAAACAGGCTGATGTAGTAAAAATGAAAAATGATAGTGAACAAGTTAAAATCTAGATAAGTTTAAAAAAGTCAATATCCCGTAAAAACGAAAACACTGCTTGCATGTCGCAGGCTTCGCCAATAATTGTCTGCAGCGTAGCTGCTCCTTCGTCCAACAGATGGGAGTGAAAATGACGAAAACGATGATCACAAAACCGAACACAAGTACACAAAACATGAAGGACAGTGAGACACAGTCGCACGCCTCACACACCGGGACACTCTCGCCACACAGCAAAAAGCGGTGAGTAAAACGACAGTGCCCAATGCGGAGACGTGCAAGAACAACTTCCTCACGACGGTTCTTCCGCAAACTAGACTTCCATAGTCCGATCTGTGGTTTGATAGAATGCAGCTTATTGCTGCTCTGCTGAGACCACAGGGACTGCCACTCGTCCAGGAGAAATGTCCGGATCAAAGGTCTAAAATCACGGAAAGACAGTGGCAGCCGAGCCGGCAACATGGAGGAAACAGACCTGGCAGAAAGATCTGCCAGCTCGTTACCCCGGATCCCAACATGGCCAGGAACCCAACAGAATCGGACCAGGAATCCAGCACCTTCCAAAGTTCCAAGAAGACGACGGACATCACGGATGACAGGAGAGTCCGTGTCCTCCGGAGAAGATAAAACTTGGATGACGGACTGGGAATCGGAGCAAATCAAAGCGCGACGATGAGATCTAGACTGTATGTGACACAAAGCGAGGTGTACCGCACGCATCTCTGCCGAAAAGACGGTGGATTCAGGCGGAAGCCTCTCAGCATGGGAGGCATCGCCACACACGAATGCGGATCCAACAACCTCACCGGATTTCGACCCGTCAGTAAATACAGGCACAAAATCCGGGAAGAGAGACAGTATCTCGGCAAAGAGCTGCTGGTACACCAGAGCAGGAGTGGAAGACTTTGGCCACACACAAAGGGAAAGGTCAGCCGTTGCTTGAACCGGCTGCCAAGGCGGTTCAGTGTAGAACCGGGTCAAACCAATCCTTGACAAGTCTAGACCAGCATCGCGCACCAAGGTCGACAACCGAATCCCAAACGTCGGAACACAGGAAGGCCGGTGTGAGAATAGGCGGACACATTGTGGTTGGAAAATGGAGCCATGCAGTGGATGATCAGGAAGAGACTTCAACTTGGTGAAGAATTGAAGAGACAGCTGCTTACGTCGGATGCACAACGGCGGTTCATAGGCCTCGACATACAGGCTATGCACGGGAGAGGTACGGAAAGCACCAGTGCATAGCCGCAGAGCCTGGTGATGGACAGGATCCAGAGGCCGCAACACGGAAGGACGTGCCGAACCGTACGTTATGCAACCGAAGTCTAACTTTGACCGAATCAGAGAATGGTAAATGCGAAGCATTGAGCACCTGTCGGCCCCCCAAGATGTTCGAGAGAGGACCTTCAGGATACTCAAGGACTTCGTGCACTTCACCTTTAAAGACTGGATGTGAGGTCGGAAGGTGAGTGCTCGGTCAAATGTTAGCCCAAGGAACATGACTTCTGACACCACAGGGATGGTTGAACACCCCAGACGGAGGTTAGGGTCTGGGTGAAGACCCCGTTTGCGGCAAAAATGCACGCAAACGGTCTTCTGGGTCGAGAAGCCAAATCCATTGTGGGAGGCCCAGGTAGAGATCTTATTAATGGCCGACTGCAGCTGCCGCTCAATGGTGCGCATGTTGACAGATGCGCAAGAGATCTGCAGATCATCCACGTACATGGAGCCACGAACCGACGGAGGAAGTAGAGTGAAAATATGATTTACACGAAGGATGAACAATGTCACAGAAAGAATGGAGCCTTGAGGGACACCCTGCTCTTGTGGGTATAACGCAGAGAGGGTCGATCCGACGCGCACACGGAACATCCGGTTCTGGAGAAATCCGGCAATGAAGGTCGGCAAATTTCCCCGCAATCCGCAGTCACGCAGATCACGGAGAATGCCGTATCTCCAGGTTCGATCGTAAGCTTTTTCCATGTCGAAGAACACGGAGACCATGTGCTGACGTCGGACAAACGCCTCCCGGACAGATGTCTCAAGGCGAAGATGATGATCGGAGGTGGAACGGAATTTCCAAAAACCACTCTGATGAGGCGAAAGAAGGTGACGTGATTCCAAATAAAAAACGAAACGAAAATTGATGATGCGCTCTTAGAACTTTGCAGAGGCAGCTCGTCATAGCAATTGGTCGGTAGTTCAACGGGTTAGCGGGATCTTTACCAGGTTTGAGAACAGGAACGACAATGGCAGTGCGCCAAGATTCGGGAAAGTCACGCTCGTGCCAGATCCTGTTAAACAGGACCAGCAGACATTCAAGAGAGGACGGAGAAAGGTGCTTCAGCATGTCATAATGGATGTTGTCCGGTCCGACAGATGTTCGGCCGGACCGATTCAGGGCAATCTTCAGTTCGACGGCAGTCAGCGGGCTGTTATAATCGGCAGCGGAAAACGGGCCAAAGGAAACCTTGGACCGTTCAAGCCGCGGCTGTACCTGCCGGAACGAAGCAGCGTAGTGCGGCTGCTGGACACCGAAGAAAATGCGGCGCCCAGACAGTCAGCAATACCCTGAGCGTCAGTAACCGTTCCTCCACCACTCTCAAGAATGGAGATTTCCCAGAAGGGTACCTACCCCGAATCTTGCGGATCCTGTCCCAAACGATCTTAGAGCTGGTAGTGGTGTTAATCCCGGATACGTATCGTATCCAAGATTCCCGTTGGCTACGACGACGGACCAAACGCGCGTAAGATTTGGCTCTCTTGAAAGCAAGTAGGTTCGCGTCGGTGGGGTACCGACGAAACCTACCCCAAGCCCGATGTTGGGCCTGACGAGCTGCCTTTGCAAGTGGAATTCCACCAAGGTCGCGGACAACGTGGAAGTGTAGTCGAAGACTTAGGGATGGTAAAGTCTGCCGCGAGCACAATACAATCCGTAACCGCCGCAACAGCATCATCGATCGTACCCGAGGTCACCATGTCTGGAGTAATGGTCGCTGAAGCCGTGAATGAGTCCCACTTGGCGCGATCGATAGCCCATCTAGCAGGGCGAGTAGGATGACGGTACCCGTCACCTGCTAGACGGAGAAAGATGGGAAAATGATCACTGCCAAGGGGATCATCAGACACGCTCCAGGACCAGTCAGGATATAACGATGGCGAACTCAAGGACAGATCAATGGCTGAGTACGAGCGGGTGGGTTCATGAAAATAAGTGACTGCCCCGGTGTTGTGGAGACAGAGGGACGTGTTGGAGAGAAGGGACTCAACAACACGGCCCCTGGAGTCACGAGTGGTAGAGCCCCACAACGGATTGTGTGCATTGAAATCTCCGAAGATAAAGAAAGGAGGCGGCAGCTGGTCGACTAAATCTTCCAGATCCGAAAGGCTCACTGCTGCATTCGGTGGCATGTAAATGGAACACACTGTGAACAGTGTGTTCGCAGACAGTCGCACTGCCACTGCCTGCAAAGATGTCCGAAGGACAACTGCAGTGACAGGAATACCATGAGGAACAACAACGGCCACTCCTCCGCAGGCGATGACACCTTCCTCATGATCTTTGCGGAAAATGGAATATCTGCGCAGCGGAAAAGTGTCCGTTGTTCGAAGCTTAGTTTCCTGGAGGCAAACGCACACAGGTGTGTGCGAAGACAGTAAACCTTTCAGATCATCAATTCTAGGTCGCAGACCTCGGCAATTCCACTGAACGAGCGTAGCCATAATGAAAAATAAAAGGAAAGGATGAAAAACGAAAATGACAGACGACTAGAATGTCTCCGAGTCGTCCATCAGCTCCTGACCATCTGCAATGTCCGGAGCCAACACAGGGCTGTGCTTACTCACACAGGGCCGCGCTACCGGGGGTCTTTGTGGTGTTACCCCGCTCTGTTTCGAGGGGGACGATCCTGGTTTTACCTTTGCCGGCTTCTTCCTAGATGCGCCCTGGGACTGTGTCCCAGTGCTGGCAGAGGATGTTGTCTGCACAGAGGATGTTTTAGGCGTCGATGTTGATGGCGCCTTGGATTCAATGCGGCGAGACTTCAGAGCCTCCAATCCGGCAGCAACGATGTCCCCAAAATCATAAGGACACCGCGCTGGGAGGGACACATCAGTCTGCACCGCAACAGTAGCCTTCTGGACCACAACCGATGCATAGGAGCGCCGGCCTGTTGGTAGAGGAGCTATCCGCCGTCTGGCTTCAGGATAAGACAGATGTTCTGTCGTCTTCAGGCGTTGGATAGCCTGCTCCTCGATCCACTTTGGGCACTGCTTAGAAGAAGCCGGGTGAGAACCCTCGCAATTGACACAATGATCCGCCTCAGCGGAGCAGTCCGCCAAAGAGTGTTCAGGCGACCCACAGCGTCCACACTTCGCTACATTACGGCAAGACTGCTGGGAGTGACCGTAATGCTGGCACTTGAAACATCTCAAGGGGTTCGGAATGTACGGGCGAACATCGAGCCGCAAATACCCCGCCTTGATGGAAGTCGGCAGGGTAGGGGAGTCAAAAGTGAGCACGATGTTCCGGGAGGGAATAGACTTCCCATCCCGCCGGAAAAGAATGCGGCGAACCCCAGTGACATGTTGTTCCCCGTTTTCTTCCAGCAATTCCTCATCGCTGCATTCCAGCAGGTCGCGAGAGTTGATAACACCGCGAGAGGAATTGAGGTAACCATGGGGAGATATTTGGACTGGAACGTCCAGCAGAACGGTCGTCTCCAGCAAGGTGGCACTGTGACGAGGATTGGAAGTCTCCACAAGAAGATCCCCTGACGGGAGCTTCTTGACACTCTTAGGTGAGCCCGCAACGGCCTGAAGAGCCTTATTAATCCAGAAAGGACTCTTCGAACCGAGGGATTGTGCTGGATCAACAGAATGAATAAGAAGAAACAGAGCGTTGCAGTTGGAACTGAGTAGTTTCTTAGCGGAGGAGGGCGACCCATCCTCCACACGGCGCTTCAAAGGAACAGCATGGGAAACACTTTTGTTTGCCATTAAGAAGAGAAAAGATTCATCCGCCGACCTCCCCACCCACTACCGAGCCCAACGAGGGAGAGCCGGAGGTCCGCAGGCCCAAGAGGACGCAGGACACGGCTCTAGGGATAGTCAGCGGATATAGCAAGTTGGTAGGGCAGACACACGCTCAGCGTGCACCCAGACTTTCCCGTGCCCGGAGAACACCCCCTTTGGCATGCCCACCCTACCCCCCAACTCACCCAGCCGAACAGAACGACAAGCCGCTAGAATTCTGGACGCAACCCGGCCACAGACTTCCTGACCAGGAGTGGGTTAGCTCCCAGCCTCCCGTTTAGGGTGAAGCAGAGGGCAAAGAGGAGTGTTGGCCTCTGGAGACACTACAACCCGGCCCCCAAACACCTCAGCCTCCAGCATCCTCATTTCCACCTGTACGGGTCACCGCACACGGCAAACATGCAGGTAGGTCTAAACTAACCAGCTCCGGAAAACAGAAAATATAACAGAAAAGAGAAAAGACAGGGAAGTGAACGAGGAACAAAAACCCGGAGCTGGCGCCTCATCACAACCTCAGCAGCCTACAACTGAGGCGGGTACATGTCATTATATGAACTTAAGACGAAAAAAGCAAAACAATAAGAGAAAATCGGCTCGGGCCGTGGGGACGCCATCCCCCATCAGCTGGATGAACAGCTGTCCCTTCGGTGATGGTATCGTTCAAGAGTAAACGAAAAGTACTCCGTCACAAGGTGAGCTCGGGCCGTGGGGGCGCTGCTCCCCAAATAACTGGAAAACCAGTTATCCCCGTGCGGGGCTTGCCAGGACGTTCTGACCACACATGCATTCGACTTTACCCCTCATACGAGAAGGGTGGAATGCTTCAATTCGATTGTTACATCCCCAGAGATGCTTCATTTCGATTGTTACATCCCCAGAGATGCGTCATACGATTGTTGCATTCCCATTCAAATTGCTCTCAAGAGAGTGAACCATTTCTTACAAGAGTATCTACATTAGAGTTGCAGTGCGGAAAGGTACGCGCCCCATTACTTTTCCTGAATATCGGATGTGTCCCACCTCAGCTTAGCTCTTTTTTCCTTTTGCAAGTATTTTATACAGAGCTCAAAGCAACGTTCAGCTGATTACAAGGAAGAATAACGAAGTTCACAATGAAGATTGCTATTCTAAGACTATTTGTCCAGGAACAGCCAGCCGTCTTCCACGGCAAAATCTGCTTACAATAGCTTAAAATTTCTTATATGAGCAAGACGAACACTTTTCTTCTGAGCAACTTCTGGCACCATTTAAATCACAGAACCTGTTCAGACTACTGTTACCATATTTAGCACAGGACACTTAAATCAGCACTAATGCTGCGCGGAAAAGAACATCGCCTGGCCGCATGCAGGGTTAGAGCAACCTCCTTCAGACCTTATGGTCGGATGATCGATCTCAGGTAAGTTGTGTTGATATGAATAATAATCACCGAATACTCGCCATGCGTCCGATAGGCATGCGAAGATGTCGGAGTATTGGACCCCCGGTATAAATAAGGTAATCTGTTCTTTTGCCCTGCACATTCTCTTTCCCCTGTGGATTTCTTGAAGCCTGGAGCTCCGAACACCGGTCAAGGCGTTATCGACTCCAACGGGTATGCGGGGGAGGTGCAACAAATCTTCGAAATCAAATATACATATATCTACTGCACCTTTGTGTACAAACATCATATACAAATTTCCATTCTGCCTTCTTACCTATAAGGAATATGCTTCGTTAATCCGCGAAAGGAATCATGGAAAATGGCTCGTAAATTCCAGGAATTTTTTTTTATAGTGTACGCTACACGAAACCTGTTAACATTTTCTTGGAAAAATGATCAAATATTTATATTAAAAACATATTTTGCTATGAAGCGTGCTGAAAACTTGGAAGACTTTTATAATATCAAAGAGGAAATGCTAACGAAATGTGGCATAAGAGACCATTTCTCCAAACTGAGTGTAAGAAATAAAAGGAAATGAATTCTCACTCTTTAAATCGAGTAAAACAAAGAAGCGAAAATTTTAATATTTCACCCAAGCGATCGTGTTTCACTAAGATTACAGAGAAAGGAACTTTACTTGCTCAGGAGCTGATTGACTGCTCTCCGTGGATCCTGTGACACGGAAATATCTGCCTTTTCAGAATAAGGTTGAATTTCCTTATCTCCGGAATTCATTTTCTAAATGCCATAGGTTCAGGAATCTTCCTCTTGAATGAAATCGCTGCTTGAAAGGGTTCATTTATTTCAAATGAAAGTTTAATTACATTAAATCGCACAGAATGCACACTGCTAAGGATATCGCGATAAGCTGGCCAAAATCGTGCGCACGTCAAAGAACGCTACACATTCCCAAAGCGTATACTTTGCTCTATTCAGAAAACATACTCTTTATGTTATCCTCTCATCTAAAATAGGAATAGAAGCCCCACAAGCAGACCAACGAAAAAAATGTATTTGCCAAACTAAATAATTCTGCGGTCTTCTATAAACTAATTTAAAATTTTTGTATATGAGAGAGGCTGGCGTACATTAACGGCATGCAGAAATTGCTAAGAACCAGAGCAGCGCTACAGCAAGTAGGTAATTCCTGGTGAGTTAATTAAAGAAAAACTAGGAAAAGCAATGACTTTGTCTATGTACATTATCTCCACGTATTTGGAAAATTTTCACCAATTCCTACAACAAACTCTCTCTTCTCGCAGAAAAACTGTGAGAGGAACCCTTGCATTTTCAAAAGCACCTTCCAACTCTGTGTGTCTCTGTGTGTGTGTGTGAGAGAGAGAGAGAGAGAGACAGAGAGGCTCTAAGTTCGAATCTTACATGGATTATACTGTATATACAGGGTGAGCCAAAAGTCCCTGAGCACCTGACGTACTGTGATAAGAAATCTATAAAGTGTAGTTACCGCACACATACACTGAAGAGCAATTCAATTAGAGATACCTGTCTAGTAACGTGTAGCACCACCTTTCGCCCTGATGACGGCGGCGATTCGTCTCGGCATGGACTCGACAGGACACCCGAAGGGTTGGGAAGCCATACGGATCCACGACCCCTGAACAAGCTCCCACAGTTCACGAAGATTTGATGGAGGGGGTCAGAGCCTCGAACATCTCTCTCGATGGCATCCCAGATGTGCTCGATGGGATTGAGGTCAGGTGACCTAACTGGCACAGAAAGCGAGGTCATGTCGGTGGAGTGTTCATCCAACCATTCGGATACAATTCAGGAGCGATAGCACGGTGCATTGTGTTGTTACAGAATGAAGTCCCCAGTGGGGTGTTGAAGACGCACAAACGGGAGCAAATGGTCGTTCAGGATATCCCGGTAACATTTACCTGCGAGGGACGATGTCACACGTACCAGGGGTCCCATTTCAGTCCACGTAAACAGTCCCCAGACGATAATGCCACCCCCACTAGCTTGAAGAGTGCCCTGCTGGTAAGAAGGATCCATCGCTTCATGTGGTTTGCGCCGAACTCGTATCCTGCCATCGGCATGTACTAACGTGAATCTCGACTCATCAGTCCAGGCAACATTTTTCCACATGTCTAGGGTCCAGTGGCGATGTTACCACGCCCATGCTAATCTTTGCACCCTGTGATGTGCGGTCAGCAGCGGTAGCCGCGTGGGACGATGGCTTCTGTACCCCATAGCAAGGAGATGGTTCTGGGTGGTGTGGCTGCTTACGCGTTTTTGTGCACCAGCGTTAAATTGCCGAGTGATTTCTTGCACTGTGGCCCGTCTATCCGCTGTTACAATGCGAGCTAGCCGACGATGACCCCGCTCATCCACGGCAGTTGGACCTTGCAGGGATGGTTTTACCGGATTCAATGTACTCACGGTGCACCCGTGACATAGTGGCTCGTGAAAATCCCAGTGCCTGCACGACTTCCGAGATGGAGTGACCCATTCGTCAATTTGCCCACGATCAAATGCGCTTAGATCCTTTGTCTTACCCATACTGCGTCCGACTCTTACTGATTCCCGTCGCATCACTCCTTATATTGCCGGATCGCTGCATACGTTTTAGTTTCCGTTTACAGGGCCGCCCACAGAGCCACATTTGCATAATGCCAGCTGTCTCTAATTCAATTGCTCTTCAGTGTATATACCTTGCACCGTACCGACGTTCGGCAGGAGCCCCATGAAACAATGGACAAGTTTGCCTTGTAAACCCAACTGAAGATTCTGGAGATGCTGTCATGGTGTGCGGCATGTTCTGTTGGTACGGAACGGGTTCCCTGATATTGTTGGAAGGTCGGGAGTCCTGCAAAGGATTATCTGAATGTTCTTGCCGATCAAATCCATCCCGCATTGTTGATTTTTTTTTTTCTAGCGGGCGATGGCTGTTTCACGGACGACAATCGTGCAAGATGTGTTCAGACAATCGTGCAAGATGTGTTCAGCAGTGGTTTAGCCAGCATGACAGCGACTTCCACGATCTTCCCTGGCCAACAAAAAAAACCGGAACTGAACCCCATTGAGAATGTATAAGGTATGTTAGAAAAACAGATCCGGGATCAAAGCAGTCTTCCGTCAAATCTGAGCTAATTAAAGGACTGTCTGGTGAGCGCCTGGTATTCTGCAGACCTGTAGACGTAGATGCACTCGAACACCTTGTGGAATCTATGTCAAATCGCATACGTGCTGTAATTCGGGCTAAAAGAAGTCCAACCCGCAACTGAATACAAGTTTCTAATTCAGCGGCAAGCATGTGTACTAAGACATCATTTGCCTCTCCCCTCTCGTTCTCTCACGAATGTACACGGATTTTAGGAAGGGAGTGTCTGACCCCAGGTCTTAAACAACCCTTAGAAATAGGAAGCTAGGAGAATTGGGCTAGAGTGTCCGATACGAAAGTGACACGGAAGCGAGGTAGAAAGGGGGAGGAAGACGCCCTTATTTATTACCGGGGTGCCAGAACCAGGGGCCCGACGTTTTAACGTGCCCACCCGACGCACCGCGGGTATTTAGTGGTTCTAGCGTTCGTACCTGCCTGAGATCGAACCCGAGGTCTTCTCCGTGGCATTCACGAATGTTGACCGCCAGGCCACTCGCGGCCCAGAATTTTCTAAAGTAGTAGGTTTAGGGTATAAATATGTGCGTTTTCAGAACTGAATTCAGTGTTTTCTCAGAAGTTTTTTTTTTGGGGGGGGGAGAAATACCGGTAGCAACTTTTTGATCTCACCCGTTAGTAATTTAGAGTCACACGTTCCAGGGAAGGTAGAGAGCCCGTGGTGTGTAAGTCAAAACATCCATGCCTCACCTGGAAGTCCCGACTCATCTCGTACGAATGGTCATAAAAAAGCACATAAACCACTTCGTCACCGGAGCGGCGTTTATTTACGCTTTCCAACTGTAGGTTGAAGAAGCGAATATGCTCCAGCTTTTTCCGTCCGTCTGTCCGCCTGTCGGCACGATAACTCACGTAAAAATGGTTCGATTTCGATGAAATTTTAGTATGTGGTAGAAGACCACCAGGGGACGAACCCTATTGAAAATGGGTGAAGTGGGGTCAAAGGTCACGCCATAAGAGCAGGATCCATTCAATTGCCCTTATGCGTCATAACTTGCGTAAATATGGTTCGATTTCGATGAAATTTTAGTATGTGGTAGGGGACCACCAGGGGACGAACCCTATTGAAAAGGGGTGAAGTGGGGTCAAAGGTCACGCCATAAGAGCGGGATCCATTTCATTGCCTTTATGCGTCATAACATGCGTAAATATGGTTCGATTTCGATGAAATTTCAGTATGTTGTAGGGAACTACTGGGCACGAACCCTACTGAAAATTTGCAAATTGGGGTCAAAGGTCAGGCAGGGCATAAAACCGGTATTTATTCCATTGCCCTTATGCGTCATAACTTGCGTAAAATTGGTTCGATTTCGATGAAATTTTGGTATGTGGTAAGGAACCACCTGGGAACGAAACCTATTGAAAATGAGTGGAATGGGGTCAAAGGTCAGGACATAAAAGCGGGATCCATTTCATTACCTTTGTGCGTCATAACATGCGTAAATATGGTTCGATTTCGATGAAATTTTAGTGTGGTAGGGAACCACTGGGCACGAAGCCTATTGAAAATGGGCGAATGGGGTCAAAGGTTAGGCAGGGCATAAAAACGGTATTTATTCCATTGCCCTTATGCGTCATAACTTGCGTAAAAATGGTTCGATTTCGATGAAATTATAGTATTTGGTAAGGAACCACCTGGGGACGAGCCCTATTGAAAATGGGCGAAATGGGGTCAAAGGTCAGGGCATAAAAGTGGAATCCATTCCATTGCCTTTATGCGTCATAACATGCGTAAATATGGTTCCATTTCGATGAAATTTTAGTATGTGGTAGGGAACCACCTGGGCACGAACCCTATTGAAAATGGGCTAAATGGGGTCAAAGGTCAGGCAGGACATAAGAGCGGGATTTGTTCCATTGCCCTTATGCGTCATAACTTGCGTAAAAATGGTTCGATTTCGATGAAATTTTAGTATGTGGTAGGGAGCCACTGGGGACGAACCCTACTGAAAATGGGCGAAATGGGGTCAAAGGTCAGGACACTGGAGTGGGATCCATTCCATTGCCCTTGTGCATCATAACTTACCAAAAAATGTTTCGATTGCGACAAAACGTTATCATGCTATTCCGGAGGTATAGTGAACCGGTTCTGTTGAATATCAACGAAATGGGGTCAAAAGTCATTGCACAAAAGCAAGATTTATTCCACAGCCATTATTCTCATAACTTGCGTAAAACTGCTTCTATTGCAACAAAACTTTAGTATGTTATTCTTGAGGTGTACTGAACCGGTTCTGTTGAATATCATCGAAATGGGGTCAAAGGTCAGGACACAGGAGCGAGATTTATTCCACAGCCATTATCCTCATGACTTGAGTAATAATTTCTGGTATGTTGGAAAGCGTATCATAATCAATGCATTGCATGATTTTACTAACTTGTTGTTTACAAACGCAAAGTTGGAAACAATTTCTTATTACTGTACAGCATTTGAAAATGCAAGGGCACACCTATTTCATTTTGAACTGAATTTTGTGTTTTCGTTACGGCATATAAATTAATACTTCTTTTATTTTTATTTTTTTTTTTTTGGTAAACACTGCACGAGATTAGATTGAATATAATATTTCACATCCACTGGAAGCTTTGATGACACGTTAAAAAAAAATAAAAAAAAATATTTCATCTAAAATACGTACTATTGTTCACTTGCACACGCACGCGTTTAAGATTATATTTCTGTTAATTTAAAGTTTCCTAGTTATAATTTCAAAAGTAGATTCCAAAAACTGATGAAAAAACAACACAATAATATTTCAAATTCAGCCGCCTAGACTGCCTTCAATTTTCTTTCTTTTTTTATTGCCCGGTGCGTTTGAGTCGTTTACCTGAGGAAGAGCATTTCCGAGAAGGCAAGGCTTCTGGTGCCCTCGCGGTGAGCCGTGGTTAGTACCTTCAAAAAGTGGTCAGAAATGGAAAAAAAGAACAAGAAAAGCTGGCAAGGTGGCCAATCATGGCTCATTGATGTTAAAGGTGAGCGATTGCTATCCCGTATGGTACGAGCCAACAGAAGGCATACTGTGGCACAACACACAGTATATCAAGCACTGCTGAAAATGGGGCTGCGTAGTCAAAAGCTGCTCCAAGTACCCATAGTAACCTCGGTTCACCATCGAAAGCGCCTACAACGGGCACGCGAGCACCAAAACGACCTTGAATGATTGGAACAAGGTCGTCTGATCCAATAAATCTTGTTTTCTTAATAAATACACAGTTGATGTGGATTAGGAACGTCAAATAGAAGTCATCGCTTTCTCCACGTTTACAAGTGAGTCACGGAAAAATTATCATCGGCCGCCACCTAGAATCGAACCCAGGGTCTTCCAAGTTTACGCGCCGGACATGCTTTCACTGTACCACAGCGACCTCGAAATTATCCAGACTCACATACGACAAACTGCCAAACCACCTGGCAGGGGCTCTAAAGGAGGAACCTGCTAGGTGGTTTAGCAGTTTGTCGTATGTGAATCTGGATAATTTCGAGGTCGCTGTGGTGCAGTGGAAGCATATCCGGCGCGTAACTGGAAGACCCTCGGTTCGATTCCCGGTGGCGACTGATGAGAATTTCCATGACTCACTTTCCGAAGTCATGTCGGTACAGTTGGAAATGAACGAGCAGACCAGCTAACGAAGGAAGCTGCTGGAAAAGAGGGCATAGATTTTCAGATGCGAACGCCGTTGCAAAGCGTGCGGACACAACTGAAAAAAGCCACATTAGTGGAGGTGGAACAGAGATGGTGATGAAGGGGATACGGGCAGAAGAACACGCCGTATTTCCCCCGAATCTCGATAAGGCGCATTGAGAGTAATGGTTTCCTTAACCAGATACTAACTGAGCATGGTGTTTCGCCGGAGTACTTCCGCAGATTCGCGGTTAGGGAGCGAGTGTGCATGTGTGGTGCCCAGACTGCAGATGTTGCACACATGATTTTAGAATGTGCTTCTCTGACAGGTAAGTGAGCAACTTTGGTGCCAGAATTGGCAAAGACGAGGGACCTGTCGATCCTGCTCGCGTACCCAAGAGCGCGACAGGGGATCATCGAGATGGTCAAGTCCCTCATAGAGCAGCAGACGGTCTACCTAATTGAGGGGTGACCGCTTAAAATAGCAGAAAGAAGATAGAAGAGGGATGAAGACGGAGAAGAGGAACTGATGACTCGAGCCCAGAGTCATCACCACAGAACTGACCCTAGTCCTGTTATAAAGTAAGTATGAGTGTAAATAATGTCAATGTAAATGTTTTTCAATGTTTTTCAGTGTGAGAGGGCTCATTGGGCAAAAGATTTGTTTCCCATGTGGAGATGGGTTCCTCAGTGTATATAAATGTGCATGTATCTACCTGTTTGAATAAAGGGCAGTCGCCCCAAACATTTCGCGCTAGCAATCGATTCTCCCAGACAGGGGCGGAGATATTTTCTAGCCCCCGCCCAAATGGCACACACACGCGGGCCATGACGGAGAGGTGAGAAGTGCCAGCCCACGGGGGTAGCAGCAAGCTGCATGTCTACGGACCGATTCTGCCCGGATGGGGGAATGTCGGATCCTGGCAGAATTACTCGCAACGCCGTCACCTTTAAGTATCGAGAGAATTTGTTTAACCCTGTGGAGTCCGCAATTGGACGGTACAGGTTAATGGTCATCAGCTAGTATTATTATAAACGTGGAAAGAGCGATGACTTCTATTTGATGTTCCTAGTCCATGTCAACTGTGTATGTATTATTCATTCGCCTTCTAGTTATTTGTTCAGTTGCTGCTGTTCATCTTTGGTGAATCCCCAGCATTATGTGCGGCTCCAAAGAAGCAACCTGCTAGGTGGTTTGGCAGTTTGTCATATGTGAATCTGGATAATTTCGAGGTCGCCGTGGTGCAGTGGAAGCATGTCCGGCGCGTAACTGGAAGACCTGGGTTCGATTCCCGGTGGCGGCCGATGATAATTTTTCCGTGACTCACTTATAAACGTGGAAAGAGCTATTATTTCTATTTGATGTTCCTAATCCACGTCAACTGTGTATTTATTATTCATTAGTCTTCTAGTTATTTGTTCAGTTGCTGCTGTTCATCTTTGGTGAATCCCCAGCATTGTGCGGTGCTCCAAAGGAACAACCTGCCAGGTGGTTTGGCAGTTTGTCGTATGTTAGTCTGTAGAATTTCCAGGTCGCTGTGGTGCAGTGGAAGCATGTCCGGCGCGTAACTGGAAGACCCTGGGTTTGATTCCCGATAGCGGCCGATGAAAATTATTCCATGACTCACTTTTAAACGTGGAAGGAGCGATGACTTCTATTTGATCTCGTTTTTTTGTTGCACCATGTAGACGGCCGGGTACGTGTGCGTCGTTTACCTGAGGAAGTGTTCGCACTGGGCAGTACCGTGGAACGAAAACAAGCCCGTGGGAATTGGGATATAATGCTTAGGGCAATGTTCTACTGAGAAATCCTGGGTCCATTCATGTGCAAGAAACTATGACGTCAACCTCCCACCTAAACATCACTGCATACCAGGTACGTCTTTTCATGGCAACGGTTATTCTCAGGGCTTGAAAAATTTCATGCTGGCTCACCAGTCAGGGGACTATCCCACTCGCCAGCTGAAAATCGACAGCCCTGCAGGGCTGTCGATTTTTTTCGCGTTTTTGAGTTTGATTTGTTAAACATTTATATATATATATATATATATCTCGCGAATATTTTATCGCTAACCTAATTTAAACGATTAACCATTGTATAATAACTAAATTCAGTTCCCTCCCTCTGGAGCACATGATCAAGTCTTCACTGTCGTAGAACTTTCCGAAAAGCTTCGCAGAAATACGGATTAGGATTCCCGTGTTTGCCCTATGACATACGACAGCAATTGGTTAAGCGGCAGCTAACGAGGCGCATGTGACTCTTACACTGCCTATCTTTTCACACAGCCTTTGGGGAAATCATTCTACCGGGCTTGTGGCTTTTTGCCTCGTGTGTCTTGTTAAACGCTTAGTGCCTGGATGTTTTGACTCACGGCATTCGCTGTCCACTTTCTTCCGCGGAGAAACCGGTTTCACATACTGGTGCACAATCACTCATCCGTTCTGTAAATTGAAATAAGCTTTACTAAAAATCTGTTATTATTACGTATATACAAGAATAGGCATAATATTGTATAAATAATTGTCGACTGAATTTAAACTTTACTGATTTTTTTTTTGATTTTTTTAATCGTCAATCAAAACTTTTCAATCGTCGCAGGCGACCGATTTTTTCCAGCCCTGGGTATTATCCTGGCTCCAAATCCTCAGACATGAATCCATTCGAGCACATGTGGTTTGCGTTGGAACAGCACATCCGATCTGCAGCGGCTCAATCACATAACTTACAAGTGTTTTAAAGGATCTGCTGGTAACATGATACCACAAGCCAACTTTAGAAATCTCACAGCATCCATGCCTTGACGCGTAACAGCTGTTTGTGGAGGACCAACATCATATTAGGCGGATGGTCATAATATTTTGGCTCTTCGGTGTACGCCGATGAGCTATTAAATTATGAGCACCTATACCTAATGAGCTGTAAGACCCCCTTTAGCCCGCAAAACAGCGGCCACTCGGCGAGGCATCGATTCGATGAGGTGGAGATTGGTATCCTGGGGTATCTGGTACCATCATGCCAACAGCAGGTCCTCCAGTCCCGCTACATTTCGGGGTGGTGATGATTTAGCGCGAACTACAAATGTTTGATTGGGTTCATGTCAGGTGAATTTGGAGGCCACGGCATTAACAGAAAGTCACCAGCATGTTCCTCGAACCACTCCTTGACGATTCTGGCAGTGGCGCATTATGCTGTTGGTAATGGCCATCACCAGCAGTAGGGAACACAGTTGCCATTAATGGGTGAACTTGGTCCGCAACGATGTTCAGATACCTGACAGCTGTCAGGGATTGTGCTATTGAGATAATGGGGCCTAAAGTGTCCCAAGAAAACATCGCCCACAGCAATACACCGCTGCCGGCCTGATTCTGCCCGACATGCGCTCGGCCGTCTACGTGATGCACCAGGAATATTGATTCATCAGACCAGGCCACTTCCAATCATCCACGGCCCAATCTCGATGATCTTGGACTCAAATGATGCGTTGTTGGCGATGACGTGAAGTGAGCAAGAGAACCCGGCTGGGTCTCCGGCTACGCAGGCCCATGCGCAAAAGGCTGCGATGAACCGTGTGCTGTTACACATTGCCCTGATTCCGCCAGTGTTGTAGCTGCGGGTAATTTGTCGCACTGTGGCCCTGCGCGGTCACTGTGAACAATGCGCGACAGTCTCTGCTCCCCTCTGGCATCAATGAGCTGCGAACGACATACGGTTGTACGATGTTTCGTCGTTTGGCCATCTGTGCACCACTTTTGATACGTAGTCAATACAGCAGCAAGTGAACAACCCACAAGCCACGCAGTTTCCGAAATCGTAGTTCCGAGGTACCGTGCCATCACAATTTGTCCTTTATCAAACTCTGATACAGCTTTTCCCATTCTGACTCCGAACACTCCACTAATGAAAAGCCGGTCCTCCGGTTGCATATAATTCTGCTCTGTGAACTTCACCTGTGCCACAGTTCGATCTTCAGGAGCGCTGATTTCTCTAGGCTGGGGGTGGTTGTAATGTAATTTTTTTTTATTTTTTTTTATTGGAGGTTTAAACGACCACCGTGAGCAACTCAATCGGCTATAAGCAGTCGCCCGTCCCTAATTTAGGGCCACTGGTTCCAGGGAAGGGAGAGAGCCAGTGCCGAAAGACAAACACAACATCCATGCCTCACCGGGATTCGAACCCGGACACCCCTTTCGGACGAATGATCAGAGGCCATCGCTTAGACCACTGCGCCACTGGGGCGGCCGTAATGTAATGGCTCTTCGGTGTATATTCATGCACACCATCACAGGCTGTCATACTGAACAATATTGAGTCAGAGAGCTCAGATTTTTAGGGTTCTGCAAATACTCGCCAGTTAACCCCCCTCCCCCACGCCCAGCCCTCCAACCCGGAAGGTTTGACCAAAGAATATTCTTTGGTTTGACGGTCTTCGTACATATCAAAGGCTAGAGGCAGTAATCCATCTCTATTTTAAGACTATTGATTCTAGAGAAAGCATCAATTAACACCGTAAGGACAAGCATAATACTCGTGTGATACCCCGGATTCAAAACCAGGCCCAGCAGAGACAGGGGCCGTAAGCCCACGCATATGTTTCCGAAATTAGAAACTCGTATTAGATTTGCATAGATGGCTGGGTGCAACGCTTTTCTCTCCTTAATGATTGCAACCATCGATTGCTAGAGAAACATCAAATTTAGATTTACAGTTCGGTGTTGAAAAGCAGCAAGCCTTAAAATAAATCCACCATATTGTCTTTCTTATCTCTCTTCAATTCAGTGCGTGTGGTATTGCAAACATTTCGGTCTTCACCTGATCTTCCACGAACACGAAAATCACCAATTACCTGAATTTCAAGAACCGCTGCATAAATAATCGTGCGAGTGACATTTTTTCGCACCACTACATCAAAAACGACCTTATGTCTTAAATCTGGTTTTCTCAGAGTATTAACGAAAAACAAATGAAATAATGCACATAGTTGATAAGATAATAAAAGCAAAGGATATTAATTGTACGCAAGAAAAAAATAATGCATGGGATCTAGTGTTTAAATACCGTGACGTGCGCTTATCTTAAACCGTCTGTTGCTAGGATGGCAAGGGCCATAAAATCCGACTAATCGATCAGTAAAATTACTTAAATTCTCTTAAGATTACTTATATTCCGTACATTACCGTCTCTGCGCTGATTTCATTAATATTTTTTTTATTGCCATTAATCATTGCATCTTGCTGATTAGGTTCGGTTTCCAAAACATCGTTCCGCTGCTATCGAAGCTCATACAGGATTCCCAATAAAAAAAAAAAAAATCCCTTATTTTCCACGTGCTATGAAAATTTTTCCAGAGCGGCGACCGAAATAACGTTGTGATGAATTGTTACACTTTCTTCCGTTCTTTTACTTTCTCGCCAAAGCACGTATTTGAATATCTTTTAAGTAACTAACTCTATCTGGTCTTTATACAATTACCTACTTTTCACTAGGGCCCGCCAACGGTAACCGATAACTCGGGTACAGTTGGCAAATTTTGAGCGAAGCTATTGCAAAATCAGAAGGCGTCAAAACCTGACCATGTACGACGTCTCTGCACCATACGTAAGCACTGAAAGGATGCATTGATCAAACACTTTTCTTTTAAGACATAATAGCATATTGCTCTTGAAAATTATGCTGTTTCTTCCAAAAGCTCTCCAGGCAAGTTTTCTGTGTATAACTTCTTTTAAAATGCAATTTTTTAAAATAAAGTGAGCTGCATTGCATTCTGCACTAAATAAACCTTCTAATGATACACAATTTTATGGTATTATTTTCAAAAAGACTGATGTTATTAGACAAACATCAGAAATACAAATTTTTTAAAATATTTCCACAAT
Organism: Macrothele yani; assembly: GCA_039090855.1. Classification (NCBI taxonomy): domain Eukaryota; kingdom Metazoa; phylum Arthropoda; class Arachnida; order Araneae; family Macrothelidae; genus Macrothele; species Macrothele yani. Next base: position 149,623,525 of record CM077027.1, on the reverse strand, counting down.
TTTGGCCACTATAGGCTTCATTCATTATCCTCGAAAAGATCACGTGTCGAAGGCTTCAGTTTTAGCTCAAGTATATCAAGATGTATTTTTTGCCATTTATGTAAAGTACCATTAATCACACAAATTCTGCCTACACCTTTAGCTGTCATACACCCCCAAATCATAACACTAACTGGATGCTTCATGGTACCTATAATGCATTCAGGCAGCAATTCTCTCCATTTCTTCTTCTTACATAATTTATTCCACCCTTACCAAATATGGACATTCTGGTCTCATCACTCCAGATGACTCTGTCCCATTGTTCCTCAGACCAATTAACATGGTTTTTAGCCCATTCTAATGCCTTCCTTCTTTGTTTGAAAGATAGAAATGGCTTTTTCCTTGGGAGTTTTTAGTCTGCTTTTAACAGTCCTAGCACTGAACTTCAAACCACAGTGAGACAATTAATTTTTAATTGACTCAGATGATGATCTTCTGTGGTTAAACACGGTCTTGTAATTCTTCTATCACCACATGCTGTTGTGCACCTTTTCCTGCATTTACCAGTTTGGTTTTGAAGTGACTGAGTCAGCTGAAACCTCTTGCACAATTTGAAAATACCTTCTTTGGATAGATTTTCACCTACATTTCTTATTATTTCATTTGTAAGTGTAGCCTTCTTCACGTAAAGTTGGTATTTTTCATCGCTTTCTAGATGATCAGTCAACTCTTTTCTCTCTGCTTGCCATCTTACTAAGAGACACAGTTTACTATGTTATCATGAAATACGAAAATCCGGGAAAAAAACCAGTGGCCAACTTGAAGACACTCACACTACTGAATAGAATAGAAGTTGTATTCCTGGCTTATATCTGGAAATGAGAGCCGACTCACACTAACACCATATTGGTTCCATGCTGTGTCATAACAACATTCGAGTGGATTTCGTAACGATCAATCTCACTGGTCAGTTTTGAGTTAGAGAAATCCACTGCGTGTTACATTATGCAGTTGTGTTTTCTTTTTCTTGTTATTTGGCTGTCACTTTTGATAAAATAAAGATAATTCAACACAGTTTGTTACTTTACATTCGTTATTAAATGATCTTTCTAATGATATACAATTTTATGGTATTATTTTTAAAAAGACATGTTATGAGCCATCGTACTTTAGAAATACAAATTTTCCAAAAGGTTTCCACAGTTTTGGCCACCAGTGTACACACACACACACACACACACACACACACACACTGTCTCACTCCTTCCAGTTGCAATAAATCTCCGGAGAGTCTGCCCTTGATTTTTGGCAGCTGACCACACTTCTGCCAACGGCGTCATTCTCTTTTCTGGGAAGTAGATGTGTCAGTGACTGGTATTTCTCCATTCGGCAAAACTTTTTGAAAAGAATCCATCTAACATGCTTTCGGAGCACACTTTAAGATATGGTAAACTATTCGCAGTGTCCGTTACAAGTAATATATGTTTTTCACTTTAATACTTGTTTCTGCGCTACTCTCGATATTTTATTGTAATTTCAATTGCTTTTTCAATACGGTTATATGTAATTAGTTAACACAAATAGCCTTTTTGCGATTATACATTAAATTCTGAATATCAGATTATCAAAAATACACCATTCTTTCACATGTAACCAGGTATGTTACATTTCGAGAGAACCGAGACTTTTCCTTTTTTTACTTTTTTTGTAGTCATGAAGCAGATAATGCAACTAAAATTTACTAACCACGTTGAGACAATTCATTTTTAATTGACTGTTTGTATTTTCTCTAAATTCAAGAAATTTGAAACCAAGACTAGTAAAAATTTTAGTCGGGATTAATGCTAAATCAATTAGTGAGCTAAACTGCTTTGAAAAGCCCAATGCTTATAAGTGAAGAACGTGAAAATCGTATTCGGATTTAATACCTAGTATTTCCATATTTTCCTTTTTGTATTGTTTTTTTTTAATATATTGAGAATATGAAATAGTACAGAATTTCTTAACAACATTTTATAATGAAATTAGTTGGTTGGTTAGTAGATTTTAATGGCGCAAGGGCCATGGTTGGCCAAAGAGCGCCAAACAAAAGACATCAAAATAGAACAAAATCAGTAAAACACGTACACAAGGGTAAAAACAGGATGAAACTGTAAAAGTGAAAGATGGAAATGAAAGCGGTAAAACTAGATAAGATTAAAAAAGTCAATTTCCGTAAAAAATGTGAACACTGCCGTCAGATCGCAGTTCTCACCAAGGAGAGTCTGTAGCGTAGCTGCTCCTTCGTCCAACAAATGGGAATGAAAACAACGAAAACGATGATCACAAAAACGAACACAAGTACACAGAACATGAAGGACGATGAGACGACATTGGCACGCCTCACACATCGGGGCACTGTCGCCACACAGCAAAAAGCGGTGAGTAAAACGACAGTGCCCAATGCGGAGACGCGCAAGAACAACCTCCTCACGACGGTTCGTCAGCAAACTAGACTTCCATAGTCCGATCTGTGGTTTGATAGAATGCAGCTTATTGCTGCCCTGCTGAGACCACAGGGACTGCCACTCGTCCAGGAGAAATGTCCGGATCAAAGGTCTAAAATCACGGAAATACAGTGGCAGCCGAGCTGGCGACATGGAGGAAACAGACCTGGCAGAGAGATCTGCCAGCTCGTTACCCCGGATCCCAACATGACCAGGAACCCAACAGAATCGGACCAGGAAGCCATCACCCTCCAAAGTTCCAAGAAGACGACGGACATCACGGATGACAGGTGAATCTGTGTCCTCTGGAGAAGATAAAACTTGGATGACGGACTGGGAATCAGAGCAAACCATAGCGCGACGATGTGATCGAGACTGTATGTGGCACAAAGCGAGGTGTACCGCATGCATCTCTGCCGAAAAGATGGTGGATTCAGGCGGAAGCCGCTCAGCATGTGAGGCATCGCCACACACAAACGCGGATCCAACGACATCCCCGGATTTCGAGCCATCGGTGAACACAGGCACAAAATCCGGGTAGACAGACTGTTTTTCAGCAAAGAGCAGCTGGTACACCACAGGAGGAGTGGACGACTTTGGCCACACACAAAGAGAAAGGTCAGCCGTTGCTTGAACGGGCTGCCAAGGAGGTTGGTTGAAAAAGGTGGTTAAACCAATCCCAGACAAGTGTAGACCAGCATCGCGCACTATGGCAGACATCCGAATCCCGAACGTCGGAACACAGGAGGGGCGGTTGGAAAACAAGCGGACACAGTCCGGTTGGAAGATGGAACCATACAGTGGATGATCAGGAAGAGACTTCAACTTGGTGAAGAATTGAAGAGACAGCTGCTTACGTCGGATGCACAACGGCGGTTCATGGGCCTCGACATACAGGCTATGCACGGGAGAGGTACGGAAAGCACCAGTGCATAGCCGCAGAGCCTGGTGATGGACAGGATCCAGAGGCCGCAACACGGAAGGACGCGCCGAACCGTACGTTATGCAACCGAAGTCTAACTTTGACCGAATCAGAGAATGGTAAATGCGAAGCATTGAGCACCTGTCAGCCCCCCCCCCCCCCCCCCAAGATGTTCGAGAGAGGACCTTCAGGATACTCAATGACTTCGTGCACTTCACCTTTAAAGACTGGATGTGAGGTCGGAAGGTGAGTGCTCGGTCAAATGTTAGCCCAAGGAACTTGACTTCTGACACCACAGGGATGGTAGAACACCCCAGACGGAGGCTGGGGTCTGGGTGAAGGCCCCGTTTGCGGCAAAAATGCACGCAAACGGTCTTCTGGGTCGAGAAGCCAAATCCATTGTGGGAGGCCCAGGTAGAGATCTTATTAATGGCCGTCTGCAGCTGCCGCTCAATAGTGCGCATGTTGACAGATGCGCAAGAGTTTTGCAGATCATCCACGTACATGGTGCCACGGACCGTCGGAGGAAGTAGATTGAAAATATGATTTACACGAAGGATGAACAATGTCACAGAAAGAATGGAGCCTTGAGGGACACCCTGCTCTTGTGGGTATAACGCAGAGAGGGTCGACCCGACGCGCACACGGAAACTCCGGTCCTGGAGAAATCCGGCAATTAAAGATGGTAGGTTTCCCCGCAATCCGCACTCGTGCAGATCACGGAGAATGCCGTATCTCCAGGTGCGGTCATACGCTTTCTCCATGTCGAAGAACACGGAGACCATGTGCTGACGCCGGACAAACGCTTCTCTGACAGATGTCTCAAGGCGTAGATGATGATCTGAGGTGGAACGGAATTTCCGAAATCCACTCTGATGAGGTGAAAGAATGGGACGTGATTCCAAATAAAAAACTAAACGAAAATTGATGATGCGCTCTAGAACTTTGCAGAGGCAGCTCGTCATAGCAATTGGTCGGTAGTTCAACGGGTTAGCGGGATCTTTACCAGGTTTGAGAACAGGAACGACAATGGCAGTGCGCCAAGATTCGGGAAAGTAACGCTCGTGCCAGATCCTGTTAAACAGGACCAGCAGACATTCAAGAGAGGACGGAGAAAGGTGCTTCAGCATTTCATAATGGATGTTATCCGGTCCGACAGATGTTCGGCCGGACCGATTCAGGGCAATCTTCAGTTCGACGGCAGTCAGCGGGCTGTTATAATCGGCAGCGGAAAACGGTCAAAGGAAACCTTGGACCGTTCAAGCCGCGGCTGTACCTGCCGGAACGAAGCAGCGTAATTGCGGCTGCTGGACACCGAAGAAAATGCGGCGCCTAGACAGTCAGCCATACCCTGAGCGTCAGCAACCGTTCCTCCACCACTCTCAAGAATGGAGATTTTCCCAGAAGGGTACTTACCCCGAATCTTGCGGATCCTGTCCCAAACGATCTTAGAGCTGGTACTGGTGTTAATCCCGGATACGTAGCGTATCCAAGATTCCCGTTGGCTACGACGACGTACCAAACGCGCGTAAGATTTGGCTCTCTTGAAAGCAAGTAGGTTCGCGTCAGTGGGGTACCGACGAAACCTACCCCAAGCCCGATGTTGGGCCTGACGAGCTGCCTTGCAAGTGGAATTACACCAAGGTCGCGGACAACGTGGAAGTTTAGTCGAAGACTTAGGGATGGTAAAGTCTGCCGCGTGCACAATACAATCCGTTACCGCCGTAACAGCTGCATCGATCGTACGCGAGGTCACCATGACTGGAGTAATGATCGCTGAAGCCGTGAATGAGTCCCAATTGGCTCGATCGATAAACCATCTAGCAGGGCGAGTAGGATGACGGCACCCGTCACCTGCTAGAAGGAGAAAGATGGGGAAAATGATCACTGCCAAGGGGATCATCAGACACGCTCCAGGACCAGTCAGGATATAACGATGGCGAACTCAAGGACAGATCAATGGCTGAGTACGAGCGGGTGGGTTCATGAAAATAAGTGACTGCCCCAGTGTTGTGGAGACAGAGGGACGTGTTGGAGAGAAGGGACTCAACAACACGGCCCCTGGAGTCACGAGTGGTAGAGCCCCACAACGGATTGTGTGCATTGAAATCTCCTAAGATGAAGAAAGGAGGCGGCAGCTGGTCAACTAAATCTTCCAGATCCGAAAGGCTCACAGCTGCATTTGGTGGCATGTAAATGGAACACACTGTGAACAGTGTGTTCACAGACAGTCTCACTGCCACTGCCTGGAAAGTTGTCCGAAGGACAACTGCAGTGACAGGAATACCCATGAGGAACAACAACGGCCACTCCTCCGCAGGCGATGACACCTTCTTCATGATCTTTGCGGAAAATGGAATATCTGCGCAGCGGAAAAGTGTCCGTTGTTCGAAGCTTTGTCTCCTGGAGGCAAACGCACACAGGTGTGTGCGAAGACAGTAAGCCTTTCAGATCATCAATTCGTGGTCGCAGACCTCGGCAATTCCACTGAACGAGCGTAGCCATAATGAAAAATAAAAGGAAAGGATGAAAAACGAAAATGATAGACGACTAGAATGTCTCCGAGTCGTCCATCAGCTCCTGACCATCTGCAATGTCCGGAGGCAACACAGGGCTGCGTGCTTACTCACACAGGGCTGCGCTACCGGGGGTTTTTGTGGTTTTACCCCGCTCTGTTTCGAGGGGGACGATCCTGGTTTTACCTTTGCCGGCTTCTTCTTAGATGCGCCCTGGGACTGGGTCCCAGTGCTGGCAGAGGATGTTGTCTGCACAGAGGATGTTTTAGGCGTCGATGTTGATGGCGCCTTGGATTCAATGCGGCGAGACTTCAGTGCCTCCAATCCAGCAGCAACGATGTCCTCAAAATCATAAGGACACCGCGCTCGGATGGTCACTTCAGTCTGCACCGCAACAGTAGCCGTCTGGACCACAGCCGATGCATAGGAGCGCCCGCCTGTTGGTAGAGGAGCTATCCGCCGTCTGGCTTCAGGATAAGACAGATGTTCTGTCGTCTTCAGGCGTTGGATAGCCTGCTCCTCGATCCACTTTGGGCACTGCTTAGAAGAAGCCGGGTGAGAACCCTCGCAATTGACACAATGATCCGCCTCAGCGGAGCAGTCCGCCAAAGAGTGTTCTGGCGACCCACAGCGTCCACACTTCGCTACATTACGGCAAGACTGCTGGGAGTGACCGTAATGCTGGCACTTGAAACATCTCAAGGGGTTCGGAATGTATGGTCGAACATCGAGCCGCAAGTACCCCGCCTTGATGGAAGTTGGCAGGGTAGGGGAGTCAAATGTGAGCACGATGTTCCGGGAGGGAATAGACTTCCCATCCCGCCGGAAAAGAATGCGGCGAACCCCAGTGACATGTTGTTCCCCAAGTTCTTCCAGCAATTCCTCATCGCTGCATTCCAGCAGGTCGCGGGAGTTGATAACACCGCGAGAGGAATTGAGGTAACCATGGGGAGATATTTGGACTGGAACGTCCAGCAGAACGGTCGTCTCCAGCAAGGTGGCACTGTGACGAGGATCGGAAGTCTCCACAAGAAGATCCCCTGACGGGAGCTTCTTGACACTCTTTGGTTAGCCCGCAACGGCCTGAAGAGCCTTATTAATCCAGAAAGGACTCTTCGAACTGAGGGATTGTGCTGGATCAACAGAATGAATAAGAAGAAACAGAGCGGTGCAGTTGGAACTGAGTAGTTTCTTAGTGGAGGAGGGCGACCCATCCTCCACACGGCGCTTCAAAGGAACAGCATGGGAAACACTTTGGTTTGCCATTAAGAAGAGAAAAGATTCGTCCGCCGACCTCCCCACCCACTACCGAGCCTAACGAGGGAGAGCCGGAGGTCCGCAAGCCCAAAAGGACGCAGGACACGGCTCTAGAGATAGTCAGCGGATATAGCAAGTTGGTAGGGCAGACACACGCTCAGCGTGCACCCAGACTTTCCCGTGCCCGGAGAACACCCCTTTGGCATGCCCACCCTACCCCCCAACTCACCCAGCCGAACAGAACGACAAGCCGCTAGAAGTCTGGACGCAACTCGGCCACAGACTTCCTGACCAGGAGTGGGTTAGCTCCCAGCCTCCAGTTTAGGGTGAAGCAGAGGGCAAAGAGGAGCGTTGGCTTCTGGAGACACTACAACCCGGTCCCCAAATACCTCAGCCTCCAGCATCCTCATTTCCACCTGTACGGGTCACCGCACACGGCAAACATGCAGGTAGGTCTAAGCTTACCAGCTCCGGAAAAACAGAAAATGTAACATAAAAGAGAAAAGACAGGGAAGAGAACGAGGAACAAAACCTGGAGCTGGCGCCTCATCACAATCTCAGCAGCCTACAACTGAGGCGGGTACATGTCATTATATGAACTGAAGACGAAAAAAGCAAAACAATAAGAGAAAATCGGCTCGGGCCGTGGGGACGCCATCCCCCATCAGCTGGATGAACAGCTGTCCCTTCGGTGATGTTATCGTTCAAGAGTAAACGAAAAGTACTCCGTCACAAGGTGAGCTCGGGCCGTGGGGGCGCCGCTCCCCAAATAACTGGTAAACCAGTTATCCCCGTGCGGGGATAATGAAATTAGAGTAAAATAGTTAATACAAAAGCAAAGAAAGACAGGCAGCACACGCAATATTCATGTATGTGTCTTACATTATGAAATAACGGAATCTAAAATTTCGAATCCCCCCCCCCCATATTTTTTTCTTTTAGGGGGCACTCAAAATTGTATAACAGTATTTAATGCCTTCAAATTTTATTTTGTAAGGCCATCTTCCAGTAAAACGTATAACGTAGGTAGTTGTATGTATGTGTGTGGGGGGGGGTTGGGGGGGGGGTTAAAACACGGTGAAATGATTTCTCCAACATACTACGATACTTTCTACTAAAAGAAAAACCACTACTACCTCGAAGAAAGAAAGCTCTCTTCGAAATTGGAATAATTTTTCACGCTTTCTATTCATTAGTGTTCCTTCGCGGAAAACAGCACACGATTTCTAGAAAACTTCTTTCAACACAAATCCTGAGTCATAGTAAACTTTGATTCCTTCGACGGTTAGTTTTTCTGTTCCGCGGAAGTCGAACGGAATTAATAACCTTTTTAACCTTTTTCTTTTTTTGTAGCACTGACATCTGGTTTTCCGAAGGCATTCGAAAAGACGGCATAAGGACAAATGTGAGGAGATAGCGGAAATATCAAATTTAGCAACACCACTTGTCTCGAGGGAGAAATTATCTCCTGCCACGAAGCAGATGAAGATATTTTGGGACGCAATTGCACAAACGTTAAGTTATATCGACTGGGGAATGACTTCGCATTATGAATGAACAGGAAACACATGCCAAGCTTTCGCCACACTTCGAAGGAACAAATTGAAACGAATAGTACTGCCAGTTCACCTCTAACATACCGGGTGTAATAAATTCTTGAAATCTCCATGTAAATGAATCGCCACGATATTTAACAGAATTTACATCAGGCACTGAATTTCATCATTCGCATCACACGGAAAAAGGTCCACACTCTAATTACCGCAATTTTCGAGCCAAGGCCGTGGCTGTAATGGTAAAAAAAAACAAAAGTGGTTTGTTCGCCCTGTAGTCCTTATATGCCCATGCGATGCTTACCTAATGTTTTTTTCCCCAACTGGCCAGCAAACGGCAATTGTAAGTTTCTGTATGATATCACTCTCACAATAAACAGCCATGCCTTTCCCCCTGTTTTTAAAAACCGTACGTTTATCCTTTCCTGCAAGGTTATTGAGAACGGGAGGAAGATCCTTCACAGCTGAGTTTTTTCCTAGTACTAAACTTGTATTTTTTTTTTTAATTCAACTTTTCTCATAAAACTACGCTTAGCAAACGTTTCAGGACACAACGAAATACAGTGGAACCTCAGTTATATGTTTCCCGGTTACACGTTTTTTACGCTTTCCAATCGTAGGTTGAAGAAGCGTATATGCTCCAGCTTTGTCCGTCCGTCCGCATGATAACTCGCGTAAAAATGTTTCTATTTCGATTAAATTTTAGTATGTGGTAGGGGACGACTGGGGACGAACCTTATTGAAAATGGTTGAAATAGGGTCAAAGGTCAGGACATAGGAGCGGGATCCATTCCATTGCCCTTATGCGTCATAACTTACGTAAAAATGTTGCGATTGCGACAAAACTTTAACATGTTGTTCCAAAGGTATACTGAACTGGTTCTGCTGAATGTCATTGAAATGGGGTCACAGGTCAGGGCACAGAAGCAAGATTTATTCCACAGTCATTATCCTCATAACTTGACTAAAAATGCTTCTATTGCGACAGAACTTTAGTATGTTTTTCGGGAGGTATACTGAACCAATTGTTTAATATCTTCGAAATGGGGTCAAAGGTCAGGGCACAGGAGCGAGATTTATTCCACAGCCATTATCCTCATACCTTGAGTAATGATTTCTGGTATGTTGGAAAGCGTATCATAATCAATGCATTGCATGATTTTACTAACTTGTTCACTTTTATACGTAATTCTGGGCAAGTTCCGATATTTTGCTGTAGTTTCTATTCCTTTTTAACTCTGTTATACGTAATTCATTTACACGCTTTTTACTGATTTTTAATTTCAGATGATCAAAAATATGCGGTTTTTCATTCTTTTATACATAACCCGGTATGTTACAACTTTGGAAGAATTCAGACAGCGCTTTTTTACGCTTCCCAATCGTAGGTTGAAGAAGCGTATATGTTCCAGCTTTGTCTGTCTGCACGATAACTCGCGTAAATACGGTTCGATTTCGATGAAATTTTAGCATGTGGTAAGAGACCACCTGGGGACGAACCCTGTTGGAAATGGGCTAAATAGGGTAAAAGGTCAGGACATAGGAGCGGGATCCATTCCACTACCCTTGTGCGTCATAACTTACGTAAAAATGTTTCGATTGCGACAAAACTTTAACATGTTGTTCCAAAGGTCAGGGCACAGAAGCGAGATTTATTCCACAGCCATTATTCTCATAACTTGACTAAAAATGCTTCTATTGCGACAGAACTTTAGTATGTTGTTCCGGGAGTATACTGAACGAGTCAATAAGTCAGGGTAGAGAGGAGGGTTTGTCTGCGCACGATTTCTGGTATGTTGGAAAGCGTATCATAATCAATGCATTGCATGATTTTACTAACTTGTTTTCATTAATGCAACTCGCAAAGTACCTTGTCTACAGACGTATTTAATTCAATCGGTATTTCTATTTAACGTTAGCATCTCCGAGAAATTTAGAATCCGGGAGAGTAGCATTTTATAGCGGCATATGTCTTCCTTATGAACACCAAGGTTCATAACTTCGCCTTCTGTTTTGTTCAATGTTTTCCCGGGGAAATTGCAGGATATATTTGGGTTCTAAGTTTTTATGGGTACTTTCGCTTTCACTGCCCACTAACACACGACCATCTGACCCCCGGAAGATTATCATTTCCGTCCCCTTTCTAGCTAGTAGGTAACAGCGAAGGCCACTGATTACCATTCGTAACGAAATTGGGAGACATCTCATGCATGGTCAGCAGGAACTTGAGCAGTGTTTCCCAACTTTTTCCACATAAAAAAATAAGCGCTTCTTAAGGACGATTGATCACCCCCACCCCCAAAGTAAAGGGTCTTACCAATTGCATAAGCAACAATAACATGTGCACAAATACACTTTTACACACAACTCAATTAACTGAAGTATGATGATGAAGTTTACAATATTTTTCCATATACACTATGTGGACAAAGTGACTGGAAACCCCCACGCAGGCGCAATGGTATGCTCCCGCAGCAAACACGTGGTCGATAAGCTGTAAAAACGGCAACAGGAGTACGCTCAGATCAATCACTGATAAAATGGCTATCAGGAGAGAGCTCTCTAAGTTTGAAAAGGGCGTTACCATAGGTTGTTCAGTTGGAGGTATAACCATACGAAGCATTGCTGATGACAGAAAGGTCGCTAAATCGACTGTGGCCTTTGTCTTCTACAAGTGGAAGAAGACGGGACATGGCAGGAATTCACCTCGCCCTGGAAGACCCACGAAACTGCAACCTAGAGACCGGAGGGTGCTCCAAATTTAAGGGAGATCCGGAAAACCAGGCCACTACCAATGCACATGGTCTCCACTAAAACATTTCGAAGAGAGGCCGGCGGGTATCATAACCGCGCAGCCGCCCCCGAATTGGACATTGGTGGCAGGTGTTAGGGAGCGACGATTCCCGTTGCACGTTATTCTGATCGGATGGAAGTATCTGGGTTTGGCAGTTACGCGGAAAACGCCTGCTTCCTGAGTGTACAGCTCCGACAGTGAAGCACAGAAACTGGGGAGGTATAGTATGGGGCTGTTTCAGCTGGTACGGTGTGGGTCCACTAGTTGTTATTCATGGCAACATGAACTCTGTGCTATATAGAGATACCCTGGATAACTCAGTGCTCCCAACGTTGTGGCAGTTCTACGGACACGACGATTGTTTCTACCAGGACGACAATGCAGCTTCTCATGTTTCCCGGGCTACAATGGAGTGGTATGAAGAAAATCAGGTCTCGCGAATAGACTGACCCGCTCAGAGACCGGACCTCAACCCCACTGAACACGTATAGGGTGAACTTGAATGACGGATGAAGTCTAGACCAACACTACCTTTCTTCACTGACGGAGTTGGTCGATGTACTCATGGCGGAATGGAAGAACATCCCAACCTCCGTACTCCACGGACGTGTGGACGGTTTACCTCGGCGGGTGCCTGCTGTAATCTCTGAAAATGGACGACCTACTCGCTACTGGGGTAAACACAATACTGTTTTCTATTTGGAGGGCCTACCTGCTACTGATGTGAACACAATACTGTCTTTCTATTTGGAGGACCTACCCGCTACTGATGTGAACACAATACTGTTTTTCTATTTGGAGGACCTACCTGCTACTGATGTAAACACAATACTGTTTTTCTATTTGGAGGGCCTACCTGCTACTGATGTGAACACAATACTCTTTCTATTTGGAGGACCTACCCGCTACTGATGTAAACACAATACTGTTTTTCTATTTGGAGGGCCTACCTGCTACTGATGTGAACACAATACTCTTTCTATTTGGAGGACCTACCCGCTACTGATGTAAACACAATACTGTTTTTCTATTTGGAGGGCCTACCTGCTACTGATGTGAACACAATACTGTTTTTCTATTTGGAGGGCCTACCTGCTACTGATGTGAACACAATACTCTTTCTATTTGGAGGACCTACCCGCTACTGATGTAAACACAATACTGTTTTTCTATTTGGAGGGCCTACCTGCTACTGATGTGAACACAATACTCTTTCTATTTGGAGGACCTACCCGCTACTGATGTAAACACAATACTGTTTTTCTATTTGGAGGGCCTACCTGCTACTGATGTGAACACAATACTCTTTCTATTTGGAGGACCTACCCGCTACTGATGTAAACACAGTAATGTTTTGTTTTCTTTTATTTATTACAGTGCCCAACCACTTTTGTCCACATAGTGTAATTTCAGTTCGTGGATGTAATAAATTAGAATTTATGGAATTCCAAAGACGGATTTGCTGGTCAAATCAATTTTCCTATGTGACAGAATAGTAAAACCGCTAGTTCATAACTTTAACTACAGTTTTCCTCTAGTCAAAGTTATGAATTCAAGATTTGAATTTTGCACAACGTCGTGTCATGGTTTAAATTCCAAAACCAAAGTCAAAATTCGGTGTCAAAATTTAAATTTTGCACTTAATCTTCTCATAGTTAACTTGCATATTCAGAAAGGGGAAAAACAAAAGTTAAATATTAGTACTAAGACATGGTGATGGGGGCATGTTGAGAGGAATGTCTCGGATGTGTTAAATTTAGCCCAAGGTTCTTCACTTTTGCAGGAAATTACTTATTTTGCACTGCCCTATGTCCTCCCACGGGCTTTCAGCAAATGTCACATGACAACATCATCAAAACAGCCAACCAGCAGCAGAAGTTTTAGACATTACATGGTAACTTCTGAATTTCGTGCAGCCAGTCAGGTAAAATAAGTACTTTTTTAGGACTTTTCGTCGTTTCTGGCAAAAAAAAACAAAAAAAACAAGTACTTTTAAGGAATTATTAGAACCGTGAGAACCCTGATTTTGTTCGTAACCGATTTTTTCCGGAAGGGCGGCCACCCTGATCCACAGATGTCACCATCATATTGGGGCCGTACATTAACAGGGATCGAGGGAACTCTGTTATGAGCCAAATATAAATTTGGCTGCTTAAAAGGAAATCGACAACAGGAATTTGTAGCAAAGAGAAAAGAGTTGACGCAAAATGGCCTCAAAAATATATATATATATATGTGTGTATATACGACCGCCAATAGCGGTATAACTATACCATCGGGATTAGAGGAAATTCTATCCCACACTCACCAACCCGCTTGGCCAGCGTGGTGAGTTATGGCCAAACCCCTCCAAAATGATTCCACAACTTAAATCTTGGCCCTCAGTCTCCGGCAGCTGGAATGTACCTGGCCAAGCCAGCGGCCAGTGCGACATGAAGGCAGATGGTGCTAAGAATCCCCGGAGGACCGGACTAGGCTGCCATCTGATGCTGACCTTGGCTACGTACAATGGACGCTCCCTATCTTCTGATTCAAGGCTTCTTGAATTGGAAGAGGAACTACAAAGGATCAAGTGGGACATCGTGGGGCTAAGTGAGGTAAGGAGAAAAGGAGAAGATCTCATCGAACTGAAAAGTGGACATCTCTTCTACTATCGTGGGACAGATACTGGTAGAACTAGTGGTGTTGGATTTATAATAAACAAGAAACTGAAGGATAAAGTTGTAGAAGTTGAAAGTTCCTCTGACAGAGCTGCACGACTTGTTATCCAACTCTCAAAAAGATACCAGGCTCAGATTATTCAAACTTATGCACCCACCACAAGTCATCCTGAAGAAGAAATTGAAGAATTTTATGAGGAAATTTGTCATCTAAATAATAAAGGTAAGCAGCACTTGAAAATAATTATGGGAGATTTCAATGCAAAAATAGGGCAACGGCAACAGAATGAAACTTCAGTAGGTAAATTCGGTCACGGCAACAGAAACCAGCGTGGAAATACTCTCGTTGAGTTTGCAGAGGCAGAAGGGTTTTTCATCTTGAACTCCTTCTTCAAGAAAAAGCCACACAGGAAATGGACATGGAGACATCCAAATGGGACGACAAGTGAAATTGATTTTATTATGTGTAACAAAAAATTTGTCATAGAAGACTGCAGTGTGCTAAACAAGTTCAACACAGGTAGTGACCATAGATTGGTGAGATGTAAGATGCACCTCAACACTAAACTTGAACGTGGCAAGCTCATAAGACAAACAAAATCTATTGACATAACCAACCTTAAAAAACACCATAATACCTTCAAGTTGGAACTGAAGAAAAGGTTCTCTGCTTTAGAAGGCCTAACATCGGAAGAAGTGGACATCTCTGAAGTTAACAGAAAAGTAACCAAAGCTCTTATGGAAACAGCAACAACATTAGCTGGGTCTAAGAACAAGTTGCATGTAAATAAATTATCAGGAAAAACGAAAATGTTGATGCAAAAAAGAAGAGAGATGAGGACAACTAAAGAAGATGTGACTTCCAAAGTGGAATATATAGAGCTATGCAAGACAGTAAGAAAAAGTATCACTGAAGACGTAAGAAAATTCAACTGTGAACTAGTGAGGAAAGCAATTGAAAACAACCAAAGCCTCAAGATAGCAAAGGGACATCTCAGTAAGGGAAGAAAACAGATTATGGCACTGAGAAAAGAAGATGGTTCTGTAACAAGAAATAGAGGCGAAATTTTGACAAGAGTGAAAGATTTCTACTCCAAATTATATGAAAGGGATGATACATGCACTCCAGACATCATGAAAGATACCAGTACCAGAGTTCCTCCAGTCCTTCCAGCAGAAGTTGCACATGCAATCAAGAACATGAAGCGGGGGAAAAGCTCCAGGAGAAGATGGAATTACTGTAGACATCATACAAGAAGCAAGTGGAGAAATCGAAACAGTACTCGCCCAAATTTTCACTCGATGCCTTAATGAAGGAAAGATTCCTGAGGATTGGAACACCGCTACAATGATCCTGCTACATAAGAAAGGTGACATTGAGGATCTTGGAAACTACAGACCTATCAGCCTCCTATCAGTAGTTTATAAATCTTCACTAAAGTTCTTTCACACCGCTTGAAGGTAACACTGGACATGGCTCAACCGAGAGAACAAGCTGGATTCAGGAGTGGCTACAGCACAATAGATCATATCCACGTGCTGAGAGAACTAATTGAAAGAGCGAGGGAATATGAACTTCCATTGTGCATGGCTTTTATCGATTATGAAAAAGCCTTTGATTCGGTGAAACCATCAGCAGTTACAATGGCTCTGAAAACCTGCGGTATTGAAGATGCATACATTAATATTATTAATAACATCTATGAAAATGCAAGTGCAAAGATTCGGCTGTTTGAAAATACAGCACACATAAAAATTGGAAAGGGAGTGAGACAAGGTGACACCATATCTCCGAAGCTCTTTAATGCCACATTGGAGGGTGTTTTTCAGTCGCTGAGCTGGGAAAACAAGGGGATAAAGATTAATGGAGATTATCTAACCCACCTTCGTTTTGCTGATGACGTAGTCATTTTTGCAACTACCCCATCAGAGCTGCAGAGTATGATCCAGGAACTTGCTGACAAAAGTAAAGAAGTGGGATTAAAAATGAACTTTCAGAAGACAAAAGTGATGTTCAATGCTTTTACAAGAAATGAAGATTTATCGATTGATGGAGAAAAGCTGGAGATAACAGACACGTACGTTTATCTTGGACAGCAGATATCAAGTGAGGGTCACATTGATGAAGAAATTAATCGGCGTACAAAACTTGCCTGGAGAGCTTTTGGAAGAAACAGCATAATTTTCAAGAGCAATATGCCATTATGTCTTAAAAGAAAAGTGTTTGATCAATGCATCCTTCCAGTGCTTACGTATGGTGCAGAGACGTGGACCTTAACTAAAAGAGACATACAAAGGCTGCAGACAACTCAAAGTAACATGGAGAGGTGCATACTTGGTGTAACCAGGAGAGATAAGAAGAGGAACTCGTGGATCCGAAAAATGACAAGAGTGGAAGACATCATGATCAGAGTTAAATCCCTGAAATGGCAATGGGCTGGACATACTGCCAGAAGGACAGACCATCGATGGACAGCCGAAATTTTAGATTGGATTCCAAGGGACAGGAAAAGACCCAGAAGAAGACCACATGGGAGATGGGTGGATGAAATTCGAAAGTATGCAGGGGTGACATGGAGGAGACTGGCACAAAAGACAGACCGTTGTGGAGGAAACTTGGGGAGACCTTCGTCCAGCAGTGGATTGATAATGGTTGATGATGATGATGATATGTATATATATAATGGCGACATGTGATCCACAGATGTCGCCATTATATTGGGACCGTACATTAACAGGGATCGTGGGAACCCTGTTATCAACCAAATAAAAATTTGGCTGCTTAAAAGGAAATCGACAACAGGAATTTGTAGCAAAGAGAAAAGAAGTTGACGCAAAATGGACTCAAAATAATATATATAATATATATGTTACCGTTAAAGTGTATATTTCAGTTATTTCATAGAATACCTAGTTATTTCATGAAATTACTGATCAAGTTAGTTAAAGGGTGTAATAAACTAATAATTCCACACTTTAACTAGTTATTCTATGAAATAACTAGGTATTCTATAAATTAACTAATGATAGACAGTTAAGGTGTAAAATAAACAATTTGACTTAATTATACAGCATACAAAATGTTTATATAAAGACAGAATAAAATCATTTGTTACAACATGAATTACTAAAATGGCATTTGGAATTGCATAGAACATTATTTCTAAAACAAATACATTTTTTGTTGACGCACTGCGTTTTACATGAAAATTTTTTAAATACCTGACCGGTACCTAAACTTTGAGCTATAGCAACCGACCGGAGCGATTTCTCTATATCCGACACTTTTTCCATCTGAATTAGTTTTTGTTCACAGACGCTGCACTGGCATCGGGAATATAGCTGTTTTATGCGGCCGTTTCTTGTTCCCAGTTGAAAAAATCCTTCTTCGGTTATTTTCATGATAACAGTTAAAATAGATCTGGCTTCACCCCTTCTTCTGTCAACTTCAGGTACTGGGATACGGACTGTAAGTCCCACAGAGGCTTACAAAGTCCGTATCCAGTACCTGAAGTTGACTTGAGAAAATAACTTTCACTCAATACCTGACACATCGAAGCAGCAATAGACGCACAGCAGTCGGCACATGGAAGCAATCAACTAACTTGAATGAACTGGCGAAAACACGCCAACAATTAATTGCACAACACATTAGACGGTCTACCAAACAAGTCCACCCCTACGGTCAGGAAGAGTTCATAAATTCAGTAGGGGTGGAAGGTAACCACTCGCTAAGAAAGATCATTAACCGCAACTGAATAAAGATAATAAAGGAAAGAACATTTGTAGTTTTCAATGCTAATGTATTTAATTTTCATATCAGCTCATTATAAATTACAGAAAACAGCTTAAAAGATTACGAAATTATGAAGAAGTGACTTTAAAAACATGCAGGTAGTTCAGATAGAGATACAAACGTGTTACGATGTTATTTGTGGAAGCTCTTTCAATGAATTTGTTTCCTGAAATGCCATTTCGTTAGGTGCTGCTCTTATGCAGATGCGGCGCTTAGCCCGAAAATTACGGTAACTTTTATTGATCTGTGCAAAGGAAAGAAATGACGGGGAAGGCTATGCAGTGTATAAAGTTCACCTGAGATAAACTTTATACACTGCATAGCCACTTAAATAAGAGCAAATAATCCCAATTTCCGTCTGATTCAATGATTTCGTCGATGAATAGGCTTAACGAGGTATCGAAACCGTGTCACTGGTATGTTACTCCATGTTGGCACCACTCTCCCTGTACAGTAGTGTGAGAATTAATTGGAACAAGCCCACATCTTCATTAAATTCTATTCGTCCAAGAGCAGTGCGTTGTTTTTTTCTGGATCTCCATAAGGAGTGTCGGAACTGGCTGTGGTCGAAGAGACAATCCCCTGGGAGAAGATATTTAGCTATGGATGGAGACAATCCATAGCTAAATATCTGGGATTGAAAACAGATTGTCGACTTTCGTGGACATCCAACACCAACTACCCTCACAAGAAGGGCTAGGCAAAGCCTCGGGCAGCTAGCTCAACTCCTCCACAGCAGAAGCTCCTTGACAACACACCACAAAGTTCTGCTGTGCAAGACGGTCGTCAGGGGAGTGTTCACCTATGTATGCTGCCTCCATATGCGCAGGAGTAAGAACGGCTCAGAGAAAAAGATTCCAGGTGGTGAAGAGTAGAGCACCCCCAAATGAACACGGGTGCACCGCCGTGGACCCCCACCGAGAATCTGAGGGACCAATTCGGTGTCGAGACGGTACGAGGGTTTATCATCAGACTCGACACGACGTTCGAGAAAGCGGCAACGCATTCTAATGAACTTGTTAGGAGTGTTGTCTTAAGTATAAATCTTGTAGCTGTGATGAATGGGGTAAAGGTAGTTTTTTCTGGTGAGATACTTTTTCTTTCAAGGATACAGAGGAAGCCTTGTCAGACGAAGCAATGAAAAGCCAATGAGAACTGAGAACCTTCAACAGGCTGCTAAACACCCTCCCAAAAGGATGTTTTGGGGGTATTTCATAACAAGTGGGCCAAGGAGCCTCGTACCAATTGATATCATAAATATATTAAAATACATTGAAATTCTAAGAGGTGGAGTTGTGCCATTCCTGCAGACGTTTAATGATAAAAAAACGCACATTTCAACATGACCTAATAGTCCAAAAGTCCACGCAGGAAAATAGAATCAATGTGTTTGATTGGTATGGAAATTCTCCAGATTTATATACATCCGAAATTTTGTGGAGTATTCTTTTCTTGCCTTGGGAAGATGGACTGTTCGACAAGGGATCGTTAGTTTGATAACTAATGTAATAAAAGTGTGGTTCCACGATAATGAAGTGTTCTAAACTAGTGGAGTCAAAGCCAAAACGTGTTCAGAAGGTCACTGCAGCCGAAAGATTTCATATTTTATACTAATGTTAAGATTACTGTATGTTACATTTTTTTCTTAAAACAAGTAAAATTTCAGAGATTTTTTCTTTTATTCTAATCAATTTTCACAATACTGTAGTTGCTTGAAGATTGTCTGGAAGCTGATATTTATATCACACAGCTCATCTCTTCTCAGGAGTTGGATATATTGCATGATTTCGCCGCCAGGGGGCGTACATGTATATCCTATTTTTGTCAATATCTCTACTTCTAAGAGTCCAATGTGAAAATTTCCTTCTTTGTCGGATAATGTTTCCGATGCGAAATGTTTTTTCATATAAATTCAAAAATTTCAAGTAAATCATACTTTCCGCTAGGGGACGCAAAGCTAAATTGCGTTTTCTGCGTTATTTATGTTTTTAAAATTCCGATTTGAAAAATTCTTCCTGTATCGCATACAGCTAGCTCCTGATGAGAAATGTTTTTCATGTAATTTCTAAAATTTACGGTAAAGAATGATTTGGACACCAGGGGGCATAAGTGTTAATTTCTGCTTCTGACGTATTTGCCGCAAAATCTGAGCTCCTGAAAACTCGACTAATTTTTTTTTTTTCTTGGACCGATACGCTCACATCGAAAAACCTTTTGAGAATACTTTCTTCCTAAAATAATGCATGGTTTTCCCGCCAAGAGGCGTAGATGCATATCTTATATTTGCCCATATCTCTGCTTCGAAGAGTCCGATCTGAAAAATTATTTCTTTGTTGGAGAGCGTTTCCGCTGCGAAATGTTCCTCATATAAATTCAAATTTTTCTTAACGCACAAGTCTGCAAACAGAGGACGTAAGCTCACGATTGTTTACAGCAATATCTGTGGGATTAGAAACCCGATTGAAAAACTTCTTTCTTCGGTCAGATACTATTGTTTTCCATACCGGTTCGATTGACTTCGAACAGCTTTGATAAATTTGATTTGAGTTAGAACGCATTCGAAACACGTGCTTCATTACACCCGAAAATTCGGTATCATCTTTCTTGTTTTATACCTGTCAACAGGTATAACCAACCTAACATCAATGCCAAGGCTTTCTCAGGAGTGGATGCCGTATTAACTACCCCCCCCCCTTCTACAGTTGCTTACTCCGGAATTCACGTTCATTCCACAACTTAGGTCATTTGGTAATGTGGCTCACAATAGTAGGACCGCAGTTTACCGCACTTGGAATCGTTTTAGGTATAATCCTGCGGGTTCAAAGAACCAATTAAGGTATATTATAACACGGCGGTCGACAGCGGAACCAAGTACTGATACTTTCATTGCCGAAAATAGCATGACAAATACCCTTGGATTTAACATCATGCTACTTCATAGTTTATGTCAACTCTAAGTACCTCACCGCTAACCACAGTTTATGTCAACTTTCAGTACCTCACCGCTAACCACAGCGAACACTACTACTAGAATTTACAAAAACATTAGTACGTTAGGTTTATTTAGTACGTGCAATAACCACAGTTTTTCCTAAATATGTTGCGGTCGCGATCGCTTAACTTTGGTGCCCTGATATTTTTCTAAAATAACACATCGTGTACAATTTCTTAAAGGGTTTGTTTCTCTTAAGCCTCGCATATGTATGTGTGACACTGAATGAGCATTTTAGTCAACCTTGCACATTGCCTTTTTTCCGCTCCTTTACTGCTGTTAGCCACCGCCGAGCGAATTTCTGAGTCCATACACCTTAAACACACACACAACCAAGGGCTTTTCAAGCACCTCTGACCCCCTCCCCCCACCCACCCACAGTTCGTCCAACATAATAAAAATTTAAAAATCACATACCAAATTGAATACAGAATATTATGCCAATTCATCAATCGTTCATAGCCTGGTATACAGTATTACACAGCCAGGTAAGATACAAACTGAACACAGATGGTACATATATAAAACTTATGGGACACTATTAATCCTAGAGTGAGAGAGAAGCGAAAGGGCGGGGGGGGTGTCAAGGAAATTAAAGCTTATTCCTTAATTTATTTATGTAATTTTACTTTGTTTGATCCAGATATCAGGTGGTGTGAGAAGCATATCACAACTACCCGAAATTTGGCTGGGTTTGTGAAACAACCAAAGAAAAAATAGCACAATCCATCCCTCCCCCTCTATGCCCTCCCAATCCTGAAGAAAGAGACGGGTAAATTGTTCATTCCGCCCCCACCCATCTCTGAGTCATCGAAGATAAAACAAGCAAAAACAAAGAAGGGGCAATAACCAAAATTTTAAATTATTCATACGAGGGAAGGCCATATCCGGAGCCCCCAATATTAAAGGAACCAACCTATACAATACTTAAACTAAGCTATACCAATTACGTAGTAATTTCCAAAGTTTTTTGCAAGGTGAGGCTTTTCTGTCCAATTCTTGTCCCCATCTTTATTGCGTCATCGAAATCAATACTGGAGTGATTAGTTTTCACAAATACATGGCCTGCAATGAAAAGTAGAATTTCAGAAGAGTCAAGCACATTAAGTTGGAATCGTGATTTTTTGCAGTACGACTGAAGACTGCATATGCATTCATTATTTGTTTGTATCAAGTATTCCACACATTGGTAGATTAACACCTATTTCACATTTGCTTTTCTCTTTTCCTAAGATGCTGCGCTGCTTCGTAACTTTTCTTTCCTTCCTTTGAAGAATTCCTAGGTACATTATTTGAAGAGGATCTTCTTCTTGTAGCAAAAATTTTATTCACTCTCCATCTTTATTATAGCGAATGACATACAGTAAAAAAAGAAATTTCTCAATAAGGTTTTTAGAGGCAGAGATAGGCAGCAAACAGAAGTACACAAACACCACCGAGCGGCAGAATTTTGAACCACAAACCTGAAATACTAACCTAAAGTGTTCCATAAGGTAAATGGTATCTGGTGTTAAAAGATTTTTTTTTTTTTAAATTGGACACTTCTTTAGAAGTACAGATATTGAGAAAAATAGATTAAATAATTGCGCCTACTAGCGGCGAAATCGTGCATTATTTTGGGAAGAAAATACACACAAGGAGTTTTCATATTTAGTAGTATCTGATCGAAAGAGAATATTTTTCAATCGGGTTTTTAGTACCGCAGATATTGCTGTAAACGGAAACGTAAACTTACACCCTCTAGTGGCGCATTTTTGTGTTAAGAAATATTTGAAATTATATGAAAAATATTTCGCACTGAAAATGTTCTCCAACAAAGAAAGAATTTTTCAAATCTGACTCCTAGAAACAGAGGTATGGACAAAAATAAGATGTACGTGTGCGTCCCCTGGTGGGAAAATTATGAACTATTTTAATCAGGAGGGGTCAAAACGTTTTCCGAGGTGAGCGGTATCGGTCCACGGGGGAATTTTTCCGATCGTGTTTCCAGCTCAGATTTTGTTGCAAACACATCAGAAGCAAAAATAAACACTTACGCTCCGGGTGGCCAAACCATTCTTTACCAAAAATGAGGAATTATAGTTGTAAATGCATTTATGGCACCTCTATTCATAGTGATTGTGGAATAGCTTTTTTACGGGTCTTATAGAGGTTATTTTTCATCAAAGTTTGTTGTCAAATTTTCGAACTAAAGCCTAGTTCGTCATCAGGACTATGTCACTGGAGTAGTTGCTGCCACTCAATTGGAAGAGTCCATCCGCAATTATCGTTAATTGTGGTACTTCTTCTTGTTGCTATTTCGATCATTTCTACTAAGTTTGACTGGTGCGCGATTATTTTCACTGAGTCCCAATTTATGGAGTGTCCACTTGCTTGTATATGTCTGTCTAGCCCTGTTTTGTTCCCAATGTTCCTAATAGCTGCTTGGTGTTCTTTCATTCGGACCTTAATACTTCTCCCTGTTTCTCCTATATAGCTGAGTCCGCAGTTACAGTCGATGCAGTAAATTACTCCTTCCTGCAATTGGATGTCCAATTCTTTCTGCTTTAAAGCTGGCAGGAATTTCTTTATTTTGTTATTAAGATATGGAGCTAGCCTGATATTATATTTTGCTCCGATCCTTTTCAGGTTCTCGAAAAGTCCCTTGTGGTACGTAATTTTGCTGGTGAATTTGAAGTTGGTTTTCTCCTGCTTCTTTTTTGGCACTTGTTTAAATATTTTCTCAACATATGGGGAGGGGTAATTGTTTTCTGCCAATATTTCCTTTAATTCTTCTTTGTGAAGATCTTTCTGAGTAGCTGAAGAGACCAGGATTTCAATCTTTTCCAAAAATTGTCTCGCCGTATTCGATTTAATATAATCAGGGTGGAATGAGCAGAAGTCTAACATCTTCCCTGTGTTGGTGGGTTTTCTAAAAAGCTGAGTGAATATTTTCCCCTCTCTTGAGGTCAAGGTTAAATCTAGGTAATTGATGCTATGGTCTCTTTCCTGTTCTAGGGTGTACTGCAAGGTATTCTCTAGTAAGTTAAATTCTTCCAGAATCTGAGAGGGTAGAGATTGGTCCACAGTATCTACTATAATTAGGACATCATCCATGTACCTCACATAGAGAGCAAACAAGGAGGGTTGTATAAGGATTTTTGCCTCTAGTTTACTTATATAATAATTTGCTAGCAGAGGTGCTAGTGGAGAACCCATTGCAAGTCCTGAAGTTTGCCTGTAATATTTCTTTCCAAACTGGAAGAAATTATTCTTGAAGGAAAATAGGAGCAGTTCATATATGCCAAGTAGTATTTCTTTATTGTGATTATGGAATACTATTTTTTCCGCAAGGTCATCTGCAATGAATTCCAGTAGGAGGTCCAGGTTAATGTTGGTATACATAGAGATTATATCCAGGCTTGCCATTACTGGATGAATTAATTCTGGCAAGTTGTCCAGTTTTCCTTTTAGCTGCATGGAATTTTTTTAGTAGGTAGGGAGGAGAAGGGAACATATATCTGAGGTGACCAAGTAAATAATAATTAATGTTGGAGAGTGGCGAATTTCTGAAAGCAGAAAGCATCTGTAGTAAGGTAGAAAGAGAAGATGAAAATACAGCAGTTACTTTAAGGAAAGAATTCTCAGACTGCGTCTCAAAATTTGTAAAAAAGCCAGTAAAAGTTGATTACAATTTTAATAGAAATGCCATTGCTGACCTTAAAAAATTCAAAGCCAATGATAAAGTTGTAGCACTGAGAGCAGATAAGAGCAAAGTTTTGGTATTGATAGAAAAAGAGAAGTATTACAATAAAATGGAAGCTGAATTGAGCAAGCCTTATTATGAAGAACTCAATGGTAACCCTATAGATCAAACTGTCAAAAATCTTAAGAAATTAATCAGCTCTTTAAGAAATAAAAAACAGCTTAATGAGCTCTTCAAAAACTTCTCCAAAATCCAGTCAAGAATTCCACAGATCTATGGTACAATAAAAGTTCACAAAGAAGGCCATCCAGTAAGACCTATAATAGACACTAGAAATTCGCCACTCTCCGACATTAATTATTATTTACTTGGTCACCTCAGAGATATGTTCCCTTCTCCTCCCTACCTACTAAAAAATTCCATGCAGCTAAAAGGAAAACTGGACAACTTGCCAGAATTAATTCATCCAGTAATGGCAAGCCTGGATATAATCTCTATGTATACCAACATTAACCTGGACCTCCTACTGGAATTCATTGCAAATGACCTTGCGGAAAAAATAGTATTCCATAATCACAATAAAGAAATACTACTTGGCATATATGAACTGCTCCTATTTTCCTTCAAGAATAATTTCTTCCAGTTTGGAAAGAAATATTACAGGCAAACTTCAGGACTTGCAATGGGTTCTCCACTAGCACCTCTGCTAGCAAATTATTATATAAGTAAACTAGAGGCAAAAATCCTTATACAACCCTCCTTGTTTGCTCTCTATGTGAGGTACATGGATGATGTCCTAATTATAGTAGATACTGTGGACCAATCTATACCCTCTCAGATTCTGGAAGAATTTAACTTACTAGAGAATACCTTGCAGTACACCCTAGAACAGGAAAGAGACCATAGCATCAATTACCTAGATTTAACCTTGACCTCAAGAGAGGGGAAAATATTCACTCAGCCTTTTAGAAAACCCACCAACACAGGGAAGATGTTAGACTTCTGCTCATTCCACCCTGATTATATTAAATCGAATACGGCGAGACAATTTTTGGAAAAGATTGAAATCCTGGTCTCTTCAGCTACTCAGAAAGATCTTCACAAAGAAGAATTAAAGGAAATATTGGCAGAAAACAATTACCCCTCCCCATATGTTGAGAAAATATTTAAACAAGTGCCAAAAAAGAAGCAGGAGAAAACCAACTTCAAATTCACCAGCAAAATTACGTACCACAAGGGACTTTTCGAGAACCTGAAAAGGATCGGAGCAAAATATAATATCAGGCTAGCTCCATATCTTAATAACAAAATAAAGAAATTCCTGCCAGCTTTAAAGCAGAAAGAATTGGACATCCAATTGCAGGAAGGAGTAATTTACTGCATCGACTGTAACTGCGGACTCAGCTATATAGGAGAAACAGGGAGAAGTATTAAGGTCCGAATGAAAGAACACCAAGCAGCTATTAGGAACATTGGGAACAAAACAGGGCTAGACAGACATATACAAGCAAGTGGACACTCCATAAATTGGGACTCAGTGAAAATAATCGCCCACCAGTCAAACTTAGTAAAGAGGAAACTAGAAGAAGGGATCGAAATAGCAAGAAGAAGAAGTACCACAATTAACGATAATTGCGGATGGACTCTTCCAATTGAGTGGCAGCAACTACTCCAGTGACATAGTCCTGATGACGAACTAGGCTTTAGTTCGAAAATTTGACAACAAACTTTGATGAAAAATAACCTCTATAAGACCCGTAAAAAAGCTATTCCACAAAGAGGAATTATATGCAAACACTTCTCCTCAAGAGCTGTATCCGACGCAGGAAGAATTTTTCAAATCGGACTTTTAGAAGCGGAGATATTGGAAAAATCGCGATTTACCTTTACGTCCCCTAGCGGAAAATTTATGCATTATTTGAAAAAGGGACTGTAGTTAAAATAGTCTTCGATACAAATGTCATCGAAAGG
Organism: Macrothele yani; assembly: GCA_039090855.1. Lineage (NCBI taxonomy): Eukaryota > Metazoa > Arthropoda > Arachnida > Araneae > Macrothelidae > Macrothele > Macrothele yani. Next base: position 149,596,911 of record CM077027.1, on the reverse strand, counting down.
AAAAATATTTTTTTCAATTAGATATTTAAAAGCAAATATATGAAATAAAATGCATTTTAAATTCGATACGATCTCCATTGGCGCCCTCTAGCGGCGAAGTTTTGCATCGAGGGAAAAAACCAGAATGCATGTATCATCCATCATTCTCACATATTAAGCTTCCCAAGACAAAAATAATTTTACAAATCGAACTAATAATTGCAGAGATATGGTCTCCCCAGTCGGACAAAGTGTTAACATAAGTACGACGCAAAAGATTCTAATAACACAGCTTCAGTCCTAACAGACAAGAAAATCAACAGCCCCCCCCTCTCATTTTGCAGGGGGTGGGGAGAGAAATTTGTCAGACATAAGTTACGTCAGTAGAAAAATCCTGAAATACAAAACATCGCGTAGGGACAAAGAGGCAGGAATGGATAAAATTCCAGGACATGCAACAGAATTTTAGGACATTCCCATTACTTTTCCAGGATAAAAATTTCAGGACTTTTCCAGGATGCGCACGAACCATGTTAAAAGTCGGTGACCTACCTACCAGCAACTTAGCTGCACGTTATTTTCAGAAATTTTCCATTCACACCACTTATTTTCTACAGTGTATGCTGTACGCAAGTGATATTTTACAGCCCGGGTGGCTGAGTGGTTTTCTACAGTGTATGCTGTACGTAAGTGATATTTTACAGCCCGGGTGGCTGAGTGGCCAGAGGCCAGTTCGTCTGGAATAAGTCTGGGTGGTGTGCTTCTTTGATGCCGCTGGCATTTCATGGAACGACTGGTTCCAAATTTGGGACGGGCGACTGCTAATGACCGAAGAGTAGCTCACGGCAGTAGTTAAACTTCGTAAAAACAAAAGTGGTATTTCACAGCAACGCCAGCTTCAATTAATAAATAAAATGGGCATTGTGTTTCCAAAAGAAGGTGAGGTATATTTTACAGTTTCGTTTCCGTAAGAAAACAGATGACTAGTTAAGTCGCGTCGCTTCCGAAAATCGAAACTAGACTTTCTTTCAAGTAAATTTCAACAACTTTGGAGAATCAATCAGTCGCACATACAACCTTATTCTGTCGGAAACGTCAGAATAAGGGGCAGCTAAAAGCGAGCAGTTGTAATTGGATTGAGTTGTCTGGATCCGAAACACAAACGTTAAAAATTGGGCCCGTTAAATTCGTCGGACCATGATTTACGACATGTTTTCCACGGGACAGGGGAGGAGGGAGGGAGGGAGGAAAGGAGGTTGTCAGTAACGGCACAAAGGCCATTTGAAGCCATACAGCCACTCGCAGAAAGAAGTTAAAATCAAATGTATTCAGAAAGGAGTAAAATCGGCGTCGTACGAACAGGCACATAGCCCATGACAAATCTCTTAACACTACTATTCTCTATCACCTAAGTATTCTCCAGAAACAGCATTAAGTATTTGCATGTGCGTTACAAGTGTTCCTTTGTCACAATCCACTTTTTTTTTTTTTTTTTTTTTTGGAATTCCCGCACGAATTTGGCACATGACTGGACTATTTTTAACCTAATTCAGTGAAACCTGTCTAAGACTGAATTCAAGGACCTGGAATTATTTCCCGTTTTAGACAGGTTTCTGTCTTATACAAGTGCATCCACGGAAACAATTGAAATGCAAAACATTTGAATTTTTGTCATGATAATAAATTCTACGTAATTAGTGATTACTTAAGAAATAGACAAAACATTAGAAATACCTACTGTGACGTACTACAGAGGTGAAAACGTGCGTCAACACGACAAATCTGCATCGAGACATTCTGTCCGCGTAGCTCAGTTGGGAGAGCGACATACTCCGGAGTGAGGGGGACACGAATTTGATGCCCGTCGCGGGCAAACTTGTGTTTTCACACTACCTAATACTGGCCTTCCTCTAGAGCGAATAACAGCCTGTACACGCTGAGGCATCGACTCCACCAGATGCTATAGGGTTTCTTGGTGTAGTGCCAGCCATGCCTGTTGCAGCATTGTCCGCAACTCTACCCGAGAAGTCGGTCTCTCATGATCCACGGATCGAATGCTCCTTTCCACGGCATCCCAGAGAGCTTCTACAGGGTTCAGAGCCAGACTTAAGACTAGTGGGGCGCTGGGCACAAAGAACTTGGGGCACCCCATTCCCGGGCATGAATTGTACTCTTAATAATATTAAGGCAACATCCCTGGTGCTTCGCGCAATTATTCCATATTGCGCATATAATTGTATAAAGCACAAGAAATGCCGCCTTAATACACATGTGCTGTCGTCGTTTTTGCTGCCCATAATAATAAAAATTAAATGTTAGTGCTTAAATAGGGGCCCCCAGTTCATGCTGGGCACGGGCCCCGTGTACCCTTGCATAAATCAGGCTCTGATAGGGTTTTAATCCGGGGACCGTGGGGGCCTCTGGATGGTTCCAACTCATATGAATGTTCTTCGAGTCATGTCTGGGTGGTTGCGGCCCGTTAGGGTGGCGCATTGTCTCTCTGAAACAGACCAAAGGCCACAGGATGCGTGAAGGCCATGAAACAAGGTTCGCACACTTCCAAGCAAAATAAATTCACGCACTTTTCAAGGACTTTTTATAAGTCAATTTTGAGATTGTGTATGTGCTGTCGGTCGGTCATTAGGTAGGTATTTTAGCAAGTTCAAACCAGTAAACTAGCTGTGGCGGGCACACCTTCAACGACCTGCTACTTACATCCCCCACCCCCACCCCCGTTGTTTTATTTTATTAACTTTGAATTGCCTCTGTTTTGTGTTATTCGAAATAATTCTATTGTGTGGAATATTTTGAAAGGGAAGGTTAGCTCGCATTGTAACAGCGGATAGACGGCCCACAGTGCATTATCTTCATACTGACCCTCCGGCAAGAACGCGTCCGAAACTCCAATCAATAGAAGCCCATCACGATTTGTAAATTCATCATTCCACTTATTTTACTCCCATGGCTGACGTTTTACTCCATACTGATGTCATAGCCAAGGTACCAGCTGTCCACGCTATCCCCTGAGTTCAATGCAAGTTCTGCGCTATTTGATCAGCTTAATGTTTTTATCGGAACTACATATACACTGAAGAGCAATTGAATTAGAGACAGCTGGCGTTATGCAAATGTGGCGCTGTGGGCGGCCCTGTAAACGGAAACGACATGACGTATGCAGTGATCCGACAATATAAGGAACGATGCGACGGGAATCAGTAAGAGTCAGACGCAGTATGGGTAAGACGAAGGATCTAAGCGCAATTGATCGCGGGCAAATTGTCATCTCGGAAGTCGTGCAGGCACTGGGATTTTTACGAGACACTGTCACGGGTGCACCGTGAGTACATCGAATCCGGTAAAACCATCCCTGCAAGGGCCAACTGCCGTGGACAACAGCGTGTGGATGAGCGGGGTCATCGTCGGCTAGCTCGCATTGTAACAGCGGATAGACGGGCCACAGTACAAGAAATCATTCGGCAAATTAACGCTGGTGCACAAAAACGCGTAAGCAGCCACACCATCCAGAACCATCTCCTCGCTATGGGGTACAGAAGCCATCGTCCCACGAGGGTACCGCTGCTGACCGCACATCACAGGGTGCAAAGATTAGCATGGGCGCGGGAACATCGCCACTGGACCCTACTAGACATGTGGAAAAATGTTGCCTGGACTGATGAGTCGAGATTCACGTTGGTACATGCGGATGGCAGGATACGAGTACGGCGCAAACCACATGAAGCGATGGATCCTTCTTGCCAGCAGGGCGCTCTTCAAGCTGGTGGGGGAGGCATTCTTGTCTGGGGACTGTTTACGTGGACTGAAATGGGACCAATGGCACGTGTGACATCGTCCCTCACAGGTCAACATTACCGGGATATCCTGGACGACCATTTGCTCCCGTTTGTGCGTCTTCAACATCCCACTGGGGGACTCATCCTGCAACAAGACAATGCACTATGCCATCGATCCCGAATTGTATCCGAATGGTTGGATGAACACTCCACCGACGTGACCTCGCTTCCTTGGCCAGCTAGGTCACCTGACATCAATTCCATTGAGCACATCTGGGATTCCATCAAGAGATGTTCGAGGCTGTGACCCCCCTCCATCAAATCTTCGTGAACTGTGGGAGCTTGTTCAGGGGCCGTGGATCCGTATGGCTTCCCAACGCTTCCGGTGTCTTGTCGAGTCCATGCCGAGACGAATCGCCGCCGTCATCAGGGCGAAAGGTGGGTGGTGCTTCACGTTACAAGACAGGTATCTCTAATTCAATTGCTCTTCAGTGCAAATCTCTTATACAACTTTTTAGCACAAACTTTTACCAATTGTTTTTACACATGCTCTTTCATATCATTACTTAAAAAACAAAACAAATTGTTTTTCAAGTACTATTTACAGTCTAAAAGTTCAAGAACTTTCAAGGACTTTTTTTCAAGGTTTTCAAGGAGCGTACGAACCTTGTGAAAACGTGTTGGTTACCAGCCAGCATATGCTGGTAGCACGCAGCGGTTAAGGACATTAGGTTCCTTAGACACACTACGGGACCTAATGTGCCCCATGAGAAAGCCTCGCACGACGGGGGCCATGGTCTCGTGTTGAATACGCCACACCCGCACCCTCCCGTCAGCTCGGTACAACTGGAAACGAGATTCATCTGACCACACCACGTGACGTCACTCTGCAGAGATCCGGTTTTGTTATCCCCGGCACCAGGCGAGGCGTAATGTCCGATGACAGTGGCACACGAGTAGGGAGTCGGCTCCCGTAGCCCAGGGTATACAACGTGCGCAGTACCATATGCTCGCAGACGCTGTTTGGGCCTCCGACAACCTGGATGTGATTTGTGCTGTCTTTGCCAAACGGTTACTGTACGTGCTAGGATAATCTACGACGATCCCGGTCATCAAGCTTGTGGTCGGCCACTGCCGCTTGCTGTCTTGGCGCTGGTACGTCCGTCGATGGTATACTAGCAGTACACTCTTGATAGGGTTGCCTTCGGGAATCCCAGGGTTCTTACCACTTGGGCGATAGAATGACCCATGTGTCTTGCGATGACAATGCGTTCACGATCAAAGTCGCTCATATATCACAGCGTTTTCTCATATTCGTTGATTGCGATACAATGTTGGGGGAAAATTATCAAATTATCATATGTAGAGGATTTTAGGAAGGGAGTGTCTGACCCCAGGTCTTAAACAACCCTTAGAAATAGGAAGCTAGGAGATTTGGGCTAGAGTGCCCGATAGGAAAGTGACATGGAAGCGAAGTAGAAAGGGGGAGGAAGACGCCCTTGTTTATTACCGGGGAGCCAGTACCCGGGGTCAGACGGCTTAACGTGCCCATCCGACGCACGGCTGATATTTAGTGGATCGAGCGTTCGTGCTTGCCTGAGAACGAACCTGAGGTCTTTTCCGTGGCAGTCACGAACGCTGCCCACCAGGCCACCCGCGGCCCAAATGTTGGGGAAAGCTCTGCTGTCCGGCTATTTATCGCCTGCGTTCGGTTTGGGTCTGTTCTACTCTGCATGGAGGGATGTCGATATCAACTGCCCATCACCTCTATCTTTAATGTTTTGTCTACTGAGTACTTTACTGTTCGTAGTACTTTATTCAATTAAAAATCACAAACTTCAATGTTTTTAAATAATAAAACATGTTGGTAATTTTCGTATCCAATTCGAATCTGTTCTCTTCCACGTTTGTCGCTTCACTACAAATGTGTGTGTGTGCTACATCTTTTGCTCGTGTTATGTAGCATAGGACCTGAAATTTCCGGGTAATCTTATTCAATCGACTATCCCGGCCTCTTCATTTCCCGCATTTTTCTCTTCGTTGAGCTAATTACCTTTACGTTGTCATAAATTTGTATTTTGCTAGCATTGAAATTCTCTGCTAAATGCTTGATACTTGCACTTACTTTTTCCCACACTTCAGTTACTTTAACTTTTGTGTTCAAATCAAGAATATTATTCCTTGGCGCCATGGTAAGCGACAAGGGAACGAACGCAACTAACAACAAGCAAAGGTTGTGAATGACCATCTCAATGAATATATGTTAAGAGAATTGAATCGGAGCGTCACGTTGAAATCCGTACGAAACCGCCAGCTGTGAAGACTTTGAACTTTGCATCCAGCAAAAATAGTGACGCTGGTCACATGACCTAAACCTGACTGGCGGCACGTGCTTAAGAAGAAACCAAACAGTGAATGTTATGTAGTGTTGGGCATAATCGATTGAATTTAAGAATCGAAAGGTTGCAATCGAGACATGTTACAAATCGAGATATTCATTCGAAATAATCATTCGAACGATTTCTAATTTTAGAATTTACCGGTAGATGGCGTGATACGCTCAGAGCCGCCGTATGCGCTTGCCAAATCGGGATATCCATTCGAAATAACCATTCGAATTATTTGAAATTGATGCTACACGCCCAGAGCTTTCTTTCGCTGGATGGAATGGCGCTAAAGACGCCTGAATGTTTTCAAACAGCATAACCTAGCTTAAGAAGTTAGAAGGAACCTAAGTGATTCTTCCTGCGAGAGATAATTCAATCACGTGAAAGCGAGTACTTCCGAACCTCTCGGATCTCGGTACCTCTCGAGATGTTTTCGGGTAGACGAGCGATTTTGCTCGAAACCTATGATTGCAGTGAAAGATAAACTAGAGCAAAGTGAAGCGACATGCAACACAGAGGATGGCATGGAAGCGCACTCGGTTTTTATTAAAACAAAAAATAACCCGATTAAATTTACGGCGCTATACAATCATCCCAAACACACTATTACCAGGGAAGCTCTAGATAATCTTTTCGAGGAAAATATTCCTACGGTCATAGCGGGGGATTTTAATAGTAAACACCGCTATTGATACTGCCCTAGAGCTAATAAAAGTGGAAACAATATCTTCAGATATCTCTTAAACAAAAACATTGACTTGGGGGCGCCATCTGAACCCACAAGAACGGCGCTCAGAGGAACTACCAACATACTAGATTTTGCACTCCTGAAGAATAATAAATATTACTTTGAAATTTACACTGAGGCGGCGCTCTCCTCTGACCACAATCCAGTTCACCTCCAGCTTTATACTGATAAAACTGTGACGGTAGCACCCAAAATGGTCACTAACTTCAAGCAATTTGAAGAGAAAATTAAACTAGAGCCACCCCCAGTAATTGGAGACTAATAGCAAAGAAGAAACTGACAGAGCTATCAAACTCTTTAACCTCGCCATTAAAAAAATTATGGAAGAATGCCAAACTCCTGCTAAAGAGAAAAAAAATCCGTACTATTTACCCAAAGAAATTTTGGAACTTATAAAAGAAAAAAATAGGTACCGAAGCAAGTGGCAAAGAACAAGAAATAAAACGTTCTATGACCTTTATTGCTGTCTAAATAGACAAATTAAAAGAGAAATCAGAAAATTCGAGAATGGGTCATGGGGTCAAGTATTAGAGGAAGCTCATATTGACTACTCTAAAAATTCGGATAAAAAAAACAAAATGACTCTATGGAATCTTACGTCGAGCTTGCAAAATAAAAATGTCAAATTACTCCCACCCCTTCAAAAAGAAGATGGGACGGTAGTTAGAACTGACGAAGAAAAAGCAAAAATTTTTGCAAACTCACTAGAAAAACAGTTTAAAATAAATGATATCCCTGACACTGATGTAGCCATTAAAATGAAAAAGGCCCTGGATACTTATTTTAAACATGCGGAGGATATAGAAAATTCTAGAGTCATCACCCAAAGTGCACAACTCTATGAAGAATTTACTAGTAAAAAAAAACCTGTGTTAACATCCCCAATTAAAAGCAAACAGAAAGTCTCTTTTAAAAAAAATAGAAGCACAAGGCATAGAAAACAGCAGCCAAAAGTTGTAAAAGCTACGGCCTCTTTTACGTCCGATAGACAAGTTAAAGGTGCTACACGACCTCTCGCGGGTCCGGAACGCCAGAAACTGAAAAGATAAGAAATAAAAAAAGGCCTTTTAAGGGCCAAAAAAATTGAGCCGCGGATGGCTTAGTGGTTAGTGTTTCAGATTATCGATGCTGGTTCTAGATTGGGCTGATCTTTCAGAGATGGTATGATTTACTAACAATCGCTGAATATCCGCCGTGCATCGGACGAGCACGTTAAGTGACGGCCCCCAGGCTGGACCCACTGGTTAAATGGGTATCCTTTCCTATGTCCTCCCTGAAACTCTCTCACCCCTCTATGTGCAATATCGTACTTGTACGGTGGCGCCATCTACTGTACTCTAATCTCACTACAAACTGTTCTGTCAAAAGTCGCTAGACTTGCTCTCATTCCTTCCGTTTCTGTGTCCTGCCCAAAAGGCGATCTCGCTGTAGGTGGCTCGGACCTAAACTCTACTCCCTGTGGACGGAAGTCCTACATGAAAATGACAAATGCTCTCATTAAGGAATTAAGGAATCGCCAAAAAAATTTTTTTTGTTCCTCCTGACTTTGAAAAACCACTACCCATCAGTGAAAGGGAAGTTAGGTTTCATATTAATAATCTTAAAAATAAAAAGGCACCAGGCAATGATGGCATAAATAATAAAATTATGAAAACATTATCGGAAGAGTATGTGCAAACCCTTACTAAAATATACAATTGTGCCATTAAATTAAATTATTTCCCTGATGTTTGGAAGACAGCAGAGGTAATACTATTACCCAAGCCAGGTAAAAACCCGGCAATTCCTGAAAATCACAGACCGATTTCGTTGCTCCCAACCATGGGAAAAATCTTTGAAAAAATAATTCTTATTAAAATGCAACAATTCTGTGAGGAATTCCCAGTAATTCCATTTACTCAAGGAGGTTTTAGAGATAAACACTCCACGGTGCACCAACTCTCTAGAATAACTGAAATATGTGCTGAAGGAATTATAAAAAAAGAACACACGGCAGCCATATTTCTGGATGTGGCAAAAGCATTCGATAAATGCCCACATGAGGCAATTATCTACAAGCTAATAGCACATGATTTCCCACCCTGGATTATACATATAATCAAATCATACCTCACTAAAAGAACATTCTGTGTAAAAATCAATGGGAAAAAATCGTTAAAAAAAAATCGAAGCTGGTGTACCGCAAGGCAGTGTACTCGCACCAACGCTGTCGTCAGACTTTCCCAACTATAATAACAGGAATCTGACTACAGCTCTCTATGCTGATGACACTGCACTCGCTTATACTTCCAAAAATAAAAATCAAGCAACTTTCATGTTGCAACATTATGTTGAACAACTTGAGAAATATTTCTTAGATTGGAAAATCAAAATCAATACCGAAAAAACTCAAGCAATTCTATTTTCTAGGATTAAATGCAATCACAATCCAGACTTTGAAATAGAAATGTATAAAAAAAAATACCTTGGGTAAATGATGTTAAATATTTAGGACTTTTTATGGACCACAACCTAAACTGGAACAAGCATATTAAAGAAACTCTGTCCAAATCTCTTAAGATCAGAGGAAGTCTCCAGCCAATAATAAAAAATAAAAGGCTTAGCAGGAAAAACAAAACTTTGATATGGAAAGCCTGTATCAGCCCTGTTATTACTTATGCCTGTCCTATCTGGGGTAACTGTAACAAACAGCAGAAAAATAAGATTACCTCATTTCAAAATAAAACCCTACGATATATGGTTGGACTTGATGGAAGAACTTCAAACCATGCTATCCGAAGCATGCTAAATATTAATTCTATCCATTACACGATGTATGACTTAGCTAATAGATACTACGAAAAAGCTAAGATTCATCCTAATCCTCTAGTCAGAGAGGCCATTAACTACACTGTCAATGAAACTGACAGTTATAAAAGGCCAAAAACTATCTTGAATAAAGTTCCAGAAATGAACCCAATTCACAGCTACCCTAGCAAAAAAAAAATAACAATAATTGGGACTAGTGTTTAGAGGGTATTTCTCACCTAAGAAGAATTTCTGTTAAAAAAAAGGGGGGGGGGCTTTTTTAAGGGCAGTACTATGATTTGCAAATATACTTCACACATGTGAAAAAATCTTGTTAAATAAAAAAGGGGGCTCTTTTAAGAGCCGTACTCTGTTTTGCAAACATACTTCACACATGTGAAGAAACCTTGTTAAATGAAAAAAAAAAAAAAAAAAAAGGGGGGCTCTTTTAAGGGCCGTACTCTGATTTGCAAATATACTTCACACATGTAAAAAAATCTTGTTAAATAAAAAAAAAAGGGGGGGGGGCTCTTTTAAGAGCCGTACTCTGTTTTGCAAACATACTTCACACATGTGAAGAAACCTTGTTAAATGAAAAATGAAAAAAAAAGGGGGGGGGCTCTTTTAAGTGCCGTACTCTGATTTGCAAACATACTTCACCCATGTGAAAAAATCCTGTTAAATAAAAAAAGGGGGCTCTTTTAAGAGTCGTACACTGTTTTGCAAACATACTTCACACATGTGAAGAAACCTTGTTAAATGAAAAAAAAAAAAACGGCTCTTTTAGGAGACGAACTTGTTTTGCAAAGAGAAATATTGCAGTCCACATATATGAGACTGGCCCAGAAACACGGTACTATGGTTTAAAATAATTATTAAAGTACCAAACTCCCCTCCAGCCAGTGAAAAAAAAAAAAAAAAAAAAAAAACGAAAAATTCCTGAGATGCGAGGTGAAAAGCCGACTCCTACACGGGAACTGAACAAACGATAACTGTGTGCTTTAAGGTGCCTTGCAACACAGGGTTTTGTGAGAAAACTGGGTGTTTATCTGTATGATTTTTCTTGTGGTTCTTGCTTTTTTTTTTAGGCACCCCTTTTCCCTGCCTTTCCGCCGTTTCCCTGGGGCCTGGCGTTGTCTGCGGGATAGCCTGCTTTGACTGATTTGGTGCAGGTAAGTATGTAGGGTAGCTTGCAACTTCAATACTTAACGGGTAACCGTCTACTCCTTCTCCTCTAATATTTCCATACTTTCCTTTCGTACTATTCTATCAGGGAAATCTGTTTCCAATTATCCTATCTTCTTCTTTTTCACCTGACAAAAGGCGCAGAGCGCTGAGGGTTCGGGTCTCTCAACCTCAGATAGGAAATCTCTCTCTTGCTCGAAACCTATGTTCTCGAGAAGAGACGAGCGATTTCGCCTTTCATGAATGCACTCGTTTGAACGAGACAGCGTATGAGCAATCGAGAGTTCTCTCGAGAGGTTTTGTTCATTCGAATGAATTTGGAGTAATCGAATGTTTCGAGATATTTTCATAATCGAATGTTTAGAGATATTTTCATAATCGAATGAATCGATTATTTCTACTCGATTATGCCCATCACTAATGTTATGTAGTTTGGGTAAACAGCTCAAACGCGATATCTCTGGTTAATTATGTTATCTACAACTTCAAGCCATTTATTCCGTGTGAATTCATCATTGCACTTTATTGTGTAATGTTTGTATTCAATTAAAATAACTGACCACACAGGAACATCAGGGAACATTCCGTTGTTACAAGGTTTGTTTACTCTGATCAGATCTGATCATATGTAGAGGATTTTAGGAAGGGAGTGTCTGACCCCAGGTCTTACACAATCCTTAGAAATAGGAAGCTAGGAGATTTGGGCTAGAGTGCCCGATAGAAAAGTGGCACGGAAGCGAGGTAGAAAGGGGGAGAAAGACGTCCTTATTTATTACCGGGGAGGGGGCAGTACTAGGAATCCGACTGCTTAACGTACCCATTCGACGCACGGCGGATATTTAATGGCTCGAACGTTCGTACCTGCCTGGGATCTTTTTTTTTTTTTTGATTGGAGGTTTAGCACGACCACCGTGAGCAACTCAACGGGCTATAAGCAGTCGCCCGTCCCTAATTTAGGGTCACTGGTTCCAGGGAAGTGAGAGAGACAGTGCCGTAAGACAAACACAACATCCATGCCTCACCGGGATTCGAACCCGGACCCCGTTCGGAAGAATGATCACAGGCCATCGCTTAGACCGCTGCCTGGGATAGAACCTGAGGTTTCTCTGTGGCAGTCACGAAAGTTGACCACTAGGCCATCCGCAGCCCGATTCGTTTACTCTCTTGCCATTTCCACCTTTATTCCGTTTTAGACATGTTAAATAGTACGTAATTTCCTATCTTTCATTTTGTAACCAACAAAAAAAGTACCGTTTTGGGCAGAGGTTCCGTCTAAAACAGGTTTTACTGAATTTCTCTTTTCACGCATTTTTCAGATTTCTAAAAATAGCGCAGATTTTCTATCTCTAAATAAGCGCAACGAACGCAGAGAAAAGCACATAATTTCGGATGTGAATATATGCTCTGTCAAAATATTCTTGACGCCATACAATTTTGTAGCAAGGATACATAAAACACTCTAAAATTAAATTATATGATTTTGTTTTCCTTCCCAAAACATATTCTTACTCCACATAAATCTTTGGAAGCATCCATCATGTTTTAATTTTCAGTAACGTACATGTATTTGTAAAGCATGCAGCACTGAATTTCGGATTTACACATTCAGCAAGTACTTCTTTGTGCATTACATTTAATCATACCCCCCCCCCCCCACACACACACACACACACACACACACACACACACACACACACACACACACACACACACACACACACACACACACACACACACATACATACATACATACATACATACATACATACATACATACATACATACATACATACATACATACATACATACATACATACATACATACATACATACATACATACATACATACATACGCACGCACAGTTATATCTCCTGACAATCAGTCAGTATTATCAAGCCACATGAAGTTCACAAATGTCACTGAACAACAACGAATAGTAAATTTCTCACAGTTTATCCTTAGCAATTACCTGTTTCCCTCGTTTTGGTTGAAAGTACATTCCTAGAAATAAGATAGTTTTTCTCACGATGCAACTACGAATTTAATTGTACATAAGATATATTATCAAAGCAATCATACGCAAGCAGCAAAAGTGTGTTTTCACTGAGAATTTACTTCTAACATAAGTAAAGGGGTTTCTTTTTTTTTGCTTGTTTTTTTTTTTTTGGGGGGGGGGGGATACTGTTTTCTAATTCGAAATTAAAATCTTTAAAGCCCAATAAAGGAATTTATATTTCTTTTAACTCCGAAATTTTTCAACCTCTGCGATAATCCTGGGCGTGGGTATATATAGAAAAATGTGTGAGCATCAGAAACGAAATATACTCCGCAAAGGCACCAAATGTTCTTCCTGCAGTACAATCACAAATACATACAATTTCATCAAAATGAAATCACACAGACTACGTTGGCTTTCCCTGAACAATCCTCATGAAGATTAAAAGGTTAGAGAAGTTTGTCTTGATAATGTGACTCCTGATTCCAGAGAAAGCAGAGAACCAGAACCAATGAGCACACAAATACCACATTCTCGACTCAAAAATGGGGATTTTGCTTCAACTAATTAGTATCCTGACCACCAAACATATATTTTGTTTTTAAATTAATATTTTTTGCAGCAATATACTAACTGCAACAAACTCACAAACATATTTCTTTGTTAAGGTAAGAGAGTTCGCACCCTTTCAGTAACGTCTGGTTTTTTGTTTTGTTTTTTTCCCTATGGCAAATTTATCAATAGTAAAAACATACCAGTTCAGAGTGAACTTCTTTTTTTAAATCTGTAAACAAACAGTTACATACACTTCATGTAGCTGCACAAAAAATTGAACTCTTTCATGCTGAGAAAATACTGTTTTGGAAATGACAAAGAAAATTCATCCTCAGAAATAATCTTAGATGAAATGCTAAACCAAGAAAAACTCTGGGCACCTTTTCCAGTAGAAATTGTGATGCTGTGAGAAAAAAAAAATACACAAAAAAGACAGTGCATTCCGATTTTTATAAACGACAGTATTAAACTAAATCAGTTGTACCTAATGCTTCAACTCAAGTCACGCTATTATATTATTGTGCTTTGAATGCCACAGATTTTCAGTATGACGCATGTAACTGGCGATACTAAATTAGGTTTCATTTCAGGATTATATAAATAAAAATTTTTGACTCAAAACGGCATTACTCACAAAAGGTCAAGATGCAGCTTTTGAAAAAATGAAATACATTTCTAACACACACACACACACACACACACACACACACACACACACACACACACACACACACACACAAAATGCTTTCTTCCTATTACTTATTTAAATGGAACAAATCTGCACACAATATGCAGATACGTTTTGCAGTTTCAAATCTGTCAAAATGGATTTGTTTTTAATAATATGCCGGTTGGGAACTCAATTAAGTGTGAGGGCGGACGAGTGCGCAGCGCCACCCCCGAGAGCGCCTGGCATGAACGTTGTATTTAATATGTTAATTAAACATCCAAGAATACAAAAGTTAACGAAGAATTTGCACTTTTTAATTTTTAAAACTGTTGTGATAAACAGAAACCTGCAATGCAGAAAGGAAGACACATTTGACAAATATCACCCACACCCCCAACTATTTATGGTGCACAAATTCCACGTGCATAATGCCGATCAAACATTTAAAAATATATAAAACGAAAAAGTATTTATAAAGAAAATATGAAAGATGCACGCGGAGGGACATGATTTAATGTTTAGTCAGCGCCATCTTTCGTCAATCCGTCTAATTCTACTGTTGCCACTTCGGCAGATCAACAAAGTTTGGAAATCAAGAAACACAGATTTAGTGATGTTGCCACGTTTATGTTACAGAATATCAGATGAAGCTCAACTAACCTGAGTTTTTAAAGAAGCATCACACGACACTGCGATGTCGCAGAGATTTAAATTTAAATACACGTTTCTTTTTTCCCTCATGTGGCAACACGTAATTTTTACAAGCACGCGCAGAACTGAAGGGAAACACACAAGACTTTAAATACTTCCAGCTAAAAAACAAAATGGCAGTCCTTTTTTTTTTTTTTTTAACAAACACTGCGTTGCAAACCTGTTAAGGAAGAAACAATGAAAAGGTAACTCACGAAGTTCCAGGTGCAACAGTAGGAAGAAGAACATCCATCAAACCGTCTGTCCAATGGTGAAGACATCTGTCCGTCTGGTAATGTCGACTGCTGTAATCCAGCGACATTTCTTTCTCGGAGTTGCCTCTCCAGCTTCTTACGTTGCTTCTTACGGTGATCGCGAAGGAATCGAATTGGAACTGCGCCATAAACAAAACTGGAAAACCGACGACCAGAAGTTCGTACGATAGATACCCAGTCAATCATGGCGGCGAACAAAGGAGTCCCCAGCCTAAGCCGAAAACAAAGGGAAATACACGGGCAACTGGCTGTTTGCAAACTGTGCTGGGATTGAACTTCTGCAGGATGACAAGAAACTTCAAATATATACGCCAAACGTTCCAGAAATTTCTTACTGCCAATATTCTGTTGTTAGAGCCATATAAAAATTCTCCTCGAAGTAAAATCTACCCTTCTAATACTTTCATGTGACCCTGATGGCGATATTCAGAACAAAATGTCTTAGTCGACACAAAACTATGTGTAAATACTCCTCTGAATCTGACTATTTACTAAAGTGACTATTCCTGAACATCTTCTTCCGAAAGAAGCACACTAAGCAGTAATTACTCTGCTGCTAGATTTCATGAAAACATTTTTTTCATTCTTCAAACTTTTAAGGCGATTCTGAAGTCAGCAGGTAAAATGTACAAAACTTGGTGTGAAGATAAAAATGTGCTCATAATATGCAAACACAGAACTTGTGAATGGCACTCCAAATGTTATTTTAATCAAAGTAACAGCGCCGTGGATCCAAGAACAATTTGACTCAATGCAGATCTCTAAATGGCTGCTATTTCACAAAAGCTACCAACTAAATTCGCTAATTCATTAATTTTTTCCTTTAACACGGATGCCAAATCCTTACACCTGTCAACTATACCGAACCAAATTCAGCCATAAGGAAAACGAATGTTTCTTCTAGTTAATGAAAATAAAATTTTAATGTATGACTTCGTTGTGCTGCGTATTTCAATCAATGGCAAAATGGGAGCGGCGAAGTTTGATATAGGACTCTTCTGCTGGGAAATAAGTAACGAATTCAATGCTTGGCGGTTAACCTAATGTTCGCATTCGAAACAACGACCTTGGAAATAATGAATCCAATGAGGACTGCAGATGAATCGTTTCTTATTTTGTTCAGGAGTTGCCTGCATTAACATATACAAAAACGGAGTGCATTTGATCACCAGCCAACGACGAGAAGGACCAAAAATACTGGCTTCACTTTAACAGCCCCACTATTACTTCATTTCCACGTCTACTAAATATTGCCTCAACCGCACGGTATTATACAGATAAATTAATATTTCTAAGTCCCAGACCTTTAGTCTGAGGAAATCAATCTATAAAGCTTCAAGGAACGTTAAGGTGACTCGCCAGATTGCAGTCATTTTCAAATAAAGAATTTGCGCAGACTAACTAATTTAGCAAATGTCTCACACGAAGTGACTGCAGCCTGGGAGAAATTTATACCCTCTACGGTGAAACAATGCGTCGTATGCAGCAGAAAGCCAGGAATTAAGTATCCAGCTGAAACAAGTTCGTTTTCGCAGAATGACTCGTTCTCGTGAATCGTTAGAAATTAAAAGTTCCACATAATACCTCTCACAAACATCACATTTTTCTCACTGCCACAAAATAGCTAAATGCTCTTTTCGCGTGAATTACGACTAAATAATAACGCCAGAGGATGTTTCAAAATCAATTTTCTACTTTGAATAAATATTAAAACCCTCAAACTAAATTAATGCCGCACGCATGTCTGCCAGAACTGTTTTCCTAATACAAAAGGTCGACATATTTCCACTTTTTAGTTGCCATTCAACGGGACATAGTCCTAGCGTTCAACGTGAAATATGTACGGCCATTAAAAATAGCTGAAAGGGCGTCGTCGTCTCAGGGCTGAGCCAGCCTATGGAAATGTGATTCCGCTCATTATGTGGACGTAAGGAATCGAAGGAATGAGGGTCAAAGCCGACATACAGACAAGAAGAGAGCACGCAGCCGTCGGAGATGAAGGATTTTTCACTCCCTTCGGCTCTTCAGGCGAGCAGCGACTGACAGCTGAATCCCATTACGTCACCGGAGCAAGAGGTGCAAGATGCAGATCCCCGGGCAGCATCTTCCCCGCTTCCGCACGTGGGCGACCGCCGCAGGCTCTCACATAAACAATCGCATCGCCAGCGTACCCCTTGTTGTTCGAAGCCACAATTTGGTAGTGCACATTTTTAGTTCATCGCACCTCAAAATGCCCTGGGAATAGGTTGCACCAAAAAGAAAGAAAAAATAAATAAATGAAGGAAGCTAAAACCAACATTTACTTGAAACGCTGAGCTATGCAGAATCGCAAGCACCGGGGATATCATCTCCTTGCGATTTGGAGAAAATAAATGGGCGAACGGTTTTAAAGCACAAGCGTGGGCTACACCTGCAAGCTCAACTGACAAAACGGAAGAACTGCTCGAAAGCAAATGCCATTTCAAACTACGCTAGTCAACATTTTAAAACTTTGTTTTCATAACATGGGTGAAATAAGGTGTTTTTAACTAATTTCGGGGTGCTGATTTTAAATATGACTGTAAAAACTCTCCATCATGTAGTTTTTTGTGAATGAACATTTGCTGTATTTCCAGATACATATACACACTAAAATTACAGCTTCACATTGTAATATATTACAGCTTCGCATTGTAATGTATTACAGCATTTATGTGTCTTGTTAGCTATAGAATTAAGTGTTACAAAGTATAAATACGGTATACCCTACACTACTAAGTAGAGACAGTAAAAAAAAAAAAAAATATTTAACAAGAACTAAAACAATATAGAAAACTTCAAAGCCCAACAGGCATGAGTAAACAATAAAATAAAGTAATAGCAAACCTGAATGTAGAAAGTGTCGAGAATGCCGAGCCTAGGCTTTATCAAGGACCAGCAAAACTCTGCATTTTCTCACTTCCACAAAGACCTAGTTGGAAATGGGTTTCAGCAAAGCCATAGATGCAAGTTTAAAGCCCACCAAAAAAAATTTTTAATTAGCAAAACCTCCTCAGAGTTGCATGAAGAATAATTTAGTCAAAGTTTTTGCATGCATCTATAACTTTCCTGGCCCAACATACACTCGTCATCTGCCATAAAAAAAGAAACTGAAAAACGATTACAAAAATCACAAGTTGTGAGAAGGTCTGAACAAATCATCAGAATTATTCAGTTAAAACACGTTGCTGAGCAACTAAGCAGTCTGAGAAAGAATTTAAACTTCAAGAACAGTACTAAAAGTACTACTAAGTCTTATTCTTTGTGGTGAAAAAAGTTTTACCTAAAATGCCATAAAATAAAAAACAAAAGATTAAAAATTTTTCAACAGAGTTAGGAGAGCAAACAGGATTTTTGTACCCACAACTTCCGCAAAATACGGTCTTCGCAAGAACAAAAAAATAATAAAAATTTTAAATGATGCTTTGGAAAAATTATATGTAGTTAACAATTAGTTGCAATATTTACAGAATATTCCAGGGGTGCTTTAAGTGTATAATATTGTAGTTTTTAAGTTGCTACCAACAATGAAAAAGCATCGTTGACAACAAGTACAATAAAACGGCTAACTACCAAAACTAAGTGCTCAAAAACACGCATTAATTTCCAAATTAAGTGAAAGAGAAAACTTATAAAGTTAGTAAAACTGCTTGCACCAAATGCCTAATGAGAAAAAATAGAAAATTTCCGCTTTGAAAGTTCACCCTTAATCCTAGGAAGAAAAAAGTACACGAACAAAGATTTGTGCTTACCTACATTGCCCTCCATTCATATATATCACTGCATATGAGACAGCAAAAGAAAAACAATTCGAGAAAACAATATTAATGTAAATGTATACGCACATACTCGTACAAGTAATTCATTTTTTTCTCTGATGTGTCGTGTTGTCCTCTTGCAAAAACCAGCAGCAATCACTCATCATTGAGGGATTCCACTTGCCTTGATACCTCTCCTCCATCGTTCGGATACTTGGTGGAACCTTTCTCCTTATTCATCGCTGACTGCTCCTAGGTTGTCAGAAAAGAAGTCCAGATGCGAATGGAGGCAATCTATTTTTAAGGACATCCGGCACCGAAGGTTTTTATAATTCTTAGAAGGTTGTGAATCAGCTGTTTGTAGTTGCCCTCTTTGTGATTACCCAGAAATCCCTTGACCACAGATGTGAAAAATTGCCATGCGTCGAGCTCTGTGCTGTTTAGCTTTTCGGTAAAAACAGAATCACGCAGTAGTTTCCGTATCTGAAGACCAACGAAGATCGCTTCTTTGAGTTTTGCACTACTTAATTGCGGAAATGGTTGATTTAAGTGCAAGAAACCAGGGCCAGATTTCTCCATATCCTTTAGAAAATGTTTCATGAGCCGCAGTTTGATATGAAGTGGTGGAAGCAGCACATCAGAGGGATTAACTAGGGGCTTGGGACGAACGTTACTCTCTCCACGACTGAAAATATCTCGTTTAGGCCAGTCTGCCCGTTCGTGGTGTTCTGCTGTGGCCCTACTGTTCCATATACAAAGAAAACAACAAAATTTGGTGAAGCCACTTTGAAGCCCGAGCAAGAGTGATCTCACTTTCAGATCACCACATATTGACCACCTAAACTGGCCATATTGTATTGCTGTGAGAATTTTGTCCATGCTTTAATACGTCTCCTTCATTCCTACAGCATGTGTTAATGGAATGGAAGGCTTCTCGTTACTGTTGGACAAAAGGGCAGCTTTTAAAATAACTTTGGATAAGTCGATAAATAGACGCCATTCCGTAGGATCGGGAGATATTCCTAATTCTGTCATTAGCCCCGGAATATCTGAACAAAAACACATACCATCCTGCATTCATAGAACGGACATAGACTCAAATTTCTATTTCTGAACATAGACACATGTGTACTCTTCGCTAGCAGGTTCCACTCTTGCAGTCGAGAATCTAAAACTTCAGCTTGTTTTTTTTTGGAAAAACATACAGTAGGTCTCGAACGTGATCATTCAGTTCATTTTGCTCAATAAAGGGGGGGGTCGTCTAGGTGTTTAGGAGTGTATGCAGGATCGGGAGTTTCCTGTGCGTCGATATCTTCATTGGATGAATTTGAATCTATTTCTTCACAGTTCAATGGAGGTTTCGGTGTAGGAAGATCTTCCCCATGTGGAACAGGCCTTAAGGATGAGGTCAAATTTGGATACTGTATTTTACTTTTATTCTTCTTTGAAAAGCCACTCAGTTTGGTTAAACAAAGATAATCTTCCACGTGATCAGTTGGCTCACGCCAAATCATCGGAACTACGAAAGGCATGGATTTCAGCTTACCTTTTAACCATTCACATAGACCAACAAAGCAGGAAATGCAGCAGACATGTGGAGTCCACGATTTATTTTGATCTCCAACATGACATCCAAAGTACAAATAGTAGGCTTTCCTTACAGTCTTTGTCAATGGACGACTCTGCGATTTTATAATATACTGCCCGCACACAGCAAAACTTAACGGGATATTAGCACATGCGCGACGATACCTTTTCTCCATTTCCACAACTTTTGCTTATAAACATGCAGCACGTGTTTTTCCATCAAACAGCAATGGCGGTTCGGTTACATATTCTCTACTTGTGGCAAAATTAGTGTTGCCACCCGTAGCATGTCCGGTAGCGAAATATGACAATAAAAAGATCCGGGGTCCTTTTACATGCCTACAAGCGCTCATGTGGAGCAATAGTACATATTTAATGCCCCATAACAACAACAAAAAAGAAGACGTGACATGGTGGCCATATTTTAAAGTCTGATCTGAAATCAGCACCCATAAATTAGTTAAAAACCAGCTGCTTTTGTTCATGTGATAAAAACCTTGTAGACCAGTGATCAATCACTGACAGCATTAATTGGATATTTTCAGTAGCAAATATTAAAAAAATCCGTAGTTTTAAGCTTTCTTTCAGTAGTGAAAACAACAAAAACCCGTAGTTCTTCACGTTTTTCAGAAGTAATCAATAAAATTGCATTACACACTCGGTAAAAAAAAAAAAAAAAATTGCCAGATCAGCAAAATGGCAGTATAAATTCATAAAAGAGGGAATATTTGCTTAAAAAATTGTACACAAATTCTACAGGTAATAAAACGTAGCTTGAAGAAGCGTATATGCTCCAACTTTGTCCGTCCGTCCGTCCACCTGTCCGCACGATAACTGGCGTAAAAATGGGTCGATTTCGATGAAATTTTAGTATGTGGTAGGGATCACCCGGGGACGAACCCTATTGAAAATGGGACAAATGGGGTCAAAGATCACGACGTAGGAGCGGGATCATTCCATTACCCTTATGCGTCATAACGTGCGTAAATATGGTTCGATTTCAATGAAAGTTTACTATGTGGTAGCAGACCACCTAGGGACGAACGCTATTGAAAATGGGACAAATGGGGTCAAAGGTCACGACGTAGGAGCGGGATCATTCCATTGCCCTTATGCGTCATAACTTGCGTAAATATGGTTCGATTTCAATAAAAGTTTACTATGTGGTAGGAGACCGCCTGGGGACGAACCCTATTCAAAATGGGTGAAGTTGGGTCAAAGGTCAGGACATAAGATCGGGATGCATTCCATTGTCCTTATGCGTCATAACGTGCGTAAAAATGGTTCGATTTCGATGAAATTTCAGTATGTGGTAGGGGACCACCTGGAAACGAACCCTATTGAAAATGGACGAAATGTGGTCAAAGGTCAGGACATAGGATTGCGATCCATTCCATTGTCCTTATACCATATTATTAAGGTGGACGTCAAGTAATTTGCTTCTTATACTTCCAATGGAAAAACTTTTGTACACATTTCCTTCACAATTAATGTGTTCCCAAGGATGAAAATTTGAACATCGATTAAAATAACTTCATATTATAACTTGGAAAACTTAATATTTTCTAAAACATAACCATAATTATATTAAAAATCAATAACTTTTCCTTTGGTGGTGTTGAAACCAGAGAAAAGATGGCACGACCTGTACTTTGATGACGTCAGTGGACAAAAAAATGTTGGATTGCATAATTACGGTTATGGTTTAGAAAATATTAAGTATTCCAAGTTATGAAATGAAGCTATTTTATTCGATGTTCAAATTTTCATCCTTGTGAACGCATTAATTATCCAGAAAAAAGATGGCGTGACCTGTATTTTCATGACGTCAGTAGACAAACAAATGTTGAATTGCATAATTATGGTTATGCTTTAGAAAATATTAAATGAAGATATTTTAATCGATGTTCAAATTTTCATCCTTGGGAACGCATTAATTGTGAAGAAAATGTGTACAAAAGTTTTTCCATTGGAAGTATAGGAAGTAAAGTTACTTGACGTCCACCTTAAAGTTGCAATTCTTGTATGTATGTATGTACATTTTATTTTGAAAACGGCTCTAAGAATTTTGATGAAAGTCGTTAAATTACCGTTTTCTAGTACTAGAAATCGATTTAGCTTTATCTCGACTTTTGAAGAATTCGTTTAGTGGGTTAAATAACCACCCCGAAATATAACGTTTTTAGTGATGGCGTTGTTCCATTAATGTTACCAATGCTTAGAAATCTTATGACGTCACATCTCGCGTTTGAGAATGTTGGCGCGCGGTCACGCCATCTGTCTCTTTACGTCACGCGTTGTGTGTGGATCCTATTAAAGATTTATGACGTCACACTTGCGGCGGACAGATGGTCGCGATTCCCATTTGCCTCATTACCTCACGCGTTGTGTGCGTATGTCCGTCAGCACGATAACTCTCGCGTAACAACCGTTGGATTTCGATGAAATTTTAGTATCTGGTAGGGGATCACCTGGGAAGGAACCCTATTTAAAGTGAACGAAATGGGGTCAAAGGTCAGTACATAGGAGAGGGATCCATTCCACTGCTTTCATGCGCCATAACTAACGTAAAAAGGTTCGATTTCGATGAAATTTTAGTATGTGGTAGGGGACCACTTGGCAACAAACCTTATTGAAAATGGGCGAAATGGGGTCAAAGGTTAGGACACAGGAGCGGGATCTATTCCATAGCCCTTATGCATCATAACTTACGTAAAAATGCTTCGATTGCTACAAAACTTTATCATGTTATTTCGGAGGTATACCAAGCCGGTTCTGTTGAATATCATCGAAATGGGATCAAAGGTCAGGGCACAGGACCGAGATTTATTCCACAGACATTATTCTCATAACTTGAGTAATGATTTCTGAAATGTTGGAAAGCGTATTATAATCAATGCATTGCATGATTTTACCAACTTGTTTTGTGTTTGGGATTGTCGTACCATATCTTTTCACGTAACGATTTTCTTCAGGAAAGACTTTGTGTTGTTTATTCGACAGATTCAAACACTTCATGACACACTCATCCTTGTTCCTCTGGCTCAGGTCATGTGCCACCCATTTTCCTTCCTTCTGAATCTTTCCCACTGCGCGTAACCGATTGGAAATGGTTTGTTGAGTTACCCCCAGTTGTTCAGCTAATTCTTTTTGCGTTTGAGACGAATCTTCATCCAGCAATGCCTGCAGTTCCTCATGTGCAACCTTCTGCGGGGCGCAGCTACGTTCTCGATCGCTAATATCAAAATTACCTGCTTTAAACCGTCTGAACCAAAACTCGCACGTGCTTTTCGATACAATATTCTTCCCCAGAACAGAACAGATCGATGCACATGCTTTTGCAGCACTTTTTCCTTGATGAAATTTGTAACGAATGCGGTGTCGAATAAATGCAGTATAGCTTGCCATCTTTCACCTACCGATGTGCAAGTGCGTTTGACTGTTGGGCAAACTTCTGTGTCACATTTTATACTCTGGACCAGTTACGGTCACATGACAACAACGCGGGGGAATGTCGGATATGTAATTTAATGGTATAAGTCACACAAAAAACGCTTTAAAACTTATTTGTATACCTAATAGTTCACTGAACATTTGCGGGTTGTCCCGTTGGTGAAGTGGTCTAAGCGCTAGCTTCTGACCATTCGTCCAAGATGAGGGGGTTCCAATCCCGGGTGAGGCATGGATGCGGTGCTTGTCTTAAGGCACTGACTCTCTCAATTTTCTGGAACCAGTGGTCTCAAATTTAGGGATGGGAAACTGCTTATAGCCCTTTGAGTTAGGTTGTCCATAATGAAATGTCCGATTTTTGATCTCTCGTGTTTTCACAATGTGTTGTGTTCAATACAGTAAATATGTATGCAAGTGTAATATATCGTTAGAAAGCTTGAAATCTGCAGATGATTGTAACCTTTTGGTTCACTTTATTTACACATAATATTTACAACTCTATATTTCCGTTTTAGTTGAAGATGAATAATCGTGATTTTCGGGCAGTTTTCCTCTACGAGTTTAAACTGGGCCACAACGCAGCGCAAGCGACGCGAAACATTGTTGGTGCCATTGGAGAGGATGCGGCTAAACGAGCGTAATGGTGCGAAGATTGTTCGCAAAATTCAAGGCTGGCGACAAGAACTCCGACAATGAAGAGCGTGGACGTCCGAGTACAGTCATCGACGACGACGCATTGAAGGCGCTCGTTAAAGCAAACCCACACACAACTGTTCGTGAGCTTGAGGGAGAACTGGGAGTAAGCAAATCAGCTGTTTCTGTGCACCTTCAAACAAGTTGGAAATTCCAAGAAGCTCGACAAATGAGTGCCATATGAATTGAATGAAAATCAACAAAATCGTCGTTTGGAAGTCTCATCGGGGCTGCTTTTGCGCAACAACACAGATTCTTTTCTCGATTGCATCGTGACATGCGACGAAAAGTGGATCCTGTAAGACAATCGTCGACGTCCGTGTCGTGGATGACCAAGATGAAACGCCACAACATTTCCCCAAACCAAAACTTCATCAACAGGAGGTTATGGTGAATGTTGGTGGTCTTCAACCGGTTTAATCCACTACAGCTTCCTGAATGCGGGCGAAACGATTACCGCGGCAAAATATTGTCAGAAAATTGACGAAATGCAACGCATCCGCCCATCATTAGTCAATAGAAAGGGCCCAATACTCCTGCACGACAACGCGAGACTGCACGTCGAGCGTATCACTCTGCAAAAGTTGAACGAATTGGGCTGAGACTACCTCATCCACCATATTCACCAGATCTTTCGCCAACCGACTACTTTTTTTCAAGCATCTGGACCAATTTTTGCAAGGGAGAATTTTTTCACAACCAAACTGATGCTCAAAACGCCTTTCAAGCTTTCGTCGCTTCCAGAACTCCTGATTTTTATGCTACGGAAATGCATAACTGTGTTTCCCGTTGGCAAAAATGTGTTAAATCGAATGGTTCTTATTTCGATTAATCAAATTTATTTTGAGCTGAGATATGTGTGATTGACGAACAGTGAACAAAATCGGACATTGGCATGAAGCCATTTCAAAAAGCTGCGCTTTACTCCTTTCTTGTGGATGCATAATCCCAATAAACTGGAAAATTTTAAGGAACTCCAGCGCTATTTTTCCCATATTCACTGAGCATGCGCGAAGCATTGTAACACCGAAAATCAGGAATCCGGCGGAAGAACATCCAAGAATGGCGCAATGTGCGCAACATACGTTGCTCAATCGATGCGGCATTGATTCTTAGCACATTCGCGCTTAAGCTGCCGGTCAACTCTAAATTTGTTCTAAACGACACATATACCAGTCGTGTGTCAGCTGCCAAATTTGTTCTTGTTCCCACCTCACAACACTCATCAGCATCCAAAAAGAAAACGCGCCCAGTAAAACAAAACACAAGACCGATCAGAAGCGCTTTATTGATTTAAATATGACAGTAAAATGATGTCAATAAATTTCAAGCAACTAAGAAAAACAAAAGAAATAATCACTAATACACACATAGGTTGTTAAAGACGGTTATAGGTTTTCGGTGCCAGATATCCAAATAGAGCCATGCCTATAAACGACGAGCAAATACAGAAAGTTAATCGCGTAAAATGGGACCCATACTGCGATGGGTTATTCAAGAACTGGTCTATTAACCTTATGGTTAACGACCACTGTGAGCATCGAAGGAATCACCCCGGTCCCTAATTTACGGCTCTACGTTCCAGGAAAGGGACCGAACAAGCGCCGTAGGAAAACAATCATCCGTGCGTCATCCGCGACTTGAACCAGGCTTACAAGTAAAGCGACGAGTCAGAAGCTAGAGTTTCTGATCACTCTGCTAACGGGGCGCATAATACAGCTCGTTGTTAAAAGGAATGTCTTTTTATGAGGCTCGTGTTGTTTTTCTTTTTGTTTTGTCTTTTCGGGTTTTAAAGATCATGAGCAGCTTTGATGTTTAAATACAGCGTGATTCATAACAAGATAGTAATCTCATGCAATGCATTGATTATCATACGCATTCCAACATACCAGAAATCATTACTCAAGTTATGCGGATAATGGTTGTAGAATAAATCTCGCTCCTATGCCCTGACATTTGACCCCATTTCGATGATATTCAACAGAATTGGTTTGGTGTACCTCCGGAACAACATACTAAACTTTTGTCGCAATAGAAGCATTTTTAGTCAAGTTATGAGGATAATAGCTGTGGAATAAATCTCGCTCTTGTGTCCTGACCTTTGGCCCCATTTCGATGTAATTCAACAGAACCGGTTCAGTATACTTCCGGAACAACAAGATAAAGTTTTGTCGCAATCGAAGCATTTTTACGTAAGTTATGATATATAAGGACAATGGAATGGATCCCGCTCCTATGTCCTGGCCTTTCACCCCATTTCCAATACAATTCGTTCCCAGGTGGTCCCCTACCACATACAAAATTGTAATCGAAATCGAACCATTTTTACGCAAGTTATGACGCATTAGGGCATTGGAATAGATCCCGTGCGTATGTCCTGACCTTTGACCCCATTTCCGCCATTTTCAAGAGGGTTCCGTCCCCAGGTGGTACCCTACCACATACTAAAATTTCATCGCAGTCGAACCATTTTTACGCGAGTTATCGTGCGGACGGACGGGCGGACAGACGGACAAAGCTAGAGCATATACGCTTCTTCGACCTACGGTTGGAAAGCGTAAATGACGTCTGCTCAATTAAAAAAATAAAAAAATGTGCTTACTCTGGTTCTCTGAAATAAAGTCAGTTATCACAACGCAACGTCGTTACAGAACGCAGTATGGCAGAGCTCCACCTTCCGATAATGGTCTCCGACGTTGGTTAAAGCATTTTCAAAGGACTGGTAGTGTGCAGCATCAATAAGGAACGGGAAGACGATGTTGAACGCGTCCAGGAAGACTCTTCTCGAAGCCCTCAGAAGTCAGCGAGACGAGGAACTGCGTCGCATTTAGGTATGCCACAAACAACTGTTTGAAGGGTTCTGCATAACAGCCTACAATTATGTGCGTGCGAACTGCAGATTGTACAGGCTTTACAGCGGGAGGATAAACCCCGCCGTTTCCAATTTACCCAAGACATTTTGTCAAAGTCGAAGCTGATGAACATTACCCGGCCTCTTCGGTGGCGCAGTGGTCTAAGCGACGGCTTCTGATCATTCGTCCGAGATGGGTCAGAGTTCGAATCCCGGTGAGGCATGGATGTTGTGTAGTCTTACGGCGCTGGCTCTCTCCCTTCCCTGGAACCAGTGGCTCTAAATTAGAGACGGGCAACTGCTTACAGCCCATTGAGTTGCTCACGGTGGTCGTTAAACCTCCAATCATAAAAAATAAAAGAACTTTACCTACGGACATGAATATGTAGTGATGAAACAACGTTTTTCGTTGCAGGGTGGTTATATCGGCATACTGCAGAATATGGGGCTCCGAAAACCCTCACACTATTCGAGAAGTCGAACGAGATAGTCAAAAGGTGAACGTCTGGAGCGCTTTGTCATGTCAGGAAGTGTTGAGGCCCTTTCGCTTTGTGGAGAAAACAGTGACCTATCTGGACATGCTCCAACTCCAATGTGGTGTCCCAGCACGATGGCGCACCGCCGCAGTGGGCCGTTATTGGCCGAGAATTTATTGACCTGCATTTTCCTGGGAGCTGTGTTGGGCTTAGCGGACCCCTTCCACGGCCTTCGCACTCACCCGATATTACACCACTGGATTTCCTCCTGAGGGGATACGTGAAAAACATCGTTTACCAGACCCCTGTGACCTCCCTCGATGACCAGAATTGGTGCTGTGATAGCAACAGTAACGCAGCAAATGCTGGCGAACACTTGGCGGGAAATTGATTACAGCTTGGATATCATACGTGCCACGAAAGGCGCGCATGTCAAAGTGGTTTAGCAATCTGATGTATCGGTTCTACAGGTAATAAAACTTGTTATGTCATATTATGTTTGCGGCTTTAGTTTGTTGCTTCCTGTTCTCCGATTTTATGCCACTGAAATGACGACACTAATTATGAATCACCCTGTATGTACAGAAATAGTCCGTCACTAATTTAGAGTCACTGGTCCAAGGGAAAAGACAGAGGCATCGAACAAACACACCAACGCCCATGCCTCTTTAGGGACTCAAACCCATTTCAGCCGAACGCAGGAGCCAGTGACTCCGGCCACTGAGGCGGCTACCGGTGTTCATTTCATTTACGCTGAAACGCGCTAGTGTACTTAACTCCTGATGTTTTTATATTTCTCTGGAGGACTGTTACATGCAGATGAGTAGTATTAAAAATAAGCATACTTTATATTAAAAATAAGCATACTTTATGAGTATTACATGATTTACATATGGTGACCCATGTGTAAATAAAAATGTGACCCGCAGTCACATTTTGGAGTAGCAAAAACAGTTACATTTTCCACAACTTCCACTACTTATGATACAAAATCCACAAGCTCAATAGTGGCTTTTCAACGCATACTCAGTGGCATACCGGAAAATCTAGCCCCCCCCTTACCACCACCACCCCTTCCCCCACCCCCACCAGCAAAAAAAATTGAGGCCCTTTTGCGAAAATATATTAGCACTCCTTTACTTAAATTTTTAATTCCATATTATTAACTAAGTTTTTTAGGCGTTTTAATAATTTAAACTCTTTGGAACCTACAGGTATTTTTCGCTAAATCAAAATTAGTGCACTTTACTGCGTCTAACACAAATGTGCACGTTGCAACTGAAATAGTTGTCTTAATTTTATACCAACAAAAAGCACGCCAAAATTGAATTTATCATGCAAATTTTATTCTGTTACAGAACTAAGGCCAGCTCATAATTTCCATACATAATATTTACATTATTATGTATGGAAATTATGGCAATGACTATAGAAATGGGTCTCAAGTCTTCTGAAATAACTGCTTTCCTGTCATCCAGTTTTAGTAAATTTTAACCGCGAAAAAAAAAAAAAAACAGCAACCAGAAGTTACTTTTCTTTTTAATGCTTCTTTCAAAGCTGCTGTAAAAAAATAGCTCGATGTTTCTTTATTCATATGAAGTTCCCGCAAAATAATTTGTAAAACGTTTTCGCTGAAGCTAGGGGCCTTATTAGCCGTGAGTCCCCCCCTCCCCCTCCCGCAATGCGGGAGTTGCGGGGCTATCATATAAGCGCCTGCGCATACTACAGAACGTAGCTCCGCAAAACTTTCCACAAAAATAATACGCCAAAATAAATAAAGCCTGCATTCATAATGGAAGCAAATGACAATATATGTAACAGACAATTTATGGATCCTTGGTTATGACCCTAAATGCATCAGGGAACATAAAACCAAATGAACGCTTAAAAACAGACAGGCGTATACTGCGCGCCACACCCACTAGTGAATCACAACATTCATATTTCAACAGAACTTGCCCACATTATCGACAGAGTGTCATTTCAGAGAGAAAACTAGCATGAAGATCAACTCAATCGGGAGCGCATGGGACACTGAACGGCTCATCTTCAAGATATACAGTTCCCTGTAGTGCAACATGCACACAAATATAATATATATTTATGTGATCCCAGTAATATTAATGATCCCATAATAACGGCTGACAAGCAGTTATTTCTATCAAGCAACGGCTTCCAGCGAAATATTTCATTTCCTTCTGGAGTGCAAGCCCTTTTGCGCATTTTTGAAAATTCATGAATTTACCGGAAACTGCAGAATGACAGGATATATCGACTACGCTATAACTTATCAATATTTCACCGTTGCCTCAAAGTTTGATTTCTTTTGCAGCAAAATACATATTCGCTTTAAAGAGAGATAATGTAAGTTCGAAATGTTCTCCTCCATAAACTGAGAGATATCCCCCTTTTTTTCCTCAACCAATATCTTTATCCCCGAAGAATAAAAACAAGAGGTTACGAAAATAATGAAAAAAAAGACAAAATTCGAATCATAATTACTTCTACAGCGAGGTATATTATTTTTTGTCATACTGCTTCTCACAGCCAGATCTTCGGGGGAAAGGGAGCTATTTGTCCCGGAACGGCAGGCAGGGGCGACAAAATAAAACTAGATTCATGCAATAAATATCCCTACACAAACAAACACGAAAAAAATCCTTATACACTGTAAAAAATAAGTGGTGTGAATTCACGAAAAATTTCTGAAAATAACGTGCAACAAAGTTGTCGGTAAGTGCCCACCTTTTAACGAATTATTATTATTATTATTATTATTATTATTATTATTATTATTGCGAGTGAATTAATCATCTTATTTTTTTATTGGTGGAGCTTATTTTTTGCGCAGGTTTGTCATAATTCTATTTTATATGTACGAGGACTTATCACAAATTAAGTATTTTTTTCATTATGATTTTTCGAGATAACAGAGTGCTTTAGAACTTGAGACCTTTTAAAACTCAATGACTTTCAATTAGCTTTAACAAAAGGTGAAAAATGTACTGCTTTATAATAATATTTCACAAAACTCCGAAATACATAATTTACTCTTCATATAATAGCTTTTGTCTTAAGGACTCCACAGACTGATGCATAGAAATCATACAATAATCTAAGTATCCAGTTTTTTTACGGCAACACAATATACAATATCTGGTATATAAAATGGTGGAGAGGGAAAGGAATATCCGGTACCACAATAACCAAAATTTCATGCGATATGCTATCCACAATATCCAATCTCGCTACAAAACTTCAAAATCAGATCCTTAGACAAACGATTGAAATGTAAGAGTTAATCAAACCTCAAGAACTCCCGCGAATCGCTCTTATTGATGGAAAATGTTCGTCGTATAGATAAGGAAAAAGTGAGAACATAGTTTTTCCGTCAATATATGAAAGGAACTGCGGAAAGGTTTCTGAAAATTCAGAATTTTCAGTTAACACATCTTAAAAACGGAAACGCACCGTCGACATAGGAAAGGACTGCGAAAAGGTTTCTGAAAATTCAGAATTTTCCGTTAACACATCTTAGAAACGGAAACGCACCGTCAATATAAGAAAGGAACTGCGGAAAGGCTTCTGAAAATTCAGAACTTTCTTGGCGTAAGAAAAATCCGTGAAATTCAGGTTTCTTTCAGTCATTTCACGGAAAAGGTTGTATCAGAAATATGCTTCGTTACTTCACCAAAGGAAGCGCGGAAAATGGCTCATGAATTTCGGAAAAAATTTTACAGTCTATTTTTGCATCTAACTGCATTTATCTCTTAAAAGCATTTGTGAATCTTTTCGTTAGCGCTTAGATAATATTACTTATTGCTTTGTACCCTTTCGCAACTAAATTAGTATGCTCTACCCTTTACGTAGAAATTCCGAAAGCTCTGTGTGTGTGTGGTTCTTCCCTATATCCCCAGCATTACATGATATCCCAAAGAAATACGCAAAGAATAACATTGAAATCATGTAGCCAAAGAAAATAGTCTGGAAAGTTCGATGCTGTAAAAGCAATTCTTCGAAATTTATGTAATGAGGTTGCGCGACAGGAAGAATCAAAGGAAATGGATATGTCACCAGAACCATAAGTTCATGCAGTTCAACAAGAAGTTAAATTTGTTTTAGTTTTGTCCGCACGGGGACAATACATTGACAGAGAGATGCATCGAGTAAAAAACAAAAAAGATGACACCGAATTTTCGGGTGTAATGAGCACGTCTTTTGAATCCGTTCTGACGCTAATTAAATTTATCAAAGCTATTCAAAGTCAATGGAACCGGTATAGAAAACAGTAGTATCTGACCGAAGAAAGAAGTCTTTCAATCGGGTTTGTAATTTTTTTTTTTTTTTTTTTGGTTGGAGGTTTAACGACCACCGTGAGCAACTCAATGGGCTATAAGCAGTCGCCCGTCCCTAATTTAGGGTCACTGGCTCCAGGGAAGGGAGAGAGCCAGCGCCGTAAGACAAACACAACATCCATGCCTCACCGGGATTCGAACCCGGACCCCTTTCGGACGAATGATCAGAGGCCATCGCTTAGACCACTGCACCGCCGGGGCGGCGGTGTTTGTAATCCCGCAGACGTTGCTGTAAACGGAATCGTGAACTTACGCGTTAAGAAATATTTGAAATTATATGAGAAACATTTCGCAGCGGAAACGCTCTCCAACAAAGAAGGAATTTTTCAAATCGGACTCTCAGAAGTAGAGATATTGACAAAAATAAGATATACATCTACGCCCCCTGGTGGAGAAACGATGCATTATTTGTAGAAAATATTCCGAAAAGGTTTATCGACGTGAGTAGTATATAGCTGTCCACAAACGAATTGTTTTCAATCAAGACTTCAGAAGCTCAGATTTTGCTGCAAATACCTCAGAAACGGAAGTTGAGGCTCACGCTCCCTGGTGGCCAAACCATTTTTTATCAAAAAAATTAGAAATTACATTCAAAAAGATTTCCCATCAGGAGTTGTTCCCGGTGCAGAAAGAATTTTTCAAATTGGAGTTTTAGAAGTAGAGATATCGCGAAAAACGCAATGTACTTTTACGCTCCTAGCGGAAAATCTATGCGTTACTTAAAAAGTGACTGCACCTAAAAATAAATACTCTTTGACATAATGGAATCGAAAGGTAAAATTTTTTCAATCGGATGTTTAGAAGGAAATATATGGAATAAAATGTATTTTGAATTGGATATCTGGCATTTACGCCCTCTAGCGGCGAAATTGTACATCGTAAAAAAAAAAAAAAAAGGAAATGAAGGGTCATCATTCGCATATTTCAAGCTCGTAAATGCAAAAAGAATTTTTCAAATAGGACTAATAGTTGCAAAGATATGGTGTCTACAAGTCGGACAAACCGATAACATAAGCACGATCTTTTTTAAAAACAAGTTAGTAAAATCATGCAATGCATTGATTATGAGACGCTTTCCAACATACCAGAAATCATTACTCAAGTTATAAGGATAATGGTTGAGGAATAAATCTCGCTCCTGTGCTCTGACATTTGACCAGATTTCGATGATATTCAACAGAACCGGTTCAGTATACCTCCGGAACAACATACAACAGTTTTGTTGCATTTTGTTGCAATAGAAGCATTTTTAGTCAAGTTATGAGGATAATGGCTGTGGAATAAATCTCGCTCCTGTGTCCTGACCTTTGGACCCCATTTCGATGATATTCAAAAGGACCGGTTCAGTATACCTGCGAAACAACACACTAAAATTTCATCGAAATCGAACCATTTTTACGCAAGTTATGACGCATAAGGGCAAT
The DNA here is from genome assembly GCA_039090855.1 of Macrothele yani. Taxonomy (NCBI): domain Eukaryota; kingdom Metazoa; phylum Arthropoda; class Arachnida; order Araneae; family Macrothelidae; genus Macrothele; species Macrothele yani. The sequence goes on along the minus strand of CM077027.1, from coordinate 149,563,235 downwards.
GGAATGGATCCCGCTCCTATGTCCTGACCTTTCACCCTATTTCGCCCATTTTCAATAGGGTTCGTGCCGAGATGGTCCCCTACTACCCACTAAAATTTCATCGAAATCGAACCATTTTCACCCAAATTATGACGCATAACGGCAATGGAATCGATCCCGCTCCTGTGTCTTGACCTTTGACCCCATTTTTCCCATTTTCTATAGGGTTCGTCCCCAGGTGGTCCCCTACCACATACTAAAATTTCATCGAAATCGAACCATTTTTACGTGAGTTATCGTGCGGACAGACAGACGGGCAAAGATTTTTACGCTTTTCAACCTACGGTTGGAAAGCGTAAAAAAAAAAAAAACCGTAGCTGCTAAAAATCACTGACATTTTTCTGACTAGACCAGCGCATCTCGTCAAAATCTTTTCTGCCACACTGATGAGATTCCGAATCAACAGTTTTGCAAGTTGGTTCGCAGAAAGGTTGGAAATGACATAAGCTCTGAGCATTGGCCCGTCATTCATAGAAAGTAGGATCGCTAAGAAAAGCAAAATGGCAGACAAACATGGGGAGAACGAAGGAAAGCAATTTACAGGAAAAGATACATTCTACATTCAAGAACGCTATCTTAATGACTCTGCGCAGAATGATAATGGAAATAAATTCTAGATTTGAATGATTTCCATTTTTGGATCGGCAAAGAAGTAATGGACATAAATCACGATGAATTTAATAACTCAGATTGTTGTTCATTTGTCATTCCAGTACTCCGACGATCGATATCCAGTGGAATTATGTTCCAAATTGAAAACTTGCAAAGACAACGAACTAGTTTTATATCCTAACAGTTGGGGGAGAGGGGGCTGAACCTTATATGCCAGAATGATTTACAAGACTCTTCCTTATTTTTGTGTAGCACTTAGGAGCTACGCAACACTGCAAGCAACGTTGCCATCTTGTGTGAGACATTTCTGTGAAATGAAGAACACAACAAGAATGTGTCTCAGATCTTTCAATATGCCACGAAATGTTTTCTGGCCTAATACTTTCATTTAAAATCAAAGTGAAATAGCAAACAATATAAGGACTATTGTGACATTATTAACGACATGTAAATAGACGATGCCATCGCTCTGTCCACGTTATTATATAAACGCATAGCAATTGAAAAATTGTTCATCCGACACCGATGGGATCGAACCCCAGAACTATCGATAACTAGCCGCGACTAGCGTAATAACTAGCGTAAAGCGAACGCACTCGGCTAGTTACCGAGAGTTCTAGGGTTCGATCCCAACGGTGTCGGATGAACAATTTTACACTTGCGTTGTTTATATAATAACGTGGACAGAGCAATGTCATCGTCTATTTACATTATTTCCACGTCTTTTAAGTTTATTCACCATTTCTACCGCCCTTTGGATTTATCAGCTGTAATTTAGTAGCTTGCGCCGTCGAATGCTACCAGATGGCGACACATCAGTTTCTGAGCCCATTAATACGGATTTGTGTAATCAGATGCTGACTAATAAACCACTCATAGAGCTGTAAAATGTTGGCATTCAAGCGTAAGCGAACGCACTCGGCTAGTTATTGAGAGTTCTGGGGTTCGATCCCAACGGTGTCGGATGAACAATTTTTCAGTTGTTATGCGTTGTTTATATATTAACGTGGACAGAGCAATGTCATCGTCTATTTACATTATTTCCACGTCTTTTAAGTTTATTCACCAATTCTATTCGTCCTTTGGATTTATCAGCTGTAATTTAATAGCTTGCACCGTCGAATGCCACCAGATGGCGACACATCAGTTGCTGATCCCATCAATACGGATTTGAGTAATCAGATGCTGACTTATAAACTACTCATAGCGTTGTGAATTGTTGGCACTCAAGCGTAAGGCGAATCAGACCCCAGAACTCTCGGCTAGTTATCGAGAGTTCTGGGGTCTGATCCCAGCGGTGTCAGATGAACAATTTTTCAGTTGCTATGCGTCGTTTATATAATAACGTGGACAGAGCTATGTCCTCGTCTATTTACATTATCTCCACGTCTTTTTAAATTTATTCACCATTATTAACGACTTTGCTGATCAAAATTTAATGTCAATTCTTAAAACTATTCCTAACATCCAAGATGGTTTATAGCAAATCGATATCAATTGTTTTTATGAATAGCCTTGACGGGTTTTTTTTTTCCTTGAATACTAAATACGTCTACATGCTGTTGAGACAACGATTTACTTACCATTTTAAATCTAGCAACACTACTACAGCTACGCCCCAAAATGGAAATTGAATATGTTTGTTATTTTACTGAGGAGCGGCCTTTGGATACTCTGTCCTGGAAGGAAGGTTACGGAGATGCGGCCATGCTGTTACTCCAATATCTGACTTTTAGCAACCGCCATTTTCTCGCGGATTGCAAACTTCAATTTTGAAGAGGCGTCAGATTTCCCTCTGGCATTTTCTGTCTTCCTGAGAACTTCGATGTTTGAGGGCTGGGAGGAGAAATTGAAAGAGAATGACTTCGATCACTCTCCTTTACTAACTAACACACCCACTTTTCGAATTGATGTTTCTTTTTGATACAAAATCTCATCAACAGTAGACCCAAAAGTGCTTATTAATAAAATATATTTATCCATACAGCAATAACTACAAAAATGAACAGCATTCAGAAAATAATACAGAGTACAAAGCTTCCAACTTCGCAAAATATAAAGATAGAATTTAGCATACAGAAGCGGGGGACCATAAAATCTCTATTCTTCAATCAAACTTTTAAGTACAGAAATGATCAAAAAGTTATCTTTTCTATTCAGTACTCGGGTAAGTTAGATAGCCAAACAATACCGTGTCGATAGACGAATTCTCCACGACGCATCTTGTATTTATCAGCATGCAAACGGTTTTCTCTAAGATAATGGTTCCCAACATTTCCAATTCCGCGAACTCCTTTCAACCCAAAAAAAGGTGTTGAGAACCACCCCCAGGGTAAAAATTACTAAGAGAGCTTAAAATTAAAATTTGCATTATATAAAAATATAATTATAAAATTTTACTACCTGTAATTATGAAACATCTCAAACTTAATCTCAATATAAAAATCTAATTACAAAATAATTTGCCCACACACACACACACACACACACAAAAGAGCGAATTCACCTCAGATTTCTTTACTGCACAAATTTGTTGAATATATGATATTTAATATAAATAACATTTTTAATGAAATAAGTTACGACTTGGAAGATGTTTAACACAATATGATTATACCTAAACTCAAATTCGATGTTGGACTTGATTTGGGCAAAGGTTAGCTCATCACCAGAAAACGCATTCTTAAATCTCGTTCCGCGTGGAGTTTATTTCTGCATTTTGATTTAAAACAAGAATAATGTAAAAATGCTCGCTCACAAAATATGTGTTGGAACTGCGTAATAGGCCGAGCATTCCGTAAATAATGCAAAATGGAAAAATTCTTTTTAGCAGGAAAACTTGGGCGGCAGGTTTGGGCGCTCAACAGCCATTCGGGTGATTGCTCTACATATTTTAATTTTTCAAGTCATTATTGACGGGCTTTCAACTAGTTAAATCATAGCAACAAATAATAAGGTTTATCTGACATTGAGGGGAACTTAGGTAGGTGGATTAATTAACGTTATTGTCGAAAACCAATGAAACAAGATACGCGAGTCATGAAAGTAAATGTTTACTAAAGTATGGCGGCGGCAATACTACGTATTTTGACACTGTTTAGTTTTTCAATAACGTAATTATTATTAATATTATTATATACATGCATTATTCAGGTCTAGATGAACGTAAGAAACGACCGTGACACCGATGAAATATGATGTACCAATGGAAGTCCAACTGCGCAAGCTACTAAAGTCTGACCTCAAAATAGAAAAAAAAAAAAAAAGGAGTAGCAAATGTGTCAGTGAAGGGGGGGGGCAAACTTTTGGTCTGGGATATCAACACAGGGCCCATACCCTTTTCTGTGGAAAAAAATAAGGACTTCGTAAGGACCTACACTGCAATTGATATTTTGCGTCACTGGAATATCATCAGGTGTGTGTGTATGTTGTACAGTATGTATACGTATGGGATTAAACAGCGCTAGTGGCCATTTACCAAGCATTTTGCCCCAAATATAAACTACTTCGCCTTTGACCCTCTGACACCTGAAAAGGCACACAATCAGAGCTCTGGCACACACACAATGCAGATGTTAATCCCACTGGTAAGGTCAAGCAAGGTAAGTCATGCAGGCTACAATGGGAAAAGTGGGGGATGGGGTACTGAAGGGAGATCATTTCTATGAACATTCCAGGGGATTATCTTCCTTCAATGAGGGGCCGCGGGTGGCCTAGTTAGCAACGTTTGTGACTGCCGCGGAAAGGACCTCAGGTTCGATCCCAGGCAGGTACGAACGCTCGATCCACTAAATATCCGCCGTGTGTCGGATGGGCAAGTTAAGCCGTCGGACCCCGAGTACTGGCCCCCCGGTAATAAATAAGGGCGTCTTCCTCCCCCTTTCTACTTCGCTTCCGTGTCACTTTCCTATTGGGCACTCTAGCCCAAATCTCCTAGCTTCCTATTTCTAAGGGTTGTTTAAGGCCTGGGGTCAGACACTCCCTTCCTAAAATCCTCTACATATGATCTGATCTTCCTTCAATGAGTTAGAAGAAAGCTCCCCTGGTGAACAGGTTAGCATATTTACAGACACACAAACAAAAATGGGGGCAGGATGCCCATTACTGCAGCACAAAAACAAGACAAGGGGGGGGGATAAGCACTTGTTTTTAAAAATAAGGACCTTTTAAGGACTTAGAAATGGAAATCAAAAGTAAGGAGTTCTTAAGGACTTTTAAAGACCGTACGAACCCTGCAACAGGGTTCTCATCTTGCTATACAACATTTTAAAGCTCTCGTCAATAGCAGGTAACTCCCGGGTCGTGAGAAGGCCAAATTTCCCTACGAAGCACCATTTTCATTGCATCAAAAATGCATTTTTGTAAAAGCTTTTATCACATTGAGCATCAAGTTCTCGCAATTTACGCAGACTGCAATGCGATATTGTTACGTTCATGTAAAACGTGATGAAAGATGTTTTACGTGACGTGATGTTCGGCGATAGTTCAGTAACATATATTGTTGTGTAACAATGAAATTAACTATTGTTACGTGACTTTTTTTTTATTTTTTTTTTTATTTGGAGGCTGAACGACACCGTAAGCAACTCAATGGACTATAAGCAGTCGCCCTTCCCTAATTTAAGACGACTGGTTCCAGGGAACGGAGACAGCCAGTGCCGTAAGACAAACAACATCCATGCCTCATCGGGATTTGGATCCGAACCCATCTTCACTCAAGCACTGGATTTCAACAATGGTTTTGACTACTTCCGTTACCCATTTCCAAATCTAAATATATACGATCTAGCACAAAAAACACTTAGCTCACAAACATGGCGAAAAAACACAGAAATGGCGAAAATCTAGCACAAAAAACACTTAGCTCACAAACATGGCGAAAAAACACAGAAATGGCGAAAATCTAGCACAAAAAACACTTAGCTCACAAACATGGCGAAAAAACTCTTTGAAATCATGTCGATCACATAAGGAAATTGCAACCCAAGAAAATAAAACAATTATGTTAGTGAAAACACAATGAAAAGCCGACCTTAAGGTGGACCTCAGGTAATTATGCTTCCTATACTTCCAATGGGAAAACTTCTGTACACATTTTCTTCCCAATTAATGCGTTTCCAAGGATGAAAATTTGACATCAATTAAAATAGCTTCATTTTATAACTTGGAATACTTAATATTTTCTAAATTATAACCATAATTATGCAATCCAACATTTATTTGTCTACTGACGTCATCAAAGTACAGGTGACGCCATCTTTTTCCTGGTTTCAACACCACCAAAGGAAAAGTCGTTGATTTTTAATATAATTATGGCTATGTTTTAGAAAATGTTAAGTATTCCAAGTTATAGTATGAACTTATTTTAATCGATGTTCAAATTTTCATCCTTGGGAACGCATTAATTGTGAAGAAAATGTGTACAGAAGTTTTTCCATTGGAAGTATAGGAAGCGAAGTTACTTGACATCCACCTTAACGTCGCGAATTACTGAACATATGATTGAAATTAGCATTGCCGTTAAAGGAAGAGAAGTCTATCTAATCATCAGATCCCCTGCGTCACAAATCGAACACCACCACAGAGGTCATTAAGAGGGCAGGGGGGCTAGGGGGCTGCAGCCCCGGACCCCCGCATTTTCAAGGGGCCACAGAATTATGCAAGATGCTTGAACAATTGACAGAGTTCTACAGGGTTTTTTTTTTTTTTGCAGATAGCTAAACAGAAACACTGCCTTCTGAAAACAAAAATCTACTTCTTTCCATCCTCAAATCTTTGGAAAGCATTACAGATGCTTTTTTTTTTTTTTTTTTTTTTAACACATCTGTAATTGGGGGAAATTTTCATACATTAAGAATTCGTTTGAATCATTTTATTTGGATAATATACAATTTTGTATGGTACTTCGATATAATTTCAACACACTGGAGGAGGAGGAGAGGGGGGGGGAGTTAGAGCAGAACTGAATTGTTATCCATTTTTCAATTATGCATTTTTACATTTTCTTGCTAATACTGATTCTTCCATGAATGATAGGACACACACTTCAATATGGCGGGTATGTTTTTATAGCTTTCTTATCATATTTTGGGAATGTTTTTCTTCTGGGTATTGTTATTCGGCCAGTCATAGTGAAATCCTAGATGTGCCACTAATACTGGGGCCCCGGACCCCGTCTCCTTAAATGGGCTCTACCACCAAATCACACAGAGCACAAAACCTATTCAAGGACGCCAGGCAACCGAAGACTTAAGACACTCCTGACGTACTAACTCCCACACAGCCCGTCATTTACGTCCACAAAGAAACAACAATATTTTTCAGACAGAGCACGAAAATATATTCACTATATCAATGTGCTACGAAACTTGAAAGGGCACAAACACATATAATTATGTTAAGTTATTAATACTAAATAGTTAAAAAAAAGACGGGAACTCGTGCTTGTGTGGGGGGTGGGAAGAGGTAAATATGTGAGTATTGCTTTCCAGATGTTCGACATACAGAGCACAATTTTGCCTAAATCTTCATCACACGGAAGTACTACTGTATTTGCTAGCATGGCCCATTGTTGTCGTTATCATACGAAACACCTTAACATCTGGAAGAACTGTAGAATAAACCGGAAACAGTTCACTGCAACACGGCTCTTTTATTGTAATACACAATTTTACTAGCTGCGTCGCACAGATTCTTGTACCGAATGGTAACATTAAGCTATCAAACAAGTGTCATCGTGTTTCGTTATTACGAAGTCACGATAAATTATCTTGCTCTAAAACAGCACATTCTTTGTTATACTTGCATCACTAAGTAATCTGGGAATTGTAGTCCGATCACTCTCCACAACTTTTTCCGTGGTTGTTTCAAGGTTTTTAAATCTTTTTAAATTAAACGTTATTTTTATTTTTTATTAAAATCTTTTTAATTTAAAAAGATTTATAAATCTTTTTAAATTAAACGTTATTTTTTTTAATTAAAAAAATTAGCCTTTACTTTTCAGCCTTTCAATAATGAATTTCCATCGCAACTTAATGTTGGCACGCGAGTTTTTCTGTTTTGTTTTTTTTTCAAAAAGTGTGTTACCTGAAAATAACCACTTATTTGCTGAAGTAGAAAAAACTGGAAATGCAATATCTTCCACCCCCCGCCCCCATGTCCCTCCCAAATTATACCTTCGTCGAACAGTGCTTCTTACTTTACAAACATTTCCGGTAATATCGGTACCTTATAGAAAGCCACTTCTTTTTTTCTTTTTTATATATTTTTGTTATAACTTTCGCCTCCATTAAAATATCTAGGTTCATAAAATGAGTCCATGCCTATAACGGTAGGTAAATCGCTGTCTTGGCACATGTCTGCTCATCAGGTATTTCATTAAAATTCTCACATGATGGCATTAAATTTGAATTTTTGAAGCACAGTAACAACTTAGTTAGTTAGTGCGAATATTCATAATTAGTTACAAATGAAAAAAATTTAATGGAAGTAGGAAGTCTAACGATTGACATTCAGAAAGGGAGCTAAAAAAATTATGCGCAAAGCCGTTATTTACAAATTAACACGAGTTTCAAACTAATCGAATCACGATTTCTGAAATTTTTTGCTAAGCACGTTGAACAGACACAACGGCATTAAATTTGAATTTTCTGAAAATTGATATTTGACATACTTAAATAACGGTATGGCAAGAGTCACTTCAAGAAGCTAAGAGGGAGGAGTAAAATTATCTTGTAAATTTATTTCGACAGCCCATATTCAAAAAATCTTGCGCGGCCCATCTAGCGTCATAAAATGCAAACTATATACATTCGATAGCTGGAATATCTTCATGAACAGCACCATGCTGAATGTGTTGCTGTCGACGACCACCGAGAGAAAGAACTAAGTTCTTGGAAACATTCAAAGTTGATACCTCAGAATTAGAGTTATTTATTAGTAAGGAAGGAGATTTTTTTTTTTTCGGAGTCCAAAATATAGAAATACATCACACAAAACATAGGAATCGCCAAAAAAAAAAAAAAAAAGTGTCAATTTATATTGAGGTTTTCTGTAGGAAAAAAAATTTCGAAATGCCCCATGACTTTTCCAAAACAGCTTTTTTCTATCAAATAAATTATTTACTAAGAGAACACTGAATAATAATCACAATTTCTTTTTGACATTCTGACGAAAGAAAAAGTAATCGTATACGAATCGCTGCCCATTTAAAAAAAAAAAAAACTAGGTATTTCCTAATCCTAACAGTAGGTGGCAGCACTATATACCTAACTCCAATATTTCGGAAAGCTGCGTTTTTGGAGTAATATTTTCATATGATAGGATTAAACCTTCCTTGTCAGGGACTTCCAAATTCGATTCGAGTAAAAGTAAAGTATTTTCTACTTTACAATATGCTTACCACACCTGCATCGTTGACCAAAATAAAAAAAATTTCAAACACCAATCAGTTTTACAATATGAAGAGCAAAAGAGTTACGACTCATTGGCTTTACATATTCAACAAGATATTAAAGACACGAACATTTTCATATAAAAAATGCTCGGAGTTGTAATTTTTATCAAAAATGTATGCGCACACGCACACACACACAAGCGAACACTGGAACTTCTTTGGCAATTAAATTTCGCATCTAACTTTTGCGTTCACTATGTTTTCACGCTATACCTTCGTAGCTTTAAAAAAAAAATGCTTAGCTAACTTCGCAAATCTTTTTAATGCATGAACGTAACAACAACAGTCAGCGGCGTAACTTGTGATGATTGACAGTTAGGAAAGCAACTCCAATACTTTTCACTTCCGTTTAAATATACTACTTTTTTTTATTACTTTCAAATAATATGTGTTTTAAAACGCTAAGTCTGGTCTCAACATATTTTAAGTTAACACTGAGATGGAAATTCACTGCTGAAACGACAAAACATACGGCAATTATTTTTTAATATTACATATTAAGGTTTGGTAGCCCCCTCCCCCAGTATAGACCACGTTACGCTTACGCCAGCGGAGTTATCATACGAGTAAAGTACAAAAATTACCATCCTATTACCAGAACACATAACAGGGAAAACAGCTTAGTATTCAAGTATTCCGGAAGGTACAGAACAGCTTACCTATCACCGCTACGAAAAGTCCCTAGCGTTTGGAGCGAAAAGCAACACAATTCTTGCTCAGAATCTGCTATTTTTGTTTGCTCAGCAGTTTGTAGGACAACATCGCGATTTAAGACAAATTTTCGAAATGGCAGAGAGCGTTTTAGAGATAAATTTGATGTGAGAAGTTACTCAACAGCACTTTCGGCCGCTGACTGTCCAGCTGGGATGAATAGAATTGACCAGTTTTAGGGAGGTTTCGCGTTTCACAAAAGAAACGTGTCATTCACGCCGATCCTCCAACTCTTGGAGCAAACGCTAAAGAAACAATGATAAGACGAGGTGGAGGCAAGTTGAAGTGACTGGGGTTCCTTCTGGTGTTGTTCTGGGTGGTACGTAAAAGCTTCTTTGTTAATCGTCTTTGTGGGAAGGAGTGAAGTGGTAAGGGGAGAGAGAATATCCAGGAAAAAGCCCTGATATTCTCAATGCGTTTCTTATTAAATCCTAATCTTGATTTTTCCCTTACTTGAGCTCATTTTGCTAAAACTTGCAACACAATATCTGTCACCCTCCCGCTACTTGTGGTATGTTACCTCACTAAACCACGGGAGACCTACACAGAATGCATAGTTTGTGTACCCTCCCACAAAGACTATTTAACCAGAAGCTTCTATAACCACCACAGCGAAAACCTTATTCACTCCTCTTTCACACCCATTCTTTATTGCTTTGATCCAAGAGTTGGATGATCATTGTTTAGCTTTGGAAACGACATCCTTTCAATGCGAACCTCCCCTAAAACTGGTCGATTCCATTCTTCCCAACTGCAAGGAAATAATGAACGGACTATACATAACTTGAAGAGAGAAAGGGACACGGTAGAAGCGATAAAAGACTTCTCCCAACTTTTGCAACACACAGACAATACATTTACATTACGAAAAATGCAAGAGGTAGTTAAGTAGCAGTAGGGGAGAGATAGAGTAGTAAAGAAAAGACGATGCTATGAGCTTTGGTTAAAGTCATAAAGCCGTAAATAGTGGGAGGAGTATTGTGGCGTAGATTGATATCTTGCATTTCCCCGGAGGTGTGAGCCAGCTATCGTATCTTCAACACCAGTATACTCTTAGGTTGATCTGAAGTATACATTTCTTGATACTGCACTGGCCTGACTACAGACTGTGTCACATTTAGAGCACATAGCAGGGGCTTCTACTTATTTTCGGGAAGGCGCTGGCAATGGAATTACGTTAAATGACAGCCTTCCAAATTTCTGTCTGAACGTAAAACATGCGTTTCCTTCTCTCAGCAAGAGATTCTAAAATTCTCCTACCATATGACCCACCGCTTTTGTATTCCAACATGACTGCAATGGAGATGTCAACCTCAGGAAGCTGTTTTCAGTGTAATGAACTTTTTTTCGTTGTTGTTTTTCAGTAATTTTTCGTAATCTAGCAGCATAGCGGCAAATTTGGGTATCTATCATGGCAACTAATTCCAGTCTGTCACAACAATTATAACGAAAAGCAGAAAAGAATACATATAACAATAATTTTGCTAGTGGTAGAATTAAACGAGCTGTCTACAGAAAAAATCTAAAGAATTACTTCCACAGTAATCTCTCTCTCTCTCTCTCTCTCTCTCTCTCTCTCTCTCTCTCTCTCTCTCTCTCTCTCTCTCTCTCTCTCAATGCTCTATTTTGACAGTTTGAATCAACTGCTTCTCCTATATAACCCATTTTACTGACGAACAGAATTGTAGACTTACTCTGTAAATAGACAAAGTGGTCGCTCTTTCCACATTTTTCTTTAATTCACACAGCAACCAAAACATTATATTTCGACATCGCTAGGATCGAACCCCAGATCTCTGGATAACTAACCGAGTGTGTTCGGCGCTATGGGTGTTTATCTGTCAGCATCTGACTTCACAAATTCGTAGGGATGGGCTCAGCAACTGAGACGTCACCATACGCTACTGTGCCAACAATCCACGGCGCTGTGTGTGTTTATCTGTCAGCATCTGACTTCACAAATCCCAAGGGATGGGCTCAGCAACTGAGACGTCACCATACGCTACGGTGCCAACAATCCACGGAGCTATGTGTGTTTATCTGTCATCATCTGACTTCACAAATCCGTAGGGATGGGTTCAGCAACATTGACGTCTTTATCTGGTTGGGTTTAACGGCACCGTAAGCTCCATCAGACGTGGAAAGAGCGACGACTTTGTCTATTTACATTTATCTCCACGTATTTGGAAGTTTTTCACCCTTCCTCTCGCCCTTTGGATTTATTAGTTATAATTAAATATCTAGTGCCGTTAAGCCCCACCAGATGGAGACTTCTCAGTTGCTGAGCCCATCCCTACGGATTTGTGAAGTCAGATGCTGACAGATAAACACACATAGCGCCGTGGATTGTTGACCACCGTAGCGTAAGGCGAACGCACTCGGCTAGTTATCGAGAGATCTGGGATTCGATCCCAACGGTATCGAAATACAATTTTTCGGTTGCTGTGTGTTAAACAAAGAAAAACGTGGAGAAGGCGATGACTATTGTCTATTTACATTTGCCTCCACGTATTCGTAAGTTTTTCGACTTTCAAATAAACCTAAGATTAACATTTCAAATAAACCTAAGAGTTCCATTAGTCCCCGTGGAGCCAAGAACACTGGCGGAACGGTACAATGAAATCAGTATATTACTCTGTGTTTTAAGTTCGTAGTTCACAGTTTATATAGCCAAACAGGTTTCGATATTCATTCTGCCCAACTTTATGAATATAATTTCATCCATTCTGCTGAAAGACCTTCCAAGCCTGAGGACCATGAATGCATGATATCAAAGCTTTCACTGTTTTAGATAAATGGTGTAACTTTAAGAAAATTAGTACTTTTTTTTTTTTTTTAACACCATGCATCAATTCTTACAAATTTTCTAACTTCGTCACTTCTGTTTTCGGAAAACTTTCCCTCCTTATCAATCTAAATTGCAAATATTTATACATTTATACGGAGGGTGGGAGGGGGATAATATTTAACAACAATGGAGGGCAGTGGAAACATTTCGAAAACAAAATTAAGATTACGGGAGAAATCTGAGCTCTGTCCGACTTCTGTTTTCGGAAATGCTTCTTCCGTTTTCAAGCTGAAATACAAATATTTATGGAATGAAATGATATTTAACAATAATAATGGTTAGAAGGAACATCGCGATTAACAGAACTTACGAATTACAGGGAAATTTTTGCTCAGCGTACTTCAAAGAAAACTTAAAAACACTTAAGAAAACTTTAAAACGTTTTATGACATGTTTTTCACTTAAGGAAACAAATTTTTTTATGACTTTTTGAGATGTCCAATATACCTGACTTCGCTAGTGAATTACATCTACCGAGTGGCATAGCCAGGAATTTCTTAAGAGGGGTCGGGTCCACTGATTTGCGACATTAGTGGAAACTGGGGAGAGGTAAAAAATAGTCCAAGTGGTGGGAATACGTACAAAAACAGGCTAAACCGGTAATACATTTTTTTTTGATGCTATAAGCAGTTGCCCGTTCCTAATTTAGGGTCTGGAGCCGCAGATGGCTTAGTGGTTAGCGAGTCAGACTATCGATGCAAAGTCCTCAGGTTCGAACCTGGGCTGATCTTTCAGAGATGGTGTGATTTACTAACAATCGCTGAATATCCGCCGTGCATCGGACGAGCACGTTAAGTGACGGCCCCCAGGCTGGACCCACTGGTTAAATGGGTATCCTTTCCTATGCTCCCCCTCCCTGAAATTCTCTCACCCCTCTATGTGCAACATCGTACTTGTACGGTGGCGCCATCGACTGTACTCTAATATCACTACAAACTGTTCTGTCAAAGTCGCTAGACTTGCTCTCATTCCTTCCGTTTCTGTGTCCTGCCCAAAAGGCGATTTCGCTGTAAGTGGCTGGGACCTAAACTCTACTCACTGTGGACGGAAATCCTACAAGAAAATGACAAATGGTGTATGGTAATTTAGGGTATGTGGTTCCAAGGAAGGAAGGCAGTCAGTACCGCAAGACTAGCGACACACACAACATCCATGCCTCACCGGGATTCGATTCCGGACCCACCTCAGACGAATCGTCAGAAGCCAGCGCTTACACCATTGCGCCACCTGGAGGGGGGCAAAATTGACAAAGAAATCTTTCCACTGTAAATGTGTATTTAAGCAATAGTTTTTACGGAATGTAAACATTTAGATGAAGAAAGAAGCACTGCTGATAAAACATATTGGGTTGCTAACGAACGAAAAGACTCACAAACGCTTTAAGAGAAAGAAATGCAGTTAAATACAAAAATAAAAATATACAGTTTCAAGAATAGGTCGTTTTCATTCCGTTGGAGCAGTAAATTGCAAACACATATGCAAAAAACATTTTTCTAACTCAAATCGTGCAGTGCCCATCATCATAGGCGTAGCGTGACCAAAAAATTGGGGGGCTACAAATAAGTATACATTTTTTTTTTTTCTGGAGGGGGGATTCTAGGAAATAATTCCTCCGAAAATGCTGCATTCAATTTCCGTTAGTGCCATAACTTAGACATTTTACATGCCTAATATAACCGAAACTACGAGGCTTCCGTTGATTCCATGCTATTTGTGCATGGAATGACTGCTGGGAAGCAGTTATAACGATGTTTGCTATTGCGTAGCGTTGTTCCCTTGGCTGTATGTCACACTTCATAGAATTTTAAAGGCGAACCACTATACTCCAATTCACCCTAAAAGTGTATTATTGGTAAAGGTGGGAGAGCCTTATCACAACTTGTCGTGGAACGCAAGAACGGTATCCATCCGCGTTAATGTGCTCTTCTACTGTTTCCTTTGTGATCTCCCCCCCACCCACCCACCCACACATCTCACAAGCAGTGGGGATTGTGAGTGGTGCGGGTCTGGTGGAGGCCGAACTGCTTCCCCTACCGCCTGTTTAAGTAACGCACCCTTCGGGTTTCCCGATTGTCAATTTATTGTCTCTGTGTTGTTAATGTTGGAAGGTCTTTCACCCCTTCCCAGTTGTATCCCAAGTGAGCAGCAGAAATAGCCGAAAGTGTTAAGCTCTTGATTCAGCTACATCTCACAACAAATTTATTTCTAAACGCGCTCTAACTTCTGGAATTTTTTTTTTTTTTTTTTTTTTTAGATAGCAATTTTGTCTGATAAACTGTTGAGCAAACAAAAATGGATTCTAAGCAATAATTCTACTGCTTTTCGCACCTTTCATAGTGGAACACTCTTAAGTTGACTCGGAGTATAGTTATTTTTTCGACTTTTATACAGTTTTGGGAGGTACGTGCCCCCCAATTGCTTTTTCTCTAACTTAACGTATTGTTAGGCCTGCTCCTGCTGAACATAACTGTAGGTATGTCAAAACATGTAGAGTGCCTTTTTTTTTTTTTTTTTTTTTTGTAAGTTTCTTTGCTTACTGTTGCCTTTTGTGGGTTAAAAAAAAAAAAACTTTTCCAACCGACATTCTTTTACATAGATGTGTTAGAGTCTCACCAATTAGAATATGTAAATTAAATATCACGCGTCTGCAATGCAAATTAACCTTTAAAACTAGTAGCAACATTTATCGCCAAAATGCAGAAAAGGTTTTCACACAAGCCAATACATGTATATTCCGAACAAAGGGGGAAAGGCAACGTTTAAGGGCATACTTTGCTACTTTTCAGCCAGTATGGGTGAAGAGAGCACTGTTTGAAGTGCAAAATGAGCACTTTCAGACGAAATCTGAAGAACTGTTTGTTTTTCAGGGTGTGCCTATGCTTTTCCGTTTTATTATTTTTTTTTTTTTTTTTTTTTTTTTTTTTTTTTTTTTTTTTTGTGTATGTATTTTCAAGAGCTTTTAAAGCTTCAGCTTTCAAATGCTAAGCCCTACATGCATGGACAGAAACATCACGTTTTCAGCACTACAGAATTTTAATAAGGTCTTAGATCTACGGGGGAAAAAATATGTTGAAAAATCTACAGGTAAAAGCACTACTTTTAGCATTTCGTGTTTTAACAGTATGGCCGATAATTTTAAACAAAAAAAGACATTTTTTATTTTTTGTACTTTAAGATTATGAGCACTTTATCTTAAAACACTGAATTCTAGCACTTGACGAAATCCAAAATATGGTTTTTGTAAGTTAATTATACCAATAGAGTCACTAAAATTATATTTTCAGTTAACTTTCCAAGATATCTGAAATGAATAAGCGAGGGTGGGGGGGGGGTCCCGGAAGAGAGGAATTAATATACGGAAAACTTTGGAATTTATGCCATTTTTCGCTGAAGGAAGAAAAAAAAAACATTCTGATGTGATAAAAACTGATTAAAGGAACATGCTGGAACTTTTCTTTTAGGCTCACCTCGTTGTTGGTGTGAGTTAGGCCTGCCAACGGTGGGCTACTTTCCCATTTATGAGCTATTTGTAAAGTTTCCGCCGTTTTCTGCTGTATACTTTTTGTGTCATCTAATAAGGTAATTTCGTAAAATTCTTGAATATCTGAAAGAAAAACAAAACTAAAGTTTAGTTTATTGAATTATTCAGCACATCACCAAAAAATATCAATGAAAGTGGGGGAAGAATAAAATAAATACACTACTACTATTATACCACTAAAATCAACGAGTATTCCAGAGCTGTTTAAAGTTTAAAAAATAATAAGGCAGAAGGGGGCACCCGTTTTAATAAAGGCAAAAAATATTTAAAATACCAGTTTTTGGAAATACATGAGAAATTTTCGAGTTGTTAGCAGAAAACAATAGTTTTCAGTGACCTACAAAATTTTCAATAAAGTTGTGTGCTTCCTAAAACAAAATTAGTCGCCATGGCAGATTCATTATTTACTACAACCACCGTGCTTTACTCTTCCTAGCGGTGCACGTGCTGCTTAGACAGAAAGCAATAAGTAATGGAAGAAACAATTGCTCTAAAGGAACAGGCGCAGCACGGGGTGTGTATGTATGTGTGTGTGTGAGGAGCAGGCGGCATCTCAAAGCGCAAGCAGTATACAGAACTAAAAGAACTCGGCAGTTTGCCAAGTTTACAGAACACGAGCGAAGTGTCGCGTGGCTTCTCTTTCTTCGCTGGTTAAGCTCGTGTCACATGGCCATCTTCGAGCACGCTGACATGTGCCTGGTACAAAGCTGTCAAGTCTGTCAATTCAGACCAATCGTAAACCACGTCATGATCCGGTAATATACGCAGTTGCCAAAACGGAAACAAAATTTCCAATGATGCCAAACGTTTGTCACTACAAAACTCCTGCAATGGACTCTTTTCAAAAGCTAAAACAACTCATGCGAACGAAGGAATGCAAAGCATTTAAGGTATTTGACACAACAACAAATGAATGAATGAAATGAAATCAAAATAAAACTTTCTTTTATTTTCTTTATCCCCGGATGCTAACTTTGGTACCTTTGCAACAATCACAGGAAAATTTATACAAGTATGACCGTCGCGTGGCAGGTCACTAAAAAAATTTTTTGTTGTTGTGTGGAGAAATGGAGCTATGAACAGGAAGCAGCAGCGTAACGAGACGAATTCTAAAAGGCCGGAGGCAACAGCAATTTTTTATACCATTGTTTCAAAGCAATGGAATAAATATCCCATTCAAACAACGTACTCATCACAGTAATGGATTCAAAACAGCACACTCGTACAACAAGGTGATTACATACCTTACACACATCATCACTTCCTTTAAGAAAGTCCACTCCCCTACCCTTGAACAACTCATTCAAATTTCAACTATGCATCTAGATAACTGAATAAATCAGTAACGCCGATTTCAAATACGTTCCTACATGATGAGTACACATATGAACTCTGTCGTGCGGTAAAAGACAGCCCAACAACACCACCACTGGAAATCAGGCTAGGCCACTTTCCGATGGGCACCGTCTCAGGGGGCTGATTCGGTGACGTCACCGTCCTAATCTTTCTTCGATCGTTACCTTCTCAGACCCTGTATATTATTAGTGAATCGGAGGATAAACACTGTTCGTGCACTCATTTTGTCCGTATTGGATACACCGTAAACATAAAACGAGATGAGCGAGAGCGCAGTACCAAAATGTTCGAATTAATATTCGAAAACCAGAAATAATACTCACTACCAGAAGAGTTTCCGAAAAACGAAGCTGTGTGTGTGTGTGAAAGTTGGCAATTGCGTTTTAAAAATATCCGACAGCTTCTTTTTTTTTTTTTTTTTTTTTTTTTTGATTGGAGGTTTAACGACCACCGTGAGCAACTCAATGGGCTATAAGCAGTCGCCCGTCCCTAATTTAGGGTCACTGGTTCCAGGGAAGGGAGAGAGCCAGTGCCGTAAGACAAACACAACATCCATGCCTCACCGGGATTCGAACCCGGACCCCTTACGGACGAATGATCAGAGGCCATCGCTTAGACCACTGCGCCACCGGGGTGGCATCCGACAGCTTCAACGAAATGAAATCAGTTATTTGCACATAGCCTTTTTCCGACGCTAGGGTTATGACGAATAAAATTCGTTGCATTTCTGTTTCACACGTTTGTCCAATACAAAGAAGTGACACTCGGGAGTACTTTTTCTGTGTTACACACATCCGCGACGAATACAGCATCAAGCCTTACGCCAAATGAAACACCCCGAAATGAAACCTAATTAAATACAACCATTATACCAAACTTAGGTACTAAACAATTTAATCATAAAGCATAGCCTAGGTTCCAATTGAAAATATACATTAAATACATCACATAAGAACTAAGAATAAATAAACCTGATAAGACATGAACAACAGTTGAGATGGTGAGTAGTTACTAACAGTCCTACTGAAAAGCCACTTATAATCGCATCTAATATGCGGAAACATTTGATGTAATTCAATATTCGCAAGCATCCCACTTATTAGCAAGCTTGCAACAAATACACTGCTGGACAATTGCTAAGGACCGATCATAAACGGCTATATAGCGCATAAAAAAGTAAGTGTGGTTGGATGCCAAGTGAAATAAAATAATGTCAGAATACCAGGACATTACAAGAAAGACAATTTATTGTGCTCTGAAATCCAGAAGGCTTTGGAACGTGTTCAAGGGACAAACAGGCCATTTTGTACTGAATACGTAAACGTGAAAAATATGCAATTACCGTCCGCAGGCGTTCCCGGCGTAAGATGTCAATACGGGATATGGCCACCATGGAGGGCGATGCAAGATTCCACACGTCGTGTCATGCTTTGCACAACATTATCAAGCAGCTGTTGGGGTAATTTATCCCATTCCTCTGTCAGTGCACGGATGAGGGTGTCCTTGTTTATTGGAGGGCATTGGCGACCAGCAAGACTCCTCCCCAAAGCATCCCACACATTTTCAATGGGATTCAGATCTGGAGAACGTGCTGGCCATACGAGGCGTTGAATATCCTCGCTCTCAAGACACTCCTGGACAGCGACTGTTCGATGACATGTTGCGTTGTCGTCCATGAAAATGAATCTATCACCGACAGCACCACGGAACATGCGAACATGAGGTAGCAGAACATCATTAATGTATCGTTGGCCAGTCATAGTCCCAGTTGGAAGCACATAGAGGGACGTACGGCCATTGATCATGATGCCAGCCCATACCATGACACTACATGTCGGATATCGGTCCCTTTCCTGTATGTTTGCTGGACAATATGCAGTACCACTATCACGCCAGATCAGTTGTCGTCGACAATCAGACGATAGACTGTATCTACTCTCATCTGAGAAGAGGACAGCAGACCAGTCGTTATCAGTCCAATTGCGATGTTGATGGCACCATTGCAAACGGGCGGTACGGTGACGTCTGGACAATGGGATGCACACAACAGGACGGCGGGCGTATAGTCCTCCTTCATGCAAACGTCTGGCGACAGTTTTTCGGGAGATCCGCTTGCCAGTAGCAGCCATAAACTGATTTGCTACCTCACTAGCTGTGCTGCGCCGGTGTCTTTTTGTTGATAGCACTATGTACCGATCTTCTGCAGGTGTCGTACTGCGAACACGACCTCCCGCGTGACGTTTGCTACACTCTCCATTTGTTTGAAATGATTTCCAAAGCCTTGAAACAACCCTGTGGCTGACGTCGAACTCCTTGGCAACATCTGTTATTTTTCGCCCTTCTTCAATCTTGCCAATAATACGGCCACGCGTAAAATCATCTAGGTGATGTCGGGAAGACATACTGAAAATTGCAAGTTCGTCAATTGATTCTTTCCCTTTCAACTTTGCGTTTGAACAAAAACGGCCAATACGCGTCAAATATTTTATATCTCTTATCAGCGCTCTGACGTCACGAACAAGTTCGGCAATCCAAAATTTGCATACGCACAACACGTCTTACTGTATCCCGCACTTATGCTAATTTCCACATTTTCCTGCCTTCCATTTTATGGTTGCTATCGTTGCTATTGTCATCCGTCCTTAGCAATTGTCCGGCAGTGTATAAAGTACTTCATAAAGTCCAGGCCAAAATAATTGTGTAACATTCACCACTCCTTTGTTGTCAAGTGTTGTAGTATAAACATATACACTGAAGTGCCAGAAAAACTGGTACAGACGAGCTTATGCAAAATACATAGCAACGTCACCTATGCGCGTACTCGGTTGCGTCCGCCAGTGCGTATATAAAGCGATAGACATCCTTGCCAGCTGTCAGAGCTGTTTTCGGCATGAGAATGGCAAGTAATAACGATTTAATCGATTTTCAACTCGATGTCATAGTTGGCGCTCGTGAGATGGGCCATAGTATTGCGGAGGTAGAAACGAAGTTCGGATTTTGACAGACGACCATTGCAAGGGTGTACCGTGACTACAAGAATTCCGGCAAAACCTCCAACCTGCGATACCAGAGTGGCCGTAAAAAGACATTAGGTGAACGTGACCATCATCGGCTGTCAAGAATCGTTTCATGCGATAGCGGGCAACACTCTCGCAGGTATCATCGGAATTAAATGCTGGAGCCTCAACAAGCACCAGCGTCCTGACTGCAACGTACCCTGCACGATATGGGCTTTGGGAGCCAACGCCCAACTTGGTGCGCCTCCCTTTGGCACGGCAACACCGCCACTGGAAACAAGTAGCCTGGTCTGACGAGTCACGTTTCTAACTGTATCGGGCAGATGGAAGGATTCGTGTGTGGCGCAAATCCCATGAAGCCATGGATCCCGCCTGTCGACAGGGAACTGTACCAGCTGGTGGGGGTCCGTAATGGTATGGGGTGTGTTTAGCTGGACTTCACTGGGACCCCTGGCACGTCTACAAACGTCTGTGACCGGCCAACGCTATGTGCGCATCCTTTCTGACGAGGTACACACGTTCATATCCTGCATTCATGCTGATGTGTTGGACCTGTTCCAACAGGACAATGCACCTCCACACAAGAGTCGGGATGCCACATTATGGTTAGAGGAGCATTTATCTGAGTTTCGAGTGTTGCCATTTCCACCCAAGTCCCCAGATCTGAAAGTGACAATACATTTGGGATGCCATACAACGCGCTATCGAACACAGGAATCCGAGACGGTCTTCACAAACATGAAAATAACACAAACATTTACACTTCATTGTGTGCTCCCTGCCAGACGCGTTTCATCCTCCTTGTCGAGTCAGTGGCGTTAAGTTGTGATCAACCAGCACTAGCCCCAATATAGGCTGACTAAATCCCCATTTTTATATCTCGTGTCACCGGGCACAAAAATCATCTGCGCATGCCACCCTTATCAGTTTCCACGTGACTAATCTGACAGAAATCGTCGTGTGACGATTTACGTAAATCGTGACCAATCTGCATTTTCAGTGTCCCCTTCCCCCATTAGACATTTTATCCCATCCGACCCAAGGAAGACAATCAGCATGTATGGGTGTACGTGGTCTGTCTGCAAGAATGGATTCATAACGAATTTGTTCCATAGTGCCTTCTACAGGTATGAGTGGACCCAGGGAATGCCACGAAAACATTCTCCAGACCATAACGCTGCTCCAACCAGCTTGTGTTCTTCCAGCAATGGTTGAAGTGTTTTTGTTCACCAATGTTTCTCGCCTTATAACACCAACGTCCATCCGTTCGATGAAGCAGAGAACGTGACTCATCGGAGAAGGCAATCCTTCGCCAATCAGCGGAGGTCCACTTCCGATACTGCCCTGCAAATGTAAGCATTTTCTGCCCGTGCATCTTCGTTAGCATAGGTGAAGTGACCATCCGTCTGTATCGGAGTCCCTTACGCAGCAGGGTTCCTGAACTGTCATTTTACACACACTTCCGGTAGCTCCCAAGTTCATTCGGCCAGTGGGTTGCACCACTGTAGCGTGTCGATCGGCCCTCACGCACCTTCGCAGCGGACGTTCACCTCTCACATCAATGGCACGTGGTGCTCCGCAGTTTCCACGTCGCCTGTTTGCAATGGTGCCATTTTTCCAATCACGATGCACTTTAACCACTGCAGCATGCGAACAGTTCACAAACTGCGCTGTTTCAGAAATACTGCCACCCTTGGCCCGAAAACCGATAATCATACCTTTTTGCAAATCTGATAAATCGCTCCTTTTATCCATGACAGAAGCGAGTGATATGTTTTCGGAATGCCTACAACACACCTAATATACCCTCCAAGCCAGCTCACGACACGTGCCTTCTTTCATTGGCTACGCACTGTTGGCGTCAAAAGTAGGAGGTGGTCACAATAATGAGACTCGACTGTGCACATGCAAAAGATATGCGGAAATCAAGCGTCCCTTGTCAAAAGATACGATTACAACCATACACCAAAGACACCATTAACAAATTTAACGAAAATCTAAGTTATCACACCAATGCAACGAAAACTCTCAACGGTAAAAATTTTCACATGCCATACAGAACAGAGGGTCTAAACTTTAACACAAACGTATCTGAATTAGTACGGCATTGCTACAAGTAGGGTAAAAGGCGACTTTTTTCATAAAACATGTCTGAAATTAAATATTCGTCTCATAACAGCAGTCCCGCAAACTTGGATCTCTTAATCCGGTCACGCGCAAGAAATTTGTATGCGGTGTCAGAAATTGTTTTTTCTCCAGTGGTTGGTTCCACGTTATTAGTTCCTTGAAACTACGTGACGAGCCAGCACTGAATTATTTCTAACCGTTTCCAACTCTCTTCTATGATAGAAAAGCGTGATTGTTCACCCTTTCAATTTAAACAGTGACTGTGAATCTCCCAGCTCCCCATTAAAAGTCAGATGGCCTTAACAGTAATTGTGAATTTTCCCAATAAAAATCAGATATCCTTAATATAACAATGCCATTAGTGCCACACACAACCATAACTTTTTTTACGATGTTTTTACCATCATCCTCTTCAACACTTTTACTATCATCATCAACAACCATTCTTGATCCACTGTTGGATGAAAAAGTCTCTCAGTCTCATCCACAACTCTGCCTTGAGCAATTATTCTCTTCCATCTCACCTCGGCATCCATTCAACCTTCATCAGGTGTCCTTCTGGGTCCTTTCCTGTCCCTTGGCACCCAGCCAAGTACGAGGGCTATTCCAAAAGTACGTGGGCTGAGGTCATTTTTTTGTGTCACTTGAAGGTTTGGTGAGGACTTCCTTTTCGAAATGGCTACCTTCACATGCGGTCCATAACTTCTGAAATACGTGTTGCAGTCCATTTTGTGAAAGTCGCTTTAAGGTAGCCTTCACTCTCTTCCTCTCAACTCTTTAAGATTTGAAACCCAGAAATCGCAGGGTGCGAGGTTTGGGCTGTA
This sequence comes from Macrothele yani, assembly GCA_039090855.1. Taxonomy (NCBI): domain Eukaryota; kingdom Metazoa; phylum Arthropoda; class Arachnida; order Araneae; family Macrothelidae; genus Macrothele; species Macrothele yani. The sequence continues at coordinate 149,539,705 of CM077027.1, read as the reverse complement.
TGGAGGATGTGGTAGACGTTTACCGTCAATTTTCACCAAAGCTTGCATTGCTGCTTGGGCCACATGCAGCCTCGCATTATCCTGAAGAAGAAACCATTCCTGATTAAGCAGTTCCAGTCTTTTCCGGAGCATTGATCCCTTCAGGTGAACTCGCAAAATGTGAACAAAATACTGTGAATTAATAGTTTGTTTCTCGGACACTTAATCCGGCAAAACTATCCCACGGGCGTCAAAACACAAGATCAATTTCTTTGAAGAACCATCTGTAGGGATTCGGGAGGAGCTGTGAGTCTGTGTGTTCCCATATGCTTGACAGTTTTTGATTCTGGATCAAAATGTTTTACCTAAGACTCATCAACGGTGACTATTCAATTAAAAAAGTCAATCTGTTTCCACTATTTGAAGAAAAGCATGACAACGTTCAAAGCGGCATTCTTTTTGTTCTTCAGTATGATCACGTCGCACCCATTCTGCACAAACACGAGACATCTTCAGGTGCAACTTTACAATTCCATGACATCTTGCAACACCAACATTCAACTGCAGCCCCCAAATCGCTAATTGATAAACGTCTATCGTCTTTCAGCAATTTTTCGGCTTTCGCAGTGTTTTCATCGGTCACTGATGTTGACAGACGACCGCTTCGCGGGTTATCCTGCACAATGCGTTAGCCGTCCTTTTTTTTTTTTTTTTATTTATTGGAGGTTTAACGACCACCGTGAGCAACTCAATGGGCTATAAGTAGTCGCCCGTCCCTAATTTAGGGTCACTGGTTCCAGGGAAGGGAGAGAGCCAGTGCCGTAAGACAAACACAACATCCATGCCTAACCGGGATTCGAACCCGGCCCCGTTCGGTTTGCAGTCCTTAAAACGCTTCTATCATTTGAATATAGCCGACCTGCCCAACGCATCTGCACCATACGTTTCTTGAATCATCTGAAACGTTTCCCGAGCACTTTCGCGTAACTTTACACAATATTCAATCGCTATTCCTGGTCTGGTATTTAGCGGTATTGTGATATGCCTGCCCTGCAGGACGCACATGAGATAAAGGCAGATAGCAGTGAGAGCACATACCAGTGTAGTATAGTGGATAGCACTCGGGGCTTGTGACGTGCCTGCCCCGCAGGACGCAATCAGATAAAGGCAGATAGCAGTGAGATCACCTGCCAGTGTAGTATAGTGGATAGCACTCGCCCCTGGCAAGAAATTTGAAAAATTTACGTCCTCATAGTATATCGTGTTCATTTGCCACTGCAATACACACTTCATGTAACCTATTACACTACATTCACAACGGAAGAGTGCGCATTGCCTTCACTCAAACTAACACAGTACCCAAGCGGAAACACGTGACTCGTTTCACTAGCAACGGTGTAGTGTTGCCAGTCCATGTGCTTTCGGCACAGCCTACGTGTTTCAGTCGTCCAACGGTAGTCAGTTCTAGCAATGTGTCACTCTTACAATTTTCCTGATCCATGAGATCCTCTTATCTTTTTTGGCCAAACTAAGCATGCATCTTTCTATGCTACTTTCAGTTGTTTGCAGCTATCTTTTTTAGTATAATGGTAAGTTTCTCTTACAAATTGTACTGTTTCTTCCTAATACACCTCAGACGAATGTTATATGACTATAATTCTTGCCCTTGCTTGAAAGGTAGACGTAGGCATCAGTTACTTACAAATTGCCCCATCAACATATAAATATTTAGTTAACTCATTGCGTAATCTTGTAAAAATAATGTACATCAATTTTGTTTTCCGTATATTACAAAAAAAATTCTGTATTCATGAGCCATTTTCCGTGATTCCTTTCGTGAGTTAGCGAAGCATAGTCTTAACACAACCTTTTCCGTGAAATGACCGGAGGAAACCTGAATTTTACGGATTTTTAGAATGCCAGAAAAATTCAGAAATTTTCATAAGCCTTTCTCCTAATTCTTTTCGTATATTAACGGTAGACTGCCATTTCCAAGAGGTGTTAACGGAAAATTCTAAATTTTTAGTAACCATTCGCAATTCCTTTCGGATAATAATGGGAAAATTCTGTTTTCACTTTTCGCCGTATCCATACGGAGGAAATTTTCCGGTAATAAGAGCGTCGAAGGATCTGATTCTGAAGTTCTGTTGCGAAATCGGATATTGTGGATAGCATTCCGCATGAAATTCTGGTTATTTTGTCACCGGATGGAATTATATACTCTGTGTATCGGCGACACGTGCGTACACTTTATTGCGAAAGCTACGCGAACTCTATATTTTCAACGGTACAGCTGTTTAAGACACCAATAGAAATACGAAAAAATAGGTTAGCAGCTACATACAACTTAAAAAATGTGCCCGCATGAAGAATATAGATACACACACACGCACTATATTGACAAAAGTTACCCGACACCTAGAAGAGGAACACAGCATAGAATTTATTGGCATACATCAGTACGATGTCGGTCCACCTTTGGCCTTTTAATGCATGCGCAGACCCTTCGAGACATGCTTTCGACAAGGTTTTGGAACACAGCGATAGGTATGCTCTTCCATTCAGTACATAATGCTGATACTAACTGTTGCTTAGTAGTAGGCCTTGGTTCCAAACTTCTTACGCGGCGCTCTAATTCATCCCATAGGTGCTCTATGGGATTAAGATCAGAGCACTGTTTTCGCCAGTCCACACATGATACGGAATTATCGTCAAATCACGAAGTAACAGTCCTTGCTTTATGACACGGTGCATTATCCTGCTGGTACCAAAAAGGCTCGGTTCTATAGTATTGCTACAGAGTTGGTATAGGGCATAACTGTCCAGAATATCGAGATAGACGTGCTGGTTAACAGGTTTGTCCACGATAACCAATGGGCCGGAACTATACCACAAAAAACATCCCCACACGAGTACACTGCCAGCTCCAAACTTGACCGTAGGAACAGTACACTGTGGTAAATAGTGTTCCCCCGGCTGCCGCCATAACAACACACGGCCATCAGACTGATGGATCGTGTATCTGGATTCATCAGTCCATAGGACCCGTTTCCACTGATCTACGGTCCACGATAAATGTTCTTTACACCATGCTAAACGACGAGTATAGCATTCCGAGTGGAGATGATAGGCTTATGAGCAGCCGAACGACCACGGTAACCCATGGAATGAAGTTATCTGCGAATGATACGTGTACATACCGAGGCACCAGCATTTTTACTCACCTGTACACTGAGGTCTTGTGAAATACTCTGTCGATTAGCTGTAACGACTCTCCTGAGGCTTCGACGTCCTCTATCACTGATTTTCTTTGGTCTGCCGGTATACGTTTTGCTGCTTCAGGCACGCCATGTGTCTTCCACTTATTCAGTACATCCAAAACAGTTGACTTGGGTATACTTAAACGCCTCTCGGTTTCTCTTATGGACAACCCACTAATATAACACCCAACAATCTTTCCTTTTTCAAGGTCAGTTTTCTCCCGCCGCAACATTTTCACTCCACCTCACAGTGCGATATGATCGCGGTCAGCTGCAGGCTTGTTTTTATACCGTTTGCAGCTGTACCGCGCATCTTAATAACGCAGCGGATCCGTTCATTTGCTTTTGAGGGGGTGTCCGGTGACTTGTCAATATAGCGTATATATATATTGTAACGGATTTAATATTTTTTCTTATGTACTTCTTTAGTGTAATATAACACTATATCGGCCACATTATATAGGCGCGGTTCAAGTTGAAAAACTAGGAGCAATCTGAATGCAAGGGCTCAAAATATTATTTTCTGTACTCAAGCGATGATTCAAAAAGCATCTAGCTGATTTCCTAAGCAAGCTTATGACAGACCATCCTGAAAATAGCGATGACTTTTCAGCCACTCTTTGCATTTCGGCATATAATAAATCAGGGATGGAAAAATACCGTGTGCCAGGTCGGCCTGTAGAAATTAGGCGCTGCGCCTGATTTGTCCGCGAATTATCTGTTAGAAGTTTAGATTCTGCGGATAAATACACCGCTTGAGAAAAACGTTTTTGGCTCTTTAATTTTTTAAAACTCCGTGTGAAGTCAGGATAGCCGATAGTGTCGGAAAAGGGGAGAAATAAAACGCAATGCGCAGGTAGAGAGCCGCAAAGAGATGGAAATATTTTGTTTTTTTACTTACAAGCATATTTTGACAGAAAATGTGATGCAACGAATGCGATACTATTTTCGCTCGTCGAAGGCTACTTACTATGAGGAGCCAGCCCAGCTATTCCGTAATCGCTGCCTCTCAGTGGCGTAATCATGAATCGAATTCGTTAGTTGTACTATTTGACTTAGTTAAGGCTTACATCACAAAGCAAAGCTTTTTCATGGCTTTTCACAAACATTTTCAGAAATGCCAAATACTACGGACTGGCCGCTGTCTCTATGGATTTTTAGGTCTAACTAATGAATGGTAAAGCTGAAACAACTAGAGATATTTGTTCTGAAATCCATCTTGAAAACAACACAAATGTGTTTAAAAAATGGCAGTAATTATTTTGAATAAAAAGATAGTTTCTTTCGTACTTTGTTGGACTTTTGGGTAATTCTGTGAATAGCGACTTTTCTGTTGGAAATTACCGTTCGGGATCAACACAACAAGTGCGGCTTTTAAGACGATATATATATATCATCATCATCATCATCATTGTCAACCATTATCAATCCACTGCTGGACGAAGGTCTCCCCAAGTTTCCTCCACAACGGTCTGTCTTGTGCCAGTCTCCTCCATGTCACCCCTGCATACTTTCGAATTTCATCCACCCATCTCCTATGTGGTCTTCTTCTGGGTCTTTTCCTGTCCCTTGGAATCCAATCTAAAATTTCGGCTGTCCATCGATGATCTGTCCTTCTGGCAGTATGTCCAGCCCATTGCCATTTCAGGGATTTAACTTTGATCATGATGTCTTCCACTCTTGTCATTTTTCGGATCCACGAGTTCCTCTTCTTATCTCTCCTGGTTACACCAAGCATGCACCTCTCCATGCTTCTTTGAGTTGTCTGCAGCCTTTGTATGTCTCTTTTAGTTAAGGTCCACGTCTCTGCACCATACGTAAGCACTGGAAGGATGCATTGATCAAACACTTTTCTTTTAAGACATAATGGCATATTGCTCTTGAAAATTATGCTGTTTCTTCCAAAAGCTCTCCAGGCAAGTTTTGTACGCCGATTAATTTCTTCATCAATGTGACCCTCACTTGATATCTGCTGTCCAAGATAAACGTACGTGTCTGTTATCTCCAGCTTTTCTCCATCAATCGATAAATCTTCATTTCTTGTAAAAGCATTGAACATCACTTTTGTCTTCTGAAAGTTCATTTTTAATCCCACTTCTTTACTCTTGTCAGCAAGTTCCTGGATCATACTCTGCAGCTCTGATGAGGTAGTTGCAAAAATGACTACGTCATCAGCAAAACGAAGGTGGGTTAGATAATCTCCATTAATCTTTATCCCCTTGTTTTCCCAGCTCAGCGACTGAAAAACACCCTCCAATGTGGCATTAAAGAGCTTCGGAGATATGGTGTCACCTTGTCTCACTCCCTTTCCAATTTTTACGTGTGTTGTATTTTCAAACAGCCTAATCTTTGCACTTGCATTTTCATAGATGTTATTAATAATATTAATGTATGCATCTTCAATACCGCAGGTTTTCAGAGCCATTGTAACTGCTGATGGTTTCACCGAATCAAAGGCTTTTTCATAATCGATAAAAGCCATGCACAATGGAAGTTCATATTCCCTCGCTCTTTCAATTAGTTCTCTCAGCACGTGGATATGATCTATTGTGCTGTAGCCACTCCTGAATCCAGCTTGTTCTCTCGGTTGAGCCATGTCCAGTGCTACCTTCAAGCGGTGTGAAAGAACTTTAGTGAAGATTTTATAAACTACTGATAGGAGGCTGATAGGTCTGTAGTTTCCGAGATCCTCAATGTCACCTTTCTTATGTAGCAGGATCATTGTAGCGGTGTTCCAATCCTCAGGAATCTTTCCTTCATTAAGGCATCGAGTGAAAATTTGGGCGAGTACTGTTTCGATTTCTCCACTTGCTTCTTGTATGATGTCTACAGTAATTCCATCTTCTCCTGGAGCTTTTCCTCGCTTCATGTTCTTGATTGCATGTGCAACTTCTGCTGGAAGGACTGGAGGAACTCTGGTACTGGTATCTTTCATGATGTCTGGAGTGCATATATCATCCCTTTCATATAATTTGGAGTAGAAATCTTTCACTCTTGTCAAAATTTCGCCTCTATTTCTTGTTACAGAACCATCTTCTTTTCTCAGTGCCATAATCTGTTTTCTTCCCTTACTGAGATGTCCCTTTGCTATCTTTAGGCTTTGGTTGCTTTCAATTGCTTTCCTCACTAGTTCACAGTTGAATTTCCTTACGTCTTCAATGATACTTTTTCTTACTGTCTTGCATAGCTCTATATATTCCACTTTGGAAGTCACATCTTCTTTAGTTGTCCTCATCTCTCTTCTTTTTTGCATCAACATTTTGGTTTTTCCTGATAATTTGTTCACATGCAACTTGTTCTTAGACCCAGCTAATTTTGTTGCTGTTTCCATAAGAGCTTTGGTTACTTTTCTGTTAACTTCAGAGATGTCCACTTCTTCCGATGTTAGGCCTTCTAAAGCAGAGAACCTGTTCTTCAGTTCTAACTTGAAGGTATTATGGTGTTTTTTAAGGTTGGTTATGTCAATAGATTTTGTTTGTCTTATGAGCTTGCCACGTTCAAGTTTAGTGTTGAGGTGCATCTTACATCTCACCAATCTATGGTCACTACCTGTGTTGAACTTGTTTAGCACACTGCAGTCTTCTATGACGAATTTTTTGTTACACATAATAAAATCAATTTCACTTGTTGTCCCATTTGGATGTCTCCATGTCCATTTCCTGTGTGGCTTTTTCTTGAAGAAGGAGTTCAAGATGAAAAACCCTTCTGCCTCTGCAAACTCAACGAGAGTATTTCCACGCTGGTTTCTGTTGCCATGACCGAATTTACCTACTGAAGTTTCATTCTGTTGCCGTTGCCCTATTTTTGCATTGAAATCTCCCATAATTATTTTCAAGTGCTGCTTACCTTTATTATTTAGATGACAAATTTCCTCATAAAATTCTTCAATTTCTTCTTCAGGATGACTTGTGGTGGGTGCATAAGTTTGAATAATCTGAGCCTGGTATCTTCTCGAGAGTTGGATAACGAGTCGTGCAGCTCTGTCAGAGGAACTTTCAACTTCTACAACTTTATCCTTCAGTTTCTTGTTTATTATAAATCCAACACCACTAGTTCTGCCAGTATCTGTCCCACGATAGTAGAACTTTGCGATCTACGGATTATACCCCGCCCCGGGTTACATTTTTATTTTATTTTTTTTATTTTTTTCTGAATTTCATGGTCTGCGGATTATACGAAGTAAAGTGCGATACTGAGTTTATATGTGCCACTTTGAACCTCAACAAATTATATTTTAATAAAATCAAAATCTAAAATTTCAATATTTTCAGAGCAGTGGGAACGCAAAAAGAAAATTATGGACCAATTGGAATTTTACTTAGCAATAAACTACTTTGGGTTAGAAAAAGTGGCGGTAAATGTGCATTACAGACTTGCCAGCTTTCAAGAGCTGAAATCCGTAAAAAAATAAAAAATTCTGTCAACGTTTAATCGATATGTTCGATTGACTGATGCATCGAACGTATTGATAAAATGTCTCGAAAAGTCGATTAAAAGACGATTTATCATGAACATTTTTTTTGTCAATCTTGATCGATTTCATATGCTATATTCGAGACATTTAGCACTGCTTCATGCTTACAGCAATTAAAACCCAATCGATACATAATCATCTCATTAGTACGATATCGTCAGGCTGCATCACATAAAAACCTCATCTGTAACGGCGAAATTATTGCGATATTGCAGTAACTTTTTTTACTTTAACTGAGGTTTTGACCTTAAATTCTTGTGCCAACTAGAAAGCCCTTAAAAAAACATGTCTAATGTGATGCTGATTTTTTTCATTCATTTATCACCAATTTTAATCCTACAGAGTTTTTACAGAGTCTTTCTTTCTAGGTTGCGAGTAGAAAGGGCTGGGGACGCAGAAGTGGGCGAAATTGTGATCAGGCAAATCAGAATATACAATCAAGGTTATCTCCTAAGGGCCTCTTATTCTCCCCTCGAAATTGTACTAACCTGAGGGGGGGGGGTCTGTAAAATAAATACACGCTTTGTGAAAATTGCACCACCACAAAGAACTGCTGGTGTTAGCTCGAAACTTACAGGATATGTACAACAGGTTGGCACATGCAAATGATTAAAATGTCAGTGGAAATGCGCATGCGCTTTCGGAGCAGCGCCCTCTGAATTGTCCATTCTTGGGTATAAAGAGCGGGCTCAAACAAGATGTTGCAATTAGTGAAGACCCAACATTGAGTCGAAAAGGTGTTTCTTGTGTCCATGGGCGGCGGAAGGTAGGGGACGCAGGGATCCGGACCCCTCTGGAATTTTACGGATGTTTATTATATGCATGTTTTAAAGATGTCCAGGAAACATCTTTAAAATATGTGGTTCACATATAATTTACAGGGTTTTTTTAAACGATTTCCTGGATACTGCTACCATGCTTCGCAGTTTTTTGGAAAACTCTTTATGTAGACTTTTGAAAATTGATTTCGCACAAATAATACTGAAAAGTTAATTCAATGCTCTGTTTTTCTTCTTAAAAAGATCGTTAAAGAATTCTTTAAATTTCTTTAAAACAGTAACCAGGGCGGAGAAGGGGTGGGTGTCTCTCCTTCTCTCTGTGAGTTCCCCCCCCAAGTCCGAATGCGTCTTACTCGAGATAGATCAGAAAACCCATTAAATATTTACATCTGAGAAATAAATAACTGAACAAATGAACTCGAACGCAAATTAAGCAGTATACTACTTGTTGTGCACAGAGCACAAATCTTTCTTGGTGTTTTGACATATAGGAGATAAACGATTCTGGACGAATGTGCGTGCGTTTTCGGTCTCTCATATTGCTAGGAAAACTGACCGTGTTTGAGCAACTGTAATATTAGATACACTATCTACCAACAAGTAATTGGACACCCCTGCAATCGACGATTCTACGGTCCTGATACACGTCACGGCCGCCGCGGTTGAATATCGTGTGGGAAACAATAACGCAACCAGTCGCATGCAAGGTGCCACTCAGTTCGGAGCACTGATTTCGAGAAAGGTGTAATCGTCGGGTATCACAGAAATGGCCGATCCATACGTGACATATCCAGCGAGTTGAAGTACCCAAAATCGACAGTGGCCTACGTGATTGGCAAGTGGAAGATGAGAGAGAGGTGACTGTCGGAATGTGCCCCGACCCGGCAGACACACAAAACTGGGAGTTAGAGACCGACGGGTGCTGGCCAGAGAAATTCGGAAGAACCGCACCAAATCGATGGGCCACATCCGCGAGGAGTTTCAACAGGCATCCGGGAGTGTTCTTTCGATGAATACCATTCGTAAGGAAGCCCATCTGCTCGGTTATCATGGACGTGCTGCCACCCACAAGCCTTTGATCACAAAGTCCAATAGCGCTGCTCGGCTAACGTGATGCAAAGAACGTCGACACTGGACCGTTGAACAGTGGAAACAGGTTCTCTGGAGCGACGAATCAAGGTTCACCCACTACCGTTCGGATGGCAGGGTCTGGGTTTGGCGTCTACCTGGAGAACGCCTCCTGCCGGAATGCATTGTGCCAACTGTGAAGTTCGGCGGCGGTGGAATTATGCTATGGGGGTGTTTCTCCTGGTATGGCACGCGACCCTTTGTCGCAATTTTTGGTAGACTCAACGCCGAGACCTACTGCACCATTTTGGAAGACCATGCGCATCCTACGTTGTGGCAGTTTTACGGGGTGGACTCATGTTACTTTCAGGATGACAATGCCACCTGTCATGTTGCAAGGTCCACCATGGCTTGGTATGGTGACAATGGGGTTAATCGAATGGACTGGCCTGCGTAGAGCCCAGACCTTAACGCTATCGAGCACCTCTGGGACGAGTTGGAGCTCCGACTTAAGGGGTGCCCCCACCGTCCGAAATCGGTGAAGGAACTGACCTGTCTTCTCCAAGCCGAGTGGAAGAAAATACCGCTAGCCGTCGTACAACGACTGGTTAAGAGTATGCCCCGGAGGGTCGCAGCTGTAATCGCCGCTCGTGGAGGCTCCACCAACTATTGAAGGTGAATAAACTTCGTTTTCCTTTGCTATCAGTGTCCAATTACTTGTTGGTAGATAGTGTATAATATCAAGGGGCAGGAAAAGACCCAGAACAAGACCACGCGAAAGATGGAGCAGGGACATTAATGTCTTTGCACCATGTGTGGATGAAATACGAAAGACTGCTGAAGTGACTTGGAAGAGACAGGTTCAAGACAAACCTGTCTCTTCCAAGAGACCTTCCTCCAGCAGTGGATTGAAAATGGTTCATGATGACGATATGTACGAGTATATACTAATCTACCGACGTTGTTTTATCTCTCTCTCCTTACTTTTTTAAATTGTTTTCGCTCTCGGCGAAGTTGGACAGCCCAGAAAAATATTAGGTTCCGCCGCCTATGCTTGTGTCTCACTATGCCCCGTTGTTGAAGAGGGTTGCATTATGAAACCTGACGGATTTTGTGCAAGGAAGGATTGTTGGGATGAGAGAAGCTGGATTTTCGTACTGGCAAATTGCCACTTGTACAGGACGAAACGCCAGTACAGTGTTGCGAACGAAACACCAGTACAGTGTTGCGAACGAAACACCAGTACAGTGTTGCGAACGAAACACCTGTACAGTGTTGCGAACGAAACCCCCAGTACAGTGTTGCGAACATGTCAGTGGACAGATGAGGCTAGGATGCACGGATATCAGGGAAATAGACCACAAAATTATACGACTGCACGGGATGACAGACACCTCTACCACGTAGTGACCGATTGCACAGCGACATCTACAGTGTTAGCGCAGCAGTGGAGCACAGGTCAAGCTTTGTCCTCCAGCACAGTTCGACGTCGTCTGATTAACAGAGGACTGGTCGCTGGTAAATCATTGCTGCGCATTCCTTTGACCCTCAACCACAGGTGCTTCAGGCTGCAGTGAAGTCTTCAACACAGACATTGGCAGGCTGACTGGAAGCAAGTCGCGTTTTCTGGTGAGCCACGATTCAACTTGATGCACCATGATGGTCACATGTGTTCGAAGGCGTCGTCGTGGAGAACGGCACCTTGCAGCGTGCGTTTTGCAGTGTCATACCAGCCCAACGCAAAGCATCATGCTTTGGAGCAGCATTGGATTTCATTCGTAATCTCGCCTGATACGAATTGAGGGAACCCTCAACAGTCAGTAATACAACAGGGATGTTTTAGAGGCAGAAGTGGTACCCTTCCTTTAGAGTTGTCCTGGTGCTATATTCCAGCAGGACAATGTTTGGCTACATGTGGCCCGGAATGTCCAAGACCTCTTCCACGCACAGCAGATACCGCTTCTCCCCTGGCTTGCACGTTTGCCATGTGGCCCGGAATGTCCAAGACCTCTTCCATGCACAGCAGATACAGTTTCTTCCCTGGCTTGCACGTTTCCCAGATGTGTTGCCGATCGAACATATCTGGGACATGGTAACAATGTGACTGGCCCATCAAGCACCTCCCGTTAGTCACCACAAAAGAACTCTGGTCTCGCATAGAAGCAGCCTGGCAGGCTATTTCCCAAAACAATATCAAAAACTTCTTCCATTCAGTGCCAAGCCGTGTAAAGGATGTTATTGTAGCTCGAGGTTGCCTCACCACGATACTGAGTTTCGAAGTGAAAAAAATCTTGTATAGCTCTACAAATGTAATCAGTTATCTCCTGTAACATGATGAATCTGTGATGTAAATTTCATTCGAATAGCGAGATTCTTTCCCGGTGTTGCAATTTTCACAAAACGGTAGTGTACACAAATGTGTATATCGTCCGTAAAATAAAGCAAGAAAAATGTCGGTAAATTTTACGGAAAACCCGTAAAACTTGGCAGGTATATTATTATTTCGCGTTCCAGCATCATGCAAATTAAGTTTTGGTGTTATTCTTTGAAATTTGAATTCCTTTCGCATGGCTCCTAAAGTTTGGAGCTGGTTGCCAGATCTGGAATATATTTTTCCAGCCCTGTAATAATTTTTTTTTTTTTTGTAATACAGAAAAGCTTCTAAGGATGTGCGAGGTAACGCCCTGTCTACGAAGTTTTCCCTTCTGGTCTCTCCACCTATTTATTAAAAAGGCGGAACAGCAGCCCCCCCCCCCCCCCCCGTAAGTTTTACCGCAACTGCTTTCTGCGCGATGACGCTGGGTTTTAAGCACACTGCTTATTTTGTCTAGAGCAGAAATGCGTAACCCCGCAGATGAAAAATTATATAATGTAAGAAATTACATTCTTTAAACTAGTATAACTGCTCGTTTCTCGTAACTCAAGAAAAGTCAATTACTTCACAAGTTCGTAACTAACCTACTGATTTTTTTTTAAGCTGAACAATCTACCGTTCTTTTTTCAACAGTGATATTCCACCCCGTGAGACACAAATGATTTTTTTTCTCTTTTTCTTCCAAACATTGTAAAGCAGGGTCAGCTTCAGTAGCAATTAAATGGGCTCCTGTTCAAGAAACTGCTCCTTCGGTATTAATATCTCATTCCCCCAGAAGGATACTTAAATTACGGGGCACGTGCGATAGCGGAAATGAAAAATGAACGACTGTCTGTATATTTCCCAACAAACGCGGCTCGCGCGCGATACAGGTATTCCAAACAGGGAGAAAATAAACGGCAAAGAAATCCTTTCATCAAAGATGGCCCAAAAATACACAGAAACTTGGGCTAAGGGTCTTTTCTCCAAATGTAGGGCAAGTGAGACGGAAATTCCAGGAAGATGCCACAAAGCAAAAAATCAATAACTCTGTGATAGTTCGTCCTTTCCCTTTTTCTTAAGCAGTCTCCGTAGCGTACAATTTTACTGAACGGCATGAAATGAATTATTCAGGAGCAACCCCTTGAATCGCCTTTTCCCTCTAAGACCGTAATACGTTATCGCCTTTGCGTTGCGTGACAGAAAATTGGAAGTGTGCTCTCTCAACGATAGGAGAGGTAAACTTGAATGAAGTGGAGACACGAAAATCGCATGGAACATAGATTTGCCCAGCTCAACGTAAACACACACACACACACACACACACACACACACGCACGCACACACGCACGCACACACTACGAACTCCAAGACGCGCTTTCGGATCAAACCACTACTTACACAAGATAACACCCAAAAATTAACTTTTCAGAAATAAACAAACACTACGTATTAAAAGAAAACAAATCTTGCGCTTCGGAAGGTTAACGTCACTGACACATCTCTCAACATATTTTGAATGAGGAAAACGATGTTTTCTTTCTTTTGCCCACTACTGATTTTGGATTACGACAGATTATAACACTCCATCAATTCCACAAATTCGACATTTGATGCAACTGTTCCGTATGTTAAAATTAATACTTACTAAAGAAGTTCATTAGAAATAATTACAAAAAAAAAAAAAAAAAAAAGGTATGATACAAAATTATCGATTTCTTGCTGTCCAAAAATTTAATTTTTGCATGAGCCATAGTACGTATATTACTGAACTGCAAGTATACAGGCACTGTTACGGTACAATAATTTAACACCGACGAAATTTTGAGTTTTAAAGGGAGGAACACCTACGCCTTCTCATGGGCACAAGCACCCACAGAATCAGCAAGCGAATAATTTTTATTTTGACAGATCCTTGAGGCATTTACCCAACCATTTCGCGTAGGGTTTACAATCAAAGGGAAGATTAAGACGCAACTACCTATGTCCCATGGAACTTTTCTGCTGCGTATCAGAAACGTAGTTACGTTACATTGAACCAAGAGGCTCATATACGACAGAGGGTAAACAGGTGAGAGAAGTAGGAGTGCATTAGGTTGAACCGGGAGGCTCAGATGCGACAGAAGGTAAACAGGTGAGAGAAGTAGGAGTGCATTAAGGTTGAACCTGGAGGCTCAGATACGACAGAGGGTACACAGGTGAGAAAAGCAGGGGCACATTATATTGAACCAAGAAGCTCAGATATACGACAGAAAGTAGACAAGTGAGAGGGGCAGGAGCACAAGATTGAACCAAGATTCTCCGATACGACAGAGAGTAGACAGGTGAGAGAAGTAGGAGTGCATTAGATTGAACCTAGAGGTTCAGATAAGACAGATTGTAGACAGGCGAGAAAAGCAGGAGAACATTACATTGAACCTATATGCTAAGATACATAGAAACAGGAATGTGAAATTGAAAAAACGAGTCGACGATAATTGGGATTGCCACACTATATGACGACTTAACTTACAGGGAGAGATAGAACAAGGGCGGGAGGAAGGAACAGATGACCTTATTTGTAACGGGGGTCAAATTTCCCAGAGCAGACGAGCCGGGAATGTTTTAGTGGTCAACGTTCGTGACTGCTACGGAAAGATCTCAGGATCGATCCCAGGCAGATACGAACGCTCGAACCACTACGTTAAGCCGTCGGATTCCTGGAACTGGCCCCCGGTTATAAATAAGGGCGTCTTTCTACCTCGCTTTCGTGTGACTTTCCTGTCGGGAATTCTAGTCTAAATCTCCTAGCTTCCTACTTCTATGGGTGGCTTAAGACCTGGAATCTCTCCCTCTCTCTCACTCTCTTCCTAAAATCCTCTAAATAAATATCCCGGAGCAGACGGCTACCAATCCAATGCACGGCGAGTGTTCAATCGGGACCGCCGGTACTCCTCCTCTCTACCTTTACGGGCGGTGATGGCCAGAGACTCAATCTACAGAGATGGAGCCGCGACTACCTAGTCGGAACGCGATTGCTCTAGCAACTAGGATATTCGCTGCCATTTTCACAAATCTACGTTTGGGATAACCACATAAAGCGCCGCTTCCTAGGACACGGTAGATGGTATTGCTGGTAATAAATGCGCGTACTAAGTCCTGCTCCAAACTCACTATCTCAGTTTCCTATTGGGCAGTGAACAATCACTGGTCTGTAAGTGGAGGTCAATTATTTGTCATTGACCTATTTACGTATGTCTGGTTATTTTCTTTTCTTATAAAGAAGGAAATTATCATCTGATTGGTTACTGAAGGTTCCAGATAATAAAAGTTAGAATAGTGTTCTCCCTAGTCTTTTTACTGGGCGGCCCACATAGCTAACTTTCTCTGCCACACAGCTAAATTTCCTTAAATGAATATTTTCAAAATGCACATAATACTGAGAGTGGAAAACTTATTCCCATATACAGCATAAATATTGATGAAAACTGGCTGAAATCTGTGTTAAATGTGATTTATTAGTAAGTACTCATTTTTTTATCATTTATATACAATTTTTCTAGTGTTGTTTATCATGTTTTGTTACATTAACGCCTACCACACTGCTAAATATATTTAATAAATACTGTATAATAATGTTAAGCAAAACAACAACTTTTTTTTTTTTTTTTTGGATTAGGGAAGGGGTCGTTAAAGGTACTAACCAGTTAAAATTTCTTGCCACCCAGCTGTAAAAAAATCTAGGGAGAACACTATAGAATAAACAAGAAGTCGGACACAGATTTCTCAACATTTATAGAAAATCCTAGATCTACAACAAACAAAATAAGCAGGTGGTATAAACCGTCACCGCTGTTGTGTTGCTTACAATTCTTCACAGTGAAGCTGTGAAGAGCTTTATAGATCATGGATAAATTCGTCATCTCAGGCTGATATCACTGAAAATATTGACAAGCAAGAACAACCACGGAGATGATCGCCACGACAGTGTACCTCCTGTCAGTTTCACCAGCACCTTAACCCCCCCTCCTCCCCCCCCCCCCAAAAAAACTCGTCAGGAGTTAGATCATATCAAGACAGATGTTAAAACATCTCATTGGATTCATTATGATAAAAACTTTCATGAGGTATATCATATCAACAAAGATAGTAAAAGACATCTTCTTGGATTCATTATGACAAAAACTTGTCAGGTGGAATAGATCATATCCAGAAAGATGGGAAAACACATATCCTTGGATACATAATGATAAAAATTCAAATAAATTTCTTTACGGTGTGAGTGTAAGGATGCTTTTGATTCTAATACATTTCTAACGGCAACTGTAACGTATGCTGATGAGGATTCATGAAACTCATTCGTGCAAAATGGATTTTTCCAGTTGGTAAAAGCTACTGCATGTTTTAAGATTCGCGGGAAAGGTTCATTCTATTACTCAGCAATGCATGTTCACACATCTGTGAGAAAAGGAACAAAAGTGTCATCCTCCTATCTTAAAAAATAAATTTAAAAAAACGAAAAGTGCTTGTAAAGCCATGTTATAACGCTTGAGCTAGCATGGGGTTAGTTATTAGGGACCACACTGATGACTCTTCAAATATACAACAGTTACTTCTTAGAGCAAATGATTTTCCGGAACTGAAATCTTAGTTGCCACAAAGAAAATATAAGTGAGTTTCTGGCGACATCTTATACGAAATCATTACCATCCAGTGCTGTAAAACAAAATATTATGCACTCTATTAAGGAGATGCACGGTATTTTTCAATAATTATAGATGAAACTACCGATATAGTTGCTAAAGAACAAGATAGGTTTAAGATTTGTGTATGACAACTTACAAATTGAAGAAGTGTGTAGGATTCTCCAACCCCGTTCAGGACTAATTATTGTGAACTATGTTTTGATATTCATGTTCACTCCGGAAGTTCCTTAGTTAGCGCCATTTTCAGTTGCAACCGTGAGACAAAAAAGCTCTAGAGACGTACTTGGCGCCCATCGGACAAGTATTAGCTTAATTTTGCAATAAGAATAGCGATGCTGCAGATTTTCTAATGTATTGTACTAATGTGACTGCAGATGTTTAACGTTGGATGTCGGTGATTGGAGAACCCGGATATGCTCGAATAGTCATGGAAACACGGGGGAAAAAATATATTAACTTCTTACCACTGCTAGTCAAAGGAGATCAAATGCTCCTGGGGCTTCAGAATAGTACATTTTTTATTTATTTATTTATTTTATTTTTTTGTGAGAGATTTTTGCGTTTCAGACGTAGTTGGTGTCGAAAGTGCGGGGAAAGGGGTCCTGAAGCCTTGGCAGGAAGTCCGCGCTTACGCAGCCGTAAGGCATATTCTTCCTGGGGACTTCTCAGCGAAGTGCAGGAGGGAAAAGAATAAGCTGGTGCAAAATAGCGGTCAGAGTTTGCACTGTTAGAAGTTTCCCCATCCACCGGACAGAATGATAGGTACGAAGCCGATATGTAAAGGTGTTTGGGAAATTCATTGAACGTCTATATTGTTACTGTTACGAGAAAAGTCTGGATTCTTATTTTACGTGTACGGTTTCAGTGTGGCTTAAAGGCTGTTAATCCCTCATTTCTTCAGATTCGGGAATAAGGGATTAACAGCATCTTGTCGGAGAGTGATCGAACCAAATTAAAAAACGTGATGACTCGCTGGATCCAAAGGATAATTTAATGCTTACATAAAGTGGCAGGAACGCGCGAGGGTTGTTACAAAGTGTTTGTGGGCTTCTACGAAACAGTTACAAAAACTTATATTGCGTTATCTAAACCTGTTCACGATGCCTTGACACATTTTATGCTTGACATAATACACAGCCATGGACAGTGTTGAGACGAGTGACAGCGGACAGACTACAGGATGGCAAAGCAGAATTCCTCAGTTGGAACCATGACTTACATTGGTTTATTGTTCCGCGCAAAATTTAAATTTGGTAATGCAAGATTTCACGAAAAGTATTAGTTAAGACATTCACCGAAAAAAGCTAGCAATATTTCAATCGCTACAAGAAGACATTACTGGAAATAATCAACAACTTTCCACATACTTCTTTGTGACTATTTTGTCTAACAGGGTGGAGAGTAAAAGTAAAATTCGCTACAAGAGTTGGAACCTCGCACATTTTTCGATTTGCGTCGAATTCGGGAGAACGAATTCGACCCCTTAAAAATCGTGAATAACTTCGTGCAAAAATCACTAGATGTGGTAATAACGCCGTCTCGGCACGATATTGAACATAGTCTTGAGTCAAAGTGAATGATGAGAATCACTTTAATTACACTATGAAATCATAAAAGTATGAACATTTGTTAAAACATCACACGAGATCATTCGTGCCAGCGACTGGCACATCATCAGGTTAAAGTTAAAACCCTATGATAGTGTAAAAAAACGTCTAAAAAGTGTTTCTAACTTCTGCAGCTCTTTATATATACACCAATGAGTCATAGATGTAGTGGGCATGCGCCTTGATACTGATGAGAATGATACCAGAGGGGGACGGGGGTCGAGACAGTTATGCCTTTAATTAAATGAAAGGTCTTTTGTGGTTGTATTTTCTTTAAAAAATTAACTTCCAAGGTAAGGGAATAATTTTTGGCAAGTCTTCGTCATAGCACACTGAAGAGTTGTTAAAGACGTACAAACTTTCTACAAAGAAAGTTGAGTTACACTCAACTCTTAGTTACAGCACACTGAAGAGTTGTTAAAGATGTACAAGCTTTCTACAAATAAAATTGAGTTACACTCAACTTTATTTGTAGAAAGTTCGTACATCTTCAACAACTCTTCGGTGTGCTGTAACGAAGACTTGCCAAAAATTATTCCCTTACCTTGGAAGTAAATTTTTTAAAGAAAATACAACCACAAAAGACCTTTCATTTCATTAAATGCATAACTGTCTCGACCCCCCCCCCCAATGGCATCATTCTCCGAAAAGGCCCAGGGAATCCGCGTGCCTACTACATCTATGACTCACTGGTGTATATACACTGCTGGCCACCCAAAATGCAACACCAAGAAGGGAGCATCCGATTGACCTGAAATTTGCAGCGTTCGTCGCCAGCGAGAGGACATGCAAACGATTTATTCGGATTAGCATTGCGGGGCATATGCAAATTATGTGCGCCCGACACGCCACCGAGCACTATAAGAAGGGCGCACAGAAGGCGGGCTGTAAGTAGTGGAAGTGTGTTGTGCTGCCGGACCTGTGCGTGGGAAGCTTCCTGATGCCTCGTCGCAGAATACGGCAGTCATTCCAGCACGTTTCGGAGTTCGACAGAGGACAAATAGTGGTTTATCGCGACAGCGTTTTATCGTACAGAGACATCGGCGCCCGTGTGGAACGACATCCAGCAACAGTGAGGCGAGTATGGATTCGGTGGGTGCAAGAGGGCCGGACGGAACGACGTGAGCGATTGCCGCAGCACACCGCCGAACGAGAGGACCGGCATGTTGTGCGGCGGGCATTGACGGCTCGCGCAGCCACATCACGAACGTTAGCGCAGGAATTAGGGTGGGTTGCGCAACAATCTGTGACAGCACGTACCGTTCGACGTCGTCTGCAGGAGAGGGGACTTGTCGCAACGCGCCCATTGCTCCGATTACCATTGACGTTACACCACCGGCGAGTGCGGCGGCGGCAGTGGGCCGTTGAACGCCGCACCTGGACTACGGAATGGCACGACATTGTCTCCTTCGACGAATCCCGCTTCTGCCTGTAACACCACGATGATCGGATCCGCGTGTGGCGGCACCGCGGCGAGAGACTGTATGTATGACGCCTGCATTATGCATCGCCATACCGGGCCGTCGCCTGGCGTTATGGTTTGGGTCGCAATTGGATATGACACCCGCATCCCTCTGGTACGCATCGCCGGTACACTCAACAGCCACCGCTACATCTCCGACGTTTCGGAGCCTGTAGTCCTCCCTTACCTGCAGGATCTGCCAGCGGCCACGTTTCAACAGAATAATACGCGCCCGCACATGGCACGCATCGTGCAACAATTCTTCACGGCCCACTAGGTGTCACTGCTGCCGTGGCCCGCCTGTTCTTCCGATATGTCGCCCATCGAACACGTCTGGTCGCTAATCGGCAACCGAGTGGCCCGGCAAGCACCACCCGCGGCTACGCCTGATGAACTGTGGCAACGCGTGGAAGCAGCCTGGACCGACATACCCCAAGCCCACATCCAAAGCCTCTTTCGCTCGATGCTGCGGCGTGTAGCGGCCGTTATTGCCAGCCATGGCGGCCACACGAAATATTGATGTCTGTGTGTTCCGCAAGTCGCAAGGGCCTGTGTAAGCTATATCGTTTCATCTTTGTGTCTGTTGTTATGTGACCAGTAAATCAGGCTTTGCTATCTCGTGTCCTTCTTGGTGTTGCATTTTGGGTGGCCAGCAGTGTATAAAGAGCTGCAGAAGTTAGAAAAACTTTTCAGAGGTTTTTTTTACACTATCATAGGGTTTTAACGTTAACCTGATGATGTGCCCGTCGCTGGCACGAAAGATCTCGTGTGATGTTTTAACAAATATTCATACTTTTATTATTATTTCATAGTGTAATTAAAGTGTTTCTCATCATTCACTTTGACTCAAGACTATGCTCAATATCGTGCCCAGACGGCGTTATTACCAAATCTAGCGAATTCGATCTATATTTTGCTCAAAAAGGTGATTTAGTCTACTGCAGAGATGTTATTGGTTTAATAAAAAAATTGGGTGTCCAAACAATTTTGAGTGGAGACTTTTCTTCAGAATGGTGTCTTAAAACAGTTCTTTTACACAATGACAGCAAGTATACTTCTGTTGCTGTGAGCCATTCTGTGTAACTGAAAGGAAGTTAGAAAACTCGAGCAACGGTCCTAACTCAAATCAACTACGAAGATTTCAAAGTGGATGATTTGTGGTGACTCAAAGGTAATTTTTATACTATTTGGGCAACAGTCGAGATATACAAAGTTCTCATGTTTCTTGGGTGAATGAGACAGCAGAGCAAGAAGTATATATTAGACAGACAAACAATGGCCAGGTAGAAGTATGCTTACACCCGGAAGAAAGAACTGCCGAGTTTGGTTGAATCGGTAAAGGTCTCCTTGCCTCACTACATTAAAACCTGTCTGAATGAAACAATTTGTGAATGCCTTTTTACGAGATGGAAACGGTTTTAAGTTTTTGTGCAAAATGTTTCCAGGATTGTCGAATGGCAGTCTCAAAGAAGGCATATTAATCGGACCAGACATAACCAAACTACTTCAGGATTATACCTTTGAAAACTCACTACCTTACACTGAAAAAGATGCAGGGATTACCTTCAAAGATGTCATAAAACTTCTTAGATAACTACAAGAACCGAAAGTACAAAGAAATCGCGAACATGATATTGGAAAAGTTCAAGAATGTAATATGAGCCTCAAAGTGCATTTCCTGAATGCTCATTTGGACTAATTTCCGGAAAATATGGGAGTTGTGGGTAAAGAACAAGGCGAAAAACTTCAAAAGGATATAAAAGAGAACGTACCAAGGCAGATGCAATGTCACACCATATGCAATTACTACTGGGTGTTGTTGCACTAAGAGACGCCCCAAGAAACACAAACCGAAGCTAAGAAACGACGTTTTGAAAAGATAAAGATTGCAAGCAGTCTGAAAGTCACTAGATGTAAAAACAAAAGATATGTATAAGTGTTTTAAACACGATGCGTGTACCTACAATTATTAAAATATTTTTTCCTACATTTTTTTCCATTTTATAACCTACTATTTCTACACGTACTCTCAAAGTGCTACATCATTTTGTAAAAAAAAAAAAAAAAAGACGTGATAGAGTTCAAGTAAAATTGTGTTTTCAATTAACACCGTAAATATGTGCAACATCTGCCAAGATAACGAAAACAAATTTTAATGTGTAGCAATTTGTTGATCAGGCAAGAACTAAGACATTGCATTATCAGAAAATCGCAGTACAAGCATCGTTCACACACTTGAGGATTGTCATGGAAACAGCTAGGCTTTATATGTTTCGTGGCGTTATGTCTATATTATCTACAAACCTCAAAAGTGAATGAATCATACACATTTTTCATACGATAAAAAAATAACAGTAAGATGCGATTGCAAAAGTAGCGAAATATGACACTTTCTAGAAATTTCATTCTACTTGAAATAATGATCGGAAAGATCTGGATACACGTCCTCGTTTCCACAGTAATTTAATTTGGAATATAAGGTCACTCAGCGAGTTTCTTAATTTTTTTCACTATAGGTCTTGTGCAGACTCCGATTTACTGGAACGTTAAAATCAATCATGTCACAAATGCTCCTATGTAAAAGACTCAAAACGTCAGGTTGGTTAAAGAAAATCACTGGAAAATGTCATGTCAGTTACTTACATTATACTTCTAGATGGTGAAATCTCTGATAATGGCATCTGCACCAGGGATTGCATGATATTGTAACAGAAAATATAATTCTTCGTATCATGATACTAGCGCTCGATTTCAATTCTGCCAGCCCCCATACGCTTAGCGGATTTTATACCCTACTAGCCAGTGGTACATCGACAGGGGGTCCAGCGGTTCCGACGACCCCCATATTCCAATAATAACAATGACGCTCAGACTGAAGGTGTGTGTTTTGAAGTATTGGACGAAATGAGAAAAAAACAAAAACAAAGTGACAATTTTGTGCTGTAAAAAAAAAGGCTAATGTGATTATTAGACATCCTCCATTGAAACGGTTCCACAGATGTTAATCGAAACGCAAGGTCAGGAAAAACGAACGAAGTGTCTTTGCATATTGTCTTTGCGTCAAAACCCTGGGTAAGCCCTTGCCACTAGCCACAGTCGCATGTTGAACTCTTTCGGTAAGGCTGTTACTGTCACGGGCGTCCACACACAACACGCGCATTAATTATTAAAGACATACGGGTCGCCTAAATGAAGCCGAGACTGTCGGTTTTTTGCCGTAAGGGTTTATAGGCTGGAATATGTGAACATACAAGAAGTAAGAGTGATACATGGGTTACATACCCGCTACACATAAGCACCTTGTCGGTTCAAGCAAATGCCCCAGCGCGGCACGAGATTGCGGATACCCTGAGCGAAGAACGTCCGTGGTTGGCTGTGAACCCAGTCTTCTGTCATTTTTGGATTCTATAGAAGAAGGTGAATGTTTTGCGATTGATTTAGCAGAATTCTAACCGATTCATTTACCCAAGTGTCGCGAAAATGGAAGATTATTTGATTGACAATTATATTGACAGCAGTTCGAATTTTCCTCCAGATTTGTGGACAGAAGCCAGTGCATCTAATAAACACACTAAAATTGCATGCGAATCCTTTCATTCTAGATTCAACGCCCATTTGTATCATCTGCACCCATGTTTGTACAATTTCGTAGAAGTGTTGAAATTATCATCATTATGAAATGGGATTGTTTTCCAAAATGGAGAGAAGATTAGCATGGCCCCTGCGCAAGGATGACAAACTAGTTTTATTGTTTTCGTGAACACATGGCTTTACATTGTTTTCAGCATTATTTCTTTGATTTTGATACTGTTTAAGTACATATAGACTTACTTAACACATTGGTTGCTTTCGTGAATACCTTGAATTAAGTACATATACTAAATATGGAACATTACAGAGAAAATTAACATGGCCCCTGCGCAAGGATGGCAAACTAGTTTTATTGTTTTCGTGAATACATTGCTTTAAAATTGTTTTACATTGTTTTAATCATTATTTTTTCATACTGGTTTATTTTTTGATATCGTCAGAATGGGGGCCGAAAAGTTGATTCGCAATTTACACATAGTCTAGAAAAGTTGGTTCGCAATTTACACGCTCCGGTTTGGACGAATCCATGTCACGACCCTACGTAGTCAACTTGCCTCCGCACGAGCAAACCGCATACTAAAACGTGCCGCCGATAACACGGTGCTTCCTGACATGACACGCTATCCACTGGCGCAAATGCACGGCTCTGTGTAATTATACAACAACGCTATTATTCGAGTCTCGCTTTCATTAGGGCGACCCTTATAATATTGACAGACTGCTTTAAACCTGCTGGAGTTCTTTCTCAGTATAAAAATGCGCGAAATGAAGAAACAAGAATACGGAGGCCCTCGCTTCTTACCATTTGTCCGAGATGAGCCTGGGTTCGAGTCTCTGATGGGTCTTGGGCTGTATGCTTGTTGGACGGCACTGGCCCGCCCCTGGAAACCAGAAGTCCCAAATTACGAACGGGTGATTGTAACCCTCAGAATTGCTTATGGTAAGCGTTAACTCCCGAAACAAACAAAATAAGAAACAGTATACGAAATTCCTTCATGCATGAAATGACGAAATTCCTTCTACATGAAATGACGAAATTCCAGTTCCCTTTTTACGAAAACGTTACACGAGATTGAAACCTGTAACACCTGCTGCTGTTTCAACCTGCTGAATTATATCAATAAAACTAGCTGTTAATGAGGACAGTGCCTGTGAAATCAATACGTCAATGGGAAACCCGGGGAAGGCGTATGCAAATTGCGGCATAAATAATGGGAAGTGTGTAGCCCTAAAAAACTGCGGCGTAACTAATCCCTTGAATCCTCAGATAACATCAGCTGTTTTTTAAACGCTGAACACAAGATGCAAAGTGAGCAAGGAGGCTCATCCATAAAACACAGTGCAGATGATCTTACGCATAGGCTCCATGCGGGGGGAAATATATACAAATTGGTCAAAATGTTAACTCGATAATAAATGTAAGGAATGTGCTTGCGTTTTCACTACAAAGGATGCTACTGTATTTACTGTGCATATCTTCGAAAATGAGCACTGTATTACCTTGTGCATTTTGTTTATGCACTCATTAACAAAAAGAAAATACTAAACTCCTCTCTCTGTCTCATAATGAAAATTCGTATCATTTTTCGGCTACGAACTACGACCGCAAAATTTACTGATATCACAATCCCCCCCCGAAAATATTCCAAATACGTTAGCTGAAGTGCCATGAGGGAAACACAAGATTCCGTCCTTGCATAACATGTATGTGCTTTAGTTTTCGAACTATTACACACCAATAATAAAATACTTCTAACTTTCCAATTCCTGTGTTTATATTAACTTAATAAACATTTAAAAAATAAAAGTGAAACGAGTCATTATTTTAAAATCGCGCATATCCTTAAAAACTCAGTTAATTCGCACTGTCTTCGGAAACCAGAAAGTGCGATTAATGGAAATAAACGGATGGATGAAACACTTTCCGGTATGTATACAGTTCATAACTGTCAACTCCTTTGGAGAAATGTTAAATCGATATTTCACTATATTACCTATTGAGTGAGGCGAAGTAGCATTGGTTTCTCATGGTGGGCATTCAGTTAGCGGGGCGGGGATTATGGAATAACGTATGGATATTGAGAGTTCCTCTGATTATTGCATTATACGTACCGAGCAACTGACATTGAGCCACCGAATATTGGCCGCTAAATTTTGGCATGTAATTTATTAATGTCAAGAAGTCATAAATTGGGTGGTAAATTGTAAACGTGAAGCACCGGATTGTGGTTGAATCTTTAACGAGAGAACGAAATGCGCCGGACAATATCAGTTTAAGACATACACTCATAGGCCAAATCATTATGACCATCCTTGTCACTACGAGTGGATGCACATCACAGCATGGAACAGCAACGTCACTTACTACCACAGAATGCATATGCATGCAGATTTGCATAAAAATAAAATGTACCTGCGTACACAACCATTGAAACAGAAAACTTGCTGCAAACCCGCGAAGCGCGTACCATGGTATAAATTTGTCGGATTCTAACGCGGAATGATCATTAGCGTGATTAAGGCTGGAGCAAGCATCTCAGAAACCAAACGTATTGTTGGTTGGTTGTGGGCTGCGATAACACAATCATGGCGGAAATCATTTGAAGAGGGACACACATCTACCCAACGTGGGAAGCCGCCCCGATAGCCGAACAGTCTGATGCGATGGCTCAAGACCATTCGCCCCAGAGTTTGAGCTCCTGATGAGGAATAAGCGGTGTGTTTGTCTGATAGAGCCAGCTCTGCCCCAGTAGCCTGAAATTAGAGAAGGGAGACTATAAAACCCTTAGAATCGCTCATGGTGATCATTAAACCACGAAACAAAACAAAAAAACTAAAGAAAGCAGAGCACTGGTTGACAGTCGACATGAACGCCGGATGGCACGCATTTACCCCGACAACAACGGCTCATGATCCTTCAAATAACAACAAACTACATGTTGGACTCAAAGAGAAATGCTTCCCATAACACAATGGACGGACCATTCACGTGTCGTGTTGGTCTCTGATATGTGTAGCACGGGTGCACCGTGACAAGACCAATTGGACGACAGGGAAGTAGTCGCCTGGAAAATCGCTTCAGGTTCCAACTCCAAAATACTGGTACTCAACGCGGCTCGGGAAACAGCTGCAACCAAAATGCAAGGTGGAAGGAAAACAGGTAGATGCAGGTGTCATGGTATGAGGATTACTCTCGTGGACATCACTGGGTCTCCGCTAAATACACCCTAACCGTGAGTTCCTATCTAGAAACTATTTAGGACCTAGTGTTGCCCTACATGGTTACCCCGTATCTGAAAGGTACTGCACTCCTCTCTCACAAAGATAACAAACACTCCGTGTCACAAAGCCAGCACCGTACAAGAATATTTCAAAAATTGGCAAGTCATTCCGTGTGCTCGCCTGCCTGCCTGCCAAAGTTTCCCGACCCGCACTGAATCCCATCGAACGTATGTGATATCCAGTGGAATGCAGCACTCACCATTTCACGCCCGTGCCTCACTCTGTCGCCGAACTCAGGGAAATAATTCTGCCTGCCCGCCCGCTTGCCCGTTCGTCCATCCATCCATCTAAAGGTATCACTAAGCTGCTATCTGAGATTCAGGTGTTAGCTCTTCAAAGAATGATTATCTGCCCAATCGAACTTACTGATGGTGTTAGAATTTACTTACTGTTGATGTAACAAACACGCCCATTTAGAGCGATCTTGGCATACAACTCGAACTTCACTGACCTTTGGTACTTTACACTCAATATCTTTCTCTCTTACGGGCTTTCCTAAATCTGGTCCTCCAGTTACTTCCTTGGCCTTCCCCTAACTTTTCTTCCTACCACAGGGGCTGAATAAATTACCTTAGTAAGCATCTCACCACACATTCTATCAATACGTCCAAACCATCTCAGAATATTTTTCTCCATCTTACTAACATTTTGCTTCACATTACACATCTGCAACAAATCTTCGTTCCTCACATGGTCAGAACGCGTTTTGCCATAAAACACGTTCCACAATCATCTCTGTCCAGCACACAAACGACTATGTCTCTTCTGCAGTAGCCAGGTTTTAGTGCTGTACATCAGAGTAGGAACGAGTACATTTTCATACACAACAATTCGGGACCCTTTCAAGAACCCATTAGTACTGTGAAATTCTTCTAACGACTTTCATATATGAATTCACTCGCGTACTAAATTCACCATCTAATCTGTCCAGCTATTACACAATTCCTAGAAACACCTTCCGCAGTCTAGTGAAGTTGAGGCACGCCATGTGGGAACAGTTACCACGAAGAAAGGCACCCCAGCACGCCATTACTGAAATGGTCATAATCTCATGGCTTATTAGTGTAAAGAAAGAAAGAGGGTGAATGCGTGTGTGGTGAGAAATCTATATATTTAAACCATAAGGCCGTTTCTTTCTACAATCCGCCAGCGGCAACCACTGGAGCGATTTTCATGATTTTTTTTTTTTTTAATGGTAGCTACTGACCCACAGATTTGTCATCACTAAATTTTATTGTCATGAGTAATTTATTTATTTATTTTTCTTTTTTGTTACCATGGCATTTTCTTTGTACAATCTGCCGTTCGTTACTCTGGCGTTTGTTCTCACTTCAGTACTGGCAGCGCCATCTGCCTTTCTGCGGTGGTCGGACTTGGAACTAAGCCCTCCGCTATCAACCACGTAGTTGTAATCGAAGTTATATGGAGCCATGTCCCGAGTGCGATCGTTTGCCGATTTGAAAGTTCAAATAGTGCCAAAAAGTCATAGAACTATGAATGCAGTATTTAAGGGATGCTTTGACATGTGAGTATATTTTCGCGATATTGCAGTGGGGAACCTCTTTTGACACGGTACGAGTTTCATGATGAATGTATACATGGATTCATGATGAATATTATCGTATACGAGTAGTCAAGATTTTTTATTATTATTATTATTATTATTATTATTATTGAAGGTTTAACGACCACCGTGAGCAACTCAATGGGTTAGAAGTAGTTGCAGTCCCTAATTTAGGGCCACTGGTTCCAGGGAAGGGAGAGAGCCAGCGCAGGAAGACAAACACAACATCCATGTCTCACTGGATTCGAACCCGTTCCCAACTGGGACAAATGGTCATAAGCCATTGCTTAGATCACTGCGCCACCGGGGCGGCAAAACTAAAAATTAATGGGAATATTACGAAAATTTTGTTGTTGGTGACCAGGGCTCCATTTCGACCGGTAGTTAGCAGCAAATTGCTAGCAAGCAAATGCATTTTGCTAGTGATAAAAACTGGCTCTAGCAAAAGTTGCTAGTGGAAAAATTTTGAATGTTTTAGTGTGAACTGTAAAGCGCCACTGCATTGCGCGTGTGGAATATTTTAGACACGTAGGCCTACAAAAGAGGAACAACTGCTTTCTGGAAACGAATGTTTCTTGAAAAGTACAAACATTATAAAAACATTTTGGCACTAGTAGAAATATCCAGTACATTTTCCTTATCTACTTCTGCATGTGAGGTTAGGTTGAGTTTCATGAAGATAATCCACGGTGATTGGAAGGGCAGTTTAAACTTACAAGCATTGAATGCTGTAAGTTTAAACTGCCTCTCCAAAATGGCGGACACCCCAAAATAAAAAATTGTGGACACCCAGGGTCAAAGGGCACCGCCTAAATTTACTGCAATGGCAAAGTGTTACCATCGGAAAAAAATTTTAGGGGCAAAGTGGCCCAGTTACATAACACTGAATTTATGGGAGCAAGAAATTACTGTGTCACGATAACAATATGTTTGGTTGCAGCAACAAAACGTTTTCTCACGATAACAATACATATTGTTGGATCAAAAAAATTCCCAAAAATCGACCTAGGCATTTTATTAAATGAACAAAACGTTTTGTCGTAACAATAAATTTTGTAGAATAAAGAATATTTTTTAGCAAAGTAAATAATAACGTTTTTTCAGCAAAGTAAATAAAAATCCTTGAGAAAGCCATCTGGTTGATGTGCGAAAGCTTGGAAACCTTGATTTTATATAAGCCAATAAATTCGGATAACTAGTATAGTTGTACTATCTTATATTTTTCAGCAAAATACTTTTGTAAATTCAATGTAGTATTTAAGGAGGTGACTGCATATCGACAAAATTGTTTGGTTCATCGAACAATTTTTTTGCTCAATTAGCAAAACGTTTTTCTCAGTGAACTCTAAGGTCTACAAAGCTGTGGCCCGTCCTTAATTCAAGTCCACTAGACCCATAGAAGACGCAGAGCGGGCGCCATCAGATAAGCACACCACCCATTCTTCACCCAAAACTCAAACCCGGGCATATCCCCGACGATTGGTCAGAAACCAGCGTCTCAGACTACGCGGACACAGGGTCCTTCGGATTCCACTTTAGAAAGTGTACACACGAACAGCGCAATAAATTGTACCTGGCTTCCGTACAGCCTCTATTGCAATTGTGTGAAGTTCCTATCATGTGACGACCAAGGATTTTTATATCAAACAGCTTACGCGGTTAAAAAAAAAAAACGCTTTTCACTGAACCGGAAAATGACGAGTGCTTACGTAAGAGCAAAATGGTGAGTTGCGCTTCACACGATGTGACCGCTGATCGTCTGTCTCTCTCAGCATCACTGAACACACACAAAAATGCAAACACAGCACCTCAGATTATTCTTATGGATTTACATTTTATTTGTTTTGACAAGTAGCATTCTTAACTTTCAGATTCTTACGTTCCCACTGCCTTGAAAGAGCAGACAAGACCTCCATTTTCGCAACGACATATTAGCAATGGTATTCCGGTGTTTTAACTTCCCGAAGACCATTAAAATCTAAGACTTACAGGACAGAAACATGCACGAATCGTCTTAATAGACCCTCTGATCAAATACTGTTATGAGGTAGCGAGCATAAGTTTTAACGTTTTGAGCCACCCTTCAACACCCAGATTATAGACAACGGCAAATTGTAACTACTCGTATATACAAACTACATTTCATGGACAAAACGGAATGAAACAAATTAAGACCGTACACTAATCCATGGACTCCTGTAGCTACAATCGTGGCTAAAAGTTCTACACCAGTAGACCGAAAGTCAATTTTTTGATGTTTGAAGTCAACTTATACAGCGTAATGGTAAAGACAGGAATACATAGTATACATCATTTTAAAGGAAATTTCATGTTGAATTCAAATATTTGTACAGAATGTTATTATCAGTAATAGAAGTGAAGTTACAAGCACAAATGTGCAAGTAAGGAAACACAAATCCAGTTCTAAAAAAAAGCGCCTCCTCCCCCCCCCCCCCACTCATCCACTATAGCTTTCTCCGACGTCCGCTAGTGAGATATAAAAGGATGTAGAATCGTCTACCGACTTATAACGCAGATGATTGTAGTCAGTTAACGGAAGTTTATGCAGAATACAAGGTGATATTTGAATTTCGGAAAGTCAAAGACCCGAAAATTAGTCCTGCCTCTTCAAACCCGGGCAAAAATTATTATTTTGCACGAACTTGAATCAGTAGTCCTAAAATTGCTGTTAAATGTGGCTGTGATCATTCCACTGTCTTGCGCACCATTAAAAGAGTTGCAGAAACAGGATGTGTGGGAAACAGAAAAAAGGACAGGTCGACCAAGGCTGTGTCTGAACGTCGTGATCGTATGTTGATTCGTCGTTCCTTAAAATCAAGGTTTAAAACAGCCACTGATTTAAGAAATGAAGGGTAGAATGATGGTTGGTTGGTTGGTTGGTGGATTTTATTGGCGCAAGGGCCAGGTTTGGCCAAAGAGCGCCAGACAAAGAACTATCAGCCACAGATTTTTAAAAACGTGGAAAATGATTAAGAGCAGACAGGCTTGGTAAAAGTTGAAAAAGAGTATGATGAAAGCTGTGAAGACAAGGTAGTTAATTAGGTTTATATAAAAATGTATTAATTTACTATTAGAATTATATACACATATATATATATATATATATATATATATTTTTTTTTTAAACACAACTACACAAAGGATGAGTCACTCTCCTCCCCCCACACTCCTCTGCAATGCTGGCAGAGGGCGGGGACGAACTGTCACTCTCCTCCCCCCATGTTCCTCTGCAATGTTGTTTGAGGCTGGGGACGAACTGTCACTCTCCTCCCCCTATGTTCCTCTATAATGTTGGTTGAGGGTGGGGACCTCGCTGAGGCCGAGACAGTTGGATGGACACTGCACGCCTTTGCGGATTGAGGGCCGGGTCTTCCGCACGTGCAGGCTTTCGGATGGAAACTGGAAGAGACGGTCGGCTGCAAAAGAGAAGGCCCAGAATCAGGTAGTCGAAAAATCTCGAGCTCGGGGGAAAACACCTGTGTCGCTTGGTCAGCTGTAGATCGCTTGGCAAGGGCGGCGAGAGCTACAGGGCGCGGCACAAAGGGCTGCACGGGTTGTGGCAGAGACTGAACTACTGCGGCAAAAGTGCGCTGTCGGTTAGTGGGTATACCCAACTTGGCCTTGGCAGCAGGGTACGAGAGGCCTTCCAGGGTCTTGAGGCGCTGGATCGCCATCTCGTCCTTCCATTTCATACAGTTGCGGGAGTAAGCTGCATGGGCCTCACCGCAGTTAACACAGCAGGCCGCAGAAGTGCAACCATCCCCGTCATGTTCACTGGAGCCACAATTTGCGCAACGAACGGAACTCTTACAGAAACGTTGGGAATGCCCGTACCTCTGGCACCTGAAACAGCGCAGAGGACTGGGAATGTACGGGCGAACTCCACAGACCAAGTAGCCAGCCTTGATTTCGGTCGGAACTTTCGGGGAGTTAAAAGTCAAGATGACATTTTTTGACTTAATCAAAGAACCATCGCGCCGGAACATCATACGACGTGCAGCAATAACACCTTGATCTGCAAGTTCAGTCACCAATTCGTCTTCACTGCATGGCAAGAGATCAAACTCTGAAATAACACCCCGAGAGGTGTTAAGAAACGGGTGAGGTGTCACTTTTACAGGAATGCCTTGAAGACTAGTGAGGTGCAGAAAAGTGTTACTCTGAGAAACACTGCAAGTTTGGACAAGCAGGTCCCCAGAGCGAAGCTTCCTCACAGACTTCAAGGGGCCAACTGCAGCGTCCAAAGCTTTAGAAATGAAGAATGGAGATCTGGTGGACAGTCTCTCATTCGGATCGATAGATTCTACAACTAAGTGTGTAGCATGCGTATTCACAACAATCGAGGGGAGACGACGCTTCGGAGCGACTGGTACAGCTGCCGAAGAAGAGGTTCCACATTCTTGGTCCAGATCATGGTCTAAAGATCGTTTAAGGGTATGAGACTTGGTAGGTTGAGAAGACGAAGGAGAGTCGTTGTCAACGATCATTTGCTCAGGTGACTTGAATTTGGAGCGTTTGTTTTTGGGTTTACCCATGGAAAAAAGGAGAAGGATTCGTCTGCAGACTACTCCACCCACCACCGAGCCCTACAAGGGAGAACTGGAGGTCTGCAAGCCAAGAAAATGACGCTGGACACAGTTCTGGAGCTTATACGTTGCAGATATAGTCCGTTGGCTGTGATCACACGCACTCGGCGGACACTTCGGCCTCCGGGTACCGTCATGCCAACGCCTTTGGCATGATCCCACAGCCCCCGGGCTCACCCTGCCGTGCTATACGACAAAAAAGCCGCTAAAGCCCTGCACACAACTTGGTACAAGACTTCTGACTAGAGGTGGGTTAGTCTCTAGCCTCCCGTTTACAGCGAACCTGGGGTCGAAGAGGAGTGTTGGCACACAGGAGGCACTTATCCGGTCTCCTGCGACCTCAGCCGCCAGACATCCCATTTCCGCCTCACGGGTCTCCGCACGCGGCAAACATGCAGGTAGGTCTAGCACCCAAACCAGTTAAAAGGAGAAAAGAAATCCAAAGAAGACAAATCCTGGAAGGGAACCTAAACGGAATCTCAGCAACCTACGAACTGAGCGGTTAATATAAAACAGTTAGTGGTGGAGGGTAACAAAACCACAAGACCGGGGTGTTAGTACATAACGTGGTAGCGATTAGGTAAAGTAAACAACACGGGCAACTAGCCAGTGGAGAAAATAAATAAAAACGAAAAAGCGAGACACAAGACCAGCTCGGGATCGTGGGGCCGCGACTCCCCAACAGCTGGATGAACAGCCGTCCCTGCAAACACCAACAGCACCAAAACAAAAAAACAGGCGGTGGCATGACAACAGATGTTGACCAGTCACAAGGTCAGCTCGGGCCGTGGGGGCGCCGCTCCCCAAATAAGAAGGGTAGAATGAAGTAGGCGTTATTGTATCTGCACGTACAGTTCGTCGTAGGCTACAAGAAAATGGACTGACTGCACTTCAACATTTCCTTACTGAAAAACAACGGCTCAAAAGAATTGCTTGGGCCAAGGCACACAAGAATTGGACTGTTGATGAATGGAAAAATGTTGTTTTCAGTGATGAAACAACTGTTACTATTTCCGCTAACAATGGAAATAATTATGTACACCGTCGGGCTGGTGAAAGATATAAGGCATGCTGCACCCAGCCAACGATCAAGCACCCACATTCGGGGGTGTTTTGGTCCTGTATTTCAGCCAGTGGTGTTGGTCGTCTGCACATTGTTGATGGCACATTGAATGGATCGAAATATGTGGATATTTTGAAGTCCAAACTGCTACCATCTGCACAAGACATGGGTTTGCGGAATTTTATCTTTCAGGACGATAACGCGCCATATCATCAACTAAAGTTGGTTGACGAAAAGTTTAATCGAAAAGTTATAAGAAAACTTCAGTGGCCGGCACAGTCACCGGATCTTAATCCCATAGAGAATATGTGGGTGAGATCGAAGCAAAAGATCCGTCAACAGGGACCCACATCTAAAACAGCATTAATTGAGTCTGTAAGGACCGTATGGCACCGTGTTATCACCAATGGACAACTAGAGAAGTTCATTAGTTCCATGCCAAGAAGGTGCACTTTGTTACTACGAAACCATGGTTATCCAATTAAATATGAAAGCGTATTTTGCTTGCTGGTTAGTTATTTCACGTGTCTTGCAAGTTTCAAAAATGTACTGTACAGTAAATTTACATTAAATGAATTGTACACTACTATTTTTTGGTTTTTATGACTAGACGCTGTACTTTTGCTTGTAACTTCACTTCTATTACTGGTAATAACATTTGTAAAAATATTTGAATTCAACATAAAATTTCCCTTTAAATGATGTATAATATTTATTCCTGACTTTACCAAAAGTTGACTTTAAACATCAAAAATTAACTTTCGGCCAACTGGTGCAGGACTTTTGGCCACGACTGTACATTTCCTGTTAGGGGCACGCTGAAATTATAAATTCATTTAGAATTCAATATAATATACAGATATATCTTAACTCAGCTCTCTATTATATAATTGCTTACACACACCGCAGATGGAGATCCGAAGCACGTGTGGCAGAGTCACGCCGTAGGTGATGCAGGGGACAAAATTGCGAAACGGACGTGAGATCTGCATTTAATAGCTGATGGATAATAATTATTGTTGAAGATGGCATAAGCATAGTTTTGGATGTTCCACATTTTTTCATTGTACATATATACACTACCCTCCAAACCGCACTTCGAAATTTATGTACTTCCTTACTACGAGTAAGTCTCTCGTTTAATACTGTTGTTAAGTGCCCCCCCCCCCCCAAGGTTTACTGACCACCCTGGGCTACTCAAAGGATTATTTATCGGGCGGCCTGTTATTGTTATCACGAAAGTTTATGTACAGGGTGTCCATAAAGTCTTTCCCACATTACAAAATTAATATAAAAAATGTATTACAGGTACAAGAAAGGGATTGCACGACAATGATGGTGCACAGGTAAAGTTTTTTTTCCAGTGTCGGTACACCTCCACATGGGCGCCATTTGTGGCTCGGAGGACATCTAAGCGATATTCGATTTCACGCCATGATTTGTTTAAGACAGAACCAATGACGTTCATTATTCTGCTCTTCAACGTCTCGACATAAAGAACACTGCTTGAGTAAACTTGGTCTTCCACATAACCCAACAGAAACAAGGCTAGAGGGGTTATGTTATGTCAGGTGATCGAGGTGGCCATGTCATGGGACACTCGCGGCCAATCCATCTGTCGGAAATGGGGCATTCAGGTTGGTTGGTTGAGTTTAATGGCGCAAAAGCCATGGTTGGCCAAAGAGCGCCAAACAAAGACATCAAAACGAAACAAAATTAATAACAAACGTACACAAGGGTAAAAACAGGCTGATGCGGTAAAAATGAAATATGAGAGTGAACAAGTTAAAATCTAGACGAGTTTAAAAAAGTCAATTTCCTGTAAAAATGAAAACACTGCTCTCGTGTCGCAGGCTTCACCGATAATAGTTTGCAGCGTAGCTGCTCCTTCGTCCAACAGATGCGAGTGAAAATGACGAAAACGATTATCACAAAACCGAACACAAGTACACAAAACATGAAGGACAGTGAGACGACAGTTGCACGCCGCACACACCGGGACACTCTCGCCACACAGCAAAAAGCGGTGAGTAAAACGACAGTGCCCAATGCGGAGACGTGCAAGAACAACTTCCTCACGACGGTTCTTCCGCAAACTAGACTTCCATAGTCCGATCTGTGGTTTGATAGAATGCAGCTTATTGCTGCCCTGCTGAGACCATAGGGACTGCCACTCGTCCAGGAGAAATGTCCGGATCAAAGGTCTAAAATCGCGGAAAGACAGTGGCAGCCGAGCTGGCGACATGGAGGAAACAGACCTCGCAGAGAGATCTGCCAGCTCGTTACCCCGGATCCCAACATGGCCAGGAACCCAACAGAATCGGACCAGGAATCCAGCACCTTCCAAAGCTCCCAGAAGACGACGGACATTACGGATGACCGGTGAGTCCGTGTCCTCTGGAGAAGAAAGGACTTGGATGACGGACTGGAAATCGGAGCAAATCATAGCGCGACGATGAGATCTAGACTGTATGTGACACAAAGCGAGGTGTACCGCACGCATCTCAGCCGAAAAGACGGTGGATCCAACAACCTCACCGGATTTCGACCCGTCAGTAAATACAGGCACGAAATCCGGGAAGAGAGACTGATTCTCGGCAAAGAGCTGCTGGTACACCAGAGCAGGAGTGGAAGACTTTGGCCACACACAAAGGGAAAGGTCAGCCGTTGCTTGAACCGGCTGCCAAGGCGGTTCATTGTAGAACAGGGTCAAACCAATCCTTGACAAGTCTAGACCAGTATCGCGCACGAAGTTCGACAACCGAATCCCAAACGTCGGAACACAGGAAGGCCGGTGTGAGAATAGGCGGACACATTGCGGTTGGAAAATGGAACCATGCAGTGGATGATCAGGAAGAGACTTCAACTTGGTGAAGAATTGAAGAGACAGCTGCTTACGTCGGATGCACAACGGCGGTTCACGGGCCTCGACATACAGGCTATGCACGGGAGAGGTACGGAAAGCACCAGTGCATAGCCGCAGAGCCTGGTGATGGACAGGATCCAGAGGCCGCAACACGGAAGGACGTACCGAACCGTACGTTATACAACTGAAGTCTAACTTTGACCGAATCAGAGAATGATAAATGCGAAGCATTGAGCACCTGTCAGCCCCCCAAGATGTTCGAGAGAGGACCTTCAGGATACTCAATGACTTCGTGCACTTCACCTTCAATGACTGGATGTGAGGTCGGAAGGTGAGTGCTAGGTCAAAAGTTAGCCCAAGGAACTTGACTTCTGACACCACAGGGATGGTAGAACACCCCAGACGGAGGCTGGGGTCTGGGTGAAGACCCCGTTTGCGGCAAAAATGCACGTAAACGGTCTTCTGGGTCGAGAAGCCAAATCCATTGTAGGAGGCCCAGGTAGAGATCTTATTAATGGCCGACTGCAGCTGCCGCTTAATAGTGCGCATGTTGACAGATGCGCAAGAGATCTGCAGATCATCCA
The DNA here is from genome assembly GCA_039090855.1 of Macrothele yani. Taxonomy (NCBI): domain Eukaryota; kingdom Metazoa; phylum Arthropoda; class Arachnida; order Araneae; family Macrothelidae; genus Macrothele; species Macrothele yani. Next base: position 149,502,481 of record CM077027.1, on the reverse strand, counting down.
CGTACATGGTGCCACGGACCGTCGGAGGAAGTAGAGTGAAAATATGATTTAACACGAAGGATGAACCATGTCACAGAAAGAATGGAGCCTTGAGGGACACCCTGCTCTTGGGGGTATAACGCAGAGAGGGTCGATCCGACGCGCACATGGAACATCCTGTTCTGGAGAAATCCGGCAATGAAGGTTGGCAAATTTCCCCGCAATCCGCAGTCATGCAGATCACGGAGAATGCCGTATCTCCAGGTTCGATCGTAGGCTTTTTCCATATCGAAGAACACGGAGACCAAGTGCTGACGCCGGACAAACGCCTCCCTGACAGATGTCTCAAGGCGAAGATGATGATCTGAGGTGGAACGGAATTTCCGAAATCCACTCTGATGAGGAGAAAGAAGGTGACGTGATTCCAAATAAAAAACCAAACGAAAATTGATGATGCGCTTTAGGACTTTGCAAAGTCCTAGAGCGCATCATCAATCATACCAATTGGTCGGTAGTTCAACGGGTTAGCGGGATCTTTACCAGGTTTGAGAACAGGAACGACAATGGCAGTGCGCCAAGATTCGGGAAAGTCACGCTCGTGCCAGATCCTGTTAAACAGGACCAGCGAACATTCAAGAGAGGACGGAGAAAGGTGCTTCAGCATTTCATAATGGATGTTATCCGGTCCGACAGATGTTCGACCGGACCGATTCAGGGCAATCTTCAGTTCGACGGCAGTCAGCGGGCTGTTATAATCGGCAGCGGAAAATGGTCCAAAGGAAACCTTGGACCGTTCAAGCCGCGGCTGTAACTGCCGGAACGAAGCAGGGTAATTGCGGCTGCTGGACACCGAAGAAAATGCGGCGCCCAGACAGTCAGCAATACCCTGAGCGTCAGCAACCGTTCCTCCACCACTCTCAAGAATGGAGATTTCCCCAGAAGGGTACTTACCCCGAATCTTGCGGATCCTGTCCCAAACGATCTTAGAGCTGGTGGTGGTGTTAATCCCGGATACGTAGCGTATCCAAGATTACCGTTGGCTACGACGACGTACCAAACGCGCGTAAGATTTGGCTTTCTTGAAAGCAAGTAGGTTCGCGTCGGTGGGGTACCGACGAAACCTACCCCAAGCGCGATGTTGGGCCTGACGAGCTGCCTTGCATAAGGAATTCCACCAAGGTCGCGGGCAACGTGGAAGTTTAGTCGACATCCTGGGGATGGTAAGTTTTGCCGCTTGCACAATACAATCCGTTACCGCCGCAATAGCGTCATTGACCGTACCCGAGGTCACCATGTCTGGAGTAATGGTCGCTGAAGCCGTGAATGTGTCCCATTTGGCTCGATCAATATTCCATCTAGCAGGGCGAGTAGGGTAACGATACCCGACACCTGCTAGACGGAGAAAGATGGGAAAGTGATCACTGCCAAGGGGATCATCAGACACGCTCCAGGACCAGTCAGGATATAACGATGGCGAACTCAAGGACAGATCAATGGCTGAATACGAGCGGGTGGGTTCATGAAAATAAGTGACTGCCCCGGTGTTGTGGAGACAGAGGGACGTGTTGGAGAGAAGGGACTCAACAACACGGCCCCTGGAAGTCACGAGAGGTAGAACCCCACAACGGATTGTGTGCACTGAAATCTCCTAAGATGAAGAAAGGAGGCGGCAGCTGGTCAACTAAATCTTCCAGATCCGAAAGGCTTACAAGCTTCATCTGGGGGTATGTAGATGGAACACACCGTGAACAGAGTGTTCACAGATAGTCTCACTGCCACTGCCTGCAAAGTCGTCCGAAGGGCAACTGCAGTGACAGGAACACCATGAGGAACAACGACGGCCACTCCTCCGCAGGCGATAACGCCGTCCAGGTGATCTTTGCGGAAAAGGGAATGTCTCCGCAGCGAAGGAGTGTCCGTCGTGCGAAGCTTTGTCTCCTGAATACACATGCACACAGGTGTGTGCGAAGACAGTAAGCCTTTTAAATCATCAATGCGTGAACGCAGACCTCGGCAATTCCACTGAATGAGCGTGGCCATAATGAAAAAATGAAGACAGACGACTAGAAGGTCTCCACCTCCAATCCATCGGCAGTGTCTGGAGGTAACACAGGGCTGTGTTTACCCCCTGTGTTGAGAGGTGGTTTTTGCCTGCTCTGTTTCGGGGAGGATGAGCCGGGTTTCACCTTTTCCGGCTTCTTCTTTGCAGTGCCCTGGACCTGGGTCCCTGTGATGGCCGAAGATGTTTTCGGCGTAGAAGTAGGTTTAGGCGACGATGTAGATGTCACCTTGGAAGCAATGCGGCGAGACTTCAGTGCTTCCAACCCGGCAGCGACGACGTCCTCAAAATCATAAGGACACCGCGCCGGGATGGTCACCTCCGTCTGGACCGCAACAGTAGCCTTCTGGATCACAACTGAGGCATATGAACGTCGACCTGGTGGCCCAGGGGCGATCCGTCGTCTGGCCTCTGGATAGGAGAGATGCTCAATGGTCTTCAGGCGTTGAATAGCCTGCTCCTCTACCCACTTGGGATATTGCTTAGAAGCGGCAGAGTGCGTACCGTCGCAGTTAGTGCAGTGTTCAGAAGCTGCCGAACATTCCAGCAAAAGATGATCCGCAGAACCATAGCGACCACACGCAGCCACATTACGACACGACTGCTGAGAGTGTCCGTAACGCTGGCACTTGAAGCACCTGAGAGGATTGGGTATATAGGGCCGAACGTCAAGATGTAACAAGTTTCTCATCTCGCCGAAACAGAATCCGGCGAACCCCAGTGACATGTTGTTGCCCTAGTTCGGCAAGTAGCTCCTCATCGCTGCAGTCAAGTAAGTCGCTGGAGGTGACCACTCCGCGAGAGGAATTAAGTAGCCGTGCGGTGTCACTTGCACCGGAATACCCAACAGTGCGGTCGTGGTAAGCAGAGTGGTGCTATGTCTGGAATGAGAGGTTTCGACAAGAAGATCCCCTAAAGGAAGCTTCTTGACATTGCGCGGAGAGCCAGCAACGGCCTGAAGAGCCTCGTTGATCCAGAAGGGGCTCTTTGCACACAAAAGTTGTAAAGGATCAACAGAATGAATCAAGAGAAACAGAGCATGGCAAGTGTCAGAGACAAGTTTCTTGGTGGAAGGGATGGTCCCATCCTCCATTGGACGCAGGACACGGCTCTAGGGATAGTCAGCGGATATAGCAAGTTGGTAGGGCAGACATACGCTCGGCGTGCACCCAGACTTTTCCGTGCACGGGGAACACCCCTTTGGCATGCCCACCCTACCCCCAAACTCACCCTGCCGAACAGAACGACAAGCCGCTAGAAGTCTGGGCGCCACTCAGCCACAGACTTCTTGACTAAGAGTGTGTTAGCTCCCAGCCTCCCGTTTAGGGTGAAGCAGAGGGCAAAGAGGAGTGTTGGCATCTGGAGACACTACAACCCGGCCCCAAGATACCTCAGCCTCCCAATTTCCACCTGTACGGGTCACCGCACACGGCAAACGTGCAGGTAGGTCTAAGCTAAGCAGTTCCGGAAAAAACAGAAAATGTAACATAAAAGAGAAAAGACAGAGAAGGGAACGAGGAACAAAAACCCGGAGCTGGCGCCTCGTCACAACCTCAGCAGCCTACAACTGAGGCGGGTACATGTCAATAAATGAACTAAAGACGAAAAAGCAAAATTATAAGAGAAAATCGGCTCGGGCCGTGGGGACGCCATCCCCCATCAGCTGGATGAACAGCTGTCCCTTCGGTGATGTTATCGTTCAAGAGTAAACGAAAAGTACTCCGTCACAAGGTGAGCTCGGGCCGTGGGGGCGCCGCTCCCCAAATAACTGGAAAACCAGTTATCCCCGTGCGGGGGTGGCATTCAGGAACTCACGAACCATTATTGACCAATTTGGTGGAACACCGTCTTGTTGGAAAATAACCGATGGTTGGAGGGCATACAACTGAGGTGCTACAAAAAGTTACAGCATGTCCAGGTGCACGTTACCGTGGGATCTGTAAAAAAAGAAGGGTCCGATGATTCTGTCATGCATCAGGCCGCACCATACGTTCACTTTTGGATTAACTCTCTGTTGTTCGATGACATAATGGGGATTTCTGATCCCAGATTCGCACATTGTGCCTATTTACTGCACCAGAGACGTGGAATGTGGCTTCATCTGAGAAACAGACATGGTGCAGATGATCACTATCATGAGTTATGCGCTGCAACATCTCCGTCGCAAATGCAGCACGGCGAGGCCGGTCATCAGGCTAAAGAGCTTGAACGATCTGTACCAGGATATAGATGACGTTTGTGTAAAATTTTGTGAATCGTGGCAAGTGGAATCTGCAGCCATCTCTTGTGTAACGGGTGGTCAGCACGCTCGGGGGAGATCGCCAATACTACCAGTCGCTTTAAACTTTTCATACCAAGCTCTAATGCGTTTTTAGTCTGATGGTGATCGTCTGTACTCTTTTCTGAAATGACGTTGGACAGTAACCGCCTATTTGGTCTCGTGGAACCACAACACGCACGCCGCTTTTTCTTGCATGGAAGTCATTGTCAATTAAATGCTCTTCTTATTCAGCAGTACCGCTCTCCTAAAGAACAGAAAAAAAAAACTATTCATGAGTGCTGCTATATTTTATGTCGCCAACCATTTTATTTTAACTTACAAAGATTTTTTTTATATTAATTTTTGTAATGTGGGAAAGACTTAATGGTCACCCTGAGCGTTTGTACGTTTAATAGAACTTAGGCGGCCGGGGTCCGAGCGAGGAGCAGTCCAGGGCCAATGAGCAGTCGCGGATAGATTAAAACCGTGAAGTCATAAGGTGACCACCGGAATTGCACCATGAGCTGGCCGGAGATTAACGTTAAGAGCACTTGGCCTGGTTATAGATACTTCTGAAAAATTCATAAGTTTTTACATGCTTCTATAAATATCATATATCAGTAAATTCTTAAATTCAGTCTACGTCGTGCATGTTTAAGAACATGCTGTTCTATGTAATACGCGAGTTCAAATTTCTTTCAGCTACCAATTACTCCTCTAAGCAGCATCTATGCGTGGCATTTGTTCAAAATACCTGGCGTTTGTGAAGAAATCTTGCCACAACCAGGTCTACCTCGAGTACTTGTCCAAGAATAACAATTTGTTACAAAAGCATGCTACGCACATTTTGAAATGAAACTGGGAGACCAACACGAGCAATAAGCACCCATATAATCTGTCACACGTATGAAAAACAGCTGAGAAAATGGTGCAAACGTCAGCTGAAGTATCATCTCCTTTGGCCATTCCTGTGGTGTAGTGTGAACCATTAAACCATGAGAAGACTGCTAGATCTGTCAGACGAATGTAATAGTGTTCAATATCAAAAACCTAAAAGTCATTGCATATTCTGATCTTCTATATATCATGACACCTGTTGCTCGTGGACCTGCCTTGTCTCTTCCTGATCCACCACTAAAACTGGATTCAGTACAGCGATCTGAATGGGAAACCAACGAAGGTACTGATGATGAATGTACAAACTTATGAACCTGAAGCAATGAATAGTCCACAACAGTCTTCACGAAGTGAACTGAATGATTTAGTGATTTAGGCCTGGCAAAGGATTTTGGTGAGATCCTAGAATCGAGGCTTCGGGCGACGAACCTCCTGCTCGCACGAAGGGCATTATTCGCCTTGTACAGGACACGTGAGAAGGATTTAACACCATATTTTTCACAGGAAGGTGACCTAATGTACTACACAGATATATTTGAACTAGCGCCAGTACTTGGAGCAGAAAGTTATGCACCTGAAGATTGGAGGTTGTTCATAGATTCATTCAAGAGAAGTTTCAAAAGAGTTCTTCTCAATAGTGGAAATAAGTTTGCTTCAATTCCAGTTGCCCATTCTGTTCACCTGATGAACAATCGTACGAAAATCTTGAACTTCTTGAAAAATTAAAATATGAAGAACTTTAACTAATACTTTGTGCAGATCTAAAAGTCCTTGGTGTTCTTCCAGTCAACAACCTGGATAAACAAAGATACCTCGTTTGCTCTGTGAATGGGACTACAGTGCTCGTTACAAGCACTGGACTTAATCCAAAGAAGCTGCTTCACATAAAATTAGGCCTCATTCAACAGCTCGTCAAAGCATTAAAGAAGAATTGAGACTGTTTCAAAAACCTGAGCAGCAAGTTTCCCCAAGGTTTCTCAAGTCGAAAAAAGGTATTTTTATTGCACCTCTCATACGAAAGCTAATAGGGGACGAACACTATGAAGACACAATGGAAAAACCTAAAAAAACATGGGTAGCTTCAGAAATGTCACATTTTCTTGGGAACCAAAAGCATCCTGATTTCAAAAATATTATGAAATACATTTTGCAAAGGTTTGAAAAGTTAAAATGCAACATCAACCTCAAAGTTAATTTCTTAAATTTCCATTTGGAATATTTTCCTAATAACTTACGTAAAACAAGTGTGAACAACAAAGCGAAAGTTTCAACAAGATATCAAAAAAATGAAACAAAGATACCATGGATACTGGAATGTCAGGATGATGGCTGACTACTGTTGGTGTATCAAAAGAGAAAGAACAAAAGAAATACACAAGAGGAAATCCACACCGCCGCTATTCAAAGTCAAGAGGTCAAGGTATTTTTCATCAAAGACTGAAAAGGGTATCTTAAACTTTCTTGAAGTGTTGTAATGTTATCCTAAATTTTCATTTTTTTTTTTTTTTGTCAGTCTGTTAAACACACACACACAAAAGATATGCTACCAAACAGTAATATATGGGTGTTTTACTTTCGCTGATAGTGAGAAAATCTTAGCTCTGATGTTAAAAAATTAATAACATTTCTGAAATTTGCAGAGCAAAATCACGAAAAATCTCATTTATTTACAAACCCCAGTTACCAAGTATCATTTTGTATGCCTGTGTAATCATGTGTCACACAATACTTCGCCGGTAGAAAAACTTCGCAAATGATGGTAGATACGTTTAGTTTACATGGCGTTGAGAGTGATATTTCCTCATCTGAGAACACAACGATTCATGTTATGAAATGTTTTAATCACAGAAGAAGAAACTGCTGTAGTTTCGTTCGTAACGTGCATATTTTTAAGATCAATACTACGAGGACTGTTTTCAATCATCCAGCTTGCAGCAGACCTTGCAGGAAGAAGTTTCACGTTATAGAAAATATTAAGTATTCCACGTTATAAAATGAAGCTATTTTAATCGATGTTCAAATCTTCATCCTTGGGAACGCATTAATTGTCCAGAAAAAAGATGGCGCGACCTGAACTTTGATGACGTCAGTAGACAAACAAATGTTGGATTGCATAATTATGGCTATGTTTTAGAAAATATTAATTATTCCAAGTTATAAAATGAAGCTATTTTAATCGATGTTCAAATTTTCGTCCTTGGGAACGCATAAATTGTGAAGAAAATGTGTACAGAAGTTTTTCCATTGGAAGTATAGAAAGCAAAATTACTTGACGTCCACCTTAAACAACTGAGATAGCTTTACCAACAAAACATATGCATAACAAATTCTCTGCGTCCCATGACAGCAGGTCACGGGACCAGAATGTTCCTATGTGATTATCGTGAGGACATACAAACCGTTCGTTTCTTTCCTTTGCGTCTTTAAAAAATGCTTAAAAATCAGAAAATGGCTTTTTCCTAATTTTTTTTATTCTATTTTTTTCCTTTTTTTTTTTTTTGTAAAACGGGAACGATAGTTGTAAGTTTATGCCGTAAAAATTGCAATGCGCTATGATTTATAGTTTGCTATATATCAGCTTTTTTAAATGGATCCCATCGCGAAATAGATAATTTTGTGAAATTTAGAAATTTAATTTCTCGTAAACTAAATCGAAATTCAAAAAAAGGACGACGAGGTGCAAAAATTCGGTCATGTCACTACATGCCTACAAAATTTCGTAGTTCTGTTACTGTTAGTATGTCCGGAACGCGACCTGATAGCACTTCTTTGCTTACCTTAACTTTGAAATACAATAGCTCTTGAAGTATCGCTAGAATCGAGAAACGATTTATTTCAGCGTGTTCTCCAAACAATTCTCTACAAACGATGTAAATTTCATATTTTTGTGTTCAATAACGTTTTGCGCTGCAAGCTAGGAAAGCAAGAGTGTCGCGAAATTTCTAAAACAGCGGCGGCAGTTACTTTTTTAGAATAGAGAGACTTTTACTGACCGTTTCGAAATATCGTCTGTTGTTTTTCGCTTAACACTATATGATACGATTTGACGGAACAACAGTTTTGGCGGTTCGTGGTTGTGGCACAAATCAAATTGTAAAATAACACAAGCACTATTGTCCACGTACAGTATTGGCAAGTATTTGCGTATTCTACAACGCCACTTTCATCCTATCCCTGTTTCTCAGTTTTTATAGAGTTTGCGTTTTGAATGTTTCAACAGCTGTTTATTTTCTTTTACGCAGTACATAAACTCCATGTTACCTACATAACCGCTGTTTGATGCAATGATCCCACTGTTTTTCAGCGAGTCCGTGGAGTATTTATTGTCCAGCAGCGAGCATGCATCTCATGCCGGAAGTTCCCTCCGTCACCCATCGGTTTTTTCACATTCCCCTTCTAATAAGCAAGGGATGGGTAAGTGTGGTAGATCGCTTTGTTGTCTTTCTTTAGAGCGCAACTGACCTATCAGATAAGAGATTGGGGAGAGTGCAACTGACCCATGCCCGTTTGAACGCTCTTGTGTCTGACTACGTTGATGACTCATCACCTCACTCTTTGTTTTTCACATGTTCGAAGATGTTAACTTCGGATGTTCGAAGATGTCATCGCCGCAGGTGCCTAAATCTAAGGTGACCAAGCGTCCTGATTTTCTGGGGACAGTCCTCAATTTCAGTGCTCCGTCCTCAGTTCCGTAAAACTGACTGACGACGTCAAATGCCCTCAATTTCTTATTTTTGTCCACAATTTCTGAAATTTCAGAAAATAATTGCAACAATGGCAATTAAAAACAAAAACTTAAACTTTCGGGTTGATCAAAGAAGTCGGAGCATCATCATCATTAGCGTCAGCATTAAACGAGATCATTCGAAAATTGTGGTGTTATTTCGTTTCTGTTTTAACTGGGTTTACTTAAAATATTTATAGGATGGGGAATGAATCTCATGTTTTCAGAATCCACTTTTTTGTAGTTAAATAAGCAATTGATGCTAAATTTGGTTGCATTTGGTAGATTCGATTGAAAGTTCTACAGCTTTTTTGTTCAGTACATTTTTTCATTAAACTATTTCTTCAAGTGAACTTGTTGGACTTGGAATATTCCCTCCCATAGAGATAACATACAGGTATCCAATGATTTCTGTCAACTCAGTGTATAGTAATTTTGCCGCTTCAGGTATTTTTTCTTGTGCAGAATCACAATGGAATTCCAGTACAAAATCAAAATGTAGCTTTGTTTGCATGTGCCGCCCCCTATGAGGAACATTTAAAATTTATCAGAAGTAATATTCTGCATGATCACATTGTACTGTTATTTTTTATTTATTTCACATGAAAATCATCCTTCAGATTCATCGTATGTTTCCCCATGAAACTGGGCAATTATGGTACAGGTTATAACATTCTTTGCTGATCTTCAGCTTTATAATAGTGTGTCAGATATTGTCCTTAATCAGGTCCTCATTTTGAAACAAAATTGTCCTCAATTTTGCATTGAGATTGAGGGAAACGTGTCATTTTGTCCTCAATTTCGTTCTCAAAAATCTGGTCACTTTACTAAATCTGAAACCCGGACTTGAATCAAATGCACCTTGTTGACGTAAATAGAAAAAAATAATAATAACAAAAAAGCCCACATACTTTTTGCCAAGTATTACATTGTTTCTTCAAATTATTATTATACTTAATCATAAAAGAAGTTATCTCAGAAACCAGTGCATTTTCATTTTCTCACATGCTTTTGAATAAGGAAATCATGTTCGTCAAGAAGTTAGCATTTAATTGTAAATTTCTTATTGAATTTTGCCCCAAGTTTAATTTTTCCATGAAACTCAGCAAGTCGCTTTAAATAGCACAGAAAAATACAATACCATCTGACGACCTTCGAAAAAGTACTCGCTTTATAACCGCAGGGTAACATAGTTACTAACGCACGCGTTTTATCTTGATGCCAAAGAAGTTCTTGCCTGCTTTTAAGTCTCCGAAGTCGGATTTCCTTGCAGGAAGCACTTTCCCCTCAGCCGTAATGCATTACTTTTCGTAGAACACCACGTTACTCTGAGACGGCCTCTGCATTACAGAGAAAGACAACCATGCTAACTGCTTTTAGCTGAGATGATTTTTCGTAGACTAAATAAAAATTTAATAGCTTTCATGTTTTCATCAACGATTTATACGACTTATCATTGTCCAAAGGCTTAATCCGAATAAATTACAAAATTGAACCAATTTAGATACCTAAATATTCGGGGTTTTTTTTCTTTTTTTTTTTTTTTTTTTTTTTTTTTTTATGTACAGCATGCTCATTAAGGTTTCATCGATTCTTCGAAAGATAAAACGGGATGAAGTAAAACTCATGTGGAATGTCACTTGTCTGGTGTTCGATGACTTTCGACGAATTTTAATAATTGCTAAGACTTACAGCTTTTGTCTCTACAGCAGAACGTTCCTGATCAGTCAGCGACGTATATCGTGGTACCACAAAATAATCTGCGGAGTGGTTATAAGAAAAGACAAGTACTGGGCGTGAAAAACAAAAAAATTACAAAGGCAGATCTGCCAACTTTCAAGAACTGAAATCCGTAAAAAAAATTTTAGTGAACGAACGTTTAATCGATATGTTCGATTGACTAACGTATCGATTAGAAGCCGATTTATATGAAAATGATTTCTTAACTTTAATCGATTTCTTATGTTACAATTACAAAATTTCGCACTAGTCAACGCTTACAGCGATTAAACTCCAATCCATACGTAATTATCTCAGTAAATTACCGTTAGGCTACATACACATCTATATATTAATTCTATAAGGGTTTTTTTTTACTGTGAGTCCTATTTTGAGAGAACGGCTGAACGTAAAAATATGTTTGAGGTATCAAAATAAAGGTCTTACCATGTAGATGTGCCAGTCGAAGAGAAAAACGAGATTGGGACAACGGTTCGGGCGTTGTGGGACGGCAAAGTTCCCGTGTAAAGTTTATGGAAGAAGCGTGCGGTTGACATTCGATCGCTTGCGGTTGACTCACACGCTGTTGAAGGCGAAGCATGGAGGGACTGAGATAGTCCGAAGTCTTTTTGGGCGAACCGTTGCGCAAAGCAACGCTAGCAGGCATTCGTATTAAAGTTCTTCTCATCGGTACAGCGAACACTCTCGAAGACCTGATTGCGTTATGACGTTGGACTGTGTGATGTATATATACAATTTAATATTCATTCGATCCAGTTTATTCACGTAGGTAAGACGTTTCCCATTATGTAAAGATGTAAATAAACATTCCGTTGACCATTATTGTTAGTGAAAATATTACGGACGACTGCTTATAGCCCATTGAGTTGCTCACGGTGGTCGTTAAACCTTCAGTCAAAATAAAAAAAAAAAAAAAATCACGAACCTGGACTATTGTCTTTACTGAAGTGGTTGAAAATTTGTCAATCAAATAAAGTTTACATTTGTTGTTTCATACGTGTTTATTCCTTCCAAAAAAAAAAAAAAAAACTAACCGTCGATTCAGACGGGTTTTGTCTAGTAAAAATTTCATTTGAAACAGCGAAATTAATGTGATATATTGCAGCAACTTTTTACTTTAACTTAAAACACGGACGTTACCCTTCTCCACACACACATTGTGGTGTTTCTTTCTGGTTACATTTCACACCAGCGGCTGTTGGTCTTGATGCAACTTAAGAGAGGTTTTGACCTTAAGTTTTTATGAGTTTATTCTTTTCAAAAAATAAATAAAATAAAAACTCTTTGAAAAACACAGTTTCAAGGCTGATGCCAGAGACTTCTAATTTTCACTTCTCTCTTTTGCTCTTTCTCTTTCAGCAGCTGTAGCGAATTGTAGTCTAACAGCGTTTTTACAGAGTGCCTCTGGGCTGCGAGCTAACAGGGTAGAAGACGCAGAAGTGAGAGAATATGTGATTAAGTAAATAAGAATACACGGGTGTCGTGGTACTTGTGTGGAGCCGCGTATTCTTTTTCAATTACATCAACCTGGAATAAAAAACAAACGGAATTTCTAAAATATGTCCCGTAAAATAACCGTAATAGAAATAGAATTACCGTACATTTTACAAATAAACCGTAAAACTTGGCAGGTATGCAAAGGTAGAAATTAAAAATACAGACAAAAAGAAATTTACCACCTTATTTATATTTCTGCTACCTAACAAAAGAAAAAATAAAAGAATAGGTAATACAGCAATTGCAGTTAAATCCTGTTATAACGGGGACAAAGCAATAAACCGTTATATAGATACTCTCAGTATACCCGAATCTGAGTGTGTATTTGTCGCAACTCCACTGGGAGGCCGAGTATGTATGTATTACATGTACAAATAAGTTTTAAAGCGTTATTTGTGTGACGTACACCGCTAATTTACATACCCTACATTCCCTCGCGTTGTTCTCATGTGATAGTAACTGGTCCAGAATATAAAATGTGACAGAGAAGTTTGCCCAACAGTCAAACGCACTTGCACATCCGTAGGTGAAAGATGGCAAGCGATACTGCATTTATTCGACACTGCATTCGTAACGAATTTCATCAAGGAAAAAGTGCTGCAAAAGCATGTGCATTTGATCTGTTCTGTTCTGGGGGAGAATATTGTATCGAAAGCACATGTGAGCTTTGGTTTAGACGGTTTAAAGCAGATGATTTTGATGTTGGCGATCGAGAACGTACAGCAGCGCCCAGCAGAAGGTTGCACATGATGAACTGCAAGCACTGCTGGATGAAGATTCGTCTCAAACGCAAAAAGAATTAGCTGAACAACTGGGGGTAACTCAACAAACCATTTCCAATCGTTTACGCGCAATGGGAAAGATTCAGAAGGAAGGAAAATGGGTGCCACATGACCTGAGCAAGAGGAACAAGGATGAGTGTGTCGTGAAGTGTTTGAATCTGTTGAACAAACAGCACAGAAAGTCTTTCCTGTGGAAAATCGTTACGGGTGATGAAAAGTGAATATGGTACGACAATCCCAAAAAACACTGGGTTGACCCCGGTGAAGCAACGACTTCGACACCGAAACGCAATATTCACTCTAAAATAAGTTCTGCTGTGCATCTAGTGGGATATGAAGGGTGTGCTGTATTATAAACTATTGGAACAGGGTCAAACTGTTACTGCTGATCGCTACAAACAACAATTGCTGCGATTGAACAAGGAAACTGTCGGAAACGTCCATTCACAGGCAAATGATTGCGTCCCGTGAAATTGCTGAATGACAACGCTAAGCCGCAAATCGCGAAATCGGTCAAGGAAACGTTATCGACGCTTGTCTTAGGAAGTTTAGGAGCACCCGGCTTATAAGTCCCGACAAAGCCCCTTCAGATTATCATTTGTTCCATCGATACAACATGGTTTGGTCTGCTGTAAGGTTCCGGACATGTGACGAAGTGCAAAAATGGGGTGACGACTTCATTGCGTCACACGCCGAAGTATTCTTCATGGGTAGAATCCGACAGCTACCCGACCGATGGTGGAAAGTGATAGATAATGACTTCACATATTTTGATTTGTAAAGGTATTGTTTTCTCTCAAATTACATGTTGCATTGCCTTAAAACGCTTTAAAACTTATTTGTACACCTAATATTTTGCTTCGGGGATACGATCGGACGCGCATTATATCCGATTCCGCGGTATACAAAGACTCCAATCTTGATTGGCAATTTTCATTTCTAAACACTAAAAAAAACCCCGTAGTTTTCAGCGTTTTTCAGTAGTAATATATAAAAGTATATTACACACTCGGGGAAAAAAACAATTTGCCACAGCAGCAAACAAAATGACAGTATAAATTCATAAAAAGCGAATTTTTGCTTTAAAGGAATTGTTGGTAAATTGAAGACATTTTGTGAGAAACACTAAGTGGCTCCAGTATGTTTATTGTTTTTGGTTTTTTTTTAATTTACCTCAAAGATCAATGTATATTGTAATGCGAACCTTTTACAGTAAACAAAGTAAGTGCCTACACAGACTGGAAGTTATTCATGGTCGTCTTAAAACCATACAAAAAATAAAAATGTAATTTTTTTTTCCTTCCAATGAATAAAAAAAATTGTTTACTGCAGATAAGAATTCTAGTATTACCCTAGGACTTTACGCAAAAATACGAAAAATTAAGGACTTTCCAAGCTCTGGAAAAGGAACTAAAATTTCAAGACGTTTCCAGGATTCCATGGATTGTGATAACTCTGCACGTAGCCAGAGACACTTAGATAACCAAAATACACTGCTGGCTACGCAAAGTGCAACACCAAGAAGGAAGCATTCGATTGGCCTGAAATTCGCAGCACGCGTCGCCCGCGAGAGGACATGCAAACGATTAGCATTGCAGGGCATATGCAAATCATGTGCGCCCGACACGCCACCGAGAAGCACTATACGAAGGGTGCACAGAAGACGGGGTGTAAGTTGTGGAAGTGTGTTGTGCTGCCGAACCTGTGCGTGGGAAGCTTCCTGATGCCTCGTCGCAGAATACGACAGTCATTCCAGCACGTTTCGGAGTTCGACAGAGAACGAATAGTGGCTTATCGCGACAGCGGTACCGAGACATCGACGCCCGCGTGGGACGACATCCAGCCACAGTGAGGCGAGTATGGATTCGGTGGATGCAGGGGGCGGACGGACGGACGTGAGCAATTGCCGCAGCCGCGGTACACCGCCGAAAGAGAGGACCGGCATGTTGTGCGGCGGGCATTGACGGCTCGCATCGCCACATCACTGACGTTAACGCAGGAATTAGGGTGTGTTGCGCAGCAACCTGTGTCAGAACGTACCGTTCAACGTCGTCTGCAGGAGCAGGGACTTGTTGCACGGCGCCCATTGCTCCGATTACCATTGACGTTACACCACCGGCGAGTGCGGCGGCAGTGGGCCGTTGAACGCCGCACCTGGACTACTGAATGGCACGACATTTTCCTCTCCGACGAATCCCGCTTCTGCCTGCAACACCACGATTGTCGGATCCGCGTGTGGCGGCACCGCGGCGAGAGACTGTATGACGCCTGCATTATGCATCGCCATGCCGGTCCGTCGCCTGGCGTTATGGTTTAGGGCGCAATTGGATATGACACCTGCACCCCTCTGGTACGCATCGCCAGTACACTCAACAGCCACCGCTACATCTCCGACGTTTTGGAGCCTGTAGTCCCCCCTTACGTGCAGGACCTGCCAGCGGCCACGTTTCAACAGAAAGTCGAGGCACGCATCGTACGACAATTCTTCACGGTCCACCAGGTGTCACTGCTGCCGTTGCCCGCCTGTTCTCCCGATATGTCGCCCATCGAACACGTCTGGTCGCTGATCGGCAACCGAGTGGCCCGGTAAGCACCACCCGCGGCTACGCCTGATGAACTGTGGCAACGTGTGGAAGCAGCCTGGACCGACAATACCCCAAGCCCACATCCAAAGCTTCTTTCGTTCGATGCCGTGGCGTGTAGCGGCCGTTATTGCCAGCCATGGGGGCCACACGAACTATTGATGTCTGCTTGTTCCGCAAGTCGCACGGGCCTGTAAGCTCAATCGTTTCATCTTTGTATCTGTTGTTATGTGTCCAACAAATCTGGCTTAGCTATCTCGTGTCCTTCTTGGTGTTGCATTTTGGGTGGCCAGCAGTGTACATTGAAGAATCCCGGAAAAAATGCTACGGTACTGAAAATATTCAAGAAACACTCTCCAAAACGTTTAAGGAATCTAGAAAGCATGAAAATAAACTTTACGCATGTCGTTAAAAAGGTTATTTCACTTAGATTTTCAACTTCCGTAGTATATGCCAATTCCATAATATATCTATTTCCGTAATTCGTAGCAGACCGACGATTTCCATAGCGGATCGTCGGTCCGCTACGAATGCAGCGACCGCGTTATATCAGGCTTCCCCTGTACAATGATAACTGGGAACATTCGAAGTTCTAAGTATGAACAAAGATCTTCCGACTTACCGCCATGCCAAAAAATACAAATATTTACGGAATAAAATAATATTTAAGAACAATACATTACAGAGGAAACATTACGAAGCAACACATTCATGATTTCATGAGAAATTATAGTCCTGTCCAACTTCCGTTGTCGGAATTTTCTGCCTCCGACATCACGCTGAGAGTCAACAATTTATGGGGGAAAAGTATATTTAACAATAATACTGGACAGGGAAAACACCGCGGAAAAGGAAATTACGATTATTATAGGAGAAATACTCAAAAGACGCATATAGCGTATTAAACCCGTTTATTTTTGTGGTGTATATAGTAAGCGCAAAGATTCGCCAAGCTTTCGCACTCCACTGGGAGGTTTTTTCAAGGCAATGGTAGACATAAAACTGCAGGGAATTGGAACACATAAGGAACAAAAAGATTTTTGAAAATAACGTGGGTGACATCACGAGCATATTATACGAATCTTTTTACGCAATTATACGGCGCGTTGCGATGTGTTTCCATCTTTTAATAACGCATGCCAAACCCTTGTTAGTTCAGTAAAAACTACACCGTCTGCCAACAAGTAATTGGACACCTGTGATAGCAAAAGAAAACGAAGTTTATTTACCTTCAATAGTTGGTGAAGCCTCCACGAGCGGCCATCACAGCTGCGACCCTCCGGGGCATACTCTCAACCAGGCGTTGTACGACGGCTAGCGGTATTTTCTTCCACTCGGCTTGGAGAAGACACGTCAGTTCCTTCACCGATTTCGGACGGTGGGGACACCCCTTAAGTCGACGCTCCAAGTCGTACCAGAGGTCCTCGATAGGATTAAGGTCCGGGCTATGCGCAGGCCAGTCCATTCGATTAACCCCATTATCACCATACCAAGCCATGGTGGACCTCTAAACATGACAGGTGGCCTTGTCATCCTGAAAGTAATATGGGTCCACCCCGTAAAACTGCCACAACGTAGGAACACATGGTCATCCAAAATGGTGCAGTAGGTCTCGGCGTTGAGTCGACCAGGAATTGCGACCAAGGGTCCCGTGCCATACCAGGAGAAACACCCCCATAGCATAATTCCACCGCCGCCGAACTTCACAGTTAGCACAATACATTCCGGCAAGAGGCGTTCTCCAGGCAGACGCCAAACCCATACCCTGCCATCCGAACGGTAGAGGGTGAACCTTGATTCGTCGCTCCAGAGAACCTGTTTCCACTGTTCAACGGTCCACTGTCGACGTTCTTTGCACCACGTTAGCCGAGCAGCGCTATTGGACTTGGTGATCAAAGGCTTGTGGGCAGCAGCATGTCCATGATAACCGAGCAGATGGGCTTCCTTACGGATAGTATTCATCGAAAGAACACTCCCGGATGCCTGTTGAAACTCCTCGCGGATGTGGCCCATCGATTTGGTGCGGTTCTTCCGAATTTCTCTGGCCAGCACCCGTCGGTCTCTTAACTCCCAGTTTTGTGGGTCTGCCGGGTCGGGGCACATTCCGACAGTCATCTCTCATCTTCCACTTGCCAATCACGTAGGCCACTGTCGATTTTGGGTACTTCAACTTGCTGGATATGTCACGTATGGATCGGCCATTTCTGTGTTACCCGACGATTACATCTTTCTCGAAATCAGAGAGCTCCGAACTGTGTGGCATCTTACATGCGACTGGTTGCGTTGTTGTTTACCACAAGATATTTAACGGCGGCGGCCGTGACGTGTATCAGGACCGCAGATACCGTCAATTGCACGGGTGTCCAATTACTTGTTGGTAGATAATGTATATCATCGCACGCTAGTTTGCTGGATAGGATTTCTACTGTTTCCCTGATGGCAGTCTCTTTAAAGTTCGTGTATGGGGCAATTCTTCTGATACTATTCCGTACAGGAGCGGCCGACGAATGCATGAATTCTCTGGCGAGGGCTGTATTATGCATGCCCTAGTTGACACTTCGCACGTGCTTTTTACATCTAGAGTCCAAGGATCGCTTTGTCATTCGATATATATCTTCTCCGTGTTGTCAGGATATACCGACGGTATAGCGTACACACCTGTCTCTCCTTGCAACTTGATATCATATGTGACAACGGGGTCGGGCACTACATTGATATCAATATGTTGTATTTACGTATTTTGTAGTGGAGTGCGAAAGCTTGGCGAATCTTTTGCTTCCTAAACCACAAAAATAAACGTATTTAATACGCTATATGCGTATCTTGAGTATTCAAAGTATGCTGTATTTATAATTATGTCATAGGAGAAATCTTCACTCCGTCTAACATCAGTTTCTGGAAAGTTTTGAAAGACGGAAAACTTGCACCCATGATTATGAGTCTGCACAAATGAGAATTATAAAGAGTTCTGGAGATATCGTTTTTGACTTGCTTTTTCTGCAGGACCATAATGAACTATGGACGTACGTCGCCCGTCGGCGCGTTTTCGCAATGGGGACTTGCGTTTAACTACGACGTCACCGCTAACTAAAATCAATCGAATTTAAGATCTTGAAATGAAAAATTAAGATATGGTTGTGAAACTTTCTCATAAAAAAAAAATATTTTTAATCTGCTAAAGCAGGTGTGGCACGGCAGTTAAACGCATGTTCCCTTCTAAGGGCTTTTTTTTTTTTTTTCGTGGATTTTTCATGTACACCTCGAGAAAAAAAATCGTGACTAATATTTCTTCTTTGGCAACTTGAAAATCAGCGCTAATACGCAAGTAAAACAAATGTAAAAAAGGCGACGGTCTCTTGGAAAAGTTTCACGAGGAATTGTTCACTGATCTGTAAATGATTGAACATATAAATATGAAAAGCAGGGTACGAATTTCACTTCTGAGGCTTGACGGCATGTTGGTCATTAAATACCATGATTTGCAAATGTATACACTCCCTACTGTTATCTACCACATGATTTTCCTGAACTTTCCCAAGAGCTCACCTGGCATCTCACGTTACCTTACGAATGCTTCCATCAAAAATTAAAAAAAAAGGATGAAATTACTGTTCGTTTGTGCCATTCCTGTTGGTTTGTCCTAATTATTTCAATGTCGAACATACATAGCAAAGTCAATTTTTCTTGATAACACTGACAGTTCTTTCAGAATCAGGAAATTTCCGTCGCTAAAGGTGGAACTGTTTCATGGCAGAGGAGAGATTGATAGACTGATTTAGTTTTTCACGTAGCCCACTGGAGATTTTCAGGAGTGACTAGACAGTGTCATGCACATAACAAAAAGTAAAAGAAAATCAAGTTGTTTCGGCTATAATTATGTAATTTCGTATGGGCACCACCACTTATGTACCAACCAGTGTGCTCTGATCTTATGGGAGTTCAGAAGAAAAGTTACTATGACTTGAGAAACCGTCATGGAGCCATCATTTTATATATACAATAAATATAACCAAATCCGACACTTTCAACATTACACAGCTGTCCGAATCAGGCAAACTGCACAAGATCTAGATGATAGAAATGTTAAAATTTTGCATAGTGACGATTCATGAAGAATGTGAGAAAAAAATTTCAGTTTAATGCTCCATTCCCATATATATTCTCTGATGATCAATAAAGCTATGCAAATTCTTTTTTACGCATTAAAGTTTTATGTAACATGAAACTCCTGTTATTCCATTTGAAGACTTAGTTCTGCCGCTTGAACCAACACAGATCAGCTTCTATAGAGCCAGATTTGGATAAAATAATTTACTCACAGTAATACATTGCCACGTCCAGGGGCGTACTGATAGACAAACAATCTCTGGACTGCAGGATGGCCTCACAGCTAAGAGGGCCTCCAGTTTCTGCAAAAAAGATTTTACCATTTTTCGTAAACTTCATATGAAGCTGGTAAAAGGAATAGCGGGAATTTTTTTGACGGCAGCAATGAAGTATTAAAAAGAAAAGCAATGTTTTTTTTTTTTTTTTTCTTATTTCGATTAATTAGTAAAATATTTAAAAATCATTTAGCTTATAAAAAAATCGAACTGGATGACGGGAAAGCAGCTTTTTCATAGGACTTCAGGCCTCTTTTTACAGCGACATATATATGCATATTAGCAGTCAAAGAATTATCAGTTCAATGAATGAAGTTTTTATACCAATAAGGATAAAGTGCTATGTATTACAGATTGTTTGTATAAAACTAGGCATCCTTCAGAATGTAACTAAACAGGTGTTTTTCGTGGGGACGAAGAAACAGAGACATGTTGTTGTTTTTTTCTTTTTTTATAAGGGGAAAAAAATTATTATGTGCAAAACACAGTGGCATTATAGTGTGTTTTTCATATTCAAGAGTAAATAATTTAAGTTGATTTGCTTTGTGTGTGTGTGTGTGTGTGTGTGTGTGTGTGTGTGTGTGTGTGTGTGTGTGTGTGCGCGCGGGCGCGCCACTATTTTCAATTTTTACTCATTTATTTGTTCTGTATTTTCGTATAAATCGGAAAAAATCATTTACAATAGGGAAACGAATTTCCTCGAAGAAATAATTCTTCATACATACATGGTAGGCATTGTAATGCTATTATTGGCATATTTTCACTGTATTCCATGTAACCACTTCCCTTCAGAAAACGTGAAAATTTTCATCGTCCTGGAGCGGGAATCCAACCCGCACCTCCCGATTTCCGGTCGAACATAGTAGTCATTACAATACCCAGGACAAGGAAATTCCAAGCAACCAGTGATGAAAGTACGTCATTGTACATGACGAACTTTCATCACTGGAATTTAATTTGTGACCTACATCTGACCCTGGATGTGAGAAAAGGTCGTGAGACGCTACAATGGGGCAGGAATAGCTTTGGTTAGCGTAAATCTGAAGGTTCTCATATATCTACGTTCAGTTGCTTGGGATTTCCTTGTCTGGGTAGTGTAATGATTAGCATGCTCGACCGGAAATGGGGAGGTGCGGGTTCGATCCCCGCTCCAGAACGATGAAAATTTTCAAGTTTTCTGAAGGAAGTGGTTACATGGAAAACAGTGAAAATATGCCAATAATGGCGTGAAAAAGGTCATTAGACACAGTTACACGGCAATTACATCTTTTGTGCATGTGATTGTACATAAGATTAAAATGATTAATTTAGGCGTCAGTGTTTCGTAGTACTTTATACTGGCAAAAATTTAGAGCAATTATTTTAATCACGACGTACAACGCGCTCATTTGTGTTACACGCAGAAAAGTGCAATAATTTTGATTTCACGAAAAATAACTGTAGACTAGACGAACCCCGTCGAAATCCACGGTTAGTTTTCTTTCTTTTTTTTTTTTTTTTTTTTTTTGCAGTCGCCCGTCCCTAATTCAGGGTCACTGGTTCCAGGGAAGGGAGATAGTTAGTGCCGTAAGAAAAACAACATCCATGCCTCGCCGGGATTCGAACTTGGACCCTTCACGAACGAATCATTATAAGCCAGCGCTCAGACCACTGCGCCACCGGCCAGGTTCGTGATGAGCACATCACGACTGCACCTTTTTCAGTCGTAAAATGTGAGGCGAAAGTCCACTCATCTCGATCGTGTGTAAAAATTCAACTGGATAGCGCACTCTGTCACTCTCATCTTCAGTCACAACTGTGTTTGTAAATGTTGTTGGAATGAGATTCGCGTTGGGAATATTCTTCACCCGTTGGAATCAACAGTTAGTTTTTTTTTTTTTTTTTTTTTTTTGAAAACGATAAATTCATATTAAACAACAAATGTAAACTTTATTTGATTGACAAATTCATTCAACCACTTCAGTAAAGACAATAGTCCAGGTTCGTGATTTTTTTTTTTCCCTGAAGGTTTAACGACCACCGTGAGCAACTCAATGTGCTATAAGCAGTCGCCCGTAATATTTTCACTAACAATGGTCAACGGAATGTTTATTTACATCTTTACATAATGGGAAACGTCTTACTTACGTGAATAAACTGGATCGAATGAATATTAAATTGTATATATGCATCACACAGCCCAACAGCATAACGCAATCAGGTCTTCGAGAGTGTTCGCTTTTCCGATGAGAAGAACTTTGATACCAATGCATGCTAGCGTTGTTTTGCGCTACGGTTGGCTCAGAAAATGAGACTTCGGACTCAGTCCTCCCGCGCATGCCTTCGCCTTCAACAGCGCGCGAGTCAATCGCACGCTTCTCCCATAGACTTTACATGAGAAATTTGCCGCCCCACAATGCCCGAACCGTTGCCCCAATCTCAGTTTTCTCTTCGACTGGCACATCTGCATGGTAAGATCTTTATTTTTGATACCTCAACCATATCTTTACGTTCAGCCGTTTTCTCAAAATATGACTCACAGTAAAAAACCTTATAGAATTAATATATATAGATTCCAAAGAATTAATTATTAAAACGGCCATTAAAACCTGGTTAATATTATGGATTTTAAAATTTCAGTACTTGAAAGCTAATAGATTTTCGTAAAAAGGACTCGAAGGTATTTTTTGCGGGGAAGGGGAGGGAACAAGTTTTTTTTTTCGGTGCGAGCTGGCTAGATCATGACGAAAAATAGAAACTTGGTGTTTAGAGTGAAAGCAATGGAAAAGGAGCCATAGAAATGTACACAGCGAAGTCCTACATCAATTAACATTTAAAACTACGATTAAAATACGGTAGAATGTATAAGCTGAAAAATAACTGACCACTGTTTAGAAAATTCCAACGAACTTATATTTTTTGGTTCAAGGTCCTCACAAACATTTTTTATCTCATTAGCATTTAACAACTTACATGTCCAAATAAAAAAAATAAAAACAGTAAGTGAACAAACATTTAAACTGTTTAGTTTCCAATTGTTATACCTTTTACGGAAAATTTCTTTGTGCTTATTCTGGTAGAGGTTATCTGCTACGACTAAATCGTGAAACGGGGGTTAAACCAAACCTCATCCAACAGTATATTCGAAATAAGTTTTCATATCGATCGCTCACATAGGAAATCGAAAGCTGTACGACTCCGTGGTGACCACAACGTGATTTGCTCGCTTTAACAAAAAACTTAGGGGGACAGAGTTTCTCGTATTAACGAAGAACC
Source organism: Macrothele yani (assembly GCA_039090855.1). Classification (NCBI taxonomy): domain Eukaryota; kingdom Metazoa; phylum Arthropoda; class Arachnida; order Araneae; family Macrothelidae; genus Macrothele; species Macrothele yani. The sequence continues at coordinate 149,479,324 of CM077027.1, read as the reverse complement.
GTATAAAAAAAAGCTTTGATCACATTCTGCTGTACAGGTAGAACAAAATTCATTAACTGCGTCTGATAAAAGTTTTAGAAATGCTGAATACGACTTCAGAAAAATGTTCACACTGTTAGTTTTAGCCTGCTTCAAACATACAAGAGACTGACGGCGGGAAAAAAAAAGGCTGAAATTTTTAACCGGGTAAGAGATCAGATCACGCGACAAAGAGGCAATGTTAGAATGAGAAATAAATCTTCTACTGGCCCAGCGGACCACTAGAATTTGCAAACCACTGGTCCACCAAAATGCCCACTGGTCCGTAAAAAAAAAAAAAAAATTAAGACACTTACAATATACGTAGAAAATAATGCATTACTTCAATGGAATTATCTCTAATATTTGTTTCTAAACCTATCATTAGTTTGCGGCCTAAAAAGAAAACCATATAGCAAGGTAAAAGAAACAGAAATTCATTTTTTTAACTTGTGACAAATTAGAGAGAAAAAAAAATTACTGGCCATTCGGGCCAGTAAAATCAATAGTTCAGTGGTCCGGCGGAAGTTTTACTGGTCAATGGCCAGCGGACCACTGGGTAATTCCAACGCTGAGAGGTGTCAGTATAACCGCACCACGAGCAAGACATAGTGTTAGAATTTGAAATAAATCTTCTACAGGCCCAGCAGACTATTCAAATTCCCAAATCACTGGTCCACCAAAATGCCTACTGGTCCATGCAAAAAAAAAAAAAAAAAGTACACATTTACAGTATATGTTGAAAATAACGTATCATTTTCATTGGAATAGTATATCGCAAATTTGGAACTGAATGTGTGCGTGTACACATGAAAATAGTATTAATAAATGAAACACAAAACATGCTACGCATTGTAAAAATTTGAAAAAAAAAAAAAGAATATAGAAAAAAAAAACCATGACCAGTGTATACCACAAGTTGGTAGTTCACTCATTTTTACTAGACCAATAATGGCACAAATACTAATACATTTTGTACGCACATGGTGCTTTTGTATGCACATCCAGGACAGTACTTTGATTATAAGGGCATGTTGGCAGTTAAGGTAAATTACGTCGTTGAGTCGCTGCAGATCGGACTTGCTGTTATGAAGCACTATGCACTATCAGTGCACTTTATATAGTGCCCTGATTATGAAGCACATTGAAACATTCCAAAAGCCACCTTCCCGGAAATCCTTGCTTCAGTGTAAAAGGCAGGAGGTTCTCCCATGTGGACAGAAAATAGTTTAGCAAAGTCAGAGCATAAATGGTTCTTCAACCTCCAGTTGGGAAACAATGTAAAAGACCCATCCATACTCTGCGGTCACCACTTGGGCAAAAAAGTGGGCTGTCTTAACTCAAATATTTTGAGTCGGATCTGTTTCCTACAGTCCAAATTTTTCAGAAAACTGAAGTATGGTTTGCAATTTCGATATTCAGTTTTTGAGTAGAATATCTGAAAGCTGCCACAGTGAAACCTGGATTCTTTGAAATCTGTGGTTCAATTCCTTATAAACTTACAAATTCCAAAATAAACTGAAAAAAAAAAAAAGCTTACTGGTCACTTGGGCCACTAACATGACATTTTCAGTGGTCCGATAGAACTTACTTAGCCAATGGTCAGCGGACCACTGGGTAACTCGAACGCTGAAGACGTAATTATTCAGTGTAATTTATTTATGTAAATATTAAACTGGAGCATATCACTGTATTCACTATATAAAATTACTAAATTCAAAACAAAATAAAATAGTTTTAAAAGACATTGCCTCAAACACATTTTTTTGTTCTTGTCTAGAACATCAGCTCAAGTTCCTTCTTCCGAGCAAACGTTGCTTTCTTCTCAGCAACTTCCACAGCTATATTTGTCTTTTGCTGACTCTGCAGCTGCACAGCATCCATTGCCTAATTTTTCTTTCTGCTAATATCTCTCTCTCTCTCTCTCTCTCTCTCTTCCCATTTCTTCATTATCGCTTTCCTTTCTTTCTTTCTTTTTTTTTTTTTTTTATGCCCCCATTTGACTTTATTTCAGCTGAAAGACATTTCAGTTTGAGGACGATGAGCGCATGATATCAAAGCTTTCACTGTTTTAGATAAATAGTATAACTTGAAGAAAATATGAAAACTTTTAAACAACATGCATCCATTCTTGAAAAAAAAAACCACCTTTGTCACTTCCGTTTTCGGAAAATTTCCCCTCGCGTATCAAGCTGAAATGCGAGCGAAAAAAAAAACACCTTTGTCACTTCCGTTTTCGGAAATTTTCCTCTCACGTATCAAGCTGAAATGCGAGCACTTACACTGTTAAAAATTGGTACTTAGAAATAAGCAAAATGTACTCGTTTTTGAGTACATTCTGGGCTTATAATAGCTCCGAGTACTTGTGTCTCATTTTTGAAAAATACACGTACTCATTTTTGAGTACATACAGGGAATCAATTGTGAGTATATCTGGTATTTCTAATTTGAAATATATGTACCCATTTCATTTAAGTACATATATTTTAAATATATGTACTCAAAAAAATCTATATATTTCAAATATATGTGCTCTAACTTCATTCAGTTTCCGTGCCCTTTTCGGGCAGGGCACAGAAACTGAAGGAAGTTAGAGCTAATCTAGCGATTCTGACTGGATACTTTGTAAGTGAGAGAGATGGCACCACCGAACAAGCGTACGACTTTTCACATAGAAGGCAGAGAGAAATAAGAGGGCGGGCTTAGGAACTTTAACCGGGGGATTTCTACCCGGGTAGGAATCCCCCGGTTAATATTCAGCGATTGTTAGAAATTCACACCACCACAGAGAGTCCCCAAGTTCAAGCCTATCAGGCTAGGTTTGAACCTGGGAACCCTCCATCAGTAGTCTGAATCTCTAACCACTAAGCCATCCAGCGGCTAGATTTCAAATTTGGAATACGTGTACTCTATACATACTCATTTATTCATAGAATCCACTAGAGGTATATTATTCGATGGCACATCTGGGATAATAGATATACTCGTTGTCACATGCTGGGCAAATGAACCGCACAATTTTATGACAAATATAGCGATGAAGCTACAATATATTATTTATGAGATTCATACAAATATAGTTAATGTGAAAACGTACACAAAGATACTTTACGCATAATTAAATTACTTGATCAGTGACTTTGTTGTACTAATTATTTATGTGTGTCACTTTGCACATTTATTAAACAATTTTTCTTGAAATCTATAATATCTAAAATGAAGTAATACGAGATTATATTTATATTTATTGAATTTGTAAATACGTATGGTTACTTACATTTGAGCATGTCATGTACTCGTTTGCGATACGATTGCACTTAAAAAAAAACGAGTAGGTTCAGGTTCTCAGTTTTAAGTAGATTTTTTTAACAATGTATGGGGGGTGGGAGAAAATAATATTTAACAACAACACAGGATAGTGGAAACATCACCGGGGGAGGGGGTCGAGCGGCCGAAATCGTCGCTCCGCTCAACTTCCGTTTTCGGAAATTTTTCCTCCATTTTCAAGTTAAAATACAAATAATAATGGAATAGAAATTATAATTAACAACAATACTGGGCAGAAGGCGTATCGTGACAAAAAAAATTATGATTACGGGAGAAATTTTCAGTTCTTCTAACTTCCATTATCCAACATTTTGCAAATCGGAATAATTTCCGCCCTCAGATAGAAACGACACCTCGCCCCACGCACCGCCAACCCCCTCCCCTCAGATTTTGTTCAGTTATACATCGATCTCGAGAACCACCCAAATGATGACGGAAAAGGCGAAATTCCCGGAATCCGCGGAAGAATCTTATGCCTGAAGATTAGAGGGAATGTTCTGCGTTGTCTAATTTTCGAAAATTTTTACTCCACTTCCACGCTGAAACGCAAATATTTAAAGAATAAAATAATATTTACAAACAATACTGAGCAGAAGAAACATGAGAAAAATTATGCTTACGGGAGAAATTCATTCTGTTTCCGTTTTCCAAAGTTTTGAAAGACAAAATACCGTCCCCAGACGGAAAACGACCTTCCACTCCCACCCCTACATATGCCCACTAATTTCCTCAAAATTTCTCTCTTCAGTATTGCGTTGATCTCGAAAAGAACCCAAATGAGGTCAAGAAAAGAAAAGCGTGATTCCTCGTACTCGCGGAAGAATCTGATATATGCTCACATAAAAACACCTACAAAGTGAACAACGCATCGAAACTATAAGCATTCCCTTTGTTTGTTTTTGACTTTTACTCCTGTTCACCATCGAAAGGCTGGGAGAGGGAAGCGGTGAAGGGGTTCTCGAGATACACGCAAAATAAATAAACTGCTCCTTTTAAAAAATAGACGCATTTCTACAGACACTTAAAAAAAATAAAAATCATTCTTCGTAAGCCGTGAAGTATCCAAAAGTGACAAAATACCCCCCCCCCCCCCTCCACATGCTACAGATGGCGTCAAGCAAGTTAGTAGGGTATAAAAATTAGACATTTGAATTTTTAATACATGTGGGGGCACTTGAACGTTTTTCTTCTTGACTCTTCAACAATCAACGGACAAAATTTTTATTTTCTCTATCAAACGTATGTATCAAATTACGTTAAGGTCATGCAAGATAGGTTGTAATATTTCTTTTTTTTTCTAAAAACCCTCAAAAAATTTTGGACGACAAAAGATTTCTGCCCCTTGAATTTTTCCATTCCTTGTCGTCAACAATCAAGAGTGAAAAATCCCGGCATTCTCGCTTTTCTGATGTGAAAAAATAATCGCAAGACAGGGCTGTTACAATTCAGATATGCGTAATTGTGTGTGCATTTGTATGGGGGAGATCAGTCCAGTAGAGTTTCCAAAACATATATTTTGGGTTCGTTTTTATCCAAATACAAAATGTAAAATGCAGATTTAATTGAACGGTTCCACATAGACCCCCCCCTTGAACTATTACTAATCTCCGACCTCATTCTATTTACTATGTTGCTGGTCTCATTTCAATGCATATTCTTTTCAATAATCAAATCTTGCGAGGGCTGAACACCACCCTCTCATGCATATGCTTCCTTCTGCTAATATAAGTACGCATCCTGTGTTATACTGTGTGCATTGTGGTCTTCCAGTTGAGCTACAAAGAACTCGGAACGTGTATGTTTTTCTTTGGATGTCAGAAAAGTTCACCATACCTTTGACAAATATTTCATGTACCAGCTGTTTTGCTCTGCTACAACGAATCACGTTTTCCAGGAACGTCTGAGGTGCTCGGGGTTGATGGTCTGCGGCCTCTGCCACTTCTTTCCTAATCTTCTACGTTCTTCAACACGAAACTTCGTGCTGCGGTCTGCCAACTTATTAGACTTACATCTTTCCAACTGGCAAACCATCATTTCCGCGGACTGCGTTAAAAAAATGAGTAACTACAACAACAAAAAAACTCTGGTTTTCACTACTGTACCAGCCTGGTCAACATGCCTAACTGATTCGCATAACCAATGTATCGCAGACGGCGGCGAAACTGACTGGATGTGCGGGCCAACACAGCAATCAAAGAATTCCACTGAAGTAACCATGATCGGCATATTTCCTTAGTTTCGTAATTATGCGTAGGAATCTGCTTCACCCCTCCTCCCCCTCATATAAGCACTACGGCTAGAGGGAGCGTCCCCGTCACAAATTTAGAGCCACTGGAAGTAAACCAGTTCTGTAGTAATTACATTAAAACAGCTATGTCTCATCTGGGATTCGAACACTTGCCCTTGACCACTCGACAATCGATTCGAAGTTCGAACTTAACTATATACAGACGCCATTTTACTAAGCGGAACGTATGATTAAAGGTGGAACGTAACTATTTACAGACCCCCTTCTATATAGGCTACTACGCGGAAAGCAAGATGATTAAACGGGGAACTAACTGTTTACCGGCCCCTTTCTATTACGTGGAACGTTAGATCATTCAAGGCGGAACATAAAAACATGCAGTAATGGTAGATTTCTTTAAGTGCTGAAAAAACCTTCCCCCAAAATTACTTCGGAAAAATTCAGTAAAGCACAGTAGGCTTAAGCCATACCAAAGTCAAAATACCGCAAATAATATTGTACTTAAAGTCGTGTAAACAGCAAATGAGTTATATGCCAGTCTGCAACTGAGTTTATTTTAAACGGAAAAACGAAAGGATGGACGTACCTTGATTCATAAAGAAGTACACAGTTTCAACGCACTATAAAACAAGAACAATGTAAGATATTTTATGTTACCTATAACAGAATTGTAGGGGAATGTTTCAAGTTTTTTTAGAGACAGTCACAGATGTTCTATGTGTGCACCCTTAGTCACACGACACACATCGAGCCGGTAATCCATTTCAACCCAAGAGCGGGGTAAGATATCTGAATCAAGTGCAGTGATAGTGTCTGTGATCATTTTCAGTGATCATCTTGTATGGAATCACTTTCAGCTTCTTTCTCAAAATTCTCCAGACATTGGGCTGTGAAATCTGCACTTCACGACTCACCCTCCGCGTTGATTTTCCCGAGTTTTGTTGAATGGCGGTGCAGACACTATCGACGACTTCTTCCGAAGAACGCGGTCGTCCAGGACTTTTAAGTTTGCACAAACAGCCGGTAGTTTCAAATTTTTTTATGCCAATCGTAGATAGATTTTCTGGTTGGAGGTTCTTTTCCGAGTCGTGATCGAAAATGCCGTTGCACAACAGTTACAGATTTCGTTTTGCTAAATTCAAGAACACAAAACGCCTTCTCCACAGCAGACGCTGCCATTTTGACTGACTAGTCACGTGACACAAACTTTATGAGTACATCTACATAACGGTTCGCAGCTGTGGTCCGTGTCTTCAACTGTTACTGTTTTACAGCATCTGGAAACTATACTTCTTTATGAATCACCCTGTATTATAATTAAAATTTGGAAATAACATATAAACACACTAATACAGTTGAACCTCGTTCAATCGTCGTATTTTGTTCATCGCGCTAAACTGGTGGTAAACGAGGGTGGCGGTTGAAAGAGGTTCGCATAGAAAAAAAATGGGGAGGGGGTAAATTTGATTGAATGACAGTATATAGAAAAATAAAACAAACGTTCTTATGTATCCAATCTCTAATTCTGAGAACGTAAAGGTTGAAAACAAGTGATTAAGTAAAGTTCGTGACGAAAATTCTTAAAACAACGTTGTTGTTTTATATATATATATAAATATATAAATTCTTCTATAACATAAATACTTTTTTTAACAGTCACATCAAAATTTATACAGCGAACTGTTGTTATTCTACCATTTATATTTTCCCGCTGTTCTCATTTTTGTTTGAAATCGATTTATCGGATATCAATCTACAAAACAAACCAGATTCATTATGTTATACATATCTTTAAATTCATAGCCAAACTTAACTAGGTGGCGCAGTGGTCTAAGGCGTTGGCCTCTGATCATTCGTCCGAAGGGGTCCGGGTTCGAATCCCGGTGAGGCATGGATGTTGTGTGTGTCTTACGGCACTGGCTCTCTCCCTTCCCTGGAACCAGTGACCCTAAATTAGGGACGGGCGACTGCTTATAGCCCATTGAGTTGCTCACGGTGGTCGTTAAACCTCCAATCAAAAAAAAAAAAAAAAAAAAAAACTTAACTACTAACTTTTTTTTTTTTTTTTATTTCTTGCCTCATCCACTAAATGTTCTGAGGTTTCGGCTGTGCTGATTTTTTTAATCTTTTGAAGAAAATCATTACTGCAGCTGAAGTTTTGAATTTGGTTTTGTTTTCCAAACAGTCTCGCTTTTTCAAAAATAACGCCATCGATAATGATAGAACAAGAGCTTTCTCAAAATTTCGTGCTTGCCACTTTTAAACTTTTTAACTGAGAACGTTTTTTTTTTTTTTTTCAGATTCCATCCATTTATGTTTATCGCTTAATGTCCCCGACTGTTCTTCAGCTGACTGACTTGTCAAAGAGACTGAAAAGTGATTTTCTAATGTCTGATTGCTAGATGCAGAATTGCGATCTTTCAATTCACTAATCAAAATTATCTCAAGAACATCCGACAATGTTTTTACTCATTTCAGGATGCTTTAAAACAAACAAACTGTCGAATGGAAAAAGGCCCTCACAACGAGTAGTCCTTCAAGGAAAAGGTCATACCGAAACTAGAGGTTTTAGAATACAAAATGTGGGACAGGAAATGTCATTTTCTGAAGGAGTATGGCTTCTATGAAAATATATGACGCAACGGTTAAATTATTGTCATTTGGTAAAATCGTACAAGGAACCACATCAACAAGGTATACCTCTCAGTTTAGTAAACTTCGATATTTAATAACCGGACACACAACCAAGTCGTCTCACTTCTGTCACATACAATAAATAAATCACGGGGTCTGCCTTTGATTTTCAGCAGCTGATTGCACTTCGCTAACGGAATCATATCTTTTTCAGGGAAGCGGGCGCGGGGTTGGCTGTTATCTCATCCATTCCGCAAACTTTCTTTGATAAGTACCCATCTAACATAAATTCGGGGCACACTTGAGAGGATAAGGTGGGCGATTAGGAGTGTCCGTTGTGCAAGTGAATATTTTGAGAGGCGGTTCAACTGGGTACTTCCCAATGAGAAACACCAAACTGTCGCTACACTGTACAAAATAAGTGGTGTGAATTCACGAAAAATTTCTGAAAATAACGTGCAGCAAAGTTTCCGGTAGGTATCAGTGATTTTCAGAAATTTCCATTTTTAAAAGTGCCTGTTTATATCCTCCGTATTTTCACAGATTTTCCGTAGACAGAAATTCCGTTTATTTCAGAAAAGTCCATTTCAGGTTTTCCCATATTTAAACTGAAATTCCACAAAATCGACGACCCTGTACTTTACAGCTCTTACCCCAGATCACCCTTCTACTGAGGTCAGTATCGAGCCCCCGACGTTTTAGCTGGTTGAACAGGTAACTAGCGTCTTTAACCACTGAACCACAAAAGCTCGGCAGTTCGACTCACGTTCATCGTAAAACAAATTCCGCGACGATGAAATGTTTTTTTGACATTACTGCTAGTTATTTAGTCATTTTATTTTCTATTGGAGCTTATTATTTTTCTGAATAGGTTTGTAATATACATATATATATCAACTTGATTTTTTTAAACTGATAATGACTTTCAATTATAAATAAACAGGAACAGTACACCAACTATATTCAAAATAGTATCACTATACTAGTAATCCGAATTTCTTGGTGTAGATTAGAAAATCAGTTTGCTGTCTAATTTCCTTGAAAAAGCCATCTGGTTGATGTGCGAAAGCTTGGAAACTGATTTTCTAATCTACACGAAGAAATTCGGATTACTAGTATAGTGATACTATTTTGACTATCAGTTATCTTTAAGAATAGTGAAATGTACTTTTTATAGTATTATTATACACACACACACACGCGCGCTAACTAACCAAATATAAAATTTACTCTTGATAGTTACAATAGCTTTTTTGTCTTAAGTAGTCCAAAAATATACACAGACATCGTATAATCATCTGTACAATAAGTACCGGGTTTCTTACAGTAACACAATGTATAATAAGTAGCTTGTGCACCAAATAGGGGAAAAGAGAAGAAATATCCTGTACCACAATAAACAAAATCCAGGCGATATGCTATCCACAATATCCGATCTCGCTACGGAACTTCAAAACTCGACAGACGATTGAAATTTAAAAGTTAATCAAATCTCAAGTATTCTCACGAATCGCTTCAATTGCCAGTAACTTCTCGTCATACGGATACCGAAAAAGTGAGAACCGAGATTTTCCGTTAATATACGAAAGGAATTGCCGAAAGGTTTCTAAAAATTCAGAATTTTTCGTTAACACATCTTAGAAACGGAAACGCACCGTCAATATAAGAAAGGAACTGCGGAAAGGCTTCTGAAAATTCAGTACTTTCTTGGCGTAAGAAAAATCCGTGAAAATCAGGTTTCTTTCCGTCATTTCACGGAAAAGGTTGTATCAGAAATATGCTTCGTTAATTCACGAAAGAAATGACGGAAAGTTGCCCGTGAATTTCAGAAATGCTTTTACAGTGTAGAGTGTCCTGGCGGATGGTGGTTAGAGAGGTGGCGGTTTAAAGGGAGAAATTTCCATTTAGCAGAATAGGATAAGATTTGTGAGCCGTGGGTGGAAGACGTGTGGTGGTCTAAAGAGGGAGGGAGGGAAGGGGGGCCGTTAATCGAGGTCCGATTGTACTTTATTTACAGTTGTACACAAATCTAGACGATAACATGCTGTGTCCGAACCGTTGAGGTTCACTTCATTTCGGCGAAATATTACCAAGTTCGCGAAGTAGTCAGAAATGGAGAGCCACAAAATCGGTTTTAACACTTAGTTTGCAGTTCACCATTTTTACTACTGTAGCAGTTACTAGAAGATGATGCAGTAAAACAGCTAAAATTGATTCAGGCACTAAGCGAGCAGAAAAGTTTGGGCACAAGACAAATGTCTAACAATTACCATCAAAGATTTTTATTTCCAAAGTAAGTATGTATCAAATTTCGATACAGAAAAGCATTCAGAATCACAAGTCAGATATAGGCCTGAATCTACATTTTAAAAATACGCGGCAGAACATTGGCGCACGTGGCGTGTCTGTGAACAAGTTTATGCTAAAATGTCCGCGCAGAGTAGTATCATTCCAAATATATTGAATTTCTGGATTTTTAACATAAATAATTACGTTTATCACTATATTTTAATAATGACATAAGCAGTTTTACTATTGTCGAGTGGCAGGAAAAGTTCTGACATATTTTTTTTTTTTTTTCGGGATAGATAAATCTTATATGATAGCGATATTTACCTAACAAACTAGCACTGATTCAGACGTTAAGTAACTGTATCCTGAAGGCGGGCATAATAGGTTCAGCAAGCATTAAATATATATATATATATCATCATCATTGTCAACCATTATCAATCCACTGCTGGACGAAGGTCTCCTCCCAAGTTTCCTCCACAACGGTCTGTCTTGTGCCAGTCTCCTCCATGTCACTCCTGCATACTTTCGAATTTCATCCACCCATCTCCCATGTGGTCTTCTTCTGGGTCTTTTCCTGTCCCTTGGAATCCAATCTAAAATGTCGGCTGTTCATCGATGGTCTGTCCTGGCAGTATGTCCAGCGCATTGCCATTTCAGGGATTTAACTCTGATCATGATGTCTTCCACTCTTGTCATTTTTCGGATCCACGAGTTCCTCTTCTTATCTCTCGTGGTTACACCAAGCATGCACCTCTCCATGCTTCTTTGAGTTGTCTGCAGCCTTTGCATGTCTCTTTTAGTTAAGGTCCACGTCTCTGCACCATACGTAAGCACTGGAAGGATGCATTGATCAAACACTTTTCTTTTAAGACATAATGGCATATTGCTCTTGAAAATTATACTGTTTCTTCCAAAAGCTCTCCAACCAAGTTTTGTACGCCGATTAATTTATTCATCAATGTGACCTTCACTTGATATCTGCTGTCCTAGATAAACGTACGTGTCTGTTATCTCCAGTTGTTCTCCATCAATCGATAAATCTTTATTTCTTGTAAAAGCATTGAACATCACTTTTGTCTTCTGAAAGTTCATTTTTAATCCCACTTCTTTACTCTTGTCTGCAAGTTCCTGGATCATACTCTGCAGATTTGATGGGGTAGTTGCAAAAATGACTACGTCATCAGCAAAACGAAGGTGGGTTAGATAATCTCCATTAATCTTTATCCCTTTGTTTTCCCAGTTCAGTGATTGAAAGACATTTTCCAATGTGGCATTAAAGAGCTTCGGAGATATGGTGTCACCTTGTCTCACTCCTTTTCCAATTTTTATGTGTGTTGTATTTTCAAACAGCCGAATCTTTGCACTTGCATTTTCGTAGATGTTATTAATAATATTAATGTATGCATCTTCAATACCGCAGGATTTCAGAGCCATTGTAATTGCTGATGGTTTCACCGAATCAAAGGCTTTTTCATAATCGATAAAAGCCATGCACAATGGAAGTTCATATTCCCTCGCTCTTTCAATTAGTTCTCTCAGTACGTGGATATGATATATTGTGCTGTAGCCACTCCTGAATCCAGCTAATCAAGAACATGAAGCGGGGAAAAGCTCCAGGAGAAGATGGAATTACTGTAGACATCATACAAGAAGCAAGTGGAGAAATCGAAACAGTACTCGCCCAAATTTTCACTCGATGTCTTAATGAAAGGAAGATTCCTGAGGATTGGAGCAACGCTACAATGATCCTGCTACATAAAAAAGGTGACATTGAGGATTTCAGGAACTACAGACTTATCAGCCTCCTATCAGTGATTTATATATATATATCGTTACTTCATTTCATGGAGAATATTAGCAGATAAAGAAAATGTTCCTTTTAGGTTTTCTAAGGCTTACGAAGCAAAGTAATAAAATCAGTCACTCACTAAATCGACGTACACGTTCCTCGATATATACGAATATTTGTTAATGTAAACAATCTTTTTCCCATCATTCTATGTTTAGTCTAAATCAAATGTTTTTCTCTTGCCGTTTAGAGAAATACTTGTTAGGGTCTAATTCATCCTAACCTTCATCAGCAGCGATAACGTTAAGACTATACATGTGTGCTGAGAATAAAAAAGAAAACAGCCATCAACGTGCACTGCTTTGATTTCTACTATTTCTTTTTCCTGGGATCCCTTATTTTTAGACGCATCTCTTACCCACAAGACCACGAGATTTTCAAACAAAATTCCAGATTAACAAACTTTGATTGTAACCGGATCTGGCAGAGTTGACTCGAGGAAGCGGTCTGAAATCCACGTGACTATGGCCCACTGCCAGACAAGAATATGCGCTCAGTGAAGGAACTTTTGTTTCATATGAATATACCTGCAACACATCACACTTTGCAACATGATACACTGTTATTAAAACATGTCGATAAAGAAAAATGTATACTCATTTCTTAAAATCTAAATTATTTCTATGCAAAAATAGACTAACAAAAGTTCACCACCACAGACATGTTACAGTTACAGAAAGATGCGAACAACAGAAATTTTCTTTTTTTAATTATCCTTTCGCGTACGGAATCTACATTGATAAAAATACTTCAGAAAATCTAATAACAGTGCGCCCTAGCGGAAGAAAGGTAAGCTTAAATTTGGTGGGCACTACATTATTTAACACTAGCTCATAGCCCGTGCCATGTATGGGTGAAAAAGCTGTGACAAACTTTTATAACACGAATCGTAAAATACCTATACGGAACTAAAGTGTGTCCCAAAATGGTGGAGCCAGTAGAATGGCTGAGAAGTTTCGGACCCAATGGTTGAAATCAGACAACATAACAGAGATAGGCATTTCAAATAGGTGTTGCGGTGTTGTACATGAAAAATGGCAGCAAATGTCATACAAATAAATGAGTATGAGAATTATAAAAATATTGACGTTACAGATAGGTGTCCCAAATTGATAGAACCACTCGTGCATACCATCGTGTAATACAAATCTTACTGCAGCTACGCAGCAGATTGTTGCTGCGGGACTGCAGGTACAAGAAATGCCAATCGTTTCAGTACGTTAGAACTGCGTAGTTGGAGTTCGTTAACGGCAACCGAAAGTTTATGCGACATGGGTCGTGGAAAGTCATTGACGGCGCCCCAGAAACGGAAAATTGATGCATTATACCGGAATAAACTGAAAGGTATTTAAGGTATTGTAAGTTGTATTAATCGTTCTTATCATGTGGTTGCACATTATTTGACATCAAATGGAATGTATGGCAGCAAGAAATTTACTGGCAGACCTTCAGTTTTGACTTCGCGTCTGAAAAGGTTGATTATGCGTCGGATGAGTAACTCAACATCCAGTATCAGGCAAGTCTCGTCTACTGTGGACATAAACGTATTGAAATCGACAGTACATCGTGTTCTAAAGAAGTGTCTATTCATCCGCCATCGGAAAATGTGGTGCCCCCTAAGCTAACTGAAACACAAACAGAAAAGACGTAACTGGGCTGAATGCCATATGCCATGGACTCAAAAATGGCATAAAGTTATTTGGAGTGATGAAAATAAATTTAATTTGGATGGTCCGGACGGGTGGAAGTATTATTGGCACGACCTTCGCAAGGGAAAATTGAGTTACTCCAAGCACCGACAAGGTGGTGGAGGTAACAGTCTGGGGGGGGGTGGCATTCAGTGGACGTGGCAAAATATCATTAGCCGTTCTAACTGGACACTTGAATGCTGTGAGCTACCAGCAGCTGCTGAATGAGCATCTCGTGCCGTATTTTGAATCATTAAATGACTCTGAAGCTCAGTTTCAACAGGATAATGCATGCCCTCACACTGCGAACTCGACCTGGGAGTGATTTCTTGCCAATGCAATTCCTGTCATGGACTGGCCTGCATGTTCTCCAAATCTGAATCCTATGAAAAACATGTGGGCAGCTGTCGCACGTAAGGTGTATGCACATGGGAGGCAATTCAACAGTGTTACGGACCTTCAACGTGCAATTTTGAAAGCTTGGGACAATATTTCTCTACAGTAGTGTCAGAAACTAGTGAACTCCATGCCAAAACGTGTGTTTGATGTCATCCAGAAAAATGAAGTTTTACACTGGCCGTTAAAAATCTGGTTTGCCACACATTTGTGACAGTGGTTCTATCTTTTTAGGACAGTCCCCAGTTCACCGTATTTGTTTGGAACCCTCAAACAGGTACATGATTTGTTATTTCATTTTTATTTTGGTGCACATATATGTCTCACTGCATGAATACTTATATGCACTGCTGTACAATCACTTGATTGAATTATATTTTGTTATTTATCCACTTTCTCCTATGGCTCTATCATTTTGGGACACACCTTATAATAAAGGGTTGAATTATTAATGGGTAGTCTATAAGACAGGTCACTAACAACAAAATTTTCGTAATATTCCCATGACAGAAGCCTATTATACATGTATATATATATATATATATATATATATATATATACTAAAGAGCAAAACATAAAAAGAAAATAGATCTTGCTTTTGAAGATGTCTTAAAGAAGGTTTTGAAACACATTAGAAACTGTTCTAACTTGATGTACAGAGATTTTTGGATAATTAATAATAATGCAGAAGTAATTTCTACTATACTCAAAGTTTGTCCCCTAGATATTAATAGTTATGATTTTGAAAACCTGTATACTAATCTGCCTCTATCAGATATAATCACTACCTTTAAAGAGCTGTATGCAGAATTTAAACTTAACCAATTTGTTGATGTAGGAACTTGGAACTCTTATCTCAATTGCTGCATAATAAATAACCATATCTTATATAATAATACTCTCTATAAGCAAGTGAACGGTATTCCAATGGGAACATCAACGTCCACGCATATCGCTAATCTATTCCTGTTCTTTAAGGAATATAAATTCATTAAAAATCACCCCACCTGCTCAGATAACTACCTTTACACTTTTAGATATATTGATGATCTGCTGTGTATCAATAATTCAGAAGTTATAGAGAGTGATTTTGATAATATCTATCCTAGCTCTCTTAACTTATGTAAAACCAACCACAGTAATCAGGAACTTGAGTTCCTAGACTTAAGCATTAAGCTCAACAGAGGTAACCCATCTATTAGCCTCTATGATAAAAGAGTTAATTTTCCTTTCAAAGTAATTAAATATCTACACTGGAATAATAACATTTCAACCAAAGTAATTGAGAATGTACTAATTTCTCAGGTCCTAAGAATTTCAAGAATATGCAGCAACAATTTGGACTTCAATTACAACATTAATATACTATTAGAAAGTTTTCTAGAGAACGAAATATATATATATATAGGTTAACAGATTTTAACCCGTCATATTTTTTTATTCCTTTTTATGAAATTACTCCGCAATGCGAAGAAAATGAAATAAAACACGACAGAACACCTACGTAACAGTAAAAAACGTCGCGGACAGTTGTTCGAGCACGTGCGTATTTGCCACAGATGAAGTAGTTTGTCTTACTAACTTTATTTTATTTTCCGGTATTTCTCCTTGATTTTACATATCGTGCGATAGCGGTGAGCTTAGTTCCGATTTCCGCCACTGGATAAATGCAGATGGCGCTTCAAGAACCTGAATGACGTCAGAGCGTTAGGGGTTAGGAGCAGACGTAGCCTATTACACAGGTTTCATTTGTTTCCACAAAATATTTGATTTTACGTAACTGGCCACCAAAAAAAAAAAAAAAAAAGCCTGAGTTTCTCTAAACCAGAGACTGAAAAGAATCGATTTCTTTGAATTGTGAATACCATAAATTGGATTAAAGCCACATAAAACTGTGTACGAACGGCCTCAAAAGATAAGCTTAGAATATGAATATCTATATATTCTGCAGCCATTATTCATATCATTTTCAGTGATTTTTGTATAATATGATTAGTTCATCTAATTGACATGCATAATGGTAAAGTTTTTACAAGTTTATAACAGCATAGTTTTCTGGATATGGGACTATTAAAGCAATACATGTGTTTTCGCTTTAGCAAATTATCTTGTTTACGAAGACTAACTACATAATACGCCAAAGTTTCACATTAAACGGCAATTTTTTATGTAGTAAGACGTGCTTATGAGCCTGTATTTAGCGAGAAAAGGGATTTAATGAGCTAAATAGGAACTTTATTTTTATATAATGTTAATTCAGAGCTAATTAACATTTAAAAAAAACAAAATCTCCGGATTTAAGAAGGTAGTAGAAAGCTAAAGTGATCATTTTTAACAAGCAAAGTAAACAAATTTTAATGAAATTCCATATTTAACGAGGAAAAGAAAATATTTTGCGTTTGGTCATGGAATGGAGGCATACAGGACGAAACGGCAACAGCGCAGGGGAATTTTGGCACGCTAATGGAAGAATGTTGTTAAAAGAAAAAAGCAATCGAGGGAGAGTACATCAAATGCTCAACAAGTGTTTTGTACAAGAGATCCTCTCCGCCACCCACTCTAAGGGAAGTTTTTTTCTTTTTAATGTTTCCACAGGAAGTCTACTTCAGGAGAGAGTGATTCGCTGCTAATATGTATTCATGTAAGTGCTTATTTTATTTTTATTTGTACTACAAGTTGACTAATTAAATCTTTCAAATCTTGATTGTTATGGATCTATATAGTATAACCTTGTAAAACCGCAATATTTTGTTCATCGTGCTAAGAGGCGGTAAGCTAGAGTGGCGATTTAAAGAGGTTCATTAAAAAAAATAGGAAAATTTATTGAATGACAGTATAAGGAAGAAATAAAATAAATATACGTTCTTATGCATCGGATCTCTAGAATTTAGGGATTAAAAGCACATCAAGTTAATGACGAAAGTTTTTAAAATACGTGGTTCTTTGCATTTTCAGTAAGTATAATCGGCATTTACACAGAATTGTCGTTACTCTATCTTCCGCTTTTTTGAAATCTTTCTCATTTTCGTTTGAAATCGACTTGTCGGATAACATTCTATAAAACAAATAAGATTCATCCATGCTATACACATATTTTAAATCATAGCCAAACGTGATTTTTTTTTTTCTTCTTGCCTTATCCATTGAACTTTCAACGATTTCAGCTGTTTCATTGGGCCGTATTCTCAATGATAAATTTTGAAGCCAACCATTAATGCAGCTGGGTTATTGAATTTAGTATTCTTTCCCAAACTGTCTCACTTTTTCCAGAATGACATCATTGGTAATAACTCCACGCTTAGCATTTACCTGGCCAATCCATAGGACAAGATCTTTCTCTAAAGATTCTTAATCTCAAAGACTACAGTCTTGTGACGATTATACAGGGTGATTCAGAATAACTGTTCAATAAATTCGCAGGGAGGTCAGGAACACAAAACCAAGCAATGACAACATAGGAACATATGGTCCCAAATGCAAAACAGAGGCGCTACACGGTCACAAATTTAGAGACAGTTATCACAACGTTGGATGAGCAAAATGATTTAATCCTAAGGCTACAAAAAATAAGACATGATTTTAAGACTTTTGGACAGCAATTAACATTTCACAGTACCTTTACAGGAAGTGTTCGAAGTTCCGGCCTTGCGCAGTAACACACGCTTCACAGCGACGGCGCATCGACCGGTGGACGTGAGCAAACGTGACTGGTGTATCAAAACAGTCACAGGAGGGCGCTGTGTGTCGGCTGGTGCTTTGGGCAGGAGGAATCAGCGGAGGTTGTCAGTTGTGTCAGGATTGTGAAGAAATATGTATCGCTACACGAAAAGCGAGATGGCAGATATGCATCTCATGCATGGTGCAGCGAACTGCAGTGGACCCGCAGCCAGGCAATTGTATCAGGAACGGTTTCCCGACAGACACATTCCGGCTCATACGATGTTCGGACGGCTGCATACCGCCTTCGCACATTGAATTGGGAAGTTTCAATGTGCGAAGGCGCGATGCTGGAGCTGACAGAACGACGCGGACAAATAACTTGGAAGAAGCCGTCTTGGATGAAATCGCACGCAATCAGGGGACCAGTACCCGGGCTATTTCTGCTCGCTTACATGTGTCGCAATCCACCGTATGGCGCGTCGCACACAAAGATAATTTACACCCATTCCATGTACAACGTGTGCAGTCTCTGAATGCCAGTGATTACCCGCAGCGTGTGGATTTCGCACGTTGGTTTTCACTGCAGATTGCCGGGGAGCAGAACTTCGCGTCCTACGTCCTCTTCTCTGATGAAGCGACTTTCACACTGGAGGGCATCTGTAATTTGCACAATGTGCACGTGTGGGCACATGAAAATTCCCAAGCCATACGGCCACATGCCGTGCAACGTCGCTGCAGCGTCAACATATGGACAGGTATGGTTGCAGACTGTCTGATCGGGCCCTACGTATTGCCATCGAGACAAGATGGACACAATTACCTCATCTTCCTGCAAGAGTTCCTGCCGGAATTGCTGAGTGATGTACCCGTCCAAGTGCGGCAGCGCATGTGGTTTCAACACGACGGATCTCCTGCGCATTTCTCCAGCAATGTTCGCCAGTATCTGGACGCAACATTTCCGGGGCGATGGATTGGTCGCGGTGGACCCGTTCCATGGCCACCCCGTTCACCTGATCTGTCTCCCATTGACTTTTTTGCAGCAGCTCAAGTTGTTAGTGATACACCAGGCATGTTCGCCCACGTCCGCCGGTCGATGCGCCGTCACTGTGAAGCGTGTGTTACTGCGCAAGGCCGCAACTTCGAACACTTCCTGTAAAGGTACTGTGAAATGTTAATTGCTGTCCAAAAGACTGTTTAAAATCATGTCTTATTTTTTGTAGCCTTAGAATTAAATCATTTTGCGCATCCAAAGTTATGATTACTGTCTCTGCCTTTGTGACCGTGTAGCGCCTCTGTTTTGCGTTTGGGACCCCATGTACTTGGGCTATGAAGCACTACCTCATCCTACCTATTCTCCGAACTTGTCGCCGACAAACTAACTGTTTCGTCGCCTGGATCACTTCCTGTCCGGGAAACAGTTCACGACAGACAACGAAGTTCAACGAGCAGTTGATGACTTCTTCGGGTCCCAGCCACAAGACTTTTTAGGTTCCAGGATCATGGCCTTGCCGGACAGATGGCAACTATGTGTCGATGCCGTGGAGGATAATTTTGCCTAGGTAAGTTGTCTTAACTTTTCCGTTCTCGCCGTCCACGTGTGCTGGTCCTTTGCCGAACATTTCGTTCGCACCAACCTAATATATTGCTTTGTTTAATTCTGCCGCACCTGCGGATGTAACTTTTCGTTCGTCTTAATAAAGGTCACTCGAACGGATTTCATTTGATCACGCCTAATATATGAAAAAAAAAATGCGAAACGGTTTCTGAAAATTCGGAGTTTTCCTGAGGTACAAAAAATTCATGAAATTCAGGTTTTTTTTCCCAGTCATAAAGTTGAATCAGGAATATGCTTCGTTAATTCACGAAAGGAATCACGGAAAATGGCTCAAGGATTTCAAAAAAATTTCACAGTGTATTTAACTTCAGTCTCCAGGGTATTTTTAGTGTTTAGAATCCATCACTTAGTTTTCCATATGCAAAGTCTATGAGAAGAGATGGCAGTCCGTTTCTGTTTCCATGGGCTCTTACAGTATGTTACCATTCCCAAACTAAATTTTAAAAAAAGTCACTATAACCGCATACTTGATGCATGACAGAAACTGAGAACTACTGTAAGTACACGATTATTGCAGAATCTTGGAAAAATTCAGAATAAGTTCATGAAAAGGGAAAGAGGCCATCGCTAAAGCATGCGCTTCATCAATGTCATCGGATGGGGAAAAAGGAGAGGGGAAGTTCGTTTCTCACAAGATTTTCACTGTGGAATAATTTATTTGAGACACAAATCCAATAAATACGGGTCAAAACCGGATCAGGAGGCTCCTGGGTTGATTTGTTTGAAGCAAAAGACAATTTTGCCCATGACTACTCCAGTCGTTGTTCCTATAAACAGATAAATATGAATTAAAATACTTTACACATGATCTCATACAATTGATAGACTTCATTAATTAGCCTTTCTCAATCCACTACTGCAAGGTCGTCCGAAGTCTCTCCCACGTCTCCGTCTTGAGTAATTCTCTTCTATGTCACTCCGGCATGCTTTCAGATTTCATCCAGGCATTTCCCAAGTGGTCACGCTCTGGGTCTTTGCTTCACCCTTGGTATCCAAGTCCAGTAATTTCAGTTGCCCGTCGGTGGTCAGTTCAGCCCATTGTCACTTGAGTGTTTCACCTTGATCATGATGTCAGCCACTTTCAGTGCTGAGTTCGGTTCTGTTTGAGCATGAGCTTTACGTCTCGAAATATAGCTCGGGCAAGAACAAGCCCGAAAATTGACAAAACAAAAAATCTCTTCTGGACTTCCAAGTCTCCTCCTGCAATTAACCAATATCTTTCTGAACTGTGGAGTGGGGAAGGGTCATCTGTTTTTATATAAAAATGCTTCGGAAAGCTGCTAAAATCGGGCTGTGCTGCAATGTAATAATTTGCTCAATAAAATTAGTAAGGAACTATCGTAGTTGCTACGGTTTTTGAGAAAAAAGAAAAAACAACAACAACAAAAAACACCTTATTGAAGTGAAGCTATCTGGAAGCAAAAAGAGAAAAAAAAAAGGTGGCGATGTTAACTTACGGAATGCCAACGGCCGCGGAAACGGAAAATATGGCTCTTGTATCAAAAAAAAAGAAAAATCACCTTAATCTAACTTTCAGTTAGATAAAAGTTTAGGCCGCCACGGAGAAAAAAAAAGAAAAAATTGCGACCATTAGCTTCCGAAATGCTACAACAAACATGCGTGGTGCGTTAAAAGTTCACA
Source organism: Macrothele yani (assembly GCA_039090855.1). Taxonomy (NCBI): domain Eukaryota; kingdom Metazoa; phylum Arthropoda; class Arachnida; order Araneae; family Macrothelidae; genus Macrothele; species Macrothele yani. The sequence goes on along the minus strand of CM077027.1, from coordinate 149,457,953 downwards.
ACAATATCTCTTCCGAGATTCAAAGCTGAAAAAAGGCAAATATCACATCAAGTTGAAGTTATCAGTTTGAAAAGTATGGAAGAAGGAAAGCCAAAAAAAATGGGGGGGGGGGGGGAGTTACCCGCGTGATCTATCGGTTACAGCTTTGCAGCTGGAAAGGGAGCTTACGTTAAAAAGGTGTGTAAATTTCCCTACCTTTGTTTGAAAATTTAAAGAAATCTTAAAAACAATTAAAGTTAAGTAAATAGAAAAACAGTCTGCACACCTTTCCGAGAATCTGAGATGGGCGTCGCCGTGTCGCGCTGTTTCTGCCCCCCTCAACCTTCACTTTTTGCATCGGTCTCGAGAATTATCCAAATGACAGATAAAGCGGAATAATCTCATGCATTTTAGTTACATCAGACATGGATCTCTCCACGCTTCTTTGAATTGTCCGCAGCCTTCGTGTGTCTTTTACATTTAAGGGCCGTGCCTCTAATCCCTAAGTAAGAACTGGAAAAATGCAATGATTAAACGCATCTTTTGTTAAAACAGTGGAAAATTACTCTTCAAAAACATACGTCTCTTCTAAATGCATTCCAGCCAAGTTTTATACACCTATTAATTTCTTCGATGTGACCGTCGCTACATATCTGTTGTGCAGGGTAGATGTGAGCATCAGTTACTTCTAATTCTGCCCATGCCTTTATATTTCACTAAACTCAAACATAGGCAGAGTAATTTTTTTTTCGAGCTTTGAAAGAAGATAACATTACGCAACATAAGAAATTTCTGCATCACGAAAATTCTCCGCATTCTTTTGCTTACAATACCATTTGTTTTCAGTTTCTTTTAAAGTGTTCCTGAGAACTCATTTTGCCATTTAAGCCGTTGTAACTTCAACAAAGCAAAACAATGTCGGATTTATTGCGAGAAATCAGAAACACATCCAACAGCCACGACGATTTAAAGATAACTGCAATCTATTCCCAGTTTAGCTTTCAAATCTACTTTTTTTCTGCGACATATATCTTTTTATTATACTTGGAAATGCGCAAAAACAAAAAAATTGTTTCTGCCGTATCATTTTCCTTGAGTTCGCATTTTTTATTTCAAGACAAAAACTAAGTTTTTATTTCCTTTGGAAAAGGTAAACCAGATCTCCAAGCTTTAAATTGTGAAATTCCATTCTCAAGGGACATCAATGGCATTTCGGAGAACGTCGCATTTCGTGACAGTATAAACGAGAAACGTAATCACTATCAGGACTTGCGAAAACAGAAAAATATGGAATTCAACTGTCACTCAACCCATTCGCCAGCGGGAAACGTATAAATAATGCGATAACGATGTCATTAAGTTACAAATGAAATTGTTTCAACGTGATACTTCACTAAATTCAGGGCCATTAATAAGAAGCGAATCACAGGTTGTCACGTGATACATACTTTTAAGGGAAGGTGTGAGGTGATGGGAAAGCGAACAATATTTGTTTTCGAATTCACATCAGCTAAAGAAACGCGCACAAAGATAAGATTCTGGGACCCAAAATACACCGAACAGCCAAAACATTATGACCACCTGAGGAATATGACATTGGGTCATCAACGTGCCTCCAAAACAGCTCTTACTCGGCAAGGCGTGGACACAAGATTTTCAAAGGTGTATTGTGGTATATGGTACTAACACAAGATTTTCAAAAGTGTCTTCTGGTATATGGTACTAACACAAAATTTTCAAAGGTGTCTTGTGGTATATGGTACTTACTAACACGTTACCAGTCCTTTAACTTACGAGTGAGCCGCCGCAGATCGGATTTGCCTTTCCAGCACAAATCACAGATGCTCGATTGCATTGATGTCTGGGGAATTTGGAGACCGGGACAATAATACCTGGAAGTCTTCGTCATGTTCCTCGAACCATTCTCCAATAATCCGAGCAATGTGGCATGGCGCATTATCGCACTGAAACACTACTAGAGGGGACTACCGTTACAATGAAAGAATGTACCTATTCCGCAATGATGTCTAGGTAGGTGGTAGACATCATACACTGTAAAAAATAAGTGGTGTGAATTGACGGAAAATTTCTGAAAATAACGTGCAACAAAGTTGCCGGTAGGAGTCAGTCTCTTTTCTTCAGAAATTTCCGTTTTTAAAGTGCCCGTTTATTTTAACTGTCGTATTTTCCGTAGACAGAAATTCCGTTTATTTCAGAAAAAGTCCATTTCACGTTTTCCCGTATTTAAATTGAAATTCCGCAAAATCGACGGCCCTGTACTTTTCAGCCCTTACCCATATAATCCTTCCGCTGAGTCAGGCTCGAACACCTGACGAGGGTACTGGCTCAACAGGTAATTCGCGCCTTTAACAACAGAGCTACAAATGATCGGCGATCAGCTTCACGTACATCGTGAAACGAATTCTTTGCAGATGAAATTTTGTTTTTCGTCATTAATGCGACTGATTTATTCATTTTATTTTCTGTTGGACCTTATTATTTTTCTCAATAAGTTTGTAATATTTTTTATGTGGAAGGACTTTTCACAAACTAAGCATTTTTCATCTTGATTTTTCATCTTGATCAAGATGAAATCAAGATGATTTTGCATCTTGATTTCATCTTGATTATTTTTAAACTGACAATGACTTTCAGTTATTTTTTAAAAAGATAAAATGTACTTTTTTACAGTATTATTCCATACACACAAATAAAAAAAAACTAAATATAAAATTTACTCTTGATAGCTATAATAATGCTTTGTTTTAAGTTGTCGAAAGACTGATACATAGACATTGTAAAATCATCTGTACAATAAGTACCCGGCTTCTTACAGTAACACAATATATAATAAGTAGCTGGTGCACCAAATAGGGGGAAAGGAGAAGAAATATCCTGAGCCGCAATAAACGAAATCCGTGCAAACTATCCACAATATCCGATCACGCTATGGAACTGCCAAAATTCCACAGACGATTGAAATTTAAAAGTTATCAAACCTCAAGTATTCTCACGAATTGCTCCTATTATTCTATAATTTCTCGTCATACGCATACCGAAAAAGTGAGAAGGGAGATTTTCCGTTAATATACAAAAGGAATTGCGGAAAGGTTTCTGAAAATTCGGAATTTTCCCGTAGTATGAAAATTCCGTGAAACTCAGGTTTCTTTCCGTCATTTCACAGAAAAGGTATCAGAAATATGCTTCGTTAATTCACGAAAGAAATGACGGAAAGTTGCCCGTGAATTTCGGAATTTTTTTTTACAGTGTAGTTTCCTGCACATGAATGGCGGGACCCAGGACGTTCCAGCAGAACACTGCCCAGAGCATTAAATTTCCTCCACCGACTTGTTTTCGTCCCACGATACATCTTGGTGCCAAAACTTTCCCAGGTAAACACCGCACACGTACGCAGCCGTTCACGTGGTGCAACAAAAAACGAGATTCATCGGACCGAACTACTTTCTTCCAAGCATTCGCAGTCCAGTTTTGCGGGCCGCGGGTGGCATAATGGGCAACGTTTGTGACTGCCACGGAAAGGACCTCAGGTTCGATACCAGGCAGATACGAACGCTCGATCCACTAAATATCCGCCGTGCGTCGGATGAGCACGTTAAGCCGTCGGACCCCGGGTACTGGCCACCCCGGTAATAAATAAGGGCGTCTTCCTCCCCCTTTCTACTTCGCTTCCGTGTCACTTTCCTATCGGGCACTCTAGCCCAAATCTCCTAGCTTCTCATTTCTAAGGGTTGTTTAAGGCCTGGGGTCAGACACTCCCTTCCTAAAATCCTCTACATATGATCAGTCCAGTTTTGATATTCGCGTGCCCATTTCTACCGTGAACAGATGGATTACTAGAATAGTTTTACTGTTTTAAGTACAGTTGGTGTACATTTCCTCGTTGTTAACTAGCACAAAGAAATTTCAAAACTAAGGGTTTGCGATAACTAACAATATATTCTTCACATATGATGGGGGGGATGAACTTTTTAAATCGATATTTTTGCAGCAGAGAAGGAGGATAGAAATATCAGTTTCCACCGTTCAAAGAAAACTGAATTATCATAGTATAAGAATCAAGCAAAACCTTTCACATTCGACTTTTAGAAGCAGAGATGGTGACGAAAATGGAATAAATTTACTACCTTAGCGGTTACAAACTGCATTACGTTGCGAAAAAATAAAAAAACGCGTTAAGTTTTTTCGTAATGAATGAAATCTTATCAAAAAGGAAAATATATATATATATATATCGGAAATATTTACGTACATTTCCTGGTTTTGCATAAGTAAGATAGTGAAAGTTACACGACGTGAAATTGAATTTCCCAAATTAGACTTTCAAGATCAGTGAAAACGAGAAAAGCGAAATATCCATTTACATCCCCCCCCCCCCAAGCGGGAAAATTGCGCTTTACACTGAAGTGCCAAAATCCGCGAATAGTAGTATGCAAATTTTTAACTGGCGTTGCCGTCGTATAAAGGGTCCAACGCACGCCACGATTTTTATCAGTTGCGAGGTGTAATCTCGTGAGTCAGGCTGAACCAACCGTCAGTAGGATTATGCCAAGCCGACGTGAATTATTGGAATTTTAACGAGGCACGGTAGTAGGAGCCAAGCGGATGGGACATTCAATTTCCGAAGTTGTGCGACCATTCAACATTCCTCGATGCACGGTGTCACGTGTGTATCAAGAATACCTCATGGAAGACATTACCACTCACCGTGGACATTGCAGTGGGCTGACCACGGTTGCTGAATGACCGTGACCAACGGTGTCTGACCAGGATTGTCCATGCTAACAGACAAGTGACACTGGCTCAAATAAAATCCACATTCAATGCACGACGTACCAGAGACATATCCCATCCGGTCAGTGCAGCGTAATTCAGTGTCCATGGGGTATGCGAGCAGAAGACCCACCAGAGTGCCTTTGTTAACACGACATCGGACACAGCGCCTCACCTGGGCTCGTGAACATGGTAACTGGACCGTGGAAGACTGCCAACATGTAGCGTGGTCCGATGAGTCACGCTACCAGTTGTTACGATTTGATTGTAAGATTCGGGTGAAGCGCAGACTCCATGAGGCCATGGACCTAAGCTGTCAACAAGGCACTGTGCAAGCTAGTCGTGGTTCCATACATGTGTGGCGTGTCTTTACATGGTACGGTTTGGGTCCTCTGGTCCTCGAAAACGTCATAACCGGCAATCGCTTTGTTGCTCTGCTGGATGACCATTTGCAGTCCTTCGTGGATCCATATATCCCAACAACGATGGGATTTTCCAGGCGGACAATGTAACATGTCATCGGGCCTAAGTTGTCCAAAATTGGTTCCAGGAGCATTGTGAACTATTCCGCCGGATGATGTGGCCATCGCGTTCGCCCGACATGAACCCAATAGAGCACTTATGGGACGTGGTGGAAAGGTCCATTCGCACCCAAGATCCTGCATCTACAATTACCAGGGAACTGTGGGCGGTTGTTGTTGTTTTTTTTTTTTTTGATTGGAGGTTTAACGACCACCGTGAGCAACTCAATGGGCTATAAGCAGTCGCCCGTCCCTAATTTAGGGTCACTGGTTCCAGGGAAGGGGAGAGCCAGTGCCGTAAGACAAACACAACATCCATGCCTCACCGGGATTCGAACCCAGACCCCTTTCGGACGAATGATCAGAGGCCATCGCTTAGACCACTGCGCCACCGGGGCGGCGGGCGGCTGTTCAGACGGTATGGCTCAACATCCCTTCAGAATTCTTCCGGCTACTTGTGGAATCGATGCCACGTCGAGTTGCTGCACTTCGTCGGGCTAGAGGAGGTCCTACACGATACTAGGTACGTATCCCATGACTTTTGGGACTTCAGCACTTCCTTTGGTATTTTAAATAGAAAGTATGAGAACAATGGTCTCCGTGGCACAGAAAAGAAGCTACAAACAGTAGCAGTAGAATGCATAAAAAATATTCCGAGGTCAATAGCGTTGCATTTACGCTATCTAGCGGCAAAATTACGCATCACGAAAAGAGCAAAAGTTATGGAACTTCATTCTGACAGTTTAGAGCAATGGGAATTTTCAAATCAGAGGTGCGGATAGACGGTTTACACTGGTACACGAATGAACATATTAATGCTATAAAATCGTAGATATCTGCATGGACCATAATTTGGGAAACTAGGCCCCGCTTATAACCGAACATTCGAAGCCGGGCAGCACGCAGAATGCATACTCATAGAAGGATGGGCAGACATCAGCCAATCACGATGACGATACTGAATTGGAAATGAATTCTGGAGAGAGAAGCTTCACCTGCTTCTTTCGGTCATCTAAGCATGTAACCACGTTGAGATAATCATAGTGAATATTTTACTATTATAATTATTATTTGGGGGTTTAACGACCACCGTGAGCAGCTCAATGGGACATAAGCAGTCGCCCGTCTGTAATTGTAACACTTTGTCTTAAGCTGCTGTTTTAAGTAAGGTTTTTGCTCATGTCAGTGTTAAATTCGACGAAGGGCTGGGGTCTATATCAAATTCGTTGGGTTGAAATTTATCAGCGTCTTTAGTTTTTCTCAAAATGAAATATTCAGGTCAAAAAGTGTCTTAAACAAAGTTTTTTTTTTTTTTTTTTTTTTTATGTAGGAATTATAATTCTTAATATATTTCTAAAGGAAACTTAATATTCAATATTTTGGGGAGTAACTTATTTTTTCTAGGCCTATTATACAAATTTGACATAACAGAAACACACGTTCACTGGGTGCATGTGGAAATGAAAAGGCTTACTTGTGCCAGTCCACGTAACAGCAATAAATGGCAGCTTTCAGGATTTTCTGCAATTCCTCCATTTCCTTCCATATCAATCTTTAGCTAGGCCTTTTGGTATCCAATTTGATATATTAGGTGTACAAATATGTTCTAAAGCGTTTTAAGGCAACGCAACACGTAATTTGAGAGAAAACAACAATACCTTTACGAATCAAAATATGCGCTGTCATTATCTATCACCTTCCGCCATCGGTAGGGCAGCTGACGGATTCCAGCCCTGAAGAATACTTTGTCGTGTGACGCGATGAAGTCGTCAACCCATTTTTGCACTTCGTCACATGTCCGGAACCGTACAGCAGAGAAACCACGTTGCATCGATTGGAACAAATGACAGTCTTGAAGGGGTTACGTCGGAACCATACTCCGGGTGCTCCAAAACTTCCCAGCCAAGCGTCAATAACGTTTCCTTAACCGATTTCGCGACATGCGGCCTAGTATTGTCATGCAGTAATTTCACGGGACGCAATCCTTTGCCTGTGAATGGAAGTTTCCGACAGATTTCCTGGTTCAATCACAGCAATTGTTGCTTGTAGCGATCAGCAGTAACAGTTTGACCCTGTTCCAATAGTTCATATCCCACCATACGCACAGCAGAACTTTCTTGGAGTGAATATTGCGTTTCGGTGTCGAAGTCGTTGCTTCGCCAGGGTCTACAGTGCTTTTTGCGTTTGGAATTGTCGTACCATATCCACTTTTCATCACACGTAACGATTTTCCATAGGAAACTGTCTGTGCTATTTATTCAATAGATCCAACACTTCATGACACGCTCATCCTTGTTCCTTTGGCTCAGGTCATGTGGCACCCATTTTCTTTCCTTCTGAATCTTTAACATTGCGCGTAAACGATTGGAAATGTTTTGTTGAGTTACCCCCAGTTATTCAGCTAGTTCTTTTTGCGTCTGCGACGAATCTTCATCTAGCAATGCTTGCAGTATCTCATGTGCAACCTACTGTGGGGCGCCGCTATGTTCTCGATCGCAAACATCAAAATCGCCTGCTTTAAACCATCTAAACCAAAACTCACACATGCTTTTCGATACAATATTCTCCCCCAGAACAGAACAGATCGATTCACATACTTCTGCAGCACTTTCTCCTTGATGAAATTCGTAACGAATGTAATATCGCTTGCCATCTTTCACCTACCGATGTGCAAGTACGTTTGACTGTTGGGCAAACTCCTGTGTGACATTTTATACTCTGGACCAGTTACGGTCACATGACAACGCGGGGGAATGTCGGATATGTAAATTAGCGGTATACGTCACGCAAAAAAACGCTTTAAAACCTATTTGTACATCTAATATGTTGCTAGTTTTCTCAAATTTGTTTTTTCATATTTGAATAATTGTTTTAGCTTCACATCGCCCTTTCCTCCCATTGATTACGGGATACTCGGCCTAAAGCAATAAATTATTATTATTGGTCTTCCCTTTGGTATGTGGCCTGCTGATAGATACTCCAGAACGACACAACTGTCAACAGTATTTCTTCGGGTCGTCTAATCCGTACGACCAGACGCAACAAACCGTTACGCGGTACGTAATTGTAACTTTTCAAGCTTGACTGAAAAAGGCAATATTTAAGGTTGCATCAATTTCAATCGACATGATGAATGAATGTCATCGCTCTTACAACCAAGGCTATGATGTCACTGGGTCCGGGCGTAAAATACCTGTCTTCTATCCGTGCAACAAGTCACATGGAAAAGAAATGAAACAGTCACGCCAGCCGCAACGCTAACTAACTATTTCCCGCATTGGCGAAAGAAGATCGGTTCGGGTGAGTTGGTATTCAAGAACCTTTTGTTCGGTCGCTCGCTGTCGCGTATAACAGATTCGTTTGTCACTTAATGCGGAAATGATGACTCGTAAAAGAGGACGATACAAAAATCTCCAACAATGGAAACAACGACGACTGCTGAGAAGAGGAAACGAGAGAATAATTAGTTCTGAGGGAAGGTAATAATGCTACGGGTTGATACATAGGAGAAGCCAATTAAGAAGACTAGCTAGCTGCAATATTTAAGACTAGCTACGCATAATATTTTGCACTTCTTTGTAACACAAAAAATTACTTCAAAATGCAAGACGCGAATGTGTTCTGTAACACGATATTAAATTTCGACCAGGAATAATACAGAGCTCATTAAATAGCGCTTACTGTCAAAATAGTAAAATCAAGCACTTATTAGTTAATTAAGCACTTCAGTTTTCGGATAATAAAAAATAAATAAAATAGTAAAAAACAAGTGAAAGTTTAAAAGTGTCGTTTAGAAAACGCTACACGAGGATACGGAAAGCCGGTATTCCAGTAAAAACACACTCAAACACTAACGTACGAGCTAGCAGCTTCCCACATTACCTAAGAATGCGAAACCAGACTGTTATACTTTCAATGGACAAGAAACATGGTCTAGCACAAAGCCTTAGGTGAATGGTATCTAACATACACCGATAAGCCATTACATTATGACCACCTACCTTATAAACTGTAGGACCCCCTTTGGCCGGCAAAACAGCGGCCACTCGGCGAAGCATCGATTCGACGAGGTGGCGATAGGTATCCTGGGGTATCTGGTACCATAATGTCAACAGCACGTCCTCTAGTTCCCGAACATTTCAGGGTGGTGGTGATTTAGCGCGAACCCGCTTTTCCAAGTCGAAACACAAATGCTTGATTGGGTTCATATCAGGTGAAAATAAGAGCCCAGAGCATTAACAGAAATTCACCAGCATGTTCCTCGAACCAGTCCTTGACGATTCTGGCAGTGTGGCATGGCGCATTATCCTGTTGGCAATGGCCATCACCAACAGGGAACACAGTTGCCATGAATGGGTGAATTTGGTCCGCAACGATGTTTAGATCCCTGACAGCTGTCACGGATTGTGCTATTGGGATAATGGGGCCTAAAGTGTCCCAAGAAAACATCGCCCACAGTATCACAAAACTACCGTCGGCCTGTTCCCGCTCAACAGTGCATCCAGGTGCCGTAGAATCCGTTGGCAATCTGCGTATCCGCGCTCGGCCGTCTACGTGATGCACCAGGAATATTGATTAGTCAGACCAGGTCACTTTCTTCCAATCCACGATCCAATCTCGATTATCTTGGCTCCATTTCATGTGTTGTTGGCGATTACGTGCAGTGAGCAGGGGACCCGGCTGGGACATAGGCCCATGTGCGCAAGGCTGCGATGAACTGTGTGTTGTGACACATTGTCCTGATCAAAACTGTTGTAGCTGCGTGTGATTTGTCACACTGTGGCCCTGCAGTCGCTGTTAACAAAGCGGGACAGTCTCTGCTCCCCCTCTGGCATCAATAAGCTACGGACGACACAGCTGGACGACGGTTCGTCGTTTCGCCATGTGTGCACCACCTTTGATACGTGCACACTACAGCGGCATGTGAACAACTCACAAGCCGCGCCGTTTACGAGATCGTAGTTCCGAAGCGCCGTGCCATCACAATTTGTCCTTTACCAAACTCCGATAAATCGGTAACTTTTCCCATTCTGACTCCGAGCACTCTACTAACCGAAAGCTGGTCCTCGGCTTGTATATATACTGCTCTGTGAACTTCACCTGCGCCACGGTTCGGTCTCCAGGCGCGCTCATTTCTCTATGCTGGAGTTGGTCATAATGTAATGGCTTATCGGTGTATATGTATTTATATTTGTCCGGGGTTTTAATTACCCCCATTGGCTTATCTAACACTACAAAGCCCATGGGATTATCCAAGACTAACCAGAAATCAAACAAGAACATCGTTAGGAAGGCCTATGTAAGATTTCACGAAGTATCCACCAGGGACGCCCTAAACGATCGACGCCACGAGAACCAAGTGATTAAAACCACTATATTAGTTAGCTGAGATTGTATTTTGTGGATTAATTTTACATAATGGATTCTATTACAGCTGGAGATATAATATACATACTTTATAACGTACTCTTTTCTGTTTTTTTCTTAAACATTTCTGAATTTTTTCGGCGTTCTTTAACCTTGACAGTATTTTCTTCATATATCCCAGCTCTTTGTCTGAAGCAATTCTCTTCCATATCACTCAGGCATGGTTTCGAATTTCATCCAGCAATCTCCCATCTGTCTTTCCCCGACCCTTTGTACCCGTCTAGTATGCCAGTTGTCCAACGGTGGTCAGTTCAAGCAATATGTCCAGCCCGTTGCCATTTAAGGGTCTTTCACTTTGAACGTGATGTCATCCAATTCTTGTCATTTTCTTCATCCATAAGTTCATTTTCCTACATATTGTGGTTACACCAACATACATCTCTTCAGTCTTTTTTAATCTGTCCCCAGCCTCCGTATGTCACTTTCATTTAAGGTCCACGTCTTTTATTCTATAAGAACTAGAGGAGGAGGAATTTATTTTACACTTTTAAGACCTAATGATAAGTTACTGTTGAAAACTGCACGGTCTCTTCGAAATGCCCTCCAGCCAAGTTTTATACGGCCATTAATATCCCCTCCGATAGGGTCCTTGCTTGATATCTGTTGTCCAAGGTAGACAGACGTAGGCATCAGGTTTTTCTAACTTTGCCCCATCCATCTGTAATTCTTCAGTTCATCATACAACGGCCGTTCCATAAAAACTATTAAGTAAAATCACACAAAATGAAGAAATATAGGTACAGCAAAATATATGTTATTCTTTCTCAAAGTATCTTCCCTCGGATGATATGCAACGGTCCCATCGTTCAGTCCACTTTTCAAAGCATGTGGCGAAGACATTTTGTGGAAGCAGCTTTAGCGACCCCTGTACATCTTGAATAACGTCAGCATCTGTGTTGAATGTTGCGCCACGGAACTTCTTCATTGTTGGAAACCAGAAATCGCACGGGGCGAGGTCCGCAACTGAAGTATAAATTCACAGCAGCCGTGCTGGGAAAACAACGGAAAAGCAATGCACATCGGTTGGAATCTCAGCCTCGCGACCTATCGCGTGTGGAATGGCAAGTATCGAAAACTGCGAAAGGTATATGGTATAGCTATATAATTCTTTAGCAATTAATTAACGACTAATAGTCTTAAACAATTTACTATACAGTTTACCGGTGTCGGCACAATTTAAAAAGCTGTAAAATGGGGGAGAAATCTGTTTTAAACAAAATGCATTCATGCTCAGAAATTCAGGATAATTTTGAATCACGGGATTTGCTTTTCCTTGTAAGATTTTTATGTTTCAAAATTTCATGTCTCTAATTTTGCAGTCGTCAGAGATTTTTTTGTCCTGAGACAATAATTTGTCTTTCTGATTCTTAGTTACCGATAGGCTGGAGGAGACGCTCGCATTCGACTGTTTTCTTTCGTATTATCCCGTACGTTATTCGGCACGGCAGAATTGTGAATTAGTAACAGTGTTGCACTAGCTTCATTAATAGCTGCTGATCAACGCAGCACTAACTTTCCGAGAGGACGGCATTCTGTAATTGTTTGAAGTGGTGCCCAACAGCAGCGATTACTTTAGATACTTAAACTTAGGTAGGAACACGCGCTTTTGGGAAATGACATCAGCTGTTTCTGAGTGAATATGCTATCCTATCTTCTCCCATATAGGGTTATGAGACATGATCATCTTCCCCCTCCTTCGTTTTTTTTTTTTTTTTTTGTTGTTTTGCTTTGTTTTGGGTTTTTTCTTGTGTGTGTAAATTCGCCTTCAAGACTTATATACACTGACGGGAAAAAAATCCCAACACCAAGAAGGGGTTGTGTTAGATAAACGACAGTTGGTAGGCGGTGAGAGTACATCTGTAAGATGACGTCTATGCAAATTTCGCGTTCGGCGCATACGTGTGGCGCTAGTAGCGCCCCTCCGAACATGCAAAGCAGGTTTGCTGTAAATACGCGCTGTAACTTTCGTGAGCGTTAGTTATCGTTGAGATTCGACGTAGTGTGTTGATGTTAGTCAAGAATACCTTTAAGAAGACGAAGAAGCCATTATCAACAGCTCACGGAGTTTGAACGAGGTCGTGTAATAGGGCTACGACAAGGTGGATTTTCGTTCCGCAATATTGCAGAACGACTTGGCAGGAATGTAGCCACTCTGCATGATTGTTTGCAGCGGTGGTCAAGGGAAGGTACTGCCTCAATAAGACCGGGTTCCAGCCGGCCACGTGGCACGACTGAGAGGGAAGACCGCCGTGTACGGCGTATGGCCGTGGCGCATCGTACTGCGTCTGCGGCAGCAATTCGAGCTGCAGTTGCCACCACAGTGACACAACGAACTGTTACAAAACGGTTACTTGAAGGACAGCTCCGAGACAGACGCCCTATAGCGTGCATTCCACTTACTCCAAACCGCTGCCGTTTGCGACGTCAGTGGTGTCAAGCTAGATCTCATTGGGGGACGGAGTGGAGATCTGTTGTGTTTTCTGATGAAAGCCAGTTCTGCCTGGGTGCCAGTGATGGCCGTGTGTTGGTTAGGAGGAGGCCAGGTGAGCGCCTGCAACCAACTTGTCTGCGGCCGAGACACACTGGACCTACACCTGGAGTTACGGTCTGGGGAGCAATTTCCTATGACAGCAGGAGCACTCTCGTGGTTATCACACGCACCCTGACGACACAGTTGTACGTCGGTCTGGTGATTCAACCTGTTGTGCTGCCATTCATGAACAGCATTCCAGGGGGTGTTTTCCAACAGGATAACGCTCGCCCGCATACCGCTGTTGTAACCCAACATGCTCTACAGAGTGTCGACATGTTGCCGTGGCCTGTTAGATCACCAGATCTTTCACCAATCGAGCACGTATGGGACATCATTGGACGACAACTCCAGCGTCACCCCCAACCAGCATTAACCGTCCTTGTATTGACCGACTAAGTGCAACAGGCATGGAACTCCATCCCACAAACTGACATCCAGCACCTGTACGACACAATGCATGAACGTTTGCGTGCCTGCATTCAACATTCTGGCGGTTACACCGGTTATTAATGTACCAGCATTTCACATTTAAAATGGCTATTCTCGCGTTTACATTAAGATGTGATCTTGAAACCTTAATCGATTAAATATGTTACCTATACAAATGTATTGCCGCCATTTCATTCCTCTACAACTATTTTTTCGTGGTGTTGGGATTTTTTTTTTTTCCGTCAGTGTGTGTATATATATATATATATATATATATATGTAGGGATGTAAGGTCAGGTGATGCGTAACATCACAGCCTCTCCTTGACAAATGTCAACCCCGCCTTCTCGTGGTGCATCCTGTTCCCACTAAAGGGGCTCTGACGACCGCCAATAGCGGTATAACTATACCATCGGGATTAGAGGAAATTCTATCCCACACTCACCAACCCGCTTGGCCAGCGTGGTGAGTTATGGCCAAACCCCTCCAAAATGATTCCACAACTTAAATCTTGGCCCTCGGTCTCCGGCAGCTGGAATGTACCTGGCCAAGGCAGCGGCCAGTGCGACATGAAGGCAGAGGGTGCTAAGAATCCCCGGAGGACCGGACTAGGCTGCCATCTGATGCTGACCTTGGCTACTTACAACGGACGCTCCCTATCTTCTGATTCAAGGCTTCTTGAATTGGAAGAGGAACTACAAAGGATCAAGTGGGACATCGTGGGGCTAAGTGAGGTAAGGAGAAAAGGAGAAGATCTCATAGAACTGAAAAGTGGGCATCTCTTCTACTATCGTGGGACAGATACTGGCAGAACTAGTGGTGTTGGATTTATAATAAACAAGAAACTGGAGGATAAAGTTGTAGAAGTTGAAAGTTCCTCTGACAGAGCTGCACGACTTGTTATCCAACTCTCGAAAAGATACCAGGCTCAGATTATTCAAACTTATGCACCCACCACAAGTCATCCTGAAGAAGAAATTGAAGAATTTTATGAGGAAATTTGTCATCTAAATAATAAAGGTAAGCAGCACTTGAAAATAATTATGGGAGATTTCAATGCAAAAATAGGGCAACGGCAACAGAATGAAACTTCAGTAGGTAAATTCGGTCACGGCAACAGAAACCAGCGTGGAAATACTCTCGTTGAGTTTGCAGAGGCAGAAGGGTTTTTCATCTTGAACTCCTTCTTCAAGAAAAAGCCACACAGGAAATGGACATGGAGACATCCAAATGGGACGACAAGTGAAATTGATTTTATTATGTGTAACAAAAAATTCGTCATAGAAGACTGCAGTGTGCTAAACAAGTTCAACACAGGTAGTGACCATAGATTGGTGAGATGTAAGATGCACCTCAACACTAAACTTGAACGTGGCAAGCTCATAAGACAAACAAAATCTATTGACATAACCAACCTTAAAAAACACCATAATACCTTCAAGTTAGAACTGAAGAACAGGTTCTCTACTTTAGAAGGCCTAACATCGGAAGAAGTGGACATCTCTGAAGTTAACAGAAAAATAACCAAAGCTCTTATGGAAACAGCAACAAAATTAGCTGGGTCTAAGAACAAGTTGCATGTGAACAAATTATCAGGAAAAACCAAAATGTTGATGCAAAAAAGAAGAGAGATGAGGACAACTAAAGAAGATGTGACTTCCAAAGTGGAATATATAGAGCTATGCAAGACAGTAAGAAAAAGTATCACTGAAGACGTAAGAAAATTCAACTGTGAACTAGTGAGGAAAGCAATTGAAAACAACCAAAGCCTAAAGATAGCAAAGGGACATCTCAGTAAGGGAAGAAAACAGATTATGGCACTGAGAAAAGAAGATGGTTCTGTAACAAGAAATAGAGGCGAAATTTTGACAAGAGTGAAAGATTTCTACTCCAAATTATATGAAAGGGATGATATATGCACTCCAGACATCATGAAAGATACCAGTACCAGAGTTCCTCCAGTCCTTCCAGCAGAAGTTGCACATGCAATCAAGAACATGAAGCGAGAAAAAGCTCCAGGAGAAGATGGAATTACTGTAGACATCATACAAGAAGCAAGTGGAGAAATCGAAACAGTACTCGCCCAAATTTTCACTCGATGCCTTAATGAAGGAAAGATTCCTGAGGATTGGAACACCGCTACAATGATCCTGCTACATAAGAAAGGTGACATTGAGGATCTTGGAAACTACAGACCTATCAGCCTCCTATCAGTAGTTTATAAAATCTTCACTAAAGTTCTTTCTACACCACTTGAAGGTAACACTGGACATGGCTCAACCGAGAGAACAAGCTGGATTCAGGAGTGGCTACAGCACAATAGATCATATCCACGTGCTGAGAGAACTAATTGAAAGAGCGAGGAATATGAGCTTCCATTGTGCATGGCTTTTATCGATTATGAAAAAGCCTTTGATTCAGTGAAACCATCAGCAGTTACAATGGCTCTGAAAACCTGCGGTATTGAAGATGCATACATTAATATTATTAATAACATCTATGAAAATGCAAGTGCAAAGATTAGGCTGTTTGAAAATACAACACACGTAAAAATTGGAAAGGGAGTGAGACAAGGTGACACCATATCTCCGAAGCTCTTTAATGCCACATTGGAGGGTGTTTTTCAGTCGCTGAGCTGGGAAAACAAGGGGATAAAGATTAATGGAGATTATCTAACCCACCTTCGTTTTGCTGATGACGTAGTCATTTTTGCAACTACCCCATCAGAGCTGCAGAGTATGATCCAGGAACTTGCTGACAAGAGTAAAGAAGTGGGATTAAAAATGAACTTTCAGAAGACAAAAGTGATGTTCAATGCTTTTACAAGAAATGAAGATTTATCGATTGATGGAGAAAAGCTGGAGATAACAGACACGTACGTTTATCTTGGACAGCAGATATCAAGTGAGAGGTCACATTGATGAAGAAATTAATCGGCGTACAAAACTTGCCTGGAGAGCTTTTGGAAGAAACAGCATAATTTTCAAGAGCAATATGCCATTATGTCTTAAAAGAAAAGTGTTTGATCAATGCATCCTTCCAGTGCTTACGTATGGTGCAGAGACGTGGACCTTAACTAAAAGAGACATACAAAGGCTGCAGACAACTCAAAGCAGCATGGAGAGGTGCATGCTTGGTGTAACCAGGAGAGATAAGAAGAGGAACTCGTGGATCCGAAAAATGACAAGAGTGGAAGACATCATGATCAGAGTTAAATCCCTGAAATGGCAATGGGCTGGACATACTGCCAGAAGGACAGATCATCGATGGACAGCCGAAATTTTAGATTGGATTCCAAGGGACAGGAAAAGACCCAGAAGAAGACCACATGGGAGATGGGTGGATGAAATTCGAAAGTATGCAGGGGTGACATGGAGGAGACTGGCACAAGACAGACCGTTGTGGAGGAAACTTGGGGAGACCTTCATCCAGCAGTGGATTGATAATGGTTGACAATGATGATGATGATGATGATATATATATATCACTCTGTTTCCCCAAAACAAATCCTCTACTTTCACCAATGGATGTGAATGAGCTGTTATTTATCAGTTCGTATCAAACAAACAGAGCAATCTGAATAGGCATTCATAAATTCGCGCTCCGGAACAACCTAACCGCGTGAAATTTCGTTACACTAGGTTTAACTTCCCGTCCTGAGGCATTTAACGGATTCAGCTTAGTTGAGAAGCATTTTAGAAGAGGGAGAAAAAATTTATGGCGGATATCCGGTTAATTAGAAGCAATCCCAGAATACTAAACGTTTCGGTGAATTTCATGTGCAACGACACAAATGGGATTTGAAATCTCTCAAAAGCAATGATTCCTGAAATTGCAATTCCCCTTACGGTGTTTTTAGGCACCAAAATGTTGCGAATACTTTCTTCTTACTTTAATTTTGACACAGTGGGCACCGGGCCAGTGTCCAGAGAGCCGAATGAATACCAACATGCATCGCTCCGTGTATCAAGACGAACATTATGCGGCAAAAATGCTTTGGCTCCCAGGAACAGCAGAGGGAGTCGCTCCTCACTTGGGTCTACGCAGTACGGAAAACTGGATGGGGTCCAATTTCTGCTTCAACTACACTCCCCTGCCACCCACCCCGTTCCACTCCACAGTTACAAGATGCAACGAAAAATTCACTTGAACAACATCTGCTGAAATTTCTTGGTTAACTCAGCGTTTCTCTACAAGCAGCAGCAGAGATAGAAGTTCAAAGGGAAGACAATTACATACTCACTAGAAATTTTCCCTTGTCTTAAACGCTGTAAAATAAAATGCACCTAATGATAATAACCGCAAAGCAGAAACTAGGGCGATTATAGGCACATCTGCCTCACATATATATTCTTATCCCCTAAAAGGGGATCAAATTAACAAAATTTCTTTTATCATTTCAAACCATTTCATTTAACAACTTCAGCTTTGCTACACTGAAAATCGCACAACTGTTATAAAGAGGGGCAATCGCATAGCTACACCTGTTGAAATAAACTTTCGTACAAATTTCGACACAAAACCAAATTCGTCTAAACGTATCTGCAGCACGTTTCAAGTTTATCCGTACATCATAAACCTTGAAATACAGGATCACACCAGTATACAATACAAATTTGAAG
The DNA here is from genome assembly GCA_039090855.1 of Macrothele yani. Classification (NCBI taxonomy): domain Eukaryota; kingdom Metazoa; phylum Arthropoda; class Arachnida; order Araneae; family Macrothelidae; genus Macrothele; species Macrothele yani. Next base: position 149,439,651 of record CM077027.1, on the reverse strand, counting down.
CTGTGATTCAGTCTCTTAGAATGAATCGCAGCTTCAAATCTATATTGTATACTGGTGTAATCCGTATTTCATGGTTTATCTGCTTCTCCGGGCAAGCACGGGAGACAATGAATTCTATTCATCCAGATTTGATAAATATGAATGTCGTTGCTTCGACTAGCGATTCCTATGATGTGTTAATTCAAATTACTCGGAAACTTAAGACTGACATGGGACTCGAACCCGCGTGTCCCAGATAGAGCCCGGGTATGCTAACCACTACACCACCCAGAACGACCAAGTCTCAAGTTTCAGATAAATTTGAATATAACCATCACAGGATACGCTACAGCATACCCGGGCGCTATCTGGGAGACGTGGGTTCGAGTCCTGCTCCAGGACGATGAAATTTTCTAGTTTACGGATATTATCTCACTTACCAACCTTGTCAAATTTACACCAAAAATCGGACTGTCATCTTCAAAATTTATATTATATGGTGTAATCCCGTATTTCTTTCATGATAATAATGGTCATCTACGCGCCACCAAAACAGCTCTTACCCGGCAAGGCGTAGATGCTACAAGATCTCTAAAGCTTTCTTGTTGTATCTAGTACCAGCACTTACCAGCAGATACTCTAACCAGAGCCGGTTTATCCTAGTAGCACATGTAACACGTGCTACGGGCCCCGCGCTGATGAAACCTGCGGCCTTTTTACCACTGGTTGTTAAAAATTGTTCTTCTAAAGGTATACCATCGAGATTGTGTTGAAGATTTACCTCACTCTGATGGTTACCAACTGCAGTGTTGAACGCTTTTCTGCAAAATTGAAATGAATCAAGAACTAAGTAAGAGCCAGTATGGGCCAAGCAAGACTGAACTACCTCTCTTTGATGATATTGAGCATCAGCTACTGGGAGAAATTAACACGTCCACGATAACTGATGAGTTTTCGGTAGCCAAGTCTCGTAAATGAAACAGTGTACTCAACTGACAAACAATTTATAGGTTCCTTTTTTTTTTTTTTTTTTTTTGTTAAGATTAAGAAGTGGTTTAATGAATTTCAGGACAACAGTAGCAAATGTTTTAAGCAAAGTCATCCTGAAACTTGCTTTAGAGATCAACTACATACTAGTCAAGTAATGGACCAACCACCCAAATATCTGTTGTTCTATGAATTACATTGAATAAAAATTTACTAAATATTACCATTTTCCCCTTCACATATACCCAGGGTTACCGTCATTCAGTCATTTCCCCCTCTCCCGGAGGAAGTTGCAAAAGATACGTATATCTCTGGAGAGGAGGCCCGGCTGTTAGTAGTGCAACAGGCCCAGCGGGTCCTTAAACCAGCTCTGCCTTTAACTCTTGTAAGTTATAAGGTTGAGCCTCCGCAGATCGGATTTGCTGTTCCAACACAAACCAGGTGCTCGATTACGTTGATGTCTGGGAAATGTGGAGGACGGAACAAGATCTGGAAGTCTTCGTGTTCCGCAAACCGTTCCCGAACATTCTGAGCGGTGTGGCACGGCGCATTATCCTTCTGAAAAAATGCACTATTAGAGGGGAATACCGTTGCCATGAAAGAATGTACCTGGTCTGCAATGATGTCTAGATGGGCGGTAGACATAGTTTCCTGCACATAGATTACTGGACCCACACTGTAAAAAATTGCCGTGAATAGTCAGTGTTTCACCCGGATAAAGACGGTTTACAGATTAAGCCAGTCACCTGGCGGCCAACCATAAATAATTTTCGGTAGATAGACTACATGTTCACGGTGTTTAAACTGTTTGAACTGTTATTGTATTTTAACCTTGACAATCTGGCACCGTTCTTCTTAAAGTCGTTATATACCTGTTTTTTCATATGCAATCAGTCGAATGGCAACACCTCTGTGGGCAACACGTTTTTATTTCCCAGTCAGTAGACATATATATCATTTATTCCCGGTGAGTAGACATGTAAATGGACATTACGGCATTAGACGTTTTTATTTTCCATTAGACATGTTAATGAACATAACATGTATTATTATTTATTTATCATTAGACATGTTAATGATGAACATTACGGTCATTAAACGTTTTTATTTTCCGGTCATTAGACATGTTAATGAACATTACGGTATGGTACTGTAAAATTACGGTTCATTGACTGGCCACTCAGCTGCAGGTGTATCTACCGTAATTGACCCTGCAATTTTTTACAGTGCACGGTTTCCCAGCAGAACACTGTCCAAAGCATTACACTTCCTCCACCGGCTTTGTTTTCGTCCCACGGTTCATCCTGGTGCTAACACTTCCCCAGGTAAACGACATACACGTACCAGGCCGTCCACATGGTGCAACAGAAAACGAGTTTCACCGGACCAACGACTTTCCAATCATTCAAGGTCCAGTTTTGATGCTCGCGTGCCCATTTGCAGGTGACGGTGAACCGAAGTTAGCATGGGCACTTGGAGCAGTCTGGGGCTACGCAACCCCATTTTCAGCAGCGCCTTCCCTCACCTCTAGCATCGATGAGCTGTGGTCGGCCCACACTTTCCCGGCGGTTCGTGGTTTTCCCCTCCTCGGACCACTTTTTGAAAGTATTAACCACGGCTAACCGTGATCCCCACACAAGCCTTGCCATCTCGGAAATGCTCTAACCCAGTTGTCTGGCCATTACAAGTTCTGCTTTTGTCAAAGTCCGCTGCCTTTCCCATCTGAAGAACAAGAATGGCACTGATGAACATAGCTCAGTATCAGGTGTTATTTATACAGTTTCATAATCGTCACACGCGCCGCTGTTTGCATGCCGTTTCTTCAATTTGCATAAAAACTAGCTGGTAATGATGTTTTGGCTCTTCGGTTTACATATGCACGCATACACATACGTTAATACAGCACAATGGCAAGTTGATCATACGACTGTCGATGGTAAAAGTTGATCATACGACTCTCGACTGTAAAAAGTGCAAAAGAATTTTAGTGTGTATCTTTGTTTCGAGGTTTATTAACCACCGTAAGCAAGACTATGCAGCCCCGATTAAAATCCTACGTTTAACCGGCGTATAATTGATTTCCGCTATGGATTTATGTCTATTTGTGCATGCGTATGTAGAAAGTTTGAGCACCCACTGGACTTCGTTGTACTGAGCTCAAGCACCAAAAGGACTTAACCAGAGCCCAATTAGTCAGTGGACGACTCTTCGGTCGAAACTCGAGCCCCTCTGAATAGTTTCCACCAATGTACAGAACTACTTCTTTAAAATAGGCGGCTACAGGTATCACCTTCAAGAAACAAATGGATTAAGCAAGGAATTTTGTCTACGCAGAGCGCGCGAATCAAATCTTTCACTACGCTGTCGTTCTCAAATCTCCAATTAGTGCTCACTTAGCTTAACTACAACTCAAAAGTCCCAAAAAATCCCATGTTGTTTCACAAGGGAAACTGCTACCTGTGCCTATTATTCTGAAGTTCTCGAAGTCCTCTAAAAAAAAGAAAAAATTCCCCAAAACGCCCAGAATATGCACAAACTGGTTGGATTTTGCTTCAGTACAACGCCCATGCACATCCTGCTTGCCTTATTCAGCAGGTTATCCAAGTTTTAGGCATCGAAATGATGGCGCACCCTCCGTATTCACCGAACTGACGCCGTGTGACTTCCACCTATTATCTGAAGTGACAAAAAACAACTTCGTGGGCGTCAGTTTGCATCAAAAAAAATAAAAAAATTAAACTAAACAATGCTCTGATAAGTATCCTGAACCATATGCCGAGGAAGAGCTTCGAACACCTCTTCCATAAAGTGATTAGAAAGGTGGGACCGGTGCGTTCAGATAGAGGGAGAATACCTGGAAACTATGTGAGTGTAAATATTTTTACAGCGTTACACTTCTGCCCCATGTAAAATCAGTCTCGTCACTTTTTTTGAACGACTCTTATATTGGGTCACTGCAACAAATCGATTACTTAAATTATTAAACAGGTGGTTGTACGATATATCTATGTATCAGTCAGTCTGTGGAGTCAACACAAAAGCTAACATCTACCACGAGTAATCATCATCATCATGACTTTACTGCGTTACACTTCTGCCCGTAAATATATACGTCTTCCTACAGAACAGACATAATTACACGCCTATCAAAAAAATAATAAGGTCCAACAAAAAATAAAATGACTAAATCATTAACATTTAACGATAGAAAAAGTTCATCACCGCGCAAGAAGACTTTGATGGTGAGTGAGGTTCCTGAGTGTTTCTGGCTCAGTGGTCAAGACGCGCAGTTTCTACTGACCCAACCCAAACCACGTTGGCTCGAGTCCCACTGGTACGAAAGGATTCTCTGGTGCAAGAGCGGAAAATTTCAGCGACTTCGATTTTGCGAAATTTTTGCATAAATACGGAAAAGCCTGAAACGGACTTTTCTGAAATAAACGCAATCAATACTGACTACGAAAAATCTGTGAAAATACGGAAGTTAAAAAAAAAAAAAAATCGGGAACTTTCAAAAAAAAAAAAAAATTTCGTTAAAAGGCTGATACCTACCGGCAACTTTGCTGCACGTTATTTTCAGAAATTTTCCGTGGATTCACACCTCTTATTTTTTAACAGTGAAGAAACGATGTCATCATCAACTAACATTATACCTGTTAGAATGGATCAGTTTCCCACGTGCCGTTATTTATCTCTCGTCATTAACACTTGTTCACCCTAACCGATGGAACTCCAATTTGTTTTTGCTCTTCTTCGAATCCTGCTCTACCGTATAGCCATGAAAAAGCCTCTATAACGACAGCGAAAATTACGTGTAGAATAAATTTCAATTTTGGAGTTTATTGTGCAATAAACTCCAATTTGGAGAATATACACTGCTGGCCACCCAAAATGCTCCGATTACCATTGACGTTACACCACCGGCGAGTGCAGCGGCAGTGGGCCGTTGAACGCCGCACCTGGACTACGGAATGGCACGACATTGTCTTCTCCGACGAATCCCGCTTCTGCCTGCAACACCACGATGGTCGGATCCGCGTGTGGCGACACCGCGGCGGGAGACTGTATGACGCCTGCATTATGCATCGCCATACCGGTCCGTCGCCTGGCGTTATGGTTTGGGGCGCAATTGGATAGGACACCCGCACCCCTCTGGTACGCATCGCCGGAACACACAACAGCCACCGCACCATCTCCGACGTTTTGGAGCCTGTAGTCCTTCTTTGCCTGCAGTACCTGCCAGCGGCCACGTTTCAACAGGACAATGCGCGCCCGCACGTGGCACGCATCGTGCAACAATTCTTCACGGCCCATCAGGTGTCACTGCTGCCGTGGCCCGCCTGTTCTCCCGATATGTCGCCCATTGAACACGTCTGGTCGCTGAACGGCAACCGAGTGGTCCGAGCAAGCACCACCCGCGGCTACGCCTGATGAACTGTGGTAACGTGTGAAGCCTGGAACGACATACCATAAGCCCACACCCAAAGCCTCTTTCGTTCGATGCCGCGGCGTGTAGCGGCCGTTATTGGCAGCCATTTATGGGGGCCACACGAACTATTGATGTATGCGTGTTCCGCAAGTCGCACGGGCCTGTAAGCTCAATCGTTTCACCTTTGTATCTGTTGTTATGTGTCCAGTAAATCTGGCTTTGCTATCTCGTGTCCTTCTTGGTGTTGCATTTTGGGTGGCCAGCAGTGTAATTATAATGTAGAATAAACTCCGATTTGGAGAATATAATTATAATGTAGAATAAACTCCAATTTTGGAGTTTATTCTATACCTAATAAACGGATCATTTAAGACCACTGAGGGCAATAAAAACTAACGGATAATTTAAGACCAATTACTCTGTGTGTATATAAAAAAGCACATGCGACGACCCATGCGTGGAACATGTACCACGGTCAATTGCAATGGCTATAAAGTTTGAAATATTGGTTCTATTGTTACATTACTCGAAACAAGGGTTTATAGCTGCTGAAACAGTCCCCAAAATTAACGAAGTTTAACTGGCAGTTACCCGGACATCTCAAGCATGGTTTAAGAAATTTGCGGCTGGTGACTTGAGCTTGAAAAGAAGGGAAGGTTCGGGTCGGCTGTTGATTAGGACGCCTTTCAAGCGCCTGTGGAAGACAAACCAAGAACAAGCACTCGCAAATCGTAAGAACTGGGAGTTTCAAAGTACGTATACCATCGCTAAGCACCTGCACAAGATCGGAAAGGTTTACAGACGATGCCGCGAGGTGTCTCGTGAGCCCACCCCAGCCGTCACCTACGCTCAAGCTCAACGACGTGTCGAGGTATATGCAAGGAACTGCTAAGAAACCCATGCGATACTGGATTTATCAAACGAATAGTTAGTTACATAAGTTTAATGTTCGTGCTGATAGTAATTAATATAGTCGAAATTTGCCGTATTTGCACGATATATACACAAGATGAAGGCACTAATGATAGGTTAAAAACATATTTACAATTAAAACCATTAGATCTTTCAACCTTACGTTGAGGTCATCTTCAGATGAAAGCACCATTGAAAGATGTTTACAAGGAACTTCCTTATAAATACTGTCTAGATAAGAGTATAAGTGACGTAAATACAAGTGTGAGGCATAGACAATTCTGCGCAGAACTCATGTGCGTGAGTAACTCCATGATTTTCTTACAATACCACCCACCCCACCTTCGTCACCCCCAAGACACTCCCTACAAAATATAGTCCAAAACAAATCAAATCTTATGTATTATATAGCTCCCTCCCCTTTCCCACAGCCCGCTCAACTCCCCTTTCTTCACCTCACCTCAAAATACATAAGGACATAGAGCAAATAACCACTTAGAGTTACAACAAGAAAGATGCAAGCCGCAACTGCGCCAGATAAAAGAGCATTGCTATTTTCAAAAATAACAAAAGTTGTAATTAAATATACATATTCACAGGACATGTCATAGCAGCGGGATTTGACAAGGGGTGTCTTCGTTGCAAGCCTTGTTCTTGAATGTGTGAATGTAAATGCTAGCAGCGAAACGCGTCTGGAACTTATTATACGGTGTGGCCAAAAGCTTGGACTCATTCCAGTCTGGATAGTGAGTGCCTTTACTCGATAGTCGAGAAATGCGGTCGTCTGGGAACCTGTCTTAAGGTTATATCCACGATGAAATGCGGATATATCTGCGTAATCCAGATTCTTCCTAATCGTGGTTGAATACATGAGAACCAACTTAGTGACGATGGAATGCAGTTATAGTGAGGATGAAATGCGGATATATCTGCGTAATCCAGCTTCTTCCTAACAGTGGTTCAATACATGAGAACCAACTTTACCTACCTCAAAACGCGGACGTTTTGAGAAAAATTTCATGCTGCGTGTCTGGCGGAATTGTGAAGATGTAATCCACTTTGAGCTTATTCCAAATGGTCGGTCTATCAACGCCGAAGGGTATTCTCAGCAATTGGACAGGATGCATGACAAACTTCAGAGGAAGTATACCCTGCCTTAGTCAACCGAATGCGAACATTGCTGCAACAAGACAATGCAAAACCTTATACCGCTAATTGAACCAAAGTTAACTTCAAGAACTGCATGGAATTGAGCTGCTGCGACATCCACCATACAGCCCCGACCTTGCGCCTTCAGACTAGAGGTCTGCACGGGCCTTAATTTGGAAAGCCCGGCCCGGCCGTATATTTCTCCTGTTTCCAAGGCCCAGGCCGGCCCATAAAATTTCAACAATTACTGAAACACGAATTTGACACCTGATGCACTCGGTCATTCGACTCCTGAAGTGTTTTCGTTTTCTTAATTGCTACACGTATTCTGTTACAATAAACGTTAATTCGGAATATTTGTGACTCTGTATAAGTCACGTGACGTCTGAGGAGGGGGGGTGCTTGTATACTCAAAAATATTGCATGTAAACGACAATGTCCATGCCTTCCAAATTTTCTGGGTTTTCAAACTATCATTGCCTACCGCCGGACCCCGAAATATCCTTGGGGATAAGGGGGTGGGGGTTATTCGAAAAGTACGAAATATCCACAATTATGAGTCCGATCGTTCTACTTTACATTGTCAACAAGCACATATTTTCCGGAAGCGATTTTTTCGCGAAACTCTTTCGCTTTCTTAAACTCCATAATATGTATGGAAGAGTACTTATTAGCAACACTAAACTGAGTATATGCTAGGGAACACAACGACAGACTGCCTGCTAACCAGTGTCACAGAAATTTTGAAAACGGCCGGGCTGGGATACCCAAGGGTTCATTTACCAAATGCTGACTCCCTGAGAGTACAAATAGGAAAAATACGGCACAGATTTATACACAGAAGTAAGTTTCTCCCAGCCCATTTCTCCCGTGCCATTTAAGACAACTTAAAAGCTTTTCACACATCTAGAGAACAAAGTGCTGCCTACCGGAACAATGAAAAAGATCGTCTGCGAGCGGGTGGCTCGGTTTATGAATGCTGCAGTTAATAGCCTGCCCTGAAGCATGAGAGGAGAGAGAGAGAGAGAGAGAGAGAGAGAGAGAGAGAGAGAGAGGGGGGGTCCACATTCACATTGAAAAGCTAAGGGATAACCCACTCCAATTGTTTTGTAGGAGGGGAGGATGTCGTAAAACTTCTGTTTTTTCCAACAGCGGAAATTATTCCATCTTATCCTGCTGCTGTATGTTGTGAGATTTCCAAACGAGAAAAGCGCCGTACAGCGATTGTTTTGCTCATAAAAAAAAAAAAAAAAAAACCCTGCTCGGCCCGTGTCTATTTTACATTAAATATTGAAGGCCCGGGCCAGTGCATACCTCTACTTTAGACTGCCACTTGTTTCGGGAGATTGCGCGTTTTCTCTGTGTCCAGTTGGACTACTTTGGACGATGTCGAACGCAAGCAAGTGCCAAGAGATCTTTGCCTCTAAACCGAAAGCTTGGTACCGTGCAGGAACTGAACAACTGGCAAACAGATGGGTTCAAACTATTGAATATGATGGCATGTACTTTGAAATTTAGCTTGGTTTCTTCCGAGGTACTACTGGATAAGTGAAACTGTTCATTCAGGAGACCAAGCAAGAAATCAAAAGCTGAACTTTCTAACCGGATAAAAAATCAGAATGCCCGATGAAAAAGTGTGAATAAACCGCAGCACGAGATGGAATTGTTTACTGTAATTTATTGATGTAAATATTAAATTGGAGCCTACTGCTGTATTCACAATATAAAATTATCGAATTCAGAACAAAATAATATGATTTTATAAAAGACATGCTTCAACCACTGTATTTTGTTTTGTGTTGCTGATGTACTTCAGCTCAAATTTCTTCTTGTATTGCTTTCTTCCCCAAGTTCCACGGCCACATTTGTCTTTTATGACTCTGCAGCTGCGCAGCATTCATTTGCTTAGTTTTATTTTCTGTTAACATAACTCCCTTCCCATTTCTTCACTGTTACTTTCCTTTTCTTTCCATTTTTTTTCGTTCCCTCAGATGAGAATTTTATCCATCATGCTGAAAGAACTTTCAGCCTCAGGACCATGAATGGATGACATCAAAGCTTTCACTATTTTAGATAACTTTGAGAATATGAATACTTTGAACACCATGCACCAATTCCTACAAATTCCCCCTTCCATATCAAGCTTAAATGCCAACATTTATGGAGGGAAGTATAACATTTAACAACAACACAGGACAGTGAGAACACCGCGGGCGGGGAGATTACGCTAGCAGAAGAAAGCTTTGTCTGATTTCCGTTTTCGGAAATCATTCCCCACAGTTTCATGCTGAAATATAAACATTTATGCATTAAAATGGTATTTAACAACTGGGCAGAGGCAACATTGCGAGAAAAAAGATATCATAATTACGGGAAAAATCTTTACTCCGTTTAACTTCTGTTTTGTTGGAAGATGAAATACTATTCCCAGATGAAAAACAACCACCACCCCCAATTAATCCCCAAAAGTTCTCTTCATTTTTGCATCGATCTAGAGAATGACCCAAATGACGACAAAAAAAGAGGAATTCCGCGTATCCGCGGAGAAATCTCATGTATTCTACCATAAAAAAAAAGTTTTTTTAGGACACCCCGATATTTGAGCATTAAGACGGACTTAAAGATAATATCAGCACCTTTCCTCCTTAAAACTGACTTTCCAGAGGGAAGGTGGGGGAGGGGTCAAGTGAAAAAGTACTTTATTTGAACAATAAATATAAAATAATAAAAGCACTGTATTTGAAAAACATACCCCACCCCACCCCCTTTTTTTCATGCAAAGATAAGTAGCATTTAGAGTAAGTCCCATCTTTCCATAACAGCATTAGGAACCATTATGTCAAACATGATTTTTAAGAAGAAAAATTAAAAAGTTTCCCCGCAATTCCTCACTAAAAACTGTACATCACAATTTTCTCATTTCCGATCGATCCTCTAAATGAGAAACCTATATACACGGGCAACGAAGAGATTTTTTTGCGAAACATCACGTTAATTAAGTATTCTTGTAACGTATTAAATGATATGCAGTACTAGATCCAGGCGTTATGTAGGATGAAAAGGCCTAGACGGCATAGCAGGACGTACAATGAAAGAAGGGGGTGGGGGGTGGAAGCTATGGTTGTGATTATAGAGTGTGCATGAGAAAATACAAACTACTCTGAACCTAGTAAACAAATTGTATTGCAGTCAACATTATTTAATATTCAGCATCTACTTAACATAATTTCGCAAGATTTTATCACAAAAAAACTTGGCTCGGAGACTCTCTACTCTCACATCAACTGGATGCCAATAAAGCGAACTTTTTCCCTCATTCTAGTGTTCCGCGCCAATTTCCCTCCCATACTGGCTTTGTTTTGTAGTCAATTTAATCCCGCATGTTCCGACGGCTCTCTATCCTTCCCCAATTTATCTTGCTTAATGCAGCATTTGTTCTCACTCCTGGTTGTACGTATTAGGTTTTTACTACAGGACTCGGAAGAATTTTCACCGATGAACGTTAAGGCTCTTTCCCTTCCTTTCCGCACTTAGCAACGGCTCAATGGATAATAAAGCAAAGAAAGCCGATCTCGGTATCTGAGGAGGTGAAAACTCAATATGTTGGTCTCGGATGCCTAAATGCAATGATGAACACGCTAAGAATGCTGAATAGGAGTTTTTTCTAATGCAGAAACGCAAATGAGTAACCCAACGAGGTCCACCTACACCAGAGACGACGGATCAGGGCAGCAACTAAAGCATCAGGGGTAGTCGCAGCACGTCTAAATGTGAAAGTGGAAGCAAGTATCAGCTACCAAATACCGCAGTTTACCCAGGGGGGGGAAGGGTCGACGAACAGCAATGTTATGAGACTTCGGGATCGCTTTGTAATTCCACACAATTCTTCCGCTCCGAAAAATAAAATAAATAATGCAATTCATGATTGAAACACCAGACGAAAAAAGAAAGAAAACAAAACTAGGACGGAAAAGCAGAAAAACTACGTAAAAGAAGTGAATCAACTTTGCGCACCACGAAAAAACGTTTCACACAAGTCACATTTTTTTTTTATACACTAATAATACACGCTGTTCTGTTTGGATAAGATGTAAGCGCAGCAATAACACCACTGTTTTAAATGAAGTTGCTTAACTAAAAGAATATACTTACGTTTCGGGAAATCACGTTTAATAGACAGTCTACCGTATCGTTTGTTGGAGTCAGCTGTCGAAGCACGATACTACAGGATACACATGCCTTAGTTGAAATACTTTAAAATTTTAATGATTAAAATATATACAAGGCTAAAAACACACAAGATCTTTCACACGGGCGCCCCCGTGCATCATCAAGTGAAGAAAACTGGCGGAACAACGAGTCTACTTGCTTTATACACTGATGGAAAAAAATCCCAACACCAAGAAGGGGTTGTGTTAGATAAACGACAGTTGGTAGGCGGTGAGAGTACATCTGTAAGATGACGTCTATGCAAATTTCGCGCTCGACGCATACGTGTGGCGCTAGTAGCGCCCCTCGGAACATGCAAAGCAGGTTTGCTGTAAATACGCGCTGTAACGTTCGTGAGCGTTAGTTATCGTTGAGATTCGACGTAGGGTGTTGATGTTAGTCAAGAATGCCTTTAAGAAAACGAAGAAGCCATTACCAACAGCTCACGGAGTTTGAACGAGGTCGTGTAATAGGGCTACGAGAAGGTGGATTTTCGTTCCGCAATATTGCAGAACGACTTGGCAGGAATGTAGCCACTGAGCATGATTGTTGGCAGCGGTGGTCAAGGGAAGGTACTGCCTCAAGAAGACCGGGTTCCGGCCGGCCACGTGGCACTACTGAGAGGGAAGACCGCCGTGTACGGCGTATGGCCGTGGCGCATCGTACCGCGTCTGCGGCAGCAATTCGAGCTGCAGTTGCCAGCACAGTGACACAACGAACTGTTACAAATCGGTTACTTGAAGGACAGCTCCGAGCCAGACGCCTTGTAGCGGGCATTCCACTTACTCCAAACCGCTGCCGTTTGCGACGTCAGTGGTGTCAAGCTAGAGCTCATTGGAGGACGGAGTGGAGATCTGTTGTGTTTTCTAATGAAAGCCGGTTCTGCCTGGGTGCCAGTGATGGCCGTGTGTTGGTTAGAAGGAGGCCAGGTGAGCGCCTGCAACCAACCTGTCTGCGGCCGAGACACACTGGACCTCCACCTGGAGCTATGGTCTGGGGAGCAATTTCCTATGACAGCAGGAGCACTTTCGTGGTTATCACACGCACCCTGACGGCACAGTTGTACGTCGGTCTGGTGATTCAACCTGTTGTGCTGCCATTCATGAACAGCATTTCAGGGGTGTTTTCCAACAGGATAACGCTCGCCCGTATACCGCTGTTGTAACCCAACATGCTCTACAGAGTGTCGACATGTTGCCGTGGCCTGCTAGATCACCAGATCTTTCACCAATCGAGCACGTATGGGACATCATTGGACGACAACTCCAGCGTCACCCGCAACCAGCATTAACCGTCCCTGTATTGACCGACCAAGTGCAACAGGCATGGAACTCCATCACACAAACTGACATCCAGCACCTGTACGACACAATGCATGAACGTTTGCGTGCTTGCATTCAACATTCTGGCGGTTACACCGGTAATTAATGTACCAGCATTTCACATTTAATATGGCTCTTCTCGCGCTTACAATAAGCTGTGATCTTGAAACCTTAATCGATTAAATATGTTACCTATACAAATGTATTGCCGCCATTTCATTCCTCTACAACTATTTTTTCGTGGTGTTGGGATTTTTTTTTTTCCGTCAGTGTATATATAGGATGGATTCATGTTGTGCATTTCGAATGCAGCATTCCTGGTGGACAGGGTAACTGTCGGTATAGTTCAAGATAAGGTGTTTTTCTTTTCTTTTTTTTTTTTTTTTTTTTATTGGAGGTTTAACGACCACCGTGAGCAACTCAATGGGCTATAAGCAGTCGCCCAGTTTTAAGGAGGAAAGGTGCTGATACAACATGGCATAAGGTTGTTGAGAAACTCATAATGCAAAATATAAGATGGGACTCTGGAAGGGTTTAATGTGAAAAATGACGGATTATTTACCATAGTGAAACGTGGGAGGGGGGGGGTTACGTGGAAGTGAAAGAGGGATTGTTTATATAAGATAAATTATTCTTTTCTTTTTTTGATTGAAGCTTTAACGACCACCGTGAGCAACTCAATGGGCTATAAGCAGTCGCCCGTCCCTAATTTAGGGTCACTGGCTCCAGGGAAGGGAGAGAGCCAGTGCCGTAAGACAAACACAACATCTATGCCTGACCGGGATTCGAACCCGGACACCTTTCGGACGAATGATCAGAGGCCATCGCTTAGACCACTGCGCCACCGGGGCGGCATAAATTATTCAATAATTGTTTCCAAGGGGGATGAACAAATGCAGGAGTTTCTTCATTACAACATTGGTTTATATTGTAGTGTATATATAAACTTTCTGCAAACAGTTATAGATTTTGTTTTAGTCTTTAATAGTAGATAGGTGTCAGTCCATGATGGGTGGTATGTCCCAGTTTTGGCCAGGCGTGGATAGCGAGGTAGCAGATGAGTTCATTCTGACGTTATACTGGTGCTCTGACACTCGAATTCTTATGTTACGGAGTCTGGAACCTATATACCATTGATCGTTGTCCTGGTTGGTATCGCTTTATTGGCACACAGTAAACGCCGCATTGGTCTTGGGTTGAAATAGAATCACGATGTTTTCTGATCATGGTGAATAAGTTATATGTTGAGTCTCCAAAGTCTTTTTTGTGTTTTTTGCAAATACTTCGTAGAATTTGCGTGACTGGTGGTAAGAAAGTCAATGAGCCTACATAGGTAGATACACTACACGCTCGGTCACTGTTTTTAGTTTGTATTGTGAAACCAGTGTATCGACAACGCAGGTATTATAGCCATGTTGTGCAGCAATTGATTTTAAGTTGGTTATTTCTTGATTTCGAGCCTTTTTGTTGGATGAGTGCGTATAAGCTCTATTGACCATGAATCTAAGGGCAGCTAATTTATATTTTATTGGATGGAAAGAATTGTGTGGTATTATAGTGGTAGAGCTGCTAGGTTTTCTGTAGACTGAGAAACTTAAAAAATTCTTGTCTACATGTCGAGTGATTCAAAGGTCAAGGAAGGAGATTGAATGGTCTTTTTCCAGTTCAATGGTTAACTTTATTGTTGGGTACTTGGAAGACATGGTCGCTCTAAATGCCATGAGGCTATCCAGAGAGTGAGGCCAAACTAAAATTTTTAAAGAGGAACGAAATCAATTGCGTGAGTTGAAAACCAACCCAAACATCACCATCATGGCAGCTGATAAATCAAAGCAGATCGTTATTATGAACCGCACTGAATACGTAGAAAAAATGAAGGACGCTATTGCTGCTATCCTGCATACAGTGATCCATTCTGACCCAACTATGGCAACTGTGAGGTCAATAAATAAGCTCAAAAAAGAAAGTTTTCTACCAGCTAGCATCGAATCTGATATGAAACCTGTAACCGGCCACAGAATTTCTAATATGTTTGGAAAAGTAAAGACATATAAAACCAGGACTTCCATTGCCCCCGCTTGTCTCCAGTTGTCACAGCCCAACCAGACCCCTAAGAGATAGAATATGATATGTTTTCAACTTCCCGATTTGCATGTATTGGGAACTGCTGCTCTGTCCGAATCTGAAGGAAAAACATGACTGATAAGGGAACCATTTTTCGCTTTAATACTGCCACTCGTATTTACCGCAAGAGCATTAGCCCATCATCTTAAACACATTACCTTAACCTCGATTTATCCAATTTCAAGTTCACTTGAAGCAGTCTCTCGCATCCGTAATTTTAGAGGCTTAGGTCCTTCATACATTTTGGTTTCACTGGATGTGTAATCACTTTATCCTAGCGTCCCCCTAGATGTTGTGCAAGATCTGATTTGCGCTAAGTTAACAGCACTTGGAACTGCCACCCTGGTCGAAATACAATCAGTCTCTGACGCTTTGGAATTAATAGCCAAAAAGATCTTATTTCCGCTTTGAAGGAACAATATACCGCCAGAACAGTGCAACCCCAATGGGTTCTCCTCTGTATACCATCCTCGAAGAGGTATTAATGCAAGAACTTGAAAACGACATCTTGGCAAACTCCCACGAGGTTCCACTTCTGCACTTCTGTACATGCGCTACATCGATTTTTTTTTTTTTTTTTTGGTTTGGCCTCACTCTCTGGATAGCCTAATGGCATTTAAAGCGACCATGTCTTCCAAGTACCCAACAATAAAGTTAACCATTGAACTGGAAAAAGACCATTCAATCTCCTTCCTTGACCTTTGGATCACTCGACATGTAGACAAGATTTTTTAAGTTTCTCAGTCTACAGAAAACCTAGCAGCTCTACCACTATAATACCACACAATTCTTTCCATCCAATAAAATATAAATTAGCTGCCCTTAGATTCATGGTCAATAGAGCTTATACGCACTCATCCAACAAAAAGGCTCGAAATCAAGAAATAACCAACTTAAAATCAATTGCTGCACAACATGGCTATAATACCTGCGTTGTCGGATGCATTGGTTTCACAATACAAACAAAAATCAGTGACCACCCTTCAGCCGGACCGTAGTGTATCTACCTATGTAGGCTCCTTGACTTTCTTACCACCAGTCACGAAAATTCTACGAGGTATTTGCAAAAAACACAAAAAAGACTTTGGAGACTCAACATCTAACTTGTTCACCATGATCAGAAAAGATCGTGATACTACAGTATTTCAACTCAAGACCAATGCGGCGTTTACTGTGTGCCAATAAAGAGCGATACCAACCAGGACAGCGATCAATGGTATATAGGTTCCACATTCCGTAACATAAAAATTCGAGTGTCAGAGCACCAGTATAACGTCAGAATGAACTCATCTGCTACCTCGCTATCACGCCTGGCCAAAACTGGGACATACCACCCATCATGGACTGACACCTATCTACTATTAAAGACTAAAACAAAACCTATGACTGTTTGCAGAAAGTTTATATATACACTACAATATAAACCGATGTTGTAATGAAGAAACTCCTGTATTTGTTCATCCTCCTTGGAAACAATTATTGAATTATTTATCTTATATAAACAATCCCTCTTCCACTTCACGTAACCCTCCCGCCTCCCACGTTTCACTATGGTAAATAATCCGTCATTTTTCACATTAAACCCTTCCAGAGTCCAATCTTATATTTTGCATTATGAGTTTCTCAACAACCTTATGCCATGTTGTATAGTTATGTAGGTACTACACCGTATCTTGAACTATACCGACTGTTACCCTGTCCACCAGGATCGCTGCATTCGAAATGCACATCATGAATCCATCCTATATATATAAAGCAAGTAGACTCTTTGTTCCGCCAGTTTTCTTCACCTGATGATGCACGCGCCATTGTGAAAGATCTTGTGTGTTTTTAGCCTTGTATATATTTTAATCATTAAATTTTTAAAGTATTTCAACCAAGGCATGTGTATCCTGTAGTATCGGGCTTCGACAGCTAACTCCAACAAACGATATTCTTTTAGCACGAAATATTTCTTCTACCTAGACAGTCTACCATAGTTCCACTGTGCTAGACTACGATACATTATGTTTGCAACTGTCTCAGTTTCACCAGGACAAGGGCAAACAGTACTAATCGTTCTGATAAAGCAGCGACGCATCTCAGCGAAACTACTAAAACGATTAAATTTACCTGTTTAGAAAAAAACGAAAAGCTGTTTTAAATGCCTGTTTTTATTTTTATTTTATTTTTTGATTGGAGGATTAACGACCACCGTGAGCAACTCAATGGGCTATAAGCAGTCGCCCGTCCCTAATTTAGGGTCACTAGTTCCAGGGAAGGGTGAGAGCCAGCGTCGTAAGACAAACACGACATCCATGCCTCATCGGAATTCGAACCCGGACTCCTCTCGTATGAATGATGATCAGAAGCCATCGCTTAGACCACAGCGCCACTGGAGCGGCATTAAATGCCTGTTCGTGGGGGAAAAACATCTCCTCCCCCTCTCCATTTAAACCACCACATCTTAACAGAAAGCTTTGAACCCAATGAACGGCGTATATAGAATTTTTTCGAGGGAAGGGGGGGGCGACAAAAAACTGGAAATTTTTAAAATCCAAAAAGACGAAATAGAAGTTAATGAAAAATTGCCGAAAAAAATTAAAGCACTTTTTTTATGTAAGTATTGTATTTTCATTAAATTAAAGAGTGGCGTCATCGCTCCTGCTTGTCCCACCTCTTCTATGCTCCTGGCTGTCCAATATCCATATCTCGCGTTGACCTAATTCTGTGGTCGACCTTCGTGTCTCATCTTCACTTCTCTTGAGCACTACAAGAAGTTTTAGTTCCGTGACGCCATGTGGTTTGTTTCGCACTTCTGGTAAAGTGTAAGAAAAAGGCTACTGGAAGCCGGTGCACGTTCTATAAAAAGTTATTTTCTGCCGCAGATCTTCGATTCTCCTTCAATATTACAAGAGTCTACATGCGGAATATCATCGACATCTACTTCAAGAACCGAAACGAATGCTGAATTAACCAATCCACCGGTATTACAAGCTTTCTGCGAAATATCGCGTGCTTCTACTTCTTCAGAAATTGGCAATGTCGATAAATTACAAAATTCTTCGGAATTATTGGATGTTACACACGACACAAGAATTAAAAACAAAGTTACTGAAAACGGACGAAGATATTTCAGACTAGAATGGAACCGTGGCCGTAACAGACCATGGTTACGGTACGATTCGAAGCAAAAGGTGATGTTTTAACAATTGGACCTTTTGCTGTCTCAAAATGTTTTAACAATTGGATGTGCAATTCTGAAGAAAGAAAATGTAGTTAAACATGAAAAGTCTTTCAATCTCAACAGCCATGGAGCTGCTGAAAAAGCTTTGAAAAAAGAGCAAAATATGAAAAAAGCTGTTATGAAAAGCCTTTCAAAAAGCCAGGAAGCAATAATTTCTGCACTGCTAAATGTATATTTTATGGCCAAAATAATTTACCGAATAGTCTCTTGAGAGACTTTAACAACTTATGAATCATTCAAAGGAGCAACACAATTAAAAGCCCTGAATATTGATAAGCACACAAGTTATGCACATCATTTGAGTGTTACCAATTTTCACAAGGTTATTTCTAGCATTATGGAAGAAATTCTAAAAGTTTTTGAAGCAAAATTGTCCAGCTTAACGATAGATGAATCTACCGATTCATCTGTTCATCAGAACAGGATCGTACATATTCGCTACACGAAAGACTTCGAACCAGTGGTGAAATTCCTATCTTATAGGACAGTTAAGAGAATACTACTGCAGAACACATTACAGAAGAACTATACATTATAGAAAATCGGGTGTTACCACGAGACTTAAGACATTGGTTCCTCATCTGCTGAGCTTCCATGTATTGCACATAGGCTAGCATTATCTGAATCTGTTGCTGCTGGCTCCATTCCCTACCTTATAAAATTACAAGAGATTGCGAATAGTATTTTCAGTGATTTTCCTTTGTCCCCGGAGAATATGTCCAAGTTGGAAAAAGTACAGGCTGTGTTGAAAGAGGCAGAATGTTTAACCAGATTCAAACAAATATTCCACACTCGATGTTTATCATTTGAGGGTGCTGTGCAGGCAATATTATGCAATACTGATGTTTTAGTTGGTGTTCTTCTGGAAAACAGGTCAGCAAAATCAGCCAGCTTGGTAAAAAGTACCAGCACATGTGTTTCTTTATGTCACATTTCCTCAGTGAAGTCACCAACCATGTAGCCATTTTATGTAAAAGCTTTCAAAGTTCAAAAATAGATTTTTCAACTGTAAATTTACTGTTGTCTTCTACAATACATATAATCACAGAATTAACCGCATCAAAACAAGGTTTAAAACTGAAAACCTTTCTGGAAGAAATTGTGTTTGATGAAGGAAATGCATCATTCCATAGGTACACAGTTACAGTGAAGATCTTAAATTAAAATCTGAGAGTATATGTTCATTGTTTGGGCAAAAGCTTGTTGAACAAATTGATAACGAGGAACAGTACACCAATTAAGTAGTAAATAGTAACACTATACTAGTGATCCGATTTATTATGTGTATTTCCTACCCCAATAAATTGGATCACTGGTATAGTGTTACTATTTACTGCTTGTTGAACAATTACATGCGCATGCACGATTTGAAGAAAAAGACTGAAGTGACTCGCAGCATATAATTGGTCCTTTCTTTCCAAGACAAAGAAGTGTGTGCGCACTGTTTGTGAACACTTCAAACCATCTGATATATATATATATTTTTTTTTAAGAAAAGAACATACACATTTATAATTGAGGTCCAAAGTCTAGAAAAGGTGTGCAACCGCAACAAAGATTTTTCGGTTTTAGAAAATACTAGATTTGTGCTAAAAAATGACGATATATATTCTATTGTAGCTAGTCTTGCGAAGATATTCCTTACGCTTCCACAATTAACAGTGGACTGTGAAAGGGGATTTTCATGCCAAAACTTGATAAAGATTCACTTAAGGAGCAGACTCAAGTGATAAATTTAGAATATTTAATGGCTATAAACATTAATGGTTCCAAAATGGAAGAATTAAATTTTGTGGAAGCGTACAGAAAATGGGCTTAACTTCCCCACAGAATTCAGTATTTTGATTAGTCTATGCTTGATTTATGTATGCTGAATAATTCTGTGGCTTGGTACTAAACAGGCCAATGCCAATGATATTTAAAAAATCAATATAGAATATTTTTATGGGATCATATTTGTAGATTTCTTATATTTTTATATGAACCATCAACCAATTTTGCACATCTTATATGAAAATAGTTATTAGATGAAAGTTCTGTAAGTAATAAAGTGCAATATTTCAACATCTGTATTTTTTTATTTATTTTTTTACACAAGCCTTTTTAGAACTAAGCCACAGAATAAATGTAATACCCAATTTTTCAAACAATTTGAAACTTATCCTGTGAACAGTTCTTTCTTTAGAAATTTTATAGGTAGTAATGAATTAAAAATTAAAAATAAGCGTGCATACTTCTTTGTATTAGAATTCAGGATCTATGACATAATATTTTGCTGCTTAATTGTAAACAATCTATAACTTATTGCTTTTGTACTAGTGTAACACTTTACGGTTTCTATATTTCCAAAGAGTAGTGAAAAAAAATGGCAATTTCAAATTACATTTGGCGAAAAATAATTTAATTCGGCGAAAACTTTTAAAAACCCAGCGCAACCCCTGGGTGTCATTTCGAAAACACAGAGTTTTATCAGGCTGCAAGTTACAAAACAGTTCAGTTTCATCAGCATTAAAAATGTTACACAGTATGTACCCTTTAATAATTTGTGGCAACGGTCAGTGGCGGCGGGACCGCCCGGGCCACCAGGGCCCGGTCAATAATTTCAGCCTAGATTTTTATTTTTTTATTTTTATTTGGCATATGTGCTATTGTTGTGATGTGCTTTAGAAAGATCCTCTAGGTAAGTGGTCGGGTGGTCCT
This sequence comes from Macrothele yani, assembly GCA_039090855.1. Lineage (NCBI taxonomy): Eukaryota > Metazoa > Arthropoda > Arachnida > Araneae > Macrothelidae > Macrothele > Macrothele yani. The sequence goes on along the minus strand of CM077027.1, from coordinate 149,418,614 downwards.
AATCCCCAACAAAGCTCCTTAGCCATTGTTTTTCTTCTGTTTGTTCCGGGAAGGGAGGGGGTGCACCACGATTCGAAATTTCGGGCCCGGTCAACGAACTTCACTTTCCGCCGCCCCTGGCAGCTGTTCATTTTTCCACGTTTGCGCTGTCACGGGATCAACACTTTTGCTTTCGCCGGATACAGCTCTATGCACTATGTTAAGTCTTTGCATAAAACGATCAGTCTATCCATTTGATGCGGTGAATTCCTTTATTTGAAGTCGCTGGGCAAGTTGAACTGCTTTTTCCTTCAGAAGTGATCCACTAATAGGCAAATTACGAGCCCGTGTTTGTTAGAACCAAGTGACAAGAGCATTTTTCAACTCACTCTGGGCGAGGCTTTCATAGATTTCCTCTTACTCGAAAATTGCCCCCACTTTGATCAAGAACAGCTTTCAGTTTCTTTTCTGTTTTTCGCTATGATACACAACGTTAACTTGGAAATTCCGAGTTTCTCTGCTGCAGCAGTCTGTGATCTTGTGTTCGTATCAAGCTGCGACAAAATGTCCATTTCTTTCATTGGTTGAAAATCTCTTCTGCTCTTTTTTGCTGCAGTTATTCATTTTTTAAAATGCTCTCACAAAATGCACTTATGCAAACTGCAGTGATTAGTGAATTTCACTTCTAACTTTTCTAGTGCTATCTATGTTCATCAAAACTATCCCTGTAAGTGAGCTGTGTTGTTTAATTCGACCTGTAGATTTAACACTGAGAAAAAGCGCAATTTGGGGAAGAATTCCAGAGGTTCAGGAATGGGTACGTACAATGCGTGGGTCCCCTGACTTCATAGAAATCTATTGTTCTGTCTGTAGTTAAAAACAAGAATCCCCAGGGAGCTCTAAATTTTCTTCCCCACGCAGCCTTTCTTCTTCTTGCTTCCCACCCATGCAAGAAAACGTTGCGCTTCTTTGGAACTTGTTGGTCATGTGCTTCTCCCTGTAAGAAGTTTACGTCTGGTAGTAGCAGGAAAGGCGAATTGATTTATGATTCCATCAAGCTGTGTCGCAGATGATATTCTTTGAAGCGCGAGTTAACTGCGTATGTAAAATTTTAGTTGCGCGAGGCTCTCCCTTCTAGCTAACTTTTAACGTGAAAAATGCTAGTTAACACAGTTTGTTGGTTTAAAAAAATAAAAATGTTCGCTAAATTGAGGAAATGTGTTCGTTAAATCGGGAAACGCCAAGCATTAATTTCAATGTGGTTTCGTCCGGACCCTAAAAACAATGACGAAAAATCGCGGAATTCGTTAAATTGCAGTCCCTTAAATAAGGAGTGGCCACTTTATTATGACCACTCCCTCAGTACTTCGTTGAGCCACCTTTTGCCTTTAATACTGCGTCGTTTCTTCGTGGCATGGACTCCACGAGATGTTGTAGGTGGTTTGTGGAATCTGAGACTATGCTTGATGAATAGCACTTTCCAGGAGTGTGAGATTGCAGGGTTGTGGATCCAGCTGTCTGATGGCTCGTTCAACTTCATCCCACAAATTCTCAATGGGGTTGAGATCTGGAGATTGTGGGGGCCACCTAAGCAAAGTAAACTCACTGGCATAATCCCGAAACCAATCCTGTACAATACGAGCACTATGGCAGGACGCATTATCTTGCTGAAAGTAGCCATCGCCATTGGGATAAACCATCCATATGACAGGATGCATTTGGTCTGATGATGTGCCAGTCATACGTTGATCAACACGAATTAAAGGGCCCAAAGCATGCCAGGAAAACATTCCCCAAACCATAACGTTGCCTCCACCAGCTTGAAGGGTTGTAGCAATGCATTTGGGTTCCATGCTTTCGTGCTGTTTCTGCCAAATTCTCACTCTGCCATCGGCATGGTGCAACTGAAAACGTAATTCATCGGACCACATAATTTGTTTCTAATTATCGACTGTCCAATCCTTGTGCTCCTGTGCGAACTGGAGACGTTTTCTCTTGTTATCTGCAGACAGCAAAGGTGTTCGAACAGGCCTTCGGCTGCCATATCCCAGCCGATGCAGTGTACGGCGAACAGTGCGTGCAGAGATCATTTGAAGGGATCCTTGATTAAGATGGTCTGTAATTTGCTGCACTGTTGCCTGTTATCAGCCTGGACACTCTCCGTTCCGCCCGAGCAGTCAATAGTCGATGACGACTACAAGTTGCACGTAGAGACCCAGTTTTTTGGCTGACAGTCTAGTCTTTAAGCAGTTTAACAACAGCTGCTCTGGAACATTTCACGAATGCGGCGGTTTCGGTGATACTCGCTCCATGGCTCCGAGCTCCTACAATCATCCCACGTTGAAAGTCCGTCAAATCGCATTTTTTACCCATCTCATCCCACAAAAATCACTTCTACTACTGTCGCAAGCACTAAGCTTTCCTTTTTTATACTAGATTCGCCCTCTGGCGACAACAGCGTGCAGCCATAGCTCATTTGCTTAAAACTGTCAGGTGGTCATAATAAAGTGGCCACTCAGTGCATATGTGTGTGTGTGTGTGTATATCATCATCACTGTCAACCATTATCAATTAACTGCTGGACGAAGGTCTCTCCAAGACTCTTCCACAACGGTCTGTCTTGTGCCAGTCTTCTCCATGTTACTCTCGCATACTTTCGAACTTCATCCACATATCTTCCATGTGGTCTTCTTCTGGGTTTTTTCCTGTCCCTTGGAATCCAATCTAAAATTTCCACTGTCCATCGATGGTCTGTTTTTCTGGCAGTATGTCCAGCCCATTCCCATTTCAGGGATTTTACTCTGATCATGATGTCTTCCACTCTTGTCTTTTCTGATCTACGAGTTCCTCTTCTTATCTCTCCTGGTTACACCAAGCATGCGCCTCTCCATGCTCCTTTGAGTTGTCTGCAGCTTTTGTATGTCTCTTTTAGTTAAGGTCCAAGTCTCTGCACCATACGTAAGCACTGGAAGGATGCATTGATCAAGCACCTTTCTTTTAAGACATAATGGCATATTGCTCTTGAAAAATATGCTGTTTCTCCCAAAAGCTCTCCAGGCAAGTTTTATAAGCAGATTCATTTCTTCATCAATACGACCCTCACTTGATATCTGCTGTCCAAGATAAACGTATGTATCTGTTATCTTCAGTTTTTCTCCATCAATCGATAAATCTTCATTTCTTGTAAAAGCATTGTACATCACTTTTGTCTTCTGAAAGTTCATTTTTAATCCCACTTCTTTACTATTGTCAGCAAGTTCCTGGATCATACTCTGCAGCTCTGATGGGGTAGTTGCAAAAATGACTACGTCATCAGCAAAATGAAGATGTATTAGATAATCTCCATTAATCTTTATCCCTTTGTTTTCCCAGTTCAGTGATTTTTTTTTTTTTTTTGATTGGAGGTTTAACGACCACCGTGAGCAACTCATTGGGCTATAAGCAGTCGCCCGTCCCTAATTTAGGCTCACTGGTTCCAGGGAAGGGAGAGAGCCAGTGCCGTAAGACAGACACAACATCCATGGCTCACCGGGATTCGAACCCGGACCCCTTACGGACGAATGATCAGAGCCCATCGCTTAGGACAATGCGCCACCGGGGCGGCATCAGTGATTGTATATATATATATATATTTTGCAACCTTCGTTTTAAATTCTAAAGTTTTCCTTAGTCTTCAGTTTTGCTCTTAAGTATATATATATATATATATATATATATATATATATATATATATACTTAAGAGCAAAACTGAAGACTAAGGAAAAAATTTTAGAATTTAAAACGAAGGGTGCAAAATAACCTGAAAATCAAAACGCGCAACGCAGCAGTTTTGAAAATTCAGAATACACATTCTATAAAGAAGATACCTAAGCAAAAAAATACATATATAATTTTGACTCACACCTAATACAACATAGAAAAGGTTATGTATCTACCTGTGTGAGTAAAAGGAGAAAAGATAAAAAAATAAAATAAAACAACTGAATGTAGAAGGTGTCGAGAATACTGAGCCTTGGCTTTATCAAGGACCAGCAAAAACTCTGCATTTTCTCACTTCCACAAAGACCTAGTTGGAAATGGGTTTCTGCAAGGCCATAGATGCAAGTAACATTCCCACCTAAAATAGATAAAAAATATATATATATAAGTCATGTCCTCCGTAGAGTAGCATGACCTAGCACTAGTTAACAATTTCGCTTGCATCCATTAACCTTCATGGCCCGACCCATGCTCTTCATCTGTTACTATTAAACAGAGAGAAGAAGATTAAAGAGAACTCAAGCTGTGAGAGTGACATAATAAATGGAAATGATTTTCAGCTATAACGAAATTCCAAGTTCGTTTGAGAGAGAATTTAAACCTGAAAAACAATGCAAAAGAAATCCAAATTTTACATTGCAATTAAAAAAGGAAATGTTAATTTATAACGAACAGATTTTTGAAAGAAAACTTGAGTCTAAAACCCCCTACTCTACAACTTATGACAGCACGAAAACGAGAATAAGTTAAAGAGAGACTTAATAAACGCGGATGATCAGAAAAAAACAGCAAAATGAGCATGTGATTAAATGTAAATATTACGGTTACAGAGGTAAAGACTACCACACAAAGGTACTCAGATGGAGATAGGCCTAAAAGCATTGCTAAAGCACCATAACTGCCAACTCTTCAAAATAAAGAATTCATAGATTTTCGCGACTTGGCATTTCTCCCCTTAACTATGCTACAAAAGTCCTTTCGATTTTATACTATCATTGATTACACAACATTACAACATGCCTTTGTCAAAAAAATAGTTAAATATTATCATGAATGAAATACTATATTACACCATACAATACAAATTTTGAAGACGTGAATCCGTTTTTTGGTGTAAATATGACATGGATGGTAAGTCAGATAATATCCGAAAACTTGAAAAGTTCGTCTTCCTGGAGCGAGAATCGAACCCGCGTCTCCCGGATAGCGCCCGAGTACGCTAACCACTACACCACCCAGAACGACCAAGCTTCGAGTTTCCGATTAATTTGAATATAAGCATCACAGGATTCGCTAATCGAAGCAATCAGTAATTCATGTTTAGCGAAACAAACCTCAAGATTCACTAAACATGCACGATCCTTAACCTCCAGATTCGCTGGTTATATTCAATTTAATCGGAAACTTGGTCGTTCTGGGTGGTGTAGTGGTTAGCATACTCGGGCGCTCTCCGGGAGACGCGGGTTCGATTCCCGCTCCAGGAAGACGAAATTTTTCAAGTTTTCGGATATTATCTGACTTACCATCCATGTCATATTTACACCAAACAAGTTGGTAAAATCATGCAATGCATTGATTACAGTACGCTTTCCAACATACCAGAAATCATTACTGAAGTTATCACTCAAGTTATGAGGATAATGGCTGTGGAATAAATATCGGTCCTGTGCCCTGACCTTTGATCCCATTTCGATTATATTCATCAGAACCGGTTCAGTATACCTCCGAAGTAACATGATAAAGTTTTGTCCCAATCGAAGCATTTTTACGTAAGTTATGATGCATAAGGTCTATGGAATAGATCCCACTCCTGTGTCCTAACCTTTGACCCCATTTCGCCCATTTTCAATAGGATTCGTCCCCAGGTAGGCCCCTACAACATACTAACATTTCATCCAAATCGAAGCATTTTTACGTAAGTTATGACGCATGATGGCGATGGAAGTGATTCCGCTTCTATGTCTTGACCTTTGACCCCATTTCGTTCACTTTTATTAGAGTTCCTTTCCAGGTGTTCCCCTACCACATACTAAAATTTCATCGAAATCGAACGATTTTTACGCGAGTTATTGTGAGGACGGACATACGCAGACAACGCGTGACGTAATAAGGCAGATGGGAATCGCGACCATCTGCTCGCAAGAGTATGACGTCATAAAACTTTAATAGGATCCACACACAACGCGTGACGTAATGAGGCAGATGGGAATCGCGATCATCTGCTCGCAAGATTATGACGTCATAAAACTTTAATAGGATCCACACACAACACGTGACAAAATGAGACAGATGGCGTGACCACGCGCCAACATCTAAAACACGAGATTGTGATAAGATTTCTAAGCATGGGTAACATTAATGGCACGACGCCATGACACTAAAATCGTGATAATTCGGAGTGGTTATTTAACCCACTAAACGAATTTTCCTAAAGTCGAGATCAAGCTAAATCGATCTCTAGTACCAGAACACGGTAGGTTAACGACTTTCATCAAAATCCTTAGAGCCGTTTTCAAAATAAAATTTACATACATGCAAGAAGTGCTCCTTTAATAGTATGGCATAAGGGTGATGGAATGGATCCCGATCCTATGTCCTGCCCTTTGATCCTATTTCGTCCATTTTCAATAGAGTTCGTCCCCAGGTGGTCCCCTACGACATACTACAATTTCATCGAAATCGAACCATATTTACGCAAGTTATGACGCATAAGAGCAATGGAATGCATCCCGCTTTTATGCCCTGACCTTTGACCCCATTTCACCCATTTTGAATAGGGTTCCTTCCCAGGTGGTCGCCTACCACATATAAAAATTTCATGGACATCGAACTATATTTACGCAAATTATGACGCATAAGGGCCATGGAATGGATCCCGCTCCTATGTCGTGACCTTTGACCCCATTTCGTCCATTTGCAATAGGGTTCCGTCCCCAGGTGGTCCCCTACCACATACTAAAATTTCATCGAAATCGAACCATTTTTACGCGAGTTATCGTGCCGACAGACAGACGGACGGACGGACAAAGCTGGAGCATATACACTTCTTCAACCTACGGTTCGAAAGCGTAAAAAACGAATTCAAATCTTCAAAATTCGTAGTAACATATTATATTGTAAAATCCGCATATAACGAGCCAGTGTTTCGTGAGATCTCGATTTTAACGAGGAAAATCTGAACTTTTGTTTGGTATAATGTTGATTCCAAGCTAATTTGATCGTTTCAATGAACAAAGTTGAAAGTCCCCGGATTTGATGAGAGAGAGAAAAGCTAAGATGATTATTTTTAAAAAGTAAAATAACAAAATTTAATGAAATTCCATACTTAACGAGGCAGAGAAGATCTGCTGCGCACTGTCCTGGAATGGAGGAATAGAAATCATGGCATACAGAAAGAAATTTCGTCTGCGCAGGGCAATCCTTGTGCGCTTGTGGAAGAATGTTGATAGAAAAGCGATGGGGAGTACATCAAATGCTCAACAAGCGAGTAGTGCAAGCGACTCCCTCTGCCACTCATTCAAAAGAAAAAGAAAAACCAAGAAAGATGACACCGACTTTTCGGGTGTAATAAGCACGTCTTTTGAATCCGTTCTGACGCAAATTAAATTCATCAAAGCTATTCAAAGTCAATGGAACTAGTATGGAAAACATTAGATCCGACACAAGAAAGAAGATTTTCAATCGGTGTTTTAATCCCTCAGATATTGCTGTAAACGGAATCCTGAGCTTAAGAACTCTTAGAAACAGAGATATCGACAAAAATAAGATGTGACTTTACGTCCCCTGCTGGGAAAACCATGCATTATTTTAGGAAGAAAGTATTCTCAAAAGGTTTATCCATATAAGTGGTATCGGTACAAGAAAAAAAATTAGTCGAGTTTTTAGGAGCCCAGATTTTGCTACAAATACTTCAGAAACAGAAATTAACACTTATTACCCCTGGTGGCCAAACTATTCTTTACCAAACATTAGAATTATGTGAAAAATATTTGCCCTTAGGTCTTGTATGCGATACAGGAAGAATTTTTCAAATCGGAGCTTTAGAAGCAGAAATTACGCAGAAAACGAAATTTGCCTTTGTGCCCTCTAGCGGAAAGTCTATGAATTACTTGTAAATTTTTGAATTTATAGGAAAAACATTTCGCATCGGAAACACTATCCAACAAAGAAGGAATTTTTCAAATCGGACTCTTAGAAGTAGAGATATTGATAAAAATAAGATATACATCTACGCCCCTGGCGTAGAAACCATACATTATTTCAAGAAGAAAATTTTCCTAAAAGGTTTGTCGAAATGAGTAATATCGGTCAACAAACGACTTTCTTTTCAATCGAGATATTAGAAGCTCATATTTTGCTGCAAATACATCAGAAGCGGAAATTTAGACTTACGCCACCTGGTGGCCAAACCATTTTTTACAAAAAATTATAAATTATGTGCAAACGATTTTCTATCAGGAGCTGTATGCAGTGCAGAAAGAATTTTTCAAATCGGACATTTAGAAGCAGAGATATAGGGTGGGAAGCAAATTACCTTTACGCCCCTTGCGGAAAGTCTATGAATTACTTGAAAATTTTGAAATTATATGAACCACATGTCACACTAGAAACACTATCCAACAAAGAAGGAATTTTTCAAATCGGACAGCTAGAAGTAGAGATATTGACAAAAATGAGATATACATCTGCGCCCCCTGGCGTATAAACCATGCATTATTTCAAGAAGAAAATGTTTCTAAAAGGTTTGTCGACATGAGTAGTATCGGTCAACAAACGAAGTTTTTTTCAATCGAGTATTTAGAAGCTCATATTTTGCTGCAAATACACCAAAAGCGGAAATTTAGACTTACGCCACCTGGTGGCCAAACCATTTTTCTACAAAAATTAGAAATTATGTGCAAACGATTTCCCATCAGGAGCTGTATACGGTGCAGAAAGAATTTTTCAAATTGGACATTTAGAAGTAGAGATATAAGGCAAAACGCAATTTACATTTACGCCTCCTAGCGGAAAGTTATGAATTACTTGAAAATTTTGAAATTATATGAAAAACATGCCACACGGAAAACACTATCTAACAAAGAAGGAATTTTTCAAATCGGACTCCTAGAAGTAGAGATATTAACAAAAATAAGGTGTACATCTACGCCCCCTGGCGGAGAAACTGTCTAATATTTTAAGAAAATATTCCGAAAAGGTTTATCGATGTGAGTGGCATCAGTCCACGAAAGAATTTTTTCAATCGATGTTATAGAAGCTTAGATTTTATGGCAAATACATAAGAAGCAAAAATTAACACTTACGCCCCTGGTGGCCAAAGTATTCTTTACCAAAAATTTTAAATTATATGCAAAAGATTTTCCATCAGGAGAAGTATCCGCTGAAAAAAAAATTTCAAATCGGAGTTATAGAAGAAGAGTTATCGGGGAAAATGTCGTTTACTTTTACGCCCCCTAGCGGAAAACCTATGCGTAATTTGAAAAAGTAACTATACCTAAAAATACTCGTCGACAAAAATACTCGTCGAGGCCCTCTAGCGGCGAAATTGTGCATCGTAAAAAAAAAAACGAAATAAAGGATCATCATTCGCATATTTCAAGCTTCTCAATGCAAAATGAATTTCTTCAAATCGGACTAATAGTTGCAGAGATACCGTGGGTACAGACGGACGGACGGACGGACAAACCGATAACATAAGTACGATCTTTTTTTACAAAAGACGTGCTAAAAAAAGGTGGGAGCACCGGATCAGCAGTGTTGAAAACAGACCACCTATTACTAGGCAGAAAGAGGATGGGTGGGTTCACGGTACATGTAAGTGGATTTCTGGGCGACAATTGCAGAGAGGGATAAGGGAATAATACAATGGGAATGTAGCCAGAGGAGAAGCAGGAGATAACAATTTCTGGAATTCTGTTCATTTCCCTTTGCATTAGAAAGGATGGGTGCTGCTTTTGCTTATGTGTGTTATGTAGTTAAACAGCGATGAGTCTCACGTAGCCGTCAAGTTCATCATATCCGTACTTTAAGGATTCAATTAAATATAGTGTAGTTAATTAAATCTTTCAAATAAATCCAATTGTTATGGACATATAATCGGATTTAGCGGGGGTTCCGTAGGTTCTACAATAAATGTGAAATTTCTAGGGCTCCTCTGTAACCCTTAAAATTTGATAAAAATTGTGCACAGAGTGGATACAACTATAGGATATATCTATTTTTTTAATTAAAAGTTATATTTCATTGTGAAGTTATTTATTCTAAGCATAGTGTGTGCTCTCAGCAAAAATGCTTGCTCAGCCAGCACCTTCATAAAGCAAGAATTGTCTAAGAATGCGAAAACATGCAGTTTTAATTGAAATTTAATTTCAAAAATTATTTCTGTGGTTAACGTGAAAACAATTTTATGGGACAGACAATTTTATTTTATTTTTTTAACAAGAGGCTTTGGCCCACTGAAGCTAAAGCCACCACCCTATCAAAGAAGCATGGAGAGGTGCATGCTTGGTATAACCAGGAGAGATAAGAAGAGGAACTCGTGGATCCGAAAAATGACGAGAGTGGAAGACATCATGATCAGAGTTAAATCCCTGAAATGGCAATGGGCTGGACATACTGCCAGAAGGACAGACCATAGATGGACAGCCGAAATTTTAGATTGGATTCCAAGGGACAGGAAAAGACCCAGAAAAAGACCACATGGGAGATGGGTGGATGAAATTCGTAAATATGCGGGAGTGACATGGAGGAGACTGGCACAAGACAGACCGTTGTGGAGGAAACTTGGGGAGACCTTCGTCCAGCAGTGGATTGATAATGGTTGACAATGATATATATATATATATATATATATATATATATATATATATATATATATATATATATATATATAATAACTGATGACGCCGACTATATATACTATAACAATTTTTCAACCAATATTCCAAAAACAACATAGTAAAACTCATATACTGACAGGTATCAGTAAAAAGAGGCTAAAAAAATAGCAAATTGAATGTAGAAAGTGTCGAGAATGCCGAGCCTTGGCTTTATCAAGGACCAGCAGAACTCTGCATTTTCTCACTTCCACAAAGACCTAGTTGGAAATGGGTTTCTGCAAAGCCATAGATGCAAGTAATATGCCCACCAATTTTATTTTATTTTTAAATATATCATAACCTCCTCAGAGTTGCATGTCAAAACACAAGACATTATTTTTGCATGCATCTATAGCTTTCCTGGCCCAACCCATGCTCGTCATCTGCTACTAAAAAACAGAAAAACGATTACAAAAAAACACAAGTTGAGAGAGTGACTGATTGAATCATATGGATCATTCAGTAATAACACAATGCCAAGTAACCTAGCCTCCTAAGAGAGAATTTAAACTAGAATAGCAATACTAAAGTATTACAGATTCTAATGCTTTGCAGTGAAAAAACGCTTATTCAAAAATGCCATATAATATTCCAGTTCACTTTCAGATTCCTGAAAGTGAACTGGAATATTGAACTCCGTTCTCCTCAACAACTGACTTGAACAAAAAAATAAAATAAAAAATGATAATAACAAACTAAAAAATGCTTTGTGAAGATTATATGATTTTAACAATTAGTTGCAATATATACAAAGTATTCCAGAAGTGCTTAATTCTGAATATCCGTGACTGCTGCGTTGCGCGTCTTGATCTTCAGGTTTTTTTTTTTTTTTGCAAATTTCATATAAAATTCTTAGGTAATATCTTTGGATTTTGTCTCTGCTCTCCCTCTCTCTCTATATATATATATATTTATATAATATTTTTTTACCAATGCCATCAAAATTTCACAATAATCCGATGCACAACTTTCATTAGGTCTGCAAAACAAAACCTTTGTACACCTACTTAGGCCTTCCGTAATGTGATCGGATCAGGTGCTGGCGCGAAACTAAACCAGGGTAATTACAAAGATTTCCTGTAATGAAATAAAAATAATGAAGTATGAGGGGGAGGGGGTCGAATCTTAACAAATGAACTGCTGAACATGATAGATGATGCCTTCCAGCATACCCGTAGTCTATCAAGCGAGTTGGGAATTTCGTGCAGCGAAGAACTGCAAGCAATAAAACACCACCTGATGAAAGCAGGGAACCATTTATTAAGTTGATACGGTGATATATCCTGAAATGGCAGTTCACGGCAATGCAACGTTATCTCGATCTGTATATCAAACAAGTTTTCATGCCCTATAAAGTTCAATTGGGAGTAGTTGTCACGAAACTGGAACGCACGGTGGTTATAATAAAGCTACACTATCTGATCAAAAGTACCCGGGCACTTGCATATCCACAAACGCCCTGTAATAGGGAAAGAATTAATATGGAATTGGTCCGCCCATTGCTGCTATCACAGCCCCCACTCTGCGGAGATTTTCCATTAGATTTCAGTACGTTTCAGTCTGAATTGCCTTCCATTCTGCCACAAGCGCATTAGCCAGGTCGGTCACCGATGTTGTGCGGTTCAGCCTGGTTGGCATTTCAATTCATCCCAAAGATGTTCCATGGGGTGAAATCGGAGCTCTGTGCAGGCCAGACAAGTTCTTACACACCCAACTGATGATACCGTTTCAGCACGGACCTCGCTTTGTGGACGGGGACACTGTATTGTTTGTAAAGGAAAGGAAAGTGTCTGGGACTCAAGCCCCCAAGAAGAGCAAAGCCCTTCCAATCAAAAGTAACTTTTTCTTGTATTAGCTTACCTTTACCTGTGTAATATTTTTCCACTTAAAAAAAGGCTGGTCGGATGGGAATTTTCTTACATATTTTGTTGTCAAAGCAAATAAAAATTCTTCCTTCGATTCTTTTTTTTTTTTTTTTTTCAAATGAGGGGGTCAGGTGTCACAGCAACAGCGTTAAGATAACATTACTCTAGTTGGGGTAATCTCGTCGCCTGGTCTCTGCAGGAGTTAGGCCATTAGGGAACAATGCGGCAAACAACTTAATGATTTACGGGGGTGGAAGTATCGTGGAGGCACGTACCATCAATCTTAAGCTAACAAAAGCCCAAACCCTGAGAATCAGCCGTAGGTCAAAAGGCTGAAGAAACGATGCACGACAGCAACTGCAACAGCTTGTCGGAAACGGTAATATTCATGTGAAAAGGCTGCATCTTTACTAGGGTAATAAAAAACAGCATGAAAGGGAGCAAATGTTTTCACTAAGTGAAGTCGTTTGTTTCACAGGGTAAAGGGATTTCGGTGGGGTATTAGCGCATTTTTCGTTACGGTAGTTTATTGGAATAAGGGCGCTGAAAGTGGATAACTGTCGTATGATAGATTCTCTTCTACAGTACAGTGTTCCTACGTATTCTGCTCAATTAAGTGCAGCTGAGTTTTTTTTTTTTTTTTTTTTTTTTTTTTGTCCACTGCAAGCTATACTTTCAGAACTATTAGGATAGAATTTAAAAAAATAACACCACGAAATACTTCTCTTGGAAAACAGCATCAAACAACGGTCTTTAACCCAAGTAGTCACTGTGTAAACGAGCTCTCTAACACACAAGAAATGCATTCCAGACAAAAATGCTTTATTATTGTCGATTTTATTCAAATTCAGTTTCAGACAATTGTCCTATGGTGCAAAGGAAAAATCTGGTATGTATAAGTTCGACATTATTCCAGTTTTATAAATACAGTCACGGACAATGAATCAGATTTGCGCACCTAGAAGAAAACATGCTACAACCGCGGAACTTTTCAAATAGCTAGTGTGTGCTGGTATGCAAATGATCTAAGTTTGGTGCGATTACGCATGCCCGCACACCCTGTGTTGGTGCTACAAGCACTAACCGGAGCCTTATAAACCGGCGTGTAGTCGATGCCCCGTGAAAGCGAAAAGCAACGGCCGACGCAACCAAGAGTACAAAGTGACATGAATGCCGGGTAGACGAGTCCTGGTCATCGGGTTGAAAACCGCAGTATGGTCAGAGCGCCGTATAGCCCGCCACGTGGATCGTTTTGACCTTACCGTCCGACTGTGTTGGGAGCAGTGGACATGTGACGGCACTGCTACACGGCGGAGCGGCTGCGGACGGACCGAGAGCCGGCCACCTGTACAGAGGATCGACGGCTCGTGCGCCAGGCACGAACGGATCCCACGAGGACCTCGTCCACTATATAGGCAGATGTAGCGGCTCCTGTGTGCCCACGGTTCCGTTTGCAGTGGTGCCAGGCCAGAGCGACGTGGAACGCCACAGACTGGCGACGCGTGGTGTTTATCGATGGGTGCCGCTTCGTTTTGGGGACAGATGATCTCCGTGGGTCAACGGCACAATTCCAACCTCTGTATCGAGCGCCACACCTCCCCCACTGCAGGCATTACGGTCTGGGGAGCCATTGCGTACGATAGCCGATCAGCTCTAGTAGCGGTACGTGGATCATTGACGAGTCAGCGGTATGTGGATAAGATCCTACGGCCCCATGTGTTCCCATTCCTTGCCGGGATTCCCAGTGTGCTACACCAGCAGGACAATGCCCACCCGCACCCGGCTCGGGTTGCCGAGGACTGCCTACGTCATGTCCAGACACTTCCATGGCCTGCCCATTCCCCGGACATGTACCCTATCGAGCATGTGTAGGACCAGTTGAAATGCCGTGCCGCACTACTCGGGATTTGTAGCACACCGCCCAACACGTGTGCGCCAGTCTGCCGCAGGACAACATTAAGCGTCTGTTCGCCTCCATGCCGGACCGTATTGCAGCATGTATCGCCGCACGAGGCGGTGCGACGCGCTATTGAAGATGATCGGACTGCGTGCCACAGATCCCTCTGTAATTGTCCTGCAGCTCTGTGTTTGCAATCACGTGTATCATTCATCTGTATCATTACGTCCATAAAATTTCAGTTCAATCGGATGCTTCCTTCTTGGTGCACAAATTTCATTGTCCGTGAATGTAACTGAGGTAAATCAGGGTACTTTGGTTAGTTTTTGTCGAGCTGCACATCTTTGCTTCTGGGTGTTTTTTGAAGAAATTATTATTTCATAAGTGATATACTGGCCTTCGCCGAACTATTGTCATAATGTGGGGAGTACAGAATCGTCGAGAGTGTCATAGGTCGTAGCATTAAGATTCCCGGACACCGGAACAAGAGGAACCAAACCATGAAAAACAGACACCAGTGCACGATACCCCTCTTCCACCAAACTCACAGTTGACACAACATAGTCTGGCACGTAACGCTCACCTTGCATCCTCCACTCCCAGACAGTGAAGTGCGATTTATCATTCTAAAGAACACGTTTCCACCGCTCCATAGTACACTGCCGCCAAGCTTCACACCACAACAACCGACGCTTGATCTTGCTGGTGTTAGGTTTGTGTTCAGCTGCTTTTGACGAGCCGTTATGGTGTTGTGTTGCTTCCAGAGACAGTTTGGAACTCGGTGGTAAGTGCTGCAACAGATGACAGGCGATTTTGTCGCACCACTAGGTTAAGCATTCTGCGTCCCGCTCTGTCATTTTACTTGGCCTTCCGGGTTGCGATTGCGCTGCTGTTGCTCCTTGAGTTTTCCACTTCACAATAACATCATTTACAGTTGACCGAGGAGCTGCAGCATTGCAGAAAGTTCCCGCGAGCTGATATGTTGGTAAGATGTAATCCTATGACCGTGTCACATTGAAAGTCACAGAGCTCAGATCTGCCAAACAGGCCATTCTACTGTTCGTGCTTGTCTATGATGTTTGTAAGGCCAAGTGCGTCTTTTTACTGCTGTAGGGGCCATGGCTGTGACTTGTATGGGCAAATCAGCGGTTCAAAAGGATACTTTTTATCATATAGTGTATCTTTTGATGCGCTCAGCGCGTTTGAAATTTATTAGATTTTAAGAAGGAGCGCCGCGCACACGAACTGGCAAATAGTTTTTACTTAAAGTTCCGCGGATATTTTTTAATATTGTTATCATGAAAAGTCTGTTAGGTCATAATTTTTGTGGCAAGTTCTGTGGCGCATAGACTTAAAAATCAGGGATGGCGTAGAAGAGGGCAGACAACATCAGTTCCAAAACCGATACGAATTTGTCGTATTAACAGCCAGAAAAAAAAGCGATAATAAACAGCCAATGAAATTTTAAAATTAAATTGATTTTTTTCCCCCAGAAATTAACTACATGAGAAAAAATGCCAAATGGTTCAACAAATCTTGATAATCCACCCCGTGCCACCGCTTAGTGAAGTCGCTGGGCAAGTCTGAACTTACAAATCTATGAATTCCCATCAAACGGGGAATTTGTTGCTAGACAATCAATCAATGCTTCAAGTCGGAGCAATAGCGAGTACGATACGCTGTTGCGCCAATCGAGCTTTCAGCCATCGATTGGTTCTGTATGGCTCAGGAGGAGTAATAACTTCGCAATAGCGGACATCGCGCGATGAAATTGACCGAAGAAATCAAATCATTCAACAATTTATTAGCAGCTGTGAGTCCCAGTTTCTGACACGTAAGTGTGTAACTAAGACTGAAAATGTTCAGTCATACAACTTGCTTGACAAGTTTTGTGGCATCATAGCAAAAAAAAAAAAAAAGAAAGAAAGAGTAGCCACAAGAAATTACAGTTGCTCTTTTTGTATTTGTATCGCACTTTTAAAATGTTTTTAACGTTTGGAAATGACATCCAATTTACACGTCAAAACTGCGTTTCTTCTGAACGCTTCTTCTACCGGACATGGAATTCATGCACTCATCTCATGTGTCATTGCTGAAACATATACAAATGTACCCTTGTTTCGACGATATCTTTCTATATCTATACTTATTGCAGGAATGCTTGGGAAGGTGAACAAAAATTCCGGAACAAGCGAGGGAAAAAAATCAATACTGGGAAAGCTGAAATCAAATTTAAAAAAGGTATCCAATTTCAAATAATTTACATTACAAATTAGTACATGTGCATTATGTTATGCACGTAGTTTATATATACATAATTAAGAAAAAAAACTGTTAGGAAAAATAAGCAGGAAAAGAATGCAGGAATTTGAAGATTGCCAGGAATTTCAAGAGAAAAAGCCACTTTTTCAAGGTCCTGCACGTTGGGTTTCTGCTACGACATGCTTGTATAAGAGCAATTAAATAAAGGCCAACTACCACGCCACTTTTTAAAAATACATTTCTTATAAAAACCCTTAAAATAAAAAGATTAAAATAAACAGTAAACCCAAACATGCCGTTCGCTAGCCCGACCCAAAAGTATCTGTTTGATATGCCTATTCAACCTGATTATTCTCATCAGCTGCTTTTGCGCTGTTAGATTTTCATGGTTCTGCAGGTTCTGTGGGGTATATATTGCCTTTCAGTATATATATACATAACCATAATCATTTCAATTTCATGGTGGTGCACTGTTTAAATAATGGCAGATCTTACACACTTTTTTTCTTTTATTTTAATTAAGTTTTTTGAACTGCCTATAAGAAACAGTGATTTTATAAAAATATTTACAAACACTGATTTTATGATTTTGTTGAGAGCCAATGTAACTGCAAATTTGGCTTTTTTCAAAAAGTTATCACCGTATTTTGTGAAAAGCACGAACCTTTCGCAATTGATTTTACCATCAAAACATGAGCATCCACCTTACAGTCCGGATTGGCTCCATTGGACTAGCACCACTTGTTCCCCAATTTGAAGCAGTTCCTTGGTGGACAACTTTTTGATGAAGATGCACTAAAAAAGACTTATAAAGAACAGGCGGCAGAGTTCTATGGGGTGGATATACTTTAACTTATCCAAAGCTATGACAAGTGGCTCAATGTCTAGGGCGACTATGTAGAAAATTAGGCTAAGGTATGAGTTAAAAATTGTAAATAAAATACTTGAATAGCTTTTATAACCAAACGTTCTTTACTTTCTGAATGACCCTGGTACAATTCGGACTCGGATGGGTCCTTAAAACTGAGCCCGAATTAAGGAACAACGAAAAGTGCGCCAAGATATTGTAACACCCTAAAGAACGCAACTCTAAAAAAAAAATAAACTTGGCTTTCCATCTTGAAGAAACGAACAAATCGCGGGGTAAGCGGGTGATATCAGCCGGGGTGACCTTTGAAAATTCGCTTTGTTACACTTTATTTCCTTATTAAGGTCCAAAAACATGAGCTAACTGTTCACGTGCCAGTCGCAAAATAGTTGTTTCAAAAAGGACACGTTCATCATGACGTACTCCCTGAAGCGCTTCTTACACTTGTGAAATTTGTACATCTGCCAATTACACTTAACGCTGCACGTGCAAAAACAGCATTTTGTTCCCAATATGAAAAAGCACAACCGCTGATACTTTCGAACCCAGTGGTCCCAACCCTAAGGAAAATTCCCTATACTTAGGGAATTTCACGATATTTTAGGGAATTAGGGAAAACAGACAAAATTCTAGAAATTTAGTGTACTTTCGAAGGAAATCCCTATTATAAGACTTTTTTGGCAATTGACATTTGTTTTTGTTTTTTGTAGGTTTTTTTGCGAGTGCAGTCGAGGATTTTGAATATTACGACACTACGAATTGAAGACAGTTAACACCTGGGAGTGTTCCTTCAGATTTTAATTTCAAAAAAAAAAAAAAAATGGGAGAAGGAGAAAACTGATTGTATATTTAGTTCGGTAAGTTGCGAATTAAGTTCCATGTTCTTTTCCCAAAGAACAAAACATACCTATAATTATTTTTTTTTTATTTAACGTTACGCTTTCATTTCATTTTTAACTAGATTGCCTAGCGTGCGATAGTGGGAAGTTTGTAGTTCATATTTTTTTAACTCCAATTTGTTTCCTTATTACATATTCGTCTGGGTTTCTAAATTTTTCGTTTAGCAGGAAGGATTCCCAGGCTTATGTTTCACCAATGTTTGACAGTAAGAACATGAAAATTTAATATACCATGCATTAGAAGTGTTTCATTAAAAATTTCCCCATGACTAATGAAGATGTTGTCCTGCATCATTTGAAATAAGCACCAAACACAAAATTGTCTTGGCATATTTTGCAACCTTGATTTGTTCTTTTAAGTAATCGATTTCTCCTCCTTCTCCCTGTAGCTCTATTAATTCGTTGGCATACTCAAAGACGTTAAAATTTTAAAAACTGACCAACAGTAAGGGATGATCTAACAGGGACAACACATGAATTCAGAAAATCCACTATTGACGTTACGTGAATAGGGTCCACAACATTTTAATTTTCTTAATCATTTTTTATTTTTATTTTTTGTTGTTGGAGGTTTAACGATCACCGTAAACAACTCAATGGGCTATAAACAGTCGCCCGTCCCTAATTTAGGGCCACTGGTTCCAGTGAAGGGAGAGAGCCAGTGCCGTAAGACAAACACAACATTGATGCCTCACGGGGTTCGAACCCTGACCCCTTTCGGACAAATGATCTGAAGCCATCGCTTAGACCACTGCGCCCGGCAATCAAAAGTTTCTTCTGCAAAAATTCGTAACAGCTTTTTTTTTTTTTTTGGTTGGAGATTTAACGACCACCGTGAGCAACTCAGTGGGCTATAAACAGTCGCCCGTCCCTAATTTAGGGCCACTAGTTCCAGGGAAGGGAGAGATCCAGGGCCGTAAGACAAACACAACATCCATGCCTCACCGGGATTCGAACCCGGACCCATCTCGGACGAATTATCAGAAGCCATCGCTTAGACCACTGCGCCACCGGGGCGGCTGTAACAGCTTTAGAGATGTACGTGCAAGTGTTAACACTGCAAATATACCTCACAAGTTTTACTTTTTCTGATATACACTGAAGAGCAATTGAATTAGAGATACCCGTCTAGTAACATGTAGCACCACCTATTGCCCTGCTGACGGCGGCGATTCGTCTCGGCATGGACTCGACAAGACACCGGAAGCGTTGGGAAGCCATACGGATCCACGGCCCCTGAACAAGCCCACAGTTCACGAAGATTTGATGGAGGAGGGTCAGAGCCTCGAACATCTCTCTCGATGGCATCCCAGATGTGCTCGATGGGATTGAGGTCAGGTGACCTAGCTGGCCAAGGAAGCGAGGTCACGTCGGTGGAGTGTTCATCCAACCATTCGGATACAATTCGGGAGCGATGACACGGTGCATTTGTCTTGTTGCAGAATGAGGTCCCCCAGTGGGATGTTGAAGACGCACAAACGGGTTCAAATGGTCGTCCAGGATATCCCGGTAACGTTGACCTGTGAGAGACTACGTCACACGTACCAGAGGTCCCATTTCAGTCCACGTAAATAGTCCCCAGACGAGAATGCCGCCCCCACCATCTGGAAGAGTACCCTACTGGCAAGAAGGATCAATCGCTTCATGTGGTTTGCGCCGTACTCGTATCCTGCCATCCGCATGTACCAACGTGAATCTCGACTCATCTGTCCAGGCAACATTTTTCCACATGTCTAGGGTCCAGTGGCGATGTTCCCGCGCCCATGCTAATCTTTGCACCCTGTGATGTGCGGTCAGCAGCGGTACCCTCATGGGACGATGGCTTCTGTACCCCATAGCGAGGAGATGGTTCTGGATGGTTTGGCTGCTTACACGTTTTTGTGCACCAGCGTTAAATTGCCGAGTGATTTCTTGCACTGTGTCCCGTCTATCCGCTGTTACAACGCGAGCTAGCCGACGATGACCCCGCTTATCGACACGCTGTTGTCCACGGCAGTTAGCCCTTGCAGGGATCGTTTTACCAGATTCGATGTACTCACGGTGCACTCGTGACACAGTGGCTCGTGAAAATCCAGTGCCTGCACGACTTCCGAGATGGAGTGACCCATTCGTCAGGCCCCGACAATTTGTCCACGATCAAATGCGCTTAGATCCTTCGTCTTACCCATACTGCGTCCGACTCTTACTGATTCCCGTCGCATCACTCCTTATAATGTCGGATCGCTGCATACGTCATGTCGTTTCCGTTTACAGGGCCGCCCACAGCGCCACATTTGCATAACGCCAGCTGTCTCTAATTCAATTGTTCTTCAGTGTATATAGAGAGATTTTTCTTTTCCTAGGGAAATTCTGTGGAGAACTAGGGAATTTCTGTCTATGATCTAAGGAAAATTTTGAGGAACAGGTTGGCAGCAATGTCGAACACTGTCAAGTGGTGCCAGCCGCAGCCAGAAGGAAACGTTCCGATATTCTTCCAAGGATTGAGAGATACTTAAATTCTGGGTTACGTAACTTTTGGATCAGACTGTAACTTAGAATCTTTTTTTTTTTTTTTTTTTTTTGATTGGAGGTTTAACGACCACCGTGAGCAACTCAATGGGCTATAAGCAGTCGCCCGTCCCTAATTTAGGGTCACTGGTTCCAGGGAAGGGAGAGAGCCAGTGCCATAAGACAAACACAACATCCATGCCTGACCGGGATTCGAACCCGGACCCCTTACGAACGAATGATCAGAGGCCAGCGCCTTAGACCACTGCGCCACCGGGGCGGCATAACTTAGAATCATGATGAAAACTTTGAAGAACAATAACTCACTGATATGCGAGGTGGGACTGATTTGTTTTTAATAAAATAGTGACAGCCATTGTGAATGTGCTCTTAAAAATAGTACTTATATAAATTTTCGGGCACTCGCCCGACTTGTTTGCCGGTTCCAGGAGTAAAAGAGGAGGAATTAGTACCTGAATGTAACCAGAGCCGAATTATCAGTGAACATTAAAAACACGGCTGTCAAGACAGCCAGCCAACCGTGAGATCGGAAACACGCCTACCACTCTAATCAAGACAGAGAACGTTGCACCAACTGTGCTACACGCCAGAGGTGAAGAGGGTGGCACATACTCAGATTGGAAAATTACGAGCTGGGAGGGAATTTCGCTATGCAATGTTCTTCAGATTGTTCTTGTTTTCGTTATAAAAAAATTTAAAGAAAACTATGACATATTAAGCGCGAAAGAAATACCTATTTTGACACTATAACCCATGGCGTTGATCACCTCTTTCCGTGCAAATGACAGTTCGCAAAGCACGCACTGCATGTCCCATTATAGCTGAAAGTAGTTGACCTTATGATGAAAGAAACAGAAGAAACGTATTGGTAAATGGTATGATGCGGGGGAATGGGGAGGGGAGAACAGTGGGTATATACAAAAAATGTTCCAGAGAACAAATTAAGCACAATCAAGAAACTGTTTTTTTTATATATATATATATATATATAAAAAACAAAGCGCGCATTTGCTTTCGTACGCAGCAGACTGAAAATAACATTTGCCCGGATCCTAAAAATAATTGAAAAACTCAACACGGCGGCTTCGTTTTTTATCTCTGAACATAATAGTTAAATTTGAAAAATCGTTTTCGCATTATGAAGTCTGCAACTGAAACCGAAGGAACATGCCATAACTTCGCCCGCCTACCGAAAACGCATATGCTATCGAATGCAAAATACAGGGTAATTCAAAATGATTCAACCGATTTCAAATGACTATTTTATGTGTTTCTAAATATACAGCGATTAAATGCACATAGGATAACGAAAAAAACTGTCCAGATTTTGTTTTCGTACTTTATAAATGTTCTATGTGACCCGTTGGTCATGCGAACTACGTCGAGGCTAAATCAAATTTCTGCCATACGTGATCAAGCATGTCTGTTGCCAACGACTGCAGAGCACTATGAATGAGAACTTTTGAGTTCATCTAGTGTTGTGAACAATGGTGGCACATACACATTATCCTTAATATACCCCCCATAAGAAAAAAATCGCAAGGGGCCAGATCCGGAGACCTAGCGGGCCACCTGTAGAGCGCCTTGTCGTGTCCACAGCGACCAATCCAGCGGTTAGGAAAAGACACAATGACAATCTTCCGTCCAGGTGCAGATACACGGGTTACACTGCGCCATCTAGCGGTTACATTCGTAAACTCGGCGAGTTCCTTTTCATTTTAATGTGCGATGCGCTGTTATTACCTTGATTTTTTACGGAGCTATTGATTTAATGAAATCGGATGAATCATTTTGAATTATAGATAGAGATGAAAGAGCCGAAATTCGACATCAAAATAGCTCTTCGATGCCCCCCGTTCATCCACGGAAAGGAGCAAGTAAAAAATAGTTTTCTTTTCATGCTAGTTGGATAATGACCCGCAATAATGACCCCGCAACTCAGCCACCGTCAAACAAATTTTAATAATGCGACTTATATCTCAAGAGAGTTCAGTTTACTTCCCCTACCCCAATTTTTCATATCTTGATTTTTTTTTTATTTTTTACTTTTCAGCATGGAGAAATTGTCCACTAGTGAAGTAAATTAACAAAACGAACGGAAACAGAAAGCAAAACTTGCATCTGTATTCGTGGATGAATATAGTTTGCCGTTGAACACAGAGCGCCCCCCTCCGGTTCTAAGAAATTAGCTACGGCCCTGGCTATAGGGTGGGCTATTTCATTTTAAAACTTCAATTTAGCTTTTCAACCCCCCCCCTCAAGCTTGCCCCTTGATATAGCAAGAAGTTACTAAGGAATAGGAAAACACACGTTTTAATTAAACGAAATTAAAGAATAAAAAATCGGTACAACAAAACATTCTCCACTCTGCCCTGAAAACAATTTTACAAATCACGGAAATGGCTCAGATTCCATCATGGATAGATTAAGTACCAATTTTGAAATTTAAGTTCCCTTTAAAAAAGGGGACAAAAATGCTTGCTCTGCTGATTTATTTTGAAGAAGAGACTGTTAGAAATAGGAAAACATACATCTCACCAGAAACAAAAAATAATATAATCTTAACTCCAAAGTCGCTCTTTTTCACTATTACCAAAGATATGAAAAAGAAGATACATAAGAAAAATGAAAAAAATATATATAATCAGGAAGAAAAAAATAACGCGGCGTGGTCAAAGAAATTCGAAGTTCGGAAAATCACGGAACATTCACATCCCATCTAAAACAGTGCTATCCAAATTATTTAGAGCCGCGGGCCAAGGTTTTATTTTTTAAAGATTTCAGCTCTTTTAATTACTATTAAAAACAGTTGAAATTTAAAATCTGAAAAAAAAAAAAAAAACCTTAAGAGCACTGGGGGGGGATTAAACTCCACTAAAAATTGTTGCATGTCGACTTCGAGGTATTTGTCGTTGAAAGTCGAAGTAACTAATTTATAACGAGGAACAGTACACAAATTAAGTAGTAAATAGTAACACTGTACTAGTGATCCAATTTATTGACGTAGGTAATAAACAGTTTCTGTCTAAATTCCTTGAAAAAGCCATCTGGTTAATGTGCGAAAGCTTGGAAACGCTTATGTGTCGAAGTAACTGTTCAAAAGTGGTCATTAACACGTTTGACCTTATGTTTCATGTCAGAAAATGCCCTCTCGCATATACAGGTATTTCCAAACATAAAAATAACTTAATCCCAAAGCATTTATCCTGTTCCCACTAAAGGGGCTCTGACGACCGCCAATAGCAGTATAACTATACCATCGGGATTAGAGGAAATGCTATCCCACACTCACCAACCCGCTTGGCCAGCGTGGTGAGTTATGGCCAAACCCCTCCAAAATGACTCCACAACTTAAATCTTGACCCTCAGTCTCCGGCAGCTGGATGCAGGAGACTGGCACAAGACAGACCGTTGTGGAGGAAACTTGAGACCTTCGTCCAGCAGTGGGTTGATAATGATGATGATTATGATTTCTCACTAAAAACAATCGTAAACAATTCTGCTACAGTCTCTGATCGAGCTCTAATAAATTCCTCCTCGAAATTCCGTTAGATAAATACGACTTGTCCTTTTAATGACACTATTCAATGGATTGCTGAACGGACGCGTGCTTGGTCTGAGTGTTAAGAATGTCTAGCTGAAGGACAAATAATAAAAAATTTAGTTTCACCAAGTATTGTCATTGCGATCAAAAATCTCTTCGCAGGTTCAGAAGTGAGTTAAACTGTTTCTTTCTAAACCTGAGTCCTATAACAATGGCCGGTCGTTACGAAAACCAGCTATATGACAGTAATGATTACAGATATTTCACCTCTCCCTTACAGAGCAATATTTAGGATATTCAAATGCTACTGCAATCATTGGGACTTTTAGTTAGATCAGTATCACATTCTATCCCTTCCAATGAAAAGAGAAAATTATTTCCGAAGTTGGAAAAATCTCACTTAACGTTTTTCTGCACTCAAACAACGGGTTCGATTGTGCCGAAGAAAGTCCCTATATTAGGGATCAAATTTATCTGAAAGTACTTTGAAATTTCTATGTGTAAGAGCACGGATAATGCTTTTTGGTGTACAATGCAATGTGACATTTCAAATTTGATGCCATGTCTTTTTAGTCAGAAATGAAATCTAGTTTATTCTTCATTCGCGAGCAGCAAACTTTCGTTCCGCGTGTCGGCAAGTTGGACAGCACTGACATAGAACAATTCCCGGTGGTTTCAAACATTTTCGGACGGCAAACGGCACGGAGACGACCAAAACATATAGGAGAAATATCACGATGTTAAAAACATCACATAAACAATACCAAAAATGTTTAAAAAACTCACAAACATTAAAATAAGCTTTGCACATATGTTGAACAACAATATTTCACTCAGATTTTCGATTTTCTTTTTATGTACTATACTGTGCAAATTAATTGGGGCAAAGTAAAAAATCACTCTTTTTTCCAAAACTATACCTTTATATCATTCTATGTATTAGTATGAAGTATGTCCTCCTTTGGCAGAAATGACCTTGAATTCGTTTTGGCATTGACTCCACTAATTGAGTGCACATATTTCTGACTTCATAATCGTGGAACCACACTTTTACAGCATCCGTTATCATGCGTTCTTTGGTTGTACAGTCCATTTTACCTAAACGTCTCTTCAAAATATTCCACAAGTTTTCTATAGGATTTAAGGCTGGTGAATTTCCAGGCCAATCAAGCAAATGAATTTGATTTTCCAGCATGAAATTCTTGACCAATTTCGAATTGTGACATGGGGCCAAGTCATGTTGAAATGTCCCGTCAAAAGTTTGCAAGAATGGAACAATCCTACGTTGTAATATTTCTACGTACTTGGCTGAATTCATCATACCTTGAAGAGGAACTAAGCTTCCAGTGCCATTTGATGTGAAAAAAACCCAAAAAAATCTGTTTCAGAGAGTGTTTTACAGTTTGTTTGACATGCTCAGGTCTTAAGGGTTCACAGTTGCTTCGTCTAACGACATTTCCTCCGTAACCCTGCACAAATAAATGAGTTTCATCAATGAAAATTACCTTTTTCCAGTCGTCAGCAGTCCACGATTTATATTTTTTGGCCCATGCTAAACGTTTTATCTTCATTTTCGCATTCAAATATTGTTTTTTTTTGTTGGTCTTCTTGACTTCCTGCCAACTTCCAGAAGCCTACGGCGTTCAGTTGAATCACTAACATCACAACCACTAGCCAATAATTCTCTTTGAAGGTATGCGCTTGTTTTTTTGTTTTCTTTTGGATTCATTTTACTATTTCTGATTAGATATTTATCGGTTTGTGAAGTTGTTTTTCGTTTTCTTCCACATTTACCTCTCCTTTTTGGAGACGATGATCCAGATGCATTGTATCGCGTAAGCAGTCTTGATACACTTGATTTGCCCACACCAACTGCAGAAGCTATATCTCTCACTGTCGTAGAAGTGTGATCAAACAGAGCAATTATTTTTGCACGCTTCCTTGAGGAAATATCCATTTTTCAATACACGAAAGCAACACGTACTCACAGAGAGCAAAAACTAACATCCACCTGTCACACACGAAAGCTCACAACTGCAGCTGAAGTGCCTATTTCCTGTTTAAAACAGGTCAAACCCCATTCTTACTGTCAAGTTCTAAGTCACACCACCTCACAGCTGATAAACGCGGTTTACGTGGGTTTCCGACATCAACTGGCGATCACATTACAATTTTGAGAATAAAATAGCTAGTCCCAATTAATTTGCACGGTATAGTATATGTACAGTGAAACCTCTATTAACGGACACCTCAGAGCAACGGCAAGTTTTGGTTGGTACCGACCAGCTTCCATAGGATTAACTTTAACAATAACCTCTTAACAGCAGTCATCGATTGGCCTCCGAATGGCGACGGTATCTTCCAAGATGACAACGCACCAAGCCACAGGTCCAATGTTGTGCACGAATGGTTTGAGGAACACAGTTCAGACTTCCAGCATATCGATTGGCCTCCGAATGGCGACGGTGTCTTCCAAGATGACATTGCACCGAGCCACAGGTCCAATAATGTTGTGCATGAATGGTTTGAGGAACACAGTTCAGACTTCCAGCATATCGATTGGCCTCCGAATAGCGACGGTATCTTCCAAGATGACAACGCACCGAGCCACAGGTCCAATGTTGCGCACGAAAGGTTTGAGGAACACAGTTCAGACTTCCAGCATATCGATTGGCCTCCGAATGGCGACGGTGTCTTCCAAGATGACATTGCACCGAGCCACAGGTCCAATGTTGTGCATGAATGGTTTGAGTAACCCAGTTCAGACTTCCAGCATATCGATTGGCCTCCGAATTCTTCCGATATCAATCCCATAAAACACTTGTGGGATACTATGGAACGGCGTATCAGGCGTCACGATACACGAATCACCTCCATACCTACATTGAAGGCCTCATTACAAACAGTTTGATTGGCCATACCTCCCAACTGCTTCGGGCATCTTATTAAATCGATGCCACGTCGGATAGCTGCTGTACTGAGGGCGAAAGAAGAACCTACGAAGTATTAGGTAGGTGGTCATAATTCAGTGATCACTCAGTGTGTGTTTTCCTACATGTCCAAAGAACCTGAATAAAACTTAATTCGCGGAACGGTGATTTAAGGTAGTAAGAATAAATGTGGCAAAATGAACAGGTATATGATTAATTATGACGTTTACAGGACAAAAGGAAATTAAACTGATGGGAAAATTACAATTTCATTTAGAGCATGACAAGCTCCGATACGAATGCAACGCTCACATAGACGCTTCGCACTGCCAACCATTTCTGAAGGCAGTCAAGTCCAAATGCAAAGATGATGCAGGATTCTATACTCGGGGCAAAGCTAGCCTGATTACACTGCTAAGGTTGTGAAACCGAATCACCGACATGAAATCTCTTGTTTATCAGTATTACTCCGCCCACTAATGGGGTGCCATGTGTTGCGGACCCTTCCCCCTACGGATGACTGAAGGTGAGACAAAAGGAAACTTCCCGCGTCCCACTCCACCCCCACATCTTCTCAACCTTGCTGACAATCAGACAAACGATTTCTGAATGATTATTTTAAAACAGCAACCATGAAGAAAGAAGTAAGCTCATTACAATAACCGCAAAGACATTATCTCTCAGAATCCGGCTAACAATTTTTTTTTTTATTCATTGGAGGTTTAACGACCACCGTGAGCAACTCAAAGGGCTGTAAGCAGTCACCCGTCCCTAACTTAGGGTCACTGGTTCCAGGGAAGGGAGAGAGCCACTTAAACCACACAACAGCCGTGCCTCACGGGTTTCGAACCCGGACCCCTCCTTTCGGACGAATGATCAGAGGCCATCGCTTAGACCACTGCGCCACCGAGGCGGCTAACAATTTGTCCCTTTCAGTTGCAGTAAATGTCCTCCGTGTTTACTGTATAGCCTCTCTGAAGCAAAACAGAAGTGACAATGACGATGCCAAAATGCGAATATTTGTATTTTTTAGAAACGCCACGGAAACTGGGATCTTCAGTTTTTCAATGTACGTACGCCATTTAGAACATCCATATATCCATGTGCTTTCTTATGTCTCAGTTTTCAAATCATACGTATATAGAGGATTTTAGGAAGGGAGTGTCTGACCCCAGGTCTTAAACAATCCTTAGAAACAGGACGCTAGGAGATTTGTGCTAGAGTGCCAGATAGGAAAGTGACACGGAAGAGAGGTAGAAAACGGAAGACGCCCTTATTTATTATTACCGGGGGTCAGAACCCGGGGTCCGACGCTTAACGTGCCGACCCGGCGCACACTTCGTGGTTTAAGCGTTCGTACTTGCTGGGATCGAACATAGGGTTTCTCCGTGGCAGTTCCGAACGTTAACCACTAGGCCACCCGCGGCCCTTATGTCTCAGTTCAAGCTCGAACACGGCTTTGTAACTGGAACTATGTTGTGCAGTGGAAGTGCACACTCCGAAACTTTAACTCCATAGTCAGGTTATCCTTGCCCCGAGTACAGGAGGTCTAAGACTCACCCAGAGAAACAATTTTAGGAATCCGGCCACACCTTCTAAAGACTAATCATCCTTCCCTCTCTCTTTATTTCGGGGTTAAACTACCACAGTGAGCAACTTTACTGGCTATAATCAGTACCCGCCTCTAATTTAGGGCCACTGGTTCCAGGAAAAGGGCAGAGTCAGTGCCGTAAGACAAGCACACCCCGCATGGCTTATCCGGAACTCAAACCGGGTCCCGTCCCGGACGAATAATCAGAAGCCAGCGCTCAGACCACTGCGCTACTGGGACGCGGCCATCGTTGTCTTTCTAATGAGATGGCACCCTAAATAAACCAACTAAAGGATGTGTTTGAGTCATATTAAGAGATTTGTCTCAGACAGCAGTTCGTGAACAAACAACTGTTAGGCAGCTCTGTACAAATTAAAGATTCCTACAACTTCTAAAATAGATTTTCCGTTCATTTACACATTAGCCAATTTAAATTGTTTAACTGTTTATTTCTGATTCTAATAACTTAGTATTGAAAAAAAAATGCAGAAGATTCATTTCGTTCTTCCGTGCAATATTTACAATAAACTTAGTGCCTTTAATAATACCCATACTACTTAGGTTAGATTTAGCCTTATTCATAAAAAATATAATCCCTTGATGATTAAAGCAGGATATATCTGAAAAGTCACACAATTTAAATTTTATTTTTTAAAAGGACGCCACTGAAAAACTGCCAAACTTTTTTTTTAATCCCATCAAAAAGCATGGATCGAAAGATCTAAACTTCGTAACAGCCTCAGGAATCGCGGCACAAAATTCATATTAAACAAGTGAGGCAAAAAAAAATGAAATTAAAGTCGTGTTAACTTCCCCTCAAATTTATTCCTATGAAGAGCCCAGCAAGCACGAACGGCCTTCAAAGCAAGCCTCTAATTGGATATTGACAAGTAATCAACAAATATGCACGTGATTTTTGCTAATCACTGTATTCCGTGTTTCCGGGAGAATGCAAATGAGCATCACATCACGTTTCTAAAACTAGTCGTGTCACTGAATTTAGGCCAGTAGAAATGTTAAATAAGAAAAGTGAAGAATAAGAAAACGAAATAAAAAAAAAGATCATTCATGAGGTCGTGCGTAGTATAAGTACTTCCTCGAGGAGGAAGAAGACGCAACGAAGCATTCAGACAAGCATGGCTTCTCAACAGGAGCCGGTGCAAACATAAAATCGCCACACACCAAACAGCACCGCTCCACTTGCTCTTAAAACGGAGTCCAAGAAAAGCCGGACTTATTAATGATTTACTTCGTTGACTGATTACGTCTCGCTCCCATACTTCCTGCACGTAAGTGATCCATGTCTGTCCCCAACACAACATGAATAAAATCCCACTTAAATGCAATAGATAAGCGCTTTCTTTTTTTTATTAATTTTAAGATACTGGATGTTTCACTTTGCGACATAACAATGAACATTAGTTAGACTTAGGTTCTGAAAAAATGCCGATTAACTTGGTGCTACCGCCTAAAATTTGCCAATTCGTCCGAACTGCAGTTGCACACAAGTTCCCAATGTCCTCTGCGCATAAATTGTGGCGTGACGTGAATATATTGCATCCTTTATTCTGTGACAAGCACCGACTCTTCCGTCCGACCAAACAAAGCAAACACTGAATTTCAGAACTCGTAAGAGCAGCGCCAGCACCGTCCCTCCCTACTGCGTTTAATCCATTACACAGCAAAAAAAACTACCTATCATGAGTTCTGCAACACTTCAGTTCATTGACACTGGAATTTCAGATGCGTGAGACAAATACATATAAGAAACTATCAGACGCACATACAAAGAGATCATACATTTACACCCCCCCCCCCGAATTAGAAACTACACTGCTGGCCACCCAAAAGGCAACACCAAGAAGGGAAGCATCCGATTTGCCTGAAATTCGCAGCATGCATCGCCCGCGAGAGGACATGCAAACGATTAGCATTGCAGGGCATATGCAAATCATGTGCGCCCAGCACGCCACCGAGAAGCACTATAAAAAGGGTGCACAGAAGGCGGGATGTAAGTAGTGGAAGTGTGTTGTGCTGCCGGACCTGTGCGTGAGAAGCTTCCTGATGCCTCGTCGCAGAATACGGCAGTCATTCCAGCACATTTTGGAGTTCGACAGAGGACGAATAGTGGCTTATCGCGACAGCGGTTTATCGTACCGAGACATCGGCGCCCGTGTAGGTCGACATCCAGCCACAGTGAGGCGAGTATGGATTCGGTGGGTGCAGGAGGGCCGGACGGACGGACGGACGGACGGACGTGAGAGATTGCCGCAACCGCGGCACACCCCCGAACGAGAGGACCGGCATGTTGTGCGGCGGGCATTGACGGCTCGCACCGCCACATCACGAACGTTAGCGCAGGAATTAGGGTGTTTTGCGCAACAACCGTGTCAGCACGTACCGTTCGACGTCGTCTGCAGGAGCGGGGACTTGTCGCACGGCGCCCATTGCTCCGATTACTATTGACGTTACACCATCGGCGAGTGCGGCGGCAGTGGGCCGTTGAACGCCACACCTGGACTACGGAATGGCACGACATTGTCTTCTCCGATGAATCCCGCTTCTGCCTGCAACACCACGATGGTCGGATCCGCGTGTGGCGGCACCGCGGCGAGAGACTGTATGACGCCCGCATTATGCATCGCCATACCGGTCCGTCGCCTGGCGTTATGGTTTGGGGCGCAATTGGATATGACATCCGCACCCCTCTGGTACGCATCGCCGGTACACTAAACAGCCACCGCCACATCTCCGACGTTTTGGAGCCTGTAGCCCTCCCTTACCTGCAGGACTTGCCAGCGGCCACATTTCAACAGGAGTGGCACGCATCGTACCACAATTCTTTACGGCCCACCAGGTGTCACTGCTGCCGTGGCCCGCCTGTTCTCTCGATATGTCGCCCATCGGACACGTCTGGTCGGTGATCGGCAACCGAGTGGTTCGGCAAGCACCACCCGTGGCTACGCCTGATGAACTATGGCAACGTGTGGAAGCAGTCTGGACCGACATACCCCAAGCCCACATCCAAAGCCTTTTTCGTTCGATGCCGTGGCGTGTAGCGGCCGTTATTGCCAGCCATGGGGGCCACACAAACTATTGATGTCTGCGTGTTCCGCAAGTCGCACGGGCCTGTAAGCTCAATCGTTTCATCTTTGTATCTGTTGTTATGTGTCCAGTAAATCTGGCTTTGCTATCTCGTGTCCTTCTTGGTGTTGCATTTTGGGTGGCCAGCAGTGTATTTCTTAAAGTTGCTTTCTGCTTATGAAAAAACGACAACTCAGCGCGAAATATCTCACGGTAAAGATGTCAGAAAAATAACATTACCATTTCGCGCATAAGCTTCTGTTTTATAATCATCACAATTACTATACTAAAATTCCAGAAATATTGATTGTAAAACTCCAGAAAACCGCATCTAACAGAAAAGAAAACGTCTTTGCAAAACAACGTTTTCATCGTGGTCATTGAAATCCCACGTTGAAATGCGCATTTCGCTGTACACGCAAGCCGGTCAAGAAATAGATAACTCAAAAACATCGTTAAAAGTCTGGAACGGTGGCTCTTGTACGAAACAATAAGCTAACACACAGCTTGGAGACCCCGAAATATGACACTAGCCAGCCTGTGCGACAATCGTTCATGGGATTTTATTCCCTCTTCATGGTTCGCTGTCTTTCATGGTCTGACGAAGTTAGATTATCTGACATTCTCGATTCAACTGTGCCAGCCAGCACTGAACGATAGCGGCTTGAAAGCGCATACTAGCCACAGCGCACAAGTTATACGCACTGGGTACGTGAGTTGACTTAACGCATTTCCAGAACAAGACTTATAATAACGGATTTCTAATTGCCCTCATCAAGAAATGGCATCTCCACGTGACACAGACTGAGGGTTAATTTAAATCCGAAGTCTGGGCAGCAAGTGCGAGGCCGACCAATACCGAACTCCCGCCGCTATTAACACACACACACACACACTTCACTTGCGCTTACAATTAAAAGTTATGTGCAAATAGAGTAAAACCTCCTTAACGGACACCTCCATTTAACGGACAGTTTTGTAATCCCCAGTCCGAAAGTACAGGCGGTTCTGTGTTTTTAGCTCTGAATAGCGGACAGTGATTTCGGTCGAAAAAGCTGAAAACACGTCCACTAAAAGGAGGCAGGAGAAAAAGGTATGCAAAATTTTATCGCGATGCCAAGCCCACTGCACTGAAAACATTCCTAGCTATTGTTTGCCATCTCTTTCGCATTAAGATTAACGCTCTACATGCAGTCACTTGGATAACCTCCACAATCAAAGACGTCAAACCGCAGTGCGTTAGGGGCCGTCCATAACGTACATCCGTGATTTTTAACTATTTTTAGACTCCCCCTCCTCCATGTCACATTTTGTCCGATTGTTGACACCCCTCCCCCCAAAAAGTACGTCCAAATTCCCTCAACCCCCTTTATTTTTGACGACTGCACGTTATTTACACGTTTGCTTTAGAAAATATTTATTAAATATTTAGGCAATAATTTATTCCCAAATGCTACCCGAACTTTATCATTCTGAAATAAAAACCTACAAATGAACGCACGCATGTTTCAGCACTCCCGATTATACAATCTACAAAACAAGATAGATTTGGTAGTACAAATGCGAGAACTTAACATTAATATTCTGATTCAGCTAAATATCATCAAAAATCTGGAATATTTCTTGCCTTTTTCTAACTATTAAAAGAAGAAAAACAATATTTTTGCCGCTGGAGGACGTCCCAATTATTACCCCCCACCCCACCACCCCCCGTAATCTCGGACGTACTTTATGGACGGCCCCTAGGCAGGGTTTGTCTGGGCAGGCAAAGAATATAGAGGCAGGGTTTGTCTGGGCAGGCAAAGAATATGCAGTATGCACTTTTAACGCAGAAGAGGTTCTGCGCTCGATTTCTGAACTGATGACTTGTTTGAACTGTGAGGGAAATGCAAATGATTTTATTGCAGTTGACGATAAACTGTTTTGAACAGACATTGGATGATTCGCAAGATTACATTTCTTCACACACACCCATCGAGAATAACATGGTCGGAGAGACAGCGGAAGGTGCTGAGGAAGAGGCAGTGGATGGAGTTGCAGAAGAGGTGTGCGACATTAAGAACTTCACAGTCGCGGAAAAATATAGTGAGCAACTTCATAATTTTTTTATTAGCAAAGGTGATTCTGAGGGATTGGCACTTTCGATGAATTTGAAAATTCATAGTGAAAAAGAGGCTGTAAACAGCAAAAGAAAATAAATCTAACACTTTTGTCAGGTTCTTTTACAGGGAAAAATGTTAACTGAAAAACTGATGAATTAGCTGTAAGTACCTTATGTAAGTTTTAAAACATTTGTTAATCGGAAACATGCATTGAATTACGTATATACGCAAATTACATTCTTCCTCATGTTTGAAAAGCTCAAAAAATATTTAAGTTATTATCAATACGTACATATATTCAATTTCGTGTACAGTATTATTACTAATACGGTTTCGGAATTTATTACTGCATAAATATTTACATATAAAGTACGTATATTTATAGATGTAACTTTATTTTTAACAGCAAAAGAAAGAAAAAAAAAACGACCACGAAGTTCGTATTGCGCAATGGCATGTACCTTCCAATAGCGGACACCTCCGAATAGAGGACAGATCCTCCGGTCCAGAGGTGTCGGCTATTCTGAGGTTTTACTGTACATTAAAATGTTTGAAAATAAGCATATTACTTTCCTTCCTTACTTCAACCTTCTACACGTGCAAATTTCGACCAATATGTATTATATGGATGAGTATCAATTAAAAAATATATTAAATTTAATTGTAACAAGAGTGGCCTCTAATGTCGTACTTAGATATTTGCACGTGTGAGTGTGGCCATGAGTTAGTAAATAAGCAGTATTGTTTTGTCCAGTTACAGTCAGTCAACTTGCTTAAAAGCAATAATTTGTAAGTAACAACGGAAACCACAAGCTAGTATTGGTAACATTCTAATCACATTTTATTTTCACACACCTGCACAAAGTAAAGGTCTTTTGAAACAGTAAAACTATACTAGTAAATCCGATTTATTGGCATAAGAATATATAAGTAAGCATTTCCAAGCTTTCGCACATCAACCAGATGGCTTTCTTAAGGAAGATAGGAAACTATCTTTTCAAGGAAAATATGAAACTATCTTTTCAAGGAAAATATGAAACTATCTTTTCAAGGAAGATAGAAACTATCTAAGTCGTAAGAATATATATAATAAGCATTTCCAAGCTTTTCGCACATCTGGTTGATGTGCGAAAATGGAAATGCTTATTTATATATTCTTACGACAATAAATCAGATTACTAGTACAGTTTTACTATTTTCTACATAATTGGTGTATAGTTCCACATTATTAATTTGCCTTTTGAAATAGTATTTTAGCCATACGTTAATAATCCATAAGACATAGGTTTTACATCATGAGTCATTCAGAGAAGTGATGACGCAGCCTGCCAACTTTCAAGAACTGAAATCATAAAGAAGTTTCAGTGAACTTTTCGTAGATATACTCATTTGATCAATGTATCAAAAGTATTGATTAAATGCATCGAACGCATTGATCACAAGCCGCTTTATTACACAAATGATTTGTTGATTTTAGTCAATTTTATTTGCTTATAAGATATTTGGTACTATTTCACGCTTTTGGCAATTAAAATGCACTTTGAGATAATACATAATTATTTCATAAGTACATTATCAATAGGCTACATACACAAATAAGATTTTCATTTGAAGCTGCAAAATTATCACGATAGATTGCAGTAACTTTTTACTTTAACTTAACTGAGGTTTTGACCTTAAATTTTTATGCCAACATGTTAGAATACCTTTAAAAATGCCATTTCAAGTCTGTGTAAGGCTGATGATATTTATCCCTCCTCTTAGCGTTTTTACCGAGTCTTATCCGCTAGGCTGTGAGGAGAGATTTAGGGACAAAGTGGGTGAACATGAGATCAGGTAAATCAGAATGTACAGGCACGATGATCTTTCAGGACAATTATTTGCCCCTCAAAATTGCACTAACCTGGAGAAGAGGGGAACGGAAATCGTAAAATATGTTGTCCATAAAATAATCATAAAACAAATAGAATTTCTGGTAAAGTTTACAGGTAAACTGTAAAACTTGGCAGGTATGAATTGACGGAATTCACCCGGTTATAAGTTCTTGCACACACACACAGGAGGCATGCGTTTAACATCAGAGAAAAACATAGGATTACACAGAAAGAGTTACAGTAATTAGCTAAATTCACACAAAAGGCACCGAAGGAAAGTACATACTCAGCATCCAGGCAGGGGCATACTGATAGTACCGGCAACAAGCACACTACTGGGGGGCCTCACGGTTAAAGGTTTTATAAAACTTTCAGCGGAAATTTCATATGAAGCTGGTTAAGGAAATGGCCGGGAATTTCGACGGCGGCTTTGAATGAAATATTAACAAGAAAGATGACATCAAATTTTTGTGTGAGATAAGCACGTCTTTGAATCCGTTCTGACGCAAATTAAATTTACCAAAGCTATACAAAGTCAATGGAACCGGTATGGAAAACAATAGTATCTGACGAGAGAAAGAAGTTTTTCAATCGGGTTTTTAATCCCGCATATATTGCTGTAAACGGAATCGCTAGCTTACGCCCTCTGGTTGCAGACCTGTGCGTTAAGAAAAATATGAATTTATATGAGAAACATTTCACACCAGAAACGCTCTCCAACACAGAAAGAATTTTTCAAATCGGACTCTTAGAAACAGATAACGACAAAAATAAGATGTGACTTTACACTTCCTGGTGGGAAACCATGCATTATTTTAGGAAGACAGTATTCTCAAAAGGTTTTTGAAATGAGCGGTACTGGTTCAAGAAAAAAAAATTTAGTCGAGTTTTCAGGAGCCCAGATTTTGCCGCAAATACATCAGAAGCAGAAATTAACACTTATGCCCCCTTGTGGCCAAACCATTTTTTACCAAACATTAGAAATTATATGAAAAATGTTTTCCGTCAGGTGTTGAATTCGATACAAGAAGAATTTTTCAAATAGGAGTTTTAGAAGCAGAAAACGCAATTTACCTTTAGGCCCCCTAGCGGAAAGTCTATGATTTACTTGAAAATTTTGAATTTATATGAAAAACATTTCACATCGGAAACACTATCCAACAAAGAAGGAATTTGGGGAAATCGGACTCCTAGAAGTAGAGATATTGACAATATATATATATCTACGCCCTAGCGTAGAAACCATGCATTATTTTAAAAAGAAAATGTTCCTTAAAGGTTTGTTGACATGAGTAGTATCGGTCCACAAATGACTTTTTTTCAATCGGGATTTTAGAAGCTCTTATTTTGCTGCAAATACATCAGAAACATAAATTAAGACTTACGCCCCCTGATGGCCCGACCATTTTTTACAAAAATTAGAAATTATGTGCAAAGTATTTTTCATCAGAAGCTGTATCTGGTGCAGAAAGAATTTTTTAAATCGGAGATTTAGAAGCAGAGATATAGGGGGAAACACAATTTGCCTTTACGCCACTTAGCAGAAAGTCTATGAATTACTTGAAAATTTTTATATTACATGAAAAACATGTCACACCTGAAACTATCTAATAAAGAAAGAATTTTTCAAATTGGACCATTAGAAGCAGAGATATTGACAAAAATAAGATATACATCTACGCTCCCTGGCGGGGGGAAACCATGGAATTTTTTAAGAACAAAATATTATGAAAAGGTTTATCGACGTAAGTGGCATCGGTCCACGAAAGAATTTTTTTCAATGGAGATTTTAGAAGCTCAGATTTTATGGCAAATACATCAGAAGCAAAAATTAACACTTACGCCCCTGGTAGCCAATGTATTCTCTACCAAAAATTAGAAATTATATGCAAAATATTTTCCATCAGGAGCTGTATCTTCTAAAGAAAACATTTTTGAAATCGGAATTTCAGAAGAAGAGATATCGGGGAAAACATAATTCATTTTTACGCCCCCTAGCAAAAAATCTATGCGTAATTTGAAAAATAACTACACCTAAAATACTCTTCGATATAAATGGAATCGAAAGATAAAAGAATCATATACAAATTATTTCTTCTGTTTGATGGATGGGGAACTAATTTCCCTGAAGAAATAAATACATGGTAGGGATTTAAATCTTTTATATTTTCATTGTACACCATGTAAGCCCTTCGTTCAGAAAACTTGAAAATGTTCATCGTCCTGGAATGGGGATCGAACCCGCACCACCCGATTTCCGGTCGAGCATGCTAGGCATTACACTACCCAGGACAAGGAATGAACGTAAATACCCGAGAATATTCAGATTCGCGCTAGTTGAAGCAATTCATGCCATAGAAAAGGGTCTTGTGACGCTACAATGGGCAGGAATTGCTTCGACTAACGCAAATCTAAATATTATCAGATATTTATGTTCAGTTGCTTGGAATTTCCTTGTCCTGGGTAGTGTAATGCCTAGCATGCTCGACCGGAAATCGGGAGGTGCGAGTTCAATCCCCGCTTCAGGACGATGAAAATTTACAAGTTTTCTGAACGGAGGGCTTACATGGTGTACACTGAAAATAAAAATAAAAAGATAAAAGAGTGTTTTCAATCGGATGTTTAGAAGCAAATACGTGGAATAAAAATGAATTTTTGAATTCGACATCATCTGCATTTACGCCCTCTAGCGGCGAAATTGTGAATCATAAAAAAAAAAAAACTAAGTAAAGGACATTTGCATATTTCAAGCTTCCCAATGCAAAAAAAAAATAATTTTAAATCGGACTAATAGTTGCACAGATATCGTGTCTACAGACGGACGAACAAACCGATAACATAAGCACGATCTTTTTTTACAAAAAGACGTGCTAGTAAAATATTTGTAAGTAAAATATTTAGAAATAATTTTCGCTGTTTCAGTTTATAAAAACTAGATGAAGGGGAAAGCATCTACACAAGAGGACTTTTGAGGCCTCTTTTCACAGATACAGGCATAGTTCCTATACAGTACATGTACATACATTAACAAAATAATGTGGAAGAAACATCAGTTCAGTGAATGAAATTTTTATACCAATGAGGATAACGAGTTATGTATTACAGTCATTTGAAAATAACTATACACCTTTCAGAATATAATGGACTTTTAATATAGTCTTCATGGTACGAAGTTGTGTTTTGTGTAATTCTTAATTGTTACTAATTTTAGGATAAATCGGCAAAAGTCAGACGTTACAAGGCAGTTTCCTGTTTTGTGTGTGTGTGATCATGAAACATTTCAAAGAGGATGGAGTTAGTTTAGTTCCCTAAAAGAAGAAGATTTACTTATGATTAACTTTGGCTAAGTGTTTTGTAGTACTTTGTACAAAAATAGGGCAATCATTTTAATTACCATATGCACATGTGTTACATGCAATAAAGTGCAATAATTTTGATTTTATGAAAAATACCTATATAGGGTTCCAAAGAATTTGAATTATTGAAATGTTCATAAAACTTATTTAACCATATGAAATTTAAGAACCTCAATAACTGAAAGATAATAGATTTTTGCAAAAGGACCTCCAAGATATTTTTTGTCAGAAAGCCGCAAGTTTCTCAGGTATGCCACTGCATCCAGGCACCATGCAGGCTGAAAAACAGTGGTGAACTTCTTTAGTGCACAAACTAAAATTAAATCCTACAATTGAGCAGCAACGCATAAATGAACCGTGGCACAAAAATTCTGTTGACTAACTCAAAACTGACGTAACTTTTAATTCTTTCTGTTACACGTGCATAGTATCAATTTGCTTGTCCAATTGTCTGCCTGTAAGCATATCTTCACACCCAAACAAACCAGATTCAAGAAGCTTTTTCTGTACTAGATAGCAGAGTAGCAGAAAATGTAGACATACATGGATAGTTTCAAAATGATTAGGAGATTTGCACATAGTTTTTTGCTAGCAAACTAGAAAAAAAATTATTTACAGCAATTAAAACACTTACTCAAGGCCTTACTCAGATTAATATACACTGCTGGCCACCCAAAATGCAACACCAAGAAGGACACTAGATAGCAAAGCCAGATTTACTGGACACATAACAACAGATACAAAGATGAAACAACCGAGCTTACAGGCCCGTGCGACTTGCGGAACATGCAGACATCAATAGTTCGTGTGGCCCCCATGGCTGGCAATAATGGCTGCTACACGCCACGGCATCGAACGAAAAAGGCTTTGGATGTGGGCTTGGGGTATGTCGGTCCAGACTGCTTCCACACGTTGCCATAGTTCATCAGGCGAAGCCGCGGGTGGTGCTTGCCGGGCCATTCGGTTGCCAATCAGTGACCAAGCGTGTTCGATGGGTGACATATCGGGTGAACAGGCGGGGGCCACAGTAGCAGTGACACCTGGCGGGCCGTCAACAATTGTTGCACGATGCGGGCCACATGCGGGCGCGCATTGTCCTGTTGAAATGTGGCCGCTGGCAGGTCCTGCAGGTAAGGGAGGACTACAGGCTCTAAAACGTCGAGATGTAGCTGTGGTTGTTGAGTGTACCGGCGATGCGTACCAGACGGGTGCCATATCCAATTGCGCCCCACACCATAACGCCAGGCGACGGACCGGTATGGCGATGCATAATGCAGGCGTCATACAGTCTCTCACTGCGGTGCCGCCACACGCGGATCCGACCATCGTGGTGTTGCAGGCAGAAGCGGGATTCACCGGAGAAGACAACGTCGTGCCATTCCGTAGTCCAGGTGTGGCGTTCAACGGCCCACTGCCGCCGCACTCGCCGATGGTGTAACGTCAATAGCAATCGGAGCAATGGGCGCCGTGCGAGAAGACCCCGCTCCTGCAGACGACGTCGAACAGTACGTGCTGACACAGGTTGTTGCGCAAAACACCCTAATTCCTGCGCTAACGTTCGTGGTGTGGCGGTGCAAGCCATCAATGCCCGCCGCACAACATGCCGGTCCTCTCGTTCGGCGGTGTGCCGCGACTTTGGCATTTGCTCACGTCTGTCCGTCCGTTCATACTCGCATCACTGTGGCTGGATGTCGTCCCACACGGGCGCCTATGTCTCGGTACGATAAACCACTGTCGTGATAAGCCACTATACGCCCTCTGTCAAACTCCGAAACTTGCTGGAATGACTGCCGTATTCTGCAACGAGGCGTCAGGAAGCTTCCCACGCACAGGTCCGGCAGCACAACACACTTCCACTACTTACACCCCACCTTCTGTGCAACCTTCTTATAGTGCTTCTCGGTGGCGTGCCGGGCGCACATGATTTGCATGTCCTCTCGCAGCGACGCATGCTGCGAATTTCAGGCCAATCGGATGCTTCTTTCTTGGTGTTGCATTTTGGGTGGCCAGCAGTGTAGTTAATTCTATTCTAACTTGAAGACATTAAATTATTTTTCATATTTTCTGAGTTCTTTCGTTTTTACAGATGTTTTGGGCCTCTAAATTTTATCAAAGGCGTATAGGAACAGTTTTAAAAGTTGTATTTATGCAGTAGAAATTTCAATTTTAGTGCCAGGTTCCTCTTGCAGTTGCCAGTTACTAAATTAGAATCATTTTCTTATGTAGGTATTTTGTAAGTCTACTATTTTTTAATTAAGTTGTTGAAAATGCTATAATTTCTTGAAGGTTCATTAATGGAACTGTTTTTCTGGTTATAAAAATTTTCTTTAGTCTTTTTCATATGAGATTTTATTTACGCAGAAAAAATTAGAAGTTTTTATTTATACAGAAAAAATTAACAATATTTTTATATTTTGTCATAAAAGTCAATTTTGCACACACTGCTGCACATTCATTTGTAATGTACTTATTTTGTCCTCATTGGGATATAATGTTCTAATGCCTATTTGCAGTTTTATTATTTTTTCTTTAAATTATCTTATTCTATTGTTATTGTGGTTTGCAGCAAGTTTTCTGTTGCAATGGTTGTGTACGCAGATACAATTTATTTTTATACAACTCTGCTAGATAGTGCAATTTATGAC
Source organism: Macrothele yani (assembly GCA_039090855.1). Taxonomy (NCBI): domain Eukaryota; kingdom Metazoa; phylum Arthropoda; class Arachnida; order Araneae; family Macrothelidae; genus Macrothele; species Macrothele yani. The sequence goes on along the minus strand of CM077027.1, from coordinate 149,376,573 downwards.
TAATAGGAGTGATGAGCTTCCAAATTTCACTGATGCACTGTTATCCAGCTAGATGGGGTAAATGCATTTTTATGTACTGCATGATATCTAAATTTACTTCAAAAAGTTGGATAGGTAAAAATCTTTTTTTTTTTTTTTTTTTTGTATTTGACACTGAGCAAAACTTTTCATAAAGTTCTCGCACTACATGACAAACAGTTTTACTGCTATGTGATTGTAGCGATCCAGCGAGAGCTGTTACATAACTTTGTTGGTTTATTCCAAAAAAAAAAACACAAAAAAATACAGATTTTGGAAACGCAATTTTTAGTACACCACAATGTGAATACTCAAGAAATGCATATTGGGTATTAAATCCGTTTGCTTTTATGGCGTAATGAGCAGAAAGATTCGCCAAGCTTTCACACTCCACTGGGAGGCTTTTTCAAGGCTATGGTAAACATAAAACATTAATACACTATATGCGTTTCTTGAGTATACAGAGTTCGGACCCTTTCTTTACAGCTCCTAGCCAGTACTTTCTTGAATAATACTGTAATTATCACCATCTTTATCATCATTAGCAGCCACTTACATGTACCTCATTTTCGTTTTATTCATCTGTTTCAATACATCCTCTGAGGATATAAGAAAGCTGTTCACCTTTTATAAGATTTTTGCAGTTTGTTTTCCTTGACATGTTCACTCACTTCACTGGACTTGTAAAAGATGAACTACTGTATCAAACTGAAATATTGCATTTACACCATGTAGTGAGAACAATTTATTCAAGAAAATACTGAAAATGCATTAAAAAATGTTGGTCACAATTACTGTGAACACACATAAGTATCTTTCAAGTGGAGAATAATGCCAAACATAAATGCATACATGTACGTCACCTATAACACCTTTATGCCACTTTGAAGTAGTGTAAGTGCTCATCACACAATGCAAGCCATGCATGGAAAGTTTTGCTTTTAGTTCTAGCTGTGAAACAAAACAAAAAAAAAACCACCCCGGTGGCGCACTGGTTTAAGCGATGGCTTCTGACCATTTGTCCGAGATGGGTTCAAATCACAGTGAGGCATGGATGTTGTGTTTGTCTTACGACACTGGTTCTCTCCCTTTCCTGGAACCAGTGACCCTAAATTAGGGATGGGCGACTGCTTATAGCCCATTGAGTTGCTGACGGTAGTCGTTAAACCTTCAATAAAAAAAAATTCTAGTCTGATAAAATGAATAGGTATCGTGCTAAACATGGAACTGCATTCATGCTACATAGTCAAAAAAAAAAAAAAAACTATGAAACATGGAGATCTGAGAGCATAGAAATAATCATCTTAATAGTTTCAACACTCCCATTTTCTGAATCCAAATTAAAAATGTGAGGGTATTGTATCTACAAGATACATGGACAGATAGACAAAGGGATACTGTACACACACACTTTTTAAAGACACAGAAAAACATTTGTGCAACTGACTTCATCAAGATGTGCTATGGTGATATATTTGTTATCTTCTAGAAACTCAAAAATATAACATTACACAAATTTACTATAATTTAAAAAAGATGGGAAAAGCATATTTAACTCCATCAGCCAGATATCCTCAAGAAGTTTCACTTACAGTGGAGAAAAACTTGTGTTCTTATCATTTCAGTTCTTAAATTACTCTACTTATGCAACTTAGCATCAGTCATCTTTCTCTGATCACAATTACATGCCACACTTTGGAATATGGCTGTACAAGAATTTTAATAAATAAAATCTTTAAAAATTTTCGAAAAAAAAAAAAGTGGTTGTGAAAAACATTACTTTTGGAATGACCTAATAGTTTGACATTTTAATCTTTTTTTTTTTCTTAGTTCCATGTTATAATAAACAAATATTTTAAACCCAAAATTCAAAGCAAAAGAAACTTTTCCCTCAGAAAAATAAAGATACACATGTTAATATAATTATAATGCTCTAAAGAAAATATGGAACATATGCATATCAGATTAGTATTTACAATGCAATATTTTTTTTATTACAAGACACTATTCATAAGTAAGTATGTTTATCACTTCAGTTTATGATAAAACAAAGTACTATGCAAAAACTAAATAAGTAAAATTAAAAAGTACCTGCACACAAAATTGCCAGGAATTCGGTTGACAAGAATCTCCCAACTTGTTTTTTTTTTTTTTTTTTTTTTTTTTGCTCTCAGCAGAAGTTTTGAGCATCACAAGAATTACAAGAGTGTTTACTGCAAGCAGATGTTTCTCAACTTTTGGCAAAAATTAAAAAGACACATCTGCAACATTCCCAGCCACAACTAAATTAGTCAAAATAAAATCTTTTTGTTGATGGTTTTCTTGGTGCCAACATTAAAAAAAAAAAAAAAAAAAAAAAATTCGCAATTTACAGACAAATCTGCATAACAAACTTTTTAGATTAAATTTAAATATTTCCCTGATTTAACTACCTTTAGTAGTGTTTGAAATTAAGGTATACTTAATAAAGTTTATAATCAAAACACAAGATGAAAATGGAGGGCCAGATTTATGGAAGGGCAACTGGGGCACATGCCCAGGGCCTTGACTTTTGAGGGGCCTCCAAAATATAGTTATGTATTTCTTGCTTTGCATCAAACTGATTCACAATGTTCAGCCACTGAAAAAAGTCAAAATGGTCATTTCAGAACTGTACGTTGAAACATATGGAAATGACAATTATAATTTCCACCAATAAATAAGACACCATATTATATACACTTTCTGCCAATCAGCTTCCAATCGATTCGGAATGAAACTGCAAAAATCTTAGACTATGGCTCCTGACACCATCCTCAACATGCATGCACATAACACAGGATGCCAGAAGGCTCACTGAAAGCCTCTTGGCCAGGACCCCAAACTGTTTTTAAAGTCAGTCCTTGTGAATATGTATCTACATTTTCTGACAGACTTAAAAATAAATTTAAGCCTCCAGTGTTTCCTAAAACCAGCCTCACTAATTCTTTTACTACACAAATGAAATAAGAAGTGTCATCTTACAATAAACAGTACATATTTGTTTCTTTAAAAAGTAAACAAATTCACAAGCACTGTTCAGTTTTTTCAAGTGGTCCAGTTTTCAAAAATTCTGATCAGAAAAAAATTACTGAATTAACCATTGTTTTAGCTCATGATCAAGGTACCCATTTACATGCCTTCACTAGGTAAAGGATGCTAGAGAAACAAAACCACTTCAGTAAAGTTAATAAATTTATTAAAAACATGCAAAGTGAAAACAAAAATTGCTCTTAACAAAAGTCTCAAATCCAATACATATTCACAAACTAAGTAGGTGGCAGTTTAAACATTGGGAATAGGCACTGAGATTCGCCTAGAGGCACCAAACATGCACCAAAACTTAACATTTACAGGTAAGATCAATGTATGGAATTCTTTATTTTCAACAAGACCTTACGGTCATGTATGAGCCTAATATGTTAATGTTTTTCATGTTTTCTTGTATCTTTATTTTCCAAGCAAAAGCCTGGTCCAGTGTGGTAAGCTAAGCACCAGGCAGAAATCATAGTTTACTAAACCTTGCACCTCCACTTTAGATACATTCCAGATTTTTCTAACATCTCAATATAAAACTAAAAATTTGAAATAAAACTGGCAAAAAAAAATAATTTATAACTTTAAGATATTTGGCCAGAAAGGTTTTTAAAAGACCAAAATTGTCATATTTTAATGTCTCTAGTGGACGGCAACCCACCCATCTCCAGAGGTAGTTGTTGAAAGACATAGTTAAATACTGCACTTTCCAATTTAATTGCTTTCTATCTTTTATGGAGTTAGAAATACCACAGAGTTTAAATAAAAGTAAAAGCACTCCAAATTTTGAAAAGATTAATTCATTCATTTTTTTACTTTCTTAAGATGAACAAAAGGAATTTTTCAATCATAGCTTGGAAACCAAGGAGATATAAAAAAAAAAAAAAAAAAAAAAAAAAGATATATATAGTTAGCTTGACAAAAAACAAATAATGTTCTCACTCAAAAAAATAAGCCAAATTAATATTTCACAGGTTCTTTTTTTTTTTCAAAATGTTTTCCATGAAGTTCACCCCACTAAAATGAGGTAATGCTATTTTGAATGCCTTCATTTCAAAGATTGTCGTGGCAGAAATCATACCTGCATCATGTTACATATTAATATGCATAAGCAAGGTAGCTTCCCTAATCATTTTCAATTTTCCTTTTTACACCATTATTCAAGATAGATGTGAAATCTTTCAATGTAGATTGGATAGAGCGACTTTTTACACCAATTGCATTAATCAATTTTACTAAGGAACTTCAAGTAGTGCTTGATTAAACTAATAATGTAAATTTTCTGCCACATAGATACATGACTAATAAAATTAAAAAGTGAAACTTCAAATTCCTACAATAGACAAAGATCAAAAACTCAAAAGAAAAATGTTCTTGCAAAATGCAAGCTCAAATAAAATAGTCATGCACTCAATAAGTGTTTTAAACTGATTCCTACACTTCACATAACACACATACAGTATATCATCTACAGTATGCACTTCACATGTTGAGAACAAACATAAACAAAAAGCTGCAATATTTATTATTCTGGATTTGTTTCAAACACATTTGAGTACCAGTAAATACCCGAAGCAAAATAAATAACATCACTCTACAATTGTAGTTGCATGTCCATGATGAACTTACCAAGTAATGCTTGAAATAACCTGCTTTTGAATATCCTAATAACACGTTCAATAGCATTCCTTAACTGCTTATCTTGAGGCTTATTCAATTTACAATGGTACTCTTCTAAAAGCTCCAAAGCTCTATGAGCTTCTGTAAAAGAAACAAATATGATGGTGAACACCTTTTGTGATTGTTAAATATCTAACATATAGCAGGAAGCAAAGTTCAAGTACTGAAATTATTTATTTTGCATGTATGGTTTGAAGTAAACAAGATTTTCTCTGTCTGTTAGTTCACATCACATAACTGCTATGGATCAGCAAGATTTATAACCAGTTCATTGATAGCAATCGTGCAAAGCACACTAGTTCAGTTTTCTTTTAATGTAGTTTTGTTTGAAACCCAGGCAAACAATAACTGAAACACATGAAATGCTTAAAACTGTCTGTAAAAATGCTTTATCATGTACATCTGCCTTCAAACGCCTTTATACATAAGAGAGGTGTGAAGACATTGAAGATGATCCAAGAAGAAAGCAGCCATCAGGCTGTCAAAGAAAAACAAAAAAGCTGGAAATAGCCACAAAAGTTCCAGAACTGCTGGAGTTCCAGAAGACCCAAGATCCTGAAAAATGAACTGATGGGCAATTTGTTAGGTTCTTCAGTAAGATTTGAAATGATCAAGTTCTACAGCCTCATGGATGTGTAGAAGCAGTAAATATCGAACAGCTGTGAAAATTTTGACCAAACCTGACAGACTGAATATAAGGTATCCTGGATGTTTTAGAACAATACTGAAATAAAGCTGCAACTGAAGGACACTCAACAGTGAATTTCTTATTCAGGTGCTTGTGATGTTATTGTAGCAGAGATAAAAGGTAGATGGTTTTATTCATCATGAAAAAATGTACCTGTCTTTAATTTAATTCTACCCTAAAAGTGATGTGCATTTTTGCAATACAAATATGTTAGGCATCAGTCTGCCACCCCTATATTCACATGACCTCATGCCAGCTGGCTTTTTCTCTTCTTTAAATTTAAAACTGTTTGCAAAGGGTGATTTTGAAGCATTCTTTAAACTTCTATATTATACTGATAGCCAGTTACAACACATTTGGTTATACCACACTTTCAAATAAACCAAACATTTGTTCTGACCCTCATGCAACAATGAACTTCCACAGCTCTGATATGCAGAGGCTTAGCTCTGGATACAGAGCAGAATAGCAGTTGGAGATCTGGTTCACACAGTGAAGTGAGTCAGCAGTCAATCTGTCATATCTGGTTGCAAGCCTTCAAAACTCTTTACGCTTTCAACCGTAGGTTGAAGAAGTGTATATGCTCCAGCTTTTTCCGTCTGTCTGCACGATAACTCGCGTAAAAATGGTTCGATTTCGATGAAATTTTAGCATGTGGTAGGGGACCACCTGAGGACGAACTCTATTGAAAATAGACAAAATGGGGTCAAAGGTCACGACATAGGAGCAGGATCCATTCCATTGTCCTTATGAGTCATAACTTGCATAAATATCGTTCGATTTCAATGAAATTTTAGTATGTGGTAGGGGACCACCTGGGGACGAATCCTATTGAAAACGGGTGAAGTGGGATCAAAGATCAGGACATAGGAGTGGGATGCATTCCATTGCCGTTATGAGTCATAACTTGCATAAAAGTGGTTCAATTTCTATGAAATTTTAGTATATGTTAGGGGACCACCTGGGGACGAACCCTACTGAAAATGGACGAAATAGGATCAAAGGTCAGGACATAGGAGCAGAATCAATTCCATTGCCCTTACGCGTCATAACTTACGTAAAAATGCTTTGATTGAGACAAAACTTTATCATGTTGTTCCGGAAGTATACTTTACCGGTTCTGTTGAATGTCATCAAAATGGGGTTAAAGGTCATGCCATAGGAGCGAGATTTATTCTACAGCCATTATCCTCATAACTTAGAGTAATAACTTGAGTAATGATTTCTGGTATGTCAGAAAGCGTATCATAATCAATGCATTGCATGATTTTACTAACTAGTTTGTTTTCATCTTAGTGACACGGATGTATGTAAACAGCAGAGCAAACAAAGTAAAAAATGCAGCTCCAAAATGATTGACTATTTACATGGTATGTTCAAAAAGAAATTCAGCACTATCAGTTTGTGGTATAGCCCTCACAAAGCAGGCTGAAAAATCCATGACTTAAAGTTAAAGTGAGATTTTAAAGCTGCAGATAGCTGGCTCTGGGAAAAACATGGTAACAGCAGTGCAACAGCTGGCAAATCAAATCAGGTGATTATGAAGGTACTGAGAAATTATTTCCCAAATTATGAAAGATTGTTGAAAAGGATGAATACTTTGCATTTAACAAATACAGTTGTCAGTCATTTGTTTGATGCAAAGTATTCATCCTTTCTGTTGTTGTTGCTATGACACTGGACTGTTTCAAAAAATGCTTCCCAGTAACACTCTCAATGTTAAAAATCAGCAAACAAAGCTGGTCTGTCTTAAAGTACATAGAAGAAAAAAGATGAGTGACACTGTTGCTCAGATGAATAAAATTGGCACAGAAGAACTGTCTATTATTAATTTGGAACAGTATGAACCTTCACTGTCTTAAGTATATCGATTTATTTCACTTTATTTTTGTTTGGGCATTTCAGAACCACAGTGAGCAACTCAATGGGCTATAAGCAGTTGCCTGTCCTTAATTTTGGGCCACTCGTTCCAAGGCTGACACCGTAGGACAAACATACCAGTTATGGTCTTACTATCTATTCAAACCCAGACCCATCTAAAACAAATAATCAGAAGCCAGCACTTAGACCACTGCACCACCAGGGTGACCTATACAGAGACTAACCCTGATTGGAAATTTTCAGCAGTGAAGACTAAAAAAATACCTAATTTTTAGCTTTTTTTCAGCAGTAAAAACTACAAAAATCTGTATTTTTCTGTGTTTTTCAATAGTAATGCATAAAATGCGTTGCACAATTTTAAGCATTGGAACAGTGGCCCTTTCAACACCTTTCTCATGACAGAAATCTTCACCCTGTGCTGACAAGAATTCATTCAGTTTATTATAACAGCAAATAATGAACATTTACACGCAATCCTTTTCTACAAATGCCTACTGACAAAAACCCAAATACACCATTTCTATCGCAACAAATCATGCATTAAGATCTGCATAACACTTTCACTCTGATCAGTCAGCACACGAGAAAAAAACATGGGGAGTCATAAATGTCTAACACCTGATATTCACATGTAAAGAAAATGTAGGAATACAATGTACTTGTGCCAATGTAATGCACATTTAGTTGTGGGCACTGCTGATTTCATACAAACGTAATTTTTTTTTTTTAATTTTTTAGATTGGGGTTTAACGACTACCATAAGCAGTTGCCTGTCCCTAATTTAGGGCCACTGGTTCCGGGGAAGGGAGAAAGCCAGTGCCGTAAGACAAACACAACATCCATGCCTCAACTCACCGGGACTCGAACCCATCTCGGATAAATGGTCAGAAATCATCACCCCTGAGCCACCGGGTGGGCATGTTAACCTACAAAAACCATATTTAAGTGCTAACAAATATGGAGGCAAGAGAAGATCTTCCTATGTGACCATCACCAATTTTATTTTAAAAATATATATGTGATAGTCAAAAATATATGTGATAATTTTATTTTAAAAATATATATGTGATAGTATACATGTGTAGCCATTTAACAGAAGGCCATTATTTTTTTTCTTAAAATGTTTTTCATCATATCATGCCCGTTTAAAAAAATCAACGAAGATTTCACTTAAAATCCTGCTATTTTTCAAAATACTCCATTTCTGAAAATGAAAATGCTACACCCATAACTTTTTCCTTTTTTGTTTGTTTGTTTGAAAGTGCTGGAATAATACTTCTGTTTGTATTGCAAGTTTTCAGTACAAAAATGTGTTACATCTGCAGCTTTTTTTTTTTTTGATATGATATAAAAAGACAATAAAAAGGGACGGAGACAAAATGTAACTATCAGATACATCTGTTCAGGGATCATTTTTTATTTCTCCTGAGATACTTTATTGGGTGGATATTGTTAGTCTAAACATGTGATACCAGACTTAATATTTGTATCTTTATGGCAATTAACTGCCATTCAACTGCACTAATTCATGTGCAAGTCAATATTGACTTCTTCAAAAAGAAAGAAACTTCGACTTACTCCTAGGGTCATGTCATCTTTCAAACAACACTACATGCATGTTAACTAAAGCGAGTCCTATGCAACTGTCTTTCAGGCTTTATCATTCTTCTTAACTGCTTGCTACTTGTTGTTGTTTCACAGGCTATGAATATTTTTGTTTCATTCCTAGACCGCTGTTGTTTTTGACCATTTTCTTTGTTTGATGCTCATGACAGCTCTATATATTATAAACACATCTACTAGCCTTTAAATGCATGTCATTTTCTCCCCCCCCCTCTTTTTTGGTTTTTTAGCTGTTTCTATTGAAGACAAGGCCATATAAAAAGAAAAAAAGAACATGACATGTATTTAAAGGCTAGTAAATGTGTTTATAATATATAGAGCTATCACGAGCATCAAACAAAGAAAATGGTCAATAAACAACAGCGGTCTAAGAATGAAACAAAAATAATCATAGCCTGTCAGATATCAACAACAAGTAGCAAGCAGTTAAGAAGAATGATAAAGCCCAAAAGACAGTTGCATAGGACTCGTTTTAGTTAACGTGCATGAAGTGTTGCTTGAAAGACATGACCCTAGCGGTAAGTTGAATTTTCTTTCTTTTTAAAGAAGTGTGATACCAAAGTTTTTCCATTTACAAAGTGGCCAATTTCTTTAAAAGGCCAGTTTTGCAAAACCTGAAAGTAACAAAATATTCTACCAATGTTACATACTAGAAAAGTGAAAACACAACAATGCTTTTCGCAGACACTTTGCAGAGGTTGAGCTACGGTCGCTGTTTTCGCAAAATGTGACGAGTTAATCTAAAATGCTAGTGAAACATTAGCATCCATCGCAAAATGGCGCCAACCATTTAAATATCAACCCATCAGCAGATCCTGCTGTGGCTTTTCTATTTCTGTGAAAACTAAAGTTCCCAAAATTCTGGCGGCGATTCACACTCCAGTCACGTTACTTTCTTAATCCTTAAGGGTATGTTCCTACAGCACCTGTTGGGGCTCAATTGCATTCCGTCCTCCACACACTGTAGAGCTGTGAGCACTCCGTAAAGGGTGGGGCGCGATAAGATTATAGAGGCTACCGGAATTAAATCCCTTCTCCCATTCAAAGTTCAGGTTTAAACCAGAGTCAGTTGTGATGTCTACGGCATTCCCCCAAGGCCATCATATTAGTTTTCCACTGATGTCCCAAAGCATTGTTAGTGTGAACGATTCACTTGACACAATTTTCCAAGCAACAAAAGCAACTAACCTTCATTAGCATTTTGCTACAACTTTTGTCCCCGTTTAAGCATTTTTTGCTGCAGCATTTTTTGAGCCAGCTTAAACTCTGCTTTACAGGCACATTTACAGTCAGCTACTTTAAATATGGTATATTTTTCTTGTGGTTATTATAAACTGTTACAAAAGGTGGATATGTTATTAGCCATTGGAATTGGAACATACATGCACTCATACAAATTTTGAAGATGACAATCCGTTTTTGGTCTAAATATGACAAGGATGGTAAGGTAAGTCAGATAATATCCGAAAACTTAAAAATTTCGTCCTCCTGGAGTGGGAATCGAACCCGCTTCTCCCAGATAGCGCCTGGGTATGCTAACCACTACACCACCCAGAACAATCTCTCAAGTTTCCGATTAATTTGAATCACAATTACTTATGAATATATATTAATTTGAATATAACCTGTGATGGCTACAATTATTTATGAATATATATATTAATTTGAATATAACCTGGGATGGTTATATTCAAATTAATCAGAAACTTGAGATTTGGTCGTTCTGGGTGGTGTAGTGGTTAGCATACCCGGGCGCTACCTGGGAGACGCAGGTTCGATTCCCACTCCAGGACGACAAAATTTTTAAAGTTTTTGGATATTATCTGACTTACCATCCTTGTCATATTTACACCAAAAAACAGATTGTCATCTTCAAAATGTGTATGTTTGGTGTAATCCTGTATTCTATTCATGATACATGCACTCATGTTGTTATAAATACAGTAATTTCATAAAAGTATGGTGGACTCTTAACTTCTAAAATAAGTACTAAGTTGATGATTTTTTAAAGCATGAGCTATTACCAAAGCCCAAACGTTCAAGCAATAAAAACCTCCCAAATAAGCAAGCATTTATGCATTTTTTAAGCAAGATATATGCACTGAAATGGAAGAAATATGCATTCAACGTACCTGAAAGCTTTTCTATAGGATTCATATGTTTACAAGATGGAGATGTATGAACATTTTACTCTTGAATATTTTCATGATTGCAAATGATAACTAAATATGATATGTATAACAAATACTCAAAGTGGTTTATCTGGGTCCATAGTTCCAATAATGGCATTTGCTATGTATCTACCTACAGCAACTGAGATTTCATCAATAGAGATCCAGTTTTTTTTTTCTTTTGTTGTGGACTCTTTCTCAGATCTTTTGAACAGTGCTTGGAAAACACTTTCTTAAGTAATGTTTTCCAAAAGTTAAATCGTTTGGAACCATTTCTTTTATGTACTTTTCCAAGAAATGCTTTAAAGAGGGATTCCCACACTCCCATAAGTCTTTGGCGTGCCAAAGACTTATGTTCGACCATCTATCTCAAGATTTTGTAACATGCGTCCACCCCCCACCCTCCTGGAAATAGGCTTTTCAATAATTAGAACTACTGTGCGTGTAATCAGAAACCAATATTGTTCGACCCGGTGAAAATAAATCTGGACCAAAAATCCTTTGCAAACTTTTTCAGTCTCACACTGTCATGCATTTTTACTTTAGGTATATTAAACAATAGTGTGCAGTTACCAGTCAACAATAACAGAACTACCAGAAATTAACCTTGAGAGCCATGGCATAGAAGCCTTTCATCTAAATTTGAGGGATCAATGAGAATCTAAAGCTTGATTACACATACAGTAGTTCTAATTGCTTGCTCATGAAATGCCAAAATAAAAAAAATAGCCACACAATTTTCTCGGAGTGCTCCGATCGTCTGCTTGTCCTGTCCCCATGCACTCAGGGATGGCTCGCCTACAGGGCGTAAATAAGCGAGAGCCATCACATCTGCCCCCTTTGTGACCTCATTTCAACAGCCAATGGCAAGCTGACTTTGCTGCACACTCAACTTTATATCATATCTCCAATAGCATTGCTTGCCTTCTCTCTTGCAAAGAATTGAGCACCATTTTTGATAAACAGTTTGTCAGGCTCATGGATTTTGATGTGCAGAAAAAATTCCATTTTAACCCTTACCAGTATAAAGCTAGGGTTTCAGTAAGCATTGTCTTCCTCCATAAAGAAACATTTGCATTGCTGGTGCACTTGCTTAGTGGAGAGTAGACTAAACATCTCTTTTGATTGGAAGTGAATTTGTACGAGAATCACCACTCCGTAACGGAGAAAAAAATTTAATAAGTGGTTTCGGTAATGTACCATGATACTGTTAACAGTTAAGTCTAAAAACTGATAATTTCGTTTTTTAAAAGTGTTTTCCTAGAAAATATTCAGGTTATATGCAAAAATATGCACTATATATGAAAATATGCTTTTATTCCTCAAAGTGGCTTATATGCAAAATAAGCATTTTGCTTGAACATCTAGGCTTTAGTTGTTGCTAATGGCTCAATGGGTGCCAGAGCCCCACAGCAAACAAACAAGCAGTCAGCACCTATGAACTGGGCAGCAGTTGGGGATAAACATTTCACAGCTATACTCTGTATAATATCCTTTATTTGCTGCCCTTGAATGAAATCCCACTCACAGCTTCATTGCATCACTGCTGTGTAAATTAATGGTGGATTCATGGAGGGGTGGTAGTAAAACAGCAGCTGGTTTTGTTTGTACCCGGTGACGGATCAAATAATGGTATGGCTTTCAGACAATGTAACTATGGGGTCATACCATGTCAGATTACCCAGCTTAATTTTGAAATGACACCCACCAACTCAGATTTTCATGAAACTTTTTTGCTTGTTACTACCACCAAGTTACTAATCCATGTAAAAAATTTCCGCCTTAGGCCACATAGTTTCTGAGATATAAAATGTCAAAGTTTTGGAAAATTGTACATTGATGACGTTTCCGTGACTCCACTTTCAGACGCAGTATTTGAGAAAAAAACTCATAGTTCTGTGTCTAATCAACATATCACTACCAAATTTTTACCACATGTCAAGCAAAGTATGTACATTTCAGAAAAAAATATTATATAAATCTTGCCTACCTCTGAGAGACATTAAAATTTAGCAAAAAATTTTATAAACAAATTTTTAAGTGCAAAGACGTTGCTTCATTGAGTATTATAGCATAAGGCACAGGAGTTACCAGAGCGCTTTTTTTTTAAATTGAACCTAAAAGTATAGTCTAAAAGGCTGTGAAAGAAAAATAGTGGGATTTTGATTGCTAATATAGTTATTTTAACTTATAAATTAAGTTATTCTATCTAAGCACAGATAGTTTCAAACGGGACACTGTGCATCATAATAGACAAAAATGTTCATAGGTAAATTTTAGAATTTTTTTATCAGTGCATGAAGATCATAAATTACAAATTTTAGTAATGTGGAGAAAGCTTATGACGAGAAATTTTTTGTCATAATAACTTAAATAAATAAATAAAAACTGGTCTAGAGCACAAAATTTTCAACTGTAAGTGATAAAAACATAAGAAGTGTAACAATTAGTAGGTGTCTATAGCTAATTAGGATAAATAACCAATGGAATATTTTAGTTCAATAAATTAAAAGCTTCAATAATTAATCTTACTTTTCATCTGAGACGTTGTATCTCATTGTACTGATGTTGTATTAAATCAGCCTCTTTTTCTGAAAAGTAGTACACCCTTTCAGAGCCCTTTGTGGTGGGAGGACAAATACAAGAAATGATGTTACACAGGGGAACGTGGCAGATGTCTTTCTGTGGAGGCCAGTGAAATGATAGTGCTGGGCCATACGGTGGCATGAACTTTACTTTTAGATCACCTTCCTCCACATGTTTAGAAAGTACTAATCCAAAAACCAGTGGCTGTCATAAATACATGCAATGTATGAGTTTGTAGAGATCTGTGACATCTTGACTGCAGGTGGTTGCTCTCCAGAGAAGTGAAAAATAGTGCTGAAATTTTCACCAGAGCTAGTTCTCTTTGTTCCAATGGAATCTTCAGGCACAGGGATGAAATGGTGAAAGCCACGTGTACCAGGAATTGTTTTTGCTTTGGAGAATTGGGCTTCTAGCTGCTGACGTGTTTCTGAAAGTGTTTCTTTTTTTACCATCCAGAATTTTATGTTTTTGACTCCTGCCTCACAGAAATTGAGTCTATTGCATCGCCAGGGCACATTTGAAGGCTTGCTCGGGTAACCAGCAGCTAAACTGTACCACCAATGCCGTCGCAAGGAGATTTCCTGTGACTGGTTGCAAAAAATATCCATGATGCTGCTAAAGAGAAGTCCTGGTTGTGGAAGCAAAGACTGAGAAAGTTTTTGCAGTTCTTATACTGTGCAGCACATCCGGCACTGAAATAAAATAAATTTTTTACAATGGGAAAGTTTTTCTTTATATACTGAGTGATTATTTTTTTGTTTCGTATACAAAGGCTACATCATGCTCTAAAACATCGGACAAGATGCACACACTTGAAACAAGTAGGTCTTCAGAGTGTTGGACACGTGTGTAGATTACAGCTGTATGTAGTGAACAACTGTCGCTTGTCCAGTGATACCCTTGTGCTGCATCTTGAATGATGTATGAGTAATTTTCACTGAAGTCTAGAACAATAGCTGCATCCGATTCAAGGTTTGCTTTCATTTTCTTTAGAAAGTTTGCTTGGGATTTAGTTATAAATGCATGGGGCACAAGTTTCTCTAGTTTCTCAATTAAAGTCGCTAAATATTCATCAAATGTCACAGTGAATTTCACCTGTTGTGTTCTGTCTGTCAATACCCATGAACTGTATGACACTTCATCTTCAGGGTCCCACTCTTCAAATTTTTCAAGTAGAAAACTTTTAAAATTTTCACTGGGTGGGCATTGACAGCAGTGTCGCAGCATGCAGTCTTTGTTATCCTTAGAACAGACTAAATAATCAGTCAGGTCCTGGTATGTCTCTTCTATACAAAAAGCATGAAGTAGAAGACTTACATTTTGATGGATTGGGCAAACACAAATAGAATGTGTTCCAGAAGACCCTGCTAACACGCACCATTTTGGACGCAGCGTGCAGAATTTTGAGATGCCAATTTTAATGATGGGATACTCAAATTTAAAAGCAGAATACAAGTCATTTAAATTAGCAAGTAATAATCGCTTTTGTACATGAACATTTTTAGAAATACTGACTGTCCTTTGTTCCTGGCATGATTCGAGAGTATTCATCACTTTGGTAAAAGTTCTTCACCAATTCAATTATATTTTCACTGAGTGTTTTTCCTTTTCTGGGTTCAGGTAAAGCCATGATTCCTTTGTCTCTGAGAAGGTATCTTGCTTGACGGATGACATATTCACTTACATGGAACTCTTCCATGATTTTTTTCCTGCTCCATGAAGTAGGAACAAGCGTCAAAAGTTGTATCTTTTCTCTCCGTGTCATTGAAGCCTCAAGTTTTGCTTTAAGTAAACCTACAAGCACATTCATATCATCTGCTTTTTGTTTTAAATCTTTTGGCAGTTTTTTGGCATCTTTTTCAGGTGGAGAAAATTATTTTTCTATAACCCTACTAAACCCTACTTTTTAAATTAGAACATGCTGACTCAACCTTTTTTTTTTTTTTTTTTTTTTTTTTTTGCGTAGGCAGATTTCCTGTGTGATGCAATGGCATGGAATTTCAGAGGAGACTCCCCTATCTCTGCCAGTGATGTATTAATTTTCCCTAATGTTTCTTCTTTGGAAATTGAAGTTTCTAAATTACAAATACTCTGGTTGCTGTCACTATCTGTATCCACCTCCTTAATGTCATCATTTTCATTTAAAAATTGTGAGTGTTTCTACACCTTTTCTCTACATGCATCACATATCTTCTGTCCATGAATTGATTTCACAATCATTGGAATTTTATTAATTTTCTCTGAAAAGTCAAAGTCACATTCCTCAATGCTTTTTTAATTTTTTTCTTGTGGCACTTAAATGGATCAAAACAACTTTTCTGGTAAGTTTCACATTTTCTCAGGTAGTATGTTTTATGATGCTCACAAATATTAAACAGAAGCTCACAACTTACCCCACTTCTCAAGGCCAAAAATTCTTTTTCTGAAGCACTTATTGTTTCAAAGTTTATCAGATTCACCTCCTGTGTGTAACTCTTCTTATGACACTCCGTTCCACTTTCTTTTCCTATACTACATTGTTCAACAAGCTGTTCAGTTTGGGACATTTTTAAAACTAATATTTCAAAGGGTTACTAAAAACTTTCTTTTAAACCTTGGAACAGAAAAATGATCTTTAACTGTAACTAAGAGAAAAAACCCACTTCTGAAAACTTTTGAACATTTGAAGCAGGCAGCATAAAGCACCTTCACTCGACAATAGATAGCAGATGACTGAGCTGAGACTGACTAGTAGTGCAATCCAGTTGAATCCTGTACACAGAAGAATGACTCATGTTGAATCAGCTCATGCTTTTAGATTGCTCATACATGCTGAGTCAATTTCATGCTTTCAAATTGCTGGTACAGCTCGTTTTATCCCACTTGCCTCAAAGTATTCCATCCAGTTAAAAAAAAAAAAAAAAAACCCTAATTCATTCAAAACAATTTTTAAATTGAACCTTGACTAATTCAATTTGATTTTTTCATTGTCAAATTTATAATACCAAGCCGGTAAAGTTTGGCATTGAATAGTACAATATTTTTAATTATTTGACTAGTCTACATTTTTTCTATATTAGGCCAAATTATCACATACAGGTAATTATCTATTATGATGCATAAGTGTCTGCATAGAATGTGTCAAATCATGAGTTATAAGTTAAAATAGCTATATTAAGCAATCAAAATCCCACTATTTTTCTTTCACAGCCTTTTAGACTATACTTTTATGTTCAATTAAAAAAAAAAAGCGCTCTGGTAACTCCTGTGCCTTATGCTATAATACTCAATGAAGCAACGTCTTTGCACTTAAAAATTTGTTTATAAAAATGTTTACTAAATTTTAATGTCTCAGAGGTAGGCAAGATTTATATAATATTTTTTTCTGAAATGTACATACTTTGCTTGACATGTGGTAAAAATTTGGTAGGGATATGTTGATTAGACACAGAACTATGAATTTTTTTTCTCAAATACTGCGTCTAAAAGCGGAGTCTCGGAAACGTTATAAACGTGCAATTTTCCAAAACTTTGACATTTTATATCTCAAACTATGTGGCCTAGAGAGGAAAAATTTTACATGGGTTAGTAACTTGGTGGTAGTAACAAGTAAAAAAGTTTCATGAAAATCTGAGTTGGTGGGTGTCATACCCTGGGTGAATTGACATGGAATGGCCCTATGCCATTATTTAACTGATAAACCCCTTTTTCAGAATGTTACATAAAAAAAAAAGCCCAGTTACTTGGAACTTTTGTTGTCTGGGGTGGTGTAACAGTATGCTCAAAAAGAAATCAGAAGTTCAATAATATATATAATTTTCAAAAATGTTTGATGTTCATCCATTCATGAACATCAAACATTTTTGGTCTTTAAGAAACATCATGAACTTTTGTGTTTCAAAATTTTTACAATTCTGGGCAGGGCTTGAAAAATATCTGAAAAGTTACATGCCCAGCAAGGCATGCACAGAAATTATTTACCTGCACATGTAGTTAAAGCTGGATGCCCAGAAAATTTATTTTTTAAAATAACAAATCAGAGCTCTCATTTTTTTTAAGTTAAAAAATATGAATTTTGAATTTTTTATGTGATTTGCACTTCCATTTTATGGGTCTCTATTCAAAATGTTCAATGCACAAAAGCATTATCTCAAGTTTTAAGATGATGCTGAAATTAGTATGAAATGGTATGATGATCAAATTGGTGTTTGAGAAATTTAGAGATTCTGCCATGTTCCTTTTGTTAGTTTTCACCCTTAGCCTCTAAACACCGAAGACTAGTTCCATCGGAGGTGTGCACCTGTCGCTGACTGTAAACAACATTTGGAGCAGAACTACATATGGTTCCTATTTCTGGATATAGAGCATAAAATAATTAAAGAAGTGACATTCTTCTGTCCTTAACACTCCATAACAATAATACGATTTCTGGGGATTAGCAGAGAAATGAAACACAACATGCAACGACTGAATTTTTCTTGTAGTAGGAAATTCTATTCCAAACTTTTCCATTTTTAAATTTAGTTGCCCGGACCGGGAAACTAGATTTTTTATTTACCTGCCCAGGCCAATAATTTACTTGCCCCGGGCATTTTGGGCATGGTATTTTCACAAGCACTGGATGCAATAAAACTGGTATTATATGCAGGAAACGCATGTGACTTAGATTAGAATTACTTGGGAATTTACGTGTAAAAGGCACTATACTATTAGTAAGACCTTTCTCCCTATCCCTGGTCAAGCATTCCCTTAAAGATAAAAGGATGTTTGTTTCTTCCCTGTCTGGTTGCAAATAATCCTATGATAACTCCTTTAACAGCAGGGGCATTGCTAGACCATTTCAGGAGAGCTGAAGCTCCCCACCCCCAGTAATCTTCAAATAAGCTTTTTGTAAGTTTAAAAAAAAAAAAATTTCTAAGCCATCCCTAAGTTTGGAGTATTATCAATATTCAATCACCAAAAAGAAAGAAAGAAGACACAAAAGTAAATGCTTAATTTACATTTTACCATTATATGCTACTGAAGAAAGGGTAAGAAACCGCCTCATGCTTAAGGATATGTCCCACAGATCATTGGGTGAGTAACATAGACATGGTTCGTGTATTTTCTTTTTGTTTTGTTTTTTTACTTTTTAGTCATAGGTTTTTTTTAAGAGCTGGAAACAATATATGCATCTGGTGGACATAGAGACCAATTGGGCACTCAGAGATTTGAGTCTTGTACGCTGAATTTGGTGTCACATGGCTAGTTTTTTTACCCAGCAGTGGGTATTTCTACCCCAATGCTCAATACTCTTGACTCTTCACAGCAGCAAAACTATTGGTGACCATTTCTATATTCTCAGAACCCCACTGATGATAGGGAAAATATCAACTTTTAAATTATATTCGTGTTGCGCTAAAATTAATGCTAAAACTGAAGATTCCGTGTTGCATTGGTTCTAAGTGAAATTAAACTAATTTAGTTGTTTAAAATGCAATTAGATTAAAAGCAACAACTGTCAATTCAATTTTCAAATTCAATTGTTTTCTCGTTCTTACTCTAGGGATACATCTGCTTACATTACAGGGGAATATTTAGAGGGAAGCCAAGGGAGCCTTGGCCCCCTGAAAATGTTTTTTTTTTTTTTCTGTTAAACTGGAACTTTACGTTAGAAAAAAATGCCTTAATTTGATAAAAATACATCAACTTACTACATTTAAAAAAAATGCTTGCTTTAGTTTTTTCTTCTATTTTTAATTAACTTTTATTTTGTTCTGGTAGATTTCAAAAACTCTCATTTTTTCTTTCTTTCTTCAAAAAATTTTTTCATGAATACATGAATATACACCCCTGCCTGCTTAACAGCATAACATTTTACCCTTTCAGTGAAGTGAGAATGTTTCCTGAACTCATTTGCAAACTGCAGTACAGCCAGGGACGTATTTAGGTATGGGCCTTATGGGCCCTGGGCTGCAATTTATGGGGGCAGCCAAAAAATAGCCAGTAACTAGTTTTCAAATGAGTTTCGAGAATATGTGCAGTATGGTAGCGTTTGAACAGAAAGGGATATTTAGCACTACGCGAATGAGGAAAGTTTCGTACTGCGGTCTATCTGGCTACGGTGCAGTGAAAGTGGTTCCCCATGGGCGTACCGCTACCGGGCACGTAACCTAAAACTGTGAAAAGAGAGGTTTGTTTACCGCAGTTATGTCTGTAAATGCTAAGCATGTATCTGTTGTATGACAGTACGTTCTGTATTTTTACTGTAATTTGGTATTAAAAGATGTTTGATATACTCGTAACAGAGGTGTGAAACATAAACATTGCATTACACTGTTCACTATTGTTTGTTTACAGTGTGCTGTGTGACTGTGAGGTTATTTTGCAGCTATACTTTGCACATGGCTTTTTTTTTTTTCATGATTCGTATTGAATGAGTTGCATTTCATTAAGAGTGTATTTTGTGTCATTTTTACAAAATGGATGGCCGAAAATGATTAAGTGGTGCAAAATATCGCAGATTAGCAGAAGAGAAGAAAAGGAAGGAAAGTGAATTGTTGTCTCAAACACCAAAGCTACCGTTTTTCCCCCAGAAACACAACTAAAATGGAAGCAACTTCATCTCAATTAATCGCCGAAAATAAAAATGGTGATACAGACAAACTTGATGAGCGTGCACCTACTTTTAGCAGTGTTCCCAGTAGGTTTAGTGTTGGTAGTATAGACTATCTAGTATCGAAAGAAAATGAAATTTTAAAACCAAAGAATGACCCTTTTTTTGGGTGATAAATGATGTCACACAGGACTACTTTGCCCAAAATCGTGTGAATCAAAATATAGACAGCAATTTTTCTAATTCTAAGCAGATTTATCCAGACAAACACAGAGTCCTGACAAAATCCTGCAGCCATGGATCTGTTTTTTGTGCTACATGTAAACTTTTTGGAGGGACATCACAATTTGCTGCAAGTGGCTTTAATGATTGGAAGCATTCTGATCTTCGGGTGACAGAACATGAGAATTCCCACTCTCATCGTGATTGTGTGTTAATGTTTAAAAGATGGGCCAATGAACTGTGCAGAGTTGACAGACATGTACTATGTCAGTCTGAAGAAGTTAAATACTGAAGATGTGTTCTCCAAAGGGTAGTAGCTGTTATAAAAAAAACTGTCCTCTCGTGGGTTACCATTCCGGGGTGCAGATGAAATGTTTGGTTCTGTACAGAATGGAAATTTTATGATGTGCTTGAAGCTTATAGCAGAATTTGACCCGTTCTTGAAAAGTCACATAGTCCAATATGGAAATCATGGTAAAGGTAAGACTTCATACTTATCAGTTGGTACCTATGAGGAGCTCATACAGATTATGGCAAAAACAGTCATCAATACAATAGTAAGGGAAGTGAAAGAATCCAAATATTTTGCAATTATTGTGGATTCCACACCTGACATAACACACAATGACCAAGTAAGCATCATTGTCATATATGTAAACAAAGAAGGTGCTGCAGTAGAACACTTTTTACAGTTCTTAAAAAATCCTGGACATGCCTGTAAAGAGCTGGCTAATGCTGTGATTACTGTCCTTTCAACCCACAAGTTAGACATAAGTAACTGTCAGGGCCAAACCTACGACAATGCTGCTAATATGTCCGGGATATATTCTGGCCTGCAAGCAAGAATCAAAGAGGCCAATTCATTGGCATTTTTCATACCATGTTCAGCCCACTCCCTTAATTTAGTGGGATCGAGTGTTATAACTTGTTGCAGGCTGGCTATAACCTTCTTTGAGGTGCTACAAAATCTGTACAATTTTTTTCTCAGCATCAGCCCATCGTTGGAAGCTTTTAGTGTCCTCTTTCACGTCAGGAAACCTTTCTCTCAAAACACTTTCTGTAACAAGATGGTCCGCACGAGAAGAAGCATGTCAAAGTCTAAACCGTGATTTTGAAACCATTATTGAAGCCCTAAAATACATAAAAGAAGATGAAAATTATAAGTCTGTCACTAGACAAGAGGCAAGGGGAATTTTGAAAAAGCTGCACTCTTCTGGAATTACTTTTATGGCTACAGTCTGGGCAGCTATTTTGGAAAAATTCAATGCTGTAAGTGAAAAATTACCATCTGAAAAAATGGATGTCGGTACTGTGGTGAAGTTGTATAACTCTATCATTACCTTTCTGAATGAAATGAAACTGTTATTTGTAAGTTTATAAGAGCATTGGAGAAAAAAATCAAAAGCATTCAACAAGTAGTAGAAACAGAGGAAAGTAGGCCTGATGAGTCAGATTCTGAATCTGACAATGAAAATGATGAAAATTGTAGCCTACAAACCAGTTATATGGATATATGGAGATATTGCATAAATTGTCAACAGAATTAAAAATCTGAATATCTGTTTTCAACGAATTTTCTGAAAGATTCTTATTTATGTCAAACCTCACAGAAACTAATCCTGATGAAATTCACTAATCAGCTGACAAATTGCAACAGATTTACTCATCAGATATAGAAGAAACATTTGGAACAGAATGTATCCATCTGAAAAGTTCTCTCTTAGAAGAGGGACATAATAGGTTATCATTACCACTTTTAAACAAACTTCTGATTACTAAAAATCTTTTAGACTTCTGTCCCAATGTTTCTATTGCTTTGAAGATTTGTTTATGTACTCCTGCTACAAACTGCTCAGCTGAAAAATCCTTTTCAGCACTTGGGAGGAGCTAAAAATTATTTATGTTCGTCTCAAATCTAACAATGCTTGGTCAACCTTGCTGTGCTTGCCATTGAAAATGATTTAACTGCAAAATTAGACTATGAAGATGTTATAGGCAAATTTGCTAATGAAAAAGCAAGATGTAAATCATTAATCTGCTAGTTGTAATTGTTTTACTTTTGAGTGAATAAAGCATTTTTGTCAGGACATTTGTTTGTTTTATTATGCTCTGATATTTTACAATATAGGCTTATCAAGTTTGGAAAGAGAGGGGTGCAAAATTCCTTGGGGCCCATGGGCGCTGCACTCACTGCAGTAGTTAAATTCGGCGCTGAGTACAGCAGAAAAGTGGCTTCATATTTTTCCTTAATGAAATGCATGTTTTCAAATTCCTTATGGTGTCTTCTTGATGTATCAAAGGAGCAAGCACTTTTGCTTTTATTTAAGGCAAATTTTAAGTCTAAAAAGTCAGTACTTACCCTCTCTACCACTGTCTTTCATGACCTGTAACACTGTTTTCACTGCAGAGTGAGTAGAGGCAGTACTTTCTGAAATTTGAATTAATTTTTAAGCAAATAAAGAAAAATGCTTGCTCTGTTCATTAACATAGCAGGAAGTGACTAAGGAATGGGAAAACATGCACTTAAAAGCAAAGATACAGTTTATAAATCAGGACTAGCTATGCAAAATCTGCTGTGAAAACAACTTGACAGGCAGCAGAAATAGTGCTATTTCTTACCCAGACAGGGTAAGTACCGGTTTTGCACTTGAATTACTTTCCAAAAATTAAAACGCTCACTCCATTGATTGATATAGCAAGAACAGAATGTAATGAACAAGAAAGTATGCATTTCATTCGGACGAAGCATTTAAAAATGTGAAGCCACTCTTATCTGCTATTACCACACATATCATATATGGGACTAGATTCACTGTCTGCTCTGTTGAACATATGCTTGTGCTGTGAGAACCATGGAGCCACATTGAGTGGGTCAAGATGTCGGAGTGAGTCATATTATGAAGGGCAGTTTGAACTTGATTGTGTAAATCACAGTGAAAGCTTGTTCAGATATAAATTGTACGCTGACAGATGAAAATATAACTGCGCTTAATTATCTGCCTTTTGCCCAATGCTGAAAATATATATACGCATGCGTCTATCTGGGAAGGCATTAGTTAACAACATAAATAATTTAGAGCTGGTATTGTATACGAATATGGAAAACGACTGGAAAACACTTAAAAAATGGCCATGAGGTTAAAGATTTAAAATAATGAAAAAGTAAACAATATATTTAAAATCAATAAGTAGCTATTAAATCCAGGAAACTATTGATTTGAACCCCAAAAATGATGGATTCCACATACTTTAGATAGAAAAGTTGACAATGTGATTAATTTTCCTTGTTGCCTAAGTCATTCTTATTTATTTATAATGATTGCTCAAAAATATTAATTTTTACGTAAAGCTAATTACCAATGTATTAAAAATTTTGATATTTCACCTATTTATGCTTTAAGGAAATTTCAGTTTTTAACATTTGAAAGTATTTAACAAGGCAAACATGCAACCAAATGATGCACTAAATATAAGCATTCATTACAAGAAACCTAAAAATTCTATTTTCTCGCAACAAATTAAAAACAGTGTGATTTTTTATATCGCTGTTGTCAGACTGCAGTTTAAAGTGAATTTGAGCCCTGATCAAATCTGAAACGCTTCAATATTTTGTAAATGCTTTGACATTGTAGTTTGTACTAAGGAATATTAGTTTTTTTACTTAAATATAATGATTTCCTTTGCCAAATGTGTACAAACTACATAGAATTTGAATATAAATAGCAAACCACCGTACCAAGCTCGAATTCCATTGACTTAAAGCAATGTAGATTTGCTCAAAGGGTACGCGATGATCCACTGAAAATGGCGCCTACAGTGTCACGCCTCACGGGCTGGGTGCCCAATCTAGCTTCTTGTATACGATTTTTTTTTTTTTTTTTTGATTGGGGGTTTTAACAACCACCGTGAGCAACTCAATGGGCTATAAGCAGTCGCCCGTCCCTAATTTAGGGTCACTGGCTCCAGGGAAGGGAGAGAGCCAGTGCCATAAGACAAACACAACATCCATGCCTCACCGGGATTCGAACCCGGACCCCGTTCGGACAAATGATCAGAGGCCATCGCTTAGACCACTGCGCCACCGGGGCGGCTATACGATATCTATGGCTATTACTGACAAGATTCACAGGATACTTTTCCAGCCAATGGCGTGACTGTTAGGGATGTTAATGGTACTTCAAATCAGAAAGAAAAATCCACATTTGTTAACTCAAGCTCTACATAACGTATTTCTACAGAAATAAGCATCAAACCATGTTTTGTATGGTAAATACACAAATTTAATTAATATCAATATTAATCTAATTATATTTGTCCCATCACACTGAGAAGCAAGGGTTTATCCTAGAATTTCAAATTGGGGGGAAGGGGATTTTGGAAGGGTGTTGGATGAAAGCAGATTTTTCAAAGGTTGAAAATTTTTACAGTGCAATACAGTGGAATTTTGGCTTTTTCACTTTTAAAAGGAATTCTGTGCTCAATGGGCCTTATTCACCTCGCATTGCATCACGGGAAATATGTTCGGTGGCTGTAGACCAGCAATGGTTTGTTTACACTGTTTTTCCATTGTTTAACAAGGAATACGTCGGAGGGAAAACTCCCATTTTTCATTAGTTTTATTAACGACATGCCTAACCTTGGCTTTGTTCACCGTTTTGTTGTGCGAACAAGTCCTGCCACCTAAAATGTACAAAGGAAAAGATAAATTTTCATTAGTTTGCTCTGAAAAGGCTTAAAATGTTAAAGGAATGGCTGAATAAAATTAAATGTGATGATTTCCATCCGAACATGCATACCAAATAAATTTTGCTCACTTTAACGAGGAAGATTTTGAATGTCTTTTTGTTTTTTGTTTTTCAGCCAGCGGGGTTTGTTTGTTCACTTTTTGCAGCCATGAAGTAGATGATGCAATTAAAAATTTACTAAGTGGTATTTTATTTTTTTCCCTTGAATTCAAGAAGTTTGAAAGAAGCCAAGATCAGAATATTTTATTTAGCACTAATGCTAAATCAACTAGCGGACAAACTGCTTTAAAAAGAATGATGCTTCTATATGTAAAGGATGTGTAATAGAAATAATGAATATAAACCAATCATATTCAGATTTACTTCCTAATATTACGAAGGTAAGGGGTTTATTTCTTTCTTTCATATACACTCATGGACAATAAAATTTGCGCACCTAGAAGAAAACATGCTACAACCGCCAAACTTTGCAAATAGCTAGAGTGTGAGCTGGTATGCAAATGATCCACGTTTGGTGCAAGTGGTCATGACCACACACAATGTGGTGGCGTTGCAAGCACGAATCGGCATGCAGTCGATGCCCCATGAAAGCCAAAAGCAATGGCCGATGCAAGCAAGAGTACAGGGTGACAAGAATGCTGGGTAGACACCAGAGACGTCGATTTACGCAACTTACTTGCTTTGAGAGAGGCCTGATCATCAGGCTGAAAACCGCAGGGAGGATAGAGTGCCGAATAGCCTGCCACGTGGATCGTTCTAACCATACCATCTGACTGTGTTGGGAGCAGTGGACGCGTGACGACACTGCCACATGGCGGAGCGACTCCGGACGGACCAGGAGGACCACCGGTAGAGAGGATCGACGGATTGTGCACCAGGCACGAACGGATCCCATGGGGACCCGGTCCACTATGCAGGACCACTATACAGTATATCCTTATGTGTGCTGCAATTAACACCGGAGCATCACCGGCTCCATGTGCAGTGGTGTGCCAGGCCAGAGCGACGCAGAATACCAGACTGGCGACGTGTGGTGTTTAGCGATGAATGCTGCTTCGTTTTGGAGACAGATGATCATCGTGTCCGGGTGTGGAGGTCCCCGGGTCAACAGCACAATCTCAACCTCGCTATTGAACGCCACACCTCCCCCACTGCAGGCATTATGGTCCAGGGAGCCATTGCCTACAACAGCCGATCAGCTCTAGTAGTGGTACATGGATCGTTGACGAGCCAGCGGTATGTGGATAAGATCCTACAGCCCCATGTGCTCCTATTCCTGGCCGGGATTCCCGGTGCACTATACCTGCAGGGTAATGCCCACCCGCACACGGCTCGGGTTGCCCAGGACTTCCTACATCTTATCCAGACACTTCCATGCACTCCCCGGACAAGTCCCCTATCAAGCATGAGTGGGACCAGTTGAAACGCCGGCTGTCGCCGTGCCGCACTATCCAGGATTTGGAGCACACCGTCCAACACATGTGGGCCAGTCTGCCGCAGGACAACATCAGGCGTCTGTTCACCTCCATGCCGGATCATATTGCAGCATGTATCGCCGCACAAGGCGGTGCGACATGCTATTGAAGATGGCCGGACTGCGTGCCACAGATCCCTCTGTAATTGTCCTGCAGCTCTGTTTTTGCAGTCACGTGTATCATTCATCTGTATCATTATGTCCATAAAATTTCAGTTCAATCCGATGCTTCCTTCTTGGTGCGCAAATTTCATTGTTCGCGAGTGTAGTTATTAAAAACATGAAATCTTACAGAATTTCTTAACCTAGTTTTTATCACGAAATTAGAATAAAAAATTAATACTCAAGTCAAAATAGACATAGGCTTGTAACAAAGTATTCATGCATGTCCTACATTTTAAATTAACATTTAATCTAGAATTGTGTTTTTTTCTTCTGTTTTTGAAGGACGCAAAATTTTATAATTGTAATAACATTTTAACACTTGCTTTAGTACGGTAAATTGAAAAAAAATTTGCAAAAAAAAACCTGAAATTCTGGCCTGCTTCTTAGAATTTATGTTATGGGTAAGTGTAAATTCCTCAAGTTTATCGAGTGAATGAAATATAGAGTCACTTACATTCTGCTATCCCTCAACAAACTTCCTTAACTGTTGGAGGTAAACGAAGGCCTCTACTGAATTTGGAAGGCGCTCTTCAGGAAATTCTGGCCATTCCAGTTCTTCATCTGTAGATACACAGCAGGTCTTATTCATAACATCAGCCAAGATCTCATCATCTGTGAGCTCACCACAAACAGCTAAATTGTCATCAACTCTCACAACTCACAAAAGCCTCATACAGTATATCACAGCCTATGTCTTCCCAGTACTCCACAGTGGGTATATCTCACCACCAATACCTTGATATAGTTAAGACTCGTCATTGGGGTGCTGGGAGCCTGCTTTTCCGAAGCCGTTGGCTATAGTTTCAGGTTAAACTTGTTGCTTCATCGAGAACTCGGAACTTCATCCAGAACAGTACGTACCCATTTTAAAAGGTAATTGTTGAAAATACAAGAATACGAAAATGGAGTATTCTTCGAAATAAACAAAAAAAAAAGTTTGAATTAAAGGGGGTTTTTTAACATTATTTATATAGAAAATTCAAGGGACCAAATGAAACAAGTTAGTAAAATCATGCAATGCATTGATTATGATACGCTTTCCAACATACCAGAAATTATTACTCAAGTTACGAGGATAATGGCTGTGGAATAAATCTCGCTCCCGTGTCCTGACCTTTGACCCCATTTCGATGATATTCAACAGAACCGGTTCAGTATACCTCAAGAATAACATACTAAAGTTTTGTCGCAATAGAAGCAGTTTTACGCAAGTTATGAGAATAATGGCTGTGGAATAAATCTTGCTTTTGTGCAATGACCTGTGACCTCATTTCGTTGATATTCAACAGAACCGGTTCACTATACTTCAGGAACAACACAACGTTTTGTCGCAATCAAAACATTTTTAGGTAAGTTATGATGCACAAGGGCAATGGAATGGTTTCCACTCCAGTGTCCTGGCCTTTGACCCCATTTCGCCCATTTTCAATAGGGTTCGTCCCCAGTGGCTCCCTACCACATGCTAAAATTTCATCGAAATCAAACCATTTTTACGCAAGTTATGACGCATAAGGGCAATGGAACAAATCCCGCTCTTATGTCCTGCCTGACCTTTGACCCCATTTCGCCCATTTTCAATAGGGTTCGTGCCCAGGAGGTTCCCTACCACATACCAAAATTTCAGCGAAATCGAACCATATTTACGCATGTTATGACGCATAAAGGCAATGAAATGGATCCCGCTTTTATGCCTTGACCTTTGACCCCATTTCACCCATTTTCAGTAGGGTTCGTCCCCAGTGGCTCCCTACCACATACTAAAATTTCATCGACATCGAACCATATTTACGCATTTTATGACGCATAAAGGCAATGGAATGGATTACGCTTTTATGCCCTGACCTTTGACCCCATTTCACCCATTTTCAACAGGGTTTGTCCCCAGGTGGTTCCTTACCAAATACTAAAATTTCATTGAAATCGAATCATTTTTACGCAAGTTATGACACATAAGGGCAATGGAATAAATCCCGCTCTTATCCCTGCCTGACCTTTGACCCCATTTCGCCAATTTTCCATACGGTTCGTGCCCAGGTGGTTCCCTACCACATACTAAAATTTCATCGAAATCAAACCATATTTACATGTTATGACGCATAAAGGCAATGAAATGGATCCCGCTTTTATGTCGACCTTTGACCCCATTCCGCCCATTTTCAACAGGGTTCGTTCCCAAGTGGTTCCTTACCACATACTAAAATTCCATCAAAATCGAACCATTTTTACGCAAGTTATGACGAGCAATGGAATGGATCCCGCTTTTATGTCCTGACCTTCGACCCTGTTTCGCTCATTTTCAATAGGGTTCGTCCCCAGGTGGTCCCCTACGACATACTAAAATTTCGTCAAAATCGAACCATTTTCATGTGAGTTATGCGGACGGACGGACAGACAAAGCTGGAGCATATACGCTTCTTCAAACTACGGTTGGAAAGCGTAAAAAAACCCAAGAATTCGAATTAAAAACGTTCGAGCCGCCCCGGTGGCGCAGTGGTCTAAGGCGTTGACCTCTGATCATTCGTCCATAAGGGGTCCGGGTTCGAATCCCGGTTAGGCATGGATGTTATGTTTGTCTTACGGCACTGGCTCTCTCCCTTCCCTGGAACCAGTGACCCTAAATTAGGGACGGGCGACTGCTTATAGCCCATTGAGTTGCTCACGGTGGTCGTTAAACCTCCAATCAAAAAAAAAAAACCGTTCGAATCAGACAAGTTACACTGTACTTAGGTACGAGTATTAAACCTAGGTTTAACGATGGGGAAAACTTCAAAAATGGAGAACTGTTGAATTTTTTATAGTTGATTCAAACCAAGATTTTTTTTTTCACAACTACACAGTTATTTTGTATTTGTGCTGTTTTTCTCTCATGAAAAGGCTTCCCAAAACAGGACAAAAACTTAGTATTAACATTGGTTACTGAATTAGATGTTGATTACACAATACTTACACACACTGAAGTGATTGAGAAGCAGGGTTTGAAAAAACCCAGCCCACTTGAGATTTTTTGGGTTGTTTCAGGCTTTTCTAGTTTTTTTGGTTTTTTTTATTATTATTATTATTATTATTATTTATAATCTGCATAGCTGGAATTTATTTGAAACTATTGGAAATTCGAACTTATATTTTATTAGTTCATATTTTTTAAAACTAAGTGATATATAAAAATATTTAAGGTGCATTGAGTGTGTACGAAAATTATGTTAAGTACATGCAATAGTTAGAAAAAAATCACCAGTTTGTCCTCATCCTCATATAGTCTGTACCCAACAAAAAGACATAGTCTACGATCTGTTCTTTTTCGTTATGAAAAAAGGAAACAAATTTTTTTAAACGTTCCGCAGAAGTCTGTTGAATCACGGGGAAGTCCACTATTGTTTTTTCTTTCTTCTTTTTACTGTGTTAAATGTATCACCTGTTCACTTTTTTTGCTTCAGTAAATTCACTTTACTCTGTTTTCAACACTTCATTTGCCATAGATTCATCAAATCACAACAAATGCACTGCGAAAGGGTCAGAGTTGCATAAAAAGGTGCGATTAAAACTAATAAGTGAAAAAATGTATGGCGGAAGTGAGGAAATTTTAAAAACCCAGTGCAAGGTTGACAATAAATAATAAAATGGTGCATAGAAAAGGAAAATCGAAATCTTACTGACGAAACAAATAACAATAATTGAGTCTGGTACCACTCTTAAAGTTATGTTCGTGTGAATCGGTAATATCTAGACAGCATCAGGCCTTGATTTCGGTTGGTTTTTTTAGCACTAGCAACACTTGCTAGTGACCTTATTTTTTACTAGCAAATTGCATTATCTACTAGCAAAAGTTTATTAACATTATACAAAATAAACTTTAACATGTCCCCCTCCATTAGTCAATCATAACAATTTTTGATTTCAACCCTGTAACTGTCACATTGTAATGCTGAAAAGATTTCAAATATTTAGATATAACACCTTTTCATGACCTGATAGATTAATTTTTTTTAACAATTCAATTTGAATACAAATATTTAAAAAACCATTTTTTTATTTAACTTTATTCACAAAATTCAAGAACACTATTCAAAATCTTAAGTTATTTTTCGTATGATTTACGATCTGGGTTTTGGGTCTTTTCATCATGCCTGGGGTCAAACTGGTCTTCGGACAGAACTTCAACCTCAATACTCATGAGAGCATTCAATGTTTGTAAGTTTTAAACTGCCCCTCCAATCACCCTGGATTCTCTTCATGAAACTCAACCCAACCTCACATGCAGAAGTAGATAAGGGAAATATACTGGATATTTCTCTTAGCGCCAAAATGTTTTTATAATATTCGTACTTTTCAGGAAACATTTGTTTCCAGAAAGCAGTTGTTTTTTGTATGTGTCTCAAATATTCCACACATGCAATGCAGTGGCGCTTTACAGTTCGCACTAAAACACTCAAAATTTTTCCACTAGCAACTTTTGCTACAACCACTTTTTATCACTAGCAAAATGAATTTGCTTGCTAGCAATTTGCTACTAACTACCAGTTGAAATCGAGCCTTGCACAGAATATTTATGAAAGTGATAAAAACTGGAATTTTAGCAATTATTAATTTAATGCTATTAAAAAAACTGTCACAATTGCTGAAAATTTGCAAATAAAAAAAACCCGGCGTTATCAAACGAAATTTCTTTCAGTAACGTATTTAGCAAAGAGCACACAAAGTAGATTTTTCACATTTTATGAGAGTTAACATTTATATCAGACAGCTGGAAGAATTAATGACTAATGGTTGTTTACAAAAAAAAAGCCTCCCCCTCTCCCCATCAGCACTCCGAACAAACAGCTACTGCAGAGGTTTTCGTCTCTCTACTAAATTTAATCTCCATCTCTCAGCAGGTAATGGACGAAGTTGGTCAGTCAAAGTAATTGTAAAAAAAAATATTGTATTGGGTGTGATTAAATTTAAAATATTGTAAAAGCAAAAATAGGATCTAATTTTGAAAAAAACCACGTGGGTTTTTTCAACTGGGCCCAGCCCGAAAAAACAAAAACCTGGTGGGTTTTTACGAGCTGCGCCCACCTGAGCGAACTTGGCGAAATATCTTTTGTGGTTGCAATGACTGGCTTTATAGTCGTTAAACATGAAAAACTAAAAAAAAATCAGACTGCTGTATACATACAGTCGAGTCGAACTCTGCTAAGACGAGCTGTTCGGGATCGAACTAATTGCTCGTTATAGCCGTTGCTCGTATAATCCGGGAAAGACCCCAAATATCAAGGAAATCATTCAAAAAATAAATTTCGTCATCAAATATAGTACATACAATGTTTAATGTTGAGAAATATCTAGTACTTACGTTTAGTTGAAATTACCGTACAATATTTCAGTTAGTTGTGGAATTCTTGAAAAATGCGTACGTACAGTACTACATACATACAGAACTATATGTACCATTATACATACTGTAGTACATACATGTGTAAGTATGTATGATGTGATGCAGATTAAGTTGAAATTCTTGAATAACGGACATGTAAACTACATACGTACTGTATGAAATACAATATGTACTATACAGTATTGTAATTTTTGTACCATACAGTACTTCGATAAAATTAAGCACAGGTACAGTACTATCTGCCCAAAGCACATATCCTTTTTATTTCGTATGAAAAAATTTGGTTAATTTTAGCTGCGTTGTCCTTGACTTCAACCGAAAATCTATCAGATTACGCTTAACAACTGATAATGCACTAAATACACACTCATTGCCAGAATTAGTTTCATAAAATCTAGTCAAAACATCCATACAATCATGTGCTTGATTGTAAGTCACAACTTTTTGTGTTTCTGTAATGTTTTAGCCGTCAGTTTCAGTTTCTTCATTCACCGTAATGACTTCTTGCACAATTTGTTCCTCCGTTGAAATTCCAGGTTGTTAGGACATCAGCGTCAATGTCGATAAAATCATAAAGAAAATTGCAATTGTTAAAGGTGCTTAAATCTACCTTTTAACCATTCTGATAAGGGGAGATCATCGTCATCAATCACTTCAGTGCTTTCTACTTAAAGTCTCCTTTAGAAGACCAGCCTTCCTATAACAGTTTTTAATGGTTGTCAGAGTGACACTATTCCAAGCTTCTCTCATAAGACGAACAGCATCCAAAACGGAAATCTTAATTTCTAGCTTCTTCTCCATTTTCTGGATTAATTGTACGTTTCGAAATCG
This sequence comes from Macrothele yani, assembly GCA_039090855.1. NCBI lineage: Eukaryota > Metazoa > Arthropoda > Arachnida > Araneae > Macrothelidae > Macrothele > Macrothele yani. The sequence goes on along the minus strand of CM077027.1, from coordinate 149,343,487 downwards.
CCGAAAATGGCACTTAAAGCTCCTAATAATCCATTGGTCCATAAGCTGTAGAATTGATGTTGTGTTTGGTGGTAGAACACAAGTTTGATATTTGTCAAGTTTTCTACTTTGGGATGTGCTGGGCAGTCGTCTATTAACAGCAAAATGTTTCTGTTTTTCTTTCGTAGTTCACGATCCCATTTATGAAGTTCTCCCGTAAAGATATCTGATGCCATCCACGCCTTTCTGTTTGCTTTATAATCAACCAGGAGATGCTGAACATTATTAAAACATAGAGGATTTTAACGATTTGCCAATCACCAGTAATTTTCTTTTTTTCATTTCCTGCCATGTTCGCACAAATTAGAACGGTTAGCCGATCCTTTGCCAATTTACCTCTACTGCATTTTTTACCTTTAAAAGTTAAAGTCATGTCAGGGGTTACCTTGTAAAAAATGCCTGTTTCATCAGCATTGAATATGTTCTGCTCACTGAATTCAGAAATGAAGCTGGGCCAAACACTTTTTAGCCATTGACTTACAGATTCCGTATCCGCAGACATCGATTCCCCAGACATTTTTTGGGTAAACAATATTGTGTCTGTTCTTGAAGCGATCAAGCCACCCATTACTGCATATAAAATTCTCATGACCAAACTGTACTGCAAATTTTTCCGCTTGCACTTTTAAAATCGGTTTATTGATAGGAAAACTAGCATCATGTTGAACTTTAAACCAACAAGGTAAAGCTTCATCAATATAATTTTTTTCACACTTTTTCATTTTTTTGCAATCTGTAAGATTGTTTTCAAATGCTGACAAAACTGCATCTTTGTTCTTCCACAATGTAGATACAGTAGATGATGAAAGCCCATACTTTCGCCATCTTGCAGTTCCTGAATAATATCCATTTTCTCCCTGATGGAGAAAGCCTTTCTTTTAACACCAACCATTTTGCTCACAATATCACACTTAATAAAAAAGGGGGAGGGAAAGCATAAGTGATGTCGCAAGAGTAGGGCTGCGTGCAACTTTCTGATTAAAAAAAGGTTACGATATCTCCCGTGCAAAGTTGAAATACTGAATGCACTAAGAAAACATGCGTGGGGGTTATACCATAGCAGCCAATGAGAGAAAGCGAATTCCAGGAACCCTCTCGTAAACAGTGGCAAAGGAAAGGCTGGGAAGCTTTCCCCCACAAAGTGCAGCCCCCACCTACCTTGGGCTGAAATGCAAGATGTCATAAAACACTCGGGCCGCTTTTCTCTCAGAGCAGGTGGCACACAGACGTTCTTTTTGGATAGCAGGTGGGTAATTGACGCCACCTTTTGCACTATCTTCACTGGGTGTAAAAAAAAAAAATCTGAAAGTCTTGCAAATCTTACTCGCTATAACAGAGTTGATATTCGTAACAAGCGGGATAATTTAACACTAACTGCATTGAAACCAAACTTCTTCTGGCATTTACTCGCTATAGCTGGGACTTCGTTATGCCCGAGCTCGTCTTAACCAAGTTCGACTGTACTTTAATTTCAAAATAGGAGAAAAATTATGGCATTATTGAGGAAGATACTTCAAGGTACAGTGAGGAATTCATGTAAATGTTATTGAAAACTGTACTATATGATAATAAAAAAGGAGTAATACTTAAAAATTAAATGGTACATATTATATATAAGTGTTACACATTTTCAAATGGAGAGGTATTAAAATTTTCCATGAAGAGAAGAAAATTTAAGGGGTGTTTGGAAGTGTACAAATCACTACTAAGTTACAACATGTAAATTTCATTTAATTACTTTCACTGTTGTTTTTGTTCATATAACTTTCATCTGTTGTTTTTGTTCATATAACTATATAATATTTTACCCAAGAAATAAAACAATATTGAAGATTATTAGAAAAAACCTAAACATGAGAGGTTCTTGATATCACCAGATAGGGATTTTTTTTTTTTTTCACACATGCTTAAGGAAATTAATTTAGAAGAATAGATGGTTTCTTTCTAGCAAGCCTAAAACCTAGCATTAATGTACAAAATCCTGGGTACTTTTGGTTGAGAGTTTAACATCCTCCACAAACAACCCAATGGGCTGTAAGCAGTTGCCCATCCCCTAATTTGGGGTTATTCGCTCCAGGGAAGGGAGAGAGCCAGCGCCGAAAGATGAAACCACCATCCATGAGTCACCTAGGATTCAAACCTGGACTCATCTTGGATGAATGGATACAAGCCATGCAGCTTCTAACCATTTTTACTCAGTGGTTGGTGAACCTGAAATTCTGGTTACACTGTTGCATAATGCTTCAGTCCAGTAAAAGAGCTACTTTTGTTGCCTCACCCATAAAGACACTATAGCAGCCACTCTTTTAAATGCATATACAATATGGGGCATTCAATGTCAAATCAACACACTGACTCTGACTGACATTCTGAGATTTTGATTAAAATTCGTGTATCAAGTGTCTTTACATAGTTATGAATGGAAATCTTTAAAAAAAAAAAAGTGCCTTCCATTCAAAAGTTATAAAGTACTAATCATTTTAATTTTTATTAAAAATTGCTGCATCCTGAAATAGTTAACTGCCATTTTCTCAGGAGCCACATGAGATACAGACCTGGGCAATGTCTCATTTTAAAGTTCTTTTGATGGGCTTTAATTTGAAATGTAACATCACAGTTAGTTTAAAATATAATATTTTTCTTAAAAAACAATTTAATTTTAAAATCTAGATTTCAAAAAATTGCAGTTTTAAAATTTTGAAAAAAATTACAAAATTACTTTGTATTATCCATTTACACCTCTCAAAGTTTCATTTTGGGATCATTATGGGATCAGATGACAGAGTGTACTTCCACATGTATGGAGAAATAGCCAACATATAAGATATCCAGCTTTTCATAAGTCTAGATTTATATTAAACTAGCTGACTTGTTACCGGTAGTTTAACAAAATATGATAGTACTTAAAACAAATTTTATTCTCTATATTCTAAGTATATTGCAACTAAAAAATGTTAACTGAATTTACAAGAAAACACTGGTTTTAGCAGTTTACCGCAAAAAAAATAGTATTTATGAAAATGCTGCAGGGGGGAGGGGTGATGGCTGCTGCTAACTCAAGTCTACATCTGTCTTTTCTTTAATGCAGGAAGTGTTTAATGACCTTTGCAACCTTCTGGTAGAGTGTAAGTCCAACCAGTTGAAAGGACGAGATTCACTTACATCAGTAGAAGGAATCCAGAGCACATCAAGTATTGAGGGGTAAGAAAAAGAAGGTCCTGATGGTGGAGAAATGTAACTTTATTTTAATTTCCATTTTTCCCAAAACATAGCTCAGTCACCATCTGTTGCTGTATATTGAAATGACATACCCGTTCAATTCAAAGTCTACATGACTTCTCTCCATAAAGGATGACTAGATAGCTAGTTGATAATGGGGGAAATGAAAATGGCTTCACATAAACTTTTGTTTCACACCTTGAGGGAGTGAAAGCATATACCCTTTGAATTCCTGGAATTTCCACAGCTTGGTTGAACCAATGTACCAGATGTTGTTCATTTTCTATTTATTCTTCCTTTCATTACATATGTGAAGTCCATGACATGGAAAGGTCAAGTTTTGTCTATTCATAGAGTTGAAAAGGTGTCATAATCTGATTTTAGCATGGTCTTGGTAAACTTGCTTGTCTTTGCTGCCTCTCCTTTACCCCCCTCCCCCATCACATGGGGTTTTATCATGAGCTGCAGCTAAAAAAATGCCATTCTGCTTCAATTTCAAAATCCTTTTCATGACAGCAACAGTTCAGAAAGTTTTATTTTTATACTGGGCAGCTGAGCTGTCCAAAAAATAAAAAATTTCTTCAAATCATTTAATTTTGACCTTAAAAACTGAATCTTTTTCTGAAATAAATGGACAGCCATGGTGATACCTTCAAGGCACTCTCAGATGAAAACAAAGCTACAGTGTTCAACCTTGTCTTCCTTTTTGAAATAAACCACAAAGTGTTGAACAATAATAGCCTGAGCACTGTTCCAATGATAAAATTGTGCTTCATTTTGTAAAACAAAACTGTAGTTTTCAGGAAAGTCACAAACTACTGCCAGCTCAAATTGGGACAAATTTTCCTTGGTATGTCTCATAAAAACATTCTGTTGCTTGGCAATGAAATCATTATGTATGAACTTTGAGATTGTTGCTGAAAAGATCAACAAATTCATGAACAGGTTTTTTGTAGTTTCCAAGATGCATTAGTCAACTGAGATCCATTGCCAAAAAGTTACTGTTTCAATTGTTGTTTTTTTAAACAATTTAAGCATCCACTGTCTTTTGCCTGGGATTCATGACAGAGGGGATTATTAACAGAATAATAATTCATCAGTAGTATGATGAACACTCATAAATCTCATTAAAACAACTCACAGTTCTGGATTTTAAGGCAACAAAAATGGTACAGCACAACTAAAGTGATCCTACTGACTGAAGAACATGCTTACAAGCATGTTCTTGTATTATTTTAACAGGCACAAAGTTTAAGCTTGTTCATTGGTACTCAAGCCAAGTAGAGGAGGGGTGGGAAGGGACAATCATTAAGATTTCTTTTGGTTTCTGCTTTCTACAATCTAATCCATTTAAATTTAGATTTTTTTATTTTTTTGTCATGATTTACCGTGGTATTTAAAAAATTAAATTGACATTTTCTCCACATATGTGGATCTTGTACTCTCTGTATCAACTGATCCTATTATGATTCTAAAATAAAACTTTGGGAGATGTAAGAGGATAGTACAAAGTAATTTTGTGAGGGGTTTTTTTTCAAAATTTTAAAATTGTCATTTTTTGAAAAATTTAAATTTTAAAATTAAATTTGTTTTGTAAGAAAAAAAAATATTTTAATCTCAGTCATGTTACATATCAAATTAAATTCCCTCAAAAGAGCTTTAAAATGAGACATTGCCCAGGTCTATATCTCATCTGGTTCCTGAGAAAATGACAGTTAACTATTTCAGGATGCAGTAATTTGTAATAAAAATGAAAATTATTAATGCTTAATAACTTCTGAAAGAAAGGCAAACATTTTTTTTTTTTAGGATTTTCATTCATAACTATGTATGGACACTTAACACACCAAATTTCATCAAAATCTGGGAGGTCAAGAGAGAATTTAATTCCAAACTGTGTTGATTTACCATGGAGTAAACCACATGCATAAAGTGAACATTGAAAATAGTATCAATAGAAAGAATACTTCCACTACCAAACAAATGAGAATTTTCTGCATTCTTCTTTTCTTTCCCCTGAGCATTAAAGGCAACATTTCCAATACTTAACTCCTTTACTGATTCCACAGATGAAGAAACACTGCAACTCAAAGCACTTCTGCAGTTTGGTATTAAGACATGTCCACTCCCCACCCCTTCTTCTGGGCCAGAAATCTGCTGTTATGGGAACAGGGAACACCAACTTGGCCACTATTGTTCTGGGGCACATAGCACTATGCTTGAGAGGAGTCACTGAATGTTCAAAGAATGAAATAGGGTCATTAGAATGCCACAAATTGGGCTCAGACATATCGCAGTAGCTCTTCACGTATCCCAGTGTCTAAGGTGCCTCCATATATACTGTTATTGTTGGCAAAAGCAATTTCATAACTTTACCCTGGAGAGCAACGTATACACAAATTACTTCCTATAAGTTAATAATGAGCAGTAACAAATCTTTGGGGAAAGGGGGGCTTTAATGACCACAGTGAGCAACTCAATCAGCTATATACAGTCACTCACCGCTAATGTAGGGTCATTGGTTTGATGGAAAGCAGTCACTGCCATAAGAGAAATGCATCACATGTCATACCTGCACGCATCTCAGACTAGTTTTTTTTTTTTTTTTTTTTTTGGAGGTTTAACGACCACCGTGAGCAACTCAATGGGCTATAAGCAGTCACCCGTCCCTAATTTAGGGTCACTGGTTCCAGGGAAGAGAGAGAGAGCCAGTGCCGTAAGACAAACACAACATCCATGCCTCACCGGGATTCGGACCCGTACCCCTTTCGGACGAATGATCAGAGGCCATTGCGTAGACCACTGCGCCACCGGGGCGGCAAGACAAGTAGTTAGAAATCAGCACCTTGTACCACTCAGCCACGAGATCAGCAACAATAGTTAGTTTGCTTGTACCTATTATTTAGTTTAAGGTCTCTGGCAAGTAGTTAGAACTTAGCACCTTGTACCACTTAGCCACCAGATCAACAACAACAGTCAGTTTGCTTGTACCTATTATTTAGTTCAATATTCTGAGGAAGTGTCCCATAGATCAGTAGTTGCCCCTATATGCACATTTTAATCTATAAGAATTCTAAGGAGCCCAGCTGAGAATCACCTTCCATGTGGCACAAAAATTATGATCACCACCTCTAGAAAACAGAGAAATAATTGGACCCTAGCCTTTTCCATTACTTGTATGGTTTCACAGTTTATCAACCACCACGAGCAATTCAGAAAGCTATAAACGGTCACCCATTCCAAATTTAGAGCTACTGGCTCCAGGCAAAGGATAGAGCTAACACCATTAGCCAAACACACCACTTATGCATTAGCCTGGAATCTACAACCTGAACTCTGTTGATACGCAAATGAAAAGCTTTTACACAGCATAAACAGGCACACATTGGGCTAGTGATGCTCTAAAACCACTGAAGATTCAACGAAATACTTCTTATAGTACTTAAATAATTTGCAATTAAGCAGAACTGTAAGGCATATGCCACCCAGTTTCTGTGAGAAATGTGTATACAACTTACCAAATATGAAAGGATGCACGAAAAAGCTTCAGCATACCCTACAGATGCCAGATATAATACCCAGTTTCTGTGAGAAATGTGTATACAACTTACCAAATATGAAAGGATGCACGAAAAAGCTTCAGCATACCCTACAGATGCCAGATATAATTGCACACTTATTACCTTTGTTTGAAATGTGTTCTGGCTACTACAAATTATTACATAGGTTGGCCCCACAGGTGTCAAAACGAACTGGGTAGTCAATTTCTGTTAGTAAAAACAACTTTGAACAAGGCATGAATCTATTCACAGGCACGAGTTTCCTTCAGTTTTGAAATATAAAAACTATGAACACATGGGATCATATTTTATATAAATTTGAGTGACAATCGCAACTTGAAATATTTCGTGTGTAGTGATACATTTCCCGTTACAGCGTTTTGTGTGCGATGGGGGATTTGTAATTGAATACTTTTTTCACGGCGTGTGGAAAACAGTGGAAATGAAACAGATTAGTTGCAAACTTCACAGCAAGTGGATAGGATGCAGCTGCTGCTACTACTCCTTACCTTGCTTACGGACAGGCATGGCCAAACTCCCGACGTCAAAGTACCGATTCGGCCACAATGATGGCGTAAGCGCCACGATTACGCTGTGAAATATTTATGTAATAAAATATAAATAAACGGAACTCGTCCTGATTCCGTTACTGACTTGGAGCACGATATACAGCAGCCACTACTACGGCATGCATTCACACATCACAGAACACCACCAACCAATTTCAAGTGTTAACTATTTCTGCACGGTTGCCAGAATGTACATAAGTTGCCCCACGATTGGCGACTAAACACAACCGCACCACCGCACTTCCTAGACAACATGGCGGCAAAACCCGACCAATCAGATATTGAAGCAACCAATGTTTTGTCTTCCCGCTCACTTCGTGACATTCCATTCGCTCAGGGTTGGTTTGGGGTCGCAGGGCGGCATTTTGACTACAGCAACTTCACTGAAACGTGACTACAATCCTGTTCAGCAGCTTCTACTTCCTACAACACTCTGGTCCTCTTCATATATATTAATCATTCTGATCAGAAACTCTTGTCGAATTCACAAATGCAAATAATTAAACACTGATGGAAATTTCTCAAACTTAAGCAGTTGTTATATTTTTGTCAGACAGTAAAAAACCCACGATCTCTCTTTCATAAAACAAGCATAAAGAAAAGACATTTTTTTTATTAAAAAACATCACAAGAAGATATTATTCCTGAAGATATCTACTCATTTTTTCTATTCACGTGGCAGAAACTGAATCATCGAAAAGGCTTCTCAGCTCCGGTAACCGTACGATGCTTTCAAGTTATTCATCCTGAATGAGTCCAGACTCAAATATCGAGTGAGACCAAGGAGGTTAGAATAAGATATCTGGAGATGCCCTTGTTAATGTAGCAGTACCACTTTGGGTGAAGCCTATAACCGCGAGTGACGGTCGTCTAAGTGTGGGAAAGCTGATGGTTTCCAATGCTATTGCAACGCATTTTGTGTTGACCGAATCGCCTTTTTTCGTCGCAAATGTTTCCAATTTCACATCGTAACTTGTTGCCAATGTGTAAGAATATGTTGGATTTATAAAATTCTTAATTATTTTGAGGCTCCTTCCCACTTTTATTTAAAATTGAAATACACGAACATTGGTGCGAATTCTAAAAAAAAACATAACGTTAAAATTGCAAACTTTAGTCGTGTAAAAGTGTAATTCATTCCGGTTTGATATTAAGACGGTTTCTGCAACCAAAAACCACTCAATTCCAAAATACAAAGAGATAAATTATATAGGTATCATGTAAACAAATTACATAGGTATCATGTAAACAAATTACATAGGTATCATGTAAACAATGGCAAATTCCCACACATTGCGGCTTCAAGGTTAAGAGACCATGGCATCTCTAGAAATATTATTCTAACCTTCTTGGGTGAGACCAAGGAGGTTAAAATAATACTTCTGGAGATTACCTGAGTGTCTTTACTGTACAGCCGCAAAGTGTGGGAATTTCAAGTTGTTTACATGTAACCATGTAGTTTTAACTGCGTGTATTTTGAAATTGTGTGGTTTCGGGTTTTTTTTTTTTTTTTTTTTTTTTGGTTGGAGGTTTAACGACCGCCGTGAGCAACTCAATGGGCTATAAGCAGTCGCCCGTCCCTAATTTAGGGTCACTGGTTCCAGGGAAGGGAGAGAGCCAGTGCCGTAAGACAAACACAACATCCATGCCTGACCGGGATTCGAACCCGGACCTCTTACGGACGAATGATCAGAGGCCAACGCCTTAGACCACTGCGCCACCGGGGCTGCGGTTTCGGGTTGCAGAAAATCGTGTTAATATCAAACCTGAATGAATTACACTTCATGCATGAGTGAGGATTTCAATTTTAACGTTAAGTTTTGTTTTGAATTCGCGCTAATTTTATATATTTCAATTTAAAATAAAAATGGAAAGCCGCCTCAAAGTCATTAAGAATTTTATAAATTCAGCATTTCCTCACACACCGGCAGAAAGTTACGATGCAAAATTAGAAACATCTGGGGCGAAAGAAGGCGATTTTGCCAACACAAAATGCATTGCACTTGTGTTGGCAAATTGAAAGCCATCAGCTTTCCCACACTTTGACCGCCGTCGCTTGGGGTTATAGACTTCATGCAAAGTGGTACTACTCCTTAACAAGGGAATCTCAAGATATCTTATTCTAACCTTCGACTATTCTGACCTCCTTGGGTAAGACATGGACGGTGAGGCAAGGAGGTTTGAATAAGGTATCTGCAGATGCCTTTGTTAATGGAGCAGCACCACTTTGCGTGAAGCCTATAACCGCCAGCGACGGCCGCCAATTATTATTTTTTTTATTGAAGGTTTGACGACCACCGGGAGCAACTAAATGAGCTATAAGCAGTCGCCCGTCCCTAATTTAGGGCCACTGGTTCCAGGGAAGTGAGAGAGCCAGTGCCGTAAGTCAAACACAACATCCATGCCTCACCGGGATTCGAACCCGCACCCTTTTCGGACGAATGATCAGTATCCATCGCTTAGACCACTGCGCCACCGGGGCGGCCCGCCAAAGTGTGTGAAAGCTGATAGTTTTTAAGCAAGGAGGTTAGAAAATACTTCTGGAGATGCCCTTGTCTCTTACCCGTGAAGCCACCAGGTGTGGGAATTTGACGTTGTTTACATGACACCTATGTAATGAGCATGTAGCAGACACGTGACTCTCAGCATGGCAACGAGCCTTAGTAACGTAACTTTCGTTGAAATGATGGCTTCTTACTTTGAAACTTTAACTTTCGAGTACAAAACGCGGTATTTGGAAAAAATTAAAGAGATTGAAGGAAAAGATCCTTATGTGCTGAATGCAAGTATCTTCGAAGGTGATGCGAAAAGTTTTTCGAAAGTGCAAATAGTAAATATTTTCGATTACTTCGTCTTTCGTCGAAGTGCCTTTACTGCAGAACAATTCGAGATATGTAAAAGTTTCGAATTGTTCTGCAGTAAAGGCGCGTATTCTTTTGCAGGGTAATTTAGAACGATCACAAATTCGAGAGTAATCAGTAATTTATGGAGAAAATAGGTACGCTGCCTTAATAAGTAAAATTCTTTTCCCTCCCAGGGGCGGAGATCTGAGTAAAAAAAGATAGGTTTTCTTTCTTTCCAGGAATCGCTGATTTTGGATAAAACTTAGCCTTGAAAGATTCTATGCCTTCTTGAGAGTTTAACTCTTCAACAAAAGTGTCTTTCTATGCTCCTGAAAACGATTTCCAAGCCTTAGAGAATGAGCAAAATCTTTTTCTTTTACGTAAAGTTGTGGTGAAAAAATACATAATTTTGCCCTATAATCTATTTATCCGTAAATAAATTTAGCAGCATATCACCGACCTGTAAACAGACCTGGACACCGAAAAGGTTTTTATTTGGACTATAATTTTAGCCATTATTTGCATTTTTCTGCAAAAGTGTGCTTTAGCTCCAGGTGAAAATCCAGTTGTACTAAAAAAAATCAACGGTAGTTGAGGGTGGGGTGGATATCATATAGAACAAAGTAGTAAACTAAAAAACCCCAACACCGACAGCCAAATAACCATAAAAGTGAAAAGCCGAAAACTCGCATAAAAAAGTGAGTCAGGTTAACGGTGTGATCGAGATCTAAAAAATACAGAAGAGCCAGAAATTTGAATCTGACTAAAAGTCAGGTTTGCTAACAAATTAACTTTTAGCCCTATAAAAAGTTTCAGCACCCCCTACCCTAGATCAACCAGGAACCTTCTGAAAAGAAGAACCTGGAGGGGAAAAAACACGTTCACAGAAGTTCCGCTTGGGGACCAAAGCGTTTATTTAATAAATATTTTGACTAAGAGACAAACTCTAAAAGATGTTCCATAAGAAAATAGTCAGTAGTAATGAACCTACACAAAAAAAATACCCAACACCTTTTAAATTCAACTAGAAAACATTCAATCAACGAATGAAACGCCTGGCCACATAAGTGCAAGCACTGCACTCCAATAGTGTTTGAACAAGTAAAAGATGGATTCTCTGCTTTACCAGAAATAACTGATTTCTAGATAAAAAATTAACATTTAAGAGGTTCTCTGCCTTTGAAGAGTCTAACTTTTCAAAAAAAGGAATTTTCTGAGCTCTGGGAAGCGATCTCTCTTCGTTTGGCATATAAGCTAATCTTTTTCGGTACTGCCTGTAGAGACAGCAGATGGTAGCCTGAAAATGACTTACGGTCTCGATTTCCTCTATTACCGCAATTCATAAATTCATAAGGCCAAAAAATCTAGGCATTCTGGCTTCAAATTTTATAAACACCAACCGCTAATGATTGCACTTTACACACTAAGTGCAGGACAGCCAGCTATGCTTGTCCTTCAGGAACTTGCAGGGACTGTTACCACTTCACTGGAACTTCTCGATGACGTCACGAGCGCTACTTCCTCATTTCAACCAATTTTGGAATTGCGTAGTTTTGGGTTGCAGAAATCGTGTTAATATCAAACCGGAATAAATTATACTTCATACACGAGTGAAGTTTTCAATTTTTACGTTACGTTTTGTTTAGAATTCGCACTAACTTTGTGTATTTCAACTTAAAAAAAACGGGAAGGGGCCTCGAAATAATTAAGAATTTTGTAAAGTCTGTATTATCTCACACATCGGGGCAACAAGTTCCGATGCGAAATTGGAAACATTTGCGCTGAAAGAAGGGCATTCGGGGAAACACAAAATGCATTGCAATAGCCTTTTTTTTTATTGGAGGTTTAACGACCACCGTGAGTAACTTAATGGGCTATTAGCAGTCGCCCGTCCCTAATTTAGGGTCACTGGTTCCAGGGCAGGGAGAGAGCCAGCGCCGTAAGACAAACACAACATCCATGCCTGACCGGGATTCGAACCCAGACCCCTTACGGACGAATGATCAGAGGCCAGCGCTTTAGACCACTGCGCCACCGGGGCGGCAAATCGCTTTTTCAGTCGTTATCCAGCAAACACGCGATAGAAAAGCATGCTAGTGTTTAGAAATCATAGCATCGAAACTCGCAGGAGCGCTATCTGGCGGTTTCATGAAAAGAGGGAACTAAAATTTAAACAGCATGGTATTAACGCACGGCACACTATCTCTTCTAGCCACTATACTAATGCTTAGAAATAATAGCATCGAAACTCGCAGGTGCGACAACTTGCGGTTTCATGAAAAATGGGTACAAAAATTTAAACAGTGAGGTATTAACGCACGGCACACTATCTCTTCTAGCCACTATACTCGGGGCATATCAAACAAGGAGGTTATATTACTGGAGACACTACTCCTATCCACGCAGCATTGGCCGCCATAAGTCACCGTCTGTGCTGCAAATGACGTCATGGGCAGGCACAATGCAGTCGCAGAAGAGAAGCTGCTCGGAAACCAATGGAACAAAAGCTTCTAAGCGTATAAAGAGATAAAATGAGAAATTCAATAATATTTATCAATGATACACAAGCTTACTGTTTTATCAACGGTATAATTTAGTTCATTTTTGCCTGCTTGTGACGTCACGCCACAGATTAACTGCGAATTATGGCGACAGAGCCAGTGGTGTCTCCAGTAATATACCCTCCTTGCGGTGAGTTCGTCGACATCTCTCTCCCTAACCTGGAACCAAGGAGGTTAGAATAACTCCTCTGGAGATGAATTGGGCCTCTTAACCGTGAGGGCACATAGTGAGGAATTTTTTATGTTCTTTTTATTTAAATGACTCTACAAAGTTTTATGTATTTTCAGCTGTGTAATATTTTTGAATCACGTGATTTACGGTTGTAAAAACTGTGTTAATATCAAACAGCAGAACTTTACGTCTCCACAGGGAAGTAAAGTGTTCAGTTTCAATGTTCGCTTTGTTTTGAACTTTCACAAATGTTTCATGAATTTTAATTTAAAATGCAAATATTAAGGTATCTCAGAATAAATCAGAATTTTGTAAATTCAGCATTCTCCCAGGCTTCGACAATAAATTACGATGTACAAATCAAAGATCTTTAAGATACATACACTGGAAATTTTTGTGAAAATGAGTGGCAGCAGCTGGCGGCAATTTGATCGCAAAGCTTGTACGGCATAATGGCATGTTTCTTATGTAAGCAGCGTAAATTAAGCTTCTTTTACCTGCGCGAAAGAAGGAACTGCGTATTCATTTTTTTTAATGGGGGATAAATTGGACGTTGCACCTTTTAACTTACGATTAAAGAAAACATCATTACCGTAATTTTGGGAAATATGAAATAACTGAAAAGAAACGTCCTTTGTCCTACGTGTAAAACATATTTGGGCTTCAGCTGCTTACAAACTGCGTTGTCTAGTTGCATATATATTCGTATTTCACACTCTAAGTAATGTCAAAAATCATTTTAATGTGGCCATTGGTTTATTCTGAAGAGAAGTTGCCGATAACAAAACGCTTAATTTTGGAAGTTTTCCCCGCAGTAATATGAGTTCGTTATAGCTACTCAACGGGGAAAAAAATTAAATATGATAGAAAGAAATGCCCTCCTCACATAATTTAGAGTTTAGACAATTTCAAACTCTAATTATGTGAAGAGATTTTGTAAATTGAAAAATTTGTAGCTCATTAAAAAGTTTTGTTTAATTGAAAATTTGTTTAGCTCATTAAATCCGGCTATATTATTTTCTAAAAATACTTTACAGTATATACACAGGGCCCTACTTACACGGAATTGGGCCCTAAGCACAACCCAAAACGAGGCCCCCTCCACTCGACATTTACTTTACGGAGTAGGTAGTGTGACCATTTTGGGCGACTGTATTACAATCCAGCGTAATAATTTAATAAACACAATACATTTATAAGACTGACATTAAATTTCGGTAGTTCCTGGTAAAAATATTGTTTTCTCCTAGATTTTAATGCTGTCCTACTGATTTGCATCTGAAAAGACTTGAACCTTCATCAATGAAACAGTTGTGTATGACAAAGCCATATGACGGGTAAAATTCAATTGGACATTGGATTTTTTGCCAGGTGTGTCTAAACTATACTATTACCATATTAACCAGGGGTGTGTTTAAGAGAGAGGTTTGGGGGATTCAAACCCTGCCCGAATTAAGTCCAAAGATTTTTCAAATATAACTTTTTGGAGCTAAAATGTCAAAATGTTTAAAAATTGCTTCAGAACCATGCAGCATTTGAAATTGAAGTATATAGCTGATCTTAGTAAGCCATAATTACAAACATACACGTACTGCTAGTTTTTATTACACAACACGACAATTTTTTGTTTAATCTCAAACAAAAACCCTCCCTAATTATCTGGAAAATGTTACTGTCCTGATATTAACTAAAACTAACACATATTATATTGCCAGTACTTGCTTGTGTTTTGCCAGCGATTTATATATAGTTACTCCACATCACATCTACCCACGTATAAATATTTTGAAAAAGGGAAAGTTTTTTTTTTTTTTTTAACCAAGATTTTGTGGCCCTTTCAATTTGAGGGCCCTAGGCATGTGCCTTGCGTGCCTAGGCGTAAATCAGGTCCTGTATATACATACTATTATAAAAACAAAAAATAATAAATCTTACTAGTTATATACCTTTAGTAAACAAAGAGATGTGAGAGATTATTTCCGTATAACGCTGAACTTCAAATGTCGCACGGTTAACTTATGGTTTTCCAGTTTATGTATCTAAAAGGTCTTTGGTAAAAATAGAAACAATAATTTTTAAAAGCCTTGAAAACTACGAGCTTTCTGACACTTTAATGGCAGGCAGTGGCCTAAGCGCAAGCTTATGACCATTTGTCCGAGATGGGTCCGGGTTCGAATCCCGGAGAGGCAGGGATGTTGTGTTTGTCTTACTGCGCTGGCTCTCTCCTTTCTCTGAAACCTGTGGCTTTAATTTATTAGCTTGAAATATAAGAATGATGATCATTTATATCGTTTTTTTACAATGTACAATTTCGCCGCTAGAGGACGTAAATGCAAATGATGTCGAATTCAAAAATACGTTTTATTCCACATATTTGCTTCTAAACATCCGATTGAAAAAAATATTTTATCTTTCGATTCTATTTATGTCGAAGAGTATTTTAGATATAGTTACTTTTTCAAATTACGCATAGATTTTCCGCTAGGGCGCGAAAAAGTAAATTGCATTTTTCCGATAACTCTTTTTCTGAAACTTCGACTTCAAAATATTTTTTTCAGCGGTTACACCTCCTTATGGAAAATCTTTTGCATATAATTTCTAATTTTTGGTAATAAATACCTTGGCCACCAGGGGGCATAAGCGTTAATTTTTCTTCTCATGTATTTGCCATAAAATCTGAGCTTCTAAAATATCGATTGAAAATTTTTTTTTCTTGAACTGATGCCACTCTCATCGATAAACATTTTCGGAATGTTTTCTTCTTAAAATATTCCACAGTTTCTCCGCCAGGGGGCGTAAATGTACATCTTATTTTTTCCAATATCTCCACTTCTAGGAATCCGATTTGAAAAAATTCTTATTTGTTGGATAGTGTTTTCAGTGTGACATGTTTTTCATATAATTTCAAAATTTTCAAGTAGTTAATAGACTTTCCGCTAGGGGACGTAGAGGTAAATTGCCTTTCCCTCTATTTTTTTTTTTTTTTTTGATTGGAGGTTTAACGACCACCGTGAGCAACTCAAATGGGCTATAAGCAGTCGCCCGTCCCTAATTTAGGGTCACTGGTTCCAGGGAAGGAGAGAGCCAGTGCCGTAAGACAAACACAACATCCATGCCTGACCGGGATTCGAACCTGGACCCCTTACGGACGAATGATCAGAGGCCAACGCCTTAGACCACTGCGCCACCGAGGCGGCGCTTTCCCTCTATATCTCTGCTTCTAAATCTCCGATTTTAAAAATTTTCTGCACCGGATACAGTTCCTCATGGCAAATCCTTTTCACATAATTTCTAATTTTTGTAAAAAATTGTTTGGCCACCAGGTGGCGTAAGTCTCAATTTCCGCTTCTGATGTATTTGCAACAAAATATGAGCTTTTAAAATCTCGAATGCAAAAAAAAAGTCCCTTTGTTGACCGATACTACTCATGTCGACAAACCTTTTAGGAGCATTTTCTTGAAATAATGCATGGTTTCTATTTTTATTTTTGTCAATATCTTTACTTCTAAGAGACCAATTTGAAAAATTCTTTCGTTGTTGGATAGTGTTTCCGATGCGAAATGTTTTTCCTATAAGTTCAAAATTTTCAAGTAACACATATACTTTCCGCTTTGGGGCACAAAGGTAAATTACGTTTTCTGCGTTATATCTGCTCCTAAAACTCCGATTTGAAAAATTCTTCCTGTATCGCATACAAAACCTGATGGAAAATATTTTTCACATAATTTCTAATGTTTGGTAAAGAATGGTTTGGCCACCAGGGGACATAAGTGTTAATATCTGCTTCTGATGTATTTGTGGCAAAATCTGGGTTCCTGAAAACTCGACTAATGTTTTTTTTTTCTTGGACCGATACCGCTCATATGGATAAACCTTTTGAGAATACTTTCTTCCTAAAATAATGCATGGTTTTCCCACCAGGGGACGTAAGGTCACATCTTACTTTTGTCGATATCTCTGTTTCTAAGAGTCCGATTTAAAAAATTATATCTGTGTTGGAGAGCGTTTCCGGTGCGAAATGTTTGTCATATAAATTCTTGTTTTTCTTAGCCGCCCCGGTGGCGCAGCGGTCTAAGCGATGACCTATGATCATTCGTCCGAACGGAGTCCGGGTTCGAATCCCGTGAGGCATGGATGTTGTGTTTGTCTTACGGCACTGGCTCTCTCCCTTCCCTGGAACCAGTGACCGTAAATTAGGGACGGGCGACTTCTTACAGCCCATTGAGTTGCTCACGGTGGTCGTTAAACCTCCAATAAAAAAAATGTTTTTCTTAACGCACAAGTCTGCAACCAGAGGGCGTAAGCTCACGATTCCATTTACAGCAATATATGAGGAAATAAAAACCCGATTGAAAACATCTTTCTTCCGTCAGATACTATTGTTTTCCATACCGGTTCCATTGACTTTGAATAGCTTTGATAAATTTAATTTGCGTCAGAACGGATTCAAAAGACGTGCTAATTACACTCGAAAATTCGGTGTCATGTTTCTTGTTTTCTATTGTTTTGCTTTTCGAATGAAAAACAAAACAGAAGCAGAGTGAAGTATAAGTTTGCTGTAATGGTATGTGGGAGCATGTTTCGGCCCCAACTTGAAGAATTTCATTTGAAAATATTAATATACTAGCTTAAAATGCAGGTTGATTAAAAATCATTTTTGAGAGTATTATTACTTAAATACAACACTACAACGGAGCTCAGAGATTGGGGTGTTATTTCGAGTGGGCTTATTTAGATTGTACTGAACATGTGCTCCTTAATTTGGTATTTAACATGACCGACCATCTTTCTCTTAATTTTTTCTCATTCAGCCCATTTTAAGATGTAATCACAAGATACAATGCAATTGAAATGCATTAGAAAAACTTATTTAACGAGACACGCTAATCAATTTCCTTCATGTTCGGGTTCTATCGGGGAACTGTGAATGTTGCGGAATCTCCGTTGATATGCGAAAGCAGATCGCACACCGTATGTAGCATGAAATGAAGCATATGCGTGTGATTAAATTAACACACTTATAAAAGTTTCGACTCGTTTATCTTGAAAGGTTTCCTAATTGTAACTCCGCTATTGCTTCCCCACCAGGATATAAAAAACAACTAAATATTAAATTTTGTCTTGATAGAGGCAATAAATTTTGAACTATGGTGACAACAAACCACACACCAAGGCACCATAGGGGAATCCGAAATGTGTTTTTATCATTAACCTTTAAGATACATAGACTGGAAAACCGTGAGTTAACCGTGCGACATTTGATGCTTAGCGTTGTACGGCAAGAATCTGTCACATCTCGTTGTTTACTAAAGGTGTTCGCGTGTTTATATCAGTTACATCCATTTTTTATATGTATAACCAGTATGACTTATTATTTTTTGTTTTACAACAAATATTGTGTATATATTGTAAATTATTTCAGAAAATAATATAGCCAAATTGAACACAAGGGAGAGTTCCTAACTTAGTTGAGAGATCCGAACCCACAGCGCTATGCGCCTTTTGGCAGCTGAAAGAGAAACTAAGAGAGTTAGGAGCAGATTGGCCTGATAGAATAGCACGAAAGAAAAGTATGGAAATATTAGAGCAGAAGGAGTAAACGGTTTCCCGTAAGTAGTGAAGTTGTAAGCTGCCCTACATACTTACCTGCAACAACAAGCCGTTCCGAGCGATGTTTCTCTCCGCAGAAAAAAGTCCGGTACACCGCTGCCACAGATGGGTACAGGGGAATAAGGGGGAAGGACACGAGAAAGGGGGAACCTGAAATAAAAAAAAGACATCACACACAGAATAAGTTTCCCAGAGGAATATCGACGTTCAACACCGGATAAAACAAAACTGGTCGTTTGCTCAGTTTTCCTCTCGGAGTCGGCTATTTTCCCCGTCACGCATTAGCCAATGAGAGAAAAGATTTTTCCCCATTGGTTCAAATTTTTTTTCTCAGGTTTACTTTTGCTGATTCTTGCCTGACATGGTGAGTGTAACCACAGCTGAGGTGGTGTTAACACAAGATTACACCGATCGAGGTTTAAGTTACTCAATTTGAGTAAACAACAGAAAAACAAAAATGTAAAAGGGCCACAATCAGGGTCATTATTTTTTTATTCCTTATTTAAGGAGCCGGTAGTATAAGGGCCAATCATTTTTTTTCTCGCTACTTGTCTGCTTGTTGCACATTTGTGTGCAACAGCGCAGAAACTTAAGTTCTGTTTTTTTTTTTTTTTTTAGTCAGAACTAAGGCGTAAGAAAAAAATAAAAATACAACACCGTGTTTTTTAGGGGAAGATGTATTCAGTACCAATAATTCTTATTCTTTTTTTGCAATATTTTGCTCGGCCCTTCACCCCCCCCCCCCCCTTCAAACTCCTGATATTCAAATCTTGCTTTCTTCCCATGTGTGAAGAATACCTTCATTCTAGTCCAGTTATTTCCAATTTTTTTGGAAGTATAACTGTAAGTTGGATTCATTTCAGGAATTTTGTGTAAAATAGCTTTCGGCCTTTTAAATTTGTCAGTATCATTGACAACATAATTAAGGGCCTCCCTGACAAGAGGATTGGGTTGTTTCTTGGCTTTCCCGTAATACCTTTGAGATAGATCATACTTAGTATAATGTATAGAGTAGACCTATCAGCCTCCTATCAGTGGTTTATAAAATCTTCACTAAAGTTCTTTCACACCGCTTAAAGGTGACACTGGACATGGCTCAACCGAGAGAACAAGCTGGATTCAGGAGTGGATACAGCACAATAGATCATATCCACGTACTGAGAGAACTAATTGAAAGAGCGAGGGAATATGAACTTCCATTGTGCATGGCTTTTATCGATTATGAAAAAGCCTTTGATTCGGTGAAACCATCAGCAGTTACAATGGCTCTGAAATCCTGCGGATTGAAGATGCGTACATTAATATTACTAATAACATCTGCGAAAATGCAAGTGCAAAGATTCGGCTGTTTGAAAATACAACACACATAAAAATTGGAAAAGGAGTGAGACAAGGTGACACCATACCTCCGAAGCTCTTTAATGCCACATTGGAAAATGTCTTTCAATCACTGAACTGGGAAAACAAAGGGATAAAGATTAATGGAGATTATCTAACCCACCTTCGTTTTGCTGATGACGTAGTCATTTTTGCAACTACCCCATCAGAGCTGCAGAGTATGATCCAGGAACTTGATGACAAGAGTAAAGAAGTGGGATTAAAAATGAACTTTCAGAAGACAAAAGTGATGTTCAATGCTTTTACAAGAAATGAAGATTTATCGATTGATGGAGAAAAGCTGGAGATAACAGACACGTACGTTTATCTTGGACAGCAGATATCAAGTGAGAGTCACATTGATGAAGAAATTAATCGGCGTACAAAACTTGCCTGGAGAGCTTTTGGAAGAAACAGCATAATATTTCAAGAGCAATATGCCATTATGTCTTAAAAGAAAAGTTTTTGATCAATGCATCCTTCCAGTGCTTACGTATGGTGCAGAAACGTTGACCTTAACTAAAAGAGACATACAAAGGCTGCAGACAACTCAAAGCAGCATGGAGAGGTGCATGCTTGGTGTAACCAGTAGAGATAAGAAGAGGAACTCGTGGATCCGAAAAATGACAAGAGTGGAAGACATCATGATCAGAGTTAAATCCCTGAAATGACAATGGGCTGGACTTACTGCCAGAAGGACAGATCATCCATGGACAGCCGAAATTTTAGATTGGATTCCAAGGGACAGAAAAAGACCCAGAAGAAGACCACATGTGACATGGGTGGATGAAATTCGAAAGTATGCGGGAGTGACATGGAGGAGACTGGCACAAGACAGACTGTTGTGGAGGAAACTTGGGGAGACCTTCGTCCAACAGTGGATTGATAATGGTTGACAATGATGATGATGATAGAGTTGATATTTAGCAAACTACGGATAGCATTATTGGATGTTTTACCATCGAGTCCTACCATCATACGAAGAGTTTTATTTTGAAACGAGGTAATATTATTTTTTTGCTGCTTTCTGCAGTTACCCCAGATAGGACAGCCATAGGTAATCACCGGGCTGAGGCATGCTTTCCATAACAAGGTTTTACTTTTTTGCTAAGCCTTTTATTTTTAATTATGGGTTGGAGCCTTTTTCTTATTTTAAGAGCTTTAGCCAGGGTTTCCTTAATATGCTTGTTCCAGCTCATATTATGATCCATACTTACTTGTTACTTGTACCAATGGGGTAGGGGTACTTGACCCAGCAACGCGTCCTAAGGTCTATTGTGCATTCCCAGCCCTAATCTCGAAAGAGAACAGATGCACGAGCAAAAGCAAGAATGCTCTTAACTGGTACTAAAGAGAGATCACTTGGTCTCAAGTTGTGAGTACCAAAGTGTTCAAGCCTGAGTGCTGCAAAAAGTCACTGTCACAAAGAAAATGCAAGGAAGTCTCCTCTTCCAGATGGCATCCTCTACAAAGTGGATCCTCTTTCACTCCAATCAAATTAAAGAGCCTGTTAAGACGACAGTGTCATGTAAGTAGACCAACAATCAGTCCAATATCCTTTTTTGGCAGTTTAAGGAGTTTATGACGTAGAAGTCTTGTCTTACTTCTACGTTAATTTAAAACATCAACATACTAAGAAATAGTTCCTGAATGAAAAAACCTTAACGGCCAGACCAAACATGTAAACAACAGAAGTCACACTTACGGAAAAAGATGCTTTATTCAGGATGTAGCAAACACGTCGTAGCATAGCATATTGCACTAAACTGTCTGCACACCACACAACGCTCTTTTCAATAATCAGTTTATAACACAACGATCTCAAGCAATAGATTAGTCGTCGCTTTTATCTCTTGTTCTTATCAAAACTCAGGTATACGTCACGTTCATTCAACCTCAATTGTGTTGCCAAACGTATTCGTTTGAGAGAAAGATATCACGTTAAGAGTGAAGAATAACAGAATAAACTCAAGACTTACATAGGGAAAGAAACTAAAAAGGAAAGTTAATTTAGAATATACGTCACATCATCTCCCTCGTAATTTTTTTTTCCGAGAACCTATCAAATTTGTAAAGGTATCCTTTCAAACAATCTGATCATTCATTCAACTCTTTCAGATAAGAACTTACAAAATAGATGAAGAGATTTGTTGATCCGTTGCTGTAACTGACTTTATATCAGTGCCTATAGTCTCTAGACATCAATAGCTCAATTTTCTGTACATCATATGTCCATATCATAAGTCGTGATAAAAATTTTGTCACAATACGTGTGGAGAACACTCATCAATATACATATAAGTAGCATAGTAGTAAAAAAAACTGCGTATGGCAGGAAAAAAAAAAAAACATTTTTAACGTGATTAATTTACCCATTCGTCTACTCCTGATAACTTCTCAGGGAAGACAAAACATTCAAACTAAGTTAATTGAACATTGTAACATAGTGTAAATTTAGTTACTTGAGAAAAAAAACTGCACTTGCAGAAAAAAATTCAACACCAAACACAGCAAGTGTCAAGCACAAAAAAAAAAAAAAAAAAGGTTAATCAGAACTATAACACAAAAACCTTTAAGTGAAAACTTGGCGGCTAGGGTCGACTTCGAACTACTCCCATGCATTCGCACATCAAATTTTTAGATGCGATAGGGGAAACCCTGGAAAACCTTATGTTGGGAGTGAAACATCTTTATAGATATCAACAAAGGCAATGCTGATTTTCATGTTATGCCAAAAAGACAGCGTACTAAAAAAAATTAATGTGACGCCACACCGAAAAAAAAAAGCACATTACATACTGACAAAATGATAATGTATGCGATATTTAATCCTCAAAGTCTGTCATAAAAGATCTGTGATACATTGAGTACCGAGAAAAGTTCAAATAAATAGTCTTTTGATAGTAAAGTTCTGTGATATTTGTTCGTCCTCCCATTCCGTCACAAAGGTTCTCCAATAGTTTTTGAGGACAGAAAAGTTCAAATAAATAGTCTTTTGATATCAAAGTTCTGTGATACATTTTGAGTATAAAGAAAGATTCAAATAGTCTTTACAGAGCAAAGCTCCATGCAGCAAAAAGTTCCTTTGAGCTTGAAGGTCAATTGTAATAAAAAAACTTTAACAATACCTGTTGCTAGCAAAGAATACCCGTGTGCGGACACGCCTTTGTTGTTGTCGGGGCGACAATGGCACTCTCGAAGCTTCACGCTTCACAGGCTGAGGTTGCAGGTCACTGGATCGCCGGGATGTCTCAGGACCTTTCGTAGACAAGCAAGTTGACCAGCAGAAGCAGGGTCATCAGGTTGTCGCAAGGAAGTCCCAGTCTGGAGCGAAGAGGTCTCAGGCTGGAGCAAGGAAGTCTCAGGCTGGAGCAAGGAAGTCTCAGGCTGGAGCGAATAGGTCTCAGGCTGTTGCGAAGAGGTCCCAGGCTGGTTTGGAGACGAACCCGGAATCTGAGAAGGGTGAAGATCTGGTCGTTTCTTTGGTGGTCGAAGAAGCGGTGTAATACTAGAAGGGCGAAGATCTGGTCGTTTCTTTGGTGGTCGAAGAAGCGGTGTAATACTAGAAGGGCGAAGATCTGGTCGTTTCTTTGGTGGTCGAAGAAGCGGTGTAATACTAGAAGGGCGCTTCCGTGAACGACGAGGAATGGTGGAGGAAGGTATAGGCTCCGTCCGCCCCGAGCGAAGATTCCAAGGACGAAAACCTGGCGGATGCAAATGCTGAACTCTATGTCTGGATTTTAGCCCAACACTAGAAGTTGCACTAGGAGAGTGTGGAACAGGAGGGGGAAATTCAGGCGTCGGACGCTTTGTAGGTTTAGATGGCACAGATGGCGAAAGGACGTTTTTGCCCTACTGCAGATTGATTAAATGTTCCTAAAGTAGGCAGCTGCTCAGTAGAAACAGAAGGAAATATTTTTTTACTAGGAGACTGAAGAGCCTCAACAATATTGTCCGATGATTCAGATTCAGCAAGAGGTACGACTCTTTTAGGCACAGGAGAGATGGAACTAGCTGAAGATGAAATTTCAGTTGTTTTTCTTTTTAACTTTGGTTTAAAACCAAAGGGAGGCACTATGCGTGAAGAAGTAAATGGAGCGATTGGAGTATGAGAAGCAGATGAAAAAGAATCTCGTTGCACACGACAAGAATATCCAGAGGAACTGGAAGCACTAGAACTCTCGTCTTTTGAGAAGGCAGGAGACGGAGGAGTTGAAATAATGACAGCACCCCGAGTGAATGGAATAATGTCAGAATGTGAATCGTTAAGAGTAGAAGCAAAGACCCGCTCAGACAAAGGTAGCGAATCGGACAGGACAGGGGTGGGGTCAATAATTTCATCATCAACTATACAGACTTGTGAAGTCCCACCCTCTGCTTGAGGATTCCTACTAGATTTAGGGTTAATAATTGCATCATTGCTTCTAATAACCCATTTCCTACATTACTGCACATGGACAGAATGTAGGGAGCCATCTGGCTTCTTTAATATGACATTATTATTGTACAATTCTACCAATTCAAAGGGGTCTTCATATAAAGGTGCAAATTTTTTCACAAAGGTGTGTGCAACGGAGGATTGGAAATGAGTTTCTAATAAGACCAGATTTCCAACTGCGAGATCTGGTTCCCTCCGTTTCGCATTATAGTGCCTAGCTTGGCTTAATTGAGCTCGACTGATAGCAGTCCGTGCCTTTTGCGCAAGAAGTTTTACAGAATCAGGTGTTGGTCTTTGGTTGATTTCATCGATAATGCTAGTAAAATTCTCAAAAGGGGTGCGGATTTTGCGCCCTAGAAAAGTTCAGCGGGCGTAAGCCACGTTGATTCATGAAACGATGAGCGAAGGGCGCCGCAAAACATTTCAACGTGTTCGTCCCAACGCTCATGGTTATTGCCAATGAAAGTTGAGATCATCTTTAGTAAGGTTCTACTTACACGCTTAGCCGGATTGGCTTGAGGGTGATATGGACTGATAAATTTATGTTTGATTTGAAGCCTCGCACACATTCGCTCAAATAACTCTGAAAAGAACTGAACCCCGTGATCCGAGACTACGGTACGAGGACAGCCAAATTGCGTAAAAACATTATGTATTAGAGTATCACATATTACATCAGCCGTAGCTGCTTTAATGGGGAATGCTTCCACCCATTTAAAAAACTTATCTGTAACAACTAAAATATAACGAGACTTAGTTTTAGTTGATAATGGATATGGGCCCAATAACTCTATAGAGATGGTTTCAAATACATAATTATTTCAACTACAAATAAGGTGACCGGCCGGTCGTTTATTATCATAATTGTACTATTCACAGTACTCACATGAGCGAATGTATGCGAGTATACTATTGTACATGCCCGGCCGGTAGGCTACGTCTCGAAGTTTAGTACGAGTTTTTCGTATGCCTAAATGGCCGACAAGAGGAATATCATGAAATTCAAATAGTAAGGCCATGCGGATAGATTGAGGTATCGCAGGGCGGTACTCAGCTCTTGAATTTACAAATTTTTTATAATACAAAATACCATCGATGATCTCATAATTTTGACTACGACCCGCTAAAGAAAGTTCACTTGGAGCAGAAGAACCAGCGAGTAAGAAATTATAAATTTCCCCAAAATCTGGATCATTCGGCAATTCAGAAATCATTTTCTCCTTTGAAGTTATTTCCGAAATAAGAAATAGGGAGGGAGGTTCAGTATCCTCCTGGGCACAAGAACTGACCGGACAGCAAAACAGTGCGTCAGGCAGTTGGTTTGATTTACCAGGGCGATACTGAATTTGAACATTATATTCTTGAAGTCGAAGTGTCCATTTTAACAATCTTCGAGACAGGTTCTTTGCAGTGGTTAAATATTGTAGTGCCGAATGATCCGCAATGACATTGACAGTTAAATGATTGAGATAGCATTTAAATTTGGTGAAGGCAAATAAAATAGCTAAGCATTCTCGCTCAGTAGCAGAGTAATTACGTTCTGCTTTGTTAAGAGTTCGAGAGGCATATGCAATATGATGCCCTCGTTGAGATAGAACAGCTCCTAGACCAACACCTGATGCATCGGTAAAGATATTAAACATTTCTGCATGGTTAGGAAAGGCTAACACAGGTGGCGAAACCAAGGCATGTTTAAGAGCATTGAAGGCAGTCTCTGCCTCCGTGGATCAAACAAAGTGTTTATATTTTAGTTTCAAGGCAAATAAAGGTTCGCATAGAGTAGCGTACCCAGGAACGAGTTGTTGGTACCACCCGGTCATGCCCCGAAATCGCGACAATTCTTTCGCCGACTTAGGCCTCGGAAAGTCTGACATTGGCTTGAACTTTGAGTCGTCAGTTAGAAGAACTTTAGGGGTAATTTTCAATCCGAGATATACTAGTTCGTCCCGGCCCATTTGACATTTGCCAGGCTTTAAAGTCAAACCTGCATTATGTAGCAGTTCGAAAACTTGGTTCAACAGAGACAGATGCTTTTAAAAAGTCTCAGAAGAGACAATGATATCGTCCAGATAGACATGGACATTAGGTCCGAGCACAGGACGTAATATTGAGTCCATTAAGCGCTGAAACGTTGCAGGAGCATATGCCAAACCAAAGGGCATTTGTAGGAACTCATATGCTCCAAACGGGGTAATAAATCCAATTTTTTCTACAGAATCTGGGTGGACAGCAACCTGCCAATAGCCACTAGCTAAATCCAAAGTTGACAGCCAGTTTGTCGACGATAAGTCCTGGAGAATATCGCTAATTATAAGCAATGGGTAATTGTTAGCTTTAGTTACCGCATTGAGTTTACGATAATCTATCACGAAGCGATACTCTCCAGATTGTTTTTTTGGAACAAGAAAAGCAGGTGCTGCCCGAGGACTAAGGGATTCTTTAATTATTCCTGAATAGAGCATGTCCTGAATTTGTTTTTGGGACTCAGCTTTTTTCTGGTTCGGACATGGATAAGGCTTACATGCAATGAGTTTAGCCGCTTTCGTATCAATGGTATGATACACCACCTGTGTAAACCCTGGTTTATCAGAAAATAACCCTGGTCTGCTGTGAAACCTGACCAAGTTGTCTTTTATGTTCAGGCAATAATCTGTCACTCGCAAGAACTGCAGAAAAATTAATAGGCTCTTATGGGGTGGGAGGACTAATCTCAGGCATTAAGATTAGGCCATTCTCGATATTAAGTGTAAGCTTAAACATTTTAATGAAATCCACCCCCAGAAGGCAATCCACGGGTAACTCTGGGATCAAAAAGAAAGTATAAGAAACTTGAACTTTGTCAATCTTGACAGGTAAATGAACTGATCCAGAAATTGAAAAAACATTATTTTCGGCACCTCGCAGACATTGCTGGGAGGGCTCGACACAAGCATTTGGAAAGGTAGCAGCACAGAAATCAAAGTTTAAGGCAGAAATGTCAGATCCAGAATCAATTTTAGTCGACACCACCACTTTGCCCAAGGTCACAAGAATATCAGGCAAAAGCGGAGCTTGGCCGCCCCTGTGGCGCAGTGGTCTAAGCGATGGCCTCTGATCATTCGTCTGAACGAGGTCCGGGTTCGAATCCCGGTGAGGCATGGATGTTGTGTTTGTCTTACGGCACTGGCTCTCTCCCTTCCCTGGAACCAGTGACCCTAAATTAGGGACGGGCGACTGCTTATAGCCCATTGAGTTGCTCACGGTGGTCGTTAAACTTCCAATCAAAAAAAAAGCGGAGCTTGAAATTAAAAAAAGAGATTTGAGGTCTTCAGAAAAACGAAGAGATAGACTCGACCCATCTGCTTCCTGCTGAAGTTTAAATTGTCGTGAAACTGATGAGAATATCTTGACTGATTTTGGAAATATGGCGAACCACCAGAACGTGCTGAATTGTAGTAACGTGCAGGAGAAGCAGCATTATTATCATTAGGCTTGCGTTGCCCCCAGCACGGTGTTTTGGATAGGTCTTGTCAACTGGGTAGTAATTATCCCGGGGACGAGAAACTTGTTATCTTGTTTCCCATAATGGTCACACCTCTGGTGCCCGACGATGCGGCGGTACATATTTAGACTGCTGATAGGCGTTTCTTAGCTGATTGAAAAATTGTCCTTGACGAATGTTCTGTTTTGGCTGCTGATGCCTATTAGTCTGAATAGAAGGTTCACGGTACTGCGTAGGTTGGCGGTACTCTTGGACCTGTAAAGATTGCCCTTTGCTGTGGCGTTCTTCATAGACTTCAACGAGTTTTAGGCACTCATGAATGGAGACAGGACGTCGAACTTCCAAAAAATCCTGCAGGAAGGGACCCAGCTGCTGTAACAACGTGTCACAAATATCAGACTCGACTGCAGCGGCATCCCATAATTTGTAAAGTCAAACTGTTTCCAGGGCGAACGAGACTGGGCTATCTGACGCTCGCTGTCGCCTGGAAAACAGTTGTTGTGCAAGGCCGGCCTTATTGGTGCCAAAAGGAAAGACATCCAAAAATCAGCTCGAAATTGCTGATAGGTGCCGTCTGGGTTCATTCGACGCCACTGTCTGTACCAGACCTTTGCCGTGTCTTGCAAACATGTGCCTGCAATAGGTATTTGACAGTCTTCATGAACATTATATAGGTTAAAATGATCATCAAGATCCTCCATAAACCTAAGCGAACCGCCGTTTCCCCTGAGTACAATAGAACCCGCATGGGGTACGTAATGAGCAAGAATTCTACTCCTTCTCACGGGGGTGGTGGGGTAAATTGTTGTTGAGGCACTGCGGTCGAAGTACGCGGTACATAAGTTTCGTATCTCGCGTATTCGCTGTCTGGTAAGTCAGAACCGCAGGCCTCGTACAGAGCACTGGGTGCATTGTTTGGAACTCTATAACGCTGAGTTCGTAGATTGTCTGTAGTAGAATTATGAGCCTCATGGTCATGTCTATAACAGTCATAGAAGAGACCGATAGGATCCGTTAGGTTAGCCATATTCCGTGACTTCTACTATGAATCTGTTCGAGTGAAGTTCGGGTGCCAATATGACGTAGAAGTCTTGTCTTACTTCTACGTTAATTTAAAACATCAACATACTAAGAAATAGTTCCTAAATGAAAGAAACCTTAACGGCCAGACGAAACATGTAAACAACAGAAGTCACACTTACGGAAAAAGATGCTTTATTCAGGATGTAGCAAACACATCGTAGCATAGCATATTGCACTAAACTCTTTGCACACCACACAACGCTCTTTTCAATAATCAGTTTATAACACAACGATCTCAAGCAATAGATTAGTCGTCGCTTTTATCTCTTGTTCTTATCAAAACTCAGGTATACGTCACGTTCATTCAACCTCAATTGTGTTGCTAAACGTATTCGTTTGAGAGAAAGATATCACGTTAAGAGTGAAGAATAACAGAATAAACTCAAGATTTACATAGGGAAAGAAACTAAAAAGGAAAGTTAATTTAGAATATACGTCACAAGTTCCTTATCCTTATGAGGCAAGGGTCCTTGATTAAGTTCCTTTGCCTGCCTCTGACCCCTGGTAGCATGCCAGAGGTCAAGCTGCTTAGTCCTCAGCAGCCTTTTAGTTAGTCCTCTGGCCACACCAGAGGCGAGCCCTAATGCAGGCTCTGGACCATAAAAAGCCTGCTCTGCCCCCTCTTTAGCAAGAAGGTCAGCTTTCTCATTACCTTCAAAACCCCTATGTCCTGGAACCCAGAACAGTTGCACTTTGTTCCGGTTTGCCAGTTCAGTTAAGGTCTGGAGGCAGTTCCAAACGATTTTGGATGAAATGCGGCACTGACAAACTGCCAGTAAAGCCGCCTGGCTATCTGAACAAATCTGGATACGCACATTGTGATACCCTTTGATCAGACATTCTGAGGTGCATGCTAGAATAGCATACACCTCAGCTTGGAACACGGTAGCATGCCTTCCAAGGCTTTGGCATGAACCATAACCTGTAGATAGGCAATATTCCCCTGCTCCAACTCCTACGTTTGTGTTGGAGCCATCGGTAAACCAAACAATTTCACCGCTGCACCCAGGAACAAAGGACGTTTCCCATTCACTGCGACTGGGAAAGTTCACACTGAATGCTTTATCAAAATGATATTTTACTAGCATGTTTTCAGTTCCCATTTGAAAGATGGGCTCCTTACAAAAATACTCCTGAATAGGCTTGTTATGGCTGCCAACCCACAACGAGGGTCTCCACATGCCATTGCAGCATAATCTATATGCCCCATAATGGCCTCACCCTCAATATGAAGATGAAGTAGCAGAATATCAAGAAGCCACTCCAATGCAGCTGTTGGATTAGTTCTCATTGCTCCTGATATACCTATGCAGGCCAGCCTTTGTAACTTGTTAAGTTCAGCCTGCACCGTGCAGAGGTTAACTCTGCGCCACCACACCGTTGAGCCATAAGTGAAAATAGTATATATCCAGTGCAAGATCCTCGGGTTGAGACCCCAGGATTTGCCAATAGCACCTCTACATGACCAGGACACTTTCTTGGCTCTGGCAATACAGTAATCTAGGTGCTGTTTCCAGGTCAAGCCTTCGTCCAAAATGACTCCCAGGTACTTAATCTGTGTATTGAGAGGAACTGTTTACCCAAAGAGAGCAATATCTCCAAGGTCTCCAAGATTCCTCTTTCTAGTGAAAGGCACAAGGGTGGTTTTGTCAGGGTTTACTGATAGACCAACCTTCCTGCACCAATCCTCAACAAGTCCCAGTGTTCTTTGCATTACGCTCGAGACTGTTTTAGGGAATTTTCCCTTGACAATTATGGCCACGTCATCTGCATAGCCAAAACAGTCGCAACCAGACCCCTCCAGGATCCCTAGCAGTTCATCCACCACCAGGCACCATAACAGGGGAGAGTAAACTCCTCCCTGAGGGCAGCCCCGGCAGGTGGAGATCGACAGAGTCTCCCCGAGTAGCGAGGCCACGACCTTTCTGCTTATGAGCATGGCCTTAATCAATTGACAACAGGTTATATCAACACTATGTCTTTCCACAGCTCCCACAATGGTCTCCGTAGAGACCCTGTCAAAGGCACCTTCAATATCAAGGAAAGTGGCTAATGCCACCTCCTTACATTCTAGTGCCTTCTCCAGGCAACAAACAATGCCACGGAGAGCTGCTTCTGTTGATTTGCCTTGTTGATAGGCAAACTGAAATTTTGGGAGGGGTTTAGGAAGTAAAACCACCTCTCTAATATGCCCATCCACCATCCTCTCAAGAGCCTTGAGAAAGAAGGATGTTAGACTAATAGGTCTAAAGGCCTTTGCCTCTTGGTAGTTTGACTTACCTGGTTTGGGAATAAATATTACCTTAGC
The DNA here is from genome assembly GCA_039090855.1 of Macrothele yani. Lineage (NCBI taxonomy): Eukaryota > Metazoa > Arthropoda > Arachnida > Araneae > Macrothelidae > Macrothele > Macrothele yani. The sequence goes on along the minus strand of CM077027.1, from coordinate 149,312,227 downwards.
CTGTCTCCAAGAACTTGGTATAGAACCAGGAGCAAGGTAGGCCCGATAAATTTTGCACAAGAATGGAGTAATTATCTCCAGTCCTTGCTGCATCAAGATGGGAACAATTCCATCACAGCCAGGTGATTTAAATGGTTCAAAAGAATTAATGGACCACTTAATCTTAGAATAATTGACCACCTCCCTGGCAACCCTCCAGTCCTACATTTTTGCACGTCGGTGCTCAAGGCCAGTTGTGCGTACGCCAGTGGGGTCAATTATACTTGAATCTGGAAAGTGTACACCTAGCATTTCTGTTAGTGTTTCTTTACCAGTTTTTGTGAAGCTCCCATCAACCAATTTGATGGGTGTTCAGGCAATTTGCATTGTCCTTAGCCACTTATCCATGATTTTCATAAATCTGGCAGTACTGGGAGTATCTGAAATACTTCCACATAAATCTCTCCAAGAGGCTCTTTTTGCCTCTCTAATTGCTTTGTTGTACTGTGTGAGGGTAGTCTTATATACCGTCCACTTACCAGTACGTTTGGCTTCATTAAAAAGCTTTCTAGTTTTGCCTCTAAGACTGCTAAGCTGTTTATTCCACCAAGGAACTTGCCTTGGTAAGCTAGCAGTCTTGGCCTGACAGTTTTGGTGGTATGATTCGAGAATAGCCCGTTGCAACTGGTCAACGGCTAACTCGAGATCTAACACCGAGTGCATGTTAAATTCCATGCCTCCAATATGTGCCGCCAGATCTTCCCCGAAGCCAATCCAATTGGTCCTTCTGAGATTTCTGACTTGCACCAGCTGTTGTCTTACATCGGCAACTGAAAAGCAAATATATCTATGATCAGACAATGAAGGTTCACTAGATACATGCCATTTAATAACGCGGTCAAACATGTTAGCACTACAGAGGGTGAGGTCAATGACTTCACTTCTATTAGAAACAATGAAAGTGGGCTCATTGCCTCGATTAAGAATATAAAGTTTAGTACTTACCAAATATTCCAAAAGGTTGTCCCCTCGTCTGTTGCAGTTGCTGCTCCCCCACATGATATGGTGAGCATTGGCATCACAGCAGATGATGAGGCGTCTTCCACCTGACTCACAGAAGTGGACAATGTCTCTTACCTCCTGAGAAGGAGGTAGTTCAGTTTCATCAAATGGTAAGTATGCTGAGCAGGCAAATAGCTCTTTTCTGCCACTATCAGATGACATAAAAAGTTTAATCACAGTTGTGTCACCTGTGGTAAACTCAGTAAGTGGCATAGCATGATGTCTTTTGCTCACCAGTATACAGGTCCTTGGTCTCCTACTTGATGTATTATAGAAGACGGTAAAGCCTGCTCCTTGTAAGTCCAGGATCTTCCCATTATGTATCGATGGCTCTTGAATGAAAGCTAGATCAACATCCTCCGCAGCCAGTCTGCAGCACAAAGCAGCAGATGCAGGCCGACTATGGTGAAGATTGATCAGGATACATTTCATGCCGTTCTCCATTGTGAGATAGGCATGGAGACTAAGTGGTAGAAGGATCAGTCGGGTCATAATCCACCCGGTGGGTGCCTTAAGCCAGCTCCACACCTTCATGGACACCACCCAGGCTGATCACATCCACCTCCTCAGTCTCTCTATTCTAAAAAAAAAGCAACTGCCGCCGCTGTTTTAGAAATTTCGCAACTCTCTTGCTTTCCTAGCTCGCAGCGCAAAACGTATTGAACACAAAAATACGAAATTTACATCGTTTGTAGAGAATTGTTTGGAGAACACGCTGAAATAAACCGTTTTTCGATTCTGGCGATACTTCAAGAGCTATTCTATTTCAAAGTTAAGGTAAGCAAAAATATGCTATCAGGTCGCGTTCCGGACACACTAACAGCAACAGAACCACGAAACTTTGTACGCATATGTAGTGCTATGACCAAATTTTTGCACTTCGTCGCCCGTTTTTTTGAATCTCGATTTAGTTTACGAGAAATTAAATGTCTAAATTTCACAAAATTCTCTATTTCGCGATGGGATCCATTTAAAAAAACGGATATATGGCAAACTATAAATCATAACGCTTTGCAATTTTTACAGCATAAACTTACAACTATCATCCCTTTTTTACGAAAAAATTAAGAAAAAGTCATTTTCTGATGTTTAAGCATTTGATGCAAAGGAAAGAAACGAAGGACTAGTCTGTCTTCACGATAACCACAGAGGAACGTTCTGGTCACGTGACCCGCTGTCATGGTGACGCAGAGAATTTGTTATGCATATGCTTTGATGGTAAAGCTATCTCCGTTGTTTAAGGTGGACGTCAAGTAATTTTGCTTTCTATACTTCCAATGGAAAAACTTCTGTACACATTTTCTTCACAATTAATGCGTTCCCAAGGTTGAAATTTTTAACATCGATTAAAATAGCTTCATTTTATAACTTCGAATACTTAATATTTTCTAAAACATAACCATAATTATGCAATCTAACATTTGTTTGTCTACTGACGTCATCAAAGTACAGGTCGCGCCATCTTTTTTCTGGTTCCAACACCACCAAAGGAGAAATTACTGATTTTTAATATAATTATGTTATGTTTTAGAAAATATTAAGTATTCCAAGTTTTAATATGAAGTTATTTTAATCGATGTTCAAATTTTCATCCTTGGGAACACACTAATTGTGAAGGAAATGTGTACAAAAGTTTTTCCATTGGAAGTATAGGAAGCAAAATTACTTGACGTCCACCTTAACAGTTTAGCATAACGGTTTACTGTTTACGGAAGTGCTTTTTGGACCGCTTTTGTTTTCCTTAGTGGTAAATTTAGTAAGTGCTATAAGTTCAAACGACAAAAGTCCGACCTTCCAAAAATTAACGACAGTAAAAAAACTCTGAAACTTCGGAATAATTAGCCTTATTTGCTTAGACATGCAATAAAAATTGAAATTTATATGAATTTTCCCGTTTTTATTTCATGTGATATACTTGGAGATCGGGCTGCAGGGCCCGAGCGCTACTCTGGAAACGAGCGTAGCGAGCCTAGAGGCGCAGCCCCTAGTTTCAAAAATTATATTTCTAGCTAATAGGAAATCAAAAGGGCATTATGTTTGGCACTTAAAATATCCCATATATACCATGAATTTGTTGCTAAGGGTTGTCAAAACCGAAAATTCAAAAAAATCAAACTTCCATTTTGAAGAAACTATTCAACTTAGAGGAAAAAATTATTTCTGTGCCTTTTAGATTAGGCTATTCAGCTTTAGATGGAAAAAATTATTTCTGTGCCTCTTCCTTGTAAAATATTTAAATTTTCCTATTAGTTCGTTAATTTCCTGTTAGGGGCGCTAAGTCCAAAGAATTTGGTCTTCACAGATTTTTGAAACATTATTTTTGCGAATGGTAGGATATTTACATTCATTAAATTTTTCCCATTTTAAATTTTACTACTAGTTCATAAATTTTCCGCTAGGAGTTCTTAAAGTGAAAATTTAGTAAATTTTAGCTTTACGCTGCGAAGAGACCATTTCGGTTTCAGTAAAAGTTCTTTTAGAATTTGATACGTTAGGCAAAACTGATTATTTTAGCACCTTTCCATTTGAAAATTACTAGGCAAATTAAGCGCTAACGGCGCTGAAAATTGAATTTCTCTAAATTTATCAGTTCGTTGCGTATAAATTAATTGTCATAAAATTGGAATGTGTTTCAATTACAAAACGTGCTTTTTCTATTGCTTCAGCTTTGGAAAATCATCTTTTTTACGTTATGAGTAAATTAGGAGACAACGATCATGGTATCAAGCAAAAATAAAATACTTGAAGACATTGACAACCGGAAAAGTCAACCACATTAGAAAATTCGAGTAAAATGCAATTTATACACAGTACTTCACTTGAAAAAGGTGGATGACTTTTCGTGGAGTGGAGGAATTTTCCTGTGGCGAACAGTTCCTTAAATCGAAGTTATTCATATATAATTTATGACTACTAAACTTGTGGTATAAAGATACAGTAGAATGAAAACTCTTCGGGTTTAGGTTGATTATCCTACCACAAGGGAAAAAAAAAAAACAATTAACAGCAAACACCCCCGATCACCAGGAAAGTTTCTACAAGCACTCTTCGTCGCAACTCGGGGGGAGGGGGAGGAAAAGGTTCTAACACAGATGTTTTCTCTTGGCTTGGAAGTAGCATGAAAGCAATTTATAGCACAGCAGGTCAGTTAAGAATTCTCTTTAAATAATGAAAAGTGCAGGAAGCGTGAATCCTTCCTTCATCTATCACTAAAAGGAAGGCGAAATTATTTTAACCATTCTTTTCAAAATAAGTACATCGATAACCACTCGAAAATTTGGAGTACCAGCAACCGCAGGAAAAAATTATGTTACTAATATGAGAAAGTAAAATAGCAATTGGCAATAATACAAATAGGTCGCTTCAATGATTGATTGGTTTCGGTCCGTGGAAACCAAAACAAAACTGGCAATCCAATTATACTATAGTGGCGGATTTCCGACTAGGCGCAGTAGGCACGCGCCTACTGCGCCTAGTCGGAAATCCGCCACTGATAGTCATATAAGTGTTTGTGTGAAACACTTATATCACACAAACACTTTTATCACTGATAGTGATATAAGTGTTTGTGATTTGTTGTTTGTGTCTTTTTTTTCTTTTTAGTACTAGGGATGGGAGGGCTATGTCAGGCCTTACGGCCTTTTCCCTCCTCCTCCTGGTTGCTACATTTTTTTTATTTGATTATATTGTTTGTATTTTGAACTGTAATATGTGGCAACTGAAAAATGAATAAATGAATTAAATGAAATACAGAAGTAGGTGTAACTGAAGGTCAAAATTCCACCAAATGATAAACTGCCGAAAAATGCATTATGCCCCTTTTAAAAAAATATATCTAGCAAGGAACACACTGAGTACGTTTAAGCCGTTGGCTGAATAATTCCAGAGAACGACCCCACCTCGTTTAAGCCGCTGTGAAAGGATTTCTAGCAGTTGCTCTTTGACTTTGGATAAAGAATTCTTTAATAATTGTTGCATCCGGTTGGGATGTAACTAGCTCTTTAAAATAGCTGTACACGCTGTACACGATTTTCTTCGATTGCTTCCTAATATCAGAAGTGGTCATGACAATAATAAGCGAGGGAAAAAATCTCTAAAACAAACAAGAAACGCAAAACACCCACACACATAAATTTGTAGCCTGAATGAAGTGGGAGAAAACAAGTTCTGCGTTTCGAACGCGGCAGACGCTACCATGGTTACGAGCGAGGGTAGGAAAGGAGTGTGTGACCTTGAGCCACCGATTTAAAAGTAATGAACTATAGGTACTATCCACAATGGCGGCTTTCAATGTATACCGGTAGTAGCATACTCTTTTTTTTTTTTTTTTTTTTTTTTGTCTGTTCTCATTTATTTCTTTTTTATTTTATTGAACTTATCACTTTAATAACATGGCCTTGTACTCTCTAGGCGGCCTGGGTAGGGCCCGGTGTAAGAAAGGTCTCATGTAGACAGGGACGGCGCCAGAAAATTTTCAAAGAGGGGGCTAGTCTAGGGTGGACGCTCCAAAATCGGGGGGGGGGGGCGAATTATGCTTTATATATATATATCTATTAATTATTAAAGTCAAGTATTTAAAAAAACCGCCGTCGCTTGCCCTAAAAAAAAAGCCTTTCCTTGACTTCCGCTGCATATGCAGCACTTTGAAGTGTGGCAACTGATGAATCTGCCCTTCTTGATTTCATTTTCTTATAAGAGGTACCGACACCAATTAAGTTTGTGGGTTAAGCTGTTTTTTGTGTTTTTTAAACCCGAATCCTTTTCAAGTGTTTTTTTTTCCAATTGTTGTAACCTCGCTGAGCGAAGGTGACTTCATGTTTTTCGTCGACCGATGAAAACATTCTACACGGAAAACAATAGGCGAAATCTTTCTTTATACTATATTCAAGCCACGGAAACTCGTTATACTAATATGTCTGGAAGCTTCTTTCTTCTTTACCGTATTTTTTTGTGGGAACTGTTTTAATATAGGCTGTTTGGGTTGATCCAAAAGTGAATATCAAGCTCTCCGAGTTCAACATTTTTTGTCTGCGACCATGCGGACCTTCCAGTGTTTTATTTTCACAAGCATTGCTTTCATAAAAATTTTCCATTCAATCACTACAAGCATTTAAAGAATTCTCGTTGATTCCTAATGATTCATCACACGCTGTTGATGAAGCTCATGCCGTCTGATAATCATTATCCGCTTTGTAGGTACTATGGCATAATTTACTTTTCTTCTTCCGATTAACACTTGTTCGACAAAATCATGGATTGATCGTTTTGCGGACATGTTATTTGAAACTTTGGTTTGGGAAGACATACCTCACTTTTATGTATCACGCACAATACGTGCAAAAAAAAAAAATCAAGCCGGAAAAATTAGATTTTTCACCGGAACGAGAAGGAAAAGGAGCGTAACTACTAGCTAGGCCAGAGAAATTTCGCTCACTGTCTGGTGGTGACTGACGCCGATCACTGTCTGCTGTTTTCGACGATCGTGATAACGCCCACTACTTGTCATAGACTGGGAGGGCGCCAGGGCGGTGATGGGATTGACAGAGTGATGCTTATTCAACTTTTCAACCCACTGGCATGAGCTGCGGCATCGGATTGACGATGATCTATGAACTTCTGACCGTTCTTCGACATCTGTGCACCAAAGCGGAAGCCCAACATGCAAGCAAGTTTTCCAGTCTGAGTCATGGATCGTGGTTGGAGGAACATAATTGCATAATGCTACCCAGCCCAACATGCAAGCAAGTTTTCCAGTCTGAGTCATGGATCGTGGTTGGAGGAACATAATTGCATAATGCTACCCAGCCCAACATGCAAGTAAGTTTTCCAGTCTGAGTCATGGATCGTGGTTGGAGGAACATAATTGCATAATGCTACCCAGCCCAACATGCAAGCAAGTTTTCCAGTCTGAGTCATGGATCGTGGTTGGAGGAACATAATTGCATAATGCTACCCAGCCCAACATGCAAGTAAGTTTTCCAGTCTGAGTCATGGATCGTGGTTGGAGGAACATAATTGCATAATGCTACCCAGCCCAACATGCAAGTAAGTTTTCCAGTCTGAGTCATGGATCGTGGTTGGAGGAACATAATTGCATAATGCTACCCAGCCCAACATGCAAGCAAGTTTTCCAGTCTGAGTCATGGATCGTGGTTGGAGGAACATAATTGCATAATGCTACCCAGCCCAACATGCAAGTAAGTTTTCCAGTCTGAGTCACGGATCGTGGTTGGAGGAACATAATTGCATAATGCTACCCAGCCCAACATGCAAGTAAGTTTTCCAGTCTGAGTCACGGATCGTGGTTGGAGGAACATAATTGCATAATGCTACCTAGTCCAACATGCAAGTAAGTTTTCCAGTCTGAGCCATGGATCGTGGTTGGAGGAACATAATTGCATAATGCTACCCAGCCCAACATGCAAGTAAGTTTTCCAGTCTGAGTCATGGATCGTGGTTGGAGGAACATAATTGCATAATGCTACAGTGACGTACCTGCCAACAGGACGCACACGACATAAAGGCAGATAGGAATCAGAATAATCGTCTGCGTAGCTCAGTTGGTAGAGCGACTTGTTCCGGAATAAGCTGCCTCGGGTTCGAATCCCGGCGTAGACCAAAAATAACGGAGAAATTTACTTCGTTATAATGGCGCCCGAACTATCCGGATGACCCGGCGGTTCAAAATCTCGCATTGGTGTGATGTTATTTCCACACCGCGAGACAGGAAAAATCAGAGAATTCCTTCTCCAGCGCTTCGAAAAATAAAAATGTGTGATGTTGCATTCCACACAGCAGATTGACTGGGAGTTCTCAAGTGCACGTTCTACAGTGGATGGCTGCCTGCAATGATTCATGGTCACGGCTGACCCGTGGGCCATGCCCCCGGCCCTCTTTCGGGGGAGATGTGACGTACCTGCCAGCAGGACGCACACGACATAAAGGCAGATAGGAATCAGAATAATCGTCTGCGTAGCTCAGTTGGTAGAGCGAGTTGTTCCGGAATAAGCGGCCTCGGGTTCGAATCCCGGCGTAGACCAAAAATGACGGAGAAATTTACTTCGTTATACTACCCAGTCCAACATGCAAGTAAGTTTTCCAGTCCGAGTCATGGATCGTGGTTGGAGGAACATAATTGCATAATGCTACTGTGACGTACCTGCCAGCAGGACGCACACGACATAAAGGCAGATAGGAATCAGAATAATCGTCTGCGTAGCTCAGTTGGTAGAGCGACTTGTTCCGGAATAAGCTGCCTCGGGTTCGAATCCCGGCGTAGACCAAAAATAACGGAGAAATTTACTTCGTTATAATGGCGCCCGAACTATCCGGATGACCCGGCGGTTCAAAATCTCGCATTGGTGTGATGTTATTTCCACACCGCGAGACAGGAAAAATCAGAGAATTCCTTCTCCAGCGCTTCGAAAAATAAAAATGTGTGATGTTGCATTCCACACAGCAGATTGACTGGGAGTTCTCAAGTGCACGTTCTACAGTGGATGGCTGCCTGCAATGATTCATGGTCACGGCTGACCCGTGGGCCATGCCCCGGCCCTCTTTGGGGGGGGGGAGATGTGACGTACCTGCCAGCAGGACGCACACGACATAAAGGCAGATAGGAATCAGAATAATCGTCTGCGTAGCTCAGTTGGTAGAGCGAGTTGTTCCGGAATAAGCGGCCTCGGGTTCGAATCCCGGCGTAGACCAAAAATGACGGAGAAATTTACTTCGTTATACTACCCAGCCCAACATGCAAGTAAGTTTTCCAGTCCGAGTCATGGATCGTGGTTGGAGGAACATAATTGCATAATGCTACTGTGACGTACCTGCCAGCAGGACGCACACGACATAAAGGCAGATAGGAATCAGAATAATCGTCTGCGTAGCTCAGTTGGTAGAGCGACTTGTTCCGGAATAAGCTGCCTCGGGTTCGAATCCCGGCGTAGACCAAAAATAACGGAGAAATTTACTTCGTTATAATGGCGCCCGAACTATCCGGATGACCCGGCGGTTCAAAATCTCGCATTGGTGTGATGTTATTTCCACACCGCGAGACAGGAAAAATCAGAGAATTCCTTCTCCAGCGCTTCGAAAAATAAAAATGTGTGATGTTGCATTCCACACAGCAGATTGACTGGGAGTTCTCAAGTGCACGTTCTACAGTGGATGGCTGCCTGCAATGATTCATGGTCACGGCTGACCCGTGGGCCATGCCCCCGGCCCTCTTTCGGGGGGGGGGGGGAGATGTGACGTACCTGCCAGCAGGACGCACACGACATAAAGGCAGATAGGAATCAGAATAATCGTCTGCGTAGCTCAGTTGGTAGAGCGAGTTGTTCCGGAATAAGCTGCCTCGGGTTCGAATCCCGGCGTAGACCAAAAATGACGGAGAAATTTACTTCGTTATACTACCCAGCCCAACATGCAAGTAAGTTTTCCAGTCCGAGTCATGGATCGTGGTTGGAGGAACATAATTGCATAATGCTACCCTTCTCCCATTACTACAGAAAAACAAGCAGCTGGGATAGTAAAGTGTACTACATTTTCTTCATGTATCTGAAAAATTCGGGGGGGGTATCAAAATTTTCATGTAGACCTCGAGTTAAACCTTTCGTGGAGGTCTTGTTAGGAGAGTAGTTTGGTTTGAATTTTTGTGAAAAGACTAACATTCGCCCAAGCTTTTAGCTTCTCATGAAATTTTATTTACTAGTACTTTTTAATGGCTCTTTATTTACCCACGCAACAAGGGTATATCGTATGTTATTAAAACTGTTAATCTTTTTTTATCGCATTAATCTCAAGAAGGTTAGAATAGTACTTCTGGAGACGCCCTGGTCTCTTAACCGTGAAGCCGCAAGGTGTTGGAATTTGCAGTTGTTTACATAATACCTATGTAATTTCAACTGTTTGTATTTCGGAACGCCGTGGTTTTTGGTTGCAGAAACCGTGTTAATATCAAACCGGAATGAAATATACGGCTATTCTTCCACAGACGGGGGCACGGTTAATTTCTCACAGCTAAGACAGAGCAACGCTAGCATAGCTGCGCGAGCATGAACCAGAAGCATCAAGCTATTGTTTTCGATGTGGCAACAGATCTGTTGTTGTTTACATTCGAACGCAAATAAGATTTTTTTGGAGACATTTAAAACGTAGCATACTGAAACAAGGTGTGCATAAAGACAATATAGTTGATCGATTGATGGAATTCATATTCCGAAGGGAATGTAGTGCCAGGTCCACAGACGTCTACGAAGAAATGCTTCAAAAAATAAAAAATCACGAACAGCAATGAACGTTAATGCTTTTGTTTTAAATTTGTCTTATTTTATATATTTGTAAAACGAATTAAAATACTATTTGTAAACCCGAAAGTAATTTTTTTTTATCAGTATCCGAACGTATATAGTGGTAAGTTAATTCTTTTTTTTTAGTTCTTTTTTAGTATCTCAGTCAATGTTTCTCATGTAGTCCATGAAATGTTTTCTTTGATGAAAGCAACGTCAATCATTACGATGAAATGAAAAAAGTAAGCACAGAATGGAAAGATAACCACTTTTCCATTTCCCATGCTGTTTGCGTTCGAATGTAAACAACAACCGACCCGTTGCCACATCTAAAACAGTAGTTTGATGCTTCTGGTACATGCTCGCGGAGCTGTACTAGCGTTCCGCTGTCTTAGATGCGAGAAATAATCCGTGCTCCCGTCTGTGGAAGAATAGCCAATTATACTTCTTACATGAGTGAAATTTACAATTTTAACATTATGTTTTGTTTAAAATTCGTACTAATGTCCGTATATTTCAATTTAAAATATGGGAAGGAGCCTCGAAATAATTAAGAATTTCATAAATGCAGCATTTTCTCACACATTAGCAACAAGTTACAATGCGAAATTGGATAACCCTTGATTAACGGTAACAAATGATTCTTCTCACATTTATCCCGTTGCCTTTGATACTGGAATTTCACTTCCGTTGCAAGTCTAGTCAATAATATTTTAAATACAGAAATCAGTCACAGAATTACAATTAGGTCCAGTCTGCAAGTTGAAACGTGACTTGGTGCAAGTGGAATTCTTAATAATAATTATACGACATTTCTTTTGAATGAAGTAACCGTACTTAAGAGCATAAATTTTAATTGTGATGGTAATTATGATCCACTGAATGTCTTCTAATTGATACATGTGCATAACGTGTTCGCACTCCATTTATGAGTTACGTATATTAGAAAACAAAGCAAGAACTGCTATGACATAAGTATAAAGAAGCGAGGAGAGTTGCTTTTACATTTAATGCATCGCACGCTTTTATTGCTTTACGATCTCAAGTCTACTCAATGTAATATTGACGTCTTAGAAGTTTTTATTGTCCTCCTTAGTACCTCATACTTTGTCATCTAGCGCACGTTTAATATCTATTGTTTCCATCAGCGTCATGAAGCGGAATTTTTCGGTAGATTTCTCTCTACATTCGACAAATTGTAGCACAAGTTTGCAGTGCATCTCTTTTCTGCAGAAAAGTTTTGTATTTAAGTGATCTGAGAAAGTAATATGTAACAACATATGCAAAATTTTGGAAACAGAAATGCTCTTCTGCTGTGTAAGTAACTCTGCCCGAGAAGAAGAAAAAGAAAAGGCATCAAATTTCTGGCACAGATTTTCTTCGGAGGTAGAACAAAGTAGGAAAAGATCTATTTCTTCAGCAACTGCTAATTTTAAGTTCTCGGTATTGGTTCCTCAATGTGTTCTTGAAGTAATTGATGGGGGACATTTAAAAAATATTCCAACAATGACAAAATACAACTCAGTTGTCCTCGTTTGCGATATTCCTGCTTTAAGAGAATTGGTAAATGCATATTCCCTAAGCAATGCTTATACAGCTGATGATTTAGATGAAGAACTGAATAAATTTCTAAATGCAGTATTCGGTACTTTTATTGCTCAAGGAGGAGACATAACTAATTTTGTTGGAAACTCCATAATCTGTTTGTGGAAAGTGAGTGAAAGCTCTAATCTATGTGAAGTGGTGATTAATGTTCTAGAAACTGCATTATTTGTGCAAAAAGAGTATGGGTTTTGGAAAACAAAAATAGGAATCATTTTGAAAATAGTATTTGGTGTTTCTGCAGGCGAAGTGGAGTTGTTGATTCTTGGTGACAAAAGTAACCAACTCTATTACGTTCCCACAGGCGAAGTCATGATTAATTGCTTAATCGCAAAATCTCAGTGCCTTCCTGGACAAATAGTACTTTGCGAAAGTGCTTGGAAACATATGTGCCAGCACTCTCAAAAATATATTTGGAAAACTTTATCAAGTGCTTTTATTCAAGTTTACAAAAAATCTCCCAGCCACCTTCATCCACCTGATACAGCTCAAGCCATAAAAACAAATTTGGACATGCTGGAAAACTATGAGATGGTACACACGGAAGAAATAAAAATTTTCTCACATCCTTTTTATCGTGCTGCGTCAAGTGAATGGCAAATCAATATATTTGATTCGCTGTCCCAAATCACTGTTGTTATTTTGACTGTGATTGATCCCGACTCTTTGGATAAATTGCAAGAAATTATAATGACAATTGGGGAAATTTACAGAGAATACGGTGGCATTTTGACGAAGGTGCTATACGATAAATATTTTATTTTTGTCTTGACATTTGGAACACCTGGCTTTAAGCATCATAATGCATCAACTAACGCAATAATGTGCTCCCAAAAGATGGTACAAAAGCTTAAGTCTTTGAAATTTACTGTGACTGCAAGTTTAGCTACTGGAGTAACATACTGTGGTACCATTGGCCCCCAATGCAGATTGCTATATGGTATCATTGGTACTAGTGTAAATGTAGCATTAAGTCTACGGGTTAATTATCCTGATGTTGATATCGTATGCTGTTCAACGACGTATTTTCGTACATGGAGAGAAATCGGTAGTGACTTCTTCACTCCTTTGAGAAAACGGATGACAACATTTAAAAGTGCTATGGTGTTCTACCACTTCCACTACACTCACAAAAAATCTGATAGAGTCGTTAACTTTATTGGGCGATCGAAAGAAAAAGGTTTACTTGTAAAGGCCATGCTTGATCTTAAAGAAAATTCGCGGGATCTTGGTAGTCAGTTGCCATTAATTGTAGTGAGAGGAACTATTGGTAGTGGAAGAAGTCAATTGCTCAAGTGGATTCTAAGTAAAGCCGAAGAGTTTGGATTTACGTTAAAGAGTTCAGCAAGCTGCTATGATCTTCATGAAAAATATTTCAGTGACCCTTATGGATATGCTTGGCACATTTTAGAAGGGATTCTGAACAGTAAATGCATAAATAGTGAAGCAAAAATTTTAGAGTTTCTCGAAAGTGATGCTAAACGTTTCCCACTTCAAGTTTTGAATAACTGGCTAGACACTGAATTTCACCCATCTGACACTGAGTCCAGTGAGGATTCAGAGCAGATGCAGAAATTAATGGTACATTTGATTGAGAAATGTTCTATGGAGGATAATATTCTATTCGTTATTGACGATGGAGAAAACATGGAAGATGAATCATGGCTATTCTTACGAGATGTTTTAATTCTTGGTGCAGCATGTGTTGTAGTCGCAGTCAATGAAGATGTGGAATGCAAGATTCCGTTCATATTAAACCTGTTCAAGCAAAAATACAAAGATATATTCCTGGGCCCACTTTCGGATGAAGATGTTGTTTCATTGTCATGCTTATTTCTTAATGTGATAGCAATTCATAAATGTTTTCTCGATTTCCTTCGCAAGCACTGTGCTGGAAATACATTAAAATTGGAAGAGATACTGCAGTTACCCCAGCTGCAGCAGCATATTTGCTTAGTCAGTCTCAATAGTATTACAAAAACTACTCTGACTGAAAATTTCGTATTTCCAGAGGAAAGTGTTCCGACTAATCGCGAAGACAGGAAAGTCTGTGACATTTTAGACGAAGAAGGACTGAATGCCATAGTTGTTCCGGAAAATTTCACTGATCTCGTAGAGCAGCACACAAATGGGCTGAACGCTGAGGAGATGATGGTAGCGAAAAAATGTGCTTGTCTCGGGGAAACATTCGATTTTGCTATATTGGAAGCAGTATGTCCAGAGCATCGTATGCCTGAGGAGCTCTTTTATATCATATACAGACTTGTTCAGAAACGCATTTTAGAGTGCGTATGCAAGCATATAGTTTTAAGGAAGAGAAGCAGTATATTTGGGTCCGATCGGGGTAGCATAGAGTTTTCAGGACTGACAGAAGAGTTTTGCAGTCATCCACTGCAGTTTTCCTCTGTCATGGTGAGGATGTGCATTTACAACTCGATGACTCCCAGGCAGAAAGAAAATCTACATGAATTACTGGCTAATTTATTAGAAGAAACGAAAGTCGAGTGCTATTCCTGCAGACGCGAGAGCCAAAGCCAACATACCCCACAATTCAAAGGTTATTTTTTGGCGGCTTTAATGCCCGCTATTGATTTTCGGTTTTGTCAATGCCTGCATATGAAGACTTCGGTTTACACCCAGATTGAATGGCATTTGAAAAATGCTAACGGCCCAATTGTTAAGCGCATTCAGTACCTCCTCAAAGCTATTGAATCAGCTTTGGAAGCAAATCATAAATCAAAGACTTCAGGTTTGTTTTCCGCTGTTAAGCAGCTGGCTGATAAAAATAGTTCAACCGAGGATGCCTCTGTTGTAAATGTTACCATCGAAAGACTTAGTGCCGAGTACAAAATTTTGCATGGGAATTACAAGGATGCTTTATATCATGTCAAACAAGCATTCCTACTCTGCGGGACTGTATTTCCCGTATATTATGAAAGGAAGTTAGATATTAGAAGAAAACATTCCGATGTGATGTGTGGTGAAGAGGAAACTAAGTGCCTCTTTACTGGAGCTATGATACTCTACTTAACGGAGCATTATGAAATTGCCTACAAAGTCATGTCTGAACATTTGATTATGCTGCGGTCGAAGTTACGCAACTTTTTACAGGACATGTATTCAAAATGTCTCATGCTTTCAATAGTTTCAAAAACTAAGCGCATGGCGTAGCCAGGTAAAAAAATGGGCTGAAGGGATTATAGTAGAGTGTCATTTAAGACTGAAACATCCACCTGTCTTGAACGTTACTGAAACATTGGCTGTATTTAAAGTGCTCTCCAGTGTTGTCTCAACACTTTTTGAAAGTAACGAACTAAAAACAGCTGCTAACGTCGGAATTAACGTTTTTCAGATGATGAAGGAATTGCATTGCCGAAATATTTTGTTGAGGATGTTGCCTGTATTGATTCTAGTGTTTTATTATCAGAACAAGTATATAAAATGTGTTGAAATGGTAACCCACCTGCAAGGCGAATACCAGCAAAGTGGGGATATTTTATCTGAAGCTTTATACCACTGCATGGTTGCAAAGATATTGCTTTGTAGGGTCATGGAAAATCCGACCAATGCTGTCCAGACCTGCAGAGAGTTTGCCGTTCGCAGAAAGGACACTCCACTTCCCACACAAAACGCTCATTTGAAAGTCTATATAATTTCGATTATGGCTCAATGGTGTTTCGATAATGATCTGGAGGAGCCGTTCAAGGCATGGTATGACCGCGCCTTATCTTTGGAACCCGTCACTGCCAACAGTTATTGGTCTATAGCAGCAGCAATGGCAATGATATATATCGACAGCCATAGCACACGGAAAAAACTTGGTCGTCCAGGTTTCTCAGATTTAAATACTGTAAGAACGAAAGTGCGCAAAGATTCGTCCCTCATTATCAAACAGATTAAAATGTATGTTCCTGTACTGACAAAGGAGTATTATGATTTACAAAGAAACTTGGACAAGTGCTGGAAAGAATGCAGACAAAGACAGAGCTCTGAACGCAAGACAACGAGCTAGGTTTTTTGAAATGTGAAGTTTAAATCAGGACATACCGGTAAACATTCTGTTCCGTGTGAAGCTTTTTTTTTTTTTTTTTTTTTCAGCAAAAATGCTTTAAAGATGAGTAATGATGACTTTATGTCCAAGATTAATTAACTAGAATGCAAACAGAGGATGCTGATCTCCACTTAAAAGAGTTTTTCGTGATACTGGAAAATAAATATAGAAACTACTACCGAGTGTTGCAATTAACTACTTTGTTTAAAGATTTAAGTAAAACTTGAAATACACTCTTTGAAAAATAAAAAAAATAAAAAAATAATAAAAAATTAGAAGGAATTATCCAATCCAGATGAAAATTGATAAATTGGTATGTACAATGTACAAGAAAGGAAATCACAGCAGTTGGGCAATTTATCCGGATAAAATAGCTACACGAGTGAAACAAGACAGTACACTGTAGCGCCACCTCTGGCTCGGATACAAGCGGTTACCCGTGTGGCATAGACGCATACAGTTCACGGATACTGTCCTGAGGTATAGCATGTCAGACGGTGTCCAAATTGCAGGCCAGCTTACCGACATTTCGGCGTAGGTGGCGTCCCATCATGTCATAAACATGTTCGATCGGTGAGAGATCGGGCAATCGAGCGGACACGGAAAGGTGTCGACCTTACGGAGGCAGGCCTAGGATCACCGTAACGTTTGTGGTCAGGAATTATCCTGTTGAAAAATTGCTCGGTGATACTCCGACAGGAATGGCAGCACAACAGGTCGCAGAATGTCACCGGCATACCGTTGAGCCGCGAGGGTGATACGGAGGACAACCAATGGTGTCCAGCAATCGTACGAAAGGCCATCCTAGACAGTTATTCCTGCTGTGCGAGCCTTTTGCCGTTCCACGGTAAATGCAGGATCCATCACTGACAGGCTCGTCTCCAGACACGTATGCGCTGGTCACCGGCGCCAAGCGCAAGCCGTGACTCATCACTGAAGACAACACGACACTACTGGACACTATCCCACGTTGGTTGGGCCCGACACCACTGCAACCGGTGCCGGCGAAGGTCGCTGGTCAACGGTAGATGGCGGAGTGGCCTCCTCGAATGCAGTCCCCGTGCCGCAAGTCGTCTATAGCAACGGTCCAGATGTCCACTTCCATACCCGTAGAAGACTCAACATGGCCATGGATGATCGAGAGCGACGAATTCGGTTCTGTTCGTGCGGCTCTCACATTCGCCCGATCGTCGCGTGCTGTCGTTGCCCTCGGCCGTCCACTGGGTTGTGCCCTCTTCGACACATTGGCGCCAACATCGTCCGATTGCTGCGATGTTCCGATCCAAATGCCTGGAGATACAGCAACTCTCTCTCAGCCCAATTACACGTCCTCTCTCACACTCGCTTAGTTTTTCGTACTGTGCTCGGATCCGACGTCGAGGCATACTCACAGTCCGTGGAGGTCAATGCAACCGCAATCGGTTGTCACAATTGTTCCTACGTGAAAGCTTTGGTCCCAAAATACTCTCCTCCATGTGGCGAGCCACTATTTAGTCATTTTTCGGTTGTTGTTGTTGTTGTTTTTGTTTTTTGGCAGAGAAAAAATATTAAGCAGTTTGTGAGAATATAGGGTTATAGAAAACAACAGTTCGCGATTCGGGAGGTACGTAGCTGCCCGTGACAGAACCTGTCCAACGACTCCAGTTCTCTCTCCTGCCCGCGCGCGGAACCAGTAGCCTTATATTAAAGGACTAAAGACAGGCCACCGCCTATCGCCCTAAGAGTTGCTAATGGTGGTCGTTAAACCCGAAACAACATTTTGGGATGCATGTTCGAAACACGGTTACACGTATCGATTCTATGTAATCATCAACCAAGCTCTAGAAGATGTGTGAATTAGGAGTCTGAACTAAGACTTCGAAGGACGAAGTTCGGAATGAAAAAATAAATTAGTGAATTAAGTGTCTGTATATCAGAATAGTTTCTTATTACACAGGCGTGCAAAAATTAAGGACGAGACGGTTTTTCGAATGTAACGTCGTGCAGAAGTGCTCCTCATCAACTCAAATCATACCATAAGATCCCCAAGATGTAAGAATATGAGACAAGTAAGCAAAACCTTCCAAACAAAGAATCCAAAGGATACAAAGGCACTTTATTGAAAAGGCAGCTTCGAGCACAACTGGACAGAAGACTGAAACGTCCATGTGACAGGCGGTTGCCAAGAAAAATCCAGTCCTTAGTAGGGGATATGATCACCCCTGACTGCGTTGCAGGATTTACAACGTCTGTCCATGCTGAGGACGAGGTTGTCAAGGAGCTGCTGAGACTTTGCGGCCCATTCCTCTTGTAGCGCCAATCGCAGCTGCGGAATCGTTGCTGGCGGCTGGTGACGTGCTGCCAAGCGTCTCCCGAGAATGTCCCACACAGGCTCGATTGTATTTAGGTCCGGGGACCTTGCGGGCCAATCCATGCGTTGAATATCGTCACTGTCCTACAGCTCTGCGACAGCCACTGTACGATGAGGTGTAGCGTTGTCGTCCATGAAGAGGAACTCAGGACATACAGCACCTCTAAACAGACGCACGTGAGGCAGGAGAACCTCGGTACAATAGCGGACACCAGTGACTGAACCTCCTTGGAAGATGTGGTGGTCAGTACGGCTACCAAGCATGATACCGCCCCAAACGAGAACTCCGCCACCTCCAAACCGGTCCCTTTCGATGATGTTGGAGGTGTGATTGCGTGTTCCCTGCTCTCTCCAGATGTGTATACGTCCAAAATCGCTTGTCAGACTAAATCGGCTCTCATCCGTAAAGAGAATTCGACCCCATTGCCGATATGTCCAATTCTTGTGTTCCTGGCACCACAGAAGCCACCGTCTCCGATGAGCAGGCGTTAATGGCACACACCGTACTGGTCGTCGTGCAAATAGACCACCTTTGTGCTGCCTCCTGGCCGCGGCAAAACGCGATAACGGACGTCCAGTTGTCTGTTGCATGTGCCTTGCGATTTCTCCCTCTGTCTCTTCTCGCCTGTAGGACAATATACCTGTCGTCCGCCGCCGTGGTTGCACGTGGACGACCACTGCTAAACTCTCGGACAACTGTTCCTGTCGTTTGAAATGCTCTCCATGCTCGTGAAACGATGCTGTGAGTGATCCCGAACTCCTCGGCCACACTAGTCACACTTCGACTTTCTTCCAACTTTCAAATGACGCGACCTCGGGTAAAGTCATCCAGATGTCGTCTTCTGGATTGCCCTGTTGGCCATATCACACGGTGGCAGCAACTCGACGTCGTTCAAACCGATGTACTCCGTGCAATAGCTTTCACCGAATTGCTGAGCGTACACCGCCCGTGTGCTTTATACCTTTCCGACACTCCCCCCTAAGTCATGTTGCATATATGCGCATGCCCTACCGTACCGGACCCTAGTCTATCTCCTGAGTCGTCTTTCGGTACGTTCTGCCTGCTCGTTCCGCTGTTATGCTAATTTTCCCTCTTCGTTCTTAATTTTTGCACACCAGTGTATTTAATTTAATTTAGTTTTCATTTAATTTTTTGTGTTTTTCATATTCTTATTCTATTTTTTTCTTCCAAGTAACAGTTCTGTTTCTGATTGATTTCGTTCACTTACCATTAATAAACTGATTGAAATGTATCCGGTGCTGCCGGGGAATTACGTTTAAAATACACCGAGGAGCCATTACATTATAACCACCAACCTAATAAGCTGTAGGACCCACTTTAGCCCGCAAAACAGAGGCCGCTCGACGAGGCATCGATTCGATGAGATGGCGATAGATATCCTGGGGTATCTGGTACCATAATGTCAACAGCAGGTGGGTGCTCCAGTTCCCGTACATTTCGGGGTGGTGGTGATTTAGCGCGAACCCGCTTTTCCAAGTTGAACCACAAATGTTCGACTGGGTTCATGTCAGATAAATTTGGAGGCCAGGGCATTAACAGAAAATCATCACCATGTTCCTCGAACCACTCCTTGATGATTCTGGCAGTGTGGCATGGCGCATTATCCTGTTGGTAATGGAAATCACCAGCAGGGAACACAGTTGCCATGAATGGGTGAATTTGGTCCGCAACGATGTTTAGATACCTGACAGCTGTCAGGGGTTGTGCTACTGGGATAATGGGGCCTAAAGTGTCCGAACAAAACATCACCCACAACATGACGCACCAGGAATATTAATTCTTCAGATAAGGCCACTTTCTTCCAATCATCCATGTTCCAATCTCGATTATCTCGAGCCCATTTCATACGTCGTTGACGATGACGTGCGATGAGCATGGGGACCCGGCTGTGTCTTCGGCTACGCAGGCCCATGCCTAGAAGGCTGCGATGAACTCTGTCGTGTGACGCATTGCCCTGATCACCACTTTTGTAGCTGCGTGTTATTTGTCGCACTGTGGCTCTGCGGTCACTGTGAACAATGCACGACAGTCTCCGCTCCACTCTGGCATCAATAAGCTGCGGACGACATACTGCTGGACGACGGTTCATCGTTTGGCCATCTGTACACCACTTTTGACACGTACTCACTACAGCGGCACGTAAACAACCCACAAGCCGCGTCGTTTCAGAGATCGTCGTTCCGAGGCGCCGTGCGATCACAATTTGTCTTTTATCAAACTCCGATAAATCGGCAGCTTTTCCCATTCTAATGAAACGCATATAGCGTATGAAATCCGTTTATTTTCGTGGTGTAGTCAGCACAAATATTCGCCAAGCTTTCGCACATCACTGGGAGGCTTTTTCAAGACAATATTAGACTCACAAATGCAATGGTAGAAAGCTTGGCTAATATTTGTGAGTCTACCATTGTCTTGAAAAAGCCTCCCAGTGGAGTGCGAAAGCTTGGCGAATATTTGTGCTGACTACACCACGAAAATAAAAGGATTTCATACGCTATATGCGTTTCATTATTATTCAACTCTGGTGTATTTAAAAATAAAGGTTTTCCCATTCTTTCTTCGAACACTCTACTAACCGAAAGACGGTCCTCGGGTTGTATATATACTCATCTGTGAACTTCACTTGCGCCACCGTTCGGTCTCCAGGCCCGCTTATTTCTCTAGGCTAGAGGTGCTTACAATATAATGGCTGATCGGTGTATGATTTGCATATTCTGAATTTTTGCTGCTGTTCATGACTGCATTATCAGTAACTCATGAACGCTCTGCCAATGAAACATTCATTTTTTATACATTCTTCGCGTGTAAATGTTGTTAGCAGTACAATACAATAATATACCGTCCCAGTGGTCGAATGGTCTGAGACTCTGCCTTCTGACCATTCTTTCGAGATGGGCCCTGGTTCGAATCTCGGATGAGACATGAGTAATGCATTTGTCTTACGGCACTGGCTCTCTCGTTTTCCTGGAGCCAGTAGTGCCAAATTAGAAACTA
The DNA here is from genome assembly GCA_039090855.1 of Macrothele yani. Taxonomy (NCBI): domain Eukaryota; kingdom Metazoa; phylum Arthropoda; class Arachnida; order Araneae; family Macrothelidae; genus Macrothele; species Macrothele yani. The sequence goes on along the minus strand of CM077027.1, from coordinate 149,290,880 downwards.
GCGACAGCTTATAGCCCTATGAATTGCTCATGGCAACCGCTCAACTCCGAAACGGGAAAAAAAAAAAAACACTACAGTAACAATAACAACTTTCGAATTCATGAATACTGAAACGATCTCAGTTGTAAGTTCATTATACCTCTTTTTAAACTACATTTAATCATGTTCTCATTAGGTGCTAATATGCTTATGCCGCCCTAGTGGCGCAGTGGCCTAGGCGATGGCCTCTGATCATTCGTCCGAGGGGGTCCGGGTTCGAATCCCGGTGAGGCATGGATGTTGTGTTTGTCTTACGGCACTGGCTCTCTCCCTTCGCTGGAACCAGTGACCCTAAATCAGGGACGGGCGACTGCTTGTAGCCCATTGAGTTGCTCACGGTGGTCGTTAAACCTCCAATTTAAAAAAAAAAAAAAAATGCTTATTGTCTCATTTTGCTTTTCTGTTTCCACAGCTCAATCATGAATTTTCCCTTTCAGAAGCAATGGAATGAAAATATGTGTGACGCCTAGGTGGCGCAGTGGTCTAAGCGCTGGATTCTAACGATTCGTCTGAGATGGGTTCAAATCCCAGTGAGGCATAGATGGTGTGTTTATCTTAAGGCCCTGGTTCTCTTCCTTCCCTGGAACCAGTGGCCATAAATTAGGGACTGGCGACTCCTTGAGTTGCTCATCGTAATCGTTAAACACCCAAAGAAAAATGCCAATTTTAATCCGATTGTGAGCAGTGATTTTTGAAACCTCCTTTGAGCTGCGCTAGAGACTGCGGCGGCCCTCGTCACGCCTCTGCAATATGCATTAGACTTCATTTTGCAGTTGAAATTTGGGAGAGAAGTCCTAATGCTATGCGTTAAAAAGATAGTTTATGCAGACTTAAATACTCTGTGTGCTTTTTTTTTTTTTACTTTAGCCAGTTGTTTGGCCATTTTGAATTTTTTTAGCCATCCTTAATGTTGTGTAGCAGGCTGTACTACCGAATCAAAACGCTTTCAAGTAGTTCCCGATTTTCCGTGTATCGTTCCGCTTTGTTTGCATGCAACCTGATCACAGCCGTCGTGAAAGAAAATAGCTCACGACAATATACGGAATTTTTTTTTTTTTTAACTATTTTCACCGAAATAAATCTTATTGTAATGGAAGTAATTATAGGCATTTATTTTGTTATGGAAAATAATTATATTTATGCATGCATTTATTTTCATATCACAAATTTATGTATCATAATTCCGATAAAGTAAATGCAATGTCCTTTTCACGGAATTAATGTGTCTAATATTCATTTTTTTTCCACTCTGTAGAATGAAGTACTTCAATTAAATGTTCAAATGGATCTAAATTTTGGTTTTTACAAAATCGTCGCGACCAATTCCAGATTGGCATAATTTATAAAATCTGAATAAATATTGTCAAAAAATGAGGAGCCAGTCTTAGCCACTTAAACTTTCAGAACAAAAGCTGGAAATAACTTCGCTTAAGAAATACTCTGGCTCCAGATCAAAAACAAACAAACCGTAGTGATGTTATTCGATATATTTCCTTCATAAAATGTATTTACAAATAAAAATAGTCATTAAGACGTCTATTATAACGAATTTCTAAAAAAGGTACGCTTAAAATTTATCGCGAACTACTTTCTTTCACGTTGGGTGTGATCAGATCGTATGTAAACAAAGCGGAACGATGCACAGGAAATCAGGAACTACTTGAAAGCGTTCTGATTCGGTAGTACAGCCATGTATTGCGTTGGTGCGAATGAAATGTCCGGCGCGAACGAGCTGTGGAGACAAGCCCCCAATACAGCGGAATGGAACCACCCACAGGTTTTGCGGGTATTATGTCACAGAGTTACTATAAAAAGCTATCACGTGTGTGAAGAACAAGGTTCAGGCGTGGTTTGTTTGGACGTAACGTGGCTTGCAAAGGAAACATGCAGACGCCGGATTTGAGAGTCATCTTCCTGTATGAATTTAAACTGGGCCATTCTGCAGGAATTGCCGCTCGCAACGTTTACAAAGTGTTTGGGAAGAATATAGCAAACGAACGAACCATTCAGCGATGGTTTGTGAAGTTTCGAAGCGGAGATACGGACCTGCAAAACAAAGCACGTTGTCACCGACCTGCTGTTGTTTCTGACGATGTTCTGTTACGTGTGGTTGAAGCGGACTCCCGAAAAACGTGTCGTGAGATAGCGGTAGAGGTAGGTGTCCACCACACGACAGTTGTTCGGCGTCAGGGCTGTGCTGGGTAAGGTCAAAAAGCTGGACATGTGGCTGCCGCATGAGTTGAAAACTGCCAACAAGACTAGGCGTTTGGAAGTCTGCACGTCGATGCTTGCCAGGAATAAACAGGAATCCGAATCTCTACTGCATCGAATCATCACCTGCGGCGAGAAGTGGGTGCTTTATGATAATCGGAAACGATATACACAATGGTTAAGCAAGTCACAGCCTCCTGGATGGCATCCTAAGCCACCCCTACACATCAAGAAGATGATACTTTTTGTCTGGTGGTCCACAGCCAAGATAATTCATCGGAGTTTCTTGGCAAGAGGCCAAACCATCACTGCAGAACGTTATTGTGCTGAATTACACCAGATACACCGGAAATTGCTGTAAAAACAACCGGCTTTGGTCAACAGACATGGTATTCTTCTGCGCCAGACAACGTTACCCTCATGTTGCACAATGAACGATGCTGACACTAAGTGTCTTGGGTTATGAAGCACTACCTCATCCTGCCAATTATCCTGACTTGTCTCCGACAGACTATCATCTGTTTCGTCGCCTGGATCACTTCCTGTCTGGGAAACAGTTCATGACAGACAACGTGGTTCAACGTGCAGTTGATGACTTCTTCGGGTCCCAGCCACAAGACTTTTTCCGTTCCGGGATCATGGCCTTGCCGGACAGATGGCAACTATGTGTCAATGCCGAGGGGGATTATTTTGCCTAGGTAAGTTATCCTATTTTTCCGTTATCGCCGTCCACGTGTGCTGGTCTTTTGCCGGACATTTCAAACTAGAAAACAATATTTGCCAACTCGTAATTTGTATAGCAAATGGTGAATGTGGTGGCCGACAGTGCAAGCCTTGACTTATGAAAATTTATTCTTTGAAAAGTGCTGTACAAAGTGACAAACTGTTGTAAAGTTAAAATTTGCATAGGAAAATACCATCCGAGTGGCAAAATGAAAAACAAAATACGCTGATGTAAATATGCTCATGTGTCAAGTCACTGTAATTACTTCTGTCTCCACAAATAGACGCGTCGCACAACAGGTAGTACTGACGTCACCGATCTGTGTGGAATATGTATACACGGCAAGGGCAGGACGTGTCATTTCACCAAATAATCATTCTCAATCCAAATTCAAAACTGCGAATAAGCATTCTCCGTTCAAACTTGTTATAGTTTGAACGGAGAATGATTATTCGCCCAAAAAAGGCAGGGTCACTACCTCAGCGACCGCAGGAATGGTTGTCTGTTCGCGGTTCGCCGTAATAAAGGTGTGGCGGGAATGGCCCAAAGAAAGCACATTTCCATCCAACATGCAGGAAACCGAGACCACCACTTGGTGAAAGCCGAGGTATCACCGCTCAAAGGCGGATTCAGAACAACGGAACGGAGGGAGGGGAGGGGGGCGGGATTTGATCCAAAAATAGAACATGAAAGCTAAATTAAAAAAACGAAAACAAATATATACAAGCATACACACACACACATCATGTACCTAAATATATATTTAAGTATCTACTATCTGCACGTTTGTAATATAGTATAAAGTTTTGTATTTATTGAACACAATTCCGTTCGTTTTTTTTTTTTTTTAATTTTTAGTTAATACACTTCTTTTTCAGTTGATTTTCATTACGGAAATAAAAATTTTTACCGGCATATTTTTGTAAAAAAAATTTCAGGTCTGTTTTTGCTGCCTGACACACAAAATGTCTCACCCTGAAGGAATACTCGAAAATAAACCAAACTGCACACACAACAGATAGCCAAGTAGGTCCGGAACAAATGATTTAATTGTCACATACAGACTAGGCTCCAATGGCCGAATATATAGGATGATCAATAAAGAGTGTGGCCCCCATTTTGGGCGATACAGCGTTGAATCCGACGTGGCATCGAGGCAATGAGTGTCCTAATAGAGTCCTAGGGTATGGTGGACCATGTGATTTTGATCCGAGTCCACAGTTCATCTTCATTTTACGCAGGTGGGAGGGTACTCAACCGACGTCCAATCGTGTCCCACACATGCTCGAGAGGTCGGGGGATCGTGCTGGCCACGGAAGCATCAACACACCGTGTAAAGCATTCAGGCTGATCCAAGCGGTATTCGGCCGGGCGTTATCCTGTTGAAAAACGGCGTTTCGGGTGCCCCGCAGATACGGTAGGGCCACGGACCGCAGCACCTCGTCAACATAGCGGCGTACCGTCAATGTGCCCGTAATGCGTGCCAGCGGTTAGCGGCTGTTAGCAGCCCACACCATGATCCCACCCCACACTACGATTCCACGTTGGCGTGCCGTGTGGCACTCCACAATGGCGGAGGAATCCTCCCGTTAGCCACGTCGCCTCCAGACTCAACGGCGATCATCCGTGGTGAGATAGAACCGCTGTTCATCGCTGAACACCACACTGTTCTATTCGGCACCCCACGCAGCTCTGGGGCGACACCGCGCCAAGGGGTGACGACGAGGGCTTGCTGTTAAGGGTAGCCTTCACAACGGACGGCTGGACAGCTAACCAGACGCATCCAATCGGGGCAAAACTGCCCGCGTCGATATCGAAGCATCTAAACCTCCCCATACACTCCGCAAAATGTCGCCCGTTGTGACCCGTGGGTCAGCTACGCCGTGACGTCGGATGCGACGATCGGTGCGCTCGGACGTCCGTCTCCATGCTCCGGTCCCCCTACGACGTTGCACAGATCCTTCCTGGAACAACTGTCTCTAAATGCGACCGATGGTTGTGGCATCACGTTGAGTTTCTTCCGCAATATGACACAAGGACCATCCAGCAATACGAAGAAGGCCTTCGTACCGCTGGATGGTCATGAGGGGAAAATAACACAATAGTGAGAAAAGCATACTGTTCCCATCATTGTCGAAATTTGTGGTATGTTTGTCATTCTTTCTTAATTCAAGGACTGTAGTAGAAAGGATTTTTTCCTATGACAAACATTATGAGGACGAATCAAAGAAACAGACTTTCTTCAAAAACCGTAAGTCGATTGTTGCATGCAAAGAGCGTATGCTTTCAAGTTCTTCGTGGCATAGCTTTAACGGGGGAAATGGTTTTGTAGGAAAAAAGTGAAAAATGAACAGCATCGATGATAGCCTAAGATTAGAACTGTTCAAATTCTGACAGTGCGGATTGTACAATTCAGTTCACATTTTTTTTTTTTTTTTTTTTGACTTTACATTATAGATTATAGCAGAAAAGCTAAAGACTGCCTTTTAAGAAAGGATATTAAATGAAAAATATTGTGATCGAAACTACTTCAGACCATTCCGATAGCGGCGCATTGTAGGCCTATATTGTAGCGAAAAAAATCTGCTTATTTTTAAACTGAACTACTGATTTTTTGGGATGAAATCTACTGATTTTTGAGAATTTCACCTGGCAACACTGCCGGTTGACGAGGCTCGTGGTAAGTTTCGTGTAAATACAGTGATTGCAACCGTTATTGTGCTTGTTTAAAATGGCAAAGCCAATTGGAAATCCCGTGGAATACGAGGTGCGTTCCATGCGCTTTCTGAATACTGTAAACGTTCGTCGGATTATGGCTGTTTCCGGTGCAAGGGGTGACGAACGAATTATCGGTACGGCGGTGGGTTCGGATGTTTAATGCGGGGAGAGAAAATGTGTGTGATGGCCAGCGCTCTGGTTGCCCATCGCTCGTTACAGCGGACCCCATGGAATATGTTGATGACGTCATCAGACATGAGCGTCGCATCAAACTCGTTGAGTTGCACGCCCGTTTCCCGGAAGTATTTCGGGCACTGTTCCGTGAAATCGTAACGGAGCACCTTGGCTATACCGGAAAAATTGCACCATGTGAGTACCACGAAGGTTGACTGATTACCACAAAAAGCAACGTATGGGTGCAGCTTTGAGGGTTTTTTTTTTACAAAATTGCGCCATGTGGGTACAACGAATGTTGACTGATTACCACAAAAAGCAACGTATGGGTGCGGCTTTGAGGTTTTTTTTTTTTACAAAATTGCGCCATGTGGGTACCACGAAGGTTGACTGATTACCACAAAAAGCAACGTATGGGTGCAGCTTTGAGGGTTTTTTTTTTACAAAATTGCGCCATGTGGGTACCACGAAGGTTGACTGATTACCACAAAAAGCAACGTATGGGTGCAGCTTTGAGGGGTTTTTTTTTACAAAATTGCGCCATGTGGGTACCACGAATGTTGACTGATTACCACAAAAAGCAACGTATGGATGGGTGCGGCTTTGAGGTTTTTTTTTTTTTTTTTTTTTACAAAATTGCGCCATGTGGGTACCACGAAGGTTGACTGATTACCACAAAAAGCAACGTATGGGTGCAGCTTTGAGGGGTTTTTTTTTACAAAATTGCGCCATGTGGGTACCACGAATGTTGACTGATTACCACAAAAAGCAACGTATGGATGGGTGCGGCTTTGAGGGTTTTTTTTTTTTTTTTACAAAATTGCGCCATGTGGGTACCACGAAGGTTGACTGATTACCACAAAAAGCAACGTATGGGTGCAGCTTTGAGTTGTTGTTTTTTTACAAATCTGCGCCATGTGGGTACCACGAATGTTGACTGATTACCACGAAAAGAAACGTATGGGTGCAGCTTTGAGTTGTTGTTTTTTTACAAATCTGCGCCATGTGGGTACCACGAATGTTGACTGATTACCACGAAAAGAAACGTATGGGTGCAGCTTTGAGTTTTTTGAGCCGTTATGCACAAACGGGCGATGAATTTCTTGACCACGTAGTGACATGTGACGAAACGTAGGTCAGTCATTTCAGGCCGGAGAACAAACGCCAGTCGCTTGAGTGGCACCATTTCCGCTCCCCGAAGAAACCACGCAAGTGTAAGCAAACGCTTTCGGTAAAGAAGGTCGCGGCTACAGTGTTTTGGGACAGCAGAGGTATCTTTCTGGTTGAGTTCATGACCCGAGATACAGCCATCAACGCCGACGCCTATTGTAGAACATTGCAGAGGCCGCGTAGGACCATCCAAAACAAGTGGCGGAGCATGCTGTCAAAGGGTGTGGTGTTTCTCCACGACAATATGAGACCTCACGTGGCACGTCTGTCCCAACACCTGCTTCGGGGTTTCAAATGAGAGGTTAAGCATCATCCGCCCTATAGACCGGACTTGACCCCCTGTGATTACCATTTGTTCACAAAATTAAAGGATTTTTTGGGAGGACGGCGCTTTGCTAGTGACAATGGTTTGAAAGACTGAGTGCAACAATGATTGCAGAACTGGCGGCAGAGCTATAGAGGGCCGCCCCGGTGGCGCAGTGGTCTAAGGCGTTGGCCTCTGATCATTCGTCCGTAAGGGGTCCGGGTTCGAATCCCGGTCAGGCACGGGTGTTGTGTTTGTCTTACGGCACTGGCTCTCTCCCTTCCCTGGAACCAGTGACCCTAAATTAGGGACGGGCGACTGCTTATTGCCCATTGAGTTGCTCACGGTGGTCGTTAAACCTCCAATCAAAAAAAAAAAAAAAAAGAGCTATAGAGGATGAAGGTATTCAAAAACTGGTCACACGATGTGACAAGTGCCTAAACACCGGCGGTGATTATATAGAAAAATGAGTAATTATATGTATGTAATATTAGTAAAAATACAAAAACTCCGACAACGTCGGTTTCTTTCGTTTTCATTTCATAACGGGTATTACGTAAAAATGGATTTACTAGCCGTTCGGTTCTTCGAAAAATGTGTGATGTTTGTTCCACACATCGTCTGGGATTAATGAAAGTTTGTTCTTCGCTTACAAAGAAAAGAAAATTAACGGGGAGATGGTGTGACGTACTGCAGAGGTAAAGCACGTGTCAAGACGACAAATTTGCAGCGATACATTCCGTTCGTGCAGCTTAGCTGGGACAGCAACTTGCTCCGGAGTGAGCGGGCGTGAGTTCGATCTCTGCCACGGACAAATTTGTGTTTTCACAGATCCTTGTATTTATTCCCCACTCTATCGTACTTAGATTTTACTCACGGCGGATACTTCTGTTCAAAGAAAGATTTGATAAAATGAACTGCAGTATTACTGAATATTTTGCACCTTACCTGTCAGTAGGCTATCATGGCACCATAGTAATTAATAATTAGGGAACGGATTTTTAGGTGCTGAACAGCAGAAAGGTATTTATTTTTTACGTGCTAATAATTTAAAAAAATTGCTAATATATATTTTCGTCAACGATAATGTAATCAGTAATTTTCGTTGATAAGAGGGAAATGTTACTCAGCTTACTAATCACAGCTGTAATTTGATATAAAAATTTCCTTGGAGTTGCAGTGTGACAACAAATGTTATCTCCACATTTTTTTTAGCACGTCTTTTGTAAAAAAAGATCGTGCTTATGTTACCGGTTTGTCCGTCCGTCAGAGATTTCTGTACCCACGAAATCTCTGCAACTATAAGTCTGATTTGGAATTTTTTTTTTTTTTTTTTGCATTGGGAAGCTTGAGATATGCGAATGATGATCCATCGTTTCGTTTTTTTTTTTTTTTACAATGTACAATTTCGCCGCTAGAGGGCGTAAATGCAAATGATGTCGAATTCAAGAATGCGTTTTATTTCACATATTTGCTTCTAAACATTCGATTGAAAAAATACTTTTATCTTTCGATTCCATTTGTGCCGAAGAGTATTTTAGATATAGTTACTTTTTCAAATTACGCATAGAATTTCTGCTAGGGGACGTAAAAGCAAATTCCATTTTTCCCGATAACTCTTCTTCTAAAACTCCAATTTGAAATTTTTTCTTCAGCGGATGCACCTCCTAATGGAACATCTTTTGCATATAATTTAAAATTTTTGGTAGGGAATACTTTGGCCACCAGGGGCATAAGCGTTAATTTTTGCTTCTGATGTATTTGCCATAAAATCTGAGCTCCTAAAATATCGATTGAAAAAATTCTTTCGTGGACTGATGCCACTCACGGCGATAAACCTTTTCGGAATATTTTCTTCTTAAAATATTTCATGGTTTGTCCACCAGTGGGCGCAGATGTATATCTTATTTTTCGTCAATATCTCTACTTCTAGGAGTCCGATTTGAAAAATTCCTTTTTTGTTGGATAGTGTTTCCAGTGTGACATGTTTTTCATATGATTTCAAAATTGTCAAGTAATTCGTAGACTTTCCGCAAGGGGGCGTAAAGGTAATTTGCCCCCCCCTCCCCTATATCTCTGCTTCTAAATCTCCGATTTGAAACATTCTTTCTGCAGAGGATACAGCTCCTGATGGGAAATCCTTTGCACGTAATTTCTAATTTTTGTAAAAAATGGTTTGGCCACCAGGTAGCGTAAGCCTTAATTTCCGCTTCTGATATATTTGCAGCAAAATATGAGCTTCTAAAATCTCGATTGCAAAAAAAGTCGTTTGTTGACCGATACTACTCATGTCGACAAACCTTTTAGGAACATTTTCTTTTTGAAATAATGCATGGTTTCTACGCCAGGGGGCGTAGATGTATATCTTATTTTTGTCTATATCTCTATTTCTAGGAGCCCGATTTGAAAACTTCCTTCTTTGTTGGATGTTTCCGATGCGAAATGTTTTCCCTATAAATTCAAAATTTTCAAGTAAATCATAGACTTTCCGCTAGGGGGCACAAACGTAAATTGCGTTTTCTGCGTTATTTCTGCTTCTAAAAGTCAGATATGAAAAATTATTCCTGTATCGCATACAAGACCTGATGGAAAATATTTTTCACATAATTTCTAATGTTTGGTAAAGAATGGTTTGACCACCAGGGGGCATAAGTGTTAATTTCTGCTTCTGATGTATTTGTAGCAAAATGTGGGCTCCTGAAAACTCGACTAATTTTTTTTTCTTGGACCGATACCACTCATATGGAAAAACCGTTTGAGAATACTTTCTTCTTTAAATAATGCATGGTTTTCCCCACCAGGGGACGTAAAGTCACATCTTATTTTTGTCGATATCTCTGTTTCTAAGAGTCCGAACAGAAAAATTCCTTCTGTGTTGGAGAGCGTTTCCGGTGCGAAATGTTTCTCATATAAATTCATGTTTTTCTTAACGCACAAGTCTGCAACCAGAGGGCGTAAGGTCACGATTCCGTTTACAGCAATATCTGACGGATTAAAAACTCGATTGAAAAACTTCTTTCTTCCGTCAGATACTATTGTTTTCCATACCGGTTCCACTGACTTTGAATAGCTTTGATAAATTTAATTTCCGTCAGAACGGATTCAAAAGACGTGCTTATTACACCCGAAAATTCGGTGTCATCTTTCTTGCTTTTTTTTTTACTGGGGGTTTAACAACCACCGTGTGCAACTCAGTGCGCTATAAGCAGTCGCCCGTCCCTTATTTTGGTCCACTGGTTCCAGGGAATAGAGAGAACCAGTTCCGTAAGTCCAGGGGCGGATCCAGAAGTTTATTCTAGGGGGGGGGGGTTCGGGTATAGAAAGGAGGGGGAGAAGACGCTACGGAAAGGTTTTTTAGATATATATCATACATACTGGCGGTGCCGCTCTACCTTGATTTCCTTTGCAAGGTCTTTAAAATACTTTTACCCGCTCTAAGAATGTTAAATCGTTAAATAGGTGAAAGAGAGCAAGCAACAGGTGAAAAATCACAATTGTTTCAGTGCGATCAATTGCGCGTTTCCCGAAGAAATGAACTTAGTGCTTTTTTGAAATTGACACAGACCACGTCTGAATGAAATCCTTCTAAATAAAGCCCTCGGTTTAAAAACCAGAGGTTGTACTTTTGTGCAACAAGTCCAAGGATAGTTAAGGCTGTCAATGCACGATCAGATTCGCCTTAATATAGAGCACAAACACCACACCTCCCAATCACTATCTAAAAACGTAGGTTAAAAAATATATTCGGAGTTGGTCAATTTAATAAAAAAATTTTAGTGGTGTCCACCTGATATATTCTCATACATTAAAGTAAATACACGCCTGATTTCAGCCAAAACATAATGAACACACGGTTTAGTCATAAAATCTTTAAATATAAAGCACGGTAACTGGAATTTTGCCCCCCCCCCTTCTTATTTTTACTGTGCCCAACGGCGAGGAAAAGAATCACTTTCGACTTCTTTTCATTGGTGATGAAATAACGAGACTCTACGTCCATTGGAAACTAACGTAAAAAAGGAAAAATTAAGCAGTTCTGAATGATATCAGTTACTTTACGTCACGGCTTTACGTACATGAATAATAACTCCAATGAAGGACGGTACACACACGGGCATACTCAGTGTGTGTTACAATCACATTCGTACAAAATTGAGATGAAGAGAACTTAGTTTTTCTTCTGAAAAACAAAGTTCCCCTAATCTCGTTTGACGAACTGGAAACTTTCTTTGAATGAGTACTATAATGAATTAGCTTTGTTTATCTTTTTGCTAAGCTAATTATTATGAATGAATAATGCTCTACGCTTCAAAATAATGAATTCCCAAAAGGGTGTTGTTACTCGTTAATTATGAACTTAAACAAAGTCTCAACGCTGGTTATTTATATTAAGTAATCAAAGTCATAAACCTAACAGCCAGACAGAGGTCTGACAAAACTAAGAATTGAAAAAGACTGAACTTACAGAACAACTTGTTTATTATGATGACTCCTGGTCAACTAAGGCACTCATATATCACTACTACATAACAACACACTGCAACGCAACGCAACACACCACCAACAACACCAACCACCCTCAACTCCAACGCAACAACACCACTTCTCGATGAACGCGCCTATATACGAGCTACCACCACGTCATGACTTACACTCATTGCCAGATCTCATTCAGCGGGGTGAAATAATATTCCGTTCAGTAGGAAGATAATTTACATAGTAAAATAAAATAACCAGAGATAGTAAAATCAAAAGGAAAGTGAATATAGAGTATACGTTACAGTACGTAATGTGAAACCAAGTAAACAGTGCCTCCTCATATTTCAGGGCTTGCGAGGAAAGTGCTGGTCCTTAGCGCTTCGTCCCCTGAGACACGCAGCCGCGTGGCCCTTCGGAAGCCAAGAGCCACGGGGAGCTGCGCTCTAACGGAACACCAGAGGAAATGCAGTTCTGATATCAGTTACTTACGTCACGGCTTTATATGTACATGAATAAAAATAATGTCAATGTTATTACCGTATTTAACAGATTACAGTGTGTCATCTGTTGCAATGCGCACTCAAATATTAGAAATTGTCTTTTTCGAAAACAAAAGTTAAGGATTTTGGGTCCTAAAATCGGAAAAAAATTGAATGATTTTCCTTTAAAAAGTATTTCGCGTAATATACTAACTATATTTTTCTGATGCAAAAGACTCAGTGTACTTCACTTTTTTTTTTTTTTTAGTAGTTCCCTAGAAAAGATAAGTGGTTTAAAACCTTTTCCTCTCTGTCACAAACATTTGCTGTTTAAAACTTTTAAGACAGCGAAAGTTACTGAGTTCTTCAAACTCAGCAAAAGTAGTTCAAACCTTCTGTTAATGAATAAAATAAAAATCATTTACTTACATTTTACATCCATCATGATTTCTGGAGTTCACTGTGTTTAAAAAGTGGTGAACAAAATTTATTTCATGAAATCAAGAAATGTTCCTTATTGCACAAACTGAAAAATTGTTTTCTTCATTGTACACGTTTTATACGATGAAGAAAACATTTTCCAGTTTTTTGAAACTGTTTTCTTCATAGCCCAAATGGGAAAAAAATAATCTTATGTTTTTTTTTCACTGCGTTTGAGTTAATCCATTTTTTCATTTTCTTCAGAGCTTTCCTGTGCGGCACTAATGTGAATTTTTATTCAGAAAACGAATTTGAACAAATACTCAGATTCTGCAAAACAGACAAATAGCATCCTTGTTGACAGATGGAAAACTTTTTTCTAGCTCATTTATGAGTTCCCGAATCACTTTACTTGTTTTTTGAATGTCCTGTCGTGAACTGCGTAGAAAATCTGTTCAAATGGTTTCACATTATCCCAGGAACATGATGATACTGTCAGATAGCCAATAGTTATTAATAATACCGAATTATCTTGAACAGTATTAATTTCAAGACAGTTTTTAGAAATAGTTCATCCGATAAAGATCCTTCTTATAAAACACGAAAGGACGTGGAAAACAATGTCCCGTCCTTTTTTGTTTATATGCGTATTTCAGCACGTTGCATCGGCGCATGACAACATTTTGTTAAAAAAACGGAAATAAAAATCAACACTGAGTGTACAACTTAAATAAAACATAAAGTGGAACAAATACTATTATATACACTGAAGAGCAATTGAATTAGAGACAGCTGGCGTTATGCAAATGTGGCGCTGTGTGCGGCCCTGTAAACGGAAACGACATGACGTATGCAGCGATCCGACAATATAAGGACGAGTGATGCGACGTGAATCAGTAAGAGTCGGACGCAGTATGGGTAAGACAAAGGATCTAAGCGCATTTGATCGTGGGCAAATTGTCGGGGCCTGACGAATGGGTCACTCCATCTCGGTAGTCGTGCAGACACTGAGATTTTCACGAGACACTGTGTCACGGGTGCACCGTGAGTACATAGAACCCGGTAAAACCCTCCCTGCAAGGGCCAACGGCCGTGGACAACAGCGTGTAGATGAGCGGGGTCATCGTCGGCTAGCTCGCATTGTAACAGCGGATAGACGGGCTACAGTGTAAGAAATCACTCGGCAATTTAACACTGGTGCACAAAAACGTGTAAGCAGCCACACCATCCAGAACCATCTCCTCGCTATGGGGTACAGAAGCCATCGTCCCACGAGGGTACCGCTGCTGACCGCACATCACAGGGTGCAAAGATTAGCATGGGCGCCGGAACATCGCCACTGGATTCTAGACATGTGGAAAAATGTTGCCTGGACTGATGAGTCGAGATTCACGTTGGTGCATGCGGTTGGCAGGATACGAATACGGCGCAAACCACATGAAGCGATGGATCCTTCTTGCCAGCAGGGTACTCTTCAAGCTGGTGGAGGTGGCATTCTCGTCTGGGGACTGTTTACGTGGACTGAAATGGGGCCCCTGGTACGTGTGGCATCGTCCCTCACAGGTCAACGTTACCGGGATATCTTGGAAGACCATTTGCTCCCGTTTGTGCGTCTTCAACATCCCACTGGGGACCTCATCCTGCAACAAGACAATGCACCATGCCATCGCTCCCGAACTGTATCCGAATGGTTGGATAAACACTCCGCCGACGTGATCTCGCTTCCTTAGCCAGCTAGGTCACCTGACCTCAATCCCATCGAGCACATCTGGGATGCCATCGAGAGAGATGTTCGAGGCTCTGACCTCCCTCCATCAAATCTTCGTGAACTGTGGGAGCTTGTTCAGGGGTCGTGGATCCGTATGGCTTCCCAACGCTTCCGGTGTCTTGTCGAGTCCATGCCGAGACGAATCGCCGCCGTCATCAGGCTGAAAGGTGGTGCTACACGTTACTAGACAGGTATCTCTAATTCAATTGCTCCTCAGTGTACGTAACTCAGGGGGAGGCATGCGCCCCCGCAAGATTTACTTTAGCGCCCCTAAGCGCAGTAATTTTCCTAGGATTCCAAGCCTGAGGTAGGATGCGTTTTTCGCGGGGGGGGGGGGGTCAGGATGTCAGGGAGAGTGTCTGCAAAAGTAATGCTGGTACCTAGAGCTCTGTAGTTTTAACTTTTTAAGTAATAGATTTAACAATACATATAACTGTTTCGTACAAAACTAAAATAAATCACTTGGAGAAATCACCCTCTTGTACATGGCAGATCCACGGCTGCTGTGAATAAATGCTGGCGCTTGTCGTGTACGTAATCCTCGGTGACTGACTGTTCCCCACATCCTCCATGGGGAATCCCCATGTGGCCTCGCGCTTTTCCTCAGCAACGCAGAGAGAGGGCGATTGGAGAACGATCTATGACAACCCGGAGCCAAGTGGCAGAATAGCTTCAATCTGTAAGACATCCAGTTCTTTAAAAATGAAACTTGACATTTATTTAGGCAAAGCTAAATGCACCTTAAAAAAAATATTAATTAACCTTTTTTTTTGGGGGGGGGGGGGTAATTATGTGTTTGTTTGTCTGTGTGCGTGTTCGATTTAAAAAAAAAAACTACAGCTGGAAGCTACAGTACGCCCCTCGGTTACCTGCGCCCCCACCCCCGACGCTGCGGAGGTGGTAGTTACGCCACTGCTTCTGTACTACTCAGGATTCACTGCAGTACATCAGAGTAAGAACAGTTACACTTTAATGTACAGCCATTCGGGAATTTCTTGGGAACCCATCACTCCTGTGGGATCCTCCTAAAGCAGCTGTGACTTTCAATGAAGAATTTTCTCACCTATTAATTTCGCCATCTAATTTGTTCTCTCTGTCAAACATGCTTACCAAATATACAAACTGTTCACCTGGTCAATAATTGTGCCATTTAGACAAGTCCTGCATTCAGTACTGACAGTTCCTCGCTCAAACACAATAACTTTGGTTTTTCCTTTATTTATACTCAATTTGAATTTCATACACCTTTACTCATCCGGAATAACATACTCTGCAACTGACTTTTGCTCTCTTCCAGCAGTACTGTGTCATCGGCGTACAGCAATCTGCACGCACAGACATTGCCAAAACAAAAACCAGTATTATCAATTTCGGCATTAGGTATGCACATATCCATAAATATGTGAAACATCTATGGTGACATCACACTACTTTGTCTGACGCCTGCACCAATAGAAAACTATTTCGATACAACATCATTTACTCGTACACATGCTCTACTGCCAGCATACATGGCTTTCATATTATTGAGTAGATTCCCAGTAATACCATATTTATTCAGTATCTTCCACAGAAGAATCCTATTTACTCGATCATAAAGTTTCTCTAAATCTATGAAGGCAGCAAAAACTTTCTTACCAACAGACAGATACTTTTCGATCATGAAACGTAATGCAAAAATTTGGTTAGTGCAGCCTTTGTAAGGCATAAAACCACTCTGTACGTCCCACGCTTTCTCTGATGTAAGACCTCGTATCTTATTAATAACAACTTTTCAAATACTTTCCCTGGCACACTCAGCGAACTCATACCAGGATAGTTCTTGCATTCAGTCTGATCACCTTTTCCCTTATACAAAGGAACAATTATAGCATCCCTCTAATCCTCATGACCATTCCTCATTCCCAGCACAAGTGGCAAATTTTGGTTAATCAGTCAATGACAGAGTCACCACCATATTTTAACATTGCAGCAATTATACCATCTATTCCAGGAGCCTTAATAATTTGAAGAGAATTTGTAGCTCTACACACCTCTTCTCTTCTCTCGAGATACCTCCTGTGCTTCCATCTCTCACTGTCACATCATCCGCTTCTGCCTCAGAAAAATCTTTGCTTTCATGCTCTAATAACTTAACGAAATATATTCACTCCATCTTTCACTGACCCCATTGGACTCTCATATAATTTCTCCGATCCTATTCTTCACACAACTTAGAATTGTATTTCCCCCACTTTTATCATGTCTTTTGTACTTCCAGAAAATTTTCTATCTTTACAAAAAGCAATGCATGCCTTCCCACCTCTTCCTTCCTATATTTGTGCTTACTCTGGCGAACTGTCTTAGCTGCCTCACGCTTCTTACAGCGATATTCATTCACACTAACTCTACCTTGCAACATCCCCAAACATGCCTCCCTCTTCCTCTTAACTGTTTTTTTAATCTCACTGTTCCACGAAGCATCACCTCTAATGTTACTCACTATTGCAGTACCACAGACCACTTCAGCAGCAGCGACAACACAGTTCTTATAAACAGACAAACAAAAAAACGAAGAACCCAGAAGGAATCTTTTTTTTTTTTTTATTGATTGAACGTTTAACGACCACCGTGAGCAATTCGATGGACTATAAGCAGTCGCCCGTCCCTAAGTTAAGGCCACTGGTTCCAGGGAAGGGAGAGAGCCAGTGCCGTAAGACAAGCCCAACATCCATGCTTCACCGGGATTCGAACCCGGGCCTTCACGGACGAATGATCACAAGCCAGCGCTTAGACCACTGCGCCACAGGGGTGGCCAGAAGGAATCATCCAATCGAGATGAAAATCCACGTGTGTAATGTACATGATAAGGGAAGGGAATTATTGCAATTCCAGAGCAGTTGGACCATTTATTCAGATAAAGTAGCTACACGAGTGGAACAAGTCAGTACGCCGTAGCGCCACCTCTGGCTCGAATACATGCGGGTACCTCACGAATACATCCTGAGGTATAGCATGCCAAATTGTGTTTAAATTGCAGGCCAGTTCGCCAACATTCCGGAATGGACATAAGTAATGTCCCATCGTATCCCAGACATATTCGATAGGGCTGGCCATGGAAGTGTGTCAACATTACGGAGATAGGCCTAGGAGAACCCTGCGCTGTGTGGCGGGGCATTATCCTGTTGAACAATTGCTCGTTGATACTGCGACAAGAATGGCAACACAACAGACATTAGAATGCCGGAAACGTACTGTTGAACCGCAAGGGCGGTACGAAGGACTATCAAGGGTGTCAGGTTATCGTAGGAAATGACTCCCCAGACAGTCACTTCTGGGGTACGGGCCGTGTGCCAACGGTTAAGGCAGAATCCGTGGTCTGGACGGCTCGTCTCTAGACATGTATGCGCTGGTCATCGGTGACAAATGCAAACTGCGACTCATCACTGAAGACAACACGACACCACTGGACACTATCCCACGTTGATCGGGCCCGACACCACTGCAACCGATGCCGGTGACGCTTGCCGGTCAGTGGTTATCAACGGAGTGGCCTTCAAGAATGTAATCTCCCGGAGTCATGCTGCCGATCGCATCCTTCGCAATTTGTGAAAAAAATTGTTTTGGCGATGGGAAAAGAGCTTCGGCGATTACCTTTTTTATTGTTATAACACTTTGGCGAACAAAAAAATGAATTTGGCGAATAAATTGGCGAAAACTTTAGAACAGCCAGCGCAAACCTTGGTAGTCCCCATGCTGCAAGTCATTTGGCAACCATCCGGATAGCCACTTCCGTACCTGCTGTCGAAGCAACGTGGCGACTGCTGGTTCAGAGCGACGAATTCGGGTTTGTTCGTGCGGCTTTCACAATCGCGAGCAGTGGATGGTTCTCACCTCGCGTTCTGTTGTTGTCCTCGGCCGTCCACTGCCCGCATGCCGCTGGGCTGTGCCCTTCTTGACCCATTGGCGCCAACTGTATCCGATTGCCGCGTCTCTTCGACACAGATGCCTGGCGATTCGGCGACTTGACCAACCGAACTTTCTGAGCCCAATTATAAGCATCTCTCAAACTCGCTCAACTGCCCGTACTATGCACAGATTCGACGTCGGGGCAACCTCACAGTCCGTGGAAGTTAATGCAACCGCAATCCGCTGTTACAATTGTCCATGCGTGCGAACTTTGCTCTTGACATACACTCCTCGATGCGCGGTTCCCATGCGCTATGGTGTGCCACTATTTCGTCATTGGCCGTTATTTTTTAATCATTTGCATACTTGGCCCTGAGGTACTTGCATGCGAAGTTTCAACAGGTATAACGAAGTAAATTTCTCCGTCATTTTTGGTCCACGCCGGGGATCGAACCCGAGTCCTCTTATTCCGGAACAAGTCGCTCTACCAACTGAGCTACGCAGACGTTCGTTCTCGCTGCTATCTGCATTTATGTCGTGTGCGTCCTGCGGGTCAGGCATGTTACATCCCCCGGGAAGGGCCGGGAGCATGGCCCACGGGTCAGCCGTGATCATGAATCGTCGTAGGCAGTCATCCGCTGAAGAACGCGCACTTGAGAACTCCCAGTCAATCTGGTGTGTGGAATGCAACATCACACACATTTATTTTTCGAAGCGCTGAAGAAGTGATTCTCTTATTTTCCCTATCTCGCGGTGTGGAAAGAACATATCACCATTGCGAGATCTTTAACGGCCAGGTCATCCGGGAAGTTCGGGCGCCATTATAACGAAATAAATTTCTCCGTCATTTTTTGGTCCACGCCGGGGATCGAACCCTAGGCCTCTTATTGCGCAACAAGTCGCTCTACCAACTGAGCTACGCAGACGTTCGTTTCGCTGCTATCTGCCTTTATGTTGTGTTCGTCCTGCGGGGCAGGCACGTCACACAGGATCGAAAGACTTTCTCGGAGTGTTTCGTTTTTTTGTTTTTGTTTTTTGCAAAAAATGTATAAAATTATTTTTTTGTTAAATTTAGTATTCTGGGAAATGGAGTGAGTCCTGTGAGCGAATGTCTAAGAGTGTAGTAGGAAATGCCATTTTCACAATTATTAGTTTAAGGAGATGAAAGGCAGATAGATAGATTGAGAGAGAGAGAGAGAGAGAGAGAGAGAGAGAGAGAGAGAGAAAGAGAAGGAGATAGATAGATAGATGCCTTGTTAAGCTACGAACTCAAATTCATAAGCAGCCTCATGACAGAAAATATAAAAAAATGACGTAGGTAAGCTAAAATTTTAAAATATTAACATGTTAAGGGCCGTGTAAGTTCGTATCCGTGGGTCCTAGTACTACATACGTTGAATAAATACTACGTACAGTATATATATATATATATATATATATATACTTAAGAACAAAACTGAAGACTAAGGAAAAAATTTTAGAATTTAAAACGAAGGGTGCAAAATTATATATGTATTTTTTTGCTTAGGTATCTTCTTTATAGAATATATATATATATATATATATACATGGCTCAACCGAGAGAACAAGCTTTATTCAGGAGTGGCTACAGCACAATAGATCATATCCATGTGCTGAGAGAACTAATTGAAAGAGCGAGGGAATATGAACTTCCATTGTGCATGGCTTTTATCGATTATGAAAAAGCCTTTGATTCGGTGAAACCATCAGCAGTTACAATGGCTCTGAAAACCTGCGGTATTGAAGATGCATACATTAATATTATTAATAACATCTATGAAAATGCAAGTGCAAAGATTCGGCTGTTTGAAAATACAACACACATAAAAATTGGAAAGGGAGTGAGACAAGGTGACACCATATCTCCGAAGCTCTTTAATGCCACATTGGAGGGTGTTTTTCAGTCACTGAGCTGGGAAAACAAGGGGATAAAGATTAATGGAGATTATCTAACCTACCTTCGTTTTGCTGATGACGTAGTCATTTTTGCAACTAGCCCATCAGAGCTGCAGAGTATGATCCAGGAACTTGCTGACATGAGTAAAGAAGTGGGATTAAAAATGAACTTTCAGAAGACAAAAGTGATGTTCAATGCTTTTACAAGAAATGAAGATTTATCGATTGATGGAGAAAAGCTGGAGATAACAGACACGTACGTTTATCTTGGACAGCAGATATCAAGTGAGGGTCACATTGGTGAAGAAATTAATCGGCGTACAAAACTTGCCTGGAGAGCTTTTGGAAGAAACAGCATAATTTTCAAGAGCAATATGCCATTATGTCTTAAAAGAAAAGTGTTTGATCAATGCATCCTTCCAGTGCTTACGTATGGTGCAGAGACGTGGACCTTAACTAAAAGAGACATACAAAGGCTGCAGACAACTCAAAGTAGCATGGAGAGGTGCATACTTGGTGTAACCAGGAGAGATAAGAAGAGGAACTCGTGGATCCGAAAAATGACAAGAGTGGAAGACATCATGATCAGAGTTAAATCCCTGAAATGGCAATGGGCTGGACATACTGCCAGAAGGACAGATCATCGATGGACAGCCGAAATTTTAGATTGGATTCCAAGGGACAGGAAAAGACCCAGAAGAAGACTACATGGGAGATGGATGGATGAAATTCGAAAGTATGCAGGGGTGACATGGAGGAGACTGGCACAAGACAGACCGTTGTATAGGAAACTTGGGGAGACCTTCGTCCAGCAGTGGATTGATAATGGTTGACAATGATGATGATGATGATGATATATATATATATATATGCCTTGAAACAAAGTAGCATGGAGAGTTTAGTTCATCTTTAGTTTTTACTGGGAATAACATCATCAGAGTCGAGTAAAATCTACAAAAAGGGACTTTTTTTTGCCGAAATTCCTTCCAAGCACTTTAAAATTTGAGCCCGCTCGTACGATACTTAGCTCCCCTAACAGCATCTCCCCAGTTCTGAGTTTCTGGCGTCACCACTGTTGCAAAATAAAAGCTTGGACATTTGTTACTGTACGAAGAAAATTAATGAGTTCTACGAGACTTGACAAAAAGTTGGAGATGAAGATTTTGATCAAGTGTGGACAGAAACCAGAAGCCGTGATAAAGATGAGGAAAATGAACCAAGACAAAAATGACAGAAAAATTATGGCGATCGTTCCGAATACCTGCGTGTTTTTAATGAAATTCTGGATACTCTAATGACTCAAACAAAACTGAGGTTTGAGTCTTAAAAACATCTTAAATTCGTGGCTTTGTTGGATTCGAATTGTTTTGATAAATTTTGTGAAAGCTTTCCTGAACATCTACTGTCAGAACTTAAAAACCTTATGTTTCAAATTTTGATAAAGTTCTGCTCAAAAATGAACTGAAGGCGTTTTATTCTCTTGATGAATACAGAAATAAATCAGCAAGAGACATTACTTGTTACATGAAATTGATTGTGTTTAGTGAGGTTTACAAATTAGCAGAATTAATATTAACGTTTCCATCAACAACTGCTTCTACCGAAAGAAGCTTTTCTGCTTTAAAGATAATCAAAACATATCTTAGAGTAGGCTGACCATACGTACCGTTTTGAACGGGACAGTACCGTTTTTTTTCTTCATATTTCCCGGACGCCCCGTCGTTTTAATAAAAATGTCAATTTTCTCCCGTTTTTAATAAAAGCTGTAAATATACTTGTATATTGGTCAAGCAAATTTTTTCTGAATTGATCAAAAACGCCTAGAAAACATTCCTGTATCTGATAGATGGGTACAATTTTTTTCTGAAATGAGCGAGAAACGCCTAGACTTTCACGACTTTTGTAATACTGTAGAGTTTATTCTTTGTCTTCCAGGAAGTACAGCACCTGTTGAGAGAATATTTTCTGTTATGAACAGTATGTGGTCAAAGCAGAAATCTAGGGAAAGTGTTGAGACAATGAGAGCTATGCTAGTTGTAAGACAAAATTGTGTCATGGAGTGTGAGAAGTTTTATGATAAGGTGTTGAAAGACCGAAGTTTACTGCGTAAGATTACTTCATCGGAGAAATATTCGTGGTTCGATCGTGGTGATATACGGTCCCCGCTAAGTGTACATAAATTTTTGTTGGGGTTCTGTCATTGTTAACCGAACAATAATGGTACACTCAATATGTTTAAGTAATAAAACATTTTTAATCATCTTACTTTTTTGTCCAGTTTTTGTCATCTTCCAAATTCCCGTTTTTGTCTCAAGGAAATATGGTAATCGTATCTTACAGCCACACAAGAACAAGTACGCTTGAGCAACTTGGGTGTTTTGTCAATAGAAAAAAACAGTGTAGTTCGTGTACAAATAAAGTATTTAAAAGATTAAGTGTTAAAATTCTAATCCTCATAATTAGTTGATGTTATGTTAGTAATAACATATACCTAAAATTAAAAAAATAAGCTTCGAAGTCAAAAAAAAAAAAAAAAAGTGCTGGAGAGCTCGAGAGGAGGAGATAGCCCAAGTCTCGGAAACAAGATACGCCACTGACGGTAGCATAGTTTCGTCTGAAGTGTCTCCCAATAAAATAATTATTATCTTGTTGTTATACAACAAAATAGTCATTGTGTGCGTTAGATTTTGTTTAGATAGATACATAACAAATTAAGGTTACATAAAGCAATTAATATTACATAAAGCCCCATTGAACACAGTGGTCGTTAAACCTTCAATCGAAAAAAAAAAAAAAAATACTGTCATTTTGTGAGGCAGAGCGCACCCTGGTTACATAAAAAAGTGCCGGGGCGGCGGTACTTTTTCATGTACCCCGGATGTTTTTTATTGGAGGTTTAACGACAGCCGTGAGCAACTCAATGAGTTATAAGCAGTCGCCCGTCCTAATTTAGGGTCACTGGTTCCAGGCAAGGGAAAGAGCCAGTGCCGTAAGACAAACATAACATCCATGCCTCACCAGAATTCAAACCCGCACCCCTTTTGGACGAATGATCATGCAGAGGCCATCGCTTAGACCACTGGCCCGCCGGCGCGGCATGGAGTAGTACCACTTTGTGTGAAGCCTATAACCGCGAACAACGGCCGTCAAAGTGTGGAACAGCTGATTGTTTTCAAGGCTGTTGCAATGCATTTTGTGTTTGCAGAATCGCATTTTTTCGTCGCAAATATTTCCAATTTCGCATCGTAACTTGCTGCCGATGTGTAAGAAAATGCTGGATTTATAAAATTCTTAAGTATTTTGAGGCTCCTTCCCATTTTTATTTTAAATTGAAACACACAAACCTTAGTGCGAATTCTAAACAAAACATAACGTTAAAATTGAAACTTTCACTCGTGTAAGAAGTATGATTCATTCCAGTTTGATATTGATACGATTTCTGCAACCAAAAACTACGCAATTCCAAAATAAACACAGTCGAAATAACACAGGTATCATGTAAACAACTTCAAATCCCTCACCTTGCGGCTTCATGGTTAAAAGACTCCTGGCATCTGCAGAAGTACTATTTTAACCTCCTTGACTGGACCAGGTGGATGTTATATAAACGTGCATTAGAGGTCGCTGATTGTGTGGGACGCCACCGGCTTTATCATTGATCAAAATTTCAATTCCAACATGCTAAGACATCGGGGCGTTGGAGCACAAAATGTATGAGGATATAGCAGACACGTGACTCTCAGCATGGCAATGAGCCTTAGCAACGTAAGTGAAGGACAACCAGCCCCGTTGAAATGATGGCGTCTTACTTTGAAACTTTAACTTCCGAGTACAAAATGCGGTATTTGGAAAAAAATTAAAGAGATGGAATGAAAAGATCCTTATGTGCTGAATGCAAGTATCTTAGAAGGTGACGCGAAAAGTTTTCCGAAAGTGCAAATAGTAAATATTTTTTATTGCTTCGTGTTTGGTCGAAGTGACTTTACCACAGAACAGTTCGAGACATAAAAGTTTCGAAGAGTATAACAATTTCTTGTCGTCGGTATTCTTTTACAGGGTGCCTTAGTGCCATCACAAATTCGTGAGTAATCAGTAATTTATGGAGAAAATAGGTACGCTGCCTTAATAAGTAAAGCCCCCCCCAGGTGTGGAGAACTGAGTAAAAAAAGATAGGTTTACTTTCTTTCCAGGAATCGCTGAGTTTGGATAAAACTCATCCTTGAAAGGTTCTATGCCGTTTTGAGCGTTTAACTAAAAAAAATGTGCCTAACCTCTGGGAAGCGATTTCCAAGCCTTGGAAAAATGAATAAAAAAATTTATTTTTTTCGTAAAATTCTGGTGAAAAACCAAAATTATTTTGCTGGGATTTGTGCCCTATAATTTATTTATCTGCAAATAAATTTAGCAGCATAATACCGACCTGTAAACAGACCTAGACATTAAAAAGGATTTCATTTGGACAATATTTTTAGCCATTATTTGCATTTTTCGCCAAAAGTGTTCTTCAGCTCCAGGTAAAAATCCAGGTGTACTAAAAATAAAATAAACGGTAGTTTAGGGAGGAAATATCATATAGAACAAAGTAGTAAACTAAAAAAAAACCAACACCGACAGCCAAATAACCTTAAAAGTGAAAATCCGAAAACTTGCAAAAAACAGTGAGTCAGGGGAACGGTGTGCTCGAGATCTAAAAAATACAGAAAAGCCAGAGATTTGATTTTAACTAAAA
Source organism: Macrothele yani (assembly GCA_039090855.1). NCBI lineage: Eukaryota > Metazoa > Arthropoda > Arachnida > Araneae > Macrothelidae > Macrothele > Macrothele yani. The sequence continues at coordinate 149,265,860 of CM077027.1, read as the reverse complement.
GTCAGGTTTGCTAACAAATTGACTTTAAGCCTTATAAAAACTATGAAAAGTTTCAACACCTTTAGACTAACCTGGAACCTTCTGAAAAAAGTCCCTGGAGAAGAAAAAAAATCACGTGCACAGAAGTGTCGTTTGGGGACCGAAGCGAACTCTTCAATATAAAGTGTTTTCTAAGCTCTGGGAAGCGATCTGCCTTCGTTTGGCATATATTTGAAAACTTACGGTCTCGATTTCTCTATTACCGCATTCATAATGCCACAAAATCTAGGCATGTTGGCCTCAAATTTTTATAAACACTAACTGCTAATGATTGCACTTTGAACTCTAAGTGTGCCGCCCCGGTGGCGCAGTGGTCTAAGCGATGGCCTCTGATCATTCGTCCAAACGGGGTCCGGGTTCGAATCCCGGTGAGGCATGGATGTTGTGTTTGTCTTACGGCACTGGCTCTCTCCCTTCCCTGGAACCAGTGACCCTAAATTAGGGCCGGGCGACTGCTTATAGCCCATTGAGTTGCTCACGGTGGTCGTTAAACCTCAAAAAAAAAAAAAAAAAAAAAAAACTCTAAGTGCAGGACACCCAGCTGTGCTTGTCCTTCAGAAACTTGCAGGGACTGTTGCCACTTCACTGAAACTTCTTGATGACGTCCCGTGCTACATCCTCATTAAAAGGAGAATAAAAATTTTTGAATTTAATTATTTTAAACTTTATCTTACATCCTTTTGGAACTGAAAATTTTCGGTGCAATGCATCCCAAGTGTTTCTTGTGAGAGAGCGAAATGTCTTGAGTTCCACTTTTGTGGCCAGCGCGTATACTATTTCTAACGGAACCCCAGATGGCCGCCCCGGTGGCGCAGTGGTCTAAGCGATGGCCTCTGATCATTCGTCCAGAAGGGGTCCGGGTTCGAATCCCGGTGAGGCATGGATGTTGTGTTTGTCTTACGGCACTGGCTCTCTCCCTTCCCTGGAACCAGTGACCCTACATTAGGGACGGGCGACTGCTTATAGCCCATTGAGTTGCTCACGGCGGTCGTTAAACCTCCAATCAAAAAAAAAAAAAAAAAAAAAAAGAACCCCAGATGAGCTCCCCTATTTTAATATTTCTATTTCGATGTTTTCACTGTCGCCCCGGTGGCGCAGTGGTCTAAGGCGTTGGCCTCTGATCATTCGCCGGAAGGGGTCCGGGTTCGAATCCCGGTGAGGCATGGATGTTGTGTTTGTCTTATGGCACTGGCTCTCTCCCTTCCCTGGAACCAGTGACTCTAAATTAGGGACGGGCGACTGCTTATAGCCCATTGAGTTGCTCACGGTGGTCGTTAAACCTCCAATCAAAAAAAAAATGTTTTCACTGTACTTGATTATCGAAGGTCTGCGGTTCTCGGTTTTCGTTTCGTGGATCTGTATCATTTTGTCATTTATATATATATTTTTTTCTGATTGAAGGTTTAACGACCACCGTGAGCAACTCAATGGGCTATAAGCTGTCGCCGGTCCCTAATTTTGGGCCATTGACTCCAGGGAAGGGAGACGGCCAGTGCTGTAAGGCAAACACAACAACCATGCTTCATCGGTATTCGAACTCGGACCCCTTTCCGTGCGAATGATCAGAAGCTATCGCTTAGACCACTGAGCCAACGTAATTGCTAAAAGGGACTGAAACTTTTATTTCTTAAAAAAAAAGCACTCACACACAAAATAAGCCAGAGGTTGTTCTGATGAGGAAGATGTTGAAAATCTTCACGAGAAAGCTTAAGGTGCCGCCCCGGTGGCGCAGTGGTCTTTTTTTTTTTTTTTTTTTTTTTGATTGGAGGTTTTTTTTTTTTTTTGATTGAAGGTTTAACGACCACCGTGAGCAACTCAATGGGCTATAAGCAGTCGCCCGTCCCTAATTTAGTGTCACTGGTTCCAGGGAAGGGAGAGAGCCAGTGCCGTAAGACAAACACAACATCCATGCCTGACCGGGATTCGAACCCGGACCCCTTACGGACGAATGATCAGAGGCCAACGCCTTAGACCACTACGCCACCGGGGCGGCGATTGGAGGTTTAACGACCACCGTGAGCAACTCAATGGGCTATAAGCAGTCGCCCGTCCCTAATTTAGGGTCACTGGTTCCAGGGAGGGACAGAGCCAGTGCCGTAAGACAAACACAACATCCATGCCTGACCGGGATTCGAACCCGGACCCTTACGGACGAATGATCAGAGGCCAACGCCTTAGACCACTAAAGACCACGTCTTTAATTCTAGTGGCCGCCCCGGTGGCGCAGTGGTCTAAGCGATGGCCTCTGATCATTCGTCCGTAACGGGGTCCGGGTTCGAATCCCGGTGAGGCATGGATGTTGTGTTTGTCTTACGGCACTGGCTCTGTCCCTCCCTGGAACCAGTGACCCTAAATTAGGGACGGGCGACTGCTTATAGCCCATTGAGATGCTCACGGTGGTCGTTAAACCTCCAATAAAAAAAAAAAAAGCTTAAGGTGGTTCTACCTAAAATCGCTGCCATGTTTCCAATGGTAAAACTATTTTCTTCGCAATTAACGTATTCCCATTGATGAACATTTGCACATCGATAAAACTAACTTTAAGTCATAGCATTGGATACTTAATATTTGATTAAACACAACCATAATTAAGCAATCCAACATTTGCTTGTCCATTGGCGTCATCAATGCACAGCTCACGCCATCTATTAACAGGTCTGAACATTACTCAAAGAAAAATGACTGATTTTTAATATAATTATGGTTATGTTTTAGCAAGTATATTAAGTATCCCATGCTGTAACTTAAATTTACTTTTATCGATGTGCAGATTTTCATCCTTGGGAATACATAAATTGTGGAGAAAATACGTAAAAAATTTACCATTGGAAACATAAATGAGAGATTTTAGGTGAAATCCACCTTGATTGTGACAGATAAAACAATCATTTTCATTTACAACAATGCTTGTGTACGAGAACTGTGCTTTATTTAAGGTGACCAGATTTTTGAGAATGCAATTGAGGACAAAGTGATATTTGTCCTCAATTTCAATGCAAATTTGAATACAATTTCGTTTCAAAATGAGGACATAATTAAGGACAGCGTCTGACACATTATAGTAAAGCCAAAGGTTAGCAAAGAATGTTATAAAATGTCCCATAACTGCCCAGTTTCATTGGAAAACATAGCCCCCCCCCGGTGGTGTAGTGGTCTAAGCGATGGCCTCTGTTCATTCGTCTAAAAAGGGTCAGGGTTCGAATCCCGGTGAGGCATGGATGTTGTGTTTGTCTTACGACACTGCCTCTCTCCCTTCCCTGGAACCAGTGAACCTAAATTGGGGACGGGCGGCTACTTATAGGTTACAGCCAAGGAGGTTAGAATAATGCTTCTGGAGATGCCCTGAGTCTCTAAACAGCGAAGCCGCAAACTGTGGGAATTTGACGTTGTTTACATTGGTTTACTTGATGCCTATGTAATTCAGCTGTGTGCATTTTGAAATAGCGTTGCTTTTGGTTGCAGAAACAGTGTTAATATCAAACCGGAATGAATTATCCTTTTATTACAAGTCAAGTTTTTCATTTTAACGTTATGTTTTGTTTAAAATTCGCACTAAGATTCGTGCATATCAATTTAAAATAAATGGAAAGGAGTCTAAAAATAATTAAGAATATTTAATATATAAATTCAGCATTTCTCACACATCGGCAGCAATTTACGATGCGAAATTGGAAATATTTGCGATGAAAGAAAGCGATTCGGCCAACACAAAATGCATTGCAAAAGCATTGAAACCTATCAGCTTTCACACACTTTGACGGCTGTCGCTCGCAGTTATAGGCTTCACGTAAAGTGGTTCTGCCCCACTAGCATGGGCATCTCCAGATATCTTATTCTAACCTCATTAGTTATAGCACATTTAGTTGTTCACGGTTGTCGTTAAACCTCCAATCAAAAAAAAAAAAAATAAAAACGTACCATGAATCGGAAGAAAGATTTTCATGTGAAATAAGTATAAAATAGCAATAAAATACTATCATGCAGAATATTACTTCTGATATATTTTAAATCTTACTTGTAGGGGGCAGCACTTGCAGACAAAGCTACATTTTGAATTTGTACTGAAATTTCATTGTGATTTTGCACAAGATTAGATATCTGAAGCCAGAAAATTACTATACGCTGATCGAGCAGAAATCATGGAATAGCTCAGTGGCGGCTCGTGGCAACTGAAACAGGTGGGGCCAGTAGCCGAAGTCAAACAATGAAATAAAAAAAAACTGTCATCATTAGGCCAACTATTCAGACCCCACCCCACCCCCAAGATTCCTTTACTCTGCCTCTGCTTAACCCCTTGACTCACAATAATGCCCAAACCAGGTAGGAATATATCAACTATTGTATTGCACACGAAAAAAAATTCCTCAGAATAGAATGCATAACTATTAACAGAAAAATGTTAAAACTCCTTAAAAAACATTTTTACCTTAAAACACATGAGCATTAATTTATGTTAGTTGTGCTTTGTGTTTCTTCAGATTTCTCTATTGAGGAATAATCACAGGATTCACAGGATAAAAAAATGTAGTGAAAAAATAATAACTCCAAATATATGCAGGGAGGGAACGTTTCATGAATTTCGTCCCATATAGAATGAGTACCATACTACCATTTACATTATTTGAAAGATTTAACCTTTTTTAAAGAACTTCTGAAACCTAAAAACATATATGTACTTATGTGCAAATTATACTTACTTGTTTTCTCATTTATTTATTTATTTTTTGACATAGAAAATCATCTTAGTTAAAACTGAAATTAGTTCTGCAAAACGTTTGTAAACTTCATACTCTTGGAAACTCAAATTCTTGGGCTGATAAGCACAGTTTTTTAAGTGAAGCTTTTCGACTCAAATTCTTGGGCTGATAAGCACAGAGTTTTTTAAGTGAAGCTTTTCGACTCAAATTCTTGGGCTGATGAGCAATGTTTTTTTTTAAGTGAAGCTCAAGCTAAACATTCTTAGGGTGATAAGCACTGAGTTTTTTTTAGTGAAGCTTTTCTTCCAGATTTAAAGCAAAGAACGGAGATTTTCACAAAATATCCACTCCATTGATTGTACTCGACAAGCAAAAAAGTCCCGACACGAAGGAACAACACATCACCAAGAGAGACACACACAGAAAAAACAACTAACTGAACTTTGCTACGACATTTGAAACCCTCCCGCCACCTTTGAGCTTGGTCGGTGTAAGCTTCTCTGTCAACCCACGGCGTTAAGGAAATGGATACACTCCCGGCCAATCAAATTAGCGCGGGGCCAGATCACCAAGGAGGTTATATTACTGGAGCACCACTCCTATCCACGCAGCATTGGCCGCCATAAGTCACCGTCCGTGCTGCAAATGACGTCATGAGCAGGCACGACGCAACCGCAGAAAAGAAGCTGCTTTGAAACCAATGGAACAAAAGCTTCCAAGCGTATAAACAGAAAAAATGAGTAATTCAATAATCTTTATCAATGATACACAAGCTTTCTGTTTTATCAACGGTATAATTTAGTTCGTTTTGCCTGCTTGTGACGTCACTCCACAGATTAGCTGTGACCTATGGCGGCAGAGCCAGCGGTGTCTCCAGTAGGTGTCTTCTCCTTGGGCCCCACAGCTTTTTTTTTTTTTTTTTTTTTTTTTTTTTTTTGATTGGAGGTTTAACGACCACCGTGAGCAACTCAATGGGCTATAAGCAGTCGCCCGTCCCTAATTTAGGGTCACTGGTTCCAGGGAAGGGAGAGAGCCAGTGCCGTAAGACAAACACAACATCCATGCCTGACCGGGATTCGAACCCGGGCCCCTTACGGACGAATGATCAGAGGCCAACGCCTTAGACCACTGCGCCACCGAGGCGGCCAGCTTTTTTTTTTTTTTTTTTTGCACACGCGGTTAAGACATTGTTTTATGTAGGTCTTCATACTGAATGAGACGGGGAGGAAATCGTCTCTTCTTCGCTTGCGTAGTGATGTTACTGGGGCTTATTGGAGCTGGCCCCAATAACTTCACACTCTGAACGTGATCTCTTTCCTCAGGGAATAGTTTTTTGCTTTTGAAGGAAACTTTTCCCTTAGGTAATGGTTTTTGAAGGGAAAGGTTTATCACCATGTAGTTAATATAAAGAATAAGAATCAGGGCAAAAAAAAAAAAAAAAAAAAATATCCCAAGTCCAATAACCTCACTTGAAGAAACAGTTTAATGAAAAATGTACTGAACAAAAAGTTGTGGAACTCTCAATGGAATCTATCAAATGTAATAAAATTTTACATAAATTACTTATTTAATCGCAAGAAAGTGGATGCTGAAAAAGATGAGATTCATTTCCCATCATAAAAATATTTTAGTTAAATCCAGTTAAAACAGAAAAGAAGTACTTAAAACAGTAACGAAATCATAACACCACATTTATCGAGATGACTTTGGCCGCCCCGGTGGCGCAGTGGTCTAAGGCGTTGGCCTCTGATCATTCGTCCGAAAGGGGTCCGGGTTCGAATCCCGGTAAGGCATGGATGTTGTGTTTGTCTTACGGCACTGGCTCTCTCCCTTCCCTGGAACCAGTGACCCTAAATTAGGGACGGGCGACTGCTTATAGCCCATTGAGTTGCTCACGGTGGTCGTTAAACCTCCAAAAAAAAAAAAAAAAAGATGACTTTGTTCGATGCTTCGGCATGTCTCCCATTAATACTGCATGATTTCTAACTTAATTCAAAGAAAAATTTATCCGCTTCGTAAAATAGTTACATACTTTTCCTTATGAAACCATTTCCTAGCAATTAAATAAGAAATTAATGCTAAATTTGTTTTCATTTGGTAAATTCAGTTGAATTCTACGCGTTTTGTTTAACACATTTTTACCTATTTAAATTTTTTGGGGGAAATTTCAAAAATTGTGGACAAAAACTAAGAATTGAGGACATTAGACGTCTTCCAAAAGATTTTACGAAATTGAGGATTGTCCCCAGAAAATGAGAACGTCTGGTCACCTTACATTTTCAGAAGACTGCTGCTGCCACCTTTTATCTCTGATTTAACTTTCAATAGATGACTTCGACATGGCGTTTGGCTGTCTCTATTCCTCTAACTTTGTTTTCTGCATTCATCAATACAGTTTTGTAAGTTTCATTGTTTCTTTGTTGCAGTGTGAGGGCGCCATAAGGAACCGTGTTCGTGTTGTGGTTCACTGGTGAAAGCCTGCACTCTGCAGTGAAGTGGAGAGTGGGCTTGAGTGTTGGCTTGGAGCATTTGGCTGGAGAAGTAGCGAAGAAAATTGAAGAACAGAGTTTATTGTTTGTTTGATTTAGATTTTAAATTTTGTAGTGCTCTCATGTGCTTTGACGAGCGTGAAATTATGGCGGCAGGGTGTTGTGGGGCTAAGAAGCAGAAACTAAATAACCATTCTAGTAATCAAACTAACCATTCAAGCTCATGTTGTAATGGATCTCTTGTTCATCAACATAATAATTACACAGCAAGTATATATAAAAGCGGAATGGTTGTATGTGTGGAAATGTGTTTTTTTTGTTTTGACGTTTTATATTGTCATCTGAATCAGTTTGAACCCCCCAAGAATCCCAGCTTTCCAAATGATAGCTAGTGAGTATTATTTGGTATTATTGACCACATTGATTATTTCGTTTAATATGTGCAGAGTGTTGCCTTTTATTTTTCAGTAACGTTTTTTTTTAATGCTTTTCCTGCTGAAAGGGAAACTAGGTCATCTGGATCCATTGGTCTATATTTGTTTCTTTGATCATGCGTGAACGTTGTTTATGTTTGTTATAGCAGATGATAAATTTTTCTTGTGCATGTAATTCAAGATACGATCAAAACGTTAAAAGCTGTAAGTATTTAGTTGATAATAGGTCAGTCTTTGTTGCTTAATGTTAAAATAATTGATAAGACCTAGACTGTAAGGGAAGCAACTCATGAATAACTTGTACTATCGCATAATTCAGAAACGATAAACTACTAGCAAGACGATAAAAATTGAACCATGGTGCAGAATTCCGTGGAAATAATTTTTTCTAGTGATTACCAAATTACCTTTATGTGATTTTTTTTTTTTTTGTAAGGAACTTAAAATAGTTTTTATTTGAAGCAAAAAAAATCATTTTACAGTTTTCTCAGTGGATCATGTAATAATAACCTTTTTCGTTCTGGTTATTTTGATTCCTTGTGTAGTGGTTATAATACTGTTTTGGAATTGGCCTTTTAACTGATTTGTTCAGCAGTCTCATATATGGGTTCATTTGTTTAGTGGTTACCAATGAATGTATCAGTGTCAGTTTACAAAGTGTAACCATTATGTACCTTTTATGTATCGGTGCCAGCTTACACTTTGTGTTAAGTCTGTATCCGTCACTGATTTGTTCAAAAGCCAAATTAGTTTGAAATTTACAGGTCTTCACACACTGACATTTAAAAAGTAAGATGCAGACTTTTTTTCGTGTAATTCTTGTGTCTGTACAAACAGATTTTAAAATGAAGCATCAACATTTTTACAATAGTGGTTATTTTTTTTTATTTTTCTGTTGTTGTTTTTTTATTTCAGAGCATGCAAGTAGTATTTAACATGTTTTTGTACTCAAGTGAATTGGTTGTTCATGACTGCCATGGAGAAGACCTCTAGTTCGATCCCAGGCAGGTATGAACGCTCCAACCACTAAATATCTGCCGTGTGTCGGATGGGCACGTTAAGCCGTTGGGCCCCGGGTACTGATCGCCCAGTAATAAATAAGGGCATCTTCCACCCCTTTTCTACTTTGCTTCCGTGTCACTTTTCTATTGGGCACTCCAGCCCAAATCTTCTAGCTTCCTGTTTCTAAGGGTTGTTTAAGACCTGGGGGTCAGACATTCCCTTCTTAAAATCCTTTTCATATGATCTGATCTGAAGTAGATTGGTTTTAAAAACAAATAATCTGTACTTCAATAGATTGATGTACATTGTTCCTCCACATTAGATGTGTGGTCTGTATCAGTGCAGTGTTTGGGCTAAATTTTAAGACCCTGAGCCTATCCAATCCTGAAGTATGTCAGCCAAATCCCGAACTTTATATTGCAAGGCTTGAATAAGCCCAAAACTTTATATCGTGGGCCTGAAGAAGCCAAAAACTACGATCAACCTGTTTAAGCAACAATAATTTAAAAATCCCTCTTTCAGACTTATACTCTCTCTTCTTTTGCCCTTAACCGGTGTCTTTCTCAACTGGGAAGTGGGGAACAGACTTTTGTCTGTTCTATAGTATAGTACCGTTTGTTTCTTCCTGAAAGGTTACTGGCAGCTGAGCATCCAGAAAAATCGGACGGCATTGCAAACTACATACTTTGCTCAATAGCATACGCAGGGACCTTCTGTGTGGAGGAAGGGGGCAAAATTTTGTCAACTTGCTATCTACTATATTATACCTATAGTTCTTGAAAAAGTTCTTCCGGCGCAGTGGTCTAAGCTATGGCTACTGACCAAGGTGATGGGTTCAAATCCGGTGAGGTATGGATGTTGTGTTTGTCTTACAGCTCTGGTTCTTTTCCTTCCCTGGAACCAGTGGCCCTAAATTAGAGAGGGGTGATTGCTTATAAGCCCATTAAGTTGCTCATGATGGTCGTTAAACCCGCAATAAAAAAAAAATTCTCTGCAGAAATTCATGAATGTGTAGCCTTTATACCCAAGCTCATAGTAAATAGCCCATCTGAATCCCCACTCCCTGTCCAGAACCGGTTGTGGAAGAATTCTCTTTATTAACTAGAAAATTAAAAAACAGTCTCTCATACAAAATTACATCTGAAAGAAAAATTCTGTCTGAGCCTGAGCTAGTAAATATTATGCAGCTCGAGCCCTGTTCTGTCCTGGCCAATCTTAGCAGTGGTCTGCATATATTCCACATCGTATATTATTTAGGCTGCTGGTAACCACAGCGAGCATTCATTAGAAAATTAGAAAACCATAACTGTAGGGGTCAGTTGTTTATCCAATTAATTGGAAGCCCACGTCCTGATTCGACCTTTAGTAGATGTGTTCCTGCACCACTAAATTTAGAGGAACTTTTATAGCTCTGTGCTTTTAAGTAGTTCTAACTTCATGTGTACCACTTAATATTGTTTTCCAGTGACCTGCTCACTTCCAACATTAAGAAGCAAAATAGATAGGCTTTTGAATCTCAACTTTCAAGTGATTCGGTGTATCAATCGCCCTTTGTTAACGTAAGTCTGCCCACACCCAGCATTAAGGGACAATGGATATGAATTTCGTGCAAAGTATTATTTTTTTTTTTTTATAAGGAAACAATTTCAATGCTCCAATGACAAATTTTTTATATGCCAAAATGTGGGATTCTTTTATGTGGAGGGAGTCTAAAATAATAATAGGAAATACTTTTCTTCAAGGAATTGTTACCGATTTTAAAAGATTTTGCATATGTTGTATTTTAATCCGGAGCATACTCCTGCCCAGATAGTGTAAGATTGAAAAATAAATTGAATAATTTCAGTTAGCTCAAAAGATTTTGTACAGTTTTTAATGAGAAATAATTGTATAATACAAAAGTAATGAAAGTTAGCCGAACCCCAAGTAAAATTACAATCAAGCTAAATGACGAAAAACTTGAACAAGTTCAGAACTTCAAATACCTCGGAGTAATAATCAATGAACAGCTAAAACATGAGGTGAAAATAAAGTCATTTTGAACAAGCTAGAAGTGCATTTATGAAAGCGAAGTCACTCTTAACAGGTTGAGAACACTTAAATGCTACATATGACCAATATTGCTATATATGGAGCAGAAACGTGGACATTAGCATCAACAGCAATCAAGAAGTTACAAGCATTTGAAATGTGGCTATATGACGAATGTAGAGAATCTCTTGGACTTAAAGATAACAAACATCCAAGTCCTGCGTGATATGAACACTGCCCAAGAGCTTTTAAACATAATCATTGAATGGAAGTGTAAATACCTAAGACACACAGCAAGGAATAACATCAAATACAACCTGCTATAAATCATTTTGGAAGGTAAAGTAGAAGGGGAAAAAATATCTGGCAGGAAGAAAACTATGTGGATGGACAATACTAAAAGCTGGCTTGGTCTGACAACTGCACAAATTCTACACACAGTGCATGACAGAGAGAGATACAAACTGATAGTTGCGAATGCCATAAGGCAGCATTAGAAGAAGCAGAGTTGTATAATTTATACATACAGTGGAACCTTGGTTATATGCTTTTCAACAAATAAAAGTAACTTGATCACGCTAGTTACGTTACAAGAAAGTTTGTAACTTGGGAGCTTTCGACCTTATTTTTAGGTCTTCATCACGCCAATGGAGGACTAAGAATTTGAATTTTTTCTATTTTTGTTGCCAGATCTTAGAATTGATCTCCAAATCATTGGGATGTAGAGAGGAGATTCGGAATTGCAAGTCATTGGGTTTAAAATAATTTCCAGGCTTTCACAGTAACGGAGGGCAAAATGATTGTCCAAAGAAGCAATTCGTTCTGCTTCATTCCAGTGGGGAATTGCCGACGTGTCTTCCATTGTCAAAATAGAAAAGGATGTATTAATTAGGTTTTCTTTCAAAACATCTTTATGTTCTAAAATTCTGTGGTTAATGTACCTGTGTTAACCACAGAATTGTATAATGTATAAGTTATCACCTGTTGAAGAAGAGATAGGAATGCAGTAAACTCCTGGGAGGTTCAGATTTTCAACTTTGTCCCTATCACTTTATAGAAGTTTCAAGATGTTGGGGGGGGGGATTTATGGCAAGATGGTAACTAAAACTTTTAAAAAGAATTTGTATCTTATAAGCATAGGAAGGATGGTAAGAAACAGAACCAGAGAATTTCAGGTTTTCTTTCTTTTGAGGATTGAGGCATTCAATTTTAGATTTGTTTTCATATTTCTTTAAGAGGGAGTTGACTGTAAGAGCCGGGAAACCATGAGAGAGGGCTATTGTAGAAATATTTTTTACATCCCGATGATCTGGAGATCAATTCTAAGATCTGGGAACAAAAATAGAAAAAATTCAAATGTAGAATCTGGAAACTATCTTAGTCCTCCATTGGCGTGATGAAGACCTAAGATAAGGTCAAAAGCTCCCGACTTACGAACTTTCTTGTAATGTAACTAGCGTGATCAAGTTACCTTTATTCGTTATTATTGTTACATGTTTTGCCCATCATCGTCATGTTTCTAAGATATGCTTTTCAGATCAAAGTTTTTCACTTTTGTATGGAATTCTGTGCTAGTTCAGATATTTTGCTGTAGTATTTATTGCTTTTTCAATTTGGTTATACATAGGTAATTCGCTTATGTTTTTGGTGATTATGTGTTAAATTTTGAATTTCAGATAATCAAAAATACAGTTTTTGGATGCTTTTATATGTAGCCTGATATGTTACACATTTGTGGTAATCAAGACAGCTTTTTTTTGCTAGCCATTCAATAGTGATGCTACTAAATATTTACTAAATAACGTTCAGTTCTTTATTTCTTATAATCAAAAATACAGTTTTTGGATGCTTTTATATGTAGCCTGATATGTTACACATTTGTGGTAATCAAGACAGCTTTTTTTTGCTAGCCATTCAATAGTGATGCTACTAAATATTTACTAAATAACGTTCAGTTCTTTATTTCTTCTGAATTCAATAAATTTTATACAAGCAAAGATTAGTGAATATTTTGCTCTGCACAAATGCTAAATCAACTATGAACTGAAGTGCTTTGAAAAGAGTGATTGTTATAAGTAAAGGATGTGTAAAGTGGTATTGAATATAAAACAAAATTGTATTTGGATTTACTACCTATTATTTCAAAAGTAAGTTTTTCTCATATATTAAAAATATGAAATCATAAAGAATTTCTTTACCTAGTTTTTACAATGAAATTAGAATAAAAAGTTAATACAGAAATCAAGATATAGGCCTAAGTTAACAAAGTATGTATGTATTTTTTGTCTTATAAATTAGTATAATCTAAAATTGTGTTTTTTTTTTTTTTTTTACTTTTTTTTTCTTTTTGGATTCATTCAAAATTTTAAAATATTTAACATTTAAAAATTTCTTTTATACTTTTTTTAAGGTTATCCTCTACAAAAATGAACCAAGTTTTCACTGTACATTATTTATAAATGAAATAATTTAAAGCAATTAAAAACATGCTTTAATTGAAGAAATATATTTCATATATAAAATATATTTAAAATATGTAATTCAGTAATTTTGGCAACTTGTGTCAGTATAAGGCTAGCTGTTTAGATAATCATTAAAGAAGCAAAAGCTGAGAAACCAACTTCTGTGTTACAGAATTTGGCTGATAGACTTTTGGAATATTTATTTCTATGCATTTGCTGTATGCATTGTTCAAATCCCTTTCAGGAATTAAAGTAATTCAATTAATAGAATGGGAGAAGTGATTCAGGAACAAATAATTGACCATGTGTGCAATAAATGTCCAGTTCATCTTTTGTTAATTTGCAAATTTCAGTTCTGCACCTTATGTATCGATTTGTTCTGCATTTCATGTCTTAAATAAATATATATTCTATTTGGAAAAGAACATGCTCCAATTTGAAGATTTCTTGTTTTCTGATCAGCGAGCTTTTCTTCTCTGCATAGAAGGGGTGATCAAAAGCCATTACTCATCAGTCTTAGGCATATTTGAGGTAGTAAGTTCTAAAATGAGTGTTGATGTAGAAAAATAGGTTAAACATTCACATGCTCGGAAATGAAAATTTCTACATGGGTACAGAGCAGACTCGAATCACTACTACGATGTTGCAAAGCAGCCTTTGCCTATCTGCCGTAATATTGGGTACCTGCAATCCCAGGAGCAGAATCTTTTTCAGAAGTCTGCAACACAGAAAGGACTGTCTGTCCTAAAAACTGTCTGCAAAGTAAAGGAATGCCTAAATGTTAATTTTGCCATAAAATTTATTTATTCTGCACTGCGACAAGGTGAAGTTTTAAGAAATTAGTCAATTTGAGATTTTGGTATGGTGCAAATTAGTAATTAGTTGCAATTAGTCTAACCAGCCTTTTCCTGATAAGAAATGCAGAAGAAATTGAAACTATTTTATTTCATTCAGATCTTAACCATCATACTTTAAATGCTTTTGGATTTTTAAAAATGATAGTCAGGAAGTATAAATAATAATAAATAATTTGAAATATGAAATCCATTGCTTTTTTTTTTTTTATTAAACTTTAAACCTTCTCTATCAAATAATTTTTTGCTTGAGAGACATTCTGCAGCAATTATGTTGTACTAGGGTCCTCACCAGGTGATGTTTAGGTGGCTGTGTTATGGGGTAGCGATCATATCAAGTTCGGAAACATCAGTAATTTCGCCACATTTTTGTGAAATAAGGGTCCATATAAGATCTTTGTTTGAAACCCATTTTGTGAATTGACCACAGTTTTTAGAAAAATTTAGTGGATTTGTAAAAATGTAATGGGAACATTTTCATTTATGTAATTAAACCCCATTAAATTTAAAAGGAGAAAAGCAAAAAAGTAATGGTTCTTGTAAAGCAAAAAACTTTTCACCTCATCAATGAAACTGGGGGGGTTAAATGCATAAAAATAAGGGTTTAGTAAAAGAAAATCTGAAATAAAGCTATCTGGAAGCAAAAATAAATAAGTAAATAAAATAAAATGCGACCAACTTCTGAAATGCAGCATGGTAGTAGAAATGGAAGAGAACATTGCAAATGCTTAATAAATATGGAGTTTGTAATAAAAATAATCTTCATTAATCTAAAACGAAGCTATCTGGAAGAGAATAAAGGCAAAATTGTGATTATCAGCTTTCGGAATACCCCATAATGTGACCGTAGGAAATGGAAAAAGGACAATAAAAATGTGTAAAAGTGATTTTTGAAGAGAAGAAAACAAACCACAACAAAAAACGCCATATCAATCTAACTGAGGTGAAGCTACCTGGAAGCGAAAGGGGGTGGGGGTGGGGGTTGCCACATCAACTTACGGAATGGTGGCAGCCACAGAAACTCAGAAAATGCTTTAAAATATGGCTCTTGCAAAAAAAAAAACTCAGAAAAACTCCACCTTTACCTAACTTACAATTAAATGTAAGTTTAAGCCCCCATGCAAAAAAAAAAAAAAAAAAAAAAAAAAAAGGAAAAATTGCAACCATCAGCTTCTGAAATGCTACTCAAAAAACGAATGTGGTGTGTGAAAATGGCACAAAATTACCATTTCTTAGATTTAAAGCTGAAAGAAAAGCAATTATATGTCATCAAGTTGAAGTTATCTGTTTGAAAAATAAGGAAGAATAAAATAGGGGTGGGGCAGTTGGCCACGTAATCTGTAGATTAACGTGATCTATGCTTGGCATTCTGAAACAGGAGCCAGCATTAAAAACACGTGAAAATGTCCCTTCCTTTGTTTTAAAATTTAAAAAAATTAAAAAAACAAGTAATGTTAAGGAAATGGTAAAACTGTTGCACACCTTTCCAAGAATCGGTGTCAGGCTTCGCTGTGTTGTGCTGTTTCCGCTCCTGGGCCTGCAATGTGTCTGTATGATTAGAAAAGCATGTTACATATTATTTGTGTACTCTAAAATGCTTAAAGTCATCACAAGAAGAATATCAGAAATCCTGTATTAGAAGATTAGGCTGATACCTAATTTATTTGAACGAGAACAGTCCAAATTCGGCCAAGTTTTGTGTTGCAAGTGAAAATGATCATAATCTGTGGTACCTGCTAAAATTATGTTGCATTTTATGATATTGCTAGCTATACTATTATAGGAAATGTTTCTTTTGTCTGACTCTATAACTGAAATTCTGTTGTATAAACAAACTGATGCTTCAGACATGTAGCATGTCAATGTCGCTCGTGAAATAAGTGGTAATAACAGCGTTGACGTAAATAAAAATAATAATTAAATTATGTCTAGGGTGCAACAAAGTAGGACCAGGAAAAATTGATCATAGTAGCTGAACAATTAGGCCATCCAGTGGGTAAACAGTCTGTGGTGCTGGCTTTTGACCACTCATATGAATTGGGTCCTAATTCAAGCCCGAATGAGAAATTAGTGATGTTCTTATCTGATAGTGCTGGCTATCTTCTTCTCTCTCTCTCTCTCTCTCTCTGTAACCAGTGGCCCTAAGTTAAGGACAGTGGAAAGCTTATACCCCTTACAATTTTTTGTGGTATAATTAAACCTCAAAATAATAATAATAATAATAATGAATAATTACAATTGAAGGTAGAAAACCAAGTACTAAAGAAAAACTTACATCTTGAAGGGGAAATATTGAGAAACTCAATTCTGATTCCCTCATGATGAAACAAAATTAAATGAAAAAAGCCTTGTATAGTACTTTTATAATTTATATTTATCATAATAACTAATAATTGCTACACTGTTGTGAAAAGGAGCTTCTCTGATAATAATAATAATAATTAGTGTTGTCCCAGGAGCAGACCAGAATATTTTTCAGAAGTCTGCAATGCAGAAAGGAAAACCTAAACTGTCTGCGAGGTAAAGGGATGCCTAAATGTCAATTTTGCCATAAAATTTAGTGTTCTGTACTACAAAAAAGCGATGTTTTAAAAAATGAGTCAATTTGAGATTTTGGTTATAGTGCAAATTAGAATTTAGTTGCAATAGTCAAACTAACTTTCCCTTATAGAAATGTAGAAGAAAGAACTATTTTGTTTCATTCAGAACTTAAACATGATTTTTTAAATCCTTTTGGATTTTTAAAGATAATGGTCAGAAGTATAAGGAATAATAAATATTTTGAAATCCATATTTTTATTTTGCATTTAGTTAATTGATTAAACTTTAACTCCCTCCTTCAAAGGATGTTTTGCCTGATAGACATTCTGCTCTTACTACAGGGTGATTCAAAAGTCCCCGAACTTTGAATTCAAATATTTGTAACACTAATATAGTGATGTATAACTATTTTTACATGCTGTTATATTGACACTCATACTTACTCTTGCCTTGCAAAACTTCAAGTCAGTGTGACTCTTTATTCTCAAACATAAGAGTCAAATATTGAAATTTGCGAGTCAAAATTTTTTTCTCGTAGCGGACTCACTTTCATTCTTAATAAATCCAAACCACAAAGTAACTATTATCAGTGTCTTGCATTAATTTTTATAATCTTACAAATAAATAATATAAACATAAAATATATAAAAGGAAACAAAAATAATATCAAACATTAAGCATTATATATATCATAACTTTATTTACATCGCTCTTCTACGAAAAGTCAAAACGTGTTCTGCACACCGTGACGTTTGTCATAACGTTCCTGTATCGAAGGTCATGGCCACTCTCACTGCCGACCTTTGTCACATGACACATTCCAAAGGTCAAGGGCACTCCCACAGTGGGAAACACCATGGTGTGCAGAACACGTTTTTGTATTTTGGTCTTCTGAAGGAGAAAATGCCTTTGGCGGGAGTAATTAAAACGTTCGTCGATTTAGGGAGGTAATCCACTATAACGGGGAAAACTAGCAGAAAAGCAGAATGAATGCCAATTTCTACGCGAAACAGAAATTTCCATGGGCCTCGAATGCTTTATGTACTAACAAAAAACCGAGATCTGCAAGCATTTTTTTTTTTTTTTGCAAGTCACAATTTTAACAGCGAGTCAAAATGCCTAAAAAATGGTTGATTTACGTAGCAATTTTGAGTAAGTGCGACCTTTGCTTACAGGTAATGAAAACCACTTTACAATAGATGCTGAAATTGTCCACCATTCTGTTGAAGACACAAATTCACCCGAAGACACATGTTGGCAAACTCTTTTCAGCATGTTGGCTGGTATGTCCCTAACAGCTGTAATGATGTTGTTCCGCAGGTCCTGTACTGTCATAGGGTTGTTGTGGTAAACTGTGTCTTTCAGATAGCCCCACAAATAAGTCTAGAGGACTCAAGTCTGGCGAGCAAGGCGGCCAAATTTTTTTCAAGATTAGTCGATCGTGGAAGAACTCATGGAGCATCTCCATTGTGTCGTTTGATGTGCGACATGTTGCTCCATCTTGTTGAAACCAACAGTAATGCTCGTGTTCTTCCAGCATCGCTACAAATTGATAGATGATGTCTGCATACAGCCATACACACTGGAATTTACAGTTGTGTCGAAAAAATGGCCCTACAATTGGCCGTCTAGACATGGCGTACCACACTCCAACTTTCTGACAGTGAAGTCCAGCCTCATGCAATGCATGTGGATTCTCCGCAGCCCATATGCGAGTGTTTTGGCTATTGACATATCCATTCAAATTAAACCATGCCTCGTCACTGAAAAAAGTGTTGTTAAGCTGGTTAGTCCTATTGTTGCGCGTGAAACTCTTAAACCATTGGCAGTAGGCAATGTGCTTTTTGAGTCCAAAGAACGTAGTTCTTGCACTACTTGAATTCTGTATGGCTGTAACTTTAGACACTTAGTAGCCCTCTGGCAGGCTGAATACGATGCCCCTAACTTTTGAGACAGCTGCTGAAGTGACTTCCGGGAAGAGCGCGGCAGAGAAACGTGGTCATCGCCACGGACGGCCGGCCACTTTTAAGCTTATCCTGAACACTGCCTGTCTCGCGAAACCGGTTCACACGGTCACACACAGTTGTTTTCCCTGGCATAGGAGCATCAAGAAAATTCCTTTGAAGAAGCTAGCAATGCAACATTGGTAAGATTTTTCTGCAAAATAAACTTCTAACAAAGCAGCGACTCACTGTTCTTGTGTGAGACTCATGGCTGACTGAACGCTACTGCTTGCCAGCACCCCGCCCGCGTAAGTGTAGTGTCACGTGGCGCTGTTTGTTCCCCAAGGTCACACACAACAGCCACAAGAGCAGCAATACTCGGATATCCTTTATGGATGGTTTTACAGCAAATACGTTTTAAAATATAGAGTTCGGGGACTTTTGAATCACCCTGTATTTCCTGCAGCAATTATCTTGTACTAGGAGCCTTACCAGATGATTATTTAGGTGACTGTTGGGGGGGGGGTTATGTCAACTTTGGAAACAATTTTGCCACATTAACTTGATTTGTAAAACAGGGGTCCTTATAAGATTTTTGTTTGAAACCCAATTTGTCAATTGACCATAGTTTTAAGAAAAATTTATTGAATTTGTGAAAATGTCATGCAAGCGTTTTCATTGATTAATTAAACCCCATTAAATTAAAACGAGAAAAATGGCAGTGGTTCTTGCAAAGCAAAAACTTTTCACTTCAGCAATCTGAGATGAAACTCTGGAAGAAAATAATAATAAAAAAAATTGTGACCATCAACTTCCAAAATACTGCATAATATACAGCCTTGGTGGAAAGGAAGCAAGGGTGCTAAAAAATGCATAAAAATATGGCTTTAGTAAAAATAAAAAAAAATTACATAAAGCTACCTTGGAAGTAAAAAATGTTGCAATCGCTTAAAAAATATGGATTTTGTAAAAAAAAAAAAAAAAAAAAAAAAAAAAAAAAAGAAAATCTAACTGAAACGAAGCTATCTGGAAGCCAAAAACAGGCAAAATTTCAAACATCAGCTTCTGGAATGCCACATAATGCGACTGCGAAAAACAGATGATAAAAATACGTAAAAATATAGTTCTTGAAACAAAAACAAAAAAAGAGGAGGAAAACAAAAAAGCACCTTATCAATTTAACTATGAAGTGAAGCTATCTGGAAGCAAAAAGGAAAAAAAAAAAAGTTGCGAAGTCAACTTACGGAATGCCAACGACCATGGTAACAGAGAAAACATTTTAAAAATTTGGCTGTCATAAAAAACAACAACAAAAAAACCCACCTTGATCTAACTTTTAGTTAAATAAAAGTTTAGGCCTCCATGAAAAAAAAATGTGACCACTAGCTTAAGAAATGCCACACCAAACGTGCGTGGTGCGTTAAAAGTTCACAGAAATATCGCTTCTCAGATTAAAACCTGAAAAAAATTGCAATTATATCTCATCATGTTGAAGTTATCTGCTTGAAAAATATGGAAGAATGAAAGCTAAAAAATAAAATAAGGGGGGAGGGGGGTAGTAGCCTGTGCGTAATCTTTTGATTACAGCTTTACGTCTGAAACGGCAGAAGACGTTAAAAACGCGTGAAAATTTCCCTTCCTTTGTTTTAAAATTTAAAGAAATCTTAAAAACTATTGTGAAGAAAATAGGAAAACAGTCTGCTTACCTTTCCGAGAATCTGTGACAAGCGTTGTCTTGTCACGCTGTTTCTGCTCCCGGGAGTGTTTTTAATTTAGTACATAACCTCAAAACTATTAATTTATCTTAGTTTACAAAATCTTGTTTTGAATACTCATGTAACAAAATTACTTGATTTATATCATTCAAATTGTGAGCATAAATAAATTCACTTTGAAAATTTGTCTAAAATATTAAAAGAAAAAAGCAAGTTTAATTGTTAATGTTGGTAAAACTAGAATAGCCATGAAATCATTCATTACAAGAGTGTTACAATGGCACATCATTTTAGCAGCTTTTTATATATTAGTGTTCTCCCTAGAGCCTTTTTACTGGGCGGCCCGCCCAGCTAATTTTCTCTGCCGCCCAGCTAAATGTCCTGTAATGAATGTTTTCACAACACACATAATAGTAAGAGTGAAAAACTTACTCCCACATACACCATAAATATTGGTGAAAATGACTGAAAATCTGTGTTGAACATGATTTATCAGTAAGTATTTAATAAGTGCAATCATGTTAAGCAAAACAGCATCCTTTCTTTTTTTTTTTCCATTGAGGAAGGGGTCGTTTAAAGTACCACCCAGCTAAAATTTCTTGCCACCCAGCTGTAAAAAAACTCTAGGGAGAACACTAAATATATATTTTTTTTGGGGGGGGGGGGGTTTATCGATGACTGTGAGCAACTCAGTGGGCTATAAGCAGTTGCTCCTCCCTAGTATAGGGCCACTGTTTCCAGTAAAGGGAGAGAGCCAGTGCCAGGAGACAAACACAACATCCATGCCTCACCGAGATTCAAACCCGGACCCATCTCAAATGAATTATCAGAAGCCAATCTCTTCGACCACTGCGGCAATGTGGCAAGCTTGGCAGCGTTTACAACCATCATGCACGATACAAGGGAAAAAAACATGTTGCACAGAACTTCATTTAGAAATGTTTGCTTTACTGTTTCTTCTGTATGCTCACTTAGTATTTATTTCAGTGAAATTGCACAGTGCTGTTATTATATCAGAAGTAGCAGACAGTATTCTTAAATCGTTAAAACCAGGGCTAGACAAATCCAGGGCACCTAAAAATTTTCAACTGCTGTCTGAGTTTTCAAATTCCATTCTGAAGATTTTATTTTTCAAAATTTAGATTCCTATTATGAAGCTTCCATCTCTTTAATAAAACAACAAGTACAGTGTGCTAAGTTTTTCTGTTTGCATCTTTTTTGTATACTACTTACTGTAAAATCAGAATAATGAAGATGCCAATACCAATTTTTGGCACTATTGCCTTATAATCTCTTTGAATGAACATTCAATCAATCCAGCAAAATCTCCTGATTGCTGGTATTTCAGTGCAAAATCAAACGGACACATGGTAATGTAGGTCTAAGGGAGACTGGAAGCCGAGTGATGTGTGTTTCGGTAAGTGTAGCTTTAAAAAAATGGGTGATTAGATCTGCGTACTTTGTAGACACCATATAATTTTAAGTGATGTAGTGTTTATAAGTGTATTTATTCATTAGTGTTTTCATTGAAATTGATATACCAGAAGATAAATCTGAAATTTCTGAAATTAATACCTATTTCAAAGTGCAGTTATTAATGCAAGTGTAACATTCCCGAGTTTTAGTTGTAGATTTTGCACTGATTCATTAAACAATATCTGAGAAATAATGCCATTTATTTTTATTGTTGAAAGTCACAATTCTGCGTATGTAGTTTTTGTTTAGGTCGATCGTGGTTTTCCCCTTGTATCTCTTGAAAAAATTAGTTTGCTCTCGAAAATAAAATAAAAAAGAGCTGGCTGGCACCTGAAAAAATTTTGGGGGTTTATCTATCTCTCATTAACATTAGGTAGAAGGAAAGTTGGTAACAAAAGAAAAAGTAAAAACTGTTGCCTGGTGGAAAACCTCTCAGTTCAGTGGTGAGCTGCATTTCAGACTGCAATCAGGATTACTAAATTTTTCTGATAGCTATAGAAGCACAATTTTTTTCTCCTTCTGTAGGTGTTAAAATGTATCTTAAAAAAGAAATGTTTGATCATTCATGAATTTGAAATGAAATATTTCTGCTGAGGAAATAATGAATTAATTTTAAATCCTTTTGGTCTTTGGCACTGTTGCAATTTCATGATGGAAATTTGTCAAACTGTTAAACAGTTTTTAGCATTAGCACAAAGGAATATGAGGATGCACACTCTATGGTGAATTTTTTGCCAAATGCAGGAAGGAAGCACAATTTATGCTAGAAAACTTTGAAAATAATATTAATAAGTGATAGTTTGCAGAACTGTATACAGTGTTGTTCTCTTTAAAAATCCAAATTTAATGTTTCGTATTTGATCTACGATAGAAAATACTGATTTTTATTTTTTAAATGTCATCAAAATTTTGATCTATCATGGGTGTAAAGTCCATTACTGTACCAATTTTCACAAAAATCCGAGATGGGTATGTGACATCTCGTAAAAATGCTGGATGATTTGACATGGGATGACCCTTTTGCTATAAATCTGCTTTGGCAATTGGTATTCAGTTTTTTCTGGATCTTTTAAGAAAAATCAACATTGATGAACACCATTTGGTGTTTATGGATGATGCCATATTTTTTAGTAATAGTACCATTTTTCACTCTGAATTTTCTTTATCGATTTTTTTTTCTTTACTTTCAGAGAATTCTTTCTTTTCAAGGAATTCATTTTAAATATCAAACAGGGAACACAAACACGTAGAAACCAATAAATCTAGTTGCTATGACTTCACAACATTCTCTTTGTCCGAAAACTGGTATGAGTTGTTTTTGACACAATGGGAGGTGGGATGTGACTTACACGGGAAGGGTGGTTTTTTTCTTCTCACAAAACAGTGCAAGAATACGAATTTAACATTTTAGCTGGAGTTGTAAATATTGTTCAAAATGATAAAATTTTCCATGGAAATATGAATCTATTTTTTCATTGTAGTATTATAAAAGAGACATATTACCTCAACAGGATTTTTGATGGAAATTGATTTTATTTTCATTAAAATGGAATTTTCATTTATATCTGAGTTTGCTATATTGGGAATCAGCTGTATTAGATTCTTCAAGAATGTCAAGAAGTTTGTTTCTTGTCTACAAATCTAAAAGTGTTAGAAAGTTTTCATTGTCTTGGGTATAAAGTTCAACTGACCAGCACACCATAAAATGCAACTTTTTGCTTTATATTTCTTTTGTACTGGGACCTAGGGTAACAAAAACATTTTTTTCATTTTTGGGAAAATATTTTTTTTTTCGTTTTCTCAACAGATAATTTGTTATAAAGCTATGTACATTGCACATCTCCTACCTAATTGCCTTCTGAAACAATTGTCTCTGTTGAAGCCCTAATTAAGTTTCCTTTATTGTAAAGTCAAAGATATTTAGTAGTACACCCAAGGCAATAGAAACATTTAGCAAAAAGAGTAACATTTATTTCTTTGCTGGTGAACCAAATTGATGCCTTATAATTTTGTTTTATTCAAGTGAATTATTAAGGAGGAAAACACAATTTTTTCAGCAATTTATTTTTAAAGAATGACTCGTTTCTATAGCTATTCATTACAGCTTGCAATCTATTGATTTTTAAGTTTATTTGTGATACACTTAAGTACATTTAAATGCAAATACATTAAAATACATTTTAACAACCAACTTTCATGAAAAATAACCTCTATAAGACCCGTAAAAAAGTTATTCCACAATACACTATGAATAGAGGTGCCATAAATTCATTTACAGATACATTTTAATGAAAATACATTAAAATACATTTTAATGTATTTTAATTATTTTGTGATTTATAATTGTAAATAGAATTGATGATTCAAAAAGTTGTTGACAGTTAATGTCTTATCGACCACATTGTTGCTGACATAAGTGTAACGGAGGTTGTAATTTTTTAAATGCGTCTGTGTGTACATAGTTTATACCTTCATGAATCTTGGGGAAGACAATGTTATTAATGTTTTTAATTGATATTTTAAATTACTTAAGAATTCTAAATAAATGTGTGCCTAGCAAATGTTCTATGAATCCCATTTGGATGAAAAATAAGTACAGTAGTGTATTAGGCAAGCTTTACTGTCTTATTTATGTTTATATTGTTATATGTTAGCACATGTTCTGAATAATTTTTGGTTGTTCTTGTACCCTAAAATTGACATTAAAAATTCAACTGTTTTGATAATTAATACAGACAGTTGACCTAAATTAGGAATATCAAACAGAAGTCATTGCTCTTTCCATGTTTATAAGTGAGTCACAGAAAAATCTCATCGGCCGCCACCGGGAATCGAACCCAGGGTCTTCCAGTTACGCGCCGGATATGCTACCACTGCACCACAGCGGCCTCTAATTTCTCCAGACTCACGTACGGCTAACTGCCAAGCCACTTGGCAGGTTGCTTCTTGGAGCCCAACTGTTTTGATGAACTGCTCAACTGTTTTGATTTTGCAGCCCATGGCATAGTGTTGAAACTTACACATAAACCTAATATATAAGTTTTGTGACCTTTTGCCAATTACACCATAGTTGTACCTTGTCCCCTTGCCCCCATTAGGAGTGATGCAACTGTGGATGATACCAGTTACCAGTAGTAGTTTGCCATTTCGAAAGTCATACTAACGAAAAGAAACTGAATGTTGTTTTTCCTGCTGAGCATCTCATGGATTCATTTACTTACGTTGTTTGAATAAAAAATAAACTGAACAAAAAAGACACGTAGAATATTATTTCCACTGTCTGAAATGAAAGAGCGTTGATTGTTGTCATAGAAAAAGGATTTTCATGCAAAAGAAATTCTGCAAAGCAAGTGTGTGTGGCTTGTAAACATTATCTGCCCCTCCTTTCCATTTTTAATTTACCCCTTCCCCCTCTTTTTTGTGGCAAACGGTACTGCTCTTGTTAATGAAAAAAATTATTGTAAACCCAAAATAAATAAAATCCAAGGCAAATATGTAACCAAATCATTTTTAAATGAAATAGAAATAGCCATAATTTCAGAGCTGATTACAAATACAAGTCATTCTGATATGAGCATTTGTTGCCCAAGTAAATTCTCATAAGTGACTTCATTTTGCAAATTTTAAGCAGTGTGTCAATATTATAGGTGCATGATCAGCACAATGGGAATTTCCCAGATGGATGATCTGTCCACATTAATTTAATGTTTTGTATAAGATGTTTGATTATGTATGTATCACCAAGAGAGATAAAGTAATTTATATATAATGAAAAAGAATAACCTTCCGATAATGTTAGGAGCATCCAATTGTAGTTATGATGATATTTAGTTTTAAGGTTCACAGGAAAAGCATCTGAGATATGATACCAACTGTCATTGAGGAAATGTGTTTCTCAAAACATAATGTATAGTATGTCTTGCTTTTCACTTTTGTCCTGTACTTACAAAGGAAGAAAGTGCCAGCTGTTTTGATGTCATTTAATGAGGGCAGTGCTCCTGTTCTAGTAAATGACAAACCAGGTGTTCTTTGAAGGGATAATAAGATGGCTGATGCCTTATGAAATGCTACAGTTTTCATAGTAACATTGAATGTTATATAGATTTTGTTTATTTTTACTTATAAATATTTAAAATTTGTTGATCAGTTCATCTATAGTCATTGAAACCATTGATTGAGCTCCATTGATTTTATAAATATAATGTTATTTATTTACAGCCCATTATTTGTTACTTGGAAGATTGGGAAGGACAGAAGGTTACGTGGCTGTATAGGTACCTTCAATTCCATGAATCTCCATGCTGGTTTACGTGAATATGCAGTAACCAGGTATATATATATATTTTCTCCTATTGACTAAGTTGTATGAGGTTGTTTTTGTAACATAACTTGTTTTTACTAAGTAAGTAGTTTAAAGTGGCATTAGATTCTCAAATTGAAGTGGAGGCTGCACTGTTGAATGTTTTCAAATTTTGACAAAGAAAAGTTTCCAATAAATGTGGTGAAACAAAACTCTGGTGTATCATTTGAAAGTCCACGTGCCGCCCCGGTGGCGCAGTGGTCTAAGGCGCTGGCCTCTGATCATTCGTCCGTCTGGGGTCCGGGTTCGAATCCCGGTGAGGCATGGATGTTGTGTTTGTCTTACGGCACTGGCTCTCTCCCTTCCCTGGAACCAGTGACCCTAAATTAGGGACGGGCGACTGCTTATAGCCCATTGAGTTGCTCACGGTGGTCGTTAAACCTCCAATTAAAAAAAAAAAAAAAAAAAAAAAAAAAAGAAAGTCCACGTATAGTGTGGTAAATTGTTACTGACCAAAGGTATTAAAACTTCCAACATTAAGACATCTTTTCCTTGCGTAATTTTCTGTGACGCTATTCAAAATGAAAATGTAATGTACCTGTCAGTAAGCTGTTCTGAGATTCAGAGGTTAGCTCCTTGAAGAAAACTCTTCTGCCAGATGTAAAGTTTAAAACTGATGGTACTAGGTTTTGTTTACACAAGTCATGTCTCCATTTACAGCGATATCTGCACACTACTCGAGATTTACCTGCATCCATCACATGTCTCACAACAAGACTTTTTGTACTTCATACTCACTATCTTTTTCTCATGCAGACATTTTTGAATCTGGTCCTCCTATGATTTCCTTGACCTTCCTCTACCTTTCTTTTCTGCCATTTGGGCTGAATAAATTCTCTTAGAAAGCATCTTACTACTCATTCTTTCAACATGGTCAAAGCACATCAGAATATTTGTCTCCACCATGAGACATCAAAATATAAACATCGTTCATGAACTAATCATGTTTTTTAAAATAAAGAATTCCTTTTCTTTAAAATGCGAGTTCAACAACACATGCGTTCGCACTGCCTGATCGCTTCTTGCGTGCGGAAGGGATGCAGTTCTTCTTCTGGTACCACGTCTCCATGCAGCCGTGGCCATGACACAGCGTGGTTCGCTGACTGCGCTGTCACCATGGCAATGCACTGGCCGTGCACCATATTTTAACATTCTTTTCTCGCCACTCGGGCAAAAACCCAAAGTTTTTTTTTTTCTTCATTTGATAGATTAAACCTTTCTTTGCAAAGAATAATAACTGCAGCTTTCTAAGTGCTGTACTACATTGCCTTTTTAAGCATTGAAGATAGGCCTTTTCATTGCTCATAACTCAAAAACTCAAGCAGGTAGAAACTCGTGCATTGCACCAATGGATTCCTTGGAAAAAAATTAAGAAAGAATGATGATTTTATGTATTTCTATTTATTCTAAATAACGGAGATATTTACGTTTTTACACAAAATATGTCTGCCATGCACCAAAATTCAAAAAAAATATATCTTCTAATCTATCGGAAATAAAAAATTAAAACTTTCAGGGTTTTTATAAGTTGGGAGTAGCTACCCATTAAAAAAAAAATCGTAAGAATCGGGAGATGTGTTGGTGGAAAATTTATTCAAAATCTGACGATTTCGTGTGGAATGACCCTACTAACAGTTCCTCCCTGAAAATCCATAACCTTGGATTTTCCCTTATTTATAGTCAGTTTAAATTTTATACAAACTTCATATGTCTGAGATAACATACTCTGCAACTCACTTTTGCTCTCTGCTAGCCAGACATTGTCATCAGCATACAGTAATCTGTGCACGTGGATGTTACCAGCACATAAACCAGTATTGTCTATAGATACAATACAATACACATGTGACAGATAAATATAGGTTGTGGTAGATCACATGTGTTACGTTACAAAAGAAACTTATGATACACAGAAGCTTTCAACCTAGCTTGGGTCTTGATCACTTGTAAATATTTGAAGCTAGACTGGTTGCCATATTATGTTTTCAAGTTCTTTTATATATATATATATCATCATCATCATTGTCAACCATTATCAATCCACTGCTGGACGAAGGTCTCCCCAAGTTTCCTCCACAACGGTCTGTCTTGTGCCAGTCTCCTCCATGTCACTCCCGTATACTTTCGAATTTCATCCACCCATCTTCCATGTGGTCTTCTTCTGGGTCTTTTCCTGTCCCTTGGAATCCAATCTAAAATTTCGGCTGTCCATCGATGGTCTGTTCTTCTGGCAGTATGTCCAGCCCATTGCCATTTCAGGGATTTAACTCTGATCATGATGTCTTCCACTCTTGTCATTTTTCGGATCCACGTGTTCCTCTTCTTATCTCTCCTGGTTACACCAAGCATGCACCTCTCCATGGCTCTTTGAGTTGTCTGCAGCCTTTGTATGTCTCTTTTAGCTAAGGTCCACGTCTCTGCACCATACGTAAGCACTGGAAGGATGCATTGATCAAACACTTTTCTTTTAAGACATAATGGCATATTGCTCTTGAAAATTATGCTGTTTCTTCCAAAAGCTCTCCAGGCAAGTTTTGTACGCCGATTAATTTCTTCACCAATGTGACCCTCACTTGATATCTGCTGTCCAAGATAAACGTACGTGTCTGTTATCACCAGCTTTTCTCCATCAATCGATAAATCTTCATTTCTTGTAAAAGCATTGAACATCACTTTTGTCTTCTGAAAGTTCATTTTTAATCCCACTTCTTTACTCTTGTCAGCAAGTTCCTGGATCATACCCTGTAGCTCTGATGGGGTAGTTGCAAAAATGACTATGTCATCAGCAAAATGAAGGTGGGTTAGATAATCTCCATTAATCTTTATCCCTTTGTTTTCCCAGTTCAGTGATTGAAAGACATTTACCAATGTGGCATTAAAGAGCTTCGGAGATATGGTGTCACCTTGTCTCACTCCCTTTCCAATTTTTATGTGTGTTGTATTTTCAAACAGCCGAATCTTTGCACTTGCATTTTCATAGATGTTATTAATAATATTAATGTATGCATCTTCAATACCGCAGGATTTCAGAGCCATTGCAACTGCTGATGGTTTCACCGAATCAAAAGCTTTTTCATAATCGATAAAAGCCATGCACAATGGAAGTTCATATTCCCTCGCTCTTTCAATTAGTTCTCTCAGTACGTGGATATGATCTATTCTGCTGTAGCCACTCCTGAATCCGGCTTGTTCTCTCGGTTGAGCCATGTCCAGTGTTACCTTCAAGCGGTGTGAAAGAACTTTGGTGAAGATTTTATAAACCACTGATAGGAGGCTGATAGGTCTGTAGTTCCTGAGATCCTCAATGTCACCTTTTTTATGTAGCAAGATCATTGTAGCGTTGTTCCAATCCTCAGGAATTTTCCCTTCATTAAGGCATCGAGTGAAAATTTGGGCGAGTACTGTTTCGATTTCTCCACTTGCTTCTTGTATGATGTCTACAGTAATTCCATCTTCTCCTGGAGCTTTTCCCCACTTCATGTTCTTGATTGCATGTGCAACTTCTGCTGGAAGGACTGGAAGAACTCTGGTACTGGTACCTTTCATGATGTCTGGAGTACATGTATCATCCCTTTCATATAATTTGGAGTAGAAATCTTTCACTCTTGTCAAAATTTCGCCTCTATGTCTTGTTACAGAACCATCTTCTTTTCTCAGTGCCATAATCTGTTTTTTCCCCTTACTGAGATGTCCCTTTGCTATCTTTAGGCTTTGGTTGTTTTCAATTGCTTTCCTTACTAGTTCACAGTTGAATTTCCTTACGTCTTCAGTGATACTTTTTCGTACTGTCTTGCATAGCTCTATATATTCCACTTTGGAAGTCACATCTTCTTTAGTTGTCCTCATCACTCTTTTTTGCATCAACATTTTGGTTTTTCCTGATAATTTGTTCACATGCAATTTGTTCTTAGACCCAGCTAATTTTGTTGCTGTTTCCATAAGAGCTTTGGTTACTTTTCTGTTAACTTCAGAAATATCCACTTCCTCCGATGTTAGGTCTTCTAAAGCTGAGAATCTGTTCTTCAGTTCCAACTTGAAGGTATTGTGTTTTTTAAGGTTGGTTATGTCAATACATTTTGTTTGTCTTATGAGCTTGCTACGTTCGAGTTTAGTGTTGAGGTGCATCTTACATCTCACCAATCTAGGGTCACTGCCTGTGTTGAACTTGTTTAGCACACTGCAGTCTTCTATGACGAATTTTTTGTTACACATAATAAAATCAATTTCACTTGTCGTCCCATTTGGATGTCTCCATGTCCATTTCCTGTGTGGCTTTTTCTTGAAAAAGGAGTTCAAGATGAAAAACCCTTCTGCCTCTGCAAACTCTACGAGAGTATTTCCACGCTGGTTTCTGTTGCCGTGACCGAATTTACCTACTGAAGTTTCATTCTGTTGCCGTTGCCCTATTTTTGCATTGAAATCTCCCATAATTATCTTCAAGTGCTGCTTACCTTTATTATTTAGATCACGAATTTCCTCATAAAATTCTTCAATTTCTTCTTCAGCATGACTTGTGGTGGGTGCATAAGTTTGAATAATCTGAGCCTGGTATCTTCTCGAGAGTTGGATAACGAGTCGTGCAGCTCTGTCAGAGGAACTTTCAACTTCTACAACTTTATCCTTCAGTTTCTTGTTTATTATAAATCCAACACCACTAGTTCTGCCAGTATCTGTCCCACGATAGTAGAAGAGATGTCCACTTTTCAATTCAATGAGATCTCCTTTTCTCCTTACCTCACTTAGCCCGACGATGTCCCACTTGATCCTTTGTAGTTCCTCTTCCAATTCAAGAAGCCTTGAATCAGAAGATAGGGAGCGTCCGTTATACGTTGCCAAGGTCAGCATCAGATGGCAGCCTAGTCCGGTCCTCCGGGGATTCTTAGCACCCTCTGCCTTCATGTCGCACTGGCCGCTGCCTTGGCCAGGTACATTCCAGCTGCCGGAGACTGAGGGCCAAGATTTAAGTTGTGGAGTCATTTTGGAGGGGTTTGGCCATAACACACCACGCTGGCCGAGCGGGTTGGTGAGTGTGGGATAGCATTTCCTCTAATCCCGATGGTATAGTTATACCGCTATTGGCGGTCGTCAGAGCCCCTTTAGTGGGAACAGGATGTACCACGAGAAGGCGGGGTTGACATTTGTCAAGGAGAGGCTGTGATGTTACGCATCACCTGACCTTACATCCCATATATATATATATATATATATATTTGACTGGCTGTTTAATGACCATCGTGAGAGCAACTCAATGGGCATGCAACTGTGAACTGCAGACTTAAAACACAGGGTCTACATTTCAAACTGAGTATAAATAAGGGAAAAACCAAAGTTATGGTTTTCGAGAGAGGAACTGGTAGTACTGAATGTAATATATGTCTAAATGGCACAGTGATCCAGGTGAATGAGTTTGTGTATCTAGGGAAGCATGTTTGACAGACAGAACAATTTGGATGGTGAAATTAGTAGGCGAGTGAATTCTTCATTGAAAGTCGTGGCTGCTTTGGGAGGTTTTCACAGGAATGATTGGTTCTCAAGAGAGTCCCACATGGCTGTGTATGAAAGTGTAATTGTTCCTACTCTGATGTATGGCAGTGAAACCTGGGTACTGCAGAAGAAACAGGAGTCGCTTTTGTGCTGGAGAAATGCGTTACTTACTGGGGGTTTGTGGCAAGAGCCGTTCTGATTGTGTGAGGAATGAAGATGTGTTGCAGCTCTGTAATGTGAAGCAAAATGTTGTTAGCAAGGTAGAGAATAATATGCTTCGGTGGTTTGGCCAAGTTGAAAGAATGAATGATGAGATGCTTACTAAGAAAATCTTTTTAGCCCAAGTGGCAGGAAGGCAAGGTAGAGGAAGGCCAAGGAAGTCATGGGAGGATCAGATTCAGGAGTGTCTGAATGAGAAAAAGATTATGAGTATGAAGTATAGAAGGTCTTGTGTACAGCTTGTGATGGATGTGAGTGAAGCCAGAGCTGTATGTCAAGATATTAGATCGCTGTAAATGGAGAAGTTTGATACGGCAGCAGTAAGTAAAAATTATCTGGTAGTTTGTATTTCTTTGTGGAGCTAACCTCTGAATATCAGAGAACAGCTTGTAGTGATATGCATGAATGTATGTCTACATTTCAGTTCTTCAGTAAGCTGGGTTATATATTAAAAGCAGTTGATTTCAAATCTGCCAAAATCTGAGGGCATTAAATGAGAGCTAAAGAAAAAATTTAAAGGATTGTAGTCAGTAGTCTTTTAGACCTTTTTTTTTTTTTTGTCTGTAATCAGCATTTTTAATTCTGCCATTACCTAGTTATTGTTTAATGCATTTTTTGTTTGGTAATAATTGTTGTGACAAATTAGAATTAATTGCTATGTGTTAGAATTAATTGCACAGTGGCAAATTACCCAAATTTGCCACTGTGTACCTAGATTATTGAAAATTAATAATAAGCTTTTTTCTTCCGTCAAGTTTACAGAAGCAGTAGGTTTTTATGAAAAATGGAACGTTCAGTCATGCTTCCAACTCTTGTAAGGCAAACATCCAAGAAGTTAATAGTATTTTTGACCTCTTTGTGGACTGTAAACTTGATGAAATAAAAAGCTTAGTGACTCCTGAGATGAGCTCAACTAAATCCCTTTGTAGTCTGATCTTATCCTTTGCAGGATTTACTCAAGCTCACCCCAGGAGTCACTGAGCTTTTTTTTTTTTTTTTTTTTCCATCAAGTTTTCAGTCCATGAAGAGGTCAACAAATAAGTAGCATTAACTTCTTGGTGTTTGTGTAAGCTTGTCGGGGTCAATCCGGGCGGCATTTGATACCATTGGGTGGTATCTTCACAAAAATATTTTGAACTGTGATGGTATCTTCACTTTCAGTAAAAAAAATTTCTTAAAAACATTTTATTGTAAGAAGCATCTTGAATATTGTTGTGTTTAACTAATGTGCTTTTCCTTTATTTTTTCATCATTATGAACTGTTTTCAGTGAAACTGTCTCTGATGGATGCCTATCAGTAACTGCGTGATCACTACTGGCAACTGAGGCGATGCTTACTGAAAGGAACTTCAAAACATTTTGGGAGCATTTTCTTCCCCTCTGGCAGCCTCACTTCTCATGCATTTTCCAGGACTAACTCATTACACCAGTGAAAAACATCGATATTGGACATAAGTGGATACTCATTCCCGAAACATCCATGCTTCGGAATTATCTGTTGAAATTTTCAATGTATCAGTGAAAACCTGGATGTTTCAGTGTTTTGATAAAAAGCCGAAAAATTCGTATCTTTTCCATCTGCAACCATAATGGGCATGTCGATGGGTAAAATGGCCATTCAGTATATTGGTGATAACTCATCAATTCAACATCTAGTAGCCTGTAATATTTGTTAACAAAACACTCGATGTTTCTTTGATGTATCGGCTCCTGTAACATTAAGGATAAGAATGTGATTTTCGGCGATGAAACATCAAACAAAGCAGCAAAAAAATTACTGATTTGCAATATAGAAAGGTAATATTCCCTTTCTCTTTGTAAGAACGCAACAAAGAAATTCAACACAATACTATCGGGTCATAGCATAGATATTACAATCATTGTGTGATGGATGTCAGTGAAGCAAGAGTTGTGTGTCAAGATCACTGTAAATGGTAAAGTTTGATACCACAACAGTAAGTAAATAATCAGTTAAAAAATTTATCTGGTAGTTTCAATTTCTTTGTGGAGCTAACCTCTGAATCTCAGAGAACAGCTTAGTGATATGTTTGTAATTAAAATATATAATCCATGTACATGTGCATTAGTGACTTCATTCTTCACATTATTTTGAGGGGTAACCAATGCTGAAGGGGCATTCAAGCAATTGTAACACTGAGACATTGATGTTTTTGTGCATCCCTATTCAGTTTAATCTTTTCTGTACGGGCCGAGATTCCAGGAAAATATTTACAATCATAAGAAGAGGAGCATGATGGGGAAGTGATGTCGATTTGCTTTAACGGGAATTGGGTTGTGGCACATGAGCGGCTTTTTTTTTTAATGTTATATTAGTTAGGGTGGAAGCACACGGGGGATCTCAAGAGAAGAGGTGTGTAAAGCTCTAAAATCTCTTCAGAATGGTAAGGCTCCGAGAGTTGATGGCTTAACTGCCAAGATGTTGAAATATGGTAGTGACTCTGTAATTGACTGGTTAACTGAAATCTGTCAGTTGTGCTGGGTGTTAGGAATGGTCCCTCAAAATTGGAGGGATGCTATCATTGTTCCCTTATGTAAGGGAAAAGGTGATCAGGCTGACTGCAAGAACTATCGTGGTATCAGCCTACTGAGTGTAGCAGGGAAAGTGTTTGGTAAGGTCGTTATTGAAAAAGTACGAGGTCTTACATCAGAGAAAGCGTGGGATGTTCAGAGTGGTTTTATTCCTGGTAAAGGTTGCACTAACCAATTTTTCATTACGCATAATGATTGAAAAGTATCTGGCTGTTGGTAAGAAAGTTTTTGCTGCCTTCATAGATTTAGAGAAAGCTTACAACCGAGTAAATAGGATACTTTTGTGGAAGATATTGAATGAATATGGTATTACTGGGAATCTACTTAATAGTGTAAAAGCCATGTATGCTGGCAATAGAGCTTGTGTATGAGTGAATGGTGTGTTATTAAAATGGTTTTCTATTGGTGCAGGAGTCAGTCAAGGTTGTGTAATGTCACCATGGCTGTTTAATATATTTATGGATGCGTACATGCATGATGCCAAAATAGATAATACTGGTTTATGTCTAGGTGATATCTGTGTGTGCAGATTGCTGTATGCTGATGACACTGTCCTGTTGGCAGAGAGCAAAAGTGAGTTGCAGAGTATGTTGTCCCGGATGTACGAATGAAATTCAAACTAAGTATAAATAAGGGGAAAACCAAAGCTATTGTTTTGAGCAAGGAACTGTTAGTACTGAATGCAGGACTAGTCTAAATGGCACAATTATTGACCAGGTGAACAGTTTGTATATTTGGTAAGCATGTCTGACAGAGAGAACAAATTGGATGGTGAAATTAATAGGCAAGTGAATTCTTTGTTGAAAGTCATGGCTATTTTGGGAGGTTTTTACAAGAATGATGGGTTCTCAAGAGAGTCCCTCATGGCTGTATATGAAAGTGTAATTGTTCCTACTCTGATGTATGGCAGTGAAACCTGGGTACTTCATAAGAAACAGGAGTAGTTTGTGTGCTGGGGAAATGCATTACTTACTGGGGGTTTGTGGCAAGTGCTGTTCTGATTGTGTGAGGAATGAAGATGTGTTGCAGTTGTGTGATGTGAAGCAAAATGTTGCCAGCAAGGTGGAGAATAATATTCTTCGGTGGTTTGGCCATGTTGAAAGAATGAGTGATGAAATGCTTACTAAGAAAATCTTTTTAGCCCAAGTGGCAGGCAGGCAGGCAGGAAGGAAAGGAAGAAGGCCAAGGAAGTCATAGGAGGATCAGATTCAGGAGTGTCTGCAGGAAAAAACGATTATGAGTATGAAGTATAGAAGATCTTTTGTACGTCGTGTGATGGATGTCAGTGAAGCCAAAGTTGTGTGTCATGATCGCTGTAAATGGAGGAGTTTGATATGGCAACAGTAAGTAAAAACTATCTGGTAGTTCGCATTTCTTTGTGGGGCTAACCTCTGAATCTCAGAAAACAGCTTAGTGATATGTATGCATTAGTTAGCGAGTTATTATTTTTTTCTAACACTTAAAAATTTTGACCTTTGATGACTTTAATGGTTCATACAACCTGGAGTACTATTTTTTATCTGATATCTGATCTAAAGCATAACCACAGAGTTGTATTTAAAAAAAAAAGTATTTGGTAAACAATCGTCAAAATAAAAAAACTTACTGCAAACCCAGAAAGCATGAACTGCGATTGGCAATAGAATAATAATAAATTAAAATAGGAAATAAACAGTAACTGAAAAAATAATGAAATTAATTACTGTCAGAATAATAATTATAGAGGGTTATAATTGTTCTAAACACAAAAATAGTCAATCTCACAAAAATAAGGTAAGTTTCACAAAAATGGGTATCATCTTCAAAAACCTGGATCAACCCCTGTTGATACAATGCAAAAAGTGTAGCTATTTAAGAAAAAAACCAAATTTAGGAGACGCAGATGCTAAACCTTTCACTAGACAAGAGAGTACAGTTACCAAATCTATAAAAATGTTTCTTTTTATTACCTAACCAACTGTTGCCCCAGCTTATTCAGCTGTGCATTGATTCAGGATTGTATGATCTTTAGAACCTTTGCAGTGACATGCATACATCATACACATGGCACAACAGCATACAAGAAAAAGAAATGCACGGTTAAATGAGTCAAGTAATACAGGAAGAAGTGATAGCCAGCCAATGTTAATGCAGCCATTTTTCTATTGAAACTGGTGAAACACAGATCGTAAATCCTTCACCACCTTGGTAGTCAAAACTAGATGTGTTTTAAATAAAACTCTGTTTTCTGTTTTATTTTTTTTTATTTTTTTGGTAACTCTCAAATGCTTTTGTTACCAGCATGTATGATGCTGTCTTGAATATCCTTCAGGAAAATGGCATTTCACTGTCAAAACTGGTAGGCATTGCAATGGATGATGCTGTAGTGATGACAGAGCACTTAACTGATGTAGTTAAGAGGCTGAAAGAGAATATGCCACATGTAATAGCAGTACACTGCCAACCACATGAATTAGCTTTGGCTGCTAGTTAAACTGCTTAAGATTTGTGTATCTAGTGAAATTTCAAGATATCCAAGACTCACAGGTGCGTGTTATAAGTATTCACAGGTGTGTATTATATAAGTACACGAGACTCGCAAATGTGTGTGTGTGTGTGTGTGTGTGTGTGTGTGTGTGTGTGTGTGTGTGTGTGTGTTTTCAAGTACTTTCCCAATAATGTGTCCAAACTGGTGGCAGTTCAAGAAGTCGTGCAGTCAAAAAAGAGTCCCTTTTTAGGTCAGTCTTGTCAACTTAATGGCAGTCATTTTCTTAGTGTGAAAGACTCATCACTAACTGCAGTGCCTTACTCTCAGTATTAGCTGATGCAAAGTTTGGTACAACAAGCAGCAATAGGCTTCATGTATTTACAGATAAAGTCATGCCTTGATTCTGTGTATAAATGAGCCTGGTCCAAGGTTGTTTAAGTCCTTTTCAAAATAAAAAAAAACAATTATCATTACCACATTTTGGCATCCACAAGTTTAGTGAAGGAAACAAGTCAACACATGTGCCAAAAAAGTATCTTCAAATCTTGCTAAATAATTTACAAGTTCGTTCCTTTATTTATTTTTTTGCACCATTGGATTGCAATTAATTGGAGGAAGGAACACTTTTTAAGACTGAGAATCACAGAATCACCCTATAGGGATAATGAATTCTTTTGATCTTAACCCATCATTTTCAGCACTTCAATGATGGAGCAAAACTGCTGCAGGAGTTTTTAAGCATTTTAAACAGAATAATAAATAGCAAAATGAGATGTACCTTTTTCAAAGTTTGTCAAGTATTGGTGACAGAACATAACAAGATCTACCCTGAACTTTGCAGACTTGCATATATAGCTATCTCTGTAGCTGTCGTTACTGTAGATGTAGAATATTCATTCAACAGCAGAAACCTGATTGAGTCTTCCCACAGATGCTTTTATCACCTACATGTTTGGATTTGTTGATGAGAATAAGTTTGGAGAATCATTATAGGAGCTTTGACTGTGTGCATACTTTTTAGCACATCTTTTGTAAAAAAAGATCGTGCTTCAGCTTAAGTTACCGGTTTGTATACATACTTTGGCCACCAAGGGGTGTAAGTGTTAATTTTGGCTTCTGATGTATTTGTCATAAAATCTGAGCTTCTAAAATATCGATTGAAAAAATTCTTTCCTGGTCTGATGCCACTCACATTGATAAACCTTTTCGGAATATTTTCTTATTAAAATATTTCACAGTTTCTCCGCCAGGGGGCGTAGATGTATATCTTATTTTTGTCAATATCTCTACTTCTAGGAGTCCGATTTGAAAAATTCCTTCTTTGTTGGATACTGTTTCAAGCGTGACATGTTTTTCATATAATTTAAAATTTTTTAAGTAAATCATAGACTTTCCGCTAGGGCGCACTAAGGTAAATTGCGTTTTCTGTGTTATTTCTGCTTCTAAAACTCCGATTTGAAAAATTCTTCCTGTATCGCATACAAGACCTGATGGGAAATATTTTTCACATAATTTCTAATGTTTGGTAAAGAATGGTTTAGCCACCAGGGGGCATAAGTGTTAATTTCTGCTTCTGATGTATTTATAGCAAAATCTGGGTTTCTGAAAACTCAACTAATTTTTTTTTCTTGGACCGATACCGCTCATAATGGAAAAACCTTTTGAGAATACTTTCTTCCTAAAATAATGCATGGTTTTCCCACCAGGAAACGTAAAGTCACATCTTATTTTTGTCGATATTTCTGTTTCTAAGAGTCCGATTTGAAAAATAATTTTTGTGTTGGAGAGCGTTTCCGGTGTAAAATGTTTCTCATAAATTCATGTTTTTCTTAACTCACATAACTTTTAATTTTTGAAAGCTCACGATTCCGTTTACAGCAATATCTGAGGGATTAAAAACCCGATTGAAAAACTTCTTTCTTCCGTCAGATACTATTGTTTTCCATACTGGTTCCATTGACTTCGGATAGCTTTGATAAACTTA
The DNA here is from genome assembly GCA_039090855.1 of Macrothele yani. NCBI lineage: Eukaryota > Metazoa > Arthropoda > Arachnida > Araneae > Macrothelidae > Macrothele > Macrothele yani. Next base: position 149,227,113 of record CM077027.1, on the reverse strand, counting down.
ATTTGCGTCAGAACGGATTCAAAAGATGTGCTTATTACACCCGATAATTTGGTGTCATCTTTCTTAAGTTCTGGAGTGAAAAGAAAAATTTGCAAGATATGTTTTTTTTTTTTTTTCAGATGGTAAGAACCTGGCTTTCAGGTAAATTTGATGGCTGTCTATATCTATAAAAAGGTTGTATATGCACATGAGTATGGTAGTAGCTATAATGTTTCAGTTCTCATTTTTCTGCTTCAAAAATGTATTTTTATGCTAGTAAATCAGAATTGAGATGCAGCAGTGTCTTATTTTTGTCGACCACAATATGCATGTTATTCACAATGAATTTGTTTTCCTTTATATTAAAAGTAAGTAATGAAAAAAAGTCTGAAGGAAGGTCTATATGGTCTGTTCTTCCTTGACAGAGTGTTTTTCCAGTGATGTAGAACTTCATGTGTCTTGAACAGTCAATAGGCAACAACTGTTGATTCTGGTGAAGTGAAAACCCTCAATATGTTATTGCATGAGCATAGTGTGATTCACTAAAAGTGAGGTTGTACTTTGTACAGTATGTTTGGAAGAACACACACAGTTATATATATATTAACACCTTAAACCTGATTCAAAGAAAAAGAAAGAAAAACTGGGAAAATGCTGCTTCTTTTCATTACATTGGTGGAATCATTTCATGATCCTTTGTTCTCCAGATTTTACTCCTCAGTTGTTGTTTTTTTTTTTTCCTTTTCTTTTTTTTTCTTTTTTTTTCTCTAGAATTTCTGAAATACGTTTAGCATGAGAAACTACAGAATGTTTAGAAAATAACCGACTGGGAGTATCGTCTGACTGATGAGAAGCCTGCCAAAACTCGATGCAAAGTTGAAAATCATCTTGACGTGCTATATTGCTAAAGTGCTCATGTTTGAAATCTGCTGAATATCTTAGATACTTAAGCAATCATGTGCTTGAGAATGCATTAATTCCTCCATGCATAAAGTGATTGAAAACACTCAGTTTTTGTAATAATACTCATGTTGAAAACTGGCTTTGTAGTTTATTGAATTCAACACTTAATTAAACTTCTAATGTTTTTTTCCCATATGAATTATTTATTTTAAATTGCTCATTTTTGGAGAAAACTCTTCTCTTTCATAAGGAAGTCACTTGTCACTCTTTCACTGTCAGTATCACAGTTGTGGTTAACCTTGGAGGTTACGGTTAATTTCCCTCAAATCTTGCCGAATGTTAGGCAGTGACAAACCTCTGCAGTCATTGATTGATGGAATTTTGATTTTTCTCAGTTTCTGTTCCCTCTTTTGAAGTTTTTTTTTTTTTTTTTTTGTAAGTTGCTTTGAATACTGATGACTTTAAGGAAATTCCAATCTGTGTTGTGACCAGTTTCTTAACATTATTATCTAGCCCTGTTTTGTTGGAGTAGTTGTTTATAGCTGCTTTTTGTTCTGCTATTCGAGTTACCAGTCTGCAATTTGTCTCTCCTAAATAAGATAGTTCACAACTACAATTTACTTCATAGACTACTCCTTGCATTTTTATAATACATCTTCTCTTTGAACTATCTTAGGAAAAACAATTTTTATATAGAAATAAACAGGTGGGTAGTTAGACCAGATGATAACGATTCGTGTGAAAATCAGTTTATTTGGCGTAATAAATAGTAAAGAGGTGTGCGTACTTTCGCCACCAACGGGTGGCTTCTTCAGGCTGAAATAACGTCTAAAGAATAAACAAGATTTAAATGGAATATAACATTAATATAAACAGAAAACTAAGTACAATGCTAGAAGGTGAAATATGCCTCGTGCAGGCGGGTGAAGGACATATGTTAGGTGCGTGCTGTACGTAGAAACATGCAAAAGGTAAGTCAAATGAAAGTTCTTCATTGCACGTGATCGGGTTGGTTAAGATCTCAACGGATTCCCTTATAGCAGTGGCCTTGGCATTTGTGTAGGAGGCGACTTTCTTCATGTTGTCCCATTGCGGAGTAGCTGAATGGGTTGTGACTTCTTTCGCTAATGCTGTATTTATTCTTCCCGCTCCAACGTCTCTCGTGTTCCGCTAGTCTTACCTTGAAAGAGCGCTTTGTCATGCTCACATTTTCTTTCATGGATCCATTGGGGTAGATGAGCGGTATAGAATAAACTCTGGCGTCTGAAAGATCTGTGTTAGTGTTCCTTTCTAAGGTGAGGATTGTGTCAAGTGGTTTTAACCCTTACCTCAAAAAGGAACCCGATCACGTGCAATGAAGAACTTTCATTTGACTTACCTTTTGCATGGCGCATGTTTCTATGTACAGCACGCACCTAACCCAATGTCCTTCAACCGCCTGCACGAGGCATATTTCACCTTCTAGCGTTGTACTTAGTTTTCTGTTTATATTAATGTTATATTCCATTTAAATCTTGAATTTATTCTTTAGACGTTATTTCAACCTGAAGAAGCCACCTGTTGGTGATGAAAGCTCGCACGCTTCTTTACTATTTATTACGCCAAATAAACGGATTTTCACACGAATCGTTAAAATTTTTATATTTGTTCTCTAAATTTGGCACTAGTCTTACATTTCTTGCTAATTCTCTTTAATGATTTGAATAAACCTTTGTGATAAGTAATTCTGTTTAAAAGGTTTGGTTATGCATGTTAGAGAAACTTGTCACAATATGGATTGGAATTCCCTTTTAAGTCATCGGTTTTCAAAGTAACTTAAAAAAAAAAAATTAAAAGAAGGAATAGAAATTGAGAAGAATCAAAACTCCTTCATCAGTGACGGTAGAGGTTTATCATTGCCTAACATCTGGCAAGATTTGGTAAAAAATAACTGTAACCTCTAAGGTTAAAGTTCCGTAACCATGACAGTGAAAGAGTGACATAAGTTTTCCTGATGAAGGAGAAGAGTTTTCTCACAAAATTCGTAATTTAAAATAAATAAATCCTAGAAAAAACTCATTAGAAGTTTAATTAAATGTTCAATTTTTGTATTGTACAGTGCTAATTAGAATTAGAAATAAATCTTCTACTGGCCCACTAGACCACTAGAATTTGCAAACCACTGGTCTGTGAAAAAAAAATAAATATTTAAAGACATTTACAATATATGTAGAAAATAATGAATCATTTCAATGGAATTATCTCCAATATTTGTTTTTAAACCTATCATTAGTTTGCAGCCTAAAAATAAAACCATACAGCAAGGTAAAAGAAACATTCATTTTTTAACTTGTGACAAATTAGAAAAAAAAAACTTACTGGCCAATGGCCAGCGGACCACTGGGTAATTCGAACGCTGTTGTATTATGTAAGGTTGCACACTGCACATGTACTTATATTTGCCAGATGTTCAAATGTCAGTGTACAGTTAGTTTCCTGATTCAACAGTTTAGTGTGTTGGTTTTATTGTCCCCATTTGGGAACAGTGGTGTGTGATGTTAATGATTTTGTTACAGTTTTACACACTGAAGTGCCAAAAGACATGGATATGTACCTAGTATTGTGTAGGACCTCTTCTAGCCCAGCAAAGTGCAGCAACTCGTGGCATCGATTTCACAAGTGGTCAGAAGAGTTCTGGATAGATGTTGAGCCATGCCATCTGAACAGCCCTGGTATTTGTAGGTGCAGAATCTTGGGGGCGAATGTGGTGGTCACACCATCCGTCGTCGGAACTGTCCAGAATGCTCCTCGAACCAATTTTGGACAACTTGGTCCTGATGACATGATGCATTGTCCACCTGGAAAATAGCATTTTTGGGGTACATGAAGCCCATGAAGGGCTGCACATTGTCACCCAGCAGAGCAACAAAGCAATTACCGGTTAATGACATGTTTATGAGCACCAGAGGACCCAAACGTGCCACATAAAGACACCCCACACATGTATGGAAGCACTACCAGCTTGCACAGTGCCTTGTTGACAGCTTGGGTCCATGGCCTCATGGGGTATGTGCCACCCCCAAACCCTATCATCAGTGTGTATCAACTGGTAGCTTGACTCATCGGACCTCGCCACATGTTGCTAGTCTTCCAGAATCGAATTACTGTGTTCACGAGCCCAGGTGAGGTGCTGTGTCTGATGTTGTGGTGTTAACAAAGGCACTATGGTGGGTCTTGTGCTCCCATACCCAATGGACACTAAATTATGCTGCACTGACCTGATGGATCTGTGCCTGAAGTCTATGTTGCTGAGCTTGAAGTCAATGGGCTGTGAATTATGGTAAACGATAGTCGATGATACGAGAAGTAAGAGACATAGTTGACTATACAGAACAGTCGAATGCCACATGTGAATATCACATCAATAGTCATGCTGCCCAGCATTGTATGTTGAGCTGGATCAGTCGCTAGGTTCATCTGGAAACTCTGAGTGCATAAACTCGAAAAACCAATGGTTGTCCGATTTGCTGATTGATGTCTATATTGAAATCTCCATTAAGAGTGATCGGTAGGTCCCACGAATGTAACTCATCGAGGTCACTGAACATCTGTGCAAACTTGCAAGCCAACATTAATTACATGCCAAAATCAATGTTCAATCACCTTTAGTTCAGAAGTATTGAAAACATAAACAAAAGTATACTTGCGGTGCAGAGCACAAAAATGACTATCCACTTCAGCTCACTGTCACGAATTGTCATTGATCTGCCAGCCCCACCACTTATAATTGTCACTAAATGTCATCTAAACGCTATCAAACAATACTAGTGCTGTTTCTGTGCCCCGATAACCCTGGAGTTATTGAGAGTTGAAATTGGTCACACAATTATGTCTCATCCACCGCTGATCTATATCGTACCATAAGACGTGGTTCTACATCAAAATTGTGACATGCGTCAAAGCCTTTAATTATACAACGGCAGCGCCAGTTAAAAATGTTCATACTCCTTTTTTAACTGGTACTTCAGTTTAGAAACAGTTTTTTTTTTTTTATTATTCAGTACACTTAATGATTACTGATGTGTATTAGGGATATAAAAATTCTAAATTTAGTTTCAAACATTAGGTTTTGCACTTTTACCTTATGATAATAATTATTTTTTTATTGATTAGCAATAATATACACTTGTTGGGTAAAATCTTACCTGCTGGGATTGGATTTGGCATAGATGCTCTATGGAATTTAGGTATACTTTGGGTTAGCCAATCCTACACTTGGACACCCTGCTCCACAAACCAAACCTTGTTAGGTGTTCTAATGTGGAAAGGTGCTTGATTTTGTTAAAACATGCAATCCACCTGACATCTTTGCTGAAGTACTGCCACAGTGCAGGTAGTTTGGAATCATTCGGAATGTATTCGTACCTGGTGGCTGTTAAGCTGAAGAGCACCACAACCAAAGACTTGAATCCTTGCCAGCAGAAGTATACCCAACAGTGCTGAGACACCCCGAAGTCTAGCCAGGGCCGGGCTCAGGCTGCATAATACTTACTGGAGTTCGGGCTCAGGCGGAGTCGAGCTCTGAGAGAGGGAGAGAATTATCTTCCAATTTTTTTTTAATGTGATTTGTATCATTTTGCACACGAGACTTTTTACACTTTATAGTTGTTAAATAGAATTCTTCAGCAACTGTGTCTTTGTGGGTGAGTGGGAACTCGGCAGGGCTATTCATTCCTGCTTGGGTAACAAATACCATAGACCATGAATTACTGAATTTCTGCAAAGGAAAAGTTTCTTTAAGAACAATAAATAGTAGATAACAAGCTGACAAAATTTTGCTCCCTACATCAACGGGGCAGCTCCTTGCTAATTCTGTTGAGCGACGTACGATGTAGATTGTTGTGCCTCCCGATTTTTTCTCATGCTTGGTCCCCCAAAAAATTTCGGGAAGAAATGAATAGTCAAAGAAACTATAGAAATAGATAGACATCCCTTCCCCGCTCTGCAGTTGAGAAAGACATCGGTTAATTGCATGGGGGTGGAACAGGAGATCTTTTTCTAATGTCCGAAAAGGTTAATTACAGTTTTCGGGCTCGTTCAGGCCCGGGCTTTATCTTGAAATATAACATACTTCGAGCTCTCAAAATTGAGCCCGAACTCAGCTCTGATACCCACACCATCACAGATTTCTCTCCAAACTTGAGTTTTGGGACAATGCAATCCACCTGATAGTGTTCCCTGGGCAAATGTCTTGCACAAATACATCCATCAAAACAAAAGAGTGAGTAGCATGAGTCATTGATCCACACGACTCCTCTTTGATTCTGTTGTCCACAGATGGTAAGCAAAGCATCATTGTATTCACAACCTGGCATTACCTGAAATGCTGTAGGGTTGTGTGCAGCTGACCTAACATGCTAACCTTCGATATGCAGTCCTGACGGACTGTTCTGGTGCAAATAGATGTTCCAGTAGCTTGTTCAGCGTCCTTCTCCAGGTCTGTCTGTGGCATAGGATGTGCACTTCACATTCTGCAGTAAGCTTTGTACAGCATGATCACTCAGTTTGTGTGGTTTTCAAGAGCATTGCTTTGCTGTAGTGATACCATCTGCTTTCCATCGATGAACAACCACGACAGTGGATTTCAGTGAGGAATCGTGAGAGAGTGAGTGTCAGTGCTATACAATGATTTTTTACTCAGGAGACATCCAATCACCCTGTTTCTTTCAAAGTTCATCAGTTCAGCTTTGTGCAGTAGTAAAGTTGCTTTCAGTGCATTCTGACAGGTATGCCAGTGCTCCCCTGGCTGTACAAATGCACATTTATTTGCATATGTAGAGGTGTCCAAATACTTTTGTTTACATAGTGTATTTGAAATAGTAAATTTTCAATTTCTGTGTTCCTTACTATATTGTAATTTAGTGCCCATGGTAAGCTGGGAAACAATTCCAGTGTAGTCTTTTTTTCACATTCAAAACACTTGTTTCTGGTATTTTTCTGGCAAAGTACAAAGCATCCGTTTGAAGAGGGTACAAGATAGTGGCTGTCAGATGTTGGAGGAGCACGTGGAGTTTGGCTTCTGGGTGCAAGGCTAGTTGACAGGCATTCTTTTTGGTGAAGATCCATAGTGACTTTTCCCTGCCGAAGTCCAAATGGGAAAACACATTTTCATGGAGTTCACAATACAAGATCCAGCTTGTCACCAAGGACATGTTCAGTTCATCAGTGATCCAGTTCCACCATCACTTTTAGATGCATAGTTTAGGGCAATATCTGCCAAGAAGTCAGTGGAGATCAGCACACCCTTATCCCTTCATTATATCTTTGAATAAGATAATGTAGGATATCAATCTTATTTTTGTTGGCCCTTGAAAATTGTTTGGCAGTTCTGATGGATAACAGTAATTTGATGTAACTGTAACAATGGCATTGTCAGTACTAGTGCTTACATAATCATCCTGTCAAGCATCACAGATTTTATGGAGTTGCCGAATACCAAATGTCAGAGTTCAGTTGAAAGGACTTTTAGGAAGGAGCTAAAAAGAAATGTGCATCAGTCAACTCACTTTCAGACATAAACTTGTCACATGTCACTGTGTGTGGCTGTTAAATACTTTCCAACACAATTCAGCAAAAAAAAAAAAGTTTAGAGAGTAACTTAAATTTTTTTGACGAAAAATGCTTCACACTGCCTGCCAATGTTCCCTTTTGGGAACATCCAAAAAAAAAAAAAAAAAAATCTAGTGAATTAAGAAGTATCAAAATTTATGTGATCACAACATAAACTCCACCCTTCAGCACATCTCCAGTGAATATATATATAAAAAAAACAATGTTTCTGTGGATTAAAATAAAGTGTTCATAACCTGCATAAAAATAAGAAAAACAGGAATTTGGGGAAATTTTCAGGTTATTGTTTTTGAGTGGAGGACAGTAAAAATGGCTAAAAGATGTAAAGGATATTCAGCAAATTTAAAGAAAAATTTCATTACTGAATGCTTTCTTCTGAATTTTTTTTATATTTTAATTGAAAAGCTCATGTTCCCAAACGGGAACAAAAGGTTATTATGATAAACCCTATGAGCCAGTGAATCACAGGTAGTTGTGTAATTCCATTCCTATTTATGTATTGTCTCTCCCACTTTGTCCTGATGTAAGTTTTTGTTTCTAGGTTACAGAAAACAGGCATTCCCTGCACACTGAATCAGATTCAATCATCTAAAGATGTGGCATTGCATTTTGTGAATAAAGAACTGTAAAAACAGCAAAAGATTTGCGTAACGCAGACTAAATCTGAACATTTATAACAACTTATATGTGGAGAACAGTAAATTGAAATAGAAGTGGCATTAAGTGGATAGACATCACTTTAAATGGTCTCCAAGATTCTATGGCAAGTAATTATTAGTGATTTATCATAGAGCAGTCATGTGTTTATTTTGGTGATTTGATCTAAATCAAAAACTTTGGGTAGTTGAACTAATTCCATCTTGTGTAGTTTTGAAATAAACTTTTCTAGAAGTCAGTCCTTTAAGAAAATGTGTACCTTTTGGAGGTTCAGGAGATGGGAGAAAAAAACCCCTTCTATTAATAAGGAACATACTATGAATGGCATGGACAGCATTTTTGCCATGTAAATATTGAGTAGGACTTTGAAGTTTTAAAGGGAGCTATTGTTTTTGTCATACTGTGTGTTAAAATATCTCCAGAAGAATAAAAGATACAGTTGTGCTATGTACAAGTTGTTCCTTCCTTCACCCTTCCATTCAGTGAAAAATAAAATACAAATTAGTCATGTTAGTGGTGGTAGACAAGAGAAAAAAAAATTAAAAAAATTTTTATAAGTTTTTTTTATTCAAAAAGAATGTTGATTTTTTAAAATATTTTTTTTTTTGTTAAATGTGCCTTTGCTTTCTGGACTGCTTGTAATTTTTGCAGTGTGAGTGAAATATCATGAATATGTTTTTATTTATTGTGCAACCAACATAGTATTTTCTTTTTCCTTTTCCAGTGCATTTAAGGATAGCCGCTTTAGTCCCATAACAAGGGATGAGTTTTGTAAGTTACATGTATCTGTGTCTATTCTACGACACTTTGAAGATGGTGAAGATTATATGGATTGGGAAGTAAGCACTGTGACAAATTTAGTTGTGTAGAACATTGATATCTTATTGGTTTTTTTTATTCATTCACTTCACCTGTTGATCTTCAAATGTGAAATCACAGTGAATTCTGTAAAACAATTTCTCCCTTGTTTCCAAAGATTTCCTGACTTTTATGAATTTGTTCTAAGAGCTTTTGGAATTTATTAGTAATAACCTTATTTTGTGATTTGCAGGTTGATAGTAGTTATTTCTTCCAGAGTGCTTCTTTGTAAAATATTGATGACACCACGCTTAGTTATTTTGCCATATCAGTAATGAATGTTCTCTGCTGCCATTTGAAATCTTTATAGGACAATTTTTAATCTGAGGTATAGGAAAACATCTGGATGAGATAGGGTCAGAAGCATGAGGAGTGGAAAAAATTAAAAATAAAATAGGTAGTTATGGAAAGGCAGAAATTAAATGTTTTGGCAAGTATTCTGGGCAAAACAAAAGGTCAGACATTATAGTTTGATTCATTCTTCTGCTGGATATATAAAAAATAATTGCAATATTTTTTTTTTTTTTTTTTTTTTTACAAAGCTGATTTCAGCTGTATTGAAAATGGTTGAAATTTGTTGATGTCTAGTGCTTCGTGTATGTACATACACATACAGTTCTTTGTTACAGATAGCATAGAGGCACATTTAAAAAAAAAATCCCACTTTTTTACGCTTTCCAACCGTAGGTTGAAGAAGCGTATATGCTCCAGCTTTGTCCGTCCGTCCGCACGATAACTGGCGTAAAAATGGTTCGATTTCAATGAAATTTTAGTATGTGGTAGGGGACCACCTGGGGACGAACCCTATTGAAAATGGGACAAATGGGGTCAAAGGTCACGATGTAGGAGCGGGATCCATTCCATTGCACTTATACGTCATAACTTGCGTAAATATGGTTCGATTTCAATGAAATTTTACAATGTGGTAGGGGACCACCTGGAGACAAACCCTATTCAAAATGGGTGAATTGGGGTCAAAGGTCAGGACATAAGAGCGGGGTGCATTCCATTGCTTTTATGCGCCATAACGTGCGTAAAAATGGTTCGATTTCGATGAAATTTCAGTATGTGGTAGGAGACCATCTGGGGACGAACCCTATTGAAAATGGATGAAATGGGGTCAAAAGTCAGGACATAGGATTGCGATCCATTCCATCGCCCTTATTCCATATTAATAAGGTGGACGTCAAGTAATTTTGCTTCTTATACTTCCAATGAAAAACTTTTGTACACAGTTTCATTCACACTTAATGTGTTCCCAAGGATGTAAATTTGAACATCGATTAAAATTACTTTATATTATAACTTGGAATACTTAATATTTTCTAAAACATAACCATAATTATATTAAAAATCAATAACTTTTCCTTTGGTGGTGTTGAAGCCAGAAAAAGAATAGCGCGAGCTGTACTTTGATGACGTCAGTAGACAAACAAATGTTGGATTGCATAATTATGGTTATGTTTTAGAAAATATTAAGTATTCGAAGTTATAAAATGAAGCTATTTTAATCGATGTTAAAGTTTTTATCCTTGGGAACGCATTAATTGGGAAGAAAAAAGATGGCGCGACCTGTATTTTCATGACGTCAGCAGTCAAACAAATGTGCAGATCCTATTAAAGTTTTATGACGTCACACTTTTGCCAGCAGATGGCCGCGATTCCCATCTGCCTCATTACGTCACGCGTTGTGTGCGTATGTTCGTCTGCACGATAACTCGCGTAAAAATCGTTCCATTTCGATTAAATTTTAGTATGTGGAAGGGAATCACCTGGGAAGGAACCCTATTGAAAGTGAACGAAATGGGGTCAAAGGTGAGGACATACGAGCGGGATCCATTCCACTGTTCTTATGCGTCATAACTAACGTAAAAAAGGTTCGATTTCGATTAAATATTAGTATGTGGTAGGGAATCACCTGGGAACAAACCCTATTGAAAATTGGCGAAATGAGGGTCAAAGGTCAGGACATAGGAGCGGAATCACTTCCATCGCCATGATGCATCATAACTTACGTAAAAAAATTTTCGATTTGGATGAAATGTTAGTATGTTGTATGGGGCCTGCGCCTGGGGACGAATCCTATTGAAAATAGGCGAAAAATGGGTCAAAAGTTAGGACAAAGAAGCGGGGTCTATTCCGTAGCCCTTATGCATCATAACTTACGTAAAATTGCTTCGATTGCGACAAAACTTTATCATGTTATTTCAGAGGTATACTGAACCAGTTCTGTTGAATATCATTGAAATGGGATCAAAGGTCAGGGCGTAGGAGTGAGATTTATTCCGCAGCTATTTTATGATTTCTAGTATGTTGGAAAGCGTATCATAATCAATGCATTGCATGATTTTACTAACTTGTTATATAATGCTGATCGTAGTTTATCTGAGCTGTTTTAATGTCTGCTCACACAAACTTGCCTACTCCCAAAGCAAAACACCTTGTAAAGGCACAATGCTTTGTATCATTTTCCTTATATTTTTTTCCCCAGAAGGCTTTTAAAAATGTACTGCACGTTCCAATTATGATGCAGTGGTGCTGAATTTAGTTTTACAAACATTCAGCTCTGAAATGCAGTGTTTACTAGGTGCAATTTATGACAGTTTTCAGTAACATTACAAATTCCAACTGTGTTTCATGAAGTATATAAAAGCATCCCTTCATGAATTATTTATTGCAGACATTTATCTTTAATGAATTTGGAGTGCTGACTTCCTTGATTATTAGCATGGGAGCCTTACAGTCATGCAAAGGAAATCTGTATGCAGAGCCAAAACCCTGCATACAGTTGTCTTTGAATCCAGAGGACTGGTAAAATATAGAGTTATTTTCTCATACATTTGGTGAGGTACAGTAGCTTTGTTTTGCACATTATATACATTTTTTTTTCACAATCATCTGAATTTATAGATAACTCTATCATTCCTATTCTTGCACACACTATTCTGAGTTCAAAAGGAAAGTTTAATGATGATGCTTGAAATAAAAAAATCTGTGGTACTTGCACCCTCACCTTAGTGTGATTTGTCATGAAAAAAAATGCAATGCAAGAAATGTTCTAATGGCTGTTTTCGTGTTAGTGTTTTAAATATTTCAACAGATGGTCAAGAAAGACAGACCCAATGTAAGTTTTATTGTAAGCAAATTTTGCAAAAAAATGTGCTAGACTAACTCTCCACTGCAACTTTTAATAATTTGTGGCAGGATGGGAGGAAAGCACCACATCTATAAACTTATTGTGTAAAGAAAATTCAGAGTAGTATTAAAAGAAATCCGTCTTGTTGCACGATGATATTTATTCAGCTAAAAAACGAAATCTATGTACAGTTTAAAAACCACATGAGCATTTTCAGTGTCAGTGACACCATCAGATGTAATTTCACCGTGTGGTTACATGCTGGTCTTAAGTACGTGGAGCAGAAGCATCATGGGAAAAGTAATGTCAGTGTCACATGATATACCAGATAACAAGACAATCAAAAAAGCATAATTAGCCAATGAAAATTACTCAACAGAAACAATAGTTACTGTGCTGTCCTTCCCAACAAGATTGCTCCAGGGTTCAGGTAAAAAAACACAAGGATAATAGTCATTACAGTAACGTGTATTATAAGCCGAAATATAGAGGCTTTCTGTAAATAACAAGGAATAAACAGAGTTAGGTGTGTTTATAATCTTAGCGTTGTCCCAGTCTGGGATGGAATTTCCAGCACTTACAGTTCTTGCAAAAGAGGTGCTTTGGCGATTCATTTTTAAATCATATCTGTGTTATAAATTTTGTCACTTTAATTTTTAATCGCACCCTTTTATTCACCCCCACCGCCACCCACCATTCTTTTTGTAGTGGATTTGTTGTGATTTGATGAATCTGTAACAAATTAAAAATGTCAAAGACATTAAAGTGAAAATCCTCCAAATACGTGATGTCAGTAAAATAAATAAACAAAGATATCGCTCTTTCCATGTTTTAGCAACACACCGCAACCGGAAAATTATTAGGCCACCGCCGGGGAATTGAACCCACGGATCTCTCGATATCTAGCCGAGCGCGTTAACCTTGCACCACGGTGGCACACAAAGCACAGCGCTATGTGTGTTTTTCAGTCTGCTTCTGACATCATAAATCCGTAAGATGGGCTCAGCTACTGAGATGTCCCCATCTTGTGGGCAGTAACGACACTGGCTATATATTAATTATAGCAGTTAAAAATAAAGGGCAAGATCCATTTTTGATAAAATACAGGTCATGTACTATCTGTGTCTTTTTGTTGGGCGCAAAACTGTTGGGTGCAGCTTATATAAGAATGCGTGCAAACTGGTAATTTTTTTCTAACTATCGCACACAAATATGTACATAACATAATTTTTGTACACACTCACCACACCTTAAATGTTTTTATATATCACTTAGTTTTAAAAAATATGAGCTAATAAAAAATGGCAAATTGGAATGTCCAATACGTTTTCAAATAAATTCCAGCTATGCAAATTGAAATCCCCCCAGGGGGCTGGTTCTTTTTTTTAAAAGCCGGGTATTTTCAAACCCTGATTGCGTGCTCACAACAGTGATTCTAGTTGCTTGTGGTGGTTGATTTCAGACTGTTGTGTTTGAAGGAAAATCGAAACCAAAACCTCCCACTTCCTCAGTTCACATCCTCAGATCAGTGCTAAGTGGAAGAAGCAGATTCACATCTTGGTGTGTGTTTGTAAAATGAGCCGGTTGTGCAGTACATCGCCTGACGGAAGATCACGTCTCGTGTGGTTTATGGTTTATATACCACACCTGTTAAAAATTTGTTCCATTTTTATAGAACATTTTGCAATTTTCGTTGTTTTTATGAAGTCGTGAGTGCAAAAAGAAATTAAAAAAACAGAAGAATCCCTTCCATGTAGAAGGGGAACATGACTATTTTTCACTGAAGTTAATGAAAAATGTGTTGTTTTTTCATGCAGCACTAGTTTTGGTAGGCAAAAAATGAAATGCTGAGAGAGATTTTAAAATGACATTGTGTGAAATTAACATGAACTTTATCACCAATTAATAGTTATATAAAAAAACAAAAACTGAAATAGTTGACAAATCACTGAGTAGTAGTCTGTGTTCACCAAAAACTACTGATAATAAAGCTGCCACTGTTGCATCTGAGCCTGTGTGCTAGATTATTGTTAAAATGAAGAAACGCTTTAAAGGTGGCAAATTGATTAGGGGAGCTTTTTTAGAAGTTACATAATATTTGACAGTTTCAAAAATAAAGCTGATACAATATCTCTGATAAAAATTACACAGCTTTCTGCTAATACAGTGATGAGAAGACGAGTTGAGGTAATGTTTGGTGAAGTTGCTATCATAATAGAAAAAAAAAATACTTTTGCTGTTATTTTTTTGCAGATTTTTGCTGTTATTTTTCACTTCAGCTGTTCAAATCAACAGATGTGAGTGGCACATCATAATTAGCCATATTTGTGATGAGAGTGTTCTGGGATTTTTCTGTTATGGAAAATTTTTTCCATTAAAAGAAAAACTAGAGGTGAGGATCTGTGTTTCAGGTTCCTGTAAAATGTACTATACTAGGTAAGGTTGTGGGTATTACAACAGACAGTGACCCAGCATTTTCTGGTGTCAAAAGTAGATTTATTGTGCTCTGCCACAATGATAACAGTTTTCTGCTGTTTATTTCACACCACTGTATTCCACCAAGAAGTACTCTGTGCAGTGTTTAAAAAAATGTAATGGGAATATGAAGTTGTGAAAATCATCGGCTTAGTGAGAACTCATAATTTCAAAGAAAATTGTTCAAAAGCCTTACAGATGAACTAAATTGTATGATGACCTGTTGCTACACACAGAAGTGCATTGGCTGGGTAATGGAAATGTTTTCCATCATTTCAATGAGCTATTTGTTGTCTACCATTATCTTGTCTCTAAAAGAAAGTAACACTCTCAGTCTTGAACTCAAAAGACTGAATGGCTGTAGGATTTTGCATGTTTGGGAACATAACAGAAAAACCGAATGAACTGAGTCTGCAACTTCAAGACACAAATAAGGATTTTAACCTAATGATAATTCTTTGAGAAGAACCTCTGTGGCAGAGATGTGAAGCATTTTTCTTGTTTGTAAATGAAAGTATAAAATGAGAATCCTGAATACTGCTTGGGTGAAAGTTGTTGAAGTATTTGGAATCCAAAAGCAGAGTTTCAATGGCAATTGAATTATGTGCCCAGTTCATTTCATCCCCATTTATGGACCTTGAAATTAAAAATTTATCTAGCTTTATAGAACATTTACTTCAGGAAGATGGCCCAGCATCAAAAATGGAGCAGATGGTAAAAAATTACCTAACATTGAGAGATATTGCCTCAAGAATTTACATCACCTGAAAGCAAGATTTTCCCTTTTGTCTTAAAAGATTTCAGGAAGATGGCCCATCATGAAAAATTGAGCTGATGGTAAAAAGTTACCTAACATTGAGAGGTATTACCTCAGAAATTTACATCACCTGAAAGCAAGATTTGGCATCTTGTCTCAAAAGAAGTATCCTCTCCTAATTTGTGTTGCATTCTAAGTGAAGGTCTTAAGCTGCTGCTCTACCTACCTGTGAGTCACCATTTTCAGCAATGAAGATGGTGAAAAATAAGTGTAGAATATAAGCCCACAGATAACCATCTTGGCTACATTAGAGTGGGAGTAAAACTACTCCCCAGACTTGAAAAAAAATATGGATGAAAGTGAGTGTCGGCCTTTGAGTGCACAAATTTAATCTGTTTTGTAATTAGTTGAAAATTATCTTTCTATCTTAGCAGTAAAAGGACTGTTTTTCAGTTTTAAAATTTCCATTTTTTGTTGTTCAGCACTAGTGTCCTACCTTGTTTTTCACAGTTTTAAAATTTCCATTTTCTGTTGTTCAGCACTAGGGCCCTAGCCTGCATGAAAATTAGGGGCTCTTCAGAAGTTGCCACATTTAGAAAGGAGCTAGCTTCCTTACTCTTCAAGGTTGACAACTGCAGATGTACAAAGGTTGTCCCAAAACAACTGAGAATGTTTTTATTAAAAAAAAAAAGAAGAAGAAGATATGCGTACCTTCATTATCAAAGTAGTCATCTTTTTCAAAATACTATCCATTGCATCAAATACAGGTGTCCCAATATTCCTCCCACTTTTTTAATGTTCTCTGGAATTCTGAAATGCTGTTGAAGCCCTTGTGCAGCTGTGATAAGTTGTTGAAGAGAGTCAAATTGTTGTCCCTGTAGTGTCTTTTTTAAAATGGATAAAAACCAGAAGTGGTGGCAAGTCTGGGCTATATGTAGGTTGGAGCATCAAACTTAATATTAATTTTTTCCAAATAAAAAATGACAACTGGCCATGTGCATCCTTGCATTGGTCCTCACATGAAAAAAAAATGGGGAACCCAAGTTGAACAAACTCATTTCATGCCCAAATTCTCAGTTAAATTTCTGCAAATTGATAATTTTAAAATGTGAACCATATCTTTGATATATCTAATTGATAGATGTCTGCCTTTCTGTTTAGTTACACCTATTGTATTGATATTTATCTCTGTAACACCCGAAGGTTTTCTTCCATGTGCGATGAAAGCCTCCACTGACTCACGACCATCTGTAAATTGATTTTCCTAGACATTCATCTTTATAAGATGGAAAGTCTCTCCGACAGACCTTAAGTTGATAAAAAAATTTAATAGCACATCTTTGTTCCTCTTTCACATAAATATTTTTTTTTTTTCTTTTTTGGAAAATCACAGTGCGAAAACACTTGTTAGGAGTTTGCGAAACAAAGCTGTAGAATGACACAAAGGAACAGTTAGGCACTTAGGTTAACACTCACACTTAAAAAGACTGTAGAAATTTATTATAATAACTTTTTTTTTTTTTTGATTGGAGGTTTAACGACCGTGAGCAACTCAATGGGCTATAAGCAGTCGCCCGTTCCTAATTTAGGGTCACTGGTTCCAGGGAAGGGAGAGATCCAGTGCCTTAAGACAAACACAACATCCATGCCTCACCGGGATTCGAACCCGGACCCCTTTCGGACGAATGATCAGAGGCCGTCGCTTAGACCACTGTGCCACCGCGGCTGCTAATCACATTGATGATATACGAACACTGGTCAAAATGAGATATACACTCACCTCAGCACAGCACTGACACAGACCGATAAGTACAAAATTAATGCTTGCAGCGCCCTCTCGAGGGTCGTTTCAAAATCCACCGAGAGCTTTAACATTCCGCCCGGCATTGCAATGTTTTCCAAAAAGCATTCAATTATGGTTAAATGAAAATTAATAATAATACACAAACTTGATACACATTAAATACTAAAATGGTAGTTTCTCTAATTAATTAAAGGAAGAATACAAATTTTGGAGATGGATCTCTTGTACACCATTTGGTGTCCGCACGCTGACTACTCTTTCTTACCTTACCGTCTACACCTGGAAACAACTCGGTGATTCTCCCCAATAGCCATTTGCAAGCTGGTAAATGGTCTTCCTTCACAAGAACCCGTGTTCCTATTTCCACATTATACTTTTCGAACATCCACTTCGAACGTTGCTGTAGGTTGTTTAGGTAATCTCTTTTCCACCTTTTCCATATGGATTGTACTACCTTTGTTGTTCTCTGCCATCTGCTAAGTCTATTATCCCTTTGATCAATTAACTCTGGTTTCACAATTGCATCCATTGGTCTTCCTATTAAAAAATGACAAGGGGTCAACACGTGAAAAATCTTCTCCATCCGAGGACAAGGGAGTTAAAGGGCAATAATTCAAGATTTCCTCCACCTGAATCGTAACTGTTACAAATTCCTCATACGTAAATTTAGCATTTCGCATAACACGTTTTAGATGGTATTTAAATGATTTAACGCCTGCCTTCCAAAGACCACCAAAGTTAGGAGCCCTGGGAGGAAGGAATTTCCAGTCCACCCTCCGACGCCAAATAACCAGCCAAATTTTCATCAGGGGTTTTCACCAAATTGTGCGACCTTTCTATTTCTGACTGGGCACCCATGAAATTAGTTGCATTATCTGAGAACAGTTTAGCACTCTGCCAAAAAATCTTTTCAAAGTGGTAATAAAACACTCGGAGGTTAAGTCGGAGACAACTTCAAGATGGACTGCTCGGGCACGAAACACACAAAAACAGCTACATAAATTTTATTCAAGCTACGTTTCCTCTGGTTTTTATACTTAATGTAGAAAGGCCCACAAAAGTCTGTTCCTGAAAAATTGAATGGAAATGTCTGAGTAACTCGCTCTTGTGGTAGATTACTCATGATTTACTCAGATGGGGTAGGTTTACTCTTAAAACATGTGATACATTCATGCACTACCTTTCTGCATAGAGTTCTACCACTGATCGGCCAAAACGTTTGCCTTATGTGGCACAATAAAGACTGAGGGCCTACATGTAAATATTTTTTACGAAAATGTTCAGTAATCATTCTAGTCAATTTATGTTTACTAGGCAAGACAGCTGGGTGTTTTTGTTCATAACCAAGCTTTGAATTACCTAAATGACCTCCTACTCTTAAGATATGGTTATCATCCAAAAATACATTTAAAGATTTTAGTTTACTATTACCTTGCACATGTTTCCCTTTCTCCAAATTTAAAATTTCGGAACCAAATTCCTCCCTTTGAATGTTCTTAATAAGAAAATGTTCCGCTTCTTGCATTTCTGTTGCTGTAAGAGGACCCACAGTTTTCCTTTCTGGATTCTTCAGGTTGTGGCAAAACCTAGACATATAACTAAAAATTTGAAGAATTTTAGTGTAATTATTACTAATGTCAATAACACCATTCAAGAAGGAAGAATTAGTCTGTACAGTTAGAGAAATGTGTGTCACAGTTCTGTCAATCTCTACAGGATGAGGTTTGGTAATTGTCTTTAGTTCACGAGAATACTCTTTGTCCTTTACAGAAAGGAGAGTCACTTCAACAGTAGGAGGGTCACCTTGTTTCAAGAAAGATGGACCCAACCACCAAAGGTCACTATGAAGAATCTTCTCTGGATCTATTCCTCGAGAAATCAGATCTGCTGGATTTTCTTCTGAACTAACATGATGCCATTGATACATACTTGTTAAGTCTTGGATGGTAGCAACTTGGTTGGCCACAAAGGTTTTTAACAGATGAGGCTTATTGCGGATCCATGCAAGCACTATCGTGGAATCGGACCACAGATGGATCTCTGAAATGTTCAGTGGCAAACACCTCACAACTCGTTGCAATAGTTGGGATAGCAGGACAGCAGCACACAGCTCCAAGCGCGGCATGCTGATTTGTTTAATTGGAGCAACTCTTGATTTACTGCACAACAAATGTACTGCGGTTTCACCCATACTTTAAATGGACTTGATATATATTACGGCTCCATATCCACATCCAGAGGCATCTGCAAAGCCGTGAATTTCCACCTGTACCATATTTTCGAATAAAACATATCTTTTGATGTTGACATCGTTAATGGCTTTCAGAGAAGCTAGAAATTTCTGCCATTCTTGAGTTTCCTTGTCTGGAAGCGGATCATTCCAGTCGATTTGCAAAAGCCAAAGTCGTTGCATAAATATCTTAGCCCTGGCAATAATGGGACCAAATTCTGGCAATGTCAGAAAGGACTGTACGTTTTGTGTAAACACTCCGTTGTTCCATCTTCACCTTAAACAAAAAGCAAACACTTTGATGTCTCTACAAAATCCCCATAGCCTTTGTTTCATTCGTAGCTGTTAATGAATAATCCCTGGATCCTTCTGAAATGTTGCACAAAAGTTCAGAGCTACTTGCACACCACTTATGAAGTCTCATTCCACCACGCTCAAGTAACAGTATCAATTGACATTGTAGCTCTCCTGCCATTTCCACATCTGGGCAACCCGTAACCACATCATCCATATAGAAGTCTGTCTGAACAACAGAAGCAGCCAAGGGAAAGGTTTTCTCTTCATCTAAAGCCAGTTGTTTTAGTGTTCTCGTAGCAAGGTATGGAGCACTTGTAGTTCCGTAGGTGACTGTGCAAAGTCTGTAAATCTTTACTGGATCATCAATACTTTCCTTCCAAACAATTCGCTGCAAATCTCTTTTGAGTTGGATTCACCAGAATCATTCTGTACATCTTCTGAATATCTGCGATAAAGGCAATGCAATGCTTTCGAAATCTGATCATAATTGAGAACAAGTCCTCCTGAATAACACCTCTGTTATACTGTAAGGAATTCAGAGACCTTCCAGTCGAAGTCGATGGCGACGCATCAAACATCACTCTCAATTTCGTTGTATTCTTCTCTGGGCGATAGATCCCGTGATGTGGCAAATAATACGTGGTCTCAGGGTCATGATTTTCGTTCACTTCCTCCATATGCCCTGAGCTCTTATATTCACGCATGAAATCCTGGTAAAGAGACAAAAATTCAGGCTTTCTCGCCAGAAGATTCCACAGGGAATTTAATCTTCGAACCGCTGCTTGTTTAGATTCACCTACACAAGCAGGATCCTCTTTCACAAGCATTTGTACCGTATATCTACCAGTTTCATCTCTAGTGTGTGTTCACAAATAATGCTCTTCACAAATTATTTCTTCTTCACTCTTGATTGCCCCATTACTCTCCATGTATGTATTTTTAATTTCCTTTTTTCATCTCTGAACTCAAATATTCCATTCCACAGATTAGCCCACAGTGAACACTACTACTTTCATTATTAAAATTGTTAATACTACCACCTGCAACATAGCCAAACACTGAATTTTGCAAAATTAGCTTTGAGTTTGGCAAACATCCTTGACCTTGTCTCAAGAGTTCGTAAAAATATTCTGAACCCAGCAGTACATCAATTTTTCCTGGTCTGTTGAATTCAGGATCTGCCAGTTTTATATTTTGTGGGAGCCTTGTACTTGAAAGACTAAAATAAACTGCCGGAACAATTTTGGTTATTTTTGGAACAACAAGAAGGTTTAATGATCTTGCATAATCATTCATGTTAGAAATAGTCGCTGTAATTTCAGAATTTATATTTATCGATGATCCACTTAAACAGTTAACCAAAATATTCACTCTTTCTCTTTTTATGTTTAACACGCACACACCAAATCCTTCGTTATAAAGGAAGCCTGACTGCCTCCATCCAATAAAGCTCTGCTTGGATGAAAGTTTCCAAAGCAATCTCTGACATAAAGTATTGCCGTTGACAGTAATACTAGTTTGGAATTTGATCGCATCCCACTGACAGATCCTCCAGCAAATACATGCTCATTATTTCTATCAAAATCAAAACATTTCTCCTCTGCGTTCAACTTTGAACTGTCAACAAAATCCACCTCTCTTTTTGCAGCAGGAGGAGAGAAGTTACTCTTAAAACACAAGTTCCCATTGGCTACACTTGACCTTTCTCTGGGTATATGAATTAAGGTATGGTGCCTTTTTCCCACAGAGCGCACACGTGTGCCTCGAGTTGCACGTTCTCGCTGAGTGAGAACTATTAGCCAAGCAGTTAAAACATAGCTAATGTTGTTTCACATAGCCAATACGATCGTTCACTGATAATAATTGAAACTGTTCACACTTATACAAATTGTGATCACTGTTACACATTATGCATTTGGCATGATTAGTGTTTTTAAGGCTAGTAATCATAGATGTCACCCTTTGTGTCGGATGATAGTTACGTTTCAAAATGCCTGTTGTTTTAGAAGCCTGTAAAGAACGAGCATGGTTTTTTAAAAAGGGAATTAGTTCTGATAGCTTAGGCATATTCTCCTTTTTTGATTCTCGTTCCCAATATAGCTTACTGGAAGAATCTAATTTTTACTATACCATACAGGCCAATATCGTCTCTGAAAACCCTTAAATTTTCTGCCCTAAAATTTCCAACGATCTGATGCATTCATTTGCCGTATCGACCAAATTTAAAAGAGCGGCTGGTGATTCACTCTGAATAGAAGGGATACACATGAACCGTTTAATATGAGCAAACACTTGATCTCGATTATTCGAATATCGCTCTTCCAACAGATCCCAGGCTATTTGATAATTACTATCACAAATGGCTATGGATTGAATAATTCTAGCCTGGAGCGACAATTTCAAGTACGACAATTTCTGTGATTCTGATAGGTTACTATTATTATGCACACTTGCTTTAAAGAGATCTTTGAAGGAAAGCCAGTCCTGTGTGTTTCTGTTAAGACGGGAGATTTAACTTCGGCAGTCGTACACCTTCAAATCCGCCGGTTTCTGTTTTTGAAAAACTACTATGAGAAGTAGAGCTACTATTTAATTTTAATTTCTCTCTGTTCACTGATACCCATATTTCATCAACGTTATCTGTAATTGATTGTTGTTCTTTAATATATTTATCCAACTCTTCTTCCTGACAGAGAGCATAAATATTGTCAAATATTTCACTAAGTTCGTCACTGACGTTCTGACACCTTTTCTCAAAAAGCCCTAATAAAATAACATTGTGATCTTTTTTCCCCGATCTCGCTTGACAGTTTAGTGATGGTACTTTTAAGTACCTTTTTCTTGGTCAATAACCTATCCATCGTTACTTGTAGAACAAAAATTCATAAACTGAAACAACTCACCAGTTTCCGAGACGTAAGTATTCCGCAAACGATGTATCATTTAAAGGTTTCAAGTTATTCACAGAGAATGGCGCCATACTTATATTTGAAACTGAAACAATAACACTGTCTCCTCTCTTGATCACAGCACGAATCTCTAGGTCACTGGCACGATTTTCCGGGTCGCTAGGACCAAAATGTAGAATGACACAAAGGAACAGTTAGGCACTTAGGTTAACACTCACACTTAAAAGGACTGTAGAAATTTATTATAATCACATTGATGATATATGAACACTCTGGTCGCCATGAACACTCTAGTATCCATGAGGATGAACGCTCTGGTCACCATGGATACACACTCACCTCAGCACAGCACTGACACAGACCGATAAGTACAAAATTAACGCTCACAGCGCCTTCTTGAGGGTCATTTCAAAATCCGCAGTAGGGCTTTAACAAAAGCTTATTAAGCTGCGCACTACTAGTGACGCATACGTGATAAAACAGGTGGCCAGCAATGGTGGACGGTGGGTTCAAACTCTTGAGAGGCCAGAACGATAATTTGTCGGTAGCCACAAATAAAAGGGAGTGTCTTTCACATATCTTTTTCATACATACGCACAACCATATGTTCATTCATATACATACAAAATCGTGTTCATTGTTTCACTCAAGGGTTATTCGATGCATTTCTGTTTCATAAATCTCCAAAATACGGAATTTTATGCAGATCCACAGAATGCCTTTTAAATATTGTTTTAAGCAACAAAGATTGTGTTCGTTGCAAACAAAATCTGTGCAACATATTATTTTAATTCTAATGGGCATTACTTATACAGTACTGTACATTAACTCGACGATCTTTTTTCCTCGCAAATCGTTCTATAACTTCATCATGCCACGTACATCGCTCTGAAGTTTGCTGAGGATTCCCTTTTCAATTGATGCACAAGCTAATGCTGAGAGACGATCTTGAGTCATAGAATTTCTTTTAAAAAATTTGACGCGCTTCAGGCATGAAAATCTTTCTGCGGAAGCACTTGTAGCAGGGATGGATGCTATTAGACAGAATAACTTAAAGGTCTCTAGGTCTCTGTAAGAATTTCATTAGTATCGTTTTCAATCATTTTTTTTTTTATTAATTTGTCCAAACACAAATCCTGAACTGTTTCTTTGTGCAGTGGGAAGAAAACCATTTCAAGTTCAGTGCATAAATTTTCTTTGTCGAACAATGTTCCATAATTTTCCATTAATTAAGCCAAAGCATCCACAGAAAAATGTTCATTATAGGTTTAGAACTGTGTTGTGTTGCCTAATTTAAGAAATTTTATTTTCTCACAGTGTTAAAACCTTACTTCCAATTGCGTTAAAATATTGTCCAAAATTTCGTAATACACCTGTTTGTACTTGGAAGTGGCAACATGTATGTTCGCCTCTTCATTCATGGCGTTTCAGAGAGGATAACGACGTTGATCCAGTAGCACTTTTGGCAAAAACCATAAATTTGTCGTACTGTTTTTCACCTCTCAGGTTTTCCATGTATGAAATACATTCTGAAACTGCAGTGATGCAGAACCCAAAGTCCAGAAGGCTGTTTTTATAGCCTTGTGCCTCTCTCTGACTGTCGCAGCATTTGAATCTGGAGAATTCATAATTTCATTGAACACCTGGACTAATTTCAGCCTGTTTGTAGGCATATGTTGCTCCACAATTCTGTCAAGAACAGAAGTACGTTTTGAAAAGTGATGAAAAAAAGATTGCATGCCCTAAAGTGCGGAATTTTTTTTTTTTCACAGACTTTATTCTAGGACAACTCTGTTGCAAAACTAAATTCAAACGGTGCACAAAACAATGAGTAAAAAGAGCTTGAGGGGCAAATTCATGAACTTTCGTTTTTAAGCCATTCAGTTCTCCTGCCATAACACTAGTGCCATCATGTGTTTGGGCAACCAGTTTGTTCTGTACACTATACTTTTCAAATACCCTGCACAAAATACTGCAAAGACTTTTGGAACTTATGTTTTCACTAACATCATAAAATTCAAGGAAGTATTCTTGAATTTCACCAGAAGATTCTGCTATCCTCACAATTATCGAACACTACGATTTTTCAGTCACATCGGTGGTTTCATCAACAATGCAAGCATAAAAAGGGGCTTCATTTATGCTATTTGCAATGATTTTCTGACTATCTCTTTGAATGGTTTCCAAGAGTTCATTTTTAATAGTTTTGGATAAACCTCTAAAGTATCCCATTTTCCACCAATGTTCTAATATAAGCTGGAATATAACTTTGAAATTCCCAGGATTTAGTGACTAGTCTGATTCGTCGTGGCCTCTGAATGCAAGCTCCTGCTTGCATAAGACACATTTAACATCAATTAATATTTTCAATCTCTCTATTCTTTTTCACCTCTTCATTGTATTTAATTTTTATCAATTTATTTTGTTAGTCTAATAATTCTGAGATATTGTATACTTGCCTGGATAGGCCCTTAAATGACACATACAAGTTCAAATTATCTTTACTAGATGCGTGTCTAACCACTGCCCTAGATAAGTTTTTTAAGTCGTCGTATCCTTCAGAAGATCACACACTTTTATTTGAGATTAATAGCTAAACAAGGCCAGCAGAATAACTTCACCTTCATTATGCTCCTGCATAACCATGTATCTTGATTGTACCATGAAGATTGGAATGTTCTGTTTTTGCCTTTGTCTTTTTGCATAAGAGAAAACTTGGGAAGAGGTCTTGTTTTATAATCGCATGTCTTTCAATGTTATTTTTTCTTGAGAAAGGAACTTCTAACAAAGAAGTAATAATGTCAGTATTATACATTGATACACTACAAACTACTACTTTCTTCATCCATTATATTGATTTTGTACAGCTAAATCCAAAAGTTTACACACAACATTTATTGTTATATTAATTCAACATTTCTCGAAATCATTACGTGATTTATGAAATTATTAACTATATGTCAACAAAATAGTTTCCATATTATTTACTGTTTCGCACGTTACTAGAAATTTGAGCACGGGAAGAAAACTTCAATATAATAAAAAATTCTTTATTTCAACTTGCCAACTCATGTTCCTTTTTGATGTTCCGTATGATCGTTTAGAATTTCATTATATGAAGATTACAAATTTATATGAAAAAATGTTTTATATGTACAGTCATATAAAACATTTTTTCATATAAATTTGTAATCTTCATATAATGAAATTCTAAACGATCATACGGAACATCAAAAAGGAACATGAGTTGGCAAGTTGAAATAAAGAATTTTTTATTATATTGACGTTTTCTTCCCGTGCTCAAATTTCTAGTAACGTGCGAAACAGTAAATAATATGGAAACTATTTTGTTGACATATAGTTAATAATTTATTGTTGTGACAGTAAAAGTAACAAAAAAATACTCACGCCATCTAATGAAGTACTCTCAGGAAACTTAACAGACAACTTTAGGACGTGCGGAGGCAAACTTGTAATGTGCCTCCCATGCTCTTAATAGAAGTGGAAAACTTCCGTTGGGTGCCGTGAAATGATTGCCTCCTGCGCTATGACCATAGTAACACTGGCGGCCGGAGAAAAACTGGCCTCTCTCCGACAGCTTTATCACGTGTAGTTAGCAATGAAAGTCCAAGAAAGTGCTTGCGTGAACGGGCGCTTTGCATAACTGAATAATGCTGTATTTTATAGCATTGCATTTTTTTGTTTTTTGGCTTAAATGTAATTTATTCTGCTTTATAAAAATACTTTACTGAGAGACTCATTGGGAATGCCTTGCCTCCTCTGACCCGCCGCCCCTGTTGGCCAATTGCTATGGTTACTACGACTACTTTTTTTTTTTTTCGAGGCTTGTGCCAAAATTGAGCACACAGTATTGCACTTTTTTTATAAAAATGTCAGATGTTTTGGGACAAGCTATGTATAAAAGCCTGCTATTATCTTTTCAACTGAATGGCTTCATATACTAATTGTACTGAGGTCTATTCACATAATGTTCATAAACCCTTTATCAACAGAGAATGTATCCAGTTACACAGCCATGTGACTTCTAGTACAAGATGTATCTTGAAGTACAATGTTTCACAGTGCTGTATGGTTTTATGAAGACAGATTCGATTTTAAAGTGCTGCCAGTTTATAAAACTTTTTTTCTGTAATTGTTTGCCTTGTTAATTTTACATATGCCATAATTCTGAATATGAACTGTATTTTGTATGATAGTATTTATGGTTGTAGGGTATTATCAGTTTAAGTGGTTACATTTGTTATGTGAATACATGTTGTAACTCATTTACATTTGTATAGAAATCTACTTACAGTGGTTATTTTGGTAGAATATCAGTTAATAGGATATCTGACATTCTTACACACAGAGAAATTGCTTTAAAGGCACATTTCTTTTGGTGAATGAGAAATGAAAATTTTGATGTTTTTTATGCATCAAATGAATTATAAAAGTATTGGAAGAATTGTACGGTAACAGTTGTAGTTCAGAAATTATTTTATAATTTTGTGATTCATGTTTAGATTCCTTGAAGTTTGTGCCTTTGATCCCAATCTTTGTTTGCCAACAGGCTGTTATGTGTGAAGTCATATTTAGGTTTGAATGAGGACGAGTGTGTGTATGGGGGGGGGGGGCGGCTTGTGTGTGAGACAGTGAGTGTAGAAAACACATTGTGCTATGGGGGAAATGGCAAAACATATATATGGTGATTTCCTAAACTGGCAGGCATAACATTTTTTTGTAATACTCAGCTGTGCACTTTGTAAATGATATGAACTGTGTAAGTGGGTTTGCTTTTGAGGCTGTACTTTCCTGAGTGATTTGTGGTCGCTTTGAAAGAGACAAAAATTGCAGATAAGAAAAGTGCAGATAATCATAAAGCAATAAATGAATGTAAAATTAAAAAAAAACAAAGCAATGTTTTTCAATGTTGAATTTTTAACAAGATCGAAAAATTTAGGTTTGAGATAACATGCTTTTGATATTATAAAGAAAATAATGAAGCCCATAAAATCTCATATATACTGACTTTCTTAATTTTTTTGTAACTTTGGTCCTTACATTTTTTGTCCTTTGTTTCATTTCATCAGAGTAGACATTTTTATGAAACTAGGAACCAGAATTTTGTTTTCATATTTACTTTAAGCTATTTTCTGGTATTTAAGTGTGTCCTATATGTTTATCTATATTAATATTTTCAGATTGGAATCCATGGAATCCGCATAGAATTCACAACAGAGAAGGGTTCCAAGAGGACAGCTACTTACCTTCCAGAAGTGGCTCCTGAGCAGGGTATACGTTAACAGCATATAATTTTGCCTTCTATTATATATGTGACTTTAGGTATATAATTATTAATTCATTTTTGTGTAATGAACACTGTTGCACTGCCCAAAACTTAAGAGTGGTATTGCAAAATGACTATAGGTAAAAGAATGGGATGCCTAAGCTGAATGAAGAATAAAATACTATGTATATATCGCTCACTTCTGTACTAACATAAGATTGGAACAAAAATTTTACTATTGACAATATCAGTGATGTTGACAATCCTTAAACAGGATTGCTTTATAAGTATGTTAGAAATAGTAATTTTATACAGATTGTTTTCTATTGACTCAACAAGTTGCACAGTTTAGCTGGAGATTTTTTTTTTCTTTTAGCAGTTTGGCTACTTTATCAGGAAATTTAGCAAAAAGGGGTCCTACAGCTTTATTAGGTAGGTGGTCTAATGTAATGGCTGATCGGTGTACAAGTACTTCAAACCCCAGATAATAAAGCCACATATTTTACGACATGACAGGTTAAAACCTAAATACAAAGTTCGCCTGATTTCAATGGTGTTTAGCGACTAAAAGTTGCAGATCTTCCGTATTCAAAATGCATAAATCTGGCTGGAAAACTAGACCACGATTGTTTTGCTGTGGGGTCGTGATTTGAAAGAACAGGTCTTGCAGTGTGCAGCAACTGACTGCTGAACGTAACCAAGGCAGAAGCAGCCCAATTTAACCAGAACCACACATATGGAGTAGATATTGGGAATTGGAGAAGTCATGTATCTGCTCATTCAGAAGCTACTTGTTTCAGCAAAAACAAAAACGTAGTTGTAGTGGTGCCTAAAATGCAGTGAAGCAATGAAAGAAATTGATGTGGTCTGATGAATCACGCCATAAATTGTTTTGTACTGATGGTCAGCAGAGATTGTGGTGAACACCTCATGAAGCAATGGACCTGGCATTCCTTATGAACACAATCCAAGCATCTGGCTGTTGTGCCTTGCTTCTGGGGGGGGTCTTTTGGTATGGACTGGGCCCACTGATACCAGTTGAAGGTACCTATGTGTTCTAGCAGACCAAGTACACCCTGCAATGTTGCATATTTTCCCCTGCATGTGATGGATGGCATCTTTATGGATCATAGTACAACAGTACATCATGCCAGAGTCATGCAAGAATGGTTTGATGAGCGTGAGGAAGATTTCCATTACATCCACTTGCCTCCCCAGTTCTCTATTCTAAATTGTATTGAAAATGTGTGGGTCTTGGTGGAAAGATTGGTTTGATGTCTGTATCCTCTTCCATCAGTGCTGATTGAGTGACCGTTCTGTTCAATGTCTGTGCCTTCTTCCATCAGCATTAACAGAGTTGTGCAGTATTTTGCTGCAGAAATGGCTATCTTTGGACCAAAACGAACCTAGCACCTAACAAAATCTACGGTATGCTGCATACTTGCTGTCATTTGCAACAAATGTGGCTCTGAGTGGTACTAGGTAAAGGTTTGTATTTTTTTGGTTAGTATGTTTATAAGGGGGAAAGACAGCTGTTAGAAATTTCTGTAACTACAAAATATTGTTTTAAGCTATTTGCAATTGATTTATCTTTTGCAGGCTCTGCTTTCCAGCACATAACTTAGTATCATCCTTCCCTGATGCAGACAAGCTCATTGGATTTAAAAATCCTTTCAAAATATGCATAACTAGCTGGAAAAGCTTATATATGTTCTCCTAATCAGTGAAAAAGCAAACTGGGCAGAAGCCTGCTCCCTGTTTCTGATCTGTGCCAGAATAATAGCTATTTCCTAGGTCATTGATTGATATATGTCAGAACACACACTTGTGTTTTATCAACAACTCATTGTAATTGTAAATTGCATGTACATTGCATCCACATGATCAAGTGGATTAAAAAAAAAAACAGTTAAAAGAATAAACTTTCAGAATATTAAGCTGTAAGTTACAAAGAAATGAATGGGAGAAATAGAGGAAAAAAGAAAATAAACAGGTAGTTACAGCAGAAAAGTAAGTCAGTATGACTTAAACAATGAACAATTGAAACATAAATATGCAATGAGCTTTATTTCTCACAGTTGATTCAGTGTCATAAATGTATTACTAATATATATACTTACTTTTATTTTTCTTTGCTTTTGCATTTACTTACAAAAGCAAAGGAAAATAAATGAATTTCATAGTTGACTATATGTTATGCATAATGTGTGTAAACATAATTATTCATTAACTTCAACTATTATTTGAGTCTAAAGAATATAAAAAAAAATTAAAGTCCCTTTGTTCTTTTTCTACTTGCTTTCCTGTTCTTTTTCTTCAGCCGTGTATCACTCATAAGTGTTAAACCATTCCAGTTTTCATATCTTTGACTAAGCTTTTTACATAAATGCAGTTTCTCATGTGCTCCAGGAAATCATTTGTTCCTTAATCTTGCAAAACATTGTGCTTTCCAAAACTGATATTTCCTGTACTCTGAAGTGATTCTATTTTAAACATGAATGTACTAGACATCAGCAGATTATTAATTGCAACATATTTCACGGATGTTACAATACCCATGGATAATTCATAGGTACACAGGAAACTGCAGTGTTATAATGATGAGGGAACACTGCAGTGGCAGGTATCCTATTTCTGGTATAAGACTGGAAATATATAAGTGCCATATCCTTTCTGTAGAATGCCTACTGGTTTCAGGAACATAAGGTCAAGCAATCCTCTATCCTACTAAGGAGCTGACCAGGGAAAAAATTACTCTACTGAGATGATGTGGAAAGTGATGCACAACTTCCTCTGAAATTGCACTAGGGAGCAAATTTGAGTTTTGATGCTGTATGAGAACATTACTTTCTAAATGGGACTTAATGCAAGTCCAACATTTTCTACTTAATTCACTTTTCTTTTTGGCTTCTGAAAGTGAAAAGCATATCTCTAGATCACTGTGCTTCACTGAAGGAAACAAAGAAGAAATGCTTCCAATGGCATTATGCCATTTTCCTTCTTGATGTGCCCCAAGCTGTACTGCTTTTAATTGAGATGACATACAGTCAAATCTTGATTAACACCCACCCACTGCTCACAGGTTACAAATCTTATTCTATTTTATTAAATGGAAATTTCCCCCGTTAAACCGCCATCTGATCGAAGATTTCTCCGGTAATTTCTTTTCCCCTCGAGCCTTTACCATCCTCCTGTGTTGTTGTTAACCCCCCGCCCCCCATAAGTGTTTGCATTTAAGCTTGATAAGGGAGGGAAAAAATTCAAAAACGGAATTGACAAATTTGGAAAATTTGTAAGAATTGGTGCATCATGTTCAATCAAAAGTATTTATCTGAAGTTACACTATTTATCTAAATTAGTTAAAGCTTTGATATCATGCATTCATGGTCCTCAGGCTGAAAATTCTTTCTGCTTGACAGTTAAAATTATTTTCATCAGAAGACAAAAAAGGAAAAGAGACAATAAAGAAATAGGGAGAGTAGGATATCAACAGAAAGAAAAATTAAGCGATGGATGCTGTGTAGCTGCAGAGTCAACAGAAGGCAGACGAAAAGTAGTCCGCATTCTTTTTGTGCATTTTGATTTTTCACCGAGTTAAAAAGTTAAGCTTTTTTTTCTTCTTCTTCTTCTTCTTCTTCTTCATCGGTCTCATGTATGTGTACTGATACCCGGTGGCCTTGACTATGGCAGTCCATCTTATCACACAGAACAAATGTTTGTGTGTAAGGGGAAAATGGATTGTGGTTGAGCTATGGAGAATTCATGTGAAGGAATATGCCACAATTTTGCATGACTCCCTTTTTTTAATTTTAGAATATGTTTCTTTCAACACTCGTTAACTTTATTGAGTTCAAAAGAGTAGTAATTTTTTTTACTAAAATGCTGTGATGTAAAAATGCCCTCACCCAGAGAATTTTCTACTTTGTGTAAGAGTTGACTAATGGAGATTTGTAGAGAAATCATCCTGTGTTGTGTGCTGGTCTGGCTACTACAGTGCTAACTGCTCATACACAATGAGACAAGTTTGAATCTGGGGTAACACATGGATGTTGGGCCAGTTTATTGGTTCTGTCATTTGCTCAGCAGCTAATAGTGTTAAATTAGCAATTGTGATAAATTTTTTGTGTTAGATGCTCCTTGGTTCATTCAGCTATTGGCAGTGAGGGGATGCTGTAAAAATGTTTTACATATTCAGTATCTATACTATAGGATTGCCTGTCTCATTGTAATTCTGCAAAAATCGTAGTTGAACTCCTTTTTGTGGTGTCAGTTGTGTATTCTGTTGTATGATTAGCAAAACATCATTTGGCACGTATGATATTGCACAAATGCAATGTCTGATCAAATGGTAGTTAACCTAAGGGCAGGAAAAAACAACAACTAAGTAACCTTGTTGTGTTGCTGATGTAGTTTCCTTCAAAATAGGTGCCTTCCAACACCACACGTTTCAGTGGTCTGTCCACTGATCGTAACAATTTTTCAAGTCACTTTTGTGGATCACCAATAGCTACTGTTTTGTGTTCTTGATTTCCACTGTGATTTCAAATCTTCTACTCTTCGAAAGCATTCTCAACTTTTGGAACAGTCAAAAGTTGCAAAGAACCATGTTTGGAAAGTATGGGCCTTGCCTCACTTGTGGAATCTGGTGTTTAGTCAGAGAAGCTTCAATAGTGTCAAAAGTTTTTGGCATGAACTTTATTCCAATGCAGTGCATGCCCAAGTTCTCAATCAAAATGTTATGAGCCAAACCATAAGCATATCCGACATCATTTTTGATTTCTCTAATTGTGGTTTGTCAGTTTTCCACGACTGCAGCACACGCTTTTCTCTTTAATTTCATGCCTGCTAATGGAGGGCCTCCCTGAATGCTCGTCACTCGCAACAGATGTTTGTCCACCTTTAAAGTGCCAGTACCAATCCTTGAATTATGTTGCACTCATAGCTTTATCACAAAAGGCCTTTGTAATCATTTAAATTGTTTCAGCTAATGTGGGGCCAGGTTTGTGGTGAAATTTGTTTCAGATTCTCTGCTAAACTCACTCAGTCATTGCTGCACAAGACAAGAATTCGATAGGCATGTAGTTCACAATGCCGAACCTTCACTTCCAGGCACCAAATAAGGCAGCAGATGGTGGGGCGAAAATTCTTACATGTGCACTGTGTATGTAGTCCAAGGTTGCACGCCGCTGAGTCTTGGTGAGAGGTCAGTCAGATACTTTTTTATCAGACCTCATATTTTACATTTGCAAAATCGTAATGTTTGTACAAAAGTCAACATACCACGCATGAAGTTATTTGAATAAATGATCTAGTTCCCTTTAAATGGCATTTTGTTCATTTTTTGTAGAGCAATTTATTTCGCTACTCATGAGTGCAATAATGTGTAACCATCCTTTTCATTTCAGGTTGGGATCGTTCACAGACAATAGACTCCCTTCTACGTAAAGGTGGTTACAAGGGTGTAATTAATGCCGACGTACGTAAATCCATCCGCCTCACACGCTATCGAAGTGAAAAACTGACTGTTAGTTACCAAGAATACAGAGATTATTGGCGTAACAGGCGTTGCTAGCATAGTGCTTATGCTAGTTCTATTGAAGTTTGTGTGAGCGTTTCCCTTCGGGACCTCCAGCCAAGTACACCAAACCACATTCAAGGAAGCTATGGTCTTGAGGAGTGTGGAAATTGAGTTTTCCATTGTAGTTTTTAATTGGTGGTTGCTCCTGCCTCTCCATGTATATTATATGAGCTCAAATATAGAAGTAAACTATATTCTCTTTTAGGGAACATGTGATTACATTTATTAATAATCATTGGCTCTTTAGGAAATTTTATTTGTTAAAACTAAAAGGAACTGAAATTAAACACATGTACACAAACTGCTAATTATTGTTAAAAAATTGAATGCATGTATGGTTTGTTGCTGTGTTCTGTTTTGGTTGGTCATGTTTGAGCTTCTTTATAAATATTTTACAGTGAGCTTTTGCAAAGCATGTTATTGATGAAAGTATGAATTTATACTTCAGTGATTACTGTAAAACAAATTCAAGTACACTACTGTGTTATTGGATATATAAAAATTGTTGTGAATTTGCTCTCATTCTTAATAGACATTCAGGTTGTGTATTTGAACTTAAGAAGGTGGATATTGCTAGAATAGTTGTTTTTATGTGGGAGAATGTTAACCACTTTCTGTTGTCAACTTGAACTAATTAGTAACATTTTTGGTAGTGTCTTGCTACATAACAATGATCATGCCCCATAAAAAAAAAAAAAATAATAATAATAGGTCGCCATTTGCTGTAATCATGTATCCAGGTGTGTTGTAAATTCAGACGAGCTGGGTAATTTCTTCCCAGAACTCACTAATTTTGAGAGATCATATTCTAGAGTATCCACTTCTGAATGTGCATGGCTTTAGTGGGAAAAAAAAAAAGCTTATTATATAGAATGTTCTCAATTTTGTTAATTGTTTTTCTTGTGTTTATTGCTCTTGGCATGTTCTTTAGTGTTTTACAGTGTAGAATTTTTCTGGGTTATCATAAACTATTCTACCACTAAAAAAGGAGAGAGGAAAGAAAAGAAAAAAAGAATTTACACTTTAAGAATGGCAAACTATTTCTGTTCTATCTTTAAATTTTCTGAACTATTTGTGTAGCTTGTTTCCCTGACCTTCCCATATTAGTTGAAAATGTGCAGGCATTAAATGGGAAAAAATGCTGGAATAATATAACATTCAGAAGAATAGAAATGGAATTAAAAACCAGGACACCATTAACGGATTGATTGGTTTAATTTTGACAAAATGTAGTGCTAATCAATGTTCAAAAAGATTAGGTAATGGTTTTCAGAAGATTCAATTAACTATAAAAAGCGATCTAATAGTATAGATCATATTTGAATCAAAGATTATGCTTATAAGAACGCCAGTAAAGAAAACTGTAATGGGACCATGGTTTCAGCCAAAAGGGCTCTCGTCAGCCATCAAGTCGTGTACGTTCCATTTTTGACGAGCTTTTAAAACTCTTATCACAGGGTTGTGGTCTTGTGGTGCCATCTCCCGGCTGGAATCTGTTGAATTTTCCGAAGATTTTAATTGGTCGTTAATATTTTGCAAAAACGATGTGAGAAAATTATCCCATTTTTGTTAATTTTAATGGATGAGTCCTTGCTGCAAGCTTGATAATTGGTTGAAATTTCAATTCCAACCTGTGTAATGTGAAATGACTTTTGTTTCTTCCCAAACAGGTGTAAATCCTTCATAAATATCTGTCTTAACTAGATCTGTAGCTTTTTTACGAAATGTTAAATATTCTCAAAAAAACTACAGATCTAGTTAAAACAGTTATTAATGAAGGATTTACGCCTGATTGGGAAGAAGCAAAAGTCATTTTACATAACACAGGTTGGAAACGAACTCTTATCCGTGAATTTGTCGAAATTTCAACCAATTATCAAGCTTACAACAAGGACCCCTCCATCAAAATTAACAAAATATGGGATGATTTTCTCACATTGTTTTCACAAAATATTAACGACCAATTAAAATCTTTGGAAAATACCACAGATTCCAGCCGGGAGATGGCACCACGACCCTGTGATAAGTGATTCAAAAGCTGGTCGAGAACAGAACAATGTATGCGATTTGATGGCTGGCGAGCCCCAGTGGATGAAACCATGTTTCCATTACATTTTCCTTTACTGGTATTTTTATAAGTATAATCTTTGATTCAAAAACGATCTATGTGTAATGAAATGCCATTAGCAATTTTTGCTCCGATCCAGACATGCCAACTCTCTTGATTTTCAACTAGAATAAGCAGTTAGAATGGTCGAAATTCGATCAACCACCATCGTGATTTTGAACAGCCTGTGAAATCTTTTTCTTTCTGCGTTGATGCCAGGTTGCATTACAGTCACCAGTTTCGTACTTTTCCTTTCCTCCTATCTGCAAAAAGAAAGCCGCCCCGGTGGCACAGTGCTTTTAAGTGCTGTCTGACCAATCGTCCGAGATGGGTTGGAAAAAATTTGCTTTAAGAAAAATTCTTCCAGTCCGATTGTCATACGCCTTCAACAAAGAGCTTACCCGTTCTGACACTAGAATGCTGGGGAGGGTCAGTAATTGATTGACAAATGGGAACTGCCCTGCTTTCTCCTTACAGTTCAGTCTTTCAACCCTTCACCTCAACAGAACCATCCGCATTTTAAGTGATGATAAACAGTGGAGTTGCAGCGAATTCACTTAAAGACAAAAGGAAGTAGTTGCAGTTGGCTGCTATTTTGTTCGTAAAAAAATTAATAAAAAAAAATAGCATTCATGTTATTTTATGAGCTGTAAATATCTCCTGGTTTTCAGATTTTGAAGGTTTGCATGTCTGTTTAATGATAGAACAGTGTTAGTGAACATGCCTTGGTGTTAAAATAATTGCTTTTACGTCGAAAATTATATTTTAAAGTAAAATTTATTTAATTTTCAGGTAAATACCTAAAACACAGATTTCATTATTATGTCCAGCTCAAAGAATTTAGATTAAGGTAAAGCAGCACAAGAGGTTGAGATCTTGTTCTGTGCTATTGCTGAATGAGTTATTGGTAAGCTCTGCTGTTTATTGATGCTGGGCAGCAAAACACACAAGTTCAAAGATACTGCCCAGGAATTTGTAAAATCATGGATAAAAGGCATGACTACTTATCCAGTGAATGGCTTTGGCAGACATGTCACTCAATTTTGCCCAGATAAGGATAGGCATTGTGTCCCTTGGCTGTTCTACAAGGAGTGTTCAAATGAAAAGGTACGAAACGACACTGTGGATATAAATGAAGACTTTATTCAAAGTATACACCATAGGCCGTAGCACAACGATCCCACTGATTAACGAGCCGAAGGATTCCTTTTCCCAGAATTCCTGTGGCCGTGACGAGACCCAGTCCTGCACAGCGCCCTTGAGTTCGTTGTCCGAGTGGAAGCGCTTCCCTTTCAGATGTTTTTTCAGGGGACCAAACACATGGAAATCGCAGGGCGACATGTCCGGGCTGTAGGGCGGATGGTCAAGCTGCTCCCACTGGAACTTGGCCAGTTCCGCGTGTGTTACCCTGGAGACGTGTAAACGCGCGTTATCATGGAGCAGAACCACACCCTCCGCGATGAATAGCGGCCGGTTTAACACCTTCCGCTGTCAGAAATCGGATAACGCCTCGCTGCTCCTCAACCATCGAATTTTGCAATGTGAACGCCATCCTGTCCTCACACGCACTGCCGCATCAATTGGACGGCGTTCTTTATAAGAGCCTCTGCTCTCTCCCGCGCATGCTCCAATCCACGCCGGCGACTCTAATCGCATCCCTAGATGTGTCGCTACGTTCTCCCATAGCGGCATAGACAAATATGTTAATGCTTACGTTCTTATGACGTTTCGTACCTTTTCATTTGAACACCCCTAGTAGTAACATAATGGTCAGATGTTCTAAGCACTGGCTTTCGACCATTTGTCCAAGTGGGTCTGGGTTCAAGTCCCGGATGTGGCATGGGTGGTGTGTTTGTCTTATAACACTAGCTCTTCCTTCCCTTTTCTAGAGCCAATGGCACTAAATTAGGGATGGACAACAGCATATAGTCCGTAGCATTACTCATAGTGGTCATTAAACCCCAAAAACACACACACACACACACACACAAAAGTGAGTCCCTTGCAACCCATCACAAAATGTGGTAAGATCTTCAGACCCACAGAACTGTTCAAGTATATCAATGAATGAAATACAGGATATGGTGGGTTAAATGACCACCATGGGCAATGCTGTTGCCCATCCCTAATTATTAGCATACTCGGGCACTAGCCGGGAGACGCGAGTTCGTTTCCTGCTCCCAGACGACAAAATTTTAAAGTTTTCGGATATTATCTGACTTCATCCATGTTATATTTACACCAATAAATGGATTTACATCTTACTAATCTGTACTGTTCAAGTGTAGTTGTGAATATCTTCAGTGGTGTCATTTGTGGGTCATTGATTGCAATTAAGTAGGGATGATGTTTAGTAATCAAGATTCATATGATCCTTAAAAGTCATTAAAAAGTCTTTACTTTTAAAACAAGTGCTTACCCCCCCCCCCCGGGGTCTTGTTTTTGCACTACAGTAATGGGCATTGGAACCCTGACCCCGTTTTTGTTTGTGTCTGTAAATATGCTAACCCGTTCACCAGGGGAATGTTCTTCTAGCTAATTGAAGGAAGATAATCTCCTGGAATGTTCTTAGAAATGATCTCCCTTCAACCCCCCTCCACACACACACTTTTCCCATTGTAGCCTGCATGCGACTTACCTTGCGTGACCTTACCAGTGATCAACATCTGTGTTGTCTTTTCAGGGGTCAAAGCAAAGGTGGGGGAGGTCTGTTTGACTTCTTCACAATTTATGGTGTCAGTTGTCTCATGCCATCTGATCTATCTAGTGTTTACTTCTCTGCTCAATTCATCTTGCTTCATTGTTGCTGTCTCCTGCTTGTCCTTTTTTTTTTTTTTTTTTTTTTTTGTATTTCATTTTGTTCTTTGCAGGCAAAGTAGTTTATATTTGGATCAAAATGCCAGGTAAATGGCCACTAGTGCTGTTTAATCCCCTGCATGTGTATATAAACATACACACACACCTGGTAATATTCCAATGACACGAAATATCAATTGGAGTGTTGTAGGTCCTTAAAAGTCCTTTTTTTTTTTCCACAGAAAAGGGTATGAACCCTGTTTAATGAAGGGAGCCGTGTCTATCTTGGTATGAGTAACAGAAAAAGGAGAGACAGAATATTCTGAGGTGGGAAAGAGCAGAAGAGAGAAGCAGAGTTAGTGCTTGTATTCATGCATATGGGGGTCACACCATATGCATGAATACTAGAATACATGCAAACATATTTCACTTTTATATGAAATAAGTTTACTGTAGTCTTGACAATGATGGGCAAAACACGTAACAAGAAATAACAAATAAAGGTAAGTAGATCACGCTAGTTACGTTAAGAGATTAGAAATTTTACAAAGAAAGTTCCGCAGGTCGGGAGCTTTCAACCTCATCTTAGGTCTACATCACGCCAGGTTGAAAGCTCCGAACTTCCTTTGTGAAAGTTCTAATCTCTTAACGTAACTAGCGTGATCTACTTGCCTTTATTTGTTTACTGTAGACATTTGAACTTTCTTTAAGTGTTGAAAGTCATAAAAAATATATATAATATTTAGAAAGCATGTTTGACACAGAAAACAAATTAGATGGTGAAATTCGTAGGCAAGTGAATTCAGATTTGAAAGTCGTGTGTGTCATTGTTCCTATTCGTATGTCAGGGTTCGCACGGGTCTATTTAAGTGCTTAAAACTGCTAAATATTTGTTTTGATTTTTTAAGAGCCCTTAGAAGTACTAAATATTGCAAATAAAAGAAGTCTTTAATTTTACTTTAAGAACTCTGAACGTCTGATTCATGATTTTCATGGCCAACTAAACCACCTCCAACTTATAAACGCAATACTTTGTTGTTTCTCGTGCGTGTGTCGTATCACGTCGCAGGGTTAAAGTGTGGAATGATAAGAAATTTCCCACGATCTGGGGTGTTGAGGCTCCGGTGATGATGTGAGGTCTTCGCTTCATTTGATCATCAGCCCTTTTGATATATTAGTTACGGATTATCATAACTACTTTTAATTTTTTAGCATGTCTTTTGTAAAAAAGATCATGCTTATGTTACTGGTTTGTCCGTCCATCCCTCCACCCCACATCTCTGCATCTATTAGTCTGATTTGAAAAATTCTTTTTGCATTGGGGAGCTTGAAATGTGATAATGATGATCCTTGCATTCTGTCTCTTCTTTTTTTTTTTTTTTTTACGATGCACAATTTTGCCTCTCGTCTGGGCGTAAATGCAATTGATATTGAATTCAAAATACATTTTATTCCATATGTTTGCTCCTAAATATCCAATTGGAAAAAACTTTTTGCCTTTCGATTCCACTTATGATAAAGTCTATTTTAGGTACAGTCACTTTTTCAAGTTACGCATAGATTTTTCACTAGGGCGCGTAAAGGTGAGAATTGCGTTTTTCTTTATCTCTTCTTCTAAAACTCCGATTTGAAAAATTCTTCCTGCACTGGATACAGCTTCTGATGGGAAATGTTTTCCATATGATTTGCTAAAGAATGATTTGTTTGACCACCAGTGGGCATAGCCAAATCATAGCTTCTAAAAGCTTTTTGGACCGATACCACTCGTGTCAATAAACCATTTCGGAATATTTTCTTCTTGTAATAGTGTATGGTTTCTCCACCAGGGGCACAGATGTATATCATATTTTTGTTTATCTCTGCTTCTAACAGTCAGATTTGAAAAATTGCTTCTTTGTTGGATAGCATTTCTGGTGCGAAATGTTTTCAATGTAATTTCAAAATTTTCTAGTAATGCATAGATTTTCCACTAGGGGGTGTTAAAGGTAAATTGTTCTTTTTCCCCCTCCCCCCATGTATATAATATATATATATATATATATATATATATATATATATATTGTATATACGTAAGATCCTGAGAGTCTTTAAAAAAATTGAATGGTGCTTAAAAAGTGCTACATTTTAATTAGTAAAAAAGAGTATGAACCCTGTTATGTGTGGCAGTGAAACCTGGGTACTACAGAAGAGACAAAAGTTGTTTGTGTGCTAGAAAGATGTTTTACTTATGTGGAAATAAAGGGTGGGGCGGCAAGATTCGTTCTGATCATATGTGGAGCAAAGATGGGCAATGCGAAGCATAATATTAATAGGGAGGGGGCAAAAATGATTGACCTTTTAAATGGCAGTTTAGAAACTTTAGCCCATTTTAATTGAGCTTTTTAAATGAAATACAGAAGAATTTTTATGTAAGTTTTCCAGTGGCTGATGTTGAAATTGCGGGTTTTGTACTTAGTTTCCCAAATGAAATTCCCTGAGTTTTTCCTGACATTTTCAAAAGATTTAAAACAAAGTATGAGTATAATAAATCCAATGTCCAATGATTATTTCCAAGAAAAAATAGTATAATTATACTTTTTACTAGTGTTTTGTTAGATTACAGTTTCTGCCGCAACGGTGGCGCAGTGGTCTAAAGCGATGACCTCTAATCATTCGTCCAAAAGGGGTCCGGGTTCGAATCCAGGTGAGGCATGGATGTTGTGTTTGTCTTATGGCACTGGCTCTCTCCCTTCCCTGGAACCAGTGACCCAAAATTAATAACGGGCGACTGCTTATAGCCCATTGAGTTGTCACGGTGGTCGTTAAAACCCCCAATCAAAAAAAAAAAAAAAAAAAACTTACCCACCAAAAAGATTTGGTAAAGCTGCTAAGTTTACAAAATAATTTAAAAATAAATGAAATATAAAGGGGAAGTGAAATGTACTTACATGGTATCATAAGATTTTGATAATTCTTCAGTCTGTTTATCAATGTTGCTTGTGTCTGTAAGATAAGTTCTCAAAAAGGTTAGCCTCT
This sequence comes from Macrothele yani, assembly GCA_039090855.1. Taxonomy (NCBI): domain Eukaryota; kingdom Metazoa; phylum Arthropoda; class Arachnida; order Araneae; family Macrothelidae; genus Macrothele; species Macrothele yani. The sequence goes on along the minus strand of CM077027.1, from coordinate 149,185,716 downwards.
TTTTTTTTTTTGTGAAAGCTTTATTTGGCCAGGCACTTTTTTTCTGTTAATCCATTCTTACTGTTTCTTTTTCTTTTAATCCTCTAAAGCTTGATGATATTGGGAACAAGCTATTTTGGCTTTTTGCATCAATTCTTTGGTAATTGGAATTTTAAAAACACTGCCATTTGCTTTTACAGATTCATAGACAGTGCGATATGCTATCAACGACATATCCTGGAGGTTTTCCACAAAGATGCCCTTGTTAGTGGAAAAGCATTTCCATGAGATAAGGTCATAACTATTTTGATGTTTTGCAAGTCTTTCATTTCATTTTCCTTGCCAGTCAAAGACCAATAAAAAAGGTATCCAAATGAGTGCTGTTCTCTGAGAAGTCATCAAAAATGTCTTTCCATTCATTTTTTGAACACTGACAAAAGACACTAAATTGGTGCATTGCCCTGTCAGCTGAAACTGCTGACACTTAATTTTACTCATGCAGGATTTACATGAGAATGCTCCTCCTCTTTTCACAAATTGTGGGGTTTGAGCGTAATAACTTTGGATTAAGATTTCAAGTGGAGCTTCTTTCTATTATTTTACAGGTAGTACCAAGAAGTTTTTTACAATCAATCTGGAATTTCGTTTTTTGAAGTTCTGATGCAGCACTCTGGGTATCTTGTAGCAGCGCTGCCAATGTCAACATCTCTATTTTTTTAATTCACTTAAAGTAATGTCTATTTTAAATAAATTTTCTGGGGTGGAAACTGTTACCATAATTTCTTTTTTAACACCTTCGCTGCCACCGTGCTATTTTAATGGAAGCACGCGATGCAGGTAAGAAACTCGGACAAATCTCCCGAGATGCCACAAGGCGTCACGCAGCTCCACGGATGAGCTTCTATGCATTTGGATCAACCTCGTCGTGTTCAGATCTCGTAGCTTTGCAGGACTCCGTTATTTTAAAATACGAGAAAGTATATCCACAATTGATATTTGTAATTATAACCTTCTGTAACTCCAGGGATATAAACATGTCTACACCATATGCTATAGATATTCATAACCTGTAGACTCTAACTATTAAATTGTAAAATTCTTCAGTCACAAAAAGATTCAAAAATTCAATTCGTTCAATACCTGTCATATTAATTTTTAGTCCTAGTACACTAGTGAACAGAATTATTCTTGTGGCATCGGGAACATCATATCAATGTGTTGCTAAAATCTGTTGAGGCGTAGTATGAGAGAGAAAATGTCGCATTCTTCATTTTCACTTTCACTGCTGGTCATACTACAGTTCCTAAAAGAATACATTTCTACAAATTATCAGGATTGTCTATTTCCACGGTAGGATGTGCCCGTCAATGAACTTTTGGTTGAAAGGGACCAGAGATAGCTTGTCTGAATATATCCATTGTTTCCACAAAACTAAGCATTGAAGTCAATATATGCCGCCCCGGTGATGCAGTGGTCTAAGCAATGGCTTCTGGCCGTTCGTCCAAGATGGGTCCAAGTTCGAATCCCGGTGATGCAGTGGTCTAAGCAATGGCTTCTGACCGTTCGTCCAAGATGGATCCTGGTTCGAATCCCGGTGAGGCATGGATGTTGTGTTTGTCTTACAGCACTGGCTGTCTCCCTTCCCTGGAGTCAGTGGCCCTAAATTAGGGACGGGCAACTGCTTATAGCCCATTAAGTTTATCACGGTGGTCATTAAACCTCCAATCAAAAAAAAAAAGTCAATTTGGGTTTCTTTGAAATCCCTTTAGCGTCCTCAATAGGCTGCCCTCTTACGTATAATCTCTAAGCAGCAAATGCTTTTTATTGCCGCTCAAGCATTTATTTATTGATAGTTCCGTTCCCGCAAAACCAATGACGTTCAAAGGAAAATAAACATTGCAGTGAAAAGCGCATGTTGTGTAAGTCTATGGGGAGTCAACTTACTTTCCCGCTATCCCAATACCGCAGTCTAAACAATGTGGGAAAAATCCGCTATCCCCAAACCGCGGTCATTTTTAAACAGTTGGATACTCATTCTCAGTGCTAGTAACAAAACAGATACCTCTCTTCAAGTGCCGAAGGTTTTAGGAAGGGAAATATGAAGCCACAATTGCACCGTTTGGTGTCGTCGGCACCTGGGCTAAGTATTGTATGACACCGTTCGACGTCACGCGGCAGTGAAAGTATTAATGAATCTTAACAGCTGGTGAACCATAAAGGAAACACTCGTACAGGAATGGTACAGTTGGACTTCCAGTTTGATACTTTTTAAAGAACTATTCAGGTATGCAAGTTACTGATAAGGAAAATGCAACCTTAGCTGTGAAAAGTCTATCCTGGCAGACTTGTTCTACTACATCACATGTATTTTTTGGGGGAGTATTTGTACTTTCCATGTACTTTTTTTTTTTTTTTTTTTTTTTTTTTTTAACAGAAGGAAAGGTTGCTATAGTTGGCTCTGCAACTCACATTTTCAACCCATCGTGTTGAACAAAACCTTAATGGAAGCACGTGGCTCTTTTTTTTGGGGGGGGGGAGGTTAACGACCACTGGTTCCAAGCAAGGGAGAGAGTCAGTGCCGTACGCAGGGCTTGAAAAATACCATGCCTGTGGCATGTAAATTATTGGCCTGGGCAAGTAAAAATGAAATCTAGTTGCCCGGGCGGGCAACTAGATTTAAAGAGAAAAAAAGTTTGGAATGGAGAATTTTCTGCTCTAGAAAAAAAAATACTGTCGTCGCATGTTTTTCATTTTATTGCAGTTGTATTATTGTTACAGAATGAGTGCCAAGGCCAGAAAAATAGCGCTTCTTTAATTATATTATGCTCTATGTCCAGAAATTGGTGCCATGCGTAGTTTTGCTCCAGATGTTGTTTACAGTTAACGACGGGATGCATGTCTCGAATGAAACTAGCCTCCAGTGTTTAGTGATAAAATGTGTAAACTGCAATGAAACAAGAGGACGTAGACTGATGGGCAAAAAAGCCATGCTTTATGGGGAGGGAGTGACTACGGAACATTTATTGCACAGCCCCGGGTGAGGTTGGGTCTCTGATATAACTTGCACAAGTGATGGAGAGGAAAGTGGAAGCTTCCACCTGCATGCACGCCCACACACACGAACTGACAGCTGTTCTACTGAAACAAAAGCTAAGTTTTGTTTAAGAATGAGCCTGCGCAATGCATTCCACTTAACCAGGAGAAGAGCAAAAATTACAAACACTGATCACTTAGTTTATCTGAAAGAACAGTATTTGTGTTAGTTGCGGTTCATGTTAGCTATAAATACAAGTTGTATTTAGTAATGGATATACGATGGGTTTTTTGTTTGTTTTTTTTTCGAGGAAAAAAATCCAGCAATGAAAGTATATCTCATAGTAAGCAATTATGTAAAATTCCCGATCTGTCAGCGGTAGTTACAATTCGTCTTCCGTGCTGTTGAGTGATGTAATTTCAGAATCTGAATCTACATCGTTGGCAAATCTGAAACTTATGCAAGCGGACTATGATAAAGCACACTCACACACACAAAACGCTGTTGCACAGTTGAGGAATCTTGGATAAAAACATTTAATTGGCTAAAGTCAAATGACAAGACTTATGTGGTGCACTGTTTGCAAAAACCATCCTAAAATTGCTGATACCACCAGTAATTTTTACAAGCAATGTGGGGTGTCAGGTGATGATATAGTTTAATAACTAAGTGCACCCAACAGTAGTCGAAAACATAAGATTTGCCTTTGTTTCTAAACAATTCTTGAGATATTTTATGATGCAAAATCACTTCTGTTTGCACAAGAGAAAAAGGTAAATAATTTTTACATTTAAAATTGTTGTTAAAAACTACTTAAACTGCTATACAGTTAACTGATTATTTAATATATTTTTTTGTAAAACACAGGACATGTATTAAAAATTCTTGAACATGGCATCATGACCAAGTTTCTCAAATGCCATTGATTACCTTTCTTAATACTTGAGATATATGCTTTTGTGCATTTTGAATACAGACACTTTAAAATGGTGATGCAAAAGATGTATAAAAAGTTTATCATAATTTTTAACTTTAAATAAATGAGGCTTCTGTTTATCTTAAAAGAAAATTTTTTCTGGGCAAGTAAATATTTTCTGCACATGCCCAGCTGGCATGTAACTTTTCATACTACGAACATATCACTTATGTTCGTAGTAAACCAGGAAGTTACCAAAGCCTGCAAGTAAGTGAGGCAAATAAATGTTTACATCAGCTTTTTTTTTCTGCTGCAAATGAAAAAGATAAAAAGCATTCAAAGGGAGCAGGAGTAGCATCACAATAGCAAAATTTATTTTTGAAAGTTGATTATTTTGATTATTATTTTCGATTACTTTTTTAGTTAAAAAAAAAATAATAAATTGTATAGTCAGAAAGACAATACTTGTACACACTTAGAAAAGGATATTATTATTAAGATTAACTTATGCGTGTTTTATTTCATTTCACTGTTGTTATTCTTATGAAAACATGTTTCTCTGTGTGTGAATCTGAAAACAAATAGCTGGTGACTATAGCTACAGCAAGAGTGCCTGCAATGGTAGATGTTATATGCATAACCTTTTTGTTGTTTTAAACTGTTTTGTTAAAATGGGGTAACCCCCCCCCCCCCAATGGTGAATATATAATTTAATTGATAGTAAATATTACAAAGTTCCAATTATTTCCTCTATTCACTTTTGGACCTTTAGCCACAGGCTTTATCGGTAGAAACTTCAGGCTTAAGTTAGCCATTAATCTCTCTGTATCATGTAAACAGTAACCCGAGGTTTTGTTGAACATGTAAATTGCTCAGGTGTATACTGTCTGGATTTTGCAAACATCAGTATGCAAATGTATTGGTCACATTTCAAGTTCTAACTATTCTAGAATACACGAAAAAAATGATGTCAAAAAGTTTTTCTTTTTTTTTCTTCTGAAACTCGGAAAGTACTTCAGCTATGACAGACTAGAGCAAGCATTAATTAAAAACACTACTGCATTCATAAACAAAAGCACTGGATTCTTCAGAGAAAGCAGTGAAATATTTTTGAACTATAATTCCCGTGTAATTTGGACACACACAACATTGCAGTCATCTGGAATTTTCTGCTAAGACTAGTATCTACCATCTGGATTCTTGTATTCAGTTATCTATTAAAGTGGCTAAGGCTGATCTTGCTACCAGTTAAATAAATTTCTTTTGGCAATTAATAAATAGTATGAATTAAATTTGTTCATATCATCATTTGTAACTAAATGAGAGAAAGACTTCTGTTGGAAACTTGTAGCATATGACAGTGCTTTTGTGAATTTAATAGTTTCTTAGCAGTAATGGAAAGTAGTCAGTCACATCTTTCACATATTGTAGTGATTGAAACTGATCTCACTGATGGAATTTGAACAATCTTTTTTTTTTCTTTTTATGACAGTATTTCTTGAGATTAAATGTGAGCTGTACATTAGCCTCCTAATAAACATAGTATAACATTCTCATGGTGCCCGCTAGCTGATATTTTAAGGAATTCATTTGATGTGCAGGTGTGTATTCACAGCTTTTCATTCGTACCATGTTACTCGTCTTTATGCATGTTAATAAAAAGCACTACTAACTGCACCAGTATTATGAAATGTCTTACTAAATTCCATTACAAACAATACTTTATTGCCATATAAGAGGAGTAGCTCTACAGTGAGAAATCATTTGATTTGCAGCTGTAAATGATATATGGTACTCATAGAGTGTTTTTTAATATATTTAAATTGACTGCTGCTTTTCATATATTTCAGTAGTCTCATTCATATTTCTTCTGCATGCATCTTCTAATTTGCCTTCTATTTGTATTTAACAAAGAAGTGAAGTGCATTTTACATGCTTGATTTTCATTACAAGAAAACGTACTTTGAGATTTTGTGTGACATTTTGTTTGGTATGCATTCATTAAGATTTTTTATTTGCTGATTGAATGAATTTATATATTTTTGTAAGTTTTGGACTTATTAATGATATTATTGTAGAGCTGGTCTGAAGTGTACATTCTAGTTCAGTACCTGTGCAAAATGAGTGACATCTGTTAGTGGCTTCACGTGAAAACACATGCAGCACTGATGTGGAAATCTGAAAATTAACCGAATCGCATAAAGGTTGAGCATAGAAAGAAAGGCTTCCTCTCCTCTCTCCAAAAAGTGTATGAGTGAGGTACAGTTATCATACTGGATTTCTGATCATTTTTGTGATTAGGAAAAGTACGGAAAGAGGAATGCACAGTAGAGCCCGTATTAAACGAGCAAAACAAGAACTTTTGTGTGTTATAATGCTAATTAAAAGCAAATTTGATCATTCTTAATGAATAAAATTTAATGAAATCCCTAGATTTAATGTGAAAGAGAAAAGCTAAGATGGTCGATTTTAACAAGTGAAGTAACAAAATTTAATAAAATACCATATTTAACAAGGCAAAGAAAACATGCTGTGCCCTGTCCAGTAATGAAGGAATTGAAATGGTGGTGTATAGGACCGAATTGCAGTAGCTCAGTGGAATTTTTTGTGTACTAGTGGCAGAACATTGATAGAAAACCAATGAGAAAGAAGTATATCAAATGTTCAACAAGCGAGTTATACAAGAGAATCCCCGCCACTCACCCACTCCGGGCTATCTATGCCTTGGGAATATGCAGCGCAATTGAAAATAGGTGCCCTGCTCCTAGGCAGAAAGAGTGATGGGTGAATTACTGGGAGAATTCCAGACAGGAAGGGAGTAATAGTTCTAATAGACATATGGTCTGAGAAGAAATGGGAGATAATTGCTGGAATTGTGTCGAGTGCCCCTTTCACCCTCAAAATGAGCATTGCATTGGAAAGATTGGTGCTATTTTTACTTCACGTCTGTCCTTAAACGGCGGTCAACTTACTTAGCTGCCAAATAAGAAATCGTAAACTCTTATAAATGACAAAATATGTCTTAAGAGAAAGCTGGAAGATGATGAAAAAAATTTGCATAAGTTGTGATATATGTGAATATAAACATGCATATTTTTACATGCAGTGTTAGAATTAGAATAAATTTTCTACTGGCCCAGTGGACCACTAGAATTTGCAAACCACTGGTCCATGAAAAAAAAGACATTTATAATATATGTAGAAAATAACGTATCATTTCAATGGAATTATATCCAATATTTGTTTTTAAACCTATCATTAGTTTGCAGCCTAAAAAGAACCATACAGCAAGGTAAAAGAAATAGAAATTCATTTTTTTAACTTGCGACAAATTAGAAAAGAAAAAAACTTACTGGCCAATGGCCAGCAGACCACTGGCACGGTTGGGCTTTTCACCCCAAAACCGATTTATCAAGCACCCAGATTTAACGAGGATTTCCATCAGTCCAGTACTCTGTGTTATAAGTGGGTTCTACTGTATATATATATACCATGAGGGGTGCTGAATTACTCTTTCTCATGGAGTTCGTTCAGACCATACTCACACGAATTGCATGTTATATTTGTTGAATCTAAAACTTTATGTGTGTTTTAATAAGTCTGTATGTAATTTATTATACAAGTTTGACAATGGAAAGAGGTTATTCAAGAACAGTACTTTTCTAGTCTTATTTTCTGTTTGGGCAGTTCATATACTTTTCTTATGCATTGGGTGCTTTATTCTTGTATGAAAATATTTACTTGTGATTTCTCCAGCACGTATTTGTCTCCTGTATTTGGTATAATTTCTACCTTTTTTTTTTTTTTTTTTTTTTTTTTTTTTTTTTTTTTTTTTTTTTTAACTTGTATGTTAGTCATTCCTTACATACATATTTTTCAAATAGAACAGGGGAGGGAAATTATACAAGGTGATTACAAAATATTAAATATATATTTTTTCTATGCATGTATATAAGAGGTTGCCACTTCTCAGAAACATAATAGGTCTAGAAAACATTTCAATGCAGCCAAAAATATTAATTTAGGTTTGTTTTTCACAATGTACTACATAATACTTCTTCCTATTATAACATCATCATAAGACGTTTCATTATATATACATATATATATTAGCCCCAGCTTGAAGTGCTTGGAATGTTAGTTCACAAATCTTTTGCTATGAGTCAGGCATATTAAAATACATTCTCTGATGCTAGAGAAGTGGCAACCTTATGACTGACACTATCTAATTCTTAATAAAAATACTGTGAGCTTTCCCCCCACGAGAGGCAGGAGTGTAAAAGCTGTGTCTCTACCATTAATCATCCAGCCGTTTCATGTCATTACATCATCATAAGAAAGAAACCGAGCCATCAGTCTTTCAGCCTCAATGAGGCAACTTACGTAACTGTGAAAGGCAGAGGGTGTTTGGAGTTTTTTATTTCTTTTGTCAGTTAAGTGCATCATATTACAGATCAATGAAATTTCATAGTTTTAGTTTTTGTCATAATGTTCAAACTGTTATTTCTTATGAGTGTGCCTTTCATAATCTAGACTTCTTTTACCAGCGTCTTTGACAGACATATGCAAGGATCTTCCAGCAACAATGATTGAAGCTATCTTTTTGATTAAGTTTTCTTTTGAATATTAATAGACTAACAACTGGGCATTATCATGTTAATTTACATTCTTGTGTGTGATGAAATGTTATTGTTTCTACTACTTGTAATTATTATAGTGACAAAACTGCTAAGGTGCATGTTGCATATAAGCATCCATGTTATGCATATGATGTGTAGACATTTTTTAAATTGTTTGCAGTGGTATGATATATTTGAAAAGATTTATTTGTTGCTATTTTATTATGGATGATTGTATTATAATAATTATTATTATATGTTAAATCTTTGCTTCTAAGATAATATACACTAGTTTGACGAGATAAAAAAAAATCTTATTGTAAAGTATTTGTAAAGAATGCTTTAATCTGATTTCTGTGTAAGCCTTTGTAGAGCCTTTTTCTAAACTATTTTTCTTTTTTTAAAGACCATATTTCTTTTGTAAGTAAACAAACTGCAGATGCAATGGCATAAATTGTAATTGATTAAATTTTGCTGAACAGAAGTTTCACTCTTCAGTAATAAAACATGTTGTTAAAGGAATTATTATGCTTAAATGCCCAGACACCCTCTGAATTTTCTATTGTGCAAAGAAAGCGCTCGTATGAAATCTTAAGTGCAGTTGGATTAAGACACTTCATGTTAAAAGCATCTTCCTCATGATTTTATATGTATTTATATCTCAAAGGTCTCAAAGCTCACTGCCCTTTGCGGTATATCAACATAAATTGACATTCATTTATCACATAGAGTGGAGCTAAATTCTTAAAATGATAATTTGGTACTTGTAAGATAATGTCATTTAGTAAAGAATTATTAAAACTTGTTGAAACGAAACAAAATGGATTGGGTTCAGAAATTTCAATGTCTTTTATACTTTTATTATGTACAAATCAATCTTTTGTCTGCACAGTTATAATTTCCCTGCATTATCATTTTTTGGGCTTGAAGATTATCTGGCATTATCAACAGAAGAAAAGGGTACATCATTAATTGTGATTCGGTAGTTATTTGAAGAAGTGTACCATTTAGCTTATCGGAGATTCAGAGTCGCGTGTTAAAGATAGTTTTTAGTGAGAATTTTCCATCTTGGAATATCAAGAAATATTGTGAAGTGAAACTGTTATAAATTTCTAAAAATACTTAACTTGAACATAAATGTTATTTATACATAGGTGCAGTGTTGCACAAATATGCTGATACACTGATTCAAAAACTTAGGCTGATGCTGAAAATGCTAAATTTTCAGGCTGCTATAAAGAGAAAGAAAAATACCTTTTGTTGATAAGATCTAATTAAATTCACATTTCTTTCTTTTTTTTTTTTCAAAATTCATTCTTGAAAGTGGTATTTTATATCTAGCAGTGATGGAACAGCTGCTGCACCAAATGGAAATTTCGGTATACTGAGCCTCTCCAAAATTCAAATAATTGTGCCAAAAGTAGTTTCCAGATTTTGAATTTTACCAAAGAATCTGGTATCTAGCATCCTAAAATTAAAAAAATAAATAAATAAATAAAATAAAACACAACAGTGACTGGTTTAAAAAAAGTATGGGTTTGTTTTTGTAACATTCACAAAATTGTATGTGTTCCAATACAATTCAACTCATGTATATCGTATCTGTGTGGAGTGTAATCAGCTTCTTTCTGCACATGTAAACTGGATTCCAAATGTAGCAGTGGGAGCTGTTTACTTTCCAGATCATTGAGTGTTACAAAACAAACCTTGGTCAAAATGCAACACACACACAAATAAACTATTTTCAAATGTGCAATTGTGAGGAAATTGCTTGGGAAATACACCGATGAGTCATTACATTATGACCAGCCACAGCCTTGAGAAATGTGCGGAAGCTGATTACATTCCACACAGGTACGACATACATGAGTAGAATTGTATTAGAAGGTGGCGCAGGTGAAGCTCACAGAGCAGTATTTATACATCCCGAGGACCTGCTTTCGGTTAGTAGAGTGTTTGGAGTCAGATTGGGGAAAACTGCCAATTTATCGGAGTTTGATAAAGGACATATTTTGATGGCATGGCGCTTCAGAAATGGCGCTGCTTGTGGGTTGTTCACGTGCCGCAGTAGTGAGTGCGTATCAAAAGTGGTGTATAGGTGGCCAAACAACGAACCATCCTCCACCCGTGTGTCGTCCGCAGCTCATTGATGCCAGAGGGGAGTGGAGACAGCAGGTCCACAGTGCGACAAATTACCCGCAGCTACAACAGTGGTGATCAGGGCAATGTGTCGCAGCAAGCAGTTCATCGCAGCCTTCTGTGCACATTGGCCTACGTCGTAGCTGAAGACCCATGTTCACTGCTCGTCATCGCCAACAACGCATGAAATGGGCCCAAGATTGGACCGTGAATGATTGGAAAAAAGTGGACTTTTCTGAAGAATCAAGATTCCAGGTGCATCACGTAGACGGCTGAGCACGAATACGCCAATTACCAACAGAGGTTATGACTCCTGGATGCACTGTTGGGTGAAAACAGGCCGGCGGCTGCGGTGTTATGCCGTGGTCGATGTTTTCTTCGGACACTTTAGGTCCCAATAGCACAATCCCTAACAGCTGTCAGATATCTGAAAATTGTGGACCAAGTTCACCCATTCATGCGAACTGTGTTATCTGCTGATGGTGGCCATACCACACTGCCAGTATCAAGGAGTGGTTCTTTTTTTTTTTTTTTTTTTTTTTTTTTTGATTGGAGGTTTAACGACCACCGTGAGCAACTCAATGGGCTATAAGCAGTCGCCCGTCCCTAATTTAGGGTCACTGGTTCTTCCAAGGAAGGGAGAGAGCCAGTGCCGTAAGGCAAACACAACATCCATGCCTGACCGGGATTCGAACCCGGACCCCTTACGGACGAATGATCACAAGGAGTGGTTCAAGGAACATAGTGGTGACTTTCTGTTAATGCTCTGGCCTCCAAATTCACCTGACATGAATCCAATCGAACATTTGTGGTTCGACTTGGAAAAGCGGGTTCGCATTAAATCGCCACCACCCCGAAATGTACAGGAACTGGAGGACTTGCTGCTGTTGACGTTATATTATCAGATACCCCAGGATACCTATCTTCACCTCATCGAATCGATGCCTCGCGGAGTGACCACTGTTTTGCTGTCTAAAGGGGGTCCTACAGCTTATTAGGTAGGTGGTCATAATGTAATGACTCATCGGTGTATACTATACACAGAATAGATGTAAATAGGATGCAGCATAATGTGAATTAGGTTATGTCTTAATACGTAGCATATGTAAAAAGTCAGATGCCGATCAGTATGAATTTTCTGTGATTACAGTCTCATTTTCAATATTTCTGTAGGAGGAAGCAGGGCTACCAGACCTGCATTAATTGTGCCAGACCGCCCCGGTGGCGCAGTGGTCTAAGCGATGGCCTCTGATCATTCGTCCGTAAGGGGTCCGGGTTCAAATCCCGTGAGGCATGGATGTTGTCTGTCTTACGGCACTGGCTCTCTCCCTTCTCTGGAACCAGTGACCCTAAATTAGGGACGAGCGACTGCTTATAGCCCAATGAGTTGCTCACGGTGGTCGTTAAACCTCCAATGGAAAAAAATAATTGTGCCAGCCTGCTACAAAATCGCGATTTTGATGAATTCTACCCCAATTTTGCACCAAAAGTTAACATTTACCGCTCATCGATATTTTAACATAATCTTACGACATCCGAAACTTATTCACAGCTTTTTAATCCATACATGAAATTCTGCGGATTCGCAGAATTCCGCTTTTTTTTTTTTTTTTTTCTTGTCATTTGGGTATTCTCAAGATCGATGCAAAGCTAAAGAGAAATTTTGGGGAGTGTTAATCGGGGGGCGAGGGGAGTCGTATTCCGTCTGGAAACGATGCTTTGTCTTTTTAAACTTTCAAAGCGAAAGTTAAAACAATACTGATTTTTCACGTAGTACTCGGGGTTTTTTCCCTTGCGATGTTGCTTCTGTACAGTATTGTTAAATACAGGGCGATTCATAAAGAAGTATACGCCGCCCCGGTGGCGCAGTGGTCTAAGCGATGGCCTTTGATCATTCGTCCGTAAGGGGTCCGGGTTCGAATCCCGGTCAGGCATGGATGTTGTGTTTGTCTTTCGGCACTGGCTCTCTCCCTTCCGTGGAACCAGTGACCCTAAATTAGGGACGGGCGACTGCTTATAGCCCATTGAGTTGCTCACGGTGGTCGTTAAACCTCCAATAAAAAAAAAAAAAGAAGTATACAGTTTCAACGCACTATGAAACAACAATGTAAGATATTTTATGTTACCTGTAACAGAATTGTAAGGGAATGTTTCGAGTTTTTTTTTTTAGATACTGTCAGATGTTCTATGTGTGCACCCTTAGTCACACATCGAGCCGGTGATCAATTTCCGCCCAAACGCGAAGTAGGATATCTGAATCAAGTGCAGTGATGGTGGCTGTGATACATTGTTTCAGCTCTGCTAGATCAACAGGAAGGGGAGTAGCAAATACCTTGCCCTTTACGTACCCCCACAGGAAATAGTCACAAGGTGTTAAGTCAGGACTTCTGGGTAGTCAGCGGCATGTTATAGCCCGCGGCTCGTCCAATCCGTCGGTGAGGAAGATGTTCATCGAAATAATCTCGCACGTCGCCTAACCATTGCGGTGGTGCACCATCCAATTGGAAAATAAAGTTGTCACTGTCTCTCTGCAACTGTGGCATCAACCAAAGACTTAATATATCCAGAAAACAGCTTCCCGTGACAGTTTTCGCGTGAAAAAGAAGGGGCTGTACACTTTTTGGACACAGCATATTTACCTTAGGGAAGTCTCGCACGTGTTGCACTGTAAATCTGGGATTATCCATTCCCAAAAAGCGAACATTGTGCTTGTTTACATGACCACCCACGGGAAATGTAGCTTCATCGGTGAAAACTAAGTGATCGGCAAAATCGTCATTTTCAAAACGGTGCTGCATTTCGGCACAAAATTCAAAGGGCTTTGTCTTGTCAAGGTCAGTGAGATTTTGCAACATCTGCACTTTGTATGGAATCATTTTCAGCTTCTTTCTCAAAATTCTCCAGGCAGCGGGCTGTGAAATATGCACTTCACGACTCTCCTCCTCGTTGATTTTCCCGGGCTTCGTTGAATGGCGGTGCAAACATCGGGCGCAGTGGTCTAAGGCGCTGGCCTCTGATCATTCGTCCGTAAGGGGTCCGGGTTCGAATCCCGGTCAGGCATGGATGTTGTGTTTGTCTTTCGGCACTGGCTCTCTCCCTTCCGTGGAACCAGTGACCCTAAATTAGGGACGGGCGACTGCTTATAGCCCATTGAGTTGCTCACGGTGGTCGTTAAACCTCCAATAAAAAAAAAAAACATTATCGACGACTTCTTCTGATACATGCGGTCGTCCAGGACTTTTAAGTTTGCACAAACAGCCTGTAGTTTTAAATTTTTATGCCAATCGTAGATAGATTTTCTGGTTATAATGTTTAACTTATAATGTTTAACGTAACTTATGCGTGATATGTGGACATCAAAAATTATTCTAATGGGAGTTCGGTGGCACGAAAATTTCCCTGTAATCTTTGGGCATGAGATTCTTACGCGGATTCGAGGAATTCCGTCTTTTTTTTTTTTTTATTATCTGGGCTATTCATGAGATCAATGCACAACTGAACTGAAATTTGGGGAAGATTGGTGGTGGAGGGGTCATTTTATATTGGAGGGCAGAATTTCATCCTTCGAAAACGGAAAGTAGATGAATTGTCAGATAACATTTTATTCCAAAAATATTTGTATTTCAGCGTGAAAATGTTGGATAAATTTCCGAAAACGGAAGTCTGATGGTGCGAACATTTTTCCCGTAATTGTATCCCCCTCCCCGAGATGTTCCCACTGTCCTGTGTTGTAGTTACATGTCGCCCCCCCCCCCCGCCTTAAATATGTGTGCATTTAAACTTGATAAGGGTAAGAAAATTTCTAAAAACGGAAGTGACGAAGTTTGGAAATGTACATATAGGAATTGATGCATAATGTTCAAAAAAGTATTCATCCTTTGAAAGTTACACCATTAATCTAAAATAGTGAAAGCTCTGATATCAGAATTTGTGGTTTTTACGCTGAAAGTTCCTTCAGCATGATAAATGAAATTATCGTCATCTGAGGACATAAAAAAAAGGAAGAATAGTAACAAAGAAATGGTAAGAAAGAACTATTAGAGCAGAAAACAAAATTGAACAGTAGGTGCTGTGCAGTGGCAGAGTCAACAAAAGATAAATATGGCTGTAGAACTTATTGACAAGAAAGCAGAGTTTGCTCGGAAAGGAAACTGGAGTTGAAGTTCTAGCAAGTACAAGAACAAAACCATGAAAAAATATGTGTTTGAAGCTATGTCTTTAAAAACCACTTTATTTTGTTTGGAATTCAACAATTTTATATTGTGAATACAGTGGTGTGATTTAGTTAAATATTTACATAAATAAACTACAGTGAATGATTCAGTTTTACTTTTGCTGTGTTATATCAGATCGTTCAGAAAATAATGGTTGCCATTCGATGAGTGGAAGGCCGACTCAGAAGCCGCATTATACATGCCATAATAATCGTTTGAGCCGAAGTCGTTGCTACTCATGTGACAGTGGTCTGTACATGTTAAGAAGGAAAGAGTTGGGGGTGATTCTGCTTCACGAGTTCAAATGGGGTCGTCATGCGGCACAAACCTACCGTAATGGGGTCAGTGAAACAACATCGGAATGTAATATTCATCGGTGGTTTGAAAAGTTTCGTTCCGGTGACACAAGCCTACAAAATGAGGATGGCATTTCGTCATTGGTAACAACACACTGAAGGCAAATGTGGATGCAAATCCTCGTGTCACAGTCAGAAAATTTGCCAAACAGTACAGTGTGTTGGTGGCAACCATTTTCAAACATCACCAAATTTGTAAGGTCAAAAGACGCTCGATACGAGGGTCCCACACGAACTGACGGAGCATCGGAAACAACTGTTTGAGATATGCAGTAACCTGCTTTGCAACGAAAAGGAGCCCCTACTTAATCTCATTGTAACATGTGATGAAAAGTGGGTACTATACGACAACCGTAAGAGATCTGCACAGTGGCTAAACCATGATGAACCACCGAAACAACATTTTAAACCAAGGTTGATGCCACCGCCCCGGTGGTGCAGTGGTCTAAGCGATGGCCTCTGATCATTCGTCCGAAAGGGGTACGGGTTCGAATCCCGTGAGGCATGGATGTTGTGTTTGTCTTAAGGCACTGGTTCTCTCCCTTCCCTGGAACCACATGCTCTAAATTAGGGACTGACGACTGCTTATAGCCCATTGAGTTGCTCACGGTGATCGTTAAAGATCCAATAAAAAAAATCAAACAGCCATCTGTCCATCTGTGGTGAACAGGAAGGGTCCTATCCTCCTCCACGATAACAGGGCTTGCCAGTCCGAGCCAAAACGTTGTTCTTGCGCCATCCTGCTAAAAAAACATAGCGATTTTGACGAAATATGCTCCAATTATGCACAGAAAGTTAAAATTTACCGGTCATAGATATTTTAGCGTAATCTTACGGCATTTGAAATCGATTCAGCGGTTAATTCGTATGTGTGAGAATCTTCCTTGGATTCGTGGAAACCTCCCCCCCCCCCCCCTCCATTATCATTTGAGTCAAAATCGATGCAAAATTGAAGAGAAATTTTTGGGGTATCAGTGTGTGTGTGGGAGGATTGTATTCTGTCTGGGGACATTTTGTCTTTTCAAACGTTCGAAAATGGAAGTTAAACGAGTGCAGATTTTCCCCGTATCATTTGGGCCATTCACGAGATTGATGCACAACTGAACTGAAATTTTGGGAGGATTACTGGGGGGGGTCCGTTTTCTCTGTCGGAGGACGGAATTTCACCCTTCGAAAACGGAAAGTAAACAGATGTGAGATTTCTCTCGTAATCGTAATTTTTTTTTCTCGCCATGTTTCCTCTACCCAGTATTGTTAGATATCATTTTATTCCATTAATGTTTGTATTTCAGCTTGAAAATGTTGGATAAATTTCCGAAAACAGAAGTCGGATGAAGCGAAGATTTCTCCCGTAATTGCATTTTTTTCCTCGCGATGTTCCCAGTCCTATGTAGTTGTTAAATGTCACCACCCTCATAAATGTGTGTGCATTTTAACTTGATAAGGGTGGGGGAAATTTCCAAACGCGTAAGTGACGAAGTTTGGAATTTGCAAGAATTGATGCATGATGTTAAAAAAAAAGTGTGAAAGCTCTGATATCAGAATTCATGGTTCTCAGGCTGAAAGTTCTTTCAGCATGATGGATACAATTACTGCCATCTGAGTGAATAAAAAAAAACGGAAAAAAGAAAGAAAAGTAACAAAGTCAACAAACAAAAGACAAATATGTCTGTGGAACTTGCTGAGAAGAAAGTAGGGCTTGCTCGCAAGAGGAAACCGGAGCTAATGTTCTAGCAAGTATAAGAACAAAACCATGAAAAAATTGTTTGAAGCTATGTTTTTCAAAACCACCCTATTCTGTTTGGAATTCAGTAATTTTATAATTTTGAATACAGTAGTGTGATCTAGTTAAATATTTACATAAATAAATTACAGTGAACGATTCAGTTTTGTTCACGCTGCGTAATATTCACTTTATTCACTGGTCAGATTTTTCACCAAATTAAAAAGTACAGCTTTTTTTTTTTTTTTTCTTCATCAGCCTGATGTATGTTAATTAAAATCACTCACGAGTGCTATGGACTAGAACCACATGAGATTAGAGGTACGACCTGCTCAAAACGCGAAATGAAGCCGAAAAAGCGTCCCATTTTTTGTTAGTTACGACAGAAATGACCGTATGGTGGCTCTCGTTACACGCACAAACATCACAATTCACGCCTTCGCCATATTGAAGTTTGTTTAGAATTTGCCGTTTAAACTTACCTTTCTGAAGTCCAAAATGTTGCACCAAGTGTTACATAAGTAATATTTTCATTGAAATTAGTTAGCGTCATCGTTTTAACCGCTATTTATTGTATGAATGACGTGGGAGATATTTATTCTTGTTGGGAATGCCCAGGAGTTCATTCTATCAACCTTCCGTATTTACAAATTGTCTAGTATTTAATAAGAAAATTGCGTGGAATTTAAAGTAAAGTTAAACTGACTATCAGCACAGCCCCCTAGAAACATTTAGGGGGCTGTGCTATCAGCCAGTTTGAAGAATTGTACTCGTAAAAAAAAGAAACTAACAAGGGTCGTATTAGCACGGTATGCTGTACGAATATAAATGCAGTGTATATACTGTAGATCTTAGAGGAAGATATGAAGACATGAAATATGTCACTAGTAGAAAACAGGAGTACTTAACACATGAGAATGAAATAGAGAATGATACATAGCATCGCATGATGCAAGTGCAAAAAAATCACTAATTTAGATTATTAAGTGCAGAGATATTCACACTTAAGAATGCAAAATTCTTCTAGGCCGCCGTGAGTTGTCTTGGAGTTGTGCGGGTAATAAGAGACTCCTGGCGAGACGCTTGTGCGTAAGCATTTGAAACAATGAGACGCTACAGTTTGCCATTTGTCTATGTCTTTCTCTTATCATATGTGGGTCTAGCTATGGATAAGTAATATGATTGTTTATATCGCATAACTTGTAATCGATTATCAGGAACACCGATTTGTTTTATTCTTACTTAAAGTTTGAATTTTGCCCCGTACGTTTAGGGAGCAGAATTTAAGTCATAAACTGATTCTACTGCTGGTACTGAAGAAGAACGTGTGGGAGGGGGGCGATCCCATGCCAAAACGTCCCTACGTAAGCGTTAAGCGATGGAAGCTTTTATCTGACCAACTTTACTAAGTTTCACTGTCAGTGGCGTTTCCTGACAAAAGAACCAAAGGCGTTGGCACTGATGGAATAATGTGTTAAATGTTAATTCTCACGACCTTGAAAGCAAGTTCTCCCCATGTCTTTTCTTCCAACAAAAATTTTAATGTTGCTCCGAGGAATTTACGGGTAACTTTAGAAAAAGTCTGAATAAAATTGAATCAAGAAAGACAGTGTTCATTACATAAGCAATAGGAAGACGCCTAATCAAGTACATTAACCTACTTAAATATGTATTTACGAAAATAAAGTAGAAAGAATTACGTAATAAAAATTCAGCAAAACAAAGGGATTACTTACGGTCATTTGAATTCCAGTTCTATTCTTCGTTCTTTCTGCAGGAATTTCTTGATCACTTCTTCATAGGATTTGGATTTATCCTCTTGTCGCATCGTAGAAAGTAATTCTTTTTCAATGGCTTAGATTATCCATGCGATGCTGGATTTGTGTGGCGCGGCAGAATGTGTGGATCCGCTTCAAGAACGAAAACGACCGCTCGATGGATGATGTTGTGGAAGGAATTGTTGCAATCAGCATAGCCAATTTGTATATTTCCGTAAATCCATGCATTAGGTTCATTTCCAATAAATAATCAACAATTTGAATTGGTGTTTTCTTTAACCTTCATTAGAAGAATACCATACATATAGTTCATTCTGGAGTTTGCTCAAATTAAAAAGATCGCCATAGATTTCCTTCAATTTTTTTAATAAATCGCGAGGAAAATTTTGCTTTTTCTTAAAGTAGGTCATTTTTTTTGGGTTTAACAAATCAAAGTACTGCAACTTTTTAAACGATGCGAATCTAATTGTTATATGATTGCTAATGTTATCAATTATTTCTAAGTAAAGTCTCCGGTCTTTCTCTGATTCATCGTTCAACCTCTGTTTTTTTATTGGACGCATTTCTTCCTCCCTTACTTCACCATGAATACAAGACCACAATGGCTCAAAATTCTCCCTTTCGCTTTGCAGTTGCTGTTGAAACTCAGTTATTTTAGTACTGCAGTACAAAATATTAACATCGTGGACTGCAGTATACTGAATAATACATCTGAATCTTTTTATAAGGTTCTATCTTTTTATAAAGATAGAACCTTTATAAAAAATATGTTTTTGAAGTTCTTTAAAAAGCCAACAAATCCTCTTGCTGTCATTGCAGTCAAATGGTCGAAGTCCCCACTTTCACTGACATGTTCAAAAAACATTATCAATGCTTCTCTGTTTTCATTGACTGTGTGAACAAGTCTTAAGGTAAAATTCCATCGGGTAGGAGCTAATGATGGTAGCTTTCTGGACATGAAAGCAGAAAGTTGGTGTAATCTTTTAGGAGAATGAGAGAAAAAGTAGGTAATGATTTAAGACCGCTAAAGAAGACTTTAAGCTCTTTGTTGTACTCTAGAGACTGCTGCAGTACCAAGTTCATTACATGAGCATAGCAATGCGTGAAGAGAGCTTTAGGATACTTTCCCAAAACTTTGCCTTGAAGTCCCCATTGAGTTGGCCGCTCATCACCGCCGCTCCATCGTACGTCATGGCAATTAATTTATCCCCACACTTATATCTGTCCACGATTTCATTCACATGATTAAACAGAGCTTCTGCAGTTTTATCAGCGCTCACCTCAAGAAATCCCAAAAATTGTTCTAGGATTTTTTTCTGTGAGACTGAAAAATACCGCACCACATTTGAGAGCTGAGATTTATTGCTTACATCTGACATTTCATCAAGCATAATGCCCAAAAAGTCGGTGTTCTGAATTTCGTAGTAAATTTTATCTCTCAGGACATTAGCAACGGAATTTATTAAATCATTTTGAATGCTTGCCAAAGTTCCGCGGAAAACTGTGGAAGTCGCTAAATGTTCTTTCAATGGGGAATCAAACTCGGCACTTGCAATAAGCAACTCCATATAATTCCCCCTATTGAAAGATTCTTCATTTTCCTCATGACCTCGGAATGGTAAATTCCTGTTTCGCTAAATAGCACACGGCATTAATCAACCTCTTCAATATTTCCCTGTTCTTTTTAACTTTTCCATTGTGCAGCTCGATTTCAACCCTTCTTTGGGCATCGAAAAGAATGTCAATTCTAGTAGGGGACGCAATAAATCTGGTGAATTAAAAAAAAACTAGAAAGATGAATTTCAGACTCACTGTGTTTCTTCAATGCAGTATTCAAATGATTCAAGTCCTCGTACCTTTCATGATTCCAAACAGTTTTCTTATTTGAGAACAACCAGCATGTCCAACAGTAAAATTTGTTATCCACATCACATCCGCAAAGCTAGTAAATTTCGTAGGGCTCTTTACGAAAATGTCTCTCAAAACCTCTTCCAGCGCCATTTTTTCCTTTTACACGTGTTGATATTGTGAGATTAGGACATGGTCGGCCACTGTCAATTACTTGTTTCTTTTCCGCGTATGAGAGCGATGAAAAACTACTGTTTAATAGTTTTTTTTTATTACACTTTCACTATCCATCTTAAATCTTAAAACAACCGAACCCCCAACTTCACTGCGCAAGCAATAATACAATCGCGCGGAACACAGACACAAACTGAACTTAAGCAAAGCATGTAAGCGTTGAAACTGCATACAACGCCTTCGCTGACTTTTGCACTTACGTGAGCCGGGTAGAAGACATGGGACGCATGCGCGAACTGAGTCTCGTAAAGCAGCGGAGATAATGTGGGGAGCGTCGCAACGGCTTGGCCTTCATTTCATAAAAAAAAAACATTCTACTGTGATAGATGAATTATGATGAAATCCTTTTTTTTTTTTTTTTGTAATTTTCTTTGGGCGTTGACACACAACTCGCACACCCAGAGAAAACGCCGCTGCTCACTGTTTTCTTACAGTTTTGGTTCCAGTAGTAATCGTTCACAGCAATAACGAAAGTTTGACGTTGATAACTACTGGATGAAAAACATTGTATGAAGAGTATCATGGCAGAACTGCTGAAAGGTGATTTCACAATTTGATTATTAAATGTTACATTAGTTTTCCTTTCATATTGAATGCATGCTTCCCTTCGGAAAACCTTAGGAGTTTGTGATGCACGCAAACCACGTACGTGTGGCTTGCTGGTTGGTTGGTTTCAGAAATAACGTATTTTCATCTGAATGCCATTAATCCCGAAAAATATGCGGCTAAAAACCAACCAAACAACAAACAGTAATCACATGTTATTTATTCTTCCTAAGTGTATATTCGCAAGCGTTCAGTAACGATAGCAACAGTTCTTTGACGCGGCAGCTCCCTATTCGCGTTACAGCGAAACAAATGCATTCAGAAGAAAATCCCTGATATTAATGTTACACTTAAAATATTGCAGGTCATGTAGTTTTCAATAAACTGCTGGTAGTATAAGTGTTTTCCCACTTATCTCACTGTAGGAACGACAGAAATGCTAATTAACAGTCGTAAGAGAAACAGTGAAATATCAACAAACCTAAAATATAACATTTTTTTCATAGTTCATAAAATAATGGTTATTCAGTATATAAACATAACTTAAAGCACAGCATGGACTTAAAACAATTAAAAATGCTATCATTAGCTGCTCCAAAATGCAAATTTTCTCGCTCCAAAACTCAACATTTCTGTTCCAAATTGCAAATTTTTCCACTCCAAGAATTGCTCCGAAACATGGTAGGGGCACTAACACCCGTGTGATAACACAAGACCACACATGTCACAAATGACGAAACAGAGACTACACGAACTGAGGTTCAAAACCCTCCCACATCCAGCCTACTCTCTTGACTTGACACTTGACACTTTCCACCTGTTCATGCATTTTAGCAATTACCTCAAAGACCGAGAGGAGGTCGAAACTGCATTTTAGCAATTACCTTCAGAAACCGAGAGGAGGCCGAAACTGCATTCCGGGACTTTCTTGCAACCAGGGAGCCAGATTTCTTCCAGACTGCTATTGAAGCACTTATTACTCGCTGGCAGTGGTGTGCAGCTGCTGAAGACGCCTATTTTGAATAAAACAAGGTTGTGTGCTATGAGGTATGTCTTTCCTTTTTACCCTGAAAATCGGTCATTATTTTCTGAACAACGTGAGAGTATTCACACTTTCTTGACGCATCTTCTGATTTTTCACCAAGTTTAAAAACTTTTTTTTCCCCCTCAGTCTCATGTATGTTAAAGTTGCTCATGAGTGCTATGGCTAAATAAAAGGTTATATGATAGATAAAACACGCAGATTATGGGATTTACCTAGGAATAAATGGATGTTATTAATAACGTCTAATTTTCGGGTAGTAGCCCTACCCTTCATCAGGTCTACACTATAGTAAGTGTTGCCAACCTTGGGTAATACTCCAACCTTTAAAATCATTTAATGTAGTTCCTCTTCTCTCAATTTCAAGACTTTCCAGTAGTTTTCTCTTGAAGAAATGTTGGTGGGGCAGAATTTCTACTGATTCCCACAGTATATTATTTCCAGTAAATTGAACATGTCTGTGCAGGCCAGTTTTGTTTGTCATGTGTTTTTAATAGCTGCTTTATGTACTGTCAGCCTGGTCTTAAGCTGTCTGCCTGTCTCTCCTACATAGCTGAGAGAGACCATAGTCACACTTGATATTGTAGACCACTCCTTCTTTTAACAAGGTGTTAGTCTCTTGCTGCTTTAATTTAGAAAGGTAGTTACTGATCTTATTTCCTAAACCTGGCGCTAGCATGATTCGAAATTTTTTTGCTAAAAATCTAAAAGGCTCTTGTGGTAGGTGAAATCACCTAACCCAAGGGCCTTTTCAAAAAACTTTGAAGGATTAGCAAAAAATTAAAGGCCCTTGTGGTAGGTGAAATCACCTAACCCAAGGGCCTTTTTGAAAAACTTGATTTCACCTTGTAGTATTGTACCTTTCTGAAAAACATGATTTCATCTACCACACAAGGGCCTTTAATTTTTGCTAATCCTTTGAATTTTTCGAAAAGTCCCTTGTGGTAGGTGAAATCACCTACCACAAGAGCCTTTTTGAAAAACTTGATTTCACCTTGTGGTATTGTACCTTTTCGAAAAACGTGCTTTCACTTACCACAAGAGCCTTTCGAAAAACTTCAAAGGATTAGCAAAAAACTTCTAATCAGGCTAGCGCTTGGTTTAGGAAATAAGACCAGTAACTACCTTCTGAAATTAAAGCAGCAAGAAACTAACATCTTGTTAAAAGAAGGAGTGACTTACAATATCAAGTGTGAGTGCCTGTGGTCTCAGCTATGTAGAAGGGACAGGCAGACAGCTTAAGACCAGGCTGACAGTACGTGAAATAGCTATTAAAAACATGACAAACAAAACTGGCCTGGACAGGCATGTTCAATCTACTGGACATAAAATACTGGGGGACTCTGTAGAAATTCTGACCTACCAACAACATTTCTTCAAGAGAAAACTGCTGGAAGGTCTTGAAATTGAGAGAAGAGGAACTGCATTAAATGATTTTTTTTCATTGAAGGTTTTAACGACCACCGTGAGCAACTCAGTGGGCTATAAGCAGTCGCCCGTCCCTAATTTAGGGTCACTGGTTCCAGGGAAGGGAGAGAGCCAGTGCCGTAAGACAAACACAACATCCATGCCCGACCGGGATTCGAACCCGGACCCCTTACGGACGAATGACCAGAGGTCAGCGCCTTAGACCACTGCGCCACCGGGGCGGCTAAATGATTTTTAAGGTTGGAGTTTTACCCAAGGTTGGCAACACTTACTATAGTGTAGTCCTGATGAAGAATGGGGTTACTACCCGAAATTTTGACGTTAATAATAACATCCATTTATTCTTAAGTAAATCCCATAATCTGTTTTATCTATCATATGATTGTCTAGGAATGGCCATGACTCCAATTATTACTAAGTTTAAAAGGTTATGTTTATACCACGTAACTTGTTTATCAGGACTACCGATCTTGTGGTTCTGAATTTTGTCCCGTACGTTCAGAGAGCAGAATTTTCAGGAGGCTCTCGTTTTCTCATTTTGACCTACCTTGGGGAACGCCTTCGCACTTTCCTTTCTCCAGACAAGGAAGGGGCGTGGAACCCCATACTAACTCGCAGTCGTCTGCTTAATGTCGGCATGTCCTATTATGCGGGACCTCATGCATACAAAGAGGAGTCGCTCTTTCAGACAACAATAACAAAAAACTAATCATAAACTGATTCTACTGCTAAAGAAAGGGGGCAATGCGGCGCCAAAACATTACTGCGCATGCGTTAAGTGATGGGAGCAGCTTTTATCTAACCAGCTTGACTAAATCTCACTGTTTTCTTAAAGTTTTGGTTCCACTTGTAATTGTTTGCAACAATAATGAAAGTTTGCCATTTGCATGAAAAACATTGTGCGAAGAGTATCATATCGATTACACTTGCCTATGCTGAAGGGTAATATCATTATTTGGTTACTAAACATTAGTTTTCATTTTATATCTGAGGTACGCTTTTCTTCGAAAACCCCTAGGAGATTGCGATGCACACACAAACCACATTCGATGGCATTGCTGGTCGGTTTCGAAAATTTTGTATTTTCATCTGAATGCCATATCAAAAAATATGTTGCTAAAAAACAACCAAACAACGAACAGTAATTACATATTATTTATTCTTTCTAAGTGTATATTCATGAGCGTTCAAGAAAGACAGCAACAATTCTTGGATGCGGCACCATCCTATTGCGTTATGGGGAAACAAATACATTCAGAAAAAAATCCCGGATATTGATATGTTATACTTAAAATGTTGCAAAACATTTAGTTTTCAAAAATCTGCAGGTAGTATTGGAGGGGGTGGGTGGAAAGTAATGTTTTTTAGAAAAGAAGAGAAACACTGTAACAGAAGAAATTTATTTCTTAATCAATTATAGAATCTCCATCATTATCGATTACACTTGCCTATCGTGAAACCAAACTTTCAATGCTGTCTTTATAGAAAGGCGTTGGCTGTGATGCAAAGAAGTTCGAGAGCCCCGTTTTGACATCAATATTGAGGAATCTTTTCCCATTAAGAAAGTGCTGCAGAGATCTGAAGAAAGGGTAATTAGATGGTGAATGTCAGGGGAATAAGGGGGTTGGGGCAGAACTCCACAGCCAAACGGTCTGATCGTCTGCTGGGTCCATCTCGCTGTGTGAGGTCTCTCATTGTCATGCTGGAGGATGACACCTTTTCTGTTGACCAGTGCTAGGTGTTTTACAGTAAGGGATTGCTTCAAATGGTCCAATTGACAATAGAGGTCTGCTGTTACGGTCTGTCCGGGTTCAAAGTGAGCTTTGCCAGCGGTAGTCCACCAAACATAGAGCAAAACCTTTTTGGGGTGTAGGCCTGGTTTTGGCGTAGGAACTGGTGTCTGACCTGGAGAAAGCCACTGGTATTTTCATTTGTTGTTCATGTAAAGAACCCACTTTTCGTCTCCAGTGACAATTCGATGAAGAAATGGATCCTTTTCCTGTCGGCTGAGCAAAGAGTTGCTGATGGTGGAACGCTGGGCTTTGTTGTCAGGTGAAAGGTAGTGTGGGACCCAGACTCCTTGTCTATAGACCATTCCTATCTATTGCCGGTGCTCTTGAATAGTAGACCATGATGCGTTAAGATGTTGGGATAATTAATCAATGGTTTGACGAGGATCTGCCTCAACGGCTTCACACAGCAGGTCATTGTCCAGCTCCATGGGCGTTCCTGCATGAGGGACATCAGAGAGGTTAAAATTGCCCCACTGGAATTAGGTGAATCAACGCTGGCACTTGCAGACATTTAACGCATTCAGATAAACAGTGCAAATGTTATTGGTGGCCACGGTTGCATTGTTCCCCTTGTGAAATTCATACAGCATACAATGACTAACATGGCTCTCCTCGGGTTTTATGTCACTCATTTTGTTCTGCAAATCTGGAAGACAAAAACACCTACATAAGTTAAAGGCAAATAGTTCATTCACTTGTACATGCACTTTACGGTGAACGTACATAAACACCTCACAATTGCTTCCCAAACTTAACACCCCTCCTCACCATATAATGTTTTCCAATTTATCTTACTGTGGGAATGACAAAAGTGCTAATTAACAGTCAGAAGAGCACTAAAGTGTCAGTAAACCTGAAATAAATACGGGATTGCACCATATAATACAAATTTTGAAAATGACAATCCGATTTTTGGTGTAAATGTGACAAGGGTGGTAGGTCAGATAATATCCGAAAACTTGAAAATTTCATCGTCCTAGAGCGGGACTCGAATCCGCGTCTCCCAGATAGCGCCCGGGTATGCTAATCACTACACCACCCAGAACGACCAAGCTTCATGTTTTCGATTAATTTGAATATAACTATCACAGGATTCGCTAGTCGAAGCAGCCGGCATTCATGTTTAGCGAATCTGGAGGTTAAGAATCTTATCCCGTGATTGCCCGGAGGAGCAGATAAATCATGAAATAATATATAGCATACCCTGGCGCTATCTGGGAGACGCGGATTCGAGTCCTGCTCCAGGACGATGAAATTTTCAAGTTTTCGGAAATTATCTGACTTACCATCCTTGTCACATTTACACCAAAAATCGGATTGTCATCTTCAAAATCTGATATATAACAGTTTTTCGTAGTTCATAAAATAATGGTAATTCAGTGTATGAACAGAACTTAAAGCACAGCATGTACTTAAAACATAATTTAAAATGCTATCATTAGCTGCTCTGAAACCTGAGTTAGTTCTGGTCCAAATTGTTTTGCTCCAAAACTCAACTTTTCTGCTCCGAAGTGCAAATTTCCAGCTCCAAGAATTGCTCTGAAATACATTAGGAGCACTAACAGTCTAACACCCCTGAAAAAGAAATCCTTCACTGATAGATGAAGAATCTGCAATAATGGTATTCTTTTGTAATAAATGTGTAAAACAAGACAATTTTTTTTCTTGTCGGCACTTCAGGATTTCCTGTTTAAAAAAAAATTCCCAATTTAGAAGTAACATAACATACTTTTAGTATTGGCTATGGTTTGCAATGATTGCCAGAGCTCACGGACACGTTTTTTGTAATCTCGTTTTACATATACCTTAATCTTGATCAGATTTACTGCTTTGAATATTGAAAATATTCAAGTGTGGAAATGCAGTTTTCACACATCTTAACTTTTTCTAATTTCCCGTTTTCTTGCTATGGCACTCTGGAAGTTCGTGGGAGTAATTTTTTAAAATATTTTTTTTCTCAGATAGCTTAATCTTGATTAAATTGATTGCTTTCTTTTAATTCGAGAATGTAGAACCAATATTTTTACAAACGTTTATTTCCCTCCATATCTCATTTTCATGCCTTTTGCAAAAATGGCTGCCACCCATGCAGTGTTAAAATGCTGGATTGTCAGATTCGTTATTTTGACAAATGAAACATTTTTGGTATGTGTAATTTTTTTTTTCATTTGACGGAGAGTTTTATCATGAGGTTGATATCTCCACCATTAGAATTCATAATGATGATGCCCTCTGTTGCTACAAACTGCAAATTGGTTGGCGTTACCAAGCAAGGGGCAGGTGTACAAAGGCTTGCTCTTTTTCAAATCTTCTCCACTGAAAATCTTAATACATCCCAAAATTACTGGAACAATGAACCAGATCATCAAACGTAAAATAAACGAGTAAATAAATAATGGCACTCTAAATTATGAATCGTCTAACCAAAAGTATTTACACCGTCGAGTCACATTATTGTGACCACCAGCTAATATCCAGAGTAACCGCCATGTGCAGCGCGGACAGCATCTAGACAGGCTTGGAGTGACTCAATACGGTGCTGGAAGGTGTTCACAGGTATGTGGAGCCATGCTGACTACAGTGCATCTGACAGCTGCTGGAGGATCCATAGAGCGAACAACACAATCGAGGTGATCTCACAGATGCTTAATTGGGTTTAAGTCAAGGGAATTAGGGGGCCAGGGAAGAACTTTGAAGTCTTCATCGTGCTCTTCCAACCACTCTCTGACATTTCTAGCTTTGTGACACGTCGCATTGTCGTTCTGGAAGATCCCGTCTGCCCCAGGGAAGACAATCAGCATGTATGGGTGTATGTGGTCTGCCAGAATGGATTCATAACGAATTCGGTCCGTAGTGCCTTCCACAAGTATGAGTGGACCCAGGGAATGCCATGAAAACATTCCCCAGACCATAACGCTGCCCCCACCAGCTTGTGTTCTTCCGGAATTGGTTGAAGGGTTCTCGGATGTTTCTCGCCTTACACGCCAAAGTCTATCCTTTCCATGAAGCAGAAAACGTGACTCATCGGAGAAAGCAATCCTTTGCCGATCGGCTGAGGTCCAATTCCGATACTGCCGTGCAAATGTAAGTCTTTTCTGCCGATGCACTTCCGTTAGCATAGGTGCAGTGACCATCCATCTGCATCGGAGCCCTATACTTTGCAGGGTTCGTAACTGTCATTTTAGACACACTTCAGGTATCCCCCTGGTTCATTCGGCCATGCACCTTCGCAGCCGACGTTCACCTCTTACATCAATGGCACATGGTGCGCTGCAGTTTCCACATCGCTTATTCGCAGTGGAGCCATTTTTCCAATCACAATACACTTTAACCACAGCAGCACACGAACAGTTCACAAACTGCGCTGTTTCAGAAATACTGCTCCCTTTAGCCCGAAAGCCGATAATCATCCCGTTTTGCAAATCTGTTAAATCGCTTTTATCCATGACAGCAACGAGTCATGTTTTCAGAATGCCTACAGCACACCTTATATACCCTCCCAGCCAGCTCATGACACGTGCCTTCTTTCATTAGCTACATGCTGTTGGCATAAAAAGTAGGACGTGGTTACAATAATGTGACTCGACTGTGTATAAGTAGAACTGCAATTAGTCAGAGAGTTATTTTAAGACTGAATTGTTAAAAGAAAGAACTAAGAGTAACTGTTTTTATTCACTTCCTGAAAAGACATGGTTCGTACGCTCCTTGAGGGGGGGGTCATTTTCAAGTCATTGAAAAAGGTTAAGACTAAATAGTATTTGA
Organism: Macrothele yani; assembly: GCA_039090855.1. Taxonomy (NCBI): domain Eukaryota; kingdom Metazoa; phylum Arthropoda; class Arachnida; order Araneae; family Macrothelidae; genus Macrothele; species Macrothele yani. The sequence goes on along the minus strand of CM077027.1, from coordinate 149,156,305 downwards.
AATTTTTTTAAGTAATATGAAAGAGCGTTTATGTAAAATAATTGTTTGTGACAAAAAGTTGTATGGATTTCTGTGTAGTTTTCATAAAAAAAAACAAGCTGGTCAAATAGCGCAGAACTTTGCTTTCAACTCAGGACAGCGTGTGGACAGCTGGTGCCTTGACTATGATATCACTATGGAGTTAAACGTCAGCCATGGAAATGAAATAAATGTAATGATGTATTCGCGAATCAAGATACGCTTTTGTTGACTGGGGTTAGGGACACGTTCTTGTCGTAGGGTGAATACAAAAATAATGTACCCTTTCAAAATATTTCACAAAACAAAATGATTTCGAAAAACTCCAAAACAGAGAGGTAATTCAGAGTTTAATAAAATAAACAAATAGGGGGTAACAGGAAGATCATTGAAGGTGTGCCCATCCCAACCAAGTGTAATGGTTTGAACTTGCTTAAATACCTACCTACTGGCCAATCAATGGTACACAAATATGGTAATTTGGTTTTAAAGTCTTTGAAAAGTGCTTGAGATCATCAGCATTATGCTAACTTACTCTGAGAATGACTGAAGGAGCTGAAATCATGTGAGAGATATGTAGAAAAGAAGTGGGAATGTTTTAAGAACTGTGTTGTTACTGCTGCTGAGGAGGTCTGTGGTACCACAATAGTGGGTAACAATAGAGGCGATGGTTGGTGGAATAGTGAGATTGAAGAGGCAGTAAAGAGAAAGAAGGATGCATATTTGGGGATGTTGCAAGGTAAAGTTTCTGTGGATGAGTACCGTTGTAAGAAGCGTGGAGCAGCTAAGCTGGTTCGCCTGAGTAAGGCAAAAGATAGGAAGGGAAGGTGGAAAAGCATGAATTGGCTTTTTGGAATGATAGAAACACTTTCTGGAAGTTCGTGAGACTCGGGAAAAATAGGGGAAACAAAGTTGTAAGTTGTGTGAAGAATAGGGTTGGGGAAATGATATGGGAGCCCAGTGAGTTAAGTGATAGATGGGGTGAATACTTCTGTGGGTTATTAGTTCAAGAAAGCAAAGGTGATTCTGAGGCAGAAGCAGATGATGTCACAGTGAAGGGGGGAAGCACAGGAGAGATATCAAGGGAAGAGGTGTGTAAAGCTCTAAAAATCTCTTCAGAATGGTAAGGCTCCGGGAGTTGATGGCATAACTGCTGAGATGTTGAAATATGGTAGTGACTCTATAATTGACTGGTTAACTGAAATTTGCCAGTTGTGCTGGGAGCTGGGAATGGTCCCTCGGGATTGGAAGGATGCTATCATTGTTCCCTTGTATAAGCGAAAAGGTGATAAGACTGACTGCAAGAACTATCGTAATCGTGGTATTAGCCTAGTGAGTGTGCCAGGGAAAGTGTTTGGTAGGGTCATTATTGAAAAAATACGAAGTCTTACATCAGTGAAAGTATGGGATATTCAGAGTGGTTTCATGTCTGGTAAAGGCTGCACTAACCAAATTTTTGCATTACGCATGATGATTGAAACGTATCTGGTTGGTTGGTTGGTTAATTGATTTTAGTGGCGCAAGGGCCATGGTTGGCCAAATACCGCCAAACAAAAGACATCAAAACAAAACTAAATCAATAAAAATGTACACAAGGTTAAAAACAGGCTGATGTGGTAAAAATGAAATATGATAGTGAACAAGTTAAAATCTAGATAAGTTTAAAAAAGTCAATTTCTTGTAAAAACGAAAACACTTGTAACGTATACTCTAGATTCAGTTTCCTTTCGATTTTACTATCTCTTGTTACTTTATTTTCCTATGCAAATTATCTTCTCACTTAACGAGATGTTATTTCTCCCGCTGAATGATATGTGGCAACGAGTGTAAGTCATGACGTGGTGGTATGCAGTATATATAGGCGCGCTCAACTATACCAAAGAAGCTTCGTTTTATGTGATAGGTTCTTCTTAATTATTGTTATGCGATTCTACGAAAGTTTGGATATTCAGTAGTCGTGTGATTTGTTGAGTATGTGTTTGATAATACCAGGAGCTCTCCAATAAAAGGTTTAAAGTGAGTACGTTTTCTCAGTTCATATTATTGTCAGACCTCTGTCTGGCCGTTAAGTCTCTTTCATTAAGTGTCTCCATTAAGTCCAAAGTATATTGTGTTTACCACTCTAATAAGGTGCCTTCAAGGTACTAATGTACTAAAACCGAAGTTATAGTACTGATATTCAAGATAATGAGGAACGCTGAGTAAAAAGAAGTTCCATATTCAATGAATTTATTGCACGTGCGAGTCTTACCTAAACAAACTCTAGCACTTTGAAGATTAGGTACACTTTAGCTACGTCAAGTAACCTTCCAATAACCCTAACGTGACTTAACGTAAGCTTCCCTGCACTACACGTCCAGCGGAGGACTTTATTCATTATACACTGCTTTCAAGTCGCAGGCTTCGCCAATAATAGTTTGCAGCGTAGCTGCCCCTTCGTCCAACAGATGAGAGTGAAAATGACGAAAACGATTATCACAAAACCGAACACAAGTACACAAAACATGAAGGACAGTGAGACGACAGTTGCACGCCTCACACACCGGGACACCCTCGCCACACAGCAAAAAGCGGTGAGTAAAACGACAGTGCCCAATGCGGAGACGTGCAAGAACAACTTCCTCACGACGGTTCTTCCACAAACTAGACTTCCATAGTCCGATCTGTGGTTTGAAAGAATGCAGCTTATTGCTGCCCTGCTGAGACCACAGGAACTGCCACTCGTCCAGGAGAAATGTCCGGATCAAAGGTCTAAAATCGCGGACAGTGGCAGCCGAGCTGGCGACATGGCGGAAACAGACCTGGCAGAGAGATCAGCCAGCTCGTTACCCCGGATCCCAACATGGCCAGGAACCCAACAGAATCGGACCAGGAAGCCATCACCCTCCAAAGTTCCAAGAAGACGACGGACATCATGGGCGACAGGTGAGTCCGTGTCCTCCGGAGAAGATAAAACCTGTATGACGGACTGGGAATCAGAGCAAACCATAGCACGACGATGCGATCGAGACTGTATGTGGCACAAAGCAAGGTGTACCGCACGCATCTCTGCCGAAAAGACGGTGGATTCAAGCGGAAGCCTCTCAGCATGTGAGGCATCGCCACACACAAAAGCGGATCCAACGATAATTCCCGGATTTCGAGCCATCGGTGAACACAGGCACGAAATCCGGGTAGGCAGACAGTTTTTCAGCAAAGAGCTGCTGGTACACCAGAGCAGGAGTAGACGACTTTGGCCACACACAAAGAGATAGGTCACCCGTTGCTTGAACGGGCTGCCAAGGAGGATGGTCGAAAAAGGTGGTCAAACCAATCCTAGACAAGTTGAGACCAGCATCGCGCACTATGGCAGACATCCGAATCCCGAACGTCGGAACACAGGAGGGGCGGTTGGAAAACAAGCTGCTACAGTCCGGTTGGAAAACAAGCTGCTACAGTCCGGTTGGAAAACAAGCTGCCACAGTCCGGTTGGAAGATGGAACCATGCAGTGGATGATCAGGAAGAGATTTCAGTTTGGTATAAAACTGAAGAGACAGCTGCTTACGACGGATGCATAACGGCGGCTCATGAGCCTCCGCATACAGGCTATGCACGGGAGAGGTACGGAAAACACCAGTACATAGCCGCAATGCCTGGTGATGGATGGGGTCCAAAGGCTGTAAAACCGATGGACGCGCTGAACCGTACGTAATGCATCCGAAGTCTAACTTTGACTGAATGAGAGAGTGGTAAATGCGAAGCATTGAGCACCTGTCAGCCCCCCAGGATGTTCGAGAGAGGACCTTCAGGATACTCAATGACTTCGTGCACTTCACCTTCAAAGACTGAATGTGAGGCCGGAATGTGAGCGCTCGGTCAAAAGTTAGCCCAAGGAACCTGGCTTCTGACACCACAGGGATGGTAGAACACCCCAGACGGAGGCTGGGGTTTGGGTGAAGACCCCGTTTGCGGCAAAAATGCACGCAAACGGTCTTCTGCGTCGAGAAGCCAAATCCATTTTGGGAAGCCCAGTGAGAGATCGTGGTAATGGCAGACGGAGCTGTCTCTCGATAGTGCGCATGTTTACAGAGGCGCAAGAGATCTGTAGATCATCCACGTACATGGTACCACGAATCGTCGGAGGAAGTAGGTGGAAAATATGGTTGACACGAAGGATGAACAACGTAACGGAAAGAATGGAGCCTTGAGGTACACCCTGTTCTTGCGGGTACATCGCAGAGAGGGTCGACCCGACGCGCACACGGAAATTCCGGTCCTGGAGAAATCCGGCGATGAAAGATGGTAAGTTTCCCCGCAATCCGCATTCGTGCAGATCACGGAGAATGCCGTATCTCCAGGTACGGTCATAGGCTTTCTTCATGTCGAAGAAGACGGAGACCATGTGCTGACGCCGGACAAACGCCTCCCTGACAGATGTCTCAAGGCGAAGATGATGATCGGTGGTGGATCGAGATTTGCGAAATCCACTCTGATGAGGTGAAAAAATGTGATGAAACTCCAAATAAAAAATGAGACGAAAATTAATGATACGCTCAAGTACTTTGCAAAGGCAGCTCGTCATAGCAATTGGCCGGTAGTTCAACGGATTGGTGGGATCTTTACCAGTTTGGGAACAGGAACGACAATGGCAGTGTGCCAAGATTCGGGAAACACATGCTCTTGCCAAATCCTGTTAAACAGGATTAGCAGACATTCAAGAGAGGACGGAGAAAGGTGCTTCAGCATCTCGTAATGGATGTTATCTGGTCCGACAGATGTCCGGCCGGACCTATGTAGAGCGGTCTTCAGCTCCACGGCAGTCAACGGGCTGTTATAATCTGCGGAAGAAAACGGTCCAAAAGAAATCTTGGACCGTTCAAGCCGCGGCTGTAACTGCCGGAACGAAGCAGGGTAATTGCTGCTGCTGGACACCGAAGAAAAAGCGGCGCCCAGACAATCAGCAATACCCTGACGTCAGCAACCGTTCCTCCATCACTCTCAAGAATGGAGATTTCCCCAGATGGGTACTGTCCCCGAATCTTACGGATCCTGTCCCAAGCGATCTTAGAGCTAGTAGTGGTGTTAATCCCGGATACATATTGTATCCAGGACTCCCGTTGACTACGTCTACGAACCAATCGCGCGTAGGACTTGGCTTTCTTGAAAGCAAGTAGGTTCGCGTCGGTGGGGTACCAACGAAAATTACCCCAAGCCCGATGTTGGGCCCGACGAGCTGCCATGCAAGTGGAATTCCACCAAGGTCTCGGGCAACATGGAAGTTTAGTCGACGTCCTGGGGATGGTAAGGTCCGCCGCTTGCACAATACAATCCGTTACCGACGCAACAGCGTCATTGACCGTTCTTGAGGTCACCATAGCTGGAGTAATAAAGGCCGAAGCCGTGAATGTGTCCCACTTGGCACGATCAATATTCCATCTAGCAGGGCGAGTAGGGTAACGGTACCCGCCACTCGCTAGACGGAGGAAGATGGGAAAGTGATCGCTGCCAAGGGGATCACCAGACACGCTCCAGGACCAAGCAGGATATAAAGATGGTGAACTCAGAGACAAATCAATGGCTGAGTACGAGGGGGTGGGTTCGTGGAAATAGGTGACTGCCCCGGTGTTGTGGAGGCAGAGGGACGTGTTGGAGAGAAGGGACTCAACAACACGGCCCCTGGAGTCACGAGTGGTAGAACCCCACAACGGATTGTGTGCATTAAAATCTCCTTAGATGAAGAAAGGAGGTGGCAGCTGGTCAACTAAATCTTCCAGATCCGAAAGGCTTACTGCTTCATCTGGTGGTATGTATAGGGAACACACCGTGAACAATGTGTTCACAGATAGTCTCACTGCCACTGCCTGCAAAGTCGTCCGAAGGGCAACTGCAGTGACAGGAACACCATGAGGAACAACGACGGCCACTCCTCCGCAGGCGATAACGCCGTCCTGGTGATCTTCGAGGAAAAGGGAATGTCTCCGCAGCGAAGGAGTGTCCGTCGTGCGAAGCTTTGTCTCCTGGAGACACACGCACACAGGTGTGTGCGAAGACAGTAAACCTTTTACATCATCAATGCGTGATCGCAGACCTCAGCAATTCCACTGAATGAGTGTGGCCATAATGAAAAATGAAATGAAAGAATGAAAAAGACAGACGACTAGAACGTCTCAATGTCGTCCATCACCTCCAATCCATCAGCAGTGTCTAGAGGTAACACAGGGCTGTGTTTACCCCCTGTGTTAAGAGGTGGTTTTTGCCTGCTCTGTTTCGGGAGGATGATCCTGGTTTCAACTTCTCCGACTTCTTCTTAGCAGTGCCCTGGGTCCCTGTGCTGACAGATGTTTTCGGCATAGAGGAAGGTTTCGGCGACGATGTTGATGTCGCCTTGGAGGCAATGCGGCGAGACTTCAGTGCCTCCAATCCAGCAGCAACGATGTCCTCAAAATCATAAGGACACCGCGCTTGGATGGTCACCTCAGTCTGGACCGCTACATAGGCCTTCTGCACCACAACTGAAGCATATGACCGCCGGCCTGGTTGTAAAGGGACGATCCGCCGTCTAGCTTAGGGATACGAGAGATGCTTAGTTGTCTTCAGGCGTTGGATTGCCTGTTCCTCTATCCACTTTGGACACTGCTTAGAAGATGCAGGATGAGTCCCTTCGCAGTTGACACAATGATCAGACTCTGCAGAGCAATCCGCCAAAGAGTGTTCTGTGGAACCACAGCGACCACACTTTGCAACATTACGGCAAGACTGCTGGGAGTGACCGTAATGCTGGCACCTGAAACATTGCAAAGGGTTCGGGATATACGGCCGAACATCAAGCCGTAAATAACCTGCTTTGATGGAAGTAGGCAGGGTTGGGGAGTCAAAATTCAGGATGATGTTACGGGAGGGAATAGATTTCCCATCCCGCCTAAAAAGAATCCGTCGAACCCCAATGACATTCTGTTCACCAAGTTCCTCCAGCAATTCCTCATCGCTGCACTCAAGCAGGTCGCGGGAGTTGACAACACCGCGAGAGGAATTGAGGTAACCATGGGGAGAAACCTGAACAGGAACGCCAAGCAAAACGGTCATTTCCAGCAAGGTGGCACTGTGGCGTGGAGTAGAGGTTACCACAAGAAGATCCCCGGAAGGGAGCTTTTTGACACTCTTTGGAGAGCCAGCAACGGCTTGCATAGCCTTGTTGATCCAGAAAGGACTCTTGTTACTGAGTGACTGTGAAAAGTCACTAGATTTGATCAAAAGAAACAGAGCATTGCAATTAGATGTGACAAGTTTCTTTGTGGAGGAAGGTGTACTTTCCTCCACAGGGTGCTTTTAATTATTAGCATGCGAAACACTTTGGGTTTCCATGAAGAAGTGAAAAGATTCGTCCGCCGACCTCCCCACCCACTACCGAGCCCAACGAGGGAGAGCCGGAGGTCCGCAAGCCCAAGAGGACGCAGGACACGGCTCTAGGGATAGTCAGCGGATATAGCAAGTTGGTAGGGCAGACACGCGCTAGGCGTGCACCCAGACTTTCCCGTGCCCGGAGAACACCCCTTTGGCATGCCCACCCTACCCCCAAACTCACCCTGCCGAACAGAACGACAAGCCGCTAGAAGTCTGGGCGCCACTCGGCCACAGACTTCCTGACTAGGAGTGGTTAGCTCCCAGCCTCCCGTTTAGGGTGAAGCAGAGGGCAAAGAGGAGTGTTGGCATCTGGAGACACTACAACCCTGCCCCCAGATACCTCAGCCTTCAGCATCCCCATTTCCACCTGTACGGGTCACCGCACACGGCAAACGTGCAGGTAGGTCTAAGCTAACCAGCTCCGGAAAAAAACAGAAAATGTAACATAAAAGAGAAAAACAGGGAAGAGAACGAGGAACAAAACCCGGAGCTGGCGCCTCATCACAACCTCAGCAGCCGACAACTGAGGCTGGTACATGTCAAAATATGAACGAAAGACGAAAAAGCAAAATTATAAGAGAAAATCGGCTCGGGCCGTGGGGACGCCATCCCCATCAGCTGGATGAACAGCCGTCCCTTCGGTGATGTTATCGTTCCAGAGTAAACGAAATGTATTCCGTCATAATGTGAGCTCGGGCCGTGGGGGCGCCGCTCCCCAAATAACTGGAAAACCAGTTATCCCCGTGCGGGGGAAAAGTATCTGGCTGTTGGTAAGGAAGTTTTTGCTGCCTTCATAGATTTAGAGAAAGCTTACGACCGAGTAAATGGGACACTTTTGTGGAAGATATTGAATGAATATGGTGTGACTGCAAGTCTACTCAATAGTGTGAAAGCCATGTATGCTGCAATGCTGGTAGTAGAGCTTGTGTACGAGTGAATGGTGTTTTATCAAAATGGTTTTCTATTGGTGCGGGAATCCGGCAAGGTTGGGTAATGTCACCCTGGCTGTTTAATATATTTATGGATGCATGCATACGTGATGCCAAAATAGATAATTCTGGTTTATGTCTTGGTGATATGCGTGTGTGCAGATTGCTGTATGCTGATGACACTGTCCTGTTGGCAGAGAGCAAAAGTGAGTTGCAGAGTTTGTTGTCCCGGATGTACGAAATTTGCATGAAATTCAAACTGAGTATTAATAAGGGAAAAACCAAAGTTATGATTTTGAGCAGGGAACTGGTAGTACTGAATGTAGCATAAGTCTAAATGGCACCGTGATTGACCAGGTGAAAGAGTTTGTGTATTTAGGAAGCACATTTAACAGAGAGAACAAATTGGAGGGTGAAATCAGTAGGACAGTGAATTCTTTATTGAAAGTCATAGCTGCCTTGGGAGGTTTTCACAGGAATTATGGGTTCTCAAGGGAGTCCCGCATGGCTGTATATGAAAGTGTAATTGTTCCTACTCTGATGTATGGCAGTGAAACCTGGGTACTACAGCAGAAACATAGGAGTCGCTTGTGTGCTGGAAAAATGAGTTATTTACGGGGGGTTTGTGGCAAGACACGTTCTGATCGTGTGAGGAATAAAGATGTGTTGGAGTTGTGTAGTGTGAAGCAAAATGTTGTTAGCAAGGTGGATACTAATATGTTTCAGTGGTTTGGGCATGTTGAAAAAATGAGTGATGAGATGCTTACTAAGATAATTTTTTCAGCCCATGTGGCAGGGAAGAAAAGTAGAGGAAGGCCAAGGAAGTCATGGGAGGATCAGATTCAGGAGTGTCTGCATGAGAAAAAGATCATGAGTATGAAGTATAGAAGATCTTGTGTGCGTCGTGTGATGGATGTCAGCGAAGCTCGAATTGTGTATCAAGATCGCTGTAAGTGGAGGAGTTTGATATGGCAACAGTAAGTAAATAATCAGATAGAAATTATCTGGTAGTTTATCTTTTCTTTGTGGAGCTAACCTCTGAATCTCAGAGAACAGCTTAGTGATATGTATGTATGTGTGAAAAGTGCGTGAATTTATTTTGCTTGGTGTACGATCCTTGAAAGAGCAGGTGTAGTAATTTCACAGTGAGTGTGAAAAAGAAGTTATAACACATCTGATGAAATCTCTACACATGTTATGTCACAGCTCAAGATTTATATGGAATGCTCTTACTGAACTATCAGTGCATAAACTATACTTTCAGTAATGGTCGAAATGTTGTGGAAAGTTTAAAAAAATGCTACAATTAAATTCACCCATAGTAGATACAGGTGAAAGAAATTTGCATAATGTTCATAACTCATTTGCTAAAGCACTTCAAAACTTTGATGTTGATGTGGAATATTTGCCAATAGATCTATCTGCAATACTTCTTCAAGCACTACTGCACATTCCAAAGATCTTAAAGACTTGCACTTCAAATTAGGTTTGTCTAAAAAAATTCTTTTAAGACCCATGTCTGTAATCAATAACTTACGCTTCAGAGCAGCAGTGACAGATTTATTGAACAATATGTGGACGTCCATGTGCAAAGGGCCCAGTCTGTCAGTGTGGAGTTATTGATATATTCAAGTTCCTTATAAAATAACGAATTGAACGTAATTTACTTCCTTTTTTTATTCCAATAATTTAAAAAGTTTTTGAATTTTTAATGACTTTTTTTAAAGTGGTAGTTTTAAGAAAATCAACCTTAAAAGTTCAATATACTTGAATTTGATGAAGGAAAGCTTTTTGTGCAAAGTTACGTAGATTATGATTTTAATCTACAGCCAAGGGCTACAGAAACAAACAAAAAAAGACAAATTTCTGCCATAAAATTTTAAAAACTCCGTATCTCAGAATCTGAGTTCAACAAACTGGACCCTTTTCTTATGGATGTCTATATACGAGTATAGTGCTTTAAGGGAATTTTTAAGGATAAAAGGGAACTCACAGTGTGGATAATTGAGATCTAAGAGAAGCAATTTCTCTGATAACAAAATCGTCTGTCTTAGAAATGCAGCTGATCTCTTTGCAGGATGTTTTAATTTACTTTAGAAGACAGAACCTCTTACAGTCTATGGGATGAGCTTGTTCAACTGTTAAATAAAACTATGGGATATTTTTTGCAAAGTAAATATAGATTTAAGGTCCATTAAGACAGAAAAAGTGGAAAGAATGCTAAATAAGTTTTGGACACTGAAAGAGAGCTTGTCATATGATGAACAAAGATTATTTCAGTTGGAGGGTGGGGGGTGGAGAGGATTGCATTCTTTCCACATAAGCCTGTACACACACATGAAGTACCTTGTATATAGCATTCCTTTAGAATTTTTTTTTTTGAAAAATGTGATGAAATTTGGAAATTTCAACTGAGTAGTCTTCCAGAGGGTGTGTAAAAATAAGCAGAGATGGGTTGGAATTGTGCCATTGTTACGACCAGTGACAAAAAGTAACAGTTCCAAAATCACTGATAAGACTGTTATCATTAACCATGTCTGAGCATTGCTTGGGATTGCAAAATCAATGTTACTAGGTCAGTCCATGTTACCATGTCAACATATCAAAACAATTTGTCTCCTTTTCTGTTGAAACATCATAAAGATGGCTGGTGATATGAGCTTTCTTTCAGCCTCCTTTTTTTTTCCATGCTCAAGAGTTTTTCTTTTGGCTTTAACTCGTAAACAAAGAATTCAAAGCAGGCTGATTGCAAAAGTGATTTTGTGACTATTACAAGAGAGACAATGACTCGCCATCCCGTCACGACTCTGTTGATTCTGTCGTAAACAGTGATTTTATCACCATTAACAGTTCTGGCTTCTTTACAGCTTCATCACCAATTTTGTCACTCTGACAGGAAAATTGCAATTAAGTCTACCGCTAAAAACAAGTAGCTGCCTCTTTATCATTGGTGATTCTGCCAAGTGGTGTCTTCATTAATCATTAAGTGATAAATGGATTCTTTTTTCTTTTATTGGAGGTTTAACGACCACCGTGAGCAACTCAATTGGCTATAAGCAGTCACCCGTCCCTAATTTAGGGTCACTGGTTCCAGGGAAGGGGAGAACCAGTGCCGTAAGACAAACACAACATCCATGCCTCACGGGATTCGAACCCGGATCCCGTTCGGACGAATGATCAGAGGCCATCGCTTAGACCACTGCGCCACCGGGCGGCATAAATGGATTCAGCTACAAACTAAAATTTGGAATGAGAACAGCCGATGTTTATTGTGTGAATTGAAGTCTGTTACAATGAAGGTGTAAAATGCGGTTGTCATCCCGGTGGCGCAGTGGTCTAAGCGATGGCCTCTGATCATTCGTCCGAAAGGGGTCTGGGTTCGAATCCCGGTGAGGCATGGATGTTGTGTTTGTCTTACGGCACTGGCTCTCTCCCTTCCCTGGAACCAGTGACCCTAAATTAGGGACGGGCGACTGCTTATAGCCCATTGAGTTGCTCACGGTGGTCGTTAAACCTCCAATAAAAAAAAATGTTCACATTTTTGGATGGACCATTACTGGAACAAAATATTTGTGATAACTTATACATCAGGTAAGACGAAATACAAATTGATTCAAATGTTTGTGGAAGCTTTGTTATGTTTAACCCATGACAGTGCGTACCGTAAAAGAGAATTCAGCTCTAAAATTGTTTTATTAAAAAGTTGAAGCAACTCTAATGGCTAACCTTCCAAAAGTGGCCCGCTCCGATAGATGGCGCCACGTTAGCACTTCACCTCTCCTCAATTCAGGTGTCGGAAGAAACACGCTTCAGGGAATAACGAGTACCCTTCCCGTACACTTGGTACGTGTTTTCTTTATGCTCACATTCCTATGGATATAGTGATGATTCTGACGTATTGTTTCGCCAAAGGATTGTCTTACGATGAGGCGATTGAAGAAACCTAAATGTGTACTTTAGCGTCCTAAATTATTTCGTCGGAAAATTTTTCAGAACTTGCGTACGAGTACGATTGTTTGCAGCAGTTGGTGCGGAAGGCTAAAGCAATGCAGGCTAAGTGAAGTGTCCGTGCGTCGGAAGGGAGTAACAGTTGGTAGTAGGTGAGCAGAAGAATACAACATGGGTGGGGTGTATGTCTCGGAGTCGGAGGAGTGTAATGCGTCGTATAATCGTGTGCAAAAAGAAGTAGTTCAGAAATGTTTCATTAATTATTAATAAAGAGATGGGCTAAATGTTTTTGTTTTTATTGTAAAAATGTCTGGGAATGTAATTAAATGAAGGAATGCAAATGATATAATATGCGGCAGAAGTTTTGAGTAACAAGTTTTGGTTCCGGTGGAACCCCGAGTTTTGGTTATGGTTTCGGAGATGTTAAGGGGTCGGTGATTTCTTCAAGCACCTCATTTGTAGTTCTACTGTTATTCCATCCATCGTTCGTCTCCTTTTTTTCCCTCGTGAAACGGATATTGTTGAAAATCAACGATTTTTTTATAATCAGGAATCGTACTATGGCAGGGAGGCCGAGGCTAAACGTTTTTGTTTTTATTGTAAAAATGTCTGGGAATGTAATTAAATGAAGGAATGTAAATAATATAATGTGCGGCAGAAGTTTTGAGTAAGAAGTTTTGGTTCCGGTAGAACCCCGAGTTTTGGTTATGGTTTCGGAGATGTTAAGGGGTCGGTGATTTCTTCAAACACCTCATTTGTATAGATTAAGATAATACAACGTAGTTGTCACAAATGTTTGTTTTTTCAAGCCGACCATGGTTTCTCTGGGTATTGACCTAACTTCATTAGGATGAATGGCACGTAAATATTCAAATTGTATATGACATCATAAATGGTGTTTACAGTCACAACTACGTTGTATTTGTATTTGTGACAACTACGTTGTATTATCTTAATCTATATATAATCGTCACAAGACTGTAGTCTTTGAGATAAAGAACCTCATTTGTAGTTCTGCTGTTATTCCATCCATCGTTCGTCTCCTCTTTTTTTCCCTCGTGAAACGCATATTGTTGAAAATAAACGATTTTCTTATAATCAGGAATCGTACTATGGCAGGGAGGCCCAGAGCTTCGTGTCGAATTGTGGGGGATTATGAAATTTTAAGCTTTTTTGGCAATTTTCTACTTACGATTTCGAAAATTACCCTTGGAAAAATCATATTACAATGCAGCATAAAACCGACCTCTTTCCTTCAGCGTATTCCTACAACCCGCTCCGATGACTACGTACTGCTAAACCGCTTCCTTGTGTATTCTTCCGCGCGTAACTTTCTGTTCTCAACGACGCTTCTATTCACCGGACTCCAACTTCACGCCGTCGCCGCTACGTCATCTTAGGCCTACTGCACGTACTCTTCCGAACCTTTGCACTCCAAGGTAAGTTCTTCGGAAAATAGTTTTCCTTTCATGTAAAAAAACTATATTTCTTCACCTTACCCCATTATTTTGCATGCTTAAATAATTGTACGTAGCACTTTTCCCACACAGTTAAATTTTTCCGACAAAATAATTTAGGATGCTAAAATACACATTTACCGAAACCTCACATGGTAATGTTACCACATCCACTGAGACAGTTAGCGACTGGTATTCGTATTACAGACAACTAGTCTCAGAGTTTATGGTAGCCTCCAAATGTGAGGAGGGAAGGCTTGGTGGTGATGGAATCATCGTCGAAGTGGACGAAGCCAAAGTGGGAAAACGCAAGTACAACTGTGGTCGTCTCGTCGAGGGCACCTGGATTCTTGGTATATATTTTTTTTTATTGGAGGTTTAACGACCACCGTGAGCAACTCAATGGGCTATAAGCAGTCGCCCGTCCCTAATTTAGGGTCACTGGTTCCAGGGAAGGGAGAGAGCCAGTGCCGTAAGACAAACACAACATCCATGCCTGACCGGGATTCGAACCCGAACCCCTTACGGACGAATGATCAGAGGCCAACGCCTTAGACCACTGCGCCACCGGGGCGGCCTTGGTATATTTGAAAGAGATACCAAGCGGTTCAGGGAGAAAATCTGTCTTGATAACAATTAATAACAGATTTACAGAGACATTGCTACCCCTCACCATCAAACACGTCAAGCCAGGAATAACCGTTATGACGGACCAATGGGCTGCATATCGTAATCTCCAAATCTGTGGCTACGCTCATTTAACGGTCAACCACTCCCTCAACTTCATTAATCCCATCACAGGGGCGCATACACAAGGAGTAGAGTGCAATTGACGTCCCCTGAAACATAAATTAACAAAGGGTAACCACAAAATGTACTTGGCAGACCATATTCTGGAATATTTATATCGACACAGGGCCGTAGCTAGAGGTATTGGTGTCCGGGGCAAGCAGTAAAATTGTCGCCCCCTGCCCCAGTCCAACTGGAACAGGCGATGGTGTCAGATTTTATTATATACCTGTTTGCAGATATAGTACAATACCTTTATAAAAAAAATATTGCGATTTTTATTGTCATTTGCGATTATTGTCCCGTATATAATTTGCTAATTGTATGAAATAGTAATAAAATGTAAAAATTTTTGTATAAAATATTGCTCATAATATAATATTTAAGAAAAAACTTATATTGGTAATCCTATTCAATAGCCGGTGGTGACTATGTGAGCTTCAATAGGGATTGTTGAAGAAAGAAAAAACATTGAACATAGTTTGAATGAAGAATACTTTTTATTTATAATTAATTGCTACCTCAAGTGCTTATTAACAACTGAAAAAATAAGCACAAGTAGCATTTGTTTAAAATTATGCTTAAGCCTTAACAGAATGATTTTGTATTTACAAATGTACCTTTCGAGCTTTAACAGCAGCAAAATCATTTATTATTTGATCATAATTAATAGTTTTAGCAATATCTTTTTCTATTGACAGAATTGCCAGGTGCGGCGTTAACCTCTCTTTCCCCATTGATGACCTTAAGTAATTTTTTATTATTTTCAGCTTACTAAAACCTCGTTCACTAGACGCATTAGTAATTGGTAATGTTAAGAATAATCTGAAAGCAATTACTAAGTTTGGATAAGATGTAGCAAGAGACATTTGGTGGATTAAATTTAATAGGTCAAGAGAGGTTGCTTTTGAAAAATCCTGATTTTTTTTAAATAAAGAAGTGGCCTGAAACTTAAAACTAGCTATTTCCCCCTCTATTTCAGGAGCATCCAGATCCTTATCATATTTATTTGCTAAGCGCATTGCACTAGCCTTTAACTCTTCTCCGGTCATAGATTGCAAATACTTGCCCGTTAAGAAATTAAAGTCGTCTAACACTTCAATCAAACATTTATAACGCCATTCCATTTGTTCTAAGACTATCCAAAACAGCATAAAAGTCCATACTGAACCTTTGTTTTCCTGTCAAAACAGTGTCCTCACTTTCTTCCAATGTCAGTCGTTTCCTCTTCCTTGCCCTTTTCTCCTCGAAGAAGCCATCAAGAGATGTTGCGGCACAGATGTCCGATGCTTCGCCCAGTATTACATCAATCCCTGTATCCCGGATGTCTTGTAAAGCAGCTTTCAATCCTGTCAAGTGACTAACTGCACAGTCCACGGTCACATCTTTGCGCTGTAGTTGTTCATTCACGCGGGAGATCTGACTTAGTATTTTGTCCCACACAACAGAGTAACAAACAAACTTATAATTAATTTGTTTCAGAAGATTTTTAACCACTGATAAACAGTAATCATGGAATTGAGGGTTGTCAGAAATTTCCTCTAAAGCTTCGAGGACTTTATCAAGCTGTGAATAAAGTGCATGAACAGCAGAGTATTTGGATGCCCATCTTGTATCACAGTGACGCTTGAGAGTGGTAGAAAGTTTGTTGGATAATATTTCCCACATTTTGACATTGTGAGCAAATATTTTGTACAGTTCTTGCACTGTGTCAAAAAATGTGATAATATCTGAAGAGACTCCAGCAGCGTGAACACCAACCAAGTTCAATGAATAAGCAGCACATGGCATAAAACGTGCATGGCTGCAAATTGCTTGTATACGGGCCTGGACTCCTGAATACTTCCCCGCCATGTTTGAACCATTATCGCATGCTTGCCCTCGGCAATTACGAATGTCAAGCCCATTGGCTTCTATTTTTTGTAGAATTTCTTCGATTAAACCAACCCCAGTCGTTTCAGTAGTTTTTATGAAATCAATGAAACCTTCTTCAATAGAGCAAACATCCTCTGAAACTTTCACGTACCTAATAATCTGGCACATTTGTTCCTGATGGGCTACATCTGGTGTACAATCAAATGAAATTGAGAAATATTTTGCCTCTCTTATGTCTTTTAGTATTTCTTGGCGTACGGTGTCACCTATTAAATTGATGAACTCGTTTTGAATTGTTGGGGAAAGGTAATTTGGAATTCCTGGTTTTTCTTTGGCTATGGTAATATACTCTTTTAGCTGTTTATCATAATGAGAAACAAACTCTAGCAAATGTAAAAAAATTCCACATTTGTCTTCACCTATCTTTGTACTTGAACCTCGAAAGGCCAAGTTGTTGACTGAACAAAACAAAATGCAATCGACAATGATTCTGAGAATGCGCCGCCATTTCTCTTTTTCTTTTGTAATCATTTGCTGTAGTTCAGTATCAATTGCACAGCCCTCTTTAATCCTTTTTTCAAAGCTTTTCCAGGAAACATAGCACTCACGGTGCTCTTCAGAATTTTCATGCTCTGTAATTCGAGGGTGTAATTTTTTCCACTCAGAAAATCCCACTTTTGGATTTGCCAAACGTGATTTCAAATGCTTTCCAAACAGCATGCAAGGGAAACAATAAATAACTCTTGTTGCTTCACTGTAAATTAACCAATCCCGCTCTACATTTTCTCCATTCAAAAGTCTTTTGTGGAACCAATTTCCCGTAAAAGGCCTTTTTTCTGCATTAATTGATAAAAGAAAATTACCATTTTTATTTTGTTCTGGACCGTGTTCAACTAACAAGCTTCTCACACGATCATTCAAATCAGGCCATGTTGTGGGATCATTAACATTAAGTTGAATTTTGGTTTGTTCATCTTCCAAATCCTGTTCCTGTACGCCTTCATAAGGACTCAATGTTGGAAAGGACGGGTTAAAATAAGGTGTAGAATCATCTGAATGCACACTAGCACTACCAGTTATATTCTCAGTTATTTCAGTAACGTTTTCATTTTCTAAAAGTGTTGATGTAGATGGCTTACTTTCAATCACTTGCTGTAGTGGGAACGCAGCGGTTGAGGGATCCACCTTCTTTACCCATCCCAGTTTTTGCCACTGCTTGGCTTGGACTGCGTTATCCTCCTCTTGTTGTTTTTTTCGTTTTCTGCCTTGTGCTCCAGACAACTTTGTAGGTCCCATTTCGACACACACACGCACGTCACGTGGCACAGTGCACTAATTCAGCGCGCTACTCAATCAATCAAACTATACAGACAACGTTAAGCAAACAAATGTCGTCACAGTGTCACGGAAAATATTGCATTTAAACTGTCGCAACCTTAACTGAGTAATGTTTGTTCCGCGCACGCGCACTGTAGGCTTCCCTGTCGACGAATCGTCGCCACCCGTCATTCGTTCTCAATACACGTAAGGAGTGTTGGATCATGGACAGAGGAGGCCGTGAAGATCACAGTACCCGTCGCCTACATTTCACCCCCTGAGACATGCAGCCGTGGTCGATGACGTACCTGCACTGGCCAAAAGCCTGGGAGCTGTCTGTCAGAGCACCACATGAAAGGCACTTCTAGTCAAAGTTACTACCGTATTTACCCGATTACAGTGTGTCATCTACTGCAAGGCGCACTCAAATATCAAAAATTATCTTTTTGGAAAACAAAAGTTCATGATTTTTGGGGGCCTAAAAATCGGAAAACATTGATGTTATAGTATAAATTGGATAATTTTAAATGAACATTTTCTGTTATGCATGCTCTTTCTCTAAAAAGTATTTTGCTTAATATAGAAAATATACTTTTCTGATCTCAAAATCAAAAATCATATGATTTGAGGTAAAGTGCTGGAATTACAATGCATCTTGATATGTCTTCTGGTGTCCATTTTAAAACCTGTTTCTTCTCGCTAAGAGCATCAGTTTGGGTTTTCAGTGTACAACTTAAATAAAATACAACGTGAAACAAATATGATACACCAAGAAAAAGTGCTGGCGTAAAACACCGTCATAACAGAGGGAAGTTCTGTCCTGGAGGGAACTGAGCTGAGCCAGAAGGCCAGCGTGATGACGTAGAAACAAGTACACTACCCATTTTTTACCCAACCTTTCAGACACGGGTCGGTGTTCAGCACTTCAAAGGGGCGTACTTGCCCTTCCCCTCTAAAGTCCTGGCCTACACTAGCCGCTGTGCGCGCGTCTCAAATGTTTCATAAACATAGCAACTAAAATGTACTGTCACACCCAAGCCAAATCGATCCGAATATTTAGCGTTCGGACGATTGGAGTTCTCCTTTAATTTAGGTTTCATCTGGTCGCCATTTTATTCTTAAAGCATAAAGAAGTTTAAATTTTATGCATTTTTTTAATTACGCGTATAAATTAATTTCACATTTTTTACATTTATATAAAAAAAATCTACGTCTCGATGACGCCCTCCTACAGCTCGGCGCCCCCCCCCCTCCTGCTACGGCTCTGATCGACGGAATAGCCGTCTTTCCTCAGAACATTGCCTTGAAGTCCTGATTCGTGCGATCAGACAGTTCTTCCTTGGCAGATAAAACTTTTCTTGCTTTTATTCTGCTAGGTAGACAGTTTCATATTCATGAGGAAAACTTATTCTTCCGTCATAGTAAATATTTTACACATATGCCACAATGTCCATTCATAAAGGTCGTTTTGAGGGCCACCTTTCAGAGGACAAATTGACGTAAGTAGCTACACCGCATTTAACGTGAAAGGAGGAGAGGTGAAGTGCTACCGTGGAGCCATCTATCGGAGCGGGCCACTTTTGGAATGTTAGCCGCAGTAAACCTTCCAATTGTGGCCCAGAAATAGTTTTCTGAAGCGACGATAGATGGTGACACATTATCGCTACACTGTAAAGCGTTGCGTTACGTTGTGAAAGTGGCAAAGGAAGTGAATAATATGGATTAAAGGTGGCCCTTAAAAGAGCTAACCTTACAAAAGTGGCCCGCTCCGATAGATGGCGCCACGGTAGCACTTCACCTTTCATCCTATCACGTTAAATGCGTTATAGCTACTTACGTCACTTTGTTCTCTTGGTATGTGTTTTTCTTATGCTCACATTTCTATGGATATACACTATCTACCAACAAGTAATTGGACACCCCTGCAATCGACTATATCTGCGGTCCTGATACACGTCACGGCCACCGCCATTAAATATCGTGTGGGAAACAACAACGCAACCAGTCGCATGCAAGATGCCACGCAGTTCGGAGCTTTCTGATTTCGAGAAAGGTGTAATCGTCGGTATCACAGAAATGGCCGATCCATACGTGACATATCCAGCGAGTTGAAGTACCCAAAATCGATAGTGGTCTACGTGATTGGCAAGTGACTGTCAGAATGTGCCCCGACCCGGCAGACCCACAAAACGGGGAATTAGAGACCGACGGGTGCTGGCCAGAGAAATTCGGAAGAACCGCACCAAATCGATGGGCCACGTCCGCGAGGAGTTTCAACAGGCATCCGGGAGTGTTCTTTCGATGAATACCATCCGTAAGGAAGCCCATCTTCTCGGTTATCATGGACGTGCTGCCGCCCACAAGCCTTTGATCACCAAGTCCAATAGCGCTGCTCGGCTAACGTGGTGTAAAGAACGTCGACAGTGGACCGTTGAACAGTGGAAACAGGTTCTCTGGAGCGACGAATGAAGGTTCACCCTCTACCGTTCGGATGGCAGGGTCTGGGTTTGGCGTCTGCCTGGAGAACGCCTCTTGCCGGAATGTATTGTGCCAACTGTGAAGTTCGGCGGCGGTGGAATTATGCTGTAGGGGTATTTCTCCTAGTATGGCACGGGACCCTTGGTCGCAATTCCTGGTAGACTCGACGCCGAGACCTACCGCACCATTTTGGATGACCATGCGCTTCCTACGTTGTGGCAGTTTTACGGGGTGGACCCATGTTACTTTCAGGATGACAATGCCACCTGTCATGTTGCGAGGTCCACCATGGCTTGCTATGGTGACAATTGGGTTAATCGAATGGACTGGCCTGAGCAGAGCCCGGATCTTAACCCTATCGAGCACCTGTGGGACGAGTTGGAGCGTCAACTTAAGGGGTGCCCCCACCGTCCGAAATCGGTGAAGGAACTGACGTGTCTTCTTCAAGCCGAGTGGAAGAAATACCGCTAACCGTCGTACAACGCCTGGTTGAGAGTATTCCCCGGAGGGTCGCAGCTGTAATCGCCGCTCGTGGAAGCTCCACCAACTATTGAAGGTGAATAAACTTCGTTTTTCTTTGCTATCACAGTGTCCAATTACTTGTTGGTGGATAGTGTAGTAGGAAAGCTTGGTGGTGATGGAATCATCGTCGAAGTGGATGAAGCCAAAGTGCGAAAACGCAAGTACAACTGTGGTCGTCTCGTCGAGGGCACCTGGATTCTTGGTATCTTGGAAAGAGATACCAAGCGGTTCAAGGTGGAGATCTGTCCTGATAACAACAGATCTGCAGAGTATTGCTGCCCCTCATCATCAAACACGTCGAGCCAGGAACAACCATTATGACGGACCAGTGGGCTGCATATCGCAATCTCCAAAACTGTGGCTACGCTCATTTAACGGTCAACCACTCCATCAACTCCATTGATCCCATCACAAGGGCGCATACACAAGGAGTAGAGAGCAATTGGTGTCCCCTGAGACATAAATTAACACAGAGCAACCCCAAAATGTAGCTTCGAGCACAACTGGACAGAAGACTGAAACGTCCATGTGACAGGTGGCTGCCAAGAAAAATTCAGTCTTTAGTAAGGGATATGATCACCCCTGACTGCGTTGCAGGATTTACAACGTCTGTCCATGCTGAGGACGAGGTTGTCAAGGAGCTGTTGAAGCATCGCGGCCCATTCCTCTTGTAGCGCCAATCGCAGCTGCGGAATCGTTCCTGGTGACTGGTGACGTGGTACCAAGCGTCTCCCGAGAAGGTCCCACACCTGTTAGATTGAATTTAGGTCCGGGGACCTTGCGGGCCAATCCATGGGTTGAATATCTTCACTCTCCAACAGCTGCTGTACGATGAGGTGTAACGTTGTCGTCCATGAAGAGGAACTCAGGACCCACAGCACCTCTAAACAGCCGCACGTGAGGCAGGAGAACCTCGGTACAATAGCGGACACCAGTGACTGAACCTCTTTGGAAGATGTGGAGGTCAGTACAGCTACCAAGCATGATACCGCCCCAAACGAGAACTCCGCCACCTCCAAACCGGTCCCTTTCGATGATGTTGGAGGTGTGATTGCGTGTTCCCTGCTCTCTCCAGATGTGTATACGTCCAGAATCGCTCGTCAGACTAAATCGGCTCTCATCCGTAAAGAGAACTCGACCCCATTGCTGATATGTCCAGTTCTTGTGTTCCTGGCACCACAGAAGCCACCGTCTCCAATGAGCACGCATTAATGGCACACACCGTACTGGTCGTCGAGCAAATAGACCACCATTGTGCAGCCCTGTGGCCGCGGCAAAACACGATAACGGACGTCCAGTTGTATGTTGCATGTGCTTTGCGATTTCTCCCGCTGTCTCTTCTCGCCTGTAGGACAATATACTGGTCGTCCGCTGCCGTGGTTGCTCGTGGACGACCACTGCTAAACTCTCGGACAACTGTTCCTGTCGTTTGAAATGCTCTCCAAGCTCGTGAAACGATGCTGTGAGTGATCCTGAACTCCTCGGCCACACTTCGACTTTCTTCCAACTTTCAAATGACGCGACCTCGGGTAAAGTCATCCAGATGTCGTCTTCTTGATTGCCCTGTTGGCCATATCACACGGTGGAAGCAACTCGACGTCGTTCAAACCGATGTACACCGTGCAATAGCTTTCACTGAATTGCTGAGCGTACACCGCCCGTGTGCTTTATACCCTTCCGACACTCTCCCCCCTTACGTCATGCTGCATATATGCGCATGCTCTACCGTACCGGACCCTAGTCTATCTCCTGAGTGGTCTTTCGGTCCGTTCTGCCTGCTCGTTCCGCTGTTATGCTAATTTCTCTTCTTCGTCCTTAATTTTTGCACACCAGTGTAGCAGTAGCAATATGATTGTTTTTTATTTATAAATGGGTATCCCAAAAAGTGTCTTTCAGTGTACACACAGTTTTGCAGAAAGTTTTGCAAACATATCAGTCATTGATGCTAGGCATTAATTACATTAGAACTGCTAAGTGAGCTAAGAAAACCCCCTCAAAAATCTCAAGTGTACTCTGTGTAGGAAATAAACAGTACTAGTATACCCCAAAAGTGCCCCCAAATCTCTTTAAGTGTCAACATATCTTACAAAAATTTTATTCTAAAGAAACGCAAACATTGGATCAAGTATAGACAACAAAAATTAAAAATGAATGTACAAAAACAAAAGTTCACACATAGTTCAGGGGTTAAAGTTTGTCTTTAAAATGTCTTCTTTCTTGCTTTAAGGCTTGCAAAGGAGTGTGCATCGTTGAACGATAACTGCTTAGCAATATCTTGGTCTAATGACATGATAGCAAGACCATTAAGTCTTTGTTGAAGCATTGTCGATTGCAAGTTATATTTTACCAAGGCCATTTTCGAAAAAGAATGATCTGCTTGTCAGTTGGTTATTGATATTATCAAAGTTTAAATACAGTGAATACATTTAAGAAAACATCAATCAAATTGTCATATACACTGTATTGACAAGTCACCAGACACCTTGTAGGGAAACACAACATAGCATTTATTGACATACATTAGTATGGTGTCGGTCCACCTTTGGCCTTAATGCATGCACTGACCTTTCGAGACATGCTTTCGACAAGGTTTTGGAACACAGCGATAGGTATGCGCTTCCATTCAGTACATAATGCTGCCCCTAACTGTTGCTTAGTAGTAGGCCTTGGTTCCAAACTTCTTATGCGGCGCTCTAATCCATCCCATAGGTGCTCTATGAGATTAATATCAGGGATCTGTGCTGGCCAGTCTACACACGATACGGAATTATCGTCAAACCATGCTGTAACAGTCCTTGCTTTATTGCTCGGTTTCACAGTATTGTCACAAAGTTTGTAGGACATAATTGTCCAGAATATCGAGGTAGACTTGCTGGTTAACAGGTTTGTACATGATAAACAATGGGCTGGGACCATACCACGAAAAACACCCCCCACGCGAGTACATTGCCAGCTCTAAACTTGACCGTAGGAACAGTACACTGTGGTAAATAGCCTTCCCCCTGCTGTGTCATACCCACACACGCCCATCAGACTGATTCATCAGTCCATGGGACCTGTTTCCATTGATCTACGGTCCACGATAAATGTTTTTTGCGCCATTCTAAAGGACGAAAGCATTCCGAATGAAGATGAAAGGCTTATGAGCAACCACACGACTACGGTAACCCATGAAATGAAGTTCTCTGCGAATGGTACGTGTACATACCGAGGTTCCAGCATTTTTACTCACCTGTACACTGAGGTCTTTCAGGCGCACTATGTGTCTTGCACTTATTCAGTACATCAAAAACAGTTGACTTGGGTATATTTAAACGCCTCTCGGTTTATCTTATGGACAACCCACTTATATAACCCCCAACAATCTTTCCTTTCTCGAAGTCAGTTTTCTCCTGCCGTGACATTTTCACTCAACCTCACAGTGCGATGTGATTGCGGTCAGCTGCAGGCTTGTTTTTATGGCGTTTGCAGCAGTACCGCATATCTTAACAACGCAGCGGATACGTTCATTTGCTTTTGAATGAGTGTCCTGTGACTTTTGTCAATATAGTGTGTATATATATATATATTTTACTTCTTTTTCGCTTTCTTTTTCTTTATGCAGTGGCTACATTCACACTTTTGATAAAGTCGTAGAACTGTGAACTTTCACTACGTAAAAATTCATCCAAATCCTCATTGTAAAAATATAAAAAGGTATTAAAAAGAAATTTGGTCGATCTTATTAGAAGTTTGGCCGTTAACTAATTTTTTATTTAATTGGAGGTTTAACGACCACCGTGAGAAACTCAATGGGCTATAAGCAGTCGCCCGTCCCTAATTCAGGGTCACTGGTTCCAGGGAAGGGAGAGAGCCAGTGCCGTAAGACAAACACAACATCCATGCCTGACAGGGATTCGAACCCGGACCCTTTTCGGACGAATGATCAGAGGCCATTGCCTTAGACCACTGCGCCACCGGGGCGGCGTTAACTAATTGAAACGGAGACTGATGGTTTTTATAAGCTAACAGACGTTTGTTAAGTTTTTATATTGGAGGTTTAACGACCACCGTGAGCAACTCAATGGGCTATAAGCAGTCGCCCGTCCCTAATTTAGGGTCACTGGTTCCAGGGAAGGGAGAGAGCCAGTGCCGTAAGACAAACACAACATCCATGCCTCACCGTGATTCGAACCCGGACCCCTTTCGGACGAATGATCAGAGGCCATCGCCTTAGACCACTGCGCCACCGGGGAAAAGTAGAAACACTTAATGTGATCAATAATCACATTAAGTGTTTCTACTTCAAATATTTCCATCCTTGAAAATAGTGTCATTATGGTTATTGCTATCTGAATATATTTCATTGATCGTGATTCAACAAAACTTCCCAGAGATTTTTCACTTAATGTTTTAGCTATTTTTTCATATTTTTCAAAATTATATCTTTCATTGGCAATGAAATGCAGTGTTAGAATTAAAAGTATATCTTCTACAAGCTCAGCGAGCTGATCACTCGAAATTTCAAATCACTGGTCTGCCAAAATGCCCACTGGTCCATGCAAAAAAATATATATCATCATCATCATCATCATCATCATTGTCAACCATTATCAATCCACTGCTGGACGAAGGTCTCCCCAAGTTTCCTCCACAACGGTCTGTCTTGTGCCAGTCTCCTCCATGTCACTCCCGCATACTTTCGAATTTCATCCACCCATCTTCCATGTGGTCTTCTTCTGGGTCTTTTCCTGTCCCTTGGAATCCAATCTAAAATTTCGGCTGTCCATCGATGGTCTGTCCTTCTGGCAGTATGTCCAGCCCATTGCCATTTCAGGGATTTAACTCTGATCATGATGTCTTCCACTCTTGTCATTTTTCGGATCCACGTGTTCCTCTTCTTATCTCTCCTGGTTACACCAAGCATGCACCTCTCCATGCTACTTTGAGTTGTCTGCAGCCTTTGTATGTCTCTTTTAGCTAAGGTCCACGTCTCTGCACCATACGTAAGCACTGGAAGGATGCATTGACCAAACACTTTTCTTTTAAGACATAATGGCATATTGCTCTTGAAAATTATGCTGTTTCTTCCAAAAGCTCTCCAGGCAAGTTTTGTACGCCGATTAATTTCTTCATCAATATGACCCTCACTTGATATCTGCTGTCCAAGATAAATGTACGTGTCTGTTATCTCCATCAATCGATAAATCTTCATTTCTTGTAAAAGCATTGTACATCACTTTTGTCTTCTGAAAGTTCATTTTTAATCCCACTTCTTTACTCTTGTCAGCAAGTTCCTGGATCATACTCTGTAGCTCTGATGGGGTAGTTGCAAAAATGACTATGTCATCAGCAAAACGAAGGTGGGTTAGATAATCTCCATTAATCTTTATCCCTTTGTTTTCCCAGTTCAGTGATTGAAAGACATTTTCCAATGTGGCATTAAAGAGCTTCGGAGATATGGTGTCACCTTGTCTCACTCCTTTTTTAATTTTTATGTGTGTTATATTTTCAAACAGCAGAATCTTTGCACTTGCATTTTCATAGATGTTATTAATAATATTAATGTATGCATCTTCAATACCGCAGGATTTCAGAGCCATTGCAACTGCTGATGGTTTCACCGAATCAAAGGCTTTTTCATAATCGATAAAAGCCATGCACAATGGAAGTTCATATTCCCTCGCTCTTTCAATTAGTTCTCTCAGTACGTGGATATGATCTATTGTGCTGTAGCCACTCCTGAATCCAGCTTGTTCTCTCGGTTGAGCCATGTCCAGTGTCACCTTTAAGCGGTGTGAAAGAACTTTAGTGAAGATTTTATAAACCACTGATAGGAGGCTGATAGGTCTGTAGTTCCTGAGATCCTCAATGTCACCTTTTTTATGTAGCAAGATCATTGTAGCGTTGTTCCAATCCTCAGGAATTTTCCCTTCATTAAGGCATCGAGTGAAAATTTGGGCGAGTACTGTTTCGATTTCTCCACTTGCTTCTTGTATGATGTCTACAGTAATTCCATCTTCTCCTGGAGCTTTTCCCCGCTTCATGTTCTTGATTGCATGTGCAACTTCTGCTGGGACTGGAAGAACTCTGGTACTGGTACCTTTCATGATGTCTGGAGTACATGTATCATCCCTTTCATATAATTTGGAGTAGAAATCTTTCACTCTTGTCAAAATTTCGCCTCTATTTCTTGTTACAGAACCATCTTCTTTTCTCAGTGCCATAATCTGTTTTTTTCCCTTACTGAGATGTCCCTTTGCTATCTTTATACATGTATATATATATTTGCAGTATATGTAGAAGAAATGAAGATTTATCGATTGATGGAGAAAAACTGGAGATAACAGATACATATGTTTATCTTGGACAGCAGATATCAAGTGAGGGTCACATTGATGAAGAAATTAATCGGCGTACAAAACTTGCCTGGAGAGCTTTTGGAAGAAACAGCATAATTTTCAAGAGCAATATGCCATTATGTCTTAAAAGAAAAGTGTTTGATCAATGCATCCTTCCAGTGCTTACGTATGGTGCAGAGACGTGGACCTTAACTAAAAGAGACATACAAAGGCTGCAGACAACTCAAAGAAGCATGGAGAGGTGCATGCTTGGTATAACCAGGAGAGATAAGAAGAGGAACTCGTGGATCCGAAAAATGACGAGAGTGGAAGACATCATGATCAGAGTTAAATCCCTGAAATGGCAATGGGCTGGACATACTGCCAGAAGGACAGACCATAGATGGACAGCCGAAATTTTAGATTGGATTCCAAGGGACAGGAAAAGACCCAGAAAAAGACCACATGGGAGATGGGTGGATGAAATTCGTAAATATGCGGGAGTGACATGGAGGAGACTGGCACAAGACAGACCGTTGTGGAGGAAACTTGGGGAGACCTTCGTCCAGCAGTGGATTGATAATGGTTGACAATGATGATGATGATGATGTAGAAAATAATATATAATTTTCATTGTAGTAGTAAATGTTGCAAATTTAAAATGGAATGTGTGTGTGTGTACGTAATTATGAAAATAGTATTAATAAATTAAACACAAAACATGCTATGTAGTGGTAGAAAAAAACTGACCAGTATATAGCAAAAGTTGGTAGTCCACTCATTTTTACTGGTCCAAGAATGGCACAAATACTAATACATTTTGATACACATGGTGCTAGTATCCAGAACGGTACCTTGGTTATAAGGGCACTGATATGAAGCACTATGCACCAGTGCACTATCAAGCACTTTGCAACATACCAAACGCCACCTTCACGGAATTCCTTGCTTCAGAGTGAAAGGCAATATTGAGCGAAAGGAATATTCAGTGTGAAAGGCAATTTCATGTAGACAGAAATACAATTTAGCAAAGTCAGAGCATAAATCAGTGGCGAAACGTGACTTTATAGGTAAGGAAAGCAATGCAGTTAATATGCGATAAATAGATGGCAAAACTGATATGAATGAAAACTTATAATTAAAATCAGCAAGCGACCCGTAGTTTATTTGGTACGTTGACAATACGGCATGGCAGAAAGCATCATAAGACCCCCTCCCCCAAACGCGACGATGCGCGGTATCACAAAAAAAAAATGTATATGTAGAAATTCAAATGCAAAGATTTATAAAAAAAAATGTTCAGTGAAAATGTTGAAAAGGAAAGAAACTTGTCTTCTACCCACGCAGCGAAAAGAATTGAGGGGGTTGCTTCTATCAGAGCTAAAACGGGCTCGGGCTGTAGAATATTTATTGCGGTTCGGGCTAGGGCTCTTAGAGAGCGAGAGAATTATTTTATTTATGTGATTTTATATGAGTTACATATAAAATCACATATGAATTATCATATAAAATGATCCAAAAGACAAAGTACTTTTTCTAGAATGCAGTCTTCGGAGTTTTGGGAGTTCACGTGGCCGTGTACTGTAGATGCGCCAGAGTCCATGGAGCTTACATTCTTCAGAAGAGTCACAGAAACAAATAGCTACACTAATAAAAGTAACACTTACTTTTATATTCCTGAAATAATGACATGTCACCGCTACAGAACGTGCGACATAAAACTACCGAAAGTTCAAACCATAAGCCAATAATGGAACTGAATCAACTAATTACACTAACACAGAAAACTTTTGACAAATTGCAACTTCAAACTATTGTTACGGGAGTCCTCTGAGTGCTGAGTCTGACTGAACGTTTGGAAAGAGCGCATGTAAAGTTAATGGCTTTATCCTTGAAATTATCTTGTGTGGTTCTGCCTTCAGCGCCGTAGAAGCGTTTGAGAGAATGCTTCCCCACGCTTTATGCTTAGCATAGCATTACTGGCTGCGGGTGGGCATGCCGTGTCTTTGGTGTTACTAAAGTTCAGCTGGATGCATTATCTGCGTTGCTTCCAACGAGCGACTTACGTACGAGATATTTGTTCTTGTTTTCATGAAAATACAAATATGAATTTGCTTTCTTAAAAATAAAAGATACTGAAAAAAATGCCCGCTGCGTTATGTTGGTGTGATATCTTTATTTTACTTTAATGCTCCATATTTTTAACTCGTGCAAAAGAAAACGCATGAACCAAAGGGAAGTAATGCTTCCCTGGCTTCCATTGACGCTTCGCCACTGGCATAAATGGATCTTCAATCTCCAGTAGGAAAACAGTATAAAAGACCAATCCATACTCTGCGGTCACCACTTGGGCAAAAAAGTGGCCTGTCTTAATCCAAATGTTTTGAGTTGGACCTCGGTTTCCTGCAATCCAAAATTTTCAGAAAACTGAAGTATGGCTAGCAATTCTGATATTCAGTTTTTGAGTAGAATATCTGAATTTCAAAAATCTGAAAATTGCCATAGCGAAACCTGGATTCTTTGAAATCTGTGGTTCAAATCTTTATGAAATTACAACTTTTAAAACAAACTGGGGAAAAAAAAAGCTTACTGGCCATCTGGGTCAGTAACATAAAATTTTCCGTGTTCTGATAGAATTTTTACTAGCCTATGGCCAAAGAACCACTGGGTAATTCGAACGCTGAAATGGGATAGTGACTGAAGAAGGTTACATCCAGTAA
The DNA here is from genome assembly GCA_039090855.1 of Macrothele yani. Classification (NCBI taxonomy): domain Eukaryota; kingdom Metazoa; phylum Arthropoda; class Arachnida; order Araneae; family Macrothelidae; genus Macrothele; species Macrothele yani. The sequence continues at coordinate 149,126,551 of CM077027.1, read as the reverse complement.
ACAAATCTAGTGAAGGCTTTTGTAATTTAGTACTAACTTATGATGGCTCAACCAGTAGCAAGATAGGAGTTGCGTGAAGAAAATAGTTTAAAATGGCAGCAATAAGCTTTTTCAGTAGTTGGTGAATACATAAACCAAATCCTTTTAGCTGAATCCCCGTTTCGAATTTGTCTGATAAATACGTATTTATCAGACAATTTTGTTTAGATTCAGGGTATTTTAACGAACGGTTTTGGTAATAAACAAATACAATCACAGTGTGTTGGCATTAAAAAAATTGAAAAAAGAAAAGTGTTTACTGGTTTGTAAATAATGTGATATGGTAATTTTAAATAATAGCTGTTGTTATAATGTTACAGATATAAATGTGATATAACTTTTGTTGTTGTTTTGTTTGAAGAATGCTTTCTAATATTTAGTTACTTTTAATCTCAGTTATGTGAGCTACATTTCTGTGAGACTGACATTTTTAGAGTCTTCTTCTTATGACGAGAAATATGGGAAATTAATAACAGCTCCATTGGCACACCCAAAATTAAGGAATGGTGCTGTTCCATCCCAGTTCCAGGATGCCCGGATTACATGTCCAAAGCGGGCACGTCTAGGGAAGGTCCTGATGAAAAAAAGAGCCAGAATTGAAACGGAAACTCTTGAGCGAGCTGTTCAAGAAAGCATTGAAAGTAAAGCATTGTACAAGAAAAAGGCATGCAGCAATTTATGTGAACTTAAAAAGCATTTACATTCAACAAAAATTTCTAATATTTGGAATGTCATCATGGATAAACCAGATCAAGTAATTTTCCTGGACTTAAAGTTTTCACCTGGCCCTTCTGTGTTAAAAACAGTATGTGTAAATAATGAATTGGATATAGTGGTATATTTAGGAAGTTCACCAATAAAGCACTTGGGTAAGTATAATTTTCCTTTCAAAATTAGACATTAATGATGTATCTGACATACTACAGACTGTCGAAGAATTGCACAAAGAAAGTAGTGACTCCTTGGTCAGTGATATGATTAGTGTAATCCAGGAATTATTACTAAATATGCTAAAGGTGTTACCATAAGAAAAAAGTGTTAATTTTATAACTGAGCAACTCATGCTTATTTCTAACAAAAAACATCATGTAAGATATAATGTTGATTTCTTAATATTTTCAAGTTTAGTTTTTTTCCATTTCTCCTCATGCATATAAATTTCTAAGTTCTGGATATGTTATTTTTCCGCATCCATGTACAATACGAAGAATATGTTCCACATTGAAATTAGATCCTGGAAGTGAACAATTTGATGAACATTTTTTGTCATACATGAAACAGCAGTTTGGTATGATAGAATCAAGAGATCACATTGTCTCTCTTATGGTTGACGAAATTCACATTAAGACACGTCTCGATTTCAAGGGGGAAATATTGTAGGGGCTGCCTACAACAGTGATGAATGTGCTACAACTGCTTTTGTATTTATGGTTCAGAGTTTTTTGTCAGTCTATAAAGATCTTGCGTATATTTTGCCTGTAAGTAAGATAACAGCCGAAGACCTTTTTAAGGTTATTAAGAGAGTTATAGCAGGTTTAGAAGGTATTGGTTTTAAAATAATTTGTGTTAGCTCTGATAATAATGCAATTAATGGTAAATCAGTCTTTTTCTTTTGCTTCTCCACCAAAACTGAGTATTGTGTACATTCATTTCTCTGATATAAATAGACCTTTGTTTTTTATTTATGACCCTGTCCATATTTTAAAGTGCTTACGTAATAATTGGTTGAACCAACGTAACCATGGCCAGTGTATGTATTACATTGATTTTGAAGATCATTCAAAAACTAAAACAGCATCTTTTGATTCCATAAAAAAATGTATTCTTTAGAACTGGGAAACTTGGTAAAATATGCATATGGTGTTACTTTAAAAGCTCTCTCTCCAACAAATTTAGAGAGACAAAATGTTAAATCAGTTTTGCAAAATTTCAATGAACATGTAATTGAAGGTTTGATAGTTTGGAGAAAAAAATGAATTGCCCCATTTTAGAGACTTCAAAGTACATAAGGATTATTTATACATAGTGGTCAATAATGAATGTTAAAAGCTTATTTAAGGGGAACACAAAAGAGATAATTTCATGGAGCCACTCACTAAAAGTGACAATGGTGTAAAATACCAGTTCTTAAACAAATTTCTGGACTGAGTTGACCAGTGGATTAATGCAAAATATTCAACTGGGGTATTTACAAGGGAAACTTTTACATCTCTCAGACATACAACGCATGCTGTGTTAGAGTTGGTAACATACTGTATAGAAGAGTTGAAATTTTCTTTTATATTAACAGGAAAAATTCAGACTGATGCTTTGGAGTATCATTTTGGTAAGTATCGCCAGCTTGCTGGCTCTCAGTTTGCTATTTCATTACGTCAGATTTTTTAGACTGAATGCGTTTGCAAACCGTAGCTCCCTTAAAAATTAAATCAGCAAAGTATGGTGACTTAAATATTGATCTGGAGCAAAAAGAATTGACTAATACAGTAAATTTCAATGAAGATACAACTCTTTCTGGATTTGATGTAAATAAAAAAGATGTGCATGCTGTTCAGCATTTACTTCCAGTTCTTACATACGTAGCTGGTTTGTGCTCACACAACTATTAAAAAACTAAAATGCAATTCTTCTAAAATGTACCTTGTAATAGATAATACTGTTAATTTTTGTCAGTATAAACTAACAGAAAAAATGGATGGAGGAGGACTTCTATATCCCCATCCTGAAGTATTAGATATTGTAGTACATACATATGTTTATTGTACAAAAACTTGCTTCAGCCGATTTTGAAAATCTGTTCTTAAAGGTCAGAAACCAAAGGCAACTTATCTTGTTTTGGATTTGACAAAAGATGTGCTAAACAAAAAAGAAATATGTTTAAGTGTAGATTGCTCTGAAGGTCATGGTATTGAACTTTTAACAAAATATATTATCATGGCAGCCACAAATACATTTCTTAATAATTATTGTAAAAGTAAAAGTAACAGAAATGAAAAGCAGGATAAAAAAGGAAACTTCAAACCTTAAAAAAATAGTTTGAAAAAAAAATTGTAGAATACTTACATGTTCAGTGAAAATAATTTTGAAAAGAAACCATTGTTATTTTTTACTGTATTTTAAAAATTTCATTAAGAACTTCATGTCCCATCAATCTTGAAATATTGCTTATATTTAATTACTGACATTACAGCAGCACATACAATTGCCCTATGGTTGCCATGTTAAAAAAAAAAACAAAAAAACTGCCTTTAAATATTAGATGAAATAAACTTCTTCACAACAATGTAGCAGTGAATAATAATTGATACAACATTGGTGCAGGTAAAGCAGTCCAGCTCTATCTATTTTTATAATCGTCATTTATCATACTTAATGTTTTGTTGATTACAAAGAAAACACTGCAGTAACTACATTTTAGTTTCTTAACAGTAATATAAGCACAATAACTTCCTATAAATGTAAGGTTAGGAAGTTCAGAATCCACATTAGATATATCATTTTCTAAAACACTGATCTGGAAGTTTGAAACATTTTCAGCTATCTGCATTTCTTTCCAGTTAGATAATTCACTGAAACTACTGAAAGAAATATCCCCAAATTCATTTGAATTGATTACCAAAGGTAGACTACCTTGGAGTCTTAACTTTGTTCCACATTTATAAACCGGACATATAGAAATATGATACTGAAATCCTGCAAGCTGCTTATATTTTCTAAACAAGTTTTCTAGTTCATCAGTCAGTACTTTTCCAGGCAGTATTTAAATTTAAGTTGATTTGTACAGTATCTAACCAACTGAAGTATAGCACAAGATATGTTTTAGTGCAGTATAAGTTTTGTACTATCACACTCCAATTTTTCCTACCTGTCAAGCCACCTAAGGAACTTTTCAATGAACACTACTTTTACATCTGCTGTTAGTGTTTCTTGATATTTGGTCCTCAAGTGTTCCCCTTTAAAAACTGCTGTCACATTAAAAATATTCCACCATGTAATTATAATCTTAATAAATTCAGTGTCACTGAAATTTAGTATATTATTAATTCATCCAACAGTTAATAAAGCTTCAGCAGTGCTACAGTTGAAAATCTGGAATATTAATTTCACATTTAATTTTTGTCTTTCTAAATTGGAAGGGCACAAAGCTTTTAATGTTAAACCATAACCATACTTCACAATTTGGCCACTTTCAATCTCATGTAATTTCTTAACTGAAGTGAAGACATCAGTCTTCATAGAGGACATCAAAATCTGGATAATACATACATTGTCCATTTTTCTGTTTCAGCCAGGTACTTCTCACAGTTTTTATTAAATGAACAGAGTCAAAAATGAAATATAATGGCCTTGAACCATCATAATATGGGTATGTATAGGACCATTTTTTTTGTAACTCGAAGCAACCAATATTTTAGGCATAGAATACAGAGTGGAGCCCGGGGACGCCTCCTACCCTGAAAACAAATACATATTGCACACATATTTTTCAGATAAAATATAATTACGCAATAAATATTGCATTATCTCAGTTTATTAAGTTGAAAGAGCTTAATTCTAAAAATCATAAAATATACTTGCAGACTCTCTCAAAGGACTGCAATCCCCCCCCATTGATATGAAGACATATCTGCAAACACATTTAAATTCCAATGAGACAAACGGGGAGTTTTTAAATATTACTATTCCACTATATTTTAGCTGCAGGACATCCGAATTACTGAACCCCCCCCTGTCACATTTGGTCTGGTTGTCAGGACCCCCCTCCCTTCCCCTGTAATCTCGGACGGCCCCTAATTATGTTTGGTTTGTCTTCACTTACAAATTTTTTAATTTCTGTGAGAAATGGAAAAATGCATGTATAATATCTAACATTACATGAAATCTATTACTATTGTTATCATTTGTATTTTATGCCAAACATGCCACTTTTTCTTATATTTCATGAAGAATATTTACATTCTTTATCTGTGATGGATATGTTGTATTTTCTAGTTCATGAATAGGAACATTTCTTACGTATATATGTATCAGCAAATCCCTGGTAACTGTGACATAACTATTTCTGTGGTATACTTATTTCACACAAACAAGTTTACAAATATTATGCAGTTTGCTTTTTAAATTAATACCGAATTTTTTGGTATTTCATCCTCCTGCAAAAGTGATTTTTAGCTATTCAAAATCATTAAATTCCTAATCAAAATATGAAGTTTATGGTGATACCAGTGTAAAGTACAGAAGTGAGGCTTCATATTCCATTTATCATATTTCATGTCACCTAGAGTTTCATATCTTTGATATTAATTTGAAAAAAAATGTACAACTCAATTAGCATAATTGTACCAGAAATTTTTGCCTTCATTCAAGTACTTGTTCATAAACTTTAATTTTAGAACATGAGTGGGGTGAGGAAAACATAGTTTCTTTAACATATGTCATGGTCATTTAGTTAAAAATTAATTGCTGTGGGTAGCAAAATATAGACACTGAATCTTTTATTCACTAAAATATGTCAAATTTCACATAATGACTGCAAATAATTTGCTTCCTGTAAAGCATATGTTCATCAGCAGCACTGTTAAATTTTACTGATGCAGTGTTCAAATTATCCAGTGGTCCGCTGGTCGTTGTCCAGTAAAACTTCTGTCGGACCACTTGACTATTGATTTTGCTGGCCTGGATGGCTAGTAAGGGTTTTTTTTGTTTTTTTTCTAATTTGTCATAAGTTAGAAAAATAATGTTTCTTTTACCTTGCTGTATGGTTTTCTTTTTAGGCTGCAAACTAATGATAAGTTTAAAAACAAATAATGGATATAATTCTATTGAAATGATACATTGTTTACTAAATATATTGTAAATGTCTTCAAATTTTTTTTTTTTTTTTACGGACCAGTGGCTTGCAAATTCTAGTGGTCCGCTGTGCCAGTAGAAGATTTATTTCTGATTCTAACACTGCTGATGACATGTACACAAGCTGTTGTAGTAATAATATTTACTTTAGTAAGAGCTTTGGTGCTAAAGAATTTGCATGAGCCACTATTTTTTAAGGTACTCACAAGTTATAAATCTTGAAACATCTCCCATTTGACACTCAACATATTGGCAGAATCCATCATATTTTAGGTCATCACAGAAAAATTCAGGGTGGCAAAAAATATACTGTATGTGGAGTGGCATATCAGATGAAGTCTGATTAAATTTATCCAAGACAGTGCTTCTTTTTCTAAATTATTCCTACAGCAGAATTTTGTAAAAAATATCAAAATGCGACCGAAATCTTGAAAATTTACAATTCAACATGCCAGAAGTAATTGACATAAGTTAAATTCGTATTTTTAAATTTATCTTTGCATGGTTGTTCTCATCAATTACCTGATGAGATGTTTAAATCTTTGCATGGTTGTTCTCATCAGGTTCTCAGGTTTGATGTTCAAATCTTTGCACGGTTGTTCTCATCAATTACCTGACGAGAACAACCGTGCAAAGATTTGAAAACGACTACTTACAACAGAGAGGTACGTGAAAGATTTTTTATTGAATTACATTCGATTACAGAGATATATGCTCGTAGTGAATACTAATAACTTCCAACTGAGAAATTGCATTTCACACAAAGGAAATATAACATGTAAAAAGTTCCAACAGTTAAACAACCATTAAATGGTTTTAACTGAAAAAGAATAACGTATGTAAAACAAGTTTTTAAATCTCGATACATCAAGAAATATGTGCGTATTAAACAGTCTTGTTAAATTTTTCCTGTTACATTTGTTAATTATGAATTTTAAAATCTTTTTTATTGCATATGGAGGTATTTAAAAGAAGTCACAGAGAGAAATTTCTACCTTTGCCTTTGTGTTTTGAAATCTATTTGTTTTACTCTATCTCTTGATATCTCATGTATATACAGCCTGAAATTGCTTCTAATAAAATTATTTCCACAAATTTGTTCATTCTGGTTTGCATTGTTTTTATTGCTTCAATGTCAAAGCGGTTATCATACTCAGAAGATTAAGGAAGGCGACTAGATAGACGTTTTAAATTGTTCAAGTAATTGTTTTAATTAGTAAGAGTAATTTCACACTTGGCATAGTGAAAGCAGCTGGCTAAAGCAAAGTCAGTAGTTTTCCAAAAGATACTAATCATATTATTTTTAAATATATCAGAAATCTATAGATATCAGGGCTTGAAAAATATGGGAAGAGTTACATGCCCACTTTTTTTTTTTTTTTATTGGAGGTTTAACGACCACCGTGAGCAACCCAATGGGCTATAAGTCGCCCGTCCCTAATTTAGGGTCACTTGTTCCAGGGAAGGGAAAGAGCCAGTGCCATAAGACAAACACAACATCCATGCCTCACCGGGATTCGAACCCGGACCCCGTTCGGACGAATGATCAGAGGCCATCGCTTAGACCACTGCACCACCGAGGCGGCCATGCCCACTTGGGCATGTAACTTTTAGGTATTTATTTATCAGCTCGGCAAGAAATTATTTACTTGCCCAGGTAGCAAAAGCTAGATGCACAGGAAAATTTATCTTTTGAGACAAAAAAAAAAAAGAGGGTTCTGGTTTGTTAAGTTAAAAAATATGAACTGTTTTAACATGTTTGCACTTCCATTTTAAGGGTCTGTATTCTAAATGTTCTAGCCGCCCCGGTGGCGCAGTGTTCTAAGCGATGGCCTTTGATCATTCGTCCGAAAGAGGTCCGGGTTTAAATCCCGGTGAGGCATGGATGTTGAGTTTGTCTTGTGGCACTGGCTCTCTCCCTTCCCTGGAACCAGTGACCCTAAATTAGGGACGGGGGACTGCTTATAGCCCATTGAGTTTATCGCGGTGGTCAAACATTCAATCAAAAAAAAAAAAAAAAAAATGTTCAATGCACAAAAGTCTGTATATCAATTTTTAAGACGCTGATGCTAAAATTGGTATGAAATGGTATGATGATGATGAAACCTGGTGTTTTGGAAATTTAGTGATTCTGCCATGTTCCTTTTGTTCAAGTTTTCTCCCTTTGTCACTAAACCTGAGAGGCTAGTTACATCAGAGGCCCCCATCCTGTTGTTGATTATAAACAAAATTTGGAGCAAAACTACATATGGTTTCCAATTCCTGGGCATAGAGCATAATATAATTAAAGATGTGATATTGCTCTTTCCTTGGTACTTCATAACAATAATACAACTTCCATTTTAACAATGACATGAAACAAGACATATGACAACTGTCTTTTTTTTTTGTGTAGTAGGAAATTTTATTACAAACTTTATTTTAAAATTTAGTTGCCATGCACAGGCAATTAGATTTTTTATTTACCTGCCCAGGCGAATGATTTACATGCCCCGGGCATCTCGGACATGGTATTTTTAAGCCCTGGATATTGCTATTTTTAAGAGAAAAAAAGTACCTGGATCAGCACGAATCCACATATTGTGGAAACTATGTTCTAAACAAACAAGGTTTTTAGGTTTTTAAAATACAAGTAGAAATATATACTCGCTCTTTTTTTTTTTTTTTTTTTTTTTTTGGAAAACGTTTGCTTAAAATGAGAGATCAACTTTTTATTCATTTATCTAGACTTCCTGCACTGTGTCTTCACAAGCTACAGCTATAATAACTGGAACTAATATATCTCATATTATCCTATAACTACTGGAAAGTGTGCTTCGTGCTTCTAAATGTGGGGGTGGGTGTCAATCTTTGTATGAGGATAAACTTTTCCAATCCTTCACAGAATTTATTTTGAAACCAAAATCATAAAAAAAGGAAAAAACAATCTTTTTCAATAGCTTTAGTAATGACAAAACATTTGTGCAAAATTTTATACCATTGCTTTTTATAGTTTCTGAGAAAATGATACATCAAGTTAGTCAATTTATGAGACACGTACATCTTTTAAAACACATCCTATAGTATCAAAACAATCACTTAGATTTATTCAGTACAATAACTGCATGTGCATTTGTCAGGTTCCCCCAAAATATAATTCTTATCTGGAAAAATACTTGAAATTATTGGAACAAATTTCAGATTTTTTTAGAAATGTGTCTGAAATTCTTCAAGGAACAGCTAACGGACACATAATTAAATTTTGTTTGTGATACACAAAGAACTACACAACCATAATTATTTGTACATTGGCAGTTTTCCTGAATACTTCTTGAAAATCAAATTTCAGGAAATGTATGCCAATAAGTTACTTGTATTTCTCCAGATAAGAAGAAATGCTTATATTGTGGATCCAAATAGTTTTGCTTAATGCTACTAATATACTTAATACAGATGTGTTGAACTTTGACAAGGTAACTTTTTTGAAATAGTGCTCTGGAAGACAAAAATTATAAACTTTATATTTGCTTATCAAAATGAAGTTGTCCAAACATATAACTAGATGGTACTAAAACTAGAAAAACTTGTTATGTCATTAAAATGTCATTATTGTACATTTAATAATGTAGCAATTGCATAATTTTCTTGAAATCCTAATTTATTTGATGCAATCAGTGGATCAAGCAACAGTTTACTATATGTATGTTAAAAAGTGTTTTATTGAGCCTTTGGTAATAATTAAAAAACACAGGAAAAAATTCAGTTTTTCTTGACCTTTTTTTATATATTAGTGATCACGGATTGCACATAAATTGTTAGTTACTGTCCGATACATTTTCACTAAAGGAATTATTTCATTACTAAAACTTTCATAGTCATAAGTTTGGAATGAATGAAAAATCAGATTCCTTAAATTCGCCAATTAACATCTTTTGAAATGACGGCAGTACTTCGTAATGGACCCTCAAACTAATCTTTCAAGTACAAGAACGATTTGTTCACAAGTACAGGAATCATTCGATTAACTATAAATACACTATAACTCCAAGTGAAACTACAACAACAGTTTATAATTTCGATTACAGGAATGGTTTATCACCTCCAGTGAAATGACAGCAATGCTTTCATTAAGTTGACGAACCTGTCTTGCTTACACTTTCACGTCGAAATTATTGCTACACTAAATTTTACGTTGTAATTTCTTTTTCTTCTGTATTTTAAAAGATTATAAAACAAACTTGTTAACTCTGCAGTTATTTAAAAACTAACACAGAAGTTCTTATTTAAGTGCAGTGAAACTCTGAAAGAACGCACTACCTGGTTGGTTGGTGTACGTAAAGACGCGTTCGTTTCGCACATCGCTGTAATGCTCTCAGCAGCCAGTGTCTCCCTCTCCGCGACTACTCTAGTGACGTCACAAACCGCCTGTTAAGCTATTAGGAGTCTATGGTTTCACACGGGGAAATAGCCCTGCCTCTTCACCGGCAGCATTAAAAGTGACTGAGTATGATGTGATCTCAATTTAAAGTCAGTTCATGTGTTCCTCGGGACACGTCTTCAGTCTCCACCTGGTGGCTTCTTGTGACTGGATCTTCTTTCTGAATCATTACATGCAATTTATACTTTTTTTTTTTGACATAATTTTCTATTTTGATCAAGCTCTTCCAAGCGTAGAGCAGGGTTAGTGGGTTGATATTGTTACAGTTGTGCCCGTATGCCTTTTCGATTGCAACAGTTTTGACACGCAGTATTGTTCTCCATGTTCTCTTCTGTACTGGTATAGTAGTGTCTTCCCACATCGTGGATAGCTTGGTTTCTAAAGAAGTAATCTATCAAAGATGTTTTATTTTATTTTTCATGCCAATTACTCATGTGCTCACACAATCTGATTTTGAGATTCCTTTTTGTACTACCTATATATCAAGATATAATCTGTTTTCTTGATTTTTCTGGATAAGGCAGGGGTATATGGTATACCCCTGCCTTATCCAAGTGCCAATATGTGCTCTTGTTCTTGAGATATTAATGTTGTGATATATTGGACTTGTGTTCCAAAACTGGGTACTCAGGTGGTGGCATCCATGTGAGCAATTTTTTGTGTTAATTTTTATATGGCTTTACATTTTTAACATTCAAAATAAATTTTCATTATTCGTATGAGATTTCAGAGTTAGGTGTAGATTCCGACCTTTAAGTTCTCATCCAATCTAAATTTGAAACAGCTCATTTTATCTACAGAGATATTTTGACATATCAACAGGTGTTCCTCCAAATGTTGAACTCTGCGTAACAAGAGGTTATTTCAACCCTCATACAGCTGTGGTACAGTGCTGCTACTGTACGCTAAACTTTCCAGTGATAACTTCAAGATTAATGTTACAATATATTACATGGGTGATGAAACCTTTCAATGCTTCCAAGAAGTGAAGATAACAACTAAGGCTTCAGGGACAGTAGCTAGTAACAAAGGATATTTCAACGTATTAACAGAAGCTCTCAGACGTTAAATTCTGTGTAACTAGTCTTCAACCTTTGTGTAGCTGTGGTGCAGCACTGCTACTGTACACCAAAACTTTCAATGACTATTTCAGGATTAATGTTAAACTTTGTTACACTGGTGACGAAACCTTTGAGTGCTTCCAAGAGGTGAGGATAACAACCGAAGCTTCTGGGACAGCAACTCGTGGCAAGGCAACAGTCTTAACCATTTTAACAGCCTTAAATTTATAGATAATGTATTTACTTGTTGTGGTGAAGTATACTTGAAATGATTGTCAACAAGGCAGCCACCAATGGCCTTGCCCTCTCAACAGCTTGGTCGAATATAACGTGAAGAACAAAAAAAATCTGTAACGAAATTTACAGCTGTACAAACTACTTGCCGATATTAAACTTGCATTTCATTGTTTGATGAAACAGAGCAAATGTTCTTATACTGCTCAAGCAGTTATGACTTTCAATGAAGAATTTACTCGCCTGCTAATTTCACCATCTAATTTGTTTTCTCTGTCAAACATGCTTCCTAAATACACAAACTCATTCACCTGGTCAATCACTGTGCCATTTAGACTTATCTTGCATCCAGTACCAACAGTTCTTCACTCAAAAACCGTAACTTTGGTTTTCCCTTTATTTATACTCAGTTTAAATTTCATGCAAACTTCATAAATCCGGGACAATACACTCTGCAACTCACTTTTGCTCTCTGCCAACAGGATTGTGTCATCAGCATACAGCAATCTGCACACATGGATATTTTACCAAGACATAAACCAGTATTGTCCATCTTGGCATCGCACATCGATAAATATATTAAACAGCCGTGGTGGCATTACACAACCTTGTCTGACTCCTGCACCAACAGAAAACCATTTTGATAAAACACCATTCACAGTTCAAATCTTGAATTGCTAATTCTCTATTTTTTTGTACTGTACATTGAAACATTTTACTGGTTGGCATATTCTTGGATATTGAAATATTTAATTTTACCCACTGGGGTGTTTCTATGCACAAGGGGAAATAAGCACCACTCTGTTAAGCATAATTCACGAGTCTCAAGTTTAACGCAACTTCTGTTATGAATGTAGCAAAATTGCAATGTCCTGAAACAGCCAAAAATACTTGCCTTTAGGAAACCTTTTCACATAGACAGGGTTACTTATTATTAAGAACAACTTGTCTCCTTTTAGGAGGCAAGTGTGATCCTACATGTTATAAATAAAAACTCTAACTTTTGTAGTTGTAACTGTAGAACATGCTTATTTCAAGTAGCATTTAAAGTGATTTGGTGATAAAACAGTTTTTTTATAATATTTAATAGGGTCAAACTGATGCTAGGTAACTTTTCCACTTGAAATTGGTTAAACATTTTTTTTAAATGCATATGATTTTATTAAACATAAGTGTTGACTAGGTTGTATAGATTCAGCAAAAGCTGCTTTCCTAATGGAACGCTAAGAGCACAGTACTGATATTGAAACTTCAATAATAGTATTATAGAACATTACTTAATGTATATTGTTATTCTTAATGCTTATTATTCCTTTGAGATTGATGCAAGAACTATAGAATATCATGTGTACATGACAAAAATAAATAAGAAAAATTGCACTTTGCCATCCATAAGAAAGTAAAACAAATAGTGACATCACAAAACTGTTTTTCTAGATCAAACACTTGAGCCATTTTGCTTCACATCAGAGAACATTAAGCAGAAACGAAGAGTTTCATCTGTAATATGTGAAAAGATCAGTTCTTTCTGTGACACAGGATGCTTATGTCACTTAGATATAGATGTGCAGCAGACTGTTCTGCAATCATTTTACAATACTTTCAACATGAATCCAAGGAGTTATTTGTGAAACTTGTAAAACAACCCAACTCTTAACAAAACAAATATAATATAATCCATATTTATCGGTGTAGGAAAAAAATACAGAGCTAAAAGGGCCAGAGAGCTATGTACTGAGAAGGTAGACCATGAAACAGAAATTGGAGCTCTGAAAGATCTCGTCAGAGCTGGAGGATTCGACACTTCCAGAATGGAAAACGTCATAGCAAAAACGGAGGCAAGCAAACGAATTAAGGCAAGTGAAAAGGCACCATTGAAATTTATTGGAGCTATTCCCTACATACCTAGAATTTTATATTTCATCAAGAACCTTTTTCGAAGGAGGGGTCTGGGTGTAGGTTTGAAATCACCTAGATCAATGGCGGCCATACTACAGCCCTTTCAAAAATGCTTGAGGTGTCCAATCTTTTTGGTAACACTGTGTACTTTTCATTTTTAACCTATAAGTGGTGTGGTGCATTTTTGGTATGAAAAGAGAGTTGTGTGGTCTGGAGGACCGTTGTATATACAGCATCACAGATGAAGACATATCACAGAAAGAAAGAAATATTAACTATTGTTTTGAGTTTTCATAACACCAAGAGACCCTAAATGTGATGAAAATTCTAATGTTTCAAAATTTTGTTGGAGCACAAAAGTTTTAATCTTGAATTTTACATAATGTTTTAAACACTTTAAAAAAAATAATGAAATATGTACACTTCTAAGAATGTGCATGTGCTGTTGGTGAAATATTCTTCATAAAATCTAAGTATTAAAACCCTCCAGTTAGAACATCTAGAAAACTTTAGATGTTCATCTGACATCAGGTTCAGCTTTTGGAATCAAAAGATTGCACACTCAAGGCATATTTTTGTGTGACAGTCAAGGCATTTTTTTTTTTTTTTGCAACACTCAAGGCATATTTTTGTGTGACAGTCAAGGCATTTTTTTTTTTTTTTGCAACACTCAAGGCATATTTTTTTGCAACACTCAAGCAGGGTTGCCAACTTTTCAAGAACAGCTTGAGGAGCATCCATAGAAATTTTGAGGAGCTTTTTTGCCTTACTTGAGGAGCAGTTATAAAAATATGTGCAAGAAATATTCGAAATGTTTGGAATTAACAATCATTTCTATTAAGTCAGTGTAATTTATTTTTCACTTACCTGCACATCATTTTAGAGATAAATATGTGGCTTTTTTGCCTTCTGCAGTACTTCATTGGTAAACACAGTCTGACAGCAGACACTTCCTTTGGCTTTAGCAAAACATTTTTCAATTAGCAATGCTATTAAAGCAGAAATGTCTAGGCTACTTTTAACAGCTGCATCCAGTTCTGCAGATTGTTTTTTAAAGATATTTTGCTGGCTGGTTAGCAACCACTTCAGAGATTTAATTTTCTGCTCACGTTCCTGACCTTGCATGATGAAGTCCTTACGCTGCATTTCATGATGCCTCTTCAACGTTGATTTTTTTTGGCACTACTACTGAAGCATTGCACAAGAGAAAAATAAGTGAATTGTTTTGTTGTACGAAACAATATTTATATGCCCAAGCCTCTTGAAACTGACAATTTTTGGAATTCATCTTGTGTTTTTATCAGGCGCCATGATTATTGTTTCCAAACTACAATGTGTTCTAACAGTCATTTCCGACAATATGTAAGCACGATAACGATATGTAAACGCGAAAGAAAAGATTTAAAACATTTCCTCGCAAGAAATGCTTTAAATCTCTCTTCTTTTTTTTTTTTTCACTATGGAAATAACGATATCGTTATCAGAGATTTCTCGCAAGGAAATATCAGATGCCACGTTGTAGATAGAAGTTTGCTCCGGCCGCCGACCTTTTTCACTGTGTCGTCGCCACAGCTATTTGATCGGGGCACTAATTCGCACAATGAAGTACTAGGAAATAGTTAAAATCCCGAGAAATCTGACATTGATGCTTCAAATAAATATAATCGCTAATTAAAAATTTTACATGAACAGGCACTATCGTAATTGCTAGTTAAGGTCATGCCACGGCGCCATCAATAAAATCTAGCTGACAGGCCAGAGGTTGTGCATCCCTGGTAATAAGACTGGAAAAATCTCCGATTATTATTATTATTATTTTTTTTTGCTTAATGCTCAATTAAGAAGATTTTACGTATTTTATGGATTATGACTATTTCCGGAGCAAAAGAACAACTTTGCGGAACTTTAGTGCTTTTCCGGAGAAACTCCGCAGAATTCGGAGCAGTTGGCAACCCTGCTCAAGGCATGTTGAAATGCCATAGGGAGAACACGATTAAGATGATTTACACTTCTTTGCCGTTGGGAATATGTTTTCCTGTTGCTAACACATTATCCTTTTTGTCCTTCCTATTCTGTTCCTCAGCAGTGAGAATGATGGCACAACAAATAACAGCCTAAAGTTCACAGAGCAATGTAATGAGTGATCTGAACAGAGGATATCTGCAAAACCAAGACCACTAAAATTTTGAAGAAAGCCATGTTTATTTTCACTCATCAGTGATGTCATACACTTCGTTAGACTGCAAAACGCCATACGTGGGAAAACTTTGAATGCAACATTTCGCATTGCATAAGTAGCCATTCATGGAATTGATGCATCCATAAAAAATATACTACCAATGGTTATTCAAACAAAGCATGCATGCACACTGCTTAATTAATACGATATTGAGAGGTGTAAGTTATTAGGTTTATTGCGTATGTGAATGAAACATACATTTATTTAAACTGATGCAGTCCATGGGACCACACAATGCCACTTTTCTTCTCTCATATTTTTGCTTACAGATCACTAGGATCATAAACTCACCTTGATCCATCATTCTCTATCAGCAATAAGTTTGGCAAGAGAGAGCAAGGTTCATACTCTTCCAACCAAAATAAATTCAAGCACTTTTTAAAGCTAAATTAGCATATGTGTGTGAGTTGGTCAGACAGTAGGTAGGTATTTTAGCAAGTTCAAACCATTAAACTTAGCTGTGACTGCTTGTTTACCCCTGCCCACCTGTTGGTTGTTTTTAATGTTTAATTGTCCCTCTGTTTTGGTGTTTTTCGAAATCATTTTATTTTGTGGAATATTTTGAAAGGATACGTTACTTTCGTATCCACCCTCCGGCAAGAAAGTGTCCCTAATCCCTGTCAACCAAAGTCCATCACGATTTGGGAATATATCATTCCCCTTATTTTACTCACATGGCTGACGTTTTACTCTGTAGTGATGTCATAGCCAAGGCACCAGCTGTCCACGAGCTCTCCTGAGTTGAATGCAAAGTTCTGCTCTATTTGATCAGCTTGGTGCTTTTATCGGAAATACACAAAAATCTCCTATGCAACTTTTTGGCACACACAATTATCTTGCACAGGCTTATATCATTATTAAAAAAAAATGCAAGTATTATTTACTGAGATTAACTTTTTCAAGGACTTGAAATTGAATTTTTTCTTTTCAAGGAGCATACGAGCCATGGAGGGGGGGGGGGGTCCTTTTACAGTCATATTTTTTATTAAAATTAGTAATAATAATACATTGCTCTGTTTATTCATGAAGAGCTGCTACATTCAACAATGACATTCTGCTTGCAGCTGACTTAATAAAGAAAGACTATAATCCAACTTAAACACTAACAAGAAAAATCACATGTTTATTCAATACACTAGAGTTTAGCCCTAAAAAACAGTATCACTGATAACATATTTTACAAATTTTTTAATTTATTTCAAATCTTGGTTATAATGAAAAAGTTAGGTAGTTTTTTTTGACTGAGTAAGTATTCCTAGCATAGTGAAAGTCTTGACTTTTTCATGTGTGACCAATGTAGCTACAATCATCTGCATTCCACAAATGGTCAAAAACATTCCCTTATGTGGTTTCACCAGTTTTTGGAAAAGCTGGAGAATTTCCTTTGGTGCACTAGAGACTGGAGGAACAGGGTAAGTCAGCAAGCGGTCTGCAAAATAGAAACAAGTAATAGGAGACAATATCAATGGATACAAACATGATGTTACTGCATGACCAATGCTTGCTTTCACTTCGGTGCATATGGAACATGTTCCAGGGTTTATGATTTTGTAATTTACGTAGTATTCCTGAAATGTGCATGTAAAGATACCAGCTAAGCCTACCACAGGAAAATAGCATCCCAGTTTGGCGTAATGCAGCAGCTTCAGTTTCGAACGGAAATAGAACATGGTGTAAAAGGCACTCAATGAAGAACACAATGTCAAGATTTCATCACCATATGCAAAAGGCCATCTGTTGGGCAAAAAAAAAGGTGTGCATATAGATACAAAACTATCTACATAGGTGCAAATATGTATAGATGCATGTACACACACACAATTTTATCTACACATGTTCAAACACAAAATAAGCTATTTTATCTGAATTAATAAGACAGCAAATCAGGCATCTCTGAATTGAGTGTATTTTATTGTTTCTCGCGTAACATTAATCACATCAGAATTTTTTTTAAATTACATCGCGCTGCAGCGGAAATTGGGCCAGCATCTCTCGATTTCCATTCGAGCATGCTATCCGACGACACCCAGGATGATGAAGTCTCAAGTATCTGAGTATTAGAACCAGAATAGTTAAGTTACTTAATGTGATTGATATTATGTGAGAAACACTAAAATACATACAATTCAGATATGTCTGATTGCTGTGTTAATAATTCAGATGTATTTCCATGTAACATGTGAAGAATATTTCTTCCACACTTCTTCATAAAGATGCTTTAACGTCGCCAAGTCTTCTGTTATGCATGTTATAAGTGGTGTACAGTCGGTAGTTCGTTCTTACGTGGGACCGAAGACACACTTCGGTAGGTATCCTTTTTAGGACTTTTTAACTGAATTATACCTGAAAATTATCGAATAACTTAATACACCGCCGCAGACTACAACACTCGTACACGCCCGTAGCCAGACAAGCAAGTTGGGAGGGGCAGCTGATGATTGAGATCGGGTGAAGGACATAAAATGGTCGGGCAAAAGATGTGAAAGCGGTCGGGCACTATACTATTGTGTGAGTCGCTAGGACGGGCAAAAGGAAATACAGGTCGGGCTCAACACCCTGGCTACAGTACGACACTCATAACATGTGCAACAGAAGACTTGGGGAAGTTAAAGCGTCTTTATGTAAAACCTTGTACTCACGTAATGTTGTGTGAACTTTGTAATAGTCTCACAAGATATATTGATTTGTTCCACACTATTTACTTAAACTATTTCATCAGCGGTAAATCCAGGTTTTTAAATATGATACCCATTTTTGTGAAATTCTGCCTATTTTAGTGAAACAGCATTGTGCGGGGCTCCAAGAAGCAACCTGTTTTTTGGCTTGGCAGTTAGTGTATGCGAGTCTGGAGGAATTCGAGGCTGCTGTGGTGCAGTGGAAGCATATAAGGCATTTAACTGGAAGATAATGGATTCAATTCGCATTGGCGGCCAATGAGAATTTTTCTGTGATTCACTTATAAACGTGGAAACAGCGATGACCTCTGTTTGAAATTTTATCTGTTTTAGTGTTTAGAACAATTTTACCAAAATTAAAAAAAAAAAAAACCCGAAGTACACGAAGGTTTTTAAAAGTGTTTTCAATTCATAGGTAGAATCATCATTACCAAATCAGAATTTGCAAAATGTCATTGCCCAGATGCAAGAGTTATTAAAATTTGTCTGAACATGAAAATAAGAAATCCAGTTGTCTGGCACTGTATGTAAAACAAAACAAAACAACAACAAAAGCTTTGAACACCAACTGTCGTGATAGTCAAATAGATGTTACAAGCAGATGGATGCCAAATTAATTAATCAAGCAAGTAGACATGCCTCAGAAAACTTTAAAATTACATCATCCTGGAATGGAAATAAAATTAAATCATCCTTCCCATTCCAGGACGATGCAATTTTAAAGTTTTCTGATATATGTCTACTTGTTTTACCAACTGTCCTGTTTTGCCTTCACAGCCAAATTTTCAGTCGCCGATGAGAGTAAGTAGCTACTTCTATTTCACAGGTCGATCTGCAAAATATTTTTAGCTGAAACGCTATCTTCACAAAATACTTTCAGTAAATATATACACCACCTCATACTGTCCACTGTCTTTTCAGTTTATATACCCCACCTCATACCATCCACTGTCTTTTTCAGTTTATATACACCACCTCATACCGTCCACTGTCTTTTCAGTTTATCTACACCACCTCATACCGTCCAGTGTCCCAATCGCGTCCGGCGATTGGGACACTGGACAGTATGAGGTGGTGTATATAATGTATGTAGTGATTTTAACTGGATTTTTTAAGGCTTTTTATCTTGTACAAACCTGACCTAATTGAAGATCGGCAATTCTACAAGAATACAACATTAACGAAATAGCCCTAATGGCAAAGTACGATGTAAAGCTTCAAGTGGAATGTAAATCGTAATTCTTAATTCAAGAATTTTAAATTGTTATCTGAAAACCTTTGCCCACTCAATATGAAGTCAACACAGCCAGAATGGAGTTAACCCTAACGACTGGATATCATAGAAGTAGGATACAACTTTTGACCAAAAGGCTCTTAACCCTAACAACTGACCATATAGAAGCAGGATACAACTTTTGACCAAGATGCTCTCAATAAACTACCGATGTGATACTGAACACGCACTTCCGTAAGCAACATTTTTAGGACTTTTAACTGAATTGTATCTTATTTGAATAATTTAATGCACCGCCGCAGACTGTAGTACCCAATGTGTAAAACAGAAAACTTACAGATGTCAAAGCATCTTCATTAAGAACCTTGTAGTCACGTAATGGTATTGTGAACTTTATGATAGAATCACAGGAGATATATTGACTTTCAGTAAAATTTTGGTTTAACAAACAATTTTTGGTGTGAGAGGGATCTTGAATATATTGTAGTGTTTAACAAATTTTTGGTGTGAGAAGAATCTTGAATACACCGAAGTGCCAGAAAAAATTGGTACACCAGTCCAATACTTGGTAGGTCCCCCACAGGAGCGAAGGACTGCAGAAATACGGCGGGGCATGGACTCCACTAGCTTCTGGAAATATGCTGTAGGCAATGCACATCATACTTCCTGCAGAGCGTTCTACAATTCGGGTGTATTCCGAGGTCTCGGATTCCTGTGTTCAATAGCGTGTTGCATGGCACCTCAAATGTGTTCTATCACGTTCAGATCTGGGGACTTGGGTGGGAATGGCAAAACCCTGCACTCAGACGAATGCTTCCTCCAACCATAATGTGGCGTCCTGATACTTGTGTGGAGGTGCATTGTCCTGTTGGAACAGGCCCAACCCATCAGCACGAATGCAGGACATGAACAGGTGTACCTCATCAGAAAGGATGTGCATATAGCATTGGCTGGTCACAGACATTTGTAGACATACCAGGGGTCCCAGTGAAGTCCAGCTAAACACACCCCATACCATTATGGACCCCCCCCTCAGTCAGTACAGTTCCCTGTTGACAGTCGGGATCCATGGCTTGATGGGGTATGCACCATTCACGAATCCTTCCATCTGCCCGATACAGTTAGAAACGTGACTCGTCAGACCAGGCTACTTGTTTCCAGTCATAAAAGTGTCCAGTGGCGGTGTTGCCATGCCCAAGCGAGGTGCATAGCTCTGTGTCATGCACCCATCAAGGGGACTCGAGTTGGGCATCAGTTTCCAAAGCCCATACGTGCAGGTAATGTTGCACAGTCCGGACGCTGATGCTTGTTGAGGCTCCAGCATTTAATTCCAATTATACCTGTGAGAGTGTTGCATGCCTATCGCGTGAAACTATTCTTGACAGCCGACAATGGTCACACTCACCCAATGTCTTTTTACTGCCACACTGGTATCGTAGGTTGGAGGTTTTGCCAGAATTCTCATAGTCACAG
The DNA here is from genome assembly GCA_039090855.1 of Macrothele yani. Taxonomy (NCBI): domain Eukaryota; kingdom Metazoa; phylum Arthropoda; class Arachnida; order Araneae; family Macrothelidae; genus Macrothele; species Macrothele yani. The sequence goes on along the minus strand of CM077027.1, from coordinate 149,105,433 downwards.
TACACCCTTGCAATGGTCATCTGTGAAAATCCGAACTTCGTTTCTACCTCCGAAATACTATGGGCCATCTCACGAGTGCCAACTATGACACGTCATCAAGTGTCCAGTGGCGGTGTTGCAGTGCCCAAGCGAGGTGCATAGCTCTGTGTCATGCACCCATCAAGGTGACATCGTGTTGGGCGTCGGCTCCCAAAGCCCATATCGTGCAGGGTACGTTGCACAGTCCGGACGCTGATGCTTATTGAGGCTCCAGCACTGAATTCCAATGATACCTGCGAGAGTGTTGCATGCCTATCGCGTGAAACTATTCTTGACAGGAGACATAGGTTATGCTTACCCAATGTCTTTACGGCCACACTGGTATCGTTGGTTGGAGGTTTTGCCGGAATTCTTGTAGTCACGGTACACCCTTGCAATGGTCATCCGTGAAAATCCGAACTTTGTTTCTACCTCCGAAATACTATGGGCCATCTCACGAGTGCCAACTATGACACGGCGTTGAAAATCGCTTAAATCGTTATTACTTGTCATTCTCATGCCGAAAACAGCTCTGACAGCTGGCAAGGATGTCTATTGCTTTATATACGCACTGGCTGACGCAACCGAGTACGTGCATAGGTGACGTTGCTATGTATTTTGCATAAGCTCATCTATACCAGTTTTTCTGGCACTTCAGTGTATATTGTGGTGTTTAACACATTTTTGGTGTGAGAGGAATCTTGAATATATTGCAGTGTTTAACCCCTTTTTGGTGTGAGAGGAATCATCTTGAATATATTGTAGTGTTTAACCCATTTTTGGTCCGGAGAAGAATCTTTAATATATTGTAGTGTTTTAACACATTTTTGGTGTGAGAGGAATCTTGAATATATTGTAGTGTTTTAACACATTTTTGGTGTGAGAGGAATTTTGAATATATTGTAGTGTTTAACAAATGTGCTGTGCATGTGGCATCAGACTTATGCCAAAGTACTTTTGTTAAAATGAAGTTTTACTGCTGAAAATAGTTTGTGAATATACATAGAGTTACACCTTAGCAAAAGTTCAATTTATACATATATACATATATATGAACACCACAGTACGTGGGAGACAGTCAATGTATATTGGGACAAAGTCCAATAATATACTGTTGCACACATTATTGTACATGAGCCTAAAAATTACAAGTTGACATCAATGACTATGAAATATTTATATCTCAACCTAAGAACATCTCTACATATTCAATTTATTTCCATTAAATTTGTAATCTTATGTACATTTCAGTCAGTGAGGTATATCGAGCAATACATATTACACTCGCCTTATTTCAGCTTCAGTCCTCCTGGTTTGCACATGTCAGGTGTAAGTTTATCTATTACATTTCAGTTCAAACTTGCCACTGGCCCAGTGTCCACTGTTGCACTACACGATTAAAGGACATAGGGGGGGGAAGTTAAAATCCTTCTATGACTGTTGTTATTAAGACCAGACTACATTGATGCAGTAAGAATTTCAGCAATTCAAGTGTTTCACTGTTCAATGCCAAATTGTTGCAAAGTACTAAAATTAAAATAGTCAACAAGTCATTCTATGCTTGTATCCTCGGACATGTTTCAGGCTAATCTGCGCCCATCTTCAGTGGTCGGGTGCAAGAGATACCAATCTGCTTTTATTGCCCTAACTACCTTCAAGCCACCAGTCGACCCATCGCTCATTGGTCCTTCATCCATACGCACATTGGTCTCGTGACTTTCAACACTTTCTATTGTTGCGCAATCTGGTGCTCATCCTATGTAATCTCATAACTCATCGTTATTGGACGAGACACTTCTTATAGATCTAGTTTTTACGAACTTTTCTTTTGTTATTATGTATCGCCAGGTGAACGGCAATCCAAGTGGCGTCTGTACATAACAATTATATCCCCTGGTTTTTTCTATCATAATAGACTCAGAATACAAAATCTTATGTGTATTATGCATAGTATATATTTGCATTTCCCCATAAGGGGGTATAATTATTAATACAATAGGTAATAAGAGATGTTCGTTGGTCACCCTTTTTCCAATCTCTCTTATGCTCTTCCATTCTTGTCTGTAGTAGTCTTTTTGTACTACCTATGTAGATGCTATCAACATTACTGGTATCATTATTTTTAGTGGGTATACCGTATACTCCTGCTCTATACATAATTGCATTATTACTGTAATTGGCAGTAAGGAATTTGTTGTTATTGATGACAATATCGGCAAATCTTTTATTCACCTAATTACATCCCTTTTTTAAAATGTTGCTTAACTGTGGTATATAAGTTAAGCGTCCGCAGAACTGTGTGATGTTCCCCATCGTTATTTTCACTTTTAGGTTTATTAACACTGATTTTATAGTTTCTATATGTTTTACAAATATATCTTTTATCATATCCAAATGCTGTGGCAGTTTGCATAATCCACTTCATTTCAGAATGTTCCAAACGTCTATTCGACGTATGTGAAACAGCTCTTCTAATGAGTGAAAGGCAGCCTCTTTATAATGTTTGGGGTGGACAGAATTGTTAGGTATGATTACTGGTACACAAGAGTCTTTTCTGTATACAGAATAGTTAATCAGCCATGAAAGTGGGCAGTGATAGAAAAAGCTGAACTTCCAGGTGTGCGGGTGGGGGTGAGGGAGGGGTGGGGTAACAAAGTGTTGAATCTTACATTTCACTCTCTAATGTATACAACCATGACATTTAGGTATTGGTCACATGCCTGCCAACTAAAGAGATTTGATGTATGTATTTTGTTTCAAGAAAATTAAATATATAGTACAATATAATGTAATGGGGAAAATTGCTGATGAGGTCATATGCATAGAAATCACTCACCTTAGTACAGAATGATGTCTTCAATCAAATGAGGAATTAATCAAATGTCTTTATAAGATAACAACGTTGTATGGGAATGAAATCTTGAAGGTTTGAAAAACTTCAGACATGTATTGTTGATAAGTAATAAAAGTTTGATGAAGAATAAATGTTCATTCTTGATTTGACACAAAATTATTAATGAAGAAATATGATAAATGCTTGCAAAAACATTAGGCATTTTGTACATAAATAATAAAAGTCATTCACAACTAATGAAATTTCATTTTCTTAAGTTGTTTCTAATCTAACAATTTGTTCTAACCTTCTTTTATGAATTAGCCGGCTACAGTTTTATTTCTCTTGAACCAATTCATTTTATTTTAATTTGCTGCATAAGTTATTAGAGATGTTTAGCTCATCTCATCTTCTTATCATTTCTTCTTCTTTATCTTGTAATTCTTTCTTATATTTTGAATGATTTCATATTTTGGCATAAATCTCTATTTACAGGGTCATGCAAATAATCGTTTTTCTTAAAAAATTCCAAGGCTAAAAATTCCAAAAAAATTCCATATCCTCATTCAGTAGCTTATATTTTCATGGTTTGAATAGATGAAAATGTTTCAATTTCCATGTTGATGGATTCTTTATGAAGTACATCCCCCATCATACTAAAGGAATTTTCCACTTGAGAGCCAGGAAAACAACTCAATAATGCCTTCATTATTTTTGAGAGGGCACTGAATTTGTTTAACTTAAAAAGTGCATGTTTTGGGATTCACTGAAATTTATTTATGTAAATATTAAACTGGAGCATATCACTGCATCCAAAGTATAAAATTACTGACATTTAACAACACAGGGTAGAGGGAATGTCACGTGAGCGGTGATTACGATTGCCGGCGAAATCTTCGCTTCGTCCGACTTCCGTTTTCGGACATTTTCCTGCAGTTTTTCAAGCTAAAATACAAATATTTATGCATTAAAATTAAATTTAATAACAATACTGGGCAGAAGAAACATCGCAAGAAAAATAAATTAGGATTATGGAGGGGGAAATCTTCACTCCGTTTAACTTCCGTTTTCGAAAGTTTTGAAAGATGAAATACCGTCCCCAGATGGAAGTCTGTATATTACTTGATTATATCTGAAACAATTATTTTCTGTAATTAGTTTGAGTGCAGATATAATGCTGTTAACTTCAATCTCTGGAACTCCAACTGCAATCAATTTCTTATTCACAAGATTAATAGCTTCATGTATGGGAGTGTTCAGGTACAATGCAATGACATGAAGGCTAACCATTATACAGTCATTAATCTTTATATTTTACGACCTCTATAGAATTATTCACGGTATATTCATGAATTTTAAAGAAGGGGGTAAGGTATCCAAAACAGAGCTTTTTCAAGATTTATGGTAGATGCAATACTTTTATTAACTGTAATACGTATAGGGCTATCAACTTTATGTGCTTTAAGTTTCCCAAATACACTAGGTATGGAAGATCCCACTGGTGGATAAGACTTGTTCTTGACTTGCAATAGAAGCTGACTGTGATTTTTTAACATTGCTAATTTCCTATTTATTATATCGATAGTGTCCTTTATTATTTCGGTGTCTAGTTTTTCTATAGCTTGCAGCATCTTCGCATGAAATTCGTCTCTATCAACTATCACAAGCTGCTTGGATTTGTGAGCCATAACCATCTGAATACTATCACATTTTTTAAATTTAAGCAGTTCTTGACATTCATATTTAATACTATTTCGTTGTTGAAGATTATCTTTTGAAGTGCTAATCGTCCTTGCTAACTTAAATCTCACTGGATTCTGACATTCTTTAGTTTAAGCAGTTCTTGGCGTTCATATTTGATACTGTTTCGTTGTTGAGGATTATCTTTTGAAGTGCTAATCGCCCTTGCTAACTTAAACCTCACTGGATATTGTGACGTTCTTTGGGCAAATTTAAAACTATCTCTTCAAGGTGTGGCAGCAAGACTTCAGCTTTTGGGATATCTTGTTGGTACGCATATTTAACACCTCTATTAAGCCCCTTAATCTGTAGTTCATTTAATACAACTTGTGGCTTATTTAGATATAGATTACTACAAGGTGGCAAATTCACATGTCTATATTCACGCTGTGAGCAAACCAACCTTTTAAGTTTTTGGTCATGTTGAAGTCTATAAGTCTGTTGTAACCTTTCAACAATCATGTAGACTTTAATATATAATTCCTTTGCATTAATGCTAAGCATAATGCATTCATTATATTTCTGATACAACTGCCTACTCAAATAATTAATCCATTTCCTTTTTGACCTAATTAATGCATTTAGTCTTTTTAATTCACAGATTTCCATTATTCTCCTATCTCCTTGATTTAAAGGGCTAACACAGATTTTCAAAAAGTCTGGTATCACATCATTCTTTTTACAAGCTGTCAAGAAATGCAGATGTCCTAGCTCCTTAGCTAATTTAATTCAAACTTTTTTAAAGTTTTTAACGACTACTTGTAGTTGTGGCTTATACACTTTGACGTAGGTGTAGACCCTCAGAGCGACTTATCGACCGATGGCACGAATGGTCAAAGCCATAAATCTCCAGTTGAAAAACACCTTAGTAAAAGTTCAATTTACACATATGTATGAACACCAAAGTATGTGGGAGATAGTCAGTGCATAGAGGGACAAAGTCCAATAAAATACTGTTACACACGTTATTGTACATGAGCCTAAAAAACAACAAGTTGACATCGATGACTATGAAATATTTATATCTGAACCTAAGAACATCTCTACATATTCAATATATTTCCATTAAATTTGTAATCTTATGTACGTTTCAGCCAGTGAGACAAAAAATCGTCAGTGAGGTATATCGAGCAATAAGCATTACGCTCACCTTATTTCAGCTTCAGTCCTCCAGGTTCAACCTTGCCACTTGCCCGGTGTCAACTGTTGCATTACACTATTAAATTTAACTAACCCCCCCCCCCGTTTTTAGAATTGTGCAATTGTTTGTGTTAAACTGTGAACACTGAATATCCTTTAATGGCGTAGTGCAACAGTGGACACCGGGCAAGTGACAAGGTTGAACCAGGAGGACTGAAGCTGAAATAAGGTGAGCGTAATACGTATTGCTCGATATACCTCACTGATGATTTTTTGTCTCACTGGCTGAAACGTACATAAGACTACAAATTTAATGGAAATATATTGAATATGTAGAGATGTTCTTAGGTTCAGATATAAATATTTCATAGTCATCGATGTCAACTTGTCATTTTTAGGCTCATGTAAATGCACAATAATGTGTGTAACAGTATTTTATCGGACTTTGTCCCAATATACATTGACAGAGTTACAGTTCAAAATATTTTTGCGAAAATAATGTTTGAGCTCGAAATATTTTTGTCAAGCTACCACCCAACGATATCAAATGCTGCCTGGATCGACCCGTGCATGTTTTGTAAAAAAAAAACCCAGCAATATTATTTCATTTCATTTATTAAAACAAAAAAAATTAATGTATGAATGTATTTTTTACTATAAATATAGTTAAGTTGTGCTTGTAGGAGTACACCTAACAGTTATACGCATGGTTCATACATATATTCAATCACAAAACAGCAGAACTTTTGATCCAAATACTCCTACTTAAAATTTAGTAAAACCACAGGCTTGTTGAACCTGTAACATAATAAACAACCCCACACAGGCTTTAGGAAATGTAATGCAGAACGTTGAAATCAAAAAAAAAAAAAAAAAAAAAAAAAAAGGCTGTATATAACCCTATGAGAGTTACTTATTCATTAAACTTATCAAGTATTTCTATTACATGGTACATAGGTTTTAGATATTATGACATGAACGGTTAAATTTTCTGTTCATGTTTTATCTGACCTTCGTTGGAGGAGCCACACAGGTTTTTTGTTAATTCTTATTGCTCTTGTGTTATTGTTTTAAATAAAGAAATGCATTTACCTTCAGTCTTGCTTCTTGTTGTTTTTAGTTTCCTCTACATGTCATCAATTCGTCGAGATGTTATACACTTTCGTTGAAGGGCACATCTTTCATACGTATGTTATTAATTACATGAACAAATAGCAGAATATTTATAAAGATGAGTGTTTCGTCATATTCACTTCGTGAAAAAGTCTAAAGTTAAAAACTTCTTGATGTAGTTAAAAACATTTCATAGTTACACAGCTTCGTCTGTCGATGTTAATGAAAAGGTGTAGTAAAAACAGACATTACTTGTTGAATAAATTGGACATAGTGTTTAGTGAGGTGGACAAATTAGCAGACCTAATATTAAAACTTCCACCAAACAACTGCAACTGCAGAAAGAAGTTTTTCTGCATTAAAAGAATCAAAATATATCTTAGAGCCACACAAGGACATGTACATTCGAGTAACTTGGCTGATTTGTCAATAGAGAAAAACACTCTTTTTAAATATAAAAAACTACTTGGAAAAACCTTTTTATGAAAACGTAACACTCAAGTTCACACAAAAGGAAAGAAGAATGGAGTTCATGTATTATACAAATAAAGTATTCAAATCCTAATCCTCATAATTATTTGCTATCATGTTAGCAATAGCATGTACCTAAAATAAGTTACTTCTACACGGTAGAGTCACATCATTGCGACCAGAGTAACCGCAGTGTGCAGCGCGGACAGCAGCTAGACGGGCTGGGAGTGACTCAATAAGATGCTGGAAGGTGTTCACAGGTATGTGGAGCCATGCTGACTGCAGTGCATCTGACAGCTGCTGGAGGGTGCATGGTGGAGGATCCATAGAGCAAACAACACGGTCGAGGTGGTACCATGGATGCTCAATTGGGTTTAAGTTTGGGGAATTTGGGGGCCAGGGAAGTACTTAAAAACTTTGAAGTCTTCATCGTGCTCTTCCAACCACTCTCGAACATTTCTGGCTGTGTGGCATGTTGCATTGTTGTACTGGAAGATCCCATCCACTCCTGGGAAGACAATCAGTATGTATGGGTGTATGTGGTCTGCAAGGATGGATTCATAACGAATTCGGTCCATAGTGCCTTCCACAGGTATGAGTGGACCCAGAGAATGCCACGAAAACATTCCCCAGACCATAACACAGCCCCCACCAGCTTGTGTTCTGCCAGCAATGGTTGAAGAGTGTTCGTTCTCCCACGTTTCTCGCCTTATACGTCAACGTCAATCTGTTTGATGAAGCAGAAAACGTGACTCATCCGAAAAGGCAATCCTTTGCCAATCGGCGGAGATGCAATTCCGATACTGGCATGCGAATGTAAGCCTTTTCTGCAGATGCACCTTTGTTAGCATTGGTGCATGCAGTGACCATCCATCTGCATCGCAGCCCCATACACAGCAGGGTTCACTGAACTGTTATTTTAGACACACTTCCGGTAGCCTCCTGGTTCATTCGGCCAATGAGTTGCTCCACTGTAGTGTGACGATTGGCCCTCACATACCTTCACAGCCAACGTTCACCTCTCACATAAATGGCATGCGGTACTCCGCAGTTTCCACATCGCTTGCCATTTCTCTAATCATGATACACTTTAACCACAGCAACACGCGAACAGTTCACAAACTGCAGTTTCAGAAACACCGCCACCCTTGGCCCGAAAGCCGATAACCATCTCTTCCTGCAAATCTGATAAATCACTCCTTTTATCCGTGACAGCAATGAGTGGTATGTTTTCAGATTGATCATATGTAAAAGATTTTAGGAAGGGAGTATCTGACCCCAGGTCTTAAACAACCCTTAGAAATAGGAAGCTAGGAGATTTGGGCTAGAGTGCCCGATAGGAAAGTTACACTGAAGTGAAGTAGGAAGGGGGAGGAAGACGCCCTTATTTATTACCAGGGGGCCAGTACCCGGTGTCCGACGGCTTAATGTGCCCATCCGACGCACGGCGGATATTTAGTGGATCGAGCGTTCGTACCTGCCTGGGATCGAACCCGAGGTCCTTTCTGTGGCAGTCACGAACTTTGCCCACTAGACCACCCGCAGCTATGTTTTCAGATTGCCTACAGCACACCTTATATACCCTCCAAGCCAGCTCGTGACACGTGTCTTCTTTCATTGGCTACACGCTGATGATGTCAAAAGCAGGAGGTGTCACAATAATGTGACGACTGTGTATTACTTAACAATTAAAAATTAAACTTTGCAATTTAAAAAAAAAACAGTACTGTGTGTGTGTGGGGGGGGGGGGCAAGCCCAGTTCTTGGACCCAAGATACGACACTGATTATCAGTGTGTACCCCAATGCTATAATATGTATCACATTGTCAGTGCTGTCATTGGTTCAAAAGGGAAAATTTGACCTGCTAGACTGGCGACAATGGATATGGACATGCTGTAGACCTTAGTGGAGACCGACCCACACGTGACAGTGTAAGTTGGCGCTGAACAGCTGGGGACTACCCACATGAGCATTATCACACACCTGCGTCAACTTGGGAAGGTGCACAAGAGGGGAGTTTGGGTACCCCATCACAACTCACAGTTGAGCAGAAAGCAAATTGCATGGGTTTCCTTCCCTGTTTGCACATGACCTAGTTGAACCGTTCTTGGACTGCGTTGTGACAGGCAACGAGAAATATTTCCTGTACGACAATGTTGGTGCCCAGAAACAGTGGTTGGACCCAAAAGAAAAGCCCATGCTGACTCACAAAACTGGCTTACACCAACATAAGTTCCTGCTGTCTGTTTGGTGGGATATGCGGGGTATTATGTTTCTTCAGCTGCTGCTGGACACCACCACTATCACTGCCAATATGTACTGCCTTCAGCTCAATGATCTGCACATGTCGCTCACATCAAAACAACTGGCACTGCTGAACTGCCATCCTACAGAAGGATGGAGCGAGACTTCACACAGCACGGGTGACCTGTCACAAGATGAGGGACCTAGGCTGGGAACTGCTGCTGCACCCAGCCTATACCCTGGAGATTCCCCCAAGCAACTACCACCTTTTCCGGTTGCTGCAGCATTTCCTGGACAGACAGTGGTTCACCAACCAGGACGATGTTGCGATGTTGAACACGCACTTACTCACTTTTTTTAGTCCAAGCTGCCACAATTCTACAGGGACAGTATCAAACAGCTGCCCAGACAATGGGAGCAGGTCATGGCAAACAATGGTGACTACATTTTGGACTGATTTGTACTTGTACATACGGCTATTAGCACTTTTCTGTTGCCTTGCATTTGTAGACATTACAGTAGAACCTCTCTTAACCGGCCTAACTGGGACCAAGGGTAAGTAAGCTGTTTGAGAGAAAATCCAGTTAAATAAGGAAGATTGAAACTAGTGTAAAATTAATTTTATGTATGTATTGTATATTGAATCTGTTGGGTGCTTTATAGTGAAATATTGCTGTACAAAAGTGCTATATTTAAAGATTAGGCAAATAAATTACAATTAAAAATTATTTTATAGAGCAAAATAAGGACTTGAAACTTGAAAAGAACTACTTGCATGTATACATATGTACTGTTAATAAAATCACTTACATCAAGTATTCCTAAAGAATTCTGTACTTTTTTTTTTTTTGTTGCAAACATGAACAGCTTTTTTTTTTTTTTTTTTTGATTGGAGGTTTAACGACCACCGTGAGCAACTCAATGGGCTATAAGCAGTCGCCCGTCCCTAATTTAGGGTCACTGGTTCCAGGGAAGGGAGAGAGCCAGTGCCGTAAGACAAACACAACATCCATGCCTCACCGGGATTCGAACCTGGACCCCTTTCAGACGAATGATCAGAGGCCATCGCTTAGACCACTGCGCCACCGGGGCGACAAACAGCTTTTTGCTGCAAAGTCCCGCCATTTCTTTAACAACATCACGTCTATTGGTGTGGATGTTGATTGTTGTTCCACATATTGAAGAGCCACTTCTAATGCCTTTACTCCGTCGATATAGGAAACCCGTGAATCTATGGGTGAATCCGTGTCATTTGAATCCTCGTCGTCATCTTGAGGTGAGTCAGTGACAACTGTGATTATGTCATCATCAGACAGCATTTCAAAACTATGTCATCATCAGACAGCATTTCAAAACCCAGTTCATTGTCAACCGTCATCCACTTTTCCACAACTTCTTCTGTTATATTGATGCATCCCTGAAGTTCTTTAAAAGTTTTGATAAAGCTTGATGCTTCAGTTCTGATGCTGGTATTTCTTCAATCACTTCAGAGGATTTTTTTTTCTTTCTTTTTTTGTCATTAAGTTCTTGCTGTTTGGGAGGAATTAGTTTCTGCCACAATTTTTGTAATGTTGAAGTTGCTATTTCTGTCCATGCTAAGGCAGCCATGTACCACATCCTTGATATTAATAGCCTTTATTCACTAAGGCTGACATTCACACAATAATTTTCTAACAATACTGTCAGTAATTTCCAACGGTATTTTCTCTTAAAACTTTCAATTACCTCTTGGTCCATTGGTTGTATAAGTGAAGTAACATTGGGTGGAAGAAAAACTGCTTTGACATTTCCGACCTTAAGATCTTCTTCACTTGGACGTGATGGCGCATTATCTAGAAGCAAAATTGCCTTTACTGGCAGGTTTTTTTATTCTTAAGTTTTTTAAACTCCAAGGCAAACTGTGATTCAAACCATTCTTTAAACAAGAAAGTGGTCATCCAAGTGAAATTTTGAGCTTGATAATGCACTGATACGGAAGCCATGTTTCCTGTAACTTATCCTGAAAACATTTTGCTCCCTTTGGATCAGCAGACAATTTTTCTCCAGAAGTGACTAGCTGATGGACATTGTGCCCCTTCTTCTATTTTACACTGTGTAGCCAACCTTCAATAGTAACAAAAGCTTGATCTCCAATTCTTTCATGTAGAATCAATACTGTTTTTTTCAAAATAGGACCACTGATAGGTGTTCTTTTTGCTTGTTCTTGGTTAAACCAAATCAGTAATGCATCACCTACATTTTCTAACTTTGGCTTCTTTAATGTTAAACAAGAATCCAGTGCTTTCTTTGAATCTAGACGGCTGCAAAATGACTTTCACTTCACCTTTTTTTTCCAGTCACTAACAGTACTCTCTCCAACACCAAAGGCTAAAGCGATTTTTTTTTAAACTGTAACCTTTATCCGTTCTTTTTAAAGCACAAAGTCTTTTCTCTATAGATACTACAACATGTTTTCTTTCAACACTCGCCATTTTATACATTACTGTAGTTATGGCACAGGTAAACTAAGAACTGAACAACAGGATGCTTTCAAGCGTGCGATTACCAGCAATCTCGTGCACATGATGCTTAGTCAAGGTCACATGCTCTCATTCAAGATAAGCTAAACATCACACAGAATAACATCCCCTCCCATTCCCTGCCCTTAGACAAGGGAAACGCATTCTTAAAATTGCACCCCCCCCCCCCACCCGACACGTTAAAACTCGGACAGGGGAAAAATTTTTTTTAGAAAATGCCGGTGTAGGGAAAGATCCGGTTAAATGAGGGCCGGTTAAGAGAAGTTTCGCTGTACTTTCTTTCCAACCCAATACTTTGGCTTTAACTCAATTATTGAAGCAAATTATAGAGTAAAAAAACATAAAACTCAAAAATATAAGATATAAAATCTATAGTTAGACTATAAATGGGCCGTTATTCTTGAAATGCTTTCATATACCACACTGAGAATGCAGGAACTAAATACTATTTATATTTAAATGTTTTGAAATACTGTTTAGAAATTTAAGGAAAGGTGAAATATTTAAAACCTTTTCAAAGGAACAAAGGGACTATTATTTCTTAAACAAATATTCATGAGAGCAAGGATTTGTGCTACATTTTATTTAAGAAGAAATTTTGAAACATAATACAATAAAACCTGTTTGAGACGGAACCTGCCAGAAATGAAACTTTTTTTTTTGGGTCCTTAAATGGAAGACAGAAAATCATGTACTATTTATAAATGGAACCTCCCTAACGTGGAAATAAAAATGGTAAGAGTTAATGAACCTTTTCACAATGGAAAGTTCCCAGATGTTCCTGTGTCATCAAATATTTTAATTGAATAACAAAACATTACACGATTAAGTGTGATGTTGAATTCGCATGGAACTAATTTGCTTGAGGTTGAATGATGACATATTTAAACAGAGAAGTTGCTTTTGGGTTGTTTACACAAACAACAGCAAATCCACTGCTTGGCTTCTTAAGCAAGAAATGCAGCTCAGGTTTAGGTCATGCGACCAGTGTTGCTCTCCTTGCACGATGCAAAGTCCAAAGCTTTTGCAGCTGGCTATTTCATACAGACTTTAATGAGATGCTCTGATTTAATTATCTAATGTCATTTATTTATTTAGATGATCATTCACAGCCCTTGCTTGATGTGAATTGCATTCATTTGTGTGCCATGGTGCCAAAGAAGAATGTTAATTTGGATACTAGTCATTGAAATGCAGAAAAAAAGGAAGTGTGATGTCAAACATTTGACAGAGAAGTTCAATGCCAAAAAAATAAAAAAATAAAAAAAAACTCCACAAATTTATGACATTTTAAAGTGAAAAGGCAAGATTACAGAGCAGTGACAAGCTCAGTGGTGTTTGCGTTCCGGGTCTAACCTGGATTTCTGTGATCAATTGAACCCGAAATTTAGAGTTTTAGGCTATGAAAATTGTGCCAACACATGTAAACAATGTGGTATATTGATTGAAACAAATCCCCTCTTTACAACTTTTTAAATTGTGTAGACACATGTAAACTGTATAATAAATTGTCTAAAATGATTAGTCATAACTTTGTCTCTCACATTAATTAGCTGCTAAAGAATTATGTAGCACTACCATATACCTTTTGCGGTTTTGTCCATTCTTGCAGCTCCACAAGCGTTAGGTTGTGAGGCTGAGATTCCAACCAATATGCACTGCTTTTCCATTGTTTTCCCTGTTTTAGACTAGGTGCTTAAGTTAAGGATTAGGGAAACCTGTTTTTCATCAGAGCGCAGAGTGCTCCATGGGAAACCAGATAATTTAAATAAATGTAACATTACTTTTAGTAGCTCACATAAGTGGAACAGAAAAATTAAAGCCATTAACAATAAAGGCAAATCTTAAAATCCTAGATCCTTTTCTAGAGTAAAATGTTTACCAATTGACCATCAATTGAATAAAAAGTCCTAGATAACCAACAGAATTTTTTAAACACAAAAAAAAAAAAATCATATTTTTTTTATTTTGAATTCTAATATAAAATTATAATTACAAATAATAGCTTGGTAATAGTGTATCTACTCTCCCCCAAGTAAAATGTTTGAGAGTTACAAAATTTGTCTTGCAATAATCTCTGCAAGCCAGTTATGTAAACATCAGGGCAAAGGATTACGTAAACATCGACAGCTACGTTGCGACCAAGCCTTGCAATGATCTTGATAATCCTAACGAAATTTCTGAGCGAACACAAATTGAAGCAAAAAAAATAATAGCAGTGAGGATGATGAAATAGAGGGTGTTGTACCTAAAAAATGTGTTAATCAGTTATCTGAAATTTAATTGTTGCAGTGTTTAAAAAATTAATACACACAGATTCAATAATAACATTTTTTCGACCATTCTCTTTGAATATGTATACAAATTTTTCTTTCATAATTATTGACTTCTCCAAAAAAAAAAACTCCTTTGTGATTCCACATCAGATGACTAGCGATCCTGATATTGGGAACCACTGCTTTAGTCCTTCAAAACAGTTAGAACATACGTGTTATGATAGTAGTAAATTGCACAAACATATGCTATAATAAATGAAAGTAGAAGATACACTCAAATATAAATACAAACTCACACTTCAAACTTATTCCTCCATTTGTCAATCACCTCCCTCTTAAAAGTACCAGACTCTAAAAATGATATTGATCGACGAGCCACAGGCGGTGCAGACTCCATAATACTCAGATTTTCTATGAAGGAAAACAAAATCCAAAAATTTAAAATAAAATCATGGATACTATCTTCCTACAATTCTAACATGGAAAAAAAGTGCAAGAATTATATATGAAATCATACATACTATTCCCATCACTGAGGTTAAACAGTACCACATGTAGACAACTTTAATACAATAACAAAATGAGAACACCTGCCTAAAAAACCCCAATGTAGACTCATTATAATAGGGTACTCCCACAAACTCCACTCAAGTAAGCTATAGGTCAGAATGTGAGAACTTATTCTTAAATACTTATAAAAACAGTATTCGAATTACCCAGTGGTACGCTGGCCATTGGCCAGTAAAACTTCTGCCGGACCACTGAACTATTGGTTTTACTGGCCCAGATGGCCAGTAAGTTTTTTTTGTTTTTCTTTTCTACGTTGTCACAAGTTAGGAAATGAATTTATTTCTTTTACCTTACTGTACGGTTTTCTTTTTAGGCTGTAAAATAGTGATAGGTTCATGAAATGCTATTGGATAACAGCTATTCTTTTTAAGGGATAAGTGTGGAAGAAACAACAAATACAGAAAGGCAGTTTCCTAGTCCTTGTCTTGTAAACAGCAACAGCTGCTTTTTTTTTTTTTTTTTTTTACCTCCGTCCCCACCATTTGTAATGAGCAAGAAGTAAGCACAATAAATATCTTGCTCTTCCTTGGATTTGCCCACCCTAGTGAATGCAGCAGTTACTGACAGTTGTTTCTGTCCCAATAAAACACACTAACGGAGGACGTCAATTGGATGTGTGAAGGTAATTTTTGTAAAAGAGCAATTCACATGAAACAGTGTTCAATGAGGGACTCAAACTAACTTTATGGGAAAGTAGGAAAGATGAGCAGTAAGACTAACATAAGAAAATGAAGCTAAACCCTGAACAATAAAACATATACAAAAAGGTTGCTAATGTACAAGGTTTGTCCGGAAAGTAATGAGACCACTTTTCCTGGGCCAATCAGAACGGCCAGAGGACGGAGTCCCCAGGCATAGCGGGTGGCAGGGTATGTCAGGTAAACGATTGTTGATGTCTCGTCAGTTGGCTCTGAGCTTTTATAGAGTGAGGATCGCTTGCAAAGTGGACAGCTGTGTGAGCGTCGGGTAACGGTCAAAATGCAGAAGAGTGTCGAACAGCAATAAGCTGTAAAGTTTTCTGTTAAACTTGAAAAATCCACGACCGAGATGCTTGCTACGATACAGAAAGCCTACAGGAAGGATGCTTTATCGAAAGCACAAGTGTTTCGGTGGCACAAAACGTTCACAGAGGGAAGACAGTGTCAAGGATTAGCCACGTCCAGGGCGCGCACCCTTCGAACAATGTGGAAAAAGTGAAAGCGGTTTTGGACTCTGACCGACGTCTGAGTGTTAGATTGGTAGCAGAGCACGTGGGACTCGCAAATCCATTGTGCATGAAATCATCACGCAAGAATTGCAGATGCGGAAAGTTTGCGCCAAATTGGTTCCTAAGGTTTTGACCGATGAACAGAGGAACAACCGTGTGTCGATTTCTGGTGAGCTTGTAGACCGTATGAGGAGTGAACCTGGTTTTTTTTGGAGAAAGTGATAACAGGTGGTGAAACGTGGGTCTTTGAGTAGGATCCGGAGACGAAAAGACAGAATTCAGAGTGGCACACTCCCGAGTCTCCTCGACCAAAGGCTCGAATGTGAAAATCGAAGATGAAATCGATGCTCATCGTCTTCTTTGACTGTAAAGGTGTTGTCCATAAGGAGTACGTACCACCCGGACAAACAGTTAACGCTCCATTTTATGTGGAAGTGCTTCAATGGCTGAAGAACAGAGTTGTGCGCGTCCGCCCGGAGATCACCAACACTTGGGTTCTTCACCACGAAAATGCGCCGAGCCATGCGTCGCTGAGAGTGAGAGAGTTTCTGGCGAAACACAACAAGGCAATGCTGCCCCAACCTCCCTACAGCCCGGACTTGGCCCCAGCTGACTTCTTTTTGTTTCCCGGCTCAAATCCAGCCTGAAAGGACATCATTTTGGGACTGTTACAAACGTGCAAACTGCAGCGACGAGTGCTTTGAAAGTGATCCCTGTTCCAGAGTTCCAGGCAAGCTATGCGGCGTGGCAGAACTGCTGGCAGCGGTGTATTGATGTTCAAGGATGTTATTTCGAGGAATTTTAATGTTATGTAAATATAACTTTAATTAAATGTCTGTTATTGAATGAGTCATTACTTTCCGGACAGACCTTGTATGTGAATTTTTTTTTACCCTTGAAATCTCCTCATTCCCTTCTTACTTAAAAATAGATTGGAAATGCACTGTTACTCAGCTATATCACCGATCTATCGGAACCTTATTCTGGAAACATTCTTTGTTCTGTGAGTTGCGCTTTCAAATTAGATGTTTTAAAAACAAATAGTGGAGATAATTCCATTGAAATGATACTTTATTTTCTACATATATTGTAAATATCTAAGTTTTTTTGTTTTGTTTTTTTACGGACTAGTGGTTTTCAAATTCTAGTGGTCCGCTGGGCCAGTAAAAGATTTATCTCTAATTCTAACACTGCTTATTAAACATTTCTTAGAATTCTTTTATTTATTATAATGACTTTCTTTAAAAATCAATTGTTAAAATAAAAATTGCAAGAAAAAGAGAAGTTTAAATTATTACAAATCTTGTAATGCATGATACATATATTTATAGCTTTCCAGAGTGAGTACAATTCTAAATCAGAATCTGTCTTTGCAGAACACACCTCATGTACAGTGAGATCCGTGTCTGCAGTGACTTGCATTCTGCAGTTACCTGTCATGGTGGGCAGTCTTATGTGCCACGGATTCAGTAATGTTGCTCTATTTGAGTAGACTCTTACCCAATAAGGATTTCGTGACTCGTGAATCATAGCCTGAACTACCTGGATTTAACCCAGACCTCAAAAGGAAAGATCTTAAAATAGATCTACAAAAAACTCACTACCACAGACACAATATTAGATTACAACCCATATCACCCAGACTACATCAAGTCCAATACTGGGAGACAATTTTGGGAGAAAATCAACTTCCTAGTCTCTACAGAAGCCCAGAAAGCCATCCATAGAAAACTTTTATTTTTTTAATGACTTTAGAATTTTGCCTGAAAACAATTTTCTCTCCCTATTCATAGAGAATATTTTTAGGAATAAAGCAAAAAAAGAAGCAGCAGGAAAATAACTTCAAATTCACCAGCAAAATTACTTACCACCAGGGCCGTAGCTACAGGGAGGGCAGTTGTTGCCATCCCAGAATGGTCATATTAGGGGTATAAATTCCTGCTCTGATCGGCGTGAAAAATAGAAAAGCACAACGTGTGAATAAATTACCTAAAATTGTACATGAAAAAGAAAGTTATACATTTCAGTATTTTCTAAAGACTTTAGTTAGCAGCATGCAGTATTCCACGCAGCTAATCAGAGTACAGAGCAACCTACACTGTGAGACTGTCAATCACTCATAAGCACAAAAGTAAGTCTGCAGCAGTGGATGGAGGTATGTAAAACTATATACAGATATGCCTAATTTCCATGACCTCTCCAAACATGCCATAGGGAGCTAATTAGTCATTTTTCCTCTATCATGAAGAACTCCTTTGAAATGTTTAACCTTGAATGAATACACTATAAATTTTACTAAATTATGGGTTTTACTCAGGAATAAAGGAAATTACTTCCAGTCAAATTTTCGGGTAGCACCCCTACCTTTCTTCAGGACTACACTATAGAAGGTGTTGCTATTCATTAGCTAAATTCCAACCTTTCACATCATTTAATGTTGTACATCTTCTCTCAATTTCCAGTCCTGACAATTTTCTCTTGAAAAAGTGCTGTTGATGTGTTAAAACTTCTACAGAGTCCCAAAGCACTTTTTTAAATGGAGTTTTTCCAAACCCTACCGTGAAAGTATCTTCCTACTGTTGTGTTCACTATCTAATACTCATTCGTTCTGTACTAGTTTTTTTTTTCTCAATTCTGCATTTCTGCTGAGTGCTGTCAGTGTTTTGGGAACTTTTACTTAATATTTACAACCATTTTCTCCTGAGTTTAGTTTTTACCCAGTTTTTACATTTTTAGTAAAATTGTCAAAAACCAAAAGTGAGATTTTTTTTAAATATCATACTTTGCTATCACGGTGGTATGAAAAACTAAAAGTTATTTGAGTGGAAGTAGGGAGCTCTTGAACACTAAGGGGCGTAATTTTAAGCCTCGCCGTCCCAGAAAAGAAAAGCTCACTCCAGGCCTGCTTACCATGCAGAGAACTTTTCAAAAAACTAAAAAGATTAGTGAAAAATATAAAATCAGGCTTACCCTAGATTTGAATAACAAGTTAAAAAGTACTTTCCATCCCTAAAACAGCAAGAAGACATTCAATAACAAGAAGGGGTAGTCTACAGCATAGACTGTAGTGTACCTGCAGATTAAGCTATATCAATGAAATGGGCAGAAGCATAAAAATCCATATGGAAGAACATAAAGCAGCTATTAGAAATGTAGCAAACAAGATTGGGTTAGATGGATATATGAGACAACTGGAACACTCCATAAATTGGGACCCAGTAAAAGATAATCACCCACCAAATGCACTTAATAAAGAGGAATGTAAATAGTGAGAAGTACCACGTTAAAATGATAATTGTGGTTGGAAACTCCCGACTGACTGGTAACAACTACTCCGGTGATGTAGTCTTGATGATGAATCAAATAGTAGTTCAAAGGTTTGACTATCAAATGTCAAACAAATTACCTCAATAAAACCCATAAATCTAACTCTTTCAATGCAAGATCAAATACTTTTACTTTGTTTGGAAGTTTAATTACCTTTAAGAGCATCTAAGATTATAAAGAATCAACTGTCTCTGGAGGCCACTGGTTTCAGGAAAGAGACAGAACAAGCACAACTATGCCTGATCCAGTACTTGAACCCAGTCTCATAGGACAAGCACAACCGTGCCTGATCTGGTACTTGAACCCAGTCTCATAGGACAAGCACAAACATGCCTAATCCAGTACTTGAACTACTGTTGGGCATAATCGATTAAATTTAAGAATCTGAAGGTTATAATAGACAGATCTGACAAATCGAGAAATTCATTCAAAATAATCATTTGAATGCTTTCTAATTTCAGAATTTACCAGATGGTGTGATACGCTCAGAGCCACTGTTTGCATTTGGCAAATTGAGATATTCATTCGAAATAACCATTTGAATGATTTGTAATTGGTGCTATATGCTCAGAGCTTTCTTTCGTTGGACGGAATGACGCCTAATTTTCGAATAGCATAACCTAGCTTAAGAAGTTAGGAGGAACATGAGCGATTCTCCCTGCGAGAGATAATTCAATCACGTGAAAAGCGAGTACTTCCGAACCTATTGGATCTTGGTATCTCTTGAGATGTTTTTGGATAGATGAGCGATTTTGCTCGGAACCTATATTCTTGAGAAGAGACTAGCGATTTTGCCTTTCAAATGCACTCATTCGAACAAAACAGTGTAGGAGCAATCAAGAGTTCTCACGAGAGGTTTTTTTTTCATTCGAATGAATTTGGCATAATCGAATGTTTCGAGAGATTTCCATAATTGAATGAATCGATTATTTTTACTCTATTATGCCCATCACTAACTTGAACCCCGTCTCATAGCAAGCGCAGCCATGCTTGATCCGGTACTTGAACCCAGTTTCAACTCAAATTATTACACAGAAATCTGTGCTTTCTGAATGTTCAGGACAATGGTGACTTTTATATAATCACCTAAATTGCTTTCACATTTGTATTTTACACAGTGGCATATACTATAGGATGCTGGTATGGGTAGGGTTTAGCGAAATAAAAAATACCTTCCCAGAAACAGTGTTGCATACGATTTTTTTAAAGGGATCCGACTGATTAATCGACTAACAAATTTTGATTAATCGGTTAAAATTTTTAGTTGATTCATACCCCAACAATGCGTGGTACATGCAATCTTATATGTTAAAAATAAACAATGCCCCCCATTACTGCATGAAATATTTATTTCCCTGGCCTGCGACCTACTTCAAATGTCACTCACTTTAATGTGCTGTTTTAGATAGTTCATCAAGTATCACATCAGCTGCAGACCTGCCAACCTCCCAGAACCAAAAAACCTAACACTCAGATAGAAAAATCATAACACGATGCATGCTGATAATTTTTGAAGCCTATTTCAGCCATATAAATTCTTGATGAGAATGTATGGATTTTTTCCCTACATCAAAATTTTATTGAGAAACTAATTAAATCTAATCAGCAAACACTTTTATGTTGTTAATTAATAGAAAAAAATTATGATTACAAGAGAAATCCTCACTTCCGTTTTTGGAAATTTTGAGAGGCAGAAAAAGCTTGCATCTTAGGGATTCTGCAAGATGGTTTAATTGGGTTCTGGGGATGTCATTTTTGTCTGCAGGACTAAAATAAATCTGCGATGTGCATTGGCTATCATCGCGATTCTTTTACAAGGATTAGTAGAAAATGAATCTGCGATGTACGTCGGCCATCGCCGCGATTCTGCTATGGGGAAGAGTACAAAATAAATCAGTGATGTGCGTCGGCCGTAGCTGCGTTTCTTCAACGGGGACGAGTACAAAATAAATCTGTGACGTACGTCAGCCATCGCCGCATTTCTGCTACGGGGATGAGTACAAAATAAACCTGCGATGTACATCGGGCGTTGCCGTGATTCTGCTACGGGGGATGAGTACAAAAATTCTGCGACGTACGTCGTCGTCCGTGAGAAAAATGGTTACGATTGCGGAAGAAATCCTCACTATGCCTAACTTCCGTTTTCGGAAATTTTGAAATGCGGAAATCTTGCATCTATGATATGGAGTCTGCAAGATGGTTTAATAGGGTTTTGGGGATGTTGTTTTTGGCTTCAGGACCAAAATAAATCTGCAACGTATGTCGCCCGTTGCTGCGATTCTGCTACAAGGCTTTTATCTGTAAAGTGAAAAAATGGGAGAAAACATTACTATTTAACAAAAATTGTATTTTTGGCTGCGAAATCGTATTAGCGTACTGCAGCATGATTTATCGTACTAAATACAATAAAATCGTAACAGTTGGCAGGTCTGCAGTTGTAATTATGATGTCTCTATGTATATTGCCAAGGTCAAACAAGAGACCTTTGTAGTGATAAGAGGTAGAATCCCCTGCAACAAGTAAGAACCAATCACATGGTGTTTTATTGTGATGTTCAGTGCCGCTGACTATGTAAGTGGTGTTGCCATCTACATGATGTTGTGGTGGATCTCCCACTGTCCTGGTACTCCATTGATTAAAAAAAATCGAAGTGAATTCTTTTTTCATATTTTTCACTTGAGTTTAAATTGTGTTATGTTCATGAATGTTTGTGTGAACTTCTCATTTCCACCAAACCTAAAACTTTTTAAAAATTTAAATGTCCCTTTTTTTTTCTGTCAAAACTTTATTTTCAAATAAAAATACCAAGTTATAGACCAGGTGGATCGGACCCCAATTAACCCCTATGTGGATATGCCACTGGTTTTACATCCCTGTTGTTAAAGAACATTTTTCAGAACTCAGTAACGATTTGGAACTCAGTTTTAGAATAGATGTTCGTATTCCAGCCAAAAGAAGCTACCTGTCGTAGCGAAAGCTTGCACTCTGTATTTAAGTGTCAGCGTCTTATGTACTACACCGATTAAATGGATCTTCATTATCATAGAGTCTACTTATTGGCTTGGTATCTACCCTGCTTTCATTGTGATTACTTTGTATCCAAGTAATTGGCTGATGAACATTTGTGTGCAGTTTTAAGTTTTGCATGCTGAAAAATGTTCTTTAACAACAGTGATGTAAAACCAGTGGCATATCTACATTTGGGTTAATTGGGGTCCCACCCACCTGGTCTATAACTTGGCATTTTTATTTAAAAAAAATTTTGACAAAAAAAAAAAGGACATTTAAGCTACTTACAATTATTTGGACTCTGTAATAAGAATATCACTTGCATATGATACTAACTTCTCAATTTTATACAAATATATTTTAGATGGATCAAAAGAGCAGATAAATTAACATCTTGTTTTAAGACAAAGTAATATGGTGCGGTTATTGGCAAGTAGTATCAATGCCTATTAACATGTTCCCATTTTGATAATATACCTCAATGATTTTTAATAAATACAAACCAACCAAGTTATCATACATATTTCATTCCAGTTCTTAAAGAAGTGTTTCTCGTTATGTAATTCAAGATTTTGCAAGCCCCAGAAGAAAAAAATTTACCTTTTTTTTCTTTTCCAGGAAGAGATCAGTTAATGGCTGAGGGTACAACTTTATTTTTTTTGACAGAGGTATGCATGACTTTGATGTTATATATATACCCTTCCCTCCCTCGTTTGTAAGGTCAGGTGATGCGTAACATCACAGCCTCTCCTTGACAAATGTCAACCCCGCCTTCTCATGGTGCATCCTGTTCCCACTAAAGGGGCTCTGACGACCGCCAATAGTGGTATAACTATACCATCGGGATTAGAGGAAATGCAATCCCACACTCACCAATCCGCTTGGCCAACGTGGTGAGTTATAGCCAAACCCCTCCAAAATGACTCCACAACTTAAATCTTGGCCCTCAGTCTCCGGCAGTTGGAATGTACTTGGACAAGGCAGCGGCGAGTGCGACATGAAGGCAGAGGGTGCTAAGAATCACCGGAGGACCGGACTAGGCTGCCATCTGATGCTGACCTTGGCTACGTATAATGGACGCTCCCTATCTTCTGATTCAAGGCTTCTTGAATTGGAAGAGGAACTACAAAGGATCAAGTGGGACATCGTCGGGTCGGCTAAGTGATGTAAGGAGAAAAGGAGAAGATCTCATTGAACTGAAAAGTGGACATCTCTTCTACTATCGTGGGACAGATACTGGCAGAACTAGTGGTGTTGGATTTATAATAAACAAGAAACTGAAGGATAAAGTTGTAGAAGTTGAAAGTTCCTCTGACAGAGCTGCACGACTCGTTATCCAACTCTCGAGAAGATACAAGGCTTAGATTATTAAAACTTATGCACCACCACAAGTCACCCTGAAGAAGAAATTGAAGAATTTTATGAGGAAATTCGTCATCTAAATAATAAAGGCAAGCAGCACTTGAAGATAATTATGGGAGATTTCAATGCAAAAATTGGGTAACGGCAACAGAATGAAACTTCAGTAGGTAAATTCGGTCACGGCAACAGAAACCAGCGTGGAAATACTCTCGCAGAGTTTGCAGAGGCAGAAGGGTTTTTCATCTTGAACTCATTTTCACGAAAATGCTACACAGGAAATGGACATGGAGACATCCAAATGGGACAACAAGTGAAATTGATTTTATTATGTGTAACAAAAAATTTGTCATCGAAGACTGCAGTGTGCTAAACAAGTTCAACACAGGTAGTGACCATAGATTGGTGAGATGTAAGATGCACCTCAACACTAAACTCAAACGTGGCAAGCTCATAAGACAAACAAAATGTATTGACATAACCAACCTTAAAAAACACCATAATACCTTCAAGTTGGAACTGAAGAACAGATTCTCAGCTTTAGAAGGCCTAACATCGGAGGAAGTGGATATTTCTGAAGTTAACAGAAAAGTAACCAAAGCTCTTATGGAAACAGCAACAAATTAGCTGCGTCTAAGAACAAGTTGCACGTGAACAAATTATCAGGAAAAACCAAAATGTTGATGCAAAAAAGAAGAGAGATGAGGACAACTAAAGAAGATGTGACTTCCAAAGTGGAATATATAGAGCTATGCAAGACAGTACGAAAAAGTATAGTTGAAGACGTAAGGAAATTCAACTGTGAACTAGTGAGGAAAGCAATTGAAAACAACCAAAGCCAAAGATAGCAAAGGGACATCTCAGTAAGGGAAGAAAACAGATGTACTGAGAGAACTAATTGAAAAACTGAGAAAAAAAAAACACTGAGAAAAGAAGATGGTTCTGTAACAAGAAATAGAGGCAAAATTTTGACAAGAGTGAAAGATTTCTACTCCAAATTATATGAAAGGGATGATAACATATACTCCAGACATCATAAAAGGTACCAGTACCAGAGTTCTTCCAGTCCTCCCAGCAGAAGTTGCACATGCAATCAAGAGCATGAAGCGGGGGAAAGCTCCAGGAGAAGAAGGCATTACTGTAGACATCATACAAGAAGCAAGTGGAGAAATTGAAACAGTACTTGCCCAAATTTTCACTCAATGCCTTAATGAAGGGAAGATTCCTGAGGATTGGAACAATGCTACAATGATCCTGCTACATAAAAAAGGTGACATTGAGGATCTCAGGAACTACAGACCTATCAGCCTCCTATCAGTGGTTTATAAAATCTTCACTAAAGTTCTTTCACACCGCTTGAAGGTAACACTGGACATGGCTAAACCGAGAGAATAAGCTGGATTCAGAAGTGGCTACAGCACAATAGATCATATCCACGTACTGAGAGAACTAATTGAAAGAGCGAGGGAATATGAACTTCCATTGTGCATGAATTTTATCGATTATGAAAAAGCCTTTGATTCGGTGAAGCCATCAGCAGTTACAATGGCTCCGAAATCCTGTGGTATTGAAGATGCATACATTAATATTATTAATAACATCTATGAAAATGCAAGTGCAAAAATTTGGCTGTTTGAAAATACAACACACACAAAAAAATTGGAAAGGGAGTGAGACAAGGTAACACTATATCTCCGAAGCTCTTTAATGCCACATTGGAAAATGTCTTTCAATCACTGAACTGGGAAAACAAAGGGGTAAATATTACTGGAATAAGATCAGGTTGTGGGATAGGGTAATAAGAGTCATGCTGTAAGGTATGAGCCATTATCACACAAAAACAATAATGACTTGTCTATTGTGCTTGCAGACAAATCTAGTCAGATTGTGTTATTGAATAATTGTGACTATGTTCAAAAAATGCATGAAGTTATTAACACTATTCCACACAAAACCATTCAAAGTGATCCTAGTCAGGCCACAGTAGCGGCTCTTCAAAGACTAAAAAAGGCTTATTCTTTTCCTGAAGGTTTTTCACATGCATTCACCCCTCCCCCTGCTATCCTGTGCCTGATATGTTCGGACGGGTTAAATTGTATAAAGAGAATTTTCCCATTCGTCCTCAGGTGTCAGGCTGTGTTAGCCCCACCAGAACCCTTAGAAAAAGCCTTGGCCCAATATCTAGCCACTTATACTCTGGATTAACTTTATTCTATTAAAAGTTCCACGAAGGCTATAGAAAGACTGCGATCGCTTCAGCCACAATCGCAGCCTTTCGTTTTGGCATCTCTTGATGTGGTCTCATTGTACCCTAATGTACCTGTTGAGGCCACACATCAGATTGAGACAAAACTTGCTGATTCCCATATCTCGAGTTCAGAAATTAATGCTATTATGAATGCACTTCGTCTTGTTAAGAAACGTTCATATTTCAAATTTAAAGACAGCATTTATCAACAGTTGGAGGGCTCCCCAATGGGTTCCCCCTGTCTTCTGTTCTAGCTGAAATTTTGTTACAGCACATTGAAAATCAGGTCCTTAGTTCCTTCCCTCACTGCCAGTTGCTTGATTTAAGGAACATTGACGACATCCTGGTTGCATGGCCTCACAACCGGGATGATTTACACTTATTCGCCAACGAACTATCATCCATGTTCTCAACTATCAGGCTCACGATAGAATTTGAAGCTAATAACTGCTTACCTTACTTGGATATTCTTATTCGTAAGGACTACAGCCTTAATTGCATTACCACTTGTGTATATAGAAAACCCTGTCATACACCTGTTTTAATAACTTATTATTCATCACACTCTAAACAACATAAGTTGACAGCATTATTCTATTTGTTTAGAAGAGCTCACTCACATTCATCAACTACTGAATTATTTCAGCAAGAAGTTAACTACATTTTTGGTTTGGCTGAGCAATATGAGTTCCCTAAATATCTGATTAGGCAGGTGTTTGGCAAAGTCAAATATGCCCTACATACTACCCTGTTAAGAAACTCCAACAGCAATTCCACATATGTTGGCTCTATGCAATACCAATCCACATTTAACGAGAGCCTTAAAACACCTATGTAAACCATATGGCTTGAAATTTGGTTCACGAACACAAAACTTATTTTCAGTAGTTCGTAAGGATCGTGAACAGAACAGCAAAATGGGACAGTGGGGTATTTACAATATCCCTCTGGTTAAGGCAACTACAGGACAAGCAGCCTCTAATTATGTGGGTTCTACAAAATGCAATATTGCATTACGAATTAAAGAAAACAAATACAATATTAAAACAGGCATGTATTGTACATCCCTAGCCAAATCTGTTATACCAAATGATCTTAATCCCGACTGGAGTAATGTAAGAATAATTAATACTCCTAGTAAACCTGGTGACCTTTTAATTGCAGAAAGTGTGTATATAGAGGCTTCCGGTGAGCAATGTTGTAATGAACATGCCCCCTATGAGTTACATAACGTTTGGAAATCCCTTATTAAAACAGTAAATTATAAATTGTAATATACACTTAAAATTGAATGTTCACCCCACCCTACGCCATTTATTTCTATAATATATTTCCATGTTTTCTTCAGACCATTGGGCCAACAGTATACGCAACATTTTGGCGCATGTAGATTACTATTGGCTAATAACTTACCTTGCTTCCCACAATGCAAAGATCTATATTATATATAGATTAAATGTGTATCTAATTATTACTTCTGAAGAAGAGGCACCCGCTGCCTCGAAAGTGCTCATGGTTTTAATTGTACATATTTCTCATCTTTTAATCATTAAATCGTGCTAAAGACGGAAATCTTTCATCGTTTCAGTGATTAATGTTGCACGAGTCTTCAATATTTGTTGCTGTTGCTGACAAAAGTTATGTTCAATGCTTTTACAAGAAATGAAGATTTATCAATTGATGGAGAAAAGCTGGAGATAACAGAAACGTACGTTTATCTTGGACAGCAGATATCAAGTGAGGGTCACATTGATGAAGAAATTAATCGGCGTACAAAACTTGCCTCGAGAGCTTTAGGAAGAAACAGCATAATTTTCAAGAGCAATATGTCATTATGTCTTAATAGAAAAGTGTTCGATCAATGCATCCTTCCAGTGCTTACGTATGGTGCAGAGACGTGGACCTTAACTAAAAGAGACATACAAAGGCTGCAGACAACTCAAAGTAGCATGGAGAGGTGCATGCTTGGTGTAACCAGGAGAGATAAGAAGAGGAACTCGTGAATCCGAAAAATGACAAGAGTGGAAGACATCATGATCAGAGTATAATCCCTGAAATGGCAATGGGTTGGACATACTGCCAGAAGGACAGACCATCTATGGACAGCCAAAGTTTTAGATTGGATTCCAAGGGACAGGAAAAGACCCAGAAGAAGACCACATGGGAGATGGGTGGATGAAATTCGAAAGTATGCGGGAGTGACATGGAGACTGGCACAAGACAGACCATTGTGAAGGAAACTTGGGTTAACCTTTGTCTAGTAGTGGATTGATAATGGTTGACAATGATGATGATGATATACCCTTCCCTCCCTCATTTCCGTTGGTTTAATGTTTGGATTCTCGCCACTAAAAAGTTAGCTGGCCATCAGATTTCAGAATATTTTTCTACCTCCTGCTTAAAATATATTATTCATGCAATTAAGTGTAACAGCTACATTAGAGATAGAGATTACGAGTGCCTATAAAAATTACCTTTCTAAAGTCCATCAAAAACATAGTAAAACAAAAAAAGAAAAAAACAAATCCAAAACAGGATCTTAAAATCCCATAAAAGTTAAGCAAGGTCATCAAGAACAATTTTAGTAAAGCTCATAACATGGGAGTTCAGGACAAAGGGAACAAAATGAAATAAGCTGAATCAATATTATCGTGAAACTTGACACTATTTAACATTTCTGTACGACACAACACGTACTTACTACACATTAGAAAAAGTGACTAGCTTTTATTTTTCCAGTACTTCAAAAAACAGATTAAAAAAAAATTATATTTTAAATCACTGTCAGTTTTTCTTAAAGTAGTCTTGGATCAATATTGAAGCTAGTCACTTTTTCTAATGTGTAGCACAGAAATATTAAAGTGTCAAGTTTCACTAAAATATTGATTGAACATACCCTGTGATTAGCACGTTCACTAGATGAATTAAAGAATCTGAAGTCAACTAAAAGAAGCTTTAAAAAAAAAATTACAAAAAATAATGGTGTATAAAACTGCAGTTAAAATTCTACTCTAACAATGAAAAAAAATCATATAACTTGAACAGGATGTAGGATTCATAGACATATGGCTGACTGGTATATAACCAGTCTATAATGCGTGATTTCAGCAATTATGAAAATTGAAATTCACCAATTAGGAAATTGGAAAACAGAGGGTTAGGAATCATATTACAAAACACTTGGCCTTATGGGGGTCCAAACCAGGGGACCCCCACCCTTGCCTCTGGAGAAAACTTATAAAACATGAAATACTAAAAAGAAATGTATGTCTGAAGATATCAAGGACACTCAGGTTACATTACATAACTATATATCATGTAATCATGGTGGTGCCTGAGTAAAAATGATAGGCATGCAATAAACAATATTTTTTAAACATTTCGTAAGAATTTTGAGGAATACTATCTAAAATACTTTTGTGTGGGTGTGTAAGTGACAGTGCAGGGGGTGGCTTCATAGTTTTAATGATTTCTAGGACAACACATTTTTTCATCCCTTACAGTCTTATGTCATTTAACTGAGCCAGTATTTGGACTTTTGTTTAAAACAAAATCAGCTTACGCGGTGCTTTCCCTACTACTCTTTCATGACCCACAAGGTGTTTTTCTCTGCACACTAAGAAAAAAACAGACCCAAGCCCCCGAATTCCCAGATGTCTAACTAGAATTCCCAGATGTCACAACTAGATGTCAAGACAATTTTAGTTGTGCAATATTTTTGTTCTTTCCTGATTTCTAGTTCAAGTTATGATTATTGAACTTCATATTGTGGTGAAAATGAGGTTTCGGATCATCTTCCTGCCTAATTTTAACATCGAAGGATGTTCCCTAAATATTCTTTTGAAGGTTATAATTTCAAACATATATATTTACTGTGAATGAAACTCCAAACACCCGGGTGTCATTAAAATAATAATAGTATTAGATATAAAACACATACGGGAACGATAAAAACACAGGTT
The DNA here is from genome assembly GCA_039090855.1 of Macrothele yani. NCBI lineage: Eukaryota > Metazoa > Arthropoda > Arachnida > Araneae > Macrothelidae > Macrothele > Macrothele yani. The sequence goes on along the minus strand of CM077027.1, from coordinate 149,075,396 downwards.
TGTGCAGAAATCATTCAGATTCAAGACTTGTAAATAAACATGCTGCTTTTACCTAACCTAGACGCACATTTCTTTCGTGCCGATAGCTGAAACTGAATCCGGATTCCGGACCAAAGAATAAGTAGTGCTGCCAACCTGCTCATAGAATATCCCCCTAGATAATAGGCAAAAACTCCCTAGTTTTTCACAGAATTTTTTTTTTTTTTTTTTTGGAGATTTAACGAGCACCGTGAGAACCTCAATGGGCTATAAGCAGTCTCCCGTCCCTAATTTAGGGTCACTGGTTACAGGGAAGGGAGAGCGCCAGTGCCGTAAGACAACCACAACATCCATGCCTCCCCGAGATTCGAACCCGGACCCCTTTCGGACAAATGATCAGAGGCCATCGCTTAGACTACTGGGCCACCGGGGCGGCCCACAGAATTTTCCCAGGGAGCAAATGATCATATGTAGAGGATTTCACTCTATCCCAAATCTCCTAGCTTCCTATTTCTAAGGTTTGTTTAAGACCCCAGGTCTTAAACAACCCTTAGAAATAGGAAGCTAGCAGATTTGGGATAGATTGCCCGATAGGAAAGTGACACGGAAGCGAAGTAGAAGAAAGGGGAGAAAGATACCCTTATTTATCACCGGGGAGCCAGTACCCGGGGTCCGACGGATTAACGTGCCCATCCGACGCACGGCGGATATTTAGTGGATCGAGCGTTCGTACCTGCTGGGATCGAACCTGAGGTGAGGTCCTTTTCGTGGCAATCACGAACGTTGCCCACTAGGCCACCCGCGGCCCCCTAGGGAACAAAAATCTTTTTATATATCATCATCATCATCATCATTGTCAACCATTATCAATCCACTGCTGGACGAAGGTCTCCCCAAGTTTCCTCCATGTCACCCCTGCATACTTTCGAATTTCATCCACCCATCTCCCATGTGGTCTTCTTCTGGGTCTTTTCCTGTCCCTTGGAATCCAATCTAAAATTTCGGCTGTCCATCGATGATCTGTCCTTCTGGCAGTATGTCCAGCCCATCGCCATTTCAGAGATTTAACTCTGATCATGATGTCTTCCACTCTTGTCATTTTTCGGATTCACGAGTTCCTCTTCTTATCTCTCCTGGTTACACCAAGTATGCACCTCTCCATGCTACTTTGAGTTGTCTGCAGCCTTTGTATGTCTCTTTTAGTTAAGGTCCACGTCTCTGCACCATACGTAAGCACTGGAAGGATGCATTGATCAAACACTTTTCTTTTAAGACATAATGGCATATTGCTCTTGAAAATTATGCTGTTTCTTCCAAAAGCTCTCGAGGCAAGTTTTGTACGCCGATTAATTTCTTCATCAATGTGACCCTCACTTGATATCTGCTGTCCAAGATAAACGTACGTGTCTGTTATCTCCAGCTTTTCTCCATCAATCGATAAATCTTCATTTCTTGTAAAAGCATTGAACATCACTTTTGTCTTCTGAAAGTTCATTTTTAATCCCACTTCTTTACTCTTGTCAGCAAGTTCCTGGATCATACTCTGCAGCTCTGATGGGGTAGTTGCAAAAATGGCTACGTCATCAGCAAAACGAAGGTGGGTTAGATAATCTCCATTAATCTTTATCCCCTTGTTTTCCCAGCTCAGTGACTGAAAAACACCCTCCAATGTGGCATTAAAGAGCTTCGGAGATATGGTGTCACCTTGTCTCACTCCCTTTCCAATTTTTACGTGTGTTGTATTTTCAAACAGCCTAATCTTTGCACTTGCATTTTCATAGATGTTATTAATAATAATAATGTATGCATCTTCAATACCGCAGGTTTTCAGAGCCATTGTAACTGCTGATGGTTTCACCGAATCAAAGGCTTTTTCATAATCGATAAAAGCTATGCACAATGGAAGTTCATATTCCCTCGCTCTTTCAATTAGTTCTCTCAGCACATGGATATGATCTATTGTGCTGTAGCCACTCCTGAATCCAGCTTGTTCTCTCGGTTGAGCCATGTCCAGTGTTACCTTCAAGCGGTGTGAAAGAACTTTAGTGAAGATTTTATAAACTACTGATAGGAGGCTGATAGGTCTGTAGTTCCTGAGATCCTCAATGTCACCTTTCTTATGTAGCAGGATCATTGTAGCGGTGTTCCAATCCTCAGGAATCTTTCCTTCATTAAGGCATCGAGTGAAAATTTGGGCGAGTACTGTTTCGATTTCTCCACTTGCTTCTTGTATGATGTCTACAGTAATTCCATCTTCTCCTGGAGCTTTTCCCCGCTTCATGTTCTTGATTGCATGTGCAACTTCTGCTGGAAGGACTGGAGGAACTCTGGTACTGGTATCTTTCATGATGTTTGGAGTGCATGTATCATCCCTTTCATATAATTTGGAGTAGAAATCTTTCACTCTTGTCAAAATTTCGCCTCTATTTCTTGTTACAGAACCATCTTCTTTTCTCAGTGCCATAATTTGTTTTCTTCCCTTACTGAGATGTCCCTTTGCTATCTTTGGGCTTTGGTTGTTTTCAATTGCTTTCCTCACTAGTTCACAGTTGAATTTTCTTACGTCTTCAGTGATACTTTTTCTTACTGTCTTGCATAGCTCTATATATTCCACTTTGGAAGTCACATCTTCTTTAGTTGTCCTCATCTCTCTTCTTTTTTGCATCAACATTTTCGTTTTTCCTGATAATTTATTTACATGCAACTTGTTCTTAGACCCAGCTAATTTTGTTGCTGTTTCCATAAGAGCTTTGGTTACTTTTCTGTTAACTTCAGAGATGTCCACTTCTTCCGATGTTAGGCCTTCTAAAGCAGAGAACCTGTTCTTCAGTTCCAACTTGAAGGTATTATGGTGTTTTTTAAGGTTGGTTATGTCAATAGATTTTGTTTGTCTTATGAGCTTGCCACGTTCAAGTTTAGTGTTGAGGTGCATCTTACATCTCACCAATCTATGGTCACTACCTGTGTTGAACTTGTTTAGCACACTGCAGTCTTCTATGACGAATTTTTTGTTACACATAATAAAATCAATTTCACTTGTCGTCCCATTTGGATGTCTCCATGTCCATTTCCTGTGTGGCTTTTTCTTGAAGAAGGAGTTCAAGATGAAAAACCCTTCTGCCTCTGCAAACTCAACGAGAGTATTTCCACGCTGGTTTCTGTTGCCGTGACCGAATTTACCTACTGAAGTTTCATTCTGTTGCCGTTGCCCTATTTTTGCATTGAAATCTCCCATAATTATTTTCAAGTGCTGCTTACCTTTATTATTTAGATGACAAATTTCCTCATAAAATTCTTCAATTTCTTCTTCAGGATGACTTGTGGTGGGTGCATAAGTTTGAATAATCTGAGCCTGGTATCTTCTCGATAGTTGGATAACGAGTCGTGCAGCTCTGTCAGAGGAACTTTCAACTTCTACAACTTTATCCTTCAGTTTCTTGTTTATTATAAATCCAACACCACTAGTTCTGCCGGTATCTGTCCCACGATAGTAGAAGAGATGTCCACTTTTCAGTTCGATGAGATCTTCTCCTTTTCTCCTTACCTCACTTAGCCCCACGATGTCCCACTTGATCCTTTGTAGTTCCTCTTCCAATTCAAGAAGCCTTGAATCAGAAGATAGGGAGCGTCCATTGTACGTAGCCAAGGTCAGCATCAGATGGCAGCCTAGTCCAGTCCTCCGGGGATTCTTAGCACCCTCTGCCTTCATGTCGCACTGGCCGCTGCCTTGGCCAGGTACATTCCAGCTGCCGGAGACTGAGGGCCAAGATTTAAGTTGTGGAATCATTTTGGAGGGGTTTGGCCATAACTCACCACGCTGGCCAAGCGGGTTGGTGAGTGTGGGATAGAATTTCCTCTAATCCCGATGGTATAGTTATACCGCTATGGGCGGTCGTCAGAGCCCCTTTAGTGGGAACAGGATGCACCACGAGAAGGCGGGGTTGACATTTGTCAAGGAGAGGCTGTGATGTTACGCATCACCTGACCTTACATCCCTTTTTATATATATATACATATATATCAAAGACCTTTAAGGTACATAGACTGGAAAACCGTAAGTTAACCGGGCGACATTTTTTTTAGGTTTAACGACCACCGTGAGCAACTCAATGGGCTATAAGCAGTCGCCCGTCCCTAATTTAGGGTCACTGGTCCCAGGGAAGGGAGAGAACCAGTGCCGTAAGACAAAAACACAACATCCATGCCTCACCGGGATTCGAACCCGGACCCCTTCGGACGAATGATCAGAGGCCATCCCTTAGACCACTGCGTCACCGGGGCTGCCCGGGCGACATTTGAAGTTCAGGGTTGTACGAAAATAATCTGTCACATTTCGTTCTTTACTATAGGCGTTCGTGTGTTTATATCAATTACAGCCATATTTTTTAATGCATGACCAGTAAGATTTATTTTTTGTTGTAAATAGTGTGTATATATTGTAAAGTATTTCAGAAAATAATATAGCCAAGTTTAATGAGCTAAACAGATGTTTAAAGCTGTTATATCCTTCGTAGCGTACGGATGTACCAATAAACAAACAACTGGCCAGCAGACACTTTCATTTCGTAGGTTTCCTTGTAATAATTGTGATACTTTGGGGAAGTGGGTAAATGCTGTAAGACGTACTAACTGGAAACGAAGCTAAGCCAAACCAAAAACTGACGATTGTCATTTAGCAAGAGGTATCACACACCTTTACGGATTTTTTTATTGGAGGTTTAACGACCACCGTGAGCAACTCAATGGGCTATAAGCAGTCGCCCGTCCCTAATTTAGGGTCACTGGTTCCAGGGAAGGGAAGAGAGCCAGTGCCGTAAGACAAACACAACATCCATGCCTCACCGGGATTCGAACCTGGACCCTTTACGGACGAATGATCAGAGGCCAGCGCGTTAGACCACTGCGCCACCGAGGCGGCTTTACGGATTCACTGTACCGGTATCCCCTGTCTGGAAATAGAAAAGAGAAGTGCAACGACCAAGTTTTCCCCAAGAAAAAAAAAAAAAGCTTGAGAAAAAGAAAAGGAAACATATTCGTATTTTTTTCCGGATTTAAGTGCTAGTCACAGCAATGTTGCCGTGACTTGCAGTTTCAATTTAGGCTTCTCACCTTCTATTCTAATTTATTCCTTAAACTAATAGAGGTGTTTTAGTATTTTAAGTGCAAAGTAGTAAGCTGGTAACCTTTTGCACTTATTTGATCTCTAAATATTAAATTGAGGGATTTAGTTTGTACTAGGCCCTTGTGTCATTCACCCAAAGACCTTTAAGATACATAGACTGGAAGTTCTTGTGCAGCGACATTTTGATCACAGAGCTTATACGGATAAAACGGCGTGTGCCCTATGTAAGCAATGTTAATGAAGCTCTTTTAACTGCGCGAAAGAAGAAATTTTACGTTGTTTTAATACTGCGTATTAATTTTTATTCAATGGGGTATAAATTAGACATTGCGCCTTTAACTTACGATTAAAGAAAACATAATTATCGTATGATGTTTTCTTTAATCGGTAATATGCCGTCCCGGTGGCGCAGTTGTCTAAGCGATGGCTTCTGATCATTCGTACGAAATGGGCCCAGGTTCAAATCCCGATGAGGGATGGATGTTGTGTTTGTCTTACGGCCTTGGCTCCCTCCCTTCCCTGGAACCAGTGGCCCTAACTTTTTTTTTGTTGAATACGACGAGGCCTATAGACTGAGCTTTGTGCCTCACAGCAACTAGTTGGCCATGTGGTAATAGCGAAAATGTTTCCTGATCACTATGAATCTCGAAGATGCACGACCAGCCAAGGAGGTGAACCTCCTTGCGACCAACACGTGAAGCCAGGGCAGCATCACAAAAATCCGCCATAGGACACGCTTATGAGAAGGAAGGTTAGAAATGGAGCGTTCAAAAGGAGAAGCGTCTGGATAGAATTATAAATTTCTTCAAGGCCCGAACTTTACGTTTTGCCGAGGAAGCTTCCCGAAAGTCCAACAAGGAATACGTTTAAGCAGAGACGGAAGTTGTGGAAGGAGGGGTTGTCACACCAAAACAAACCCTCCGATATGCGCTGTACGCAGGGCAGAAGAGGAGGAAGTGAGGAACAGTCTTAGGACAGAAGTCACAGAAGCACATCGGGAAGGACGTTTCCGAATCAGAAAGAGGTAGCTGTTTAAAGGTGTCATGTCCGTGCGTAATTTCTGAATGAGGACCGCTAAGGAACTTCGATAACAATGTTCGCTAGGCCATCTGTGACGGAACCTGATGAACGGATATCGCTCTGCTCACCCGGACGAAAGCCAGGCTGAATCAGAAGCGGAGGTGATCATGTTACCACTGTGCCTAGTAGCGTCGGAGGTTGTAACGGGGGATGGGGCAAGGCCAAGCCCTCAGCATGGCCCCGTCGGGCGTCAGCGACTTCATTCGCTGGTAGACCTACATCAGCCGGGCACCAAACGAGCACAGTGTCCTCGTAGAAAAAGCGGATGCGTTGAAGAGAATCATGCAGAAGAACGATAATGTCTTGAGATTTGCGATTTAATGCCAACAAAGCCTGTAGAACAGAACGACTATCAGTAAGCAGCAAGAGGCCACCGCACGGGCCGGGAGCAAATTCAAACGCTGTTATTAAGGCCCACGCTTTAGCCGAGAACACTGAGGAAATAGTCGAGAAGGAGAACGAACGGCTGGAATTGTTCCGTGGAAAAAATGCCCGATCGCCACCGTGCAGTTAATCTTCCAAGCGCCAGTTGCAATGATGTGGTGCGACGCTGAGTACTGGGCCAAGAACACCCCAAAGCGATGTCTGAGAAGCATCGGATGCAGATATCGGTGCTGAAAAGGAAGACCCGAGCAGATAATCGAGTAGCAGGGTGAAGACGAAACAGGAGGGGCCGGTAGAACCTGAAGAAGATCGCTGTTGACCAAAAGCGGCTCCTGTCGGAAGCGACTGAGCACGATTCCAAGGGAAAAGCCATGGGATCTCCAAGTGTAGAACGACAAGGCGTCCTCTTCCAGAAAAAGATTAGCGATAGGCGAACGCTTACTCATCGACAGGTGGCGGTCCAAAAATATGACTGTCAGGATGGTGATTCGAGGAAGAACGCTAGCGATTCCACATTCAGCCCGCAAGACCGCAACAGGCGTCGAACGAGGGAGGTGAATGGCTGCACGGATTGCATGGTTGAGCAGAACTTCTAGAGCGTCGTAGAGATAGTTGGGGGTGCGAACAAGACCGGAGCCGCATATTCCAGAATTGGCCGAATCACAGCAACGACCAAGGCAAGAGCGTTGGAATAGCCAAGACCCCATCGGCGATATCAAACAACTTTAACAGCAGACAAGGCTCGGAAGATTGACTTTTTGACTTGCGTGAGGTGGGAAGACCAAGTCAGGGAGGAGTTAAACCAAACCCCTAAAATCTTGATGGAGGACTGCCAGGCCACTGAGTCGGAGCCCATCTGGAAAGGAGGGGCCGGTGACCGGCGCTTACGAGAGAAGTCAACCGCGAAGCTTTTAGAAGGAGAGAGACGTAAATCACAGGAAGATGCCCACTGAACAATGGAATCCAAAGTGGATTGCATATAGCTAAGTGCCGCTGCCCGGTTGGGACTATAGGAAACAATAAAAACGTCGTCTGCAAATAAGAACATATGCGCATTCGGATCCCCCCAACGAACGCAAAATCTGTGCCGAGCAAGGTAGTCAGCCAACCAACGGAGAAGACGTCCACGAACACCCAGAGACGCCAATTTGCCCAGGAGAGCAGGATGACAAACCAAATCATATGCCGCCTGAAGGTCCAAAGACACCAAAAAAAACATAATTATGTCTAGCTCGAGCCGCCAGAAGATGATGTTGGATCGACAGAAGGCACGCCGATGTGAAACGTCCTGGCAAAAATGCGGACTGCAGCTCGTTGATCCGTTAATGAGAGAGAATAAAATCTGTTAGGTGAGAGACCAGGACTTTCTCCAAGATCTTCGAGAAAACCAATGTGAAGGTGATTATTCGGTATGATGATAAGTCTAGAGCAGATTTGTTAGGCTTCTTTATTGGGATCACCCAGGACTCCTTCCAGCATGAAGGTTGAACGCCGGCAGACCAAAAGAGGTTAAGGAGGTCAACTAGCCATGACGAATTCCACCTCCATATACGTCTCACCAGTTCGTAAGTACACCCATCAGGACCGGGTGCACAGCATCGGGGCGATCCATTAATAGCCCTGCCTGGCAACTTCTTTTTTTTTAATTGGAGGTTTAACGACCACCGTGAGCAACTCAATGGGCTATAAGCAGTCGCCCGTCCCTAATTTAGGGTCACTGGTTCCAGGGAAGGGAGAGAGCCAGTGCCGTAAGACAAACACAACATCCATGCCTCACCGGGATTCGAACCCGGACCCCGTTCGGACGAAACGATCAGAGGCCATCGCTTAGACCACTGCGCCACCGGGGCGGCCCTGGCAACTTCACCTGCTCTAAGTAACGCATCCATCACTAGGGAAGAGTCATCATGGTCAATAGAAGAGGAGTGCACCGAACAGCCTGAGGCTGTGGAAAAGAGATCACCAAACGCCGAAGCCTGCTCCACCGGATCAGCAACCAAGGAATCGTCAATCCGAAATAGCAGGTGATCCGGGCTCGATCCAACATGAGATTTCAGACGGCGCAAGGGGGAGAAAACGAAACTGGCCTCGAGGTGTCGTTGCATTGTGCCTTCCAGTAGGCACGTCTCTTAAGTGTGAGGAGGTGGCGAAGATTCCGTTCTTCCTGCCGATATAATGTCTAAGCGAAGAGGCAGCCGGACGACTTGGCATAGCGAAGGAGGCGACGTTTCTTGCGAAGCCGCTGAGCACAATCAAAGTCCCACCAGGGAGACCAACGTTGACGCTGACCGCTGGGCCGACGAGAAGCATAGAGAATCTGGAAAATCCGGTCCAGGATCCGAGCGGCACCGTCAGGAGCGGAAGGAAGTTCACCTCGGATAATCTTCTGGATGGAAGGCCAAGCCACTGACCACGCAACTGGCTGCAAACCCAGTGAAGGAGGGGAAGGGAGCCAAACATCCCTGCCGCCAATGTTGTAATGACAGGATGATGGGTGCTACCGTAGAAATCACTATTCACTGACCAGGAGCAGTAAGGAACCAGCCAAGGAGAGCACATGGTGAGGTCCAAGACAGAGCAACTTGACCCCCTGCGAAAGGTAGAGACCCCAGAGTTTAGGAGAAAAAGATCCTGTGAGCAAAGCCAGTCCACGAACTCAGTACCTCACCGGCTCGGAGAAACATAACCCCAGCTAGGGTGATGAATGTTGAAATCCCCAACCACCATACAACAATCAGTGAGCAGTTGTTCGATCCGTCCAAGCAAGAGCGCTGAAAGGGGAGGCGAGGTAATGTATAAATTAATAATCCTGATCGTGGTGTCGCCAGAGAAGATATCCGTTGCAAGAAGCTGTTCGTTCGAATCCGAACTAAAAATGTCCACCAATCTGGAAGAGATATCCGACCTGATTGCAGTAAGGAGGCCACCCCGACCCTCCTCCCCGATCGCTTCTATACACCGTACGGGCTGGAGGAAAAAAGAGATACCAGGAGATAGCCAGGATTCTCGGATAGTCAAGATCGTGGCTGTAGCAAAAATAGAACTGTCGGTGAAATAAGGTCTTTTCGAGAGAAGGAACTGCGCATTCCATTGGACCAGCGACCAACTACTCATGAAGAGGGAAGTGCTCCGCTAGGCCGGATGCCGTCTCGAACCGCTTGGAACAGAGACTACAACGAAACTTACAGTCGTTACGATGAGCTTTCAGGTGAGACAGCAAGGCTGGACGAGAAAAGAAGGGCATAGCGCATGGATGACACAAGAAGGTTCTGGAATGAGAAAGCTTGACGGATTCCGCAGCCGACTCCACATACGGAACCACAGATTCTTCGCATAACAGGAATTCATTGGCGCTTTGGCCAGTGTCAGGAGGTTGCTCAGCAGGCACTGAAGAGCTGGGGCCGCCCGGTGGCGCAGTTATATAAGCGATGGCCTCTGATCATTCGTTCCAAAGGGGTCCGGGTTCGAATCCCGGTGAGGCATGGATGTTGTGTTTGTCTTACGGCACTGGCTCTCTCCCTTCCCTGGAACCAGTGGCTCTAAATTAGGGACGGGCGATTGCTTATAGCCCATTGAGTTTCTCTCGGTGGTCGTAAAACTTCCAATGAAAAAAATAAACAAGACGCTAAGCGTTTGTTTGAAATGCATCTAAAAGCGATATTAACTGAACCCATCTTTATTCTCAATAAAAGCTAGGTCCGGCGAACCGTATTACTTGTATTTTTAACGAGTAAGAGCATTTCTTAGTGAATATTAATAACCTCTGTTGAAATCTAGTGGCCAGTTTTAATAGTTCAATAGATAACTGACGTTGGGCATGTATATATTGAACCTCCAACCAAAAAAAAAAAAAAAGAGCTGGGCTCGATGCAACTGTGTCGCTGCCACCGCCGCATATGAGGCCTGGTGGACTTGACGCACAGAGTCCCGAGCTGCTGGATAGCAGAGATGCTTCGAAGGCATAATATCTAGTATCCGCTTTCCTTGGAGGTAAATTGGGCAGTTCGTGTCCGAAACAGGATGAGAGCCCTCGCACAATACGCACTGGAAGCTCGACGCCGAGCATACCGAAGAATCACGTCCTTCACCACAACGAGAACAGCGAGCGGCACTACGACAGACTGACAGTAGATGTCCATAACGCCGACAATTTTTACACTGCCAAGGCGAATCCAAGAAGGGTCTGACCGCACATCTCAAATACCACAGATAGATAGTGCCACGGTTAGGAAAGCCCAGTTCCTCCACTAGGACCAAAGAAGTAGGGACCCTCGAGGAATTTACTGAACGTCGGAACCGAATAACACGAAGACAGTTCACACCACGGTCCAACAATTTCGTAGCAATCTCATCTACAGGGGCTTCAATGTCCACATCTCGAACTAAAAACTTCGTTGTCATAAGCTTAGTGAGGACCTGAGTTTTTTTTTTTTTTTTTTTTGATTGGAGGTTTAACGACCACCGTGAGCAACTCAATGGGCTATAAGCAGTCGCCCGTCCCTAATTTAGGGTCACTGGTTCCAGGGAAGGGAGAGAGCCAGTGCCGTAAGACAAACACAACATCCATGCCTGACCGGGATTCGAACCCGGACCCCTTTCGGACGAATGATCAGAGGCCATCGCTTAGACCACTGCGCCACAGGGGCGGCCCTGAGTTTTGACAGGGACCTGAAGAAAATGAGAGAGTTGACAAATTTCCAGCAAGCAAATGAAATTCGAGGAGCGCTACAATAAGTCACCAGAATGTAAAAACTGAACGTCTGAAATCGAGTCATGCATTGAAATATTGTCCACGAAGAATCTCTTCAACAGCATGGGACGGACTCTCGGTAGCTTCCCAGAAGTCGCGGAAAGAAGTATTCCACCACGAGTCACTCCGCTCGCAAATCCCCTACGCAGCAATTCCTGAGGAGACCATTGAATCGAACAAACAAAATCATTAACTGGTACTAGGAAACCATCCAGCTGAGGAAGCTCATCACCCGGTGAAGAACGCATCCTTTTAGCCGGAGTCGAGGAATCAGAGTTCCCCATGCCCGCCGGACCCACCGGCGGTAGCTGGGGCCCACCCCGATTCAACTGGCCACAACAAACAAGAGCATGCAAAGTAAAATATCCTACCTTGGATATGGGAAGAACCAACCGCCCGCAAAACCTTAGCAGGCAAAGAAACGAAAATAAAAGTGGAAACAGCAAGCCGCTGTCTCAAAAATGTAACGAAACAAGAACGCTTTCGCCAACGACGACACACCCAAAACGCACGGCATCCTACGGGGTTCACCGATAGAAACAGAAGAGCCAATTTCACACCAGCCAACCGTTGCCAATCAGCCAACCATTCTTGTTTATATCATACACCGTGGCCCTAACTTAGAGACGGGCGACTACTTATAGCCCATTGAGTTGCTCACGGTGGTCGTTAAACCTCCAATAAAAAAAAATTGAAAAAATATCGTAATGTTGGGGGATATGAAATAACTGAAGGGAAACGTCTCTTGTCCTACGTGTAAAATATATTTCGGTGTCAGTTGCTTGCAAACTGCGTGATCTAGTTGCATGAAATTCGTATTTCATACTCTAAGTAATGTCAAAAAACATTTTAATGTGGCCATTTGTTTATTCTTAAGAGAAGTTGCCTAGAACAAAATTTTTAATTTTGGAAGTTTTTCCCGCAGTATTATGAGTTCGTAATAGCTACTAAACGGGAGAAAAAATAAGTAAAATTAAATATGATAGAAAGAAATTCCCTCTTCATATAATTTAGAGTTTAGACAATTACAAATCTCGAGGATGCAAAGTCTCGGAAAAGAAACACGAGGTAGCAACCATCTGTAGGTTTAATCAGAAAACCTTCACTTTAGAGCCATACAAACTCTGGTGAATAACACAAAGATCTAGTAAAAACTAAGTCCCTCAATTTAATATTTAGATATCAAATAAATGAACAAGGCTACTAGCTAACTATCTTGCACTTAAAATACTAAAACAGCTCTATTATTTCCAGGGAAAGATTAGAAAAGGAGGTGAGAAGCCTAGATTGAAACTGCAAGTCACGGTAAATGTGACAAGGTTCTAGTAAGAACTGAGTCCCTCAACTTAATATTTTAAGATAAAGTAAGTGCAAAAGGTTACTAGCTAACTATCCTGCACTTAAAATACTAAAACACCTCTATTATTTCAAGGGAAAATAATTAGAAAAGGTGGTGAGAAGCCTGGACGAGATGTGATAGATTCTTGACGTACAACACTGAACCGCCAGGTTAACTTACAGTTTTCCAGTCTATGTATCTTAAAGGTCTTTGCATTCACCAGACTGTGCATGACTCTAAAGGGAAGGTTTCTGGTTAAACCTACACATGTTTTTTTAACTCGTGTTTCTTTTCCGAGACTTTGCATCCTCAAGATTTGTAATTGTCTAAACTCTAAATTATATGAAGAGGACATTTATTTCTATCATATTTAATTTTACTTATTTTTTCTCCCGTTGAGTAGCTATTACGAACTCATAATAGTGCGTGAAAAACTTCCGAAATTAAAAGTTTTGTTCTCGGCAATTTCTCCTAAGATTAAGCAAATGCCCACATTAAAATGATTTTTGATGTTACTGAGAGTGTGAAATATGAATTTCATGCAACTAGATCACGCAGTTTGCAAGCAACTGACGCCGAAATATATTTTACACTTTGGACATGCGACGTTTCCCTTCAGTTATTACACATACCCCAAAATTACGATAATGATGTTTTCTTTAAAAGTAAGTTAAACGGCACAATGTCTAATTTATACCCCATTGAAAATAAATTAATAAACAGTATTAAAACAACGTAAAATTTCTTCTTTCGCGCAGGTAAAAGAGCTTAAGGTGATTCCACCTAAAATCTCTGCCTTATGTTTCCAATGGTAAATTTGCCGCCCCGGTGGCGCAGTGGTCTAAGGCGTTGGCCTATGATCATTCGTCCGTAAGGGGTCCGGGTTCGAATCCCGGTCAGGCATGGATGTTGTGTTTGTCTTACGGCACTGGCTCTCTCCCTTCCCTGGAACCAGTGACCCTAAATTAGGGACTGGCGACTGCTTATAGCCCATTGAGTTGCTCACGGCGGTCGTTAAACCTCCAATCAAAAAAAAAAAAAAAAAAAATGGTAAATTTTCTGTACATATTTTCTTCGCTATTAATGTATTACCAAGGACGAAAATTTGCACATCGATAAAACTAACTCTTAGTTATAGCATGGGACACTTAATACATACTAAAACATAACCAAAATTATATTAAAAATCAATAATTTTTTTTTTTTTTTGAGTAATGTTCAGACCTGTTAACGTAGATTAGTTTTATGGATGTGTAAATTTTCATCCTTGGGAATACATTAATTGCGAAGAAAATATGTACAGAAGTTTTAACATTGGAAACATAAGCAGAGATTTTAGGTGGAACCACCTTAATTAACGTTGCTCATATACGACATACGCCGCTTTTACCAGACCAACTCGGTCATGTACACGGTGTATAATAATCAGGTGCTATGACTCTGGAAACAAAAACATGGCTTTCTGTGATTAATCGTGCATTATACAATTAATCGCAGAAAGCCATGACAAAAATCGCCCGTTAATGTCACTTGTCACTAGATGGCGCTACGAACGTGTGGGCCGATGATTTGATACAATCTATGCTTCCTTATGAGAGGAAGAGACAGAAACATTCGTATCTTACGAATGCTGTTTTGCTTGGAATTAAAAAAAAAACTCTAACCTGGAACGCTTCGTCACCATGCACTTTCGCGCCTGTCACGTGGGAATTAATCAAATAAGCGATATACATATAAAAAATTTTACCCACAGAATGAGTTCTCTAACATGAAGATTTTTGAGGCCGCCCCGGTGGCGTATTTAACAAGTGAATGTACGGAATCGCGATTAAGGCCATTTCTGCGACGCGATTGGTTCAGAACCACTTTGGAAATTCCCAGTAGGCGGGGCATACGAAGAGAGTCATGTGAATGAGACATTTAACCTTTGCTGCACACGCCATATGCCATTTTAATGTTCGGGTGTTTTCATTGAGACAATGGTTAACCCACAGATATCATATACAAGAAGCTAGATTGGACACCCACCCCATGAGGCGTGAGAAGGTAGGCGCCATTTTCAGCGGGTCATCACGATCCATTTAAGCAAGGCTACTTTGCGTTAAGTCAAAGGAATACGAGTTTGGTACTGTGATTTTCTATTTATATTGAGATTCAAAGCAGTCAGTACCCATTTAGCGGCGGAAGTTATAAAATTTAAGTAAAAAACAGTAATATTCCTTAGTGCTAACTAGAATGCCAAGGGTCTTGCAAAATATTGAATTATTTCGGATTCGGCCAGGGCTTAAATTCCAGAGAAGACATTCCGGTATCTGCGATATAAAAAAATATCACGCTGGTTTTAATTTGCTGAGAGATATGATTTTGACGTTTCTTGTTAATGAATGCTTCCATTTAATACGCCATTTCGTTGTTATATTGCCCAAATAAATAATATGAAATGTTAAAAGCTGAAATTTCCTTAGTGCATAACAATTCGAAATATCAAAATGTTTGGTAAAATTGAAAACTTTTTGGGCAAACATAATAAATAAATCAGAATGACAGAGGTAATAGCAACAAGGAAAAAGATTCACATTATTTCAGCTTTTCTATGTAAAGCATGTGGAAGCCTTTTTTTTTTTTCGGGTTCAAATCAGTAGTTTGCTGGATTTAATAGCTACTTATTGATTTTAAATGAATTATTTGCGTTTCCATTATTTTTAATCGTTGTCGCATTACCTTCTTAAAAATGTTTTCCAACAATTTTCTATATTTGTATGCAATACCAGCTTTAAATTTTAATATATATATATATCATCATCATTGTCAACCATTATCAATCCACTGCTGGACGAAGGTCTCCCCAAGTTTCCTCCACAACGGTCTGTCTTGTGCCAGTCTCCTCCATGTCACCCCTGCATACTTTCGAATTTCATCAACCCATCTCCCATGTGGTCTTCTTCTGGGTCTTTTCCTGTCCCTTGGAATCCAATGTAAAATTTCGGCTGTCCATCGATGATCTGTCCTTCTGGCAGTATGTCCAGCCCATTGCCATTTCAGGGATTTAACTCTGATCATGATGTCTTCCACTCTTGTCCTTTTTCGGATCCACGAGTTCCTCTTCTTATCTCTCCTGGTTACACCAAGTATGCACCTCTCCATGCTGCTTTGAGTTGTCTGCAGCCTTTGTATGTCTCTTTTAGTTAAGGTCCACGTCTCTGCACCATACGTAAGCACTGGAAGGATGCATTGATCAAACACTTTTCTTTTAAGACATAATGGCATATTGCTCTTGAAAATTATGCTGTTTCTTCCAAAAGCTCTCCAGGCAAGTTTTGTACGCCGATTAATTTCTTCATCAATGTGACCCTCACTTGATATCTGCTGTCCAAGATAAACGTACGTGTCTGTTATCTCCAGCTTTTCTCCATCAATCGATAAATCTTCATTTCTTGTAAAAGCATTGAACATCACTTTTGTCTTCTGAAAGTTCATTTTTAATCCCACTTCTTTACTCTTGTCAGCAAGTTCCTGGATCATACTCTGCAGCTCTGATGGGCTAGTTGCAAAAATGACTACGTCATCAGCAAAACGAAGGTGGGTTAGATAATCTCCATTAATCTTTATCCCCTTGTTTTCCCAGCTCATTGACTGAAAAACACCCTCCAATGTGGCGTTAAAGAGCTTCGGAGATATGGTGTCACCTTGTCTCACTCCCTTTAAAATTTTTATGTGTGTTCTATTTTCAAACAGCCTAAACTTTGCACTTGCATTTTCATAGATGTTATTAATAATATTAATGTATGCATCTTCAATACCGCAGGTTTTCAGAGCCATTGTAACTGCTGATGGTTTCACCGAATCAAAGGCTTTTTCATAATCGATAAAAGCTATGCACAATGGAAGTTCATATTCCCTCGCTCTTTCAATTAGTTCTCTCAGCACATGGATATGATCTATTGTGCTGTAGCCACTCCTGAATCCAGCTTGTTCTCTCGGTTGAGCCATGTCCAGTGTTACCTTCAAGCGGTGTGAAAGAACTTTAGTGAAGATTTTATAAACTACTGATAGGAGGCTGATAGGTCTGTAGTTCCTGAGATCCTCAATGTCACCTTTCTTATGTAGCAGGATCATTGTAGCGGTGTTCCAATCCTCAGGAATCTTTCCTTCATTAAGGCATCGAGTGAAAATTTGGGCGAGTACTGTTTCGATTTCTCCACTTGCTTCTTGTATGATGTCTACAGTAATTCCATCTTCTCCTGGAGCTTTTCCCCGCTTCATGTTCTTGATTGCATGTGCAACTTCTGCTGGAAGGACTGGAGGAACTCTGGTACTGGTATCTTTCATGATGTTTGGAGTGCATGTATCATCCCTTTCATATAATTTGGAGTAGAAATCTTTCACTCTTGTCAAAATTTCGCCTCTATTTCTTGTTACAGAACCATCTTCTTTTCTCAGTGCCATAATTTGTTTTCTTCCCTTACTGAGATGTCCCTTTGCTATCTTTGGGCTTTGGTTGTTTTCAATTGCTTTCCTCACTAGTTCACAGTTGAATTTTCTTACGTCTTCAGTGATACTTTTTCTTACTGTCTTGCATAGCTCTATATATTCCACTTTGGAAGTCACATCTTCTTTAGTTGTCGTCATCTCTCTTCTTTTTTGCATCAACATTTTCGTTTTTCCTGATAATTTATTTACATGCAACTTGTTCTTAGACCCAGATAATTTTGTTGCTGTTTCCATAAGAGCTTTGGTTACTTTTCTGTTAACTTCAGAGATGTCCACTTCTTCCGATGTTAGGCCTTCTAAAGCAGAGAACCTGTTCTTCAGTTCCAACTTGAAGGTATTATGGTGTTTTTTAAGGTTGGTTATGTCAATAGATTTTGTTTGTCTTATGAGCTTGCCACGTTCAAGTTTAGTGTTGAGGTGCATCTTACATCTCACCAATCTATGGTCACTACCTGTGTTGAACTTGTTTAGCACACTGCAGTCTTCTATGACGAATTTTTTGTTACACATAATAAAATCAATTTCACTTGTCGTCCCATTTGGATGTCTCCATGTCCATTTCCTGTGTGGCTTTTTCTTGAAGAAGGAGTTCAAGATGAAAAACCCTTCTGCCTCTGCAAACTCAACGAGAGTATTTCCACGCTGGTTTCTGTTGCCGTGACCGAATTTACCTACTGAAGTTTCATTCTGTTGCCGTTGCCCTATTTTTGCATTGAAATCTCTCATAATTATTTTCAAGTGCTGCTTACCTTTATTATTTAGATGACAAATTTCCTCATAAAATTCTTCAATTTCTTCTTCAGGATGACTTGTGGTGGGTGCATAAGTTTGAATAATCTGAGCCTGGTATCTTCTCGATAGTTGGATAACGAGTCGTGCAGCTCTGTCAGAGGAACTTTCAACTTCTACCACTTTATCCTTCAATTTCTTGTTTATTATAAATCCAACACCACTAGTTCTGCCGGTATCTGTCCCACGATAGTAGAAGAGATGTCCACTTTTCAGTTCGATGAGATCTTCTCCTTTTCTCCTTACCTCACTTAGCCCCACGATGTCCCACTTGATCCTTTGTAGTTCCTCTTCCAATTCAAGAAGCCTTGAATCAGAAGATAGGGAGCGTCCATTGTACGTAGCCAAGGTCAGCATCAGATGGCAGCCTAGTCCAGTCCTCCGGGGATTCTTAGCACCCTCTGCCTTCATGTCGCACTGGCCGCTGCCTTGGCCAGGTACATTCCAGCTGCCGGAGACTGAGGGCCAAGATTTAAGTTGTGGAATCATTTTGGAGGGGTTTGCCATAACTCACCACGCTGGCCAAGCGGGTTGGTGAGTGTGGGATAGAATTTCCTCTAATCCTGATGGTATAGTTATACCGCTATTGGCGGTCGTCAGAGCCCCTTTA